>OY757214.1:5000000-7500000 GCA_963583965.1 Nomada ferruginata | reverse complement strand
ATTGTATAGTTACTAGACAAATTCTTTAATTATCTTTTTCCTTGGAGCAATTTTATGGTTAATGAAAGACGCAATTTCTTATTTATATTCAACTAATAACAATGACAAAGTATCTCATTTACTAATATAAGGCAATTCCAGCGATAAACGTGTCTGGAAACAACAAGTATATGCACAACTTACATAATTGTTATAATTTAAAATAAGCTTTAGCATATAAAGTACGTAAATATTAGTATAAGTTTTATCTGTAAGATATATTGTATATTAACTTCAAAGAATAGCTTATAAGTATTAGATTATTTATGTTTATACTATTTTTAGTGTTACATAAATATTAGTTTAGAATTGATACAAGTTGTTCGATGTATTGTAAATAGATATACATATAATAGAATAGTTCATAAGTATCTGCTTGTAAATTTAATTGGAACATTATTGTAACTTGTATCTTCATTAATTACTTTAAATAAATATTCAATGAAAAGAATACCACTACTCTTGTTACTTTCACACCTTACCAATCCTTGAAAGAACCTAATTCCAATTCCTTATACAAGAAGTACCGTGGACGAACTTTAAATGGAAAGTTCTAAAGTGGGAAACTTGTCAAAATGGCCCTATACGTTATTAAAGTTGGCAGAAGGAAATTCTTGGAAATACCATCATCTTCAAAGTCTTCACTTGTTGCAAAATTGGTTGGTAATTAAACGCTCGGAAATTCCTGGAACGTGACGTCATTTCCAAGAATTGCTGCGATGAAAGACCTCCTCGCTTATCATATTCTCCTAATACAAATCCAGGATTTTCAGCGAGATATTTTTGGCAGGAACTCGGAAATTTCAGCGCTCGGAAATTCCTGGAATGTGACGTCATTTCTGAGAACGAATACCTCCTTGCATATCATATTCTCCTGATACAAATCCAAGATTTCGGCACTTAAATTTCTACTGAAAATCGTGGATTTGTATCAGGAGAATATGATAAGCGAGGAGGTCTTTCATCGCAGCAATTCTTGGAAATGACGTCACGTTCCAGGAATTTCCGATCGAAAAATTTCTGAGATTCCGGCAAAAATATCTGGCTGAAAATCGTGGATTTGTATCAGGAGAATATGATATGCGAGGAGCTCTTTCATCGCAGCAATTCTTGGAAATGACGTCACGTTCCAGGAATTTCCGATCGCAAAATTTCTGACATTCTGGCAAAAATATCTGGCTGAAAATCGTGGATTTGTATCAGGAGAATATGATATGCGAGGAGGTCTTTCATCGCAGCAATTCTTGGAAATGACGTCACGTTCCAGGAATTTCCGATCGCAAAATTTCTGAGATTGTGGCAAAAATATCTCGCTGAAAATCGTGGATTTGTATTAGGAGAATATGATATGCGAGGAGGTATTCGATAGCAGCAATTCTGGGAAATCACGTCACCTTCTAAGAATTTCCGGGCGCATAATTTTGTAGCCTTTTGCCAACAAATTTTGCAAGACTTTGACCTGTTTTCTTTAATGACGTATAGGGCCATTTTTACAAGTTTCTCGCTTCAGGACTTTGCATTTAAAGTTCGTCCACGGTACTTCTTGTGTAAGGAATTGGATTTAGGTTCTCTCAAGGATTTTTGAGGTGTGAAAATAAAAAGAACAGTGGAATTCTTTTCAATGAACATTTATTTAAACTAATCAATGGAGATACAAATTACAAAACTGTTCTAATTCAAATTAACAAACTAATACTTATGAACTATTCTATTATATCTATTTACAATACATCGAACAACAACTAAACTTCGAACAACATGTATCAATTCTAAACTAATATTTATGTAACACTAAAAATAGTATAAACATAAATAATCTAATACTTATAAGCTATTCTTTGAAGTTAATATACAATATATCTTACAGATAAAACTTATGCTAAAATTTACGTACTTTTTATATGCTAAAGCTTATTTTAAATTACAACAATTGTGTAACTTGTGTATATATAAATTGTTTATTATATCTTTCCTTTTATATTTAGGATATTCAATAGAACTTGTAAAGCGACATTAAATTTTATACAAGATCTCCCGAATGCACTGAATATAATATAGAACATATAATAGATATACATAACAGTTGATTGCACAATTGTTCTAAATTAATCGATTAAGCGCTAATAACATGTCAGGACGACCTCCGCGTGTAGTTACTGCGCACTTTTCAAATGAATTGTTAAATTATTTATAAAAAATAAACGACGCATGGAGCATTTGTAAATCATCTATCGTCATGTAGCAGCATCCTTTACCTTCATTTTAAGCACCTGATCATTAATCTGACGCCTCCAGAAGTCGAGATAATTGCAGTGACCCGGAGTGCATTTTTGCCGATTTTTCAATTGTTAATAACTTTTAAACCACAAATGCCATATTGTTGTAACTGTTGCAACAGATAACTATGGTTAGTAGCTTTAATTTAAGATAAGTCCGATTAAAAAATACGCTCTAGAAGCCGAGAAAAACGCAATTGTTTAAATTAACGTTGTAATCCGGGAATTCGGTTTTGGCGGTGCGGAAAACTGCGAAAAAGGCCGCAAACGCGAGATGGCGCCACATGTCTGATTATCGACTGTCTGCGGGGTCGCACGCGAAGTTACCGATAAAATTTAAAAAAATTGTTATCTTGGCTCCTGGTGGTTGATTTTTAATAAATGGGGTGTCACATGAAAGGGCAAGAATTAAGCTATTCACCTGCAATAGTCTCGTTCCTGTAAATTTTAGCTTGGACCCCTAACTTTAATTTATGTCCTTTGATCATTGATCTAGCTCTCATTTAATATCGGTGAATGCAACAGAAATGCTACTCTGCTATTATTTGATACATCAAATGAAAGAGAACAAACACCTTGTCATCTTTCATTAAATATGTATTATTCCTTTTACAATTACACCAACGCTTTTCTAGTGTACAAAATCAACTACATTATCCAATATCATAAACACTGTATCGATCATTTTTAAATTAAATTGCTGTTCGATGGCGGAATGATTAGATCGAAGCAAAGGTTGTATTTCAGTGACAATTACTCACAGATATTTCTATTGATTGAGGACAGAATCTGTATGTGGATAATTGCAAATAAACTCTTCCTTTAAAATGCCTGTACTTACATACATACATTTATTTCAAACGCGACTGAAATACTTTAAAGAGAATTTAACCGCAGGTCATTGCAATGTGAATTCCAAGGACATCGTTGAATGAATAAATCTATGATGTCGCGTGTACATATGGTCTACGTAAACTTGCCCATGTCTCTGCATACAGATGCATATGTACACCTACATCAATTTTTAGAAGGAATATACGATATGATCAGTTGCATAATACATCAGAACCATTTTTTTATCGACGAGTTGCAGCGTTTTTAAGATTCATTGTTTGTCATAGAATTTTTTATGAACATAAAATGTACTACCTTCACTGAAATACAAATCATTAAAATATCATAATGAAACGTCCTAGTAAATATAAATTTCAGAACTAGCCGAGATGCAGTTTTAAAGTTTTATTAGGTATAAACTTAATATTCGACAAAATGATAACATGTTCCCAGCATTAAAAAGATTATTCTCCTAATTTTATTTGCAATATTTATTCGCCTGGTTTTCTACTCAAAGACTTTTATTTTCGTTATTAAAAAATATTGTTTAACAGTGCTGTGCGATAAATTACCTTCTGTTCTTAAATAAAAGAATTTTTTTATTTTTAATTTAAGAAAATCCCGAATTAATCTACAAATTAATGATACATCAAATTGCATTGAATATTTGAAACTTCGACGTTAATAGCAACTTCTGTTACATAGCGGTCAGGAGACGAGACAAATAGATCCGAGTGAGAGAGAGGGGGAATAGAATAATTTTTTATTCGAATGTGTTACGTAAAGGGAATGATCCTTGAGAACAGAGAGCTGCTGACGTGAGATCACTGACACATATAGACTTACAGTCTTCAATCATCGTTGTGCACAAATTGATGACCTTAATGACCCACATTTGAAAAAGTTACGGGTGTTACATTTTGTAATTGATGTCACTCAACAAATCCCAAATGAATCTCATTAAAAATTAACACCTGTCCCGAAAACATGTTCTTTTTTCATTTATTAATGAAATTGCACCGATGTGCAACGCGAGTCGCGCAAAGGAACATGTCTATTCTTATCCCGCAAGTGTGACTCACTTTCGTTTATTATTTCTGTGCCTCCGTATATGCCACAAATGGCTCATAGTTACTCAATTACACCTTCCTTCGGTAACGTTACTGGAAACACGCGTAGGTGTTATAAAAAATAAAAGAGGGGTATCATTTCGTTGAAAGTTGAAGAGCAACCGAGTAGTTGCTCCGAAGTTAAGAAACTGAACGTTGATGTCGTGTTCCAGAAGCAAAAGCAAGTTCTGCATATAAACCGTTGGTTGGGCATGTTTAAATGAATAAACAGGCTCGTTTGACAGAACAACGTTTTATTAGTCAAAGATAAATGCACTTCTAAAAATCCTGGTCGCAGTTCCACCACAGTTTCACAGTAACGCAGATCTTCTTCTGAGATGTTTGTAGGATTGGCGCATACAACAGTGATTCGCGCGTCAAAGCAAATATTGAATTTATTTGTCGATTTGCGTAGTCATAAAATATATCGATCGTCATTAATAACACTGGCGAATCCTCTTAATGATCGCGTAATAATAATTAGGGGGCGGAGGGGGTGTGAAATTGGATGCAAATTCGTGATCGTAGATACCTGAAGAGCGCGCGCGATATAATAATATACCTCGTTAGGAAAACATGTTGAAAGAGAATAAATGCACAAATAGATGAACTTATGTATACGTTTTCCAATACGTTCCACGGTTGTTCGAAAAACAGTCGTACGGGTGTCAACGAACTTCGAATCAAATTGATCCGTAACGAAAGTACAGAAGAAGCTCACGATTATTTACGTACGTACAAAAATAATCAATATTCACCATATCCATTATAGTTTCTCTTTAACCACAAAAGAATCAATACTGCAGGAAAATAGTGACAGACGAAGGAAGGGGAATGGAAGGGGGTAGAAACAGTGGGAGACACACAGACAAGTTAAAGTGAAGCAACGAAATATAGTCTGACAGACAAGGAATGTTCCGAACATAGCACCACGTTATATCCTTATTCACTATTCACGTACAAGCTAAATAACCGTATTCACTATGGCAGGTAAATCGTACACGCGTGTACATGTGACGCGTCTCGAATGGCGTGAACAGAAGAGAAAGAATGTAGAAGGGGACATTAAAAACGATAGACCTGGGATTGATTGCAATCGACGTGTTGCGACGAATTACCTCCGATTTCGAGGCGTACACGGTTAATTAATGGTTCGCGAACGACCAATCGATTAACTGGAACCCGGGGCTGCGCTCTATGCATAACGATGCACACGCGTGTATACGCACTTACAGAAACGTTTACCGGCATGCGCGTATACGTGCAGAAAAACACGCGTACATGTAATTTCGTCTCTACATAAGTAGGCGTAACGTAACCAGTACGACGCCCGTGGCTGTTAACACGTAATTGCGTAACGCACTACGGTTGAGCTACCGTGTCGGCCGTCCCTACGTTACGAACCGACCACCCTATGGATACGTAAATCACGACCGGGAGGAGAAAAAGGGTCGTCGGATGCACCTGTACACGTGTGGCCATGCGTGCAGACGTGCAGACAGGAGCGCCGGTTGCATAAGCGCAGGCGCGGTTTAAGCGCGGCTCGCACACA
Source organism: Nomada ferruginata (assembly GCA_963583965.1). NCBI lineage: Eukaryota > Metazoa > Arthropoda > Insecta > Hymenoptera > Apidae > Nomada > Nomada ferruginata. Next base: position 7,494,190 of record OY757214.1, on the reverse strand, counting down.
CACGCACACAATCACACGTGTACACGGTCCCTTAATTTTAATTCGTTAAATACATCTATGAATTGCGGCACGAGACGCTCGCTCTGTACACCCGACTCTAGCAGCCGACCTGATGAAGCATCGAAGCGAGCCGGAACACGCGCATCCAGGCGAACATCCCCGTAGACGGTGAACGACAGATCCGGCTCCTCGTCGAGGAACTCGACGAATTCTTGCCCTCCGTTGATGTTGAGTGACGTCGTGCGCCACGATTCGGTGTAGCGTCGATCGAGCAAACGTCGCTCTCCGACTTCCTTTCCTTTTGCTGCTGCTGCGGCGAGTACTTCATCACTGGGAAATCATCATTGGACAGTTAATCGAGTTGTCTAGATTTCGCATGCCCTGCTTCCTAATTGGATACAGTGATATAACCGTGGGAATCACGGCACTGGTTTTTTGTGTTTATGTCTTTCCACGCGGATAATCTACATAGGCGGAAGTACCGCCCGACAGGGAAGCGTTTCACTCGTACGGTTCAACTCCGTGCGAGAGAAGAAAGGAAAATGCGCCGAGTAATTATCGTGATGTATCTGAGACTTGGTTTCGTTGCGTGATTATTACCTTGTATGGCTAATTGATTAGTTGCAGCGTTTGTATACCTGTGCTGCGTACAACTCTTTTAATGACATGCGATTCGATTGATTGCAGCTTTCGGTTAATGAATTCTGTTCGCGGATAATGAAGCAATGTTCGATGAAATCAAATGGTTTAATTTTGGTGAGAAATTGAATATGTTTTCATTGCTCAGAGTGATTGCAAGGAGCATACTAGAGGGAAACTTCTGTATTAGTTTTTTAATAAATGACTTTAATACATAGAAAAACTTTTAGTTGCCTCTCCTACGTTGCACTGAGGCAAAGGACACCGAACTCGGCGATAGACTAACGATTTTATTACTGTAGAGTGTAAGCCGAGTATAGTATGGTTAAGTAATGAGATTTTCCCGTATGTCACTGCACTGCTTTTTTTCTCACGGCTAACAGAGAAATTCCTTTCACTAGTAAATCCTCTTTTGTTTAAGAAAGCCGCTTTACGCAACGGAGAGAGCGTCGCGGCCGTACGAACGATCCCTGTGCACAAAAACGAAAGAATCGAAAACAATTCTATCGGTTCTATTGTAGAAACTAATGCTCGTTCAAGCAAACAAAAACGTGTATGGTATCAAAATCCGTTTGCTTTTTACGTAAATGCCATATCAACCTTGACTACGTTTATTCGCGTTAAACGCTGACTCGGTCATGGTCAGAGGATCCATTATGGTTGCATCGCAAAGTGTGCTCGAATAGCGATTGTACAATACACGGACTTATGAAAAATTTAAACACTCCCCCGGACAAACAGTTCAATTGTCCAAAGAACAAAACGGACCGAGATAAGTCGTGGTAATTGCAGCGGAAAATAACGTCATCGTGGAATCAAAGGTTTCATCAATTGAATACTACTCTTGTTCTGTTCCGTTCCGTTACGACGTTTCTCTGTGTTTAAGGACGGTGTGTAACATCTTCGGGTTTGTTTTGACTTATGTATGTATCCATGCCGTTATGTAAATGAAACACGCGTGGCCTATATTTCTAAATATAAGTTACTATTTAAAGTGTGTACATACGAATGTGCATAAATGTGCATATACATGTGCAACGAACGATTGATTAAGTGAAAAGTGTTTTCACGGTTTATCAGTATTCGCGTATCGAGAACACCCTTTTTCCGGGATTCTGAGAGTAGGTGTACACCTACAGTGGGCGTTTCGAGTGTGTTCTGCTTTTAGTGAAGCGCACGCGCCTCTTTCGGTCAGCTGATTCCCTAGACCTACTTTTTGCCCGATGATGCAGGCTACAAATAGGTATAGTCGCGATTACGCGTGTGTGTAAACGACCATGTATGCACTCCTTGTCCTACTGTGTAGGTATGTATACCTACATACTTTAGGAAACAGTGTGTGCCCTAAATCATGCTCTATGCTCGAGGCCATTCTGAGACACTCGAAAGATTGGAAGTATAAAACGCGCTTTATACTGTGATCACCCATTTCTCCCATTGTCATGCAGATTTTTAGCGAGGACCACGTTAACCGCCAATTGGAGTTATTATCCACTCGATAGCGAATTGAAAACAGCTAATCTTTCTTTAACAAACAAACTGATACTGAAAGAAACAGCTAACGAATTATAAATAGAATGTATTTATAATTCGTAATTAGTTTCCCGATTTCAAACGTAAGAAAAATGCCGTCTAACTACTAGTAATAAGAGAAACAAGCGAATAATATATGAAGAAAATATGTACTGATTATGGATATAGAGATTGTATTCGTTAAACTTATAAATTAGAAAATGATGGACAGAGATGGATTACCGTCGTGGGATGTAAAATATGTGTACCGTTGCCCGAACGAATAAATTATTAATGGCCCTTTCGAAACTTGTCACAGGAACGAGCCACGCAACGATTACGAAAACAGTGTTTTGAAAAAGGAATAATCCAAGTCTACGAAGTACAGCTTTGAATGAAGAAAAATCCACGTAAACGCGACAGAGATTAATGTAGAAATGTATAATAGCGAATTTTTTCTGCAATCCTTGCATAGTTGGAAGAGTCCAAGCAAACCTGTCGAAGACCATATTCGCGCGAGCTTTGCGTTACGCGCGCGCATTCGTTTTACATAATAATCATTTTTAAGGATCAACTCCGTGTTTTCTGTGCGAAAGCGCGGCAATTTATTTGCCATTGTCGTCTTGCTCTACCGTGTATCACAGGAAAACAAAAAATGCGTAAAGACAATCTGACAAAAAGATGTGGGTAAACAATCGGGGCGCGAAGAAGATATTATTCCGGGAAGAATTCGTTAAAAGCGTTTGGTACATACCTGTGTGAGTATTATTCAATTCCTAACTCCTCGCGAGGAGGCAAACGCGAAAACAGCTTTACTTTGCTGTAAACCGTTCTACACTGGTTCGAGGCGCTTCGTGTAGTGTTCTGCGGAGCGCGACGAGGTGCTTTCGTGCGACAAGAGGCAGAAACGAGAAGCAAGGTGGAAGAGAACAAAAGATAGAGAAGTAGAGAGATGTTGTTCTCGTCTCTCTCTGTTTTAAGCGCCGGATGAAGAAGTGAGTAGAACGGCGACGCGATCGTTTCGACGACGAAGAGGGCCCTCGGTGGGGATGCTCGTCTTCATGGATATATCCTGCAGCGCCGGCGCTGCATCGACCCATCTGCACCTCGCTACAGACGAGTTCGCTTCACTATGCCGTCAAAGTGCCTATTTATTTTTCCGTTTTTACGCTTCATGTTCATATAGATTGACTCCATTAGATAACTCATCGAAGGCTGCCTGACTGTTATCCACCTACCTGATACTAAAACTGTATATGAACGCTCGTGCGCATTTAGATCACCTCCGTTCGTTTCGTAAAACGCTGGTGACACGTGGCTCCGCTTTGTATAGCGTTTCGTAATGCTATTGCGGTCATGGTAAAATGTTTGATTAAGAAAAAGCAAAGAAAGCGCTTCATCGGAGATAGCACTGGTAACAGAACATGTACATGTGCAGTGATATAAAAATGTATATGCGTTGCTTATATCAAATAAGTTGCTTATATCAAATCTTCGTTATAACAGAGCATATATTCACAAAACTAAATGCGATTAATAGTTGAGTATTTGCCAGGTTTTATGTTTAAATCATGCGTAAATCTACATATAAATTGGTTCAGGTTCAGTAGTTGCTGCACTTTGTATATTAAAAATATGAAATTTGCAAAAGTACTTACCTTTCGTTGGCGTACCATGTCGCTGCATAGGTAGGGCTCTGTGGTGGAAACGAATTAATTGGCGAATTTGTGGAACTTTTATTTATGAAAGACTTGGACGGAGAACGCGAAACACCACTTCCCGATGAGCACGGTGTATGACACTCCTTGTTAGGCAAGGGTAGATGCCACGAATATCTCTTTTTCACGCACGGACTATTGTAACCGGGGCTCGAACTTCCGGAACTCGAAACACTTTTGGGACTCTTTAATCCGCCAGAACTAAACGCATGAACCAGTCTAAGCCTTAATGAATTTTCTTTGTTTTTCGCGTGATTATTGGTATCATTTAATCGCATCGGTTCTTCGCGATGCTCGGAATTATTTTCCATTTCACTTGCTACTTCAAGCACAACTTTAACGAAGCGAGCGTGATTTTACGACGTACCGAATTCAAATGATAGATTTTTTCGCTGCAATTTGGACAATCTCGAGGAAGCCGTCGCATCCGGCCACTTTTAACCGCATCCTTCCCTGTTGTTATCAGAGTAATTCGAAAGCTATATCTAAATGACTACCTCTAGAACGGAGTTCAATACAATTATTCCACAATGATGTTTTTAATTATATAGTTTATTTCGTTCCCATTCGTGTCTCGAATAGAACTTTCAAAATTTTACTATTGACAGTATCTCCTCCTTCGCGTATTTAGTACAATGCTTTCAGTCGTTAAAACTCAAATTGAAATTATCTATAGGGCGTATCGCTTTATTGCCATTTTGTACTTTGTTGCATCTTGGATCTTAAGAAACTCGTTTTCGGTTAATGTAGAAGAGAATGAGCATTACAAATTCGTCGTTGAATCTGTATTTTCATACTTCTGCAGTACATCGTAATAATCCTTTGAACGATTTGAACAGTGTACAGTCACAAATAAATAACATAGTGCATAGTCTACGTGTGGCTCAGCCATCGCGAGAGAGCACCAGAATATCTTCAATGATGAATTAGGACCAGTTCCAGACTACTCCAGAATGGCTCTAGTTAATGTATAATTATACACATGATACACCTACTTATGGTTAACAACAATTCGTCACTATATTTATATATACTTTGCAAACGCTTGAGTACCAGATGAGGGAGAATCAATGAATTGTCTCGAGAGTTCGATGAAGTGGGATGTTCATGAGGTTTGAAATGATAATCGTACTAGTTGCCTCTACACCCCTTGAACACGTCTAGCGCGTCCTATCATCTTTAACAGGTATCACCTTTACTTTGATGCTTGTTCAATGTATGCAATCAAGTCGGCTCGTTCCTGGGGTTTCTTTAATCCGGCAAACACCATTTTCGTACCAGGAATGTACTTCTTTGGGTTTTCAAGATATTCGAATAGAGTATCTTTGCTCCATGTGATGCCTAAAATAATATTCATATAGCATCGATTCTAACAATACATCTAATAATACCAAGTACTTAATTGTAGTACGTGATACCTTTTGCTTTGTTGGCATCAGTGTATGCGTAACCCGGAGCCTGTCCAGTTTTTCTGCCGACTATTCCATGTAGATTAGGTCCTACCTTGTGTTTGCCACCTGCGTCAATCGTGTGGCACTGTGCACACTTTTGTACGAAAATCTAAAAAATAAGAATGCAAATTAAAATCGAACAATTATCGTAAAGCAAGAAAAATGATTGAAACGGAATAATCGATCTATATTATCAAGAGGCTTAAGATTATTGTGACGTGTATTATCACGTGTATTACGTACAACAGCTAACGCGTCACGAGATCGGAATTCGCGCGCGTTCGTAGATAGGAATTTTAAATAAAGGGGATTCCGAATTTATTCAGTTTAAACCGAAAAAACGAAGCGGTCATTCGCATTTGTGCTTTGCATATTCAATTTTTACCTTCTTTCCTTTCTCCGAATCACCAGCGGGAACACCCATTGTTTTTTAATCTAAAAAAATAATTTGTTTAAACATACATTTGTAACATGTACTAAATACAGAAACACGTTAAATCAATCTTTGTCTATCCGCTGTGCTCGGGAAGGAAAATTTCGGTCGCACAGAATTACATTTCTTTTATTACGTAAGCACGAGACACGTGAACTCAAGACAAGTTTCGTAATATGTTCTTGTACAAGAAATTTGCATGCGGTTAGACGTTATAAACATAATTTTTGAAATAGTAAAATATAGTACTTGATAAATTGATAGAACAAATAGTAACAATTGAAGGGCGTTAGATTTTCTGTACGGCACGTGTCAGAACGTGATCGACGCGAGGAACGTAAGGAAAATTCCCCGATGATTCAAACTCCAGAAAATGTAATATAATCGAATGATATTTCGTTTTTTGCATAGCGTAAAAATATTTAATTACGAAAGTGCCAACAATGACACTGACGTAACTAGCATTTGACTAAAGGTCGAATTGTGTCTGTGCGCACTCGTGAAATACCAATCTTAATCTAATGTATGAAAAAGATCTCTCTGGATTAACAACTATGCTGGCATTTTGTACTTCAGCGTCACTACGTTCGAAATACAAGTGAATGAATAAAAATTTACGAAATAGTTGAATGCAAGGGAAACGAAAGATAAATGCAAAAGTAATATGAACTCAATATGTTTCCTAGCGCTTCATATGGCTAGCTTTACTAACTCCAAGAAAATATGTGTCCAAGCTTTTAAATAAATAAATTTACACAATATCATGCAAGATTTCACAACCCTTTACAAAAATGAAAACAGACTAAAAATATACTCGGCAGAAGTCATTTATGCACGCGCAGTACATATTACGCTTCATTATTTCTAATCTTCGATACTCGAAGATAAAAATTTAATTTGATATTTGAAGTAGGAAAACTTCATTTTGTAAAAAAAATTGTAGAGCCATCGGTTAACGAAAATGCAATAAGAGTGCACTAGCTCAAGGATAGTCGTGTTACGTAACACTAAATCTGTACTTGAATAAGATAATTGAAGGGCACCACGAGAAAAAGATGTAAAAGGCGTTCGCCCCATGTACTATGGGGGTTTCCAGAACTTATGACTCAATTACACGTGCTGAAAACGCCATGCACGCTACAATTCTTAAGAGACCTAATGGTTTATTCAATTTATTACAATTTCTGTATGTGCGATTGATCTAATGCAAACGATAAGTGTATTAATCGATAAACGTGTACTTTATGAAAAAAAAAAAAGGAAAATCTAACTTACTTTATTTGAGAATATCGCAGGAAAACGTCTGCAGTCCGACCGTGAATAGATGCTTCGATCAATGTGTAACTACTGATTTCCTCTGGGCCTGCATTCAGGGTATTTTAATGGCTGACGCAATAGTTCACACAGCTAAGAAACGCCATCCTAGAGGGCAGTCAAGTAAAATATAATAAAAATTCTGCCTGTGATTGGTACGATAATACCCGCGAAATTTAAATGTAATACAAAACAACTTTGTTCAACGAGGTTGTACGAATAAGAAATCGAAAACGAATATTAATTAATAAAATTGCTTGTACCTAAGGATTACAATTTGGAATTATAAATCATAATACCACTTCGACATAATTAACATATACGATATAATTTTTATTTTATTGAATGAATGATTAGGAAATACAATAACAATATTAATCCATAGATTGAGCGTTGTTCTTTTCAATGGAAGATGTGTACCAGAATTTATGCATAAAAGAAATGTTATATAAAATTTCGCTAAAAGCGTCTCTATTAATAATTGTGATCTACTGAACTAGGCAAAGAATGATCGATGTCACACTGAGTTCCCTATCTAGTGACGATGCATATAGTTAATGTTCTTAGGCACATGTACGCGTGCAATCGGACGTAATTGAATGCACGAAACAAAGTTTGGCCCCTTTTTACTAAAAGTAAAAGGGGAAAAGTCATGGTAAATGTCACGAAGGGAATTTTAGTTGAATGGTATGTACACGAAATAACGATTTAGTTAGCTTTTCATTGTTTTTAATCTTTGTAATCTAGATCATTAGGGACGTTGAACTGTTTGTTAAGATTTTCCTGCGATATGTCAAATTTGTTCTTGCACCAACTTTGAATGGCAAAAATATTATCCGTCCATGTATTTGTAGCATCTTTGTATTCCTGAAATATACCGTATTTGTAGTGAAAGCTAATTAAAGAACGGGTTGCTTTTATACCTGCGCTCTCTCTTCAAGCTTCGCTATAGCCTCTGGATCGGCATCGCTGAATTTAGCAATCTGTTTTTTCAATTGGTCCTCTTTAACTTTTAATTCTTCAAGTTCGCGTAACAATATTTGTCGATCCTCTGTATCTTCTTTTCCTACCTATGTATTCATATTTGAAAGTAATAAAACGTCGAAACAAACGTAACCTTCAAGTCTTGAAGTTTCGACTTCAATTTTTACATTTTTTTCTTACCTTTTCTTTTTCACAAGATTCCTTTAGCTTCTGAAGTTTAAATTCTGCTTCCACTATTTTTTTAGAGGCTTCAGATATTCTTTTTTCTATTGCAGTAATATTTTCGCTGCGTAATATGTTTATCAATTAATTATTTTGCGATGCGTATTCAAACTGTTACGAAATAGTATTACACATTTTATTCATACCCTGGAAATGTCCAGAAATATACAGAAGTGCCAATCTTTTCGGACCTCACCAATCCATCGTCTAATAGCGTCTGAAGTACATCTTTTACCGATTGCGCAATAATGCCCTTTTCTTTGGGTGCAATTTTTTCCAACTCTTTCAAAGTAAAGAATTCTTTCCTTTCATAAAATAGCTGAAGCATCCGTGCACGTTTTTCATCGAGCGAAATTCCTTTTCGCTTGGACATTTTATTTCAACAACTATAATAGAGTAACGAATGCAAAATCAATTAATTCTTCCGCTTTCAGCGATGCAGCTATGAAGCAATTCCTTTTACACCTGGATGAGACATTCGCCTTGGGACGGAAATTTATTATTCAAGATCTGGACGAGAGGCATTTATTCATTTCGGCTGATATCTTAGATACTTTGCAGACTAAAGTAGACGATCTTATGGATCAAATATCATTCCCATTAGCAGAGAAAGGGATATAAATAGTCATAAAGAAAAAGCTATATAATTTGTTAAATATAAGAAAACATCTGATCTATTATAAAATAAAATATGGCTGCACGAGAATCTGGCAGAATAAAGGATGCGTATCAAAAGAGAGTGCTTGATGAAGCAGCACGCAAGCGTAGGCAGAAGAAAGCATTGGAGGCCTTGGAGCAGGACAATTTCCATGACGATCCACATGCCGATTTGGGTATGTAAAATTAAAATTAATTTTCACAACAGCCTCAATATCACTCGTTTTTTTCAGTAATGAGCAAGAAAGTTCCCAAGTTTCAAGAGACTTTAGATAACAGAGGCGGTAGAAGAAAGAAAACTAGATCGGCGGAGTATTACAAGCAAAGATTTCGAAAAACATTCGGTCAGTTAGTAGAAGAGGATCTCAATGTGAATCCAAATCCGCCTAATTATGCATCGGCTCAAGCACCACCGTCTCGGTTTCCTGAAAGACAGTTTTGTGCAGTTTGTGGATTCCCTAGTAACTATACGTGTATCCCTTGCGGTGCTAGATACTGTAGTATGAAGTGTTTGGGTACGCATCTAGATACCAGATGTTTAAAATGGACAGCCTAATATGTTATATCATTATTTATAAGCGTCATAAAACTGATATGTTATAAAACAGTTTAAAAATATATCATGTTTAATTATCGCATCGGGTGGTAAACAAATTTTAAACTGTTTATCGTTCTGAAGGACAAAACAAGCCACACATGTTCCTTTCACTGTAAATATCATTATATGGATATATGTAAGAAAGCTCAATAAATGCTTATATTTTTATATTACGCATTTTTCGTATATATTAAATCCTTTTTGTAAGCAGAACTTATAAAATATTATCTACATATATAAAATGTTAATATACATTTGCAGAGACTCATAGTTAACTGTTCGAACATTTGCACATTATGATCGCTTAAAGCATTACCAAATAGTAGTGTTTAATCCTAATTATTTCGTACGTTACTTCGCATTCAAAATGTTATTTATGATTACTCTGGCATGGAACAACAAAATATTTGCATATATTAACAATAACGACATATATACCTCGTCCTTCTAGGAAACATTTAGGTTATGTTCTGAGTAGAAGAAAGAACGAAAGAAGACTATACGTGGTCTATATTATAAACTTACTGTCAAAACGTGCAATTTTGGCCAACGAACTGACGGATCTATAAGCTCGAGAACGTGGCGGGAACGATTTTCATTGCCTAAAAACAATGGCCATCTGGTGGTGACTAGAAGAATCTTCGGACTGTAACGAAAGAGACAGCAATAGAATAGTAGAAAGACGTCTAGTGGAAGGACGTGTGATCGTTTGTAATTATGTGAAGTTTAAATTCGTGAACGTAATCTTTGTTCCGCCTTGAGCACGGACGGATTCGAACGAGATTATCTGCGTGAAAGTGTTTAAGTACTCGACCAGATTGTACTGTGTTGTGGACTGGTTATCGTATAGGTTATAATAATACATAGGCATGTTAAATGTCATAGATGTAACAATTGTAAAAGAAGAGTGGCTAATAAATTGTTCTCCTGTTATTTCCAATAAATGTACGTATGCCTTATATGAGTTGTACTTTATGATTCTTTCGTTTGATCAGAATGTCGATTCCTGAAATGTCATGAGCTTCCTCGTATTCAATTAACAAACGTACATATTTACTACCTCGTAGACGTAGTTCACAAAGATAGGAAATTCGTTGGCTTTAATTTCGTTATCCGATTTACGTACTGTCTTTACGAATAACGCGCACATTCGAACGATCAACGATTATCACGATTTGTTGGTAAAAGCGCGATTTTACAACGTTCGGTTTTCGGAAACATTCTGCCCTCTATCGTTTTCATAGGATGACATGGTAGAATATTTAAAACTATTCGCGCGAAATTGTTGCGTTCCGATATATCTACTTTGCTTTACGGTTGTTTGAAAGAGTAAGTTCGGTGTAATGTGAATTGTGATACGATTAATGGTACATTTTCAATTGCGAATGTCTAGTGAGAAAAAATAATCGAAGGTAACATCTATAATTAAAAATTCAATTACCCTCGCTGCAACTTAGGTATACTCATACGTACGAAAATCCTTTTAAACACTTGCGCAATTTTTGCAATTTTCAACAATTTTCGTTTTACTTGACATCCTGCGTATGTAACTGTAATGTACTTAATTTCTAATCAAAGAAGTTGAAAAAGACGTCGAAAAAAACTGTTTCTTTTCTACAAATATTTTCGAACATCGTTCCATTCTATGCCAAAAGTAAATATTATAACAGCATCTTGTAAAATATAATACGCAGGAAAATATTTTACGATTATGTAGACGGGAAATGAATATTGCCGCGATCACGTAGAGAATCATTTAGCTAATTAAATAGTGCCGTAATCTATAAGAACATGCAATATATCTGTCTTGTGTGTTGAACTTCCTCATCAACATGAAATTTATATTTATAGACGGAAATAAGACAACCGAAGATAATTAGAATAAGCTTCGATGTGTAGCTGCTGGTGGCTCAGGTGGATTTCGCAGCGCAGATAAGATCTTTGCGAACCGTGCAACTCTTTAATTACAGAAGTAATTACTGCGTGCCATTCAGTGCAATAACGATGACGACCTTAGACTCGCAGGCTGATAAAACTTTATGTCATCTTGATAATCTTTCGAACACGGAGTTAGCTGAAATTCCGTCCGACCATGGGCTTCCCGTTGGAATAAGTCCGTTGGAGTCTCGGGTAGCCGGACATCCGTTACACGACGAACGACAGACGATTGGTAAGCATCCGATCGAATTAAACGCCACGGAAGATGAAATACTGAGGAAGCAGTTCCGCTGATCCGCCTCTATGTTTGGTAATTTGATTAAAAAAATTGCACCGCGAGTCCCCTGTTTGCATCCTACCCATCGAGACAAACAAATTTCCTCAACATTTACAACAGATACATATCCCATTCGAGGCCATTTTATTTGATGAAATTAGATGTCTCAATTACATACATACATGGTGCTGCGTTGCTTATTCTATCGATTTGATGCGATTTTCTGTTAACCCGAACTTCAATACAACAATACAGATATTTCCTTCCTAATAGATTGATTAATTTGTCCTTTATAATAGGGTATTTGAAAATGCAATCGTACGCTTATATGTGTGGAAGTGGAGAAAAGAATGTTGCGAAAGTATAGGGTTCAGAACGTTTCATTCGAGGTATTGAGTATCGATCAAATATTAGAACAATAGTAGTTCATTAATTGCAGCATTTAATCTTGGTGAAAATAATATTTCTGTTTTTGAATAAATAATTTTGTACGAGTGAAATGTAAATAGTTTGAAAGCTTGCATAGTGAACAATTAATATTTTGCACCACTGTAATAATGATAATATTTAAAGAATTTTTTATTCCGTTTTATTCGAACGTGTTATTTAACAAAATATCTTGTCGTGCATGATTCGTTGAAATTTGATAGCGTAAATGTAATACCAATAAGCGGAATCGATAAAGATTATCAACTGCAACGCGTAAACTGTTATACTGTATGTCGTATGTACATAGGATTTATTTCACGTGTGAAATACTTCGTCGTAGTATTCTACTGCAGCCAGTGAGAACCTATATTTACATGACATGTTTTTCTTACGTTCACTCATATCGTAGAGAACAGCAATTATTTATCTTTTTACCATGCAATTATCGATGTTATAAAAACTTTAATAAATGTTGTAGGCATGTTACGTCGATCGGACGGCCGTGTATTTAAACCCGTAGTTAAACCTTTACTTGGTAAACGGGAAATTACATTCTATGAAAATTTACAAGTGTCTCAGGACCCTGTAATGTTACAATTGAGGAATTACGTTCCAAGATATTACGGCACGACAGAGTTTCAAATTTTTGGCAGACGTAAGATATAAAAAATATCGAGCTTATATTTATTCGACAATCTTCCATTATGATTTACATACTTATCCGATTTATTCTAATTTTCTCGTACGTATTTTTGTACTTCATATTTTCACGTTTTTTTTTTGTAGAACCAATTTGTATTATATCTCATATAAAATAGCTTTTACTCTACCATATCGCATTTTGCGTAGATAATGTTTAACTATAGTTTTCGCTGTTAAAGATAAATTGATTACCGTCACAGCTATATATAATTATGAAAGCTATCGCAATTTTTAACGAATATTACAGTGAACGATTTAATATCGAAATACCTTTTTATTTTTAATCAGACGATTAAAACATTCTTATCTTTAACGGTGGAGCAATTAAATAGATATTTAATTTCTATCGAGTTATCACGTTTAAAATAGTGGCTGGATAATATATCGATCATTTCCTAATGCATGATCATATTTTTCTCCACGTTGCATTATAATGGCCGTAAGATCTCGGTGTTATTGTTTAATAAAATATGATTAATCGTTTCCATAAAATATTAGGAATAACATTCCTTACGCTGAAAGATATTACCGATGGTATGGCGGAACCATGCGTGATGGATATAAAGATAGGTAGACGAACGTGGGATCCCTTAGCCACGCCGGAGAAAAAAGCAACGGAAGAATTAAAGTACGCTGAATCTAAACGCACTTATGGATTCTGTATAACCGGCTTTCAAGTGTATTGCGCCGATTCCGGACAATTAAGAAAGTTTGGCAAACATTACGGCAAGACTCTCGATGCTAAGGGTGTCGTAGAAGGTATATCAATCTCAATTATTTTCTAAATCATGTATACACATTTATTGCGAAATGGCCAGGTAGCGCTATAACGAAATGTTATAATTGAAATGAATCATTGAATGTTTCATTCGTCACGTACGTATAATTGCGTTAGTGATATATGTACATACAATATCACTGTAACGGATCATATGGGGAACGATTGCAAACGAAATGCTGGAACACATTTCCAGAACACTTTTTAACCAAACCGATCTTTTAATTGCAAACTATTCCAAATAGTTCCTTTTCTTTCCTGCGCAGCGCTGAAAATCTTCCTGAATATAAGTCCAGAAAGACCGCCCTGTCGTCAATTGATTGTGAAGCTTCTCTCTTTCTTGTGGAAGATCTTACTATTCTTTCGTACCCAGCGGTTGTTCCGCTTTTATTCTAGTTCTTTGTTGGTGGCATATGACGCGAAAAGACTGCGATATTATCTTCGTCGAAATCGTACGAACGTCGATAGATCATCCAGCCACGTGGCCAAGTCGTTTCCCTCCACGAACAGCCATGAGGCCACATCGAATGTGTTCAAACACGTGAACGACACGACGAGTAATTCAGTTTCGAGTAGTAGCGCCGAAACGAATAGAAACAGGACAATGGAAAGGGTACATTTCATTAAGAGGAGTATCAGCTTGAACAGTGAAACGGATACGTCGGAGAAGGAGAAGGCATTGAACAGGAGCGGTTCGTGTAGCCCGGACTTTAGAGTGGATCGGCTATGTTGTACACGATCTTGCGTCAACAATTTCGACGACGACATTATTAGGATGAAGGAAGACTACGACGATTTGGTGAACGAGCTTGCCAGTTCCTCGGAGGATAAACAGAACTGGGTTAGAATTAATATGATCGACTTCACGCACGTCTTCCCAGCGGAGGATCAAAGTTCTCTGGATCTGAACTATTTAGAGGGGATCGAGAACTTGATCAAACTCGTGGAGATGTTCCTGGTCTCCAAGGATGCTACTGCATAAATTATATATTTATTGCAACGTAGGAAAGTTGTTGTTACACGTTTTTCTTTTTAATTACAATACGATATGTTACACAACTGTATTTTATATTCTTTCATAAAATTAGATAATTTCGATGACACTAGGTCAGTGAGAATTGCAAACCGGAAGTTGTAACTCGTGATAATGCTTGCACGTTACACGAGGGAATAAAATACGAGGTCGGGGATGTTTCGTGAAAGCTTGTTGGATGGTAGATGGATCTTGTGGCGAGACGTCAAATATTTATCGTTGCTTTAGAGCTTTCATGGAACGTTTTTAGTACCTGTAGCTGGCATGACGATGGTAACATTGGAAACTGGCAATGAATGTTAATTGTTTTGCACGGGATGTAATTACATTTGTGACATTCACTTTCTTCGAGTGCACCTTCAATTCGTCGATAAGTCTCATGATGAAAAAAACAGTACTAGTTGGTTTTACATTTTACAACCATACCATCGATTATTCGTACTATTCTTTTTTCTCTTTATACTGTTTTCATGCAAATGAGACTATAATCATACGTGCTAAACACGGAAATTGTTATGTCAATATAAGTACAAAAAATAAAACTGTTAACGTAAAATCCAACTGTATTTATCCTTATCCTTTTGAATAGATTTTAAATTGAGATCCGAACAATTACATATGTCTGCGGAAATGGCTGAAGGGAAGATCGATTACTTACCTACATTTTTCTTCAGCCATAATTTCATTTGACGTATATTAATAGAATTATTGAATGCAATTTTTTTCATTGCTTAATAAATTATTGCGAATTTTATGACCGAGAATCAGATTGGAATATATTATAGCTGACTGCATATATGATAACTTCGTGCATTCATTTTTCTTTATTACTCAATGATAGCAGTGCAACGATTTTCGAAATTAAAAGGTAATTGGATACTCGTATTTTTATGAAGTATTATGAAGTAACTTATTTTGTTATTTTTTAATCTAAATAAGTAATTATTTTACATAGAAATGTATTATACATATACATGTACGATTAATATGACGAAAGCAGGGGTGGAAATAATGACAAAATCTGAACTCGTAAATTCAGCTGTTGCTTCTACCAACAATTACCCAATTCAATTGAGTATCGAAGCGGAATTAACAGGAACCAGTGCCAAATGAACAATGAAATGAGTAATGAATAATTAAATTCATTAACATAAAATGAAGTAATCGTTAGGTGTCAGGTTATTAAACAAACTTAATCATTATCGTATATTTTATTCGCCATTCACTCGCAAACAGTTTTTACATTGTCGCTCGAATCGTTGGAATGAGCGTACCGGCACGACGTGTCAACTGATAATAATTCATAATTTGCTTAATCTCTCGTAACATTTATAATAATAGATTTATATATATATATATATAATATTTATATTTATGTATATATCTGTATATCTATACCTATACATATAGATGTATATATGTAGATATAGATATAGATTGCTTGCATGATCATCGGCTGTATTTACGTGGCACATCATACACCTGCTTATACACTTATGCGCTGCACGCACCACACAGGCTTACCTTTTTCTCACTCTTACCTACTTACACTTTCGAGAGTTCGATTACTTATCGCCCGCGATTCTACAATATTCAATGATTTATAAGATTATAGGACAGTCGGCTCTCTCATTAACATGGCTGTGATGAATTACGTCTGTAATAATAATGAAATCAAACGAATTGAAATATGTATAAAAATAATTACTCGATTATCAATATCTAATAATCGACAATTATTTATCACTAATTATCCTCATCGGAACATTAAAGCAGTATATAATAGTATATACAAAATTATATAAGCATCGAATGCGATGCTATTAAATTCCGGATATTCGTAAGATCGATATCATTGATACCCAATCGCTTTAATTCTAAATAAAAGCATTAAAAACTTCATTAATATAGTACGTAATGTTTCAAGAAGTGAAACAATTAAATATTGAAACGTAAATCGTATTGGTTTCATACGAACGTCTTCGTTGGTATGTACCATTTCTCGTATCTATCAAACACCATGGACGAGTGATTTGATTCGCCCATCAAATATCGTCGCTAATGATTTTTTAACGCTGGGAATTGTATACGCGTAACGAAACGCTGCTGGGGTCGGGGATTCGATAAATTCGTGACGATTATTAGTGCCTGAACAATGAAAGCCTTCGAGGGTATCGGTACCTAACATAATTACCGCGGGCACGATTAATGGCACGGGGTTCTGTTAATCAACCCGCAAATGCGATTACCACGGCTCAAATTGAATTACGCGTTCTGAATAGCAGGAAAGTTACTGATATCCAATGCACGACAGAAACGATCATGATCTACTACATTCATTTATATCACTGTATACACGTATACGCCGTGCGACGTACGATATCGAGGAGATTTGATCGATTACACTTGACTGCGAATAACAGAATGATTATTGGCACTAATGATTGTAATTGTATTGAATATTTAATACGCGTATGGAGTTTTTTAATATTTCAAATCAATAAAGACACACACGTAAGAATAAATGAAGTTAGAATATTAAATACGATATGGTACGTAGTTGAATGAAATACATATAAATTGACGATTAGCATGTGCCCGGTTTTTAGACAGATTGACCTAATTTCTGTGTACGAGTTCTAAGGATGTTTAAAATTATTTTTGTAAAAGAGAGAACATGTAAGTGTGTCAATGGCTCGAAAGGTGTTTTCAAGGATACTGCTTTTGGAAGGCATGAAAAAAATAGTTTTGCAAACAGGTCAAAATGCTGCAACGAGAAGTGTGAATGCATTCACGTAACGATACTCATTATTTCTGTTCAAAACCCCAAGTTGACGGTTCATTCAGCTTTTCTTTTTAATCAGACAGAAAAGAATTAGAAACTTCAATAAATTACTATGTAGTTCCATTTCACATATTGTGCAACAGATTGCAAGGATGCATATGCATTTGATTTTTCAATGTTTTCAAAGTAGGCCAACCTTGAATATTCCTCGAAACGAACTAGTTTTAATAATAAACTATTTTCAAATTAAATGATTGGGAATTGTATAAGTGCAATAAGAGAAACGTCTACGCAAAGTGGAATCGATTGAAAATGATTTGTTTATTAAACGATAGATACTCTGTGTGCTAAAAACATATTGCAACGATCCTGTCAAATATGTAATACGTATAATACCGACGACCGATGGGGACAAAACGTTAAATAATAATAAAGAAAGAAATTGACTAATTACTACTGCATAGGTAATTAATAATTTATGTTCCACATATAACTGAATGGTCGTTTTCGACGTCAGAAAAAAATAATAAGAATGATGACGATACAGAAACTGGACAAAGATCGAAAGTTAGTGAAGGGGTCATCATGACAAGGAATACAATTAATGAACACGCGTATAATGGGTGCCAGTTTGTTCAATGCCACGCAGTCATTTTTTTACCGCAATCAGTCAATGGATCTTTTCGAGGACAGTCGTTGACGTTCAATCGAAATGATCGGTCTCGCAATTACGCTCTACAGAATCTTTTAGTCTCGTGTGCAAGCATCGTTCGAGGAATTCATCATTATGTACTAGTTGTTTTTTTGTTCAACAGCGGACATGTAACGCTCTATAATGACCATAAGCATTGTAATTATAGTGTGCTGCTGCAATGTTAATGTTACAATTCAGACAAACGTTTTTTGTTTAAAGTAAAAACAATTATACAAGAAAAATAGCAGGAATCTATAAAATCTTCGGCAAATATTGACTACATATTTTCTATTTGCTTCTAATTTTCGGGGAGACTTCATGTTATCAAGAGAAATATTCTTCATGGAAAGTGATCTAGGTAAGTTTTGTTTGTTTCTGCACTTCCGTAAGTAGGCATGGCAATTTATAAACATAATGGATGCTTCACATTTCACACGTAGCAAAAACGATTTTGATTAACATAAATTACCACCTAATTGTTCAAAAGAAAATTGCAAGCTCCCTTGCAATTATACGCTCTGCGGAACATTTATGATAACTTAAATAAAATCTTAAATAAATTAAATAAGTCTTATATGATACATAGTACGAATAACAGTCGCGTTCGATTGGAAATGTGAAGCTTAACAAAAAGAAATATTTCCCCCTCTGTAACAACCAATTCTCATTTCTTCATACAATTTTCCATTTAATCACGAATTCGACACTCTGAATAAAACCTCGCTCCACACGATTTTTCTTTGATCCCAGCAACGAACGGTGCAACGTTATTCAATAAAAAAAATTCCTCACCTCGCAATTCTTGTTCGCTCCAAATAATGGAATTATTTAATCGAGCCTCGACGAACTCGATTGCATAATGTTCCAGCGTAGTTGGAGCATTGGTACAAGCACGACGTTTCATCTTTCGTTTCGTTTGTTATTTATCGCGGTTTTCGCGGCAAATTGAAAACGGATGCGGGCGAAACGGCCAGGTGGCAATCGATAATTTCGGGGCAGTTTCGCCCATCACCGTATGAACGACAAAATGCAAATATATGTGTATATATATATTCGCCTCGTGGCGCGTGATTGCCCCGATGCCATGGAAGCGTATGATGTTTGCGGCAGGTTAACACGATCGCTATTGCAAGATGTATTGCTGGTTGCAGCGGTTCTGATCACATATTGGAGCGACGATGCTCGTCAATCGTCGCTATTCAACCAGCAAAATTGTCCGCGTCGTTCTATCAGCTGCGCCGTCAGGTTTTTGTTTGTCCCGCTTGAATGGAACGACGGGACCAACAATATTGAACTGTGCCAGAATCGCGTGAACGTCTTCGAATCTGGGATCGATGGTGTTTGGATGGTATATATTCATTATTATTTTTTCATAAAGCTGTTATGTTGCAAATATCGAGTTTTTGAATTTTAAAAAGGGGTTGGGGAAGTATATTGAACTCTGGATCTGCTGTACGAGTTGATACGATTGAATTCGATCTTGATTTAAGTATTGGAAATAATGTGATCGACTTAAACGGTCTGTATTTAAATTTTGTGTTCGGTTCAATGTATTTTAATATTTTTGTACGAAAAAGATTTATATTTATACGTAATGCCCTTTCTTAATTGATTTATAATTCGTTATTTTCGTCGTGTATAATAAAAATGAATAGTACAATTGAAACGCAATGAACAATGTTTTGCTAATGTAATAGTACTTGATATTGTTTGGTACAAATAATTCGGCTGCTTGATATCAAATTTTCGCTGCTTAAGCGTTCATTACTACAAAATTGAATTATTTGAACTTCACTTAAAATCGTACTAGGCAAAATATTAATCGAATTATAGTTAACTAAATATCAGATAGAATTTCCTAAATATTGATGAAACGCGTAAAGAAAGTCTATCAATCAGCTTTGAAAAGATTTGCAGACTAAAGACCCAGCAGTAATTAATAACGTGGTTCCATCACGAGTAATCTGCTATGGTGATATTACCAAACTTATTAAAGCAAATCCAGCCCTCCTGCACATTTTCATAAGGATTACAGAAATTCCATAATAACAGCATGTTAAAAAGATAGAAGTTTTGAATATTATAATTTATGAAACTTTAATGCCAGGAATAAAATATAATATTATCTGTGCCAATAAGTAGTTCACTATTTCTGTACCAGTTTCATTATTTTTAAACACATTTTTAAACAATTCGTTTATTATTGTTATCGCTATAACTTCTTTGGTCTTATCACCACTTGTTTACTAATTGTATTGCCACTTTCCATAAATCCGTAACATATTCCGTATCGAATCGCCATATTTCGATGGACATAAGGGGTGAATCGAATAATTTCGTAAGGCAACCGAATCGTGGCGGGTACGGAACGGTTGAACGCCAATGAGACACAATGGATCTGCTCGCATTATCTCGACCGTCCGTGACACGAGGCGCGTTTAAAGTGGAAAAGAAGATAGCCGTGCAAGCGGTGCTCGTTTGCGTATCGAATAGTACGGATCGATCCACGTAATTGCACGGCGATCCTGTGGTCTCGCCACCGGTTTCGCAACGGGAATTGTAAAAAGCTGTGTGTGACTGTGCTGTTCATTACCGTGTAGGAATTTTATTATACCACGAAAAGACGCGATCTTAATTATTCCCTAATTTCTTTAAAGCTGAGGAACCATCGGGGGGAAATTATGATTGAGCCTACGTGTAATGTGTACCTACGTGTAATTTTAAATTTGGAATTATGAACGTTTTACGATATGTCTACGCGTATTTTGCGTTAGTGCAGTGTCGGCGTCGTTAACAGAATTTATAATAACTGATATTTTATAATAATTAATTATATAATGCTAAATGACACTTGTTCAATAAATAGGATCTCGAATTGTAAATATAATTCCTTGGTTAAACTTAACTCTCCTAATACAGGATTACATACTTACAAATTATAGTACGTTTAAGAAGTAGGTACATACCTAATTTCAAGAGAAGTTAGAGAGGGTAGTTTTAATAACGACTTCCTGGAGTCTCGCGACAACCTTTTGAACAAAAATACAAACTCATCGTTCGCGTATAATCTCGTACGTTTTAAACAACTATGTCATATTTTAACTTATAATTGTACAATTGTTTTACCAAAATATTTGATCGGCTATAATACAACTTGGTAAATTAGAAAAAGACGCTTTGCCGTATTATATTTAAAAACAATTTCCACGGAGCGAACAAAAGTACAGCGATAAACGAGCCTTACAAACTTTTGCGAGGCATTTCTTATCGATGCTACGTTTAATCCCTGTGAATTCCTGTTTAATTATCTCCGGGGTAAACTTCTCTCGTTCAAACGAAGCGTGGTCTCGTTCACGAATAAAATACCGCTTCCGTATTTATTCGCGAGCCTGGAACTGTTAAGCGTTGTAATCGGCGAATCTATTTTTACCCCCGGTTCAAATCTTTCTAATTGCTATCGCCGAATGACGATAAGCAAAGCGAAAATTCCGTCTTCCGACGAGCGTTACGAAAATCAGAGTTACGATCTTTCAAACAAAACGAAAAAATCTCCTCGAATCGTTCAAATGAAGCATACGTACACGCATGTACGTACACAGAGAATCCAGGGTTGTTTTTTTGTTTAACTTCGCTTTATTATCTATTCGTGTATATGTACAAACTCGAAGAAATGGACTTCGATCCTCACGAACTCGGAACGAGACATTCAGACCTGCCTTTTTTCCTCTATGTAGCATTCCCTGACGTTTGATAACGCCGCCGTTCGAATTGCTCGTTCCGGACGCAATTTGCTTGCCTTCGTTGAGTTTCGTTCTCCATTGCTCCGTTTTAATCGGAGATGCAACGACTCGTCGTAGTCTGACAGAAGGTTGCGACGTAAATCGTTGGGAGAGCGGTTTCTGTCGCCAGTGGGATCAATCACACTGGTCATTCGGTTCGAGGTGAAAAGTCGGAACGAATTCGGACACGGATATCAAAGAGGACAGAACGTCGGTGAAACGGTGTGGCGATTACGAAGCGAGTTTTGAGTTCCATTCTCTAACAATTGACGCGAAGCAGCGGACGAACATTCGAATGGAATCGTTCGTCCTTGCGTCCACGTTGGGTACTACGTCGCTTGGGCGGTTAGGTCTTTCAGACGGGACACTTACGTGTCGCAGTATTTCTTTAACTGCGGTAGAACAAAGAAAAATCGCGTCACAAAGTGTCCCGTCCGAAACGGGATTGAAGTACCCTCGCGTTTCCTTGAAGCATTATTATTTGCGTGGGAAATCGGCGTGATAATTATGCTACTGTTTATCGGCTACTGTTTATCGGCTGCCTTATCGGCAATGCGTTTCGTTCTCCACTGTTGTTACGTTTGCTCTTAAGTCGACGGCGTTAATACACCTGTACGTATATGTATATATGTTTCTATATATGTATAATGTGTACGACATATAAATACAGCACGCATTCACTATTATATACAGGCCACCACGGCTTCATTCTCACTGTTACTCGTTCATATACAGCTTCTTTTCCCTCCATTTCGTCCCTCCACGCGTGGCTGATCGAGATCCTCGCGGAGAGAGAGTCCAGACTGCGCGTTCCTTTCGCGGTTTATTTGTCTATGCGTGGAAAAATGATTGGGGAACCACGCTGGGCGTGAAACTTCAGTCGAATTCGTTGAACAGAATGCTGGACTGGTACGCAGCTTCCGAGATAGAATTTTAAATTTGGAGGAAATTGTTTGTCTTTCCTGTTTGATACCAGACAGGGCCAATAATCGTGGATCTATAAAATACTGGCGAGAAAATTCGGCTGGATAACAAAGGTGCATTCATTCAAAAGACAATTCACGTCTTTAATATCATGAGAATTGCATGTCTTTGAAACTTCTTTTCGAACCAAAAAAATTGTGATATAATTCTATATTTCACACAAACGTGAAATAATATAATGCAAGGAAATATAATCCAATATTGTTCACTCGATTAATTAAGCTTCTCCTAATTAAATAATTGATCAAATTATACCGAGTCATGTTACAGGTGTTTCGACTGCCCGATAATATAAAGCTCGGTTAAGACGGAAAATTATAGCGCTTGCGAAACGGGATTTCTGGAAAGTGGAAACGTAATTCTCGGTTAAGCGCCGGTATTACGAGTTTCACGATGTTTTTAACGCACGCGGTTTCGTATGGAATGCTGAATGATATTTGCTAATAACGCTTTAACTGCGCGGCATTAATAAATGTCCCGCGGTGCAATAAATGTCGTTATATAATTAAGAGCAACCACGGTGCGCGGAATTTTCAAAACTTCAACCCGTTTGCTATCGATGGAGCAATCGGGCATTAAACGTTTCACGAAACGCAAAACAAAAAGCAGAATTTTCTCTCGAATCCCAATCTGTATCGATAACAGAAGCTGAAGCTAAATTTCCAACGAAGAACTTTCCTTCACCAGTACTATTCCAATTTTTTGATCTACTTCAACTTTAATCACTCATTAAATGTAAATGTTAAAAAAAAAAGAGTAACCACGCACTTCGATCAGTAGGAGCAAATAAAAAAGATACACAGCCAGCCTTTCGTTTACGTCTGATAGCTATTTAACGTGGTGTTCCAAGCCAGTTATTAGGATCAGTTATTAAAACACAAAGGGTTAAACAGTGCCGACGAGCCAATTGTCCGGTATTCGTTCAAACGAGGATGTAACCTCCTCTCGAGTCACGGCTGAAATGTTCCTCGAGTAATAATTCGTCGTTCGCGCGTATATTTATCCCCAGTAACTGAATTCCATTTTTTAGCGCACTCGTTACGCTTTCGCGCAAGTAATCGCCTCCCTGTAATTCTATCTACGTATGTAAATCAGATTATCTTATCGCGACTTAATGTAAATTACATGGTCGTATACACGATTCTATAGAATTGTCCAAATAAGTTCGCGCCGTCTGTGGTTAATTGGGAACGTTATTCTCGTCAAATGCATCGTACAGCAATTAACAGATACTACTTGCTTCAAGACTTCGAAGAATAATTTTTATCGAATTAACACGAGAGGCAACGTAGTTTCGTTTATGCGAAAATTGACTTTGTTCGAAAAGCAATCATTTCGAGTACCAGTGTATATGCATGGCTTCATACAGCCGTTTATAGTGCACGTAACATGTATCCGTCGTTCCACTGTGATTAACGTAATACGAGAAACATTGAATTAGGCCTTAAATTCGCGCGATTTACGCGGTTTGCTTGTTCCCGGTCGTCGCGGCGACGGCGCTCGTCACTTTAATAGAGACCGCCGCAGCTCGGCGCGTAATTAGAGGATGATAGACTTTCTACGAGCATTAAGTAACGGATTCTGTGCGTTTCTTGCGCCCGTCACCGTCAGTTCAAATAGACACTATTTTATATATATATACATACTCTTAATACTTTTTATCCGAGCAGCGTGCAGCTGTCGAGCACGGATGCTTGCAGCTAATGCGTATGCTTTAATTAAATTCGCCATCGGAGCCATTCAACGTTTCAACGAGCCAATTTAAACGGACACAATAAGTTCATTCAATGTTCCAGCCGTTCACTTGATTCCACGTGTTGCCGCTGTGCGCGAGAAATGATTTTTATTTTCTTCTGATTCTCGTTAACCCTACGCGACACCGCCGAACGTCTGGTCGACGATCGAAACGCGGCGATCGTGAATCGTGTTCGAAGCATCAACACAACAGTTCGTTTCGTTTTAAATATATCACTTTTATTTAATCGCCATTTTTCCTTTTTGTTTTTTATTGAGTGTAGCACCACAAAAACATGTATAACAAAGAACATTATAAATAGGTGATCGATTTCGTAGAGTCTCAACGATGCTCTGATAATCAATTGAAGCGAAGAAGCAGAGCACAAGTCGAAGGAATCGAATGTAAGGCCACTTCCATCTTACCGTATGCTGCCGTTCGACGACTCTACAAATTATGCGGGAGGTGTGTGCCATTGAAGAGGGGTCATAAATTAATATCTCCGCGATTAGAGAGGAGGGTTCACGGATCTGTATTCGGACAATGAAACGGGTTCTCTTATCTTTCTTTCTTTCTTCTTCTTTTTTTTCGTTTGGGGACGACCTACGCGCGAACGTCCATTGAATTAAACGCCTGACAAAGGAGAATTACAATTCTAAAATTTGACGACAACAGTGTCCGACTCGCGTTAAAGTGGTCTCATCCGTCGACGGGTTCCGTTGGACGTCGACTGTCTGTATATAAATTCGTCGAATCTTTAAAAGCGTTCGGGCACGGATCAATCGAACGAACGGAACGCCCTCGAGTATCTTTCATTCCAGTCGCAATGTGACAAAAAGAAACAAAAAAAATAGATAGCGACTCACTTTTAGTGAAGATTTCTTACAAAGTTTTATTATTAATTAGGTTAAAGTATTAACGCATATTTTTTTTATACAATTCTGTTACTTTCAGGATAACAAAGGCTCGTCGAATGGGAAACGACGCTTACGGGTATCATTTATTCGTTTTCCTCCGCGTTCAACTTGGGATTACAAGTTAGTTGGTGCGGCACAGAACACGCCAGTCGTATTCGTTAAATTAACCGTTTGAGTCCCAGGGGGTATTGAAAAAACACTGCCGAAGAATCCCAAACAGCGCAACCACGCTTTGTCTAAATGAGTACGAAAAGACCCAAGCAGCGCGATAGCGCTTGTTTTATTTAATGTCGAGAAATGCCAAGCGGCGCGATAGCATTATTATTATGCATTATTATAGTATTATTCTACCTATTGTAAAATGTACTATTTACATTAAAAGGAGCTGGTTGATGTACTTGCGTCAGTAAATCTGAACGCACGACTTCGACAATCAGTAACGCACCGTCAGTTGTCCACAATGCTCGAAATGTGCTGGGTTTTCTCAACATAAAATCTGAACATCGCGATCGCGCAGCTTGGGACTCAAACGGTTAAATTCGATCATCGTCGATTATATATTATCGTCGATAGAAGGGGAGAGAAGTCCGCCGATAAGCAGTACAATTAATCCTTGAAGGAAGTGCAAGAATATCGATAAATAGTCAACGTTTCACGTCAAGAAATTCGCTCGGCGCAACGCCGAGGTCTCGTTCCAGCGATGCAAATAATTTAATCTTATCTGCACCGGCCGATGGACTAGTTCTTCCGCGTATCGTCTATTGTTTATACAATTAACCTTAAGAATTATTGCTACGCGATCGACGATAGAAAGAAAACAAAGGAAAAAAAACAAAACACGTCCTTCGGTCCAAAAGTCTGTTCGTTACAAAAGTTCGCGTCGATTCACGTTGAAGCACAGCCTGGACCCCGTCCAAAGCGGCGATTAGTCAGCCATCGAGATTCGAAGGAAATTAGATTTCTCCCCGACCCGCTCGATAGTACGCGAATCCCAGAAACGTTGATCATTCCTTACGGTCACCGTTCATCGAGTTATCATAAGCTTTCGTTCCTTTTTATCTTTCATTCGTTTCATATCGGCCAGAAGAAATTGGAAAGGATGCAAAATAAGGTCGCACGCGCACACATCTTTCTCCTCAGCATGAATGCCCTGTACAGTCGTATTTATATACCGATGATTCTCTCGTTCCATCTGTCGGGCGTGAGATGATGACACGACGTCACGGCCAGGGATATTCAAAAAGGCACTAACCCTCAAAGATCCGGAAAATCAAAATGTACAAAATCAGTGCGGCCGTATACGAGTCGACGCATACGTGATTACACCGACAGGCTCCCGTCTCCTTAGCTCCCCCTCCCTCCCACGCTTTCCCTCACTCTCTCTCTCTCTCTCTCTCTATTTTCTTACATTAGCCTAAGTCGATTTTAGTTGGAAAGCAAACCGCCAAAATCGAGGTCCGCTTCGAAGCTTAGACAGCCCTTTTTATATAAAGACAGCATTCTACCTCGCGCTCGTTTTTATTTCACTTTATTTTATGTTATTTTATTTGTTTATTGATTTTTTTTTGGCACTTGACAACATCTAAATATACAGTACAGCGTAAAGAGCTTCAACGAAAACGTGAACATCGAATTTCAGCAACGAAACAGCCAAGGAAAATATATAGGTATGCCTAATCGAAAGAGTTCGGACGATTTCCTACGTTTCCGTGAAACGCTAGAGAAAGCTATGGCACTGGACAAGTCGTTGATTAAAAATTTTAGTACTCCAATGATTAATAAGAATCTCATTAAAAGAGAGACAAAACAAATGCACAATAACAACGCGCACGTATGAACGTTTTACTTTCACAAATACTATCGAATCGCAAACGCCTTTATCGTTAGGTCATCGTCGCGGTGAACACGGCGAATGTATTTCTCTAACAATTTCAAACCTAACCACCAATCGTCGGGTTTCGTCGAGCTTCCTACAACGATTAGACGTCCAAGGAGTGCTTGATTCGCATCACAGTATGCCACTGGTCGTACGATTTTCTATACACTTTCGTTAGACAGCTGATAGCGTATCAAGTACTCTGCGCGCAGTCGAACAGGTGTATCGCATGTGTATCTTAAAAGAGACACGATTAAAAAAAAAGTGCTTTTCAGTTGGGACCGTAAAGCAGTTGAGTAAACGCACCTCTGTTCATTTTGAAAATTTTACCTAAACTTCTAAATTCGTTGGTCCAGATGGTGCTTCTGTCACTCTAAATGTTTCAGACCGGAACACGTTAACATCTAGAAAGGTGACATTTCTTTAGAGTTGCGCTGCGAACCATGTATCAGTCGATAATTATTATAATCAATATGCTATTTGCCTAAAATCTATGCTCTCCGCCAATATTATTCATTTGAAACAATTTCATTGTCACTCGACACACAGTTCCTCGCTTCGCCTAGAAAGCATACTTTCTGTTTTCAATCCTGTCACTTTTAAGACACCTGTGCGATACGGAAAAGCGAAACGATCGTTCCTTCGACGACACTGAATTTTCTCCCGAATATTCTCCTTTATTACGAACAATGGATCGCACGCTGCTAACAGTAGTATGGCTGCAATAGCCATCGTGGTCGCGTGGAAACGTTGCATCCAGGGAAATGCTCGCCCCGATGAAGAGGCAAGGCAAGAGGTTGTACCTCGGCGGAATTCGAAGTTTTAATAACCGAGCGTCGACGAGGAAAGCAGCTTCGGTCGCGTAACTGTCGTTTTGGCAGTCAGCTTTGATACATATGGCATGCACACGCGATATCACCGATGGGGATGACCCCGTCATTAGTCCGTGTATCGACGTCGACGGCAAAAAGCGTCGTCCTGGACGAGAGGCAGCTGGCGCGCGACGAAGAACAGCGCAGAACGCGAGGCACAAGGGTTGAAGTGACGTTGTTGTCTTCTGAGACTTCCCTGGATGGTACGAAGTCTTGTGGTGGAAACGTGAAATTTTTCTGGACCTGTTTTCAACTTCTTACTGTTGCTGGCATTGATGGAACAGTTGTCTGATGCATGGGAAGGGAAAGACACTTTGGTTTCTGGAGATTATTCGATGTTGAAAAAGTGTTAATAGCAAAGTGTGCGTATCGATAATTGGGATTGTTGCTTGGTTGCGCGTCCATCTGGTTTTTATCTGTTCCCTATTCTTCGATTTCTTGACGCAGAAGAACGGAACCAGCGTATTCGTATGTGACTTCAATGGATATACTTGAGTTTTTGGCGAGTATTAGAGTATCAGTCAAATTTGCGTCGGCATTTATTCGACGTTCCCTGGGACTGTTTCGTTCGGAATATTAAATACAGAAATATTTTATTCGTTAACAGCATCAGAGCAATTAGAACGACGAATTGTTCTCCGTTCAGTCGAAATCCCTGGCACTGTCCTTTCCACTTTCAGCACGAAATATGATTTCAACTACACAGGCAATGTCGCGTCGTACCGGGGAGGGGGATTATTCCAGGAATCGGCCAGCCCGACTCCAATTTCATACAGAACGCTTTCTTCCTTTCAACTCCAATTTACCGATCCTTCGCAAAAACGAAACGCTGCTGCTTACAGAAATGTCCCATCGTTTCGTGAAATCGCAGCCGCGCTTGGTGGCATCGTAAAACAGGAAAGGACAGCTTTGCCACGGCCGTTCCTCTCGACCTTTCCTTTATTCGCCGTTCCTCCCCCCAGCCGCCCGCAAGCGGTCCAACCAGCTCGACTTTTTAATTTCCCCGCGAGATAGTTCTTTCGCCTTTCTAAATATAAATTTCGCCCTCGTCTCGTTCGCGTGGTTCGTTGGAGCAACAAAACTGCTCGCCCCATAACATCCAGATCTCTCCTTGTTCCTCAAAGTTTCGCGCATCGTTTCCAAGGCGCCACAGCATTCTTCTCCCCCGTTGCATCCGCTTCCGCCGCGAGCGGAGAATATAAAGCTCCGTTCGCGACAAATCGTTGGCAGATCGTTGAAAACTGGGACACCATGGTCGACGTCGACGAGTCGTTTCCGTTGGCCGATACTGGACCAAGGGGTCCGACTGTCTTCCCTTCTCGCACTCGCCCATCCGGCTATACAATATAGATCTTAATCTACGGTTTCCATGGCTGGAACTCTTTTTATTGGAAAATGTCTGTACTGTAGTCGCTTGGCGACACTCCTCGAACATTCGATCGCATCGGCCAACGAGCCAAGAACTTACTCCCGATCGCGAACAACCCTCGAAACCTTCGATTCTCGAACTTCGATACGTAACACAGTTCTCCGTGCGATAGACAGACACGCGGCATCGATTCTCAGCCACGAACGACGAAACAGATTTCCCGCTGTTTCCGTATCATTTTCTTCCGCTTCCTTTCTCCCTCGCAGCTGTTTCCGTTCGAGCGGCACGATAAATACCTATGAAGCAGATTCGTAAGATCCCGTATACGGATCGATCCCTCGTGTCGAGCAGGATCATCCTTGATCGACTACGCGGGCACCAAAAATTCGTTTGTCTACGTCTAGATCGCGGGTCGTCGAAACGTCGTTCCCTTCTGACACGTTGATTTCGATTGAACTTAGGCGATCAACGGCACGCAGGCGATCGTGAGCACGACCGAGGACAGGAGGACGGTCGATGCACCCGCTGCGATTGTGTTCTCGTGATTCATCTTCAACATTGGATCTGCAACAACGATTAATATTGTTCAATAATAACTGAAACTGTACGGCGTTGCCGGTGCTGATAATATACAGTTGTTATTATTATTAGAGTGTCTGATAATAAGCTTGCGATGTTTTAATTTTAGAAAAATAGAAAAATTGCTTTGATCGAAAGTAGTGCTGCAATAGTAAGGGCTCAAGATATAAATGCTTGGGTGGAAAACATTTCCCTCTGGTGCGAATGGAGCGTAAAATTGCGTTTCTTTGCGAATAATGTAAATAACCGGTTTAATTTTGGTATTTAATTAGGTTAATATTGCCCGAGTATTGTATAACCACTGCGGCAGTAAATTTAGTGATACATTTCACTTCGTACTGTGGAAAATGAAACAAGAAATACGCATAATTAAAATGATCACTGAAATATTCTTATGCATGCAAATTGTAACGGAAATTCTCGCAGCTATACAGCATGCAATTATTGAATAATATTTTCAGAGATATTAAATGCCACTATTGTGATTAAAATTATTTTGAATATTTAATCGCGTATTATAATTTTCGTAATGGGAAAGTCAACAGCAGTATCGTGTTATATTTAATACTGCAGCTAAAATTGTTAAAGGCATCGAGCTATTAGTTGTGCTCTTTAAAGACTCGTATTGACATTTTCTTAAGTGGTATAATAGGATTTACACCTTAATGCTTTTAGAAAGTAATTGATTTTGTACATAGAATGGGTAGTTCATAGTTCCTTTAATAATATTACACAGTGTTGGAATATTATAGGATATAGAATACTGTTTGAAGGCATTAAGAAACTGCCAAATACATTCAACTATAAGCGGAAGCTTAAGTGAATAATAATTATACACTATGCAATTTTTCCTTTTTGGTATAAATTACTCAAATACCTACATCGATAGTAATATCAATAAGTAGGTAATGTACAAAATTCTAGTATAAAAGTCAACATAATTCAACCCTTAAAGGGTAGATATATAGGGATTAAATCAACAGGCATTTTAATGAAATATATTTTGTCCAAAACTACTAGTTATGTACCAACGTGCAGAGAATCGGATATACGAGTAAATTGGAAAAATGTCGAAATCATACCTGGTGTAGTGGGTCCCATTCCAGATCCAGATGCTTCCTCATCTTCGTGGTCGTAACCGCGTACATCCTCGTCGTCGTTGTCTACGTCGTCTCCTTTACCCTTCTTCCTCCATATTGGCCTGTCACCACTTCCTGAGCCATCCAGAGCTTCGTCGGCGAGCAGGGTTCCGCTATCTGGTGCCGATGCCAATTGAGACTGCAAAATCTACGAAAGACAAAGCAATCGTTTACATGTTGAGCGGCTTTTTCCTGAGAAATGTACGCTGCGGGGGATAAAACTCGAATGTAATGCAACCCTAATTGTCAGAGTAAAAATGAAATTATGTTTAGGACATTGAAAGAAAATTCTCCGTAGCGGAGACATTTGTTGCATCCATTACGATCTGTAGAAACTCTGTAAAGTTAATTAATAGTCCAGTAATTTAGCGCATCTTGCTTAACAGCAACTGACGTATCAGCATCTCCTCTTCTAAACCAATGGTCAGCCGCATCGGACTGCTGTTGCGGTTCCGAGATTAACAGATTAGGTTTTCCTTAATTAAGGTCGGTCTGCTCGCCATTATACTGTTTATCTAATTCTACGCGAATAAATGGTACCATGCAATTGCATTAACAATCCCGTAATTTCGAACTTTAAACCGCTCTAAACATTTCAACGATCAACGTCATGTTTGTGAAAGATTCTACAGCAAGAAGATTTTGCTCAATTACAACAATGCGTAACCGAACAAAAATACTGAGAATTTCGATGTACAAAATGTAAAACGTCGTTAACAAATCCCACAAGGTTAATATTTCCGTTTTCGTATATCCCGGAAAAATCTGAGCATCCACGAATTTCGCCCGCTATCCGCGATTAATTCTGGCTTAATTGAAATTCACTCACGGTCGGAAAGTTACTGCAACGTTAACAACGCCACTGAAAATTCCAGACTAGTTGAATTGTTTAATTGCAGTCTCCGCAGCTCGAGCCCAACACGCTTGTCCGCACTTTTAGCATCTATATAATATGGAACTTGTGCGAATTGTATGTAGATTGCAACTGGTTAAACGTTTATTTAGCAGGGGGTAAAAACAGAGCAATAGAACAACGACGCCCGAGTGCGCAACGTTGTCGCGTGGAATGGTTTATAAATCATTCATGAGTTCGCACATTGTCATACGTATCGTTCCGCGTTGCCTTCTTCTGGCTTTGCACGATTTCAAATTGGATTACACAGGTGTGATATGTCTACCGGTGACAGGTGTACAGGTGTCGTACACGCGATGGGCGCTAGTCGCCGGTTTGATTTTTAGACGTGCGAATTAACGTGCATTTAACCCCTTCGCTGCGGTAGCCTTAAAAATGAAAATGTCCCCTATACAATACAATACACTACAGTTTTTAATACTATCGTAATGGCTATACGTATAAATAATTAGATACGCCGTTTAATTATAATAATTGAAATAGCGATGCAGTGTCGCAGAGAACGTTCATATAGATATTTAGCGAACAGGTGCTGAATATTTGAGGGTGTACATAGTATACGCTCATCGTAGCGAAAGGGTTAAGGGTTAAAGGTGTCTCGATGAGTGACGGATAATCGATGGTGTGCATCGAACAATCTAAAACTAACAGGTGTATACTCTGAACATCAAATATGCTTTTCTCGAATGTTGATTCTCTGGGCACTAGAAAGGGAATTAATTGTTTCTAGTTGTGCCAGAAGCAGTTCGTGGTAAATGCAAATGATCATTCTGTATAATTTTATTGCCGCATTATAATGTACCTTACAGGCACAGGATTGCAAACAATTATCTTCTGTTCAGAGAAAATTTTAAGTCTGCTTAATGTTAAATCTGTGTGAGAAGTATAATCTGTGCACAGTTGAAGGGGTTAACGAAGAATGATTCCGCGTGCAATATTTTTACGTATTAGATAAAATTCATTAAATATCTATCGTGATCAGGTACTTAAAAAAAAAGTTATATAATTTACTAACTTATTAGAACAAAAAAAAATTAAACTGTATCCATTTAGCACAATTATTATATTTTTGTCATTATCAATCAGTCGACTGAAATTCTGCGCATCCAGCAATAAGACGCGTTAAATTTTCCCCTCGGGCCACTCGATCGTTCCCTATTCACAAGAGAGAATCGACAATCGACGTTCCCCATTTCCTACGTATCAGATACCTGCCGCTCGCACCTGTTCGCCAATCATAGACAATCGTGGAACCAATTTCACCCACGCACATTTTAGACAGATCTTTCGCGTTTCTCCCCGCCATGGTTTCCATAGGTATACCAGACACACACAGGCGTCGATTGCACACCTCGCGGCTTCCATGAATAATTCGAGATTAGAAGATAATTTATGGCGGTCTACTACTTCTTCATGTACACGAACATCAAAGCTGCTTACACGCTCACGAGCGTGTTTCCAGTGCTGTGTTGTATTTCATTTCATTTCACGGCGAGCTGAGACACAAATGAAACGACACACGTATCTAAAAGTGATATGTAAGGGCTGATGGTCGCAGATGTAGATGATTACGAACGAAACCACGAGAATGCCTAATTTAAGGCTTAATTGAACTCTGGCAGTGATACGTTCTGTTTATTAAGATCTTCGTGCGAGGGCTTCATTACTAATTGCAAGCCGCTCTCATTAATTTGAGAACTATTTTCTCTGATTAAGGAAAGGACAGTTCTCGCTTCCGTTTCATTTATTTCATTAATATCTGTCTCTTATCCTATTCAGTGTGTCAAGTCCTTCACGGTCTATTAAACATATTAAGTCCGAAGTTCTCAATTAAACTGCTTGGCATAGCGTTACTTTGGTTGTCGACATTTGCTGAATAATAAATAATGTCTAAATAATCTATTTTAAGAGCTATTATTATGACCAATGCTACTTCAGAATGTTTCCTTAATTTCGGATAAATGCGACAGTTTCGCGAGATTCACTAATACGTTTGAAATATTGATTTGTCTGGGGATTTCAAACGAAATGAAAGAAGAAATACTGTTTCCAAGTCCATCAATTTTCTCAACCTTTTCTTTTGAATAGATTTTAGTTAGCTTTTCTTCTAGGCTAGACGATCTATCTACGTGACGTAATGATAAATAATGGAAGTAATCGTAGATAATACTCAACAATCGTTTCGATAGCATTGAGACGTGTGTTTTCCTATATCTCAGAGCCAGTTCGAAAATTCTACACGCTACGTAACATAATCTGTAAGTAATGTTAGCTTAAACTTCGATGTGTCTCAGAAACACGCTTGAACCGCAACGCTTGACGCTGTCTGTGCCCGGAAGGTACGTTTGGATTGCGAAGGATTAAACGCTGCTATCCGCATTTGCTTAAAGCGATTTTCGCGTTTAACTAATAATCACGTACGAGATTGCGCGAACTAAAGTGCAGAGAAATGCACCGTAGTAATTACAACTGCGAGACGACGATTGTATTCCGCGGAATATAAGGGCACCTTGAAGAAGGATTAAGAAGATTGGTGCACCAGCTGGCTCTTGTGAAACTAATGTCCTGGACACTGTTTCCAATGTTCGACACTCTCTACAAACCTTGTTTTATATTAATTTATTTGTTAAGGCAAAATTTAACGGCTATAGCAAACCCTTTGTCGTCAAAGTACGCGTAAGAAGAAATAACATTGCTCTAGACTTTAGAGGGAGAAAAGAAGTTTAATAAGTTATGTAAGAAATCGGTTTAAGGTTTCACAAAGTCTTCTATGAAGTTGATTATGCATAAAAGATACAGTAAGTTAGCTACTGGTAGCCGTGACGATCATTCGTGCCTGCAATGATAGCGCAAGTCGAAAACAGGATGTGAACGGGAGACACAATTCAATCGGAAGCACGACCAGCCAAGGCTGAGCCGAGGAACAAATTACAGTTGGACATGGACTCACCTGATTAATGTGCCTCAATTGGTCAATGAGCACGCTGGTGTTCGTGTTGCCGTAGGAAGCTGTCGTCGGTGACATTGTCGTTATGGTGAACTCAGGGTTGTACCTCTGAGCCATTAAACTCGAGTCCGCCACCGTCTTTGTGTATCTGCAAGCAACAGAGGAAGTACGTGAAATTAGTTGGTCTCCTGTCACGAGGTACATGAACATGAACGTACATACGTGTTTACATGCATGTAATTTTGTTGTGTAGTTTCTAATTTTATATTTTTGTGCAGTTTTTAATATTATGTTTTTCCGGTGTCAAACGCACTGGTTTCGAGAAGGATATTTTACAGCACGAAGTTTCTACTTCCTTTTGGTTTCAAATAATGATTCAGTTCGAAATTTTGGAAATCTGATTTTATACGCAATATAGCGACATGTTGTTAGAAAATATTTTCGCTCCCTAAGAGCGGTACGAATATGAAATAGGAAATTTCTATAGAAAGAACAGAAGAGTATTAACAATGAAATACTTGAAAATAGAGCAAATCTCAATGAATGTACCAGATGACAATCTATTTAATATTTAACGTTGCCTTAATTGAATACTGCTTGAAAACAGACAT
The DNA here is from genome assembly GCA_963583965.1 of Nomada ferruginata. Taxonomy (NCBI): domain Eukaryota; kingdom Metazoa; phylum Arthropoda; class Insecta; order Hymenoptera; family Apidae; genus Nomada; species Nomada ferruginata. Next base: position 7,458,305 of record OY757214.1, on the reverse strand, counting down.
ACGTACATTTCGTCATTCATATATGGCTTTCAAATTGCACCTGACATGAAAAAGCTTTGACAAAGAAGCAGCTTCAAGCTTTTGTCGCACACATCGGACATAAATTCACCACTTATAGCGGTACAAAAATAAACGAGCCTTTTATGAAGCGATTCTCCCAAGAATGCTAAATTCCTTTGCCAATGAATGCGCTCTAATTAAACACCAGATGGTATCCTGAATATTCCGCATTCATATTAACTAACCACTTTTGACGCTTGGCCCTTCAAGAAAAATAAATTTCTTTGTCATTCAATTCAGCGATTCACAAATTGGGTGCTACATTTCCAACGCTGTCGTGAAGCTCTGCAGAACCTTTGTTTTCATCGTCAAATTTTTCTTTTCTCAACGTACAAACTCACTGCGGGATAATGGTAGCTCTCAAACATTTTGTAAAATAAAAAGGAATCCTATATTCTTCTTACAATGTGCAACAAAATACATATACATAAATGATTAAAAAACCATCAACTGCTGATTACAAAAATTGACTGTTATCATCATAATAACAATCATCCATTGCTATTAATGCACAATTAATGCACAATTAATGCACGTCATAATTGATTTTGAAACAATGCAGAGAAATGTGTGTAACCAGAATTGGCACTAACACGGAATGATTTTAATAATTTATTGCGACTGATAATCAAGTATTTCAATTGCGATCGCGAATTGTTGATTGCATTAAACGTTGCCCAACTCTGCCACGTGCTATCATTATTTCACAAATAACAAAAAAAGCAACAAAATAATAAATGAAAAGTGCTGTCACATGAAACAAAATTACATTTAAAACTCGTGATTCCACGCGCCGCAAAATTGCATCTCCTCTTCACAAAATTGTTCGGCCAACGATGCACGGGCATGAATCCCTGCAACCCAACGCCGCGATATAATTCCGAATAATAATCCGTATTGCGAGCGATGTACCCGATAACTAGGTTAAATGGAAATGTACTATTCCGTGAGATACGCGACGTTGAAAGACGTTAGCATTGTTACCACCGAACAATGAGCATACTTCGTGGAGGAACATTGAGAACCGCAGATTGATCGCGATGTAATTGGACAAATACCAAGTATCAGTCGTATCCGTACGATCGAAACGTTTTGACTGCGGATAGAATCGCGGCCTTTTTGCATTTTAAGCGGCTGCGAATACGCGTTCCGCCGCTCCGCGTTCACCGGACGCGTAAATCCGATTTCCGTTGAACGCGATGGTAATTGGATAAATATCGAATGCCAACCGCCACGATATCGAGCGTTTGCCACTATCTTTACCCCCCTGTCCCTCTCCGCGATAAATCCGTCGGTTCAACCGAACCCGCAGATACGGTACGCGAGTACATTTGTTGCAATCTTAACGAGACGTTCGTGGAAAGCAGAGTCGCTTCGATTCGCTGCTTGTCAGTGGCAATTTCTTGTCGCGAATTGACGGACAAAAGGGAGGGCGATCAGTTCTCGTTTCTGTCGCGTTTCTTGGAACGGGGAATACGGCACAATTCAATTTTAATCGCGTAAAAATTCACCGATATTGAAGTAACTGCTTAATGCTAAAAACGACACCATTGTAAACCATTTAATTGCACGTAAATAGTGAATCGATAAAAAATGTTCATTTACGGTCGAATTGTTAAATTGATTGAATTATTAATTTTCTCACGAAACGACGCGTACCTGGTACACGTTCCATGGTGAAGCTGTAATGCAATGATGTTAGGTGAAACTAATATCATTGTACGGTAAAAACCTCGAACGCAATCAGTCAAATGACGCGGAATCAAGTTATTGAATATTGTCGACGTTTACGTGGAAAATCGAGCGTACAATAGCGGAAACGAATCAATTCGTACGCGGTACAAGTAGGGTTTTAATAACGCGATTTTAATGCACCGTTCGTTCCGCACTCAATTAACAGCTACGCAAACACGGGGGGATAATTAAATTAAGGGAAATTTATATGCGATACATGCAATAATCTCGCGATATTCAAGTTGAATCAGATGAACGAATTTCATTTCCGCATTCGCATTCTGCATCGATCCTGAAAAACTCACTGGGAATTTCTCACATTGAATTGGGTTACGGCGATGGAATGTGTGTATTACATGCGAATGGAAACATTTAGAGAGCTGTTTTTCCGGAAATTATATTACCGTCGCGCGAAAGGGAAATTGTTTGTTTTTCTGTGCAATAATTTCGGGATATCGAAGTTGAATCGGATGAACGAACTTTATTGGCAAACTCGCATCGTGTACGTTTCACGAAAAATTCACTGCGAATAGGATTTCCCTGCTGCATTTGGGTATACTGATAAAATATATATTGGGCGACATACAAATGGAAACATTTAGTGGAGCATTTTATTTGAATTACATTATCCAAGGTGTTCAATTATTAATTGCAAATGTTTTTCTCATAAATAACAGATTTGTGAGAGAAACAGAAGAGGATAAATGTCATTATTATTCTTTGCATTTATTACGATGGCTTGAACAAATTTTTGTACCTGCAACAGATTTTGCGTAATAAAAACACGAATCATAATTAAATTGGGAGTTACACTTTTTCCTATCGTATCAAAGCGAATGGCGAAATGAGATGGCCGATAGTGTGAAAGAAGTTGAAGTAGGGATACTTTGGAGCCCTTATAATAATTATAACTTAACCGAAATACATACGTATAGATGCGATTGAAAAATTTTGGAACTAATTTGGACACGAAAAAATATTACAACTACCATCATTAAAATTATTTACAGTAAATAGCAAAAGATTCTAACAGATTATAAAAAAAGAAAATAAACGAACTCGAAAAAAAATTATTCACTATTTACAAAAATGAGTCCAGCTCATTCCAGGAAATTCCAAGGTTTCATCCAAAGCACGGGGCTTGGCTTGCGGGCTGAAAGTATCATTGAATACGCCGCGCGTTATACGTGGCCAGGGCAGAACGTGGTGGTATCTTCGATGCAATAATAGCTCGCAGGGTATACGAGGAGGGAAAGTGGAGAATTTTTTGCAATAGACCAGCAGTTCGCGAAGTTCGGACGAGCGTGGCTCCAGGCGATCGTTTGCCGGCCTGCGTGCCCGTACAGTGTACACTTACGCATGCAAATGGGGGTTAATAATGCAGCACGGCCGAGAATAATAGCACGATAATAATTGCGCCAAAGGTGGAACAGCCGTTTAACGCGTTAAGAAAATGTTGCTCGAATTACATGAAACTCATTAAGGGGAATCGATGATGCGACGCGTGCGCCCGATCCCCGGTCTTGTTCTCATAAAAGCGTTATTTCGAGAGGAATTCTTGCGAGAGATCGACCAGCTTTTGGCGATCTGGTTTATTCGATCGATAGGATCTCCGGAATATGTTGAAGTTTATGATCCGCGTGAATGTAAGATCTGAACGGAGTTCAGAGTTTCATATACATAGTAGCTTGTGTACAGTGGGATCCAGTTTGTAGAATATAATATAAACATAAATTACGATGCAGGTCATTCTAGCCAAACACAATATAATCCGCAAACGTAATATCAACCCAAATCAACAGTCCTGCGCTAGAATTTCCAGCACCTCAAGTACCATTCCTCACTCTCATTATTAACTACACAATGAACCATCATCCACCGACAGCGGATCCCGTAATCGACCAAAAAGCAGACCTGAAAAAAAACCCCGACGATAATCCTGCAAACCATATTTCCTCGAAGAATCCCATGGAACTCTAGAACTGTGCAAAGCACCTTCTTCTTTTCTTCCATTCCTCCCAGTCCCTTTCGAACGCTTCACCAGTGGCGTTATTTAACGACTACGCCGGGCGCAGTAAATAACAGCGAGTAGTTAATTAACCGTGAAACGCTCTAAAGTTGTAGGTTGCCAAGCAACAAGTCACAATTCGCGGGTATTCGGGTTCAAGCGCCTGGAAAAGCAGAAACTCTGCGGCATCCGCGGTATCTCGTGCTGCTGGCTTTTGATATCCGCTCGCCCCCCCACCGGAGGAGCGCGAGGAAAGAATTATCTGCAAAAGAGATATGGAAGCAGAGGGAGGAGCAGCCGTTCTATTTGCGTTAGCTATTCTCGGATCATCACTTTTGAAGCGCACGCTCTCGCAGAAGGCATCGCGTGCCATTCATTAGGCTGCCCACCACGCACACGCACCCAACGCTCGTCTGTGTACACCATTTCTTCGTTTATCACCGATTAATCACGGGTCTCGTCCTCTTCTTCTTCTTCTGCTTCTTTCATCCGCTTCATTCCCCCTCGCCGCCCACTCGTCACTATTTCCCGTTTCTCCCTACTTTGTATCTTTCAGACCGCCTGGTAATCGCAGTCGTTCAACACCCAGCTCGTTGTCCCTTTTGTTCCTTCGCCCCGATTTTTCGTTCCTTCTATTTTTCATTTTATTTATTTCTTTTTATTTCCTCTACCCCTTTTCGCTGTCCTTTTTCCTCGACCTTCTCGGCGTATTGCGTGCTCCCTGTATAAGTGCCCCGTTTCGCGGGCAGAGAAAGCTCCTGGCGACATTTTGATCGATCGTTCCCGCGCTGAGCGCTCGTTCCTTAGCGCGTTCAAATTAAATATCGAAACGGCGGATGATCGATCGCGTTTTTCACGCGAATCGTACAAGGAATTCATTAACTTTTGCACGCCTCATCAGCGGCCGCGTTCGCGGCTCATTCGTTGTTACGAAACGGATACGATGCCCGCATTGCTTGTGTAATTATTTTTCCAGTATTTTTTTTTTAACATAATTAGCATTAAATGTAAGTCGCCAGAGTTTTTCACATTGCATCTATGGGTATTTCTACATTTCTTCGTTCATTCATTGTTTCTGTGTTCAATTGAATGAGAACTGAGTTCAACATAAAACATATGGACAATAAATTAAATCATTGGATGGACTTGTGAAAAACTAAGTAAGTCACGTATCACATCATATTAGCATATAAATTGAAACCATTTAATTAAAAGATAGCTCAGTAATATCAAAGCTCCATCAATAGTACTACGAGCTATTTTTAAGTAGTATGGGTCAATGATATATGGTCCAGAACATTTTGTCGAAGGTTGTACTATTATACGTGGTTACACGCGATTTAATATCATCAATAAGATGCAACGAAAACAAAATATTTCTTGGCATAACGATATAAATAATCTAAAGTAGACTCGAAAGAAAGCCCTTGGAATAATAATCTCCCTCGCAACATGTTTTTCTTGGATGCCATTAAAATTCCATACCAAACATCTTTTCTATCGTTCAAATAAAAAAATACGTCAATATTTAGGACGATTCTTTGGATTCTAAATAACCAATGAGAAAGACAAATCATTGCCCTACATTATCGATAACCTATAGCTCAAACTCACAACTCGAGGGTAGAAAATAACTGCCCCTGTAAACTATTTGATAAGCAAATTTAATCAGCGATTTTCCTTAAATGGAACACAGTTTCTAGTGATGAGCAAAATAGTTAGCAAAGTAATTTGAACGTGAAATTACCATCCGGCAATGATTCACAATTATAGTGGCGTGGGTGTTGTTTAACGAAGGAAAGGGTGGAAAGAATGAACGAAAACAGCCTGAGAAATTATAAAAACCAGCGACGAGGCGTATCAACGGGGAAACATTTTGTGCAAGCAGTGCGTTGCAGCTGCACTTCTTGATGCTCCTCAATGCCAGCCATTCACAAACACACGCCAGCCCTCTCTATCCTATGTTTCTCTCCTGTTTCGCCTTACATCCGTCTTATTTGCTCGCTCGTTCCAGCGCGTACTTCATTTCGAATTTTATTCTTCACTTTGTAAGTAAGTTTCCCATGCACTTCTTCGTCATAGCCTCCACCGTCGCTCTTTGTCCTAAGTTTCCGCTATTGAATGTATGCATGTACGTACTCTCTTGCCGACCCTCTTCCACATTTTCGACTACGTTTGCCATTACGGTTTACGCACACTGTGCAAGATTGGACACACGTATTAAATGCCGTACCACTTTGTGCAATCAAACGCAACGAGATTTAATTTAATATAGAAAGTTCATTGTGGGATGGATGGTTTGTTAGATTTCGTGATTTAATTCGTTTCGATGTTATGGACACTATGTGCGTAGAAGTTTTCGAAAATTTTAATACTATCGCTGCAGCTTTCAAAGCTGATTAATAATTTGTTCAGATTTATGATTCTGGTCATATGTATGTGTTTTTAATTATTTAAATATGATTAGAATATAGAATCATCATTTCTAAAACAGTATAGGGTTGTTAAGCAGAGTTTTGTACAAAGTTATCTGCGTGAACATTAATAGCAAAATTAAAGAGATTCAATGTTCTTCAACTTTGTCTTAAATTTGTAAATACACTAAAATTTTAAATCGTCTGTTTGGTAGATAAGAAACGAGAATCTAAATGTAGCATATACTGAAAAGAGATAACGCAATTTTCCCGCAATTTTCATTGTCCAGAAATCGCACAACAGTACCTGCTACAAATTTTATTGTGTAATTCAAGGAATGTGCTAAGGTTTCCCCGCAAAGCCATGCATCGTTAACAATACATCGCACAAAATTGCTTTCCTTTCTTTCAAATTAACAGGCACATTCAACCAACCTTCCTTCTGTACGCCACAGCACATAGAACACCCTGAAAAATGGACTAACAACCCCGCCTATAAACTTCACGTCGTTTCGCGTGTGTGCCCATAAGATCTCGAAAGGCTTCGTCAAGTCTCGTTGCAAAAAGTAACCGCGTGATGCCCAGCGTTAACGTCATTTTTCCCCCATTATACCAGCCGCGCGTCGAGAACTATGCTTCTGCTCGCTAATTAAGTCAATCTTCGCGTATCTGAAGGATCCTCAGAGAATTCCGTCGTCGCGTTAAACGCGATCCGCGCTCGTCTCTCAGCCTGTCATGCCAGCTCTCTGTGAAAGTTCCGGGTTCGGTGAGCACTCGCTCACCCTTTGTTCCCCGCGCGTTCCTATTATTTTCCTTCCCCCTTCCCGTGTCAATTCCAGTCCGTCGGTCGTCGTTCACTACCCTATCCCCATTCGCCCCTTGCCCTTTGCTCGCCAACCGTTGCCCCCGTGAGCTTTGCCGTTTTCTCCCGGCCCTCTCTCAATTTCCCTCTGCCCCGCGATTCGATTCCCCGGCCATCGAGGCATCGGCCTACGCGGCGATCTCTCGCGTTCTTTCGCTTGTTAACGAGCATAATTCGCCGACGATGCAATCTCGCCAGTCCAGGAACGAGGACGAACGAGAAGCAGCCCGACAAAAACTGGTTCGCCGCGATCGAAAGCTATCGAGAGGCGAGCCTCCTCCTCATTCTCGAATATGTGTGTTTTAGCTTAGGCCCGTTTCACGCGGGACACATTATTCGCGTGCGTCTCGCGTGAAAGATTGCACGGCTTCGTCGAGCGATTGCGAGACCATCAGGAGGTAGTAAGGGTGACTGTGACGGGAGAAGATGAAGTGGCTGTAAGAGAGGTGAGTGGAATTGGAATGAATAAGGCGGGTACAAGGGTGTGAAAGTGAAAAAGTGGTGGAAGATATGTGTTTTCTGTACAATTTTGTTTGAGCTCTGTCGTAACAAGTGCTACAGGATTGCCTTGCGTTTGTTTATAGACTGAGATAAATTGGGCGAATTAAAATCTGTGTCGAGCTGGAACCATTTATATACCAAAGTAAAGTAATTAAAATTTTAATCGAAATGAGGCTCAGCGTTGAATAGTGTATGTAAGACTCTGAACAGGTTTCGAATGTACTTGAATGAATACAAACGGCAATTAATGATTTCGTGCTTCGTTATCATGACTGTACGTTTACTTTTATTTAACCTCTCAAGTGTTTTTAATTACCTGTAACAGTATGTAGTCAGAATGTCTCACGGGTATTAAAATTTCGCAAGCATGAATATAGAAGTTCGCACGACATACATTAACGACAAGATGATAATTTTCAAATATTGCGGATACGTTATAAATATATTTGTAACATATCTTCACAATTTATAACTTTAAGGTAGTCATTGTGACAATTTTGTAGTTTTATTTTGAAGTATTTCTTGCTTGTTTATATTGTTGTTATTATTACTTAGAGATGTATGTTTTCAAATAATTAATAATTCACCTAGGAATATAAATTAATATTTGCGCAAGGTAAGTATCCTGTCAAGTGAATACATTGATTTTATCATTCATTAAGATCATGTCTCCATTTCTGCCACAATATTGGAAAAGTTGTCACAATACATTTCAGTATTACGGTTGAATGAGATTAATGTTTCCTACGTGGCCCCTTAAGGGCCACAAGAGTCGAGTTAAGCCATAAGGCATGTTACAAACGATATGAATATAATTGATGTGGAAAAAGAAAAATTGGTGCTATGCTTTTTACGTAAGAATGATATAGGTGTACCAGTGATGAAATTTCTTCATTATATATACGTTTCAGTTAAGTGAAAATATAATATTCTTTTCACTTCTTTAACATTTGATAAAAAGAAAAATACAACAATTTACTTTAGATTGTATTATCTTCGAATTAGAGAATAAAAAACATTTCGATCAGAAAGAAAAAATAAATCAGTTAGATTTTCCCCATATTCTTTCAAAGATAGAATATCAGGATAATAAGGAATATAACCACAATTAAAATTATTATCGATGATTTTTAATAATATTATTTACAGTACCTAGTTTCAACGAAACTCAACTATCGCAATTCAATACATCTGACATTACAAGCTTAGAATTTCTTGTATCACTTTTTACATTAATTAAATCATGTTAATAATTTTACGAAGAATAACAAATGTGTTGGCAATCACTAATACTGCCACTTTAGTGCTGTTTCTACGTATTAATAATAATTACCTAACAAATTTACACGTCAACGATTTATGTCGATTATGCAAAAACAAATGACTACAAATGCATATATTATGCAAGTTTTTAGAAATGCATACGTTTCGATCGATTCGCAAAGGAAGCTCGAATAGCAAGTGCTTTATGTCAGATTAATATTTCAATGCCATCGGCGGCGAGATTCAGACGCGTTATTCAAACCACTTTGAAAACCTTGGATCTCCGCCTTCGTGTATAATTCAAAGGCCTTCTATTGGTCACGAATGCAGTCTCGGGGATTTCCATACTGGGAAATTCGTGAATTAAAGCCAATAGAATTACTTGACACGTCGGGATGACATTGTATGTATCCCGGTTAATTATTAATCTCGAAAGGGTGGAAATTCATTTATCTGTTTGTAAACTCTGGGGGACATTGAAGATAACTTATATACAGGATGGTGTATACCATAACTTGTTTGACTGTTCCTTTTTCAATGAACAAAATTATCAAACACATACTAAAATCACTGACAAGGAATTTTTTTAAATGATTAATCAGCCCCAAATGAAACATGTATTGGAGTCCCTGACAGTAAGTGATCCATAAGCATTTTAAGGGTTAAAACTACTTGCATATAGAAGGTAGGTAGGCCTTCCATTGAAAATAGTAGACACTGTATTCATAATGATATTGAAATTTTCTTCGTGGTACCTATACGCACAATACCTTCAAACTACCTCGACACCTTTGATAAAGCTCTTTTTAAATTTTCCCGCTGTTTATTGCGAAGTTCAAGATACTTTACCACCTACTTAACTATGGTAGTTTTATCTCCTTGTCTGCGCCGAACAGCTTCTGTTAAATTTGTTTCCTTCTTGGAGCAATTTGAAGCGAATAATTTATCGAAATGCGAAGTAGGTATCGTCGGTGTTTAACTTCACTTGCACGTCTGTTTCTACTGATATAGTCATTCATTGAAAAGGTTTCGCAGCAATTGATATACCTACCTACTTTTTTTTCAATTAATTATTTACGACAAATACGAACTGCGATTCGTAACAGATATCAAAATATTCGTACATATCAGTTTGGTTTTTAAATAAACTTTGATGAAAGTAAATCGCAAATTATGAGTTTATTCTGTTGCGTAAAAAAATATGAAAGGCGGCAGACACAGAAAATTAAAAGCGTCCTATTAAAACTGCTGAAAATGTAATTAATTAATAATTGCCGCTTAAAAATATAAGTTGGCTTCGTTTAAAATTCAAGGAATAATTATGAAAGTAGCTACAGTAAAATGTTCGTTCGTATCGCATTGAGTTTCCAGTTTAAAATGTATACGAATAATTACATTTTTCGCAGTTCAAATTCATACAGAATACTTCAATTTGAAAGTTTCTCAGCTCGATTTTTCAGTTCTCTAAATACGTTAACGCGCAAAAGAAATTCCAACTTCCCTGCCGTCTATCCCTATCCGTAATAATTCTAGATTCAGCAAAATTTTCCGCGTTCTCTTCATGAGAAAAAAAAAGAAACGGCAACTTTTAGGTTTAAATCGACAAGTTATCAGAGCTCGCGTTCGACGAAAACTCGGCTGCAACTGGAGGTAAGTAAGTACGTTAATTTTCAGCAACGATAGTCGACCTCGAGCTTTCCGCTGCGATTTTTATCTCTTCATTAAATAATTAGAGCGAAACGGGGGATTAACCATCGTTATCTCCGGAAATAATTGCCCTCCTCTCGTTTGACCCGGAAATTTCGTTTACCCTGACTAAATTTGCGATGAGATTTTCTTGCCAAAAGCCACGGAACCGGCTTTACCCGACTCGAGACAGTTGGCGGAATCCGGTTCTTTCTTCTACTGTGGCCAGCCTTCAATCATTGAGATGAAAGGCATCGGCCGTTGCATTTGCAACGATTGCAAAGGGATCGACGCTGGGATAAGGATGCACGATGAAAGACTAAATCTTGGTAATGTGTTATAATAGACACAGAAGAGGAATCCGTGTCCGCGGATAAAGGGCATGTGATGGAAATTGTACGTTATGGGAGATTCGCGTAATGTAATAAGCATTTCGTTTTGCAAGGTGTTTGCAGATGAATTGAATCATCGATTTTACTTTCCAGGGTAATATTGATAAACAATTTGTGTTCACATAATCATTAGTTAAATGATTATGTGATTTATAAAAAAAATTATATTTTTGTGTTGACAAAGTGTCATCCGTTTAAATACATTTTTAGCAGAGGTAAATTGATTTCCCTCTATATTGCAGAATATTTATGGGCGTTACCATCTGTTACCGAAGTGGTTAGCTAATCGAGCTTTAAAACGCACTTCTGAGATAACAGTGCGACCAAAAACAGCTTTCGTTGTAATTGATAATACATTTTATACATATGTGTAATCATTTGTCCATCAGAACAGCTGCACGCTGTTCGCTGTGCTAAAAAAATATATCAAAAATATTCCGATGAAATATGCATATATGTACATGTGTATGCGCTTTCTTTAGTGTTTCGAAACAATTAAAAAGTTTCAATTAAAACTGTTAGAAAAATCCGTTTTATACGCGCAATAATGAACGTAAACGCAGCCAATGCAAAAACTTAATCAGTAGAAATGCAAAATTTGCACCAATGCAAAAACTTAATGAGTAGAAACACAAGTGCAGCAACGGTAACTTATTTCAGACTATTGTTATTGATACCATTTATTTCGCATGCAAAATGCTCACGAAACGTAGGAAAGCATTTCAATGTGCAATCAGCGCAACTGAATTCTAGCGCGACAAGTTTGTTTTCCCCGTGTGCTGGAATCGTAAAGCGTGGATAATTGATTTTCCCTCCTACATTGATCGTTAATTTTTTAAAGATGGACAACGTGCAGACAAAATAACCATTACTTCAAAGTTACCGATTTCCCTTTCGTAGTTTCTTGTATTTGCTAATCGATATATAGAATATTACAAAATATCCAAAATATGTAAATTTGATAGCGTTGGTATCAAATATTTTCAGTGCTGTGTACTATATGAAAAATTGATTCGTCCATTCCCTTTAAGCCGATCAATGGAAGATTAAATCCCTTTCGTGGGGCGTTAAACAAATCGACCTTTAATAATATAACGCAGCCATTGTAACTGAAGATGTAGCTCGAAGCAGAAGCCCGAGCCACGTTCAGCAACGGACGAGCCGATGCAATTATGCTTTCTAAGGTTCATGCAATTTCTATGGATCCCGTTGAATGGAACAAAAAGTAGTAAAGGTGCACGACACATGAAACATTTGTGCCCCGAGTGGCTCTCGGGCTTGTTTAACCTTGTGTCTAAAACTTTTGTTCAAGCTTCCGTTTCTCTAATACAATTACCAGGAACAAAGGAGAGAAGAAATAGTCTATGTACGAAGCTGTCCACGTGTAACTTTTATTAACCGCAAACAGTTGTAGTTGAGGAAATTCTCGAACTATTTAGTGTCAACGGTTTCAGAATATTCCCGTCATGAAAGAAGCATATGAAAAAGGAAAATTAAATGTTGACTCGATGAATGCATGCTTTCTTTAATATGAATATAAAATATATACAAATCTTTGTCGAAGGAATGTTGTTTTTTGATATTGAAAATTATTGCAAATTGTTCTGTCAAAGTTTTTGCCCGTTGCCTGCGCTAATTTTTACACCTGTTCACATACTGCAACGCTGTTGTCATAATTTATGATAACTGTTTCGATAATTTCTAAAATTACTACTGCAATAAATGACTTGAAATCTTACAGAGATTGCACCAGGCGGTTCACAGATAGAGTTTGATAAATTGCTGAACAATCCGGCCGCATTTCAAGAATTGCAAAAGGCGAAATTAAAAGGCTGAAAGGCAGAGTGCATACGTTCAAAGTTCTCTCGTCTGGATATCTTAAAATTCCGATCAGAAGACTTAATGAGTTGATACAAGTAACTCGTTTTCGAATTCACTCCATCATGTCTTCCATCGTGTGATGTATGTATTACATTAATAACGCTCCGAGAGTGGACCGATCAATAAGCGAATTGAGTTCAAGCAACGTCGGGGAGTTCTTGCAAAAATAAGTACCCACTCGAGGAATCACCTGCAATTCCGGCTATCTTAATTAACGACCACCTTTCTAATTAACTGTCAATCCCTTATCGCAAGATTTATATTCTGCCCTGGGAAAGAAAAAAATCAGCTTCATCCGACGATGCCGAAGAGGAGAGAGGAAAAATATGAAAATGTGAGTGAAAAAAATATGCGCAGTCACGAAATGATTGCTACAATTATAAATACTTGTATAACGTTGGTGCATGGCAAAAAGATGAGTGCATCGAAGAAAGGTTGCTAAAACTTTTCTGCTGGCTGTGTATTTTAAGTTACAAGACATGCTGATGCGCGGAAGAGCTTGAATAAGTTTCACTTCGAAATAATTTAAATTTTTAAGTCAATTTAATGTTAACTTATTGTAATTGCATCATCATAATTCGATGTTAATTTTCCAGAATAATAGCTCCATCGTTATTCCATGTCCAATTAAGATGTAAGCATTAACTTGTGCAGTGTATTTTTTAAGTTAACGATAACTCCTCGTGACTTCTTTTAATAATAAACGTGATTACCTATACTTTCTTAACAAATAAAGGAGAACGAACTGCAGCAATAGAGACCATCAAAAATAAACCACACAATGGCATCTGTTTAATAAACGAAGTATTCTGGCGCCAATACACAAAAGACGTGCACAAAGATTCATCCAATTTCGCGAAAACACATTTCTATATCGTTTCCACATAGAAGAATTGACGCCTACGATATTTTCCCGCGCAATAAACTTGCCACATCCGAGAAACCAATTTTCGTCACAGCTACGGATTGCGTCTAAGCGCTTCCGGCCCATTTGCGAACAGATCCAGCCGTTTCGCCAGATCGTACAGAACCGAGGGCACTTTCGATGCCAGCCATGCGCGAAGAAATATTCCCCGGGCTCACGGGCTAGTACTAAGAAACCGAATTCCTTTCCCTTATAATTAACGACACTGCGCGTAATTAACTGCTCCTCTTCGATCCCGATGACCCGTGTTCAGGGTCCTCCAGGAGAATCCCACCGAATGAAAGGGCGCGTACTGCACGGTCTAGTGGCGTGTGGGGCGGGAATGGAAACTCCGAAAGAGGAAGGGAAGAAAGGAAAAAAAAGGGAAAAGAAGAGAAAGATGTGAACCGGAGGAAGGGAGAAAGAAGAGGTATATCCCGACAGAGTGGATCGAATGGATAGAAGCTGTTCGTCAAATGGGGAGAAAGGAGAAAAGGGAGGCTGGAGAAAGTGAGCTAAAGGGAAGCGGAGGAAGAGTACAGGTATAGAGCGTAAAGGGGGAATGAGTGGAGGAGAGTAAAGAGAAAAAAAAAGGGTACACTGTGTGAAGGCGCCTTGCGCCCGCGGGATTATTAATCAACAAGCAGGCGGCGGCTCTTTAAGCCATCGTCACACCGAAACCAACCAACCAGGCTACGATGATTAGTCTTTCTATCTTTCGCGATCTTCTTTTTATTCCATCCTCCCGAGCCAATCATCCGGTGACTTGCACGAAATTAGCCCTGCAACGCGATCGATATGGAATGCGTTTAACTGCCGGCCCGAGAGCTATGTATATCTGTATTTAAGTAGTTTCAATATAAATCGATACGACGATACGCCACGAAGAACAAGAAATACGTGCGGCACGAGATTTCGTAGATTGGGATTTTATATTTCAGTGTCTGACGATTATTTTCCGCCACGAGTCGGAAAATAAATAACAGGAATGAAAGTAATATTTGAAAATTTGTATCAACTTTCTTTTTAACAATATTTTAAATACTCATTAATACTTTAAGCACGTGTTACTGTTTTCTTTATTGCTATCTTTCAAAAATTATCAGTGGAAAATTTGCCTAGCAAAGTTGTTTTCATAAAAAAACATTTGAATCGATCGTAAGAAAAATTAGGAAAATTCTGCGAATGTATTTTTATTCGAGGCTTGTGAAACTGTTTCACATTTTTCACGGGACATATTCATCAGTGCTATAACCGGTTTTTTTTTACGCTAATTTATCTGCAAAATATTTTTACGCTCTGAGCATACTGAAAACACGCGTGCACGTTCGTTTTTGGAGAGGAAGCATCGCATACCGAAAAAAAGCAACCGCTAAACCCCCTTTTTAAACTTGCCTCGCGTTATTTATTTCACGGAATATGCATCCGTGAAACATTGTTTGGGGAGTGCTGATAAAATACGCTTCGTCTACTATATTTCACCAGCTATTTTGCATGCCACTGATTATCAACAAATCGTAAAAGCACATATTTTTCCGTCTCGACGTCGCACAGTGTTAACAATTGTTAACAGAAGCAACCAGCGAAAAGCTAGCAATTTACGTTTCAATTTATTTTGATCTTCTATTTATTAGTCATAGTCTACTTCCCTTAAGCTTTATTACACCTATGAAATGCAAACCTCGACAACACGAAGGTAGCAAATTAACTTATTTACTTCTTGAAAAAGATACCAGCTGCCATTAATATTTATTACTGTGACTAAATTCTAATCTCATCCCGTTTCTAAAAAATTTCCACACTTGTCTACGAAAATCCTAGCTTACAAATAAAAAGATAAAAATAAAATTCGAGAGCACTAAACAGCCCTACTTTTTATAACACATTCGCCGTCCTCGCGAGAAGTATCTTATAAGAGAAAAATCAGCAGGCTATTCATCGCGAACTCGGAAATATTTCAGCGCCCGGGAAATTAGCGACACATTCATCGTGCTTGGCAAATAATCCGCCGTAAGAGTAGAGTCGTTTCTCGGAAAGTTTTCTAATTAATTTTTATCAAACGGCAATTTGATCGTGGTTCTTCCTATCAGGCGATCATTATCACCCCCAAAGTATCGAGCGAATCGATAGGATGAGCCCGAACGGTACGAGCAGCGATTTTGTTCAAAGAAAAGGAAATTCGTGTAAGTACAGTAGTACCATTCACAATTACTCGGACGATATAGATTTTATTTGTTACTTCTACATTTAAGGGCAAATAATGTTTTTTCTATTCCTGTTTGCACAGATGATACATCTTTTAAATGGCGTACAATAATTTTATAATAATAATGCCTCCTTTAAATCTTTATTATTAATTGCGCTGATTTATTATTCTGGGTCTATATAAATATAGAGATACAGCGATTAAGGCAAAGGGTGAACACATCGATAAACGATCTGGTTTAATAATTATTTCATTTTATTTATTCCTTAAATGTGTAACGGCGTTCGAATATTTATGAACAGATTCAAGTACAGTGCTCGTCGCGTGAAGTATCGTGTTCTGTTATTCTTTTATTCTATCATTTTATTCGACCCTTTCATTAGTACGGTTAAATCGCGCTATGTAATAATCATCTAGCACGGGGTTCGCTGGATAAAACTTAGTCACGAGAGGATCCAACATAAATCATCGGTATCACCGAGCAAGACAATGCACGCAGGCCTTACACAAGCGATGTTCGTTGTGGCGCAAGGGAAGCGAGCTCATCGAGTGTAATAAATAATTTACGCGTCAATGACTAATGAAGATTCACGCATCACTTGGAACGTTACAGGGAAAATGTCAATTAGCAGCACTACATTGTGGTAATGAAGATATCCACGCAATGAAATCGGACGATGGAATAGGTTATTCGATTAAGTTTATATTTATGTGATTATTTAACGCAATTGGGCGCTACGAGCTTAACGGTGTGTTGATGATTTACATCCGATGCATTAATTGGCAACGCGACATTGATGTTTTAATTAAGAGTCCTAAGAAACATTCTGTTAAATTAATTTGATTCACGTGTGTATATGGTGGTTTTAAAACCTTGTATAAAAAGTGGATCGAATTAAAAGTCGAGATCAAATGAATCCTTTATTGTTTAATAAATGTAGCGTTTGAATTATTATGTGCAGCCGAGGAAAGAAATAATTTTTCCGTCGCATTTTAGAGAATTTAATGAAAGTTTGAAATAAGCTCCACTGTTTATTTGACGTTCGTGTTTCCGAACAGCTGTTTTTCGTGTACCTCCTATATGGTATCCATCATGCGGGATATGACTTAGATTTATTGCTAAATGTTTCAATCGAATTGTCTAAAACAGAAAAGGGTTGTCGAGTGATTGTCCACCAGTTGTCGAGTTTCTCAACGATGCTAAAATAAAATACCTAAAGCGGGAAAATTTCACTCATGGCCATGACGGCGTCTAACACAAGATGAAAGAACATCGGGAGCGATCCAATGCACTGCATAAGAACCGTTTCACGAAATTCAATTACCCGGCGCCACGCTCGCGTAAATGCCAGTTAACCGTATTAAATGCATCGCGTCTAATTGAACAAGAACCTGGCCAACGGAATACGTAACTCCCAAGAAGAGTTACGAGAAGAAACGGGGGTCGGTCTGAAGGAAAAACAGCAAAAAAAAAGAAATGAAAGAGAAAAAACAAACGCCACCTGTTTCCACACGAGCTAGCTCAAGATAGCAAACGGGGAACTGGTTCGAGAGAGTCGAAAAGCTGGCCTGCACAGTGTCGTATAAATCGCGGACGATTACCGTGCAGACAGGAATGCCGTTCGCGTGCCATGGAGCTCGAGCGAGGCTCGGAGCCGACGTCTAGTATCTCACGCTGGAAATCTAAATGAGATTCGATCCGTCCAGGAAGCCTCGAGCTTCCACGATTCAATCCTCGTAGCCAATCGAGGGAAAAGTGAAACCACCGTACTCGCCCTCCACGGGTAATTCGATTCGATCTTCCGCAGGGCTTGTCTTCCTTGCCTCTTTCCTTTCCATCCCTTCGACCACACCACACCGTACACCCTTCCGTTGCCACCCTCGACGAGCTCCATGCAGACCACCGTACCCACGCCTCCTTTATTCCACGACGGCGCGACTGTCATTTACGCGAAATGATCCGGGGAACATAATTCTTGGGGAGTGAAAAACGCACGTAACACTCGTTCCACCCCTCGAATGGTACTTTATAATCAAGTTTGCAATGTATGCGGTAGGTTTGAAGGAATCACGCGTGGGGAATTAATAGGGGGTGCCTGTGGCGTGTCTTTAATTAAATTATAAGTTGGGTAACAGTTTGGTCGCTACTGTGGTTGATTTCTTTAATTTTTATAGTATTTCATTCTTGTCTAACTTTGGTTTTGGATGTGTCTTTGTATTGGTAGGACGAGCGTATCTTTGCTGATTTTTCTGAGCAAGGTTTAGTTTAGATCAGTCGAAGGGATTGTGTCGCTATATAGGGGAGAACCGACGTGCTTGTTTATTTAAATTAGAAGGCTTCAGGGGACGAGGGTGTTAAGTTACGAATATTAAGTTCGCAGTAATACGAGTATAAAAGTTGTTCTTTCAGTTTTATATTTGACAGTGGTTTCCCCTATTCTTCGTATTTCTTTATTCTGCGACAGGGTAAATAATATGAATGAACACAATATTCCACCTTCAGTCACAATCCCACAAAACTCACTTTACAATTTACTGAAGAAATTGATAATAATGGTTCAACCACCAAAGTCTTCAATTATATACAAAATAAAATGTAACAATTATGTTTGCTCGTCACAGATGAAACGAGCATTGTATGGATAGAAACCACGGACTCAATAATACTGATGTTTCCTCAACTTTTTGTTACAAGAAATGATGAATGTCGATAAACGGTCCTAGTGGTCAAAGGGTTAAGCATGTACCCATGTACCCTGTACCAATCTTTTCTCATTTACAAGGGAATCAGTCTTGTTGCGGGCATTAACCAATTCACACTCTTGCACTGTCCAAGTGTACACGGTGCAAGCGATATAGCGAGGTCGTAAATTAAACCTCAAATATCGACATCCAGGGCCGTATATCAACGCTGTCCGCGGTTGGAGCTCCACGCGTTGCTTTATCTCTCGCCACGCATGATCGCTGGCATTTATACATGTCACTCTTAAAATGAAAAATATTTGCCTATACTCTACAGTCTTGAACAAAACTTCAACTCCTTATCAATCCCAATGACGCCTCAAATATTAAGTATTGCAGTATAAATTTCAATTGTTTTTTTTCAGTTTTGCCACAAGGATGGCCAGGAATTATAAAAGAATAACGAAATAAAATATTTTTATTCATCAATATTATGCGTCTTCTAACAATATCCACAAAGGTACTCGACATAAAAATGTTACTTTTGCAAAATGTTACTCGAATATACATATGTTACTTTTCCGGCCGACAGACTTCATGGTTTCACTAACTATACTGCTGTCTTTGTTACACGGGTCAAGCCAAGCCTTGCACCTTTTTGTTCGGATTTCGTACTCAGTAGTCCCTTCATACCGTGTATTCAACCAACCATCTTTCCACGTCGTAGTCTAGGCTCGCAGTACACATACCGTGAACCAACGTGACGTATACGTAAAAACGCTCATCGGGCCGAGTGGAAAACACTGCTGCTTTCTATGCACCTGGACGAACAGCGTCGCGAATTGAATGGATGAGGCGCGTCGTTCCATGAACGAACCTGAACCTCGTGAAATCGACGGAGAAGAGACTTTCGCGGGAAACTGCCCTTTCAACGAAGCACGGCGAAATTGTACGTAATCTGCTGGGAGATTCGAATTTTATTTATGCAAATTATCCTTTCGACCAGGCACGCGATACGATGTGGTAGTTCTTTGAAGAATCGTTTGAAGCTTTGCGCGAAATTAGATCCAGAAATGATACACGCGCTTGTAAAGCTGTGTAAATCACGATACTTTGAGTTTGTATTTCGTGCGAGCGTTAGACAACTTGTGCTGCAAATTTTTAATGACGTAAACTGTAATATTTCGTAGCGTGGAGTTCGTTTGACTGGAAGTTTCAGGTTTCCACGTTTTAAATAGAGGTCCTGTCAATTAGACGTTATAATTATGGTCCCCCATTTTCGTACGTAAGATAATTCAATTATTGTCTGTCTCTGAGGTGAACATGTCTGAGAGCTTGGGGAATTATAGATGGAATATCGCATTCGCGATTGTATAAGAGTGGTAAAAATGGCAAATAAGTTAATTACCTATAATATCGAAAAAATCTTAGTTTGTTAATTTAATTCGGTTTAGTTTTGTTGAGGCAGTAATTTTCCACTCGTAAATTATGTATGTACAACAATTTTTCATTCGCTATTCCCGTCGCAATAAATAGCCAATAGTTTCGTGAGAGATCTACGTGAATATATTATTTAAAGATTAAATTGTCCCTCTGTAATTCTCCTGTTTTTACGATCGAAAAAGTTTTTTGTCAACGGTAACACCCAATCGTCACTATCAACGGAATACACGAGCAAGGAATTGCATTACGCACGCAAACGTTGTACAAATAATCCGTCGGATTAATTCAGCAGATAGAAATCAAGGATTGCAGCAGTTAACGTGACGATAGGCCATCTTTCTTCCCGTTTCAACAGTTCCAGTTTCCGTTATTGTCGACACTTTCCTTTTATGTAGGGCGATCTGTGCATAATCCTTGAACGAACAAGCCTGCCCAGGAGATTTATCGAACGAATTGGAAGGCGTTACACTCTTCCTATCGGGGAGGAAAAATATTGCGAAACGGGGCTGAGTATCGACCACGAGGGAGGGAACGAAAGTTGGATAAGAGCAGGGGTGTGTTGCTTCTTATATTATATATCATAGTTGTGGGTATTCTTGGTGAAACGACGTGTTTATTCTGTTCCCTCTTTTATTTTTATACGTTGTAAAAGCAATTTACCTTTTTGGTATATGGAATTGGCGAAATAATAATTTTTGGACTATAGAAATATTCACTCCTTTAATGAAATAATTAAAATGTACTGTTACACTGGCTATGCAGTCAAATTATGCTTGATAAAGACTAGAAAGCTACATATACATATTTCTAAGTGTTAAGTAGAATAAGACGCCCTTCTGTTAAATGCAGACAGAATTTCAAAATTGCAACAGATTGAGAAATTACAAATTATCATAGAGTATTATCATAGGGATATTCTTAATTTTCATTAGTTAATGTGAGAATGTAAATGTGATAGAAAACACACAATTTTCATTTTCTAAAGAAATTCACTATTTGATTTTATACGTAAATAATGTGTATATTAAAATTTACGATTTAATTCTATATGTGAAGAAGGTACGACATTTTGTTGTTGTGATTAAAAAACTGCAGAGTTTTTAACAGTTATCGATATCGAAGTAAACGTAGTCATGATAAAAGAAATGGGTGTCGAATCATTTTGTGCAATCTAACCCTTTCCCGAAATTGCTCTACGTTTTCGCAGCAAATAAATTTCCCCTTACGTTTCTCATAGTGAAAACCATATCTTCTTGGATATCACCACATCGATCAGTAAGAAACGAGTGTAGGCGTACGTAGGCAGATATCGAATTCTGACAACACAATTTTACCCTCGCATCCAAAAAGCGGAACCATAAAGCATGAAATCATCCTGTCATTCTGTTTACGTAGTACTGTCGGTCATAGAAAAGACACAGGCTTTTGAAGTACATATGTATGTACCCGCAATCTACTCATAATTTTGTGAAGGAAGAAAGTATAGACAAACTCGAAACACGTATTACGCAAATAACACGGTTTTACCAAGCCAGCCACATTTCCCCGACACAGATTCGCCGTTCCCTTAAAGCTGGCCCTACTAAATCTTAAGAACGCCACAGCAGAAAAAAACCCAGCAGAAATATCAGTTAACCACTTAACAAACAAAAAAACGCGTCGATATTTCTTGCGAAAATACAGAGCGACAATATTGTCTGGTGTAAAATATCGCTGCAATGATTCACGCTTACAAGCAGCAATTATTAGGCTATTAACAAGGCCAGGGGGTCATGTTCTACCCCGTCCCGTCGTTTTATCTTGCTTTTTTCGCAACCCGCCATCCAGCAGGAAGATTCGAATATAATCTTCGGGACGAACCGGAGATGAGATTTATGGAACGAATCCAAAGGTGGAACGTTTCTTGTATACGGAAGAAAGGCTCTGTAGAATAGGATTGAACGACGATAAAAGGGAGAAGAAGATGGTAAAGAAGACCATGAAACTCGAAAAGCTGTTGAAGAAAGGAGAATAAGGAGAATAAGGAGAATAAGGAGAATAAGAAGGGAAGGGAAAACTGTGGGTCGTGTCAGGTGATACTGCTACAGAGACGTATGTACGGTCCCAGGATATGTTCGCAGAAATGCGTGACACGCTTCGCGAGCGTTCGTATATTTATACGAGGAAATAAAGGAAAGCTGTTGCTTGGAGCACAACGTGTAGACGGTGTAAGTCTCCATTTTCAGAACGATGCTTTGCCCGAGAGAGGACCTCTTCGTTTTCCTAAGCATTTTTAACCAGCTTTTGTTACGTTAGCAACAGTGCATTAACGTTTAGAAATTACGCGAGAATCTATTTTGGGTGTAAGTAGACGATGCCAATGTAGGTTTTATTGAGTTGTTTTGGAAATCTTTGTTCTCTGTTTGATCCAGAAAATATAATATATAAACGTATGTAATACATTTAGTATTGCGATAAAAATGAGGTGACTGTAAAAACCAATAAAAAAGAAATATTCCGGCACTCAATTATTTTAGCTTAGTACCACCTGGATACTGAATCGTTTCATTTCTATATTTCTTTCTAAAACACGTCTTAAATAAATATTCCATTTTTTACATACCGTGAAATAGTTTATTATTTAAATCGGTTGCATTAAAAAAATTCTAGAAAGGCAGAGTACCAGGAATTTTGCGAAAATAACTCAATATCTTTTTGTTTTACGAGAGACTATTTTATTGCACGCTTTTTACCAGTAGAAAAAGATATTTTTGATCGTGACATCTTGCGAGTTGTTGACATGAAAATACGTCAGTGCGAAAAATAAGCAGTAAATTCTGCGAGAGAAATGTAAAGAATTCTGACGCGTCATTTTTCACTTTTCTCCACTACTCACGATGATGCATGAAATTGTTCTATCTGTTTCTACCATTCACTTCGCATATGAATTCTTGTTCACGTGGAATGCTTTCTATGAAATAGGAATTAACTTATGTGTCAAGGGCAAATATAAATTTTCTACGTAAACTAAAACATTCCACTTCGTTTGTATCACTTGTTAAACAAAGCAGCCATCTGCTGCCATTTAATATTCTGTTTTGAAAGAAAAATATATTTCTTTATACGACGCTAGACATACGGTCTTTAATAATAGTTTATTATGTAATTTATTGGTAGGTACCACAGGTAAAAATATAAATTCAACAAGCCAATACATTTTTTCCAAAAAACGTCGCAGTATTTTAGATGTTTTTTCCCAACGCGGGAGCTTTGCCTATTGATCTCTAACCAGTAGCTGTGTTTCCGATCAATACTCAAAATGCTCGCGGCTATACTTTTTATTCTACGTTATCAATGTCTAATGTTTTCGGCCGAAATTGCAGTGCAATGTGGCGTACAAATGGAAATAAATGAAATGTTACAAATTACAAGCATTGAAAGCTGTCAATTATGTATGATAAATTTCTACAAATGTACAAGAAGTCGTTTTAAAACTAAGGCAACTAAAGAACAAATCTTATCACTACTAGCATATCATACTGTCAGCATCATGA
Organism: Nomada ferruginata; assembly: GCA_963583965.1. Taxonomy (NCBI): domain Eukaryota; kingdom Metazoa; phylum Arthropoda; class Insecta; order Hymenoptera; family Apidae; genus Nomada; species Nomada ferruginata. Next base: position 7,434,736 of record OY757214.1, on the reverse strand, counting down.
AACATAAAATTATTCATATCTATGAGAAAGCCAAAATGCTTGTAAAATTAGGTATAATTAAAAGTAACTAAAAAGGGAACCATAAAACAGATATAAAGTATTACCTACGCTGAATTTTTTTTTACAAATACCGTTTCACGCAAACTGCAACAGTTTACAACGAATTACCTGTTCTGAGAATGCACTACAGCGATTACAAGCCAACGGTTATCCTAATTAGATTTCCGCAATAATTACATTAATGGACAGCAAACTGCCAGCTTAACTGGTTTATTTTAAAATTCAGCGAACCCAGAAAAAATCTTCAACGCTGTATCCTCCTTTTTTTCGCCCACGGATTAAGCAGAACTATTAAAAGAAAAAAACGGAATTCTAGGCGTGCCATAGGCTCGAACGGTCAGTCACATATTCAGGAAGTTATTTATCCGTGGGATAAAGGAAACAGTAGATACGGTTAGATGCCAATCATTTAGATAGCGACGATGATGAAGAGAGACATAGTTCTGCGTCGACGACAATTATTATCGATACTCGAGTCGCCATCGCCAGTGATTTGCATAAAAAAGAAAGAAGATATCTTAACCAGCATGTTCGTTCGATTGCTACCACCATTCTGCTCGTACGAAAGTCGCATCGTTAATCTGTTCCGACCTATTACATCGGCCGTCTACTGGCCTCAATTAAAAACTTACACAGTCGAGGCTGTAATCGGGCGGAAAGGTTTGAAATGTACGTGGAAGAACCGCGACAAGAAAATCAGCCAGCATGTACAGGTTTTTAATGGAAAGGACCCAGAAAGCGGGGATGAGTAATGGCGCTGAAGATGGGTGGACAGATAGGAGCAAACGGTGAAATAGACTGTGGAATAGAGGCGCGAGGAGCAAAACGTGAACGAAACAAGAAGGTAGAGGAGGAAAAGAAGAAGCTCGAACAGCATGTCGACTAGATTCTACTTATGGGAGGCTGATCGATCAAATTAATTCGGCACATTAGAGGTTTTTTTGTCTGGTCGTTTTCTCCTGCGGCAATGCTGTAATATAATAAATATTTCCAGGTCAAGTTTCAAGACGAATATAGCGCGTTCTCCTTAGACAATTTGGATATTTAAATTTCATATAATTTGGAGATTTGAATAATCTGTGATTTTAGATTGTTAATCTATGTGGGGCACACGATCAATGAACGAATTTTTATTTTATGCGAGTCATATTCTTTTACTTTTAAAGGGACATAAAGATGTTGCATTGGATGTTCATCGGAATAATATGTTTAACTATGGAACGACAAGGGACTGCACTGCAGGGGAATTGATTTGGCGCAACGATAACGTAAGCAAAGAAAGGCCATCAATAAATAGAGCACGTGGGATGACCAAACGGTTTGGCAACGGGGTCGAAGAAAGTGAAAAATAGAGCAATCAGATGCGCAAAATAGGCGACTGCGCGGTGAGATACGAAAATAGGAAACTCAAAGACTGTATTGCGCATGCCAAATGACATATTGCATTGAAATTAGCCCGCGTTCAAGACAGCCGATGCAGCATCCCTCCGAGTAGTTTCATGAACTTAGCAATAATTCACAAGAAGGTAGTTTGCTAGGAAAGAATAATTCAACAATATTTCCGACTAAATAAATGAACAGTATCGTAGCACATTAGAACTGAAAAATTGTTATTATTTGTTGAGTTATCTGCGAGGCGAAAGTTTATTTGCCTACCTCTAGAAGAGAAATAATCTTTTAAAATAAAAATTATTTTTCTAACTGCAATTTCAATAATTGGAAACAAAAATTCCAAACAGCAATAACATACCTACACCACTGAATACTTCATTCCACAACTTCGACATATAAATTCCCCCCCAAAAATCGTCGCCTCTAGATTCCAGCAGAATAACTTACGCACCCCTGGTACACCCAAGCGCATACATACGTAATTCCCTAACACAAAACAAATGTCGCCCCATTCCGGAATCAGCTTCAACGATCCCAAGGGTCGCAGAAAACGGCTGGCGAAAGGAATTCCAAGCCCGTCGCGTAACAACGTGGCTGACACGAGAGGCAGGCCAACGTCGAAAGAGTGCGCGGACGATTGACGAGAACGGTAATCGAGTATCGAGATACCATCGCGAATTAAACTTCACCCTTCGCCCTCGTGAACCAAAGGAATGCACGTTGCGAATCGATGCTATCCGCCGGCATGTATCGCGATGACAAATGATACCGTGAATCGAAGGATCGTACGAAGGGCTGCCCCTCGGGGACCCTAACCCCTCGATGGTCATCACGACGCGTGGGTGGGAAAGCTAGCGGGCTAGGAGGAGCAAACAAGAAGCAAAGAGAGTGGAAACGCGACGCGTCGTGGACACTGCAGTCCACCGGTGGTAGAAATCAGAGAGGTCAGATTGGCGGAGGACAACGAGAGCAGAGAGACAGAGAGGAAGAGAAAATCAGAGTAGCCTGTGGGACGCCAAGCCGCCAAAGAGTCTGGCAACGAGAGCAAACGGGCGCCGCGACGTCGCCTACTCGTCTCTCTCTCTCTTTTTCCCCTGTCTGTGCGCTTGAACCATATGCATGTACGTATACATTATTTATACGTGTGCGCGTATAATCATTCGTGCGGACGGAAAGAGGGCCAAAGGAATATGGAGGATGGTGGAACGTGGTGAGCGTGGGCTCGATGCGTTCGTCGCAAACGTGGCCAAACGGCTACGAGGTCACGATGTCGCAACATTAACCGTGCTATTTTTCGCTTCTTCCGCCCTACACGTCGCTTCCTTTCATAGTCGTTCTCCTCCACCCTCCCGCTTTTTTCCTTGTTTATTCTCGTCATTGCGTTTTACGATACGTTCTTATGAACTCTTAAATCGATCCTGGCCTGCTTCTTCGGTTGTTTGCTGACGTAGAGTGTACGGCGAGGGGAAGATGAACCTTTCTCAAGGACAGAATAGATTATGCTGTTGTGTCGACGGACACGTGGATCTAGAGGGTGGATGTTGGGTAAACGGTGGTGCACTCGGTGGAAATCGATTTTGCCTTGTTGGAAATTAAAGTGATCACGTGGGGTTCAATATTTTTCGACAGGTTGATTCAGTTTTTTCAATCCGAAAGTTCGTGGGAGGCAACGGGAATTTGCATTGGCTGGGTGAACGATTTGTGGTCACACCGCAGTTTTCATTTTTTAGTATTTTTCATAAAACGAAACGTATCGGTGAATCGAGAAATTGTGACGTAAGTTCAATGTGTTTTTTTTTACGATCTAATATGCTCGTATGCAATTTTACTAGTTCCATTCGATATACATGCTATGTTTGGTTGGTTTCACAGTTCGAGTTGATTTTCGTAGAGACGTGAAACTGCGCTACGATATTTATTTCCGTTCGACAGAAAGTAAAACGTACATTTTTATCCTGTAATAATTTTGAATTTACAAGTAGTATCATATGTACGTGCAACTACATGTATAATATATTCAGGATTATGCTTATATGCCTTTGTACAATTATGTGCATATTTATGCACGGTTGCATATTATTTCCTCGAAAGTAATATTGAACCAGCGATTGCAAAAGTAAAGGTATTCTTCGTGCTCGTATTTTTAGTACATAGCTGTAGATACATGTGCATACAGCACCAGAGCAGAAGAATTTTCAAAGCTCACCGTGGGCAATAATTTCTTCAAATATTCAACACAGCAATAAAGAGTAGAGATATTTTCGATTTTTGATCCAAACGTGAAAGAATTTTTTTCGCAGCTGCGTATGTAAAGGGAAAACTGTTCGTAAGTTTCATTTAATATTTTAGGCAAAGTCTGGTATATTTCTGGCGAATGCAAATCGCTGATATTTTGCGTCTCAGATGCGAATTTTATTCTCCCATGTTTCCTTACTGCTGTTGGGCTTAACGTCTCTCGTACGGTGAGCAATTTTATCCTACTATCTGTATCAGTAATGTCGCGAATATGAAAATGAAACTGTCAAGGTAATTCATTTATTCAGTTATAAATGAAATTGCGAAACGTCAAGCACCATTTGATTTCCTTTTCAGCTCAATTCAGAAATGTTCAACTTCCTTGCCCGTTTCGACAGCGTGTCGATGAATAATTTTCTCCAAGCCTTATCAACCCCTGTGCGACAAGCAGTAATATCTTCTTACCACTACATAAATAATATTCGAAACACAGCGCAGCATGCACCGCTGCAATTTTTAGTTGCAGCTTGGATGCCGTTTCCAGCTCGGTCATGTTTCCATCTCGTGATATTTCAATAAGAACATTATACGATAAGAAATTGCACGCAACGTGAGTCATGGCGTTCCAAACGTCCTCATTTAATAAATAAATAACCGCCACGTCGTGATGCGTGCTAAAACGAGCTTGCCGTCTCGTTCTTATTTCCCGCACATTAAACATGTTCAAAATAGAGTACCTATGCAGATCGCATTTTTTATTCGGCACGTTAATTACAATGTTTATATTGAAATCTCTCGCAGACACGAAGCGTATGCGATATGTGTTTCTCTTCTTCTTTATTTATCTCCGTGGTTTAACCACTCGTTATTTGCGACAGAACCGATTCTCCTTTGCCAGAAACTTTTTACGATATACATACACACGTATTGAGATTTTTTTTCAAATTTTTATATAATAATGTATAGTTATATATAGTTCTTTTAGAAATTATGTTTTCAAACCATTCTAAGTAAGCCAATCTAACGCGTCTGTCTTTTACACGCGTGCGACTTCTTCTACTTACAAAGACGCACTTTCTACTTATGTACGTACAATATATACGAATTTTTATGATGTTGATTTAATTATTTCTCCAATGGGGTTGCGATGTTCAAGTGGACATATTTTGTACGTATACATTTCAAAGGACTAATATAACACGTAGTACAATGTGATACCAGATGCGAAAGGGAACAGGCTTACAATAATTTATGTCCAAGATTATCTTACATTACTTCCAGTCGAACCATTAATTTGGTTAAATAAATGTTTTCTTGTTATACTCCTATTTTATACCGTTTAGTTAATAACAAGTGACGATAATAAAAAATAAATAAAAACAAGATGAATAATAATTCTATGAGCTTTGAAGTGGGGTGATTTTCATGCAGTTGACGCAGAACCACTTTTGAACGGGAACGATTGGCGTTTTGATTACGCGGTTACGAGATGCTCCAGATTTGACAATATTTTACGCATCAGTTCTCACGATTATTATTCCGTTCGCGTCTCCTTTCCCTCTTATTTCACTCTCCCGCATATTAATTGAAACGTTGCATTAAAACGCGCTCGCGTTACTCTCTCCCCAACTCTGTTTTCCCTTCCTTGCTGTCGTTGTTTGCGTTGTTTCATTTTGTTTCCACCGTAACGTACACCGAGGACCGTAAAAAAAAGTTTGCTACGTCCCGTCGATGGTGAAATATTGTAACTGCTCCCCCTTTCCTCTCGTGCTACCCCCCTTTCTATACTCGGTTGTCAGCTTCCTGTTCCGAATTTGCACATGTTTGATATTCATGCTTGTCACACGTGATATGTATCCGATTTGACGTTCGCCTAAACAACTTTGACACCGTCGTCCTCAAATTTTCCCGATTCTATGTCTATTCATTTATCTTCCGTTTTTCCGTTTCTTTGAGAATACGTTTTCTCACATACACGTTGCATGTATACGCAGAAAGAACAGAAACAAAATATTACTCCCGAATAAAACCGAATAAATAGGCTGTCTCATTCCCGAAGAAAAAAAAGAAGAAAATGAAAACAAAATATACGCAAAAAGGAAGAAATTAACAAGTTAGCCCGAAATAAAACGCTGCCGCAAATCAGGGAAGTAGCCGAAGGACAAATTCGATTTGAAAAAATTAGCATTCCGGTTACAGAGTCTGGTTTAAAGGCGCGCTCCGATACTGAGAATTGCTGTGCCACTCCGGCGAAACTAGACGAACAATCGAGAAGAGCTCGTTTGAAATCCGAAGTCTGGTCACGGGATGCAAATGTCTTCGCTTATCCTCTTTGCACTTCTGACGCAGCTCATTTTTGCCTGATGTGTCTACCGAGCCGATTCTATCGTGGGGTAGAAACCGTACACCGGCACACCGCTGCACTGATAGAGAGAGGATCGAGAGAGAAGCCGAGCATGGAGTCAAGGGGCAAAGAGGAGAACCGTGTACGTGCTTGGAAATCGTTCCCCGCCGATGACTCGATCATTGACGAACATGCTCCGTGCATACTGTCAGCGTATATACACATGCACACACACACACACACACCGACAATCACTTATATACCGATCATTTCCGGTGTCGAACCACTAACCGATACACTCGTTCACCACGATGCACCTGTTCACCGTGAATGTAAGCGGAATCGAACGAATCGCTCCTTATTTTAAATCAAATAAGTTAATGCCGTTAACGTTGAGTTTCGTGTATATATTAAGAAGTTGCGTGGATCACCGGACGATCGTTTCTATATTTCCTTGAATAATTTTATCGATGCGTTTACGAGAAGCGTGGAAAGCGATGATTAATAGCTGACCGCGAAGAATAATCGATGAATGATATACTTCATTTTAATGCACTATTGATGAGTTCTTAAATCGGTCATTTTTTGATTCATAACTTGTTTACCCCTAGTATAAAGTGTGCTCTTAGAAATTTCGTTTCGCGAAACGTGAATCGACGTGAAAGTATTCCAAGAATGCAAGATCCAGTGCAGCTTTGCGAAATTTCGTCCTGAATAGAAAAATGTATTCAGGGAAACAGAAATGGATACCCTTGCCCACACGAGAATCAAATAAAATTCCCAAAACTTGTTTTCACCTTAGGAAAATATCGCTCACTAGCGTGCCGTCTACTTACATTCCCACTTACCGTACCTGTTGCAACCGCGTCGCCGAGAAATCAGCGACATTGAAAGCCCCGCGCCACGGTTCGCGAAACATTTAAATGCTCCCGCCGGTGAACGCGTGAACCTGTGACCCGAACGGGACCAGGGGCGCCCGTAGGTGCTCGTAGTCAATAATTCGCAGGTGTTAGCCGGCACGCGGTGATCGTTTAAAAGCTCGCTAGCAAAATGGCAAATGTACTCACTCGCCGACGCGTTCGCCGTTCCAGCATCGTTTGTCCGGGTACTCCTCGCAGATCGTGTCGGCCAGGGTGTCGTAGAAGGTCCGGGACCTGACGACACTGGCCAAGAAATTACCCAGCTGCACGTGCAACTGCGTTGGTAATGTTCGATGCGTGCCAGACGGCGCAGCTGCGTGCATCTCGAGGTCGGTCGACGTCGATTTCCCCGTTGCAGCTGCATCCTTAACGGTCCCGTCGTTCGACGGCTGTAGCTCTGAACGTCCGCACACTTTCCTCACCTGAAACACGTCCACGAACGTTCCTTTACCCTCTCCGCTTGCTTCCGTTCACCGGTTTGACGAGAAACGCGGAACCGATGTTCGCCGAATAAAGTTTTATCGCGATTGTTCCGGGTCCGCTGCGACTTCCTTTTTCACCCTCGTCTTGCGCGGAACGATATTGCCGCGCCGACGTGGATGTCTTTGGTGAAATTGGTGGCGTTGCCGATGGTTAACGGGGTCGTATGTAAGGTGGTTGCGATGGTGTTTGGTATTTCGATTATGAGGGAACGATGTAAGCAAGGGTGGGAAAAAAGTGATTCGCCGTTCGCGAAGAGCTTGTGGAATTTTTAATGGTGGGATGAGTTTGTTGGGAGTTATTTTCTTTTTGTTTTTTCGTTCTTTTGTTTAGTACCTTATGAGAAATTTTTATAAATATTTATAATTTTTACTGCTGATGTCATGGCTGTGTGAAATATTGATCATGGAAGTTCTTATTATAATTGGAATATTGATGCACTGTAACGGGAAAGAACCAAGTGATGTACTCGCATCAATTTGCAACACCTTTGGATTAAACGGAGTTGTATTAGAGTATCAGTAGAATGAACTTAAACGTTAAACAAATATATTATGTAGATGAAGAAGTATGTAATGCAGGAATATCTGCTAATTAAAATTGCATGCGCAATTGCTTGATCTTAATCCAGAGAAAATGAAAAATGTGGGAGAAACACGGAGGACAACCACGGACCACGTACTACATACCTACATAGGAAAATAATATTTAGACATTCCTTTCTTAATTCCTTTCTTTTTTTTAATTAATCAATTAATTTTAATTAATTCTAACAAGAAAGTGTTCATCAATGTATATTTTGCATCTAGTTAAAAACCATTTAATTATTATTTGAATGACTTCGAATAACACGATACAGGAAAACAAGCGAAGATGTGAATAAAGCAGAAACGCTAAACGAATTGGAAATTTTCAAACACCTGCAGAACGTAGCACTACGCAAAATCTAGCGAAGAATAAAAAAATTTTGCAATCACGTATGACGATTCCCATACAATTTTCTGCTGTCCCGTGCCGTTTTACTCGGCGCTGAACCACGCAGTTGAAAATCAATATTTCTGAAGCCAAACTTTTAATCATTTCGTACGTTTTCTATTCATTGCGAATAGCTGAATCCTCGATTCCTGTGGAACGCACAAAACCGTGATCAGTCGAATTCGCGTGAGCTCGATGGGAAAAGTCCGTTGCAATAGACTGGACTCTTTCGCGCTGAGAAATGAACGTGTTTTCATCATGACCAACGCTGGTCGGTTGGGCGGTATTCAATTTTTTTTAATATGCAGTAGATAAAAGGTGCGAGAATTCAAAGGCTGCTTCACAAAGGAAAGTCGACATTTATAAAAATACATCGCCCAAATTGTTCATTAATATCAATAAAATGCGACCGATTTAGTTATCGTACAAATATTCCATGAAATACGTTTCTAATTGTGCTATAACTTTTGTTTGATTGCATTGAACACTGATTACGCACAATGATCAACGTTCGAAAATATGTTCGATCGATCCACTAACAGCAGAACAGTTTGAGCTGATCACGTTTCGTGGTTCGCCCTGTATAAAGTGATGCCCTAGTAAAATTTTAGCCGCCTGAACGGCTACGAATATCGCCCTTTTTGACCGTCCTCCTTATTCGACGATCCGGCGCGCTAACAGACTGCAATACCGAACTTTTCATTACGTTTGGAAACGTTTGGTCGGCACGACGGAATGTTAGAATTTCTCGTTGGTCCAGGTGTACCGGCGTGGTCGTCGCACTCTTATTCCCCGGAAATTACCCGGCTCTCGCGTTCGCTGACGAAATCGACCGTTCGTCACGTGAGCGACGTTAATGCACCAGTTGGAAAGGGGCAACGGGAACGGCCATGGAAAAGAGTTATCGCCGCCAATATCGAGCTTACAATTTCCATGTGGCGGGCGTCGCGCGTTTATCTCGAAGCCGCACGCTCGTACGCGAACGTTTGCATACATGATCGTCATTAAGGTTATCGTACGTATCTGCCAGCGTGCTCCTCCACGGTTCTTCGTCCTAATTACTTTTTAACGCCGGCTATAAAAGGAAGTAAGCCGGCGGTCGAGCTCCTCGAAGCGGCATAATCGTAAAACCGGCCGCAGCGACGCGACGCGCCGGGCCCGGCGTAATTAAGACGGCACGCGTGGGCGTGCAAACGTCGCCCTCGTCATCTTCGCCGATTTTCTTTTTATCTTGCTGCCATCGTCTTCCTTTCTTTCTTGTGGCTCCGTAGGCATTGTCCTGCGATACTTCACCGATTTTCTTTGACATCCGCTTGTACGACTTCTCGTCGGCCGGGTTGCTGCTGGTCTTCTGGTGGTATTTCAGAATAGGACGCCGTTAATTGAATTATTTGTTTCGACGATCGCGTAAGGTGGGGTAAATGTCTTTGGACTTGGTACGTCCGAAACGAATTAATCACTGTACGCCGATTCTTCGTGGACGAGCTGTGTCACAGCTTTGACATATTTAGACGCAGAGCGTATATCTGCGAACTTGCTTTATCCGTCTTTAAAACAAGCGATAAGGTAGAGCGAACGCAGAGAAAATAACAAGAGATGAAGATTAAAATAATTAAACGGCACGGTCGGATATAACTTTCCAGTGACTTTAAGTGACCAGTGACTAAATGCTTCTGAAAACAACTGATAATGCGTTGGCCACAAGTTTCCATGAATCTGTAGGAAATCTTATGAAAAGATTAAGATAACAATTCAATTTGCTATTCCTTCCGTCGATTTTTGTGATACTGTGTTATAAAATCGCAGATGCGAAATCGTATCGATAATTTCAATAACTATATTAACGAAACAGCTAAAAAAATGAATGGAACAACGATATGTAAGGAATTGATTTGATTGATTAAACTCGTTACAAGTTGATGCATACGGAGGAGCAACGTTTCATTCAGACCTCTTTTATTTTTGAAAAGAGGTTGAAAGTGAAAGCAATAAAAATCTTTCTACAGAGTACATAATCATAATACCTTATGTTTTATCAGATCAATAAGTTTCACGAGGTGAGTTACAAATCAATGACCATTTTTGTTATATTCCTGACCATTCTTCAATCCTGATATACATAGATTACACCTAATGCCATGTGAAACAAGATTGGTAAACACTGATACTCTCATTTATTGTTCGATCGAATTTCAATATTTGCTATCTACTTTTAGCAACCACTTCATTCCACTTGATCGTCGACACATGTCAGTTTTGTTAATCTGTTTAAGCCTCTAAATTGTCATAATTAGATGTACAATTTGCTACAGCTTATCATTTCGCGATATCCTTATCGTCGTGGGTTATTATCGTTCGAAATGACGGTAGGAAAGAAATTGCGATGAGTGAGCGTGTTGGGAAAAGTATTATCGAAAATGAGGGAATCGAGTCCACAGCAATGAGGATACATAAACCTAGATCAATCTTCGGGTTTTTTTCGACCCATATCCGTTCTACTTTATTTAACCTCATTTATTTGGGGGGTTTAGTATCTAGTTTATTATCCACCCCTAGAAAATATTATCAGATCATGGCTCATTATAATACACGTGACTGGTTATTACTATATTTCCATCATTCTTTTTATTGTATTATAAACTTCAAATGCCAATTTCATACAGTCCATTCATTTCTTATCCCCAAAAATGCACTAGGACTAAACAATTGAGGATTGGGTCAAAGATGTCTCGAAGACCAAATTGGGGTTAAAGACATTTAGATGTTACGTACAAGGTGACGTATAAGACCACAATTCCAACATAGAATCGTTTTATTAAATGGGAAAGCTGAGGTTACAATTCAGGGACACTTGTTTAAGTGCTAAACGACGTTTAACTGTCCGGATATGTGTATGCTAATTCACACAGAACAAGAATGAATGAAACGCCATTTGCTGCCATTAAAACGACGTGCACCAGTTTTCTATGTTTCGTGTACTCGCACAAAAACGTATTTATTACTAAATTACAGGAGTAGTCAGTAAAAATGAATGGAGTGCTGGGCGTATAAAACGTCGGTTTCCTTTTCGAACACATTTACGTTTCCTAGAACGTTTCACGTTAAAATTCAGTTAAAATTAAATAGATCTGGTCGAGTCGATGTTATAAAATGAATTGATGCTTATGTTTCCCGCATAAAATTGCCTCGAGCACATTTAATTTGGTGTAGATTCTGCAATGTTACTAATAAAGAAATCGTGGTAACATCTGCTCGAACAACTTTGTAAGAATACAGTGCAATGATTATATCATTTTACCCTAACTATTTCATGATATAAATAAAGCAAAATACCACTTGTAAAAGGAGAAACGTTAAACATTTAAGTCGAAAGACTCGATTTTTAACAGTACCCAATTATTTAGCCTCCACGATTAGTCGACTGGCAAAATTAAAAATATCGAAGAAGGGGTGTTTGACCAGTTAATATTTGGATTGTAAATTACGACCAATTTCTGATATCCACGAGAATCAAGGAGTTCGTCGACGATCTGAATTATTATGCAGACCTCTGTAGGTAGAACAGCCAACGTCAAAGCTGGATCCGGCTTCGGCAAATCTTTTTCACTTTACGTCGTATTAGTTTCAGTTAAGTTAAAGTAGAGCAAAGAATATGCCGCGTGTGCTTTTGCAACGCCAATTACCCTAGCGAAACGGCAAGTAATGGTTCGAGAGTGATAAACGGTGACCCCCTTTTCTCTCTTCTACCGAAGACTCGCGATCCAACACGAAAATGAGAACCTGTCCGAGTTTTGACGCCTGTTTCCTTTCAATAACTTCGATTTCGCGTGCTGCTCGATCGGCATTTCGTATTTGCACGCACGTTTCATCCGTCACTCTTGTGCAATTTTTACAGGCTATAATAGACAGCAAATACTTTTGATAATAGTCGCGATAAAAAGAAATGTTCCTGCTTTATCGTGTCGTTAATTTAATGTCAGCACTTTTTATTACGCCTCAGCGTATTATATTTAAAATTAACCCATCGGATATATTTGCTCTTTAATTTTTCCACAATTATGTTCCGACAGAATGTAAAAAATGTTACTATATGTTTCTATCCACATATTACTTCCATGCATGCAAAATATCTAAATACCAACACGTTGCTACATCATATCCCCATTCTATACATCACAACTATTTTTCCATTAAATAATACTCTCGATTTACTCAAAATCCGATCGAAAGGGCTCCCCCGCACACCAAAGATCTCCAACGCGAGCACTTAACGAACAGTTAACGAACAGTTAACAAAGTAAACAAAGTATACAAAGCGACTTTTTATTCGAAACTTTCGAAATTCTCCGTTTCCTTACAGAAGAGACCGTGTCAGAAAAGTCTAACAAGCGGAATATATTCAGAAAGATTCGTTGCAAATGGGTCGACACGGGAGTCGACTCGTTACAAACTTGCTTTGCATCCCACGCCGGTGCAACGACGACGACGACGACGCAGGATGATCTTCCGCCTCCTCCGCTCGTTCTGACTCGCGTTCACCTTCGTGTCGAAGGAAGAAAGGAGGCGTCGGATAACTCGACGGCCGAGTAGACGCGTCACCCTTGACCCGGAATATAAACGATAATAATGTGTTCCGTTTCTGCGCCGCGATTCAAATGAAGAAGATTAGAAGATTGGCGGATTATCTCGTGATAAGCGCGCACGCACACCGAGCGTCCTGCGAGCTCTTCGAGCCTGCTGGTAATAATGTATGATAATGGGCCGCGTGGTCGGGGATTTGAAACGATTTTATATCTCGATAGAGTGACGTCCCGTGACACGTAGCCGCGTGGGAGAAGAGTCGCTGGCTGTGATCGTTATGCTGCGCGAGAAATCGTCAGGTTGCTTCTCGGTAGGTCGATCGGCAATTTTGTGTTTGTTAATTTGCTAGTCAAATCGATACGTCAGCCTTCGTCGGTGTAAATAAAGCAGTTTACAATGAATGAAAAATTTCGACTTGTTAAAGAAACTTAGAACAATTTGAATATTTCGAATTACAGTCCAGGAACAATTTATACAAAAGATTCTTTATGGCACCGCGTGAATCATTATTTCGCAGACGGTAATGGCACACTGAACACCGTTGCGAATAAAAATACGTCGCATTTGTATAACACGAAAAAAAACAAAGATCGACAACTTTGAAACTTCTCACATAACGAATACAGAAAAAAATACATTCGCCGATTTTTGCTATCGCCGGGACACCATTTCCACACCCTGTACAACAGTTAAACGTCCAGAACAAGCTGCAACCGGCGTGGAAATAATTATTCCCCATAGTTCTCGACGCGGCAGCTCGTTCGTGATAATCGCCGCTGCCGCGAAATCAGAACTTTCTCGTTACGTGATCGTCGACGTTAAGAAGAGAAATATGTAGTATGTACAACTGAACTACACCAGGAAATCCTGCCAACTCGATATCCCCTTCGTTGTGCACACTCCAGGGTGGCACGCAGATCAGGGTGGCCCTGAGGAACGATCGATAGATTGGTCGATACCACCCCGAAATCAGGCTCTGACAATGGGTGTCGACTTTTACCGATAACGCTCTCTCGATAATGAGACGGAAGGGCGCACGAACGGGATTAACCCTTTCGGTACAGCGCAATGGGGAACGCTCTATGTGATCAGCAATCTTGCTATACGCACATGCTGCCCTAGACTATATTACGCATGTTGCTAAAGAGGACAAAATATTATACGGGTGACATGGTATTATTATTTAAAGGGTTATACGTCTTTTATTGCTACGGATAGTAGTGCTTTGAATATAAGAATTTCAGTATATACAACAAAAGGCAATTGTAAAATATGTATTAAACAACGCTGTGAATTACTATTTTGTAACCCATGTGCTAGCCAACAGACCAAAATAAATTTTGACAAATGCATACATTGTACATTATTAATCCTCAAAGAATTACTAATAATTTAACCCTTGCGATATAAAAAAAATAGTTAAAAAGCATTGGGGACGATCAATCTGAATGTATTCTATGTATGTGTTAATACGCCAACAGACCAAAGTGAATTTCTTTCCCTAGGTACATATAAGCGCAAACTGTACTCAAAGGGTTAACCGCAATGGAACAATACCATTTAATCGAGATACCGACGTGAAATCTTGCTGTTCAACGGTAACGCGATATATCTTACGTGTTCCGTCGATGATTCGTTCCGAGCCTCTTTTTTATTTCCTTCCACCCCTTCTTTCGCAACCCGACCCTTCTATCCGTCTCTTTCTATCTCACCTCGCTGCCACCTACAACAATGAGCTCTTCTCGCAGGTGACTCATAGCTAAATGATAATCGAAGGTGCGAATTCGACTCCATGCCAGAGCTGTGGTTGAGGAGCTTCGAGGAAGGACGATTTCGCGTGCAACGAACAGTGACGCATTTTTGTATGCCACAAAGGTCTTAAGCTTTCCTAATGAACTAAAAATAACCTCCATTTACTAAACAAAATTATTAACAATTGTGCAATAGAACATAAAATGCCACAAGCATTTTATTCAAGCAAATAGATTACAAATTTAAGGAAGCTCCATTTGCACAAAAATAGGTTATAACTCCTTCATTCTTTTTTAAATTAAATAAAAGCTCAAACACTTTAAAAATTGTAACCACGTTTGCTGTCGGTATTCGTACAGTTATTGATAAACGAACGAATTGGGAAAAAAATTACACTTGCTGAATATTCCACTATTATAGATCAAACACTAAAAAGTAACAGATATTGAATTTTACTAATACCTATCAGACCGATGAAAAACGGAAAGTGATATAGATGGTATTAGGAACGTGAAAGGCAGGGTAAAAAATATGCACCTATATGTATATTGAATATTGGATGAAGGCTTTTATAGCTGATAGAATTGAGGAAAATGAATACCCCTGTAAATGTAAAAATATTCGACGTTGGATTGGAAGATTGGAAAGGGCTTTTTAGTTATTTGGTTAAGGAAAGAGGTGAATTTCTACATTAATATTTATTCGATGGTAAAATATTCGTTACTGATATTCTTGCAAGAATATGCAATTTAATTTAACCGATACAAATTGTCACATCCAGCTTACAACTTTCATACTACGTGGCAGAAATTTTCCATCAAATTGATTACATTTAAAGCAATGCTAAAATACGGCCCATCACAAAGGAAAGAAAACAAGGAATAAAACAGCAAATAAATTTTCACAAAGCGTTCGAAAATCGGTTATTTCTCGGGCAACAAATCAAACCACCTATCGCTAGAATATTTTCCGTCTAAAGCGTACCGTAATTTTTCAATACGCCGACGTGAAATATACCCTAAGTTTCCTCTCCTCGTTGCTTTGAAATATACGAGTATCATTACTTCGTACAACGAGAATCTCGCCGGTTAGGGGAGCGATAGTACAAGATTCATCCCTTTCCGGAAACTTTCGGCCGGAAAATAATTGCGGAAAATGTACATGGTTGTTCGAACGGCGTAACGTGATCCCGGTCTGTTCAAGTTCAGGCCAGTGAACGTTGAACGCACCTGGAAGTAACTAGGAATTCTAATGCGGATGAAAGATGAGCTCGACGCCGAAAACTTTCTTCGCACGAACGATGTCGTTCCGTGCTCTTCCATGCCCCTGTACTTTCGCTGGGAAATCGATTACAGAACTCCTTTTACGGATGTAATTCGTATTGTATGTCTGTGGGAACTCCAGAAACTGTATTAACCGCGATAAAATTTCAGCAAGTTCACAATTTCAGGGTGCACTTTGGTTATACGTAATAGCAGTTTAAAGGAAATTTGGTTACGCGTAATCGTAACCAGATGAAGTATTTTTCTTGAGGTCGTTTTTAATATTTAACTTTCATAAGGATATATAAATAATGTATATAGGTAATCCTTCCCCCGAAATAATTAAAATTAGCCGCACAACATTTCCGCAGCTACAAAGGGTATTCTACCCACCAACATAATTTCACCTAGCAATCATTTTATCAAACGCCGTCCAAAACGATATTAAGGCGCAATTAGCGCGCTGGAAGCACGCTGAAAATCGAACAAAATATCTCCGGTGAATCGTATAATATGAAATCCTTCTGTCGAAAAAAAAAAAGAAAAACGGAAAGAAGTTGGAATTTGAAAGATTCATACCGCTATGACGGACGTACAAAAAAACCTGTACAAGAGAGTGCAAAGCCTGTCCTCAAATACTGATGAATAACGCATCCTGCCCTACCTACGAGACAATACCATTCCGAGGGTCCTCACCTATCCACACACGCGACGCCTCTATGTCCTGTCCAGACGGCTCGAGTCATGGCGAAGAATATAAAATACCATATCTATCGGAGAACCATGCCTTCCATGATACGCTATAGAAACCGTCAGATCCACCGTTCCCTGGGCCTGCGTATGCATATGCATTTACACGAGTGTCAGCCATCCCTTGACTAATATGAATTCCATCTTAGGATTGCGACAGATGTATGTATACGTACATGTGAAAACGTTTCCGATGTTTGCACGGCTCTATTGGATCGTTTGTGAAAGGAAGTTACGTGGACATATGAAAATTAGTAACGGGAGGATCGTTAATTGGAATGAAAGTAGTGCGTGATGAGGCGTGCACGTTGGTCATATTTGTTATGCATAGGTGTACTACTTGTTGAGACAGAAAGTTACAAAGTTTCATCTGTAATTACACAGGGCGTTTTATTTTGTTCGATGATAGTTCGAACAGTGGACGAGGGACAATTTTATTTGCAAATCCAATAAATTGGACGAACCGCACACAGTTCAATGTCAACGCTCGTATACTGTTTCAGCGTTTTGACGTGTACAGATTGTATGTACCTATGTAAATTCTGACACGGTTGCAACCCAAGGTTTGATTACGAATGAATCCGACATTGCAGGGTGGAAAGTCAATATCAAAATCGCAGCTTCGATATATGTATTTTTTATTAGCACTCAGCTGGTATTTATGAAAATATTGTTACAAATTAGTTTTGCAGAGAGTAAATAAAGAATGCAATCATTAGAGAAATGGCGATTAAAAACAATTAGGTGACATTAGAAAAGTGTTTTAAATAAATTAATTCAATCTGTACACGTAATTTAAATCACGAAAAATAAAATAATAAGCACAGTTTCTACATATATCCTGTACATATTTTGAATATGTCAACATATCATGCCTGCATACACATCTGCACTCTACTTATCACAACTTCGCTGCAGAATATTAAATGAATTTAACCATTATCTTACGAAACGTGAACACACACCTAACATAATCAATAAACTGCTGCATAACTTCATAATACAGTTTCCCAAATACATAACCAAATACACAAAACAAATTCAAATCCATTTCGTTTCCCAACCCCACACGCCGACTACCTTTTCTCGGTTCTCCTAAATATAATAATCGCAACACTGCTGCGGCTTGTAACACCTATGGCATATTTCCCTCTGTTCTCGCACGCCCTGAATACTCAAACAGCCGGCAAGAAATGAAAATAATAGCAGGCGATAAGTGACTGTAACTCCAGTCTGCGTACATCCTGAATACATAAGTGACCGATAAGAAACGAAAATAATAGTAATAGAAACGAGGCGAACTCGCTTGGACCAACCGCGCATGAATTCCTCGAGTGAACTGGATTAAAGCAGGAATTTGAAGGATTCCCATTGCTGCATACCTGCCTGTCGTTTATTAAAGCAACACGAACCACACGTCCTCCTCGCGCAAACAGTATTAACGCATAATGCCCTCCGCATTTTTGAACACGCCCGGGAAGGTGTTGCGCGCACGCAAGTAGAGACAAGTTTATTTCACGACGGACTTCCATTACGTCGACTGCATCAACTCGAAGTCGTACAGGGGAAAAGAACGCAGACCAGCGTGTAAAGCATCGTGTCTGAGATATCTGTGCAATGCGCTTCGTTACGTCTATATGTTACAACGTGCTTCGTTGTCTACCTGTAAACCACGGCGACGCTATTCGCGTGGTTCGACGCAAGCGAGATAACGATAGAAACTCCAGGGTAGGACTTATTTGATTACTCTGTGCAAACTTTCGATCGGTCCTAGTTCCAGAAATCAATCATTCGGCGACGTTAGTCGGACTGTTGAAGTGGATTAGCCCTTCGAGTTGCAAGAAAATTGGGATAATTGAACAAGTGCCGGCAGATGTGTCGGCGCCGATTGAAACATTCCGAGTAGTTTTGTTCTAACAGGGAAAATAAAGGCGTGAAGTATAGGTACTAATGTACTTTTCAGGTGAACGTTGTTCAGTGTAAATTCATTGTTTGAGTATTGAAGAAATTATAGGTAATTGACGAACAAAATATTTATGTTCTTTTCAAACCACTGGTAAATTCGTGAATGTGGTAAAATTAGTGCAGATGTATGTTCAATTCTGATCAATTTATTTGTTAAAACATTTGTACGTATTAATCGAATTGCAATCTGCTAATTTTCTATAATAATATTAATAACAATTTAGTCTATTTTCCGAGTTCCTGAGATCAAGATAGTAATTGTGACTCGTTTAAATTATGCGAATTTGTTAGTATCGGAACGATTGTTTTATGCAGATATATGAACTTTGTATTAAAATAAATAAATACCTATTAACGATACGATTACACGATTTATGCTTCATACATTACGTTTTCTTACACCTCCTTCGATTTTCATCTCCCGCGATGTTTCCTTCATTCTGTATTTACAACGTTCTACCCAACTTTAAACCGTTTACGATTTTACATATACAATCATGCAGCATTAATTTCTACTCTCGAATGTCCGTTTCGTATATATTTCAGCTTCAATAATACTACCGAATCGCCCTCGTATTTTCAATAATTATTACAATTTCGGTGCGATATGCGGGCATTACTAAAATTGCCCATTATCAGACTTTATTTAAGGAAAATTTATAGTGCTTCAGGCGCACCTGAAGCTTGCAAGATATATCTGACGCGTCGATGTGAATTTAAATGCCCGTTTGCCAAACGGTAGGTATACATTGCGGTGCATTTGAATTTTGCACACGAGAAAGTGTAGTTTTATATCTTGTACTCATTTGCCGGGCCCAAAGCTAATTCTGTTATCGACCTCACGTTTTGTTCGCGTATCGCGATGAAATGTAAACGTCGAGGTTCAGGCACAGCTAATGTTCGAATCCTATTGGAGGCCAATTCTACTTCATCGAAATCGACGTAATTTGAAAATAGCACGCGAATATCGCGGCTGGAATTCTAGATTTGATTCACTTACCACATATAAACTTTTCACCGATGCTATCTACCGTGATAAATTATTCGTACGTGTCAGACGTCAATTGAAATAAGGGAATCGACGTCGTGGACTCTTGTGATGGTTAGAAATGGAAGTTCCATTGAAAACGTACTTTTTATACATACAGCAGATGCGGTTGTTTGTTTAATTGGTTCATTTTAATGTGAAATATAACGTGCTACAGTAGTAGACGTTATATAAGGAGCATCTTATAATAATTCATAAGTTGCTAATGAACTATATGGAAATTGGATATTGCGCATATATTTCTAGAACTTGTTAGAATCCTCGAAGGATACCTTGAAGAGCTACATGGAGGGCAATGTATTTCCATAATTTAAAATTGAATCAATCTTTATTGAGTAGCATTGTTAATACTCTTATTATACTGTCCGATGTCTAGTATCTATTGTCGACGTGAAAAGTGCCTATCTCATGCATGCAGATAATGGCTGTAATTATTATTTGCAAGATTTGATTTTTTCTTCGCTTCAAAAGAAATTATTATTAATTTCTTATTTGTTCTGTTCTCGATTTTGGCCGGAAGTATGATAATTAACCGACACGGGAAGGTAAATTTATTAAAACGATGAAGGATAATACGATGGAGGCAGTGTTGGCTCGTCAATCTTCGACGCGTGATTAATCCGCGCGGAAGGAGCTTTGCACAGAAACAGATGAGCCGTAAACGAGTTAATCCGGAACGAATTTCATTCAAACACGAGCTTGAAATTCCCTCCAAGTTATAACAAACCTAATACTTCCGTACTAGTTTCAGATAATTGCGACATACTGTTTGCGCTACGCTCTAATCTGTAATTCTTCGTTGCAGTTGAGAAACATTCTCTCTTTGTCTAGTTGAACCTTTGAAATGATAAAATTCAAAGCGATAGAAACTTCGTTTAACCTTTTCGTTACGAGCAACGTTACTCCGCCGCAATCGTCGAAGAGTGCATGAATCAAACGGTACAGAAGATTTTATCGCAAAATGTTGTTCATATAATCTTCCCTATATATTGTACTAATAAATAAAAAAAAGAATAAAAAACGTGATTCAATTCCCACGCTTTACCGCACAACGACCACTGTATTCATTAAAATGTTTTAGTAAAGCATTTACAAGCCTATACGCGCCCAACATTATTCTTCCCTTTTACTCACTGGCTCAGTTTCGCGAAAAAAAATATTTCGCTTCAACCTGTACCTTCTACTCGCTAAATCGTAAAGCAGAACCGTGGATTCCGTTGAGCCCTGCATTTTCCTTCATGAATGCCTAATTGATCACTCGCGTTACACCTTACAATACAAGCCCGTGAATCCCATCAATACAAGCGAAACTCCGTTCCTTTCTCCCCGGCGAATTTTAACGGGCAACAGTGCTGTTTCGTTAAAAATCCATTATCGTGGGAAAGAAATTCTCTCAAGACTGCATTCACGAGTCATTAACCTTGCCTGGCCGTTCGATAAACGAGCCAGCGGTATAGGGTTACTTAATATTTAATATTAAACGGATCGAGAATACGCGTCGAAATTTTCATAAGGAGAACGAAACCCGGTTACGACGTAAAATGAATTTGTCAATTTTAACCTGACCCGGGTGCAGTCTAAAGGCTCGTTTATCAACGTGACGTTGTTTAAGCCCATTTGATTTGTGCAGGTACAAATGAGGCCGGCCCCTACGACCAGAGGGGGATTTCAATGCGAACTGCCCGCACAAAAGCATTGCCTAAGCAGGAACTACAGATTATCCCCATTTGCAGAGGTCCATCTCTGTGCATGCACAGTGATCCATTTAAGATTTCCCATACGCCCCGCGCAAACCGTGGACCACCGTATTATCCAATACTGGCGATGTCATTGTTATATTCGAGTCAATTTTCGACTGACGCGGTTTGCGTTAAGCTTCGATTCACCGCGATCCACGGGTACGGTGTATTCTCGATGAATGAAAGTGATTAGTGATCTTGCCTCGCAGATTTGTTCTTAGAATAAACTATTTAACATTTTTTGATACGTGAAAATAAATCGGGGTATACCTAGAGAGGATCATTTTTCGAACCCATATTTTTATTAGGGAGTATAAGGAAATATTTATATTATATTATATTATTTTCGATTGTACGTTCTAATACGCGAAGAAAGAAATAAATCGGCGAGGGCAAGAAAATATTTTGCAACAGAGTGACACACAGGCAATTCCTCGAAAAATCAAAGACCCAATTTCGTCTGCTACGGTTAATGTCCATGTTAACCTAATTATTCGGTACTTATTTCTCAGATATGGCTCTCGAATCGTGCCACTGTACTTAACTGAAGCACGAAAACACGAGGCCGGCGAATATTGTCAGAAGCGTTAAATTGCAATCGGGGTAATTAGGGATCTCCAGTAAACTTTTTCCACCGTTTTCGATACCACTCGAGCAAACGAACGGGAATAAATCACTTGACATCGTTACGCGTGGTGTTCGACGATCGAACTTCTGACGGGCTTCTCTCACAATCCGCCGATTTCTTGCGCGACTCGACGCCAAGGAAACTGTATCTGAGTGGTCATTTTAGTGGCTGATTTCGTGCAGCCGTCCCTCGAGTTCGACCAACTGGTTAAGAACGAAATGCGAGAAACGACGACAGGCTGATTACTCACGAGTTCAGAGTTCAGCCAGTTTAACCGAGTTGACGTCAGAGGCACTCGTCCACCAGTTGGCACACGTTCCAGTGTCACGCGAACTAAAGGGTATCGATAAGGATACGACTCTGGAGGAACTGCGGCTCGTTATTAGCGATTCGATTAATCCTCGATTGAACAGCGCTGGTTGACTTAGGATCATCGAAAATGTTCAACAATTTTTCACGTTTTAAGTCAAATTGAAAGGCCCGAGGAAACTTGAACAATTTAATGTTTATTCATTTTTAACATCGATGCCTCCATACTTGCTTCTAATTGCCCGGTCATGAGAGTAGTCTTTCACAGTGGAGTAATAATTTAATTGCTACTTGTATAGTATAGTCGCCTATTTATTTAACCATAATTTCGGCAGATAAGGAGAATTTGTCAAAAGTGAAATTTCTGCATGTGGTCTTGTTTTAATATTACTTTTACGGGAAAATCATGTTGATTGAAAATATCGTTTATATAAAATACAAATTAATATTAATAGTAAAATCGTTAAAGCGAAATCGACACACGTAAATTATATTTTATTCTGCACTTTCAAATATATTACTACGATTATGAACGCGATTGCATTTATTTTCCTATAGCTTTGCTCGCACTCCGTCACTGGCGGAAAAAAACGGCTATCATACGTTTGATTTGTATCAGTGAAATAGCGGAACATCGAAAAAACGGTCCATTGTTGCATTAATTCAATATTATCCTTATTGCTTTTTTTGTGCTTTCCCTTTGCTGAAAATAAATTGAAATTCCTATATCGTTATTTCATTCTTCGATCGGTATTCAAACATAAATCTCACAGAGCTGTTGCTAATTCCATTTACGTTTTTGCTACGGGCAAGCAAATTCAAAATGAAATCATCGGTTCGTTTAATCCAGTTCAAATTATTTTTATGCGACTCGTTTGTACGCTATACCAGTGGACGATACAAGTGGAACCGAAACGAGCAGTATATATTATACATGTCGTCATACATATTGTAATTGTTTGATGCTATTATTTAATTATATAAATACAAAATTATAATCTTTGTATCTATTTTGCAATGCTATTATTAGCATTGTATGCTATTCACAATTTTGTATCTACTTCCATAAAATAAAATTTCATGTCTCACTAAAATCCCCGGTAAATTACGACACGTTCGACCAGCAACGAACCAATCGTTGCTGGTTAAACATATCCATAAATCCCCCTACCGTATTATACTCCTACGTTTGATTACCCTCTAACTTGAAAATCAGTTTGATTAGAGCGAGGCGAATTAGATTTAGCCAATTTACAAGAATCAGGAGCGAGCACGCTGTTGGTACCGACCAAGATCATGCAAAACCTTCCCGGATAATTAGTCGCGGCCGCGAAACTTAACCGTGCGAACGATCGCCTAACCAGTCGGGCAACTAACTTAATTTTTTCTCCTTTTACCACAAAGGCCGAGGCAAGGAGAGTTTACAGGGCGTCGTTCTTGTCGAAAATTGTGCTCGAGGCCGCCCTGTGACCCTCAACCCCACCATGGGACAGTGTAAGAGAGGGGCCACGAAAAGGAGTATTTATTACGCTCCAGGGACAACCCTTTATAAACAACATAGTTATGCACGCCGTACGCGTAACGAAACAAATCCTGGCTACGTGGAGCTTCGTGATAACCAGGCCTCTGAAGCATGTCGCAGCAAAGGGGACGAGGACAACGGAGACGACAGTGATAACGATGATGAAAGTCAAAGTGTTTGCATTTTCTACACGGCGCAATGTTCGACGGAAAAAATATGTGTACGTATACTGAAACAGGTACGGGCGATTTTAATTTTCTGTGAATAATATTTCTGCGACGTACAGTGGAGGGTGATAAAGTCGGATGAAACTGTGATTTTATGTATAGTGTTGTAATTTTTAAGGGTACCTATATGGTAATTGACCATACATGAGTTAACAAGAATTTCAGGTAGGCAACAATTTTGTAAAACAAAGTATACATTACAGAAAAGTGTTTATTTGGAATAACGAATGCAACGAAAGGTAGGCAAAACTTCTCCAGCTTTAAGAAGAAAATTCAATGTGCATTTTTCTTTCGCCTAGAACTGTCGCTAATATTTTAAATGAAAAACTTCAATTAAAATTGCATCGCCATCAATGCTTGAGCGCGTTAACTACCGCATACGTTGCATTGCACACTATTCTATGTAGCTCGTGTTCAAGTAAAAAGGAAGTTTCAAACTCGAGCCATAAGCATCCAATTTATATCAGTTGTGTGTACAAACCGTGACAAGTTATGCACGGATTTAGAAAAGCCGTGGTTTCATAGTTCCGAATGACTTTTATAGCGGTTGATATGAAAGGCAATTGCATTTGCAGAGATAAGCGAAAACAAACGGCAATATTAAATTGTGTTTAATAATAAACTCAATATAATCCGATATAATATAAATACAATTCATTAAATGGATATAAGAAAGAGAACATCAAAATCAATGGAGGAGAAAAGTTCGTGAAACCCAGAAACCATTCATCGCTAATTCATCTACATTTCAGTGAATTAATCCTTTCGCCACAGACGTAATACTTGAATCTCGCCGCATTATTGAACCGAATGGTCCTCCATTTCAAGTGCCGTTTAGAGACTTCGTTAAGATAAGAAATTGAATACCCCAACAAAAATTTCACCGTCGGCTATACAAATTTATAGATTACATAAAAATCAAATCTAACGAGGACCATTATACAGTGACCATTAACAGCGAACGGGTTGAATTCCTGTGCTTCCCTACTACATTCGACTTCTCGGAATGACCTAAAAGTTCCGAAGCAAAAATTTCACGAAGTTATCTTCCCACAAACCTCGCGGCATGCCGCGAGACCCTAAGAACAAAAAAAGAAGCAACAGAAACGAGAAGGAAGTAAAACCGATTCTAAACCATCGATCTAATTACTCTAACCACCAGTTTGTCCGGTTTTCGTTTTAAAGCGGTACACGAAGGAAACGTCGCGTTCTTTACTTCGCGAAAGAACAACTCGGCTGCGCTAATATTCAAGCATTCGGATCCTCTTATAGCCGCACGCGAAACAGAAGAAGATCGCCGTGGCAGAAGTGTACGTACAATGCAAGCGGACAGCGTGAGACAGAGAAGAAGAACGGCCATAAGAAACGAGGGAAGAAGTATCGTGGAAGGAAGGGCGGACGGGGGAAGTGAAGAAGAGAAGAGGGAGGGAGAGTGAGAGGGAGAGAGGATGGATAGGCGAAGGGAGAGGTAGAGGGTGGAGGAGAGAACACCACCCCGTGGCGCGCCCATTGCATTCCACGCATCCTTCGCCGTTGCAAGCCGCTTTGACTCGCCGACCATAGTCGAGGATCGAACTTGAACGCTATCGATTGTAGGTATTTTGCGAGACCGACAATGCTTCTACCCCGGGGTCTGGCTTAAGCCGCTCCTGCTTTACTTCGCCACTGGACCTCGAGGTCGTAGCGACCACTGGCTACCTCTTCAGCTTCATTTCCCCAATATGTCTTTCCCTTTCTCTCTCTTCACTCTCTTACCGTTGTGCCCCTCTCTCTCCTTTTCTCTCGTCAAACGAACCGCATTCTTTCCAGATTTGCCTTTCGATCCACGCTCTCCGTGAAATCGTTAACCTTTTGCGCCCTTCGATACATCGCCCCCCTCGCAGGAATTCGGCTTATTACCATGCCCGAGTATTAATTGCTGGCCACTTGCGCTATTACACATCGGATCGATGGTAGTTTGATTTGACGTGCGACCGAAGACTAAACATCTGAAATTTTCATCCGACCGTACAATTCCGTCATCCGAAGGCGTGACAAAAATAGGCGAACGCAAGAAAAATCGTCGAATTTATCGTACAAGTGATATTCTCGAAGCGAGGTAATGCTGCAGTAGCGAACCGGCTACATCATAAAATAAACGCGCAAGAACGCCTTAAATTACCAATTCAAATATCCGGAATCTGAGCTTTCGTCTCATTTTTGCACGGGAAAAACCTGAACCAACCGGATTCCAGCGGTCGCGTCGCTCGAATTGGGGCGGGCATAAGTTTCCCAGCTAATTGTAAGTCCGGCTAGCTGTTGCTCGAACCGAAGTCAGCAAAACTGGAACGAAACGTCGGCTGCAACGGTTGCGCGTCGAGTCGGTGAGGGCGACGCAAAAATTACAGACGAGCAGCCCGTAGTTGCAAAGTGAATCGTGTAGTTTCCGTTTGCGGCTCGCCGAGACGAGGATCGAATTCGAGCAAGCAGATATGTGCCCGGCCTGTGCAATATCCATGAATCGATCGTAGTCCATTGGACTTTGCCTCGTTTCCTCTTTATTTCGCGAATAAACCCCTTGTTCAGTGTCGGTTGGTACATTGAACTCTCGCAATCGATTCTTAGAATACTTTCCGCCGATGATATCCACCGTGGTAGGTATTCTATAGACATTCGCGATGAAATTCACGCGTCTCGAGATAACTGTGATCGAACATTCCACTCTGGTTTCGCTTCCGTGTACCTGCGCACACGACGGCAGATTGTGGTTTAATTTTGTCGGGTACTCTGTCGGGTAATTTCATTTCCTCTCCTCGTGTAAGCACGTTTGAACGTTGTCGAGGGCTGTATGATTAATTCATCGTGTTTCGTTATATGTAGATATTACTGGGAGTCGTGTCAGAGTTAAAACAAACCCTGCCATAATTATTGGTATATTGGTATATGGTATTGTGAACGTGGACGAATTTTTCTGCTGCTTTGTTGGCAATGGATATTAAAAAGCTTTGAGTGGAAGACATTTCGCGCGTAAATGGGAGAAGACTTGTGTACGCAAATGGCAACGTGACTGGAACAGGAACGGAGGATATGTGAGGAGTATTATACATAGATGCATTGTAAATTCCCGGGCAAAGGGGGGATGTTTGTTGAAAAATAATATAATGAAGCATGTAAGGTACTAGCAATTTTGTGATTAGCATGTATCACGGCAATTATTTCTGTTATACGTAAGAAACATCGCACTTGATCGTGAGAACCAAGGCCAATCTTCCCTCATACTTTACAACTGATAGGTATATTATTATATACGTGCATGGATTGTATACTATGCAGGATGCTAAAGAGGAGACAAAAATTATATGGTATTATTATTTTAAGAGTTATACTTTTTTCTACTGCTAACGATGTATACTGCTTTAAATGTAAAAATTGCTATACACGAGTACCGGATAAAACTATAACGTGATCACAATAATTTTCTCCCAGTACATATACTGTATATCCTTTCTTGGTATTTATGTATATGAAAATAGTATTGCAATAAGTTTCATAGACTAAAAGTTGTTTCAAATATTTTCAGACGACTCAACCTTTGCCGCAATAGAGAATGGTTTTTCGCAATATATTCTCTCGCGTACCCGGTCGGCAGGAGTAAAAAAATCATTGCGAAATTATTGCACATACGAAGAAAGCAAACATTTGCTGACAAACGATGATCATTTAGCAATTTAAATCTGCTATTAGCTTTATGATTTGCGGTTTTCAGAAATACTGTTTAACAGCATTCGATTTCACGTCGGTATATCTTCCGCAGCGACCATGCAAATTATCTGGGCAAATGTTCGTGTGAAGTAATTAGGCAATTAGAGTGTTAAGTGTTGTAAACGAAAGGAGATTCGTTAAATAAGGTAAGTCGTGTCGTTGCAACATCGAGAATCGATACGCATTAATTAAGTGGACGATGCTCGTCACCGTGGTTTACACGTAAACTGCGCACGAAATAATTGCATTAAACACACGCTCGTGTGTGCTTTTGCCATACCGACATGCCAGAAAGATAATAACTCCGCGAGTTATTATTCGCGGTAGACGTTGTTAAGCGTGTTGCCTGTGTAGTCGCTGTTACATTCATTATCATTAGCGGGGCAATTGGATAATTGCAACAAAAAAAACGTGCGTACACGAACCGATGATGTATTCTGTTGTTTAAGCTTCCGTTCTTTTGCGTATCAATGATTGAACAGGTGAACGCTTTTACGTATAAATATGGAGAAGCTAATTATGCAGAATAATTCGAGATTGTTGTCATAAATTTTGTTATTGGAATATTAACAACGTTTTATACATACGTTGTAGTGAATTATTGGGCATTCTTGCGTTCGCGTAATAATCGATTTAATACGAGGCAGGAATTAAATTGGTTTTACATAAGCAAATCATTTCATTGAATTTACGTAATGGTTGGGACGAAAAATTGACCGATACGATGCGTTTTTTCATTTTCCGTTCGAGTCTAGGAAAATATACAATTACGTTATCTCTATCGTCTGATATAATTATAATGCAGCGGAGATCGTCTTTGATAACGAGAAATGCGATTTCCAGGAAAGTTGATTGCTAAATGCCAATAATCTATCGCAAGAAATTTTATCGACACTTTTCAAGCAATTACATTTTCCTTGTTGTTCGTGGATTTCGTTGTGTTATTCTTGTTTTAAGAATCAAGTAATATTTCGCCGGAAGCAATTGGAAATAAAATTGGATTGGGAACAATGTGATTATTAAATTGTTCGATCCGACCTCTGTATTGCAAAAAGTAGCAGGTTTGATGAACAAAAAAGTAGCTATGAAACTGACCCGTCCTATTAGTTTCTAAGAGAAATTTAATAGCGCGCAATTAGGTTAGATAACACTAATTGGGCAAAATGGCCCACCAGGAACAAGACACCTAATTATCCACGTTTACGCTAAAGGCTTGATCACGCTTGAAACAATATTCGCAATTAAGTTGAGTAGTATCAGATGGTTCAAAAATATACGCTACTTTGCATTAATTAAAGACAGACGTTTGTTTTAAGAATCGGCAGACAATTATTAATCCGGAACATATGACGAATTAATTGAATGAGAAAATACCTGTACCGCGTTTAACATAGTCTCCTAAGAAAGGAGACGATAGAAAAATTAATTTCATGGTTCATTACTTACGTAAATGAAAATTACCATTAGCGATGCTTGCATTTTATTGTCGACGCAATTATAACATTAAACTTAGAAGTGCCTTTGTTAAACACACGCGTGTAAGTATGCGTGAAAAATGGACCTCGGCTATATGAAGCTTAATTTCACAGATGCACAAGCAAAATTCGCATGCGCATTTTATAATCTGGAAAATGTAAAACGAAACGCATACTACACAAAATATCAGCAACAGACGTATCGCGAACTACAATTACGGCGGACTCTACTTCAGATTCATCTCGAAACACTGTAACCTTCTCAGAAATATCATACTTAACTCTCTCATGCGTTCGCTGTAGTAGGTACGTGCATTATTATTTACGTGTTCCCCCCATTAATTCAATGTATCGTCTAAATCACCTCATTATCAGCACACTCAATCTTTTGCGTTAAGAACTAATTACGTATCTTCCCCTATACATTGTAAATATTTTTACGTACCTAGCGAGAAGATCGTGAATCTTGATAACAGTTCTTTCTCCTTACTCGCTTATAACAATCTTGATACGTGTTTCGTTACCAACGTGATAAAACATATGTAGGAATGTATAATATCACAGTTAAGGTGGCAAGAATCAATAAACTTGTCTTATACGAAAATATCTTCCAGGGGAATGGTGGTTTTTTCTCTGCCACTTTTACCACCAGACCTCACTTTAACCGCTATGATCCAAAGGCTCTCTGTTCCTAAAGCTCCCTTTCGAGTTTTATGATGCACACTACATGATTAGCACGGTACTTGGCCTTCTCATTACCGTTTATCAACTGTTGGACTTAGATCGCATACGTTTAGTAACTGTTCATTCGACCAATTTGTGGTCTCTCTCTCTCATTATGCCTGCATCTCTTCCCTCGCCTCCCGTGACGACGAAAGTGGCCTGAATCGATTGAAAATCCACTCTCGAGGATATCTCGAGTCGAGTACGCCGGAGCGCGGCGGGAAATCGATTCTTTTTGCTCGACAAGTGTTAACCCTCTTTTTCAGGTGCCGACCAACAGGTCCGACCTTTCTGTGCATGTGCATATACATACGTGGAAACGTCTCTATAGGCTGTGCACGCGAGTTGGCGAGCCACCGACATGGCCCGCGATTTTCTTCACAGTAACTGGATGAACGGATCAACGATTTCGATCCCGGGTTAATCAGACGAAAAAAGACCGGTTTTATTCGGCTGTCAGGCCGATGATCTAAGTAACGGTTAAGTAATATCTATATTCCGTTAACATAATGAGCTGACGAGGTGTCGTTTCGTGATAGTAAACGGTTAGCTGTAGATGGGACTATCAGGTCCAGGTGTCGTTTCGATAATCGATATACCTGTTCCTGTTGGTGATTGCCCTCTGTGAAACAATCTTTGGAACTAGAGTGAGAAACAGTTGGAAGAGTCCAATAAGTAATTTATTATTTTTTATCGATGTTATTATTTAACAGCAAGATCTGCTGAAACAATTTATTCGCTTTAGTAATCATTATTATTTCTTTGGATTTTTGCATTATTAATTTATGCTGTTTAATGAAAATGATTTTCGTTTGCCATCGCGTTAAATTATTGTGTATCAATAGTGGGATCAGTTTAACGAAGTTGGCGGAGGATATATTATTTTAATTTACTTAAAACGCTTGAAATTGCCGGGCATATTCAATGGACATAACAGTATCGCGTTAATTATTTATTTTTCGTCAATGCAACACATTTTGTTCGACATTCGTTTCAGAAATATCGACCGAACAATAAAAGCTCCTGATGTCTTTTCCACAAATAAAAATCCCAAACCCATTGTACCCATTGTGAAAATACAAGGTTCGAAATTGTACATCAATTAAGTGTTTTGTCATATTATCGGCGCGGAGATAATTTATGAAGTAATGAATAATTGTGGAATTCATCGATGTGTGAGGTCTTTTCGAAAACCGGATTTTCGAAATGTGTAATATGCATTCATGGAACAGACGATTTAATATTGAACGTCTACCTTACCACGTTCTCCCGATTTTTGTTAATTATTGTGTTCCATTAATTTTATCGTACAAACTTGTTTCTGAAATTATTTAAGAAATTCATAAAATAAAATTACAATAAATTCAAAACTTGAAACGTTCGACAGTACAGAACACAGCTCAGTCAGAATCCTTTATTTTGTGGAATATTATATATTGCGGAGCTATTAAAATAATTTACGCGATTCAAAAGTGACAGAAAAATAATAGCACGAAACATACGTATTTGGTATTATATTCGTCGTTAGATCATCGACAGTTCTATTAGTAGTAATCGCGCCGTGATAACAACGAAAACCGTAGAAAAAATTCTTCTTCTTGCCTTAATGGCCAATTTATTGTTCAGTTGCTGTTAATCTCGAGCCGTAAATAACCCGGTGACTTGTTCCAATAACTAAAGTGGATAACTTCGGGACAATTAAAGCGTGCAATACCGTGTTCTGTCACAACGAGTCGTCAATTAGCGAACAGACACCGCGTGCACCGACCTACGATTCGCGAATGCCGTTTTATTTGCGGTTTTATTAGGCGTTTCATTGACCAATTCCCAACTCCACTGGCCCCCCGCCCCTGTATCCTGGCCAATGATTATCTATTGTTGCGTTGTTATGAATTTCCAAAGGTAATTAAGCAACCGGGCATGGATCATAAACATAGCGAATGACGGTTTATCGACGGTTTTATTGGATGCAGCCAGTTCATCCGTTCTCCATCATGTCCGATTAAACGACTATGTGTACCTGGATGCTACCGGTGACATTCATTCATTTCCCGATTTAATTAATTGCGCGTGTATTAATTACGCTATTAATTGGACACTATTATCGTCCGATGTTCCTGCCGCACTAAATGTTAATGTATCCTATCGGAACGAAGGGGTCTCTCGCGCAAGAAACTGAATATGTAATGGGAGGGGGGGAGGGGAGGCAAAGAATCGTCGATTAATTGGCAATTCAACGAAACAAAGAATTTCTTGAATAACAATTTCGTTCGGGGCAAATAAAGATTGGGAGCTCTTTTTTTTAATGCTTGAAACGACTGTCTCGTGGTGTTTCATTGATGTAAAAAAAAGACATTGTCGTAGGATGAACAAAGATACTTTACTTCGTTAACACAGTGGGTATATTACTTTCCAGCTGATTCTGATTACAGTTGGAACAAAGGTTGGATACTAACTTCGTGAGACAAGAAGTAGAGAAAAGTGATAAAATTGGATACATTGTTTTTCGAAACTTCGTCTGAGATACGTGCACTAAGGAATATTGCACAATGTATTATTAAATATACAAGAATATCGTATTTGCTAGAAGCAAAGAAATTATTTTGAACTTTCGAATAAATTATTTATCGTTAAGCAGAATTATCGAGGTAATTATTTGGTTTATGAAAAATTGAACACCAATTATCTGTTCCGCTGCATTAAATTTATTAATCTCTGAATTTAGGAATTTTGCTGAATGTAAAACATTTAGTCAGCCCTCCATGGAAAAGTCACTAGGGATCAGTTGTCTCTAAATTCGGGAGGAATGCCTAATCCGGCAAATTATTCCAATTTATATCCGCCGCACTGATCACCAGGCTACTCACACAGACCCACGGTATTTGCTGCATGAAACGTGACCGACTCTTAACAAGACGTTAAGAAGTCGCTGTTAAGGCGCAAAGAACAGAAACGACACAAGGACAGGTCGAAAGAACAAGCGTAAAAGAAGAAATCGTTCCGGTGCAAGTGCGTCGATTGGCTGGAAAAATCGTCGTCGATGCGTCCGCAGTCACATGGCAACAGCAATCTCTCGCTCTCGCCATTCTCCCACCTTTCGCCAACCCTTTCCCATTCAGCTATTCCATATTCCATCGCGGTCCCCCTCGGCTCGCCAACTTCGCCAGTCGAACAGAGACAGCCAGCCCTCGGTCAAATCGCCCGCGGGACAAGGACGAAAAATCACGAAAAAGGAAGTCTCTAATAGGGGCGAGAGAGACGAACCGGTTGAGAAAAAAAAACGAAGAAATAAAAGAAAAAACTTTCTTGAGACAAGGTAAAGAGAGGTACCAAGGAGGTAGGAACGATAAAGGCAACGAGGAAGATGTACAGAGAGAAAGGGGAGGCAACTACAGAGAGAGGGAACAGTTAGATGCGTGCAAGATTCCTTCGGGTATAACAGGTTCGCTCGAGCTCCCTTTTTAAGGAACGCTGCCTCTCCTTCTCTCGTTTATACTCCTGCACGCGCGTGTCTCTCCTCTCCCTGCACGCGTGTATACACGCGGAAAGAGACCCACCCAGGTATACGTACACACCTACATACGTGCACACGTATTCCTCCTTTCCTCCCCCTTATCCTTCCCACGTCCACCATCGTTTGACTTCACTTCCCTTCCCAAGAGTTTCGCGTGCCAACGACCAACATCGGGCTCGGTCCCCGACTCATCGGGACTTAATACGTGCCTTTCGCGAATTCCAGCTGCGAGGGCCGACACAGAGCCAGCTCCCTCATGGACACCCGTAACACCAGGAGTTATCGAACCGTGGCGATTTCTCGGCCCGGAGGAATTATCAGTCCGCATACCGCGGCAATTAAAAAGATCGCGTGGTGGTCCTCTCCGCTATTTATCGTCCGGCCCGGCAACTTTGTCGACATTTCTCGATTGGATCACTGACTGCTTGGATTAAGCGGTTCCAGTGTTCAACGTTAGACCCCTTTCACATGACCGTACCTGTATCGCGCTACACGTAACGCGGATACTGAACGCCTCATGTACCAGTAGTGTTGTAGTAAGACGGATTCGTGCAATCCGTTGGGATGCTGGCCAGTTCTGCTGAGCATGTGTTTCTTCCAACACGTTCTGGCCACGTCAGAGGCGTTCAGCTTGCTCTGAATTTAAGTAGTGCGATCGGGCGAAACATTTTTGCCCAAAACGTTAAGGGTCTGGATGTTTCGCTCTATCTTCATTGGGCAGGTGGCAGATATTTGAAACGAATTAAAGAACTTATCAGGACTACGAAAGAGTTTCTCCTTTTCACGCATTGTTAGACTATTAATCGTGCAATACTATTGTATGCATATGTCTGATGCAAGGAGATACTCGTAACAGAAGAACGAACGATCAGAGACCAGCCACATAATTAGGCAGATTCTGAGATCTAGTATCTGAACGCGTATCGCACACTGTTATCACGAGTATCGCCGCGTGAAAAAGATCTTAGGATTCCCCGGTGTTCCTTACAGCCGCGTTCAAGATAGCCGATCGAATAACGACGAGTAACCACGGGTTCTGAGAGGCTCTCATAGAGAAGCAAAACGATCTTCTTTTTAAGGGTAGTATGTTCGCGCTGCGATTACGCTCGTGCTGCAATCGCTACGCGTGCGCGTTATGCCGCGTGTAACGTGGAATTACAGTATTACTGAACATTACGTGCAACGCTGTCCGATCTCTGATCCCCCGTGAGGATAACGCGAATGTCTTAATTTGAAGATGTAATGCTTTGGGTAGCAGCGCGTTAAAGATAGAAACGAACGTGTGTTCGCTGCAACCGCCTATTTCAAGTCTCAATTGGTACGGATAAGTGTCGATCACAGAGCTGATTTCATTGGACTATGGATGGTCGTTTAATATTGTGTAAGGGGGTAGTGATTAATATTGTCATAGAAAACTAGTGAGTTTCATAAAAGAGTATTCTTTAGCAACGAAAAAGCCCAACATATAGTGTACCAGTTATTAGTTTTTGTATTGCATTTGTTTCCCTAATTGGAACAGGATGATCGCCCTTAAGGGATGAATCATTTACCAAATATCTGCATTAATAACTTTTTGTCAAGCATTCGTTGTAACCAAGCAGATATTAGGTCAAGTCATAAATAATTTCCTCCAATTACACCACAGCCTGCTCCCAGAAGCAGAAATTATTTACGACTCGACCTACTACATCTAGCAATAATTTTAAACGACATTAAAGATTCATACCCCCGGGGCACAAAGATTATCTAGAACAGCTAGTAAGTATCGAAAAATTTCTAGACGCGAAATAGTTGTCCGAATATTTATTTCTGTTCGCTACTTCAGATTCCCATTAATAATTACAATCTTAGAATATTTCGTAGTCATGAAACCCTAATCTGTTACGTCGTATCAATGTAATAATGAAACACGAAATCACCATACGGCGTACAGGTACAACAACGTGTTACTAGTTCGCTACTTTACTGCTATTAAACGTTATCATGCATCATCGTTACACGGCTGTTGATCGTACTTTACTATTTATCACACCTCGAAGCAGGTCTAACGAGCAATTGTATCATTACAAAGAGACGCATTACGACGAATTGCATCTCGTAGGCAAGCACGGAGGCAAGACTTAATTTACCGAACCGACAACATTTTCTCAGACAAAATTGCCGTGACGTCGTTCCCTGGAATGGTAGCCGAGGGCAATATTATTTATTGATGGATGCTCGAATATCGAATAACCATCGCTGTCGATCCATATATCCCCTGGTATCAGCTATCACGGAATGTGCTTTGAATCCGAGAATATGCGATACGTGTAGATGCCGTATTTCGTGGTACAATTCTGTGTGGCATCCGTCAAATTGTTTCATTGGGGAGATTCTTGTGCCGTGGAATGGAAGTAGAATTAATTAAAAGCGTGTTTCTCAAGTAGACAGATAACGCTACGCTGGTTCCCATTAAAGTACAAATTAAATTGAGTTGGCGGAATAACATTATTTATTTTGTATTGCCGCACTTGCTGGGTTTGCTGGAAACTTTGGTAAATCGCGCAGGAATACAAATGTTTTATTTGCAAATTTGTTTACGCTTCTTCGTCAGAAGAATATTTCATGAATAATTCGATGATAATTAATGAATAATAAGATAAGGTGTACCTGGAAATTTGCAGTACGTAACCAACCTTGCAAAATTAAAGGGAATATAAATTCTTGTATATAATATAATACTGCACTATCAGTGCATCTTAAATAGAGTAATCAAAATACCCATTTGTTAGAACAACATAGACAATTCTTACAAATTCTTCATTTCCACATTTTACCATTTCTCCCCGTTCACCGGTTTCATTAAGAAGAAAGATCAATCAATGATGCAACTAATTATATCCACCGCAAATGTATCAAAATCCCCTTACAAGATTTCCCAATTTCAGCACCACCGTTTTATCAAATCAAGGTGATAGGATGACGTGCATGCCCTATGATCCGTACAGGACCAGCATAGCCCGATTAATTAATTCCAGAACATCGTTGCTCGGTATGTATAATCCGAGCGATGCAAATAGAACAACGAACTTCACTCCAAACATATCTTAAATAGGTTTGGTCGATGGCTAAAAGGATTGAAGGCGTTCAATTCTGCATCGAGCCACTCTATATGTTGCAAAGGATATTTGCAGACCGTAGCGGTGCCTCGGTGTATCTATTCCCTATGTCTCTATGTGGCTCCTAGCAGTCCTGCTATCCTGCCGGAAAGTTCCTCAACTCGAGTGCTGGTGGCTTCTAACATAATCGATCCGCGGAGTACACCACGAATTCCGACCTAAATCGGGGCACGTAAACGTTCATAAACTGTGTCGTCCTGTTTGCTCGAATTTTAGAGTTTGCCGAACTTCCACGGGCGAAGATGTTCACACGAAAGTGGTTAAACTTTGCGCGATGTTTGTTCGCAATAATATTTACGACGCCACGTTTCCACGACGGTGATTCTCGAACGACGGCTCCAGTCGCACGGAGTTCCGCCGAAAAAGGAAATTGCACTTTTTGTTTTTAAGCCTTTGGACGATCAACGCGAAGTGTTCGCTTTACTTTGCGCCGAGGTAAAGCGGCGGACGTTTCTCGCGGTTGATATTAAATTGGAAGACTGTTGATTTTTATAGAACGAAGATATCTGACGGCGCTGGACGCAATGAAACGCGACAGAAGTGTTGAAGAGGGGAGTTTATTCAGTTGAGCGACGAAAATGAACATTGCAAGCTATAAATTTTTAATAATGGCTGATTGATGCCAACCGTGAGAAATATAATTACATATTTGAATTAGAATTATCAATTGGTTCGTTATTATCCGCTTGCGACGTTCTTGATTACACTCTTTCAACTTAATAAGTTTGCTTTGCTCCCAGTAAATTGCACGTGATCAAATGTAAACACTTAAATTGACTTCGAGTCAATAAATATTAATAATGTCGATTTAATGTCCTAACATTTTATCAAACTTCCCCGACAACAATTCTAAGATAATGTATTCTTTCCTTTGAATACGACAGCTTGAATGGTGCATTATAAAAGAGGAAACAGCGTTCTTGTCCCGTTGACAGTTTTGGGCCAGATTGTCGGTCCTTCGTTCATCATTAAAATTGGACAGTCTATAGTTACTGCGCAGAGTAATAGAAGGTCTCTGTTAACTTATAATTAATTTACAAGAACCAAGCCACCGTTGGCAAATGCATTTACAAAAATATCTCCCGCAAAAATGTAATCAATTTTACACAGTCCTGCGAAAACATAAAACAAGAAAAGAAAGAAACACTTCCAGCTACAAAGTTTCCCGCACCCCCGAAACGGCAGAAGCCTTAAACCGTATTTATCTCCTTTAATCCCCGCGGAATTTTGCAACAGCACCAAACAGACCGTTTTATATCTCGATCTTTAAGCTTCTTTTCGTGTCATCCTCTGCTCCGCCGAGAAACGGCGCTGCTTTCCACTGTCACTCATTCCCATCCGGTCCTATCTACATTTTTGTAAATCGTAACCCGTTCCCGCTGCAAAGTTTCACGGACTCGCCCGATCCATTCGACACATATCCAGCAGTCCTGATGCAACCAACAACCAAAACCCTCCCAATCGTTTCAGAACCGCGGGACGTTAAAACGATTCCTGGAAATGCGAAAAATCCGATACCACCGAGTTCTAAGTCGAGAGTCACGTTCGAGAGAAATTCCGGCGGGGATTCTCGGGAGAGATCGGGCGGATCGTACTCTGGGAGGCTAGCGGCCGGTACCTACCGAACGGCGAACGGTCCGAGTAAAAAGGGCGCAGATGTTTGCGAGTTTTGTCGCGAATTCGTGGCCCGTCGCGAGCAATTATACGAAGCGGACAACGAAAATACCAATGGCGGAATGGGTCATTGATTCCACGACCGGCACCGTGCCAATACTTCTTCATCCTCCGCCTCGGCCGTCTCTTCCGTCTCCTCTTTCCCTATCTTTTCTTTCTTCCTTTTTTCGGCGGTGTCCACGCGTCGTTCCTCGTGGGTCGTGGATGCCGGATGATTATATCGACCGCGTAGGAGGCTGGAGCGAAGCCAGCGAAGTCGCGGCTAAGTCCGCTATATATCCGCTTCGTTGGGCGCACCGACCAACAACACGCACACGACCAGGACGGGAAAATATTTATTACTTGCTCTGGGATCGGGTCCCCCTGATACCGTTTCACCGGGGCGCACGCTGAATTTTCTGTGCCGCGCAGCGAACCGGGGCGTCGCGTCGCGGTGACTGGAGCAATAAGTTCTTTCGGTTTTTCGAGAATTCTGGGCATCGAGAAAAATTAGACGAGCGCGAGCCGCGGGGCAGGGCAGGTCCCAATAGGGGATTCTAGGGGGGTCGTTGACTTTTATCTGGCAATAAAAAAGGTGCAGGAAGCGGTCATATAAGCCTATATAATAAAATTTAGTAATGACGATCTGAAGATATATTTTTTATTTTGCATTGGGCTATAACCATTACACTTAACTTTTGCAAAGTTTATTATGTTTGGTATGTCGCTAATACTGATTGTAAGGACTGGCGACGTAAGAAGAAGATTCACAATTTATTGTCTAATTTGGTGTACTTTAGATAGAGTATTGTTTTTGTTTTGAATAGTCGATGGAAAATTTTCAACGGAATGGATCAAGGTACATATTCTCTTTGTAGTGAGTTGTACGTCGACACCGACGTTCGCCAAGGGAACACTGATTACGACGTACGTTATCGACGCTCTAAAACCAAGAACCCAGCCGAGTCTGGACAATTTGCCAGAAGTGTGGATTATGTATGGCGTCGATAAATTGTTTGTCGGGATGATCTAGATCTAGAGTACCGAAGCAGCAGGGAAATTCTTCTGAGCGGAATATCTATCTTTCATACATTTTCTTGCCACCCTGTCTGCGCTCGATTCGTTTTTTCTTTTACCCTTTGTAATATATCGCGCGAAGAAACGTACGCGGCGAAAAACAATAGCGCGTAGGCAGACATAACTCAACGGAGAATAAATTCCCTAACAGTAGTTTTTCTAAACAATATTGCGAGATAAGAGAATTACGGAGGTAAGAAAATAAATTCTCTTGTTTGTCTTGCCAATTATGAGAAATATACATTTCAGTTATATGTTACGAAATTCCTTTTACATTGAATTAAAAATAATTCGAAATACTGCCTGAGATTATTTAAAAAATGCGAACCATTGTGAAACGTTGAAGGTTCGTAGACATTTTGTGGAAATGTAAAGAATAATTAGAGCAGCATCTGTATGCTAGCCGTTGAAAGCTCTAGTTCAGACTATCGTAGAAACGTCGTTTCTTGTAAATGAATAAAAGTGAAAAAGTAGGTCTGGCATCCGTAAATTTATAACGAGCTTCTACAGTCTTTGAATGCAACATGTATAACATACAAAAAGGTTATTTAGAATCTTGCTTAAAACTGGACAAAACAAAGCTATTAAAACGAAGCATTTATCAAAGAGGGGATTATTCTTCTAGAATAACAATAATTGTTAACGTTGAAGTATAGGCCATACCAAAAATTCTAGCAACTGGTATCACGCTCAGGGATCTTTCCAATAGAATAAACAATGCGTACTGCAAATACATATGCAACTAATATATTCAAAGAATAAAACTGAGTTTACAAAACTATTCATCCGGAATTTCTTTATTCAATCATCAAGAAATCTCGACTTTTACGAAAATAAGTGGGCCAAATTTTTACGAAACAAAGTAACTAGAAATAAAGCATTAATTAGCTCGATATTACCATCTGTGGCGAATTATAGGGGCGTTAGGTGGCCATTTGGAAATAGGTTTATAATTAAGTTATAGCTGCGCGAAGCGTGTCTGTCGAAGTGCACAGGCAAATGAATCAACAACTCCTAAAGGAATCGACAGTTTATCTGCGTATCTACCAGCCAACTAAATTGCAGCGCACAGGCCACGATTATCCGAGAGTGTACAGGCCAGACGTATTACGTTTCACGTTTAATTAACCGATTGACTCTACGTCATGTAAATGCGCGTATGTAAATTAAGCAATAATCTCTCGACTATCGAGTTTCAATTAATTAATGAACGTTCAAGTGAGAATCGTACTTGTAGAATTGCACGCCGATTTCTCGTTCAGTGAAACTGTGCACAAGTACGAAAACAAATATTTTTATATGAAAAAGGTATTATTTAAGACTGAAATAACTTAAATTTTAAGTGATGCTAAAGAGAATACAGGAATCTCGTCCGCTATGAATATCCCGATAAAAATAGATTATTAAATAGGCGGGGCATTTTCGTTTCTGGTTACATTGGCCAGAAAAGTGCACCAAGAGTTAAAAACAAATCCATCGATCGAACGAACGATCGTGCTTCCGACATTTACGCGTGTTTGTACGCGCTTTGTCATCTGAGAATTACGAAGCTCGAGAGTTTGCCAAGTTGAACCGGCTACAAAATTCACGCTCGACTTCTGCAGATACTCCTGCAGATAGAGATAATCGATTGCAAGTATTTGCAGGATTTATGTCGAGCAAACTGACGTATCGATGCCACGATTTGATATCGTGCACGAACGATTGTTTATACTCGAAACGATCCGGCACGAATGCAACTGAAAATAACTCGTGAGCCGGGAGTGAAAAATATCGAGTGGTTTCGTATTTTTTCGTTACACACGGCGTTCGTGAATTTTTACCGTTTTGGAAATACGTTTCTATATTTTCCCGCTTTCCCCCCAAAAAAACGTTTCCCTCCTTTTCTTCTACAAATGTCAATGTAGAATTATTCGATCGTCCAACTAATATCAGGCTGCTCAAAAATTGCGAAATTTGGACTCCATAACTGGAACGTTTGAGAATCTCTCTACCTCTGTTTGAAATAAAAACTTCTAATAATGTCGTCGGAACTGATTAGGGCTATATCTTTACTGCACAGACCGTTCGTTCGCTGATCTATATTTCCCCGGTTCTTGAACGCGTTATATTTCGCCTGTGTTAAATTCCGGGCGAAAAGAGGGCACGAGTTAAAATTACTCATCACTCACGTGCAACCTACACGACCACTTACAAAAGAGACAACTACCAACCACTCAGTGACACAGAGCTCTTTCTAAATATTAAACGCACACCGCCGACGACGATTTATCATTCCGCTATTAAAGCGCAATACACACACATATTCTCCGACGGTGTATTAGCGGGCGTAAAAAAATTACGAGACTGGTGTGGTCGGAGAAATTGCTTCGAAATTCGGTCAAAGGAAGACCAACGAGCAAATATACAAAACAAAGACTACGGTGAAAAGTTTAATTGACTATGTCAATGAAATAGTAGAAAATCGATGAAAAAATATAAGCACCAGATATATCCCAGGTTTTTCTCGACAAACTACGATGATTTATTTTTTAGATCAAAGCAAAAAATGTTAAAAGTCTATGTAAGTATATAAGTACACACTGCTCCCATCGCATCGCTTCTACTTCTACCAGCATTCATCCTGCTCTCGTTATCGCACGATCGAGCTGCACCCCTGAGCAATTGCTCGGCTAATAGTTCAGCCCCCAGATGCGTACGTTTCGATATCGAACTGTATCTCTGCTCTCGTTCTATAAACGCTACCAGGATCAATCACGGAACTGATATCCAAGCCAATGATAACCCAGTCGGATGTTAGGGGAGAAATGTTTCGTATGCGCGGTAGAATACATGGATATTACACACCCTAATGCGAGATCCACTTATCTCCCACGTTTCTCAAATGGCAGACAGAAATACCCTTGTATATGCGTATGCGTGCATGTGACTTTTATTGCAGTCTTTTTGTTTTACTTTAATAAAAACGTTTTGGCGTATTGATGCACTTGTAGAGATACACGTGGATCCATTTGTTTTTTCATTTTATTATTATTTATAATACATGATGAATTTTGTCAATGGTCATCATTTGCAGTGTTTCATTTCTTTGCTTACGATTGTTATGCACGCCAGAGTTCAGTATTTAATTCCTGTATTGGGCGATTGCATAGTTCGAATAGTTTATAACAGTCGAATGTAGTGCCAAAAACTATCACGAGTCACCCTCGTGTTTATTGTATCTCGATTTAATTCTACACTACGAGTCACCTTTATGTTTTTTAATTCACGTGCTAATTATGTAGCGCGAAGAAGAAAATTTCACAACTATTATTTTAGCTGTAAGTATTTCAATATTCTTAAAGTACAGTGAAATTTTATTTATTTCTCACGGAATTGAAATAGGTAAATTCTTGCCAGTGTTATCGTGTACTTCATCGTGTACGATATCTTATCGTACCTTGTATCGTAAACCTGTATCTAATGAATTTTGCGCAAAAGAATATTTGTTCAAAAAGTGTTTTTTATAAATTCTTGTCTTACGGTAGATAGACGTTGAAGACTAATGAATAATGGAGTAAATTTAAGGATCTACTGGGTTTTATTTTTTCTGTGTAACTCTACACAGTTTTAAGTTTGTTTCAAGCTTATTAGAAACTTAATTACTTTGTATCTTATCTGCAAAGGTGTATAGTATTAACCCTTTGAGATTCAGATTTTCTTACAGAATTTGCAGAATGTCGTAAAAAAATAAACTTGTTAAAGAAATGGAAATCTCATTGTTCACTTTTACATGAATCAGATTTGTCGACATATTATTCGATTTAAATATAAACTTAAATTATA
Source organism: Nomada ferruginata (assembly GCA_963583965.1). Lineage (NCBI taxonomy): Eukaryota > Metazoa > Arthropoda > Insecta > Hymenoptera > Apidae > Nomada > Nomada ferruginata. Next base: position 7,391,381 of record OY757214.1, on the reverse strand, counting down.
TATAACAAGAATCTAACTTCCCTTAATCGATACTTGTTACACGTATACAGTACGTTTGGCACTTGCAAGTTTTATCAAGATACTCGTCCGCACTTTAAGCTTTGTTTACTGTAAAATATGACTCTCCGCGAAAGTTTCATTAGGTAAATTTATGTTTCTAATATTTCTTGAAGCAGGGTGGTACGCAATGATGCAAAGTATAACTTTACAAACTCTGCTCTTTATAAGCTCTATAAGCTCAATCGTGACTTTTTATTAATTCTTAAGAAAATCCTATTGCCGTTTTACCTACTACCAGCCAGTCTCCACTTCCCCTAAGTAAAATTCTATAAATTCGAAAACCATATTCTATACAATTATTATACTAATAATAAAAAAATATAGTCATACATGAATCGCCAACGATATAATTATTCAAGGAATACTTAATGTAATTAAAAGATTACCACGTACATTTTGGGCACCTGCTTCGAAACATTATTTACAAGGCTAATGCAAAGTTCCAAAGTGCACATTCAACACAATATTTACCGCGCTACATGCGCAAAACTTTTCCCCAGAATTTTCCATCGAGGCGGCGCGTTAATTATTTTCTGCAGTAGACTGCACAGTAAAAAAAGAAATTCAAACGGAGCACTTTAGAATATTGCACCATTTATGCTTCGGCTAAAAGAGGTGAACAAGTACAAGGAACGTTACACATATTCGTGGAACCAATTGCACAAGTATTATACATGCATTTCGTACAAAACCAACCGGCGAAAGTTCACGCGAAACTTGACTTTCCGGCTATAATCCTACAGTCAGCAGTTGCACAAAAACCAATTTAATAAGTTATCCCCATTGTTTGACGACCATATGAACGCTTTCATCTACGTGGTATATAACTGTGCATCGGAGAACTAAGTTTGTATCTCTTTGATACGACTAAACTCGAGGAACGTTTGTTCCACAGACACTATGAATATTCCTGCCCGTTCAGAAGTCTCCGTTGGGAAATTCGATTGTTTACGAACGTTCTAAACCATTTCTGCTACCTATCAGCGTTTCACGCGACACCGCGCGCGAAACCCTCGACAGCGAAGATAAGAATAGGGACGCGAACTCCGATCGAGAAAAATCTGTTCCCAATTATTCCTACGCGTCTCCGTTCGGCACGCATAATTTTCCATTTGTCTGCATATTCTCTCGCGTAACCCCCGTTTTCTCTCATTTTCCGGGCCACGAGAATATCGAAAGCAAAGACATGCAAATGCCACCTTCCGAAATTATTAAATAATTTCTCGACCTCTTCTATGCAACGAACGTTCCGGCCGGAAAATCTGGTGTCTGGCACCATTATAACACAATTGTCCTCCCTTTTATTCCACGACGACGTGGTCAGGGCGCGTGACATTTGAAAATCGCCGGCCCGACCCAGAACAGGGGCACGAAATATCAGGATTTATACGTCGAGATGGGACTGGGACGGGTATTATAAATAGAACGACCGAAATGGCAACTATTGGTGACGATAAAAATTCAAAAGGTCGCCGTTCAACTAACGTAAGGAGGCAACGAGCGTGTTTCCTGGCAGAGCTCTCGCCCGATTCTGATATTCTTTTCCGTGCACGTATAACGACGGCATGACGTCGGTGCACCAAATTGAATTCGACTGTGAATTCTTCGTCAGTTCGCCGAGCGGCTTCACGTCCTTGCGGAGTGAAATGTCGTCGGGGACGACGCGACGCGACGTCGACACATCGCGATGCATCGTGCCAGACGCAACGGAACCGTCGAAGAAGTTTCGTCGATGACTATATCGGGGAGGCGAGGCTCGATCGAGGAACAGTGGGCAGAGCAGCGATGCACCGTGGAATATCGTGGAATAATAACGAAGAATTTTAATCGCAATTGTTCAATTGGGAGAGATAAGCAATAACGCGTGTGCCGCATGGGAACCGCAGCACTTGGACCGAATCTAATCGAAAGACATTCCTTTTGAATGCGATCCTCTGTACCCGTGAGTCTTCGATCGAAATACTTGGAAGCTGCGGGAACTTTATAAATAATTCATTCTCTCTTAACGATCCTCCGGGATCTAACTCGCTAATTGCGCGTCAGGGAGCCTCTTATTCTCTCCATTCGCCCCCCCAACCCCTCGCAACGAATTATCCGGGTATTGAAGGTAGTTGTCTAGTTCGAGTATTCTTCTTTGGATCGTAGACTTGGAGGTCTATTGTGAGATTTATCTTTGGGATTTCTGGATTTTCTGGCGAACTTAACGTGTGTATAGAAATTGATGGTGAATTTAGTTTGACAATGCGCTTAATGGGGAACTGAGATGAAGTGTAGTTAGATGGTGGTAATAGGTTGGAGATAATTTAATTCTATGCCGAATTGCTCGTTTATGGTGATATTTCGCGTTGCTTTTTATTCTGTAATCATTTGAAGAGAATATTTCTTTAATAGCACACTCATACCTGGATTTACGTGGCGAATAATTTCTCTCCTTACGCTATATTCTCATTGCTCTTTTTTTTGTGAATACCAAAGCGATTGATCTGTTTAAATTTATGAATTCCAATGAGATTAAAACATTTCATTTTTTCCATTCAAATAATACAATATTATTGGTTATATTTTTGCGTGAAAATATAGTTCTACATCTTTCTAAAATGATTAGAAACAGATGTTCGTTGTGTAAGGATACGTCTGAAGGTGCTCAATATCTTTAGCCAAAATAATTTATAATTAAACGATAATTGATGCGATAATTAAACATACAATGTATGTATAATACTATAGTTTCGTTGATACTAGCAGACTTTATTCACACAGTTCTCAACCGCGTATGCCTCCAATTGATTCGATTTTCGCCAAATATCACTAGACAGAAGTAGTCAACGATGAAAGACAACGAAGTGAAAAACAACATTTTAATTGCTGCATTTTGCTTTCCACCTCATGGTTGGAGACGGGCCAACGTTTTGCACACGTTTCGTTTATATTTTTTCACGCGAGCTCGTAGCTCTCGACCGGTTATCTCGTTTCCTTCGTGCGTCCGTTTCGCTGGTCGTGTGAAACACTTTGCGCCATAATTTTGGTCCGCGTACCCTGCCTCGAATTTATTTCATTCTCATACGCCGCTTAACAAACAATGCCCCCGCAATTATTTCCAACAATTATAACGAAACCCGCTTCATACCGTTGAACATAGATGCAAAGTGTGGCTGGACCAATGCTATTATGCTCTGTCTTATTTTTTATTGTAATTGTAAAAACGCCTTTGTTATCTTTGTTATTATGAAAACGTTCGGCGACACTAAACGCTTCAAATATATAATTGAAACGACTAATCGCGAGCTGATGTGCATATGAATTAAATCAGACTATCCAAGTAAAAATATCCTGATAAATATGTATAAATAATTCGTAATGATAGTAATAAATAAATTAACGTGGTAATTCGTGAGATAAGAGAATTTCATGGGTACTTCTTCCTTTTCCTCTATTTTAAGTCGCATAAAACGCTTGAATTATTACCGACTACGTCATTCGTAACAATTATATAGAATCGGAAAAGTTATATCTATTTTTTAAAGTTTTCAATCATCTTAAAACTCGCAGGAATGAAGTAATTACTAGACACTCGGTTGGAAATAGGTCATTCTTAATTCATTCATGAATAATTAATCTTAAAGAAAGAAGCGAAGGTCCATTAGCGTTAGTCACATCCTTTTCTTAATATCCCACAGTTCTAGCAATCAGACGTATAATAAATTGAACATCACCGATGATGCTCAAATAGCATTCCAGATGATAAGACTACAACAGAATTCCATATTTTGTGTAATGTTATTTCTTCGAACTACTGACTACATTCGTTTAGTTTTTCAATGAAATTATACGAAAGGCAATCATTAAAAGAAAATTCGAAATTGGCATGTCTGCCAAGTTGAGGATATTATGCAACTCAATATTCTTAATGATAACCCAATCAAATTAATTAACAACGTCTCCGGGGAACGCCAGGCAAAAGGACCAGCTATGTCAATAATTATCCAATGGAATATCTTACAGCACGTAAGCATTTCAGGCTTTATTGGCAAACATCAGAGATATCGTTCGAACAAAATCTGCTAACTGCCGCCAGAAGTCTTTCACCCATAAAGAATTCGAATCTCTATTCACCTGGAGGATTTCTCGAATTGACACGATCCAGGTTCATTATTGTCCCAATCGATAAACCCAACGACGTTGATAGAAGTTCTAGACGAGAACGATGACGTCGAAGAAGAAGAAGAAGAAGAAGAAGAAGATAAAGGAGAAGAAAAGAAGGAGGAGAAGAGCAAGCAAAGATCTAAGTCTAGACTCTAGAGATACGATAAGAGAAGGGAACAGGGTAACGCGAAGGACCTTAGCATTGCTTGAAGATAAGAGGAGGCAAGGGAAGAAGAAGGAAGAAACAGCAGAAGGAAGGGAAGGGAGGGCGGAACAGTGGGAATAATAATGAGGGATTATGATTCCTTTGGTGCAACCGTGGATGAAGAGAGACAATGGCTCCTTTTTCGCCCGCCCAATTACCGGAACGCTTGAGAAAAGCGCCTATGGAAGTCACTGGGCGCGATCTAGTGTACAGGAAACGAGGTCTATAGGCAACGCCGTTCCTACACAACAATGCTTTGTATGCCATTCGAGGCGGTAATCGATCGTTGAATGACTGTTGTTGCAATCAGAGATAATTTCGCGCAGCAAATAGCGAATAAAAAGGGACGAAGAAGAAAAGGTTCAAGCTTCGCGGAATAATAAATACCTTTTGGGATCGATTGGTCGCTTTACTCCCTGGCTCCAAACCAAACCAGACTTCGTTGAGATCCCCGAGATGTGATTTAAGGGATTGTGCAGACGGATTTAATCTTTTACCCGTGGCACGACGTCGCTTCTTTGACGCGAGTGACGGAAGGAAGAAAAAAAAAAAATGTAAGCCAAGGATTGATCAAAGGGGTGCACGAAAGCGGATGGAGAGAGCTGCGTGGAATAGAATGCAGCAGACAAGAGAGCATTCAATGGGAACGTCGAATATAAATTATTATAGATTTGTTTCGACCATGGATATCGATATTTAGCCTTTTCTGGTATATCTGCGTCCCGTTTCGTGGCAATTTTGAAGCAGAAGAACTCTACGGTCGCATGTTATAAAATTACCTCGATACATCGTCCAATTGCACTGCAATTCTATTTGTTAATTCCATTAGCATGGGCAACTAGATTATATTTAAACTGATTGACTGGGTGAACCAAAACGTTCCCGCGGTGATATCATTAATGTACCACCGCCGCTTAATAATACAATTGCTCAATAGGAAGTATAATAATCGTTCGAAATTGGCGAATGTTTCATTACGATATTAATTCCAGCGATGTATCGCCGTCAGTGATAAAACTTCGAATTCATTAGTACCCGGTATATTTTCGATAGCAATTTTCCAATTCATCTCATCGCCGGCCAATGGCAGAGCGAATTGTGCAGAGTATTGTCGAAGGGCGAGGTTCAAATATTTTCTCAGCCTGATTGAATTTTCACTTGAGATTAACACCCATGGCTTTCCACAGGCATGCAGGAAATAAACAAGGACAAGAGAAGAGGCCAGACAAGTTTTCAGACAGGTGTGCAATTATGTAGAGTATTTCCAGAAGTGGTTCTACTCGACAGCCCTATACGCACAAGCATACAAATTTCTGTTGCGTCTCTGGCTAACATGGGAACATTGCTATCATTAATCAGATAGTAACGCAGTATAGTTAACACGCGTAAAAATATATTAATACCAAAAAATTGATATTTCACAGGCTTGATAGCCCCAGTGTTATTTAATACCAATTTCAACAACGGCCAAAGACAAGAACCCGCCGAAGCCTCTCCACGAACGATTCACCGGTCTTATCGCAAAAATTCCTGAACGAAGGTAGGCACTCGACGCGGGCTGATTGAATTTTCTCGCGAATTAATAAGAGCGAACATCTGCCACGGCGGAGGTGGGCCATGTAACGACAGGTACCCCGAGCAATGGAGCCGTTCACAGCAGACAGGTATACGTGCTTGCACACACCGTTCAACGCCACACAAACGAAACCCAGCCGATGGACACGGGGTGAATAATAATGAGAGACGCCGGGCCGCGAGAACACCACCTCGGGCGTCTTTTCGTAAAAGGGCCGTTAAGGTGCTACCTTAACAATCCCTGAGGCCCGCGCACGGGGTGGGGCCAAAGGGCACGTGGAATGCAGACACGTAATGCAAGCAGAATGCGCTCACGGTCCGCCGGCCCCGGGAATTATTACTGGATTCGAGGGGACGCATGGGACCCCCTGGGCGTGGGTTCCAAGCAGGTAGGGGAACGCGAAAGCGAAATTCGCGTCCGCCTTCTGAGATGTATTCGAGGTATGGAAAAAAAATCTGAAGTTTTCGTGGTGGTTCTATTCGGTGAATTGGAATGTTGGTGTTGAGATTAATTATGGTAATTGGGTCTGTTGGATTTTGGTGGGTGTTTTTTTTTGTAGATGATTGGAAGGTTTGTTCGGTGCTGAATGATGCAGTGCTGAAGCTTGGCACGGAAGCTTTTAATGAGGCATGAATAAATGAGTTTGAGTAAAGATGATCCGATGGTAAATAGAGTTTTAAGTTTTCAGAGTAGTGACAGAGTAGTACCCTTGTTCTTTGTCAAGTTAAAATATGAGCATTTATTTTGTGATATGTGTTTTTACACATTTTGCGGATTCTTGTTTAATGCGATTGTTCGAATGGTACTGTTGATGAATAAGACAACAATTCTTGCCTCGATTTTGGGTCGGATTGTTCAAATTTTATATTACAAGTACCTATAATATGTAAAAGGGTTGAGATATGTTTTATACGTATTATTTACGCAGGTTAATTTGTAGCTAATAATAGTACCTACAGTAAAACCCAGATTGCTTTCTGATTTCGTGGTAGCTATTAAAACATTTGTTGCTACTGTTCATCGAACTTTTATCACAAGTTCTCCTTCTTGTTGTTTTAATGATAGAACAGGAAAGTTTCAAAGTTACCTTTACGAACTCTTTAATAGAATACACCTTCAGAAATTGGTTTAATCAACTATAGATTCAACTTCGAACAATATTTAATGACCCGCAATGATATTTTAATATTTCTATATACGTAATTTGTCCGAAATTATCGTACAGAGACAGATACAATACAATAATACTTTCAAAACCCAAACACAAACCCAAACACGAAAGAAATCCGGGAAAATTACACAACAGATCTCGTCTAACAAAAAATCCACGGACATTTCAACAGTTTAATTAAGCAAAAATTTCAATACTGCCGAAAGTCAAGCACAATACATTCGTAGTTAGCACGTTGAAATGCAAAATTTCATCGGTTAATTCCGCGAATTGAAAACAATGAGCCGAACATCCGTCGCAGACAGGTTTAACGAAGCCTTGGAGCGTGTCGCGTTAGGACGCGAATTTCCATGCACGCGTTCGTTCCCGTGTGCAACGAGAAAAGGGTCGCACGAGAATGTCCGTACAAGTATAAACTTGCATGAACAGGCGAACGAGTCCCCAGGTACGAACAGGTACGCGAACTCCCGGTTCCTCGTCGTCCCCTGGACCGAACAAAAAGTAGCGCTTTTATCCTCTTCCCTCCGGCGTTCCGCCGCGCGCAACACATGTACACACCCACGTGGTCATTCGGCTACGCCTTTGTCCCCGATTCGAAGCGAGCAGATCGATTCCTATCGATTATATTTGCAATCGTTACGCCGGCGCATCGGGAACGGATGGAATTCCGAAACGATCTCGTAAAAGAAAAAAAAACAAAGAAAGAAAACGGATTGAAATGTGTTTTTTGCCGAAGGAAATTTTGTTGCTGCGTGCAGGTATGTTGATAAAAAATCTTGGCCTTCGCGATATGTTTCACAATGGAATTCTCATCTCCATGGATGCAGCTTGTTAACGAGAAATATATTCGAATATCGATTTCCAGCAAATTAATAGTCGAGTAATAAGGTCGATTAATGTCGGAGTAGGTGACATGAATAAAACTGAGAATTTTCATGGGGGAAAGTAAGTTTGTTGAACGAAAGTCGGACAAAGATATTTCGTAGTAAACGAACCGTAGCGAAGAATTCATAGTTAGGGTGGGACTGTTTAGAATATGTCTATCAATAGAAGTCAGAATCAATGGGGATTATTAGAAGAACAACGAAAACGAAGTAAATACGTGTGCAAGGGCTGCAGGTGCGTCCAATGTTAATTCAGAAGTGAAATTAAGCTGAACAATATCACGGTATGAAAATGGACGTAGACAAAATGTTCTACTAAAATCGACAGACGTAAGAATTTATGGAACAGATAAAAACTAAGGTCGAATAAATAGCAAACTTATTTCGCAAAAAAAGCTTAAACCGTTAAAAATCACCTGCCTGAATAAATACCTCTCAGGATCACACTGAGAGATTCGTATTTCAATTTTAAATTTAGGCTACACTTTGCCATCCATTTCCAAGCACATTTCAATCGGGGATCTTAGCAAGTGCCACATTATCGACTTCGATTTTATCTTGACAGCATCATAAATGGCACTTGACAATTTGTTACTCTTTCTCAAACGAATTTATATAGATTTTAAGGTCATTGTTAATATTCAAGTATACCTTTCTTCGAAAACAGAGTTCACTTCATATTCGTTCTATTTTAATATGTATATTAAAAATTTGAAGTATTTATGATAAAATAATAAATTACCTTACCATTCTCCAACTTTTTGAATCGCAAAATCATTAGTTTTTTCTGTATAGCAAGTACCTGAATGAAAGTAGAGATTATATACAAGCTATGTATTATTATACGCATTTCATCGCACCGCCGCTTTAAAATTTTTAGATGCATAGAATACTCGAAACAAGATGGTGAAACTTGCGAGACCGATAAATTTGTAGACGTGAAAGTTGTTCTAAACGGTAGTTCGGTTTTTACTGTTTAAAGCGCGCAATTTTTGCCTGGGCAGACGAGAATATCTGGAAAACGCAATAATCTTATACGTCGATCGAAATAAATTGCAGAGATAAGCATTATTAATAGCAGAAATTCACCGTAACCGCGTTTCATAATTCACCTAACTTTGGCTGGCAAGCATTTCGTACAATTCATGATGCACGTATAATTTATGACAAAACCAGTTAACCCTAGTAATATAATTATTTTTACATCCAGCGTGCAAAATGCTTACAGCATTCCGTATCTCAAACACAGATAGAATAAAACTAACGGTATATACAAAATATATTGATCGGCTACGATTAATAAACTTCTTAGTTCACGTTCATCACTAATATTTGACGATTAAATGAATAACCTGGCACTCGACAGGGCGCGCAACACTTTAATGGGAAATTTAGCTTTGAACGCATTTATAGTAAAAAGAAACGCATATAATTTCGATATCACGAAATATTGAAAATCCATTCAATCCAACCACGAGAACACGATTAATATTGAAACGTTCCATTCGCTGTCTCTCAGGTACTTATTACGAATCGATCGACATCCACCGATTCCCCGCCCATTCAAAAGTTAATAACGCGGGAAACAGAATGGAAGGCAGTTAAAAAAAAAAGAAAGAAAATATGCCTCCAGAGTGGATGACACTATCGCGTACACGGGACGCGCTTTTCACAAAGTAAACTCGAATCAGAGAGCCCCGACTGGTAGGATAATGCCCGTATCCAGCCGCTAAAAGCTGTCCCGAATAATCGTCGCAATTAAAAATGCATTGGCCGCGTAATCCCCTTTTAAACGACCGGAGAAAGTATAGCCGGCACAGTTGATCCACTTGTAAAAATCGATCTACCATTGTGCCCCCGGGATACCAGTCGAGGGAAGGAGTCTTCGGAACACGATATCCATCCTGTCGTCGTCGTCGTCGTCGTTGTCGACGCCGTTTCTGCAATGGTACACTCTGAGAAACTTTTAATTGCGTTCCACGCGCCGCCGCCTATTTCGACAGGGGAAACCAGACGAAGAATGGGGCGAGGCTGCGAAGGAAAACGGCCAGGGACTAGGCGTAACGGATAGAAGAAAAGGATTGATAGAGGCAAGCGACTAGGGACCAAGTGGCCGGAGAAACGGGAGACGAGAAGGTTCGACGATCCCGATACTTACGTTGCAACTCCCGCGACCGTCGAACGGTATTGTCTCGGCAAATAAGACCGTTTCCCGTCGACGTTCAATGGGGAGCGCAAGTTTCCGCCGGCTGAAATGGGACAAGCGCTCTAAATCGGGGAAACGCTTCGAATGCATGGCCACTTCGCCGCCAAGCGAAGGTGAACGCTGAACGCGTGTGGACGTGACCGACGTGTGAAACAGCTAAATACATATCAGCTCGGTGAAGAGGTTCGACCACGGAATTCGCCGGCATTTGGTTCTGGAGCACGGGGATGCTGCGTTCATTCGGATACGCCCGGGGACGAAGTAGTTCGGATAATTGGATCGTTCGTGCGATATGAATTTTCGACAGTGGTTAGAAATTTCTTTTCATTTAACATTTATACTGGTTGAAATCTTATTTCGTTCTTTCAGTTGAATTTACCGTTCGATGTAGATGTATGCCGATAGATAGAAAGATCTTAAGAATAATAAATGAAAGCGTACTAGACGTTCGTATCAGCCAGACCGTTTAAAGGGTTAAAAATGTTTCTCCACGAAACTTTATGAAGCTAGAAACGAAGGTGTGAGAACAATAATTTGCTGCTACGATACAATTAAGAATGCATTGTTTCGTAATAAATAAAGGAGGATTCGCAAGACTTTTACAGCCAATTCAGGAAAAATGAGAAACGAAAGGCATACAAATAAAACGTACGAAGAAATAAACAACAAAGGAGGAGAATAAAGAAGACAAAGCGAATCAAGAAAATCGACATACGTAAGTGCACACTCGTCGTATAAGATGCTATAAACCCCGCCTATAAACAAAACGTTCAATTTCAAGAAAACCGTGACCCGTTCTATTTTACTTTCGCGCCAAACATAAAGAGCGCACGATTTACAAGTCCCCGTTGCAAACGATATAATTAGAAGACTAATAATAACGTGAAATGTTTCACGGGGGACCATAGGGAGCATCTCCAACGAGGAGAGACAGGGGAATAAAGGGGTGGAGGACACGAGCGAGGAATCCAATATCAGCCATGAAAGAGCAAACAGCTTAACAAAAGAACAGGATCAGGCATATGCAAATAAGAGAAGAAGGGAGAGGAATGCGCGACAGAGGGGGGAAAAAAGGAAGATAAAAAGAAGTACATACACAGATCCGCATGCGAAAACATACTTCCCGCCAGGTATTCCAATTTAATCAACTGCCGAAAGGCTTCTAATATCGCGGGATTGCCTTCGCCTCCGTTAAAGCTGAAACCGACGGCGGAAGGGAATAAGGAAGTCGCGGGGGTTCAACAGGATGGCCACGGTAAAGGTAAATAGCGCCGGGGCGGAAGGCGGATAACGGAAACGGAGGAAGAGGCGACTAGATGGAAGAAATACGGGGTCTACCGGTCACAAGGCGCGACGGCTTGATGAGTTTCTAAGCGTTGAGCATCGATGAAAATGCTAATCTGTCGTTAGTCCTGCTTCGCGGAGCGTGTAAGTCGTTCGAGTTGTACAATTCCCCCCGGGGCGACCTGGATGACGCTATTCTATCGGTCGCTCCTTCGGAATAAATCAGACCCTCGCCTCGTGTCGATGCTGCTCTTTATGCAGTCTGCTGCGCACATTCTACCTCGAATTGTTCTAGACATAGTGGTATCTTGACGCCATGTTAATGCCGCCGGAGCGTGTTCAGCTTGAATCACTGATTTTTCTCTTGTCAGATGATTGGGGGGGTCGACGTGATTCGTAAATATTGCGACAGAATTGGGATACGCGGCTCTGCTCGCACAGACGGCACGGGAGAAACGTTCTATAGATTTTTTCATGGAAGCAGTGAAACCAGGGTTTTAGTAATAAGTATAGAGGATGTTTTGGAATGAAACAGTTTAATCCTTGTAGGAACAATTGGGCAGGTGGGTAACCATTTCTGTATTCCATTCGCTTTCACGTAAAGAGACGATTGTGTATAAGAATGGTGTGCTTCTGTTTGTTTGCTATCAAATCTCGATGGCGCGATAATTTATCAGATTTGTGTCCCTCTGGTTTAAACCGGTAAAACAAGATTCTGATGTACTCATGTTTCGTCTGGCTAGTACGTTTTTGTGTCTATTTAAATAATTCGGATAAATTATTCTGGCACGGCGAAGTATTATTAACTTTTCACGTTCGTGTACGTCTCTCTGGAATAATATCAGGTGTTTCGATTGAAGTATACGTTTGGGATACGGTTGTTCGATTTAATGAGACACGAGTAATTTGAAACTTATTATTGCTATTTTTGTGCAGTTCCATGTTTTCAAATATTTTATTTCGCGTGCATAATTTTGTCATTCTCAGGCGAATTAAAATTCCTTCACCCTTTCTCTCCGGTATCCTCGAAAGGAAAAATGCTGATGCACAAAGCTGTACGAGTTTTTATTAATATAGAAGTGCAATGCGTATTACCTAACATATAATTTATGTAAATAATTTCAATAATGATATACATTGTTATATGCAACGTTCATTAAAATTTTTCAGCGAGCAGCGACGCACCAAAAGGATTAAATAATAAAATCCCTATCCCTCAAATAACTATCTCGAGGACAAAACGTATCTCTCCACCCAAAGATAACTTCCCGCTCCTTTTTAATATTTCAACCGTATTTTTTTTATATTTCAGCGTGTTGTACCTGCACAAACATCCGCCCTCTAATCGTCGCAGCCTTTGCACCCGACAGTCATTTCAACGAAACTTTTAGTTCACTAAAGTTAACAATGGCTTGTAGATTGCACGCGTCGAGAACATCTGGCGCGACGAATAAAACGAGCTTCACGAGCCACAGCTACACCCCGTGTGCACATACGTATTGTACCATCGATACCGCGCACAGTTATTATATGTATATTACGCATTCTTTCGGTTCTCTTTTACATCGTTCCTTCTTGCCACCACCTCGATACCAGTCGTTCAAAGTGCATTGTTACGACGCCCTTGGTGTCATTCGCCTATCGCGCGTGCAACTCGCCGCGGCGCGCAAAGTCGGATGATCGCGAACCGCGAAATTTATGACGCGCCTCAGAATTTATAACGTCTGTATGCATTTGGTTTCTGCCCGTTGCTTCTCGTCGATCGTACTTTTTTGTTCGTTTAGTTGCGCCTTTCCCCTGTCCCCGTTGAGACCAGCACGCATTTTCCATTTCGACGCCGGGGCGTCGATCATCCGACAGAAATATTCGACGCCCGGGATTGATCGACGCGTCTAACGACCGACACGCTTGATAACAGCCTATCGCGAAGACGCAAACCGAAGGAGAACAGATAAGATCGCGTTATTCGTTGCCTCTCCCAGTTCGTACCCGACAAAACCAGATCGATAATACCGGCGGATTTTTGCCAAAGAACTTTGCTGCGCGATTAATTGCAAGACCTTATGCATTTTTTATGCAACATCGGTTCTTGACTGGCTTGCATAAAAGAGATATATTTTTTTACAAATGTTGGGTCTGTCGGATTTTACAGTCCTTCCACATTCGTGTAACTAATTATCTTCTGCAAACAATTGTTTCAATCTCGGTGCGTTGTCGATTATTTCCTCGTTGCGATTAGCCAGTTTAATAAGGAATGACTGTGGCGATATGCAAGATATACGGCAAAGGATATCAAGGGAAGTAGGGGTGCTGGAAATAACCGGGAGGCGCGATTCGAGAAAAGCAACGAGTGATACGTTTCACGCGCGTTTTGCCCGTATAACACTCGGCATTCCTGTGCAAATTGATCAACAAAAGTAAAGAATTTCAGAAATGCTGTACACGCGAGACATGCCCTACAGCTGAACCTTCTTTCGCTATTGCTCGCGACAAACGACGGCGATAAAATTTCTTTAATTTGACAGCCCCTTCTTTGTTCGACACCCGTTAATTCGAAATTAGTATCATGGAAAGGGCAGTTATTCATTTTGTTTAAACACTGGGGGAGAGTCAATCAATTCTCGATATAAACAATTGTTAATTTTTATGAAGATCGGTATATTGTTATATATTGTAGAATATTGTTTCCATTGTTTCCAAATTATTCAACTGCGTTTCAGAAGAAAACCTTGTTACCGGTTACATAGGTGAATTCAGCATAAAAAGTATAATGAAAGTCGCATGTTAAATTTTTATGTGAGAAAAAATTAATATTTTGTAGGCTTGTGATATTTAATATTTATTATAGACTTTTGTCTATATCTTTAATTCGCGCAACGCTTCTCGCCGCGCGTAAGACCGATCGGAGAAATCATTTGATCAATTAAGACATCAGAAAGTCTGTGCTGGTGAAATATGCGTTATCTCGCCAAATCTTGGCAAAAAGTATAGCCTAGCAGCCTATAAATTCGTTGTGCAGCACATTAAGTGCAAACTAGCATTGCATGTCGCACGTTGCACGCTCGTTGAATATATCCAAACGGGAGTTTACGATCTGCTTGCCCCTTCCGTGGTATCTTACAATCTGGGACATTTTAATCAGTTTTTTCTACCATTTCTTGCACAGCGTCGTGTCAACCCTTAGTTTCGCATACACCAAAGGTGTAAAAGCGTAATCAGGGCGTTTAGTTCAGCCCGCGATTATTTTCATAAAAAGGAGCTGCAATGCACGTTTAAGATTGACTGGGATTATTCGTTCTGTTGTGATTTCCAATTCAATTATAATTGTACTCTGTACACTTGCTCGTATGTACATAATATATGTATATTATAAAATTAAATAGAAGTAAATAAGATAAATAGAGAGGAGCTGATAGGTTTCTTAGTGAAACGAGTGTCTGTTAGCATACACTTGCGTACAATGAAATTGTTAATAATAAAGTCACTATCATTTGAATAATTAAGTATCACGATATTCTGTTATCTGAATACTATTTCCCTCGTTACGTTGTACACTGTTTCCCTTCTGAACATATATAGATAGGTTGATTATAGCACGGTACAGTACGTAAAATAAATAGTGAAGTAATAAGAAGGACAACCACTGAAATATTCCTTTATAATATGGAGTATTACAATATGATTATGAAAATAAATGTAAGTAGAATTATTCACAATCTCCAATTCGTCCTCGATATTCACCCTTTTTTGTACTTCTATTTACTTCTTGGCAAATACAATTTTCAACGTATCAAAAAATTGTATATTTTATATTAATCATGATAATAAATATTTGAACGTATCTCGTATGTATAAAAAGAGTTTCATACAATACGATGGATAAAAGTATTTTAACTCTCACTTCAAAAAATGTCGAAGCATTTTTTACAGTGGGTACACTGAACAATTTCTGCAATCCTTAACCGATGCAAACGTTCCACACTAATTGTTCAGCTCTAAGAGACAAATACGTAAATGATTCGTAAAACTTATTCAATGCTCCAATGAAAATCTAATTTTTGAAATTTCAATTAGCAATCGTGGAATAAATATAATGAATAAAAATATTAAGATCGACACTAAAAGAAATGTGTATACATCTCCTCACGTTCGGAATATCAACGGTAGATATGTATGTTTAAACGAGCAACGCGGAACGCGTTCACGTAAATTCGCATAAATAATAGAGGGGCCCTCGTGAGTCGACAATTATGCCCGTTCGAAACGCACCCTTTCCAAAAGTTGGGTCCCGCGACACGTTTATGTTCACGCCTACGTCGCCGTTCGCGTTCCTAAATTCAAGATTAAGCGAGACAGAGGGCAGTTTCCGGAAAGTTCTCGCGATCATTTATATTAACAACCCCTAATCCACGAGTTGATATATCGCCGACCGCAAATTGGTTCCGTTCCCTTCGCTCTTAAATAAAAAGGAAATTTATGGAAATACATACAATGACGGCACGATGTGACGCGCCTGGGCATACATGCCCGTTACTGGCATTCCTTCGTCTGCTGGCGCTAATATCAATAACAATGAAGGCAGGAATATAGCACGCAAATGTCTGCGCGCAGGTAGACGCCGCCGCGATGCGAGTCGGGGACGGGCAAAAGGATAAAAAAGAAATCGAAGGAATTCTGCTCCGGTGCTCAAGAAATCGGCCGGAATGGTCCCCATAAGCGGCGCCGTTTATTTTACCGTGGAACGCCGAAAATTTTTTCGAGTTATCGCTCCTGTGCCTTGCTCCCATCTACCGGGTGTTGCAACGTTTTTGGTTTGCATAAAAAATTGTAAATATCATTTTTCGTCAAAAGACACACTTTTGCAGGCGTCTGTATATAGATGCAAAGTGTTCATTTGAACGATAGATACCGAATGATTAATAGCGTTTCTGATTACCTTCTGAATAATATTATTTTTAGTTGTAGATGAATTTAAACAGAGATGACTGGAGAAAAATAATTTCAATAAAATCTGAGATAATAAATTTAATTGAAATTATAATTAAAATTTTAACCGTCAGCTGGGAAGTCACAGTTTTCTACGAAACTTTGTTATAACTTTCATTGTACGGCTGAGCAAAGTAATGTGCTCAATGCACTCAGCTATGTATATCACGGCGATGCATTATATATTTCCCTACCTCTACTCGCGACTAGACGTTCAATCGAAACCAATTACACCACCATAATTAAGTAATTAACTTCAGTCGCAAAACACGTGACAGAAACTACTTATCTTCCTGCATAGTCGTATGCCTAGAATATAAAAGGTGAATGTTCTATCGATCCACGTGATTGTTGCTACAGTTATCACATATGCATCGTACATATACACGAAACAGTTTCGTAAGTATACAGTACCAAGACTCGCCAAGTACCAAGATTACTATCTTCCTGAAAGTCAATTTGTCCGCACGACTGACTGAGCGAACGTTTTTCAAATTTAAACGCAAACAAAACCATATCATCCTCGATAACCATGCGGCATTTAAACGACCTGCTAGATATTAATGCCAGTTCGAACAATGGAAAGGCAAGTTGAAGAATCATAGAAAGCAAAAGTAAAAACGAGGAATATAGTCGTGGCAAGTGCATACCAGACGAAAGATTCACCCTATACATCTGATGAAGATTAGGCGTGTGTTAGAATTCTTTTGGCGGGTACTCACCTTCTCCTCGAGCGCCGGCCCGTTCTCCATCGCGTGCATAATGGCGTCCGAAATGCGGGTGTCCAATTGTCTGACAGCCCTCTCGGCATTCAGGCCCAACGGATCGTTACGACCGTCGACCGCCACAACGAGCCTCTCGACCGTTTCCACGTAACCCGACCATGCGAGGTCCAATTCGGATGCTGGCTCCGTCAGGCAACCTCTGCAATCAGATTATTTTCAGTACCGTTTTTCACTCCCCCCCGGAGAGTAATGTACAGTTTATCTTTCGACTTTTTCCAATAGGCCTCTCGAACGCTGTTTATCTGCGTACAATATTCAATTCGGTACAGCCAGCAGATAACCAGAGTGGCTCTCGGTCAAACTTTTTAAGGTGAAGTGGAATGTTTCGAGGTGAAATTGACAGACAACTGGAATTTATAGTTTGAGAAATGATTATCTTTAAGAGGTGCACAGATTTAGTATTTGATGGAAAGCAACAGGTTGTAATAAGTTGTTTGCATTTATATGTTTCAAGAAAACAAGCACGCCTTGATGATTCAAGGTTTTCGAATTGTAATTGTATCTTCTAATTATAAAATTAGTTTTAAAAAATGTAATATAAGTTCGAGGCGAGGGTTTCAATATTTCAGAGGAATTTTTTAAATTATTGTTCCTCAAGTCTTAATAATTTGTTATGATTAATTTATGTTGTCTGTCTATTTCCCAATTAATTGTAAGAAATAATGGATTAAATTTAAATAGATTAATAAATAGAACAATCGAACGAATAAATAGTAAGCTCGACAGAAATTAACTTTACTGATTTCAATATCGGAAATACATAGGATATTTGTAATTATTTCTCGTAGAAAAAATATACGGTAGGCACTAATAAAACTTTAATCCGAGATTTGTGCCTGGGTGAACATTGTGGTATTTGTTTCTGAAAAGTGTGCCCGCATAACTTGCCGCTCTTCAAAGTTTCTAATAAAGCAATTACAAGATTCTGCGCCAACTTAGGCAAATGTGTCACGTACACGTGCTATGTAAGAAACGTTATGACTTCTCGGTTAACCATTACACCAACGACCATCCTTTATACATACCACTTCTCAGCGGATTAAATGGAAGTTTGGTTGCTATTTTTGGCGAATTAAGTGTACATTTGCAGTCTACTGCTGTAACTCGTTCATGAATGCATGCAAAGATTCCTCATTATTTATTGAACATGTCAATTCATTCAGAAAACGCAGAAAGATATATTACTTATCAAGGTGCATTAAAAGTCCCGTGAGAGCATGGCACTTCATAAAGCTGGAGACGACGAAACGTGCACGATTATTTTATGCAACGAATTAATAAGCTTGCACAATTATTTCAAGCAACGAGTTAAACGCGCGACACATTTTATCTCGCGCTCGAGTAAACTCTGAATTAATTTCCCCGTAACGACCGAGTGCGTTTTCTTGTTTAGATGTTCCGTCTAGTTAAACGCGAACCCCAAACGGATACGCGAAATTTCAGTGATTACTAATCGAAGACAAACAGAGTTGCGCAAGGTGATTAAGCACCTATTTACACCGCGCTTAAGTACAGCAAAAATTCTCGTATTATTTTAAGCGTTGATTTCACCTGTTTCCGGTTTTAAAAGCACTGTAATTGAAACGCAACGATGCCATTACCATTTACCATTAATTTTGTCAAGTACGAATATTAAATCTCGATACCCAGTTCTTCACCTTCCAATATCTACGTTCCGAATCTGGCAGGCGAGCAATTAATTATCGTACTGTACGAAAAGCATGAAAAAGATTTGGATCACTCCCATCGCTGCCACGGGCGTCCTGAATTTTTAACGCCGCCGTAAACGCCGCGGCGATTCCCACAGGTCCGTGGCTACGTCACAATGACTAATGCGATTGAAAATTAACAAAGGCCGCGGTGGATAGGCCGGCCCGTGAGGCTTAGGTAATTACGACAGTTGGGTACATCGTGCTCACCTCATGACATTAGTGCAGAATCCGCTGCAGGGCCTGACGGAGGGATCGATGGCCTTGCACCTGGGACAATAGGTCATCCTGAGCAGCGCACCGTAGCAGGCTTCCTGCTGTGGGCTGGTGCCGGAAAACAGCACGCTGTCGGTTCGATCCAGAACCGTTTTACCAAGAGTCAATGCCTGAACGAGCACCCTCGTCGCCTCTAGACTCTTGCTGACTGACTTCGCGACCTGTTTCGGTATGTCGCCGAACGGTTGTATTTCGTCCATCGTCTCGTATAGGCAGGTCTTGAATTTCTCCGTGAAGTCCTGCTCGTATTGGCGGGGATTGACGGCGTTGTGGTACGCGATCGGGAACAGCTTGGTGAAGAATTCGATGAAACGTTCCTGAAGAATGTCACGTGTCAACGGTTGCTGCAAGGTGTCCGGTGTGTTGCCCGGCGACACGTAATCGACCATCGCCTGGTAGAGGGCCTTTATCGATGGTCTGCTTAGAATCGCCATCGAGCGGTACACCTGATCGAACAGGGTTAAGGTCTTGTTCTCCGACTGTCTCGCGAGCAGCGTCACGGTTTCTGCAAACAGAAACGGGAAACATTGTAGCGCGTTGAACGGAGGTGATTACAAGAATTTTGTAGTAGTTTTTGGCAATATGAGTGAACTAAAAAAGTCACTTTGCAAATGCTCTATAAAGTCGTGGACAACTGGTATTGGTACTAATACTATATCAATTAGAATATTATTAGAATATTGGAGCTGCCTTCTTGTTTGCTCCAAAGAAAAAATCAAGTGTAATTGAATTTGTTGTAATTAACAGGATTAATGGGAACATGAACAATATCTTTAGAAATAATGATATAATAGAATGAAATTTTACAATGGATCTGCCTCCTTATTTCTGCAAACTGTTCAGTTCTATTCCGCTTGGATTCGTATGACCTAATCGTTATTATGAGTTGAAGATAACGTGTCTTATTTAGTGGAAATTGTTTTAATTTATTAGAAACGGAATTCTTAGCAGTAATAGTAATAATGTGTTGAGAAAAAAATTGCTCGTATCGGCATGGCATGGCAATTTCGCACGATAGAAAATTTCGTAGCTCTCGCTAGGGTACATCGATCGTAAAAGTATCGCAATAACAGTAACAAGTTCCTCGAAGTAGCTGCGAATTACAAGGGTGGGAAGATTTTATAGTTAGCGCAACAGCGCCTAGGTAATAACGGCAAAGCAGTAATGTTAACGAGAAGTAATCGGAATTTGTTGGAGTAAAATATCTCGTAGTTACTGTAATACGATGAAAAAATACTACAGTAACAGTCGCTGAAGCCCTTGTAAAAATATATTTTTAACTTTATCTTATTTTTCCCTCGAGAAGTAATTTCACACTTTGGCGGGTTCGTGATTATTCTTGGGTAATACGATGTTTAACGAGAATTTATAAAGTATTCATTGTAAATATATATAAATACACCAAACCCTGAAATAAAAAATATTTGAAACAAGAGACAAAGTTCTACAGTATAGATACATACGTAATTTTATAGATTTTTATTCGATGTTGCTGCGAGTTTAAAATAAAAGTAAAGATTGCCGTTCTACTATTCACTTAAAAGTTTGCAGTTTGATATTCTACTGCAGAATCTGCGTGAATATTCAACGTAACTACGGTAACTTTCAAACTACATATGTATATCTCTCATCGTTTCAGACTTTGTGTACAAATAAATTTAGCAAACAAATAAACTCGCACTTTCAAGATATTCTCGCTAGGCTTCGTTCCGGATAAAACGTTTAACAAAGAAAACAGTGTTTAAAACCCGCTGTACGGATAGTGGTAAGCGCGAGAAGATATTACGCAGACCTTTGCCGTGCACGGTGATCCAAGGGTAGGAGAGTATAATTATAGAAAATAATAGACTCGTTGTCAGGGTTGAAACGAATGTTTCCAATTACGACAGAACTGTTCTCATCAAACTTCAATCTCAAGGTCCAAGATATTCCTTCCAACTGTGCCGTAAATATGCTGCAGTGAGCTCCTTTATTTCCCATCAATAACATTCTGTAATACAGTACGTCGAACGGGAACGAAATAAAATACCCTCCCTTGGCATCCCTTGTGATGGACAAATTCCGCGCGGATTTGTGAATTACAACGCGAACGTGCATACGACAAATGTACAAGACATGCAATCCAACTTCAAATAGCCAGCTTTCAGCGGGCACGTCGCTAACAAGATTTTTGGACGCATGGTTGTTTGGATTTCGACCGGTTTTCCAACACAGTGGGCTCATAGACCGCCAGCCCTGGTAGCCATCGGGCAAATCCAGTGAAAATACTGTCCAAACATCAAACAAGCAAACGTTCAAAGGCTACACGTATGCCTATGAATTCGTTCGCGGTTAAATTCTCAGCAAGTGAAAACAAATATCAGCCTATTACAGCGGCCTGAGAAGAATAATGGACTTGGCCCGTACGGTGTAAACCGGGGAGGACCATCTCGCAGCAGTCGCAGCCTTCGGACGATGACTAAGAACAAATTGCCGACGTACAGACTGGGACCTAGTAACATTCCCTTCTTCTCCATCTTCCCCATCTTCTTCCTCATCCTATTCTTCTTTTTCCCCTTTCGCCGTCCGATCGCCTCGAGATCCGACTCTCGAAATACCATGCAAAGGAGGAAATCGACGGTAAAAGGAGCATAATGGAACGAAGGAACGAACGCAAAAAGAGAAAGGAACACGGCGGTAGGGAAAGGACGAGAGGGAAAGCAAGAGAAAGGAACGAACGGAACACGCTCAAAGGCAAAAGGAAGAGAACATCGTCGTGGTGTCTGGCATCCTGGTGAGACTCGAGAATCGGCCCATCCTCTGCCTGTGTGTGTCTGTGTGTACACGTATACACACTGCACACACCACATCGTCTTCCTCTATCTCTTCTTCTCTGCCCTCCGAAAGGCTTCTTTCACCTACGTACGATTTCAGCGCATCTCGCTCCACCTTCTCGGCCGCCGCGACGCATCTCGTCCTGAGGCACTTGAGGCCATTCCGCGGCACAGACGAGAGAGAGAGCTTCGGCATTCCTCTCGCCGGTCATTTTATTTTAGCGCCACCGTGTGGGAGAGAACCCTTTTGTCTCTGTCCTTCTTCCAACGATTTCACTCGTGCCGGCGTTGTCCTCCTCTTTGTCCCGCGCCGTCTGCTTGCTTCTCTTTGGATTCTGCGTCCACGCCGCGGAGCCTCTCTTTCTCTTCGCTTCGAAGGCTCGTTCGTGCGAGGCCGATGGACGACGGCGATGTTGGTGTGCCTGCATGGTACCCGATGGTGGCCATTTTGCGGAGCACGGAGGGGGTGCAAAAGGTACGTGGGAACTGTACCACGCAGCTTCGTCGCTGCCGGACCAGGATCGGGCTGAACAAAATTTTAACCGCTTTATGTCCAAGCCCGAAGAACTGACCCTCGCCTCGGACTCATTCGCATTCGATCGTGAGAAACGCCTTTGCAGCCTCGCCGTAGGAATTGTGGGTAATAAATTGCACGCGTGGAGGTGGGATCAAATTTTCGTTTGGATACCTTTTAACTCTGCTTGCTGGGACATGTACGAATTTTAGTTGGTTGATGTAGTTCGAGAATTGCCTTGAAATATTAGTGCTCGGGGAAGTTTGGTTCTTTATTTTTGGGTTTATTGTCAAGAAATGAAGTTTCCATTAATGGAAGTGGGACCACTTTAAATGCGCGTATTTATAGGGTGAACACTTCTTATCCAATATATTTGTGCAATCGTATTCTGCGACAGATGAAATATATTTGTGGTACTAGCTGTTAATAATTCAGTACGTTTATTGGGATATTTCCAGTGAGAGGAAATATCTAATATCTCCATATTACAAAATTAAATGGCAATTGCTGAAAAGAAACTTTGATTTAGAAAATTAATTTTGCCTTTCGAGTCGCGTCCGATTAATACGGTTGCCGATACCGGTGTGACCTATGCCCTCGCAACGTTTCCCGCGCGAGATGCTAATATGTAAGTATGTACTTACATACGTGTACAGCATATTACGTACACCCTAATAAACTCGAGGATCTTGCATTACAAGCATATGTATATCCATACACTGATGTTACAATTAGAGTCGATTTACACATACCCACATTGCGTCCGCTCTACATTTCTTCTTTAGAAACGTGCAACGGCACGAGGGGAATTCGCTGGATGGCACGAATAAGAATAGAATAAACGGTCACGTTCAAAACTTCTAAAACGGGTGGGCATTTTAGAGGATAAATCGGGCGCCAAGGATGAATATTGTAAGCTTAATAGAATATTTCTGTTGAATATTTAACAGGTATTTATTAC
This sequence comes from Nomada ferruginata, assembly GCA_963583965.1. Lineage (NCBI taxonomy): Eukaryota > Metazoa > Arthropoda > Insecta > Hymenoptera > Apidae > Nomada > Nomada ferruginata. The sequence goes on along the minus strand of OY757214.1, from coordinate 7,367,808 downwards.
CGCGAATCCTTCAAATGTTTAGATAATGTCTTCTGATATAAATCCCGTTCAACAGATTAAATTGAAAAAATGAGGAAATAATTTTACACACAATTTGTATTGTCATAAAGAGATAAAATTGATTAATTTAAAATTTATTAATGGACAATATCGCTATTGGAAAAGATCTTACATTCTGCTATTTTATTTTCAACTTCGTCCACGACTATAATGGTTTCTCATTTTTCATATTCAATTATGACGCACAATTTATAATGAACCTCTGCAAAGTCCCTGCTGAACGGTTGCAAATTCGAAATAAAAAAATAATTCAACTAGTTAAAATAAAATTGAACCACCCCATGCTCCATTAAAAATAAACAATTTTTCCTTCGGATACGCAAGCGAACACATTCGACAATTTAAAACGCATTGTTCGAAAAGCGTACGTATATGTATGTATACGTTTTCAAGTCCAACCCCATTAAACAGAAATAGATGAAGATAGAGCAGGTGCTTAGCTACGAGTGACATTTTTATAAGTACGCACGTGGCGCGGTCTGGGCTTAATTACGTGCGGATGCGCAAACTAGAAAGAAAGATGAATTGCTTCGAGAGTTCGACGAGTATCTCTTATCCGTTTCAAGTGGGCGTCGAAGAGTAGCGAACGCGACGTCCACTCAACGGGAAGAGAGAATAATTATTACCGAAATAATCTGCGGTCCCTTAACGGCAGACTCTATTCTCGATTATTATTAGGATAATTAATTATCCATTATCATAGCCCGGCGAAAATCTAATTTCCGTCGCCATTATGGGTTCGCTCTCTGCAGCACACTCGATAAGATTAAAATTAATAGGATCACAGGCGAATTGCTTGGAGAATTTTCATCCGCTGCTAAAGTGTTGAAGAAGATACCTCAGCATCATGTCACTCGCGAACCAATAAATATTCGTGTATAGTACACCGAATTATACAACATTGATAAGCGAGTTTAAAATACTGAATGCAATATTTCTTCGGAGATCTATGCAGCATGACGTAGACCAATTTTCTAATTAAGAAGAAGAAGTTCGTACAATTTGGAGTGCGTAATTAAATTATTCTGGGCGCATTGGAATTATGACACATTTGAAGTTTCTTCAAAAATGAAGTTGAAAGTACAATCATATCAAAATGTACTCGTCGAATTATGTTAAATTGAAACTCGTATATACATATCAAAAAATTCCTTCATATTCATATACACGCTCTATTATTTAACAATATTAACATACACGAGTATCAACAAATTAGCGTCTTACTGTACACAGTGTACATACACTGATCAAACAAAACCCTATCGCGAACATAACAAAATATATAGCACGTTTAGATTCCATACCAATACTTTAATAATAAAAGAGAGGGAATACTTCGCAAATGATTAAAATCATAGAAACATAGAACAAATATTGCCTATCCAATAAAAATTAAATCATTGAAATAAATAAACACGCCTATCTTGCAATCCGTTTAGTCTCAACGCCAGACGATTTTCGGAACCGAATTTGGCCGAACCCGACTCTAATTAATTCATTACTTCCTCCGTGAAACCTGTTTCTACCGAACGAACAATCGTGAGCGAATCGACGCCCACGCCAGACATTGACGACCTTAGAACATCTCTGTGGGCGAGGCGTTCAGCATCGTCGAAAGTTCGAGGGAATCGAGAGACCCGTGGACCAGCGATAAGCATCTCCAAGTCGCGGATGAAAACGCGTTTTCCGCGAGTATCGAAAATAGCATGGGCCGGAACGAAGCCTAGATACTTAGGTTGCCGAGGCAACGACACGCGCAATCACGAGTTTCGTTGTCTGTCCCTCCCTTTCCTGTCCACCTCTTCCAGTCTCTCTGTCCCTAGGTAAAGCTCTATTTTACCTTATCCGCCGCGTGAAAGTACTGCACGCGGTGGTGGACATAGTCGACGACGGTCATACGTCCGACTGGTGAAGTCATGCAACGCGAAAATCACGGAGATCCGCGGTGTAACGAGGGTAGATGCGCTCCACGGGGTTTCTCTGCTGTTCTTCTAACTTTCTGTTTCTCTTTTGCTCGCGACGCTAAAACGGGTTAAAGGCTAGTCGCTGCCGCGCCGGTACGAACATATGCACGCGTATCTAAGTGCATACGTACGAATCGAGTCGTTTGGTCTAGCCTGTGCGATTCGCGAGCGCGATTTTCTCAGAGATGGGTACGCCGAAAGGAAGGCTGGATTCTGATCTCCAAGCAGACCGCCTTGCGGTTTGCTAAATATTTTCTCTTCGTTTTATCGTCGACCGTATATGTTGCGTGTCCAGTGTACGCTTCTTTATTTTTCGTGCTTTCATGCCCTGCTGAAGAAAATGTAAAGGAACGGAAGAATATAAAGAACCGATGCCTTGAAAAAAACCGAGGTAATGATGATAACTCTGTTCTTTCTTTGCGTCGCGATTTGCACACTCTGAATTCTGTTACAGAGTATAATAGCTGCGTTTACTGTGGTCAAAGATTTGCAATCGTGTATTCTTTTCTCTTATTTTTTTGAGTGGGGAAACTTCTGGAATATTGATCTAAGGGCTTTGTTTCAATCCTGATTGAAGAATAAATTACCCAATGTGCCGAGTAGTGTGTGGTAGCATATTAAGGAAAATATATGAGTTGCAAACATTTTTAATTATGCGCTCAATTTGTTCTAGTAACTGTGTTAATCATCGCCACGGCTTGCAGTAGAAAAATAAAATCGCGTTATATACGTTAAAGGAATAAAGAGAAAAATTCGAATATTCCTGAGATTGTTTGCTGTCTGATATAAAAGCAATATGCTCATTTATCAGCGTGATTGCACTTCTAAGAATACACGTATCAGTTGCACAGACAATGTTCCTTCTTTTTCAGAATTGCATCAATGAACGATATTATGATTGATGGTTTTTAACAATGACTCCGATTGGAGATGACGGTACATAGTAAGCGGCAATTGGAAAAACTATAAAGATACGAGTCGATGAGAGTAATGATATAAAAAATCGAAAATACGAATACAATAATAACAGAAATCAGAAAGCACATATACATTTCAAGCAATCTTTCGTTCATAGACACACGCGTACGGGACTCGAAAAGCAATAACTTTCCTCTGAGAAATTCCCCATTACACTGCGCCACATAAACTATTGCCGCAAAGTGTCCCGTGCAAATCGGCTTTGCGGCACCTGAGAGTTTCGCGTTACGACCCTATGCATATACATAGTCGCGGTCACTGCTTTTATAATCGAAACGCAGGGAAACGCCTTTCATCGCGATACGTCGGCGAAAATTTTCTTACGGTTTAAACCCTCGACAGCTCGGTAACTCCGAAGATCGCATCAGCGTGGAAAATGGAAAAAGAAGGCGGAAAAGAAAGGAAGGTTGAAAAACGGTTCGTTGGCCGGTGTGTATGCAATTTTACACGGAATTCCGCGGGATTTCGCGTAATTTATTGTTGCACGGTCCGTGGTATCGTTTATCTAAATACAGATAAGGCATATTCCCTCTTGTCGCGGAGAGTCGTGCAGTTGCGAAATTCACAGAGGGGCACGACATAATAAGGTGCCGGAGGTGCATGTACGAAGCCAGCGCAAGCAAACTTCGCAAACTATATATTCGCGGGACTAACTTTATCGGTCGGCGAAGTTCCCCTTCGTTCTTTGCTTCAACGCAAATCCGAAAATCCCCCGTTAGTATTTTATCCTTCACGCTGATCCCACGACGTACGCCGCGCCGACGAATGGAGACGCGAGCGGAAAAATGTAAAAAGGGTTAAGGGAGCGCGCGGGTTCGAAATGCGGATTCGCGTTTAACTGCATTATCATACGTTTAAATAAATTGTGAGGAAGGTACGCGTCACGGGCGTAACGTTAAGCGGCTCACGTATGGAACAAGCGAAACGTATTCAGGGGAAAATTCAACTTCCGGATTTCGATTCAACGTTTTATCTGTCCCTTGAAAGTCTGCGGAATACGGACTCGCGGAGAGACAGACACGGTATTTTAATGTGATCTCGCATGGGACTGCTGCTTGAACGGTACTGCCATCGAATTGGAATGGTATAAAGTAGTTTAATAGAATGGGTTTTTGTAATGGGCATTTGTATAGTTTCTCCGGAGAACAGTTGCAAAACTCGCAGTAAATAGGTACTGTATAGTTTGCATAAATTTGAAAAATTCAAATTAGATATTATATGTGTGGGCTTCTGTCATGTTCAATTGATTGTGCGCATTAATCTTGCTCTTTCGCTCTCTCCCTTCCACTCATTTAAGACAAATAGGGAATATCGATTAGGAAACAGTTCTCGATTATTGTGCAAGATCGAAGCTACTTCTCATCCTTGATTCTATAAAACTCGGACGACCTTAAGCAATTCTGAGACAGTCGGTTCTAGCTTCTAGCATTATCATAAAATTGCTATAATAAAATAAAATGACACGAGAATATCGCAGCCTCTGTTTCAACGTAATACGACTTAATTGTGGAAATGCCGTGATGAGCGGAGGATAACGTTTCTTATAAATCACATTTTCGCATAAAAAAAGGAATTCCACCGCAATCAACAGAATTGCTCGCGGTGGAACGAACGTTCCGACCGAATCGTTAAAATTTTTGCGTGCTACCGACGCAGAAGTTCTGGCATTAAAGCAAAAAAAATGTCCCTGGGTGTACGTAACGGGTTAATACTCGCGGCGCGAATTGAGATATACGATCGAACAAGGGTGTGGCGGGTGCGAATTTCGCGGGGAAACGTGATACAACGACGTTAGGTGCATCCGAAATCCCCTTTGGTTCGATTCGGGTTAGAGTGGACCGCATTGTCGTCTGCATACATATATGTCGCGTATATGCACCGGACGAACTTCGCTCGTGCTTCGCCGAGCCCTGAGGGCTGCCATCATGTAAAAGCGGAAATCCGATACTATTCTTCTTTCTTCTTCATGCGCGAAATTTCGAACGCACATCGAGCAAAATTGACGAGATAGAGGCGGAGGGAAGGAGAAGGGAGTCGTGGTCGACCCTGGCGCAGGCGGGTTCAGAGACGGGAATTTCGAAAGTCCTTGGTACGGTCGAGTCGAACTTGTTCGTGCAGAATTGACTTGTTAGATGTTCACCGATCCGGGATTAAATTCCTGCGCTATGTTGCTCGATTTCAGTGGATAGGTAGAAAGATTGCCCAAGATGGTATTATATATATGAAGATTCTTTTTTAATATTTCAACGTTGCGATTTTTAACTATCATATTGTGTTCGAGTATTGTACCCGATCTTGGTTTTAAATGACTATAACATTTTCTTTTATAGCAAGGTTTCATATTATCAATATATTTTGTTCGTTTAAACTGATTAGAAACAAAGAAATGTTGTATTTAAAAGAAAACTGGATATACAACAATCGCGTTGAATGTTTTCAACATTCAAAAGTGAAGATTTAATTTTTAATGATTTAATGTCGAGGTGGACAATCGTCGTAACCTGTTATGCTCACAATTTGTATTATAGACCCCTGTTTTACCACGATTTCTGCCTTTTTGCACATTTTTGATGTACCTAAATGTGAACAAATAATTAAAAAAAAAGAAATTAACTAATATCTAATATCTATCATTGATCTATTATTATTATATATTATACATAATATTCAACGCGAGCCAATGAAACCGGTACCAAACTAACAAACTCATATCGCATCATTTATATCGGTAATACGACCACAAGCGCAACAGTAATCACACAGAGTCGCGAAATGTTTTCACACCGATTCGCAGAGCATTAGAATTCCGCGTCCGTTGCCGAAGGGAATACGAGTCGCACGAGGAAACCGCGCTTGACCCGACGAAACGGCAATAAAGATAGAGCCAGCCGAGTGAAAAAGTGGCGCTGCTATTGTGAGGACGAAGAAATAAGAGAAAGATGGCCCCGTAAGCTACCGACGACACGGGTCATCTCGCTTATCTCCGGCTTAACCAGCCGTTTAGCTCTGTTGCACACGTGCACGCGGCAAGCACAGGTAACACACCGACGCTTTTACTATGCCTGTACGTGTTACCTGATCACCCGGTCGTCCCTACCACCCACGTAAAGTGCCTAGAGCCTTGTAGAATTGTACTGGTATCGGGGATTATCCTTGCCAGACGGGGGATTGAAAAGGAGCCAAGCTTCTCCAGCCACCACGCGTCTGAGGATAGCACAACTTATAGAAAATAATTGCGGCTGTATCGCGAATTTATCATCGGGCAATGAGGGGTTTAATAGTGAGATATAACGATTTACTTCACGACGCATCGATTAATGTGCGAGAAAGTATGTGTACTATTTGAAGAAAAAAAATGTTCAATCGCATTTCTCGCGTGCAACCTGATAGCTGTGTGTATTATATTTCGAAGATGGTTTGGAATGAAAAAAGTGTTGTCTTGTTTTCGACTGCACTGGCGAATATATTTTTAATTGGCACAGAGTTAAACGAACAGAGGAAATTCATTTTTATTAGAGAACGCGAGTGCGTAAATGCCTGGCAATCAATTTCACGTGTCCACAGTGAAAAGCAGTGTAAAAGCTTGAGTAACTGCGCAAACGGTTATAGTTATAAATAAGCATCATAATCATAAATCAATCGAGCATCTCGCGAACAATTCATATCTGCACGATTGTAATTTTAAACGACTCCAGCCGCTCCACATTTTATTCAAAGTCTCGACAAGAGGAGCTCGTTAAGCTCGTTTTCTTTCATCGCCGATTGCTTCTACTTTCTCGTCCCGATAAGATTGAATGAAAGCCGGAAACCCGCACATTTTTCTTTTCTTCTCCATGCCTTTAATAGCGCGCCAGCTTCGATCCGTTCATATTAATGGCAACTCTCATCTGTGAGATAAAACTTAATCATTGTTTCCTCGGCAGCCCGACTCGGTTTCTCTCCACTCGTTACATTAATTACGCAAATGTCTTGATTATCGCACGGTCAATAACGTCAATATTGGCTCGACGGTTCAGCGTGCACGGAACGTACACTCGCATTAATATCTGCTTTTAGAGAGGGATTTCGAGCCGAAACGCGCGAGTTTACGAGCCATACGCGATAACGTTCTTCGACGAGGTCGATTAATTGCTCGCGACACATCGTCGTCTTTTTATATACTAATCGTAACAGAGGCGATTGAAGTCATTTACTATAAGGCACAATTCGAACCGTGTATGGGATTTGCAAATGTTCCACGATTTGAACATTTTGGGAAGGCGCGCGTTTTACAGAAGACGAATATACAGTAAGAAATGCATATATTAGTTTGTTTAAAAATTTCGGTTTATAGAGGATCGTTAGTTCTAAGATATTTTATTTATTCCCTAATGTGCAATTGTTCTGATGGTGCTTGCTCATGTTATAAAATGATAGATACTAATTGTTGCTGAAAATTGGAGTTATTTATTCCTTAGAACTTAATTGGTCAACTGTTTTAAAGTTTTTATCTTGGACGCCCTGCATGTGTGTACTAAAAGTTATTAAACCAAGTTTAATTAGCCTTTCTGCCGGCAACTAAAATGTTCAATTAAGATTAAGAAGCTTAGGTGTCCCAAATATCTGGCACAATTTTTTTTTCATAAAACATGAATTGATATGGAGCAGTTTTTCGATACTCTGCCAAGAACATAACAAATTGTTAAGGAAAATATCGGAAATGAGTACCTGTGTACCCGGTGATTGTTCAAACACTCGCTATTATAAAGATGGTAAAAAATCGATGTAATCGTACGTTCGCCTCAATTTGCATTTTATTACACTTCGAATTGCTGAATCGTCATTCCTGAAGCACTTTTTCGACCCATCGATTCGCACCTTGCGTATGATCGAGGCTGTTTAAGCACGTCACTTTTGGCATGCGCAGGCAAAACACGAGGACGCATGCTCTCGATCGTTAGCACCTGGTCTCATGAATTTATGAAATGTTTTTGTTGCCATCTGTTACGTTAGCACACGAGTGCCGCGATGACAGCTATCGTGCCCACGATATATCTTCCACAGATAATGTAATTTATAATCGCACAGCGTTCATGCCTCTATGGCCCTTGCCCGGAACAATCGTTGCTCGACTGTGTTATTCATAAGTGGAGTTACGCGCGATCGGACGTGAAATTGGTTGCTGCTATTTTAATGGAATTAAATTAAAGGGTCTGCGACGCTGATCCCCCTAACTTGTCGACACCACTAATCTCTGTCACGGATTAATGTAAATTCAGCGATAAAGTGCAAAGTGCCCAATCCACGACACTGTGCTTGACCACTAAACCAAAATCAACATTGTCATTCTACAAGGCATCCCAGATTTTCCCCGGCAAACTTATATTTTTAGGCGAAACTCGAAAAAAGTTAGGAACAGGTGACAAAGTGTCCTGGATCGAAATGAAGAAATAACGCTACTAAATAATTGCTTTTAATGATACTACCAAATAATATGTAGTAAACAATAACATGACTACACAGGTACAATATCGACTCTCCAATCAAATCTGCGCATCTCCGCGTTTGCAAAATCCTTTCACACCAAACACCGGCGTGGAATGCTCGAATAAAATGCGTTTGCTTAAAGGTAAATAAAAAAAAAAAAGGAACGTTCAACAGAATTTTCTACCGATCGTCGATCGAGAGCCAATGGACGCGTTCCAAAGGACGAGTCGAATTTTCACGGAGGCTCACACTCGCGAGCGTTCTCTTGAGCGGCGTTTGAAAATTACGGCGCAAAGCGACTCCACCTCTCGAAACGGGATTTATCGAGATCCCGAGGAGCTCTGCGAAGCTCGGCTTTCCAGAGATACTTATCCGCGCCTCCGAGCGCCGCGGATCGCTTCAATAGATACTTTTTTTCCGCGCAGGGACAACAGATCCGCGAGGATCATTAGAGATAAGAGCGGACCATTGTCCGCTCACAAACGTGACTCGTATGAGATAGCGGAATAGGCAGGGCCGGGGACAAAAGCAGAGGAGCCGGAAAAGAAGGTAGGGGCCTCGATTCTTTCTTCTTTTTTTTTCATCCACCCCCTTCCGGCGCGGCAATTAATGGCCCGCCAACGTTAATTGTCACCTGCGGTTTAATGCCATGAGTTACGAACACGGCACTTTGCACATTTTCTACGTCCCACGATTCTCCCCGTTGCGGCTTTACTTCCTCGAGATAACTCGTGGCCGTCGTTTCGTCGTGATTCGATACTCGCGGCTCTGTGTACCGAGAGGACAGTTGCAAACGCATTACAGATTCGCGTTAATGGCTTTCTTTTTGTTGTCACGTCGGTTGTGCGTAGAAATATATTTGGTGTACTATTGTTTTAAATGGCAATACGACATTTCTTTATCTTCGCATAATCTGATTCGTAGTTTCTTGTCACTTCTATCAGGCCGTATGCAATTCTTTCCCAGAGTGTTCGAAATCTTGGTTTAATGAATATTTACATATATATATACTATAGTACGTGCAAGATACTAAGAAATAATAAAAAATTAAGCCAGGTGCTGTGTTTATGTAATGTAATTATTTGTTTCACGCCTAGCTAGTAGGATAGTGTGGAATTTTGATTAGTTTAAATGGTCCAGACTAAACGTTACATAATTGTGCAAGTTTCAGTGCGTACTATCTATCTAATCATTAGGTTGAAGATCATTTTCTGCTGAATGCGTTCCTGTAGATTGTGTTAACAACCATTCCATTACTCTCGCTATGTCAACACTTACGCAAGAAATGAAAGAGATAAACGATTTAGGGCACAGCATTCCACTAAGCAATTTAAAAATAGAAACAATATACACGAATAACATTTCGCTGTGATAATTGCATTTTGTAAGTGTGATTTTCACAATGCAACGTAATTACGTTAATTATAAGTACATATGTACATATTACATTACGCGTGAAAATTATGTATTGTCACATACCATTTAATATGCATCTTTTATTTATTGCATTTAATCAAATCAAATTTGCACTTCTAATTGTGATTATAATAAACAGTGGCCGGACCTGCTTTTTTTAAACAATTTCCTATGATAATTATATGTAACAGTTTTTATTTTCAATCTTCCACGCAATTCATTGAAGAAATTTTAAATATAGAAAAATATCCTAATTCATTATGAAAACCACAAGGTCTTATGATGTTTGTTGACGTTGTAACTTCTTAACACTTGTTTATCTCCATTAAAACTAGCAATTAGTTAAATGGGGCATTTATTTGCAAGTATGAACAGACAGTGTACGTCAGGAAACTTTTAAAAGTAAAGTGAGAAATAAAAAGATACTGTTACAGACCGTTAATAATAAATTTATATGCACCATTTCGTAATACAATATTTTTCATATTTTAAACCAGTACTCAAACGCAACTCAAAATACTAAACGTATTTAATAATAAATAATTTTCATCTAATTTCACAAAACTGCTCACTACTCAGTTTCCTAAATAGTCGACAATTAACTACTCGTAGGAGTTTCGTTACGGAGAGGAATAATCATTAGTTTCGAATTACGTGCAATTCGATCACTAATTAATGACGAACGGAACTACAAATTAGTGCTGCGCAATAATCACACCTTCAATGGGTAACTCGTTTAAAAGTCATCGCACGATTTTTTTAAAAATGCAATCGGCGTATGTTTTGTTCATCGAGATGCGCTAAAGGTGATGCAAGATTCCACGTGCTTTGAAAAGTTTTACAGATCTATCATTTTCATAGCTTCCGCTGTAACATTCTACCCAATCATTTTTCTTATACGTTACATTTCCATTCCTCGTGCAGAAATAAATTCTAAGTTCTATATATGTTATTGACAACCAATAGATTCCCGAAAATAAATTCTTAAAGCTTATATCTGATAATTGGCTGTATTGATTATTCGGAGCACATTTTATTTTCGATCCAAGCTAATATTTCTGTCATATTTCCACCGTACATCATACACGTGCTGAAATCTGACGAGGGAACAAGGGTATGTATATCGTACCAGTGATCTAGTTACAGACAAAACAATTCTATCTGTCTACCTGCATGAAAAAGAAAGGGACAACCGCCAAAAGAACAGCAGTCGCTCCATCTCCTCGGCAATGAAACGTCAAACAATACGAAATCGTATTGTTGATACGAACCGCGATTACGAATTCGTATAACGACTGGGTCAAGTTGTCATGCGGAGCATGCATTCCTATTGGCGTGATACGCATGCAGTGATGTGCTTCGAATCTCTACACGCTGAATGTAATACATACGTCCAATACTTTTATCTTGCCTTCTGAATAGACAGAAATCAGTGAAGTGATCGCTTAATAGCGTAGATGAGCACTGTTCTCTTTTTAAAGAAAATGGAGTATCCTCAATTTTAGTTTTGTTGGGTGTGTTTGCACTTTTCAATCCATCTGTCCAAAAAATTAGGAACCAATTTTTTTTCTTTTCCTTACGTATTTTGTTCGCAACATTGATGCTTCCTACCGCGTAATATACACCCTGACGCGTACATATACCATTCATAAAAAGTTTTGAGGGGTCGACAGCCTATATGTATTATATGAGGAAGTAACTTTCTGATAGTAAATTTTCTGTCGGACACAAGGGACGTTTATGCTTGGCCGATGGTGGCCCGATCGAAAAATACGGCATGGAAACTCTACAAATATCTATAAATATGCTCTTAAGGTATCCAATATATCTTCTATGTGTCCAACAAACCGTGGGCGAATTCTTCTTTTCAATGCGGGCGAAAAATTCCTCGCTATTACGTTTCAGGCGAAATTTTACGATGTAAACGCGTCGAGTGTAAATGTATTTAGCCTGCTATATTCCGTACAGCTAGTGTCGTGCTACATGAATCAGTATTTCAAATAATATAAATTCAAGTATTCCCACGGCTGCCAATGCCTAATTCCTCTTCCCAATTAATGTCACTGTACCATGAACCACGTGAACCAAAGCGATTAACCCTATCGATACTTAAGACCACCAAGCCATTCAGTGTATGTCCAAGTTTCACTGAACATGAGTTTCGTAGTTCAAAAACCTTCATTGCTGAAACTCTCAGTTGATAAATCAATCAAGCCGCTATTTTCATACGTAAGCAGCAGATGACGGTACAAACATTGTCTTTTGCCAATGTAATTTGTAAAAACCTTGTTCATCTCGGATTGAATGCTAATGGACTTACACCTATTGGCTTCTGAACCCTCCATATATGTGTACAATGTAGTTTAACGATATAATCCAGACACAAGGCAGACTAAATTGGAGCAAGTGCGTGAAAAAGTATACGATGACAAGATAGAAGATTCGAAGTCCCCGCTCGTGTGGGCGTTTCGTTCCGGATTCCTTGTCCACCTCGTCCTCCCTAGAGTGCTGTTTAGTCAGTCGGTTTCGTCCTCCGTCTCCGCCGCCCGCTTTCTGGTTCCACGGTGCAGTAGGTGCGTGCCTTTGTGGAATCGTCACTCCGCCGACCCTGAGACGTCTCGAGGGTGGACGACTACATCGGCTTCACGACTTTTCAGACTACGTGCATCACCATTACGCGTTACGATCACTAATTTGCCGTGTTCTTTTGTATAACACGCCCGATGGCGAATCGACTGCCTACCTGTTTACCGAAATCCGATGTCTGAGTCATCGTTTCGATATTCTTATTGACTCATGGGTTTTTGGTTCAATGGGGGGGGGGAGTGAAGATTCGTTGGATTTGGAAAAAATAAAGCTGGAATGCGGATTACCAGTGAGATTGAAGTGAAAAACTGAGAGGGAACAGCGAGTGTTGAATGAAATATTAGTTATAGATTGTTCAAGATAGAGATATTCAATAATAGAAGTATGACGCTATTTGTTTCCACACAGGACACTTATAGGTACAATTATTCAAAATTGTAGAAACAAACATGATAGATAACATTTGACAAGCAATTCGCTATGATCGTATGTTCGATCATGGATCGTGATTGTATCAGAGAAAATTGAAAGCAACTCTGCAGACTGTATATCGTAAAAGTTTAGCCAGCGGAGCAAAATTGGGGAAGCAAATTTCAGGTACGGATAAACTAGTGTAAAATGTCGAGTTTGAGGAGTTGAAGGCCTCGTAAAATAAGCAACAACTCTACGGGGAAATCTAGAATACTTTGCTGTATGTAGTATCACTACGACTATGCATAAACAAGGAAAGATCCAATAAAAATACGAAATCGCACGTAAAAGTGCCATAGAAGTGTGACAGCATTTCTACGTTAATGGAGGGAAGTATGTATAGCATACGTTACTGTCTACCATAATGTTATGAAATTGCTATTACGTACGATATCGGAAACGACAGTGTAACATTCGAGACTTCGCGATCTACCGCGATCTCAATATTTGTATGTTCATTTGTAAAATTCGTTATCATTATCATACTCTACGAATCGCAAGTCCAGAACAGTGGGAAGTCGCTTGTCGTAAATTGCTGAGCCACTCAATTGATGTTTGCATTAAATTACGAGCGTTCTTGCGAGCTTGGTCATATTTAATTGAAAACACACCAAAAATGTGGCGGAAAACTCTGAACCAAGTCCTTCATTCAATTCTTTACTTCTTGGAAGACGAAGAAAATTTTTTCTGACGAATATGAGAAATATGGAACTGTTACCATTCAGTTAGCAGTTGGTCAGCTTTTTATTATTTAAAGTAATATTTTTTTAATTAAATGAGATCCACTTTTCAGTTTATCAATCACATTAAAATCAATAATTTGGTAATGAAATTTTATATTTAAATATATATTATTAACTAATACATATTGGACGCGATGAAAAATGGTAGTTTTAGCCCAATATCAATCAGCTTTAAAAATCATGCTCCATTTTAATCAGACATCTACTTGTATCCTCATTTAATTTACTACCGGTGTATTTATTCACGTAACGCCAAAAAAATGTAGTTTTACATCTCATTTGAGATTTTATCTTATCTATACTTTATTTAATTTCATGCTCACTGAGAGAGGTATGTGAATTAAGATCAGATTACACACAACTTAAATCATGAACCACGCCTTTGCCCAATTTGTCTTTCCACGGCGTCCATAAAGATTATAGTTCCCGTCACTATTACGGTGCTAGATCGCACGTCTATCATGTATCTTGCAATTACAATGCCATTAGTCAACAGTTCAGTGGTAATGCAGTTAAATGCTGGGTATATGCGTTCCAATAAAATTATCATAAATATTTATACAAATTTCATACACCTTTGAACTTTCTCAAAAAGTCTGCAATACAAATAAATATAAATGAAAAATGACAGTGGGGCAATTACATGAAGATCGAAAAGGTATTTAATATTGTGCAGAAACATTAAGTAATTGCTAAACGTTCCATTCAAACCCACAACTCTATATTATTTGCATAAAATAATTTCGACCTGGTTACAACTTATTATTATCGCAATACCGTCACTTCTATTCGTAATGCAACCTATTTGTCTATTAATTATTGCCAGGGTTATGAAAATTACTACTTTTAATCTTGTTGAATTAAATCTCACAAGTTGGAACGATGTATATGTTTTCCTACGGGTAACTGTAAACTGTGAACTTTGTTACTACTCTGCAGCCCAGTAAAACGTATAAACGTGTTCCTCTGGGTTTCGCTAATGTAAATTTGTCTATGAGTACGGTACCTTACAAATACTTGATAAGCTTGATCTTTGGGGAAGAGTGATATTTGCCCCAGCTTTATGTACAGTCTGAACATTTTTTTTTTACGCCTTGTTTCTCCAGCATTTTATGATCAGTGTGCACAAGCAAGATATATTGCACTCCCATTACTTGGTTCCGGACTTGATAATCAGTATTCACCAGCAGTCCTTATGTTTGGAAAGGGAACAGTTCATTTAACAAGGTTAATTACCTTTCGTACAAATAACTTATTTCCGTCACGCGTGTGAAATGATATTCCCTCTTTTCCCTCACAAACCAACCCCTTCTTGCGGTTAAAAATATTATGTCATTTTTATTCAATTAACCGAATTTTGTATCATTTTCACTCAATTTTCAAACAATATTTCGTCCACCACACTTCGTTTTATTATTAAAACGTTGCACATGAAATGACCGAATTCCCTTTCTGCAAGCCCATTTAAACTTAAACCCAGGCGAATACAGCATGATCGATGGTTCCTGAATCATTCTATTTCCGAGTGACCGATTGCGCAATCAAATACATAAATAAGTGTGCATAAAAAACGACGATTGCAACCAACTTTGCACGCGTTAGATTGTACAATTCTTCGCGCCTGACGTGGCACATTTATAGGATGCGCGCCACTTGTCTCCATCTAATCCTGTCATTTGTCCCGTCATCCCTTTCAACGACAAAGCCGGAGATGGAATCGAAAAACTAACATGCAACCGCTGTCATAAAAAGTCTTAAAAGACTCTACTGCCACTACCAGTCAGCTATGCGACTCTTGTACGGCTAGTCCGCCAGCCCCGTGACGAAATAGCCGCTTCATCCAGTGTCGGGGATCCTTGATGTTGGTCAAGACGGTGCTTAAAACCAGAGAAGACGTTTTAAGGTTACGACTCGCGAGTTGGCAAGATACGTAAGCGCAAGCTACTACCAATTTATTACCGCCACAAAGAAGATGCGCATTTCCATTTTTCTCCCCTGGCAATTCGAATGCAACTTTTAAGTGTAACGCGGGCACGCGTCAGGTGCCTGCTGCTTTCGCAATTTATAAAGGTGTAGTACGTCTATGAAGATAATGCGTTGCATTGTCTAACATATTTTCGGCTGACTTTTGATCAGTGTCAATCTTGTAATTAATGCGGTATATGTGAGGCAGCAAATTTCTTATAATAAATGGGACTATTTTTTATATGATATTGTTACATTGTATTATTTGCTACAATTAAAAATGCATCGCTATGTTTGCCGTTATGAAATCTAGGTCGAATTAATTAACATTCATTCCTTCTTCAACTCCGAGTCTAAAAGGAGTTTCTGATTGCAAAACGATTCAGTTAGCAGGTTAAATCTAACGATGGCTGTACATGGTAATAAAGAAAGGTAAGGCCATACTTTGAAGACATAGGTACGTACAGTAGTGTTTAAAAGATTATTTAATACTATTCGTTTAAGAAAAGACATAATGAAAGCTATTAATAAAATTTACATTCAAATAATATGTCTTTTTTGTTTGTTTGTTGATCCTATGCCAATTTATTTGAGAATTAATCATTCTGCACCCTGAAGGTGAGCAAATTTAATACGAATCAGCCTATAATTTATTATGCACCATGATAAATTGCAAATAGTTTTTTATTCATTTTCGAAAAGCAGTTACACTTGTAACCGTACGTTCGTCGTTCCAGAAACGCGTCGCCCTGTCAAATTTATGAGTTGAATGATTTATTGCCGTTTCAGAAATTCACATATCGTTTCTTCGACATACGAGAATCCATTTTAGAAGTCCTACGTTGTACATCAATCGTACATGCAGTATTATAAATAAAATGGATAACGTATTATACAACTTCGAACTGCAGAAGAACATAATTAATTTCTTTCTTTTAACATGTACTCTTATTAATCTTTAGGTTCCAGTTTTTTTGCTTTTCTCCGACTGCAACACACGAATCTCATGCGTTTTCTTATCAGGTGCAACGAACTTATCAGCCGTAGCTTCAGATAATCTTGATATTACTGCACTTTTTGTTTCCCGAAATAAATCCATCTTGATACCAAAAAATTGAAGTTGATAAAAGCTTTTTATTTTTGCCTTTTTCGGTATGCATTTATTACTGCTATTCTTGTAGAAAAAAAAAGATTGATTCATCAAGCACGCTTTCGAAGAATCCGCAGACATGTACTTGTAAAATTGAAAATATTTAAGAAGAAACTATTTTTCGTGAACGCACGAGGAGTCAGTTGCGGGTGATTTAATTAGTTAAACATTTCACCGTATCTTATCCACATTTGAAGAAGATAAAAATCAATTTAAAGGTGATTACGCGGCCATCACGTGGGATTATGTACGCGCTGCAGTAAGAATTTATGAGATCTGTCCGACACAATTTTCCGTCCGACTCCGTGCATTTATCTGAAAAGCCAAAGGCGACAACTACAAACGTGTAATATGGGAGAATCAACAGAAAAGTGATATAGAATCCAGGACGTTGCATTCTACGCCATTATTCAATCTACTTTCAGATATTCAGAAAGATGATTTACGTCCACGGCGTTAGGAATCCGTGTTGTATAGCGAGCACGAGCATGGTTTCCGAGTTACGGTGGTCACGATTTATCGTTCCACTAGCAAAGATGTATTTTCATTTCCCTTCTTCCACGTGAACGTACTTTGGAAGTTTAACGCGACTGCGTGTTACCTGCATCGAGACACCGTCAGCTTTGTTCATATAATTTATGCGTGAAATTGTGGCATGTATTACAGACACGTTGAAAGAAATAATTGAGTACGAACCGATATCTTCGGAACACCTTGAACACCTCGCTCTGTGCTTGAATAATGTAAGGTACAAAGTTACAGAGCGACGTACTAAGGCTAACAATTAGATATATGAGGTACAAAGTGTGCGAGCTAAGTTTTTCACTGTAGTCGTTGAAACGAGAACGGAATTTCGAATTTGTGAGTTTGGAATATATTTTTACAAATAACTGATATTTTGTATCTTTAGGTAGATTATTTCAAGTCTGTTCAGAGAAGAAGAAAAGTATTCGTAGAGTAAGAAGGATATGAAACAAGCTAGAATTTCTATATTATTAAGTATTTTGAAATAACGAAAATAGCATTTTAATTACGGGCCTGGAATAATTTCCGGGAAATAAATTTTATTTTATATCATTATATAAATTATTTGAAGCACCTGTGGCGCAGGAGTTGAAACTAAGTGTTCGTACAGTAAGAATGTGGATATGAGAGATTTAGCTGTCTGTTATATAATGTATGCGTTGGAGTTTCATTTTAAAATACTTCTAACATTTCCTTCTCTCCAAAATGTTCAAAAAATTAGTAGAACAAAGTAAGTCTTTAAAATGCAGTAGACATTATTATTTATTATTCATTGCATTAGGTACATATTAGTTAAGAACGCGTACCTTCCGCAAACAATAAACAATAAATTATTCAACATCAAGGGTGAACTAAAACTATAAAATTCTAAAAACTGAATAAAAATACATACAAATATGAGGGTGAACCGATAACTAAGGGAACGTTTTTCTTAAATACAAATTATTTAATAAATAAATACACAGAAAATCGTAATCCCCTATAATTAACAAATTCAATCCATTCGAGATATTCGAATAAAAATTATTCAACGATTGCTTCGAAATCAATAACCTTCGAACATTCCCCTGAATTCTTCTGAACTTAATTATTCGGCAATAATTTGATGCCACGTTATCCTGGACTTCAACGTCCAACACCCGTCGCTCTCATTTAAATACCGTCCGGATTAGCTCAATTACTACTAAACACGCGCGTAAATAGTAACGTGGTACACATCTCGGCCTGTCAGCGGTACGACGAAGTTCATAGGCAATTGAAGTAAAGTATTCTTATCCTGCATCCGATTTTACTAATTGGTCGCGAGAGAACGATAAACACGCGACGGGGACAACCGAGGCCGACTACGTTGCGCAACGCTGAGAGAAATTTTGTCGGTCGTTCTGTCATGAGTTTAAAATAAATTACCGCGATGCAGGCCGATGACCTGGCCCGCCCAGCACGTGCAAAAATCTTTTTCTCCCTCCAACAGCTCGCCACACGCGGAGTCGAGAGCATCGTAAGAACACGATCCGCTCTCGAGGACTTCTAATTGAGAAGCCTTTCGTGTCATCGAGAGCACGCAGCGCTTGTCCTCTACGCGAGACTCAAGCAAACTTCCATCAGGATGCGAATCCTTGGATCGACAGGGCGCTGTTACTAGCTAACAAAGTTTCGTCCGAACGAAGTTTCCCCGTGAAAGTTGAACTGGAGATAATCAGATCGTAGAATTAAAAACGTTATATACTCCTCCCGCGGCGGTTTAACTCTCAACTTGGTCAATGTAGCGCACGCTTCGATGGATTACCTTTGGAGCCAGTTTATCGCTGGGCACTTTTAACCCATCAAGGCCTGAATTATGCTGCTATTATTTCTTTATCATAGTTTTTTTTATTATCACAGTAGTTTTCTTTTATGCGTATAGTTTTTCTTTAATATACTGTGCGAAAGGAATTAAAGCAAGGTTTACATGTACGAAAACATTTCAGTGAGTCAGTAAGCCGAAGTGATCCGAAACGCGAATTAACCCTCTATAAGACCGCCTAACTTTGAAGTCACATATCCAACGTCTGTATTTTATAAATCCTCATCTCTTCTTTTTTTTTGGCAAAGTTTTTGCAGCCACGCTATTCTATTGCAACCAATGTGTTGCCTGCAAGTTATCGTCAATCGTCATACATGTACATGCATACATCCGAGTACGTACAGCAAGGCGCATGGCTCGTAAATTACTCCCGAATGGAAACATTAATGTAATTTGATCTCGAGATAATATTCCATATAGTCGAGTAAGACACGATTGTTCAGTATTGTCCGCGTAAAACGTGTCTCACGCGTGTCGTGCCTCGTGAATGCAGCAGCAACAATAATAGCAACGCTCTCCCGCTGGCCGGGACAGTGAGTGCACTTAGAATCGCAGCGGTCGTACTTGTTGATGTTTTAACAACCCCACGTGCGAAAACGGAATCCAGAGAGCAACACTTTTAACCCCACCGATACCATCGACGTTCCGCCCTTTAAAGAAGCATGTATACATCTACACCGTTGCCCGCTCGAGTTTTGCGGTTCGACCGTTCTCACAGATTAATTGCCCGTGTAATCGCATTGTTTGCGGTAGAAATATTAGTTAAAAGGAACGGGCAGGCTGTTTTGAATGCGCGCGATGGTTTGGGGCGAAGCGAGCCTCGAGTATTCTGACCTGGGGGTTGCTGGATCAAAACGCGAGTTCGAATATCGATGCAAAATTATTTCGTAACGTTTCAGTTGAAGTCGAAAGCGTTGGCGTAAAAACTGAACGAGTCCAAGTCTCGAACGCGATCCGATTCTTGCGTCGATTAACGGGCAACGTGTAAAAGTACATGTAAAACTTCGACAAGTATAATTTTACTGAAAAGTGGGACTTGTCCAGGCATCCGTACCAAAGCCGTCAATTGTCACACTAGTTTCCCAATAGAAAATAAAGCTCATCTCCCTGTTAAACTTGTCCGTGTAAAACGAACTACTGAAGACTGCGCAAACCAAACCCAGCAAGCCAATAACTAACGCTGCAGTATCGTAGCATTAAACACCTGAATCTAACCCTTCGCCAGCGAATAATCATCTCTCCAAGATTTCCATCACAATCGTAAACTTCCCGGCAGCAGACGATGCCTCGATACCAAGCCGCAAGAAATAAATTTCCCGCGGCATTGTCGACCCGCGGTTAATCTCATTGCCCTGAACAAAGTTAGAGTCGCCGGCACCAACAAAAGACATCCGTGCCCCGTGAACGTTTGAATTGGATACGAGCACAGCCCGGAGCTAGGTCCCCGGAGTTCCGTTAATTCAATAACACCTAGCAAGGCATCAACGTATCATGCATCCGCGTTGCAGCAGAGGAACACGGCCGCAGGGTGAAACAACCTCCTCGCGATAATTACTACTAGCACATTTCGTGGCCGAATGGGCTGGCCTGTCTCGAATTCGTGGCCCGGAGGTTTTGTGCAAGCTGCACTTTCGCCTCGCAGAGAGGAACAGGGGAGCGAGGGAGAGAGAGAGGGAGCATCGAACAGCATTGCAAGTTGCAATACACGCACAGCCTTATACGGACGCGAGAAAGCGAGCTCAGCCTCTCCTTCCTTCGCCTCCTTCGCCGAGTCGCCTCAGCCGTTAACCCTTCTGATCCGGACCGTGGAACCCGGTCCTGGACGTCAAACAGGACCAGATATGCTACGCTGCGGCGCCGAACTGGTGTATATGTATGTACGTGCGACTACGATCAGCTCTCCGGGCCAGGTGCAATCGACAGGTCGCTACCGCTGCGGCCGCAGATATCGTTCGTTTATCGATCGTCGTGGGATCAGAGACGAGCGATGCTCGTGAAAATTTTCTTCCGATCGACACCGTTTAAATTACGGGAGACATCAAAATTACAATCGAATAATAGTAGAACTTCAGAACAATGGAAATACCAATAATGCTGCTCCACTTCTTTCTACATTACAATACCATTAACAATTAAAGTGTCACAAAAGACACTCAAATATTCTGTTTCGTTGCTATAAAAGACTCATACACCGTGCTACCAAAAGAATGACGAGGTATGTTTTAATACCGGCCATGAATTGAACTATTGTACAAATCCCCTTAAGCTCGATGGGGAAAAAACGTACCGGAGAACAATAAAGGAATCGAGAGTCAAAGAGACAATGGCGTACGAAACTAAATAGATCGTCTTTGCTTCGCAATGCTTTTCTATTTTTACGATGGAACGTCAAGAGAGAGAATCTACGCAAGAACTTCGCCAGGATTAGAATCCGACTATTTTCAGATTGTTTCTTGTACTTCGCTTTCTATCATTCTCATTTTATCTTTCCGGTTTTGTTTCGTTCACCGTTAAAAAATGACTTTTAACAATTTTTTAGTCCTGCACGTACTGGAACTTAAGACGATAGAATTGAAATTTATTTAACCGAGACTTTAGAATCGCGAACAAAATTAATAAAAAAATTGCTCTCCAATACAAGCACAAGCATTAGCAAAACACCATTGAGTATCACCAAATAATTCCAATCCAGTGTGACACGAAACCGTCCCAAAATTAATTAACGATGGCATTAAAATAAATTCATCACGGTACAACTACACGAGCAAGCTTACCAACGATGAAACTCGGGAATAAATTACCGCGCGTACATATGCATGCAAAGTCCAATAAGCAATAATGCCGACCCGAATTTCAAATAAAACCACGTAACGCGAGGCATTCGCGCGAAAACTTTCCGCGATATTGTTTAGTATTCAATATACGATCGGGCCTCCCTATTTTTCTCGCGAAAACTCACAGCTTTCCCCGGCATTCGCTGTCGAAACGAAAAAGAACTTTTCGAAAGAGGGGCATCGGCGTTTCAAGTTCGTCGGCGCGCACACTTCTTATTCCAACGATCACACAGTTTTAGCTTCGCTACTTCCCCGTCCCTACTTACGAATTTAAATTTACCTCGGCCACGCGTTTACGGAGACCATTCTGTGAAACTCAACCGGGGACCCGTGCCATTTTTACGTCATATCGCGGAACGAATCGAGCAACGGGGGGAGAACGACCCCAGCCGGGAAATGGGACGAAAATGGAAAGGGGGGTGAAGAGGGGTGAAAGAGGTGAGCAGAGGGAAAACAGAGGGGCAGGAGCGGGAAGAAGGAGAAAGACGGGGAAAAGTAAAAACTTGGAAACTGCGACGCGGGTTGAACGTGTCTGGAAAGAAGACGGAATGGAATAGGGGAAACTGGAGAGCCCATGGCAGAAAGAGGAAGAAACGGCCAGAAAAACCACCAGCATCGTCGACGTTACGTGTGCGAAGTACATATTGCTATCGAGAGCTCGATTCGTATTTAGACATGGTTGCTCGTTCATACCGCGAAGAAGCCTCAAAAGCCTTTACGCCTTTTGATTTTCAGGAATTTTCGAACCAACTCGCGCACCAATCCGTAGCACTCTAAACGGAGTCGAATTTGATTGTTACGTCTTGTATGCACATTGTTATAATAAATACTGCGCATCGTTTTGCTATTTAATAGATATCTGCCAATATACGTATAATTTATTTCAATGAATCGCAATAATTTGTACCATTTTGTATAAAGTGCCGTTCGATCACTTTTGTTATTCGCTGCACGTGTTATCGTGCATGGCGAAACATTTTATAAAATTGCACGCTGTAGATTTACATGTAATTAAGATACGATGCGTTCATCAGCGCTGGCCAATATTATATCGCTGGTTATTTATTTAAAAGAAAGACGAATTGCCTTTATACAGCTTAATCGAATTGTACGTAATGCAAAATTTATCTCTATATTACTTTTTAAATATGAGTCACGTATTTCGAATTGCGATACACCCTGGAAATGTCGAAATGCACTGAAGTGAGCAGTAACACGATAATCATGGTACATACTCTACTTAATTCCATTTATTTCCCAACTAATTTCGTATTTAAAAAACTTGTAAGATATTATGTTGCACGAAATCAACCTTGCAGAAATGATCTTTACGTGAAATAAAACGAAAAAAGACACACCTTGACACGTTCAATAGGACTATTCAAACGTGAATAGCATACCCACTCACGCAATAACACGCGAAAAATAAACAGGCAATAATATACTGTTTCTTTCATTCTATATACGTGTAACAAAATTTCCATCGATTATCCAATATTTTTTTTAATGCACAAAGGTTTCCAACAAAACACGTAACGTACACAGGGGGCGACAAGTAAACACAGGTTCCTTTGAAACGTCATGAAAGGAAAATGTCCCTGAAGAGTACCTTAAAATATTGCATTATTCCATTTCGGTTTCGCCATAAATATACGCGACGTAGAAAAGCATAATGCACGGCTTAATACGAGTGTATCCGTTTCTTTTCTAACGCTACAACGCTACCCAGCCCGCAGCCCGATGTAAAGAATGGTGGTAACAAAGGGACGAAAAATATTCCTCGCGAATTATTTCAGGGCGGATGGTTTCAATGAAAATAAATTCAGTAATTCACTGACTGCTAGTACTTATCGGAAATTGTGGTCGAATGTGAGGTCCCAATAGGAGACAAGAAGACGCAATGAAGATAAGATGAAAGAGACGTAAAGCATTGAGAGATGGGGAGAGGGAGAGAGAAGTGTATATAAAGAATAGACGAGAGTGGAGTGAGAAAAGAAGAGAGAAAACTCGCGCACGTTCCAGTTGGCACATAAAAATAGTAACCTCGGTTTGGTTTTGCCAATTTAAGAAACTGTTTCGCTCAATCCCATTTGTGGAGCTCTCGGCAAGGCTACAAAATGCTCCATTCGAACGATCTGTAGTTACTATGCTCTTTCCTTGCATCCCACTCACAGTCGACATAAGCGCGGAGACATTTAAACTGACTTCTATGTTACGGCAGGCTTGGACTGTCTCGACTGATAGGTGCGATTCTTCGTGAAACCTACTTGTTGTGTTGGTCAGGCGGGAGCAACGTTATCAAATTAACAAAATTTTTAAACTATAAATAATTCGTCAGTGTTAAAAATCGAACGCGATTTCGAGAAGAAAAATATTCATTAATTTAAAATAAAACTGGGAATGAAATTTGATGTTGACGAAAAAATGGTCGAACGGAATTCCATAAAAAAAGTTTTTATGCTTGTATGTAATGTGAAATATTGATGTAAAAAAACGAGATACTGCTAGAACGGGGTACTGCTTGGTATATTTATACGTTACTTGTTACACGAAGTTTTATAGTAGAATGTTTTCAGTTTCTATATACTTGTTAGAAAGTTTCAGGTATTCTGCGTATGGTCATGAAATATATTAGACTTACCTCTTAGTGAATCCGCCGTTGTTGCCAGAAGACCTTGCAAACTTCTGCTATGGTGATGAATCAAGTCGTGAAAATCTGCCCTGGCTTGATGTCTTAACTGTTCTTCAGTTTCCCGATTGCAGCACATGCCATTACAGGTTGCTGAAATAAAATTTACATTTGAATTCAAACTTGCTTCTCTCGAATACTTCTAAAATGAAGTTTTGATAACATTAATATTCTACAAATAACTATAATTATTACTTGAATAATATAAAATAATAACTATCCGTTTAATAAATACAAGGAAATAAAAGTTTAATTTCAGCTCCAAAACCTATAATATATTTTTTAAACGTGATTTACATATCATAATTGAATCAGTCTGCGACTCTATTGCGATTTATGTACTATAATTTCCGTTACAAAATATAGCTCACTCCTGATTTATAATCAAAAGCATAGAACATTCTTTCAATGTTATCTTTATTTATTGTTTCAATTATATATTGAAGCATTATACTAAATATTTTAATTCGATGTCGTTGCCTTGACGTTTACATAATATGTATATCTGCGATATTCAATCCGAAATACGTATCATATCATGCTCGTAATGTGGGCATGCATCATCATTAATAATGGCTGCAGCTTTCGTACCAAAATAACAAAGCCTTTCTGTCTACTGCAGGACCATTCAAGCGCAATTATTTTGTTAATTACCAACGGACTATTCGGTTACACAGGGACTACACGTACAGAGCTAAATCATAGAAGTCACATTAACGACCCTGTGATTATTCTGTAAAATAATTAACTTTATACGAGAATATATTCTTCAGTCTAATACAAAATTTCGTCGCAATTGAAACATCCGTCTTTAATAATAGAAAAATGCATAAAATTCAACGATATTCATGCAACATTTTCAACAACTTATTTAATGTATATGCATAAATATTCCATTTCTGTTCTCGTTATAAATCCTATCTCCACAATGAATATCCTGAATCTATAAAAACGAAACCATGGAAATATTCGTATTCAATGTACGATGTACCATAACAGTTTAAGAACTAACGACGTTTCATCCAGGCAAATACTGTTCACCGTTTGCGAGGAGCACGTCGCGTCACGACGGTCGTTCAGCGTGAAACGTTAACCAATAGTGGTGCAGTGTAAAACGATTTCAATAATCGTCCGACGGTTCTTTCTACAGCCCAATTTACCGTGACACGAAAACGTGAAATGCACGTCTTGCGTCCTTTCGCCTCGTGCAATTACGGCGCAACGACGATTGCTCGATAAAATACGATAGACTTGCATCTATGTCGCAAGGGTCACGGACGGACAAATAGAACGAGGCTAACGGGATCCTCAAGAGGTCCTGGCTCGTTTCAATAGGTCCTTTCGGCCTTATTCTACTTTTCATCCAGCTCCTACTTGCCGCCACCGATCGTCTGCCCTCACTGCAAATAGTATACGTGCCAAATTTCCACTAACGTGCACCACCCCTTGTGCATATAATTTTTGCCCTCGTGAACAGCTCGGACACTTCTGCACGAACCACCTTAATTAAATGACGAAATGGAATAAAAAGTATTTTAATATTTCGAAGTTATATATCGCAGAATTGAAACAATGAGATATTGTTGAATTGTGAGCAAGTGTGGAATATAAACTTGAATTTAATGGGAAATAGGAAAATGCTAACAAGATCCACAGATACATACAACGCCAAGTTACCTGAACAATAATTTCGTTTACATTTAATGAAACATCTAAAACATCATACGAGCAATACAAATTTCAATTGAGCCAAGTTAAATTTAACTAGCTCTAAAACCACTAGCAACAATGTGTCATAGCATATCCTTCTATTTGCCTGTTATGCTCAATTAAACAAAATTATTCGACGAATCGCGGTATGAGATATCCATGGGTGTAATTCAACGAACCCACGTAACAATACAACATACGCACCTCGCATCGTGGCGACATTCGCAACAACGAGTATCAGACGATTCTCCCAATTTAATTTCATTTAGGATCACTTAAACGGTCGCGGTGCAACAACCGCCAAAATACCAGAAGGCAACTGGGCATGCCGACAAACGAAATTAAAAGACCTAATTGTGACCTGAATTAAATTAAAAGACCTGACTGTGAAATCCTGAGCAGGTTAAAATCATCTCAACATCCTTTTACGAACTTTCGTACACTTGCTATCTACGTTAGTAATTGGCGGAAATAGATCGACTGGAAAATGTACGACACTCTTTCGTGTTGGGAAATTTCATTTCGACGAAAAATAGATTGCAAATGGATGAGGTTTAGTACCATAAACGCCTGTTTTGTTTTTACATTACATGCTTATACAGTAATCATTCTCTCGCGTCTTATAAAAATAACAATGCAGCATTTTTATAGCATGAACGTATAATTGTATTCACGCTGACACTATTTATACATCGTTTTAACTTTCATTCTCAAAAACACATACGGATTCCGAATAAAAAACGTACAATCAAGCACACATAACTTTGCCTCTAACATAAATGCAAAACAGTCCCGAGAACATAACGCAAGCTTCTTTACATAAATTCAACGAACTTATTATTCCGACCTTTCTAAACCCCCAAATCTGTTTCCAAATTCGAACTTCTATTTATCATATACAAATCAAGTTACATCCCCGCTACGCGCACGATGACGACGTGGAATATGTTAGATTGAAATATTTGAAGGATACACGAAACATCTTCAATGCTACAGTTTCTCCCATTATTCATCCCCGCTGACGAATCATCTCGCGCAAACTATGAACGACATTATTCATGACGAACGTACGAAAAATCACCCCGACGGAAGTTATCGAACTGTAGATGGTGAACGATGAATCATGAAGAATCGTGGCGGAAAACAGCAGCAGGTTTCTTTTTTTATTTTTCTCTCGATACCTGGCCACTCTGTGTGGCGCTACCTAGACCGGTCAAGGTATTCCTAGTGGCGAGCACAAAAGGACCGACTGACAGGGGAAAAAATAGGAAGGACATCGGGACGGTGTCTGGCGTGACAGGAAACTTTACGATTCCACACCGGTTTTATGGAACGTTCTATCCATGCTCTACCCACGGCACCGAGGGGAAACGAAGACGTTCGATTTCTCGAGTGAACGTCGAAGAGCAATGTTTGCCTTCCTAAAAATAACCCGATTAGGGATAAGCGGACGAGTAACGCGACAAATTGTACTTCGCGACGAGAATACGAATTTATCAAGCGATAGCGAAGTTTTCGCAACGATTTCGATAACGCCGGTGTTATTTCATCGTTCTAATTGCGCGGACAGGAACCGGACGATAGTGCGTACAATGTCCGTGCACATTGTGCCCCGAGTTTCGCCGTATCGGCCGTTTTGTTTTTACTTTGTCGAAGCATTGACTGTCAAATGCATTCAATTTCTGTCACTGCTGAAAATGTATTATTTATGGAATTGCAGAATATTTGTTTGTTAGTGTTCATTTTAGTCTTTTGTTTCATTTCACCGATATGTCGCGTCGAATTTCAGTCAGATTG
Organism: Nomada ferruginata; assembly: GCA_963583965.1. Lineage (NCBI taxonomy): Eukaryota > Metazoa > Arthropoda > Insecta > Hymenoptera > Apidae > Nomada > Nomada ferruginata. Next base: position 7,339,611 of record OY757214.1, on the reverse strand, counting down.
CATTTGTAAATTAATAATAAAACACATAGGATAGTGGGAGAAATAACCACATGATAGAAATAACAACTGTAATATCTAACAGAGACCTCGTGGTTGTTTCTTTCGCAACGAATATTCGTCAGTGCTCAGTTTTAACATTCGTGAAATCGTAAAATTTGTATGCAGACTTCTGTATCCATAAAAGCCGGCCGAAAATTCCGGCTCACCTATGCAAACATTCTATTCAAATCTCCCACCTCGTGGAATCTTAAGAATCGTGAGCTCCAGAGGATGGAGGTGTTTATTTGCAAATATTAAGTTTGTAGTAAATTGAGTCTAAAAGATTTTCTTTCTTGCACCTTTCTTTATTCTTCGTATTACTGTGTTCTATGATAGAACACAATGAAATAATGTACTATATAAAATAGTAATTACAAAGATATCAGTAAAACTTTTATATAAACTCTTCATCTTCTGTAGCCTTCGATTCTTTATTCGAGTACACCCGTTGTTCGTGAAAGTGCTCGATTTTCCTTTCTTAAATATACTTCATGATTGAACCAAACTTATTTGATATCCGGTAGCTATTAATTTGCGCTGCTGTCCGTACTTTGAAATTATCCTGTAATTTATTGCGCATAATGTTAGACCTAATATTACGGATAGCTGAGAAAGTAACACAGCTACGACTAGCATAAACGGTGATTAATCAAACGATTTACAAAAGGAGGAAAGGGTGTCCACTTGAAACGGTTTTGTCGCCAACCTGTTTCGTCCAATGTCGATTATAGATTCACATGTAATTGCATATTGCAAGCAGTGCATTCGCAAAATAAAATTATGCCGCAAAGTGGGACAGCTGAATATACCATACGCAATTTGTCTTTACGATTCCCTTTTACCTTTAATTATGAGAGACCCGCAGCTGATTCCACTTTCAGAAACACCCTGTATGTAAGTACACATTGTACATAGGTCCTGTTAATGTCGCGGGAGCAAGAATCCTTGTACCTGTGAAATGGCGGAGGCGCCACGAATAAAGATAGAAAAGAAGCGGAGAAAAAAAGGGAATAAAAGGGACCGACATCGAGAATGTCTCTCGAGCGGTTTACGATACGTTGTTGGGGTGTGGTGCAGCTCATCGGGAGACTATGAAAAGGCTTCGTTCTCACGGCAAATACCATACGTTTTTTCCTCCGATTCTCTTTTTTTATGATGCATTTACACGCAAAGCATGAAATAACCTTTCGGTGCTCGAGTATACTATAATACATGGTCGCCCGATTTTTGTTTAAAAATTTAAGGTTTTCGAGATGATTCAGTATAGTATATTGAATACACACATAAACTCATTAATTTCACTTTTTGCATATCGCTGAATTTCGATAACGAAGTTATTGAAGCTGAACTTTTTTGTAAGCAAAACAAATTACTTTGATAATTCGGTCGTTCGCTGTGAATGAGTTTAACCATTCAAATGGAAATTCGAAAGAAATGCCGGTTGAACTCAGCTGAATATAACGTGGACGAACCGAAGAGAGTAAGATTCAGAAGAGTCTGTGAAGAATTAGCTAGGAAGCTTAAAATATCACAGTTGCCTCTCCGGAGAGGTAACGTAGAGACCATGAACAAAGAAAGAACTTTGAAAAGCCGGGAAATATGGAAGTAGCGTTAGAATGCTTTTGCTGTAAACCCAGTCACATATCCTCCGCAGGATAATGGATTTGAAAAATCCCACAAAAAACCAGATATAAAGGGGCCAATGTTTTCACAGAATATTACACTGTGTAATCCTTTTCTACTTAACGCTGCATTACAATCTGTAAGAGTATTTCACTGTGTCACCTACTTAATTAAACGTGCATTCATAATTATTATATTTAAAAGAGTGTCACGTTTTCCCTATGCAAATGAATCTACGACTATCTATGGTGCTGTAACCAACCAAGTGTTGGTTTACACTTGGTGTACCACCGAAAAGAGCGGCGGAGCGAATCTGCAAACGATTTATAGGGTTAAATTAAGAACATTAACGTCATGACACTCGAATCGGCTGGATCGTACAGACGATTATCTCTCTCCACTTTCTCTGTTAGGTGTGATGTACATACGGCACTTGACGCAGGGAAGTGCATAAAACCGGAAGCTACATCAGCGACCCTTCGTCCTCGATTCGACGAGAGGTTACAGTCGTGTAAAGTGGGTTAGAATGCGATAGCCCAGAGAGAGCTATTCGTTCATTCAATGCTCTCCTGAGTATAATACCGTATTTAACAACGTATAGAAAATCGACACACGATTGCTTCTCCGGATAATAACGTTTATGACTTAAAGGCCATTGAATTTGCTCATAATACCGTACAATTTTCTTCCCATGTGAACCGTGTCCCTGTTAACACCTGCGCTTCCCTTATTACATCTTTCAACTGCGATGCCACGATTTTTTATATCGATACTATTTATTTCATAATCGCTGTTTAGTAATATACAAAGTGTAATCATATTTTACTCTTTCTCGTATGGTGGAATAGGCACTTCATTTACTAACCTTTAGACATAGACAGGGCATTGCAAAAGAAATAGTAGATATTGAATATTTGATCTTTTTAATAAAGCTCGAACCATTATCGTACAGTGGTATATATATATATATACATATATACTTCGTGCACAAACTTAGATAGAGAAGATGTCAGAAAGAAAAACCAGAATGAATTATTTTGCTCTTTTCGTGCTAGTGACGTTGATACCTTGCTTGGTGTCCGTGCCTAAACGATTTAACAATTAATAGTTCACTTCCGGCGCGTTCGAGATTATTTAAGGGAATCTAGATGAATAAACGATATCCTGAACCGCCTAGCCGCATACTGTGGTATCGATTTGGCTTGCCTTGAATACGTTGCGTGCGATTGCAGATTTTGCCGCGATTATTACCGGAATTCGTTCAAAGCTGGCTAAATCTTCGTAGCCATAATCGAAACTGAATATGGCCTTTTATAATTTACAATATTACGTTCAATATTACCTACAATGTAACGGTAATGAAATTAGAAGGTTTCAGCAAATAGTTCAACTGGAAACATGTTCGGTTCTATTCAATAAGCATCGTCTGTATTTTTGGAGCACCGATTCGCCCATTCGCTGTAAGCTAATTATTTTGCACAACAACTTTCTACTATCTTCACTCATTACTTAATCATTTCGCTCGGCGATTCTGTCACTTTGATCCCAATCGTATTACAATAATCTTTTTATATCTAAACGGTTAACAAGCGACTAACTCCACTATATTAATTTTTTTTTCTTTAATTTTACTAATACCTCTCAAATTCCAATTTACAAGCACACACAAATCTTCTACCTTTCGAAATCTGTTATTTTCACGTTACGTTGCCCGTTAATATCCTTGCAATACACTTACATAATCGTCTCGAAACAGGAGTGGCATAAAAATGAGGGTCTAAATTGCCAGTCCTCATTTATGTTCGTTCCTTTCGATTGAATCAAAATTGAGCCCAATTAAATGAAACACCACATGTCGATACATAAGGGTAGGTGAAGTAGATCAATCTTTTAATACAGCAAATTTTCCGCAATGTTCTTGGAACAGTGAATTTATCGATTCATTCAAAGTACCGCCGACAGGGTTCATCTACACTGTTTGATTGGCAAAATTAATTAAGGTCGTAACGTAACTTTTCACGCGTAATTAACCGGCTGATGGCCGTTATACTGGGAAATTCGCGATACGCAATAGATTCGCGTTAACAGAGCCAACGGGAAGAAATTTTGTAGAATTTAATATTATAGATGCATTGATCCTAGTACTCCTAAACCCTATTTAACATCCAGTAATGAGAATATCACACTTAAGAGTATACAAAACAATAAATCATTTTTACAGAATTTTTCACGCAAAGGGCCAACTCTAATTAAACATTCCTTGACTTATAGAATCCACGAACACCTCCCATAGAAATTCAAGAGATAAATTTCCCGATATCCATGCACAGATATCTACATAGTATTCGAATAAAATCGAATGAAAGATAGGCACGATGTAAGATTTATCACTCACACGACAATTGAAGTAGGTTTTTACAAGAAGCACTCAAGTGTTATTTGATGTAATAGCACTAAGTGTCCGCTTAATGCAACGACCCTCGGGGGCTACCAAATAAAACTTCGCAATTAAATTGAAGGGGCTATAATCAAGACTTTCAGTTCATTTCCTCCAATGAATTGCGAGGGGCCGGTAGTTTTCTACGATTTCAAAATTTTCCAGCAACTGCCAAGAATTAGCTGATTTTAAACGAATACAGTTTACACCATTCAACGTGACTCGTGTACCTAACAGATCCTTGGAGCAATTGTATCGAAACGATCAAATATCTCAAACGCAAGTTAACGTATGGTGATATGTATTAGGTGTACCAATAAGTGACTTTCATGGCATATTAACAATGTAATGGGACAAAACAATCCATTTGTAAAAGTAATTTTAATCGCATTTCCACACTATTTTCTGTCTTTTCCAGAATGTTAGCAATTTCAACTCATTGGAACACTGAATGGACACTGGTTATCGTTTTTCTGATAAAATCATCAGACCACTTTATTATTACGTCGATGCCTTTGAAATGTATGCAAAAGTTTTGATGGATTCTTTACCCCTAGAACTCCTGAACCTGCAACTCACGTGTGAAACGTAGGTCGTTTCCTTTTCCCTGTAGCCACAGTTTCCTCTCGATTAGTAATCAGAATAGCAAATTTTCAGGTGAACACAGTAATAAATCATTCTTTGCGAATTTTTTTGCACAAAGTGAACAGTCTTAAAATTAAAAAATTGTCGCTTTATGGGTTCCACAATCTGGGAGTTCAAAGATTAATAGGTAGTAGAACCGGTACCATCTCGCCAAAATCATTAGACAAACTATTGAAGCTTTTTGTTTGTATGGTAATCTATGTATTACCAGTTGTTAAAAATATAAAAATGTGTGCATTTCATTTGTTATGCCACGAACGAAAGTCGCAAACAACAAATGTGTATGATATTGTTTATGAATAAATGATATTAGCTTACTTGTTAGTACACTTAATAAATTAATAAAGAAATAAAAAATAACGATCACCAAAGTAATCAAACAATGACAAAATCGATCACTCACTTTTAGCTATATCCTCGGCTGTAGCCTGCCTCGCAACTGCAATCGTGACATTCTTGCTCTCGAAGAAGGGCTTGACTCGTTCACAATCGCCGGGCACAATATCAGTATCGTTTCTCGGATGTTCCGCGAAACGTGGCGATCGTGATGATACGAGATCGGTGCAACCGCACAGTAATATCACGATCGACACAGGTGCCAAAACGGCACGGCCTCGATACCTCTGTATTATATTCATGTTGGCAAAATAGCCCAATCGGCAAAACGGATCCAATCGAGCGTGACAAAAAACGAAATTGAAAGAAAGAGAAATTAAGCAAGAAGGGCCGGTATATATATATACATTTACATATATATATATATGTAAGTTCTATAATTATAAATCGTGCTTAAGAGCACGAGAGAGGAAAAGAAAAAGAGACGGAGCAACGAGACGATTCAATTCCTCCCCCTCCTCCTCCTGCGTCGTCACGTATTCGGCACGATCGTTCGAAGAGTCATCAACCGCGGGTACGAAACACGGCTTCACCTCGGCTCCTCTTCGTTCTTCGAATCGGTCTCGCTGTCAAACGGCACGGCAACGACCGCGGGTGTTACTGTGAGATCTCGTGAAGCGCGAGTAGACGTGCATTTGGTGTGCTCACGATGGACGGACAGACGAAATGACGGCTATAGTAATCACGACATGCACCGTCGAGACCGTGTACCACCGTGCTATGGCCCGCACACATGCACACGCGACCACTTTTGGTACACCACAATAATAAGCACACACATGCACGCACGTTTAACCGCACGCAAGCATGCATGCATGCACCACGCGAAACGCGTTCCACGAGTAGCTCGATGCGACTGAAGTGCCGTGAGCGGCACCCGCGTATTCACGATTCGACCGACCGGCACTTTCCCCCACTACACCAACCCTCTGATCCGTTCGCCACCCTATACCCTCTACGGTCTAACTTGCAATCCATTCTGTACAAAACCGTCTGCACAGCCGTGTATTTGCTAACTTACCTACGCGCGCGACGGTTACTGATGTCGTTGGAAGACGTTACGCGCCGCCACGAATCATTGCCTTCTCAATCGTTTTATTTAATAACCGATAAAATCACCGACGAGTTATAGGCACAGACGAGATATATGAATAGACAAATCACCCAATGTATTTTTTCGACCCGAATTCCTGGGTACCTGAGGTATCCATTCCATTTCCGAGTCACTCGCAACGTTACCAACAGATTATAGAAAACGATGTTAACGCTGCCTACCGTAGACCGTGAAATTAGATAATTTCAAGAATTGTTTTGCTCTTTGCCGCGCAATGAAAGCGGGACAACACAGGCGGGGCACTAGATGTGACATGCATCTCATTGTCAATTTCATCGCCCCGATGCATCGCGATATGACTTCGACTGAACTAGAACCGAACCGAAGGATATCGTACGACCAGGGATCCTAGCCCAATTTTCCTACCGAAACAATGACCGAGAAATAGCTGTCCTGTTCACGTCAAAGCATTCTCATATATTCAAACAATCGCATGTCCTGTCCCCAACGCTACTTCAGTAAATAATAGTACTTCAACTGATCACTGTTCATGAGCAGAGGACGCTCAAATCAGTGTGGCATTTCCCAGTCGGTATGGCAATCACGTTGGGCCTCGAAAATCCATATGGTGATTTGTCTATTCCTATATCTCGACACCGACCTATATCTCGTCAGTGATCTCGATATCTCGTTCGTGACCTGGATCATCACCAACATCATCTATGAAAATGAAATATAGTGGACCATATAGTAAGGGATTTGTTTTTTGTTTTCATTCATAATATTTGTTAATGTACTTTTGACAAAAATTTGCTTACCTATTTAAGATAATTAACAATCTGATAGAAGCTGTGCCCAGTTGCCAGATTCTTCTTTCACGCTATTGCATCCTTCGAAATAGCAACTAAACCAAATAAGCGCTAAAAAAAATGAGTGCCAAAAAAGAACACCAGGATTCAGAAATTTCATTTAAGCAGAAGTGTGCAGCCACAGTGAGCCATCAAATTTATAATAATAGTTGAAGAAATCGTGCGGAGCCAATGGAAATATTAAAATGGACTCGATTAAGTAGTACATATATCCCATTTACGCCATATGCCGTTCTGCAAATTTAGCGACGCGGAACTAATACAAGTGTTATACAATAAAACCAGCTCGCACGCAAAATCTCGCACACAAAATCGCGCACGAAACCGATTAAAAATATTAGAAGAACAAAGACTACAAATGTGTGCAACACTACAAAAATAGCGATAGATAAAAAGCAGCAATAGATAAAAGGCATAGTTGCAAGCAGAGTACATATAAAAAGCAGCGCTAGATAAGAAGAAGCAATAGAAAAAAGGCATAATTGCAAGCAGAGTACATATAAAAAGCAGCGCTACATAAGAAGCAGCAATAGATAAAAGGCATAGTTGCAAGCAGAGTACATATAAAAAGCAGCGCTAGATAAGAAGCAGCTATAGATAAAAGGCATAGTTGCAAGCAGAGTACATATAAAAAGCAGCAATAGATAAAATGCATAGTTCCAAGCAGAGTACATATAAAAAGCAGCGCTAGATAAGAAGCAGCAAGAGATAAAAAGCAAGGATAGGATTCTTTCTTCTTTCTTCTCTCTTCTCTCTTCATTCTTCTCTCTTCTCTCTTCTCTCTTCGCTATTCGTTCTTCGTTCTTCTCTCTTCTCTCTTCGGTCTTCGTTCTTCGTTCTTCGTTCTTCTCTCTTCTCTCTTCGGTCTTCGTTCTTCGTTCTTCGTTCTTCGTTCTTGAAGATGCAACCCACGTGTAAGTTTTCTATGTTCGCTACTGCCTCTCTCCTACTTGAAGCGATCGTCAGGACTATGAAGGTGCGAACGAGAGTATCGGGCGGATTGAGTTCGCGGTAATACGAAACTACACCAAGTATCCGATATTGGTGTCTCTACTATGCTCAATTTAAAACTTGGAATCTACTATTTACCCCCAAATGGAGTAGGAAAAACAATGTGCGTTGAAAACTAGTAAACGCGGCCCGGAACGGTAAAGCTGGGGCTCGCTCCAGGAAAAGTCAGAGCTTGTGCAAGAGACGCGGATCACCAATCGAGCAAAAAGCCACAACGTCTGTACCAGCGATTGGTTGCAAACATAAACTCAGACCGAGGGACGGGCGCACGCGCGACTTATTGTCGACTCCGAAACGGCACTGAACCGGGGGAATCAGCAAGTGACGGATACGCAAGTCCGTACGAAGGCTTGAATTGTGACCCCTCTAGTCCTAGAGACGGGTCACCAGTCCAAGACAACATGGAGCCTACGGACGAGTGAACCAGCAGCAACTGCCGGCTACAATCCGCTCGCAGCCGCAGACCTACGGCCCGTCCGTGGCCGGTATCCCGGCCCAAATACCGCCCCGAAATCCACTGCGCCCGTGAACCTGGACCCCGGAGCCGAGGAACCAATACATACCCGCAAGAACGAATCACGTGTACTTTTGTCGAGTGGAGTTCGACGACCCATGTAAGGCTAGCACCCACACGAGCGAGTACATCTCGTCCAAACACAACCCTCCAAAGAACGAGCGCCAACCGAAATACGCGACCGACTAAATTGAAAATAGAGAAAAATTGCGGCACGGACTCTATAAGTACAAGAACAGTGACTTTCCTCGTTTCAAATAAAGAGAGGCAATATCGCATAGAAAACTCGCAGAATGGGTGCACTTAAAATTAAATTTCCAGCAACGGCGACACACTTCCCCTAATAGAAACTGTATGATGCAATTCAAGCACGAGACACTCATACGTATGTATTACGGATTCGTGTCTGCACCCAAATTGATATTCGTGCTTCTAGCATGCTCGATATGTTAAGAGACATTGTCTAAAAACTCCCAAGTGGAGATAGTTAAGCAATGAGCATTTTATTTACGCGAAGACAACCCGACGCGAAACGAACCAGCTAGGGCTCGCTCCGAGAACATCTCAAAGCTCCCGCAAGAGACTCCCGAACTCCAATTGAGCACAGGTCATAACGGCTACCAAGCAACTCGTAAGTTAACTCAGAGAACGATTTACATGCGCATGTGCCAACCAGAGTACGACTACCCGTGCAGAGCTAGCAACCACACGAGCGAGTACATCCCACGCAAACCCAAGCGTTCAAAGATGGAGCGATAGCCGGGGGACGCGACCGCCTACAATAAAAATGGCGAACGGTTACGGTACGGACTAAGAAGGAAGGAGTGAAATGATTCCTTTGCAACTAAAGAAGAGTGTCGTCGTGTGGAAAGCGCGTACAAATTTCGAACCGCAACTAACGCATACATACACACATGTGTATGTATACATACGGCGATCCTCTTCGCGATACATAAAAATGGTACCTGTCGCCCAATCGACGTTACCAAATGCCCCCGGCGGACATTTAGTAACGATTAGACTGGACCTCAAATACATGCAGTTCTTGGCTTACTACAGTGCTCTAAACTGGTCTAGAGCACCGTATTAATTTCCAGTCCCACCACGTGGAGGTGACTACAACGGGACCGTTGTCAAGTGTTATCGCGCGCATATACGATCATATGATATAGGAGATTCGCAAACGGATTGATTATTGGTTCACTTCAATATCTAGGGACGTAAATAACAGGATATTCAACATGACAGTGACTGCATCATTCTGAATAACGCATTTTGAACTTTTTTTGACAGAAGTGTGTAACGTAACGTGTGTATGTGACTTTAATGCAAAAAGTAATATAAAATACGCACTTCACTCGTACAATCGACAGTAGTTTGAACGTCCAAGTATAAAGAAACGCACTTCTTCAATTTTTTTTTTTTTTGTGGAAAACGTGCGTCCCCTCGAAATTGAATAAGCGAGAGAATGAACGTCCGAATTAGCTTTGACCACTCAAAACAAATCACACATACCATGGCCTAATTGAAAAGTGTAATTAATCTTGAAATCAATTTAACATCGTCACTCAGCGAACTCATAACTTTCTCTAATATCTCCCTTCAACTATATCAATTCTCGAAAAGCATATTTTTCAAATCAAGAAAATTTTCAAACTATAAGAATAATATAAGACATGAAAATGGAATCACCCTCCATTTGTTAAATTGAATAATACATACACTTTTATGTTTAAAAGTAACTTTCGTTAATTCCAATATCAACTTTTGTCCCCATGTTTTAAATTTAGTATATAAAAAACCGTTAACGTACGAGTCTCATCAGCCATTGCGGCATCTATATAAATGAAGAAATTATAATATACCGGTACGAAGTAGCTTAATGTTTTCGTACGAATGCTTCGTCAGTAAATCAATTTATTATCAATAAATATTTGTATGTAGATATACAAACCAGCATAAAAAGAATCAAACGGCTCACCGATAGTTGGATATACATGCTAACTTAGGTTGGATTCATTTCTATCCTCGAATTCGTGAAAAACGGTCGCTGATCAATCATGGCGAATCGATAGACGCTTCCCAGTCGCCGGCTTCAATTGAATCAACTGATAAATCTTGAAGTATGATCACTAAAAACAACAAGAAATATATGTTACAGTTTGAGTACGAAAAGGCGAATAAAAATATAATTATTTAATACGACCATTACAACTGCTTAAAAACTTAAACTAACTACAGTTAAAATTCTGAAGTGGAATATAGTAGTACGACACTAAACTGCTAAAAGCGTATGCACACATCTATAGTAGCCAACTACAGTAGAACGTGAAAGTATACTAAATACTTAAAATACAAATTCGAACAGATATCGCGCAATATTAAATACGAGAATACAATTCATTACCAAAAAAGGACAGAAACGAAGAGTTATTGTACAAGTGTATGTTTAGCATAAAACAGTTTATCACGGTAACAAAAGATTTACGTTTGTTACAGAAATTTGGATACGGCGATATTACAATTTGTCAAGAAATACAAGAAGTACAATTATGTAACTGGCAGGTAACAATAACGAAGAAATGCAGCCGATCAGCTTAGAATCGCCTTCGATAATAGTTTTGACCATTGCCTCGAAGACGATACTAATTGTCCAGGTCTCACCACGTGGAGGTTGCTGCACCCGGAGACCCACCCTAACCACGGCGTCCCATCCTCCCTCCTTTTCGAGCAAAAATGTAAGAATACATTATGAATATATCCCATTTACGCCATTTGCCGTTCTGCAAATTTAGCGAAAAAGGAAATGTCTCTACCGCGACGCGGAACTAATACAAGTGTTATACAATAAAACCAGCTCGCACGCAAAATCTCGCAGGTAAAATCTCGCACGCAACCGCTTAAAAATATTAGAAAAACGTAAGCTACGGAATGTGTGCACACCTACAAAAGTAGCGAAAGATAAGAAGCAGCAATAGATAAAAGGCATAGTTTCAAGCAGAGTACATATAAAAAGCAGCGCTAGATAAGAAGCAGCAATAGATAAAAGGCATAGTTGATAGCAGAGTACATATAAAAAGCAGCAATAGATAAAATGCATAGTTACAAGCAGAGTACATATAAAAAGCAGCAATAGATAAAATGCATAGTTGCAAGCAGAGTACATATAAAAAGCAGCGCTAGATAAGAAGCAGCAAGAGATAAAAGGCATAGTTGCAAGCAGAGTACATATAAAAAGCAGCGCTACATAAGAAGCAGCAATAGATAAAAGGCATAGTTGCAAGCAGAGTACATATAAAAAGCAGCGCTAGATAAGAAGCAGCAATAGATCAAAAGCATAGTTGCAAGCAGAATACATATAAAAAGCAGCGCTAGATAAGAAGCAGCAATAGATAAAAGGCATGGTTGCAAGCAGAGTATATATAAAAAGCAGCAATAGATAAAGTGCATAGTTGCAAGCAGAGTACACATAAAAAGCAGCGCTAGATAAGAAGCAGCAATAGATAAAAGGCATAGTTGCAAGCAGAGTACATATAACAAGCAGCGCTACATAAGAAGCAGCAATAGATAAAAGGCATAGTTGCAAGCAGAGTACATATAAAAAGCAGCGCTAGATAAGAAGCAGCAATAGATAAAAGGCATAGTTGCAAGCAGCGCTAGATAAGAAGCAGCAAGAGATAAAAGGAATAGTTGCAAGCAGAGTACATATAAAAAGCAGCAATAGATAAAATGCATAATTACAAGCAGAGTACATATAAAAAGCAGCGCTAGATAAGAAAGAGCAAGAGATAAAAAGCAGCAAGAGATAAAAAGCAGCAAGAGATAAAAAGCAGCAAGAGATAAAAAGCAAGGATAGGATTCTTTCTTCTTTCTTCTCTCTTCGCTCTTCGTTCTTCGTTCTTCTCTCTTCTCTCTTCTCTCTTCGGTCTTCGTTCTTCGTTCTTCGTTCTTGAAGATGCAACCCACGTGTAAGTTTTCTATGTTCGCTACTGCCTCTCTCCTACTTGAAGCGATCGTCAGGACTATGAAGGTGCGAACGAGAGTATCGGGCGGATTGAGTTCGCGGTAATACGAAACTACACCAAGTATCCGATATTGGTGTCTCTACTATGCTCAATTTAAAACTTGGAATCTACTATTTACCCCCAAATGGAGTAGGAAAAACAATGAGCGTTGAAACCTAGTAAACGCGGCCCGGAACGGTAAAGCTGGGGCTCGCTCCAGAAAAAGTCAGAGCTTGTGCAAGAGACTCGGATCACCAATCGAGCAAAAAGCCACAACGTCTGTACCAGCGATTGGTTGCAAACATAAACTCAGACCGAGGGACGGGCGCACGCGCGACTTATTGTCGACTCCGAAACGGCACTGAACCGGGGGAATCAGCAAGTGACGGATACGCAAGTCCGTACGAAGGCTTGAATTGTGACCCCTCTAGTCCTAGAGACGGGTCACCAGTCCAAGACAACATGGAGCCTACGGACGAGTGAACCAGCAGCAACTGCCGGCTACAATCCGCTCGCGGCCGCAGACCTACGGCCCGTCCGTGGCCGGTATCCCGGCCCAAATACCGCCCCGAAATCTACAGCGCCCGTGAACCTGGACCCCGGAGCCGAGGAACCAATGCATACCCGCAAGAACGAATCACGTGTACTTTTGTCGAGTGGAGTTCGACGACCCATGTAAGGCTAGCACCCACACGAGCGAGTACATCTCGTCCAAACACAACCCTCCAAAGAACGAGCGCCAACCGAAATACGCGACCGACTAAATTGAAAATAGAGAAAAATTGCGGCACGGACTCTATAAGTAGAAGAACAGTGACTTTCCTCGTTTCAAATAAAGAGAGGCAATATCGCATAGAAAACTCGCAGAATGGGTGCACTTAAAATTAAATTTCCAGCAACGGCGACACACTTCCCCTAATAGAAACTGTATGATGCAATTCAAGCACGAGACACTCATACGTATGTATTACGGATTCGTGTCTGCACCCAAATTGATATTCGTGCTTCTAGCATGCTCGATATGTTAAGAGACATTGTCTAAAAACTCCCAAGTGGAGATAGTTAAGCAATGAGCATTTTATTTACGCGAAGACAACCCGACGCGAAACGAACCAGCTAGGGCTCGCTCCGAGAACATCTCAAAGCTCCCGCAAGAGACTCCCGAACTCCAATTGAGCACAGGTCATAACGGCTACCAAGCAACTCGTAAGTTAACTCAGAGAACGATTTACATGCGCATGTGCCAACCAGAGTACGACTACCCGTGCAGAGCTAGCAACCACACGAGCGAGTACATCCCACGCAAACCCAAGCGTTCAAAGATGGAGCGATAGCCGGGGGACGCGACCGCCTACAATAAAAATGGCGAACGGTTACGGTACGGACTAAGAAGGAAGGAGTGAAATGATTCCTTTGCAACTAAAGAAGAGTGTCGTCGTGTGGAAAGCGCGTACAAATTTCGAACCGCAACTAACGCATACATACACACATGTGTATGTATACATACGGCGATCCTCTTCGCGATACATAAAAATGGTACCTGTCGCCCAATCGACGTTACCAAATGCCCCCGGCGGACATTTAGTAACGATTAGACTGGACCTCAAATACATGCAGTTCTTGGCTTACTACAGTGCTCTAAACTGGTCTAGAGCACCGTATTAATTTCCAGTCCCACCACGTGGAGGTGACTACAACGGGACCGTTGTCAAGTGTTATTGCGCGCATATACGATCATATGATATAGGAGATTGCATATACGATCATATGATATAGGAGATTCGCAAACGGATTGATTATTGGTTCACTTTAATATCTAGGGACGTAAATAACAGGATATTCAACATGACAGTGACTGCATCATTCTGAATAACGCATTTCCTACTTTTTTTGACAGAAGTGTGTAACGTAACGTGTATGTGACTTTAATGCAAAGAGTAATATAAAATACGCACTTCACCTGTACAATCAACAGTAGTTTGGACGACCACGTATAAAGAAACGCACTTATTCATACTTTCGGAAAAAGTGCGTCTCTTCAAACTTGTGCGAGCGAGAAAGTGAACGCCCAAGCCAGCTCTGACCTCACAAATAAAGTAATCGCGTGACATGATTTTTACCTTCCATGCAAAAATAACATAAATAACATAATACAATCAATAATATCATAATTTGAACGTCAACGTATAAAGAAACGCATTGTTTTGGAAAAAGTGCGTCCTTTCGAAATTGACTACGCGAAAAAGTGAACGCTCAATGCAGATGTGGCCACTAAAAAAGAGTATGTATGCAGGCTGTACCCTATTCGAAAAGTGCAACTGATATTAAAAATAATTTTCCATCGTCACTCAGCGAACTCATTCATTATCTTAGCATCTCCCTTCAACAGAGTCAACGCGACGAAATCAAATGAACAAAATTATCGAAATACATATAAGAATTCATGGATTAAAATCAAACGACCTTCAATTTCTTATACACTACAGTGTGTCTCTTAACAACAACTTCTGAACAACTTTTTCCTTGACTAAAATGTGGTTTGCAGCTTCATTTTTAAGTTATTATCGAAAAACACTGGCCAATGAGAGGGCCCGCCGGGCGGCCGCTGGCGCGCGCTCAGGCACGAACCTATCAGCTGTCGTGATGTGGGGACATCGAGGGTACCGACGGAAGCGTGCGGAAAATGTTACATCGTCATAATTAAGAATAATGTGGAATAATTTGTTATTCATGAATAACAAATAAACTAATAAGTCGTTTAAGAACAGTGTCCGATACGTTCATTCATTATCCGGAAGGAATAAACTGTTTTATTACTTATGAAAAAAATATTTTTTTAACAGCACGTTATCAGGTGGATAAATTATGTTTTCAGAAAAACTATTTGCACAACTAATGTTAGAAAAAGCTAGTTAAACTTACCCATTCGTCCACGAATTAACTTGCTTAACATTGGGCGAATCCTGACCTCGGCAACGCTCAACAGCTGATGTTACGGCTGGGTTAGAATCCTTGCACGATCACTTCAGTTCACGATAACTTCACTTGACAGTCACTTGCACTTGCCACTGTGAAATGTGGAGATATTTAAAAACAATTTATTGTTCCTACGTTTAAACATTTCGTAATATTCTGCGTTTGTACGATTCATGTTGCTCGTTCGGTTAGCAAAGCGACTCTGCCAGCTTAAACGTTCGCACTCGCTTCCACACGCACACGCACGCACACTGTCTCCAAATTTAGTGGAAATCGGCGGCAGATACCGATCACACAGGGCAGCATCAGTCCCTGCGTTGTGTGCGTCGCAGCAGTGCGAGCGTTGGAACTACTATGTTATCCGCATTAAAGAACATGTGCGTGTGCGTGTGGAAGCGAGTGCGACGTTTAAGCTGGCAGAGTCGTCCTGCTATCCGAACGGACAACATGAATCGTAAAAACGCAGACTATTACGAAATGTTTAAACGTAAGAAAAATAAATCGGTTTCAAATATTCCCACATTTCACAGTGGCAAGTGATAGTGATCGTGAAGTGAAGTGATCTTGAAGTGAATTCACCGTGAGTGTAGTGAGTTCATCGACCCGGCCGGTGACATCAGCTGTTGAGCGTTGCCTAGGTCAGGATTCGCACAATGTTAACCAGATTAATTCCTAGACGAATGGGTAAGTTTAACCAGCTTTTTCCCCATTTCTGGGAAGACCCACAGTTAAGAGACACCCTGTATATTAAAGAAAGTATTTATGAGAAACCCATTCCAATCCTAATAACGACCTTTGACAAAAAATTGCTTGCATGGATGCTGTTTAATTCTAATATACACATATGTACAAATTATCTGTTTGCAAAATCGAAATAAAATATTTGTCAAGTTAATGAGAATTATAAATTTTAGGTAAATTCACCAACCTTTTTTTTTATTGCACTTCCTCCGTTGGCGTATGATCCCAGTCATACTTTAATAACGTTAGACAATATTTTGCCTTGCCTTTAAAATTTGTAATAGCTTTATTTATATCTTCAGTGTGATAGCAATGGGATACTATCTATATCGAATAACATAATATTATAGAATAATCAGGATCTTGCGATTATTATATCTATATATATCTATTAAAAACATTGCAAATATCTAAAAATGATTGCAGTTGTATGAATTGAAAAATGTTTTAGTGGAGGATTGATTATATTGATAAAAGACACCAGACCACATAGCAAGAGCTCATGGCGTGAGCTTTTTTTGGCAGAATGTGTAACATGGCACGTTTATGTGCTCTTGATGCAAAAAATTAAATTAAATGCGCAATTCACCAGTACAATCAGTAGTAGTTTGAACGTCCACGTATGTAGAAACCCACTTCTTCATTTCTTTTAGAAATAGAGCGTCCCTTCGAAATTAAATAAGCGAGATAGTGGTCGTCCGAATTAGAATTGACCACTCAAAACAGTATACCATGGGCTAATTAAAAAGTGCAACTAAACTTAAAAAGAACGCAACACCGTCACTCAACGAACTCATTCCTGTCTCTAATGTCTCCCTCCAAATGTATCGATTCTCGAAAAATATATTTTTCAAATCAAGAAAATTGTCAAAATATAGAGATAATATAAGAGATTAAATGGAATCACCCTCCATTTGTTAAATAGAATAATATTATATAAATTTTCATGTTTAAAAGTCACTTTCTTCAATTCTAATAACAACTTTTGTTTCCATGTTTTAAATTTAGTATATAAAAAACCGTTAACGTACAAGTCTCATCAGCCATTGCGTCGTCTCGATAAATGAAAGGGAAAAGAAATGAGCTGACACTTTTTATTCGTATTTTCAATACTGCGATCTAGATTCTAATCAATCGATGTGTTTTACGTCAATCTAATAGCAGTAACACATTTTTTAAAAATTTTAAATTGAATCAAGAAATGTCAATAAATCAATTTTTTATCACTAAATAAATATCCAAACCAGGATAAAGAAAATCATACGACTCACCCATCGTTGTACTTGCATGCAAACTTTGGTTGGATTCATTTCTATCCTCGAATTCGTGAAGAAGGCTCGAACTGAATCGTCTGATAAATCTTGGAGTATGATCACTAAACACAACAAGAAATATATGTTACAGTTTGAGTACGAAAAGGCGAATAAAAATATAATTATTTAATACGACCATTACAACTGCTTAAAAACTTAAACTAACTACAGTTAAAATTCTGAAGTGGAATATAGTAGTACGACACTAAACTGCTAAAAGCGTATGCACACATCTATAGTAGCCAACTACAGTAGAACGTGAAAGTATACTAAATACTTAAAATACAAATTCGAACAGATATCGCGCAATATTAAATACGAGAATACAATTCATTACCAAAAAAGGACAGAAACGAAGAGTTATTGTACAAGTGTATGTTTAGCATAAAACAGTTTATCACGGTAACAAAAGATTAACGTTTGTTACAGAAATTTGGATACGGCGATATTACAATTTGTCAAGAAATACAAGAAGTACAATTATGTAACTGGCAGGTAACAATAACGAAGAAATGCAGCCGATCAGCTTAGAATCGCCTTCGATAATAGTTTTGACCATTGCCTCGAAGACGATACTAATTGTCCAGGTCTCACCACGTGGAGGTTGCTGCACCCGGAGACCCACCCTAACCACGGCGTCCCATCCTCCCTCCTTTTCGAGCAAAAATGTAAGAATACATTATGAATATATCCCATTTACGCCATTTGCCGTTCTGCAAATTTAGCGAAAAAGGAAATGTCTCTACCGCGACGCGGAACTAATACAAGTGTTATACAATAAAACCAGCTCGCACGCAAAATCTCGCAGGTAAAATCTCGCACGCAATCGCTTAAAAATATTAGAAAAACGTAAGCTACGGAATGTGTGCACACCTACAAAAGTAGCGAAAGATAAGAAGCAGCAATAGATAAAAGGCATAGTTTCAAGCAGAGTACATATAAAAAGCAGCGCTAGATAAGAAGCAGCAATAGATAAAAGGCATAGTTGATAGCAGAGTACATATAAAAAGCAGCAATAGATAAAATGCATAGTTACAAGCAGAGTACATATAAAAAGCAGCAATAGATAAAATGCATAGTTGTAAGCAGAATACATATAAAAAGCAGCGCTAGATAAGAAGCAGCAATAGATAAAAGGCATGGTTGCAAGCAGAGTACATATAAAAAGCAGCAATAGATAAAGTGCATAGTTGCAAGCAGAGTACACATAAAAAGCAGCGCTAGATAAGAAGCAGCAATAGATAAAAGGCATAGTTGCAAGCAGAGTACATATAAAAAGCAGCGCTACAGAAGAAGCAGCAATAGATAAAAGGCATAGTTGCAAGCAGAGTACATATAAAAAGCAGCGCTAGATAAGAAGCAGCAATAGATAAAAGGCATAGTTGATAGCAGAGTACATATAAAAAGCAGCAATAGATAAAATGCATAGTTACAAGCAGAGTACATATAAAAAGCAGCAATAGATAAAATGCATAGTTGCAAGCAGAGTACATATAAAAAGCAGCGCTAGATAAGAAGCAGCAAGAGATAAAAAGCAGCAAGAGATAAAAAGCAAGGATAGGATTCTTTCTTCTCTCTTCGTTCTTCTCTCTTCTCTCTTCTCTCTTCTCTCTTCTCTCTTCTCCCTTCTCTCTTCTCTCTTCGGTCTTCGTTCTTCGTTCTTCGTTCTTGAAGATGCAACCCACGTGTAAGTTTTCTATGTTCGCTACTGCCTCTCTCCTACTTGAAGCGATCGTCAGGACTATGAAGGTGCGAACGAGTATCGGGCGGATTGAGTTCGCGGTAATACGAAACTACACCAAGTATCCGATATTGGTGTCTCTACTATGCTCAATTTAAAACTTGGAATCTACTATTTACCCCCAAATGGAGTAGGAAAAACAATGAGCGTTGAAACCTAGTAAACGCGGCCCGGAACGGTAAAGCTGGGGCTCGCTCCAGAAAAAGTCAGAGCTTGTGCAAGAGACTCGGATCACCAATCGAGCAAAAAGCCACAACGTCTGTACCAGCGATTGGTTGCAAACATAAACTCAGACCGAGGGACGGGCGCACGCGCGACTTATTGTCGACTCCGAAACGGCACTGAACCGGGGGAATCAGCAAGTGACGGATACGCAAGTCCGTACGAAGGCTTGAATTGTGACCCCTCTAGTCCTAGAGACGGGTCACCAGTCCAAGACAACATGGAGCCTACGGACGAGTGAACCAGCAGCAACTGCCGGCTACAATCCGCTCGCGGCCGCAGACCTACGGCCCGTCCGTGGCCGGTATCCCGGCCCAAATACCGCCCCGAAATCCACTGCGCCCGTGAACCTGGACCCCGGAGCCGAGGAACCAATACATACCCGCAAGAACGAATCACGTGTACTTTTGTCGAGTGGAGTTCGACGACCCATGTAAGGCTAGCACCCACACGAGCGAGTACATCTCGTCCAAACACAACCCTCCAAAGAACGAGCGCCAACCGAAATACGCGACCGACTAAATTGAAAATAGAGAAAAATTGCGGCACGGACTCTATAAGTACAAGAACAGTGACTTTCCTCGTTTCAAATAAAGAGAGGCAATATCGCATAGAAAACTCGCAGAATGGGTGCACTTAAAATTCAATTTCCAGCAACGGCGACACACTTCCCCTAATAGAAACTGTATGATGCAATTCAAGCACGAGACACTCATACGTATGTATTACGGATTCGTGTCTGCACCCAAATTGATATTCGTGCTTCTAGCATGCTCGATATGTTAAGAGACATTGTCTAAAAACTCCCAAGTGGAGATAGTTAAGCAATGAGCATTTTATTTCCGCGAAGACAACCCGACGCGAAACGAACCAGCTAGGGCTGGCTCCGAGAACATCTCAAAGCTCCCGCAAGAGACTCCCGAACTCCAATTGAGCACAGGTCATAACGGCTACCAAGCAACTCGTAAGTTAACTCAGAGAACGATTTACATGCGCATGTGCCAACCAGAGTACGACTACCCGTGCAGAGCTAGCAACCACACGAGCGAGTACATCCCACGCAAACCCAAGCGTTCAAAGATGGAGCGATAGCCGGGGGACGCGACCGCCTACAATAAAAATGGCGAACGGTTACGGTACGGACTAAGAAGGAAGGAGTGAAATGATTCCTTTGCAACTAAAGAAGAGTGTCGTCGTGTGGAAAGCGCGTACAAATTTCGAACCGCAACTAACGCATACATACACACATGTGTATGTATACATACGGCGATCCTCTTCGCGATACATAAAAATGGTACCTGTCGCCCAATCGACGTTACCAAATGCCCCCGGCGGACATTTAGTAACGATTAGACTGGACCTCAAATACATGCAGTTCTTGGCTTACTACAGTGCTCTAAACTGGTCTAGAGCACCGTATTAATTTCCAGTCCCACCACGTGGAGGTGACTACAACGGGACCGTTGTCAAGTGTTATCGCGCGCATATACGATCATATGATATAGGAGATTCGCAAACGGATTGATTATTGGTTCACTTCAATATCTAGGGACGTAAATAACAGGATATTCAACATGACAGTGACTGCATCATTCTGAATAACGCATTTTGAACTTTTTTTGACAGAAGTGTGTAACGTAACGTGTGTATGTGACTTTAATGCAAAGAGTAATATAAAATACGCACTTCACCTGTACAATCAGTAGTAGTTTGAACGTCCACGTATGTAGAAACCCACTTCTTCATTTCTTTTAGAAATAGAGCGTCCCTTCGAAATTAAATAAGCGAGATAGTGGTCGTCCGAATTAGAATTGACCACTCAAAACAGTATACCATGGGCTAATTAAAAAGTGCAACTAAACTTAAAAAGAACGCAACACCGTCACTCAACGAACTCATTCCTGTCTCTAATGTCTCCCTCCAAATGTATCGATTCTCGAAAAATATATTTTTCAAATCAAGAAAATTGTCAAAATATAGAGATAATATAAGAGATTAAATGGAATCACCCTCCTTTTGTTAAATAGAATAATATTATATAAATTTTCATGTTTAAAAGTCACTTTCTTCAATTCTAATAACAACTTTTGTTTCCATGTTTTAAATTTAGTATATAAAAAACCGTTAACGTACAAGTCTCATCAGCCATTGCGTCGTCTCGATAAATGAAAGGGAAAAGAAATGAGCTGACACTTTTTATTCGTATTTTCAATACTGCGATCTAGATTCTAATCAATCGATGTGTTTTACGTCAATGTAACAGCAGTAACACATTTTTTAAAAATTTTAAATTGAATCAAGAAATGTCAATAAATCAATTTTTTATCACTAAATAAATATCCAAACCAGGATAAAGAAAATCATACGACTCACCCATCGTTGTACTTGCATGCAAACTTTGGTTGGATTCATTTCTATCCTCGAATTCGTGAAGAAGAGTCGCTGATCAATTAATGCGAATCTATGGACGCTTCCCTGTCGCCGGCTCGAACTGAATCGTCTGATAAATCTTGGAGTATGATCACTAAACACAACAAGAAATATATGTTACAGTTTGAGTACGAAAAGGCGAATAAAAATATAATTATTTAATACGACCATTACAACTGCTTAAAAACTTAAACTAACTACAGTTAAAATTCTGAAGTGGAATATAGTAGTACGACACTAAACTGCTAAAAGCGTATGCACACATCTATAGTAGCCAACTACAGTAGAACGTGAAAGTATACTAAATACTTAAAATACAAATTCGAACAGATATCGCGCAATATTAAATACGAGAATACAATTCATTACAAAAAAAGGACAGAAACGAAGAGTTATTGTACAAGTGTATGTTTAGCATAAAACAGTTTATCACGGTAACAAAAGATTAACGTTTGTTACAGAAATTTGGATACGGCGATATTACAATTTGTCAAGAAATACAAGAAGTACAATTATGTAACTGGCAGGTAACAATAACGAAGAAATGCAGCCGATCAGCTTAGAATCGCCTTCGATAATAGTTTTGACCATTGCCTCGAAGACGATACTAATTGTCCAGGTCTCACCACGTGGAGGTTGCTGCACCCGGAGACCCACCCTAACCACGGCGTCCCATCCACCCTCCTTTTCGAGCAAAAATGTAAGAATACATTATGAATATATCCCATTTACGCCATTTGCCGTTCTGCAAATTTAGCGAAAAAGGAAATGTCTCTACCGCGACGCGGAACTAATACAAGTGTTATACAATAAAACCAGCTCGCACGCAAAATCTCGCAGGTAAAATCTCGCACGCAATCGCTTAAAAATATTAGAAAAACGTAAGCTACGGAATGTGTGCACACCTACAAAAGTAGCGAAAGATAAGAAGCAGCAATAGATAAAAGGCATAGTTTCAAGCAGAGTACATATAAAAAGCAGCGCTAGATAAGAAGCAGCAATAGATAAAAGGCATAGTTGATAGCAGAGTACATATAAAAAGCAGCAATAGATAAAATGCATAGTTACAAGCAGAGTACATATAAAAAGCAGCAATAGATAAAAGGCATAGTTTCAAGCAGAGTACATATAAAAAGCAGCGCTAGATAAGAAGCAGCAAGAGATAAAAGGCATAGTTGCAAGCAGAGTACATATAAAAAGCAGCGCTACATAAGAAGCAGCAATAGATAAAAGGCATAGTTGCAAGCAGAGTACATATAAAAAGCAGCGCTAGATAAGAAGCAGCAATAGATCAAAAGCATAGTTGCAAGCAGAATACATATAAAAAGCAGCGCTAGATAAGAAGCAGCAATAGATAAAAGGCATGGTTGCAAGCAGAGTACATATAAAAAGCAGCAATAGATAAAGTGCATAGTTGCAAGCAGAGTACACATAAAAAGCAGCGCTAGATAAGAAGCAGCAATAGATAAAAGGCATAGTTGCAAGCAGAGTACATATAAAAAGCAGCGCTACATAAGAAGCAGCAATAGATAAAAGGCATAGTTGCAAGCAGAGTACATATAAAAAGCAGCGCTAGATAAGAAGCAGCAATAGATCAAAGGCATAGTTGCAAGCAGAGTACATATAAAAAGCAGCGCTAGATAAGAAGCAGCAATAGATAAAAGGCATAGTTGCAAGCAGAGTACATATAAAAAGCAGCAATAGATAAAATGCATAGTTAGAAGCAGAGTACATATAAAAAGCAGCAATAGATAAAATGCATAGTTGCAAGCAGACTACATATAAAAAGCAGCGATGTACAAAAAGCATAGTTGCAAGCAGACTACATATGCCCATAACATATCAATGTATATTTATCTATCTACATCTACATCTTCATTGATGAGTTGCGTAGCTCGGTGACACAACCTAAATTGGAAGCTGAAAGAATGTACAAATGTAAGCACAGAATATTGAATTAATCCCGCTGCCGGGCAGCGAATATAGATAAATAACAGACATAGAGTATTCAAAATTAATACCAGATCGCACGCAAATGGAGAAGTCATGGTAGTCGCATCCAAGACTGCCATCGAAGCAATCACCTTATGCAGCTTTAGTAGCTACCTTTGGTGAGAGGAAGGAACCATTAGGCATTTCATTATGGTCGCAACGGTACCTTAAAAATCGCGATGATTTGTCATCGCAACACTATATAAAAATCTAAGAAAAATATCGCGGTACTG
Source organism: Nomada ferruginata (assembly GCA_963583965.1). Taxonomy (NCBI): domain Eukaryota; kingdom Metazoa; phylum Arthropoda; class Insecta; order Hymenoptera; family Apidae; genus Nomada; species Nomada ferruginata. The sequence continues at coordinate 7,315,371 of OY757214.1, read as the reverse complement.
TAAATACTAATTAAAACCTGTGTATAAAAGAAACACGAAAATTATTATCGCAACGCTAAAAGCAAGTACGTATACAAGTATAATTTAATATAAAAGCTACACTAATTGAAACCACGATATACTTAATCGCAACTCTAATGCAAACCGTATTCAATCGTACGCGACGCTAATAAAAATCGCGATTTGCCCAATACGATGATGAGTGCTGGAAACAATAAACTACAACTACAGCATACAAAAGCGAGCATAGTGACAAAATAGTAAGAAAGAATGGCTCTCCATCCTTTCGATGTAGAGCCATTGATAGTTGCCCTCTTGAGCGACAGTTTGTCGGGCCTCTTCGGCATTTAGCTTCTTCTTTTCTTCGGGCGCAATGTCCGCTGAAACTTAGTCTAGGCTCGAGACTCTATCCGCAAAAAAAAAAAAAATAAAAGTCTAAATCGCGTAGCTAAATGGAACACACGTGGACGAATCACGATTAAATACATTCGTAAAAATTGCGATTATGGAAAATCGTAAGGATTACGATTAAAATTGTAATCGATCTTCGCCTACACGCGCAGCCTCGAGCATAACGCAACACGATCGTTTCGGGGCCAAATCGCGATCGCGACCGCGAAAAATTCGAAAAATCGATGGGCAAAGCCAGAGGCGAACGCATTTTCGTTCGCGCCACAGCTTCACCGTCGACTTTTCAAATCAGATTTCCTGAAACAGGTTGAACACGCGAAATGTTGCCTACCCGACCAGAGACTGTGTCAACCTGCCCGGCCCTACCTACTTATATCTACCAGGCACACCAGAAGGTATACTACCTATCCTACCTAGACCTATATTTCAAAAATGGCAAAGCATTTACACAAACACACATTCCACGTTTCTCAATCAAACACTCGGGTGCAAGAGCCTACACTAGAGAGACGTCCCGGGACGCCCCCGACACCCGAGCTTGGCATACAATCATTCACACTCTAAGGGTACGTACCAATTCCTGAAATCGGCTGACAAAGGCTAGCGACCATTGCGTAAATGTGCGTAAACATATATGCTTGTGCATTACTTTCGTATAAAATATTGATTGTTCAAATATATTGTACACTTTCTTTCAACCAAGTATACTTGGTTCGTATAGTACTCTATTCGTTGCTATATTTTCATAACTCGTTATGGTATTCAATGTATATTTGCAATTACAGCCTAACCACATACACACAAAATGTGGAAAATACGTCGTGCACGGTACACTAGCAAATGTCAGCCGCCAAACATTGTTATGAATTTAAAAACATATGATCATCGTGCCCATTGCCTTTCACTCACCCAAGTAGCACCTGGGCACGTGAGTGAGTTCCTGGCAATGAACACGGCAGGGGTTAAACCTGAAAATCCTGATCTAAAAAGATGATTAGTACACGTAAAATTGCAATAGGTAATAGTGTACTTTACTTTCAATCTCTTTAAAAATGACTCGACTTCGTAATTTATGAAATATCAATAAAGACTCGACACTTACTGATAAATAATTTATTTATTAAAGGAAATGACTGTCATTGAAACTAAATTTACTAAAATAAGCAATGCAATTATGAAATAAATGCAATTAAATATTTACTTGAAAAATGGACAAGCTATTAAATAGGCCTCGGGTGATTCCTTAATCGAAGCAAATTGTTCAAGATAGCTACTCCGATTTGAAAATCTACCTGTATACAAAGTGCCTTCTTGTACATAATGTGTAATAAATTTCATACGAAAGGGACGCGACTATAGCATATGAAAATTAATATTAAATACTATCATTAGCTATGCACACTCAATGCTGATTTTAATATTCGTATCGTTATATTAATTTGTTTTAATTCACGATTACTATAATCATGAAACACTTGCAATAACGAAGTCGAAGGGCATCCGACTTCTGCACTGCGAAACAGTGAAAACAAATTTTTATAGATTATAAATGCAATTATAATTTTAATATACACTGTCCTCAATGAATCTGTATACATTTGTTCAATGCATTTATTAATTTCATCATATATCTTTATCGAAATAGAGGTACCTACATGAACAGTACTTATTTTATTAAATATTTATTTGAATAAAAAATATTTCTATGGATGTTAATTTTTGTATATGAAAAAACGCGGAGTACGAGAAGGCACATCTAACCTTATCTAAGAAATAACGTTACAACTGACCGGTATAAAAACTATACCCATAGCCACTATGCTCGCAAAACTACTAAAAAATACAACCAGTCACCCGTGCCGCTTCGGACCAATCGTCCTACGGCATGATTGGGGACCGGAGGAACCAAAACGCATGCGACTCACTACTTCGTTGATTGCAGATACCAAGGAAGTACTCGTGGAAGACGTCAGGAACATCGCCGAGGCAGCGCAATTGAACTCAACCGTCAGGAAGTGTGCAAACTGTAACTAAACAAGAAGGCAAAGAACATTAAAATCCACTGCTAAATCTCATAATTTAATTCTTCATAGATAACTGAGAATTGTTTAAAGATACTTACATTTCGACCTTTATCAGTGTCGCCCAAAACATCCCCTTCAGTGATGCACTGACTCTACCGACCGCATTGCGCGCGGTCACAAAATTTTCTGAAAGAAAACAGGTTCATCTTATTGAGTGTTTGTTATCAGTGACATTTATGAACAATAAATATGCACGAAAAATATGTAAATATGCACGAAAAATATGTAAATATTCATTAAGAATATGTAAATATGCATTTAAAGTATGTAAATATGCATTAAAAATATGTATATATGCATTAAAAATGTTAAAAAATGCAAGTGTGCATTAAAAGTTTACAAGTATGCATTAAACATGTGCAAATATGAAAAGAAAATATACAAAATTAACAATACAATAACAAATGTAATAAGCTATTGCATATGTTTTTAAATATAAAACATAAAACATATGCATTATGCAAAAGGTACAAACGAAAAAATCGTATTCCAATTGCAATTACGTAATTGTAATTGATATTGAAAATCTAATTGTTTTTACAAGTATTATAACTGTGGTTGTTTCATCTTAGTATCAGTCACACATATAAAATATCATATAAAACCAATATGAAAATATAATTAAAGTACTCACATACACAGGCCTTGGCTGCCTTGAATTATTAGGCATCATTGTTGCTATTGGGTTATTTTCGTTCATATAGTCAACCCTCTCCATACTCCTGTACCAAAGAATAACAAAGAAATTAAAGAAGTGCACGAAAGTAATGATAATTGTGATATAAATAAATAAATAATAAAGCCAAACACCATTTTTATTTACGATCGCTTGTGTTTCCTAGAAATATTTCAACGCAAACGTTACTTGATAAGTGTCTTTTTTTCTTTCGCGATAAATTGCCGATATTTTCCAGGAAAAACATGCTTCCCGGCCATAGGCAGAAACAACGAAGGAATAGCCGCAAATAATGGCTTGTATTATGTTACTACTTGTTTACAACACGACTGTATATCATACAAGTATTATACGTGTATGATATATTGCTACAATTCTACTTATTTCAACAAGAAATTTGAAGAACGCTTACCTGTCAGCGAGGAGTTGAATTAACAATATGGCGCCGCGTCAATCTGTTCCTGCGCATTCCCGTTCAAAAGTTCGCGCCATTTCTGATTCAAAGCAAGCGAAAGAGACGCCATGGAACAGAATCCAACTGAAATTAGAGATACGTGTATTAAGAATCACCAATATTATTATAATACTGCTAGAAATTGCAAAATATATTGAAAGATAATGGAATTTGAGGCTGAGATAAGTATATCTATACGTAGAAGCACGCAAACACGTAGAAGTGTTAGATACAAAAAATGCACGTTGGACGATTCCACTTACTACGCAATGTTTTCTCAATTTTTACTAAAATATGACTTAACATTGACAAAAAACACTACAGAACTCTCAGGAGACGGTAAATGAAAACAATTGATATAATATTATATGTTAGACTATGTGACATACCTTAATTCGACGAACACTCTGAACACGTCTAATTACTGCGAGATCCGTTGGGCGAAAGAGAGAGATTTTTGAAATAGATTGCGCTAATTGGCTAGCGACTGGTGGGCGGTGGGGGTGGTGTTCTTTCTTTAAGGCGGTCTTTTTGAATATTGTGTCGAATTAATATTTTTTATTACACGCGTTACAGCATGCATATTAGTCAACTAGTGGGAGACAAATATATTTATTAGTAATAATCAACGCGTCTGCGTAATAAAAGTAGTGAGCGTTCAGAACGTTTTCTACAATCTTTTGACACAGCCGCCGAAGAGACAAAGGAATTCATATAACTCGTCTGTGCCTAATTCGCCCCAAAGCATTCACATAAATTCACTCAATCGCATGGCTCCTGCCACAACTGTACATTGAATTCCATCAGATAACAAAGCCTTTGAAGAAGAATATAAGAATTCAATTGTTTCTGGGCATAAAAAAAATTAATTCGAAGTAAATGTGCCAAGGAAAAAAAAATTGTCCGGAAAAAAAACCGCGTATAACCGAAACTGCGTTGTTCGAAACCCCGTTGTTCCAGGAATTACTGTAGAATAAAATATATTTTTACATTTCGAACGAATACATCGAATAATCGATTATTCGATCTATTCGTTCCAAGAAGTACGGGCACCCCTCCCCCCCAATCCTTCGACTGTGTCTCCGCGAAAGAGGGTATCGGGTTTCGGCGGAGTGTTTACATCGCGCGACCTCGAGAGACAAGTTCGCCCGCTTGCAACTGCACGTGTTCAATAGAACCCGGAACTGCACGAAAAATCATTCGATTCGTTCGCGTGGCAACACGAATATAATTTATACTTGATATAATATTTTTCTAGTGGCGGTGCGAATTTTATTTCGCATGCGCCTTTATAAAGTATGTTTATTACAAAACGCGACGTAACCAACGCAACACCTAGTTTCCGTAATGCAATTAATTAACTTTTTCTAAATCAGTTCACACACAAGCATACACCTAACGGGTGATCACACAAGCGTAAAGCGAAAAAGTTAATTAATTCTATACGGCTCCTCAGGTTTTTTTGTATTCGACGTATACCACGCGAGCACGCGTTCCAATCTTTGAAACGCCAAAAAATAATTCGATTAGTTCGCGAGATCGCACGAATATAATTTAGACTCGACGTAATATATTTCAACTCGCGGTGCCCGACTGAATCTTTGAGAATGTTTGACCGGACATAAAAAAGGTATTGTCGTTTCGATATATTCGCGCGCGGTCTAGATCGACGTGTAACAAAGGAATACATAAATTGATCTCGACTTACCGATTGTTGCGCAGAGACTCAGCAATACACTGCAGAATCCTTCGTTGCAGTATTATTAGGAGGCGAAGGTCGGATAGTATTGGCCGGTTAATTCTTTGTGGAGAAGCCGACGGCCAGGCTAGATTTCCTTTATTTACTGTATCAGAAATATTCACCATCGTTACTTGACACGTTCAATGGTATTATAATTATTCTATATTCGACGGCCAGGCTAGATTTCCTTTATTTACTGTATCAGAAATATTCACCATCGTTACTTGACACGTTCAATGGTATTATAATTATTCTATATTTAATGCCAATTGTGGCAGAATTTCAAAACTCACCATACATGTCCGGCTTCCGTTGCTTCATGAAGTATATCTTAATTGCACTACACTTTGCGTTAAAATTCAGTACACTGTGCATTAATTTGATTCACTACACGACCTATCTTTTCGGGCCTCCAGAGACGAAATGCTGAACGGCCGAAGGTGCGTAGGATTAATACCCTCGGTTTAGCGGTTACTTTTGTATGCTTCGCGATTGGCTGCTGGATTAATGGGGGGGCGAGATCGAGCTCCTCCCTAGCAATGAACTTCTTACCACGATACTTGACAAAGTTGAAATAAATTTAAAAATAATGTTTCCACTGTATCTTACTATGCGATACGTCTAGTCCACATATCACGCACAATCCCTGAATTACTTTTGAACCAACAATTGATCGAAAAACAGGTGAAAAGAATCGTTTTAATACGATTCTTGGCAGCTATTGTTCTAGAACCAGCCTAAAGCCCGATTCTGATTGGTCTTCCCGTCGCATCTCGTACGATCGACGACAAACGGCGTATTAATCTGTCATGCGTTTCGATAGTTTTGAAAATAATTTTAATATATCTCGCAAGACAAGATATTTCTCGTTCAACGGTGTATGCCATTTGAATCCCACATATCTGTTTCATATATCAACGAGCCATCTCGACCGTACAATTAGTCTGTATATATGAATTTTACGTTAACGTCCAGGCGTTCTCGGTTAATTTTTTTCGTAAAAAGTAGTGCATTATATCGCGAAAACAGTTCTAATTCGGCGATTCTGATTGGAGCGCTGCGCGGTTCGTTTCTCGAATAAATACCACCGCGAACTTTTGTCTGCTCATTCGCTTGATATCTGTCAGTCCGACAGGTGCTTCATTTCTATAAACAAATTCAATTATCTCGCCTTGTACTGGGCCGATTTCGATCAACGAAGTCTCAAATTGAAGGGAAGAGATTAAGTTACGCATACAAAATATCCCTTTCCTGTAACTATATCCAGATGGCTGGAATAATAATTTTAATTGTTTATTTCTTTATAACAAAAGGACCTCGCGTGGAATAATGTTCACGCCTATTGGAGATGGTAGTTTATACTTGTAGCTTTAATTTATGTCCTCCGTTCATTGATGTAGCTGGCCTGCAAGTCGGTGTAATTGCATTTGTTTATAATTTCGTTAAACAAATTCAATCATCTCGCGTTCTACTTGGCCGATTTTAATCAGCGACGTCTTAAGTTAAAGCTCCTGATTCAAGGAACATTTTCTTTTTTTGGAACTGGTTTACATGTGCGGTTTATTTTGCACAAACAGTAGGTATATACAAATTCGTTTGAGATTTCCACAGTAACTGCACATGAGGAAAAAAGTGTCCCTTGCATCGAGTGCTTCAATTTTTCTGTTTTTCTAATATTTTTAAGCGGTTGCGGGCTAGATTTTGAGTAGGTACGATATTTTGTGTTGGATTCGGTTGCACTCATTCGTTTGACATACAGTATTGTCTCTATTAAAGCGGAAATGTTTTATTCCATAGAAGCAAAAAGTTTATCCCCACACCTGGGGGGTATACCCCTGAAGCGTCGGGAAGCTCGCTTTGCGATCAGTGTAACGCGATCCGGGTTCGGGTATATCGGTGAGGTAATACTAATTCAACGATGAAACTTTGCTATTTCTCATCCTTTCCTTATGAAACTTTTATATAACATAGCTGACATTTTTCTGATTAAAATGATACCAAACACGAAATAATTTGGGCTATATTTAATGGCTTAATTAACGGTAATAAGTTTCGGCCGCAGAAAAGGGTAGGAAGTGGAAAGAAAGGAGAAGCTGCGATCGTGTTTTGGCTTGCCTGCTCGGTTCCTTATCTTTACTCGCTGTCCTTTTCTACGATCGACGCTGTCGGCAAATTTCAAACAATGTAGGAAGTGTGCTATTTATTTAGTGAAGTAGGGTTGGGGACAGGAGTCATGCATAGCTTTCATATCTTTCTTACTTACTTTGAATATGAAACAGTACTTTTTTGTTAAGCTTAAAGGATTGATTTATTTGCATTTTTATTTCGAAAATCAAGTTAATCCAGCTTGAAAATCATATAGCTACATTTTTGTTATTCTTCTTAGAATAATAAAATTATCTAAGACTGCAGCTTGGGAATTAAGTTGCTCCTCGGCAATCACTTAACTCCCTTGCATTCCCTTTTGCTCCACTGTAGCCCTTTTTGTACCATTTGTGGATTAAAAGTTATAAACAATTAAAATATAATTTCTGCGGCTTCTGACCAACTTTTGGCTGCACCTACGATCCTTGGGTCAGACCTGTTGGACTACTACGGATTCTGGCCAACTTTTTTCAAGTCATTAACACATCAGCCGAATAAACTATAACTGAGCATTATTTTACTTAAATACCTAATCTTACGATTTAATAAATAGCTTGTTAAATTTGTAGAATAAGAGAACGAATTCGGGGTAATGAAATACAAAATTTATTTATAGTAAGGATAGATATACAAAATACTTTTGGAACTGTCAAAGTATAAAAAATATTTGTCACGATGGTTACACGCGTAATAAAATATTTAAATAAACGTAATTTGTGTTCTCGTTTGATTCACGTGCCACACGTTCAACGCCTCGTATTCTTCGATGCAATCGTTAATTTGATCAGGTTTAAAGCCTTTACTGGTACATCGTTCCAATATATCCGATACTTTGACAGTTTTCTTCTCGCCCGCTAGTTCTCTAATAAGATGGAAGATTCGATTCATTGGATTCTGTTGGACACTTGTTGTAGACAAAGTTTCGGAGTAGTTAATAGAATGCTTGGACATCTCTATTAATCTATTCGCTTCAATGACATCCGCCTTTTCAACGACTGTTGATAATCTTAAACGCGCCAATGCAGTCGACAGGCGTAATAGCGCTAGTAAATTACGCGCTGACGTAAAAGTTCTGTCCTGACTGTTGCGTGCCGCTCTTCGCATTTCCACGTAGGATTCTGAAAATACCACGGTTATGTCAAGTAGAGTACTAAAGCCTTGACATTTGCGAAAGACGAATTTAACATTCGAGAAATTTATTAAAACACTTACCAACTATATATTCTGTCAACTCTTCTGGAACTATTGGCTGTTTCGTTTTACATAGAGTAATATACTTCCTAATCAGATTCATATCTAACGCTTGCGATTCCATCGGCGGTTGTATACAATGTTGGTGAACGTATGTTATGTGTTGCGCCAGTCTAAAAGAATATACAAAATTAATGATTCTATAGTGTGCGCAGCGATTTATACAAATATATACTATTTACACAAATACTAACTTTAAATCATTGCTACGATCTGCTCGATCTTGAATTAACCATAGTAAGTCGAATCGCGATAATAAAGCTGCGGGTAGTTGAATATTTTGTTCGATTGTTCTTTTTGGATTGTATCTTCCGTAAGCAGGATTTGCCGCTGCTAACATTGAAACCCTTGCATTCAGGCGTGTTGTAATTCCGGCTTTAGCAATCGATATAGTTTGTTGTTCCATCACTTCGTGAATAGCAGTTCGATCGGCATCTGCCATTTTATCGAATTCGTCAATGCAACAAACCCCTTCGTCGGCTAATACTAAAGCCCCGCCTTCGAGCATCATTTGACCAGTTAAAGGATCTTTCATAACCGAAGCAGTTAAACCTACTCCAGAAGATCCTCTGCCAGTCGTGTACTGAGATCGGGGTGCTAATCTCGTTATAAATGAGAGTAACTGAGATTTCGCAACTCCAGGATCACCCATTAAACAAATATTTATGTTGCCTGTAAATAGTAGACAACAATAAAATAAATGGTGAAAGATCATGTACACACGATGTTACAGCGGTAAGTATGTAAAAAAATTTACCTCTGATTTTGATGTCTTCTCTATGTTTATCTGTGCCACCAACCAATAGCAATAGCAGCGCTTTTTTAACGTCTTCGAGCCCATAAATTTCCGGAGCTATAGAACCAGCTAATTTGCCGTAAAAATCATCCTCCATTAGTAATGACAATTCTTCGTCTGTTAATTCAGCGTTACTGTCGTCAACGGTTTGCGAGTTAGTTAGGCAACTGATTTTCTAAATTTTGTAATATATATGTTTAATTGTGATGTATATTAAAGGTATATTATTAGTATTGATCAAATTATTGAACTTCATACGTGGGCATCTATATATGTTTCATTCAAAAGAGCTGCACCCACTCGAGCAGTGAAACCAGATTTAATAATCGGTAAAAATATACCCGTAATAAGTACATGCTCGCCAGGTAAACACTTTCTTGTTAGTTCACCTCTACAATATATCGTCAATGCCCTTGGAATATGGCCTACGGGAACTTGGTCACTCTAAAAGAATTACAACATTTTGTAAGGCGTTGCGTAAAATATAATTATTGCAAAAGTTACTAATAAACCTTTATTGATATACGAATCTTATGTACATGTAAAACTTACATGTTCCTGTATTTTTATTTCCTGAAATTTGACAAACTTCGATCCTCTTGTTTGCATATCTAACACACCGCCAGACTTATTTATACGACAATCATCACTAGGACATTCTCGTAGCGGTATGTATTTCAGAGATTGAACCTAAAAATTGTAATTTATTAATGCATTGAACATGAACTAATCTGTGCCATAACATTATTGCCATCTCTTACGGGTTGAAATGTTTCGGCACCGCATTGATCACATGTATATGTGGCGACAACGAGTAACGGCATTACATCGCTACATCTTGTCACTATACCTCGGACAGTGACTAATTTTCCTATTTTGTCAGCTTTTATGTCTCTCACTGAATATCCTTTTGCTGTATCAAAATCCTTGAAATTTACTTCACTAAAACATACATAAAGTTTTGTCAGTATCAAACGCATACATATTTAAAGGGGAATGATAAAAGAATTTAATATTAAAGTATAGTACAAGCGTCTCATAAGTTCTGGAGCATATTTATTTCTTGGGTCACGTTGCTCTCCATTTTGATTGTTACGACCCTCCATCATTAGTCTGTGTTCAATGTACACGTCCAAAGCGTCTCTTGGCGCTACAGATTTTTGTTTAAAATCAGGTAACATCTCTTGAACGAGCTAAACAAATGTAAGAAAAATGACTTTTTGTAATAAAAAGATTCATCTCAAGTTGGACGTTGAAGATATTACACTTGTACCATAAATACGAGCTTACATCTAAAACTAAATTGACATATCTTCTAGTATTTTCTGCAATAGATAACGCCAATTCATCGTCAAATTCGTGTATATCATCCAAATCTATTGTGAGTTCCACTTGTTCACGGTGGGCAATATTCGTAAGTTGATTTCTATATTTAAAATCTTTTCCACCCGTTTTATCATCCATTACAACAAACTCCGACAGAAAGGTTTTTAGTTGTTCTAATATGAAACACAAAGGATGTAAAGTTCACATTGCAATACAAACTTTTAACGGTTAGATAATAATTATTATGATTTGGTACCCACCTCTAGCTTTTGCATAATCCTTCGTTATTTTCGGCGGCATTTTTCTCGGTTTATTTCTATAAGTATCTACAAATTTAATTTATGTGCTCCGTTTACGTTAGCGAGTTCTCTACAGTACGGTATCAAAACGAGAACACATACATCTCGAAGTATTCTTCCCGCCTAAATAGAACCGGATGTTTACTACCCTCTACTATCCTAAATTGTTTCCTGTTATTTAAAAATGTTACAGCATATATTAATTAATCAGACGCTTAAAGGAAACATCGCACCTTATTAAACACTGTTGCAAAATGAAACTTATATAGTGATATTAAAAAATAAATTTAAATTTACAGTTATCTTCCTACAGTATATACATTTTATAAAACTTTGTTTAAAGGTTTAATTATCTTACAGTATACAGCATTTAAAGTAAAATGTGCAAATATATAAACTACTCGAATGCTTTCAAGTATGCATATTTATGCACGCAAAATTTATACGAAAGTACATTCTTGCACACATGCATGCATAGTAAGTAAACCACTTGGTAGAAGGCGCTACCCCTAAGCCCTAAGGTATACTGTTCAGTTTGAGGCATACATGTGACTGTGAGGTTAGGCTCGTATTGCATGCTACTTTTCATTTCGTAAAATATTTTGATATATCAAAATGGGAAAGGCGAAAAAGGTAAAAGTTTCTAAAGGTGAAGCGAAACAACCGAAAGTAGCATTAGCGGATCAAATAGAACAGGATAAAACGGCAAAATCGAAGAACAGACACAAAATCAGAGCCCGCAATGACGATGACGACAAGGTTAGATTCCTATCTTTATTTTTTTATAATGAAATAAAAATATTTGTAAATCCTTTATTATCTTGTTTGTTATTTTTAAAATCAACTAATCATTTTAATTATAATATAGAAGTTTAGATATTATTCTTGTAATAGCTTTTATTATAAAGGTAGCTTTGATGCAGTGTTTTACATTACCTCCGATAGTAGTAAATAATTAAAATGCGCGTAGAAATATGTAATACTTTTAATTAATATATAATATATAAAAATATATTATTTTCATTGAAATTATTTAGTTTGTAGAGCCCTCTCTTACAAAACGAATTTTATCACAAGCCAGAAGGCAACAAATGGAAATTGAAGAAGAAAATGGGATTAGTCGGGGATCAGAATCTACGAGGGAGCCATTAGTTAAACTTAATAGTAATACAGAACTCAGCGACACCGAGGAACAATCAAGTGACGATGAATTTGGGGATTCGCAATATTATGAAAATATTGAAATCAACGAAGAAGACGAACGTGCTATACAAAAGTTTATGTCTAAAGATCCTGTGCCTATGAAGACATTAGCGGACATTATACTTGAGAAGTTAACTGAAAAGAAAACAGAAATTCAAACGCAGTTTTCCGATGTAGGTTCCATACAAATGCAAGAATTAGATCCAAAAGTTAAGGCAATGTACGAAGGTGTACGAGATGTATTAGCTAGATATCGCAGCGGAAAATTGCCCAAAGCGTTTAAAATTATACCCAGTTTGAGAAATTGGGAACAAATACTTTATATTACAGACCCATCTAAATGGTCAGCTGCAGCTATGTATCAAGCTACTAGAATATTTGCCTCCAATCTTAAAGAAAAAATGGCACAAAGATTTTACAACTTGGTGTTATTACCTCGAATTAGAGATGATTTAGCAGAATACAAAAGACTGAATTTCCATTTGTATCAAGCATTAAGGAAAGCGTTATATAAACCAGCCGGTTTTATGAAAGGAATTTTACTTCCACTATTAGAATCTGGCACTTGCACATTAAGGGAGGCTGTTATTGTTGGATCTGTGATTTCCAAAAATTCAATTCCAATCTTACATTCTTCAGCGGCTCTATTGAAAATTGCAGAGATGGATTACACCGGAACTAATAGTATATTTCTAAGGATATTTTTGGATAAAAAATATGCTCTGCCTTACAGAGTTATAGATGCAATTGTCTTCCATTTTCTTAGGTAAATATTTACTCTCCATTTTAATTACAGCATATGTTCTTTTTTGTTTGTTATCATTTCTTAACACGGTCACATATTTCTTTAGGTTTGAAAGAGATCCTAGAGAATTGCCTGTTTTGTGGCATCAAGCATTATTAACATTTGTACAACGTTACAAATGTGATATTAGTTCTGAACAAAAAGAGGCTTTGTTAGCATTATTAAGGAAACAATCTCATCATGGAATTACACCCGAAATACGAAGAGAATTGCAACATGCTAAGTGCAGAGATGTAGAAATCACAGAACCTACAGTTGAACCAATGGTTTCTTAAATATATATACCAATGTTGTAAATTATTAAACTTTGTAAGGATTTTCTTATCACATATTTTAAAAATTTGTTATTTTCTTTTATAGACAAAAAATAACATACGTAAATATATGAATTTATATTTGCTTGTAAATAATATTTGCTTACGAAATAAAGAGCAAATCTTAGAAATAATAATAAGGAGTCATCAACCATTTTAGTTCGATACATCTTTCATTACATACGTACTTTATTATTTTATTGTACAGTACTAACAATACTTTAAATGCATTTACACAATGCATTTAATTGTATAATATTTGTCTTTTTATTAAAAAGGTATTGCTTTATTACAATTTGGTTGAGCAATAAAAATATGCCAAATAAATGTAAACACTGTCAACTTCTAAAATATTAAACTTTGACTATAGATATACAAAATAGATACAAAAATATTGATGATTTTAAGTTGCTACAATCAGATGCTTTTATAGTTGTATCGTATTGTTGTACAAAAAGTAATGGATACTGAACATTAGTTAATTTAATTTTAATTATATATTTTACATACCATTTTTGTTTAAATTAGAATTAAAATGTTTCTATTTTTCATTCTATTTTCCAATTTGTTTGATATCTTCCATATAGTTTTTGGCACTGAAAGCAATAGAAACCAGTTTCATATTGGAAAATAAATAATTAAGATTACTTTATAGCTCTTCACAAAAAAAAAATGATAAATGTACAGTTTGAAACAAAATATATCGGTTTCTTCTTTATTATAATTATTTCGATTATTTGGTTCAGTTTCATAAGTATCTAGGTCTTTTTCCATTGAAGATAATCCAAAACGATAATAAGTACTTTAAAATAGAAGTGCCTCACATTTATGCATAAAACAATTGTAACTTATCTGCAAAAAGTACTTTAGGATTTGCTTACTTGTTGGTTATACAATTAATTAAAATGTATTTTGATATATTTTTACAGTGGTTTAAACCTATTATTGACGAACAATGCTAAAAATCATAGGTACATATACGTGCTGCAAGTATTTCACATTTCATTGGTTTATATACTTTAAATTGTTTAAACTGTTAAAATTATTTTTTCTTAAAGAAGCTAGTGATACTCTTGGATCCAGCTGCTGCTTTTTGCCTGGCTAATTCCTTTTTACCAGCAGGTGCTTTTTGAGGCTATATATTAAGAAAAATATACATATTATAGGAAAACGCATAACAAAGCTTCATTGAAATACAACCACGGCAATTACCTTGTCTAATTTGAGTGCATCAGCTGCTTTTGGTTTTAATACTGTTTCATTTTCAGTTGCATCTTTCTTAGACCTCTTCTCTTCAGCTGTGTCTTTAGGACTACTTAACTTTCGTTTTTTAGTTTCTATTTCATCCGGTAAATTTAAATATTGCGCCAATTTTTTGGATAAATCATCTGCAAGATATTCCGACACAATACCGTATGCGTATTTTAAATATTCTAAAAACAAAAGCAAATACATTACACGTTCAGTTTTTAGTCTTGATTTAGAAACATAAAATTAATATTATTATTTACCTGTTTCTGATACAGTTTCTAGTTTAGTACTTTTAACATATGTAGCGCTAATAGCACCCTGTGATACATGAATACCTTTTTGCTTTAATACTTCAACAACTCTCTCAACCTTCTTTTGCAGCCAGATTAATGTTTTTTCTTCATTAAATTTATACACTTGTAACGTTTCGTCCCCTTTACGATCAGCGATTAGTGTCAGCTTTAAATTCTGACACTGCATAAGACGAGACGTCTCTGGAAAATCTTCGTCCCAAAGACACTGTTCTATTGGCTGCGCTTGTGGCAACTAGAAGTGTTACACAAAATTGATTAGTATTTAGATGTATTAAATTCATACAGCCAAAAACAATATAGTACCCGTAATTACATCACCCTATACTAACATGCATAGTAATAGACAAAAGGGCAATATTACCTTCCTTAAGTAGGGTAATATTAAAAATATTGGATCGATAGGAGTAGACAAATGAAGTTTTCCATCAGATTTTACATTGTCGTCTATAAACCATGATCTTTTGTTTTCATCAAATGTTAAAACTTCTTGTACTGTTACATTGCCCGGACTAAACACAAACATTGCAGGTTGTTCCGTAGCTGGATGTTTTAATTTAATAACATCAGGTACACCACCATCTTTATTATCCAAACCATCACCTGAAACACTCATCAAACATTGTATTGCTGTTTCACATAAATAAGTTGCAAAAAGACGCAATACTATTAACAAAGTAATTTATACAGAATAATTAAAACACTCCAGGTTATTGAAGAAAATTCGGACAATGCTGGAGGTACATC
Organism: Nomada ferruginata; assembly: GCA_963583965.1. Taxonomy (NCBI): domain Eukaryota; kingdom Metazoa; phylum Arthropoda; class Insecta; order Hymenoptera; family Apidae; genus Nomada; species Nomada ferruginata. The sequence continues at coordinate 7,299,557 of OY757214.1, read as the reverse complement.
TAATTATATTACAGCAAACACTTTTTAACACATAAACGTTATATACGATAATTTATTTATTCACCTTTCATTAAAAAAACCCACGTATTTGTACCCGGATGCGAATTTGCAGTTTTCACACATTTTTTTGGCGATGCTTTGGTACGCGGCATAGTTACGCGCGTTTTACACAAATCAATATCACTTTAGGTTATTTATTTCTTTCACACAAAATATTGGCCGTATATTAACACATATACGTACGTAAGAAATTTTAGTGTTCAGCCATTTTTCGTGGTACAACCAAATTTTAATCTGTTATTATTCAATGATCGTAGTATACTACACTGCTTATTTCTTTTAATAAACAAACACGTTAAACGCGACATGCCGCCAATGTTGTAGGAAACAACATTTGAAATCTCGATACGTAGTCGAACATCAGTGAATGGTCGATGATCGGAGTATCAGCAGAGGAGAGGCGTTACCGCGCTAACGAGCCATCTTTTAAAAAAGAAGGAAGTATCAAAATCGTACTCTAGTGTGAAGGATTTAAACTACACGCACATGATTTCTATAGGTATAAGATATATTAAATTTCTCTATTTAATTTTGCGCTAATAAACGTATAACATTGTTATATATCTAGCAGGATGATCTAATGGTCATATATGCGTTATTATACCATATTCCTTACATTTGGAACCGCTCAATGCAATTAAGAATATATTATTCAAACGAATGTTTTCATATTCATATTATTATGATGTTATATGTATACATTTAATATACATAGATATGAATATTAATTTTCAATATTTTCAACTTTACTATTTAAATTTACCTGCTTATAATGATTACATTATATATACAAGTCTATTCCGATTCCTTTTGTTTGCGACATTAATTTAATTCAGATTATGAATATTATAATAGAATAAGCGGAGGTAGTATTGGTTCAGCCAATATTGTAAAGAATAATGTATGAAAAAAGGCAAACTTAAATATCGGATAAAATGGGAATGTTTATTGAAACATTTCCTTTCTGTTACCTTAAGCATCTAAAAAATTCGTAAGAAATTTCATCACAGAATTCGGGACAGAGTGATAATCCTTTAAAAATGGGTCATACGAGGTCGCTACATAAATTTAAGTATAACCGTGATTACCGTGTATAGATCTATATAAAGAAAATATGCAAAAGAATGAATCCAACTAAATAAAAAGAAACACGTAGGATAAAGCACGTATATTCAACGCATACAAGGAAACGTATATGTACGAAACATTTCAACTATGATGACATTTATCGAATTTTAAATTTGTCAAGATGAGTAAGTATAAATTACAAGAACACAATTACTAATACGTTTGGTACGTATGTATTTACGATGCTGTCATTGGAAGCATCGTGGCTTTTTCTTTTTCTACTCATTACTCACTCTCTCGCCAGTAAGCACCTTGAAAAAGATACGGATGACGTGATGCGAAATGCGAAAGTGGGTGTGCCCACCATTGGCCAGCCGGGCATCAGACGAGAAGGATCGCTCCATTTCTACTTTTCGTAAATAGTGCCATCAAGAAATTTTTTTAATCTTATTTATTGTAAGTACGCGATAGTTTATATGTAATAAATAGTCGTGAATGTAGAAAAAAGATGAGCACAGGATAACTGGCGTTATACAAATATTATTTGGCTAATTCTTTTACCGTTGTACGATTGACGATAAAAGATATTATTTGTTTCAGACAGTTTCTTAAGTCGACGAAAATGTCACAACAACAGTACTATCCATTTAAAGTAAGTAACATATTAGTTATTTACTGGATTTTTAATGGAAATTTCTTCGTGTGATTACTAATCGAGTCAAGCTATTTATGTCATGTGTGTATTGATCAGCCGTATTTTTAACGCTGCTGCGCTGATATATGTCAATCACTGTTCAACTTATTTACATGCCTCAGGCGTGAACGTTTTAATAACGCGCCGCATTTTTTAAATTTTATTATATATACATACATACATACGTATATGTAACATACTATTTTAACACATTGCATAACCAGCACCGTTGAGAGCACTAAAGAATAATTTTTACGAAAAAGAGTTTATAATTAAATTATAAATAATTAATTTTATACGATGAAATACTTAGTATTATTTATAAACTATTTATCCGTTTAGTTTTCGACAACAGTTCTCCGCATTAATTAACAAGAATAAAAATTAATACATTGTAAAATAAAAATACCTTTATTTATTACGAATTTTGGCTTTTAAATAAATTTGTTGTATCCTTAAGCTTAATGATACTTAGTTAATAATGTTTTAAATCCAGAGAAATTACTATTCATATTACTATTCTTTTATTTATTTATTTAGCAGTTGACAAACAATAGCCCAATATTACTTACCAATATTAATTACATGAAAAAATATTGTATTATATGAATTCATTCAAAGTAATATATAACATGAACATTTTTTGTTTAGTGTACCCCTACGGTATATCCAGCAGAACCATTTGACGCGAATGCAGATGCTGCAATGTTGCGTAAAGCAATGAAAGGTTTTGGTACTGACGAGAAAACCATTATTGATGTACTTACGAAAAGGGGAATTGTTCAACGATTGGAAATTGCTGAGGCATACAAAACCTTGTACGGAAAAGATTTGGTTAGTGATTTGAAAAGCGAGTTGACTGGGAAATTGGAAGATGTTGTAATTTCTCTTATGACGCCATTGCCTCATTATTATGCTAAAGAATTACACGATGCACTGAGTGGATTGGGTACTGATGAGGAAGCAATTGTTGAAATTCTGTGTACTTTGAGCAATTATGGTATACGTACAATTGCAGCGTTTTATGAAAATTGTAAGTTCAATGATCCATGTTTCTTTACTTATTTGGATTATTTACTGCAGCATTGATAAACAAACTATTTATTTTGAAAATAAAATGGTATAGGATGCTCCCTTTAATATTATTAATATATTTAATTTGCCACAGTGTATGGAAAAACTCTGGAGAGCGATTTGAAGGGAGATAGTTCTGGACATTTTAAGAGACTATTAGTTTCCCTTGTTCAGGCAAACAGGGATGAAAATCAAGGAGTAGATCAAGCTCGGGCTGCAGCAGATGCCCAATCACTTTATGAAGCAGGTATGTAATTTTTTACAAGAGCAATTGCAAGATAGCGAGGAGCAGTAAAAGTTGCAAGTTATAAGTAGAATTGAGCAAAATAATGATATTCATTATGTGCGAATTACGAAGATCAAGTATGTTCAAATAATTTTGATGAAAGAATCTATTTATTTCTAACAGAATTATATGTTTTTATGCAGGTGAAAAACAGTGGGGTACAGATGAATCTCAATTTAATGCTATTTTAGTAACTCGTAGTTACCAGCAATTAAGACAGACTTTTATCGAATACGAAAAAGTATCTGGACATGATATTGAAGTGGCTATTAAGAAAGAGTTTTCTGGAAATCTTGAAAAGGGTCTCCTGGGAATAGGTCAGATTTTTTTTTGATTTTTTCTATCCCTTTATCTAATAGTTACATATAATGATAGTCCACTTATGTTTTTTTTATAAAAATTACATGTTGCTTAAATTAATGTAACTTTATATGTTTTTTTTTGTAATGCAGTGAAATGTGTGAAGTCTAAAGTCGGTTTCTTCGCGGAACGATTGTATGCCAGTATGCATGGTATTGGTACAAAGGATCGAACATTGATTCGTATTATTGTTTCTCGAAGTGAAATTGATCTGGGTGATATTAAAAAAGCTTTCGAAGAACGATTTGGAAAATCACTAGAAAACTGGATCGCTGTACGTAATCATATTGCTATTTCTAATTATTATATTATTAATACCTAAATTTATGGAGTTCAAAAATTGAACAAATTTTCTTAATTGCGTATACACAACAAAGAAACTTTCAGTATGGTCAATAATAAAATTAAATATCACGATTCAGTGGTGTAGATATAAAGATAAATCGTATTCCTATTAGCGTTTCATGTATCAAATAAATGTATTATTACGTTTCAGGGCGATACATCTGGGGATTACAAGAAAGCTTTACTTTCACTTGTTTCTACTTAATTGAAATGAAACATGCCTAAAGTGTTAACAATTTATGTGGCACAACTTCATGATGGATGTTTTATCCATTTCCTGAAGTAACACATTTGCTTCAAGTGCTTACACCAATTGAATTAATTATATAGGTATAAAGAATAGTGCATTTTAGCTTACTTTTTACAGGAATTTGGAATCTCAGCAGAATCACAGTGGTGCAATGAAGTGCTTTTTATAAGAAAGTAAAATTTATTTTTGATGAAATACTTAAATCGCACAGCTATATATACTATTTTTTATTAAAAATGTTTATATATTTTACAATGAAAATCTTATATTTATACAAATTGTTGTCAACCCATTTATAGATATAAATACATGATAAATACTACGTTATTGCAAATTTAATACCAAACCAAAGCAATATTTTTGAAATTAATAAACTTTAGGATGGGGAACATTCTGTATACACTATGACGTCTAAATTATTTTTACTTGAATTATATTATGCAGATAATTAATATATATGTAAGTATGCACGAACAAAAATTACATTTAAAGCTGTTTAATGTCATACGTAAATGTTACAATTTATGACATAATCAAATGATCTATTTAAATTGCGATTTATACGTTGCATGCTGACACAACTATATGTCACATTTATGCATAGAAAGTAATATTTGCATTCTGTAAAGATATACAATACTTAAAAAAAAGAGAATATTTATTATAACAGTTTTGCGTATGTACAAGTTTGTAAATTTCTGCATTTAAATTTAACATAATCACTGCTCCCACACTATCGTATATTATATACATAAAAATAGTAGTAACAACGAATTGTAGCGATTTTTAGAAAAATATTTTCTCCATTAACGTTTCCATTATTTATCATTTTTCTTCTTCTTTTTATTTCTTAAACTTCTACGCACCGTCGCTAAAGGAAACAATCGTAATATTAATTATATATATCTACATAATAAAACAATTATGTAGAACTAAAACATAATAACAATAATTATGTTATATACCTGTATTGGCTTTGCCTGTTCTTGTCCGTTTTTTGTTCATCGGAAATGTTTTGCCAATTGATGGGAAGAACATAGCTGGCATTCTTTCAAAACATCTAAGCATCGGAGTTGGTATTGTTTTGTCTAATGGGATCCACGAAGGATTAAGTAAGCTGTGGAACTGTTTGGAGTATATCGTATGCAGGTCAAAAATATTTTTTCTAAAAGTAAAAGCACCGAAATGTAAAAAATTAAAACCTATATACAGTAAAATTTTAGTTATCAGGATATTGCGAAGTCGTACAATTGTTAACTTATTACTTTGAGTAATAAGTACTTTTTCCAATTATTGTATATGTTACTTATTGGTAGATTACTTACCCTGCATTTTCCACTGCTTTAAAAACAGCAGCAAATGCCCCGTTTCGTATGGTGTGCCGCATAATATAACGACCGGGAGGTAAGTTTGAAAGGGACTGGATAACATTGTGCAAAGTTATTAAAGAATCTTCCACCTTTATGTTATAGAGCCTTTTTATTTCATTGTTTATCGAGATTGCTGTACGATGTTCTATTTGCACTGCTTCCGATGTGTTGGCATTAATTCGAACTGAAACAGAATTTAATAAGTAGTATAGAGTAACATGAAAACCCGTTCAAATTAATTATTTCTTTAAATTAAACGCAATCTCCTGTTAATATATTGCAATCCTATTAATTATAAATTACTTACCCCGAGCAAGAAATGTATGAGGTCTAAACATGAGGGATATCCATTGCTTCAATGATTCTCCTAATGTTACGACCTCAGCACCAAGATCCACTTGATGTTCTAATTTTGGTGTTACTAGTAGCATCCTCTGTACTTTATTTTCTAAAATCTATCAAAATGAGAGCAATAAAAGAAATAGTGTCCCCCTAATTTTTCATATTGCATTTCAATATTTTTTTGGAATCCATTTGTTCAGATAAAATACATGCAACAATTACATAGTATGCACAAACCTCAAATCCATCTGTTTTTGTACGGACTAGCAGTTTGTATTCTTTGCTAATGTTTTTCATTAATTCGTTTTGTTCAGAAATCTGCGGACCAATGCTAAACAATTTATATGATACATTATGGCCTGTTGTATCCGAATTCTTATTTTCCGTACCTAGTAATCCGTAAATTCATTATTTTTAATATATATTTCTTACATTACTCGTAATTTAACATAATTATAGGTAAGTTTTTTCAGTTACATGGGTGCAAAAAGTGTAAATGTTACAAGCATTACCTTGATTACTTGCAGAATTGTAAGCAGTACAATCTGGAGTAATTTGTAAATGTTCTGTATGAGTTTCCCCGTTTTCCGACGAATTAATATTTTCTGGCTTTTGTTGTGTTATACTTTCGTCGCTGTTTTCATTTGTTCCAGCCAGATTTGAAGCTGGCTCTTCGTTAATTTCTATTAAAGCATTTTCGTGTTGTTCTTCTAATTGCAACAGCTCCTCAGACTTAACATCGCTAAATGTATTATCTGTACTATCGTTATACGATAAAAAGTATCAATTATAATATTAAGAAACAAAGAAGTACAATTTATAACAAAAATATTTATCAAAAATAAATATTCGGCATACCTTTCAGAAGCCACGTGTTTTTTACCAATCGAAAAATATTTCAAAATATATTTATAAACCCATGTATTCTTTTCCGGTATAGTACTTGCAATTGGTGGTCCTGGCTTATCTATATATACGACATTTTTATCATTGTGTCGTTTTATAGCTAAAGGTAAAATCCACGAATTTGCGTAATTTGGTCCAAAATTATTTACTAAACAATTAAGACCGCTTGATGAAATAACTAAATCCACATTGTTAATTTCGGCTAACTTTTCACAGTTTGGATCTTCACTTACTGGTAATTTTGTACAAGTTGTCGACCCATTGGAAACATTATTATTAGGAGCAAATCTTTTATGTAATTGTTTTGCATTTGTACGTAATATACACGGTTTGGCGAATGTTGGCAATACTATTCTTGGTAATGTACCCTATACATGAAAAATTTGTTAATTAATAAATTGAGAATAATTCAAGATTTTATACTCCGCATCCATTACTTTTAATTATATAAAATTTAATTATTCACAAATACCTAACGACATTATAACTTACCATTTGCAGGCAGAGAGAAATAAACCTTACTTCAATATTTTTATCCGCTACAAATGGCACATTTGTTACTTCGGCGTAATATCTGGGTAACTTATAAATATATTGTAATTTCGATTTCCAATGCAAATTTACATAGTTCTCACATGTGATTTCAAATGATCTTTCTTGCCATTTACTTTTGGCAAATTCTAGAAATTCCTCCTGTTCTTTAGATATTATCTGTTGCAGGTCCTACAATAAATCAAATAATATACAAGTTGTATGCTATAATAGCTAATATAATATCAAATTTTGTCATTAACAATAGGTACAAGCACATCAGAATAATGGGACTACGCAACAATAAGATCTTTATAAAAAGATAGGTCACTGCAAACCAAGTCCGATTCTTCACTGCAAGACTGAATAAAGCATATTATTATTAATATTACTATTATAAAACTTCATTTACCATATACTTTTGTAACTCTTCCCTCTCTGTTTGCGTCAGTTTTGGTTTATCGGATTCTGAAAATCTTAACAGAACTCTTAGACACATAGCTTGCTGCTCCTTGCTTAATTTTGATCTTCTAGGAAACTTAAATATTGGTTTAACGATACTAGGAACATAAGGCTTGATCTTTTTTTCCTGTTTAGATTGATATTCCTTTTCTGTTTCATTCTTTTCGATACAATCATTGCCTTCCTCGCCCAAATCAGAATCCATATCCTTCATTAAATCTGTATTAACATCTTTGTAATCCTCATCGATATTTTTAAATGGGTCTGTGAAAGTGCCAGTCATAATTCTGTGCATAACACTTTCCTTTTCTAATCTTCTATCATTAATAAACGTATCATCTATTAAGTCTTCCAACGGTGGATTCCTAGTAAATTGAATGCACTAATAAATTATCAGTACAAAAGTTTTCACGTATCACCATTGAAAAATTTACAACTTCTTTCTAAGGATTATTTTTAAACAATATTTCGAATAGAAAATATTTAGTATAGTGTTAAGAAAATTACTTTCTCTATAATAAAATAGTATTTATATATTGTTTGATCCTTCAAAATGATTCATTTATTAGCAATAATAATAGGATCTTCTAATATTCGATAGTTCAAACGCAAATTACATTTCATACGTTAGGTTACATCAAAATTATGAATTGTACCTACCAATCGATGTTCAGAAATCTGTCCATGGTCGAGGAATTAAAAACGATTGCTGAGACGCTGTAATTTATTTAATTAGTTTCATTCAATTATTTGTATTTGTTGCCTTGTTTGACCTTTGTTCATAATTCTGCGCCAATTTCTGTGTTGGTTCCCTCTCTATTCTAACACCACGCTACTCGTCAGTAAGCGGTATCGATCAGTCGATATCTCGTTGATCGAGTATCGTTCGTGCGTTCGAATGTTAATCGATATTGTTCAAATAGAATTCTTTTTGGTTTCTTCAGTGTCTATAGTGTCAGAGGATGAGAGACTCAAAACTGCACAGGCATTGGTTATATTTTCTTTTTATTGAAAAATTTACATGTTATTCAGCAATATACAATAAAATAAATTAATAATTTAATTTGCACTGCAGTGAAACATTTAAATAGGTAAAGTCACAGTTAATCGATATCCTTGTTCTTTCGTTTTAAAATGATTAGATGTTTATTCGTCTGGTCAGTAATTAGTTTATCGATGTTTATTGGTACAGTGATTCGATGTCAGCTTTCCTACACATTGTTTCTGGATCTATTGGTATTACAGGTTCAACGTATTTTTTAAACACATCTATTGGGCACGTATTATTACAATTGGGAAATTTAAGGATTCGAATATCGTTATTATTTCTATACAGCACCTGTGAACGATAATAAGGATAAAGTAAAATTATAAGCAATCAGGAAACAATATCGATATTCTTGGAATTTAAAAAATTTGTCTTTGTATGTTTGATTACATAAAACTAATCCAGATAAATAAAAACCCTACATCTCATAATTCGAAAATACATTTTCTGCATAAGTTCGTTCTTTTATGCAATTTTTTAAAAATAATTCATAGAGCATTAATTGTGTTTATTACCTTCACGTAATACTTGTTATATTCTTCGTGTAATTCGAATAGAAGGGTGCTGCTATAAGAAGGTATTTGGTTATCGTAATTGTTCAATGCCACAAGTATAGCACCAATATTTAATTCATGTGCTGCATACATGAATGCTTTTCGTGTGTCAGTTTTGTTTAAACGATTATCGACGTGTTTTAACCACTCTCGAATCCATACTCCTATCGTGTAAAACAGTTTGCTTTACATATGTTAACAAATGGTTAAAACTATATTGTACAATATAGACAATATAGAAGAACAAAAAATAATCATTAAATTATAAATTATTTTTAACTTACCGCCCAACAAACGTCTCAGTTTCATACTACGACCACGAATGATGATGTCGCGTGCTGCTAGCTCATCTAATTTTCTGTTTGGGAAAACTGATTTTGTCCATTCAGGTAATTTCAAGCCGATGTCACTCTATAAATATTTTAATCATACATATTTATATTTTCTTTGTAAACGAGAAGTAAATGTTAAGCATTTTTCATCTGAAAGGCAAATGCAAGTGCGAGTTCTAAGTCATCTAGCAATTAAGTAGGAAATAAATTCCACTTTCCTTCATTAAAATGGATATATTTTAAATTAAGAAGTGGAAGTATTACTTACCTGTGCATACAATATTTGGCGTAAACCAAGTGTTCTAGATTGTGTGATATTAGTACCTGTATGTTGCGACAGATATCTATAAATATCTCTATTCTCTATTTCAAATTTGATCACACTTTGGTCCGTTCTTTCCACGTCATTTCTCCATATTTGATAATTCTCGCAAAACAAACCGTTGTATAAATAATCGGTCGCCATTGGCGGCGCCCATACTGGAATAGGCTGCCAATTTAAATGAGTATTCCATCTGCAAAATTCAATTCATCTAAATATATAAAACTTCACTTAGAGATGCTCGTCTAGAACCGCTTCCGAATTGTTTAATTCTTAAAATAAGTAAGTGATGAAATTCAGTTGTTTACTTTTGTTCTCCATTAGGTGGATACAGTCCACTTGCCACGAGCTGCCCAGTCATTACAATTCTATCTACTTCATCAGCACGAAAATAAATATCATCTTTTCTGTAAATTGGTCCTAAAAATTGATCGTACCTCTCCCGAAAATATTGACCAAGTTTGTACGACGACATTTTACCGGCCTGATAAATTAAAAATAATAGTAAACTCAGATTACATAAATTATGAGACGAGCATGTTTGTAAATAAAACAGAAGTACCGTACGTTTGTTAAGCCTCCTGGTCCTTCCGGTTCATAAGTGTACTTAGCATAAGGATCGTCAGGATAATACTTTTCTTTCGTGGGCATTCTGTTTCCATGTCTAAATACTGCTTGTACAAGTTTCAGTTCGGCCAAAGCTACACGAAGGTAAAGCTGACAAATGAGGATTTTTAAAATCCATTTATTAATCATCTTCCTAAAAATAAAAATGTGTAGAATATAATTAAAATTGGTACTGCCTCGAGACGTCGAATCGATCGTGTTTGTAAAATTGCTTGTGAGTGCCGTATCTATTTGTGCCCTTCTGTGTTTGATTGCGTTCAACAATTTGTTCTAGTGTAAATAAACACTATCTAATCTTCGTAACACGGGAATGAAATTATCGATACAAGCAACCAAACCAATAGGCACATGACAAATCCAAATTCAAATCGGACCCATCAGTTACAGCGAACTCATTTAGAAAAGGAAAGAAAGGGAAAAAAGCATTAATGGTAATGGCAAAAAGAAGAGATATACATTTCGCCATGTCAAAAAGATGGCATAGAATTCAATCCCCAAGCACAAGTACATATATACATTAAAAGTAAATTACACGTTAAAGCAAGATGTAAAATAGACACTTAGACGTGCCTCAAAATGACATACTGTGAACAGTAATAGGTGTAACAATTTTCGATTAGGCCAACTAATGGCATGATTAAGCAAGCGTCAGAACTTTGCTTGAAAATAGGGAGAAGATACTTAAGCATTAATTTGCCACCAAATTACCTCTACATCTCAAAATCTAATATTTCTAAAAAAAACTTTTGTCAAGAAAAAACGCTGCACACGAAAACCTTCACTTCCTTGGACCATAGAATAAATTATTAATCATAGATTATTTCCTTAATGCAAACAAACACATAGAAAGAAATTCAAGGAGATAATGTGTGAATGAGTGACAAATGATTCCGAAATTATTAAAAAAACCTTTTTCATTTTTCATTTTTCGCTAAAGCGGCATGCAAAAAGAATTCTATTGCACCATATTCATTATTTTTACGTGGTACTCACCTTAAAATATTTATAATGGAATTTTATAATGAATACATAAGAAGGAAATAGAATCTGCTACATTTGTATATCGATTGAACTGAATGCGTAACTGAAACTTCACCGAATCACGACACAAATACTACTAACTCATGTGCATAGATTCATGCTGTAGAATTTTAATAAGTGTATATCATACACTGTATAATAGGTAATAGTGCAAAGGTGGAATTTCCTATCAATAGTAGAATGCGTGCATTTGACGTTATACGTCAGACGCTTTCATAGCGAAACGACGCAAAAGTATGCTTTTGCTTCCTTACTATTAAACTTTCAAGTACTATGCACACAAGATCGCACAATGTTCAAACAAAAGAAAATTGTAAAGATTAGCGATACGAAAGTACACTACAATTAAAAATTAAAAATAACTACATATTGCACGGAGTGAAGGTATACCCAAAAATAAATAAGTGCTATCAGTGTTTAATATTTTGTTCTTTCTTTTGTGGGCCATTGTATAATATCCGCTTGAAAAATATTTCAACGTTTTGCATTTGGGCATTATTTTCATTATTGATTTCGTGCTTTTGTTTTTGTATAAGGGGTTTCATTAATTAATGCACATTTATGGATAATGGCCTTATCACCCATGATAGGAGACCGATAAAATAATCATCCTCGTTTCATTCTTGCTAATATTTCTGATATCACTTTCGCATTTACGGAAGCACAGTACTTATTTACTTTTCATTTTTTATCATCAATTAAACAGCTGATCTTTGATAGGACGCGTAAGACATCTTTATAAATGAAAACGGATAAACGCGCTGTAATTACTTGGATATGTCTTTGTATACTTTCTTTTTTTGTTCTTTTAGCCACTTATTGCACTTATTTTTTTCTCACGTATGTGTCATACGTATTAGTTGTCGACAGATATGGATGGACTGTTCCAAACGTCGGCATTGAGAATGACATTCCGGTTCTACGACACTGTTATCTTTATTAAAATTTTGATGACGTTCGAGATACAAGTCTTGAGCCCATACAAAGTGAAAGCAGATTACAGGAAACTAGTTTTTTCTGTATGTTATTTATTTTCGTTTCCCTGTAGGTTTGTTCTTGCTGAAAATAAAGTACAAAGCGGACATATTTTTATAACGATATTAAGACAGCATTTTACTATTACAATTACACAGTTTCGAAAGATCTTTGAAAATATGTGAACTGTATTTCATTGTATTTTGTACCAAAGATTGTCAACCCAGCTGATTCTTTTATACAAGAGAATATTTTATTCCTTTTAATTATTTAAACCACGGGAGACATTAATTACTGTACAAAAATATTGCAGACTTACGTATTATCATTACGTCGAGGAACCTGTGCAAAATTACTTAATTTATGTATGCAACAGATAATAATTATCTACGTTACGTTTTCCGTGAAACACTTTAAAATACAAATCACAGACGTAATCCTAGTGGAAAAAATCAAGCACTAAACTAATCCAATGATCAGGCGTGTAAGCGAAGTAGAATGATTCTGACTGAAATAAAGTGGGTTTGAACAATTCACAACGGAAATGTAAAAGATTAATGTGGGACGAAGCGCTATTAAAAGCGTTCTTTGGCGAATGGACCTTTCTCCTACAGTGACACGTTGACATGCAAATGTCGTGGTGTTGTCTGAATTATTGACGTCATTTGTGAGATTTTTATATCCCGTGAGCAACATTAAGCCCAGAGATATTATAACCAGTAGTTTTCTTTTTTTCCCATGGACCCACAATTTTACGCAAAAAGTGAGGTAAAAAGAATCGTTTTCGAATCAAGGTGGAAAAAGGATATTTTCCTGTGCACTTGAAACAAAAGATTCAAATTGAACTTCAGTTTGCTGACGTAAACGAAAGACGATAGATAAAAGAAATGAATGATTGCAAAGTTTATTTAATTAGTTCTGTTATTCAGATTTAATAGTGTCACAAATTATGCCTTTAACGCAAGAAATTTTACGTAGTTTTTTTTATCTATAGATAAGTAACTTGTAACTTCTAACACTGTTGAATCTGACGAAACAGTTACACAAACTTTGTATTTAGTAATTTTCCGTCAGTCATAGTTAAACGCTAAAACGATAAGAATGGAAGAAAATTATATTTTTGAAACGAAAGAGCAAAAGCGATGTTTCAGTTCTATATTTATGTGTTACAGAGCAAGCAGTCTTTAACAGTAATATTAGAAGAGAATTAAATCAAATATAAATAAAGCAATAAAAATAAAATGACTCAACTGAAATGTCTAGAAGTGATGCGGACATTTATCACACGCACATTTTTGTAAAAATAAAAGACATAGCGTATGTTTACGAAACAAGATCGTACCTTTTTATTGTAAATATTTGATATTTGACAGTGTTTGGAATAAAAAAAATAATAACTTACTACAAGATTTACGCATTAAGTACTCTAATGCTTTCAGTGCAAATTAATTATACAATATGTATAAATATGTTTCCAGATTTAAATTAATATTTATGATATAATATAAATATTAAAATTATGAAGATACGCTGTACTATACGTGCATCTTTATGCATATTTATATACACAAAGTTTGACGTAATCGCGTATGAGAGAATTATTACAATATGAATTACATGCTTCGTATTTAATCCCCCCTGCAGCAATCAGTAATACACAATTGCTATCGCTAATTTGTTAACAAAGTTATTTTAAATTAATTTATTGTACTATGTATTTACATATGTATATTATCTGTACTGTAAAGTTTGCTTGAGCCTAGGAGGCATGTAATTCACATTTTACAATTGAGGTATCACGCACTGATTATGTATTTCTTGCAGCTCCTGCTGATCGTATTAAATTATACTTCAGTAAGTCTGATGCCTCTATTGATTTTCTGTTTGCAAATTCCGCCGACAGACCTTTATTGCAAATCAAATCTTCGTGCGATGGCATCACTTCTTCTATCAATGCCAGATACTTGTCCAATGGGCAAAGTTTGTCGCAACCAGGCATTTGCAGTTCTATGATTTTCGATGGAATACCCAAATAGTTCAGTACCTGTAATACGAAATATTTAAATGAATTAAACGAATACCCAATGTTTCATCGAACTACTATCAAAAAGATATTTCAGACAAAGTAACAAAGTAAACACAACTTCTACATTTCTTTATTACATACCTTCACGTAATAATTATTACGGATGTGATGTAATTCCATTACAACGGCGCTCGAATATTCAGGAACGTGGGGATAATACACATTTAGAGCGTGCAAAACAGCCGCAACATTACTTTCGTGTCCACTAAACAAATTCATCATCACATCGCGCTTCTGCGTTCCAGTTACAACATCCAAAAAGCTTTTTGTAATGATTCTG
The DNA here is from genome assembly GCA_963583965.1 of Nomada ferruginata. Lineage (NCBI taxonomy): Eukaryota > Metazoa > Arthropoda > Insecta > Hymenoptera > Apidae > Nomada > Nomada ferruginata. The sequence continues at coordinate 7,284,544 of OY757214.1, read as the reverse complement.
AGAAACGGGCCTGAAACCGAAACAACAATTCACAATTCTGGGATTGAGTAGAAATGATTTAAAATATTTCAGACTGAAATTAACAAATATGGTATTCTACGTGCAAAGAAGTAAAAATTACACAGTTTTGGACCATTTGGATAATAACTAGCAATATCAAAAATGAAAAATACACACGATCTACTGAAACGGAGGAATAACAAAATAATGAACTGTACGTTTAACAAAAATCTAATATTACCTCCATAAAGTCTTCTTAGCATAGGAGTCCAATTGGCGATGTTGTATGATAATACAGTTCCATCCCATAGTTCACCACGTGGAAATATATCTTTTGTCCACTCTGGCAAGGTAAGACCAAGAGACTGCTCAGCTGTTAGCGTATGATACAAGTAATATAAATCCTCCGGGGTCGATATATTCTTTCCGGTCAACTGTGTCAATCGATTCATCAGGTTGCTGTATTTCGAGACTTCTTTTTTCCCTTCAGACGACTGCAGTACCCTTTGGTACTCCACGGTATATCTGAACGCAAGAAATTATTATTCAAACTTCAGAATCTGAATACTTTGTAAAATTAGTATAACTAAAATAGATACAAAAAGAAAACGCAATTATTTTATTATGTTATAAATGTAATTATTAGAAATTTGTATTACGATTTAAATATGTTATGTTTATTTTTTCATTGCAATTCATGTATCTTGCTAAGCAGTAGATATCTTCTTTTGTAATGAAAGCTAAAGTTCAAACAAGTTTCTACCCTATCTGTATAGGATTATTTTATATAAATACTTACAACAGACAATCTTCTGGAAGAAAGAGATTATCTTCGTAACGGCGCAAATATTTCGCGGGAATTGGTTGCCAATTTAGATTCGGATTCCATTGTTGTAATTTATTTGGCGGGTACAGTCCTGCGAGTACAAGCTGTAAAGACATTTTCGTTCTGTCGTAATCGGAACTCAGAGCCGAAATCGATCCTGCTATGTAAGTGTCTCCCAAAAAAGCTCCGTATCGGTCTTTCAAAAATCGGCCAAGTGCAAATTCTCGCCTCTTTCCCATCTGAAACGTGTACAATACATTTCCATCACAGTTTCTTTCGTTTCATCGTCGAATTTAGCTGCACGACATCGCAGAAATACTTTAGATTCGATTTTGGACTATGAAATCTGAAATTTCACTTCGTTTCACAACGGTATATTAAAATTTGTGTTACATGGTCGTAAAACAGGATTAATCAATGTAAATTGAGTATTAAGTAACAGCTATGCATCACACGACAAATTAATAAAACATCCGCGGTAAAAAAATTGATTTATTCAAAGAAGAGTATTTAGAAGAGATGAAAAGAAATACGACTTAAAACTAATGTGATTTCTTTGTTTTAAGTAATTTGAACGAATTCGAGAAATGTAGCCCAGAGAGTAAAATCACAATATTCGTCATTTTGTATCAAGCTGTTTGGTCCTGACGAATTTCTTTTCTATTGGAAAAAAGCTGATCAAAGAAAATGAAACACCCTGTATACATATTCTTCCATTCGGTGCAAGGGAGCTGCAGTGTTCTAATTATTTGGTGTTACTTAACTCCACCTTTCTGATAGATTGTGGGAGTAGGAACCGGTCCGCAGGTAAGAAAGGGATGCTCGGAAGCAGGGCCAGGTAAAAGTTACCCATGTACCAGTTTTCCCACTTTTCCTGGGAAGCCCCGTGACCGCGACATCGCGGACGTGATTTTAAAACTAGTAAAGCGATCATAAAACTATTACGAATTGATCGCAAGATTGTCGCGAAACACTAGTATTAACAGATATGCAAATGAGTAGATTAAATAATTTACTGTAAAGTTTTGAAACATTTCGCAACGATTGAATATTTGGTGTACAACTTTTTTTCCAAATTGACGTTTTTTTACTGCTACGCAGATTGAGTCGAAAATCTCTTGCAGTTCGTCCACGATTGTCGTTTGTGTTTGAATCAAAGCATTGATTTGCAGAAAAGGAAATTCTCCACTGTGCCCAATATTTTGGGCTATTGTATACGAAATTATAAATAATTGTCGAAGAGGATATAATAATTGAGTAAAATGATGATGCTTACGTTAGTCAGCTGACCTCTGCCCATTGGATAAAAATCGTAATTAAGGTAAGGATCGGTCGGATACATTTCAGATGAAGTGTCATCAGGTGTCCTATCGCCGTGCCTGAATACCTGTGATGTGAAAAATTAAGAATCTACAAATTTTTTTGTTTAACCCGCTTCATTCTGCATCGATTGACATTTCCAAACATTTCGAAAGCGTTTCGGTCACTTCCTTTTTTAGTCAAGAAATATTTATAGAGTCACCGCGTTCCTAATTTTGATAATATGCAAGTTATTGTCATTCAGGGGAATGACTCACGATAAAAAGAAGATATTGACAATAGGTAAATATGATCGTGATTCTTACCACACTGACTTGCAGAAGTTCTGCTTCCACGAAAGTAACACCAATTAAAGTTGCCAAAGCAAAAATTGCACATATAAGCATAGAACACCTGCGACCGTTGTGCGAGACCATGTTATTCATGTTGGATCTGAAAAGGTGCAAGTGCTTGCATTAAATTTCATTACGAAGAAAGTGATTAATTTTTCGTATAAAATAAACGACCAGAATATTTATTGCATTTCCTTAAACATTAGGTCTGTCCCAATATTTTTTTTTCAGTCTAAATCAAGGACTTTGCATTTCATACAAATTTCATAAATGTTTTTACGATTAAATTATATGGAATGATAGAAATTTACCATATAGTATAAAAATATCGTAACAGACTTTAATATTACTACAAAATCAATAGGCATTTAAATCGATTTATGAATAATAATATTTATATTTTAAAGAATATATACCTTTAATATATACCTGTAATTTGAAGAACAACGGATACACGTTAGACGGGCGAAATTTACTTCAAGACTCTTAATACAATTGTCTTGTACTTTTGCTTAAACTTATGTAAAGTGACAGAAAATGCACGTCTCACTAATGTAAAAATGATTGAAAACGCACGTGTCACGGAATAGCACTGTTTAAATACTTAACGTCTTACTGTGTGTTAGGAAATTAATATCTTTGAAGTATTGATTGCGAGACTATTCAGTGAAGCACTGATCACGTTTTCTTATGTGCAAAAGAATTTAAATAGGAGTAGTACGGCTGGCCACCATATCTTTCTATGGAATGATTTCCCAATCGTCGACCGTGGTTCCAACAGGATTTCAGGCTAAATGTACAAAACGGGAGTTTCCCTTTCCAGACCTACGTGGTCTGTGCAGGGGGTTTCATCAGGTAATTGTAAGCCGAACGATAAGGAAAAGCGTATTAGGATTTTCAGGCCGGTGACTCGTATAAGGACAATGACGTTTTTTTCTACTAAGTCAATACTATAGATCATGGGAATTATAATGATCGTCACAGAAGTGGGAATACATTAAAGGGAAACGAAATTTCCTGTTAAGTCATTTCTTTCACCCACTTCCTGGTCCTTGCATCCTTTCCTCTACGTTTTACGTGCATATATTTTCCTCTTTTTTTTACCACAATGAAGTGAATGGTAGATGCAAATTTGTTCTGATATAAATATTATAGTGCAACCGCAAGTTTTTGCAATTACATGAAAATTGAAATTATATGAGAATCATGTATAACCAAATATAAAAAATACAATAAGACGAGTAGCGGCGTATAGCAATGTATTCGAATTTCAAAATGCAATGAAACGGCCAATTTGAAGACGCAAACGGAACTATTATAAAAAAATAGTGAAATACAAGAATTCCTAACTCTATTCTCATAAAGCATTAAAATTATCAGACAATTATTCACACATACTTTCTGGTTGCATATACATGACAATGAGACCACGTTCGTGGAAAATACTGCATCGTTTCTATGGAAGTGTGTTCTTTATAGACGTTTCTCGTTTAAGTACGACAAATTCATTGTATAGCGTGACAGCAACGTAACGTGTACAATAGCACGAGGTATTACATACGCGACAGTATTCAACGATTATGGAAAAGAATAATTGACACGACGACCATTTCACGCAATAATTTCTAAGGAAATAACTCGATGACAATCATTATCTCCGTAAATAAAGCTGTGATTTACATAGCGCAGGTATATTATAAATAATTATTCGATTTCCCTTAAGAAACACGAAAACTGTCGATGTCACGTTACTGCATCCATCACGATATCTACTATTTATTGAAATTTTTTCATCAAAATGTGTATAAGTTATAATCGATTTCTAATTACAGGGCTAAGAGGAAAAACTACCGAAATAAAGTAAATATTTTTCTCAGGCTTAATTCTTTTTTAATCGCTTGGGATTAGCTATAGGCACAATTGCAAACGTATCTGCCTAACTAGAAAGATAACAATTTAGATTTACGACAAAGTGCAAATGCAAGTTTGTATATGTGAGTACGTATGTTTAGCTTATCGCACGGTGCTGGCCATTACATTCTTCTTCATGAAGAATTGGATGAAGATATATTACAGAGGGTATATCATTCAATCGATTAAGTCATTTTGATTGACGGTCACAGTACGAGGAAATATTTAATTGGCGATTAATTTATTGTGCACTTCAGGTCAACGTTTTAATATGACAAAGCTAATTGTACGGATGTGCTTGTTTTAAAAGTTAGCTGATCTAGCAATTTCATTATAATCATTTGTGCATTTTCGATGTAACAGAAATTTACAAATTATTTGTATGCTATACAGAATCAATAGGGATAATTGCTCTGGGCAAAATTTCGACAAAAAAATTCAAACAGAATTTTCTTCTTTACAGTCTCGCCGAAGAAAACCTCACACTTGACGGGTTTATCAATTATTTAATCGCTGTTTAATCTCTATTACATACGCAATGAGCAACACCAAATTACATAAAACGAGACGCAAATAATTGCCTTCAAAGATTGGCCGTATCTATCCACCGTAATATATATATTTAAAGTCATGTGACACTATAGATTCACAATGCAATTAAAATTTGTAATCTTTAACTTCGCTCGTTACACTCGAGCCAGCATACTGACCAACGGTTGAAAAATAGATGCGCGTTTCGAACCAGCAAGAGCGTGCAAAAAAATGGTACATTGTTCTTTTAAAACTATTGCATTTGCAAGAATAAATTCGTGCGACTGCAGCTTCATCATTGGTCGAGTCATTAACCATCAAATTAGCATTCCTGCGATAACGATGTGCGCTAAGATTATTCGATGATAAATCGAGAATTTATACGACAAATCCTACCTGCGATTTTGCGGATACGAGCTTGCAGTTACATAAAGTGTTGGTATAATGGATAGCCGGTGAATAATGCAGTATTTCGGTGCGATTGATATTCGACGAGCGGCTAATTTTCTTGCGGTAAAGTTGCATTCTCTGTTCCTCAGTTTCCATCACGAGTAATTATGAATAATTAAATGATTGTATACACGCGCGAGAACGCATTGTGAAAGTGTGAGGTGAAAGAATATGAAGTAAATAGATCATGGCGTGACGTGGATCGCGTCGTGAAGTTGCGTATCTTTGTAGTTCAGGTAGAATTGAATTATTATGCGAGCACTGGAATGTTAGATAGAAGGCATTTATTATTCGACACGCTATTAAATATTATTTGAAAATAATATTTTGCAAATTATATACTTCTTTTATACATGTATTCTACTTTCATTTCTATATTAATCACATTTCCATTATCACAGATATAAAAATAAAAAAAAGGAAATGTACTGAAATGTTGTTTGAAGATTAATTCGCTGTAATTGTAAGGTTTAAAAAAATATTTTATATTGAATTTCATTAAAAATATTAATTAAGTAGCAATCTTCGCGAAATGAAATAATGTTAATGAAATTCAAAGGAAATATTTACTTTAAAATTATGTGAATGATGTAAATGTGGTTTTATAAATTACAAACAATGGGCATTTCACCTAATGCAAACACACTTCTTCCCACAGGTATCGATTTCAGTACTTCGAGTACAACTTTCGGAATTTTTCAATACTTTTTCCTGCGGTGTGACTGTAGTTTTTCTTAGGGATGGCGCGCATAAAATGTGCATATTCGAAATATTTCGCACACAATACGATTTGTAACCTTTATCGGCCGTAAAGTTAAACGGCCTCTTTATCTAACTGGCCAGTCCTGGTGATAGCTTACATGCGCGTAAGCCGCAACGCAATTTTAGTGTTATCGTAACAATTTGACTAGAAATTCTTGGTACAATAGTTAAATTATTCATGGCGAGTGTAACAGAGTGTTTGTAATCGTTTTGATGCAAAACAGGTTCATTGCGTCTTAAATTAGAATAATTAATTTGCGACCTATCAATTGGAGATAGAAATATTAAAAGGATTAATGGCAAGTGACTTGATCTCTATGTACTTTAGCTTCGAAATGTTTTTCAACTCGGAATTTAAAATTGTTTATTGGTTAAAAAAAACTTCTGTTCAGCTTAAAATACCTAGTGATCCCAAACTTCTGATCGGTTTTGAATATACATATTCTGCATATAATTTGCATGCCTCTAAATTCTACAAATGCGTGTGTCTTCACATGGGCGACTTACATTAATTATATTCTTTCCTTGAAAACATCGCCATAAAATTCAAAAGTTCTCGATATAAATACAATTTTTTACCGGAGAGATAAACTCTTTATGACATTATTTACAATAAGTAAAATCGAATTAATTGGAACCTCATTGTTGAACGGTACAATACGATCATTCTTGTTGATTGAAGCTGATTTTAAATCGTGATGGAACGAAATGTCACGTTTCACGCAAGAGGAATCAGTGAATTTTGCGTAAAACATATTGTTTATAGAGATAAATGAAATATGCCTTTCTTAATCCGCAAATAAGTCGCGGAATGTCAATATAGTCTTCACTGTAACAAAATGTTCGGTACATGCTTCGCACGTGGTAACGTTCTTTATCACGTGTACACACACGAACACATTTAGGGCTGCAATTTATAAATGATAAAGTTCATGATTTATGCTGCCAACGTACATTCGACTGATATACACGAAACTGGTTTAGCAAAAGCAGGTTGGTGGCAATGGAAATATAATGAAATGGATTATCTTTTCTGGCACCTGCCCTCGTCCTGAAATTTATTTGCCTTTAGTATTTTGGCAAAGTGGCGTTAACGTTGACTTTAAAGTCTTTTCCTTAAGATAGTCATTAATCTTTACAGTATTTGAATACTAATAGATTCAACCTACTTGAAAGGAATTATCGAATATTTAAATTGCAACTGTGCAGATATTGAAGTAATGCTATTCTTCAGCTCACGTACAAATATTTTGATTAATTATAATACGATAATTGTAATACACGTACTTGTTCGTTTCATTCTGGATCTTTCGGACCAGCTTCTGTATACAATTCATATCTAATCGACATACAACAAAAGAAGCTACATATCATGCACGCAGAATTTACTTTCCTTTATTCTTACACCTATTTCAAAAATGACTGCAGACTTCTTCCATCATCGATATGTATAGAGTTTTAGTGTAAAGATTAGATTAGGATGTATTGTTCATCGACTCCTCGAATGATTAAGTGCACATGATTTATCATCATTTCTATTTAAGCACCTAAAGTATCATTTATGCTGACGAAATGGAGAAATTGTGCTAAATATTTCAAATTTATTTAATTCATTATTGCTAATTTCTCGAAACTTACTAACATTTCATGAAGCAAAGAAAGTTTACTTTCAGGAAATTTGTAACGAATGACCTCCTAATGCCGTAATTAATATGTCGAATCAATTTATATTTCTAAAATATTCAGAGCATAATTCTTTTGTTTTTAATTAAGTGTCGTGGGAATTTTAGTGTAAAGTACGGAGAAAAATATATGAGGCCTGTAACACGAACGATTTCACATCTCCGTCAATTAAGTAATTATTTTTCTGAGCAATTTACTCAAGTTAACTAATATTACCTTGAAGCCATATATTTCTCCTGATTATATGAGAAGAACTGAATTAAAAAAATATAAAAACTTTCAAGGTTTATGAAATTTTATTGAACAGTAGATTCTTGAATTGTTAATAAATTCTTAAAATTTGGAAATGAGCACTTTACTTGAAGTACTTGTTGATCCAAGCCATACGACAAAAATGATGTAAAACTTGTCGAACAAATTCGATACATCAAAATACAATCAAATAGATTTTCAATCATTATTCAAAGAAATTTAAAATTCCGTGCTAACAAACGAAATTTGAAACATTAAAACATTAATTACAATATCGAACGCATTGCACGAAAAATGGCGGCAAACTTGAGATATTTAACATGACGTGAAAAATAAAGATTGATTGAAACTCATCCTTACTGTGAATTCCAATGTCTCCCGCAAGCCAGGGATTGATTCGTAGAATGTCACCAGTCTAAACAATCTACACAGAGAACGCTTTCATTTTATAAGATCCGTGATCTTTTGATTGCGAAGCTTTGCAACTGGAAGCGAACTGCTTGCCAAGAATTATACAAAGCCCAGAAGATCGCTACCTTGATAAGTTGACGATTTCACGCGAAGGTTACCGATTAAATTTATACACCGCGGATGCACGAACGCTCGGAGACAGATCGAGATACACTTTATCTGATAGTTAACGTCACATCGGGAAGCACGCATTGGGATGCGGTTACCTGAAAAGTTGGAACAAGTGGCAGTCTAATTATCGTATTGTGCCGAATGCAGAAACGTCGTTAAGAAAATAACCGTAAACACGACAGTGAACACTCGAAGTCACTTGACGTTTCAGTAATTGTGCAACTGTGTACGGAAGTAAAGTACATATTTTGAAAAGTAAGTGCAAGTCTTTGGAATGAAGTTGTCGTACGCTCTCATATGGGTCCAAACGTTTCAACCACATAATCAAGCAGGTTTTTATTCGGCTGATTTACAGCTTGAATTAAAAGCATACGTGCTCGTGCGCGTATAAATGATAGTGAAATTGAATAATTACGAGCACTATTTCAATTAAGATAAAATTGCTTTTAGGAATTCATTGTTGTATCGCCAAATAACAACAATAAGAATCGAAAATGAAAGTGTTTCTGTGTGTATTAAGCCTGCTGTGTATTTCCATGAAACCTGCTGATTGTGCTCCAGAATTGCAGTTTTTACAGATCGTAAGAATGTATATGTTTTTTGTATAGGAGTTTGATTAATGTTTACAATATGTTCAGTAGAATAAGTTAGAGGAATAAGTGTAAAATATTATCGCAACATTTGAGCAAATTTTTCAGATATTTGCTCATAAGACGTATGCTCCTATTTCGGACCTGATAATGAGCAATGACACGAGTTTTCCGAGCATTTTAACTTACGAGTACTTCTACACCGCACCGCTTAGCATGCCCAATGTAAGTTTCATGTGTTTCATGTGGTTCTGTGTTTCATAAAGGCACGTGATATATTAAAAATGCTTCATTAGTCGGATTCCACGCGCAAATGTACTTGCTGTCTACAAGCAAATGTAAATATTGATAGTGATAAGCGTACAAGTGTAGTCATCCAACGTGTTTTATTTTCTACAGGAATTTATGAGTAAAAAGAAAAATATATTTCGTTCATTACATTCTCCCGTTTTATTTGTCTATTTTTTCTTGATGGTTGCAATTGCCACAAACCCATTTATAATAATATATTAATCAGAGCTGACTTTTACCACGGACTCAAAACCAAATCCAGAAACTATATTGAACGAAATATTGTAAGACAATATTTAGGCTGAGGCATATGCTTGAATCAATTTCATACAATATTATGTTTCGATGCATTTGAAACGTGAGATCGCAATTCTTTTTTTGAATGAAACTGCATAATTCTAAATACACTAATCGATGTAATTTTTCACCTTCTGGAAGAAAGTACCAAGTTACTTATGCCTTTCAAATATTAGTTTAAAAGATACTTAATTTTTTAATTTGTCCCACTGTCATAATATTCCATGATAAGAATTCTATAAATGCGATTTAGATATACATGTACACTTTCTCCCAGTTGCATGAGATATTCTGCATATGTGTAACAAACACTGTGGCAATTGTGTGTTAATTTGAACAGTCCGGCATGCTGAACATGCATAATCTGGGAGTCCATTTTCGCGAAACGTATGATAATTTCTTGGGCGACGTTTACCAGTCGGAAACGGTGAAAATGCATACTGCCGAGTATCCGTTATCAATGATTTCTGCCCAATTAGTAAATGCAGGTCTATGGCCTCCACCCGAGATTGAAAAATGGAGCACCGATATGAACTGGCAGCCGATACCTGCAGGTCGGTAAAACATGATCACGACACAGGAAAGTTATACTAAAAATGCGATGTGCGAACGAGGAAAAAAAAAAAGCGTTTGAATTACTTGCTTTTCGTAGATTATGTAACCCTGCAGGAGGATACTTTATTACTAGGAGCGCATTGTCCAAGCTTTGTTCTCGAGATGGAGAAACTATTAAACACGGATCATGTGCAGGAAGCATTGTCACATTATTCATCTTTGTTCAATCACGTGTCACAGTACACTGGAATGAAAATTCGACAACCGTCGGAAATCGCTCTCTTGTATGCGGTTCTCGAAACAAAAGTAATTTTATTCTTCCTTTATTACTTTTTATCACTTCAGCACACTTACAACGTTCAATAGAAAATGCAGCACATGACTTCATATAATTTACTTAAATTAGTCGGTTTTTATTTTGCTGACTGCCAATGTTAGATTTTCGTTTATTAAACATGGAAACATTTGCAATAATTGTAGGCTGATTTGAACCAATCCCTTCCATATTGGGCAAACGACATCTTTCCTCACGGAGGAATGTACAATGTGTCGTTGATGGAGTACGAATTACTTTGGCAAACTCCTTTGCAAAAGCAATTGATTGGCGGCACGATTTTGAAAGAAGTTTTGGCCAATTCATTGCTGTATATTCAGGGACACATTCCACAAAAACGGAAACTCATGATGTACAGCGGAAACGAAATAAATATCGTCGGTATTTTGAAGGGTTTAGACTTATGGGTGCCACACATTCCTAACGAGGCGGCCGCTGTAATTTTCGAGATGTACTTTGACAATGTAACGAAAAGCCACGAAATGAAGGTACGTCTATTTGTCATTAATTTAAAAGATTAATATTTTTAAACTTTACGTGTTTTAAACACACAAACCAGCAAAAATGGTCTCAATTGCAAAAATTCAAACGAAACATTTGCAACAAAATTATTCTGTCAATTTATTTGATTTACCAGTACTCAGCGTACCTTGTACACATTTTTTCGCGCTGCTAAGAACAAAGTAATTCGTAGAATAATCGAAAAAACACTTAAAGAAGTACGTATAGAATAAGCAAAGTACAATAGATTACATATCAGATAACACGTAATGTCGGCAATCAAAGAGATATAAGTACAAAGAAGAATATGAATCCATAATATAAAGAATGCAAAATAAAAATGAAAACAGGAATACGTAACTATGTGGTATTATAATTATGTATTGTAATTATTATTTCAGATTAACTACTATACGGGCGTGGGTGGTATTACTGTTCCTTTAACGATACAAAATTGCACAGAATTCTGCACAATTACAACATTTCTACATTCAGTAATGGATGTGTTACCACAAAACACGGAACGTTTATGTAACTGGGAGAAGATTGATCTTTCTCGTAATAATGTAATTTACAGTAGATCCGTATCGCATAAATTGGAAAGTATTATTCTTAGTCTATTATTAGTAATTGTTTTATCTGTAAACTAAGCTATTTATATGTATAGATCAAATAAGTCTCGATGCAAAACGTTTACCTACTATACTTTAATTGAAGAAAATTTATACAAATACGATGAAAGTTGGATAAGCTTTTGCTTACATTAAGGACAGAAGAATTCACACTTCAACATTACGTTAGTAACCAATGATTCTCAGAAATTGGAATCTCGATATTTTTAATAGCTACATAATAAGATTATGTGAATAAAAATTCATATACTACAAATATAATTCAGTAAACGCGAAACAGATGAAGCATTAAATGCACCATACAATGGTTCAATATATTATAATTTATTTACAATGCATAAATTGCAACATATAAAACAATGTTTTACAGCTGATTCGTACACTAGTATATTACACACATTTACATACTCTAAATATATTTTAATTAAAGCTTAAGTGGTTTCACATATGTGAGTAAGTTAACTAATTTTCTTGATTTTTCGGCGAATTGAACTAAATTTTCTGTTGCAATCACTGTAAAATTATCTAAAATCATTAACCATCGCCGTTCTCTTGTTTGCACACTGTCCTCTACTATTGCACCTTCAAACTTCAACTGCTTTTTCCACAAGTTAACAATAGGTGGTATTATTTCTTCCTCGTGTTGATTATTTCCATCACTAATGACAACCAATCGATATTTTTGCAGACAAATGGTTAAAGCGTAAAAAATTATATGTAATTGACTTATTACGTTATACACATTGGCTTTTCTGCCGTTAATCAAGGAAATTAAGATATCTTCGTAAGATTTTAATTTCTCAGTTAGGTAATTTATCGTCTCGATGCAAACTTTTATAGAAGTGCACAGTTGTAAAATTATGGAGATCTGGTGAATGGATATTGTAACCTGAATAGAAAAAGAATTACTGCGAATAAAAAGCCAAAGTACATTTTTAAATGTTACCAGTGATATCTATTTGTAAATATGGTAAACGAATGTTGGCCTAATTCTTTGTATCGCTAGAAGAAAATAACATTGCTATAGCGAAAAATTATACTTAAAAATAAATGAATTTGTCAATATATTTAAAAACAAAATCAATCGATATTGGAGCGGCTAAAATTAAAATGAATTAAATGTAGAATATTAATGAATTATGCAATTATTTCACTAATGTATACCACTCTCATCGACGTATCATCCACCAGCTAATATTTACGATAATTTTAAAAGACAATTTAAATTCTTCTCACACGCAATGGAAGATTTCCTTCGCTATACAAATTAATTTGTAATTTACCTTGTTCAATTCTGAGCTCCCTATAATCCTATCCAACATTCTCGTCACCGCATGCGAAATTTGCCGAGTGCATAAATTTGTTTTGTTCTCAGCTTCGAGAACATCACAAAAATTTAATATCGCGTTAACGGCCTGCTCCTCTAAGGTATCCCTCCAGCATCGTTTTCTCATGTATTGCTTCGTTATCCTTTCATTCTGGAGAAACGAAAGGACCACCTTTACAGACTGCAACGCGACATCGTCTACATTCAATGTATCAAGCGTAAATCTCAACCAGTCCGAAGAAATCTTCTCTCCTTCCGTTTCATTTTGCTCGCGCATTAACGATTCACAACTACAACTTAATTTCTTTCTCTTACTGCCGCTTCCATTATACGCTTCGTCTTCGATTAAATCTAAATCGCCTTGCGAGTATCTAGTTTGCACATTAGACTGCGCAACGAAGCTGTATTTCTCTCTTTTCAAACCTTCATCTTCATCGCTGCGATGGAACGAGGGAAACGAGCACGTTTGTCGATTTGCTTCGTGAAACTGATCATTCTCCATCCCGATTCTATGGAACTCCGTTTCAGGCGAACAATTTATACTTTGGCTCCTCTGATAAGGAGTAATGTCGACGATTTTTGGACTTGGAAAGATACTAATATCCTCGGTTCGAAGAATGCAATTCGACGTTGGCGTAAGTTCTCCGCTTAAGCGATACGTATCGTGAGTATCGTAAGTATCGTAAGCGCTATCCTTTTGAGGAGAAGCAGCATTAACGATCTCAAGCGATGGAACGATAGAGTTTTTGTTATGAAAGTTCGAGTGAGACGTTTTTGTCGATGACGAAACTATCTGTTCACCGGGTTTTGTACCTAATTGCCTCCTTAATTGACTGCAACCATCCGTACTTAATATACTGTCCTCGTTAAATAAGGTGATGTCTAAAGAATGAGCTGCGTTCGAAATAACATCTAGATAGCTGCTCGTTTCCAAAGAACTTTTCTTCCAGATACTGCGAGAAGTCAACGAAAATTCCTCTATTGATTTATCCGCGATATGATCGTTCTCCCCTATTACTGTGCAATCCTCTTCGTTCTGTACTGATTTCACAGATTCGTGACTCCCGAAAGAGTCCTCGAACATATCTGAACAGGAGCAGTTATCTGCGTCCGAGTCTGGGATAATCTGGTTAATCAAGGTTCCATAATTTTGCGCGGAAGTTTGCAACTTCAAAACACTTTCCTGTCTTTGAGGCGAGCCAGAAGTGTCCGTTTCGTTTAATTTTTCAATAAAAATTTCATTCTCTTCATTAATACGTTTTTGATTATGGGGTCGCGGTGCACTGTGTGTTCGATTGTACGGTAAGTTGCGTAATAAATAGATGCTACTAGTATCAGCTGTATCACTGTCGGAATAATCTCCGTCCTTTTGGTCATTGCACAACAAATTGATCGAGCTTGGACTTTGGTAAATATTCTCTTGGATACCAAAAAGTGAATTTTCATTACGTCCATCAGAATCCGCTCCTATAATAAAGCGTAACTAATTCCCAAAATGCAATAATATGAAATAAAATATTAGCTTCTGTTGGATCACAAGATATTGCATTCATGTTCGGAAGTATAATGTTCACATGTGTAGGGTATCTAAGTAATCGCGATACAACCACCATTTACTAGAAATGTTAGATATCAAAATGAATTACTTGGGTGTTGAATGTTTGCCCATTGTTTGTGGAATGCCAGATGAAATTGTTCAATTGATATATCTTTCATAAACGTTGTAGCTGATTTTAACCAAACTACAGCCTGCACAAAATTTAAATCTGCTTCGTACTGTCCTGTATCATCTGATATCTTTTCGCAGGGTCCAGATAGATTTTGTGGCACGCGTAAAAAATGCTTGCATCGATAACAGCCTGTGTTACCATTAAATGTATTCCCATACATTTCTATGAAAAGGTCCTCGATAACAGGTGATTCAAGTTTTTCGTTTCTTTCTGGCAAACCACTTGGAGAATTTCCTACGCGAATAATTATATAAAATAATTGGAGATCATGATTGTTTGCGTGTATTAAAGATACGCCTGCAATTATGTGTACCCGTGTATTAAAGGATACACGGATCTATTAATTGCAGGTGTATTTAGACGCGCATAAAATAGCGATCTTTCAAATTAATCTCTCGATATAATTAAGTATCGAAAATGATTAATTGAATTGCCAAGTTACTAAACATAAATTTTGTTAATAATTGTAGAGTAACCTATATCGGATGAGCGGCGGTACAAATTTCTCGTATATACATGTTGTAATTTAAGAAGAATATTGTCTCGCTGTTCAATATGAAGTTTTAATTGTTCATTTTCATCGATATTGTTGTTCATCTAAAATAGAATAGTAACATATTGAATTCAGGTTTATAATCGTAAAAGAGCACCTCTACGCTGCATCATGTACTGTGCAATAATGCATTTTCATAAATTAATAGTTTACGTTCAAACGAAACAATCACCAAGGTATATACATACCTTCACCAATTGATCAGCCAAAATTCTAGTTCATGTTTGTATTTTGACCCGCCAAATTGATTATAAGCATGATCATTGAATTAAAATACAACTATTATATATAAATTATGATTAAATTATTTGAATATTTTCTGCTGTCAGTGCATGCAACCTATACTTCGAAAATATCCCTCGTACACCGTGGTAGGTTAGAAAAAAAATTTCTAGGCACATCAATGTAAACGGTGTTTTAAAGGGCAGCTTCACGTGCTTCCGGTCACCGAACGAACCGGCAAGGGCATGGTAGTGTGGACACGATAACGTAGCAAAGTGATTTTCGATTTTTCTATTACGACACGCAAACGATTTGATAATTATCTGTAAATATGAATGCACTTGCATCAGAATCTTTATCTGAAAAGGAAAGGAGCGAACTTATGCAACAAATTAAACAAGAAGTTGCAGTTGCGAATGCACAAGAGTTACTTTCGGTACGATTACAAAGCCACATTTTTTATTAATTTCCGTGTTTAAAATGAATGAGTTGCGTATGTTTGATCTCGTATTTTCAGAAAATGTCAGAGAAATGCTTTAGAAAGTGCGTAGTCAGGCCGGGCACATCTCTAGATAGTTCTGAACAGGTAACCACCCATAGAACATAACCATACTTTATGAATGCATCTCGCCCTTGCATCATCGGCAAAGTCTGAACTCCAACTTTCCTACGAATTTAAATTTGACCTAAAGGTACACATTCACTGATATTCCATTAACATATATCTTGAACATTTAATTAAAATTACTTGAATAGTAATAAGCCTGGCAAAACTGTTTTATGAAATATCAACAATCAGATAGTTGAAATCAATTTTGCAAGCTATATTATGTTTTGTCCTGTGTAAAAATTGTTCGAAATAATATTTTACACCATGGCAAACATTGCTTCAAAAATATTCCAGTGCAATATTATAGACAGACACATGTATAAACATAAATAGAAAGTATTACAAAGCTGCTATAATGCCACAATTCCTTAGGTTCATTGGAGATAGACTTTTCGCATATTATATGCGACGATTAAACTTTTATAATGTGAATGAATTTCGACTGTACAATTTCACTATAATTTTAAATACACCTCTGATTGTACTTTGATTTCAGAAATGTGTAGCAATGTGTATGGACCGATATATGGATGCATACAATCTTGTATTGAAAACGTACAGTGCTCGAATACAAAGAGAACACGACAGAATGTAAAGAGTACAAATTGTTAAATAAATTGTTTCTGGTTGTATATTTTGTAGTTGTGTATCAAGTATTTTCCAAATATTATTTAGAATACACAATTGTAATCGGTATGTATATTTATTATCAGATTGTTAGAAAGCAATCGATTATAAATATTGAAGTATGTATATAAACAGTAAGCAGGTTTACTTAGTTTAAACTGTTACACTTTTATATTGGTAGGACTACGAAAAGCATAAGAAGTGAATTTCAATGTTACATAGCAACACTGCACTGCCATTAGCATTTGTAAAACGCTGAATATATTCAAATAAATTGAAAGCTGCTTAACTCACCAAACTGTGTTAATGTATCCAACAAAAATGTAACTAATATAAGAGATTTATTTTAGTAGCGGTAACAGTCCTTCAATTAGTATATCATGGAATAAAACTTATGGGACCGGGTGGTGGATATTTAGGAAACAATTTGCAACAATTGCAAAAGAGAAAAATCTTTATAAAATAAATAACATACATGAATATTGTTACATCATACGTGAAAATCATAAATAAGTAACTTAGGTATTTTGTAAATCCCACAATTCCATAGTATGTTTCTTGCATTGTTGTTTCTTATTCATACACACTAAAAGGCACAATATAGCTACCAATATTTCAACGTGGTTACAAAAGTAAACTTCTACGGCTGTATGAGAAAATATTGTGAGTGGTTCATTAATACTTCATCTGTTCAATTTTATATTATAAATTAGCAAATAACAATAATTACAACTATTTCATACCAGTGCAATAAATGCCACTATTATATACAGATCAATACAGATACTTTGTAACATAACAAATCGATGTTTTTAATTCTTCATTTGTTTTTCTTATATAAAAAAGTAGAACAGCTTCAATGTTACACTTGTATATTGTAAATATTTAAAAAAAGATATTGATCATTGTTTCTTCAGATCTGAAAAATATATTCCCATGCTTATCTTATACTGATATTTGTTTGTATGGTGGAGTATAAGATGAACGGTCGTATATTCTTTATGTACCTGCGGGTGTATATGCTGCAGATACTTGGAAAAAAAACTACATATAACAAGACCTTTAGTAATATTAAAATGCAAATAGAATATGTGATTGCTCATTAATCATCCGAGATTAATTGAAACCACTTGCAAAACTATATTAATACAAAAAGGTTTGTGAACCCTGCCATAGAAACGACTTTCAAAAGACATTTTCTAGTTTCATAAGAATGTAAAATGAAAATCTGTTAATACACTGCGATACTTGTGAAACGTTTCTTATATTATTACTCTCCCCTTTCTCTCTTCTCGTTACCATTTCTCTTTCCTTTCCATTATATCTTATAGCGAAAAATACTTATTGTGTAAATTTCCTTACTAATGCTAACAATACAACAAAAGTGCAGTAATCTTAATAACAATGGAATGTATATATGTTTTACATTCTATAAAGTGTAGGAATGTTCAGTATCGTCCTGAAATTGTTTTTTTTTTATAAAATTATGTGTTATATCAATATTGAAATGTAACCACGTTGATTGGTCAGGAACACACCTGCTTTAATATATACATAGAGATAAAAGTTGATTCAAACTAAGGGATTTCAGCATACCCAATACTGTAGGAGTGAAAATGATACTCTTTATCATTCTTTTTGCTCGTGTTATATATGTATATATATTTCAAACAGCAAACATATTATATGCAATATATCGCATAGTATATTTGCTGTTTGAAATATAAATTGTAATTCAGTAAATAGTAAACTCTTAATAAATAATATAGATATAACGCTTACTTCCTAAAATGGTTCATTGAACAAATACACATTCGAAAAGTGTAAAAGATAAAAATTACTCACCAGCAATACTGAATAAACTTATTTTAGTAAAATTGAAATTTTTCATAGCAAAGTTACAGTAAAAATAGTGCATCAACCTTAACAGGTAAATTGTAATAATTTTATAATTGGGGGGACTAATCTTGTGCTGATTAAGATTTGAAAGTGTGTTAATTGACTATGAAATCTCTTTGTTTGAATCATTTACAATATTTACTATTGATGATATTACGACAATTGTGTGCCACTAAAAAGTTTCGTGAAGGAAGCAGGCTGTACAATTGTTACAAACAGATTTTGATTTGTCAAGCATCCAGTTGATCCATTTTTGAATTGTACTTAGTTATTGCATCTTATTTGGGGCATAGTATATTTATACCAATATGTTTATTAAGGTATTGGATTGCCCAAAAAGTGAATTACTTAGCCTAAAGCTTTCATTAGTCGTTTAATCATTACGATCCATGGATACAAGAAAACATATAAGCACCTAATCAATCTTTCCATTGAATATCAGCTTTAACTTTTATAAATAACTTCAGTTTTATGCATATAGCACCATTGTCTTTGAAGAAAAATAATGTCTTTTATTTTTTAGGCAATCCATTTTTAGACGGATGATTTACTGATATTGCTATCAATATTATACCAGTAACTTTTGTTAAACGAGGTAATTACACGACATTTCGGTCATAAAATCAGACAGGAATTATTCTGATAAACATAACAAAGTGGTACAAAAATTTTGTTTAAAAAGAGATAACTAAGTATTCAACAATCATTAATGTAACTGATTCCTTTCCACTTTTTAAGGTATTTAATATTGTGATAATTAGCTTTAAGAGTAATAATACTAAACATATTTCCAGAACAACGTAGAAGGTGGTTTGTCCGAAAGTATGCAAATTAAAATTGCAATTGTATTTAGTATCGTAATTCAATTTCAGTTAATCATATACCGTTTTCACAATTTCCACAACTAAAGTACCATAACATATTACGTAGTTTTCTCCAATTCGTTTTGCGAATATAATTTTTGAATTTGCATATATCTACGTCATGCATAGGAAAATCCAATAACATTAAATCCACAGAATGTTAAACCAAATTACATATTTTTAAAAATATATTTCATTTAAAGAATACTCTTAGAGTATTGAAAATATAGTTTTTATAGACACGCGTATATATGTATATATTCAGACATTTCCCTTCTACGTTATTTGTTGGAAAACTTATAAGTATTGAGCCACGAACGGCAGTGCCTCGTTAAAAAAGAACCAAAATAATTTTGCAAATTTGTAATCCATAGCAATTTGCATTAAAATACTTGATGCCCTAGCAAAGGATATCATATATCAATGTTATAAAACGAAATAACATTTTAAAGTCTTACGGTAAATCTGTAGTGACGTGATACATAATTATAGTTCTTTTGCGCAGTTTGCTGTAATACCCGTTGTAAAATTTGATATATTCTTATCCATATTTATGTCCTCGACCTAGAATATAATTGTAGATGTAATGGTCAAAATAATGATTATTATTATATTTAGAAATATCTATCAGAGAATCAATTTATACAAGATTTACATACACACGATGTACTACTGAGTAGATCGTCCATATCCTCAATTTCTTCACTTATATCCTCACTATGAGCACTCTGTATTTTATCTTGCTTCTTTATTTGTAATTTTATCGGACTATCTGATTTGTCAGGATCTTTAGATGGGCTTTGATCATAAGCGCTACCAGATGCAGACGAGACAAAATCTTCTTCATAATTTTCAGTACCATCAGTTCCTAAAAATATTTTGCTTATTATATTATTGTTAAGGGAATGTATTATAAAAATTACTTAGTATTATAAAAACATACCAAGTCCAATATCCATCAATTCTTTTAAATCATTAATATTAGTTTTTTTACCGTTTAATGGTGGGAGATCGCTAAGTATAGAATGTGGTTTTTTATCTAAAGGTGGTAAATCTTGTAAAAAGGTTTCTGTATTGCATATATCATTAATATCTTCTCGTTTGCCATCAACAATAATTTCTTTAAAGTATACAGTTTTCCCAAAACTGTTTCCAGTATTAATTGGCTTTTTGTTTTGTACATTATTTGCTATTTGTAATTCCAAACTATTTATATTATTTTGCTTACTTATATCTTCGTTTTGATTTGTTTGCATTTCAGTAACTATAGATTCATCAAACTTAATTAAAGGCTCGGTTTTGTTTAGTAAACTTGTTTGGATGGCTGTATTTATTTCAGTCTCCTTTGTTGTGTGATTCGTCACTGTTCTTGTGCCATTTGGACTTGCAGGGAGTGTATCAAAATTCATAGTATTGTTCCCTTTGCTATCAATTCCATCGCTCTCTTCATTGTATTCAGAAATTGTACTATTCCTGAGGACACTGTGCTGATTTTTGTAATTTGATTCGTCCATTGAATCATGAATAGACATATCTTTGTCCCTCTTGTCAGTTATTGTCACATTTATTGGAGGTTTTGGACTTTCTTGTAAAATACTTTCCAATTTGTCCGATACATCATTATCGTTGGATAATGATATGCTTTCATTATTTAATACTTTTGGAATGGAAATGTCAAAGGTTGTATTAGCAATGTGTGTTGTTTCGTCTGTTTTATTAAGTTTGTTCTCTGTTTCATTCTAGAAAACGATTGTTTTGATAATAATTGTAATAATTAATAATCGAGATAATTATAATGTTCTGTGTTTAAAACATGATAAAATCTTGGCATAGATACCTTTTGTGTGTTACTAAAGGCACTGTTCATGCTATGTTTTAGAATTTCACCAAGCAATGGCTCATTGGATTCGATACCCAATTCTTCGCATAATTTATTCCTCCCAACGTAATTATATTCTTTTCCGAAATAAGTTTCAGTATCGTATACAGATATTGTATAATCAAGTCCAAAATATTCTAGGAACTCCCTAACCAAGGAAAACAATAATTTTCCTTCTAAATTAGCCAGGTACTGCTTTACAGTTTTATTCAGAAGTGGTTCTGGATTCTGAAATGTTTAATTTGTCTCTTCAAAATCTTAATTATAATACAAGAGATCTCATATTTCCTTACGACATTATTTGTTATAACGAAACTATAATCTAGTATAAATAATAAATATATATATGTATATGCACAAATAAGTGTGGCAAAAAATTTTGCTCACTTATCTACTACATTAACACTTTGACGTACCATTACAGATTCTTGTTCTTCTAAAGCTAGAAACACACTTGCCCTGATTTTCGCCTATAACATTATAAACATTTTCAAGTAGGTATTATGAAAAAATTAAGTTTCAATGAAAGTAAGTTGTTTGAGCTATTCAACATAACCTATAAGAAAGGCGTGATTTTTAAAATATTTTTCTACCATACCCGCACTTTTGCAAGAACGCCATTATTTTCAAGTGTTTGCACCATCAAGTCTCGTAATTCTGTGTCCTCCTCCATGGAAATGTTTCCGTCTATCATGATTATAAATAAAAATTACTTTCACAAACACTCAAGAAATGTAAATATTTACGCTTTCCATCGCGTGTCTCATTTTCACATCTGTTTACCTAGAGATTGTTTTTTCCTGTCTAGGGAGTTTGAACTTTGAACCACAAAGGAATATTTGAACTTTGTAATAATTTTTATAATCTACCAACTAATAAATTATGGGTTACTGCTGATAGAATAAATGTAGAGTGCATTATACAGTTGTTATAATGGGATAAACGAAGTATATTAAATTGTAAAGTGAAATCAAATTGATAAACTTCATCAAATGGGTTACAAACGTGTCAGTATTACCAATGTATATTCGTGAACAATAAAAAAAGTCAAATACGAGAATATATTTCAATATCATATATTATTAATTTTTAAAAGTTCTTTTTACTTAAGTAAAACAAAGACGTACTTGTAATGAACATATTTTTTATTGCTTAAATACATATATCACGAAATAAACATGTAAAACACAAAAGTAAAAATGAGTATTTCAAAAAATAAATAATCCAAAATTTAAATTATTATTATTATTTTATTTATTTACGGGTATTTCCATATTAAGTCAAGTATATTAGTAATATAAAGTATTAAAACATAAATTCTGCAAGTTTTTTTATTAAATACCTTTGTTATAGACATAACATCTTATCAAATTCAAAATTTGCAAAACAATAAAATTCATTTGCAAGATTGTTTCGATGATGTGGTACAAAATTACAAATTTTAATGTCTAACAATCTTTCTGCTAATTCACTCATAGTAGCACCTGTAACATAACAATAGATAAAATAACAATTTTGAATAATGGTATGGGGGGGGGGGAGGGGGGATATAGAATTCATTAATATACCTGTACAGAGCACAATATTCTTTTTGGCTAAAAATTTTATTGTGATTGCAGTTTTTGTTAAACATTCATCAGAAAGAAATGGTGGGTCAGCTATGACTAAGTCATATAAATTTGCCATATTTCTAGGTATATCTAAAGGGAATTTATAGTTGTATGGTACAAAGTCACAGCCATATACTTTGAAACGTTCATCGTACTCGAAAAGTGTAACTACGTGAAAATAAATAGCATTAGTAATAACATCTTTGATGTTAAATATACAATGATGCACCGTAATACAGCCTGTGGTGGAGTTACAGATGAAATGTGTTCATACCTTGTCGTTCGCCACAATTCTTTTTCAGTTTACTATACAGTGTAGGGCATGATATTAATGCGATTTTTGCATTAGGTTCTGTAGAGTTCACAGCACCTTTTACGAGAGTATCTGTTGTTTGGTCGTTGTACCAAAACTGACTTAATTGCTGAAAATATTCAAATTAGTAAATCTAGTTGAATGATTCCTAAGATCTATAATCTATATTTGCAGAAAATTTCGTATCGTAATGTGTTACAAAATGGAAATGGAATGAAAAACTGAATGGAAAACAATATTAGATCGATACGTATTAAATAAATACATACCCAATCTTCATCAAAAGATACATCTAAAATTTGGCTTTCTATATTATGTTTGAATTGAGTTGCTCGTTCCTCTTTTTCTTTGAGGAACTCATTCAATGCTGCAAGTGTCGTAGGACATATTTGTAAATCATCGCTGTCGCTGTCATTCATTTTTTTTCAATTTTACGCACGTGTATACTTCATTCATTCGTAATCATTTTGAAGTTGACTACAGTTTAGAAAGATACGTGTAAGCAAACACGTGACTTAACCAAGTATCAGTGCCTAATTAAACCAAAGACAAAGTTAAATTGCTTTAACTTTTATAGTTAGAAGTTATACCAAAAAAGATAAATAATATCGTAGACGAGATATAGGAATAGATAAATCCTCTTATCGACTTCCGTGGCCCATCGTGACTGTCGTACCCAGATCGAAACTTAAGCACAGACGAGATACAGGAATAGACAAGACATCCAATGCATTTTTTCGGCCAGCATTTTCTGGGACCCCAGGCACTGACGAGATATAGGAATAGACAGGACATCTTATGGACTTTCGTGGCCCACCGTGACGGCCATACCGACTCAGCAATCCGACACTGATTTGAGCGTCCCCTGCTCATTAACAGTGATCACTTCAAGAACTATTATTTACTGAAGTAGTGTTGGGGACAGGACTCATGCGATTGTGTGAATATATGTAAATGCTTTGGGGGGATCAGGACAGCTATTTCTCGAGCAACGTTTTGGTAGAAAAATTGAGCTACGGTGCCTGGTCGCGCGATGCACTTTGGCTCGGCTCGAGTTGAGTCGAAACCACATCGCGATGCATCGGGGCGATGAAATTGACAGTGTCACGTCAAGCGCCCCGCCTGTGCTGTCCCGCTTTCATTGCGCATCAAATAACAAAAGAATTCTTTAACGAGGGTCGTAGGTCCAGCTAAAACTTAATCAGAACCCGCAGAAGTTCAATAGGCACGACCCTAGAGTCGTAGGTCCGGCTAAAAGTTGGTCATAAAACGTAAAAGTCCAGTAGGTACAACTCTGGGATCGTAGGTTCAGCTATAAGTCGGTCAGAACCCGAAGAAGTACAATAGACACGATCCTAGAGCCGTCGGTCCGGCTAAAAGTTGGTCAGAAAACGTAAAAGTCCAGTAGGTATAACCCTAGGATCGTAGGTTCAGCTAAAAGTTGTTCAGAAGCCGGTAAAGTCCAGTAGGGACGACCCTAGAGTCGTAGGTCCGGCTAAAAGTTGGTCAGAAAACGTAACAATCCAGTAGGTACAACCCTAGGATCGTAGATTCAGCTAAAAGTTGGTCAGAACCCGAAGAAGTACACAGTAGACATGACCCTAGAGTCGTAGGTCCGGCTAAAAGATGGTCAGAAAACGTAAAAGTCCAGTGGGTACAACCCTAGGATCGTAGGTTTAGCTAAAAATTGGTCAGAAGTCGAAAAAGTTCAGTACGTATGACCTTAGTACAGTAGTACGCACAACCGCGATCGGAGACCTTCGAAGAGTTCGAAAATTGCGAATACCACCGAGCGCGACCGAGCGTTACCGACGCGCCGGCGCGTCGCGGAGTGGGGATGCCGGTGCGCGGCGCACGCGGTGTCACTATCAGTTCAAGCGTCGTACCGTACGGGTCGTCTATGCTGTCGAAGGTTAGCGACATATGTACATCAGCTTACAACACAATAGCATCTCGGGGTTTACTTTATCACCGCATACGCTTGTCTATTACCTTCTATTAATTAATACACATTTATTTAACAATCGTTTGACTATCGTGGATATCCATTAAACTCTTTCTCGAGTCTCTTTTGCTGGACGCTTGACCGGTCATCCGGTACCACCGATTTTTTGATTTGCGATAACTAGTCGTTTATTAAAATATCGGGTTAATTAATTTATTAGTTTAAACGGTTCTTTGAATATTTATTATATTTTATTACACGATTATTCGGATTCGATGCGGTGTTAAGGTTGCGTTTATTTTCTTTGCAATGTCACTTACATACTCAGTTACATATGTCCATTCGCAACTTTGAATTCGATTCTGACTTTAGCACAGGTTTATCACGTTGCTTTTCTTTTTGTTGCAGGTACAATGGGTGATTGGTTGGTGGAGGATAATATATTGAGGCTGCAGGAATGGAGTATTGAGATACAATTACTGCGATGGATAACAATCAGTCCGATGACCTATGATGAAGGATTGGTAACATTTAACTTATTATCCCAACGGTTTACGTATATTTCTTGTTATCTGGCGATTGGATTTTGGCTCAAGTTCTTTTCTTTCGGTTGAAAGTTATTGAGCAATTTAAACATTTTAAATAGAACTTACAATATGCCACTCGCGATTGAAACTAGAGTCTGTAAATTTCATTAATTCTAAACGAAAAATTGAAATACTTTCATGTTTCGCTGCATATCGGTCGCGATTTCTGTTATAGCTTCACTAGTATTTATTAAAAACTTGTAATATCTCTGTGACTTTGCACAAGTACGGTCAAATTGTATTTTCGATGCAGGATTGCCCGCGTACGTACGTACTGGTTGCCATGCACCTGAAGCATGATAAATAGTTTCGAGTCTTCATTTCTACAAGCAGCTACGAGAACTTATAAATGCGCGATATTGCTTACTAACTAAGATCATGATCACCTTTAAAACTCGGACAAAGAACAGTCACAGTATGCTTTTGATAAATCATTTATATTAATCTATAATAGTGTATCTTGAATAGACAATTAACAGTAATTAAATCAGAATAATAATACGGTAGTACTTTATTAAAACAAAGCAGTATTTCCTCAACAGACGTTTGACAGGATGAAGAAATAAGAAAGAGATAAATAAAATCAAATGTGTATTGCTTCAATTTCTACCTCCTCACCCTATTTACTAACTTGTACAGATTCTCTTTCAGAAAATTTTGATGACCGCGCGCAATGCGGTCAGTAGAGTCAGTGCTTGCTCCGTCAAAGTTCTTTTTATTGTTTTTAGAGCGAAACCGCTCTTAATAATAATTCAACATAAATAACAGTAAAGAGACGCGAAATTAGAGTCAGTGTTTGCTCCGAAATAATACTCTCGCGAAAAATAGAGTCACTTTGTTCGTCGATCACAATTATTCCGTTTCCTTTTCCGTTCTCGGCTCGGAGGACTGATGGTTAGGGACTTAGTGTCAGCCAGTTACGATGTGCGGGGGCGTGATTGTGGTTCTGGACCCTGGTCACGAGGCCCTCTGTTAGACCACATATAATCTCTAATTTGGGTAGGTCATCCACCATTCTGGAATCGTGGTCGCGGTTCTTGCAATATCCGGGTTGCAGTGTCATCGGGGGGCGGTGTGTGGGGCTGTGATTGCTTTTCTGGACACTTTGGCCCGCCTAGTAGGAAATTCCTATGTGTTAGACCACGCCAAGCACACCTTGGGGTGGCAGAAGGCATACGGGTCATAATCTAGAATCGTGGTTGTGGTTTTGCATATCCGTGCCTTAATGATTTCTGTGGCTCGGAATCGAAACTGGTCTCGATGCTAAGTCGTTTTACTGTCCAGACTCTGAGCCGAGGACTCGCGGGCTGCTCGGTAGCAGTCACAAAAACAGTAGAAATACTGTCGCGAAATTAGAATCACTTTGTTCGTCAATCATAAGTGTTCCATTAGAGTCAGTGTCCTGTTCAGCGAGTTCGGGCTTTCAGCCATCAATTTGACGAGTAAGTATCTCCTTCGTTCTTTAATCTTGTATTGCAATAATCATTGATAATTAACACATTCCAAAAGTACTGAAAATACATAGATTTTAATGTTGTTTGCTCTTTTTGAATGTTTCAGCAGCTTCCATGGCTTCGATGGCGACGAGCTTGACCGCACACCTGGTGAGTCTGCAACCGGTGAGTGGCATGCTTTAAAGTTCCTCTGGTCACTCAATCATGTCGCAGGACGAAAGGTCCGAACCGACACGGGTGACTGGTTGTAATTACGTAGATTTTTCTGGCAAGCACTGTGACCATGGGTATATGGAAATATACTCATGAGTAGTAACTTCTTTACTGCTTTATATTATGTGAGGATAGGTCTTCTTGTACAACGCGTTTTTAAATAGCTTGATAATTTTAAAACAGATCATATTTAGTACAAAATATATCACTATATATCTTTTTATAATAGAGTATTTAATTGAATACCTATGAAACGATATTTAAATAGTTATTAATTATTGAATGAATATAAAGTAACGTCCAGTATTCTACGTGCATTAGTTTGTAGTGGAGAAGTCGAATACCATTCGACTTCGTTTACTTGTCAATTGCAATGACTGCACAGTTAGAATAAATTGCATAATTATTGCTGTTAGTAAGAGTGTAGTATTTCATCTTTTTCTACTTTGATAATATATAAAATGAAGGTACTCATTTACCTTATCAATTTGTTGGAACTATCGAATAATTTTATTATTCGATATCCATATTAGTCTTTAGCGTTTAAAGATATCGATACGTTCATTGTTTCCGTACAAAATGTTAATTAAACCTGAATGTACAAGAAGACAATACGCGAACGGGTAGTTTTCGAAATCAAGGCAATCAACTTTTAAAGCAATCTTGCGTTTTAGAATCAATGCTTTGATAACGGGAACGCCCGAGGATGTTTCAATTTAATTCAAAGTATATTAAAGTAGAGTCGTTGAATAATTTCTCTATTAACGTAGAGTCTTTGAATAATTTTTCTAATAAAGTAGAGTCACTGCATAATTTTTCTAATAAAGTAGAGTCACTGCATAATTTTTCTAATATAGTAGAGTCATTGCACAATTTTTCTAATAAAGTAGAGTCATTTAATTTTCTCTTCAATAAAATAGAATCATATATAGATCTGTTGTACATATGTATGTATTTTAGCCCGTTAGAAAATCAGTATGTCCTTATCATCTTTTTAGACGAGGATTTTCAGGTTTAACCCTTTCCGTGTTCACTGCCCGGATCCCACTCACGTGCCCCGGTGCTACTTGGGTGGGAAAACGGTGGTAGAGCACGATGATATTTTTTAGTTTATAAGCCATAAAATGATTTATTGTTGGCTACTGACAGTGCGTTGGTGTATCGTGCACGACGTAATATCCGCATTGTGTGTGTGGTTAGGCTGTGGATTTGCGTCGTTCCGTATTAAAATGTAGCTACTATGACCAAGATAAGATGTCCATCAATTTAAAACAGACATCATTTTTAGTATTATTTGCTTCAATAATTCCTACTATACTTGGGCACGAAGTTTTTGTCATTTAAGATGACAGAGGCCAAATGCCAAAAAGAATTGAATATACTTATCAATTGCTATCAAGTACCTCTTGTATCGGTGCTATTTAATTATTTTATTAAATATCTATTAAATATCTCAACCGCGACGTGGTTTTTTCCACGTGAACGCAGAGATCCCAGCCACTGTCAGTCGATTTCAGAAAAATGGTACGTACATTAGAGTGTGCAAGTTGTGTGACAGCACTTGGGTGTCGGGGGTGTCCCGGGACGCCTCCCTAGTGTAGGCTTTTGCGCCCAAGTGTTTGACTGAGAACCGTGGAGTGTCGTGTGTTGGTGTGTTTGTTTGCCATTTTTTAAATATAGGTCCAGGTAGGATAGGTAGCATACTTTCTGGTGTGATTGATAGACATAAGTAGGTAGGGCCGGGCAGGTTGACACAGTCTCCGATCGGGTAGGCACTATTTCGCGTGTTCAACCTGTTTCAGGAAATCTGATTTGAAAAGTCGACGGTGAAGCTGTGGCGCGAACGAAAATGCGTTCGCCTCTGGCTTTGCCTATCGATTTTTCGAATCCTTCGCGGTCGTGGTCGCGATTTAGGCTCCGAAACGAAACGCGTTACATTATGCTCGAGGCTGCACGTGTGAACGAAGAACGATTCAATTTTAATCGTAATCTATGTGATTTTCCGTAATCACAATTTTACGATTTTATTTGATCGCCATTCGGCCACGTGTGTTCCATTTAGCTCCGCGATTCAAACTCTTTATTTCACCTTTATAAGTTTTTCCTTGGTTTCCGATTAGAGTCTCGAGCCTAGTTTAAGTTTCAGCTGACCCTTGGGTCCGACGAAATGGAGAGGCTATATGCCGAAGAGGCCCGACAAACTGTCACTCAAGAGGGCAACTACTAATGGCTCCCCATTCTTTTTAAGAATGGGGAATCATTCTGTGTTACTACTTTGTCACTGTGCTTGCATTTTCATTTGTAGAATTTTTATTTGTACTTGGCCGATGCACATTCCGGCCCAACGATACAGCCCTCCCAAAAATATCGCGTTGCTTTAGAGTTGCGAAAAACTTGCGAACGGGTCGAGTTGGAGTTGCGTTGAATGCCACTTATTGCTATTCTTATTGCTAGTTAAATTGTAGTATTTTATAATACACTTTACATTTGAGCTTCTAGTGTTGCGGAAATTGTTTTCGCGTATTGGAACTTTCAGTTCATTTTTCAGAGGATCTTCAATTTGCTTAATTTTGGATAGTACATATAATTTACTGTTTGCTTTCTATTAGTCTTAATAAATAGTGTTGCGAAATGATTGTATCGCGAGTTCCAGTTAGCGTTGCGTTGATTAAAGATCGCGTTTTTAAGTAGAGTTGCGACTACTAGTCCCCATCTGCTTCCAATTGGAAGCCTGTTCCTGAACCAGGAACTTTTTCTTTTCAGCGTTTTATATTTGCCTTTCTTTTTATTTTATTTTTCTTAATAATTATACTACCTGGAATGTCTGTTGATGGAAGTACTGCTAAAAATTTGCATACATATTAGTAAATTACTGTGTGAACGATATGAAAAGAAATGAAAAAGAAAATAAATGAAAGAGAAAGGAAAGAAAAAAGAAAAGAAAAGAAAAGAAAAGAAAAGAAAGAAGAAGAAAAGAAAAAGAGCAAAGTAAAAAACAGATATAATTTGCAGAATCTTTGATAAATTTATAATAATTCTAGATAGTAGATTTAAATTAGAGTTAATACTAGTGACTGTTCATTATTGGAGTTTAACTCTTAAATATTTCCTCTTAATTGTTGCAATTCTATCTTATCCTTTTTTTTTAGTAGAGCCAATTTTTATAACTTTTCGAGCTTGCTTTGTAGAAATTGAAATTCACTCGCGATATCCGTAAATGTATAAACAAAAATCCTTGCACGAAAAACGTTATTGGCAGTAGTTGGGTCTCGGCATGGTGATAGTTGAAGTTTGATATTTTTCTTCCGAATAATCGTTTGTCGCTTCTTTGTTGAAGCAAAATAGAATCAATTGTAGTGAAATGTGACTACTTCATTTTGGAGTTTTTAATGAACGTGATACCACCATTCAGTTTGATCTAGAACGTACAAAAGAATATATCACTTTGGCCGAAATCCAATTAACTATTGTTAACAAAAATAGCAGCATTTTTCATATCAATTCTGATTTATTAACTGCGCTAAAATTCAGTTATTACGAATTAAAAGCAGCTTCATTTCGATATAAAATGGGGAGGCTTGGGGATGTCACTAATCCAATGCTTGAGATTGTTACAGATTCACAGATGAACCCAAATATGCTATATTAAACAAACATAAGTACATACGTCAGAGGCTCAAGAGTGGAATATATAGAATACAGATCCAGAAATATTATCAAAGACACGATTGGAAACTTTAAAATTAAAGAGCCAGCCTCGTCGATTCAATTTGTGAGTTTAAGAATTCATTCTTATAATGCTTTACTGATTATTTCGAGTTTGTGCATGTTTCAGATGCATTGAAAAGAAGAGGATTCATGAAACAATGTATAATACGAACACACCCTCACCCCATCCCTGCCCCAAACCCCTGTCCTTATTAACTAATTACAGGTGTTAGACAATTAATTAGGCAGGCCCAAATATAAATCGAACAATACATTTAGCTCTTTATGTAGGTAGGATTTGTCTCAACACACAATCTTAGATCTTTATACTGGCAGGTTTTACACGAATTTAAATTATTAGACTTTTAATTAGGCAGGGTTTATAAAACCAAATATTGTAGGCAGGTGCTGCAATTTTTTGGTTCGGGTTTCTGTCTGTTCTAGGACACCATGGACCACGAGAGATTAATACGGACTAACCGAAGAGGATTTAAGTATATGTATACTCATACCTACATGAGTATGGGATAGTATCTATTACAGTCCTATGTAGATAGGATATTATTCTAGTCTTAAGTTAGCTCTTTAGTCAGGCAGGGCGTATTCGAATCTAATCTAAAATTTAAGAAAGTAGGGTTTATTTTTAAGTTATGTCTTAGCTTTTAAGCCCGCAGTGTTCACCGCTGCAATAATATTTCGTTGTCTAGTTTTTAAGATCATAGGATATATTTTTAAGACAGTTTTATTTCAGGAACGTGAATTCTCTTGCAGATTTTCTTTCAGGTTTCCTTCTGATATTCCATTTAGCTTTCGGTCGTGAATTTTCCAACTACTCCTCTTGTTGTCTTACTTGTACTACGATCAATTACTGAACGTTCTACAAATTGACAATAATAGGAGATTTTTCTTTGTCACATGTTATATTAGAATTAGTTTTCGCGTAATTGGAGGGTGGAAGGGCCGCGGCTAGGGTGGGTCTCCATGCGCAGTAACCTCCACGTGGTGAGACCCGGGCAATCAATTATTTATCGTATAATTATTAAACGTTTAACCGACGTTTGATAATTATGCGGAAAATAATTCGAGCGAATTGACTGCGCATTGCACTTTCCCCCCTCATTCCCTTTTTTGCTTCATTCTCTTATTTGCTTGATTCCCTTATTAGCTTCATTCCCTTTTCCGTTCTCGGCCCGGGAGACGGATGGTAAGGCGCTTTTGGCACCTGTGGCGGTATTTGGGTTGCAGTGTCATCGTGGAGCAGTGTGTGAGGCTGGGACTGTGGTTCTGGACAGGTGACCCGCCAAGTAGGATACTTCTCCCCGTTAGACCACGCCAAGCACACCTTGGGGTGGCAGAAGGCATATGGGACCTAATCTGGAATCGTGGTTGCGGTTTTGCATATCCGTGCCTCAATGATTGCTGTGGCTCGGTATCGAAACTGGTGACGATTGTAAGTCGTTCTACTGTCCAGACTCTGGGCCGAGGGCTCGCGGACTGCTCGGTAGCAGTCACTTTCGTTATTTGCCTCCCATTTGATCCCACTTGTGAGTTGAAGATTTTTATAATGCTTTACTAATTACATCCACTTTGTCTTTGTTTCAGAAGGATTGGAAGGACTCAGCTGAAGAAGAGGATTTCTTAAAATATGTATAATATGACCACACTCTCACCCTGCCCCTGCCCCTGCCCGTGCCCAGCCCCTGCCCAGTTGCCAGTTGTCTGTTCTAGGAAGGCATGGACCACGAAATTAATATGGACTAATTGAAGAGGAATTAAGAATATGCATACTTATACTTACAATAATATGATAAAGTATCTGTTACATTCCTATTTAGGTAGCATATCATTGAAATTGTTCTTTTAATTGAACTCTTAGATATTATATTAGGTAGGGTGATTTTAGTTTTAAGTTAGATCTTTAGTCAGGCAGGGCGCATTTGAATTTAATCTAGTATTTAAGAAAGGAGAATTTATTTTTAAACTGTGCCTTGGTTTTTAAGACAGCAGTGTACACTGCTGTGATAATATTTCGTTGTCTAGTTTCTATGATATATTATTATTTCTATGATATATTATTAAGAAAGTTTTATTTCAGGAAATTGGACTTCCTTGCAGATTTTCAGGTTTCCATTTGATATTCAATTTAGCTTTCGGTCGTGAATTTTCCAAATACTCCTCTTGTTGTCTTATTTGTACTACGATCAATTAATGAACGTTCTACAAATTGACAATAATAGGAGATTTCTCTTTCTCACAAGCTATATTAGAATTAGTTTTCGCGTAATTGGAGGGTGGAAGGGCCGTGGCTAGGGTGGGTCTCCATGCGCAGTAACCTCCACGTGGTGAGACCCGGGCAATCAATTATTTATCGTATAATTATTAAACGTTTAACAGACGTTTGATAATTATGTGGAAAATAATTCGAGCGAATTGACTGCGTATTGCACTTTCCCCTCTCGTTCCCTTTTTTGCTTCATTCCGTTTTTGCTTCACTCCGTTTTCTGTTTCCAGCTAAAAGTTGGCCAGAGACAGTAAAAGTCCAGTAGGTATGGTCCAAGGGTTGTAAGCCCAGCTAAAAATTGGTCAGTAACAGTAGAAGTCCAGTAGGTATTGTCAAAGGATCGTAGGTCCAGGTAAAAGTTGGTCAGCAACAGTAGAAGTCCAGTAGGTATGGCCCAAGGGTCGTAGGTCCAGCTAAAGGTTGGTCAGAAACAGTAGAAGTCGAAAAGGTGACCCAAGGATAGTAGACCGCACGGCCGCGGTCGGAAACCTTGAAAGATTTTCGGAAATTGCGAATAGGACCGAGCGCGAGCGAGCGCTACCGACGCGATGGCGCGGAGTGGGGAGGTTCGGGACGCGACGCGACGCGACGTCATTATCAGTCCAAGCGTCGCAGCGTAAGGGTCGTTTATGTTGTCGAAGGTTAGCGATGTACATCACCCTACAATTCAATCACATTTCGAGTTTTAGTTTACCACCGCATACGCTTGACTATTAGCTTCTATTAATTAATACGCGTTTATCTAACAATCGATTTCCTATCGCGAGAGCTTTTGATAAATCATTTATATTAATCTATAATAGTATATCTTGAATAGACAATTAACAGTAATTAAATCAGAATAATAATACGGTAGTACTTTATTAAAACAAAGCAGTATTTCCTCAACAGACGTTTGACAGGATGAAGAAATAAGAAAGAGATAAATAAAATCAAATGTGTATTGCTTCAATTTCTACCTCCTCACCCTATTTACTAACTTGTACAGATTCTCTTTCAGAAAATTTTGATGACCGCGCGCAATGCGGTCAGTAGAGTCAGTGCTTGCTCCGTCAAAGTTCTTTTTATTGTTTTTAGAGCGAAACCGCTCATAATAATTATAACTAAATATAAATAACAGTAAAGATACGCGAAAGTAGAGTCAGTGTTTGCTTCGAAATATTGCTCTCGCGAAATTAGAGTCACTTTGTTCGTCGATCACAATTGACGTGCGCGATAGTAGTCTTTTATTTTATTTTTTTTTCTTTCGCAATAAGTATTCCGGTATTAGAGTCAGCACCGATGCAGTTCGGCGAGTTCGGGCACTCATCCATCAACTCGAAGAGTAAGTATCTCTGTATTTCTTTAATCTTATTTTACAATGGTCTTTGATAATTATCATGATCGAAAAGTACTCAAAACGCAAAGATTTCAATGTTGTCTGTTCTTTTGAATGTTTCAGAAGCTGCCATGGGCTCAATTGTATCACCATAACGATATTGTTGGCCGCGCGCAATGCGGTTGGTAGAGTCAGTGCTTGTTCCGTCAAAGTTCTTTTTATTATTTTTTGAGCGCAGCCGCTCTTAATAATAATTCAACATAAATAACAGTAAAGAGACGCGAAATTAGAGTCAGTGTTTGCTCCGAAATAATACTCTCGCGAAAAATAGAGTCACTTTGTTCGTCGATCACAACTATTCCGTTTCCTTTTCCGTTCTCGGCTCGGAGGACTGATGGTTAGGGACTTAGTGTCAGCCAGTTACGATGTGCGGGGGCGTGATTGTGGTTCTGGACCCTGGTCACGAGGCCCTCTGTTAGACCACATATAATCTCTAATTTGGGTAGGTCATCCACCATTCTGGAATCGTGGTCGCGGTTCTTGCAATATCCGGGTTGCAGTGTCATCGGGGGGCGGTGTGTGGGGCTGTGATTGCTTTTCTGGACACTTTGGCCCGCCTAGTAGGAAATTCCTATGTGTTAGACCACGCCAAGCACACCTTGGGGTGGCAGAAGGCATACGGGTCATAATCTAGAATCGTGGTTGTGGTTTTGCATATCCGTGCCTTAATGATTTCTGTGGCTCGGAATCGAAACTGGTCTCGATGCTAAGTCGTTTTACTGTCCAGACTCTGAGCCGAGGACTCGCGGGCTGCTCGGTAGCAGTCACAAAAACAGTAGAAATACTGTCGCGAAATTAGAATCACTTTGTTCGTCAATCATAAGTGTTCCATTAGAGTCAGTGTCCTGTTCAGCGAGTTCGGGCTTTCAGCCATCAATTTGACGAGTAAGTATCTCCTTCGTTCTTTAATCTTGTATTGCAATAATCATTGATAATTAACACATTCCAAAAGTACTGAAAATACATAGATTTTAATGTTGTTTGCTCTTTTTGAATGTTTCAGCAGCTTCCATGGCTTCGATGGCGACGAGCTTGACCGCACACCTGGTGAGTCTGCAACCGGTGAGTGGCATGCTTTAAAGTTCCTCTGGTCACTCAATCATGTCGCAGGACGAAAGGTCCGAACCGACACGGGTGACTGGTTGTAATTACGTAGATTTTTCTGGCAAGCACTGTGACCATGGGTATATGGAAATATACTCATGAGTAGTAACTTCTTTACTGCTTTATATTATGTGAGGATAGGTCTTCTTGTACAACGCGTTTTTAAATAGCTTGATAATTTTAAAACAGATCATATTTAGTACAAAATATATCACTATATATCTTTTTATAATAGAGTATTTAATTGAATACCTATGAAACGATATTTAAATAGTTATTAATTATTGAATGAATATAAAGTAACGTCCAGTATTCTACGTGCATTAGTTTGTAGTGGAGAAGTCGAATACCATTCGACTTCGTTTACTTGTCAATTGCAATGACTGCACAGTTAGAATAAATTGCATAATTATTGCTGTTAGTAAGAGTGTAGTATTTCATCTTTTTCTACTTTGATAATATATAAAGTGAAGGTACTCATTTACCTTATCAATTTGTTGGAACTATCGAATAATTTTATTATTCGATATCCATATTAGTCTTTAGCGTTTAAAGATATCGATACGTTCATTGTTTCCGTACAAAATGTTAATTAAACCTGAATGTACAAGAAGACAATACGCGAACGGGTAGTTTTCGAAATCAAGGCAATCAACTTTTAAAGCAATCTTGCGTTTTAGAATCAATGCTTTGATAACGGGAACGCCCGAGGATGTTTCAATTTAATTCAAAGTATATTAAAGTAGAGTCGTTGAATAATTTCTCTATTAACGTAGAGTCTTTGAATAATTTTTCTAATAAAGTAGAGCCACTGCATAATTTTTCTAATAAAGTAGAGTCACTGCATAATTTTTCTAATATAGTAGAGTCATTGCACAATTTTTCTAATAAAGTAGAGTCATTTAATTTTCTCTTCAATAAAATAGAATCATATATAGATCTGTTGTACATATATATGTATTTTAGCCCGTTAGAAAATCAGTATGTCCTTATCATCTTTTTAGACGAGGATTTTCAGGTTTAACCCTTTCCGTGTTCACTGCCCGGATCCCACTCACGTGCCCCGGTGCTACTTGGGTGGGAAAACGGTGGTAGAGCACGATGATATTTTTTAGTTTATAAGCCATAAAATGATTTATTGTTGACGACTGACAGTGCGTTGGTGTATCGTGCACGACGTAATATCCGCATTGTGTGTGTGGTTAGGCTGTGGATTTGCGTCGTTCCGTATTAAAATGTAGCTACTATGACCAAGATAAGATGTCCATCAATTTAAAACAGACATCATTTTTAGTATTATTTGCTTCAATAATTCCTACTATACTTGGGCACGAAGTTTTTGTCATTTACGATGACAGAGGCCAAATGCCAAAAAGAATTGAATATACTTAACAATTGCTATCAAGTACCTCTTGTATCGGTGCTATTTAATTATTTTATTAAATATCTATTAAATATCTCAACCGCGACGTGGTTTTTTCCACGTGAACGCAGAGATCCCAGCCACTGTCAGTCGATTTCAGAAAAATGGTACGTACATTAGAGTGTGCAAGTTGTGTGACAGCACTTGGGTGTCGGGGGTGTCCCGGGACGCCTCCCTAGTGTAGGCTTTTGCGCCCAAGTGTTTGACTGAGAACCGTGGAGTGTCGTGTGTTGGTGTGTTTGTTTGCCATTTTTTAAATATAGGTCCAGGTAGGATAGGTAGCATACTTTCTGGTGTGATTGATAGACATAAGTAGGTAGGGCCGGGCAGGTTGACACAGTCTCCGATCGGGTAGGCACTATTTCGCGTGTTCAACCTGTTTCAGGAAATCTGATTTGAAAAGTCGACGGTGAAGCTGTGGCGCGAACGAAAATGCGTTCGCCTCTGGCTTTGCCTATCGATTTTTCGAATCCTTCGCGGTCGTGGTCGCGATTTAGGCTCCGAAACGAAACGCGTTACATTATGCTCGAGGCTGCACGTGTGAACGAAGAACGATTACAATTTTAATCGTAATCTATGTGATTTTCCGTAATCACAATTTTACGATTTTATTTGATCGCCATTCGGCCACGTGTGTTCCATTTAGCTCCGCGATTCAAACTCTTTATTTCACCTTTATAAGTTTTTCCTTGGTTTCCGATTAGAGTCTCGAGCCTAGTTTAAGTTTCAGCTGACCCTTGGGTCCGACGAAATGGAGAGGCTATATGCCGAAGAGGCCCGACAAACTGTCACTCAAGAGGGCAACTACTAATGGCTCCCCATTCTTTTTAAGAATGGGGAATCATTCTGTGTTACTACTTTGTCACTGTGCTTGCATTTTCATTTGTAGAATTTTTATTTGTACTTGGCCGATGCACATTCCGGCCCAACGATACAGCCCTCCCAAAAATATCGCGTTGCTTTAGAGTTGCGAAAAACTTGCGAACGGGTCGAGTTGGAGTTGCGTTGAATGCCACTTATTGCTATTCTTATTGCTAGTTAAATTGTAGTATTTTATAATACACTTTACATTTGAGCTTCTAGTGTTGCGGAAATTGTTTTCGCGTATTGGAACTTTCAGTTCATTTTTCAGAGGATCTTCAATTTGCTTAATTTTGGATAGTACATATAATTTACTGTTTGCTTTCTATTAGTCTTAATAAATAGTGTTGCGAAATGATTGTATCGCGAGTTCCAGTTAGCGTTGCGTTGATTAAAGATCGCGTTTTTAAGTAGAGTTGCGACTACTAGTCCCCATCTGCTTCCAATTGGAAGCCTGTTCCTGAACCAGGAACTTTTTCTTTTCAGCGTTTTATATTTGCCTTTCTTTTTATTTTATTTTTCTTAATAATTATACTACCTGGAATGTCTGTTGATGGAAGTACTGCTAAAAATTTGCATACATATTAGTAAATTACTGTGTGAACGAAATGAAAAGAAATGAAAAAGAAAATAAATGAAAGAGAAAGGAAAGAAAAAAGAAACGAAAAGAAAAGAAAAGAAAAAAAAAGAAAAGAAAAGAAAGAAGAAGAAAAGAAAAAGAGCAAAGTAAAAAACAGATATAATTTGCAGAATCTTTGATAAATTTATAATAATTCTAGATAGTAGATTTAAATTAGAGTTAATACTAGTGACTGTTCATTATTGGAGTTTAACTCTTAAATATTTCCTCTTAATTGTTGCAATTCTATCTTAACCTTTTTTTTAGTAGAGCCAATTTTTATAACTTTTCGAGCTTGCTTTGTAGAAATTGAAATTCACTCGCGATATCCGTAAATGTATAAACAAAAATCCTTGCACGAAAAACGTTATTGGCAGTAGTTGGGTCTCGGCATGGTGATAGTTGAAGTTTGATATTTTTCTTCCGAATAATCGTTTGTCGCTTCTTTGTTGAAGCAAAATAGAATCAATTGTAGTGAAATGTGACTACTTCATTTTGGAGTTTTTAATGAACGTGATACCACCATTCAGTTTGATCTAGAACGTACAAAAGAATATATCACTTTGGCCGAAATCCAATTAACTATTGTTAACAAAAATAGCAGCATTTTTCATATCAATTCTGATTTATTAACTGCGCTAAAATTCAGTTATTACGAATTAAAAGCAGCTT
Source organism: Nomada ferruginata (assembly GCA_963583965.1). NCBI lineage: Eukaryota > Metazoa > Arthropoda > Insecta > Hymenoptera > Apidae > Nomada > Nomada ferruginata. The sequence continues at coordinate 7,244,817 of OY757214.1, read as the reverse complement.
CATTTCGATATAAAATGGGGAGGCTTGGGGATGTCACTAATCCAATGCTTGAGATTGTTACAGATTCACAGATGAACCCAAATATGCTATATTAAACAAACATAAGTACATACGTCAGAGGCTCAAGAGTGGAATATATAGAATACAGATCCAGAAATATTATCAAAGACACGATTGGAAACTTTAAAATTAAAGAGCCAGCCTCGTCGATTCAATTTGTGAGTTTAAGAATTCATTCTTATAATGCTTTACTGATTATTTCGAGTTTGTGCATGTTTCAGATGCATTGAAAAGAAGAGGATTCATGAAACAATGTATAATACGAACACACCCTCACCCCATCCCTGCCCCAAACCCCTGTCCTTATTAACTAATTACAGGTGTTAGACAATTAATTAGGCAGGCCCAAATATAAATCGAACAATACATTTAGCTCTTTATGTAGGTAGGATTTGTCTCAACACACAATCTTAGATCTTTATACTGGCAGGTTTTACACGAATTGAAATTATTAGACTTTTAATTAGGCAGGGTTTATAAAACCAAATATTGTTGGCAGGTGCTGCAATTTTTTGGTTCGGGTTTCTGTCTGTTCTAGGACACCATGGACCACGAGTGATTAATACGGGCTAACCGAAGAGGATTTAAGTATATGTATACTCATACCTACTACCTATGTAGATAGGATATTATTGAAATTGTTCTTTTATTCGATCTGTTAGATGTTATACTAGGTAGGGTGATTCTAGTCTTAAGTTAGCTCTTTAGTCAGGCAGGGCGTATTCGAATCTAATCTAAAATTTAAGAAAGTAGGGTTTATTTTTAAGTTATGTCTTAGCTTTTAAGCCCGCAGTGTTCACCGCTGCAATAATATTTCGTTGTCTAGTTTTTAAGATCATAGGATATATTTTTAAGACAGTTTTATTTCAGGAACGTGAATTCTCTTGCAGATTTTCTTTCAGGTTTCCTTCTGATATTCCATTTAGCTTTCCGTCGTGAATTTTCCAACTACTCCTCTTGTTGTCTTACTTGTACTACGATCAATTACTGAACGTTCTACAAATTGACAATAATAGGAGATTTTTCTTTGTCACATGTTATATTATAATTAGTTTTCGCGTAATTGGAGGGTGGAAGGGCCGCGGCTAGGGTGGGTCTCCATGCGCAGTAACCTCCACGTGGTGAGACCCGGGCAATCAATTATTTATCGTATAATTATGAAACGTTTAACAGACGTTTGATAATTATGTGGAAAATAATTCGAGCTAATTGACTGCGTATTGCACTTAGGATACAATGTACAATAATGGCCGCTTAATGTTCGTTTTTTTCCACAATTAATGTTCGCGGACTCATCCCTACCGATTTTTGGACCTGCTCCGATGTATCGAGGATGTAGGTTGCGTCCGAGTTATCTCCACTTGTCATCAGCAATGGCCCTTAACACGTTGAGTGCCACGCCGGTTTTGCCATGCTTTCGGTTTAGGCCACACGGCGGACATGCGCGACGGCGCGCCGCGGCGTAGCTTAACACTGTGATACCCCGACGCCTGAACGAAAAGTTTAGTGTCAGTCACCGATGACTGACGCGGCCTGAACGGAAAGTTTAGTGTCGGTCACTGAACGGAAAGTTGATTGTCAGTCACCGATGACTGACGCGGCCTGAACGGAAAGTTTAGTATCGGTCACTGAACGGAAAGTTGATTGTCAGTCACCGATGACTGACGCGGCCTGAACGGAATGTTTAGTGTCGGTCACTGAACGGAAAGTTGATTGTCAGTCACCGATGACTGACGCGGCCTGAACGGAAAGTTTAGTATCGGTCACTGAACGGAAAGTTGATTGTCAGTCACCGATGACTGACGCGGCCTGAACGGAATGTTTAGTGTCGGTCACTGAACGGAAAGTTGATTGTCAGTCACCGATGACTGACGCGGCCTGAACGGAAAGTTTAGTATCGGTCACTGAACGGAAAGTTGATTGTCAGTCACCGATGACTGACGCGGCCTGAACGGAAAGTTTAGTGTCGGTCACTGAACGGAAAGTTGATTGTCAGTCACCGATGACTGACGCGGCCTGAACGGAATGTTTAGTGTCGGTCACTGAACGGAAAGTTGATTGTCAGTCACCGATGACTGACGCGGCCTGAACGGAAAGTTTAGTATCGGTCACTGAACGGAAAGTTGATTGTCAGTCACCGATGACTGACGCGGCCTGAACGGAAAGTTTAGTGTCGGTCACTGAACGGAAAGTTGATTGTCAGTCACCGATGACTGACGCGGCCTGAACGGAAAGTTTAGTATCGGTCACTGAACGGAAAGTTGATTGTCAGTCACCGATGACTGACGCGGCCTGAACGGAAAGTTTAGTGTCAGACACCGATGCCTGACGTGGCACTCAACATGTTAAATATATCTCACGCTGGTTCTCAGTACATCTCAATCCACTCCCAACACAGCCTAAACCGAGCGTGCCGAAAAGTGATAAGCATGAACAATTCCTTATAAATCACATCCCTGGATAGTGTTCGCTAGGCAGCTTCGAAGCAGCGAACATTAAGTGGGCATTACTGTCCACTGTAGTTATTTGAGCGGAGAGAATCTTAAGTTCTTATTGCAATTACTTTTAAGTTCGCGTTTCTATCGTTGTATCTATCTGCAGCTCTAAATATTGTGTATTATTTATTGCCCTGCTTCTTATGTAGACTCTTCTGTTTTCAGACGCTTTCGAGATAATTCATTAGTAATATAAATCATATATGTTTCGCCTAGAGAATTACATTTTCTTATTTCTCAAGAAGCCTTCTTTTTTATATTTGAAATACCCGTGTATATATCATTTAATTCATAAATTAATTAATATCTGCAAAGATATACTTGAATCTACGCGGGTCTCTGCCATATCTACAGTGCCTGCTATGGTTTCGCCATCTATACAGAACTCCTTGAAACCACTCGCGCTTGCTATGGTAGTTCCATCTATGCAGATCGCTTGGGAACTACTCACACCCCTTACTTACCATAAGTGTAGATATGGCAGAGGCCCGAGTAGTTTGAGTCACGTCTGTATAGATGGCGATACTAATGACTCTTAGATAAAGCAGACATATATACAGTTTCGAGCTGTTCTGTATAGATGGCGAAATTAAAGCCCACTTTGAGTGTAGGTAAGACAGGGATGCGAGTGGTACGTAAATTCAAGCACTTGTTTATAAGTAGCGGTGCGATAATGTTCATATAATTTGGTTATTTATGTCTTCATTCATCCAATTAAGTTAATAATCCTCGAAAACCGTTTCGTACACTCTTTTACATATCAATAAAGTGTCAGCAAACACAGTGTTTCAATCTCCATAAAAATTAATATGTTCGGTAACATTGCAAGTTCCATTGTTCATTATATTCTACAACAATCAAGCACCCTTTAGCACGGGTAAATGTATTTGTGAATATTTTTTCCTTTAAATAATTTTTCCAGGACTTAATAAATACATACTAATAGTGGTATTATTCTTTATTTCGATCTCACAGGAATGAAAGTTTGGTTAGTGTACATATAACCTATCTTTACAATACTATCTCTTGCACTCTCATCTTCCGTTCCGCTCTTCCTTTTCATACCTTCTCTGCCTTACGTATTACACTATTTCTTATCTCTTTATCGCACATCTATTATAAATCTTTTCCGTTCCTTCCTGTTTAATTACAAATTACTAAGTTAGTTTTATGTCTTATTGTATCTTTTTCCGTACATTTTGTTAGCAGGTGCTCTTACGTTCCAAATTTTGGTATGCACAGGTCACATCTTTTATCCTTTTTCTTCTCCCAATATTTATTTCATCCTTTAATGTTTTTGCACCTTACCTGTGCTATTAACTGATGATTATGGCCTATTCCATTCTTGCTTTGGTATTCTATTAGCGTTGCTGTTCCAATATATTTACACCGTCCATTATATCTCGCTTATTTTATTTTTATGTTTCGTTCCTGATGTTGTATTTCATAGTCTATTCTTTTAAGGGTCTGCGACAATTCCTTTACTTCCGATCTAATTAAATTCTCTCTTAAGAGACCCATTCTCAAATAATCCTCTCCTTCTTTAATGCTTCTGGTTTGGCCCTCCTTTCTTTCTTCGGTCTCCTTTTACATACTTACTAATATATGTTTTGTGTGTGCAGGTTGTGGAGGCAAAGAGTAGCGAGCATTGACTGACACATCCCATCATGCATAGGAGCAAGAAAGAAAATAGAAGAACTTTTGCCACATACTTTACTTATCCATTAATTATAGTAAATTGATTTATAAAAATAGTTTGCAACTGTTAGCGCATAAGCTTAATTTAGAACAATTGTGTAGTTAACTGTTCTGTATAATATCTATTATATACTTTATTTTATATTCAGATCATTCGGTAGATCTTATATAAACTTTGATATTACTTATATATTACTAAAACAACTACTACTGAATGTGCTAAATGTAAAATAAAAGATATAATAAATAGTGTATGTATGCTCAAGTTTACACAAATGCTGTAATTTAAATTTTATAAGCTTCTGCATATGAAGTACATAATTTTTAGTATAATCTTTATCTGTAAGCTATATATTGTAAATTGACTGTAAAGAATAGTTTATAACTATTGGATTATTTAAGTTTAATGTATTTTTCATATTACATAAATGTTAGTTTAGAATTAATACATCCTTTAGTTCTACGATGTATTGTAAATAGATATAAAAGAGTAGTCCATAAGTATTAGCTTGTAATTTGAACCTTTTTGTGATTTGTATCTTCATTCATTAGTTTAAATAAATGTTAAATTAAAAGAATTGCACTCTTCTTTTTATTTTCACACCTTAACAATCCTTGAAAGAACCTAATTCCAATTCCTTACACAAGAAGTACCGTAGACGAACTTTAAATGCAAAGTCCTGAAGCGAGAAACTTGTAAAAATGGCCCTATACGTTATTAAATATAAAAGAAGGAAATTGTGGAAACGATATCATTTTCGGTCTTCATTTCTTGCAACATTTGATGGCAGAAGTAGAAAATTAAGCGCTCGGAAATTCTTGGAATATGACGTCATTTCCAAGAACTGCTGATGTCGGATACCTCCTCGCATATCATATTCTCCTGATACAAATCCACGATTTTCAGCGAGATATTTTTGGCAGAATCTCAGAAATTTTGCGCTCGGAAATTCATGGAACGTGACGTCATTTCTGAGAACGAATACCTCCTCGCACATCATATTCTCCTGATACAAATCCACGATTTTCAGCGAGTTATTTTTGCCAGAATCTCAGAAATTTTGAGCTCGGAAATTCCTGGGACGTGACGTCATTTCCAAGAATTGCCTGGGTCGGATACCTCCTTGCACATCATATTCTCCTGATACAAATCCTCGATTTTCAGCACTTAAATTTCTTCTGAAAATCGTGGATTTGTATTAGGAGAATATGATGTGCAAGGAGGTCTTTCATCGAAGCAATTCTTGGAAATGACGTCACGTTCCAGGAATTTCCGAGCGCAAAATTTCTGAGATTCTGGCAAAAATAACTCGCTGAAAATCGTGGATTTGTATCAGGAGAATATGATATGCGAGGAGGTCTTTCATAGCATCAGTTCTTGAAAATGACGTCACGTTCCAGGAATTTCTCAGCGCTTATTTTAATAACGTATAGGGCCATTTTGACAAGTTTCTCGCTTTAGGACTTTGCATTTAAAGTTCGTCCACGGTACTTCTTGTATAAGGAATCGGAATTAGGTTCTTTCAAGGATTGGTAAGGTATGAAAGTAAAAAGAGCACTGGAATTCTTTTCATTGCAAATTTATTTAAATTAATCAATGAATATACAAGTTACAAAAATGTTGTAATTAAATTTACAAACAGATACTTATTAACTATTCTTTTATATCTATTTACATTACATCGTACAACTAAATCTTGTATCAATTCTAAACCAACATTTATGTAATATAACTAACACTATAAACATAAATAAACTAATACTTATAAACTATTCTTTGAAGTTAACTTACAATATATCTTAAAGATAAATCATACACTAAAATTTACGTACTTCATATGCATAAGCATATAAAATTTAAATTACAGCAACTGTGTAATTTGTGAATATGTCAATTATTTATTATATCTTTCATTTTACATTTAGCACATTCAGTAGAACTTGTAATAGTTATATAAGTAATATTAAAGTTCATATAAGATCTACCGAATAAACTGAATATAAAATAAAGCATATAATAGATAACATAACAGTTAATTACACAATTGTCCTAAAATAAACTTACAGGCTAATAGATACAAACTATTTTTATAAACCAATTTACTATAACTAAAGGATAACTAAAGTATGTTGCACAAGTTCTTCTACCTTCTTTCTTGCATTTATGCACGATGAGAAGTGCCAGGCAATGTTCCTTACTCTTTGCCTGTGAAACCTGCACACAGAAAAAATACATTAATAAGTATGTAACAGGAGAAAGATTATTAAGAGATATTTAGAGGAAGAAGAAAGAAAGGAGGGGCAAGCCACAAGCATAAAAAGGAGAGGATTATTTGAAAAGGAATGCGTCAAGTATGAGTGACTTTGACAAAAGCGGAAGTAAAGGAATTGACGGAGATCCTCAAAAGTAGAGTCAATGAAATGCAACAGCAGGAACAAGGCAGAAAAATAGGGAAAGCAAGATACAATGATACGTTTAAATATATATAAGACAATTATCTAATGCAAGGATCTTCAAATAAACTAGAAATTGTTTCAATGTAAACAAGGAAACGACATTTAGAGTTTATTATATCACTTCTTTTCTTACACTCTAGGCGCTCTACAAACTATATACAAACACTCTACGCTCTACCACGCGCGAGGCGCGGTAAAATTTAAATTTAAGAAATACCATTTCTTTACATATATTAGAACATCAACACTACTATGGTACTTAAGTAAAAACGGACGAGGGCGCAATTGACAATTAACAACGCAGGTGCGAGATCCAAAAGCATTAAAGGATGAAATAAATATTAGGAGGAGAAAAAGAAAAAAGGATCTGACCTGTGCACACAAAAATTTGGAACGTAAGAGCACCTGCTAACAAAATGTACGGAAAAAGATACAATAAGACATAAAACTAACTTAGTAATTTGTAATTAAACAGGAAGGAACGGAAAAGATTTATAATAGATGTGCGATAAAGAGATAAGAAATAGTGTAATACGTAAGGCAGAGAAGGTATGAAAAGGAAGAGCGGAACGGAAGATGAGAGTGCAAGAGATAGTATTGTAAAGATAGGTTATATGTACACTAACCAAACTTTCATTCCTGTGAGATCGAAATAAAGAATAATACCACTATTAGTATGTATTTATTAAGTCCTGGAAAAATTATTTAAAGGAAAAAATATTCACAAATACATTTACCCGTGCTAAAGGGTGCTTGATTGTTGTAGAATATAATGAACAATGGAACTTGCAATGTTACCGAACATATTAATTTTTATGGAGATTGAAACACTGTGTTTGCTGACACTTTATTGATATGTAAAAGAGTGTACGAAACGGTTTTCGAGGATTATTAACTTAATTGGATGAATGAAGACATAAATAACCAAATTTTATGAACATTATCGCACCGCTACTTATAAACAAGTGCTTGAATTTACGTACCACTCGCATCCCTGTCTTACCTACACTCAAAGTGGGCTTTAATTTCGCCATCTATACAGAACAGCTCGAAACTGTATATATGTCTGCTTTATCTAAGAGTCATTAGTATCGCCATCTATACAGACGTGACTCAAACTACTCGGGCCTCTGCCATATCTACACTTATGGTAAGTAAGGGGTGTGAGTAGTTCCCAAGCGATCTGCATAGATGGAACTACCATAGCAAGCGCGAGTGGTTTCAAGGAGTTCTGTATAGATGGCGAAACCATAGCAGGCACTGTAGATATGGCAGAGACCCGCGTAGATTCAAGTATATCTTTGCAGATATTAATTAATTTATGAATTAAATGATATATACACGGGTATTTCAAATATAAAAAAGAAGGCTTCTTGAGAAATAAGAAAATGTAATTCTCTAGGCGAAACATATATGATTTATATTACTAATGAATTATCTCGAAAGCGTCTGAAAACAGAAGAGTCTACATAAGAAGCAGGGCAATAAATAATACACAATATTTAGAGCTGCAGATAGATACAACGATAGAAACGCGAACTTAAAAGTAATTGCAATAAGAACTTAAGATTCTCTCCGCTCAAATAACTACAGTGGACAGTAATGCCCACTTAATGTTCGCTGCTTCGAAGCTGCCTAGCGAACACTATCCAGGGATGTGATTTATAAGGAATTGTTCATGCTTATCACTTTTCGGCACGCTCGGTTTAGGCTGTGTTGGGAGTGGATTGAGATGTACTGAGAACCAGCGTGAGATATATTTAACATGTTGAGTGCCACGTCAGGCATCGGTGTCTGACACTAAACTTTCCGTTCAGGCCGCGTCAGTCATCGGTGACTGACAATCAACTTTCCGTTCAGTGACCGATACTAAACTTTCCGTTCAGGCCGCGTCAGTCATCGGTGACTGACAATCAACTTTCCGTTCAGTGACCGACACTAAACATTCCGTTCAGGCCGCGTCAGTCATCGGTGACTGACAATCAACTTTCCGTTCAGTGACCGATACTAAACTTTCCGTTCAGGCCGCGTCAGTCATCGGTGACTGACAATCAACTTTCCGTTCAGTGACCGACACTAAACATTCCGTTCAGGCCGCGTCAGTCATCGGTGACTGACAATCAACTTTCCGTTCAGTGACCGATACTAAACTTTCCGTTCAGGCCGCGTCAGTCATCGGTGACTGACAATCAACTTTCCGTTCAGTGACCGACACTAAACTTTCCGTTCAGGCCGCGTCAGTCATCGGTGACTGACACTAAACTTTTCGTTCAGGCGTCGGGGTATCACAGTGTTAAGCTACGCCGCGGCGCGCCGTCGCGCATGTCCGCCGTGTGGCCTAAACCGAAAGCATGGCAAAACCGGCGTGGCACTCAACGTGTTAAGGGCCATTGCTGATGACAAGTGGAGATAACTCGGACGCAACCTACATCCTCGATACATCGGAGCAGGTCCAAAAATCGGTAGGGATGAGTCCGCGAACATTAATTGTGGAAAAAAACGAACATTAAGCGGCCATTATTGTACATTGTATCCTAAGTGCAATACGCAGTCAATTAGCTCGAATTATTTTCCACATAATTATCAAACGTCTGTTAAACGTTTCATAATTATACGATAAATAATTGATTGCCCGGGTCTCACCACGTGGAGGTTACTGCGCATGGAGACCCACCCTAGCCGCGGCCCTTCCACCCTCCAATTACGCGAAAACTAATTATAATATAACATGTGACAAAGAAAAATCTCCTATTATTGTCAATTTGTAGAACGTTCAGTAATTGATCGTAGTACAAGTAAGACAACAAGAGGAGTAGTTGGAAAATTCACGACGGAAAGCTAAATGGAATATCAGAAGGAAACCTGAAAGAAAATCTGCAAGAGAATTCACGTTCCTGAAATAAAACTGTCTTAAAAATATATCCTATGATCTTAAAAACTAGACAACGAAATATTATTGCAGCGGTGAACACTGCGGGCTTAAAAGCTAAGACATAACTTAAAAATAAACCCTACTTTCTTAAATTTTAGATTAGATTCGAATACGCCCTGCCTGACTAAAGAGCTAACTTAAGACTAGAATCACCCTACCTAGTATAACATCTAACAGATCGAATAAAAGAACAATTTCAATAATATCCTATCTACATAGGTAGTAGGTATGAGTATACATATACTTAAATCCTCTTCGGTTAGCCCGTATTAATCACTCGTGGTCCATGGTGTCCTAGAACAGACAGAAACCCGAACCAAAAAATTGCAGCACCTGCCAACAATATTTGGTTTTATAAACCCTGCCTAATTAAAAGTCTAATAATTTCAATTCGTGTAAAACCTGCCAGTATAAAGATCTAAGATTGTGTGTTGAGACAAATCCTACCTACATAAAGAGCTAAATGTATTGTTCGATTTATATTTGGGCCTGCCTAATTAATTGTCTAACACCTGTAATTAGTTAATAAGGACAGGGGTTTGGGGCAGGGATGGGGTGAGGGTGTGTTCGTATTATACATTGTTTCATGAATCCTCTTCTTTTCAATGCATCTGAAACATGCACAAACTCGAAATAATCAGTAAAGCATTATAAGAATGAATTCTTAAACTCACAAATTGAATCGACGAGGCTGGCTCTTTAATTTTAAAGTTTCCAATCGTGTCTTTGATAATATTTCTGGATCTGTATTCTATATATTCCACTCTTGAGCCTCTGACGTATGTACTTATGTTTGTTTAATATAGCATATTTGGGTTCATCTGTGAATCTGTAACAATCTCAAGCATTGGATTAGTGACATCCCCAAGCCTCCCCATTTTATATCGAAATGAAGCTGCTTTTAATTCGTAATAACTGAATTTTAGCGCAGTTAATAAATCAGAATTGATATGAAAAATGCTGCTATTTTTGTTAACAATAGTTAATTGGATTTCGGCCAAAGTGATATATTCTTTTGTACGTTCTAGATCAAACTGAATGGTGGTATCACGTTCATTAAAAACTCCAAAATGAAGTAGTCACATTTCACTACAATTGATTCTATTTTGCTTCAACAAAGAAGCGACAAACGATTATTCGGAAGAAAAATATCAAACTTCAACTATCACCATGCCGAGACCCAACTACTGCCAATAACGTTTTTCGTGCAAGGATTTTTGTTTATACATTTACGGATATCGCGAGTGAATTTCAATTTCTACAAAGCAAGCTCGAAAAGTTATAAAAATTGGCTCTACTAAAAAAAAGGTTAAGATAGAATTGCAACAATTAAGAGGAAATATTTAAGAGTTAAACTCCAATAATGAACAGTCACTAGTATTAACTCTAATTTAAATCTACTATCTAGAATTATTATAAATTTATCAAAGATTCTGCAAATTATATCTGTTTTTTACTTTGCTCTTTTTCTTTTCTTCTTCTTTCTTTTCTTTTCTTTTTTTTTCTTTTCTTTTCTTTTCGTTTCTTTTTTCTTTCCTTTCTCTTTCATTTATTTTCTTTTTCATTTCTTTTCATTTCGTTCACACAGTAATTTACTAATATGTATGCAAATTTTTAGCAGTACTTCCATCAACAGACATTCCAGGTAGTATAATTATTAAGAAAAATAAAATAAAAAGAAAGGCAAATATAAAACGCTGAAAAGAAAAAGTTCCTGGTTCAGGAACAGGCTTCCAATTGGAAGCAGATGGGGACTAGTAGTCGCAACTCTACTTAAAAACGCGATCTTTAATCAACGCAACGCTAACTGGAACTCGCGATACAATCATTTCGCAACACTATTTATTAAGACTAATAGAAAGCAAACAGTAAATTATATGTACTATCCAAAATTAAGCAAATTGAAGATCCTCTGAAAAATGAACTGAAAGTTCCAATACGCGAAAACAATTTCCGCAACACTAGAAGCTCAAATGTAAAGTGTATTATAAAATACTACAATTTAACTAGCAATAAGAATAGCAATAAGTGGCATTCAACGCAACTCCAACTCGACCCGTTCGCAAGTTTTTCGCAACTCTAAAGCAACGCGATATTTTTGGGAGGGCTGTATCGTTGGGCCGGAATGTGCATCGGCCAAGTACAAATAAAAATTCTACAAATGAAAATGCAAGCACAGTGACAAAGTAGTAACACAGAATGATTCCCCATTCTTAAAAAGAATGGGGAGCCATTAGTAGTTGCCCTCTTGAGTGACAGTTTGTCGGGCCTCTTCGGCATATAGCCTCTCCATTTCGTCGGACCCAAGGGTCAGCTGAAACTTAAACTAGGCTCGAGACTCTAATCGGAAACCAAGGAAAAACTTATAAAGGTGAAATAAAGAGTTTGAATCGCGGAGCTAAATGGAACACACGTGGCCGAATGGCGATCAAATAAAATCGTAAAATTGTGATTACGGAAAATCACATAGATTACGATTAAAATTGTAATCGTTCTTCGTTCACACGTGCAGCCTCGAGCATAATGTAACGCGTTTCGTTTCGGAGCCTAAATCGCGACCACGACCGCGAAGGATTCGAAAAATCGATAGGCAAAGCCAGAGGCGAACGCATTTTCGTTCGCGCCACAGCTTCACCGTCGACTTTTCAAATCAGATTTCCTGAAACAGGTTGAACACGCGAAATAGTGCCTACCCGATCGGAGACTGTGTCAACCTGCCCGGCCCTACCTACTTATGTCTATCAATCACACCAGAAAGTATGCTACCTATCCTACCTGGACCTATATTTAAAAAATGGCAAACAAACACACCAACACACGACACTCCACGGTTCTCAGTCAAACACTTGGGCGCAAAAGCCTACACTAGGGAGGCGTCCCGGGACACCCCCGACACCCAAGTGCTGTCACACAACTTGCACACTCTAATGTACGTACCATTTTTCTGAAATCGACTGACAGTGGCTGGGATCTCTGCGTTCACGTGGAAAAAACCACGTCGCGGTTGAGATATTTAATAGATATTTAATAAAATAATTAAATAGCACCGATACAAGAGGTACTTGATAGCAATTGTTAAGTATATTCAATTCTTTTTGGCATTTGGCCTCTGTCATCGTAAATGACAAAAACTTCGTGCCCAAGTATAGTAGGAATTATTGAAGCAAATAATACTAAAAATGATGTCTGTTTTAAATTGATGGACATCTTATCTTGGTCATAGTAGCTACATTTTAATACGGAACGACGCAAATCCACAGCCTAACCACACACACAATGCGGATATTACGTCGTGCACGATACACCAACGCACTGTCAGTCGTCAACAATAAATCATTTTATGGCTTATAAACTAAAAAATATCATCGTGCTCTACCACCGTTTTCCCACCCAAGTAGCACCGGGGCACGTGAGTGGGATCCGGGCAGTGAACACGGAAAGGGTTAAACCTGAAAATCCTCGTCTAAAAAGATGATAAGGACATACTGATTTTCTAACGGGCTAAAATACATATATATGTACAACAGATCTATATATGATTCTATTTTATTGAAGAGAAAATTAAATGACTCTACTTTATTAGAAAAATTGTGCAATGACTCTACTATATTAGAAAAATTATGCAGTGACTCTACTTTATTAGAAAAATTATGCAGTGGCTCTACTTTATTAGAAAAATTATTCAAAGACTCTACGTTAATAGAGAAATTATTCAACGACTCTACTTTAATATACTTTGAATTAAATTGAAACATCCTCGGGCGTTCCCGTTATCAAAGCATTGATTCTAAAACGCAAGATTGCTTTAAAAGTTGATTGCCTTGATTTCGAAAACTACCCGTTCGCGTATTGTCTTCTTGTACATTCAGGTTTAATTAACATTTTGTACGGAAACAATGAACGTATCGATATCTTTAAACGCTAAAGACTAATATGGATATCGAATAATAAAATTATTCGATAGTTCCAACAAATTGATAAGGTAAATGAGTACCTTCACTTTATATATTATCAAAGTAGAAAAAGATGAAATACTACACTCTTACTAACAGCAATAATTATGCAATTTATTCTAACTGTGCAGTCATTGCAATTGACAAGTAAACGAAGTCGAATGGTATTCGACTTCTCCACTACAAACTAATGCACGTAGAATACTGGACGTTACTTTATATTCATTCAATAATTAATAACTATTTAAATATCGTTTCATAGGTATTCAATTAAATACTCTATTATAAAAAGATATATAGTGATATATTTTGTACTAAATATGATCTGTTTTAAAATTATCAAGCTATTTAAAAACGCGTTGTACAAGAAGACCTATCCTCACATAATATAAAGCAGTAAAGAAGTTACTACTCATGAGTATATTTCCATATACCCATGGTCACAGTGCTTGCCAGAAAAATCTACGTAATTACAACCAGTCACCCGTGTCGGTTCGGACCTTTCGTCCTGCGACATGATTGAGTGACCAGAGGAACTTTAAAGCATGCCACTCACCGGTTGCAGACTCACCAGGTGTGCGGTCAAGCTCGTCGCCATCGAAGCCATGGAAGCTGCTGAAACATTCAAAAAGAGCAAACAACATTAAAATCTATGTATTTTCAGTACTTTTGGAATGTGTTAATTATCAATGATTATTGCAATACAAGATTAAAGAACGAAGGAGATACTTACTCGTCAAATTGATGGCTGAAAGCCCGAACTCGCTGAACAGGACACTGACTCTAATGGAACACTTATGATTGACGAACAAAGTGATTCTAATTTCGCGACAGTATTTCTACTGTTTTTGTGACTGCTACCGAGCAGCCCGCGAGTCCTCGGCTCAGAGTCTGGACAGTAAAACGACTTAGCATCGAGACCAGTTTCGATTCCGAGCCACAGAAATCATTAAGGCACGGATATGCAAAACCACAACCACGATTCTAGATTATGACCCGTATGCCTTCTGCCACCCCAAGGTGTGCTTGGCGTGGTCTAACACATAGGAATTTCCTACTAGGCGGGCCAAAGTGTCCAGAAAAGCAATCACAGCCCCACACACCGCCCCCCGATGACACTGCAACCCGGATATTGCAAGAACCGCGACCACGATTCCAGAATGGTGGATGACCTACCCAAATTAGAGATTATATGTGGTCTAACAGAGGGCCTCGTGACCAGGGTCCAGAACCACAATCACGCCCCCGCACATCGTAACTGGCTGACACTAAGTCCCTAACCATCAGTCCTCCGAGCCGAGAACGGAAAAGGAAACGGAATAGTTGTGATCGACGAACAAAGTGACTCTATTTTTCGCGAGAGTATTATTTCGGAGCAAACACTGACTCTAATTTCGCGTCTCTTTACTGTTATTTATGTTGAATTATTATTAAGAGCGGCTGCGCTCAAAAAATAATAAAAAGAACTTTGACGGAACAAGCACTGACTCTACCAACCGCATTGCGCGCGGCCAACAATATCGTTATGGTGATACAATTGAGCCCATGGCAGCTTCTGAAACATTCAAAAGAACAGACAACATTGAAATCTTTGCGTTTTGAGTACTTTTCGATCATGATAATTATCAAAGACCATTGTAAAATAAGATTAAAGAAATACAGAGATACTTACTCTTCGAGTTGATGGATGAGTGCCCGAACTCGCCGAACTGCATCGGTGCTGACTCTAATACCGGAATACTTATTGCGAAAGAAAAAAAAATAAAATAAAAGACTACTATCGCGCACGTCAATTGTGATCGACGAACAAAGTGACTCTAATTTCGCGAGAGCAATATTTCGAAGCAAACACTGACTCTACTTTCGCGTATCTTTACTGTTATTTATATTTAGTTATAATTATTATGAGCGGTTTCGCTCTAAAAACAATAAAAAGAACTTTGACGGAGCAAGCACTGACTCTACTGACCGCATTGCGCGCGGTCATCAAAATTTTCTGAAAGAGAATCTGTACAAGTTAGTAAATAGGGTGAGGAGGTAGAAATTGAAGCAATACACATTTGATTTTATTTATCTCTTTCTTATTTCTTCATCCTGTCAAACGTCTGTTGAGGAAATACTGCTTTGTTTTAATAAAGTACTACCGTATTATTATTCTGATTTAATTACTGTTAATTGTCTATTCAAGATATACTATTATAGATTAATATAAATGATTTATCAAAAGCTCTCGCGATAGGAAATCGATTGTTAGATAAACGCGTATTAATTAATAGAAGCTAATAGTCAAGCGTATGCGGTGGTAAACTAAAACTCGAAATGTGATTGAATTGTAGGGTGATGTACATCGCTAACCTTCGACAACATAAACGACCCTTACGCTGCGACGCTTGGACTGATAATGACGTCGCGTCGCGTCGCGTCCCGAACCTCCCCACTCCGCGCCATCGCGTCGGTAGCGCTCGCTCGCGCTCGGTCCTATTCGCAATTTCCGAAAATCTTTCAAGGTTTCCGACCGCGGCCGTGCGGTCTACTATCCTTGGGTCACCTTTTCGACTTCTACTGTTTCTGACCAACCTTTAGCTGGACCTACGACCCTTGGGCCATACCTACTGGACTTCTACTGTTGCTGACCAACTTTTACCTGGACCTACGATCCTTTGACAATACCTACTGGACTTCTACTGTTACTGACCAATTTTTAGCTGGGCTTACAACCCTTGGACCATACCTACTGGACTTTTACTGTCTCTGGCCAACTTTTAGCTGGAAACAGAAAACGGAGTGAAGCAAAAACGGAATGAAGCAAAAAAGGGAACGAGAGGGGAAAGTGCAATACGCAGTCAATTCGCTCGAATTATTTTCCACATAATTATCAAACGTCTGTTAAACGTTTAATAATTATACGATAAATAATTGATTGCCCGGGTCTCACCACGTGGAGGTTACTGCGCATGGAGACCCACCCTAGCCACGGCCCTTCCACCCTCCAATTACGCGAAAACTAATTCTAATATAGCTTGTGAGAAAGAGAAATCTCCTATTATTGTCAATTTGTAGAACGTTCATTAATTGATCGTAGTACAAATAAGACAACAAGAGGAGTATTTGGAAAATTCACGACCGAAAGCTAAATTGAATATCAAATGGAAACCTGAAAATCTGCAAGGAAGTCCAATTTCCTGAAATAAAACTTTCTTAATAATATATCATAGAAATAATAATATATCATAGAAACTAGACAACGAAATATTATCACAGCAGTGTACACTGCTGTCTTAAAAACCAAGGCACAGTTTAAAAATAAATTCTCCTTTCTTAAATACTAGATTAAATTCAAATGCGCCCTGCCTGACTAAAGATCTAACTTAAAACTAAAATCACCCTACCTAATATAATATCTAAGAGTTCAATTAAAAGAACAATTTCAATGATATGCTACCTAAATAGGAATGTAACAGATACTTTATCATATTATTGTAAGTATAAGTATGCATATTCTTAATTCCTCTTCAATTAGTCCATATTAATTTCGTGGTCCATGCCTTCCTAGAACAGACAACTGGCAACTGGGCAGGGGCTGGGCACGGGCAGGGGCAGGGGCAGGGTGAGAGTGTGGTCATATTATACATATTTTAAGAAATCCTCTTCTTCAGCTGAGTCCTTCCAATCCTTCTGAAACAAAGACAAAGTGGATGTAATTAGTAAAGCATTATAAAAATCTTCAACTCACAAGTGGGATCAAATGGGAGGCAAATAACGAAAGTGACTGCTACCGAGCAGTCCGCGAGCCCTCGGCCCAGAGTCTGGACAGTAGAACGACTTACAATCGTCACCAGTTTCGATACCGAGCCACAGCAATCATTGAGGCACGGATATGCAAAACCGCAACCACGATTCCAGATTAGGTCCCATATGCCTTCTGCCACCCCAAGGTGTGCTTGGCGTGGTCTAACGGGGAGAAGTATCCTACTTGGCGGGTCACCTGTCCAGAACCACAGTCCCAGCCTCACACACTGCTCCACGATGACACTGCAACCCAAATACCGCCACAGGTGCCAAAAGCGCCTTACCATCCGTCTCCCGGGCCGAGAACGGAAAAGGGAATGAAGCTAATAAGGGAATCAAGCAAATAAGAGAATGAAGCAAAAAAGGGAATGAGGGGGGAAAGTGCAATGCGCAGTCAATTCGCTCGAATTATTTTCCGCATAATTATCAAACGTCGGTTAAACGTTTAATAATTATACGATAAATAATTGATTGCCCGGGTCTCACCACGTGGAGGTTACTGCGCATGGAGACCCACCCTAGCCGCGGCCCTTCCACCCTCCAATTACGCGAAAACTAATTCTAATATAACATGTGACAAAGAAAAATCTCCTATTATTGTCAATTTGTAGAACGTTCAGTAATTGATCGTAGTACAAGTAAGACAACAAGAGGAGTAGTTGGAAAATTCACGACCGAAAGCTAAATGGAATATCAGAAGGAAACCTGAAAGAAAATCTGCAAGAGAATTCACGTTCCTGAAATAAAACTGTCTTAAAAATATATCCTATGATCTTAAAAACTAGACAACGAAATATTATTGCAGCGGTGAACACTGCGGGCTTAAAAGCTAAGACATAACTTAAAAATAAACCCTACTTTCTTAAATTTTAGATTAGATTCGAATACGCCCTGCCTGACTAAAG
This sequence comes from Nomada ferruginata, assembly GCA_963583965.1. NCBI lineage: Eukaryota > Metazoa > Arthropoda > Insecta > Hymenoptera > Apidae > Nomada > Nomada ferruginata. Next base: position 7,226,528 of record OY757214.1, on the reverse strand, counting down.
AGCTAACTTAAGACTAGAATAATATCCTATCTACATAGGACTGTAATAGATACTATCCCATACTCATGTAGGTATGAGTATACATATACTTAAATCCTCTTCGGTTAGTCCGTATTAATCTCTCGTGGTCCATGGTGTCCTAGAACAGACAGAAACCCGAACCAAAAAATTGCAGCACCTGCCTACAATATTTGGTTTTATAAACCCTGCCTAATTAAAAGTCTAATAATTTAAATTCGTGTAAAACCTGCCAGTATAAAGATCTAAGATTGTGTGTTGAGACAAATCCTACCTACATAAAGAGCTAAATGTATTGTTCGATTTATATTTGGGCCTGCCTAATTAATTGTCTAACACCTGTAATTAGTTAATAAGGACAGGGGTTTGGGGCAGGGATGGGGTGAGGGTGTGTTCGTATTATACATTGTTTCATGAATCCTCTTCTTTTCAATGCATCTGAAACATGCACAAACTCGAAATAATCAGTAAAGCATTATAAGAATGAATTCTTAAACTCACAAATTGAATCGACGAGGCTGGCTCTTTAATTTTAAAGTTTCCAATCGTGTCTTTGATAATATTTCTGGATCTGTATTCTATATATTCCACTCTTGAGCCTCTGACGTATGTACTTATGTTTGTTTAATATAGCATATTTGGGTTCATCTGTGAATCTGTAACAATCTCAAGCATTGGATTAGTGACATCCCCAAGCCTCCCCATTTTATATCGAAATGAAGCTGCTTTTAATTCGTAATAACTGAATTTTAGCGCAGTTAATAAATCAGAATTGATATGAAAAATGCTGCTATTTTTGTTAACAATAGTTAATTGGATTTCGGCCAAAGTGATATATTCTTTTGTACGTTCTAGATCAAACTGAATGGTGGTATCACGTTCATTAAAAACTCCAAAATGAAGTAGTCACATTTCACTACAATTGATTCTATTTTGCTTCAACAAAGAAGCGACAAACGATTATTCGGAAGAAAAATATCAAACTTCAACTATCACCATGCCGAGACCCAACTACTGCCAATAACGTTTTTCGTGCAAGGATTTTTGTTTATACATTTACGGATATCGCGAGTGAATTTCAATTTCTACAAAGCAAGCTCGAAAAGTTATAAAAATTGGCTCTACTAAAAAAAAAGGATAAGATAGAATTGCAACAATTAAGAGGAAATATTTAAGAGTTAAACTCCAATAATGAACAGTCACTAGTATTAACTCTAATTTAAATCTACTATCTAGAATTATTATAAATTTATCAAAGATTCTGCAAATTATATCTGTTTTTTACTTTGCTCTTTTTCTTTTCTTCTTCTTTCTTTTCTTTTCTTTTCTTTTCTTTTCTTTTTTCTTTCCTTTCTCTTTCATTTATTTTCTTTTTCATTTCTTTTCATATCGTTCACACAGTAATTTACTAATATGTATGCAAATTTTTAGCAGTACTTCCATCAACAGACATTCCAGGTAGTATAATTATTAAGAAAAATAAAATAAAAAGAAAGGCAAATATAAAACGCTGAAAAGAAAAAGTTCCTGGTTCAGGAACAGGCTTCCAATTGGAAGCAGATGGGGACTAGTAGTCGCAACTCTACTTAAAAACGCGATCTTTAATCAACGCAACGCTAACTGGAACTCGCGATACAATCATTTCGCAACACTATTTATTAAGACTAATAGAAAGCAAACAGTAAATTATATGTACTATCCAAAATTAAGCAAATTGAAGATCCTCTGAAAAATGAACTGAAAGTTCCAATACGCGAAAACAATTTCCGCAACACTAGAAGCTCAAATGTAAAGTGTATTATAAAATACTACAATTTAACTAGCAATAAGAATAGCAATAAGTGGCATTCAACGCAACTCCAACTCGACCCGTTCGCAAGTTTTTCGCAACTCTAAAGCAACGCGATATTTTTGGGAGGGCTGTATCGTTGGGCCGGAATGTGCATCGGCCAAGTACAAATAAAAATTCTACAAATGAAAATGCAAGCACAGTGACAAAGTAGTAACACAGAATGATTCCCCATTCTTAAAAAGAATGGGGAGCCATTAGTAGTTGCCCTCTTGAGTGACAGTTTGTCGGGCCTCTTCGGCATATAGCCTCTCCATTTCGTCGGACCCAAGGGTCAGCTGAAACTTAAACTAGGCTCGAGACTCTAATCGGAAACCAAGGAAAAACTTATAAAGGTGAAATAAAGAGTTTGAATCGCGGAGCTAAATGGAACACACGTGGCCGAATGGCGATCAAATAAAATCGTAAAATTGTGATTACGGAAAATCACATAGATTACGATTAAAATTGAATCGTTCTTCGTTCACACGTGCAGCCTCGAGCATAATGTAACGCGTTTCGTTTCGGAGCCTAAATCGCGACCACGACCGCGAAGGATTCGAAAAATCGATAGGCAAAGCCAGAGGCGAACGCATTTTCGTTCGCGCCACAGCTTCACCGTCGACTTTTCAAATCAGATTTCCTGAAACAGGTTGAACACGCGAAATAGTGCCTACCCGATCGGAGACTGTGTCAACCTGCCCGGCCCTACCTACTTATGTCTATCAATCACACCAGAAAGTATGCTACCTATCCTACCTGGACCTATATTTAAAAAATGGCAAACAAACACACCAACACACGACACTCCACGGTTCTCAGTCAAACACTTGGGCGCAAAAGCCTACACTAGGGAGGCGTCCCGGGACACCCCCGACACCCAAGTGCTGTCACACAACTTGCACACTCTAATGTACGTACCATTTTTCTGAAATCGACTGACAGTGGCTGGGATCTCTGCGTTCACGTGGAAAAAACCACGTCGCGGTTGAGATATTTAATAGATATTTAATAAAATAATTAAATAGCACCGATACAAGAGGTACTTGATAGCAATTGATAAGTATATTCAATTCTTTTTGGCATTTGGCCTCTGTCATCTTAAATGACAAAAACTTCGTGCCCAAGTATAGTAGGAATTATTGAAGCAAATAATACTAAAAATGATGTCTGTTTTAAATTGATGGACATCTTATCTTGGTCATAGTAGCTACATTTTAATACGGAACGACGCAAATCCACAGCCTAACCACACACACAATGCGGATATTACGTCGTGCACGATACACCAACGCACTGTCAGTAGCCAACAATAAATCATTTTATGGCTTATAAACTAAAAAATATCATCGTGCTCTACCACCGTTTTCCCACCCAAGTAGCACCGGGGCACGTGAGTGGGATCCGGGCAGTGAACACGGAAAGGGTTAAACCTGAAAATCCTCGTCTAAAAAGATGATAAGGACATACTGATTTTCTAACGGGCTAAAATACATACATATGTACAACAGATCTATATATGATTCTATTTTATTGAAGAGAAAATTAAATGACTCTACTTTATTAGAAAAATTGTGCAATGACTCTACTATATTAGAAAAATTATGCAGTGACTCTACTTTATTAGAAAAATTATGCAGTGACTCTACTTTATTAGAAAAATTATTCAAAGACTCTACGTTAATAGAGAAATTATTCAACGACTCTACTTTAATATACTTTGAATTAAATTGAAACATCCTCGGGCGTTCCCGTTATCAAAGCATTGATTCTAAAACGCAAGATTGCTTTAAAAGTTGATTGCCTTGATTTCGAAAACTACCCGTTCGCGTATTGTCTTCTTGTACATTCAGGTTTAATTAACATTTTGTACGGAAACAATGAACGTATCGATATCTTTAAACGCTAAAGACTAATATGGATATCGAATAATAAAATTATTCGATAGTTCCAACAAATTGATAAGGTAAATGAGTACCTTCATTTTATATATTATCAAAGTAGAAAAAGATGAAATACTACACTCTTACTAACAGCAATAATTATGCAATTTATTCTAACTGTGCAGTCATTGCAATTGACAAGTAAACGAAGTCGAATGGTATTCGACTTCTCCACTACAAACTAATGCACGTAGAATACTGGACGTTACTTTATATTCATTCAATAATTAATAACTATTTAAATATCGTTTCATAGGTATTCAATTAAATACTCTATTATAAAAAGATATATAGTGATATATTTTGTACTAAATATGATCTGTTTTAAAATTATCAAGCTATTTAAAAACGCGTTGTACAAGAAGACCTATCCTCACATAATATAAAGCAGTAAAGAAGTTACTACTCATGAGTATATTTCCATATACCCATGGTCACAGTGCTTGCCAGAAAAATCTACGTAATTACAACCAGTCACCCGTGTCGGTTCGGACCTTTCGTCCTGCGACATGATTGAGTGACCAGAGGAACTTTAAAGCATGCCACTCACCGGTTGCAGACTCACCAGGTGTGCGGTCAAGCTCGTCGCCATCGAAGCCATGGAAGCTGCTGAAACATTCAAAAAGAGCAAACAACATTAAAATCTATGTATTTTCAGTACTTTTGGAATGTGTTAATTATCAATGATTATTGCAATACAAGATTAAAGAACGAAGGAGATACTTACTCGTCAAATTGATGGCTGAAAGCCCGAACTCGCTGAACAGGACACTGACTCTAATGGAACACTTATGATTGACGAACAAAGTGATTCTAATTTCGCGACAGTATTTCTACTGTTTTTGTGACTGCTACCGAGCAGCCCGCGAGTCCTCGGCTCAGAGTCTGGACAGTAAAACGACTTAGCATCGAGACCAGTTTCGATTCCGAGCCACAGAAATCATTAAGGCACGGATATGCAAAACCACAACCACGATTCTAGATTATGACCCGTATGCCTTCTGCCACCCCAAGGTGTGCTTGGCGTGGTCTAACACATAGGAATTTCCTACTAGGCGGGCCAAAGTGTCCAGAAAAGCAATCACAGCCCCACACACCGCCCCCCGATGACACTGCAACCCGGATATTGCAAGAACCGCGACCACGATTCCAGAATGGTGGATGACCTACCCAAATTAGAGATTATATGTGGTCTAACAGAGGGCCTCGTGACCAGGGTCCAGAACCACAATCACGCCCCCGCACATCGTAACTGGCTGACACTAAGTCCCTAACCATCAGTCCTCCGAGCCGAGAACGGAAAAGGAAACGGAATAATTGTGATCGACGAACAAAGTGACTCTATTTTTCGCGAGAGTATTATTTCGGAGCAAACACTGACTCTAATTTCGCGTCTCTTTACTGTTATTTATGTTGAATTATTATTAAGAGCGGTTTCGCTCTAAAAACAATAAAAAGAACTTTGACGGAGCAAGCACTGACTCTACTGACCGCATTGCGCGCGGTCATCAAAATTTTCTGAAAGAGAATCTGTACAAGTTAGTAAATAGGGTGAGGAGGTAGAAATTGAAGCAATACACATTTGATTTTATTTATCTCTTTCTTATTTCTTCATCCTGTCAAACGTCTGTTGAGGAAATACTGCTTTGTTTTAATAAAGTACTACCGTATTATTATTCTGATTTAATTACTGTTAATTGTCTATTCAAGATACACTATTATAGATTAATATAAATGATTTATCAAAAGCATACTGTGACTGTTCTTTGTCCGAGTTTTAAAGGTGATCATGATCTTAGTTAGTAAGCAATATCGCGCATTTATAAGTTCTCGTAGCTGCTTGTAGAAATGAAGACTCGAAACTATTTATCATGCTTCAGGTGCATGGCAACCAGTACGTACGTACGCGGGCAATCCTGCATCGAAAATACAATTTGACCGTACTTGTGCAAAGTCACAGAGATATTACAAGTTTTTAATAAATACTAGTGAAGCTATAACAGAAATCGCGACCGATATGCAGCGAAACATGAAAGTATTTCAATTTTTCGTTTAGAATTAATGAAATTTACTGACTCTAGTTTCAATCGCGAGTGGCATATTGTAAGTCCTACTTAAAATGTTTAAACTGCTCAATAACTTTCAACCGAAAGAAAAGAACTTGAGCCAAAATCCAATCGCAGATAACAAGAAATATACGTAAACCGTTGGGATAATAAGTTAAATGTTACCAATCCTTCATCATAGGTCATCGGACTGATTGTTATGCATCGCAGTAATTGTATCTCAATACTCCATTCCTGCAGCCTCAACATATTATTCTTTGCCAGCTAGTCATCCATTATTCCTGCAACAAAAAGAATGGAGCTGTGATAGACCTGTGCTAAAATCAGAATCGAATTCGAAGTCGCAAAAGCAGTGTGTAAGTGACTGAATAAAATATAATAAAGATTCGAAGAACCGTTCAAACTAATAAGTTAGTTAACACGATGTTACAACAAACGAGTAGTTAATCGCGTATCAAAGAACCGATGTTACCGGAAGAAGACGCGTCGATACTCAACCGGTGGACCGGTCAAGGGTCCAGGAAAAGAGGCTTGAGAAAGACTTTAATGTACTCTCGCGATAGGAAATCGATTGTTAGATAAACGCGTATTAATTAATAGAAGCTAATAGTCAAGCGTATGCGGTGGTAAACTAAAACTCGAAATGTGATTGAATTGTAGGGTGATGTACATCGCTAACCTTCGACAACATAAACGACCCTTACGCTGCGACGCTTGGACTGATAATGACGTCGCGTCGCGTCGCGTCCCGAACCTCCCCACTCCGCGCCATCGCGTCGGTAGCGCTCGCTCGCGCTCGGTCCTATTCGCAATTTCCGAAAATCTTTCAAGGTTTCCGACCGCGGCCGTGCGGTCTACTATCCTTGGGTCACCTATTCGACTTCTACTGTTTCTGACCAACCATTAGCTGGACCTACGACCCTTCGGCCATACCTACTGGACTTCCACTGTCTCTGGCCAACTTTTAGCTGGACCTACGACCTTTGGAGCATACCTGTCGGACTTCTACGGTTTCTGGCCAACTTTTAGCTCGACCTACGACCCTTGGGCCATACCTACTGGACTTCTACAGTTGCTGACCAACTTTTACCTGGACCTACGATCCTTTGACAATACCTACTGGACTTTTACTGTCCCTCGCCAACTTTTAGCTGGAAACAGAAAACGGAATGAAGCAAAAACGGAATGAAGCAAAAAAGGGAACGAGAGGGGAAAGTGCAATGCGCAGTCAATTCGCTCGAATTATTTTCCACATAATTATCAAACGTCTCTTAAACGTTTAATAATTATACGATAAATAATTGATTGCCCGGGTCTCACCACGTGGAGGTTACTGCGCATGGAGACCCACCCTAGCCACGGCCCTTCCACCCTCCAATTATGCGAAAACAAATTCTAATATAACATGTGAGAAACAAAAATCTCCTATTATTGTCAATTTGTAGAACGTTCATTAATTGATCGTAGTACAAGTAAGACAACAAGAGGAGTACTTGGTAAATTCACGACCGAAAGCTAAGTTGAATATCAGAAGGAAACCTGAAAGAAAATCTGCAAGAGAATTCAATTTCCTGAAATAAAACTTTCTTAAAAATATATCATATGATCTTAAAAACTAGACAACGAAATATTATTGCAGTGGTGAACACTGCGGGCTTAAAAGCTAAGACATAACGTAAAAATAAACCCCACTTTCTTAAATTTTAGATTAGATTCGAATACGCCCTGCCTGACTAAAGAGCTAACTTAAGACTAGAATCACCCTACCTGGTATAACATCTAAGAGTTCAATTAAAAGAATAATTTCAATAATATCCTACCAACATAGGAATGTAAAAGATACTTTACCAAACTCATATAGGTATAAGTACGTACATATATGTTTAATTCCCCTTCAATTCATCGATATTAATCATGTGGTCCATGGTGTCCTAGAACAGACTGAAACACACACCAAAAAATTGCAGCACCTGCCAACAATTTTTGGTTTTCTAAACCCTGCCTAGTTAAAAGTCTAATATTTTCAATTCGTGTAAAACCTGCCTGTATAAAGTTCTAAGGTTGTCTGTTCGAAAAAATCCTGCCTACATAAAGAGCTAAACGTATTGATCGATCTTAATTGGGCCCACCTAATTAATTTACTAATAAATGTAGTGAATTAAAAGGCCCGGGTAGGGGCAGGGGCAGGGCGGGGATGTGGTCATATTATACGTATGTATTATCATGAATCTTCTTCTTTAGCTGATTATTTTCAATGCTTCTGAAGCAAACGCAGACACGAAATAATTAATGAAGTATTATAAAAATGACTTCTTAAACTCAGAAATTGAATCGACGAGGCTGGCTCTTTAATTTTATAGTTTCCAAACGTGCCTTTGAAAGCCCGAACTCGTCGAACAGGGCCCTGACTCTAATGGAACACTTATGATTGACAAACAAAGTGATTCTAATTTCGCGACAGTATTTCTACTGTGTTTGTGACTGCTACCGAGAAGCCCGCGAGCCCTCGGCCAGAGTCTGTACAGTAAAACGACTTAGCATCGACACCAGTTTCGATTCCGAGCCACAGAAATCATTAAGGCACGGATATGCAAGACCACAACCACGATTCTAGATTATGACCCGTATGCCTTCTGCCACCCCAAGGTGTGCTTGGCGTGGTCTAACACATAGGAATTTCCTACTAGGCGGGCCAAAGTGTCCAGAAAAGCAATCACAGCCCCACACACCGCCCCCCGATGACACTGCAACCCGGATATTGCAAGAACCGCGACCACGATTCCAGAATGGTGGATAACCTACCCATGTTAGAGAACGTAGTCTAACCGAGGGCCTCGTGACCAGGGTCCAGAACCACAATCACGCCCCCACACATCGTAACTGGCTGACACTAAGTCCCCAACCATCAGTCCCCCGAGCCGAGAACGGAAAAGGAAACGAAATAGTTACGAAAGGAAAGGCAACCTCGGGGTCGAATGCTAGATTCGCGCGCGCCGAGGAGGAATGGAAGAATAATTATGAAGGGAAAAGGGAGCCTCGGGGTCAGAATGCTAGATTCGCGCGCGCCGAGGAGGAATGGAAGAATAATTATGAAGGGAAAAGGGAGCCTAGGGGTCAATTCGCAGTCAATTCGCTCGAATTATTTTCCACATAATTATCAAACGTCTCTTAAACGTTTAATAATTATACGATAAATAATTGATTGCCCGGGTCTCACCACGTGGAGGTTACTGCGCATGGAGACCCACCCTAGCCACGGCCCTTCCACCCTCCAATTATGCGAAAACAAATTCTAATATAACATGTGAGAAACAAAAATCTCCTATTATTGTCAATTTGTAGAACGTTCATTAATTGATCGTAGTACAAGTAAGACAACAAGAGGAGTACTTGGTAAATTCACGACCGAAAGCTAAGTTGAATATCAGAAGGAAACCTGAAAGAAAATTTGCAAGAGAATTCAATTTCCTGAAATAAAACTTTCTTAAAAATATATCATATGATCTTAAAAACTAGACAACGAAATATTATTGCAGTGGTGAACACTGCGGGCTTAAAAGCTAAGACATAACGTAAAAATAAACCCCACTTTCTTAAATTTTAGATTAGATTCGAATACGCCCTGCCTGACTAAAGAGCTAACTTAAGACTAGAATCACCCTACCTGGTATAACATCTAAGAGTTCAATTAAAAGAATAATTTCAATAATATCCTACCAACATAGGAATGTAAAAGATACTTTACCAAACTCATATAGGTATAAGTACGTACATATATGTTTAATTCCCCTTCAATTCATCGATATTAATCATGTGGTCCATGGTGTCCTAGAACAGACTGAAACACACACCAAAAAATTGCAGCACCTGCCAACAATTTTTGGTTTTCTAAACCCTGCCTAGTTAAAAGTCTAATATTTTCAATTCGTGTAAAACCAGCCTGTATAAAGTTCTAAGGTTGTCTGTTCGAAAAAATCCTGCCTACATAAAGAGCTAAACGTATTGATCGATCTTAATTGGGCCCACCTAATTAATTATCTAATAAATGTAGTGAATTAAAAGGCCCGGGTAGGGGCAGGGGCAGGGCGGGGATGTGGTCATATTATACGTATGTATTATCATGAATCTTCTTCTTTAGCTGATTATTTTCAATGCTTCTGAAGCAAACGCAGACACGAAATAATTAATGAAGTATTATAAAAATGACTTCTTAAACTCAGAAATTGAATCGACGAGGCTGGCTCTTTAATTTTATAGTTTCCAAACGTGCCTTTGAAAGCCCGAACTCGTCGAACAGGGCCCTGACTCTAATGGAACACTTATGATTGACAAACAAAGTGATTCTAATTTCGCGACAGTATTTCTACTGTGTTTGTGACTGCTACCGAGAAGCCCGCGAGCCCTCGGCCAGAGTCTGTACAGTAAAACGACTTAGCATCGACACCAGTTTCGATTCCGAGCCACAGAAATCATTAAGGCACGGATATGCAAGACCACAACCACGATTCTAGATTATGACCCGTATGCCTTCTGCCACCCCAAGGTGTGCTTGGCGTGGTCTAACACATAGGAATTTCCTACTAGGCGGGCCAAAGTGTCCAGAAAAGCAATCACAGCCCCACACACCGCCCCCCGATGACACTGCAACCCGGATATTGCAAGAACCGCGACCACGATTCCAGAATGGTGGATAACCTACCCATGTTAGAGAACGTAGTCTAACCGAGGGCCTCGTGACCAGGGTCCAGAACCACAATCACGCCCCCACACATCGTAACTGGCTGACACTAAGTCCCCAACCATCAGTCCCCCGAGCCGAGAACGGAAAAGGAAACGAAATAGTTACGAAAGGAAAGGCAACCTCGGGGTCGAATGCTAGATTCGCGCGCGCCGAGGAGGAATGGAAGAATAATTATGAAGGGAAAAGGGAGCCTCGGGGTCAGAATGCTAGATTCGCGCGCGCCGAGGAGGAATGGAAGAATAATTATGAAGGGAAAAGGGAGCCTAGGGGTCAATTCGCAGTCAATTCGCTCGAATTATTTTCCACATAATTATCAAACGTCTCTTAAACGTTTAATAATTATACGATAAATAATTGATTGCCCGGGTCTCACCACGTGGAGGTTACTGCGCATGGAGACCCACCCTAGCCACGGCCCTTCCACCCTCCAATTATGCGAAAACAAATTCTAATATAACATGTGAGAAACAAAAATCTCCTATTATTGTCAATTTGTAGAACGTTCATTAATTGATCGTAGTACAAGTAAGACAACAAGAGGAGTACTTGGTAAATTCACGACCGAAAGCTAAGTTGAATATCAGAAGGAAACCTGAAAGAAAATTTGCAAGAGAATTCAATTTCCTGAAATAAAACTTTCTTAAAAATATATCATATGATCTTAAAAACTAGACAACGAAATATTATTGCAGTGGTGAACACTGCGGGCTTAAAAGCTAAGACATAACGTAAAAATAAACCCCACTTTCTTAAATTTTAGATTAGATTCGAATACGCCCTGCCTGACTAAAGAGCTAACTTAAGACTAGAATCACCCTACCTGGTATAACATCTAAGAGTTCAATTAAAAGAATAATTTCAATAATATCCTACCAACATAGGAATGTAAAAGATACTTTACCAAACTCATATAGGTATAAGTACGTACATATATGTTTAATTCCCCTTCAATTCATCGATATTAATCATGTGGTCCATGGTGTCCTAGAACAGACTGAAACACACACCAAAAAATTGCAGCACCTGCCAACAATTTTTGGTTTTCTAAACCCTGCCTAGTTAAAAGTCTAATATTTTCAATTCGTGTAAAACCAGCCTGTATAAAGTTCTAAGGTTGTCTGTTCGAAAAAATCCTGCCTACATAAAGAGCTAAACGTATTGATCGATCTTAATTGGGCCCACCTAATTAATTATCTAATAAATGTAGTGAATTAAAAGGCCCGGGTAGGGGCAGGGGCAGGGCGGGGATGTGGTCATATTATACGTATGTATTATCATGAATCTTCTTCTTTAGCTGATTATTTTCAATGCTTCTGAAGCAAACGCAGACACGAAATAATTAATGAAGTATTATAAAAATGACTTCTTAAACTCAGAAATTGAATCGACGAGGCTGGCTCTTTAATTTTATAGTTTCCAAACGTGCCTTTGAAAGCCCGAACTCGTCGAACAGGGCCCTGACTCTAATGGAACACTTATGATTGACAAACAAAGTGATTCTAATTTCGCGACAGTATTTCTACTGTGTTTGTGACTGCTACCGAGAAGCCCGCGAGCCCTCGGCCAGAGTCTGTACAGTAAAACGACTTAGCATCGACACCAGTTTCGATTCCGAGCCACAGAAATCATTAAGGCACGGATATGCAAGACCACAACCACGATTCTAGATTATGACCCGTATGCCTTCTGCCACCCCAAGGTGTGCTTGGCGTGGTCTAACACATAGGAATTTCCTACTAGGCGGGCCAAAGTGTCCAGAAAAGCAATCACAGCCCCACACACCGCCCCCCGATGACACTGCAACCCGGATATTGCAAGAACCGCGACCACGATTCCAGAATGGTGGATAACCTACCCATGTTAGAGAACGTAGTCTAACCGAGGGCCTCGTGACCAGGGTCCAGAACCACAATCACGCCCCCACACATCGTAACTGGCTGACACTAAGTCCCCAACCATCAGTCCCCCGAGCCGAGAACGGAAAAGGAAACGAAATAGTTACGAAAGGAAAGGCAACCTCGGGGTCGAATGCTAGATTCGCGCGCGCCGAGGAGGAATGGAAGAATAATTATGAAGGGAAAAGGGAGCCTCGGGGTCAGAATGCTAGATTCGCGCGCGCCGAGGAGGAATGGAAGAATAATTATGAAGGGAAAAGGGAGCCTAGGGGTCAATTCGCAGTCAATTCGCTCGAATTATTTTCCACATAATTATCAAACGTCTCTTAAACGTTTAATAATTATACGATAAATAATTGATTGCCCGGGTCTCACCACGTGGAGGTTACTGCGCATGGAGACCCACCCTAGCCACGGCCCTTCCACCCTCCAATTATGCGAAAACAAATTCTAATATAACATGTGAGAAACAAAAATCTCCTATTATTGTCAATTTGTAGAACGTTCATTAATTGATCGTAGTACAAGTAAGACAACAAGAGGAGTACTTGGTAAATTCACGACCGAAAGCTAAGTTGAATATCAGAAGGAAACCTGAAAGAAAATTTGCAAGAGAATTCAATTTCCTGAAATAAAACTTTCTTAAAAATATATCATATGATCTTAAAAACTAGACAACGAAATATTATTGCAGTGGTGAACACTGCGGGCTTAAAAGCTAAGACATAACGTAAAAATAAACCCCACTTTCTTAAATTTTAGATTAGATTCGAATACGCCCTGCCTGACTAAAGAGCTAACTTAAGACTAGAATCACCCTACCTGGTATAACATCTAAGAGTTCAATTAAAAGAATAATTTCAATAATATCCTACCAACATAGGAATGTAAAAGATACTTTACCAAACTCATATAGGTATAAGTACGTACATATATGTTTAATTCCCCTTCAATTCATCGATATTAATCATGTGGTCCATGGTGTCCTAGAACAGACTGAAACACACACCAAAAAATTGCAGCACCTGCCAACAATTTTTGGTTTTCTAAACCCTGCCTAGTTAAAAGTCTAATATTTTCAATTCGTGTAAAACCAGCCTGTATAAAGTTCTAAGGTTGTCTGTTCGAAAAAATCCTGCCTACATAAAGAGCTAAACGTATTGATCGATCTTAATTGGGCCCACCTAATTAATTATCTAATAAATGTAGTGAATTAAAAGGCCCGGGTAGGGGCAGGGGCAGGGCGGGGATGTGGTCATATTATACGTATGTATTATCATGAATCTTCTTCTTTAGCTGATTATTTTCAATGCTTCTGAAGCAAACGCAGACACGAAATAATTAATGAAGTATTATAAAAATGACTTCTTAAACTCAGAAATTGAATCGACGAGGCTGGCTCTTTAATTTTATAGTTTCCAAACGTGCCTTTGAAAGCCCGAACTCGTCGAACAGGGCCCTGACTCTAATGGAACACTTATGATTGACAAACAAAGTGATTCTAATTTCGCGACAGTATTTCTACTGTGTTTGTGACTGCTACCGAGAAGCCCGCGAGCCCTCGGCCAGAGTCTGTACAGTAAAACGACTTAGCATCGACACCAGTTTCGATTCCGAGCCACAGAAATCATTAAGGCACGGATATGCAAGACCACAACCACGATTCTAGATTATGACCCGTATGCCTTCTGCCACCCCAAGGTGTGCTTGGCGTGGTCTAACACATAGGAATTTCCTACTAGGCGGGCCAAAGTGTCCAGAAAAGCAATCACAGCCCCACACACCGCCCCCCGATGACACTGCAACCCGGATATTGCAAGAACCGCGACCACGATTCCAGAATGGTGGATAACCTACCCATGTTAGAGAACGTAGTCTAACCGAGGGCCTCGTGACCAGGGTCCAGAACCACAATCACGCCCCCACACATCGTAACTGGCTGACACTAAGTCCCCAACCATCAGTCCCCCGAGCCGAGAACGGAAAAGGAAACGAAATAGTTACGAAAGGAAAGGCAACCTCGGGGTCGAATGCTAGATTCGCGCGCGCCGAGGAGGAATGGAAGAATAATTATGAAGGGAAAAGGGAGCCTCGGGGTCAGAATGCTAGATTCGCGCGCGCCGAGGAGGAATGGAAGAATAATTATGAAGGGAAAAGGGAGCCTAGGGGTCAATTCGCAGTCAATTCGCTCGAATTATTTTCCACATAATTATCAAACGTCTCTTAAACGTTTAATAATTATACGATAAATAATTGATTGCCCGGGTCTCACCACGTGGAGGTTACTGCGCATGGAGACCCACCCTAGCCACGGCCCTTCCACCCTCCAATTATGCGAAAACAAATTCTAATATAACATGTGAGAAACAAAAATCTCCTATTATTGTCAATTTGTAGAACGTTCATTAATTGATCGTAGTACAAGTAAGACAACAAGAGGAGTACTTGGTAAATTCACGACCGAAAGCTAAGTTGAATATCAGAAGGAAACCTGAAAGAAAATTTGCAAGAGAATTCAATTTCCTGAAATAAAACTTTCTTAAAAATATATCATATGATCTTAAAAACTAGACAACGAAATATTATTGCAGTGGTGAACACTGCGGGCTTAAAAGCTAAGACATAACGTAAAAATAAACCCCACTTTCTTAAATTTTAGATTAGATTCGAATACGCCCTGCCTGACTAAAGAGCTAACTTAAGACTAGAATCACCCTACCTGGTATAACATCTAAGAGTTCAATTAAAAGAATAATTTCAATAATATCCTACCAACATAGGAATGTAAAAGATACTTTACCAAACTCATATAGGTATAAGTACGTACATATATGTTTAATTCCCCTTCAATTCATCGATATTAATCATGTGGTCCATGGTGTCCTAGAACAGACTGAAACACACACCAAAAAATTGCAGCACCTGCCAACAATTTTTGGTTTTCTAAACCCTGCCTAGTTAAAAGTCTAATATTTTCAATTCGTGTAAAACCAGCCTGTATAAAGTTCTAAGGTTGTCTGTTCGAAAAAATCCTGCCTACATAAAGAGCTAAACGTATTGATCGATCTTAATTGGGCCCACCTAATTAATTATCTAATAAATGTAGTGAATTAAAAGGCCCGGGTAGGGGCAGGGGCAGGGCGGGGATGTGGTCATATTATACGTATGTATTATCATGAATCTTCTTCTTTAGCTGATTATTTTCAATGCTTCTGAAGCAAACGCAGACACGAAATAATTAATGAAGTATTATAAAAATGACTTCTTAAACTCAGAAATTGAATCGACGAGGCTGGCTCTTTAATTTTATAGTTTCCAAACGTGCCTTTGAAAGCCCGAACTCGTCGAACAGGGCCCTGACTCTAATGGAACACTTATGATTGACAAACAAAGTGATTCTAATTTCGCGACAGTATTTCTACTGTGTTTGTGACTGCTACCGAGAAGCCCGCGAGCCCTCGGCCAGAGTCTGTACAGTAAAACGACTTAGCATCGACACCAGTTTCGATTCCGAGCCACAGAAATCATTAAGGCACGGATATGCAAGACCACAACCACGATTCTAGATTATGACCCGTATGCCTTCTGCCACCCCAAGGTGTGCTTGGCGTGGTCTAACACATAGGAATTTCCTACTAGGCGGGCCAAAGTGTCCAGAAAAGCAATCACAGCCCCACACACCGCCCCCCGATGACACTGCAACCCGGATATTGCAAGAACCGCGACCACGATTCCAGAATGGTGGATAACCTACCCATGTTAGAGAACGTAGTCTAACCGAGGGCCTCGTGACCAGGGTCCAGAACCACAATCACGCCCCCACACATCGTAACTGGCTGACACTAAGTCCCCAACCATCAGTCCCCCGAGCCGAGAACGGAAAAGGAAACGAAATAGTTACGAAAGGAAAGGCAACCTCGGGGTCGAATGCTAGATTCGCGCGCGCCGAGGAGGAATGGAAGAATAATTATGAAGGGAAAAGGGAGCCTCGGGGTCAGAATGCTAGATTCGCGCGCGCCGAGGAGGAATGGAAGAATAATTATGAAGGGAAAAGGGAGCCTAGGGGTCAATTCGCAGTCAATTCGCTCGAATTATTTTCCACATAATTATCAAACGTCTCTTAAACGTTTAATAATTATACGATAAATAATTGATTGCCCGGGTCTCACCACGTGGAGGTTACTGCGCATGGAGACCCACCCTAGCCACGGCCCTTCCACCCTCCAATTATGCGAAAACAAATTCTAATATAACATGTGAGAAACAAAAATCTCCTATTATTGTCAATTTGTAGAACGTTCATTAATTGATCGTAGTACAAGTAAGACAACAAGAGGAGTACTTGGTAAATTCACGACCGAAAGCTAAGTTGAATATCAGAAGGAAACCTGAAAGAAAATTTGCAAGAGAATTCAATTTCCTGAAATAAAACTTTCTTAAAAATATATCATATGATCTTAAAAACTAGACAACGAAATATTATTGCAGTGGTGAACACTGCGGGCTTAAAAGCTAAGACATAACGTAAAAATAAACCCCACTTTCTTAAATTTTAGATTAGATTCGAATACGCCCTGCCTGACTAAAGAGCTAACTTAAGACTAGAATCACCCTACCTGGTATAACATCTAAGAGTTCAATTAAAAGAATAATTTCAATAATATCCTACCAACATAGGAATGTAAAAGATACTTTACCAAACTCATATAGGTATAAGTACGTACATATATGTTTAATTCCCCTTCAATTCATCGATATTAATCATGTGGTCCATGGTGTCCTAGAACAGACTGAAACACACACCAAAAAATTGCAGCACCTGCCAACAATTTTTGGTTTTCTAAACCCTGCCTAGTTAAAAGTCTAATATTTTCAATTCGTGTAAAACCAGCCTGTATAAAGTTCTAAGGTTGTCTGTTCGAAAAAATCCTGCCTACATAAAGAGCTAAACGTATTGATCGATCTTAATTGGGCCCACCTAATTAATTATCTAATAAATGTAGTGAATTAAAAGGCCCGGGTAGGGGCAGGGGCAGGGCGGGGATGTGGTCATATTATACGTATGTATTATCATGAATCTTCTTCTTTAGCTGATTATTTTCAATGCTTCTGAAGCAAACGCAGACACGAAATAATTAATGAAGTATTATAAAAATGACTTCTTAAACTCAGAAATTGAATCGACGAGGCTGGCTCTTTAATTTTATAGTTTCCAAACGTGCCTTTGAAAGCCCGAACTCGTCGAACAGGGCCCTGACTCTAATGGAACACTTATGATTGACAAACAAAGTGATTCTAATTTCGCGACAGTATTTCTACTGTGTTTGTGACTGCTACCGAGAAGCCCGCGAGCCCTCGGCCAGAGTCTGTACAGTAAAACGACTTAGCATCGACACCAGTTTCGATTCCGAGCCACAGAAATCATTAAGGCACGGATATGCAAGACCACAACCACGATTCTAGATTATGACCCGTATGCCTTCTGCCACCCCAAGGTGTGCTTGGCGTGGTCTAACACATAGGAATTTCCTACTAGGCGGGCCAAAGTGTCCAGAAAAGCAATCACAGCCCCACACACCGCCCCCCGATGACACTGCAACCCGGATATTGCAAGAACCGCGACCACGATTCCAGAATGGTGGATAACCTACCCATGTTAGAGAACGTAGTCTAACCGAGGGCCTCGTGACCAGGGTCCAGAACCACAATCACGCCCCCACACATCGTAACTGGCTGACACTAAGTCCCCAACCATCAGTCCCCCGAGCCGAGAACGGAAAAGGAAACGAAATAGTTACGAAAGGAAAGGCAACCTCGGGGTCGAATGCTAGATTCGCGCGCGCCGAGGAGGAATGGAAGAATAATTATGAAGGGAAAAGGGAGCCTCGGGGTCAGAATGCTAGATTCGCGCGCGCCGAGGAGGAATGGAAGAATAATTATGAAGGGAAAAGGGAGCCTAGGGGTCAATTCGCAGTCAATTCGCTCGAATTATTTTCCACATAATTATCAAACGTCTCTTAAACGTTTAATAATTATACGATAAATAATTGATTGCCCGGGTCTCACCACGTGGAGGTTACTGCGCATGGAGACCCACCCTAGCCACGGCCCTTCCACCCTCCAATTATGCGAAAACAAATTCTAATATAACATGTGAGAAACAAAAATCTCCTATTATTGTCAATTTGTAGAACGTTCATTAATTGATCGTAGTACAAGTAAGACAACAAGAGGAGTACTTGGTAAATTCACGACCGAAAGCTAAGTTGAATATCAGAAGGAAACCTGAAAGAAAATTTGCAAGAGAATTCAATTTCCTGAAATAAAACTTTCTTAAAAATATATCATATGATCTTAAAAACTAGACAACGAAATATTATTGCAGTGGTGAACACTGCGGGCTTAAAAGCTAAGACATAACGTAAAAATAAACCCCACTTTCTTAAATTTTAGATTAGATTCGAATACGCCCTGCCTGACTAAAGAGCTAACTTAAGACTAGAATCACCCTACCTGGTATAACATCTAAGAGTTCAATTAAAAGAATAATTTCAATAATATCCTACCAACATAGGAATGTAAAAGATACTTTACCAAACTCATATAGGTATAAGTACGTACATATATGTTTAATTCCCCTTCAATTCATCGATATTAATCATGTGGTCCATGGTGTCCTAGAACAGACTGAAACACACACCAAAAAATTGCAGCACCTGCCAACAATTTTTGGTTTTCTAAACCCTGCCTAGTTAAAAGTCTAATATTTTCAATTCGTGTAAAACCAGCCTGTATAAAGTTCTAAGGTTGTCTGTTCGAAAAAATCCTGCCTACATAAAGAGCTAAACGTATTGATCGATCTTAATTGGGCCCACCTAATTAATTATCTAATAAATGTAGTGAATTAAAAGGCCCGGGTAGGGGCAGGGGCAGGGCGGGGATGTGGTCATATTATACGTATGTATTATCATGAATCTTCTTCTTTAGCTGATTATTTTCAATGCTTCTGAAGCAAACGCAGACACGAAATAATTAATGAAGTATTATAAAAATGACTTCTTAAACTCAGAAATTGAATCGACGAGGCTGGCTCTTTAATTTTATAGTTTCCAAACGTGCCTTTGAAAGCCCGAACTCGTCGAACAGGGCCCTGACTCTAATGGAACACTTATGATTGACAAACAAAGTGATTCTAATTTCGCGACAGTATTTCTACTGTGTTTGTGACTGCTACCGAGAAGCCCGCGAGCCCTCGGCCAGAGTCTGTACAGTAAAACGACTTAGCATCGACACCAGTTTCGATTCCGAGCCACAGAAATCATTAAGGCACGGATATGCAAGACCACAACCACGATTCTAGATTATGACCCGTATGCCTTCTGCCACCCCAAGGTGTGCTTGGCGTGGTCTAACACATAGGAATTTCCTACTAGGCGGGCCAAAGTGTCCAGAAAAGCAATCACAGCCCCACACACCGCCCCCCGATGACACTGCAACCCGGATATTGCAAGAACCGCGACCACGATTCCAGAATGGTGGATAACCTACCCATGTTAGAGAACGTAGTCTAACCGAGGGCCTCGTGACCAGGGTCCAGAACCACAATCACGCCCCCACACATCGTAACTGGCTGACACTAAGTCCCCAACCATCAGTCCCCCGAGCCGAGAACGGAAAAGGAAACGAAATAGTTACGAAAGGAAAGGCAACCTCGGGGTCGAATGCTAGATTCGCGCGCGCCGAGGAGGAATGGAAGAATAATTATGAAGGGAAAAGGGAGCCTCGGGGTCAGAATGCTAGATTCGCGCGCGCCGAGGAGGAATGGAAGAATAATTATGAAGGGAAAAGGGAGCCTAGGGGTCAATTCGCAGTCAATTCGCTCGAATTATTTTCCACATAATTATCAAACGTCTCTTAAACGTTTAATAATTATACGATAAATAATTGATTGCCCGGGTCTCACCACGTGGAGGTTACTGCGCATGGAGACCCACCCTAGCCACGGCCCTTCCACCCTCCAATTATGCGAAAACAAATTCTAATATAACATGTGAGAAACAAAAATCTCCTATTATTGTCAATTTGTAGAACGTTCATTAATTGATCGTAGTACAAGTAAGACAACAAGAGGAGTACTTGGTAAATTCACGACCGAAAGCTAAGTTGAATATCAGAAGGAAACCTGAAAGAAAATTTGCAAGAGAATTCAATTTCCTGAAATAAAACTTTCTTAAAAATATATCATATGATCTTAAAAACTAGACAACGAAATATTATTGCAGTGGTGAACACTGCGGGCTTAAAAGCTAAGACATAACGTAAAAATAAACCCCACTTTCTTAAATTTTAGATTAGATTCGAATACGCCCTGCCTGACTAAAGAGCTAACTTAAGACTAGAATCACCCTACCTGGTATAACATCTAAGAGTTCAATTAAAAGAATAATTTCAATAATATCCTACCAACATAGGAATGTAAAAGATACTTTACCAAACTCATATAGGTATAAGTACGTACATATATGTTTAATTCCCCTTCAATTCATCGATATTAATCATGTGGTCCATGGTGTCCTAGAACAGACTGAAACACACACCAAAAAATTGCAGCACCTGCCAACAATTTTTGGTTTTCTAAACCCTGCCTAGTTAAAAGTCTAATATTTTCAATTCGTGTAAAACCAGCCTGTATAAAGTTCTAAGGTTGTCTGTTCGAAAAAATCCTGCCTACATAAAGAGCTAAACGTATTGATCGATCTTAATTGGGCCCACCTAATTAATTATCTAATAAATGTAGTGAATTAAAAGGCCCGGGTAGGGGCAGGGGCAGGGCGGGGATGTGGTCATATTATACGTATGTATTATCATGAATCTTCTTCTTTAGCTGATTATTTTCAATGCTTCTGAAGCAAACGCAGACACGAAATAATTAATGAAGTATTATAAAAATGACTTCTTAAACTCAGAAATTGAATCGACGAGGCTGGCTCTTTAATTTTATAGTTTCCAAACGTGCCTTTGAAAGCCCGAACTCGTCGAACAGGGCCCTGACTCTAATGGAACACTTATGATTGACAAACAAAGTGATTCTAATTTCGCGACAGTATTTCTACTGTGTTTGTGACTGCTACCGAGAAGCCCGCGAGCCCTCGGCCAGAGTCTGTACAGTAAAACGACTTAGCATCGACACCAGTTTCGATTCCGAGCCACAGAAATCATTAAGGCACGGATATGCAAGACCACAACCACGATTCTAGATTATGACCCGTATGCCTTCTGCCACCCCAAGGTGTGCTTGGCGTGGTCTAACACATAGGAATTTCCTACTAGGCGGGCCAAAGTGTCCAGAAAAGCAATCACAGCCCCACACACCGCCCCCCGATGACACTGCAACCCGGATATTGCAAGAACCGCGACCACGATTCCAGAATGGTGGATAACCTACCCATGTTAGAGAACGTAGTCTAACCGAGGGCCTCGTGACCAGGGTCCAGAACCACAATCACGCCCCCACACATCGTAACTGGCTGACACTAAGTCCCCAACCATCAGTCCCCCGAGCCGAGAACGGAAAAGGAAACGAAATAGTTACGAAAGGAAAGGCAACCTCGGGGTCGAATGCTAGATTCGCGCGCGCCGAGGAGGAATGGAAGAATAATTATGAAGGGAAAAGGGAGCCTCGGGGTCAGAATGCTAGATTCGCGCGCGCCGAGGAGGAATGGAAGAATAATTATGAAGGGAAAAGGGAGCCTAGGGGTCAATTCGCAGTCAATTCGCTCGAATTATTTTCCACATAATTATCAAACGTCTCTTAAACGTTTAATAATTATACGATAAATAATTGATTGCCCGGGTCTCACCACGTGGAGGTTACTGCGCATGGAGACCCACCCTAGCCACGGCCCTTCCACCCTCCAATTATGCGAAAACAAATTCTAATATAACATGTGAGAAACAAAAATCTCCTATTATTGTCAATTTGTAGAACGTTCATTAATTGATCGTAGTACAAGTAAGACAACAAGAGGAGTACTTGGTAAATTCACGACCGAAAGCTAAGTTGAATATCAGAAGGAAACCTGAAAGAAAATTTGCAAGAGAATTCAATTTCCTGAAATAAAACTTTCTTAAAAATATATCATATGATCTTAAAAACTAGACAACGAAATATTATTGCAGTGGTGAACACTGCGGGCTTAAAAGCTAAGACATAACGTAAAAATAAACCCCACTTTCTTAAATTTTAGATTAGATTCGAATACGCCCTGCCTGACTAAAGAGCTAACTTAAGACTAGAATCACCCTACCTGGTATAACATCTAAGAGTTCAATTAAAAGAATAATTTCAATAATATCCTACCAACATAGGAATGTAAAAGATACTTTACCAAACTCATATAGGTATAAGTACGTACATATATGTTTAATTCCCCTTCAATTCATCGATATTAATCATGTGGTCCATGGTGTCCTAGAACAGACTGAAACACACACCAAAAAATTGCAGCACCTGCCAACAATTTTTGGTTTTCTAAACCCTGCCTAGTTAAAAGTCTAATATTTTCAATTCGTGTAAAACCAGCCTGTATAAAGTTCTAAGGTTGTCTGTTCGAAAAAATCCTGCCTACATAAAGAGCTAAACGTATTGATCGATCTTAATTGGGCCCACCTAATTAATTATCTAATAAATGTAGTGAATTAAAAGGCCCGGGTAGGGGCAGGGGCAGGGCGGGGATGTGGTCATATTATACGTATGTATTATCATGAATCTTCTTCTTTAGCTGATTATTTTCAATGCTTCTGAAGCAAACGCAGACACGAAATAATTAATGAAGTATTATAAAAATGACTTCTTAAACTCAGAAATTGAATCGACGAGGCTGGCTCTTTAATTTTATAGTTTCCAAACGTGCCTTTGAAAGCCCGAACTCGTCGAACAGGGCCCTGACTCTAATGGAACACTTATGATTGACAAACAAAGTGATTCTAATTTCGCGACAGTATTTCTACTGTGTTTGTGACTGCTACCGAGAAGCCCGCGAGCCCTCGGCCAGAGTCTGTACAGTAAAACGACTTAGCATCGACACCAGTTTCGATTCCGAGCCACAGAAATCATTAAGGCACGGATATGCAAGACCACAACCACGATTCTAGATTATGACCCGTATGCCTTCTGCCACCCCAAGGTGTGCTTGGCGTGGTCTAACACATAGGAATTTCCTACTAGGCGGGCCAAAGTGTCCAGAAAAGCAATCACAGCCCCACACACCGCCCCCCGATGACACTGCAACCCGGATATTGCAAGAACCGCGACCACGATTCCAGAATGGTGGATAACCTACCCATGTTAGAGAACGTAGTCTAACCGAGGGCCTCGTGACCAGGGTCCAGAACCACAATCACGCCCCCACACATCGTAACTGGCTGACACTAAGTCCCCAACCATCAGTCCCCCGAGCCGAGAACGGAAAAGGAAACGAAATAGTTACGAAAGGAAAGGCAACCTCGGGGTCGAATGCTAGATTCGCGCGCGCCGAGGAGGAATGGAAGAATAATTATGAAGGGAAAAGGGAGCCTCGGGGTCAGAATGCTAGATTCGCGCGCGCCGAGGAGGAATGGAAGAATAATTATGAAGGGAAAAGGGAGCCTAGGGGTCAATTCGCAGTCAATTCGCTCGAATTATTTTCCACATAATTATCAAACGTCTCTTAAACGTTTAATAATTATACGATAAATAATTGATTGCCCGGGTCTCACCACGTGGAGGTTACTGCGCATGGAGACCCACCCTAGCCACGGCCCTTCCACCCTCCAATTATGCGAAAACAAATTCTAATATAACATGTGAGAAACAAAAATCTCCTATTATTGTCAATTTGTAGAACGTTCATTAATTGATCGTAGTACAAGTAAGACAACAAGAGGAGTACTTGGTAAATTCACGACCGAAAGCTAAGTTGAATATCAGAAGGAAACCTGAAAGAAAATTTGCAAGAGAATTCAATTTCCTGAAATAAAACTTTCTTAAAAATATATCATATGATCTTAAAAACTAGACAACGAAATATTATTGCAGTGGTGAACACTGCGGGCTTAAAAGCTAAGACATAACGTAAAAATAAACCCCACTTTCTTAAATTTTAGATTAGATTCGAATACGCCCTGCCTGACTAAAGAGCTAACTTAAGACTAGAATCACCCTACCTGGTATAACATCTAAGAGTTCAATTAAAAGAATAATTTCAATAATATCCTACCAACATAGGAATGTAAAAGATACTTTACCAAACTCATATAGGTATAAGTACGTACATATATGTTTAATTCCCCTTCAATTCATCGATATTAATCATGTGGTCCATGGTGTCCTAGAACAGACTGAAACACACACCAAAAAATTGCAGCACCTGCCAACAATTTTTGGTTTTCTAAACCCTGCCTAGTTAAAAGTCTAATATTTTCAATTCGTGTAAAACCAGCCTGTATAAAGTTCTAAGGTTGTCTGTTCGAAAAAATCCTGCCTACATAAAGAGCTAAACGTATTGATCGATCTTAATTGGGCCCACCTAATTAATTATCTAATAAATGTAGTGAATTAAAAGGCCCGGGTAGGGGCAGGGGCAGGGCGGGGATGTGGTCATATTATACGTATGTATTATCATGAATCTTCTTCTTTAGCTGATTATTTTCAATGCTTCTGAAGCAAACGCAGACACGAAATAATTAATGAAGTATTATAAAAATGACTTCTTAAACTCAGAAATTGAATCGACGAGGCTGGCTCTTTAATTTTATAGTTTCCAAACGTGCCTTTGAAAGCCCGAACTCGTCGAACAGGGCCCTGACTCTAATGGAACACTTATGATTGACAAACAAAGTGATTCTAATTTCGCGACAGTATTTCTACTGTGTTTGTGACTGCTACCGAGAAGCCCGCGAGCCCTCGGCCAGAGTCTGTACAGTAAAACGACTTAGCATCGACACCAGTTTCGATTCCGAGCCACAGAAATCATTAAGGCACGGATATGCAAGACCACAACCACGATTCTAGATTATGACCCGTATGCCTTCTGCCACCCCAAGGTGTGCTTGGCGTGGTCTAACACATAGGAATTTCCTACTAGGCGGGCCAAAGTGTCCAGAAAAGCAATCACAGCCCCACACACCGCCCCCCGATGACACTGCAACCCGGATATTGCAAGAACCGCGACCACGATTCCAGAATGGTGGATAACCTACCCATGTTAGAGAACGTAGTCTAACCGAGGGCCTCGTGACCAGGGTCCAGAACCACAATCACGCCCCCACACATCGTAACTGGCTGACACTAAGTCCCCAACCATCAGTCCCCCGAGCCGAGAACGGAAAAGGAAACGAAATAGTTACGAAAGGAAAGGCAACCTCGGGGTCGAATGCTAGATTCGCGCGCGCCGAGGAGGAATGGAAGAATAATTATGAAGGGAAAAGGGAGCCTCGGGGTCAGAATGCTAGATTCGCGCGCGCCGAGGAGGAATGGAAGAATAATTATGAAGGGAAAAGGGAGCCTAGGGGTCAATTCGCAGTCAATTCGCTCGAATTATTTTCCACATAATTATCAAACGTCTCTTAAACGTTTAATAATTATACGATAAATAATTGATTGCCCGGGTCTCACCACGTGGAGGTTACTGCGCATGGAGACCCACCCTAGCCACGGCCCTTCCACCCTCCAATTATGCGAAAACAAATTCTAATATAACATGTGAGAAACAAAAATCTCCTATTATTGTCAATTTGTAGAACGTTCATTAATTGATCGTAGTACAAGTAAGACAACAAGAGGAGTACTTGGTAAATTCACGACCGAAAGCTAAGTTGAATATCAGAAGGAAACCTGAAAGAAAATTTGCAAGAGAATTCAATTTCCTGAAATAAAACTTTCTTAAAAATATATCATATGATCTTAAAAACTAGACAACGAAATATTATTGCAGTGGTGAACACTGCGGGCTTAAAAGCTAAGACATAACGTAAAAATAAACCCCACTTTCTTAAATTTTAGATTAGATTCGAATACGCCCTGCCTGACTAAAGAGCTAACTTAAGACTAGAATCACCCTACCTGGTATAACATCTAAGAGTTCAATTAAAAGAATAATTTCAATAATATCCTACCAACATAGGAATGTAAAAGATACTTTACCAAACTCATATAGGTATAAGTACGTACATATATGTTTAATTCCCCTTCAATTCATCGATATTAATCATGTGGTCCATGGTGTCCTAGAACAGACTGAAACACACACCAAAAAATTGCAGCACCTGCCAACAATTTTTGGTTTTCTAAACCCTGCCTAGTTAAAAGTCTAATATTTTCAATTCGTGTAAAACCAGCCTGTATAAAGTTCTAAGGTTGTCTGTTCGAAAAAATCCTGCCTACATAAAGAGCTAAACGTATTGATCGATCTTAATTGGGCCCACCTAATTAATTATCTAATAAATGTAGTGAATTAAAAGGCCCGGGTAGGGGCAGGGGCAGGGCGGGGATGTGGTCATATTATACGTATGTATTATCATGAATCTTCTTCTTTAGCTGATTATTTTCAATGCTTCTGAAGCAAACGCAGACACGAAATAATTAATGAAGTATTATAAAAATGACTTCTTAAACTCAGAAATTGAATCGACGAGGCTGGCTCTTTAATTTTATAGTTTCCAAACGTGCCTTTGAAAGCCCGAACTCGTCGAACAGGGCCCTGACTCTAATGGAACACTTATGATTGACAAACAAAGTGATTCTAATTTCGCGACAGTATTTCTACTGTGTTTGTGACTGCTACCGAGAAGCCCGCGAGCCCTCGGCCAGAGTCTGTACAGTAAAACGACTTAGCATCGACACCAGTTTCGATTCCGAGCCACAGAAATCATTAAGGCACGGATATGCAAGACCACAACCACGATTCTAGATTATGACCCGTATGCCTTCTGCCACCCCAAGGTGTGCTTGGCGTGGTCTAACACATAGGAATTTCCTACTAGGCGGGCCAAAGTGTCCAGAAAAGCAATCACAGCCCCACACACCGCCCCCCGATGACACTGCAACCCGGATATTGCAAGAACCGCGACCACGATTCCAGAATGGTGGATAACCTACCCATGTTAGAGAACGTAGTCTAACCGAGGGCCTCGTGACCAGGGTCCAGAACCACAATCACGCCCCCACACATCGTAACTGGCTGACACTAAGTCCCCAACCATCAGTCCCCCGAGCCGAGAACGGAAAAGGAAACGAAATAGTTACGAAAGGAAAGGCAACCTCGGGGTCGAATGCTAGATTCGCGCGCGCCGAGGAGGAATGGAAGAATAATTATGAAGGGAAAAGGGAGCCTCGGGGTCAGAATGCTAGATTCGCGCGCGCCGAGGAGGAATGGAAGAATAATTATGAAGGGAAAAGGGAGCCTAGGGGTCAATTCGCAGTCAATTCGCTCGAATTATTTTCCACATAATTATCAAACGTCTCTTAAACGTTTAATAATTATACGATAAATAATTGATTGCCCGGGTCTCACCACGTGGAGGTTACTGCGCATGGAGACCCACCCTAGCCACGGCCCTTCCACCCTCCAATTATGCGAAAACAAATTCTAATATAACATGTGAGAAACAAAAATCTCCTATTATTGTCAATTTGTAGAACGTTCATTAATTGATCGTAGTACAAGTAAGACAACAAGAGGAGTACTTGGTAAATTCACGACCGAAAGCTAAGTTGAATATCAGAAGGAAACCTGAAAGAAAATTTGCAAGAGAATTCAATTTCCTGAAATAAAACTTTCTTAAAAATATATCATATGATCTTAAAAACTAGACAACGAAATATTATTGCAGTGGTGAACACTGCGGGCTTAAAAGCTAAGACATAACGTAAAAATAAACCCCACTTTCTTAAATTTTAGATTAGATTCGAATACGCCCTGCCTGACTAAAGAGCTAACTTAAGACTAGAATCACCCTACCTGGTATAACATCTAAGAGTTCAATTAAAAGAATAATTTCAATAATATCCTACCAACATAGGAATGTAAAAGATACTTTACCAAACTCATATAGGTATAAGTACGTACATATATGTTTAATTCCCCTTCAATTCATCGATATTAATCATGTGGTCCATGGTGTCCTAGAACAGACTGAAACACACACCAAAAAATTGCAGCACCTGCCAACAATTTTTGGTTTTCTAAACCCTGCCTAGTTAAAAGTCTAATATTTTCAATTCGTGTAAAACCAGCCTGTATAAAGTTCTAAGGTTGTCTGTTCGAAAAAATCCTGCCTACATAAAGAGCTAAACGTATTGATCGATCTTAATTGGGCCCACCTAATTAATTATCTAATAAATGTAGTGAATTAAAAGGCCCGGGTAGGGGCAGGGGCAGGGCGGGGATGTGGTCATATTATACGTATGTATTATCATGAATCTTCTTCTTTAGCTGATTATTTTCAATGCTTCTGAAGCAAACGCAGACACGAAATAATTAATGAAGTATTATAAAAATGACTTCTTAAACTCAGAAATTGAATCGACGAGGCTGGCTCTTTAATTTTATAGTTTCCAAACGTGCCTTTGAAAGCCCGAACTCGTCGAACAGGGCCCTGACTCTAATGGAACACTTATGATTGACAAACAAAGTGATTCTAATTTCGCGACAGTATTTCTACTGTGTTTGTGACTGCTACCGAGAAGCCCGCGAGCCCTCGGCCAGAGTCTGTACAGTAAAACGACTTAGCATCGACACCAGTTTCGATTCCGAGCCACAGAAATCATTAAGGCACGGATATGCAAGACCACAACCACGATTCTAGATTATGACCCGTATGCCTTCTGCCACCCCAAGGTGTGCTTGGCGTGGTCTAACACATAGGAATTTCCTACTAGGCGGGCCAAAGTGTCCAGAAAAGCAATCACAGCCCCACACACCGCCCCCCGATGACACTGCAACCCGGATATTGCAAGAACCGCGACCACGATTCCAGAATGGTGGATAACCTACCCATGTTAGAGAACGTAGTCTAACCGAGGGCCTCGTGACCAGGGTCCAGAACCACAATCACGCCCCCACACATCGTAACTGGCTGACACTAAGTCCCCAACCATCAGTCCCCCGAGCCGAGAACGGAAAAGGAAACGAAATAGTTACGAAAGGAAAGGCAACCTCGGGGTCGAATGCTAGATTCGCGCGCGCCGAGGAGGAATGGAAGAATAATTATGAAGGGAAAAGGGAGCCTCGGGGTCAGAATGCTAGATTCGCGCGCGCCGAGGAGGAATGGAAGAATAATTATGAAGGGAAAAGGGAGCCTAGGGGTCAATTCGCAGTCAATTCGCTCGAATTATTTTCCACATAATTATCAAACGTCTCTTAAACGTTTAATAATTATACGATAAATAATTGATTGCCCGGGTCTCACCACGTGGAGGTTACTGCGCATGGAGACCCACCCTAGCCACGGCCCTTCCACCCTCCAATTATGCGAAAACAAATTCTAATATAACATGTGAGAAACAAAAATCTCCTATTATTGTCAATTTGTAGAACGTTCATTAATTGATCGTAGTACAAGTAAGACAACAAGAGGAGTACTTGGTAAATTCACGACCGAAAGCTAAGTTGAATATCAGAAGGAAACCTGAAAGAAAATTTGCAAGAGAATTCAATTTCCTGAAATAAAACTTTCTTAAAAATATATCATATGATCTTAAAAACTAGACAACGAAATATTATTGCAGTGGTGAACACTGCGGGCTTAAAAGCTAAGACATAACGTAAAAATAAACCCCACTTTCTTAAATTTTAGATTAGATTCGAATACGCCCTGCCTGACTAAAGAGCTAACTTAAGACTAGAATCACCCTACCTGGTATAACATCTAAGAGTTCAATTAAAAGAATAATTTCAATAATATCCTACCAACATAGGAATGTAAAAGATACTTTACCAAACTCATATAGGTATAAGTACGTACATATATGTTTAATTCCCCTTCAATTCATCGATATTAATCATGTGGTCCATGGTGTCCTAGAACAGACTGAAACACACACCAAAAAATTGCAGCACCTGCCAACAATTTTTGGTTTTCTAAACCCTGCCTAGTTAAAAGTCTAATATTTTCAATTCGTGTAAAACCAGCCTGTATAAAGTTCTAAGGTTGTCTGTTCGAAAAAATCCTGCCTACATAAAGAGCTAAACGTATTGATCGATCTTAATTGGGCCCACCTAATTAATTATCTAATAAATGTAGTGAATTAAAAGGCCCGGGTAGGGGCAGGGGCAGGGCGGGGATGTGGTCATATTATACGTATGTATTATCATGAATCTTCTTCTTTAGCTGATTATTTTCAATGCTTCTGAAGCAAACGCAGACACGAAATAATTAATGAAGTATTATAAAAATGACTTCTTAAACTCAGAAATTGAATCGACGAGGCTGGCTCTTTAATTTTATAGTTTCCAAACGTGCCTTTGAAAGCCCGAACTCGTCGAACAGGGCCCTGACTCTAATGGAACACTTATGATTGACAAACAAAGTGATTCTAATTTCGCGACAGTATTTCTACTGTGTTTGTGACTGCTACCGAGAAGCCCGCGAGCCCTCGGCCAGAGTCTGTACAGTAAAACGACTTAGCATCGACACCAGTTTCGATTCCGAGCCACAGAAATCATTAAGGCACGGATATGCAAGACCACAACCACGATTCTAGATTATGACCCGTATGCCTTCTGCCACCCCAAGGTGTGCTTGGCGTGGTCTAACACATAGGAATTTCCTACTAGGCGGGCCAAAGTGTCCAGAAAAGCAATCACAGCCCCACACACCGCCCCCCGATGACACTGCAACCCGGATATTGCAAGAACCGCGACCACGATTCCAGAATGGTGGATAACCTACCCATGTTAGAGAACGTAGTCTAACCGAGGGCCTCGTGACCAGGGTCCAGAACCACAATCACGCCCCCACACATCGTAACTGGCTGACACTAAGTCCCCAACCATCAGTCCCCCGAGCCGAGAACGGAAAAGGAAACGAAATAGTTACGAAAGGAAAGGCAACCTCGGGGTCGAATGCTAGATTCGCGCGCGCCGAGGAGGAATGGAAGAATAATTATGAAGGGAAAAGGGAGCCTCGGGGTCAGAATGCTAGATTCGCGCGCGCCGAGGAGGAATGGAAGAATAATTATGAAGGGAAAAGGGAGCCTAGGGGTCAATTCGCAGTCAATTCGCTCGAATTATTTTCCACATAATTATCAAACGTCTCTTAAACGTTTAATAATTATACGATAAATAATTGATTGCCCGGGTCTCACCACGTGGAGGTTACTGCGCATGGAGACCCACCCTAGCCACGGCCCTTCCACCCTCCAATTATGCGAAAACAAATTCTAATATAACATGTGAGAAACAAAAATCTCCTATTATTGTCAATTTGTAGAACGTTCATTAATTGATCGTAGTACAAGTAAGACAACAAGAGGAGTACTTGGTAAATTCACGACCGAAAGCTAAGTTGAATATCAGAAGGAAACCTGAAAGAAAATTTGCAAGAGAATTCAATTTCCTGAAATAAAACTTTCTTAAAAATATATCATATGATCTTAAAAACTAGACAACGAAATATTATTGCAGTGGTGAACACTGCGGGCTTAAAAGCTAAGACATAACGTAAAAATAAACCCCACTTTCTTAAATTTTAGATTAGATTCGAATACGCCCTGCCTGACTAAAGAGCTAACTTAAGACTAGAATCACCCTACCTGGTATAACATCTAAGAGTTCAATTAAAAGAATAATTTCAATAATATCCTACCAACATAGGAATGTAAAAGATACTTTACCAAACTCATATAGGTATAAGTACGTACATATATGTTTAATTCCCCTTCAATTCATCGATATTAATCATGTGGTCCATGGTGTCCTAGAACAGACTGAAACACACACCAAAAAATTGCAGCACCTGCCAACAATTTTTGGTTTTCTAAACCCTGCCTAGTTAAAAGTCTAATATTTTCAATTCGTGTAAAACCAGCCTGTATAAAGTTCTAAGGTTGTCTGTTCGAAAAAATCCTGCCTACATAAAGAGCTAAACGTATTGATCGATCTTAATTGGGCCCACCTAATTAATTATCTAATAAATGTAGTGAATTAAAAGGCCCGGGTAGGGGCAGGGGCAGGGCGGGGATGTGGTCATATTATACGTATGTATTATCATGAATCTTCTTCTTTAGCTGATTATTTTCAATGCTTCTGAAGCAAACGCAGACACGAAATAATTAATGAAGTATTATAAAAATGACTTCTTAAACTCAGAAATTGAATCGACGAGGCTGGCTCTTTAATTTTATAGTTTCCAAACGTGCCTTTGAAAGCCCGAACTCGTCGAACAGGGCCCTGACTCTAATGGAACACTTATGATTGACAAACAAAGTGATTCTAATTTCGCGACAGTATTTCTACTGTGTTTGTGACTGCTACCGAGAAGCCCGCGAGCCCTCGGCCAGAGTCTGTACAGTAAAACGACTTAGCATCGACACCAGTTTCGATTCCGAGCCACAGAAATCATTAAGGCACGGATATGCAAGACCACAACCACGATTCTAGATTATGACCCGTATGCCTTCTGCCACCCCAAGGTGTGCTTGGCGTGGTCTAACACATAGGAATTTCCTACTAGGCGGGCCAAAGTGTCCAGAAAAGCAATCACAGCCCCACACACCGCCCCCCGATGACACTGCAACCCGGATATTGCAAGAACCGCGACCACGATTCCAGAATGGTGGATAACCTACCCATGTTAGAGAACGTAGTCTAACCGAGGGCCTCGTGACCAGGGTCCAGAACCACAATCACGCCCCCACACATCGTAACTGGCTGACACTAAGTCCCCAACCATCAGTCCCCCGAGCCGAGAACGGAAAAGGAAACGAAATAGTTACGAAAGGAAAGGCAACCTCGGGGTCGAATGCTAGATTCGCGCGCGCCGAGGAGGAATGGAAGAATAATTATGAAGGGAAAAGGGAGCCTCGGGGTCAGAATGCTAGATTCGCGCGCGCCGAGGAGGAATGGAAGAATAATTATGAAGGGAAAAGGGAGCCTAGGGGTCAATTCGCAGTCAATTCGCTCGAATTATTTTCCACATAATTATCAAACGTCTCTTAAACGTTTAATAATTATACGATAAATAATTGATTGCCCGGGTCTCACCACGTGGAGGTTACTGCGCATGGAGACCCACCCTAGCCACGGCCCTTCCACCCTCCAATTATGCGAAAACAAATTCTAATATAACATGTGAGAAACAAAAATCTCCTATTATTGTCAATTTGTAGAACGTTCATTAATTGATCGTAGTACAAGTAAGACAACAAGAGGAGTACTTGGTAAATTCACGACCGAAAGCTAAGTTGAATATCAGAAGGAAACCTGAAAGAAAATTTGCAAGAGAATTCAATTTCCTGAAATAAAACTTTCTTAAAAATATATCATATGATCTTAAAAACTAGACAACGAAATATTATTGCAGTGGTGAACACTGCGGGCTTAAAAGCTAAGACATAACGTAAAAATAAACCCCACTTTCTTAAATTTTAGATTAGATTCGAATACGCCCTGCCTGACTAAAGAGCTAACTTAAGACTAGAATCACCCTACCTGGTATAACATCTAAGAGTTCAATTAAAAGAATAATTTCAATAATATCCTACCAACATAGGAATGTAAAAGATACTTTACCAAACTCATATAGGTATAAGTACGTACATATATGTTTAATTCCCCTTCAATTCATCGATATTAATCATGTGGTCCATGGTGTCCTAGAACAGACTGAAACACACACCAAAAAATTGCAGCACCTGCCAACAATTTTTGGTTTTCTAAACCCTGCCTAGTTAAAAGTCTAATATTTTCAATTCGTGTAAAACCAGCCTGTATAAAGTTCTAAGGTTGTCTGTTCGAAAAAATCCTGCCTACATAAAGAGCTAAACGTATTGATCGATCTTAATTGGGCCCACCTAATTAATTATCTAATAAATGTAGTGAATTAAAAGGCCCGGGTAGGGGCAGGGGCAGGGCGGGGATGTGGTCATATTATACGTATGTATTATCATGAATCTTCTTCTTTAGCTGATTATTTTCAATGCTTCTGAAGCAAACGCAGACACGAAATAATTAATGAAGTATTATAAAAATGACTTCTTAAACTCAGAAATTGAATCGACGAGGCTGGCTCTTTAATTTTATAGTTTCCAAACGTGCCTTTGAAAGCCCGAACTCGTCGAACAGGGCCCTGACTCTAATGGAACACTTATGATTGACAAACAAAGTGATTCTAATTTCGCGACAGTATTTCTACTGTGTTTGTGACTGCTACCGAGAAGCCCGCGAGCCCTCGGCCAGAGTCTGTACAGTAAAACGACTTAGCATCGACACCAGTTTCGATTCCGAGCCACAGAAATCATTAAGGCACGGATATGCAAGACCACAACCACGATTCTAGATTATGACCCGTATGCCTTCTGCCACCCCAAGGTGTGCTTGGCGTGGTCTAACACATAGGAATTTCCTACTAGGCGGGCCAAAGTGTCCAGAAAAGCAATCACAGCCCCACACACCGCCCCCCGATGACACTGCAACCCGGATATTGCAAGAACCGCGACCACGATTCCAGAATGGTGGATAACCTACCCATGTTAGAGAACGTAGTCTAACCGAGGGCCTCGTGACCAGGGTCCAGAACCACAATCACGCCCCCACACATCGTAACTGGCTGACACTAAGTCCCCAACCATCAGTCCCCCGAGCCGAGAACGGAAAAGGAAACGAAATAGTTACGAAAGGAAAGGCAACCTCGGGGTCGAATGCTAGATTCGCGCGCGCCGAGGAGGAATGGAAGAATAATTATGAAGGGAAAAGGGAGCCTCGGGGTCAGAATGCTAGATTCGCGCGCGCCGAGGAGGAATGGAAGAATAATTATGAAGGGAAAAGGGAGCCTAGGGGTCAATTCGCAGTCAATTCGCTCGAATTATTTTCCACATAATTATCAAACGTCTCTTAAACGTTTAATAATTATACGATAAATAATTGATTGCCCGGGTCTCACCACGTGGAGGTTACTGCGCATGGAGACCCACCCTAGCCACGGCCCTTCCACCCTCCAATTATGCGAAAACAAATTCTAATATAACATGTGAGAAACAAAAATCTCCTATTATTGTCAATTTGTAGAACGTTCATTAATTGATCGTAGTACAAGTAAGACAACAAGAGGAGTACTTGGTAAATTCACGACCGAAAGCTAAGTTGAATATCAGAAGGAAACCTGAAAGAAAATTTGCAAGAGAATTCAATTTCCTGAAATAAAACTTTCTTAAAAATATATCATATGATCTTAAAAACTAGACAACGAAATATTATTGCAGTGGTGAACACTGCGGGCTTAAAAGCTAAGACATAACGTAAAAATAAACCCCACTTTCTTAAATTTTAGATTAGATTCGAATACGCCCTGCCTGACTAAAGAGCTAACTTAAGACTAGAATCACCCTACCTGGTATAACATCTAAGAGTTCAATTAAAAGAATAATTTCAATAATATCCTACCAACATAGGAATGTAAAAGATACTTTACCAAACTCATATAGGTATAAGTACGTACATATATGTTTAATTCCCCTTCAATTCATCGATATTAATCATGTGGTCCATGGTGTCCTAGAACAGACTGAAACACACACCAAAAAATTGCAGCACCTGCCAACAATTTTTGGTTTTCTAAACCCTGCCTAGTTAAAAGTCTAATATTTTCAATTCGTGTAAAACCAGCCTGTATAAAGTTCTAAGGTTGTCTGTTCGAAAAAATCCTGCCTACATAAAGAGCTAAACGTATTGATCGATCTTAATTGGGCCCACCTAATTAATTATCTAATAAATGTAGTGAATTAAAAGGCCCGGGTAGGGGCAGGGGCAGGGCGGGGATGTGGTCATATTATACGTATGTATTATCATGAATCTTCTTCTTTAGCTGATTATTTTCAATGCTTCTGAAGCAAACGCAGACACGAAATAATTAATGAAGTATTATAAAAATGACTTCTTAAACTCAGAAATTGAATCGACGAGGCTGGCTCTTTAATTTTATAGTTTCCAAACGTGCCTTTGAAAGCCCGAACTCGTCGAACAGGGCCCTGACTCTAATGGAACACTTATGATTGACAAACAAAGTGATTCTAATTTCGCGACAGTATTTCTACTGTGTTTGTGACTGCTACCGAGAAGCCCGCGAGCCCTCGGCCAGAGTCTGTACAGTAAAACGACTTAGCATCGACACCAGTTTCGATTCCGAGCCACAGAAATCATTAAGGCACGGATATGCAAGACCACAACCACGATTCTAGATTATGACCCGTATGCCTTCTGCCACCCCAAGGTGTGCTTGGCGTGGTCTAACACATAGGAATTTCCTACTAGGCGGGCCAAAGTGTCCAGAAAAGCAATCACAGCCCCACACACCGCCCCCCGATGACACTGCAACCCGGATATTGCAAGAACCGCGACCACGATTCCAGAATGGTGGATAACCTACCCATGTTAGAGAACGTAGTCTAACCGAGGGCCTCGTGACCAGGGTCCAGAACCACAATCACGCCCCCACACATCGTAACTGGCTGACACTAAGTCCCCAACCATCAGTCCCCCGAGCCGAGAACGGAAAAGGAAACGAAATAGTTACGAAAGGAAAGGCAACCTCGGGGTCGAATGCTAGATTCGCGCGCGCCGAGGAGGAATGGAAGAATAATTATGAAGGGAAAAGGGAGCCTCGGGGTCAGAATGCTAGATTCGCGCGCGCCGAGGAGGAATGGAAGAATAATTATGAAGGGAAAAGGGAGCCTAGGGGTCAATTCGCAGTCAATTCGCTCGAATTATTTTCCACATAATTATCAAACGTCTCTTAAACGTTTAATAATTATACGATAAATAATTGATTGCCCGGGTCTCACCACGTGGAGGTTACTGCGCATGGAGACCCACCCTAGCCACGGCCCTTCCACCCTCCAATTATGCGAAAACAAATTCTAATATAACATGTGAGAAACAAAAATCTCCTATTATTGTCAATTTGTAGAACGTTCATTAATTGATCGTAGTACAAGTAAGACAACAAGAGGAGTACTTGGTAAATTCACGACCGAAAGCTAAGTTGAATATCAGAAGGAAACCTGAAAGAAAATTTGCAAGAGAATTCAATTTCCTGAAATAAAACTTTCTTAAAAATATATCATATGATCTTAAAAACTAGACAACGAAATATTATTGCAGTGGTGAACACTGCGGGCTTAAAAGCTAAGACATAACGTAAAAATAAACCCCACTTTCTTAAATTTTAGATTAGATTCGAATACGCCCTGCCTGACTAAAGAGCTAACTTAAGACTAGAATCACCCTACCTGGTATAACATCTAAGAGTTCAATTAAAAGAATAATTTCAATAATATCCTACCAACATAGGAATGTAAAAGATACTTTACCAAACTCATATAGGTATAAGTACGTACATATATGTTTAATTCCCCTTCAATTCATCGATATTAATCATGTGGTCCATGGTGTCCTAGAACAGACTGAAACACACACCAAAAAATTGCAGCACCTGCCAACAATTTTTGGTTTTCTAAACCCTGCCTAGTTAAAAGTCTAATATTTTCAATTCGTGTAAAACCAGCCTGTATAAAGTTCTAAGGTTGTCTGTTCGAAAAAATCCTGCCTACATAAAGAGCTAAACGTATTGATCGATCTTAATTGGGCCCACCTAATTAATTATCTAATAAATGTAGTGAATTAAAAGGCCCGGGTAGGGGCAGGGGCAGGGCGGGGATGTGGTCATATTATACGTATGTATTATCATGAATCTTCTTCTTTAGCTGATTATTTTCAATGCTTCTGAAGCAAACGCAGACACGAAATAATTAATGAAGTATTATAAAAATGACTTCTTAAACTCAGAAATTGAATCGACGAGGCTGGCTCTTTAATTTTATAGTTTCCAAACGTGCCTTTGAAAGCCCGAACTCGTCGAACAGGGCCCTGACTCTAATGGAACACTTATGATTGACAAACAAAGTGATTCTAATTTCGCGACAGTATTTCTACTGTGTTTGTGACTGCTACCGAGAAGCCCGCGAGCCCTCGGCCAGAGTCTGTACAGTAAAACGACTTAGCATCGACACCAGTTTCGATTCCGAGCCACAGAAATCATTAAGGCACGGATATGCAAGACCACAACCACGATTCTAGATTATGACCCGTATGCCTTCTGCCACCCCAAGGTGTGCTTGGCGTGGTCTAACACATAGGAATTTCCTACTAGGCGGGCCAAAGTGTCCAGAAAAGCAATCACAGCCCCACACACCGCCCCCCGATGACACTGCAACCCGGATATTGCAAGAACCGCGACCACGATTCCAGAATGGTGGATAACCTACCCATGTTAGAGAACGTAGTCTAACCGAGGGCCTCGTGACCAGGGTCCAGAACCACAATCACGCCCCCACACATCGTAACTGGCTGACACTAAGTCCCCAACCATCAGTCCCCCGAGCCGAGAACGGAAAAGGAAACGAAATAGTTACGAAAGGAAAGGCAACCTCGGGGTCGAATGCTAGATTCGCGCGCGCCGAGGAGGAATGGAAGAATAATTATGAAGGGAAAAGGGAGCCTCGGGGTCAGAATGCTAGATTCGCGCGCGCCGAGGAGGAATGGAAGAATAATTATGAAGGGAAAAGGGAGCCTAGGGGTCAATTCGCAGTCAATTCGCTCGAATTATTTTCCACATAATTATCAAACGTCTCTTAAACGTTTAATAATTATACGATAAATAATTGATTGCCCGGGTCTCACCACGTGGAGGTTACTGCGCATGGAGACCCACCCTAGCCACGGCCCTTCCACCCTCCAATTATGCGAAAACAAATTCTAATATAACATGTGAGAAACAAAAATCTCCTATTATTGTCAATTTGTAGAACGTTCATTAATTGATCGTAGTACAAGTAAGACAACAAGAGGAGTACTTGGTAAATTCACGACCGAAAGCTAAGTTGAATATCAGAAGGAAACCTGAAAGAAAATTTGCAAGAGAATTCAATTTCCTGAAATAAAACTTTCTTAAAAATATATCATATGATCTTAAAAACTAGACAACGAAATATTATTGCAGTGGTGAACACTGCGGGCTTAAAAGCTAAGACATAACGTAAAAATAAACCCCACTTTCTTAAATTTTAGATTAGATTCGAATACGCCCTGCCTGACTAAAGAGCTAACTTAAGACTAGAATCACCCTACCTGGTATAACATCTAAGAGTTCAATTAAAAGAATAATTTCAATAATATCCTACCAACATAGGAATGTAAAAGATACTTTACCAAACTCATATAGGTATAAGTACGTACATATATGTTTAATTCCCCTTCAATTCATCGATATTAATCATGTGGTCCATGGTGTCCTAGAACAGACTGAAACACACACCAAAAAATTGCAGCACCTGCCAACAATTTTTGGTTTTCTAAACCCTGCCTAGTTAAAAGTCTAATATTTTCAATTCGTGTAAAACCAGCCTGTATAAAGTTCTAAGGTTGTCTGTTCGAAAAAATCCTGCCTACATAAAGAGCTAAACGTATTGATCGATCTTAATTGGGCCCACCTAATTAATTATCTAATAAATGTAGTGAATTAAAAGGCCCGGGTAGGGGCAGGGGCAGGGCGGGGATGTGGTCATATTATACGTATGTATTATCATGAATCTTCTTCTTTAGCTGATTATTTTCAATGCTTCTGAAGCAAACGCAGACACGAAATAATTAATGAAGTATTATAAAAATGACTTCTTAAACTCAGAAATTGAATCGACGAGGCTGGCTCTTTAATTTTATAGTTTCC
The DNA here is from genome assembly GCA_963583965.1 of Nomada ferruginata. NCBI lineage: Eukaryota > Metazoa > Arthropoda > Insecta > Hymenoptera > Apidae > Nomada > Nomada ferruginata. Next base: position 7,186,059 of record OY757214.1, on the reverse strand, counting down.
AAACGTGCCTTTGAAAGCCCGAACTCGTCGAACAGGGCCCTGACTCTAATGGAACACTTATGATTGACAAACAAAGTGATTCTAATTTCGCGACAGTATTTCTACTGTGTTTGTGACTGCTACCGAGAAGCCCGCGAGCCCTCGGCCAGAGTCTGTACAGTAAAACGACTTAGCATCGACACCAGTTTCGATTCCGAGCCACAGAAATCATTAAGGCACGGATATGCAAGACCACAACCACGATTCTAGATTATGACCCGTATGCCTTCTGCCACCCCAAGGTGTGCTTGGCGTGGTCTAACACATAGGAATTTCCTACTAGGCGGGCCAAAGTGTCCAGAAAAGCAATCACAGCCCCACACACCGCCCCCCGATGACACTGCAACCCGGATATTGCAAGAACCGCGACCACGATTCCAGAATGGTGGATAACCTACCCATGTTAGAGAACGTAGTCTAACCGAGGGCCTCGTGACCAGGGTCCAGAACCACAATCACGCCCCCACACATCGTAACTGGCTGACACTAAGTCCCCAACCATCAGTCCCCCGAGCCGAGAACGGAAAAGGAAACGAAATAGTTACGAAAGGAAAGGCAACCTCGGGGTCGAATGCTAGATTCGCGCGCGCCGAGGAGGAATGGAAGAATAATTATGAAGGGAAAAGGGAGCCTCGGGGTCAGAATGCTAGATTCGCGCGCGCCGAGGAGGAATGGAAGAATAATTATGAAGGGAAAAGGGAGCCTAGGGGTCAATTCGCAGTCAATTCGCTCGAATTATTTTCCACATAATTATCAAACGTCTCTTAAACGTTTAATAATTATACGATAAATAATTGATTGCCCGGGTCTCACCACGTGGAGGTTACTGCGCATGGAGACCCACCCTAGCCACGGCCCTTCCACCCTCCAATTATGCGAAAACAAATTCTAATATAACATGTGAGAAACAAAAATCTCCTATTATTGTCAATTTGTAGAACGTTCATTAATTGATCGTAGTACAAGTAAGACAACAAGAGGAGTACTTGGTAAATTCACGACCGAAAGCTAAGTTGAATATCAGAAGGAAACCTGAAAGAAAATTTGCAAGAGAATTCAATTTCCTGAAATAAAACTTTCTTAAAAATATATCATATGATCTTAAAAACTAGACAACGAAATATTATTGCAGTGGTGAACACTGCGGGCTTAAAAGCTAAGACATAACGTAAAAATAAACCCCACTTTCTTAAATTTTAGATTAGATTCGAATACGCCCTGCCTGACTAAAGAGCTAACTTAAGACTAGAATCACCCTACCTGGTATAACATCTAAGAGTTCAATTAAAAGAATAATTTCAATAATATCCTACCAACATAGGAATGTAAAAGATACTTTACCAAACTCATATAGGTATAAGTACGTACATATATGTTTAATTCCCCTTCAATTCATCGATATTAATCATGTGGTCCATGGTGTCCTAGAACAGACTGAAACACACACCAAAAAATTGCAGCACCTGCCAACAATTTTTGGTTTTCTAAACCCTGCCTAGTTAAAAGTCTAATATTTTCAATTCGTGTAAAACCAGCCTGTATAAAGTTCTAAGGTTGTCTGTTCGAAAAAATCCTGCCTACATAAAGAGCTAAACGTATTGATCGATCTTAATTGGGCCCACCTAATTAATTATCTAATAAATGTAGTGAATTAAAAGGCCCGGGTAGGGGCAGGGGCAGGGCGGGGATGTGGTCATATTATACGTATGTATTATCATGAATCTTCTTCTTTAGCTGATTATTTTCAATGCTTCTGAAGCAAACGCAGACACGAAATAATTAATGAAGTATTATAAAAATGACTTCTTAAACTCAGAAATTGAATCGACGAGGCTGGCTCTTTAATTTTATAGTTTCCAAACGTGCCTTTGAAAGCCCGAACTCGTCGAACAGGGCCCTGACTCTAATGGAACACTTATGATTGACAAACAAAGTGATTCTAATTTCGCGACAGTATTTCTACTGTGTTTGTGACTGCTACCGAGAAGCCCGCGAGCCCTCGGCCAGAGTCTGTACAGTAAAACGACTTAGCATCGACACCAGTTTCGATTCCGAGCCACAGAAATCATTAAGGCACGGATATGCAAGACCACAACCACGATTCTAGATTATGACCCGTATGCCTTCTGCCACCCCAAGGTGTGCTTGGCGTGGTCTAACACATAGGAATTTCCTACTAGGCGGGCCAAAGTGTCCAGAAAAGCAATCACAGCCCCACACACCGCCCCCCGATGACACTGCAACCCGGATATTGCAAGAACCGCGACCACGATTCCAGAATGGTGGATAACCTACCCATGTTAGAGAACGTAGTCTAACCGAGGGCCTCGTGACCAGGGTCCAGAACCACAATCACGCCCCCACACATCGTAACTGGCTGACACTAAGTCCCCAACCATCAGTCCCCCGAGCCGAGAACGGAAAAGGAAACGAAATAGTTACGAAAGGAAAGGCAACCTCGGGGTCGAATGCTAGATTCGCGCGCGCCGAGGAGGAATGGAAGAATAATTATGAAGGGAAAAGGGAGCCTCGGGGTCAGAATGCTAGATTCGCGCGCGCCGAGGAGGAATGGAAGAATAATTATGAAGGGAAAAGGGAGCCTAGGGGTCAATTCGCAGTCAATTCGCTCGAATTATTTTCCACATAATTATCAAACGTCTCTTAAACGTTTAATAATTATACGATAAATAATTGATTGCCCGGGTCTCACCACGTGGAGGTTACTGCGCATGGAGACCCACCCTAGCCACGGCCCTTCCACCCTCCAATTATGCGAAAACAAATTCTAATATAACATGTGAGAAACAAAAATCTCCTATTATTGTCAATTTGTAGAACGTTCATTAATTGATCGTAGTACAAGTAAGACAACAAGAGGAGTACTTGGTAAATTCACGACCGAAAGCTAAGTTGAATATCAGAAGGAAACCTGAAAGAAAATTTGCAAGAGAATTCAATTTCCTGAAATAAAACTTTCTTAAAAATATATCATATGATCTTAAAAACTAGACAACGAAATATTATTGCAGTGGTGAACACTGCGGGCTTAAAAGCTAAGACATAACGTAAAAATAAACCCCACTTTCTTAAATTTTAGATTAGATTCGAATACGCCCTGCCTGACTAAAGAGCTAACTTAAGACTAGAATCACCCTACCTGGTATAACATCTAAGAGTTCAATTAAAAGAATAATTTCAATAATATCCTACCAACATAGGAATGTAAAAGATACATTACCAAACTCATATAGGTATAAGTACGTACATATATGTTTAATTCCCCTTCAATTCATCGATATTAATCATGTGGTCCATGGTGTCCTAGAACAGACTGAAACACACACCAAAAAATTGCAGCACCTGCCAACAATTTTTGGTTTTCTAAACCCTGCCTAGTTAAAAGTCTAATATTTTCAATTCGTGTAAAACCAGCCTGTATAAAGTTCTAAGGTTGTCTGTTCGAAAAAATCCTGCCTACATAAAGAGCTAAACGTATTGATCGATCTTAATTGGGCCCACCTAATTAATTATCTAATAAATGTAGTGAATTAAAAGGCCCGGGTAGGGGCAGGGGCAGGGCGGGGATGTGGTCATATTATACGTATGTATTATCATGAATCTTCTTCTTTAGCTGATTATTTTCAATGCTTCTGAAGCAAACGCAGACACGAAATAATTAATGAAGTATTATAAAAATGACTTCTTAAACTCAGAAATTGAATCGACGAGGCTGGCTCTTTAATTTTATAGTTTCCAAACGTGCCTTTGAAAGCCCGAACTCGTCGAACAGGGCCCTGACTCTAATGGAACACTTATGATTGACAAACAAAGTGATTCTAATTTCGCGACAGTATTTCTACTGTGTTTGTGACTGCTACCGAGCAGCCCGCGAGCCCTCGGCCAGAGTCTGTACAGTAAAACGACTTAGCATCGACACCAGTTTCGATTCCGAGCCACAGAAATCATTAAGGCACGGATATGCAAGACCACAACCACGATTCTAGATTATGACCCGTATGCCTTCTGCCACCCCAAGGTGTGCTTGGCGTGGTCTAACACATAGGAATTTCCTACTAGGCGGGCCAAAGTGTCCAGAAAAGCAATCACAGCCCCACACACCGCCCCCCGATGACACTGCAACCCGGATATTGCAAGAACCGCGACCACGATTCCAGAATGGTGGATAACCTACCCATGTTAGAGAACGTAGTCTAACCGAGGGCCTCGTGACCAGGGTCCAGAACCACAATCACGCCCCCACACATCGTAACTGGCTGACACTAAGTCCCCAACCATCAGTCCCCCGAGCCGAGAACGGAAAAGGAAACGAAATAGTTACGAAAGGAAAGGCAACCTCGGGGTCGAATGCTAGATTCGCGCGCGCCGAGGAGGAATGGAAGAATAATTATGAAGGGAAAAGGGAGCCTCGGGGTCAGAATGCTAGATTCGCGCGCGCCGAGGAGGAATGGAAGAATAATTATGAAGGGAAAAGGGAGCCTAGGGGTCAATTCGCAGTCAATTCGCTCGAATTATTTTCCACATAATTATCAAACGTCTCTTAAACGTTTAATAATTATACGATAAATAATTGATTGCCCGGGTCTCACCACGTGGAGGTTACTGCGCATGGAGACCCACCCTAGCCACGGCCCTTCCACCCTCCAATTGTGCGAAAACTAATTCTAATATAACATGTGAGAAAGAAAAATCTCCTATTATTGTCAATTTGTAGAACGTTCATTAATTGATCGTAGTACAAGTAAGACAACAAGAGGAGTAGTTGGTAAATTCACGACCGAAAGCTAAATTGAATATCAGAAGGAAACCTGAAAGAAAATCTGCAAGAGAATTCAATTTCCTGAAATAAAACTTTCTTAAAAATATATCCTGTGATCTTAAAAATTAGACAGCGAAATATTATTGCAGCAGTGTATGCTGCTGCCTTAAAAACTAAGACACAGGTTGAAAATAAATCCTCCCTTCTTAAATACTAGATTAGATTCAAATGCGCCCTACCTGACTAAAGATCTGACTTAAAACTAGAATCGCCCTACCTAGTAGGTATAACATCTAACAGTTCGAATAAAAGAACAATTTCAATAATATCCTATCTACATAGGACTGTAATAGATACTATCCCATACTCGTGTAGGTATGAGTATGCATATACTTAAATCCTCTTCGGTTAGTCCGTATTAATCTCTCGTGGTCCATGGTGTCCTAGAACAGACAGAAACTCGAACCGAACAATTGCAGCACCTGCCAACAATATTTGGTTTTATAAACCCTGCATAATTAAAACTCTAATAATTTCAATTCGTGTAAAACCTGCCAGTATTAAGATCTAAGATTGTGTGTTGAGACAAATCCATAAAGAGCTTAAAGTATTGTTCGATTTCTATTTGGGCCTGCCTAATTAATTGTCTAACACCCGTAATTAGTTAATAAGGACAGGGGTTTGGGGCAGGGATGGGGTGACGGTGTGTTCGTATTATACATTGTTTCATGAATCCTCTTCTTTTCAATGCTTCTAAAACATGCACAAACTCGAAATAATTAGTAAAGCATTATAAGAATGAATTCTTAAACTCACAAATTGGATCGACGAGGCTGGCTCTTGAATTTTAAAGTTTCCAATCGTGTCTTTGATAATATTTCTGGATCTGTATTCTATATATTCCACTCTTGAGCCTCTGACGTATGTACTTATGTTTGTTTAATATAGCATATTTGGGTTCATCTGTGAATCTGTAACAATCTCAAGCATTGGATTAGTGACATCCCCAAGTCTCCCCATTTTATATCGAAATGAAGCTGCTTCTAATTCGTAATAACTGAATTTTAGCAAAGTTAATAAATCAGAATTGATATGGGAAATGCAGCTACTTTTTAATAACAGTAGGTAATTGGATTTCGGCCAAAGTGATGTATTCTTTTGTACGTTCTAGATCAAACTGAATGGTGGTATCAATATCATTAAAAACTTCAAAATGAAGTAGTCACATTTCACTATAATTGATTCTATTTTGCTTCTACAAAGGAGCGACAAACGATTATTCGGAAGCAAAATATCAAACTTCCACTATCACTATGCCGAGCCACAACTACGGCCAAGAACATTTTTCGTGTAAGGATTTTTGTTTACACATTTACGGATATCGCGAGTGAATTTCAATTTCTACAAAGCAAGCTCGAAAAGTTATAAAAATTATCTCTACTAAACAAAGGTAAAAATACAATTGCAACGATTAGGGGAAAATATTTAAGAGTTAAAATCCAATAATGAACAGTTACTAGTATTGAATCTAATTGAAATCTACTATCTAGAATTATTATAAATTTATCAAAGATTCTACAAATTATTTCTTTTAATTATTTCTTTTTATTCCTTTCTTTTCTTTAATTTTTTTCATTTATTTCCTTTTCTTTTCCTTCATTTCGTCCACACGGTGATATACTATTATGTATGCAATTTTTTAGCAGTATTTCCATCAACAGACATTCCAGGTAGTATAATTATTAAGAAAACTAAATAAAATGAAACGCTGAAAAGAAAAAATACACCATGTAGAACAATAATTGACAATGAATTGGCTTTGATAAAAAAAAAATGTTGAAAATGCCTGAAGTAACAGGTGGCCAGAAGGGCCGCCAACAACTTTATATTATTTAATGAATATTTATGTAACGCAACGCTAGTATACTACTTTTAAACATTAGAAAATTCAATAGCAACACAAATTTGTAAGAATCAGACGCGAGTGGTGCTTCAATATGTCAAATAGCAACTCTAATTCAAGTTAATCATTAATAGTATTAAAAATCAGCAAAATCGCGATTGGACGCAACACTAATGAAAGAATGACTCGATGCTCTATGCACCAATTGTCTCTTTAAACGCAACACTAAACGCGGAAGATTCAGCTATGGTCTTTGGCTGATGATGATGTGCCACCCTCCAGGGTGGCTCATGAACAGGCTTCCAATTGGAAGCAGTTGGGGACTGGTATTCGCAACTCTAATTAAAAACACGATCTTTAATCAACGCAACACTAATGGGAACTCGCGATGCAATCATTTCGCTACACTATTTATTAAGGCTGATAGAAAGCAAACAGTAAATTATTTGTAATATCAAAAAGCAATGTAATTGAAGATCCTCTGTAAAGTTAGCTGAAGGCTCAAGACGCGAAAATAATTTCCGCAACACTAGAAACTTTCTCATATGTAAAATATATTATAAAATACTACAATTTAACTAACAATAACCACGGCAAAATTGCAAGAACCATCGCGGTATCATTGCGCAACGCTAAATCAACCACGATTTTCATTTGGTCGCAACTCTAATTAAAAACCGCGAGTCACTTCGCAACTCCAAGAATACGCGAGACACGTTTTCTTTTTCGCGACACTACTTGAAAAACGGCGTGGCATTTAACGCAACTCTAATTCGACCCGTTCTCAAGTTTTTCACAACTCTAAAACAACGCGATATTTGGGAGGGCTGCATCGTTGGGCCGGAATGTGCGTCGGCCAAGTACAAATAAAAATTCTACAAATGAAAATGCAAGCACAGTGACAAAGTAGTAACAAAGAATGATTCCCCATTCTTAAAAAGAATGGGGAGCCATTATTAGTTGCCCTCTTGAGTGACAGTTTGTCGGGCCTCTTCGGCATATAGCCTCTTCTTTTCGTTGGACCCAAGGGCCAGCTGAAACTTAAACTAGGCTCGAGGCTCTAATCGAAAACCAAAGAAAAACTTATAAAGGTGAAATAAAGAGTTTAAATCGCGGAGCTAAATGGAACACACGTGGCCGAATCACGATGAAATAAAATCGTAAAATTGTGATTACGGAAAATCGCAAAGATTACGATTAAAATTATAATCGTTCTTCGTTCACACGTGCAGCCTCGAGCATAATGTAACACGTTTCGTTTCGGAGCCTAAATCGCGACCACGACCGCGAAGGATTCGAAAAATCGATAGGCCAAGCCAGAGGCGAACGCATTTTCGTTCGCGCCACAGCTTCACCGTCGGCTTTTCAAATTAGATTTCCTGAAACAGGTTGAACACGCGAATGAGTGCCTACACGATCAGAGACTGTGTCAACCTGCCCGGCCCTACCTACTTATGTCTATCAATCACACCAGAAAGTATGCTACCTATCCTACCTGGACCTATATTTAAAAAATGGCAAACAGACACACCAACACACGACACTCCACGGTTCTCAGTCAAACACTTGGGCGCAAAAGCCTACACTAGGGAGGCGTCCCGGGACACCCCCGACACCCAAGTGCTGTCACACAACTTGCACACTCTAATGTACGTACCATTTTTCTGAAATCGACTGACAGTGGCTGGGATCTCTGCGTTCACGTGGAAAAAACCACGTCGCGGTTGAGATATTTAATAGATATTTAATAGAATAATTAAATAGCACCGATACAAAAGGTACTTGATAGCAATTGATAAGTATATTCGATTCTCTTTGGAATTTGGTCTCCGTCATCTTAAATGACAAAAACTTCGTGGCCCGGTATATTAGGGATTATTAATGCAGTTAATAGTAAAAATGATGTCTCTGTTTTCAATTAATGGACATCTTATCTTGGTCATAGTAGCTACATTTTAATACGGAACGACGCAAATCCACAGCCTAACCACACACACAATGCGGATATTACGTCGTGCACGATACACCAACGCACTGTCAGTCGTCAACAATAAATCATTTTATGGCTTATAAACTAAAAAATATCATCGTGCTCTACCACCGTTTTCCCACCCAAGTAGCACCGGGGCACGTGAGTGGGATCCGGGCAGTGAACACGGAAAGGGATAAACCTGGAAATCCTCGTCTAAAAAAATGATGAAGACATACTGATTTTCTAACGGGCTAAATGTATACATGTATACATATATATACCCGATCAATACATGATTTTATTCTATTAAAAAGAAACTGAAATGACTCTACTTTATTAGAAAAATTATGCTATGACTCTACTTTATTAGAAGAATTGTGCAATGACTCTACTTTATTAGCAAAATTGTACAATGACTGTACTTTATTAGGGAAATTATTCAATGACTCTACATTAATATACCTTGAATGATATTGAAACATCCTCCGGTGTTCCCGTCATCAAAGCATTGCTTCTAAAATGCACGGTTGATTTTGAAGTAGATTGCTTTGATTTCGAGATCTACCGGTTCGCGTATTGTCTTCTTGTACATTCAGGTTTAATTAATATCTTGTACGGAAAAAGTGAACGTATTGATATCTCTAAACGCTAAAGACTAATATGGATATCGTATAATAAAATTATGCGATAGTCCCAACAAATTGACAAGGTAAGTAAGTACCTTTACTTTATATACATATAATCAAAGTAGTAAAAAAGAGGAACGACTATACGCTTACTAACAATTTATTATAACTGTGCAGTAATTGCAATTGACAAATAAACGAAGTCGAATGGTATTCGACTTCTCCACTACAAACTAATGCACGTAGAATACTGGACGTTACTTTATATTCATTCAATAATTAATAACTATTTAAATATCGTTTCATAGGTATTCAATTAAATACTCTATTATAAAAAGATATATAGTGATATATTTTATTCTAAATATGATCTGTTTTAAAATTATGAAGCTATTTAAAAACGCGTTGTACAAGAAGACCTATCCTCATATAATATAAAACAGTAAAAAAGTTACTACTCATGAGTATATTTCCATATACCCATGGTCACAATGCTTGCCAGAAAAAACTACGTAATTACAACCAGTCACTCGTGTCGGTTCGGACCTTTCGTCCTGCGACATGATTGAGTGACCAGAGGAACTTTAAAGCATGCCACTCACCGGTTGCAGACTCACCAGGTGTGCGGTCAAGCTCGTCGCCATCGAAGCCATGGAAGCTGCTGAAACATTCAAAAAGAGCCAACAACATTAAAATCTATGTATTTTCAGTACTTTTGGAATGTGTTAATTATCAATGATTATTTCAATACAAGATTAAAGAAATACAGAAGTACTTACTCTTCAAGTTGATGGATGAAAGCCCGAACTCGCCGAACAGCCTAGGTGTTGACTCTAATACCGGAATACTTATTGCGATAAAAAAGAATAAGATAAAGGACTACCGTCGCGCGCGTTTTATAATTGTGATCGACGAACAAAGTGACTCTATTTTTCGCGAGAGCAATATTTCGAAGCAAACACTGACTCTACTTTCGCGTATCTTTGCCACTATTTATATTTAATTATAATTATTAAGAGCGGTTGCGCTCAAAAAATAATAATAAGAACTTTAACGAAACAAGCACTGAATTTACCAACCGCATTGCGCGCGGTCATCAAAATTTGCTGAAAGAAAATCTGTACATGTTAGTAAATGAGGGGAGGAGGTAAAAATTAAAGCAATACACATGTGATTTTATTTGTTTCTTTCTTATTTCTGTATGTCTGTTGAGGAATTACTGCTTTGGTGTTTTAATAAAGTACTACTGTATTGTTAATTGTCTATTCAAGATATATTATTATAGATTAATATAAATGATTTATCAAAAGCGTACTGTGACTGTTCTATGTCAGAGTTTTAAAAGTGATCATGATCCTAGTAAGTAAGCAATATCGCGCATTTATAAATTCTCGTAGCTGCTTGTAGAAATCAAGACTCGAAACTATGTATCATGCTTCAAGGGCATGGCAACAAATACGTAAGTACGCGGGCAATCCTGCATCGAAAATTCACTTTGACCGTACTTGTGCAAAGGCACAGAGATAATAAAAGTGTCAACAAGAACACTAGTGAAGCTATAATAGAAATCGCGACCGATATGCAGCGAAACATGAACGTCGTTCAATTTTTCGTTTAGAATTAATGAAATTTACCGACTGTAGTTTCAATCGCGAATGAAATTAACGTGATAAACCTGTGCTAAAATCAGAATGGAATGCAAAGTTGCGAAAGGCCATATGTAACTGGGTATGTAAGTGACATTGCAAAGAAAATAAACGCAACCTTAACACCGCATCGAATCCGAATAATCGTGTAATAAAATATAATAAAGATTCGAAGAACCGTTCAAACTGATAAATTAGTTAACGCGATGTTACAACAAACGACTAGTTAATCTCATATTCGTTCAGCAAAGGAAACTCAAGAAAGATTATAATCTATAAAGTTTAATGTACTGTTGCGATAGTAGAACGATTGTTAGTTAAACGCGTATTAATTAATAGAGGCTAATAATGAAGCGAACACAATGGTAAAGTAAAGCCTGAGGTGCTATTGCGTTGTAGAGTGAGGTATGTCGCTAACCATCAACACCGTAGACGACCTTACGCTGCGACACTCCAATTGAGAAAGAAGGGGCACGCGCCGCGCGACGGTCGACCACACTCCGCCAGCCTCCCCACTCCGCTACGCGCCGGCGCGTCAGCTGCGCTCGGCGGTATTCGCTATTTCCGAAAATTTTCGACGGTCGCCGACGGCGACCGGCGGTCTACTACCCTAGGGTCATACCTAGTGGACTTCTACTATTTCTGACCAAGTTTTAACCGGACCTACGACTCTAGGGTCGTGCCTACTGGACTTCTACTATTTCTGACCAACTTATAGCCGGATCTACGACTCTAGGGTCGTGCCGAGTGGATTTCTACTGTTTCTGACCAACTTTTAGCTGGACCTACGATCCTCGTTAAAGAATTCTTTTGTTCTTTGCCGCGCAATGAATGCGGGACAGCACAGGCGGGACGCTTGACGTGACACTGTCAATTTCATCGCCCAATGCATCGCGATGTTGTTTCGACCCAACTCGAGCCGAGCCGAAGCGCATCGCGCGACCAGGCATCGTAGCTCAATTTTTCTACCGAAACGTTGCTCGAGAAATAGCTTTCCTGATCCCCCCAAAGCATTTACATATATTCAACAATCGCATGAATCTCGTCCCCGCTACTTCAGTAAAGAATAGTTCTTCAAGTGATCACTGTCCATGAGCAGAGGGCGCTCAAATCAGCGTGGGATTTCTGAGTCGGTATGACAGTCACGTTGGGCCACAAAAGTCCATAAGATGTCTTGTCTATTCTTATATCTCGTCGGTGGTAACGTTACCAGGCACACAAAAAAGTAGTTAAAATCGTGGCCACAAGATGACACGATAGAGTACCGTACAAAATTCATTTTTGTTCCATTACTGTAAATTAGTATACATATAGAGAGCGAAGGAAGGATGCGAATAGTTTAAACATGGATCGAACATCCGCCGCGTGAATTGACAGTCACGTGTATCGTTTTCTTATAAAGTTTCTTATTCGTGTTGTCGAACCTCATGTGAAAGGAACCTGGACCTCACAAAACTGAGATCCATACGCCCCTGTTACGGCATAGCATAATCATAGCCATGGCGACTATTCCTTCGTTGCGGGTAGACGAACTCGTACAAACTGTTACTCTTCATACTCCTCGAAAATTGCTGTTCACGGGTTATATTTTGCCATCTGTGATATTACATGCCGCGTGGATTTACAGTTGGATTTTTATCTACGGAATTGACGAATACTATGATGCAGGCTTAGTGGGTATTGCGGCTATCGGTGTGTTACAAATTTTCATATGCTTGTGTTGTCAGTGGTCGGTGCACATACACACTTTCCTCAATTGTAGCTCGGTGAGTTGACAATCGTATATGGCAATAACAAGTATATTAATTAAATAATTCGCACGTGCATTCTATAGTTGTTCAATATGTTTCGTTAACGTGGCAGCCATTCGAACCGGCCTTCTGTTCGTTCAATCACATGGTTGTTTGGCGGGCAATTTCGAACGGCAAAAGTCTGAAATAAATCCTCGAACGTCTAAGAAAATGTTCAGTGTTGAAATTGTTTTAGGAAAAGAACCCGCATAAAGCGAAAATCGCTAAGGTAGTTCCTACATCTAACAATGGAAGCTCAGAGCTTGTTATGTTACACCATTCTGAACAACAGGAACCGTGGTTTATATTTCAAAAGACGAAATATCTTTGGAATTCGAATAAAAAAAGGTTTGAAGGCCTTCAATTTCCCATTAATCACTCTGTTAAACATTATTGCGAATGGAAAGGATATTTGGATGAAAAAGATATTGCAGCAGCGGAAGGAAAATATGGCAAGAACAAGTAAGAATACAATACTGTCGCGTAAAATTATATTTCAAATTATCTTTACTTAATGTCAGTCATGTTTTATTTTACTTTTATTCTTTTTTTAGGCTGGATATGGTGGTTCCGGAATTTAGGGAACTCTTCAAAGAGAGAGCAATCGCACCATTCTTCGTTTTTCAAGTGTTCTGTGTAGCATTGTGGTGCTTGGACAAGTATTGGTATTATAGTATCTTCACACTGATCATGCTCATTATGTTTGAGTGTACGCTAGTACAGCAGCAACTTCGGAACATGGCAGAGATTAGAAAAATGGGAAACAAGCCGTATACAATAATGGTTAGCGAATGCTATTAAACATTTGCGTATCGCATTCAAAATATTTTCAATAGAATCATTTTTATCAAAGGTTTATAGGAACAGTCGATGGCGTTCCACGTTTACTGATCAGCTAGTTCCTGGCGATATTGTATCCATAACAAGATCCCAGAATGATAATCTAGTGCCATGTGACATGTTACTTTTGAGAGGGCCTTGTGTAGTAGATGAGAGTGTGCTGACAGGTGAATAATTAAGGAGAACACAGCGCGTACTTAATATATTGCCTGTTTTTATTACATGCTTTGATTATGAATGGATAGGAGAGTCAGTCCCCCAAATGAAGGAACCAATAGAAGGTATTGACGGGCATAGACAATTGGAAATAGAAGGTGATGATAAACTTCATGTACTTTTTGGAGGTACCAAAGTTGTACAACATACCTCACCTAGTAAAAGTGTACCTGGCCTTAAAGGTATACTACTTTATATCACTTACATATTAGATAACTACTTGCGCATTATTATAGAGAACATTTTATACCGAAAAATGTTTGAAATTTTAGCTACTGATAATGGCTGTGTGGCCTACGTTTTACGCACCGGATTTTCAACATCACAGGGGAAACTATTGAGGACAATACTGTTTGGTGTTAAACGTGTTACAGCTAACAATTTGGAAACGTTTGGCTTTATCTTATTCCTATTGGTCTTCGCGGTTGCTGCCGCAACATACGTGTGGATTAAAGGTATATAACGTATCGATATGTATATACGAAATTATTTTTTAGAGTTATTAATAAATTGTGAATCTACAGGAATCGAAGATCCAACAAGAAATAGATATAAATTGTTTTTGGAATGTACGCTTATTCTAACATCCGTTATACCTCCAGAATTGCCTATTGAATTGTCTTTGGCTGTTAATACATCTTTATTAGCTTTAGCAAAATTAGGTATTTATAAAAAAAAAAGTTATGTTCACACATCTATTTCGTGGACTTAAATTTTGTAATATATTTTCTTTATAGGTGTATTTTGCACTGAACCATTTAGAATTCCATTTGCTGGGAAAGTTCAAATATGCTGTTTCGATAAGACTGGTACTTTAACTAGTGACAACCTCGTTGTTGAGGGTATAGCAGGAATTCAGTAAGAGTGGAATAATTCTCGAAATACCATAAAATATAAACACATATGCTAAGAAATCATTCATTATTTAAGGGGGAACGCAGACGTTATGCTACTTTCTGATGCACCTTTAGAAAGCATTCAGGTACTCGCAACATGCCATTCTCTTGTGCAATTAGATGATGGAATAGTTGGTGATCCCCTGGAGAAGGCTACATTGAAAGCTCTTAAATGGAACCTCACAAAAAGTATGGTGGTAGTTTATTACAATCGATAAAGTATGTTCAATGGTATGCCAAAATAGTTTTATTTTAGCTGACTCGATGATACCCAGAAAGGGGCAATCGCCGGTTTTAAAAATAGTGCAGAGACATCATTTTTCTTCCGCATTAAAACGAATGTCAGTCGTAGCAAGTTATACAATGCCGGGATCATCAGAAATGAATTATATGACGACTGTAAAAGGTGCACCCGAGGTTATTAAGGATATGGTGCGTAGTTAAGTCTAGGAAATATCAGTTTCCTTTTATTTTGCCCCGCTGTTTAACGAACAATTTTGTTTTATTTCCAGTTAACAGCTGTCCCAGACAATTACGACTCAACATACTTGTCGCTTTCCCGTCGTGGAGCAAGGGTACTAGCATTGGGATATCGAAAACTTCCTGGACCATTATCATCGCAAGACTTGAGAGAATTAACGCGCGATGACTTAGAAAAAGATCTCATTTTCGCTGGATTTGTAATCATAAGCTGTCCGCTTAAACCTGATTCGAAGGCTGTTATTAAAGAGATCGTGAATGCTTCACACTCGGTAATTGCACAATAACACAGCGCAGTTTTTAGTTATTCTTTGCAGAAATCGTGTAAACGTTTCGTCTCATTCTACAGGTTGTTATGATTACTGGTGATAATCCGTTAACAGCCTGTCACGTTAGTCGCGAATTACATTTTACCAAGAAATCTGTTACGCTTATATTGACCGGTTCTAACGGAGAGTGGGTGTGGGAAAGTGTAGACGGGAAAATAACCTTACCTGTTGAAATGAAAAACGTGACTTCTCGGGGGAAAGAAATTTGGCGAGAATATGCCCTTTGCGTAACTGGAGAAGTAAGTTGAACAATTATTTAAAATACTATTCCTATGTCTATTATGCACGACGAAATTTCATGGCCTTTGTAATATATACAATTTTCAGGGCCTAACATACCTAAAAGACAAAGAACGAGACTTACTCCGTAAATTATTACCGCATATTGTAATTTTCGCAAGATGTGAACCGAAGCAGAAAGAATTTATAATTGTCTCGCTACAAAATTTAGGCTACACAACGCTGATGTGCGGAGATGGTACTAATGATGTTGGGGCATTAAAGCATGCTCAAGTGGGTCAGTAGAAACGTATAAAACGATTATATTGCGAAGCGGGTAATACATATTAACTATATAATTTCGATAGGTGTCGCAATTTTATCGAGTCTACCCGAGAGGGCATCAACGCAGAAACAAGAGAATGCAAGGAACGAAGCCATGATCTTGAACACACCAACAGCAAATGGGCCAAGAACAAATCCACGAATGAATGCTAATACAAGAGTAAGGATACAAAAGATATTAAATGAACTTGAAGATCAACCTGTTATAGTCAAATTAGGGGATGCATCCATTGCGGCACCCTTTACTAGCAAAATGTCCTCGATACAATGCAGTAAGTTTTCGAAGTATAAAATTCATAACATAAGTAAGAACTTAAAGTGACCTTTGTTTCTTTGCAGTATGTCACATAATTAAGCAAGGACGATGCACTTTGATTACCACATTGCAGATGTTTAAAATTTTGGCGCTTAACGCATTAGGACTTGCGTACAGTCAATCGGTTCTTTACTTAGATGGAATAAAATTTAGTGACGCACAAGCTACGTTGCAGGGTGTACTTCTAGCTACATGCTTTCTATTTATATCAAGGTCTAAACCACTGCAAACGTTGTCCAAACAAAGACCCCTTCCAAACATTTTTAATTTATATACCATTGCCACTGTACTACTGCAATTTGCTGTACACTTTATCACGCTCGTGTATTTGGTGAGGGAAGCTACATTACTATCACCGAAGTAAGTACATGGGATTAATATCATTACCAGATTTTATTATTTTAATGAACCGCTGTTAATTTTTGTTTAATTTAATAAGGACCGATGGATTGGCAGCTATACTAGCACCAAGTAATTCGGTTAATGCAAGTGTACCTTTAAATTCGACTATGAGCGACGATGGAAAACCTTTTGAACCGAACATATTGAATAGTACAGTTTACATTATTACCACGGCGATCCAAATTTTTACGTTTGCAATTAATTACCGGGTAAATTATATGGCTTCATGGTTATCCGCAATTTAAATCTGTCTCTGATTTTCATTTATTTTTACGTACTTTTCTATACAGGGTCAACCGTATATGGAAAGTCTACTGCAAAATAGATCTTTATTGTACAGTCTCATAGGCAGCACTGCTGTTATATTCGGTATAGCTTGCGGATTTTTGCCCGTAATAGCCACCCAGTTTGAAATAGTGGATTTCCCAGACGACGTAAGTAGAATTTAACAAAAAAAAATCAAAGGTTCTTCATATCTGTGCTACATTTATCGTGTATTAATGAATTATATTTTCTGTCTGCAGTTCCGTCGTATTCTGGTCCAAATGTTAGTTGCAGACTTTATTCTTGGATATGTAGTTGACAGAGCCTGTTTATGGCTTTTTGGAGAAGGAAAACATCAAAAGCTGTGATTAGTACAGAATTTCTATACTCTACTTCTAACTTAAAAAGTACGTGCAAAATTAAATATACGAGATCCATCTCTTATTTCACAAAGAGTAAACTAAAACTTTGCTTATTATTTTCTCCTTACGTTTACAAATTATATTACGATCATTCTATGGTAAGCAATGCTTTTAAAAGACTGACCAATATACAATTGAGAAGTCATAACATAAAGGCGTGCGCGCTATCGACTGTGTCCATTAATATTTTTGTTATTATAAAATTTAATAAAACCAATTCTTTGTGGAGTGAGGAAATTACGAGAAAGAAATCAAGATAAACACTCATGTATGTATGAGTATGTGATGTGTACGTTAGGACGAATGTAAGTATTATCGTATAAATTGGAATCGTAAAAAGATCATGCCAAGTGAATATGTACAGATGATGAGTAAATATTGCATAATATCATAATTATTATATGCCATTGTTTGGAATCAACGTAAGTGTACCTTGAGAACCCGATTTATTAGCATTAATAAAAGAAACTTCTCTGTTGTACTATAAAAGTATTAAAAAAAGTTTGAATAATTTATATCAAAAAGAAGTTATTACCAACAGGAAATTTTGCTATTTGTAAAATCTATGCTATGCGCTTTCACAAGTAGAGTATTATAATTGTTTATTATGCTAAAGATTATTCTATTATAGTAAAAATTGTTAACACACACGGCTAAATTTCGTATAATTAAAGTTATTTTTTGCAATAACTAATCACTCGAGCATCATAAAACGTATATATATATACATTATTTATACACGTTTAAAGTAATCACGTAGATTCGTCTAATGAATGTAAGTTCAGTCATACTTAAATTACTACGTTTTTAATTTTCATTACTTTTATATTATTTTCATGTACGATAGAATGAAATTTAGATTATTTACTAAACTAAAAAATTATATCGATATAATTATATAGATTTTCCTCTTTTTTTAATTCCAACATTCCAATTAAATTTAAATTGTGCGATTTGTAACAAGAATATAGGCAGTTTAGATCGCAACCATTTTTACGTTCCTATTTTGACACGAAACAGCGGGATGCATGCGCATCAAATGCGTACTCTGATCGATAATACGATTATTGTATTATCAATAAGTAATTCTAATGTTTTACGTTAAAAAAAAGAAATAAAGAAAGTTCAACGATATATTGTATTCGTCGTAAAATAATACAAATTCTTGCGACCTCTTTTTTTATCGAATGGCAGTTTACTGTATATTGTTGTCTTACGAGTGTTTGTAATTGTCTATAATTATTATGATAAAGTAATTTGTTGTAAATTCTAAATCCGTTTTTCATATTGTTGTACCCCTACATTATTTTAGATAAAGATTTATCTTATATGGTCAACCAATGATATTAGAATATCCATAGAAGTACGGTGCGTTAACTTGAGAGCAAGGCAACAGAATCCGCATCAATGGGGGGGGATATTTGCCACCATTCATGGTTGGGACATGTGTGAGGTTATTATTTCAATTTGAAATGGTAGAAATAACTAATGCGCATCAATTGTCTGCTTACCTAACACCGTTTTATTAACGTTTGTAGCATTTCAGAAAAAGTTCACGTGATTATTGATATTCAATTGTCGTATGCAGCCACGTGGGACACGATAGTTTCTGTGGTTGTATACGGCAATATTTCCTCAATTTCATTCGCTGCTTATAAAAGATTTTTACAGTTCATGAACTTGGAATGGTATTTGAGGATCGATTAGATAGACTGTATAATGAATTTTTGTTTGCTGCTCGGACGAAGTGTTGGATGAGATAGACCTAGATCGAAGAAACCGGTTGGCTTGATGTTGGAGCCTCGAACTTCACGACAGTCTGTTGTTAGTCACGGTACACAGTTGTTCGTCACCTTATTCTCCTCGGTCCCTTATATTTATTCGTTCCGTGTTATTGGTGCGCGTATTTTTTTTTTAAATTTATTTCGATCGTGCGTAGCTCTCGCGTTACATCTGCCGATCGGAATGTGTTTACGCCGATTACAATCGCGTAATCGTACTTTCTCATTGCAGTATTCGTGCTTGTTTTCGACGTTCTATGTCATTTCTCGCGTCAAAGAAACGCGTTCGATCGATTGATCGGTTGTTTTCAAATTTTCTTGTGGGTATGCGAAGCGGGACCGGAAACGTGTAGGTACGCGTATAATCGACTAATCGACAATTTGATGTTTTATCGAATTGTTCTCGATCAATATTGCGCGTTTGTTTGTGCAATCTACTAAGTATCAATTTAAAATATTTGCGGACGAAATAAATCATAATTGTTGGAAACATTTTCTTTATCTTACGAAAATAAAGCTGTTGTCTACCTTGCGACGGGTCACTCGTATCCTTGTTGTTCAATGTAATTTATTGAAATTGTATTCGAATATATTTATTAAGCACTTTATAAATATGTATATGAACTTTGTTTTAACTGCTGCATTGAATTATCATGTTTAATAATTTGAATAATTTTTGTACGTAGAGATTAATGTTCCTACTTGATCCCAAGGCAACACGTTATTTCGTACAACTTAACAAGATTCCAAAAATAAACAATTGCAAATAGTTTCCAATTAATGCATTAATTAGTAAAAGAGAAGGAAAAACTTAATGATACAGTGCAGAGCCGCGAGTTCAAATAAACTGTAAATCGAAACCGAGAACAAACGTTAATTGCTTTCTAATATTTCTCTGTGCAAGTAAATTGCTTCTTGGAAAGTGTCTGTTGAATAACCAACCAGGGGGGAGAAGACGAAAGTCAACATAGAAGGAGAAATAAGGGGAGATGAATCACAATATTAGTAGTGAATAATTAATTGAAATTGTCTGTTTCTATACTTTTACCGATCGTCGATCAGAATCAAGGTGTCCGCGACGGAAATACAATTAACGTTTAGTACTGAACGTGAATCGAGTGTGATGGTGATATTGTCACTTTGTGATCGTGCAGAGAAGACAAAATTTTAGATGTGCATCGCGACAACCAGTGGGCCGTTCAACGTTACTAAATATAAAGAACTCTATTTATAAAATCGAACAGGTAGTATGCGTTTATCAGCAATCGGTGACTACATCACCTTCTTAGCATTCGTTTCTGTCGGTAATATCATTCAGTCATCCTTCGCTTATATTTTTATCATATCATGTTGCATGTAATTAAATGTAAAAGCAGCAGAAGGAAGCAGTTAATTATTATTTAACATATCAAAGAACTGAACCTATCACGCTACGTGGGCAGTTTCCCTTTAGCATAATGTATAGATGCAATAACGAAATGAGAATTGTCAATACTCCCATGTGAACGTTCTATGTGAAACATCACTTCGTTACTTTTAAAATGCCGAGAAATGATATCATCGTTATGTGGCGAATGACAAAAATGGAGCATATCAGTATTCCAGTTACAAGAAAAAGATAGAAACACTTACAACGCTGACGTATTATGTTTAAGTGCGTTGCCTGGGATTCGTAATTATTGTCCGCATTCCTGAAATAGTGTTTCAACTATGTATGGCTTTTACTTTGTTCTGTTACAATCTACCGACCTGAGACTATTCGTATTACCCGGTGCGTGGAGTATAGTACACTTTCCCGAGTAAAAATCAATTTCTGCATCGTTGCGACATCTGTGATAGAGCGCGTGTAACTTATACGAATGGTGCCGAATTTAAATGTAGAATATGACCCAACGTCAGTTAAATGCTTTAAGGAATATAATTATACAATGTATATTATGTATTGCCAAAGTTTTAGTGTCTTTGTATTATAGATTATATTATTAGGAAAATATCTATGAGATTATTTTAATTGCAAATTGTAAATTAATATATCAAATATTAATGTAAATGTGAATTTATAGTACAACTATTGGGAAATCGATTTCTATGCCCATAAAGTAAAAAGATAGAAAAGGAAAAATAATTTGCTCGGATGTTGTGGTCAGAAAGCGTAACGTTTAGCACGTTAACAAGCTTCATTGAAACACTAACAGCTGCAAGTTGCATTAGGTCCACGAGTCAATTACCAATTAGGGATACAAACGTATATACTAAACGTGTGTATTGATATAATCATTCTACACATTCACTGTAAATTGATGAACTTCTACACGCTTTTTTTCAACCTCGCATCCAGCAGAAATATTTACTCTATATTCCTTTCTACCATTCCATAATACTTCATATTACTGTTATTCCATTATTATTAATAATAATTGTATGATACTGCAACAACAATGATACTGATAATAATAATAATTTCACTGCTACTACATAGCTGCAAATAATAAACATAAATGTAACGATATTGCATTGCGATATGATTTATAAGCAAAACCGAATTTTGTCTCATTATTCTACGCCGAACGGCGAAAAGTAAATTCCCGTCGAAGATCCATTATGCGTATCATCGTAAGAGCCATTAAGCTTTCATCCGTGTTTCTAGACTTCCATTATACCCATTATCGGCGCTATCAAGCAAATCTGGCTTCATAAATCAGGTTTTCGCTCGTTTCCAGCTTCCCGGGGATCAGAATGCAGGAAACACCGGATAGAGGATACTTTCATTGGGCAGATTGGCTGGTGTTCGCACTGATGCTCACCGTATCTGCCGCCGCAGGATTATGGCATTACAGGAGAGCGCAGAAGTCGAGCACGGAAGATTATCTCTTAGGAGGAAAGAGTATGGCCCTCTTTCCCGTATCCGCTTCCCTCGTCGCCAGGTAGCTACCCCCTTCGTATCTTTCTAATTGCCGGCGAATTAAATCGCCAGAGGATCCGCACGAGTCTATCGACAATTTACTTTCCTTCCTGTTCTCCCTTCCTTTTCTTAAAACTGCGAGTTCAAATCGAAGGAAAAACTGAAAAGTTTGCAATGCTTATCGTTACAGTTTCATCTCCGGCGTAACTATCCTTGGAACGCCCGCGGAGATATACAACTTTGGCACACAATATTGGATCACTATCATTTCTATATTTTTCTCGGGCCTCGTCGTGGCCCTAATATATGCCCCGGTCTTCGTTGCGCTGGGACTCAATTCTGTTTACGAGGTATGTTTGCCGGGCTCGCGATATACAAAATTACGCTGCTGAACCCACGTGTAGGTACAGACTTTGCGATCACGCTTTTGTTACAGTACCTGGAGATAAGATTCAATCGTGCTGTAAGGACCCTCGTATCGCTGATCTTCGTCATTGACGTGGTAAGCACAAAGCGGTGTCGACGAACTTTAATTATGGCGCGGGCTTATCTAGATTTCGGACGGCGTAAAAGCAGCGATGGACAGATTGGGAACTTTTGAAAAAGTAATTCATCGTCGAGTTTAATATGACGGAAGATTATTTGCAACGAAGTCGCGTCACGCGACTTTACGGAAACACGAAACTTTTAATCTGCTTTTCTCTTATCGGGACGTCGCGACGTGGAAAATATCAAACATTTCGAAAGTCCGGACAGATTTCACGGGACTCGTGATCGTTATCTAGGAATAATGAAACTTCATTCTTCTAATTAATTATCTCTTTGGGGTATATTGAACGCGGAATGACTGGTTCTATGCTGCGCTGATAATATTGCGATAAACTAATTCCAGGTCCTTTATCAATCGATCGTGGTCTACGTTCCAGCGTTGGCGCTAAATCAAGGTACGTATTACGAAGCTATATTATACATAATAGAACATCAACTAAGCATCACTAAAATCTGTCTGATTAATTACAGTGAGCGGAATCGATATACATTTGATCGGGATCATTGTATGCCTCGTGTGCGTGTTTTACACCGTTTTGGTAAGTTTATGCTACGCACATTCGTCGGGACTTGGGTGTAATTGCATGATACTGCGGCATACGCGAGATCGATTCTTTATGAATCGCATTTTCTCTATGCTAATATCGAGCACGTAGATATACCTATCAATGCGCTGCCTAAAAAAATTCTGGTCTTGCATATCCAAATCTAAATATACTTCGCTTATGGAGTAGATTTTATTAGCCTTAAAAATTTGCGTGCCTGCGCACACTTTTAAGCGACTATTTTTATGGTACCCTTCCCTTCCTTTAATAATAATCCAAACACCACGATAAGTCGGTATCCGCAGATTTGATAAAATTCATATTGCCCCTGGGTAAGAAATTAGAAGACAAAAGGTAATAGGTGAAACAGTGAAAGATCTCAATGACTTTATCATTCTTTAAAAATATCGTTGACACCAGCTTCGTCTTATAATCGAATCAAATATGTAACTTCAGTTCGATTTATTCTCATACACTATACGTGCTTAAATAAACTTCTAAACATTTTATCGTTCCTAATTCGTATAATAAATTGCACAATCATAACGCCCGGAGAATATGATAGATTTGATAGGTAATAACAAATGACAAAGCGGATTCATTGTATCCGCGTACTCGCGACGTTGAAATGTGCAAGAAGACGACTACGATAGGGTGGGCCAGAAGTTGAGCCCCGATCGGCTGACTTGCCTAGATATACACGGGCTAATTTTCCAAGGACGCTCGTTCAGCGAATTCTCCGAGGGATAGCTGGAGTTCCTCGAACGGGGGGACGTCTGTAGCTTGGTAGGAAACAATTTTCGGTGGACAATGCCGCGAAGAATCTCTCACGCGGACCCGGCTACTGGAAATGTTTATGGACGGAAACTGAAAGCTCGACAATGGGCCGACGGAAACAATGGCGTGGAGCACGTCGAGTGCTCGTTCCCCGTAGCAGCGGATCACAAAGCCAGCGCCGAAGTGATTAATCGCATGCTAGCGCACGCCTGTAATTATCCAAGCAATTTGTTGTAGCCACGCGAATTAATGAAAATTTATCGCGGCCCGGTGACTCTTTGGAAATTTGTTTATTATAGCTGGTCGGCTCTTGGCCGTCTGCACGCTTGTCCGCTTAACGATTCCATCCTTAGAAACCGAGGGTACATTTTCCGCGAGCTTTCGACGGGGTACCTTTTGTAAAATTCACGGTTCTTTGACACCTTCGGGCAGGAGTTATGATCGCAGGAATTTTTCTACGTCGTACATAGGTGATAATATTTAGTTTTGGGAATGGAATAATAAGTTCGATCGATCGTGAATGGGAAATTGTTATGTAAAATAGAAGGTGTTGCGGAATTGGTATATTTGTGTATTTGTTCTGAATTCATTCGCTTTTTGTTTTTGAGATTATTAACTGGAAGAAAATTTGTAAACCAAATTGGCTGAGTGATAATACGAAACATACCAAACGGATAGTTCGTTACTATTGTCCATGACTATCGATAGTTGCGAACGCGAAAGGTGGATTAATTAGAGAATGTCGTTACTAGGGAGGTATTAGGGCTGTGGTATGGACGGACGTGCTTCAGGTTGCAGTCATGATTGCTGGTGTTCTGACAGTTACTGCTCTTGGTACTTATCAAATTGGAGCCGCCGAGATATGGAATAGGGCTCAGGATGCCAAAAGGATTGAATTTTTAAAGTGGGTTGTGAACAGTAGCCTATGGGTTTCTTCCTAAGGTCCTTTCTTAATAATAATATCTTTTTCACCTGTAGCTTCGATCCGTCACCTTATACGAGGCACACGGTGTGGACCGTGTTAATTGGTTCATGGCTTTACAGTACCGCTTACATATCTGTAAATCAGACAATGGTGCAGCGATACAGATCTCTGGCAAATCTAAGAACGTCCAAACTGTAAGTGAGTATAGTATTGCTTTTGTATGCACGGGAAGGAATATGGCATATTATTTTTATGTCGTTGTATTAATTATTCTAGGTCACTAGCGATATTCACTATCAGTATTATGTTATTCATTTCACTGTGCTGCTGGTGCGGCCTCGTGCTTGTAGCATGGTGGTCCCCGCCTAAATGCGACCCCAGAGCTTCCGGTTTGATCACTGCCGATGATCAATTATTGCCCGCATATGTAATGGAAATCGCGCAACATTTACACGGTGTCCCGGGCCTTTTTATTGCCGGAATATTCGGAGCAGCTCTGAGGCAAGCATAATATATTTCACAGTTTATGGTTTTATGGTAACTCCATATTATATTACAAATATATACATATATGTATATAATATATATGTTTGTATTATTTCAGCACACTTTCTGTGGGTTTTAATTCAACTTCTGTAGTTCTTCTCGAAGATTTCGTGAAGGGTTGCTTTGGTATGAGACTCAGCGACAGGTGCTCCACGATTTTTGTTAAATGTGTGGTCGTCTTTCTTGGTTCGGCAGCTATGGGTTTGATGTTTCTCGTGGAGAAAGTAGGAGGAGTTTTAGTTGTAAGTATCTTCATAATTGAACATCGAAGCTTCGAACATGTTTTCAAATTTCCATTCTATTTTGGCATAGATAACCGGAAGTCTAGCAGCAATTGCTGCAGGCACTTCTTTCGGAGTGTTCACGCTGGGCATGCTCTGCCCGTGGTCAAATTCCAAGGTAGTATTAAGTTTTCGATTATTAATTGAATTACTTAGGGAAATTACAAAAATAATTGCCTATTGAATTCTTCGGAAATAATCATATCTTTTTTGCCATACATTAATTACGTTATCTTCTACTAATATGGCAATAAATAGACTGACAAATTTTAATAAATCTTCCGGCGCTCAGGGCGCGTTCGTCGGCGCCATTGTGGGATTCGGGATCGCTGGATGGGCAAGCTTAGGTGCAAATTGGTCCACCGGTGCCGGACTGCTGGTCCCGAAGAAACTTCCGGTACCCCTCTCTCATTGTCCAGCCAATGTCTCAGAAAGTTTCTTGAAACATTTTGATCGCCCGGAGTAAGTGAACCTTAGCCTTCACTGTAATTATTAAGTCTTTCGTAATCAATAAAATTTTAAGTGGCTATCAGCGTAGTCACTAAAAGATCAAGGCTGCACGCTGGAGCACGGATAGATTGTTTTGTTGTTTTGCTGGATATTGGAAAATGAATTGAGTCTTTTAAGATGTTGCAAGTGAATTTTTCTCTCTTCTTTTTTAGCGAAGACAATGTGTTTCCCCTTTATCGAATATCGTACCACTGGTTCACTGGTTTAGGTGCGATAATTGTGATCGTTGTAGGTAGTATCGTTAGTTGGTTGACCGGTGCAACAGATCCTTCTTCGATCGATAAAAGATTGCTATCACCAGTAATTCATCCGTGAGTATAATTTATTCAATAAACAGTACGATTAGTGCAAGCAATAAAAATAAAATGTAACATGGACTTAAAGAAAACCGCCTATAATTAAGGGATGAACTGTAAATACGAACAATTGAATTACGACTGAACAAAGAAACGTTTAACATTTTATTCATTCTAGATTGTTACCAAAACGTAAATGTTTAAGCGGTGTTAGTATTGAAAATGTCCCTGGAAATAGCGAATCGCCGACAACGGCGAGTCTTTTATTATGCGACTTAAAAAAGAAAAGGGTAAGCATTGAAGTAATACCGTAGAGTTATTATCTTTTTGTAATTCATATTAATCCTTTCGTTTTTGATTACAGAGGAGCCAAAAGTTACCTAATGGCGTCACTACATAATGAAAGCATCGAATATTGCGGAATAATTTACTGAATTACTTTAAAACAGCGAATCTAATATGAATTGATAGTTCAATTTCCAAAGCAAAACAATCGACATTATAAATGACGCTGAGCGATTGCGAAACTTCAATTTAACTTCTCTAGTACGTACCTATACAAGAACTATAGGTGCATACGATAGTTAAATCTATCCACAATCACTGCGATAAATCGACTGATCATTCGTCGATCGACTCACTTAATCAAAAATAAAGATCATATTTTTCTACCCACGCGTATTAAGATGAAGTTAGCACATATTTACACATTCTTTTATACTTTTTAGAAAAAAGATAGAGAATAAAATTTTGTATTACATCGTACTATGTATACCGTTTTTTTGATTAAAAAATTAAACCGGACAATCTGTGTTCCAAACCATACCTATATTTTAATAACAAAAGAAACCGAGATAAATATAATTCGAAGCACAGTGAACAGTACCATTAAATAATTGACAAGCAAACACAAAATTAAAGGTAGCTCCACCAGTTTCAACAAGATGATCCAATATTAAACCTATATTAATTAATAAAATGAAACTACGGCTGTCCTGCGTCCAATCTTATTCTCACCTAGTCTAAAAAATCTATACCGCAATCCTTTCAAAACAATCGTCCATTACGAAACAAAGCTACCCGGTAAACGAAGCAAGCAAGCGGCATAAGAGAAGGATGGGTTTTGGTGTTTCTAACAGCCGGGAGGTCCGGTTGCTCCTCACACCAAGTTCTCTAACTGAGTTTGTTCGGTTTTCAAGCTTTGGTGATTCCCGACGGCGTCTGCCGTGCGGAAGGTGAGCTGGTCCCCGGCGAAAGGGAGAAGAAGGAACGCGAATGGACGAGGAGAGACTATGACGATGAGATAGAGAGGGCACACCGTGGAACCAAGGCCCCGGGATATTAGCTGGCTTGTTAAGGGAAAGCCAACGCCGTCAAACGTCCTTATTAAAGCCACGCAAATAGCTGCTACGCTTCCCCGCGCTTACCTCTTGACTTTGCTCCCTGGAAATTCAATTTTCGCCTGGCCTAAACGCGCCCGCGACAACGGCGTCGTTACTGTTTTTATCGGTGCGTTTTGCGACGGACCGGGTCGCCGTGCATCGCCAGGTCGCGACGATAAAAGATCCGAAATTCGATGGAGAACGAAACGACTCACCTGTCCAGGTTTCGGGGAGGATATTGTGGCGAGTTGGGCCAGTCTTCGATTGGGTTACTTAAAGTTTCATGAAACTGCGATTAGTGAAGGTGTGACGAAGGTGCGATTAGTTCAAAGAGATTGCGATTTCTGCAATCGAGGACGATTATATGTATCGATCTCGGATACCAACCTTCGCCTTTCTACCTCAGGAATCTCGTTCCAGCATTATTCGTACCTACCCTCGAAAAATACCCCGTGCCATCGCAAAATTTGAGCAGTCCCATTGAAATGCTGAACGTGTTTTAAATATACCATTTGGTCTAATAAGAAAATGAATGACCAAGGGAAATCTATTTAAGTACATACCTATTTAACAGGCCTGAATCTGTATAATCTTTCAAATCAGAACGAAAATTTTCCGCGCTAATTATTATCGTATGGTGAGACTAGGAAGTTATTTCCCATTTGCTCGTCGTATCTAATCGGTTTCCTCGTAAACGATACGCATATGTATTTATTTCCTTATACGTCGAGGCCTAACGATCCGGGAGCGTTCTTTTCCCGTCGGTATCGCTCGGACGAAGTGCGTGTGGTATGAAGGAAAGCGCGGCCGCGAATCGCGCACGCTGCATGCGAAGGTTTCATTAAGAGGAGCGTGCGACACGTAGCACGTTGTAAAGAAAATTGCGAGTTGCGGGCCGCGTGCGGGGCTTTATTAAGCGCGCTTCATGCGCGATTTGCATTCGTCTGGGTCGCTGATAGATTCGAAATTCCCACGTAGGACGTGCCACGGTTATGCAGGGTCGAGAATTCGAATCGGGACGAATACTCGGTGACGCCTAGCAGAACGTACATATGTGGTACGTAACCGCGCGTGATTGTGTCGACGAGCGGATGGGTGCCGAATGGAGACCGCGAATAGAGGCGAAGGATACCAGGTGGACTGGCTGGAAGAGGAGAAACGGCTGGGACTAGTTTAAAAGAGATAGCGAGGACAGGTGGATAGGCGACAGCGAGAAAGGAGAGCTGTGCTCAAAGGGATAAAGATGGGAAATATGAACGGGAACGGAGCGAACGAAGAGCAAGGTAACCACGGGGAACTGGTAAAAGGGGTGGGTAGCAAATGTTGCTTGCCTTTCCAATCTAGAACGTATGAATTTATAAAATAGAGAGGGGTGCCGGGGGGAGCCGGGTTAAACGAGATACAAGATCTATCGCGGTCGTTGAAAAGAAGACGGCTGGTAGCGTTGGATGGACTTTCGTTCAGATAGCGGGACGAAAGAAATCGCGGAAACCCCGAAGGGCAAAACGTCTTTGGAGAGAAGAGTTGAATAGGGGTAGCAAGATAAAGGATGCTAAATGGAAGGCAAAACATTGGTTCGCACGGTGGAAGATAGAAAAGAATGGGTCTGTGTATGGGGCGAGGTATCGCATTAGGATGGGTAAAGCGAATAAAATAGAAGATTACGTGTGCGGCGAGAGAGCTGGTTGGAAATTAGAGCGGGGTATGCGACGTGTAGAAGAAATGTGAGGCAAGGAATACGTGGAGTTCGAATAGACGAGAAGGACAGGGTTCGCCCGAGAGCGGGATGGAGAATCGTTCTGTGAAGTCGGTGCAAACGAGACGGGAGCAACGGAGAGGCGAAGTTTGGGGGATGAACGGCAACGAACGGGCTCAGGGGGGTGGCGGTGAATGAGGGTTGGAACGAACGAGATACAGAATCAAGTTGGCAGATAGAGACGGATAGAGAGAGGTCGTGGTGGCTTGAATGGGGCTAGTTTGAGATAGTTAGCGGGCCTTCAGAGGCACAATCGGCGGCGATTGGCGGGGCTACAATCACACGTCGCATTATATGTCCATCAGCGCAGCGGATCTTGCAAATACGTTAGCGCGTGAGCCAACGGGTTACCGTCCGCAAAAATCTTCAATTCAAACCGTCGTCGCTGCGGATACGGGTTTCTGTGATGCGGTCAGGCATTGGAGTCCTTGTCAGACTGGTTGCAGTATTGCGTAGGCTGCAGCAATTTTCGACTTTCCGTATAGAGTGTGTTAAGGTCATTCATTCTGTACGTTTTTCCATTAATTTTTCTTCCTCCTTTAAAAGTGTATCGAAGTCCCCGTTACGAAGCTTCATTTATTCGTTACGATCCCGATCGAAGGAAAAGCCAGTCGAATGATAATTCCAATGGCGAATATGGCGGAGAATAGAATGTATAGTCTTAGGAAACGCCCTAAATTTCCACCCTGTACATAGAAGCCGCGGAGTTCAATTTTATGGGAGGGCAAATAGTTAGCGATATTCAGTGAAGGCACATCTGCGAGGCAATACGCGATTAGACGCAGAAGCACTGGGACAAATATTGTCTTTTCTAATCTGGCGTTAGAGCCGCACTATCTTGGTATTACCATGGGATAGGATCGAATTCTTAGAGAGTTAATTGGGTCCTGGCTGGGGATTTCACGCGAAGATTCTCCGGATGCAAAGACAAACGGGAATGGTCATAACCCTTAGTCTTGTTTACCCAGGGGTAGAGTTACATTCAAAGGATGTACTCCGGAACTGTTATCCGATGATAAACGGGCCAGTTGCGTCGTTTGTTGAAGCTTTTCTGAATTAATACAGGAAATTTATACAGCTGAAAAAAGTGTAATAATTGCTAACATTTAACGCGTACCAGGCTATATTTAGTCTATCAGAATATATCGGCTTGATCTAACTTCTATTGGAAAACATTTCTGGTATTCTGCATGTTCGAGTGGTAGAATATCGGGGAAAGCTTCGGAAGTCTTCAATATAAATAGGCATGATCATCCGAAACCTCAGATCAG
This sequence comes from Nomada ferruginata, assembly GCA_963583965.1. Taxonomy (NCBI): domain Eukaryota; kingdom Metazoa; phylum Arthropoda; class Insecta; order Hymenoptera; family Apidae; genus Nomada; species Nomada ferruginata. Next base: position 7,155,056 of record OY757214.1, on the reverse strand, counting down.
ACGTATACCTGGAGGAACAGCAGGAGAGGACTGACGGAATAACTAATTTATCAATTCTTCGCTTCGGTTGGCTCCGATACCTATGGCTATATTTGCGAACTCGTGTAAACAGACCTCCGAACTCCCAGGGTATGTTGTCGCGTTACCGTCGTTGTATTTGGCTACGGAAGATCGCTAGAAATCCCGGGGTACCGATGTTAACTTACGAAATTACGTATTATTCCATTTATTCGCTTAGATTTTTGCACAGTGTTTGATTAGAAATTAATTTTAATGCTGGCGTTAAAATGAATACAATAAGTAGATCATGTAAATTGTTGATTAGTTCAAGTTACTATCATTCTCACGGTTATTGCTGTTATTATCATTATTCGTTTTTTATACGGATTAATTTAAATTTCCCTGTTTGTTCTGGAAAATATTTTGAATACATGAAAAACGGCTTCCAAGAAATGCCACGCGAGGCAAAAAGCACGAATAAAATGTACAGCGTGTAATGCAGAGTGAGAGGCCGAGAATCGGTTTCGCCCAAAAAATGGGCAGCGTAGTAATGATGCCAATTAATACAGATCGAGTAGTATCGTCACGAATTGTATCGGGCTCGCATTCAGAAATATTATTCGGGATACGGGAGATCGTTAGAGTAAAAATTTCACGCGCAAACGCGACGTATACGCTGAATGTGTAAGTCATAAAGGTGCATAATTATCAGCGGGCCGTTCGATAAATTGTAATGAAGATAGAGTGATACAATCGTGAAAGGACTGTGTTTAAAGGGCGCCGTTTCGCTAATTGAGGAAAATTGCACACACGAAAAGGCTTTTAATTAAATTGAGCGGTTCAACGAACTAGTTGCATTTATCTACCGTTTTAGTGAAATTAACAAAAAAAAAAAAATGTCAAGAGAGAGTATCAACAGTCGTCAATACTACCTGTTACTTTTCATTTTATAATTGAACACAATTGAACCCCTTTGTTTTATAATATTTTCTGGAAATAAGTAAAAATTATTTCTCGCTTGATTAACGTTTTATATAAACATTGGTCCTTCGCATAAAACTTTACAATTTATTACGAATTGTGTACTGATATTTTCGAAGGTATGTGGTCACGCGCGTAATGCGTTAGAAATTATAATTTGACCACGCACATCTCGGCGACGAGATCTGCTCGAATTTTAAAAGGTTTCGTTCAGATTTTTTGACACGTAAACGCCATCAATTCTGGCACGTGACTGTTATTAATAGAGGCAAGAGAAAACCAAACGAAACGAGTGCAGCTGTGGCGGCAATTTTATAGTTTATGAAGGCAAGATTTATAACATCCATTGCGGTTAATTTATTTCTAGTAGTCGAATGCCGTTTGTAATTTTTCCATGCACGATCACAGTATGTTCTAATAGAATTACATTCATCCGATTGTTTTGCGTAACGACAGGCGTATCATACGGCTGGCGTTTATTAAATGAAAATAAATTTTATAATTGAATCCCGTGAATTGATTACGCAGTAACGTCACTGGACAAAGCAGCGTCACTTTCTGAAGTGTAATTTTTTAAAAAAATTACGAAAAATGTATCGAATTGAGCGTGAAAAGTAAATGCGAATGAGACAGAAGCCGCACGAACGATTAATTCAACATAAGGGCAAACTTTTCCTTCCCGATAAGTGCAATTAATAATACCTGTATACAGTTTTCAAATGTCGCACGATGCGATGCCATTTGCATTTCTATACGGGCCATTTCGCCTCGCACTAATTAAGGTTGCTGCCACTGCAACATTCGAAAAAAGAGGATCATCATACAACTGAATTAGGTATACACCGCTCACAAAAAGCGCAAATAAGGGGATTTCAACAGGATCCATTTTAAAATTCAATTGCTCAATTACTCGCGACGCTAATACCCGTATATTTCAACACAATTCACCGCAATCAGGGCTGCACCATTAATTTCTACGTTCGTCAGAAACTTTCATAATCTCTTTCCGCGTAATCCCCCTTGCCGCGTCCCCGGTCGATCGAAAGACAGATCGTAGACGAAGCAATTAATCACAATAACATCATAATTACTTAACCCCCGATGCAAACAAGCATTCGCATTCCCTGGCAAAGCAAATGCGTGACAAAAGAAGTTTTTCAAAAGGCGCCACCATTTCGCGATGATTTCGCGGTAATTTTTGAACCCGTCTCGGATCCTCCGGGATTCGAGGCACAGTGCTTCCGCGTCATATCGAGATTAAGCGAGAAAACGCTGCCTATCGAGCGCCCGACAATCTCTGCACGCGTTTCAATGAGAGTCCATTGGGATTTCGTGACTCCTCGGGTCGGACATAATGACGCTGAATATTTTTTGTGGGCGTCTAGATTGTCCTAGGGTTTCGCGTGTCACCCTTGTCACAAAAGCGCGAGCCTTGCGCCGGTTCTTCCTTTCCTTCCGCGCCTTTCACCACTTTAAATAAAGGCCGACGATATCGCAATTAGTGTATGAATTTTTACGATCGCCGGATGTGCACGTGAAGACGTCGTCGTTATGGTTACCGGCTGAGATTGTACATTTACGTATTTGAGCGTAATAGAATGTTCACGAACTCGGGTTCGAACGTTATGCGGTGAAACATTGCGAAGGAGGAAAAAAGGGACTTTCCAAGCAACTACCTTTGGATCAATAGAAATTGCTTTTAAGTTATACGTTTGGTTTTGATTTATTTCTAACTATTTTGAGACTCTCCAGACTAAGAAATTAAATGTTCACGTCACATTCGTACCCTCTGTAAACATTAACAACAATTCATCGTTTCAAGCTCTATATAAAAATACCATCTACTCACGCAACCAACCCCGTTCCATTTCCCACAGGATACTTTACGCAACCATTAGCGACGCCATAATTATTTCACGTGGCAAACTGTTCCTCGCCGTTCAATGACTAGAGCAATCGGTATTAATTCGCTTTGCTGTTATTCGCGAGGCACAATGAAACGAAGAAGCGTGGATGTACGTTCCAAGGATCAAACGGCATACACGTGCACGACCGTCTGGCGAGGATCTGCTTTGTTAGGATAGAGCAAGAAGATCCTCTCGCAGACAGTGTCGCGACACGGTCGTGGGTCGTGGACGTGGTCGTGGTCGGGGTCGTGGTCGGTAATATTTCACGGTAACGGTATTTAGCGGAACCGTCGCGACTGTCATCCGCGATGAAACGGTGGAGGCAGGGAAGACATTAAGCGTAATGAATTACCAGCCGGGAGGAGTAATGTGTCTTAATTACGAGCCCGCGGCACAATAATTATGTAATTAGGCATTGTTTGCCGACCGGCCCCTAATCACAATCCCGATGTCGCAGGCCTCGTCACGGCTCGAGGTGCTGCATCGCGTTATCGACCGGCTCCGTTTAGACGTCGTTCGTCCGCGTCTAGACGCCGACGCTCGCCTCCTGTGCGCCTGGCTTTGTGCAGCTCCGCTATTGCCCCGAAGGACTTTCAATCATCGATACGTATTTTCCTTTTCCATGATTCGTTGATCGTGATTGTGGATTTCACAATCTTCGAACGGAGCTGCTGGAATTGAAATGTTTCATGCGATTCGCTTTGCACAGGTGGATATTTTTAATATTATGGCGGATGGGGCTGAGCTTGGTTCCGCGTTTCTATTACGATCACTGTTAACTACAGTTAATATTTATTGAAAATCTCTGGTGAAGTAATGCTTCTCTATTTGAAGCTGTACGTTCGATTCGTTTGCGGTTGAGGGTTGCAGGGTCGTTTACGTACTTCGAGGTAATAATTATTCAATTATTGCGCCCCAGTAAATAATGGTGACTGTAATAGTAAGACGCGATGAAATGGGCGAGGTGCAGTATTAATTGCCGCTGCACCACTTGGCCCCGAAATTAACGTAAATCGCGGGGAGAAACGACGTGGAATGTGTAAGAAGAACTCAGTAGAAATAAAGTAGACTTACGAATGAAAGTACGAGCAATTTGTATATTTCATGCTGGTCCTGCTTCGAGTTTTAATAGAATTTAGCATTGAATATTCTTGTTTACTTTATCTTGCGCAATACGCTAATTATATTTCCACTCCGCCTTTTTTCGCCTACGCTTGTCAGAACAGCGTCCGCCTTAGTTAGAAACGATTACGTCGAGCTCACGTGTCCTCTCTCCCTCGCCGACATGACGCCTTCAGATTCAGCCAGTCTGCTCAAGTCATTTGAGGCTTCGTTTCCTATCATAACCAGCATTAAAGTAGACTTCATTCGTTTCATTCCCATGATCCATTCAATTGAATCGAATCGAACGATTCCGCAGAGCTACTCCATTCATCGATAAGAATCTTACACTAGGGACGATCATTCTTTTCTCGCTGAGCAATTAATCTCTCGTTGTCATTGAAAACTTTCGCACAATAGAATTGTACATGCGAAGCGTATGGCTTAACCTCTGGATCATACGATCAAATTCTTTCAATTACGCCAATGTTCCCGTCCATCAGGACCTCCGGCGCGCAAGGGCCGGGTGATCATGGCGCATTAATATTTATGCGCGAAATCAAATCCCTAAGCCGGGTGAGGTCTCGACCTGGCGGAAACGTAAGCACAGGAATCGAGTCGCCTAAAACGCAAGACAAACACGATGGTATGTCATGTGCTTCACGGATTTCCTGCAGGTATTTGGGATACGTTCCCCCGACGTCGTCGTCTAGAGCGCAAACCGTTCCATTCCGAAATTTACATCCTTCGCCGTATTCGCGTTTCTCCTAGGCATCGTAGGATTTAGAACGGACGGATTAAGGCTTCGCCTTTGTATCGAGCGGCGTGCAAGACGTGTGCAAAGTACTGTGTTTCTCTAGCAGCGAAATAACACCAGTCTTCGCGTAGATACCTGCTTAGCTGCGAGTTCGGTCGAATTATCGGATGAAAAATAAGCTGCGAATCAAAGGAGGTCCCGGGGTGATAAATACTTGTGGCGATACAGCATCGTTCATTCATATTCTGACGTATTGGTGCTTCGGTAATTATTTCACAGCATATATATCTTCACAGCGGCGCTGGCAAATTTATTACTTTCTGGGTATATTAAAATAGAAACGTTTACCATCGTGCAATCAGTGTCCGAATGACGAATAGCTGCACGGTGACTATAGCTGGTACTTCAGATGTTGATTAGAAATCGAATGAAAATTCTGTACATCTTCAATTGTATAATGTTAGAAATATTATACAGGAGCTCTATACCATGAACGAATTTCTATTCGGATAAATTGAATAATCATCACGTGCGTTCTTCTATTCCTTCGACTAACGAATCGATAGGGGGTAGAGGATTGGAGTTACTTGTCTTCAATTAGGTAATAGTTTGTTGCGCAACAACGACAGGCAGAGAAATAATTGTGATTCATACTGGCTGCGGAAAGAAATACGGACAGGCAAATGAGGAACATTCCGTTGTCCAATTTATTTCCTTATCTCATTTGGTATAAACCGAGGCCTACACGCTCAATTATTCCTCGTGGAATAACCGCGTAAACTGGTTTGCAGAGTTAAGGCTACAGGAGAGGCAGCCTGTACAAACCAGTTTGTGCAGTTCAGTACGCACGGGCCACACGGCGTATTTAGACGGTCCTACATGCTCGGCCTAATCCGTACAGACCAGCTTGCGCAGTTAAATACGCGCGAGCAACACGCTCCAAATTCTTGATTACGTTTTCCGGCAACGGTGCTTGCACCTTCGACACGCTATCAACTTTTATTGTCGCTCGCGCGGAACAGAAGGGTCCGCTTCTTGAGGGCAGAAAAGAAGACCAAGATAATTGAGACTAATCTTATCGCCGCATGCGAGCCACCGTGATTGCAGCGGAGAATTCGTGAAACGTTGGCGGAAAGAAAACGTAAGAATATTCAGGCATGGAATCCCTCACCTCGAATACGTACCGCACGAGTTTCCATACTGGCCCGAATAAATCAGCCGAGAATTTCGGAGCCATTAATTCAGAAAGAAGCTTATTGCCATTCGGAGTCGAACTTTTATATCGGCCTCCTTACGGCCGATTCACGTAGTCCGTTGCTACTGCCATGAATCTATTACGATTGCCTGTTATTCAAACGGCGCTGGTCATTCGAACGGCAACAAAAGATCATCCGGGAACCTTACATGGTCGTTACGTGCGTTCTATCCCTGGTCCTTTCTCGGGCTTCACGGTTCTTGACCGGGCCCGATATCATAAATCGCTCCAGCATCGGTGAATAATCGATGACGTTTGAACTGGCGGTCGCAGGGCACTCGAGTAGCCATAGGATGGAGTACATGTACACGTATCCGCCGTGAAAGGGGCGAAATTAATCTTGAACGAACGAATTTCGACGGTTCCCAGCGTTCTTTCCAACGGACCGCCCCTTGGACGATGAAATATTCCATTGAATAATCGATGCTGAACAGTTTGTTTGCACGCGCGCGTTAATCGCGATGATTTATTGAAACACCGTCGACGTATTGAATATAGCTTAATGAAACGGGAAACCACGGCGACATCTCCATTTTCCTGATACTTCAACGATTCTATCGCTCCGCGGGAAGGGATGGAGTTGGGGGACGACAGGGTGACTTGCCGGAATTCATCGCGAAGCTGAAACGGAAGGTGCCGGTGCCTTGGCGGAATGATACAATGGCGCGGAATTATTCATAATTTTAGCAAGTTAGTTTAATAAACTTAAAGCGAAGGTGGGCATTCATCAGGACGCGGCGAGAAGCGTAGCTCGAAGGGAGGAAGGAAGGAAGGGAGGGGTTATAAATACGTCGCGAAGACACTCTTTAGCCGACGAAGGAGGAAGAATGAAGAAGATGGGAGGAACGGGTTAGTTACATACACCTCTCTCAGCCCTGATTTGCATGTCTAAAGCTTGAGTTTAACATCCACTGAGTGTCGCGGACTCTACCGGGAACAGCTCATTTAAACGTAAAAAGGAGTACGGAGGGGAAAAAAGGAAACGAAGAGGAGTGGTTGATGGGGCTTGAGGATCTCGCGACGGCGCGCGATGACGTGCTCCTTGCCATCTATACTTGTACGATTAATGACACCGTCGTAAAATTTCTTGACGATTGTATCGTATTTAAACCGCGAAACCGCGAGATAAACATTAAACTACCACCAGGTGCACGCAAGAAAATAGATGGTTTACAGAATTCGTGGGAAACGATGTCGGTCAGGTAAAATTTCTGAAAAATTAAATTGCTCTTCTATGCAGTATACCCATAAACGTTTGAAAGCAAAATGATAAACGATTAACGAGCAGAAATTAATAGCCACAGTGACATAGATTACAATTGTCTACACATTTTCAATAGTGTAGTTCCATATCGCACTTGCGGAAAACACTTTTCTTTCACCGATAATACCCAGTTATACCAGTTTCATTGAATATGCATAGTGGTGATCCCGGTTAAAGCGAAAATAGAGATTTTCGTGGGATAAAGTGGTGCTGATTTATGAGGGTGCCCAAGCATCTATCAGGACGAAACAGGTATCATGAATCGTAGGCTGCGGGATAGCATATCCTAGGCTGTGATATGAAAGCGATATTTTTACACCTATATCCCTCTTTTGTTTAGCCGTGGAATGTATACCCACGTTCGAGCATATCAATAAGCCAGAACATGCTTTTCATTTACACCGTTACTAACGAACGAAAAGAACGTCTATCAATCTTTCGTTTACTGAAATCTCGCATGAATAAAATAGAACGACACCTAATATTTTATATCCGGAACAATGTTCCCTCCTTTCTTATGTGAATCGCGGTGAAGGACGCAGGTAGATTACCTGACGAGACAATATTCGCTCCGCGAAGATAACTCTCCGTAACTTCGCATTCGGTCGCCGGCGAATGGATGCTGGTAAGTCCCGTCGCTCAGGACTTTTGTAACTTTTGCCACCTTCCGAGGGGGCCAACTTTTCTTTCCATAATGTATTAACGCAAACGTTTTAACGGGATCGAAGACAGGGAACGCTTCGAGATGTGTGTCTTTGCCGGCTCGTCTCGTACGTCGAAGTTCTCCCTTTAAAAGGCGGCCATAAAAATCAGGCCTGGAGATCAAATTGAACACGGCGGGCTGCGTGTTAACCGGCACGACGGACTCTGAACCGCGTTGCGCGTTATACGGCCGCGTTTCCCTCGCCCTGCATAAAGAAAGAACTCGCACGGATTCGCATTATCAGTCTTTACAATATGTAACAGTCCCGTAACCGCGCGCTACCGTCAGCGGAAAATCATATAACGTTCATAAATAAAGCGTGCCGTGGCTCGATGTAATGCAATGCAATAAATCAGGGGCAACGGAGGATGTGGAAGGGCGAACGGGCGGAATAAATTCAGATTTGCCTAAGGCTTCGAGGCGAGCTGGCCGAAGTTAGGGACGTATCGCGTGGAACCGACGACGCCTTGCAATATCATCGATATAATTGTAGGGGAATGAAAAGTACACCTTATCGTGCACATCTGTTTGCGAGTTGAGCGCGTGCATCGCGGGCCGGGTAGGGGTAGCGGAAGGGTGACGGGGTCAGTGTGGATGTAGCAGGGCGACGGTAGAGAAAAGGGGGCAACAGGGATTTATGTGTCGAGCAATATTACTCTTAACCGTAGCTTATTATGGAAATTTCCTTAAATTGCCGGTTGCCTCCGCGGAGAACAATGCAAACACAAACGGGTTAATTATTGGACTGCGAATTCTGGCATGCATTCTGTAATTTATGTTAATACCGATCGTAAAGTAAATTCCTGCGTTCGGTAAGTGAAGCGCACGCGGTATTTCGCGCATTGTTTGCGAAAGTGGTGTGGTCAAGTCGACGAGTTTTTTTAGGATGCTCCTTCGTATGGAGAAGGTTAGTCAAAGTTCCTCGTGTACCTCCTTTAGTAACTGCTCACTGATTTTTGTTTCATTACGGTCCAAGGTATTCGTAATTGCGTATGCGAGGCACAAGGATAACTAAGAAACATGTTCTCCGTTTTTGTCGCATTCTAATTGTTCCTACTACAGTAGAGTCGTAAGTTTAAAGGAAGACACTAATAAATATATCAACTAATAGTCCACGAGTAATTTCAAAGACAGACACTTTCGTCTCCACGATCTTCATATTCTACATGCGTCGAAACGAAGAACTTAATCCTGCCAATATCAAATCCCCTGTTACTTCCTCGCCGGCTTCAGGCGGCATTCCTTCAAACGCCCACAGATCCCAAACGTTCAACCACCGTTGTCACACCTCACTGCTGTAACCGTCAATTACCGGGCCCACCTATTCCATCGATTGCACAACCAAGTGATACACGGCAACCTGCATTTTTAATTCCCATTTTTCCCCCGCAGTCAGGAGCGTAGAAATTGTCATCGGCCGATTGAAGTCTCCTCACGGGGCATGTGACTCCGGTTACGTCGATCCCAGCCGACAATCGCAATTATTCAGTAGATAACGATTCCCGGAGGGCCGCCGCTAATTAATATAACCGGCGACGATTCGTTCGCGATTGACAGGAAAATGCGTGGAGGCCTGCATCGTGGCCATCGGGCTGCCTCGTTCGTTCATCCTGTCCGCTCGCTCGTTCGTCGCGTCGGTTCCGCTCGCTTCCGTTCGCGCGCGTCAATTGTGTCGTAGCAACGTAGAGGGAGCCCACGCCATCGGGCGGTGTAGGGGATGACGGGGGTGGGCTCGCAATTTGTCAGGTGACAGCCGAGAGACTGGAATAAATGGACAATTACACAAATACAATGTTTGACGTCATTTCAATGACGCGAGAGACACCTGTGATTGATTGTTAATTGCCTCGGTTTGTTACCCCGACCGGGGATACTGGTTGATGGGGTGGCGCAGCAGAGGGGGGTTCGGGACGGCAGGGAGGTGAGAGAGGTAACACGGGTTGGGCGCGAATAATTTAATTGAACCGATCGATGCGCGGTCTGTTTTCACCGCTTTTTCCGCTACTTTGCCGTCTTCTTTTTATTCAAAACGAGCTGGTTCCACTATGCCCCCGGTATTCGACACCGCTTCGGTGACAATTGAAATAATAAATGAGTTCGAATTGTTACGTTTTACTTTGCGTTAACAATAATCATTTTCGCTTGATCCTTGACACACGTCACGGGGAGGTGTTTCTTACGTTCACCTTTTTCTTGTTGCTTCACCGTTTCCCTGGCTTCTTCGGTTCTCTTTTTCCGCTCTTAACGTTACGAGCGCGGGAACGAGCGCGAGAAGAGGCGCGACCGACATTTCGGTGGACGTTCGCCTGAATGTTTCAAAGGAGCATAACTTGTCGGCCAAGGGGTGAATAATGGAGAGGTTGTAAAGTGAGGTTAAAAGATACCACGAAAATTGTTTCGCCCGCCGTCCCCCTCATACTCCTTTCGTCGGTACACATAAGCATACATAATAACAGCGCGAGCACAATCGACGCATGTACGGCGACGTTCACGAAACAAATGTTTCACTCCCAAAACTAACTCATCGATATCGGTGTTTTCAATAGCAGCGAGATTTATTAGCGGTGTTTTTGTTTGCGTCCACGGTGCTTCGGGCCTATGAAAATTTTGGTTACACGTAATTACCGGAATACGAAATAAATTACACGGTTATTGTTCGCAGCCTCGATTTTCAATAGGAAATGTGCTCCCGTCAGGCGCCATTATTGCCCAGCAGAAATTACATTCTTGGGAAGTGTATGGAACGATCATATTACCCTTTTGCTGATACAATTCGTTTCATCGATTCTGACCGACGGATCACATGATTTAATATCTTCGAGTTCGACCGACTCGCGAAGCAGCTACGAGATCCTCGCTTCCCGGCGAGTCTCGTTATTACTGCTAACGAACGTTAAAATCTCCAGATAGGCATTGAAGCCAGTAAATTAATTCGTCGGGCGTATCGTATTAGAGTCTATACATTTGCCAAGTTAACTTTGTTAAGAATGCATCGACTCGTTCTATCTTTCGCATCAGAACCGCGCAGCTGGCCGATTAAAACTGCCAAACACACGTTGCTGCCTGCCCCACGGGTTATCCGTTTTCAGAGCTCTGATATCAGACGCTTATAACCACGCAAATTAAAAGTTTTCATCGCGCAATGGAAACTTTTTCACCCATTCCACCTTAGCACGCACGCAACGTTCTGATAGCGCCACGCTCTGATTGCAGTCTGCTTACTTTTCGGCGCGCTGGTCGCAGAATTGTAGTTTTTAGAATTTTCAGCTGCTTCTTCACTTCGTTTACTAAACAAAACATAAACGAATATCATTTCGTTCTACTTGGACTGTTCGCGTGCACGCGATGATTTTCGTTCGACAGCATGCTCGCAATCAAATAATTTTCATACTGGACTCGTGATCGAGAACGATCGTCGGCTCGAGTCTCGATAATTACAATTGAAAACACAGAAAAATTGCTCCTATGCATCGACATCATAGTGATCGAGTACAATTGCAATCGTTTGCTCGATCTGTGGGGCATTATTACATCCAGGCGAAGCTTCAGATGTACCGTGCACGCCACGGTGCACCGCGGTGTGCAGAGTGTGCAATGAATGTGGACGAGTGCAGACGGCCTAGCGGAAGGAGATATAGGGGAAGCGTATATCGTAGATTCCTAGGCACGCTGGTAAACACAGATAGTGCGTCAGCGTGTTAATGGAGCTATCAGTCAACATACATGGTTGAGCGACGTCTCAATCAAACACCGATGCACTCCTGACCTGCGTTACATCAACGGCCCTGTTTTCGCATCGTGTTCGATTCACCATCCACCAGGTTGCCCGCACCACTTCTTACCTCATTATGCCCGCTGATTAGACCTCCCTCGGCCAGTTAATTAATGCCGGATTTTTCTAACTTTTAATTACTCGATTCCCAGTTGAACCAGCGAGGCTATATTTTAACTTGGGTCGAACGGATTATACGTGCATACGTTTGAGGAGGCTCGAAGGTATTCGTGGTGTATCCGTGTCCATGCTCAATTCGATTTTCGGTTGCTAACGCCGCTGCTCCGAGATCACTGAGAACGAAGAAGTAAATGAAGGATTTGTACATTCGATTCTGTGTCACGTTACTGTAGCTATCATTGAGATTCGAAAAGTGGCAAATGTGAGAAAGATAAACTTTTCTATAACGCTGACCGAATTTACCGAATTTATTATCGTTAATTAAGAAGCAGAACGCTGAAAAAGGAACAAAAATATTCAGGTTCACGTTGGCTGGCGAGAAATGAATTTCCGCTGTCTGCATTTTACACCAACCTAACCCTCGCCCCGTCGCATCGGCAAATCCCATTTAATCGGTCGTATTTCAACGTCGTCCTTACTGTCCGATTTTATAAATCGTCCGACGAGTTTCCTCGGCCCCGAAAATTAATTAATATATACGTACCGACGTGTATTCTTAATTCAACCGAGGGAAAGGGGGTGGAAAAAGGTGGACCGATGCAGGTCCGCATTAACCCTGTCCCTCGACAATTTTCTTTCCACGTTTTCCGCCGATGATTTCGACCGGTCCTCCATCTATCCATGGAAAATTCTCTCTGTCTCTGCCGACAGAGAGGACATCCGTCCGGGGACGAGTTGTCCCGTATGCAAATTCGTTTTATTGTCGCGGCACAGAGAGTCGACCAGACGTGGACCCGTGTAAACGGCCATCTTCGCTACCCGCCTTAATTTCATTCATGCCCTCTGCACCAACACCGTCCGCCACCCTCCCGCCGTGTCGCCTCTTTCTCCACCCCGCTTTAATTACTGCCAATTGCCCTTGCCGCACGCGAATTATGTCATTTCCACATGAGCAGCACTTTAGCAAAATTTTCGCCAGGTAGTCAGAAACGAGACGACCTGCACACACATATTACATATATAGTAATAGCAGCCGCTTTTCTAGCCTCTTCTCTCTACTTTTCCAGAGAGACCCTTCGACCCCCTACCCCCGCGAACCCCTCTCCGTCTAACCAACCTAAACCACCCCATCTCCTCTTGTGTGACCTCTCGTAATAAGGGAATAATTAATTAACTGCACTTCCGTGCTTCGTTTTTGCGCCCGTGAGCCTCGCCGGGAATAAAATTTATGTATATCCGGGACCTTAATTAAATGGTACAATTTGACGGAACCGGCTGCATAGAAGTTTATGTTAATTTGCGAACGTACTTGCACCGCCGTGGCTCGTTGCTAAGTAAGCCGTCGACGGGTGTCGCTAGACTAAATTATCCCTTACTCTGTGCTCTTAATTAACGGTCGAATCGTATTCTGCTTACACGTGTCCACGTGTTTAACAAACGTAGCAAGTTCGTTTTCCGTTTATAGAACGGCGAATCTCGTGTACTTTATTTTTCATGCAGCACGAACGAATTCGATCCTTCTCGTTTTTCGTTTCGTTCCCTATTGAAACGGATTTCATCGAAGGCTCGCGACGTTGACGCAGAGTTTCAAAGCCGAGAGATGAAATAAGGCGTGGACTGACGGTTTTTATTTGCACGCAGGCTACAAATCAGTATAGCAACGTGCCAGCCGTGTACTCACGCGCGCGTGCGGCAGAATAACACAGGTAATGGAGAAAAATCATCCAGGTATGATAACATGCCTCCGTACTAATGCAGTACACGATGCTACAAGCGGCGTAACGGTCGGACGTCGAAAATTTCCGCGGCGTTCTTCTTGTTTTTCTCTTTTTCGTTTTTTTTTTGTTTCTGTTTTGCGACAACTCGTCGCGCGTACGCGTACACTTCGCTTGGGCTCGTGGCAAAAAGGTCTGCTAAATTTCGAAGCGTCGTGTAACCCGTTTCCGATGCAGCCCGAAATCTATGTGGATCAGAAACTAAAAACTGTTGTCCACCACCGGCAATTTGTATCGTGGAATTTTTCGCGCGGTGGTTCGAAGATTTTCAAGTCCCGTGGAATATTGAAAAGTGTAAAAATAGTTGGAAACTGAAGGAGCGGTAAAAATGACAATATTTTGAAGGGCAACTCGAAAATATATTACCGATTGTAAATTGACAAATTTGTTGGAAATTACCAATCTGTCGTACGAGAAACTTTTATCAAACATTGAGACACAGTTTTATTATAATAATATTGGTCGCCTGTCGGAAGTTTTTAAGTATCGAAAATCAAGGGGCTGTTCGCTCCGTTTACCCTTCTTCACCATCTTGCTAGGGGTTAATGCGATTGATTTATCTAGAACGACAAGTGTGTGGTAACCATCCATCTACGAAGAGGGATCGGGTGACCCCATTTTCCGCGAAATTACCTTGGAATTCACTTTCGAAATTGTTCGACGGTTTGGACGAGTTGAACAGCCATGATCTCGTCGCACGCTCGAATTGGCATTTACTTTTTGTTTCGCTCCGCGCCCGATGAAATCAACGGGCATCCTTTACCAACTACATAAACGTACACGACGCTTCGACGAGAGGGTTAAGCCCCGGGTCGAATCCACAAAGTTTAGAGAGAACCCGGAGATCTTTCGAATTACTCGAAATCGAGGAACGTGAAACTTTTATGGTACCTCCCTTCGGGCTCGTTGGAAACATCGAAGGGTCGCCGTTGACCATTCGTTCGTTGGAAATTCACCCCTCTGTACATCCATGTTTAATAACTCGAACTCGAAGGGGTTACACATGTACGCGTATGTATGTCAGTATCGAGGGATAATTGTATCAACGCGCGTCTTTCAGTTTTTCTACATCGAGCACCGTAATTTACATTTCCTACTCGTGCATCACGGTTCACGTTTAAATTCAGTACGAATTTCTGTCTCCGCGTATTGTCGAGGAAATTATATAGACCGGTTACCGGAGGAGCAGAAAGTTCGGTAAAGAGTTACGGGGAAAATAGTCGACGGTTTTTCGTTTAATTCGCGTCGAATCGGCCCATTTGTAGCGAAGCAAAGGCAAGGATAAGAAAGGATTTGGCCAGGCCGCCATTAATTCTCATCTTCGGACCCTACCGATTGCTCCGCCCTTCTTTTCCGGACACGGGGCCGGCAGTTTAGTCGTCACTTAGTTAGTTACTCGCTTACTTACATTCCTTAGACCACTTACTTTAATCGGGCGCTCGTTCCGCGCCGCTTCAACCCGATTTCCACTTGTTTTTACGCCTTATCCCTTAAGGCTAATTCATTAATTAATTCCGTTAGTCCCCGTACCAACGCTCCTCCGTGTTTCATGTCCGCCTTCTCCGTTGGAATTGCCGCGAACCTCTTCTAGACCGTGCACGGTTGGATGCTCACTAATTAAAGTAATTACTAAATAAATTGCAATTACACTAATGGATCGGGCACGACGACGGATACAGTCATCAGGAACTGTCGTCGAACTTTTCCGGGGTTATGTTGCCGATTTACACGCCGTCTATCCTTCATCCACCCTCTAACCCCTTTATTACTTGGCATTTGCATTCATACGAGGTTCGTCAATTCGATTGATTATCAACGCTTCACGGTGCCGAAAAGAATAGCTAACTTTATAATTGTATTCTCATGAATTCATTTACGTTTTTCGTTTTAGACAAACTTTTAGTTCATGGATACTGTGTTGAATAAGTAAAGAATTTATTTTTAAAGCAGATATATAAATCTAATCTTCACCGTGGCTCACTTCATAAATGTGAATTATTTTTTAAATCGCTTATTTATCCACTACTCACTAGGTGTAGATAAAATTTGTCTGCACCTGTGCGTATTCTTCTTAATCGCATCGGCATCGAAGTCAATGTTGACTGTATCAATTATTCCAATTATTCATATTCTGTATACCGAATCGAACCGTATTAAAATGTAAATGGACACCTTACGAGGACTAGACTAATTCAACCGATTTATATCGTCTGGCTATTAAACGGGCGTAAAAAATAGATCCAAATGCGGATTTACTTAGCGAAATAGAATTGCCTGATTGAAAACGGTGATTGACTGAAACTCTACCGGGAAAGACATTTTGATATTTCGTTACTGACCAGACCCGACCAACGTCAATTATGCAAATTATGGGCGTACCGTGTCGAGCGAAAGATCGAATGGAGCAACTAAAAAAAAAAAACTCATTTATGAGCTTCTTTCCAATGAAATTTCTCTTACTTCGTTAATCGCGTTATCCGCGGCTCTTAGCGCCGTGCCTACACGAACTCCACTTACTTCTTCCACCTTTGACTCCCTCAAACGGTTCATCATGAATTCCTCTTTCCTCCAATAACACATTATGTGTGCAATCCGTTAATATTGGGACAGCTAAACGATGCGCGGTTAATTTCGAACCGTCACGTTTATCCAATTATCTTTCGCGGTCCGTAGAGTATACGTTTAATTATCTCTGTTCATCCACCGACAGGCCCTTGATCGCATAAGCGCGGTTAAAGAAATGTTTTCACTGGACGAGCAACCCTGTCAGAATGACAGTGCGTGAAAAAATAGGATCGCCAGTCTCCAATGAAATTACAGTTGTTGGTCGTCGAATAAACGTTCTCGCCCGGTAACGCGATACAGACTTCAATCGCCTGTCCCTTATGCCGTCTACAGTTTTCGAAATGGACCAGCACCCGCTTAATGAATTGACAGGCGAAACTCTATTATCGGGTCCAACCAAATATTTCAGCCTGAACACGAAGATTAAAGGCGATCGATTTTAAAAACGCCGCGTATAGCTTGCTCGCTCTTTTTTCCCTCTCCTTGCTACGCCCTCGCTTCGTTCAAATCTCTCGAAATAGCTCGAAAGTTTTCCTATGACGCGTAACAAAAAACAGTGGAATACAAACAAACAAAAATGAAGAGAAAGAGGACAGGGAAGGAGGCAGATGGAAAAACAAAAAAAGCAACGCGCAAAAAATACAGCAAAACACCAGGTACGCACAAAGAATTTCACGCATGAGACTGTGCCTTTCGGTGATCAGTTTTTCAATTATTGGCGTGTATATACGAAGACTGGCCGGAGCCTTTGATCATGTCGCGTTGATTTCCGCCCTCCGCGGGAGTAAAACAGAGTGGCCGAAACAGAGTGAAACAAATCGCCGCTGTCCGCTCTGTTTGATTTCGACTAAACAATAATGATCAGTAATATCGACTTGTTTATTGTTCCATTGCACGGGCCAACGCAGCGGCTCGGACGCGGTGTTATTGCGAATTTTTTCGCGAGGCCGGCCTTCATAAAAATGAATAACTATCCGCCTCTGTAAC
This sequence comes from Nomada ferruginata, assembly GCA_963583965.1. Lineage (NCBI taxonomy): Eukaryota > Metazoa > Arthropoda > Insecta > Hymenoptera > Apidae > Nomada > Nomada ferruginata. The sequence continues at coordinate 7,137,869 of OY757214.1, read as the reverse complement.
CCATCGTGTCCTATCCACTTTGCCAGAACTCTGTTACAGAGATAGCCAGCCGCTAGGGTTTCGTTTCCAACGATATTGTTATTAAGTCTCGGCTGTCCAGCGGTTCTGCCAAAATTAATACGTACACCCGCGTTCTGTTCCATTCCCCGTTTTTTGTTATAGTTGTAACAGTTAATTCTGCGATTGCTATTTTTTTGTTTTTTGTTTCCTTCGCCGTAGCAGCAATCGGAATTTAGTAGACAAATCAGAATTGATGACACGAATTCGGTTCATCTTGTCCATCGCATTCTTTCGTATATTATTCGATCGAACAGCAATTTCGCTACGAAAGGGTGCACGCGTTCCCTTCTGCCATTATTTGTACAGGAATCACAATTTCACCATGTACATCCAATTTCTCTAGATCCAATGTTTGATACATGTGTCGAAAAATTTGAATAGCAACGAATCTTTTCAATTCACTTTTACCGGTTATTTATCTAAATGGATGGTAAGATTCATTTTTCAGAACCCTATCTCTTCTTATCGAATTTTGATTGACCGTTCAATTTCAATCAAGTCCAAGTAGAGAAATAATTTTTACGCATTCGTGCATTACATCGTATCACGCGAAGTAATCCAATATTTTTTCCTTAATGTTTAGTATTAAATCGCTCGTCCCGGGACACTGGTTCCATCCATGACAAAACACCATCGCCGGATACTTCATGGATGCTTAAAATTCAATAAAAACCGTGCTTTGAGCGTGTACCATTACTTGGGCATCGAGGCGGAGGACCGTTTCTGCCCGCGACAACGATCGCCACGTTTGCATTTCGCGCTCGCGTGTTTCCCATTGTCCGTGGTAACTGGCCGTTTCGCGCTTTGTGCCAGCAAATGAACTGGAAATCAGGAAATATGTCGGCCGTCGGGGTGTCGGCCGATTTTGCCGCTGGGAAAGGTCGTGAACCGAATCATCCCTCCCGCCGTGTGCCGTCCGGAAGGAAGACGATCGATTTGTATATGTATCTCGTGGTTCCGCGACCGTTTTCGAATCGTTTTTCCGTCCGCGCTGCTGCACACCGTTCTGCCGTATTTCGCATTTTATTTTATTATGCCCGCCTCTCTGTAATCGGTATCGCGCCGCGTGATCGGACCCGTGAACCGTCGCGGTGCGACCGACCATTTAAATCGATTAGGAACGTTCGTGAAATATGAATTTCAATAATTTATGGCGGGCTCGGCTCGGCGATTCGGTTCGGTTTTTTTTCTCCTTTTTAACGCAAATATCGTTTTGGTGTTGTAAGCGCAATTATTTGTCGCGAAGCTGTCCTAAAAAAGATTTACCATATTAATAATATCATATTATTATACTTTGAATCTCACTATTTCTAATTATCTGTTTCTTCATTCCCAATTTCCTTGCGACCACTATTGAATCATTTCTATGCACCGGGCCACGATGGGACGAGGCGTTCTCGTTTGCCACCCTCGCGCGTCTCTTCTCTAAATGCGATCGCGTTTAGCTCATTGGTCTTTCAGAGTGTCTCAGAAGTTCGACAAACGACACCCTGTTACCTCGTTTTCCGATGAAAAGAAGAAACTCTTTTGTAGAGCCCCTTCTTTCTTTTTCCTCGTACGGGAGAACCCGACACCGGATCCATCTCTGGCGCGTCGCGAGGCCCTCGCGTCGCGACGAACCGGAGGTGCAGACGAACGCATTGAAGGAACATTTGCGTTTTGACACGCTCGGTTGCCGTAAGCCAACTTCAATTGAAAGGTGGGTGGAGGGGAAGGTGAACGAGGACGGACGATGTGAAATGAATCGGGCAAACGGACAGACGTGACAGACATAATTCCCCAGTAAGCAGTACTTACTGGGGTGGTAGCCACCCCTGGGGACACCTGTCGATTCCCACCGGGAAATATTGCCGAGCCACACGAACTGTCTTCTCGCGTTCGCCCTGATACCGTCGCGGACCGAATGCACATGCGTCTACCGATGCGTTTAAGTTCTTGCGGTTTAGGTGTATGTAACTCGTTTTGCTCTCCGTTTCATACAGTTGTTATCGCGCCACTGTGCCGCCTCGTCGGGTAATACATTCAACAGCGATTCTCTACGTCGCGACTGATGGGAAAAAAGACTTTCGGTGACGGGGTTGTTTGCCAGTTTGTATGTATGGTTGATTCGTGTGTTTCAAACTTTTGTATTGATAGGAGCCGAAATCTCTTTGCTAATATATAGATTATAATATGAGTGCATTTGTATTTTATTTTTTTATTCATTATTGTCTTTTGAAAATTCCAGTGTAATTCAATTGAAGTTATTATTATTAATGTTATAGATCAGTTTACATTTACAATTTTTATACAGCATTTTAACCAGATAAAATCTCACACATATTTACTGATATGATCACTTTTCCAGTATTTTGTTAATAAATTCAATTTATTATCTCACTGAGGCAGAGAAGGCGGAATGCAACTGAACGAACTTGTACAACAAAATCATTTTTGTCATTTACCTATATTTATTGTGACAACAGTTGGTAATTTTCAATGGTTTTTATATCAATAGGAGGACCGGGCATCACAAAACGTCGTATTGTTCGATATTTTTCAATAAATTCCTGGAGGTACATTTTGTTGAAATCTCTATCGTTGAAAAATTCAGTTTACAATAATTTTCCTTTTTTCATTACTTTATGGTCCACAGATTTTTCCGTGTGGAAATATTCGTTCAGCTAATTCTTTGAAGCAGGAACACTTTAATCGCGACGAATATTTTTGCTAGAAATATTTGGATATCAATGGAGGTATTTACTTTGATCTGGAAACGAATGAAAAATCGACGTGTCCGTGATATAACGATAATTTAAAAATTCAAGCGTCCATCGACCATGTCTTCCATCAATCTAGTATAATCTATTCCCTTGGTACTTTGTAGGGGTATAAGGGGTGTATAATTGACTATCCTTTGGTACTCCGTTGTCCGCCGGTGGAAGCTGCTTCATGTATGAATAATGTCGGAAGAGAATGTGAAACGAGTGCGATATAAAACGCACGTGGTTCACGTTCTTCTTACAATAAACGTCAAATTTTTACTTTATACGAACGATTAACATGTTTCCTCCCGCTCTGGTCTACCTCTACGAAAGTCGCGTCTTCGACGGCAGTAATGTTTGTCACATTTCGCACACGCAAGTCTAACGAAGGTTCATTTAAATCGGGCACGAACTCGATTCCGGTCGACCGCGAATAATCAGGGTAACCAAAGAGAACGCCGAAAATTGGTCGAAAAATAATTGGCGGGACAGAGTGAAAGATGGGGCGGAAAATAAAATGGATGATATCTTACAAATTCACTTTTCTGTGTACTCTGCGAAGCACTCGAAACGAATTGCATACATACTTCAGATATTGTTGCTCAGCTCGTGTCGGATCATTTTAAATACGACGTCCTTTCCGCAGCAGTTTCGAAACTCGGGCAAAATTTTTCCACGACTGTTCTTTGCCCCTTTTTCCTCCACCTGTGTTTGCTGTTGAATAATAAAAATATATTTGCCCCGTCGAGTCTTGACACCCGCGTTATCTACGGGTGAACCAACCACGAATACGTTTTAAGTACACAGGGTGAAAGGCACGGTGCACACAGCGAATTCAGACCGGATCCTGCCACAAATGGATGTAGCTCTATGTTCTTGGGGAATATCATATGTCAATAGCAGGATAAGGGGCTTACGTCCTTATTGTCGTCACAGCATCGCCATAGCTGTTGCACGAAGGAACTTAGCAATTTATCTGTTACGTTGCGTTCACGCGGCACTTTATAAAATTGCCAGCCTCGACATTTTGCACGAATTCGACCAAATGTTAAAGTGATGGGGTTTACCTCAGACATTCGTTCGATGTATTAAAACAGAAATATTATTTTATTATTCCGGTCGAAAAAGTAGGTGTATTCCGTTTTCTCTTTTAGATACAACTTTATTTATCAGTATAATATAATTATACTATATAATTATATTAATTATATAACATAATTATAGTAAAATATAAAAGTATAATAAAGTTATCCCAGATAATTGAAAATATCTTAAGGCGCCGCAAGTTTCCGACCATTCTTTAACAAAACAGCATATCCACGTTAGTTGTTAATTTCATTCGCGTGTGCATAATTATTAATATCAGCTTCCGACAGTGGTGTGTATTAAGTTGTACGCCGTATTTACGGGCAGAAAAGCGAACCCTCCCTTTTTAAAATTAAATTAACCAGTCTACGGTACGCCGGAGTCCGACAAAAGTGAACTTCTCGGACTTTTGTTTCGAATAATATTTTATTCGTATTGAAACACCGGCTGGTCTGTATATTATTACTGAACGACCATGGCCACTCAAACTTAACGATTTTCGTTCTAAAAAATTGCGTCGTTATTATAATACGCCTCGCAGTAGCGAAGTATGTACATATGTATGATATAATACTCGAGCTGAGAGTTTTCGGAACAGTCTCGTCTCTAAATTAATTTCGCGGCGTTGTGTTCTATTGTGTTATATGCATATAATACTATAATAATCGTGACTTCGGCTTAACTTAGGTCAGAATGTTTAAAAGGGTGGAAGGCAGCGTGTCGCTTGAAAAATCTCTTTCCACGTAGAGACTCGCGGCAGCCAGTCACACGTGAGACCACTCGACACGAATTTGTTCTATTTCACGATATTTGTTGGCGTTTAATATTTTCAGCAAACAGGTTAAGTGCCTCTAAGTGGTCGCCCCGAAGAAATGAAGGGGACCGAATCGGGGGAGGAAAAGAGAGGCTGCCGGTGCATGCTTTTCTACATACGTATATACATATAGGCGGTGTGTGCGTATGTATGTACATACATGGTGGAAAGAAAGAAGAGGCAAAGTGAAAGGTGAAGGTAGACACATTAGCCGGCCAGCGGTCAGCTGTATACCTTTGTTCATTTCACAACGTTCGAACGCTACACGTTCTACCTAGCTGATTAACATCTTTTGGTTATAAACATAAGTTTGACGTGTTAGCCTCGGTATCATTCTGTCTAGCGTTCACTGTGCAGAGCGGGAAAAGTTCGCTGCTTGGAGCGACAGTATTTTCCCTCCCTTAAATTACGTATTCCTGGAGCGAAACGTAGTTCGAAGCTATCGGGAATCAAATAGTAATGACTCCGAAACTGGTAAAACTACTACCACGCTGTCGGGCTGCTACCTTTGATTTACAACGAATCAAAGGAATCTTATACCATTCTTTACATATCGGCGGTTCGTAATGCCAGACCGTGCCACCGTGCACTTCATATCTGCCAATTACTTTAAAACTCTCTAAGCTACGAAGATAATTAAAATATTTTCTTGCAATCAATATTATACTTGCAGACTGCAGTATAGCATGCGGGGAGCAAGAGGGGAGTGGAGAAGGGGTCAACAGAAGAACCCTTTGATCTGCAATGCAATCTGAAAGTTCGGCGTCCGACGTTTTCTCGGATAAATACATCCTCTCCCGGATAGATGCTAATGGGACACCAAGTATCCCACGTAGGCGGTTACGTTCTGTCAATGTTTGCCTACCCTTATGGCGTTCTGCTTGCACGGTCTGTCTTTTTAAACATAACTTTCTTTCCCGACTATGGCCTGGTACAATCATCGGCATTACGTAGGTACGAATTACCAGGGTGGATTCTTCAATTCTAGTTTACTGCAAAAGTTCAACAGATTTTCAACAACTTATGACAAAATCGTATTTTCCTCCATGCTTCGTCTCCTTCGCTGCTCCGTGACGATTGCAACAATTTTTACGCAGCGTATCGCAATTGTTTCTTTCAAAAATGGCTTCATTAAACCTTTCGAAGTAGGACATGACGTGAATCAATCAATACCACATTATCAAGAACTAAAATTTCTGCTTCCTGTATTCTTAACTGCGTTCGATAAATACTTTAAAAACACTGAAATGAACATGCGGTCGCTATTACGCCCACAAGAGCAAGTGCAATATATTCTGATACTCGAGTCTGGCTACGCTGTTACATACTACTATCATATTCCAACGCTCGAACTAAATAATTGCCGCGATCCAGGATACGTTTTCCGTTTCCTTGGTAATCTCGTCTCGGCACTGTGACCGTCTACCATATTCAATTTCGCCAACGAACAAGAGAGAACTGGCTGCTTAGAAGGGAACCGGCTGCATGGCGCATAGTTGCTGCTGGAGCGGTAAGCATTCGCAATCAATGTCTATAATTCAATCGCAATTCATAACCCTGCCCCGGAATACAATCCGGCTAATTAACTCCGAGACGTGCGTACATAAACGTACGCACGCTTGGGGGACTAATTACTTACTTACTTGCCCGCCATACTTGCTTAATTCGAGACACAATGGGGGCCGGCTCTCATTTGCAATCGTAAACTGGAATTCGTGCGCGAGACATTAAGCTGGGAGGGTGAGTAGACTTTCTCTCTCCCTCTCTCTCTCTCGCTCTCTCTCCTCCTTCTCTTTGGCGGCCCCTATCTACTTCACTCTCTGATTTCCCTCTCTTTCCCCCCTTTTCTATACCTCTTCGTTACTCGTGCACGAGATCTCTTTCTCCTCGTCTTTCGCCAGTTGCCTCCGTCTCTGTTCCTCTTTCTGTCTCTCTCCTTCTGCCTCTCTCTGAGGCGCACGCTCCGGGGTTAATTGCAAATATAATTAGCGGCTCGAGTCATAAGCGCGGGCGTTCGTATTTGAATGACTGCCTCGGTGTTCTCACGACCCCGATTGTCTATGAAGTGGATCTCGGGGCCGCACGCGGCAAAAGTAGCGAAACTCATTGCTAATTATCCGTGGAACGCCGTTTAATTAAGGCTGCGGCAATGACGGAGGGTATCCAGATGTATAGAGGTGTAGGTACGTGCCTGCATGTAGAAGGGAAGGCGCACGCTCAAATTAGGTTTCCATGGAACGAATAGCTCGTTCGTTCGTTCCTTCGTATCGTTCGTTTCTACGACCGAGACTCGAACGTCGCGTTTCGAAATTTCTCTCATTATTTTCTTCCCTTCGCTCCGACTCCTCCCCGCCCCTTCCGTCTTTCCGCGTGCGTCTCTCTTCTCCCGTTAAATTCCCGTCCTTCCTGCTCTCTTTCTTGGCCGCCGCCGCTTATCAGGGCCTCGCATTATTTTGCTCTTTTCGTCCGCCGACACCGCCGACGGCGCGTCGATTCTCTTCCGTCGATATCTGCGAACCGAATTTCCGCGGCGATAACATCGAACAAATTGACGGTTGAAATGAATGCTCGAGTCGGGGTACTTTGCGGAACGAGCACGACTATCTGTCACGACCTATTAAAAGTCTGCTCCACCTCTTCCTCCTGGTCGAAGCTATAAATTGGTCGAATCGAATTTTATTGCACCGTTGCGTCGCTTTATGGGATATTGAATACGATACAGTTGAATCAAACAATTTTGAACAAGGCATCGTCTTGGCCGTAAGATTTGTAAATTTTTGAACGATTCACCCCTCCGCGATTCATTGATCAATCGATAGGCAATTATTTAAATCTCAGAAACAGGTTGATTTGACCAAGCATACGAGCGTTTACTCTCTTCGATAAGAATCCCCGGCGGGCCGAGGATTGTAATTGACTGGTAATTAAGAATTGCTAATTATTCTTGGTCGGCGAGCGTGGCCACCTTTCCGCCCCTCAGCTTCGTACACCCTCGGTCTTTCTACGTTTCCGAGGCTCCTTTGTGAGGCATCATAATGAGAGGCCGCACACCACTCGAGACTCGCAACTCTAACTCGGAGTCGTGGCACGGGGAAGAGACGTATTATTATTTCCTAATTGGGCCATTATTCACAAAAGTAAGACCACGTGACTGTGGTACGCTCACCGCCATGGGACGCCATCGACGATCATAGTATTTACACGCCCGTGTTGTTTCTCTTGCCTATGCGTTACTTTCTTCGCGACTCGTGGATTATGTATATGTATATATTGTGCATAATGGCGAAGCATCACGCATTCACCGTTTTCTTTTTAATATACTTTTCCATGGTTCTTACGATATTGAATTACTTGAGATTATGTTATACAACAATTTTATTATAATGTAATATGTCGAGCGACATAAAGAGGTAAAGAGTAATACAGAAATATATATCATAAGACTAATATAGATATTTGGGGGGTGAATACATTACAATAGAGACATAGAGAGTATAGTATTCTCCTTCGTGTTCGACAAGCAATTATCGCCTTTCGCAAGCACCGACCGAAATCTAGTCGGTACGCAGGCTTAGCTTTAATAAATAATCGCCATACGGGCCGGTATATACATAGTTCCAATTAATAATTCATACGCGAACGTAATGGGTGGCCTCGCGGGCTACATGCCCTTATTAGCATATACGTAAATTAAGAGGCCGGTCAATTATAATAATTGTGTAATTACGATAATTACCGGTCCAGGCTATCTCTCATTCTCGAGTGTGCTTCTCGCCCTTTACCTTTGCCCTCTGTTCTATCAGCACGTTACCCTCGCCTTCGTCGAGATATCGTAACGAGGTCGTCCGCATGCATGCATGCGTGCACGTGTATACTTATGTACTTTGCGGCGTTTAAAATATTCCCGCAAGATAAAATTGTTTTCAGTAATTTTTCGCACCCCAGATTAACTGCTATGTAACCTTGAGAATGATTGCACCGGCCAAGGGGTGAAATAGCGACAACGTGAACGAATTATTGGCAGGTCAATTTGGTAAATATGTAGAGAACGATGCGAATTATATGTTACCATGGATTTTGGAACTTTTATTTATTAAAAAAAAAAGTAGCCTAATTATAATTTATTCCTCTACTCTATTATTGGAGTCTGTATATTACCCACATTTACTAACGTATTTAAAAAGCAGATTATATGTATAGCAGTTTTTATTTTTCTCTTCTCGGTGTCTGATTACCATTGTCTCTCACTATATCTAAAGACAACGCTAACTGTATCGTAATTAATTGCACGATTCCAAAATCATTTGCAGCAATACACGCTAACTATTATTCGATTCGTTTCCCAAGCGAAACGTAGGTCGAAATCACCCAGAAATCGGCGACAACATCTGGAACGTCGGAAAGGAGCGTAATCAGTCGCATGGAGCTGCCGCGAAATATAGACGCTGATAGATCAAACAAACGCAGGATTGGATTATTTTTATCGTTGTTAATGGGGATGGGTCTGGCCAGGTTTCATTTCACAAAGCCCGGCGCCAAAATCAATTCCCATCGCTGTGATCCCCTCCCTCTTTGAATCTCCTGCTCGATCAGCTCTTCGCTAGGCTACCCTCGTATAGTCTGCTTCATACCTGTACATCGAATTTCTATTTATATACATACATTTATATATTTACGGGCACCTCAGTCGTTATATATATATACATATATATATTCATGCATCTACATACACATATGTATATATGTATTTTCAATTTCCACGTACAGAACGAACAGGTATCCATTCGTTTGTGCGATTCATGGGAATCATTTGAGCGAGCCTCACCCCTGTTAATGTCGGCTCTCACGCACCATCATCATCCGCGTTCGCTACGTAAACCGTCCAATAATCGCTGGACAATTGCTGGGAACTATTCACATTGTTCTAGTACCGGAGAAATATCTCGAGGAATTATACGAAAGTTTGTTAACGAAATTTTCGATGGTCAAGGATATTCTCTTGCGATACACATTTTTGTATTTAATTTACCCTATCGTGGAATTTTCATAGTTCTAAAAACTAGATGGTCGCGTGTAAATTTCAATCGAAGTTGCTTGGTTTCTGTATGCATGTAGGCGCAATTCGAAACAATGGGAAAGGACACGAATATCTCTTCCATCCTCGAATTCGTCGGCGAACAATTTTCACCAATGTTCCACACTTTTTAAAGTTCAAAACGAAGCGGCCCGGAATAGCACTTTATCGCGCTCACCGCCCGCGGGCAGGAAACTATCGTTTATCTTCAAACACTTGGAACGTCAAACACAATTGATCCGGAGACGGGTCGACTCGTTTGTTTTTCGAAATGGCCCAAGGGGGGGCGGGCCGTTTATAGGGTGAAATCGATACATCGATCCCGGCACGAATGGAGGAGGCCTCGTGAATAATTCGACGAAAGACAAAACTGATACCGCGATCGGCCGTGTGCCGTGTCAACAGAAATCTTGGCAATGGAAGGTACACAGTCAAATATTTGAGGCGGACTGTCGAATTTGAAAAATATCGTCAGCGACAGTCTGTCGTGCAGGTCGATGGAATGTTTAATTCACGGCGTGGGCGGGGGGTTGGGCGACGGCGTGACAATCCCACAGAAGTCTGCATAAATCCCTTTTCCACTGTTCGACCTCTCTCGCTCTTCTTTCGTGTTCGCAGTGTTTGCACTACCTCTTGCCCTTCTGACTACGTTTCGAGTGGCCAAAATCGCCACTCGATTCTCATCGAGCCGAGGGCGGTACTCGACAGCCGCTTTTGTTCGATGGCCGTTTCGTTTTACAAACTAGCGCGGTTCGGGCTTCGTTCCCCGTTTCGGCTTTCTATTACACAAATTTATAACTGATTCGCGACCAACTGGAGCCACAACGCTTTCAGGTGGATCTCGTTCAGTAATTTAGTCCTCCTGTTCGGCATTCTGTGTAAATTAACCCTTTTCTACGTCATTCTTGCAGCCGAGAATGTTTCTAGCGCACAAAGCATACGGCGAGCTCTATAATTATGGGAGAGATGGTCGCATGCACGCGTAGATACTCTATTTAACTGGCAAGAAAAGGTTGCCTGAAGGGGGTACTTGTGTTTTGATTTGAATGTCATTATTTGGTTCCTTTTTGGCAATTTTTTTTATTCAGAAAAGTGCTTTCGTTAAACTTTTACACTTAAAAATGTGTTTACAATAGAGAAATTAAGAACGCTGTACTTTTTGAAATAAAATATACGATGATTTCAATGGGGCAGTATATTATATCTTATCAATTTGCAAATATTCATTATCCGTAGGAGGTAACAGTTACAGATTTTGTTTTATTGCGAGTGAAGTTCAATTCCTCAAAGGGATGGTAAAGTGAATAAATGCACTGAAAAGAATTTCAGTCCACGTTCCTGACGAAATAATTATCCAGTTCCCGTTGACACGCACGTTTCACTTGGAATTTCTTATACTACTTAACTTCCCCTCAATTCCCTATTTCTCTATAATAGCATAATACCAACCAGCTACGAAGGAAGGATGTAGGATATATCTTTCGCTCTCAAGTGCGTAAAAAAATTTATCTCGCGCAGGTACAGTAAGTGAGAGTCGGTTTCTCTTAACGAACCAGAAACTCCCCCTTCAACGGGAGTAAGGGTGCTCGCAGACAAAACTACGGCTATCAGATACGGAAAGAAAAACCCCTTCTGTCTAGAATCCCACCTTTTAACGGTCACTTTCTCACGGTACTGCAGACTCTTTGACGCGGTAACGCGGCATCCACGCGCCTGTTCTCGCCTAATCGGAACTTTATACCCTTATCCGAGGGAATAAAGGGGTCTGTTTGCCTCCTCCCTCCTGGTGCCGCGAAATATTCGCCGGTATGGAACATTTAACGCCGCGCACCGGGCCGTATCAGTAAAAACGACGATGAGCGGCGAGCGATAGGAAGGGAATCAGCGAAAGGCAGACAAGGAATGCCGTGAGGGGGTGCAAACTTGTGTTTGTACCCCACACCCGAAACCTGTATATTCTCTGTGAAATTCACCTGGTTTATATTTTCTGTCGTTTCCGGCGCATCGCGTAACTTTCTCTCCCTCTGCCACGTAGCACCATCTTTCTCTGTAACACACACACGAACCACGCCAACCCACTGCCAACCCCCTCTCGCCCCCCGTCCCGTGTCGTTCCACAGTGCCCAGCACAGGGATTTTTATGGGAATAATCCACCCACTCGCGGGCACGGTACTGACACTTGTTTTATCCGTCGCTGAACGACGTTCCATGCTCTCCCGTGTTCTGCCACTTTTGATACGAGGAACGGCACGAACACACGACGGCTGGGTTGCCAGCCCGGGGGGAGGGGGCTGGGTCATCGGTGACAGGGCTGGTGCGTAAACGGTTTTTTTTATTTCGCCGCTTTTCCACGGTGCGGCGATCAAATCCCGCAGCTGTACGCGATGCGCCGTGTAATCGTTTGTTAATTGTCGCGAAACGTTTCGCAGGTGGTTTCTTTTTTTGTTTGGAAGGAGAAGCGGTGAAAATGGTCACTTGCTCTCGTCGTGGATATTCTTTGGAGGGGATCGTATTAGTTGGCTCGTTAAACGACGCGACAAACTGTATCGTGCCGATCGATCGAAGTGAGTCGATTTACTGGCCGAGTGGCGCGATAAATGGGAGAGTAAGTGGACGTAATTGTGGGTACCTGTGGTTGGATATCGTTGTTTATTTAAAGGTTGACTGTATACCAAAGAAAGTCCGGCAGTGTTGCTATTTCTGACTGTATTAAATGAATTTTGTGGACGAAACAAGCGAAACGATACAATATTAAATAGAATATGAAAGCAGAAAAATATGAAGCCGCAGTGGGAAAAATTAATATTAATTTTCGGTAACATTTAATACTACGAAAGAAACGCAATTCTTTTACTTATATCACACTTTCAAGTAAGATCCTCACGTGTAATAAATTTTTCTTCGCCAAAAATACGATACCGTTTCGCCTCGAAATTCTCCTATTCGATTCCCCGGAATTGTAAAGCATCGCGCGACAAGCCGGCGGTATTTCTTATCGTCGTTTTTCCCTCTGCGTATTCAGCGACCGGTGTAACGGCGGACTAAGGTGGATAATGCCCGGTCGGGTGCAGATTCGCGGAAGGAGAGTTTCCCTTCGTTCCCAGTATCCGGGGAAACTTTATTGTTGGCATATTTTCAAAAATTCACGATCGTCGCTAAGCCGTCGTTCCACAGGCACTAAACGTTCCGCAAACGGCCACCGCGAATGTAATTTCTACGCGGCTTTAGCTGCGTTTTACAGGGCACCGCCGAAACCTGAGGATATTTCACGGTTTCCGTGGGACGATCGAAACGGTACGTCGGAACGTTTATCGGGCGTTCTCTGCTAACTTCCGGCGGAGTAAACGCGCGAGAGGGCACGTAACATTTGCGTCCGTTTCCCCGTTGCCATTATCATACTACATTTTCTACCTTTACCTAATATTCGGATGATTCCTTTTCATACTTTATTGACGCTCTCGTGAAACGTTTATCGGCGTCAGTTAGATGAACCACGAAAAATTATTAGCAGCGATGCCATGAAGATGTAGATGTCGTTCCCAATCATTTAAATCGAACACAATTTTGTCATCACCTTTCACGGCCTTTAAATATAATTGGTCCTATCCCTTCGTCTGCTCAATGAACAAAAACGTAAGCCGCCGAAAGTAAATTCAAGTCGACTCGCCGTCGTGCTCGTCTCTCCTTAATCCTGAATCATTTATCATTCGCACGAACACGTCGCAAACGTGCGTCTAGACTCCTGACTTGTTTATGACGGCGGTCCCTGGTGCAGCTTCATTTCACCTTCGCGCCTCATATGGACAGAGCAAATAACTTTTCTCGATAGTCGGGGCTCGCGCACGCTTTCTCGAAGGAGGGCAAACAGGGCGCCGTAGAGGAGGAGAAGAAAAAAATGCCGCGCACTCCGTCTGTCTGGTGTCTTTCTTTGCGTTCCGCAAGAGAAACGAAGTCGGGGGAGCAAGCAACAGCGGGGCAGAAATTCATTCGTAATTCATGAGTATCGAGCCGACGTTGCCGTCAAAACTTTGGATATTCGTCCGTCAAACGTTTCTCCCGTCAACTTTCCCCGAGTGTCTAAAGCCACCTACCCCTCCAGTCCTCGTCCAGCTGACGGCTCTTCCAGGAGAAAATGATAACCTTGTTTTCGACCACTTTGCGCCGGGCCCAGCCCCCACGTACGAGTTTCACGAACTACCCTCTCATTCTCCTCCTCCCCTTTACCCGCGTGTGTACCTGACGTAATCGTGTTATCTTCCACATTCTACTCCTCCGTTGCTCCTTTCCACCTGCGTTTTTCCCGACGAAGCCAGCCGCGTCAGGATAACATCGGAATCGCTCTACGTGACCGCCGATCCGCGACAGTTCCAAGATCACGTAGCCGCCGCGCATTCGCGTCAATTTAGCTCCATTTACCGGGGGACTTGGCTGGATTAAATTCTAATGCTTTTTCCTCGCGTTCGTCCTCGATACTTTTTGTTCATCCACTGTCTGCAATTTTCCCCCGCCCATTGCCTGTTATTATTTCCTTGCCACGTTTCGTGTCATCGTCCCATTTGCTGCATTATATTATTCTGAAGTGTACAGGGACGATTCTAGGATCAGCGATCAAAAAATGGTATTAACGAAATTTGTCGATTCTCTCCGATCAATTCGTCAATTCTTATTTTTAATAAAAAAAAAATCGCCAATCGTACAAACGCGATAATTTTGATTTTCCGCAGTAGACCAGACGCCCCTTCAATTCTTGTTCTTCGCGAGGAAATTTGTTTTTCCTCTTCTCTGGGGTTTCGCTCGCTGTTACTACAGTGTTCTGTTCAATCAAGTTAATAAGTGAACCGCGATCCAGCGAACGGGCCGCGAGTTCGAACGACGACAGCGCATGGTCTGCCGTCCCAGATGGGCAACGAGTGAAACTCCGTTCCGAACGCCGTGGCGGGTGGATTCGAAGAAAAAGGCGGAGGAAATGTGCGCGTATGTGCACATGGAGCTGGAACGAGATAGCGTGCACGTAGGTATTCCACGGCGAAGAAGTCGAACTTGCTGCCCAAGGCGTCGTCGTTGTCTGTTCGCCGCGCTCTGTACTTACCGCGAAATGAATCAAGTCTCTGCATCCAAGGCGGGCAGGTGCTTATTACTCACTCGTAGAGGCCTCACAGCCTTCTTTCTTTCCACCTTCGCCCCTGTCTCCTCTTTTTCTTCCTCCTTTCTTCTCCGTATATCCTTTGCGCGGTACCACCCCTCGCCCTCCGGCCTCTTTTGCTTCAGAAACTCCTCCCTTTATCGCTCGCGTCCTGAACGCTTAGGAAAAGGATGTCGCGGTTCGCGAGATAATCGCTACGTGAGAATAATGTTCACAGACCGAACTACTCGGCTATGTTCACTGGAGACAAACGTTTGGTTTCCCCCGTTTCGGTGCTTCCACTGATATTCCCGACTTCCTGGTTACACGGATGCACTTGTCGCGACGATTTACCATTCGGTTACAAACGGAGAGTGTTGTCTTTCATGCGGGAGGCGGGAGAATTGTTTTTAGGTGAGGTTTATTATTTAGGAGGAATTCGGCTTTAATCGAAAGCGAAGTAATCAAAATCGCGAGCCGTACAGTGCGATGTTCGCGATGTCGGATTACCTGAGTACCCGTTGCCGAGTACTCGAGAAGCCCCCGAAATATTACGAACCGCCGATGATTATCGCGCGCATTAAGCTAACGAAGCGGTGCCTTAAAGGGAATATAAGGCAGCGGGAATATACCAGCTACGGTTTTAGTGTACGCAAGCGTCCCGTGCATGTCAGATAGTCCTTTGAAAACGGAAGGCAGCCGTGTCGTAGGTCTTCCAGCGTGTGTATGGAGCGGTATGCGCAAGGAGGGCATAAACCGAGACAATAGCCGCCTTAGGGCATTCGAGATGACCGCCATTAGGCGAGCGTCTCTCGTCTCTCCCTTGTTCCGTTCGCTTCGTGCCTCCATCCCTTCGACGAACGACAAACTCCTCGACGACTGGCATGAAATTTCGCGCCAGCCGATCTGTGTAAACACTCTGTTTTAAACGCGGGATACTTTCGTGACGCGTTCACATTCGAATTTGTCCTTTGGTACGATCCGTGGGATATTGGCGAACACGTTTCTGGAAATTGAGGAAATGCGATTTCATTTATTATCATTTTCAATGGCTGTACGCGATGTTAATATAGATGTATTTAATTCGTTTGGAATTAAAGACCAACAGATTTAGATACTTGCACACTAAGGTACTGAAAGGAATATACAATACAATAGTTAAATCAGTTTAGTACAATCAAAGTGGATCGCACATTGGCAGAACAAATGCGAAGTGCATACATTGATCAACAAGTCGGTGCGCCAGAAAAAATAGTTAAACACAAAATCACATATCTCCCGTATGCCTGGACTATAATTTTCATTGAAGATTTATTAAAACTTTTTTTTCCCACATACCCACGACAGTACCATCCCTGTACCTGTAATCCCAGTCGTCCGTTCGAATGAGAGATTGGCTTGCTAGAACAGAGGGTGCACATACTACGTAGAAGAGCAGAACTTCGCCTGGAGGGACGATTTCGATCTCTCGAACTATCATCCGCTGCGCAGCCATAAGCTGGTTTGTGTACCTATCGCGCGTTACCTGCTGGGGGGTGCTTTCTATCGGCGATGTAGCCGCGCGTAATAACCGCGAACGGTTCGTTTCGTGGATCAGATTAGAGGGACCCACTGTGGCGTACGTTCGCGTATTAGATCCTCCTGAGTGCGGTGGGCAGAGATTTTATCGTGGCGACGGTAAAGAGGAAGTCAGCCCCCTCGGACCCTCGATCGGACACTTTCGGCTGCCCTATAAAACGGCTCGATTAACTGCTTACACCTATGCCATGGGATAAGACAGATAATCTCGATTTCGTCGCCGGTTTCCCGTAGGATTTCCTCCGGTTCTAGGTTCGATTTCGGACGTGTCGAAAGTCTTTTATCCTTCAGTCACATTACCAGGGATTTGTGACGGAGACCGGTGGCTCGAGAAGTTTCATTTTCTTTGGGAAGGGCTGGATGTACGTGCTCCTGGTTGGATTGGTGCTGGAGTTGTCGAGAATTCGAAATGTCCGAGTGTTCATTCTTATTTTATTTGGAAACATTTAGAGTAACGCTTTGAGAACGATAAATTCGTAAAATACGATTTTCGCTTCGGACAATAATTTCCACTGAATAATAGTTTCTACTGGAAATACCGGAGGAAAGCTTTGAGCTACTGCTGATTTCCAGTTAATGTCTTTTGAAAGAACAATCTTCATTCAGGCAAGGGAACGAGCGTTGACGTTTCCAACTTGTAAGCAGCTTTGATAGTTTCTTCACGCCCCCGTGTAAGACACAGAGACATTTTGTAGGGCAGTATTTCAATCGGCGAATGGTAGACGAGCCGTGTGTACAGGGTAAAGAATTAACCGGAACATCGCGAAATTGCCGCGGGGCTTCACTTTGACGGCCGATCACCGCCGAAGGGTGAATGATACGAACAAACTAGCGCGGTATTATATTTCAATCACGTTTGTGCAGCCTTTGATTACTCGCGATTCGAGAGGCGACGCTAACTGAGAGACTAACGAACGATCTCTCTGATATTATTGATCGAGTTGTCTAACAATTTTACACGCTCCTCTGCCCTTTCCCTGTTGTTCCACACACGCCGCTGATGACTTTAGTGTCTTCTTTGCGATGCAAATAATTCTTTTCGCGCGATACATTTTTTTCCATATTGTATACCAATGAGTAGGAAATTTGTCATACAGTAGCAACGATGAAAATTGTTCCATTACAATCAATATACCTATCGAATACTCTTGCAATTTTTCTTCGTACTTGTCGTTGAAACTTACAATTGCAGTACTATTTAATATATTTTAATTTCCCCTAATTATTATTTATATATCCTACCAGATTATGTGGATCGTTTCTAAATACGACGTTCTAGCCGACAAGCCCACTAATCGAATCTATGTATCCCCAGCGAACGGTCTCTTGTTAAAGAGGAAACAATAGGATAAAAACGATTCGGGTACGGAACGCAGGAAAAATTTCGGATTTACGAGCAGTCCAGGCGTGGCTGGCGACACTGTCGTGTACTGCAAGTGAAACAAGCAAACGTAAAAAGCGACGGGATCGTACTAAGAGGCTAGAACCCAACCGTCTATCAATTTTCAAAATACAAAGAACGCTGTTTCCTTATTTATACATTTAATCTCGCATAATGCGTCATTTACAACCGGCATATTTAAGCGCATCAAAGCGCTCCTCCTTCGAAACTCGTTCGCCGTGTAAAAATTTCTCGAAAAGCTTTCTTCGGACCACCGTGAATGGCCCGCACCGGAAATACCGCATCCCCGTTGCAGTTCTCCCCCAACGTTCACTAATTTGCAGGTGAGAATGCTCGAGGAAGCAGCGAACGGAGTATCAAGAAGCAACCAGCCGACTTTTTTCAACCGTCTATGTGCCGTGTATCCAGGATAGCCGCGGAATCGGCGAATGAAAAAGAAGAAAAACGTTTCGCGAGGCTGCAACCGGCTACAGCCAGCTTCGGCTAAGAGGTAAGCCGATGATAGTCCCTCCTTTCCGCTAAAGACGGAACAATGGGGTAGATTTGCCGAGATCCGTTTTACGTCTGCTGGCCCCACGAATAAAATGAAGTAGAACATTCCGGCCGACTCAACGTGTTCGCCTTTTCCACGTAATACCGACCACATCCACCTGTATCTCTTCGTACACTCACTCTCGTCGTTCTACCTACTCGAGGAGAGATCGGAACGACGGCTTTTTGGGCTGAACATTTTCGTAGTTAAATACTGTGCTCCCCTCCTTCTCGCTCCTGTGCACTTTATACGTTGGATCTTTATTATCTTCAACCCTTTCTTTCTTTTTGTTTATTGCATACCACCCCTGCGTGTCTCTGTTCCCCGTTCCATCCGCGATCTCTCCTCTTCCTCTGCGACCTTTTCTCTCCCCGTTCACGTTCCTACGGGATCGTCCCGCTTACGGACGCACTTGTGCGCCCAACAGTGCAACAGGGAGGGAGATAGAGGGATAGAGGGAAAGGGTAAAAAAGCAAGATCCGTGAGTATAGATTCGGCATGAAGCACGCGAGCGAGTTTTTTAATCTTTCAATGGGCCTTCTATGCTCTGGAAAACTTGTTCTCTTTCTCGCGCATCGGCTGCTCCTTCTATTCGATCTTTGTCGCTCCTCGATATTCATCCCCTGCCTCTGTCTGTCTGTCTGTCTTCTTCTCCTCTCTACCGATTCTGCAAAATCCCTCTCGAAAGTTCGCCCCACTTCAACCCTAGCTGCGACCGCTCGGCTGCCTGTCTCTCGATATATTTACATATTTTCGTGATATTTCGCGACGTTAATCCCTGAGCCGGCCTCCGCCCCCTCTTCACTCCGACGAGTGCGAATTAAATGTGAAAACTCGCCTCCGGCCTTTTTATTTTTTGTGCTCTCTCTTCAACGGAGGTTTATTGTTAAATTCGCGCTCGGCTACGGCTTCCTCGCTCGACGATTTTATCTCCGAGCTTTTCTATCGTTTCCCCTCTGCCCCGTTCGCACGCTATGCACTACTATCTGTCATTTTTGTCCGTACTTCTTCTACTCCGTTTTTTCTTCTTCGTCATTTTTCTTTTTTTAGCTGCAAAGGTACGTCGATGCTTGTTGTTGCGTCGTTGTCGTTGTTGCCGGTACTTCTTCTCGCTGTTCTTGCCTGTTTTGTCTGTTTTCCTTTTTTTTTGCACGCATCAGCGACAATTACGAAGGAGTCTGTTCGGTCGAAAAGCTCAGCGGCGTTTATTTGATCTGTCTCTACTTGAACGTTTCGCGGAATTAAGGGAGAGAGCGGCGGTTAGGTCAATCGAATTTTATTCCAGAGTTTCGTGGAGTGACGGTAGTTATAAGCGTGGAATTATTCGCGAAAGTTTCTGCCCGTGGTTTTGAAATTATTTCGTGCGAATGCTTGGAGAATTCAGTAATTTGTGCGATTTAAATATAGCTATAGTCGGGGGGATAAAGATACTAAAGTTTAATGCAAAGGTAATAGAGTTCTTCTATTTTGCATATAAAAACGCATCTATTATATTAAATGATACAGCCGATTTTTCTTTTAGAAAATAATTTGTTCTATCGTAGATTTAGTCGCGAATGGAATAATTATTCTGAATATCCGGCTACTTCAAAATTATTTCGGCTATGGTTCTGGATTGTACAATATTACAGAATAGTATTCATCTTGTGTCAAACAAAAAAGTCTGCTGCTTTAAAAAAAATACATGAACTTTCTCAATTTCATGTAGCAAAATTGCCAAAGAAATAAGCAACATAGCACCGCATAAACGGAGCATATTCTGCTAAACATATTAATAGTAACATTCAAGCTATCTGCCACTGTGATTGGAGAAGATCATTCGTGGTAGCGACCCTGCTCTTCACAATTTAACGCAGAGGCTGCACCGGAAGGCAGAAGAAGATCCACGAAGCCGGAACTCGTCTCGTGGTGAGATCTTTTGCATGAAATGCGTGGTCCCAGAGGGACGACACCCTTTTCGAATCTAGAATATCGACCACATGCTTCGCAGCCGACAGCATCTGCATGGTTTTCTTACAGGCGTAAAGTTTAGGTACTTTAAACTAACAAAGTTTCGAATAATAATGCCATAATGGTCTTAGCCCCTTAAGGTAGATTTATGCGTAGAACGTTTCCTCGTTTGCTTACGTAAAATGTTTTCATTTTCATACAAGATTCTTCAAATACTGTATCTATTTGCAGATCTTATTACAGATTTACAGAATATTAAGTTTGATTGAAAATGAAGTTTCTCAAGTTGGCGGCTGAATTTTGCACGAGAACAAACGAACAGAAATAGTTATCGTCTGTATTAATATCAAATTGATATATGGAACACTTTCTTATAAAATTGGCGATCTTGGTCGTTTTTAAGTTTTTTCGAAACGCACGGAGAACAAGAATAGGAGGCGTAGCTTCGTTCCAGCCACGATTCCAACGCGTAAAGAGCGCAATTTCGAAGATTAAAAAAGAGACCTGCACGATGAATGCGCTCGGTTCTTACCGATTTTAATGAGCCCCGCCACGAATCTCTGCGTTAATCCGGCGCGTAATCGCGGCCATGCCAATTGTTCGACGGCAATTGAATCGCAAACGGGCAAACAATAAGCAAATTATATTTCCGAAAGTACCCTCGTTTAGAAAATTAACCGCGGTAAAAAGCGGCTGAAAGCGGCCGTTCAGCGAATTTCCACGGTAATTCGCGTCTTTGGACGGAGAAAACAAAACGCGGAGAGAAAAGAGAAAGGGTGAAAGAAAGGGAAGGGGGCTCGAGAACTTGTATTTTCCCACAGCTTTTTATCGACCTCATTCTATGCCGCTCAAAGTGAAAAAAAAAAGGAAGAGGGAAAGAGGATGGAGAGAGGGGAACGAGGTTCTTTTCGAACTCGACTTTATTCTGCGTCATTCAGCCGCTTTCGAGTTGCCGCTGTTTCACTTCCGGCCGATGATCGTGCAACGGATGAACATTTTGTCTTTTGCAATTCATAAGCTGAAAACCTCGTGGCAAGCGGAAGGCGGAAGAGCACCCTCTATCCGTTTGTTTCGCGAAACTATCAGCCACTTATCTAGAGTAAGTAGGCTAGTGGCATAGGAAAATTACGAACAATGCTGTGTTTAACGTTTCGATGGAGAAACGGGACCAACTGTTTTAAGTAGACGGAGATGCTTCGCCGGTTGTAAATGTGCGATTACATATAACGATTATATGTATCGTATCCATTAACATTTGATAACAACAAAAAATGAATATTTACCAACCTGAACTCGATATGATAATAATAATAATAATAGTAATAACAACATCAAATTGTGCAGTGGTAATTAAATAAAAACTGAAAACTACTTGGAAATGAGAATAAAATGTAACGTAACTCGTTTAACTAATAAAGAATCCATCCCAAAAAGACGCGATTGAAGTTACCATTACCGCCAATATAAACCGAGTCTAAATTGTAATAAACAAATAATAAAAATAGTATCAGCAGATGCATTCGATTATTCATCTTCAAAATAAACTAAACCCTATAAATCTTCCCCCACAGCTCAACATTTGCGACTTATTAACGAAACTAAAATTGCGCAATCCGCGATTACGTGCGACACGCGTACCACAGGTGGCGGAGTTTTACAAAGTGACGATCCCCCGCTGTAGTAAACCCGTCGGGCTTGTAGTAATCTCGTTAATGAAGTCTCTTCGGGTACCAGGATGGCTCTCATGCATCTCATCTTATCTCGTTGTCTTCTCCATTCGTCTCCTCGTTATCGTTGAATCGCTCGTAAATCGAGCATGCTCGTAGAGGCCTCGTTCAGGTTGTTCGCTTCGGGGGAATCGATATCGCTCTTCTCGTGTCTGTGGGATGGAGGACTCGACTTGATCGTACAAACCGGAGCCCTCGAGATCGCTCTTTGACTCCGCAGTCCCTCGAATCCTCTCCCCTTTTATCAGATCGCGTCACGGGGTGAAAGCTAAACGAATAGGTAGACCGATCGCTCTAGTTCGATCAGACGTTGGACACTACGAAAAATCGGCTTCCACGGATGGTCTACGACTTTTCTTGGTGGCAATCTCGCTCTTGTGATTTTCAACATTTCCCTTTTCGTCCGTTTTATTTATTTATAGTAGTAGTGTCAAGCGTACATTTGCAGCTATAATTTACGTGTATAGCTTGTTCAGATAGCTTACAATTCATATTTAAATACCCGACGAGGATATCCATATTTTATACACGGACTTCTTTTTCATAATTTTGTCAATAATATTAAAACACGCGTTTGGCAAATTACACCTCCCGGTACTTAAATGCGATCTACATTTCGTTAATAAGGCAGACAAAACGCACCACAAAGCGTAAATATCAAATTCTCGCTACGAAGGAACAATACAGTCACAGTAGATACTTCCCGTGACCACACAGACAGAAC
This sequence comes from Nomada ferruginata, assembly GCA_963583965.1. Lineage (NCBI taxonomy): Eukaryota > Metazoa > Arthropoda > Insecta > Hymenoptera > Apidae > Nomada > Nomada ferruginata. The sequence goes on along the minus strand of OY757214.1, from coordinate 7,115,055 downwards.
TACTCACAAGGAAACATATTCAGATGTTAATCTCCGATTTTGATGAAACTTATGTGAGATATAGTTCTTTGAAAAATATTTGACACGTATTTTTTTTTATCGGCAACCATCCACTTTGACGGGGTGAAAACAGCCCTCAAAGTTGGGGGTCAAAACCATATTTTTTGAGATATCTCGGAAACCAGAGGTCGACTACATTTCCCATTGAAAAACACACAATTTAAAAAAAAAATTTAGTTTTTTCGACCTCTGGTTTCCGAGATATCTCAAAAAATATGGTTTTGACCCCCAACTTTGAGGGCTGTTTTCACCCCTTCAAAGTGGATGGTTGCCGATAAAAAAAAATACGTGTCAAATATTTTTCAAAGAACTATATCTCACATAAGTTTCATCAAAATCGGAGATTAACATCTGAATATGTTCCCTTGTCAGCACCAAGCACTGTAAACGCTCAACACTCTTCCTGATACGCCTCTCGAACCCGGCGTAAAAACGTTAGCAGAAATTTCGTCAGCCACTGTTCGACCCATTATAAAAATTTCAAGCCAAAGAGGGAGCCGTGGGCCAAGGTGCGCGTGTACATCGAACAATAGGAGTGTCTCTATTGAAAAACAATGGCCGTGGCGCATTAGCTAAATCGTGCGAACGATGAACTCCGTTCCACGGGCGAATCCCGTGTCCCGCTGGGCGGTTCAAAAATAAAAGGAATAATTTTAGTCTACGTATATCCCCGGGCATGGCGGATATCATTGTTGGATAGGACGACTCCGGCTTATTAGAATAATACGGTCGCAGTACGTTCTACTGGAAAGGGGCGATGGCCGGCTAAATACGAAGGTAATTGTTCGAGGGATTGTTGTTCCACGTTATTCTTATGTAAATCTTGACCAAACCTTCCGTGAACGTATAGAGCAGGGGCTGGGGGATGGAAGTCGCTGAAACGAGGCAGGGGGATAGAGAGAGGGATAAAGGGGAGGGGATAGGGTGCGAGAGTGCCTACGAATATTTGCACGGGGTAATTATTTCGTCCCCGGAGGAAAGCCGGATTTCCGCCGGAGAGTTTTCCACGTGTTATTTTGCGCCACGGCACTCGGCCTCATTATATAAGCCATTGTTCTTTCCCTTAGCGCCTCGACGACTTAACCGTGTCCCGCGAGCCGATCCACCCTGGACTGGACCCCGGCTTTCGTTTAGGGTGGGCCATTTTATGCTTTTCGAGTGTCCTTTCAGCTTTTCGCTTATACGTGTACGTATGATTAAAGGGGTGAACGATATAAATCGTTTAAATTGATTAGAGGGTAGTTATTTTACGTGCACCTATATATCTGTCTGCGTTGGTTGTTTTTATAAATGTCACGAAGTTTGTTCACGTGGAGTAGGAAAAAAATAAAGGGGGAAGAACGTGTCATGTGCGCGTAATACTCTGACGTTTCGAATAATTCATGTCCAGAACACGGTGGTGAAGTAACGTTTGCTTTTTTTCAGCCTCATGGCAGGGCCATTGTTGGCCACTGTCTAGCGTGCCTGCGAATTCACCCCCTTAGTTAATATATTACAGTATTTTTCCTGCTATTCCCTGCTTGCCCCGTGACGTACAGGCTTTCACGATTTTCGGAATAATTTTATTTAAAATTTTCTCGTGGGAATAATTTGGGTCATACGAACATTGCTCGCGTGAATAATCAAACTATTCGCTGGATTTTAGGATAGTTTACTTGCACTTAATATAGTACACTATTCGTTAAACAAAAAATCAAATTTGCTCTTTGGAATATATTAAGCGAACAATTTTATATATTGCATGTCTTCGTGGTTTAGAAATTATTTATTAAAAAATTCTTGCACCAAGATTGCCATCTTGATTTAACTTTAATAATAATCATATTCACTACCTCTCCATTTAGTATTCTCCTTAAAAAATGAGAGGAATGAAATTGATCTGAAGTTTAACAACCACTTTGCACGCGAAGTGCAGTTGATCTTTCCAATTCCCCAGTTACAGATAAACGATAGTGCAGAAGTTAATGGTAGCGTTATTCGATATTGCGTGAGCTTTTGAAGCAAGAACGATGGCCGTACGTCTGTCACGTAGGTTATCCACTGCCGTAGGTGGTTAGCTACGACTTGTGCTGAAACGAGCAAAGTCGATTACCTTGGCCCTTACGTGGCACGCCGGAAGCCAGTCGGACATCAAAGTGCCGCGTCTGGCTTCCTGGATAATTAATTCCTCCCGCTGCCAACTTTCATAGAGAGCATCGTAACTGTCCCTCCGACGGGGCATCATCGAATTATGCCATGGAAAGCAAAAAGCGAACAACGCTAACCACCTAATCATAAATCAAAGTTTAATTAGATTTATGGTTTTGCTGTCAGCGAATGCTGTTCTCCCCCTTACTATTGAATCCCTTTATGCCCTTTACTATATTTTTCAAACTGATCGTCGACAAACTATTGCAATGCAAATAAACGACAGTTAAATTGTATCGAATGGATATATGCTTTACGTATATCCAACTAATATTTCGATATTCCATACATCCGCGTAAAAATATTCTCCCCGTTTCTTCCCCCGATTTTATAATATTAACGAAGTGATAACAATGCAAGGGCAATGCATGAATTATACTTGAACTAAGAAACTATAAGAACGATTCCGAACCGAACAATTAAAAATTATTTAAAGCATCAAATCATTATCCTTTCGCAACCAAACTCCCGTCAATTGCCTCCCAAGTTCCCCGGCCAGCCCATAAATTCATTGTTCCACCCAAAATATCTGAGAACTCTTTACACCGTCCAATATCCAATTATCGTCACCGAATTGGCTTATTCGTTGCGCGTATTACAAATTCGTCAGTGATTGGCCTATATTTCTCCTATTCTCAAGTCAACGGTGTCGTCTAGAACCGTTTCGACCATGCACGAAACGAAGATCAAGCAAGGGCAAAGTGGTGGGACGCAAGGTGATTACGAACATCATGCAGGTGCATTAATAGATTCTGTTCTCGTCGCGGTGACGATGGGGGAGGGTTGCCTTTCTGACCAACGGTGGGGGATGGACAAGGGGTACCGGGTGCAGAACGGCAAGGACATCGGGTCCAAGCAGGTGAACACAGTCGCCAATCACGAACCACTCCACGGATACTCTTGCGTCTCGCTCCTCCCTGAACGAGCTTGCGGAGGTGTGGTTTACACCTGCGCTTGCGCTGAACGCCCCGCCTCCCACACCTGCGGCTTTTCCGCGTTTCCACGAACGCTTTCCGCATTGTGGCTGGTGGGGCACAGATTCAGATTCGAGGAACCACGAGGTTTCGGCTGCCAGTGCTGTCTGGCCGAGACTGGGCGAATCTACTTTGGGGATACTATGGACGTTCCGTATGACGACAGTTCGAGTTCCGATGATTTCTTTGGCACGATGTTAGAGCAGCAGGGATGATGTTGGATACTTGTTGGAAAATTGTTTTATTTATGTCTGTATAATTAATAAGTATTGTAGATTTATATTGTTCTCGAAACGAGCATAGACGATTGTGGTTAAATAATTTCCAGGGATCGTGCGATATAGAAAAGGTTTTTATATTTGGTACGGACGTGGCAAATATTATTTCCATATTAGATGACTGAAATTCGGAATAAAATAATACAGATGGTTACACCTCCTCTTAGGTATCACTGTTTTGTATGAAAGTGGAATTTCAATGCGGTATTAGAACTTTCGTATAAAGAAATTTCCACTTACCATATACAATAGTTCACGCACGAATGCGAATGCACGGTGCATACCATTCAATACCGATCAATACCGATATTACTTCAATTGTACTAAAAGTAAAGTACGTATATGCGACTTCTTTTCAATCGTCCGTACCTGTGCTCCAGTATCAACGTTCATTCAATATCCATTGCTAAAACTCGAGGCTCGATCAAACGGCAATTATTAGCGATCGATAACACGAGGTCATACGCTTGCAATAACCGTGACATGTCAGACTCCGAAGCATGGCTCCGATCTTCGGTATTGTCTGAAATCGCATAAAAGTTTCAGCGGTAGCATTTAGGGGATACAATGGCACGGGCATTCAGAAATATCCCCCGAAGTAACGCAGACATGGAGTGAGAGAGAGAGAGGGTGAGCCGTGGAAATGGATCGTTTTCCCCCGTACAGCTGCCCCCTCCAGTCGCGACCAGGAGAAGGGTTGCGTTTAACGATGGCCTCCGCTAGATGGCACAGAGTTTTCCGTACACGGTGGTTCACAGTCGCTTCGCGGCGCCCAAACCGTGCGGTTGTCTGTCTCTGCTCGAAAAAAAGCCCGCCAGAAGCAGGCGAGCATCCGACGTTCTCCTTCGCTGCAAAAGCGCCAGATTGCCCCCCACAGTATCGTCGAATATCTTTCAACAATCGAAGCCGTTCGCATTCCTTTCGGTGCAAAGAGAAGAGAACGACCTTTCGCGACCGAACCAGCGAGTCTCTGGAGGTCTAGCAGCGCACGCCCGGTCGTTTCTGCTCCCGTCGTTTCAGTGAGCCGCGAGCGAGCGTCGCGGTGCCACGTGTCGTTCTATCGTTGCCGCGTATCACTGCAATTCATTCCGTATCTGACAAAGAAAGGGGTGGCGTTGTTGAAACGTTGAAAAAAGAAAGGGAGGATACATGTATATATAAGCTATTACTTTCAGAACATTTGGTTTGATGAACTATGGTACGCCGAACAGAGTTGCCTGGACGTTGAATGTTAATTTTAAATGGATTGGAAGATTGTCGTGATCGTGATCGACGGGCAGACGTCATTGTGATCGAGCCTGGTGCACGATCAGTAACGCGTCAATTACCCTTGCTCGCGCCACACTCCACGTCGGACGGCTCCGCTCGTGATCGCCACGTGGCCGTGTCGCGATCGATGAGTGGTTGCATCCCGCAAGCGGCCGAGAAAGCAGAGGAGATAAATCTAAGGAGGATCACTCGGAACTGGTGCTGCTAGGAAAACATCCTGCCAGCCAGAGTGAGTACCCTTGTCGATGATGAACGAAACTTGCAGCATATTGTACCTTGCCACATTCCACCCCTGTCCACCCCGTTTGCAACCCTTGCATTTGCGGCTGCTTTCGATGGCCCTTGAACTTGCTTCAATGCTGCTGCTGGGTAGATCTTTGTTTGTCGCATTAGCTTTAATGCGGCACTTTACCCATTTTGGGTTCGCCATCCGTATTACACGTTGTCTTGTTAATCATAATGCAGCTATTTAAATTTTACCGCGCCGAGAATTATGGAGGGAATTTCATAGAAATTAGAAAGCAATAATTGATAGTAATTATTGGTTTATTTGATTCAATATCTTGGTGATTCTTTTCAATTGATTAATTTTACACGCAAGGATTTCATGATAATGTAATAACAACCTTCTCGCGCCAAATAGATTATTTGAGTTCATCGATGGCCAATAGGTGTAGAAAAATTGCACATTACGGAGGAGCAATTTCGAGAACTTATCTGCCGTTTACCGGTGCATCATCGATCTAATTGCATCGATTGTTAGTAAACCGCGCGAAGAGACTAGATTGAGGTTCGCGCGTACGGGCTTAGCCCTTTAAATGACTTAGCAGACAATTTGCCCATTAACTCAGCCAGTCTCTAGCCGTAATGGAAGCCATTGTTCGACCTATCTTGTCAGTAATACACCACGCTTCTCTGTGATTGTGTACGTGCGTGCTCGGGTACACGTATTACAGGTAGAGGCTGCCGCGTGCACGCACGAGGACATCGGGACACTTGCGATATCGGGTAGCCGACATTGTGTGTCGAGATGAGATCGTCTCATTATGATTACGTTAATTAGTTTAACGCATTATGGCCCGGTAGCCCCTAAGAAGGTTCGGACGAAATGCAATGTCATTGTTTCCGGAAGCTGAGGGTGAAGGGAATGAAATACGGAGGACGACCCAAACATTATTGCCAGATATAAATCGTCATTACTGTTATAATTACCATCGCTACTACTATCGTCGTAATCATCGTTATTAATATTATCGTTGCTATTATGTTAATTTGACCGTGCAACAAAATTGTTCGACTATTAAACGCTAAGAGCCTAATAATGATGTAATGCATTCTGGTATTTATTTGTTAATCCTTTTCGGTGCAGTTTTTCTTGCATAATTGCTAAGTCTTTTAATTATTCGTCTGTTGCTCCTTTTGAGCAAAGAGCAGAGCAATGTATTCTGTAGATTGTGCACTTCGTTAGAGTAACCAATAGCAGGTACACTTTTTTCTGTGTTCCATCTGCGTTCATTTTTGGAACGACCTCTTTCTCGACAGGAAAACTGTTTTCGATTATATACGGCACTGGGTGGGACGATGCGTGCCGCGTGAAATTTTACGGAAAAGCCTGAGTGCCCGGAATTTCGATACGATTGCATTATTGTGCTCTTCAAAGCGAGAGTCAATCCGTTCCACGTTTTAGAAAGGCGAAAACGGCGTGCGGTTACAAAATATTTCTTACGTCCAAATCATAATTGCTATTATGAACAGGAAAGCAAAAATATTAGGCGGGCTAAGAAATGAATAATTCAGCACTTTCTACTCAATTAATATGCATACACACGATAATTGTATTAAATAATGCAATACCATTAAATCAATTAAATACAATGAAAAATTTGCTAATATCCCCTTCGACATCCCATAAATCTCCCCCCATAAACTATAAGCAACCCCAATCTCCAAGATTTTATCATCCACTAAAAATCTCGGATAGCAATATTTCCCATGCAAAACTCCATTCCCCTCTTTGTCAAAGCAACCTTACTTTAGCAACCCAAGCACGATTTATCTTCAACCCTATCAATTTTTCAATCTCCTACCTCCTTTTTCCATAAAGGCAAAAAAAAACAACAGACAAACTATTATTATCCAGAAAGCAATGAACAAATATCCAATCCAATACATGTATAGGAACATACCTATATAAAATACGAATTGTGGAAAATGTGGAAACATTTGGCCTATAGTTTTAACGGTCTTTAAACTTCTTCTGTTACATACTCACGTCACAACGCGACGCGTCAAACTACTTATTCTACATATTAGCAAGTTTCAATTTATTTCAATAGCTTCAGTGCAAATGCAGCCAGTGGTACGCGAGCATGCTTACGCCACTACAATTAATAAAATCCTTATGAAAAGGCATATATCAAATTTTCTATTACACAATATGTGAATACCGCGAATTCCAATAACGCGACGAATATCTGAGATTAATCGAGACCAACCTGTAACCCTTTCCGTCACCTGACAGCGTTGCTCCCGCAAAGCTAAAGCGGCATTCACATCGCTCTGGGGCACGCAGAAGCGGAAAGAGCGGTCGGACGACTTTCGCGCAAATCCTTCGCTGCGGGGACTCGCTTCCGGCGGAACCCGTGCTGGAAGGTGAGTTGGAACACAGAGGTGGGGGCGTGTCGGCGCCATCGGCGGGCGCAGAAGGCGCGAAAACGTCCTGTCGCGATTAGGCCAGCAGCTTACAGCAGAAGGTGGCACAGGACTATAAGCTGGACGGAGGCGCCGATCGCCGTGCGCGTGAACGAGGCCGCGAGGTGAACGAGGGAAAGAGGGAAAGAGAGACAGAGAGGGGAGAACGGTGGGCATAGTCGAGCAAAATCCTTGGAACGATCGCGGGACAGAGACGCAGCGAGAGGCACGAGTGGAGGCGAGGATAAAGATAAATCGAGCTCCTTGATTCGTAGGGCAGAAGGTCCTGGCGGAGGTGATCGTTGAAGGGTCGGGGGAAGAAATCGTTGAGCCATTTGTAAATGCATTGTGCGCAGGACGTTGATTGGACCACGCGATGATTTAACCCTTTGTACCCGATTGCTGGCTGGATTAGGTTGTTAGAGCCTTGTTCTTTTGGGTGGCTGATAGTGAGGAATGTATTGCTGTATAGCGCGCGATAGAAATGGCTATGCCCCTTTGGCTGATACTGAGAAGGTTGATTGGAGTGATTGGAGATTTTTCTGCGCTGCGTTCTTTATTATTATTGGTTTGCCATGGAGACGTTGGGTATGCGTGTGTGTCTGATTATGAATAGTTGCAGTTTTTATAGGAGGAGTTGATAAATGATTGTGGTAGTTGGAGTTATGTTTATCGCGAACGGAAAGTATTTCCAAGGTGTGAAAAAAAGATGCACAGTATATAAATCTCACGATATTTTCCTCCTTTCGAAATTTCTTTGGAGGTTTGGTCCTTAATTAATTAAATATAATAAAAAGAATCCAGCAACTTCGAGTTTCTCAATGATCCAGTAAATGTCAAAGAAGAAGATTACTCGAGCGTAGCTCGTAAAACTCTCAGAAGCCAAAGGGTTACAAGCTTCTCTGAATTTTTCTTTAAGTATCAACTGGAAGCTGGGAAGACCATTGTCCAAGATCGTTTAAGAATTTAATTTAATTTAATCGAACGTAGCCAGAACGATTGCACCGGGCCACTTGATTTTCGAACACATCAGTCGAATCTCGTCACGAAGAAGGAGCATATCGAGGTAGGTGAAACGAGAAGTTCGCGAATGAAGATTCTTCGGCCAGCGTTTATTGGATCGTGACAAGTGGGGAATGGGAGAAGGGTGCGACAGGGATGGAAGGCAAGGGAAGAGAAGCTGCGAAGGGCAGAGGGCACAGGCACTCCATAACATAGAAGATGAGCAGCTCTCATTAAAAGTCGAGTATTAATATTTTAACGGATACTCGACACTTTAACGGTGTTGCGGTGCCCAACCGAACATCTCACATTGAATCTTACAATTTCAGATCACACCATAAAACATTTTTAATACTGGTCTTTCTTAAACCTAATTACAACAATAGGAATTTCTCTAGGTCTTCATCCTTGTAAAAATAATAAAATTGTGTAGCATACGCCAGTCATAGTATTACGAATGAAAACGAGTTGATTTGCATGGGATAGAATATGTTTGCATATGAACTCTGAGCTGCCTCTATTTCCAATAAACACTTTAATATCCTCGCACGCAATTCTAATCTACAATCAATGTCTGTCATCCTACGTCTTCTCAGTCCATATTTAATTAAAACAATGATTCAAAATCGTCTTTTTTTCCGGTTATTATTGCACTATTTCCTTTGCACTACGATTATTGGAACGCCCGATACAGCGCGGCCTTCTGCGTTAGTACATTTAATCCCAGATCGATGTAATCGTTAGATAGCTCCGATTTTTACCCCGCACGATCTTATCCTATCCATTTACGTATCACGCCGGCCGCCAGGTCAACCAGATCGTCGCGATTCGCAAGAAAAATCGTCGAACTACATCCTAGATTACCCGGGGAAAAAGTACACGTGGGCGGAGAGGAGAGATGAAACAAATTGCGGCGGAGGCAATCGCGAGATAAAATGACGCGATAATCGCTTTACAGATTGACGGCGGGCCAACGTGGTTGAGCGAGCGTGTCACGTCGATGTAGCACCGTCGATCCTTTGGGGCTTACGAAAGCGACGCCTGTTTCCGCGACGCCTGAGCACCGCTGCGTCCGCTCATATTACATCCGGGATTAATATTAAATTTCACACGATGAGTGCAATTTCATTACCCCCCTCCAGTGAGCCTCTGTCGTTCCAGCAGCTTCGTTTCTTCGCCCTTTCAGCCGAATTCGTCGTCGCTCGCGTGTAGAGCACCATAGCGGGTCGCCTTCCGAGAGAAATTATTCGTCAACTTGTCGCAATAGAGGAAGACAAAAAAAATAATTGGATATGTTGATGCGGTTATCTCGATAGTTGGAATTGTTTGTTGGAAAATTGGTGGCTGAAATCGTCGGTGTTATTCGACGTACCAATATTAAGGATACGTACTAGAGTACTAGAGGATTGTTAATATTTGAAGTGTATATTCTATAGGGAAGGTGACTGTAATGGTCGCACTAGATTCCTCTTAATACGTGATCGTTAAATACGAAATGGAAATTAAATAGCTGCGCCGTAATTGTTGATCGTATGGGATAAACTTTTGCTCGACAGTGGCCCTTAATGGGATACAAATATTGAACGTGTTGGGATGCCCTTTACTTTACTTTCGGCTTGCGCGGCCCGATCAATATTTGACCCATTAAATGTTTGGCGGGGTCTGATAAGGATTAGGTGGACTTATCGTGCAATACACAATTTTCGAATTTCGTCGCAACGGGTTATTCCACTTTAAGCCAATCATACTACGACGATATAAATGCACGTTACAGTCGTCATTCGTTCGGTGGAAAAATTATTAAAAAATTACGAGTCCTCGGAGTGGACGATAAATTTCTGCGCTCGTCAAAACGATTACCTTCGCAAGTAAATTTATATTCGTACTGGACGTAACAATTATTGCAGTAAAAATGATATTTCCAACTCAGGAATAATGTAGCATGCGACCAGCCCGACACGCCAAGCTTTCAATATCTGTTCACCAGCAAATTGCCCCGCGAATCTCATTCTTTCATCCGCGTGTATCCGAAATTTGAACACGAAAGGAAAGACCTGCGCGGCCCGAAGCTCGCGTATAGCCGAAAGTTAGACATTAAATCTTCCACCTTTCGCGTTCGTTTGCACGACCTACAGGCACAGATGCGTCGGTCGTTCGTGCAGGTGCGTGTACGTGTATGATTTTACATGCGAGGTTTACGCGCGTGTAGGGCCGAGAGGGTTGACTGGCTCTCCAGTCGATCAATAGCACCCCCACGTTTGCGTCCCTGGGTGAATGCATGCGATAGGCACCCCATTGCTATGCCACCCCGAAAGCCACTTTATATTTTAGTGGGAATGTTCTACAACCCTTCGAAAGACACTCTCGAACCGGTTCGAACGGCGGCGACCGACGCATAGCGCCGCTACACTCTCTCCATTCGACGTTGCTTTCGAGTACCCGGATGAATATGACAAGGTCATTTCTCTTGTTTAATCCAGGTAATTAGCCTGCGCTTTCTTTTTCCCCCCCGTCCTCTGACTGCCATGGAAATCCATACCTTTGCCATTTTAACGAGGCCGCCACCGCGTCGCGCCGCTTTGATATGGGAAAGCAATTTTTGCTGCTTCGATTATCATCGGTATGCTTTCTTTCGCTGTTCCAGATTCTCGCGAAACAACGGCGAACGTTTAGAAATGGTCGTCAGTAAAGACTAGTTACCCTTTGAATGTTTATAGCCCTGCTTCCTTGCGACAGTACAATTAATAGGAGAAAATTGGGAATAATATATTGGTGCAAAGTGTTAGACACGGGTTGCTAATGATTGTGTTTACAGTTCAACGTTGAACCAGGACTATCGATTTTCCCCTATATTATAATTTGCGACCGGACAAAAGGGACCTGTTTAAAGAGGTGGCCGTGGGGTCACGGCAGCTTCAGCAATGAATTAAGGCCACGACATTAATCCTGGGGTAGCGGGAATGCTATCACGACATGTCGTAAATAACGACACTGGGCGAGGGCAAAAAGATCTCTAAAGAAATGTAAATTAAGGAATAAATTGATCCGTGCTGCTTGGTACCAGCGACACTCGCCACTAAACCGGCCTGAACGAGTGGCTTCTCGGCTCCGCGCCGCTTCTTGAACGCGGTTCGATTCAAACAGTCACGCAAAAAATTAATTTAGTTACGTCTTAAGAGGTTGTAGATTGTGTCGCAACTGCGACGTAATATTCCTCGATACAAGATAACGTTACACCGATAAGAGTAACAGGCTTACTACAGTAGACGCGCGAGCCTCCCCATCTGAAAACCTTTCGTGATAAAATAAAGAAGCAAAAAAAGAGGCAGAGGAAAAAAATTCATCATCCGTTCGCGTAAGGTTAGAAGCCTACGAAACAACGGGGATTCCCAGGGTGTCTTTCAGGGATGGTTAGAAACACGGTCGGCAAGACAGGTGACTGTAGCAGAATCATACTGTGTGTATATGGGTCACGTTTTCATCAAGACCTCGAGGTGCAGACGCGGTCTCAGTGATCCACTAAGGAAACGGAGAAAAGGATGAACACCATTGTTTTTTCGGCACACTTTCACCGACGCCGCTCCTCTCGAAGACAATACGTTCTTACTTGTAAACTCTCCTATGGTACTCTTGGTCCACCGGCCCACCCCTTACTCCCCCATCCCCGAACTACGTAACGTCACTCTGCTCATTAAGTAAATCACCATCGTCGCTTCCCCCGGCAAAGTGAAACTTCATTCTCAATATCTGCGCTGGCGCTGCCCAGTAGCCGCGCAAGGAATTCCCTGAATCCTCCATTCAGTGTCTCTCTACTTACCGGGAATTCGACCTGAAAAAAATTAAGGCGACGTTCACCGCTGGGAATGTTGCTTTATTTCTGTTCTCCCATCGGGCACGCGTAGGACACGTTTTCATCCGCATAGTTTGTATGGACGGTGGGAAAGGAGAGCAATGCGGCATCCGCGGGATAGAATACAGGGTGGGACGCGGAAAAATGAAAGGGGATACTAGCGTTGATCTCGGACTTAACGAGATGGAGGGGCGACCGGGGTGTGTTAATGAGGTAATGAGAATAATGTGCATCGTCTGGTAGGAATATTAACGGCACGGTGCGGCGCGGCGGCTCCGTTCTGGAATTTTGTACGCAATCTGTCTGCTTTCGAAGAAAGTATCATTTGCAGCGTTAGCCTGCGCGAAATAATGAGCTGCGCCGTTGATCGATACCTCGCCGTGCCGCTAACGATGCAATTTCGACGAAGTTATAAACGACCACAGTGATCGATCAATGAGATTGAATTTTGCAGCGGTCACGCTGAAAGGATCGACCGCCGTCAATGAATTAATACCGCCCGATAGCTTGTAAATATCTCGATAACCGATGCTACTTTTTGTACACCCCGAGCTTTTCGTACATATACACTTTCCTTCCCGTTCCTCTTGGCCTCCTCTTTTGCTTGTCGACGAACGACGATTCGCATGTTTCCACCCTCCGCCTTTATCGTCCTCTTTCCTTCTATGGCAGCCTGTTTTACCCTGCTTCCTTCCTTCCTCTCACTTTCTGGATTTGATTGAATTTTTTCCCGGGGAAGAAATGTTTCCACCAAATGAATCCGTCGAAATATTGCATTCCGACAAGCACGATCCAATTTTTCGTTTAATAAAAGAGAGCTTTTCTCTTCGCAGACCTTTCATTTCTTTCTCGCGCCTTTTCCGTAACCTTTGCCGATTGAAAACAGGGGAGGGGGTTAACCCTCGGTTCTCTTACGATTTTCGATCACCGTGGATCGAGCTGTTGATTTCAACGTCTTCCTATATCTTACCGTTCCTTAATCATTCGACTAATTCCGTCGCCGAAATAACGTTTACTAAAAGCTAAAAATTAATAAAGAGTAACGAAAATCTTGACATCGAGTCTCCCCCGGTTTCCTAAAATATTTTAGAAGCTATCCAAAGTATGATCAATAGTCCTACGCATTTATCAAGGGAACGGTTTCCAGTCGACGGAAACAAATCGATGCGATTTTATCAAATTTCTTTGATACAGCTCGACGACTAATAAACGCGCATATGCATACATACACCGAGTTTTCTAACCGTTCCCCTCCCCTAATGATCGTCGAAAGTTGCGCGCGCGACATTTAATTGCGCCGGCCGGACGGCCGTTCGACGAAATAATTTTTTATTAGTCGATTCCACGCAGTTCCTACTTTTAATCTACCCGGGCATTTTAATATTGCGTATCGTTGCTTTGTGAGCTTGTAAATACAGCCGTCCCTGTTCGTTCGCCGCGATATCATGCCAACCTATACGCCACTTTGTCTCTATCCTGCGGCGTGGAGGCAAACATGGCGAACAGAGGGGATTGGTTCGGACGGTAGTACTGAATAAATATAAACGAAAACCAGGAATACCTGTAAAATTAATAATAATCACGATCGAGTCTCGTTCTTGCGAGCCACCCCTCCCCCCTCGACGCCCATTCCAACGAGTCAAAAATTCTGAACCGGTCGATACCACGCCACCGCCCCAAAGGTTCACTCATTTCGATGGGTTTGTAATTAAAAAATTAATTAAACGAAATCCCAGTCGCGGGCTGATTTTTTTCCGCCTGTATCGCCATCATTATTGTGCATACTCGAATCGTGTATCGTTGGGTCAGTATGGCGACTGGATTTTAACGATTTCTCCCCTATCACGGGATACGTTCCTCCTTCTACACCCCTTCCGTTCACCGATGCACACGCATAATTGCCCACGGCCGATTTGTTCGATTCCTCCGTTTATAGATGCTGAAATATTTTTCTGGACGATATCTTTCATCGACTTATCCACAGTTGGATTAGCAGAAAGGCAATCATTTTTATTACGGCATTTAAACAAATAGACTTTTCTTCGGGTAGGTCAACGTGATTTCTCAATTTCTAATAATGTTTCAAATATATATATATATCAATTGCAGAAGATAAAATGCAATAACAGCATACAAATATACCGATCCTATATTTCCTGTAATTCCGACTATTTGATTTAAATGGGTAGAAACCGAGAAGTACATCTTCCATCCCGACCGATATAAATATCGTTAAAATTTCACAGTGAATTCCGATTTAACATTGCACATCCTCTTGTCGCGCGATATTAAAATCCAACGCGGAACGTTTTTATCCAACGTTACGTTATACTTCAACATATTTTCGACGAGTGATACAAAATCTCTATAGCAAAATCCGTCGCGTTTATTTTATAGCACAACAGACGCCAATTCCCAATGAATTTTATTCTATTATATGAACAAAGAAAAATGCAATACAAGAATAGCAAGCTTATCCAAACGATTCGCAGTCCGTTACATTAATCCATACCGAGCAATAACGATTAAGCGAAACCTAGAAATGTTCTCGTCCACGTAGACGCAAATGAACCGAATGAATCTAGTTCCGCGTACGGTCTGGACAATCCCAGAACAACGTCCGTTGACATAAATTTCCAGAAACGAGGGCCAGGGCAGAGGTCGAAAAAGTCTGAGCCGTCGGCACCGGCGGCCTGTTCTCCAGATCTGAGAATCGCCTCGAAATTAAATAACTTCCCAGGGGGATTCGTCGGCAGAAAATTTACGTCGGCCAAATAAATTGTGCCGCGGTCCCGCATTCCACGGGCCGCTACTATTTTAACTATGTGTATAGGGAGCCGCGACGACGGGGTGGAAACGGGTGCGGGTACGGGTGCGGGACGAGTTTCGACTTATATCGCGCGAAAGACGAACAAAAAAAAAAGAAGTAGAAGAGATATACGGGGGGACACATATATCGGGGCCATTTAGAGCGTTCCTGGACAGCTCGAATTGTTAGCATCCACCGTTTCCCCCGCACCAGCCTTTAATTTACTCTTATTGGCCAATTGGATCGCAGTGTCTAACGCTGGAAAGGTTGCCCGTTGTTCTTTCTCCCGTACGAAGATGAAGTTTGCTTGGATTTCGCCGGGGAATATCGTCGATCCCTTTGTGGCTCTGTATCTTTGAGGCAATACCGATTAGACAATCGAATTTCTGCTCTCGATTGCGTTCGGGTTACCACGTTTTCTTTCCTTCTGCGGTGTTCGGCATATT
The DNA here is from genome assembly GCA_963583965.1 of Nomada ferruginata. Classification (NCBI taxonomy): domain Eukaryota; kingdom Metazoa; phylum Arthropoda; class Insecta; order Hymenoptera; family Apidae; genus Nomada; species Nomada ferruginata. The sequence continues at coordinate 7,099,489 of OY757214.1, read as the reverse complement.
CGGATATTGGTTTCCGTTATTTTTTGATTGAATCTGTGAAGTGTATGCGTTATTATACGGCTCATCATAATTATCTCCTATTTTTCCGTTATTTTTCCCTGCATTTCGATTTCCCTCGTGTTTTTCCCATTTTCAACATTTTGTTCTCCTCCATCCGTCCTTTTTTTCTTTATTTCTTCCCTTCCATTTTCTTTTACTCCGCTCTTTATCTTCGCCTCTGGTCTTCAAATCTCTCTTGATGTTTCCCTCTCTCTTTTCCTCCATCTCCTTTCCCCTTTACCGCTTCGATCCTGCCTCGTTCCTTCGCTGCCATGAGTGAGCCAGAGGTCGCGTGGCCCGGGGGGTGGGAGGTTCGGATTCAATTATCCGATATTAAACTGCCCCTAACCACGTTTGTGTCGATCCCTTTGCCTGTGCGAGTGCAAGCGGTTGTTACTACCGCTTCCCACTCACCCGCAATCCGTAGAAGTATTAGATTGAATGGACTCGCTGTTGTACTCTGTGTTATCCACCAAAGATACGCCCAAAGGTGGTAGTTATAGAATCCTGCTCACCTACGCCACATTTCTTTCCACCCTTTACTTACTCCTGCTTCGTTCAGTCCTTTTTGTTCCATTCGTTTATTACAGCGCAGCCTGATAACGGTACGCTTATCATAACTAACCGTTACCCGGGGTGCTAACATGAATTCTATATTCATTTAAACCATTCATTAATTAATTCGTATTGCAAAATGTCTTATTTGTTCTCTCCACAGTACGATATTCCAATATCATAATATTTCGCCGCTTCATCAAATCGTAATAATAATAATAATAATAATAATTACATTTTGCGTTACCAACACTCGAGTCAGCATTCAAGTCCACCGAAAATTCTGCGTCCTTAATACTCCATATTTGAGCACATCCCTTGAGCGTCGTACAAGCTATAAAGATTGCAGAGACCCATAACCATTATCTTCCCTGTGAGTTACAAGTTAATTGTTCACGAAGCTAAGTATCACCAGCGGATATCAGCGTCAGTTGAACGAACTAATAAAGCCGCATTACGCGTCCCTTTTATCGGAGCGGCAACAACATAATTTCTTCGTACGTACCGATTGGCTTTTCCTGTGTGGCCGGTCTAGGTACCAGCGAGACCGCTGATCCCGCGGCACGATGATAATTAAATTGCCCCGCGGAGCTGGCGGTGACTAAACAGTCATTACAACGACTGGGTCATAATTGCGGGACTAGAGAACGAACATGCTAGCAAGATAATCGTCGGCCGAGATATATCTATCCAAACCGCCTAGGTCAGCCGTTAATTTACCATTATAATTGATTTGCATATAGATTGAATCAGATAAATCCGCGCGGCCGGTCACTGGGAAGTAGACTTTCGAGAGGAAGGAGAAAATAATGAAAAATACCCGGGAAACATGTCACGATCGACGGAGCACGAGTTTTTCTTTTCCTACTGTTTATGCATGAATTTTTGCGCCGATATTACGGAGAATATGTTTACGTCCTCTTGTTTCTCCGCGACGATCGCCGACGTAGTAAAGTCATTCTCGCATGACTCGTGAAAGTTTTAAACGATCGTAACATGCAAATGCGAGCTAGTTTTTTTTCGGGTAATTATTTAATTTGCTTTATTGCCAGTGACACGAGAAAATGTTATTAGCGATGCGTTCGAAATTCTGTTTACCTGATAGCGATTTGTCAGCAAACAGAAATATAGATGAAATGTTTCTGATTTTAAAACGACAAGTTATTATTGATCCAGTTATTTCTTTGCTTGCGAAACAAAATCGTATCGAAGATTAACAGAACGGGAAACACCTTAGAAACTTACAGATATATCGTTACCTCGAATCAGAATGGTCATTGGTAGCGAAAGATGTAATTTCACAGGCATCGATTCGAATCACGGTCGATGTCTTTGAAAGCCAGAGCGGAAAGATATCGCGCGAAACAGCAGGGGGGGAAAAAGGGAAGCGAACCATTTATTTAGCTTACCACGCGCACCGCCACGAATGGTGCATTAACCGATTGGAAGAGCGATTAAGAACGGCCATTCTTTTCCATTCGACGGATCGAAAGGCCCCTCTAACGACGACCAGTTATTTATCGCTCACGCGGCCATCACTTGGCGTTGTTTTTAATCGGCAAACGAGATCGATCCGCGCGCATGTTCACCGTTCTATAGAATTAGTTTTGTCTATCCCGTTCCGACGATTCCTTGCGTTTGAAATTTTTGTTGTCAGCAGTGATCACCCATTTGGTAATCCATTAACGTATACTTATAACCATCTATCGAAATTGATTTACGTAGTGTCGATTCTCCGTTGAAAATATTGAACAAAATAAGATTAAAATGATTCTCGAATGTGAAACAGTTCTATTGTTAAATGGGATAGAACGTGAACAGTGTTTTCAGACTGGAAAGTTCGGGAACAAAAAATTCGTCGCACCATCAACGGCGCCCAACAATTTACTAAATAACACCGGTGTATGTAATGCTTCCTACCATTAAATGTAATTTGTCAGTAAAAGATTATCGAGCGCCGATATATTAATGGGCTTTTAGCCGGACGCACTGATATGTCGTATTTCAATAACGCGGCACCGTACGGCGGGTTAACGAGAAAACATTTGTAAAACTAATTGTGGATTGCGAGGGCTGGCCGCAGACGAAATAAATCGATCTCGACCGTTCGAATACTGGATTGAAATTTTGTTTCTTCTTTTCGTCTGTGACACTCGTGGAAACGTCGATTATACATCGAATCTTAAACAGCGCAGGTAGAATGGCGAGAACGAGCACGGTTGAAACACCGTTAATCAATAGTTGCGTTTGTCCTTCGTCTGAAAGCCTGCAGCCTTCCCTCTATTATGGGTATTAAATGGCATTAATTGAAAAGCGCCATGTAGAAAGGGTCTTTTGACTTGTAAATCAATTAAGTTCAACATCGGCCGTGACTGTTCTTCGAATGCTTCTCCGCCCCGCCGATTCCTATCGTCTCCTTCTTTTTTAACTGTTTCTATTCCTTGCCATCATCTTCCCCTATTTTTCTTTCCCATCTTTCTTTGATTTGTTCTTTTGGGGGGTTGGGACGGCGTGGGCGGGGGTAAATTTCGATCGTCGCAATTAAAATCACAGGCACAGAAGTCGGAGTTGGAATGTTACAAACAGCCACGCCGTCGAACGCAATGAATCGGATAATTAATCTGTGTTCCTTGTCGCATACTCGCAATATTTGCTCGGTAGTTAGTTGGCAAAAGCCATTTTAGCGATTATTTTCCACTCAAAAAAGTCCATAGAATAAACCCCGGAGATAGACGGCTATATGGGAGAGAGATTGCCCGGTTTAATATTTTTTAATTGCGTCGCGGACCGGCCCCGACCCCGACCCCGGCTTTATCACTAGCACGTAATTAAACTTTACGTTCAGCTGTCATATTTGCATTCTATCTAAGCTAGCCATTTGAAAATTAAAAAGCCCCGGCGAACCTTTAATTTCGTGACCGTGGTTTAACTTGCCGGGATTGTTTACGGGGAGTTTACATAAATTTGTTCCACGGCTATTTTGCCGATGTGTATACCTAAATACATACAGGGCGTTTCGAGTGCGTCAAGATAAATTGTATAGGAAGGAGCAATTTGTTGAAAACTAAATGAACCAATCTAGCGTATCCCGTTAGCGTATGTAACTGTGCGATACACGGATCAATAAACGAATAGTTTCAGAAATAATTCAAGCCTTTCAATTGAAAAGCGGGGCTTATTTGATGCGATGCACTTTGAATAATGAATGTTCATAATGGTGACGAAAAAGGTTGAACTGGTAAAAGTATGAATCTGTACTTAATCGTTTCAGGCATTAAAAATTCATTACGATTTCTGAAAGCGTATCGCGTTTAATTAAATTTTTTATTTTCTTCGTTTCCATGGATTTCATCAATCTGCACAGATTGTATCTGCACTTATGAAACATCCTGTACAAGCTTGACAAACGAGCGTTCCTTTATTCGGTGAACTAATTTCTTATTTCTCCCTCTCTTTTTTTTCCTTTTCCCTCGCCGTTGTTTCTTTCCTTTTTATTGGAAGCGTGTCTGCGTGCATGTCCGCAAATTGTTCACTCGGAGGCGAAGAGAAGGAAACGAGCCAGTCCGTAAATTGCGAAAGTTAACCGGCAAAGTGAAATTTCAGATTTCACCTGGGGAACGAGAAAAGTGCCGTGAAAAATTATGGGAATCGTTGCGGCGGCAATAAATGTTGCTCCGTGTAAATATTCCCCTGCGTGTAATCCCAAGTAACGTTTACATTTTTTTTTTATCACACATGCACGAAGCGTTAAAATTGTGTCGTTAATGAAACTACTCGAATAAGCAGAGATTGATTCGATTTAATGTTACTCGAAAGAAAAGCTTTATTACCTGTGTAACAATGATACCTTTAATTTTTCTGAAACAATCACGACAAATGCATTACTAGAATATTATAATCCTCTGCAATTTTTATTTTCCAATAATTACTTGCCAATCCAATTCCAACAATTTCAGGAGCGAAAAATTTTACTCACCTCGAGTATACTCACGTTGCTGAGATTAAAATTTGAGTCGGCACAATTCACCTGTTTCCTGGCCAATCCTCGGCAAAGGGGTAAGATGAAATTGTCCATTGTCCGATTGTCCCGTCGAGTCTGCGACCCTTTGATATTTAAAACAAACGTACGGGAGGGAAATCACTTGAATCGCGCGGTAATTAGAGCCAGGGAGTTGCCTGTTGACGTTTATTTTGGTCGCGCGGAACTGGAACAACTTTTAATGAGATATGTCTAAATTATAGAAAGCCGTTACCGAAACGGGAAGACGGAAAGATTAAAGCGCGCGCGGCCGTAATTACTTCATGTTCATTAATTGCTTTTCCAAACCTTCGCGAATTAAATTATCGCGAACTTGGCCGTATAGCGCCATAGCGCAGAGGGACCGAGCGTACCTGACGCGAAATCCATTGACCAGACACCCATATATCTCGCGGACGAAACAATTTTCCAGGTTAAAAATAACTGGCTAGCTTCCGGAAGCGACGTTCTACACCGTCGCATTTTCACTTTCCTATATCGTTTCAACGGGTAAACTACGCGTTTCGCGTTGCCGTACTCCAATCTATGATCGTTCTACATCGCTACTGTAGACCATTCCGCAGAATCGCTACATTTTCGCCTGCACATGTTCTAATGGAGTCGATATTGCAGTTAATAGATTTAGAGATGGATCTACTGGCACAGGCGAACCAATTACTCAAAACTCTAATCGATCGAAATGTCGCGAAACGTGTCGCGAGTGACGTCGCTTATTCGATGTGTTAATAAAACAATTGAACGACCAATAAATATTGGCGAACGCCGGCGGGGTGTGCACTGTCAGTCGACGTTACTACTCTATATAAGACGGCCGGGGAAAACGGAAGGGAGTCACAGCTGCAGGACGCGTTTTATCGTGAATGTGCTAAAAGCAAAATCTCCTTGATACACCACGGAACCTTTTAGCGCCTCCTCGAGTGAAAGTCAAACGAGGTTCGAACGTCTGCTGGCGACCAGTGCGGACGTCCAACGAATACACATCGTGGATACTCGCGCACCTTTATTTTCGTTCTCTATCGATTCCTCGATAAAATTTACCAGCTAGTTAGAGAGTCCATATTTGAAATTCCGCTCTGACGAGACGATTTAGAAAAAAAAGAAAAGAAATAAATCAATCGGTGTTTCCTCACTCTTCCCCTCAACGCGTTAACACGCGATCGATCACAGCGATACACCTTAGCCGTTTACGAAAACAGGAATCCCAGGCACGACGTTCGCCTGACAGGTATTCCCTTTTAATTAAAATAAATTCCTACGTGCGGCCACGGGATCGGATACCCGTCGCACGCTACACGGGCACAAAGGTGAGGGTGCACAGCCTACGAGGAAAGACAACGCGCTCTCATCGATGAGACGAACGCTCAATTATCAAGCCATCTCGTTCGAGGTTCCCGGGGTAGGAAGCCTTCCTTGCCTCCCTGCTCCCTTTTTTCTTCTTCTTTCCCCCTTTTTTTCCTTTTCTTTTTTTTTCCCTTTCACCCTTTTACCCACGAGATTCCGCTTCGCGCATTTCGCGAATGGCCGATCGCTATTAAACGGAACGAAACAGAGCAGCGGGAAGGGAACCAAGTGAAAACAGACAGGGAACACGATACGAGAGCGAGAGCGAGTGGTCGGAAATGGGAAGAAGGTGGGGTGCGTGGGACGAGGACAGCAGAAGAAGGTGGCAGGTAGATGAAAAGGGAAGGGGTTAGTATAGAAAAGGAGTGGAACGCTGAGAGAGAGAGAGAGAGAAATGGTGAAGAAGAACGAACGAAGAGGGGTGGGTGGGGAATGAGAGAGAGAGAGAGAATGAGAGGGAGAGAGGGAAGCTCGCGCATCGTGCCGGCACTTAGGCCTGGCTTTTAATCTTCGAGCGTCGAGAAGAGCTCTAATTAGAGCTGGCTCTAGCTCTAGCTACGAGCCCGGGCTCCGTTATAAGCAGGAGTTAGAGTAGGTAGCGTAGGGGGCAGGAGGAGCTCGAGGTATGTTTAGTTTTTAGCCGAGCGCGCAGTTACACGCGGTGGTAATTAAAATCTTGATTAATGCACGTGTCCATCAGGGCTGCCTCTAATGAACTTTCACGTCGCCCGTTCCTCGTAAGTCCACACGAAACCGTCGTGATCGTCTTCTCGGATGATCCTAATCGTTCTAGACCAGCTAGACCGTGTTGCCAACAACAGAGCAGAAGCGGTTAGGGCGAGAGGGTGGTTGGTTCGGGTGCTAGAAACGAAAACCCGAAGCTACGTTTCGTTTCTCTTTACTGTTCGAACGCGTACGCAGCATTTTTTTTCGAGGAATGAGCGGTCAATTCTTTCGCGTTTCACAAGTTTCGATGGTTCATTGACGACGGGGGAATAGAGGAAATTGTGAGCTTTGATCAGTGGCGTTTTCAGTGAAAAAATAGCGAGTATATTGTAGCCACGCGTATGTATGCATCTTTAAATATTTTCTTTTTAATTAAATATTGTTTTAATTATCGCGGAAGCTTTGAAACCCGACTGGCGTAAAAAAAGGAATAACAAAAAAAGAGAAAAAGGGAACAATGCAGGGGCGCACGGGCGCGTGCGCTCGCGATCGTTTCAAACGTTTTCATTTTGAACGATTCTTAACCCCTCCCTCCACCGTCGACGTGTTGGGCTCTGACAACAAAACGCTTTATCGGATACAAATTGATTTAAGTTGGACGGGCTTAAATGGAATTCACAGAGTGGGAAGAGGGGTGGAGGGGGCATGGTTTCGTTTATTAAACTTTTGTGCGGCTGATTAAATTACCGACCGCCCCTCGAATAATATGTAACGAAATAAAATACCGGTATCGTTTGTTCGTGCCGCCGCCGCGCCGCCGCCCTATGCGAATAAATAATGAGGCGAAATTAAAAAAATGCGGTGATATTTAACTCGTTGCAGATCTGGACCGTGGTTAATTAAGTCGAGTAGTCGCGTACAATACGCTGCTATGAGCTGAATATGTATTCGAAAGTCGCGGTGAAAAGGGTACGACAATCTCTTTCTCTTTCTCCCTCCTGGCTTCCTTTTTCCCTTTCTGTCTGTACGTGTGCACACGGTGAAAGTGTTATTTAATAACTTCGACTATAATTGAAGGACCGACGTTATGAAATGCACGAATTCGTTAATCTTATCTTTTTTATGCTTTTTTTAATGTTCAATATAAAGTTTGAAGGAGTAAAAAAGTTGGAGATATTTTTGTCCGATTGTGTACGGAGCTTGTTACACTTGTAAGCTTGTCACGGAGGGAGTATAAAAAGGTAATTGCGATAATAAACGTACGAAGCTACATCAGAGTCAATTTATAATTATCTTGATTTTACGCAGTAACTTCTCAGAAATTTAATAATTGTCTGTCGTATATATACATACATCACTGCGAAAATATAGTATTATTTTTGCACTTTACTTTTATCATCGTGATATTCGAATATTAATTAAAATCACTGCCGTAGTGCGCCACTAAAATCTCTGTAAACTACAACAGCATTGATCCCGCCAAAGAGAGTTTCACATTTTTCATTAATAATTTTACCAAATCAATTGGTCGCGTATAATCATGAATTCAAAATCATGAATTAAACGAAAAACAATAATTTCTCTCTACCTATCACGAATAATAATATCCAATGCATAAAGAAACCTCACAAAAAATATTTGAATAAAAACGTCCAGCTGCAAAATATCCCTGCAACCCCAGAGACCAACCGGTAACTGAGAGGGCGTCCTCGAGGTTCGACGCGTTCGTCTCCTTTTCAGCTGAAAAGTGAAAACAGGCAAACAGTACGGCCGCTATGAACGGTGGACGCGGAGGCAGATATCATTAAATCACAGAAACAGCCTCTGTTATTGACTCCGTGGACAAATTTATCGTCAGTCGGGTACCCGTTTCGTTGTATAGTGGTCCTCAACGGCCCTCCCGTTCTACAACGTTCACGTACGTTCCTGGTAACCAGTCGTCCCTCCTCCTACCCCTTCAACAATCCCTGCACACCCCCGCAATCCCGTCGTTCTACCCCCCTCCAGGATCACCGTGCCCACGCTACGTCATTGTTCTGGTTTATTCGGTGATTTGTGGATTTTACTGCCTCCTACTCGCCACCACCCCCCAACTTTCACGATCCTCCTTCTCCTCTTCCTCTTTGTTGGCCTGAAACCGCGTCCTGGCACCCTCCCCGGTTGATCTCTTTGCAGCACAGTCTGTCGAAGCTTCTTCTTCAGGGTGTCCCTTCTGATATAAGACGACGAGGCGTATGCTCGTTTGAACGGTTCTGGAGTGTCTGATGTATTCTGAATCTTTTTGAGAATTTCGGGAATCTGATTTTCTTCTTTAAGATTGTTTGCGAGTAATTGTAATCGGATGGCTGTAGTAATGATATTCCGGGAACTTCGACGATGCTCGTTTATATTTCACGCACTTTGGGTCTCACAAATTGCATATTATTTTGGAACAGGCGTTTTCTTTAATTTTGAGTCCCTGAACTACACGTTAATTAAAATAAAAAAGGAGAAGACACTATTTACAATTTCCTGCACTTTACTATCAATCAGATCGACTGTTAATAGAGCATTGTACATTCCTCTTCTAAAAAATCCGTTCTCTCCATTATCACGCAAGTGTGTACTCCGGGCCACGGGTCGAGGTTTATTTTTGTTGAACAAGGGAGTGTTGGCTGCACGGGGGAAGGAGAAGGGTGCACGAGACAAGCTCGTCGAAAGGTGGCGTTAAAATGAAAGCCGTGGGTGGAAGCCAGGGAGCGCGCTTTCCGAAAATCCGCCTTACTATGGTAATTGATTTAATTTGGGGGATGAATCCGCCCTTAACGAACGCACCACGGCGATGGGGTTGGTGGGCTAAAGGGGCCGTAAAAGCACTGTGACGTCTATTTGAGGCGAGACGGGCGAGATTTAGAGACGGAGGAACGTCCACGTGAGAAGACGAGCGCCTGATTACTAACGATCTGATTAATTCATGATTTTTAATTAAGGGGAAAAGCTGCGGGGCCAGGGAGTGAGGGAGAGAAAGATAGAGAGAGAGGCGTGGTAGTAAGATATGACCGGTCGAAGTACCGAGTTATTTAACACTCTACGAATTTAGCGAACCTAGTACGAGTAATCATTGCGAGCATAATTATGGGGAGTGTCGCGTAATGATTACAAAATTTTATAAGATCACTCACCTTCCCCATTTATTTTCCCTTGAACCTCACTTCTGGCTGGGAAAAAAAGAAATCGTCCACGGATGAAAGGTCGAGGTGAAAAGAAAAGGAACCCTCGTCTTGTGCTTTCGTTGAATAATATTGTCTAATGGTTCGTTGTGGATAAGATTTCCAAAGCATATGAAACTCATTGAAAGGAAGGCTTCGATTTGAAGTCTTAGAAAATGTCTAGAAATGCTGTAACTTTACCAAGGTATTATTCATATTTATTGATACTAAGATTAAACAAAATTGTTCTATAGTTAACGTTTGTGGTTGTACTGGTTAATTAATACTCCCAGACAGCCATGATGTGGCTGGCTTATTAATAATGGCGGCATAATTCAGATTATATATAGAGCGGGTCACGGTTGGGGTTTATGAATTTGTAGTGACACGTCGTGGTGGCCGGTATTATGATAGAAATGTTTATAGCTCGCGCCAGGCATAGTAATCAGAGTAGTGACGGATTCTAACCGAGAACCGGAAGGGACTACTACAGCATCCTCATCCGTTATCAAGCCACAGGTTGAGCGAGAATAATACGCATCGGTGGTGACCCTGTCATTATTCTTGCAATAAGGAGTTACAGCCCTTACAAATGTTTCAATTGCAACCCCTAACGAGTCTGCCGTGTTTTAACGACAGTGAAGTGGTATAAAATGTTGGATAGTAAATAGTAGAAAAACTTTCGTAACGGGAAAGAAGCTAGATACATTTGGAAATTTTTTATTATATTTTTGTAATCTGCCTTTGAAGTTCAGATTACGTGAAACACTCTCTGCAAGTAGCAATAGTTACAGCGATCATTAACAAAATGAAAGGCAGAACAATTATGCATTGAATTTCTGCTATGCAAGCTGACACATAGTTAGTCTGCCGAATAACTATTTAAGTAAAGATTAAACGACTACCTAGTTTAATTGGTTAATCAATCCATCGGCGCGAAGCAGATTATTTCGGCTGAATGGTCGTTCAAATCGGAGGCTATTAATAATCCAAATGTTTTCTAAACTATCAGTGCACTGGCTGTCAGATCAGCCCAATTTATTGCTACGTGTAAATACATTGATCATAGTCCAATTCATTCCCCCTATCTACAGTATCCTCTATTAAGCGCAATAATTTATTTCCATTCGAGTTCACTAACCACCGTATCGCACATAGTAATCGACACAAGCTGTACTAATTTCTTCAACTCGAATCGCTGTTTATTTCCATTCCTTTCCATTCATTTTCCATTAATCCATTCCATGTAAAATGAAAAAATCCCCATGAATCCAGTAATCAAAACTATTTCGCGTTACCCTTCTAATCAGGTGCATCGTTTTCTTTTGATTAAAAACAATTCTTCATTCCCCTCAGACATAAAGAAAATCTGCCTGAAGGGTTTTCATTTTTACAATTCCAGGCAATATGACGCGACTTTTGCCACTCTCCTTGCCAGCACCCCAGCTGTTCAGCCGCTTCGTTAACCCGCACGCGCGATTCCGCGATCGCTCCAGATCTCACGGGCGATCAACCTTGCAAATCGTATAAATCAACCGCGTTGTCTGGGTCTGGCTCGGGCTGGATCCCCGGGGCTTATTAGATTCTCAGGTCCGTGAGCGATCTTTCTCATTGTTCCGGCACGATTATCGATCGCGTTAGGCTCGCGGCCGCCAATTGACGCGAGACGTTTGCCGCGCATAAATCTTCCCGCTATGAAGAAAGCCCGAGCGGTTTATATGTACGTAGGTACGCGAGTTCCCGGTCTAATCTGGGATCGATCTTACTCTTGTCAAGCCTCGTACGAGCACGCGGGCTGCTAGTTACCACCTGCCACCCAACAATGGCCCAATTATACCGGCCGTTTGGCACCTCGCCGATAAAACTGCGACTACCGACTCGATATGAATCGAGCCGATGCACAATACGCTTACGCGCTCGTTTACGCGATAACCCTGCGGCGGGAGGGTAACGAAAGGCGTGCATAATGCCGGCGTTTAAGAGTGCCGTGAATAATGCTCCTCTTGCGGACGCTACTTGCGAATGTTCGTCTCTGTTGTTTATTCGTCGGATTTCATTGGATTCGGTGTATAGTTGTTGGAGGGGCGAAGAGACGGGTTCTTCTTCAGGGTGGAATATGTAACTGTAGAGGCGCGTGAATATTTTACTGCGAGTCTTGCTGCGTCGACGTTTATTTAACAGATTCAGTTTATTGCAGGATATTATTATAGTTGTGCTGCGACGAGTTGTGAAAATATTCGGCTCTGGCGATATGGCATGGTGGAATGGTGCAATGTAATACGGTAGCGATACGGCGGCGTTGTTGAGCAGCGAATTATGGTGCAGTATGGTAGACTATGGTGGTACGGTAAATGAGTATACATCTATGTGCTCTATGGTTGTATAGTAAATCATCTTGCCTCTCCAACTTTGCACGGTATCGACCTAGTTGCTATAATAGCCTACCATGCTAGTTACATTCCTGCAGTGATATGCGCAACACTGACGGGCATGTTCTGCGCATTATTAAATATAATTACTGAATTGCAATACGACGACAATGATCTCGGTCCCATAAGGAAGCAAATTAATTTACATAAATTCCTACTCAATTGCCTTAACAGACGCTTCGATTTTCCTTCCCCCGTTTAGCAACAACGAAAGTGAACTCTATTAGTCTATTTTTCGCAGCGCGTGAGCCAGCTTAAAACAGGCGTTTTAAAAAAAAATGAAATCGACGAATGTGAAGGAGCCGGGCGAGAGTGACAAACTCGTCGCGTCTCCGTTGTCGCGGTGCATATATTCGACGGCTGATTTGTATTCACCGGTTCGAGCGATTAATCTCACGACTTTTGACCCTGTCAGCCTGTCAGTCTGCCAGGAGTACGGAGCCGACTTGCCGTCGATGTCGTGTGTCTCAACTGATGATCGATCGTCCCGTTCGATCCGTTTTATCCGCTGTCAAGTGCACGTAGATCTCGCGTGGCCATCGATGTGGATGCTGATTTCGATCGATGATCCACATACGTGCGCGAAAGAATTCGTTGTACGCGGAAAGAACTCGAACCTTCGCGGCCGGCCTGGGACGACGAAACAAGGCCGAAAGGGTTCAACCGAGGGTTCGGTGAAATTCCGTGCGTAAACTATCGGCTTGGAGCAGCGGCGCCGAGCGCGGGGAAATTTAGGAGACAGCGAGATAGAATATCTGCACGCGGGAGTGAGAGAGCGTAGAGAGATCGGTGTCTTTGTACCGGTGGTGGGTGGCCAGGCGAATATGTCGGCGCAGTTCGGAATCGGGATATTGAATTCACGCCATTTCTGTTTTGACGTATCGCGGCTGGTGATACGATCCGTCGGGGTTTATCAGCGGCCTGGCACGAGGAAGTGATTTTTTCATTCTAACAAATAGCCTTTTGCGGTTTATCGGATTTCGCCGGGATATCCGCCGGTGCGAAATCAAGCGCGCGCACCGAGCCAATCGAAAAGCAAAGCGAAATCATTGAAAGATACACCGGTCCCTGGGTCCGTTTAGAACAGACCGACTCGCAGGCCATTTTTTCGTTTTTTCTTTGCCATCGTTTCTCATCCTTGGACGCGCGAGTTTTCGTTTGGAGCCTCGAACTGAACGAACGAAAATAGGGAGAACTGCGAATGTTTATTGCAAAAGTTTCCATAGTGCCATCTGGACGTTGCTGCACGTTCTATAATTAAAAAGCATGTTTCCCTTCCAAAGATTTTTACTTCGATGTTTAGGCTGTATGTACATATTCGGATCGGCGCGGCGTCTGACCGCGAATGGTTAAATCTACTGGGCCCGTATTCTGTATTGATTTGATAACTCGTCAGTGACGAAATGTTTCCTTAAACTTTCATTTAATTGGAATTTCGAACAAATCTTTGAATAATATTCAGAATCTTTGCAATTAATTAAATAATGGTACAATATTCCAAAGATTTTCTAGCTTGGACTGTGTTCGCCTTAAAAGTCTGTTCTTTCTTCTTCTTCGAATAAAGTTTCGTTATAAAGAAAAGTATATAAACAGTATTGGTACTTCTTTCTCGCTATTCTAATTGATTTTAACACTCGATGCTATTATTCCTCTTGCACGAGAGAAATGAATTTCAATACAATTCTATGCATCGATTGACGTCTGACTTCGAATAGTCGAATCTACTGAATCCACTCCTCTTTGCTATTCACATCGGCCAGCTGCTCTTGTCCTACATTTTTGATAACATATTGAATATTCCTGACAATAAGATTCACCCAATTAATGAAGCATAAAATCCATCGTCCTATACAAAAAGAGAATTATGTTCCTTGCGGCATAACAAATCTAAAAAAATACACGTTAATCTATAAAGGAAGAATCTTTGTATTAAAAAATTCGGCTGTAGTCTATTTCTGTATTATTAATCATAAAAAAAACAAGAAAGTAAAATGATGTGCTGAACTGTAAAAAATCGTGACGCATAGTTTCTTCTTGTCTCGTGCGTCATTCTCTGCACGGAATTCATCCTCTTGTTCGATACGATACGGAATTACGCTTAATAAAACGCGAGTGAAATACGTTTTCGACACGTCTAGTGCCCGCGTGAACGATGACACGTGTAAGATATTCTCGTTATTTTTATTTTTATACGTTTTTTTCACCGGCGCACCCTCAGGAAAAGCGTGCGCAGGTAAGAGAAAGAGGACCCGGTGAGCTCGATCGCGAAACGTCGGATGAAGGCTGATTTATATTGCGCACGGGAAGTCAACAAACCGGAACGGATCGTGACTGCAGCGTCACGATACATTGTAATATATTTAAACATAATATTTCCGCAGCGAATAGAACGAATAATTGTATTTGCGCACATTACACCGTATTATCTGTCCGCCTACGTTGACGTTTCTGCGCGCGAGTTCTACTGTTTTCGTGTATTCGTGTTTCAACGTTGTAACACTGACAGATGGGGGGAAAAGAAACAAATCCTATTTTTTCTTTCGTTTATTCTCGTAGCTTGTATTTATTATTTCAATGCAATTAGCCGGTCGTATATTTCAATGAACTGGGAATAGCAAATGGTGTGTATTCATCTTACTTTTATATTATACTTAATTACATGCTATAATAAATTTAAAAGAAATGAGATAATGAAAAACGTGCGTACAAGCACACACGTTGGTGTCTATATTTAATAATTTATCATATATATTTTTTATAGATTGAGCGACTAAATTGTAATAAAAACGACAACAATAACATGTAAGAAATTAACGTCGTTTGTACAATCTACTGAAACAATATAGAAATTAGCAGCTTTTCATAATGATCAATCATATTTATCCTCGATTGGAAAAATATTAATATATAATATAAATCAGTCGTTTTTTTTTAACGACGACGCAAACGACGAAACGCTCCAATTTTTGTTTCCGAGGAGAGATCTTTCGCCCGATATTTTTGATCCATTTATCCAACGAGCCGTCGATACGGAGTCGTCAAAATTTTTCAGGCCTGAACGCGACGTTCAATGGTCGATCGGAGCCGCGTTCAACCAATTTTCGTCGCGATTTCCGCCGTGTCGCGTCCCGCACTTCCGTTACGCGCACTGCTAGCTCCTAGTCGCGCAGGGGAAATTGCAGGGGAAATTCGAAAGTTCGCGCGATACCCTATGAATTCCAATCGACCTTGCGGCACCTCTCGATCGAGACCAACTACGAACACCTATCGGATTCGTGCTAATAAAAGCGAACTTTCCAATTCCGCCCAGACTGTACAAATCAACGAAATACGGTTCCTGAAGACAATTTTACGTTAAGGCTCACGTGCCGCGCGTGGAATTATAATTAACGGCGATTAACGACATCGAATCACAGATGTAATAATTTTAATCGAACGAAATGATGTGACGGTAAACGATAGGAAAAGAGTGAAATCACGGCGTGAACAGAAAAGTTAGTTTCGTAAATTCACGAGCATAGAAACTAATCCCATTAATTATCGACGAAGAGGAAAAGGATAAACCAGCAATTGATTGGCAATTTCACGTTTGGCGCGTGTGTCAATTATCTGCATGGTTTTCCTGGACAAGGAGAAAAAAAAAAATTAATTTCTCCTGATTATACACGGTGTCCAATTATCGGCGACAAAAATACACGAAGGATGTACACCGAGTGCATCAGATGTCCAGGTGTCTCGAGTTTACGGCACCGTCAATTATAAATGAAATTTTCTCCATCGGTTCGCTGACTGATTTGTGCAGCAGGACTTCATTAAGGGTGTCGAACACTCTCGATAAGACCAGCCACTTTCCCTCAGACAATTTCTGCTGTACAATATGCGGCTGAAATTTACGCGTCGTTTCGTATGCAACGAGCAGCTGACACCTTTGATAGCTTTGTCCTCTTTCCGCGCCCCCTAAATCATCGGTAATGATTGTTACTTGTTTCGACGGCTGTAATCGTAATTTTGCCAACACTTGGGACGCAATTACTCGTGGACTAAAAATAACTGTACAATTAAAGTTTGTTAGAAAATAAGTCCTTTTTCCCAGCTTCCTGACAATTTGTACGAGGCTCGCGAGAAATTGGGATCAGATGGAAAGAAAGGTGAAACAGGTTCGTACAAAGGCGAACAAGCATTGGCCAATCGTTCAGCGCGATACCACACCCAGGCATTAGCTGGTGGTAGCGACCTGACATTTGTTCACCAGCTAGTCCTTCATTTCATCCCGCTTTCCTCTTAAGCTGATTGCTCGCCCGTAAACAAGGCGTCGCGATAGAGCGTCGTTTTGATCGCAACGCTTCTGAAATTCACGATTGCTTTAACCAGTCGAATATTTACCCATGAAAATTATATTATTTATATTACGCTTTTAACCATCGAATTGAATATTGAATTGCTACTACTGTCATACAGTCAACGTTATTATTACTATTCACATTACTACAATTGCTATCATTTCTATTACTGTTATTATTGTTACGAATATTACTGTAATGCATATTGATACTGTGAGATACATTAACCAAAACTAATTCACCGACATTGCACAATTAGTAGATCCTACAGTAAGATATCTCTGAATCATTCAATTCATCGTTTTGTTTCAGTTCCCGTGGAATCGAGAGAAAGAGAAAGAGGGAGAGAAAGACGGAGAGAAAGTGGAGAGCCTCGTCAAAGATCGGTGAGTAATCTTCATTCTATGGGGGGGTTAGATCGATAGGAAGAGGCAAAACAATTAGAAAGGAGTGGATCTATTTCCCATGAGGGAAAACAAAGGGTACTGCGACGGGTAAAGGTAAAAGGGGGACGATACTGTAACGTTGGTACGCTAATGGAAAGGGCCTCGATACACATTTACCGTCTACCTAGTCGCTCACCAGAATCGATCGATATATCGATGGACCATCTCGTCCATGTATCTACACCGCATGCTTAAAGGGGTAGTTAATTACGTTTAATACCCTCGATTGTGTGTTTGCGTCGAATACACAGGCGTCACTCGAACGCTTCATACTTCTCTTGCCGGCCATCGTTTCATCTGCAATTTCGATCCTTCTGCTTTTTGTGGCGATTGAATCAATGGTAGCTTTAACCGTTTCTCTACGACAGCCTTAAAATTGAAAATATCCTCCGCGCATAAATTAGTCTGGGTCTTATCAAGAAACTGTTATTTTTATTTCACTTTGAATCATAGTTTAATCAAATTCTGTGACAAAAAAAAGTTTAATCACTTTTGCACCGTTGTGCAATTCTTTCTTACTATCAAAAGTTTTGTATTTCTAGAGCGCTATAGAATTACGTTTAATTTATTGATAAATTGAAACGCAGACGGAGTAGTGCCAGGTTGAAGAGAATAATTTCCCCCGATTTCAGCAAATGATCGCACAATTTCCGCAGACATGCGCGTACCCGCACGCTCTCCGTAGCGAAGGAGTTAAATATCCGCTGTATTTCTCTTAACGAAACGGACGACCTGTCGAGGAAGCTAGTGCGAATTAAAAATCTGCAGCTCCAGATTTAACAGTTCGTATACATTGTGTCCCCGTCCTTCGCCGCTTTCGATCCCCCCGATAATCTACCTTCGTTATCACCCTACTAACCACTTTAAAATTTCGAACGTGCCAGCAAACAAAGTGCCCGTAGCATAGAGCCATAAACGAAGCATCCAGCGTCTAAAATATGGCCAGCAACAATCTTGCCTTTACGACTCGGCTGCAACAGACGTAGCTATTCATATTTCACACATTACCCGCTTCATCTACCACCCCGTGCCAAAGACTTTCTCGTCGAAACGTATTAACCATCTAACCGTACCTCGTCCCATCAGGGACGAGATTTATCTACGAATCTTCCGTTACGATGATCCTCGCGGGTCTATCCGAACGCAGTTGCACGCGATTCAATGCTTGTTTGCACGCTGCGCGAACTCGAGGACCTTGCTAGGACCAGGCATACCGGGAGTAAAAAGGGAAATGAGAATGAATGTAATAATATATTTAATATTCGTCGGGTCCCTGCCTCCTCCACTCTTGGTATTACAAGTCAACCAATATTCTCGCCCCCGTTCCTGTTGCTACCCCTCCCTTTCACCCTCCGCCCTTGTCGTTTCACCCCCCTACCACCGTTCCCTTATCTTTCCTGCCACGGTCCTCCTCCGTTGTTCCTCGACGACTCTCAAAGTGCACAGACATTATTTCCTGTATGGTTGTAAGCAACACACCGTAGAGTTGCAAGTACATGGACAACGGGGGGCGAGGGTGAGAAGGGTAGATTAGAGGTTTACTCTAAATATTCGTGATCGTCTGGAATCGAAGCGAATTCCGGTGTTAATATTAGTATCCTACACCGGAAATGAGTAGGGTACTTCGAAACTAGCCATCGAAGTATCGCGTGGAATCTATGATCTGCTAGCAGACTGTTAATCTGGGGAAATGATCGGGTTTATGGTTGAATATGGGTATTATGTATGAGTTCTCGTTGGATATTCGATAACGGTCGATTTATTTGATTCCTCCATGTACCATTTTTTTACGCCTTTGTGGTAAATGGAATTGTATCGTGATAATATGGAGATTAGCCGAAAAGTAATATTATAGTACACCAAGGGAGTACAAAAAATAGAATTCGGAACACCCCTAGTCTACTTGCTTAAGCAAGTTATTATGTACATATAATCTATAATAACTCTAAAAGGAAGAAAAGCAAATCTTCAAGAAAGAAGTTGTTTTGCCAATGACTTATCTTTACAAATTTGAATACTTCAAATTAAATACACCCCGAATTTTCAATTTATCTAATTAGCAAATTTACCACACACACTCAATGAAAGCAGTAAAAAAATAACCACGACCCATGGACGGTCTTCGGCGCTCAAAAATTCGCAATAGAAAGAGGGTGAGGGTGGCGCACACGAGTGCCGCTGCGTTGGCATCACGTGCCACGTGATATTAGTTCATATATATCGCGGGGGTAAACATGCAGCGACGGAGAGACGGGCTGAGAGGGGTTGGCGGGAGATGCGGAGGGCGGTGGTTAGAAAAGGAAAGGTTGCGTGTAAAAGTAGCTGGTCCCGCCAGGAGGTCTCCTGTAGAGGAAGGGCACGTATTCGATGTAAACTATAAAACGGTGCCCCGTTTGTGGCCCTCCACCCTTTTCTCTGCTTCCACGCCGCCGCCCGTTCAAACCCACTAACATCGTCGCAGAGTCTACCCCATCCCAGATCTGGCAACCTGCTCGCTCGCGTAGCATATTGAATCTTATGAATTTGTGGCCCGTGCGGTCGGGCCACCTCTGGGGAAAAATTTAATTTCCAACGATTCCGAGCTTTACGCTGACGTGGGCAGCGTTGCTTAGATCGGCAGGGGTGTCTTGTTCGTTCCACGCGAAACTTCGAATCGTCGTCTTATTATCTGTGAGCGAATTTTCAGCGTATACACCGCGGTTGGGTTCGGTATACTTTTATTGGCCAACGAATATGGGGATGGTTTTCGTGAGGTATTTTTCGACGGGGCACTCGAGACATCGATACAATTTTTGAAGAAGTCATTACCGCTAATTACGTCGTATTTCCAAGGGATGATAATAGTTGTGACGGGAAAATTCGAATTTTTCTTTGTGCTTTCAATATGTCCTACATTCTTCGTTGTACTTAATAAAAGCTACAAATTTTCGCCATAAGGCGTGTAAGACTTTCAAATAATAATAATCTTCACAATAACAGCTATCGATCGAATCTGTAACAATTCAAGAAAAAATGAATTGCTGCCATTTCTACCCTCGGTTTCAAAAGAGTATCTCCGTTGATTTAAAACCCACCCCCAATTATGCTCCAACATATCTTGCTCCCCGTTTGTCGAGTCCAACCTTAAGCAGTCAAAGAAAATACAGCATCGTCCAATGATATATTGGCTTGTTTCTATGCTAACAGTAAATATCGCGGCTCGTCGTCATCGTATGGCCGGTACTGTTCACGAAAACGCTTCATGAATATAAATACCGAGCCGCCACTTGTCTTCGATTATATCGTGCGATAAGGTGGCACGCGATAGTAAATAGCCGCCGGAGTGTGCACTTTCTTCGATGGGATCCCGTAGTTAAGCGTCGAATTATTGAATTTTATGTCTCCCGCGGAAAATTACCCGGCTCACGGTCAATTAGACGGAAGTATGTACGTCCGACGTATAGGTCGCGCGTGCACCAAATAATGATGGTTCATTATACGCTGCATTACAGTAACCAATTTTCGCTCAATGTAATTCACGAAATTCCGATTAACCCGCCAGCCACGAATTATCCCATATTTTTTCCTCCCCTATACCGTCGATGAGGCATGCGCCAATATAATAGTAGCCGATCGAGATGAATTTTTGGTGCAAAATAAATATTAAGGATAATATTGGGTCCGTGCATAAAAGTTTATTGCACGCGATTGTTCTAAATTCATTATTGCATTGACAGTTTAATCCAATCAGGGAGATGGAGGACGGTTACGTACGTATAGGTACTTACGCGAGGGTGGTAGTACTTCGATTAGCTAATACTGTACCACTTACTAGGTTTCATTGAAAAGAGTTCATTATACTGTACGTTTATTAATATTAGTATTGATAAGTAATTGACAATTACATTAGTGTCCAAACGATTCAATTAATGCGACGGTAATTAGGATTGCATATAGTCATCGTGTGCAGACTACCAATAATATTATTAATAATAATACAAATGATTAGAGGAATGAGCAATGTAAATGATATATTTCCTATTACTACACCATGTACCCTAAATGCAGCGAATTTACTTGAACCAGCCTTCCTCAAACCTAGCCGCAAGCGCAATCTCTTTTTTTACGTTCTGCCAACGCTGTTACATATTTAGAGGCGATATACGACCTAATATCTGCGATACCAGCGGCGTCACGAGGCGGCACGTGTTGGATTATAAAACGAATCTGTCAAACGAGCTGAACCGTTTCATCGTTATCTTCACGGGACAATATAATCTGTCTTTCATTTTTTCCAATTATTTCCGGATTGTTTTCTTCTTTTCAAATTCGACGAGCTCACGCGATACCCCGCATTGTTCGCACAGCCCACTGCCATATTACCATAGAAATTGGACGAAGTCCTCGCGTTTAAGCAAGAAACAGCGCGCGGATCGACGCGTCGTTTTTCCCCGACAATTTCGAATTGATACGTATAACAGGGTCGCTCTATCCGCATCGAGAACGCAGGTAATAAAGTAAACGGCGCGTTTTAAGATGGATGACGTTTTAGGGAGTGGAAACCAGTCTCCATCTGATATAACTGTAAATGCACGGCCGTTTAGACACGTAGGTAG
Source organism: Nomada ferruginata (assembly GCA_963583965.1). Lineage (NCBI taxonomy): Eukaryota > Metazoa > Arthropoda > Insecta > Hymenoptera > Apidae > Nomada > Nomada ferruginata. Next base: position 7,077,851 of record OY757214.1, on the reverse strand, counting down.
ATATACACCCAATACCTATCGGCCGAGCAATAAATCACGTCCTGGCGTGGCTTATTATGACCGCTCGTTTATGTTCGTAAGTTATCGTCCGGGGAAAGATTGTAGGAATTATTGACTTTACCGTACGTAGCGTGTAACGAGCGTACTAACACGTTGCCCCTCGATACCTGGGGCCCCGGAGATTTTCCCTCCCCGTGTTCGATTTAATTTCTAAATTATGATGCTAAACCGTTCGCCCGTGGGATGGGCGACCACCTTCGTTTCAACGTTCTCTGGAATTCTGCACGGTTGGGTTTCTGCTCGTTACATAGAAGGACTTGTAAATTGACTTTAGGTATTCATGCGTAAGTATGTTGTACTTGTTTCTGGTATTTTCTTGTACCAGTAATATGCAAGGAATTTTGTGTGGGGGTTTGGGACTGATAGGTTTAGTTTCTTATGTGTCGATGGTCGAGCCTATTTCTGATAGGCAGTTGGTATGATATTTATAGTTTCTTGCTGTTGTGTAATACAGCAATATTGTATTGTATTAACGCATTACATTACTTTGCTCCGAATTTTGCGGATAGATACAATCGGCTGCCCGTAAGTAATGTGTTAATATTTGCTACGAATATAATTAATTCCAATTATTGTTCATATGCGAATATAAGGGTATACAGTTGATTTATAAATTCAATCGGAAACTGCTGATGAATCATTTAGCACGAACGTAATGTGTACTACAAATATCCAGTCCAAACAACAGCCAATCCATCCTACAAATTAATTCATCTCCTCCAATTATAATAAAAATCAAATAACAAAAGAAAGCGAATAAATAAATCGAACCAAGCCTCACCAATGATTAAAAGTTATCACCGTCCCCCATTCAACGCATCTCATCAACGAGTACCACCTCGACAATAACAAGCCGAACACCTCGGCGCATTATTACTCGCGTTAATGACCATTAATATCTCCGCTACTTAAAAGTGACCATTTACACTTACTAGCTCCGATAATGACGCTCGTAAAATTATTCCGATTCGTGGATCCTCGAAGCCACGCTGTTACGTGTTCTTAAACGGCCGGGACACTCTACCCCTTTCTCTCAGTCCCGCGTGCTGAAATATTTCACACGGGACACGTAACGAGTGAGCGAGAGTAAAGCTTAAAGGCTCCCTCCACCTTTACTCCTCGTTGGTCGTTCATCGCGACGGCATGTCTTGATTTACGTGAGAGAGGCGTGCCTCCACGGAAGCCGCAATTAGTTTATTAATAATTAGTAAACGAGCCGACGCCGTCGCGTCGGGTGTTCGAATACGCGCCGCGGGATTACGACGCCCGCCGCGAACCAAAGCGGGGGAAGAGGGAGACAACGCGCGCGTGACAAACAGGACGACGAAGGGACAGGGATGGAAGGGGTGATACGGGGGTAAAAAGAAGAAACGCAAGTGAAACCGCGTTTGCTCCGCATAGAAAAAAGGAAAACGGCGATGGCGAACGCGTGCGCGGTGCCGGATCGGTTTTCGTGGAACCGCGCCGCTCCAGTTAATGAAGATATTATCTTCGATAATTTTACGAGGACTAAAATGACTGGATAATATTCGAGCGCGCGGCTGGTTCATCGATCTTGCCGCCCGGGACCGAGGTGAAAGTAATTTGTCGAGTTAGCGTCTTTTTGTGCGGCCTCTGACGCGCCGGCCCGCTGAAAGCCAGCGGATCGGCGGCACGTTATTTGGCAGAAAATTCGCCCGTGATTTTGTTCGGGGTAATTGTTTACAGGTGGTTGGCGGATTTTGCTTTTGGATCGCATAGGAACGGATTTCACTATCGGGTTCCGTTGATAAACGCGGGCTCGTCGGCATCCACAGGTAGGTCTTGTGCGTTGATTTCATTTTATTGTACGCCTAATGGAGCCAGGTGGACGTTCATTTTTAATTGCGCTGTATAGGACGAAAGAACTATCCGCCGGTTGATTAATACGGAAATGAATGGGTATGGTTATGACGCGTGCCTCTGTTTCTATTTATTTAACAGTTTTTTTTTATTTATATCGAGGCGAAGTACAAATAACCCAAGGTGCTTTATTTGACCAGATAGGGGTTGATTTTATGTTGTATCATGAAAGCGTACTGTTGTTATTTAGTTGTATATAGACGCACGTGACCTGCAGCTCGTAAAAAAGGCTTTGTTCGCAGCTTCGTTTCTTTAGCTGCCGTTTTTTTTACTCCTGATTCTCCTCGTTTTGCGTTCTTTCATTTCCCAATTCCGAGATGTTCAAGCCCCGTTCTAGAGACAGTCGATGTACAGCGCACCATATGGTAGGAAAGTGCTCTCGTTATGTACAGAGAAACTCGAATCGGGCACGGTTTACGGTCGGTTTATTCATCCATCGCTCGTGAGACGTCGCGACGCAACGACAGACGTGTCCCTTTTTGGCGAGTCTTTGGTCGAGTTTGTTGGTTTTATGAATTCTTTTTATAAATATGTAATTGCTGCTGTATTGATAATTTGTATTGTTATTAAAGTTAAGGATGTAGTCCACTATATTTATTAAATTACATGCACCACGACTTTTTAAATTGTAGACAAATGCACGTGCAATCCTTTTTTCCCATGCGTATAATATGTTCCATTAAAAAGTAGCGTAAAGTTGTCTACAACCATACTACTTTTACCAATAAAAATAGTAGCAGCTGAAAGTACCTATTATACATATCACTTTATTCACAGTAATCGTTCCAAGCATCGAATGGCTATTACCGATATTAACAGTGAACGCAATTCGAAAACCCATATAATAATGCTTGAAACGGGGAAAGTTTGCGGCTCGGTCCAGAGTAACGTTTACCTTGGCATACTTCGTCCATCGATTTTGGATTTAGGCAAACTTAATTAAGCGTAATCGTGGCCGGGAATTTATCGCGGTTTATAAAAGTTGCCTAGTGGTTTTAATAAGAGGGCGAGTATTAATTTAAAGGACAAGCAACGCTCATCGGGCAGGTCGCGTAAACTGCTTACGTCTATCACACCCGGGGCAAGAAGAAGGAGGACGTGGTGGACAGGATATGCAGATGAAAGAAAACTCGTTACAGAGTGACAAGTGCGCCCTCGTAATTATCACATCCAACGTAATTACAGGGAACGTGCCTTATCCTAGCTCTACGGTCATAAACGACTCCTATGCGCGTTCCTCTTCCTTTGTGCAACTAAGGGTTGCGTTTAAATATCGGACACGAGCCGGGAGAGCTGCTTCGAGGTTTGTTGGTTCTTCTTTGGGACATTTTATAATAGACCTTGATCAACTTCAAGCGAAGTCTCTTACAATTAGTTTATATCTGACACTTTTGCCTGCTATTTAAGATTACCTGTGGTTCTTTAAATAATATCTCATCAATCGATTTCTTCCCATGATATTCCAATACATATTTCTATAATAATATTTAATTTTCTATATAGGCAAGCCCCTGGGTCAAAGGAAAGGCAATTTCTTAACTATCATCTCTAAACGATAATCATAAAAAAATAATACGCTTATTCTTATTCAGCCCGAAACGCTGTTGGAAAGTCCATGGAACGCAAATATCGCGCTGCATGTCAGAAGGTTGACAAAAGGGAAATATCAATGTCAAGCACGTCCCTTGTCGCAAATAATTGTTTTTCAGATATGAGATCGAATTGGAGTTCCACGGATGATTCGTCTGCGACAGGTTTTTCAATTATCGCGAACGAGATGTCATTCGCCAACAGGCCGCGCCCGAATTCCCGTCATCGAATTTATTCCATCCTGTACTCCTGGACCGCGATCGCATCGATACGTCTTACGGTCCCGTTCAATCGATATGCAAGGTCGACCACGAGCTCATCGGCCACGCAAATGCGTGCGTCGAGCACGGAACTCGCTCCTCTGCGGCCCGGTTGTTGGCGGACAGTGTCCCTCGTACATTTTGCACCTCCCGAATTTCGTGGTCACTCTGGTATTGAAAAGACAATTCACTGGTCTGCCAAGTGGTAATTTACAGATTGTTGTATCGAGCTATAGTAGGTGTTTGGAGAACGAGATATTAAAACAGGACGGGTAGTTTTAGTGGAATTCATAAAAGTCAATAATAATGTACGAATCTACCGATTTGTAGATCATAGATAACAAATTTATTAACTATGATGCGTTGTGGGAAATTATTTGTTGCTTGCCGAAGAGAAAAATGCTTCATCGATTTTCATAAATATCAGCATTTTCGTATATAATGAAATTTTCCAAATTTTAATTAAAATGAACCCGAGGAACACTTCGATTTGACAAGGCGCAGGTGTGCCTGACGATCACGGCGCGGTCCTCGAAATATTCAATCAAGTAAAATCGCGAAGGCAACGTCTTCGGAAGTGCTTCATTAAGCCGTACCGAAAACGCGTTTCGCAGAACGATCAGTCTCTCCTCTCCGGAGTACAGAGCAAGCCAAGTATGTGATGAGCAATGAAAGGACAAACTGTCGAGTTCTCGTTTGTTGGTTTAATTGGTCGATTGAGAATTGACGGGGCCTAATAACGCGGCATTATAAGCGTGGAATGACGAAGCGATCCGGCACGGTATTATATCACAACCGCTTATAGAACCAGAGGATGTCGTGGTCGAAGTTTATCTGTTCGACCGGATCGGAACTAATTCGATTTCAAAGAGATCGTCGAACCACGTGCACGGGACGAGCCGACCCTCGACAATGGAAAAATGAAGCGTGGGCGACACTAAGCGTGCCGTTCTCGTGGCCGTGTCATCCTTCCATTAATCCTGATAGCGATTCAACCGATACAGATATTGTAATGGAACAGATTTTCATTCGCCGGGGACGATATCTACGGGGCCTTTCTAAGATCACTCTGCAGGCAACGTGGAATAGAATTATTCCTGGCCCGCAGCATTGAAAGCTGCGCATTGTTACGAGGCAAAAGGTACATAATTATGAAATTGATTAGTAATGATAGTGACACAGTTTGAACCGACGGTGGGTGAAAATTCAGGAAAACGATCATCATCTTCTCATCGATAATTCTGAAAATAATTTCTGTATAACTCTGACTAATTTCGCGTCATTTCGTTTCAGTTATCAGAGATAGAAATGTGATCGATCAACTGTTACTTTGTGTATTAAACTCCGTGTAATCAGTTTCGAAAAACTGGAACTCCTGCGAAGTCTTTCAATAACGATGAACAATTTGGTTCTACTTGTTCATTGAAAATCGAAACCCACCCTGTTTGCGCAAAGCATTTCAATACAGATGGCGAGTAATAAAAATCGTCCGACTTGTTAGAAGCGTTCACTTTTTACCAAAGAAGTAGCCGCCTTCGTAGGAAGAATGGGATCGTCTTGTGAATGGTCGAATTCTTCGATTACATCATTGTACACTGTCTTTCCCAAAAATTAGAAAATTTCTCCTCGTCTCACTCTCCCCCTTGGTCCTTCTCTATCCCTTTCTTGGTCCTCTCTCCTACCCCATATCCGCCTTTCTATTTCTACGTGTACGAGGCAGACGTTAATTTTCTGGTTTAATAACCGGGGCCACGTTTATTAACGAAGCCGGGCCAACGAAAGCGGGCCAACCGTGAACTCTGGTTATTTGTTTCTTAATTAGAAAGAAAACTTTGACTCGCTCCGTGGCGACGATTATCGTTCCCAAGTCCCATTAGAACTCGTTAACGCGGTATTGGAACGATACGTCTCGCGGGATGGCGACCCAATGGTCCGCCGTTTAATAACAACGCTCCTGGCTACGTTATTTCTCGGACAGTGGGGAAGGAACGAAATAGAAAGAAATGATTAAGCCTAGCCTAAGTTCTATTTAAACGCGGCTGTTTCGTGTTCCACGCGGCCGGTTCAATTAAAAACAGACCCTTAAGCGGCAGGAAAATACTGCTCGATAAAGCTGACCCCGGACTTTTCGGTTTAACAGAGGGAATTTGTAGATTCGACCAAGCCGGCTGTAATTAAGAATTTGTTAGTCTTATCGTTAAAAATTGCTAAGCTTTGGAAACCATTTCTGAGCGTATCAAGATGAGAGTTTGTTACTTACAACATCACTGTAATTTTACCGTTCAAAACCGAAAAATAAGCAACAACTTATTTAACATTCGCTTTCCCTTTCGCTTGAGAGTTTGTATTTTAATTAAACAATTTTTCATTACGTACCTATATTTTTGATTAACGTAACATACATTGTCTGGATAATTTCGTTAACGAATGAAAGCCCTAATTAAAAAAAGGCATTAGAAAATTAAAAGGCCACAGTAACCTCTCCACTTTCCTCCTCATTCTCGCCGTACCTAATTTCGTTGTTACAATTAATCGTAATAAATCCCATCGGTGATCTGCTTTTTATTCAAACTGCGTGCCGTTTGTTTTTTTATAATTGCCCGCGTGTCGAGACGCTTTGATTTTGTTTGCCGATGTAACATTCCGTTGATGGACCGTCGTTGATGGTAGCACATCAAACTATGATTTGGTATTTAGTCACTATTAGGGACGCATTAGCACTGATTACACGTGCACCTAGGCCACCGTTGTATCCAGCGGCGTACGCGTGTGTGAACGCGTGCATACACACACACACACACACACACACACACACGGCTTCAATATACATTAACCCAGATACAGAGTTCGCGTACGTTCACGCTGGGAAACACAAACGTTTGCACGGGTATAATCGACCGATCCGACCGACGGATTTCCCATGAATTCTTTATTCTGCATTTACTTTCGCGGGTCGAGGCTCGCGACGCCCCGTGAAATTCGTTAATATTCTACGAGCCTAAGTGTGCCGAATAAATAATGCACGGGCCGGATGGATCGATCTGTGCTCGTGTCCATCGAGAAATCGATGAAAAAATCATCATTTCGGTGGTTTAAATAGAACTTTTCCAGGTGGCAATAATTCGAAGGACTTCCGGCGAGTGAATTATTCAAGGTGTTACAGAAATGGGGGGGTTTCGTTCGATTCTTTGAAAAATCGGAAAATTGCGATTTGGGAATTGCGCGCGCGATTAAAAGTTAATAAAAGATTAAGTTAAGCGATTAAGAGGTAAAAAAACTCGATTGAGAAATCTCAATTTATTATTATGTCCATTAATTTTATAAGTCTGTCTTCCCCAAATGAATTAGGCATTCGTGTTGTTTGACACGTCCATTCATTATTCTACACGAACGATGGATGGGCTTAAACGAATTTTATGTATTCATATACATACGCGAATGCAAAATGTGCGGAACATTGGTTACGATTCCATCTTGGATCGAGTCGATGAATCGGTGAAAGGCCGCGATCGTTCTGCTCGAAGCACCGCCTTATGAATCACGATAATATCTCTGTTCGCTCGAAGGGGCAGGGAATAATTATTTGCATTAACATCGCGATACATAATTGCCGAGTATACCGCCGTGAGAGATAACAGGGCAACAGATTCCACTGGTGTAAGAAATCGAGAATGAAAGATCGAAGATCGTCGATGAAAGAGAGGAGAGTGACCTTTGGCCCCTGAATCGTTCTCCACTTTCGGTTCCCGATCCCGTTCCTTTCGAATTTCTTATTTATCGGGCGCGCAGCTATGCAAATAACATCGTCGAGCAACGAGTTTCAATTATGCTCGCAGGATTCGTGCATTCTTTCGATGCATCGGACATGAAACGTGTTTACCGCGGGAAACGATTAATTAAGTCGATTATCGGCGAGCATCGCGCGGCACGTTTAATTAGCCGCATATTAAACCGGCCACGATACCCGGGGTTTCGTTTTCGATACGATCGATTGGCCAGGATCGATTCTGTGATTCGATAAATAGAAGCCAAACTTTGATTAAACTGGTGAAACGCGGAAAAATCCTTCTGCAAACTATTATTACTTCCAGTTATGATTGTTACATTGTAGAGTCGGTAAGCAGTATTTTCTCAAGAATTAATCAACATTACTATCAAGAATTCAGAATTCCATGAGATACAACGATTTGCATTTGGTATTTATAAAAGACGGCATCTCGTCTGGTTCAACATAAAATACTTCACAACATACCTATTTATCTACAAAATAAAAGGAAATCCAGTACCCAATATTTCTAATCAAGCGATGATCCTTCAATTCTAAAAAAAACCTACCCTATTATATTCTTCCACTATACATATTAAATTGCTTCCTAACAACATCTCTCTGACCATCCAAGATTACCAAGAAGGAAGAAAAAACACCATTCCGTCCAATCTTACTAATCCACAAGCAACATGCACAACGTTTCACGCTATTATATTTCACACCACGATCCATACGCCGTGCAACTTCACTCGGCGAGCATCTCGAAGGGGTTAAACGCGTGTTCGCGCGCTATTCCGCGGTCCAGCAGCTAAACACACGGCCAACAAGTTCGACAAGTTGCAACTCGCACGCGACTCTAATATTCGATTCTTCCTCATCATCCACCGCCATGTTTCACCCCCTTCCCATTGCTAGCAGGGGTCACGGGCCACGGGCCAGGACTCAACGCTATACTTAGCGGCCTCCAAGCTCATCATCTCACAGACATTTCATTATATGAATCACGTTTTCCTTTCTGCAACACGCGCGTGCAGGGGAGCGTTTATAGAGAAACGGATTGCCCGCGTTGGACGAAGGAGGAGAATACAGGGAGAAGGAGAGGAACGCTATCCGTCTCGCAATCTCTGATAGGTCAGAACTTAATTTCTGATTGGAATTGCCCCGTATGAACGCCGTGGCTGCTCGCGGTCATTACAGAGGTAGTCTCGCCGTGAGACTGGCGCGACGCATTTTTTCGCACGCGTCGACCAACCGGATCCTCCCGATTCGACCCTGATAATTTTGATCGCTCGACCATCGATCCTGTTCACGCGATGATCGTGCTTGGAATTTTGGCCACTCAGCGCCGATCGATCTTTCGACCCTTCGACTGTTCCCGAATTGATGTAGGTTTCTCTTCGTCATTGTTCCGTCGTTTCGCGATTATCCACCACCTGCAAAATCTCTTTGAGCTTAATAGAATTGTTCGTTGGAAAGTGTTTGGTACGCGAGGTATTTTATTCTATTTATATAGGGGTCGTTGTATGGAGTCTTGAATATTGATTTTAATCGTCATGTATCTACATAATATGCGAATGTAATATAATAATAATAAGAAGAAGAAGAATATAATTCCTATGATATATTTAATTTTCATCTCCGTCTGTATTGAAACGAAAAACTAGTTTGCCTAAAATGGAAATAATTATTAATAATTGGGAAACGGGACATGGTTCACAAAATATTAGTATACTCCTAAGTCAAACCAAACAATATTCAAAGCGCTCATCATCATTCCCTCAAACCATCCCGAACCCAAGCCACAGACTCATCATTGCATCCGTCTTTCACAGTTCGACTTTCCCGTCAGTCCACCCTGCAACCTCGCTCCTGCAACTTCCTCCGAACCGATCGCCAACTATTCTACCGATTCCGTTGCGAATGAATCGTTAATCAAACCGCAGGAACTGCTCGCACATTCCTAGCGAAATCACAAACGGGGCAACGCAAGCATCTCATTTCTTTCTCCTTTTCTCTTCCATCCGTTACCCTTCCCACCTATCAGCTCGTTCCACCGTCAAATTGTCGTCGCGTGCGGATCCCCTTTGGCTTTTGGGAAGGACCCTTCCGTGGAAGGCGGTCTCGAATTTCCATACACGCACCGCAGACCGCCGTTGAATATACTCACTTCCGGCAATAGATTTCCTCCTGCTGTACCACCCTGTCCCCCCGCGTCCCTCGCCCCTCGTCGCTCGCCCTTCTCTTGGACCCCGTGTGTCGGAACTACAGTAGGATAGTTAGTTAGGGGTTAGCTGGGTTGGGTTGGGAACGCAGTAACGTACACAATCGTGGCCATTGTGCGCCGTGATTTGTGGGGCCGATTTTTTGACTTCCGCCGGTCCGGTAGAGGGGATGAAGCGCGAGCTTTGGCCCTATCAACCCCCGTGCCGCTCGCAGCCGAGTCAGGAGATGCGGCTAAATTATCGGAAGGCACCACCGGGTTAAAGGTCGATCGTCGATTTATTCTGGGAAAGAAGTGAAAGGGGTGGGCGCACGGGGGTGGATTCGAAAGAAGATTGGGACGAGGAGGTGTGGCGCAACGAAGCTCGCTGGATTCTGTTGCGTTTGTAGTTTCGGAGTCGATCTGGTATCGCTGAGTACGCGGATTTTTATTCCTTTAGTGTTTTCTATGGCGGTGCGGGGAGTTTACGAGCTTCAGACGGAGTCTTGGCGCAGTGGCTCGAAATGATTTTTGTTGGTTTATGTGTGAGGGTGGAACTGTTGCTTTCGGTAATTCTTTCCGCGAATTGGTTTTGGTTTTGTGAAGGGACGGAACGTTTAGGGGAATCGTTTCGTTAGTGAACAGTAAACGTTTTGTTTATTAAACATCGATACCTGATGCGTGAGCGTTTAACTTTAATCTACGCGATAGGATAAATCGAGATGATGCGAATATGTACCAGCAATTGGGCACAGTTCTTTCGTAAATTCTGACCGAATTTTCAGTAGTGCCTATCGCGTTTATTAATAGTCCGAGTTGTTTTGCGCGTAGTTGAAACGTTCCCGTCCATCTAGCGCGTAATTACGCAGAGCATAACTTCAAATTTTAATCCCATTTTTGAAACCCCTCTTTGTCTTTGCGCCACCGCACATAAGCAATATCGTAATTAAGGAAAATGAGCAGTACGCGTCAGCATAACTCACCGCTACACGCCTCTGTTCGTGCAACCTGCGCACGGACAAAAGCTTAATATAAATTTATATGCATTATTAACGAGGGCTTCTGTCGAGTAACCCCCGCAAAAATACCGGCTACCTGCTGAGTAACTATGTACATATTCGTAACTATTCATTGACGTTATACCGTTCGAATTGTCCAGCTTTTTCTTACACGAATTTTAAAACCACCTTCATTGTAATGGGATGTATAGAATTGGTGAAAGAAAAATCTGCTGGTGTTGCTATTGAAATGAGCAAGAAATGGAGATCAATTAATTTTATGTTTAAGTAACACTGTATTGCAAGCAGAGAATGGTACGAATTCTGTAATGTTGAAATATTTAATAAAATTGGCGCTAATATATAATAGAAGTTTCCTGGACTTTTTTTTGTACAGGTTGAAACATTCCTGAAAATTGTAAATATTTAGGTATATTCATGGATTAGGAATTAAATATGCTGATATTTTTTGACTGTCTTCTAATTTGAAATTTAACACTTCTTTCCATAACGCCAAGTTTTTTTAAGTTTCGGCAAACCTGAAGAAATTTTTACCAATAGTTCTCAACATTCTTACAGCAGATTATTATAAGCTTCGGGAAATCCAGTTGTTTCTAATCTATATGTCAGTCCATCATATGGAATATCATTCAACCATCGGGACAAAAGCTATCAGAAACTTGAACGTGGGTTTTCCATGGAGACAGGAACGATGGCAAACCGAGTTATTTTACGAGTCTGTTTTTCGTCTATGCTAATGTACGATTGAGACTAACGTGATCATTTCGCTCCTTCTCCATCCCGTTTGTAGTTCACCACCGTATAGACTCGCGGATACTTGGCAGTTTTCAGGACGTTGAAGTTCCTCGAGGATTTAACGAGCCCTCGACCAGCCACGACGTTCCTAACGTTATTGTCTTTGTGATCGATAGTAAAAAAAAAGTGACTCCAGTCGATCCCCCGTTCTCCACCATCTTTTCACCCTCCATGTCGTTCTGTTCGTTCGGGAAGCAATTTGTATACGTTCGCCATGCAAGCTGGGAACGTTAATGGAAGTAGGAACCGAGGGAATTAGAGTGCGACTGAATCTTCAATGAGACCTAGAGAAGTGTTCACCTCGAGATCTTGCATTTGTTTGAACGTTGCTTATGAATAATGATATTCGATGACAGAATTGCGGGCAATAGAAAAATTGCGCAAGTGAGGTACTTGTACTAATAAGTGAAAGCAATATTTTATTTAAATATCTTCCTGTCATTTCTGTTCAATATCGTGCAAGGTAGATACTTGTGATAATTTCGATAATTGTGAAAAAAGCAACAACAATTTGCTACTTTTTATAAATATGGATCATGGTCGAAAACAAATAATAGGCTTGAAATACTGTATATTTTTAAACGCTGCTTTCTACCAAAATGTTATCTAAATCAGTGACTGACACTTCGGAATAGTTCCTTGTTAGATTTTTATCCCGACTACGTAGACAGATTTATAAATCGGCTTTCGAACCGATGGACACGCCTGTTTCGTGCCACGAGCCTCGTGTCGCTATTCGAACGTGATCTCGAAGACGATCCCTATTTATTCAAGAACGTTTCGACACCTTCGAGCTACTTAAGAGACTGTCAAAAGTCAACGTGGATCCCAAGGGGGCAGGACCGGCTCGTGGGATAGAAATAAATTTTCGATAGAGAAATTGCGATGTAAATTCGGCTTTATGGAAGGGCTATCCTTTTTCTTGATTCACGAATGATGTACATACATTTAGGTACAGCTATAGTGGTGCAACGTTTCCTCGGTAGACGAGATGCTGTGAACGCGGAGCATAATAAGGAGGAGAATCACGTATTCTTACGAGGAAATTTTTATCAGAAAGCTTTATTGATCCATAAAAGGGAACGATAAAAAATTTGTGAAAACGCAGAAAGCTGTGTGCAATATTTCCTGGTAACATCAAATATCTTTTTATATACATTCGAATGGAAACTTGAAAGAAAGTAGTAATACATCGTCGAATTACATCTATATCTGTATGTAAAATATTAATATGGAGGAGAGTAAATTGCTAATCGAATATCTTTTGCAATGTTACTTTGTCATTATCAAAGACAAATATGCTACTAAATTATATTTTTCACGAATGCAATAAATAGTATATTCACGTTGTTAGCAAAAGCGTATACGATAAATTGTTAAATCAACAATTACAGATTCTTTAATGTAGATTCGACAACTTTCAATACAAATATACCCCCCTCTTTCAGCCAAGGAGATTTATGAACCTTCACCTAAACCCAGAAACTTTCAACCTCACAAAAAAGAAAATTCATAAGCACAGTAGCCATCTGAAGGCACAAAACAACCCTTCCCGAAATCTCCTATTCATCCACCCCATCCCTTCTTCGACAGAAATAAAAAAAAACAAACAAAACGGACAACAAATAAAAACTGAAAAAAACGTGGCAGGGACAGTCGGAATAATAAAAATGATTACCCACGCTCAGCGATGCACGTATGCTGTACATGTATGTATGTACGTGCACTGCGTGTGCACGCGCACGGCGTTTATGCCCGAACCGTACAGATATTGGTCGGGTGGGTCGCGACGGCGAAACGCCCGTGGGGTGTCACGAGGAGGGAGGGGTGAACGACGGGCCGCCGTTACCGCGATGTTTTGTAATTTAAATTAATTGAAAAATATGCACTGTGTGTGTTGTCCGATCGCGCTCGTGTAGCCAGCCCAAAACGGGGAATGAGACCTATGGCAGAAAAAAAGAGCGAGTAACCGTGGACGACCATGCGACGAGGATCGAGAAACTCGCCGCCCTGTGTGTGATGGTGGGTGGTTGGTGAAAAAAAAATAGGGTGGACGAGGGTTGGAACGACGGAGGAACGCGGGCAACGCATTCGACCTGTATCGAGAGGCGTGCAGGTATACTGTGTGGCCAATCATTCGCGCCAGCCGACCAATAACTTATTGGTTTTTCACGTGCGATTTGATTCATTATCATTCCGTTATTTATATTTGTCCGGCCTGCTGCGGATTTCGGGGATTTGCCGGCGACGGGGGATGGGCGCGACGGGGGTTGGGGGTTGCGTTTGGAAAAAAAAAATTGTGTACACGACGAGGACGAGTGGAAAGGGAGACGCCAGGCCATATACTCGTACGGCGCTGGTTGTCCGGTGCTGTTTTTTGGGTGAGAAGTTGAGCTTGTGATTGGTTTTGTTTGTTTTCTGTTGTTTCTCTTTTTGCATTCCTTTTTGTGTTAAGTGTTTATCTTTGATTTTCGGCGTGCCTGGAGTATTCTTAGAGGATTGTCGTCGAAGTTGTTTGGGGTGAGTTGGGTGTAGTTAGTTGTTAGACATTTGGTTATTAGGTGCGACAATGAATGTGAATCGTCAATTCAAGCCTGATCCTTTGGCTAAGAAATTGTTAGATACAAGGAATGATTTATGTGACACTTTGCTCTTACAAATTTTGTTTTTCTGCATATATAAGTTATAATTTAATTACTAAACACGAGTATAGAAATATTCATCATCCAGGGGTTGACGTCGTTAATTTTGAAACTGCAATAACAACATTGATAACAGTATAGAAAATGTATTATCACTAAACTATTTACAAACTGATGCATTTACAGTTTCATGTATAGCGAACGATGTTATTCTCTCTTTCATAACTTCTTCAAGCAAAGTTGTATTTCTCCAGGAGTAAATATCGTCAGCGTTCTGCATGGTATCTAATCGAGAACTGAAAGGAACATTAAACAACGTGATTGTTGACCTGTACTTTTTACTTAGCGAAGTTCTCGGGTCACAATTGTTTCGTCTGAAAGACTTCCGAGACCCTTATAAATATTCATCGACTTGCTTTTAAGCGGCAATTGTTTCCAACCTACGTAATTTCGCTATTTGTGGATAGCGTCGAATTACTGAAAGGGGCCTATCGTTTCAGTGCTGCCTTTTTCCCCCTTGATAATGCTGACCAATGAACAACGTACCCGTATGGCTTCGCGTACATACTCATTTATTTCTGCGCACAACTCATTACTTTTGCACGCATCGTTTCAAGCACTTAATTTATTAGGCACGAATAATACTAGGAATTACTCACACTTACAGTCACATTTCTGCCCGTATATATTTAATTTTTATGTACCCACTATAATTCAGTTATTATAGCTTGTGGGGCTATTCTAGGTACTCCAACTAATATAAGTTATAGAAGTAAAATTTATTACTGTTTGTATCATAAATTTCATGTCAGAAAAGTAACAATTCTTCTTTACATTATTATTATTAAGTTTCATACTTTTTTAAATAGATATACAATATCATATTTTCAGATATCACAATAAGAGTCAATTATTTTTAATGCGGCTCTTTTAAATATTATTTTACAGAGAAATCGATTCATTGATTCCTTTTTTCCCCCAAAAACTAAATCACCGGAAGCCCAGAAAAGAAAATTGAAAGATACAACAACTGTGCATAAGAAGCGACAAAAATCTCCAATTGCGTGGTAAATTTCCGTCGACTATGTACAATTTTGCGTTATTATTCACCGCGGTGTGTTTGCCCAGCTAAAACATTTATCGAAGTTCGTGCACAAATTAATTACGGTATTTTAGTAGAAGTAATGTTCTCAAACATAGCGCGAATGATGCATTAATATAACTCATTTATATATGTTTTTAATGCGCGCTAATGAGCTATAAGTACGTTAAATATTTGAGAGAAAATTAGAATTAATAATTAACGCTTCGCTGCCGTTTAATATGTTGATTATCGGCTGCATTTGTGCTCTCTATTGCTGTTTCCACTCGTTGGACATTTTGCAGTACGTTGCTGGTTATTCGAAATGCTTCCCGTCTACCTTCAATTCCAGCGTAAACGTTCCCGGCATTTATTTCATTATAACATTCCTTTCAATAATCGTGTCTCGGAAAGTAAACACTTCTGAACGATTAATTATACCGTTCTTTAAACGTGAACAGAACTAACACGAAGATGTGTTTGGAATTGTGTGCATATCGCGTGTTTGTAAAATATCGGAGTGTTTTCATTGGATACGATTTTTTTTTTATTTATTTCCCGATCGTTGTAACCTCGGCAGGATGGACGCTTCTCCAAGTGATCGTTCATGTACACATATGCATATGTGCGTACATACATCAGAAACTAGAAAAAAGAGATAACTGACCTGTCCCGGGGATAAACGATTTCATAAAACAAGTTTCGATATTTACCTTCCTATATTTTTCAAACTCCCGAGGAATTACTGCGCTTCCAAAATTATACTGCTTCAAGCTCGAGCACTCGAACCAAAATACGTATATCTTGCTACAAACAAAAAATAGAAAAAGTTGCTCCGAATCAATGAGTTTTAAATAATATCCAGCTGCTACTAATTGTAACAGCCTACTCTCAAAATTATTCAACAGTGCAATCACCCCGCCAATCCTCGCCTAACGTGGAACATGATCAAACGTTTGACGACTGCAGAAGAAAACGAAGAACAATACAAAATGAAATATGAAGCCTGTCCTCACCATCTCCGTGTCGCCGTGACGAAGTTAAAGGGTTAGTTTCGACGCATCGCTTCGTAAAACCTAAAACTTCCCCGGAAACTCTCTCGTCGCCATTTCAACGTCCTCGTACGCCGAGTTTACAGTCCTTTCCGGCCGTAAAATAAGCCGCGGGACCCTGAGTATCCCGTAGTCGGCCTCATCCGTGCCGGCTGAAAAAAAAAATTCTCTATTTATACGCGAGCACGGGACAGAAATGTCGACCGGCCGATATTCCGTCCCGGTATACAGTTTGCACGTAGACAATTCCGGGGGAAAAGTCTCGCCAAGACGCAGGCTGGTTACGCTCCTTTTCAGGACGAAGCTCTTTTTAATCATTCACGAGTGCCTGACGGCGGCCGTGCCTTTAAACGATCCAACTGAAATTCGTCCGGACGTCCAACGTCCGAATTTAAATCCTCTCAAATATTGAACGTGCACCGAACCGTCTGTGTATGCGTTGGAATAGACGCGTACCTACACATGCTCGTGTACGCTCAACCACCTGACTTCTTCCTTCCTTTACATCCACCGAGCCCTGGTACGTCTGCACAGGCTCTGTTTCCAGCGGCGGACTGTGTTAAACCCACTCGACCCGGAGGAGGAACAGTTTGTATCTGGCTGGCGAACCGGCTTCGAAAAGCGGATATAATAACGTAGGAATTATTCGAGTAGCCGGGTGGGAAGGGGTAGCCGAGAGGGGAATAAAAAAAATATATATATTTTGAAGCGACGGCAGAGGAGATCCTGGATGGAACACGGGACGAGCGTTTTTGTTCGAGTAGGGATTAAAGATCGCGTACCAGGAGGAAAATGCGCTGGACATCGTGCTCGTGTTTTTGATCCGTCGACGGACTTGGTTCACGTCGAACGGATGTCTGGTTTGGTTAAATAATTGTGTGTCCTCTCCATAGGTTGGCAGGGTTTCTCTTTTCTTTTTTTTTTCCGACGATTTTTGGTTGCTGTATTTATTTCAGAGTGTATCGTAAGGGTGGTCCGTCCGTTTTTTATTTTCATTTCATTTCGTGCTCCTTCGAATTTTTATACGCGCGCCGAATATTTCGTTCGGTGAAATTATCGAGCCATTTTCAATTGTAACGTGGTAATGACGGGGACCTTATTTTCTCTGCTATTAAACGTTTCATACGTACCTATACAATATTAGCAATGATAAATATGATCGAACGCGTATGAATTTGTAGTGCCCGGTAATTTATAATAACGCGAAATTCGAGCATAGAGAATTTGTTCTCATGTTATTTCCGCATCGCAGCTGTACAAATATTTTTTGCCCCCGCTTTATTTGCATTAACAATGGTGCCCGTAATGTAATATACTTTTCACCGTAACTGGCCGTACCTTATTATCTCTATATTCAAACGGAATGGAAATAGTCGAAGATCCTGTCGCAAATATTGTACCTGCCTATTACAATAATGTCCCGGTTCAACAATTTACAAAACTGTTATTACCGAAATTACAGCAGCCGCGCAGAACGCACCGCCGATATAATCAATTGTAATATTAAATCGGCGATATTGATAAAACCACTCGGCCCATAATTTTTTCGCATAACGTTCCGAACAGCCAATCCGCCCTCCGTGTTACATCAAAACTTTCGAGCAGGAAATTACAGTGTCCAACGATCGAATAATTCTTTACGGTCGCCATAGAAAAACGTCCCTTTACGAGACGTTTCCAACAATTAAACAATATTTCTCCGCTCGATCGTAAACCTTCTCGCGGTCGTAAAAATCGTTTCGCGATTGAAACGGAACGGAACACCCGGTATAGTCCCGTGTACGGTTCCACCGTTCGTTATGAGGTTCATAATATGTAGTGAGCGTGATGCGACATCGCGTGGACGTCCGAGCAATAATTCGGCCGGCTCTTAATTACTTTAATTAATTAGGAAACGCGGCTTCGTGGAAGTCCGATCTTATGGTTGCGCCGCGTGTATATCCTCTTCTGTAGCTGCACGGGGTGCTCGCACGTTTTTCTCTCGCTTCCTCTCTTTTTGCGTCCGTATTTGTGCTAGTACATACAGGGATGTACGTACAGGGATGGCGGGGCTGGTAAGCGAGAAAGAGCTCGCGAATGACGCTCGAATGGGAACGCAAAGCACGAACAACCCTCGAAATGTCTTCATTAATAATTTCCGCTCGAACGATTGTGCAACGGGACCGCGCCACTGTAAAATTGATATTTTTACCGTGGAAGTACCTGTTTCCTTGAGATGTCGGTGCGTTTATCACGTCGTTCACCGTCTATTGATTCCACCACCATGGAAATGGAGATTGTACGATGGATTAATGATGAGGACTTATGACGATGGAACGTCGATTCCTGTTGCGCGTGACACGCTTTTCAAGCAGCCGTACCCGTGATCTTCGGGCGTGGAATGGTACGTGGGGGTTTTGGTAGGTCGGCCGAGTGAAAGGGAAAAGTGCCTAGCAAATTCTTAGTATGCAAATAGTTTTACATTTCTGGCGTTTTGCAATTTAATTCATTTAACTGGAGTACACATTTTGGAATAAATCTTGGGAAATCCTGGAAAAATCACAGTAAAAATATGAAAGTGGTCACTTGAAATTTTCAGAAACAAAAATACTTGGCCATCTTAAATATCTTGATATTTCTTTTCAACTAGCTTTGTAGTCGATAGTCTGAAAGAACTTCCTAAAATGTGTTCCATTACTCGCGATAAAATAAAAGAGTTAGAACTTCGCAGAATGAAGTTGGCGCATCACTAATTTTATCAACAATATATTATCATATTATCAAGTTCACATGGAAGTAACAGAAACTTGATTCGTAGATTAGTACAATTGTAAATCTCTCCCCCCTACTACATTCCCCACTCGCAATAAACAAATAAAACGACAGTGACAATCGTCACACAAATCGCAACCGAATCGTCCTTTACCTACTGAAAGGCTAGTTAACCGAGTCTCGGTTCCGTACAACTAAAGAACGACAGGCAGTCGCGTGTCACCACAGGCACAATTGAATTAACCCGAAAGAAATACGCGAGCCGGGCTGAGGAATTTTATCACGGACCAAAATACTCCTCCGGAGGAGAAAATCCCGGCGCCGAGGTTACGTTAGGTTAATGCTTGCCCGCGAGGAGGAACGAGGCGAAAGGGCACAAGAGTTAACAGAGTCGTTTCTGTAATTGTGTGGTGGCACACACGAAGGAACAAGGAAGAACCATGGAAACTTCAGCGGCTGGCTGAGGGTGGGAAGCACGAAGAAGGGACATACGCCTCCGTGAATCTCAGCCCGTCTCCTCCCGCGACAAGGATGAAATGCCGTAGTCGAAAGGAGCGTGGAAAGGACGGGAGGGCATCGAAGAAGGGAAAGGAGGACACATAGCGAGACGATTACGAGGCGGTGGAAGAAAGAAGGAGGAACGAAAAGGGACAGAATAATACTGCTGGACGAGGACGGAGGAAATGTGGATGGAATGGAAACGAGGAAAGGTGAAGGTGTAGCGAAACACGAATGGAAGAAGGGAGAAGGGGAAGTGGAACGACTCGATGGCATCCCAATAAGAGCAAAATCGCCGGAACATTATACCGGCAGTGTTGGTATTGCAACGTCTTAAACGATGCTTCGCGAGAAGAAAATGTTGGGCTCCGGTGCAAATATTTCGAGGCTTCGATACCACCGCACAGCAACCTGGTGAACTCGGGATCTTGGAAATCTTGTCGTCTCAATTGTACGCGCAACGACGTGTAGCCGGATTGCGAATAGAAGCGTAGGCCCGTCGATTGTTTTTCGCCAGTCGATCGTTAGCGACGTGTCGCGAATCGAGTCGAACGAAATCGTCGCGTTTCGTCGTTAATGAATCGTCAGCGGCTAATGATAGCGCGGGATCGGGCGACTTTGCGGAAACTATCGGTGAACGTTGTGAAATTAATTGGTTCACCCCTCTACTCTTGCCACCCCACCGGCCCGTTGCCACGGTTCAACGATGGGACGTTCTTCGATGAAATTATTTAATTAGAAATTGACTTCAATTAAACGAACAGGAGTCACGGGGACGGGAGTTTAATACACGACGGATACAACCGTCGCGTCGTCTAACGCAATGGCACTGGCGGGGCAGCAATAATTCTGATATAATATCGTTACGTTTACGGAGGAGGGTAACGTTGTTCCAATTTCTTGTAATATCGCGAACCGTATCTCGTCGTCCGGTATTATAACCTGAATTCCAGTACTCCCTCCTTGTTCTTCTCCTTCGAGGATGGAGCTACTTATATATCTTTCCAGCGTGTCTGCAAATTTTATTGCCACTTTCATTGTGGCCGTCTATAGGATTGATTGTGCTTCTCCTTATAACGTCGTTGGCGACAAGTTTTCCATTCGCTTGAAACTTTTAGTATGCACGCGGTGTACATGTATTTCTTCCTTCAATTATTCCGTCAAATTGTCCGCGACAATTAATTCTATGGCGTAAGGTCACCGAACCTTTTCTGCCTCTTTTCTCAATTAATTCTGCCAATCTGTACAATTTGTACCTACGTTTTAGAAGCACCCTGTACCCTTCAGAATCTGTAGAGAGGGAGAACCATCGCTCTCTGAGGCATCACCATTACGCGCCAAAAAAAAAAGAAAGAAGATCGCGGCCTACCAAAGAACCGAAGAATCGATCCCCGAAGGGTTTCCCCGCGCGATAATCTAGAACATCGTCATTTTCAGCGGTTTAATACCTTTATGGCACGACAAGAACGTTATTAGCATCGACCAACGTCGTTCTTCCCCCCACCCCCGCCCCTTCGTCCCACCCCCTCAGCGTCCCGGTTCGTTCACTTTCGCGTTCCTAAATTTAATTAAATTTCACGGTTTTTCGCGATTAAGGGACCGCCGCGGCGCACGAGAGACGTTACAAAATTAGTTTCGGCCGGGGATAATGAATTTCGTTAATTATGCCCCGCGAATCGGCGGTTCTCAGCCGGTGGCGTGGCTAAAGCGTCTTAATCTGCCAAGTCGCTCGGCGAAGAAGGAGCCGCGATTATGGCACGTTCGCGGAATTCCTGTCTCGTACTGCTTGTCGAATTCACCCTTTCGTCTGATTCGATCAATCGTCGAGATGCGCGCAAAACTTAAAGGAAAATATCGTTCCAACTTCTTGGAAACTACGAAGTTTCCTCGGGATCGATATTCTCTTATTGCTAATGCCGCTGAAGATGATTTAGCGAAAGCTGGAAAGTTATTTTCTCCTTGAGATAAGACACAAACGCGCTACAGATTTTCGTATTTCGACTGCGTTGATATTAATGTGGACGATGAAGACACTGTCGTTAAATATTAACGTGTGATGTAGAAATAATAAATGCGATACGTCCATGAACTATTTTAAATTCCACGCAATTTCATTTTTTCTCGGTGCTCGAATGAAGAATTACTGGCAAGCGAGATCTATAAAAATCCAGTAGCTTCTTCAATTTCTTATATTTGCTTGATCGATGTCGCGAATAATATGCGATTGATTTTGCATGGAGATCGAGGACGACTTTCTACGATATGACTCTTACGAGCCAAAGGGGAAGCAGATTGACGTCTTGGTGTTGATTAGTTGCCAGCATCGCCGGGGTTTCTCTTCCCTATGAGGAAGCCCTTACACCGCGCGTACCCTCGGCCAACGAAGGCCCTTAAGTCCTGATTAACGCAGCCTCAACTCTCTGTCAAGGTCATAATCCCTTTGATAAGGCTATTCTACGATTATTACGTAGCCGCGGGATTCGCCCAACGGTACCGTGCATCCTGAAACTATAGGCTAGTTCTAACATTCATAATATAGGTTTTATAGCAATTGCAATCTTACTGGAGCCGGGAAACGAAAATGACGAATTAATCAGTCGACAACCCTTTTACAACATACATCGTCTACACTACGATACACATTTCTCCTCAATTCAATGGACTCTAAGTAGATTTAGACCAACAATAGAACGACGAATATGATAGTCACGAAATTGAGCCCTTATCAATTAATGTCTTCTACACTAATAATATATTATTAAAAATTCTACTAACATACAACAAAAGCCTGCCATGCACCAGTGACTTGTCAGCAGTAGCGTGTATACTTACTGCCATACTTTTCTCCACGTTCATAATCATGACTGTTACGCGCAAAGTTGAATCGCGACTTCGACCATACAGGTAGTCGGGGTAGACTCCGACAAAGACTTGCCCTTAGACGATCGCAATTAATTCGCGACTGGAGAGTAGGTGGGGAGTAGGTGGGTTAGGAGGGTTTCTGGGCGGGTGGGGGGTCAGAGGGTGGCGGGAGCGGGGGTAGGTTAATGGATTTCCACGCCGCCATCCGTACGGTCGTTCCCTGGAAGCTCGTCAGAGGTTTCATAATGCAGCACTGTGTGCAATTTTAAGCAACCCTTTATCCTGGCAGCCTCTTCCCCCCTCCTCCCTCCAGCAGAGCTCCACACGTATAAGACTCCGGTCCAATTACCTCCTTGCTACGCCGGCTGCTGCTGTTGGGAAGGGGTTGCATGATAGTTAATTACACCCCCTCTACGCTCTCCCGCATCTCCACCACCAGCATTACCACCACCACCGCCACCTCCACCGTCGCCGCCGTCGCTGCTACCTACTCCTCCTTCCATACCTATCTACCCCAACGAGTATCCCACCACCGTCATCCCCCCTCTCTTCGTCTACCCTCCTCCTCTCTCTAGATCCCCGTCGCCCTTCTGCCCCGCTCTCCTTTCTCTCTTCATACATCTCCAACCCCTCCTCTTGTTCAAGCTTCTCTACCACTACCACCTCCCAACCCCCTTGTTCCTCCTCCACCTCCTTCTTCTTCTCTTGCCGCCACTGCTAATTACTATTTTTAAAACATTAAAAGTAAAGTTTGTTAAATGAGTGGGAGTTAATTATGAAGCTACCGGGAGAGGCCGGAGGTAATTGGAGCGAACGACAAACAAAGGCTCGTACCTACGGTACCCGGGCTCTCTTTCTCCCTATACCTATACCACACCAACCCAGCTACCTACTTTATTTTCGCGGAGAATTTCTGATCCATTCGCCATCGTTAATCCCGACCACTCGTCCTCGTCCGCGGGGCTCTTTCATTCGTCCTGCCAATTACGAGCTCGAGGCGAATGTCGAACCGGTTAAATTGCGAGGCTCCTCCGCAGCCTGAGGCGAGGGCTGCACGCGAGTGTGTCCTCGTGTGCGTGCGACTACGACGCACCCTCCGCTCCCTCTCTCTTTCTCTCGCTCCCTCTCACCCACACCACATCCCTCCCGACGGTGCAAACCCCCAATCCTCCTTCTCCTCTACCCACCGTCTCCCGCCCCTCGTTCTCATCCTGCAGCTCGTGCCGTTTCTCTCGAGAGCCACCCACGACACCCCAGCCCGCGCCGTGTTTGATTCTCTTTGTCCGGGTACCGTGTTTCTTTTCGCAATTTTCCGGTTATTAACGCGTCCACTTGTTAATCGAAGCTGATTGATAAATTAAGTTACAACGGTGCAGTCGGCTCTCCTTATTGGTACGGATGGAAGAAATTCTCTGCTTTCTGTCTAGGGGGTGGTCGTTGCTGACGATTATTGTCGAATGTTTAGTCTGGGTTTCGTGGACAGGGCTTCCAATTTTTTTCATTTTTATATCTTGCTGCTTGTACTTTTGGTCGTTGGGGGTGGTTTGCCCTTGGCGAGTTTGAGTAACTTTGGGTCCTGATCGTTGCTTTTTAGATTCCCTTGTTTTAATACAATTATGGCGGGATGAATATTTTCCCTTGCTCTTTTTTTCACAAAATTCGTTGAACATTTCGCGACGGACGTTAAACGTTGCGTTTCTTCCTACGATTACGACGAACGGTTTGTCGGAGTTAAACATTTATCTCGCGAGTACATCGAACCCCAGCGATATCGATGTCCCACGCACACGTACCCTAGAAATATCGATCTCAGTAAGCATATCGGCATAGCAAACTACGCGTAATACGTTGTACAACTTGATAATAACTTGCGGCCTCGAGTTTCGGATCACCAAATTTATTCAGCGGTAATCGAACATCCGAGAAACGAAATGCTCTAACAACGTCTTCCGCTCCCGGTCTAACTTTTGTTTCCAGTGAAACGAAAACTTTCCAATCTCGAACCCTCTCATCCCCTGCACAATTTTTTCCCTTTTCTCGTTACCTCGAAAATTCATTAGTCCAAACGAAAATGAACAAAAATTAAAATATTAGTCAGACGAACGTAGTATTCCATCGAATTTTTCTCACGTTTATAAAATTTAACCCAGCTGATGATCGGTGCCGTATCGTTTAACACTACTCTGAATTACTTATTTATCAACGCGACGTTAAATAATAGCATTACTTGCAACGATACGAATAATTCTCCGAACAAGATACAAGGTATCGATCCGCTTCAATCGTAAACGTCCTTTAAAACGAAGCACCCGGGGAAACTATGTACATACATACGTGTATGTAGTATGTATGTATAGGATTATATGCGTACATCTGGGAAGGACCGGAGGAAACCATTAACGCGTCGTGAATTCATGAAAAGGTAGCGGAGGGAACGGTTGAGTTTGGGCGATCGAAGAGGCTTGTCTGACGTTCGTGGAAGAAACTCGCGGATCTGTTTTCATTAAATAATTCGCTAATTAAGACGAGGCCGGTACAGCGTATAATTCATGAAAACGTTTCGCTGAGGCGGGAACAAAGGGCACGGTAAGTAACGTTACATTAACGAGAAAAAGTATTAGGTTTAAAAAACCCGTGAAAGGAACTTATTATTCCGGCAAGTTTTTAAAGCATCGCGTTTCGTGCCATTTGTGCGCACGGTTATACGCTGCTGCGATGAAGGAGGGAGAAAGGGTGAGAGAGAGAGAAAGAGAGCGAGAGCGAGAGAGGAGAGAGTGAGCGTATCTCGAGGAAATCAAATAACGCGGCGCGGTGCACGAGCCAGGGGTTTGAGTTTTACGGTTATTAATTAACCGATACCAGATTTCTGCATTAGCACTCTGTCCCCGCTAATGCACGGAATACAAGTACTCGGATAATGTGTGTCCTTTTCGCGGCAGATGGATGCGCCCGATACGGAGACACTCGGGTGCATCGACAATGGCTTACGCACACGGTAATCCCACGCCGTTGTTTTACAATGGTCCTCCCTGTTGCTTTATCGTGAAACGAAAAATTGTACGCTTTTACCGTACTCCCTAGATGTGCTTCTTTCGCTGTGTTAACTGAATACCAATTTATCGCGAATCTGAGTGATTCCTTAAATTTCAGTATGAGTGGCGTAGGTATTGGAGCGACTGAAAATTTATTTTACTAACCGCAGCTATCCACAAAAATGTGCAACAGTAGAACATTGTTAAATACAGATTAATTGAACCGAAACTGTAGTAGCAACGTAGCTGTTATTACCAGTAATTGATTTACGATAACCCGTTTAAGCGGCCCGCGTACATACATATATGTACGTCTCACTCTGCTCGACATATTCCTCGGAAACCAATTAAAACGCGGCTAGAAATATTTTATTAGAAAATCCCGCGCGGCAAATTCTCATTTCCGTTTTAAAAAATAGACGTCAAACAGCACCGCGATAAGATTAAAGGCGATCCCTGTTTCAGAGTTAATTACAAGCAGATTATTAAATCGATCTCAGCGCACAAAACATTTCCCTCCGCTAAAGGAAACATTGAAGAAAAGAAAAATCTGATCAGGCGCCAGAAGCAAATGCTCAAAGAAGGCCGCGATGGCTTCGTTAGGTGGCACGCGACACAGCAGCCACATCATCGCATCGGTGCACCACTCAGATTCCCAGACGGCTCGACACCAAACCTTCGTCGATGTTCCCCGTGTGGCGTACGATATCTTCCGACCGCCCTTTTCGCTATTTCCGGCGCTATCCGTCAGTCCCCGGTTACGAAGACACCAGCGACGCCCCAGTACGAGGGCAATGCGTCTTTCACAGACGGTGTGCGCCGAGTTATGCCCCTAAAGAGGTTTCTATTTAGATCACCACTTCCCGCAGACACGTATGCACGTCGTTCTCTTCCTCGATCCTTTTGCTCGTGGCTCACAGTCCTTATTCTCATTTTATCCCGATGCTACTTAGCGGCGCGAGAAAGAAAGATCTGAGCTAAGCGAGCTTGTTTAGCCCTCCTCGAGTTTGTGCCACGCAGATTGGGTTCGATCGGGTACCTGTTCCAACGAACGGATTTCGTGGATTCTTGTGATAGAATTCAAGGGGGCCGGAAGGTATTCGCGGGATGGTTCACGTCGTGGCTAGTTTTCTATGAATTATGCGTCGGACAATGTTTCCATCCACCGCTGCCGTTTCTTGGCACCGAGCTCGCGTGTCGACGATTCCCTGACGAGACGCCTCTGACGATCTGTGACGCTGCGCTTCTTTGGGACATTCTATTAAGGTTATTAGAGTAGAATGCCATTCGAGACGTTCTGCGATCGAAGACAGCTATTTTAGCGCTCTTATTGTCGTCTGCACGATTGTTGGAGGAATCGTGAAATTTGATTTGGTAGTTTTTGCGGGTAGTAATTGCATTGCAATATTATAGAATTTGTTTTCTCTACTGTTATTGAAGTACAGAGAGCATTGCAAATATAAATTAACGTAGGTGAAATGGCGATACGTGACAAGAACCGCAAGTAGCGGCGGGGGGGAATAGGTGTCCTACCTGTGGTTACCTGTAGGTACCTGTAACATCGTATCCCAGTGTAGTTGGGGTTAGGATATGCTTGCGTAGTGTTGCAATTTTTTGCTACTAGATGGCCGAACAGATGACTTTCTCGCAAGTTGTCAGAAAGTAGTATGTTCCTTTATATAAAGGAAGCGAAACTTACCTGATGTACTTGCTTCGGCAGTACATATACTAAAATTGGAACGATACAGAGAAGATTAGCATGGCCCCTGCGCAAGGATGACACGCAAAATCGTGAAGCGTTCCACATTTTTTGCCAAATTCTATCTTCGTCATAATATACAACCAGCGATTCATTATTCAACATCATGCAAGGATCTTGTATTTTTATTTTTTAAACAACTACTCCACAACCGTTGTTAAATATTCTTTCTCTGTTTCATTGGATTAAAGAAATTTTTCGACAAATTCTCGCGACAATGATGACTCGCCAAAGTGGTGAAAGTTAATTTTAGCCGATAATTAAATGCGAAGAATTCATTTTCGGCGGGCCATGTGCTACGCGGTCGAAGTGCTTTCTATTTAAACCAGCCCGCCCGTTCGAGTCGCGCTCTTTCGCGTATACGTGTCATCCGGCCGCTTTTGATCTTGACAGGTGAACAACGTGAGAAAAGTCTTATTAACGAGGCGTGTTTCTAGTCCAGCGGGAGCATTTTTGCCTGTCGTAAATACCCGTCTTGATCACCGTTGACAGCCCTAACGGTCGGACAAATTCTCGACGGAGTATTCACGCCCCCGCGCCGCGTGGCGAATATTCCGGAGCCCTCTAATGGAAATAATCGACTCCACAATTGTATTACATATTTTATTGCTACGCTGACTCTGGATCCACGCTGCGCAGTTACGTCTCGAATTATTTTTATTTCAGTGAATATTTCGGTTAGTAGCATTGTTTTCAATTGGTCGCTTTATTCATCGTTCGACGTCTCCACGACGACACCGATCTTATTTTTTAATACCACATTCTGATTTTACTTTTTTGTCAGGTGAAAATTAGTGAAGTCGATGGCAGGCCGTTTGGAGTGAAGCGAGGACGAAAATTGTTTGCCCGACGCGAATAAAAGCGCGAAGCACCCCGTCGCACGATTGCCTTAAAGCGATAGTTACGACCCGGACGCTCCGGGGTTGCACTCGATAAAGGACACCGATGCGTCTCCGTTGTCCCGTTTAGCGAATATCCCGCTGGATTTTCTTCGCCGACCTGTTTCCCATCCCTCATCGCCCATCCGAGAGATTCGATCGCATCACACGCTTGATCCCCTTTTACATTCCACGATACAGTAATTTTTATTTATACTTCCAGATATCATAATGTCATTCACAATTTGACTCACCCCAATTTCGTTCTGCTGCAACTCGTTTGTCTCTGCCGATTTCTCCACCCGCTATTCATTCCCCTTTCCATACATGTATCTCGCGACCTTCCACCCTTTCGTCCTCTGTCATCCCTCTGCCCCTCCCCGTCTCTCACGAATATCTATAACCCGTGCACTTTTATTTGTGTTACACGCGTATCGAGCGAGGCGGAAAACAAATGCTCGGCCGAACGTTCCCCACATAACGTAAAAATAATACGGCGATATCCGGGCAATGTATTACGAATTATGTAAAAGTAAAATTTGAATTTTAATTAATCGAAGGGGGGGCAAAGGGTGGCGGGGTAAAGCGTACGGTGTACGGTATTCAGTAATTACGCGACGGCTGGTGGGGGTGGTTGGTGGGACGGGGGCGGAGTGGGGTGTTGGTTGGTCGGAGAACTGGGTTGGGAAAAATTCCGTGCCATCGTCCGCGAAACGCAGCGTAATAAATATATTTGATTTCAGCGATGTTTCGCGCTGCATAGTTCGCATTTTGCCTTTATTTTTTTATCGGACCGCCCACTTCGACCACCCTGCCCCCTTACCCTCCTGCGCTCAACTCCACAGTTAATTGATTCATACGCGCTGCGTTTCTAATTAAAATTGTAACGATTTACGAATCAACACGACTTTCCGCCAATATTTAACGTTTCGCGTTTTTTAAAATGATAATATCTCCGCATGCACCGCCCGTGGGAAATATCCGCGAAGAACTGAACGTATTTTCGCCGTATGCGAGGATGAAAAACCGAATTGTCCGCTTCATTAGTGCCGTTTTCGTTCGTGGCGTACACTGCGCAAGAATCCGTAATCGTATTTTCGATTATTTCGCGATAATGGAGGAATGGTGTAATGCAATGGAGGGCGGACCGAAATTGTAACCATTAATGATTTCGAGGATAAGTGATCTTCTGTCGGATTTACTTACGTTCCACTTCGATTTGGTTTTTCGTATTTAATTGAATTGTTACAAATTGCGAACAATATTGTTTAATTGCAGACCTTTTCAATGATAGCGAACACTTCTTTAGAGCGCCGCGGTGAGAAAATTAGCCCCCCGAGAGCGATGTCTTCTGTCTGTTATTATTATTTACAAATGAAGCGATAAACTTCGGTTCGACTATGGCCAATAATATGAGCCCGTGGAAGTGAAAGCAAGAAAGAAAGCATCGATCTCCGTAATTGCGCTAAATGATCGTATATAGACAGGCGATCGCAACTCGCGTTTCACGAGGCCGCGTCGGGGAATAAATCCGTCGACTAACGACCTATTATGCGACGACGTTATGAGCGATTAACGCGTTGCTCCGTTGGCAAAAGTCTGCCCGTAAACGTGAATTTTTCTCCCATTAGAGCACGGTATTAGAATAGGAAGGGTCTCGGCTTCAGCAGCTATGAAATTAAATGAAAATTAACCGTTTACTCTATCCCTTACCCTTCTCAACGCTCTCCTCTTCCCTCTTTAACCCACACGACACAGGCTCCTGGCTCTTCACGGTCGTTGTTGCCCCTTCTCTCTCTCTTTCGTTCGTCTCTTCTATCCACCGGGCGAGCAAGATAGCAGAGAGGTAGAGATGGGGTTGGTAATTCGCCCGGCGTATTAGCGTGAATCATGTTATTACGCGTCGTCAGTAGAGAAGAATACTCGAAGTCATTAAAATGCAGACGAGTGTGATAATTAAAGGCAGCGCTAGTTTATTAAGTCACGATTTAACGATGAAAGCATTTGTCAAATAAGGCGGAGCTGTTGGACGTCGATGATGCAGATGGTGGCCACATGGCGACACTGTAGGGGTTGGAAAGGATAATTTCGTCGAATGTGTGAATGCCTTAATTATGTGTCACTGGGGAAAGTTACGATTCGTGTACACTTAGCAAGACGATTATTTTGCGGGAAAGGTGGTAAAAGGAATGAAATGAAATTTTTGGCACTTTTGTATATTCGAAATTTCCGCGAGACTTATATTTTACTTTATTCATTGTATCATTACCAATGATATCCAGCGGACTACTGAGAGAAAAATAAGAAGAATAAAATCATCCCTTAGCTGTAAAATGTTCTAAAAGAGCAACGAGCACAAACGTGAGGGGTCTCGATTGCGAGGCGTGGTGGAAGTAACTCGCTCCCCCGGCAAATTTGTAATTGCTTATTGCCGAGTTAAACAAGGCTTAAATCTCTTCATATGTCGCTGTTGACGAGGCGACGCAAACACTATGAAATGCACGGGGTAAAAGCCCGGCACGGGAGGGCTAGGTTTACTGCTAATTGCCGTTGTATTACAACCGACCAGTCAAAGGCAGCTCTCGACTTGTAGAGTGCCGACCAAACCTTCCCTCTCGCGCCCCACGGCCGCTCCAGCTAGTTGCCTCGTATTATACGCAAAACTCTAACAGATACTCGATAATAGCTCGAACGACCGAAATGGAGCAACAAACGGCCTCCCTTTGCTGGATTCCGATCTCAAGCTACTGCTGCCTAATCGTTAATCGTTATGGAAGAATAAAACATGATTAAAATCAGGGGAGCAGTAATGCAAAAATGTGTGTGACTTTGATTCGATTGATTGCTAGTAGGAAATGGAGAACTGAGAGTTATTGCGGTAATTTATTATCAGTTTTTTTAATTCTTTGAATTATCGATGCATTTTTCCAGCTGTTTTTCACGATTAGTTTGCTTGCACTTCCGCTGCATGCATACGATTACTGTAATATCTTTTCTCTGGTAATTTTGTAATACTCTTTTCCTTTTCTATCACGCCCTGGACATTATTGCAATTAGACATACATCATGTTTTTTATTCCCATCGAATTTATCAATCGTCAAAATATTTTTATTAACTCTCAGTGCTTATTGTTATATCAGCAATCCACTTACTATGATAGTACAATAACCCTCCAATTATTATTATTATTTCAATTACTTTCGCCCTCCCCTTTCGCAAATATTACTATTACAGAAATTATTATTATTATGATTACCATTACAGAGATTACTTTGCAATATCAGCAGAAATTTCGCGAACGTTCAAGACAGAAATCGAGCATACTCCACTCCTGTTTGTCCTGTAACGTGATCCGGCAGGCCGATAGCGAGTGGCGTGGCAGTAATTTATTGGAACTGTCAATAGCATTGCTCACGTTAATCAGCCGGTGTATTACGTTTGCGTTTGCGTGGACATGCGGGATTCTTGAAACTCGACGAAAAGCGGCCCGACGTCCGATCACGGCCTCCCAATCGTTGGCCGCACATTAGTCGAGCCACGTCTAGCAATTTATCACGACCATGTCTTAGGCATTATACGCGCTTCGTGATCGGGCTAACTCGAGGTCGACGGACATCGGGTTGTGACCGACGCTCGATTACTTTATACGCTTTGCTGCTTTATTCTCGGTCGCTGGTGAACGACCGTGCATCGTTCAGGTTTATTTTTCCAGCATCGAGGAAGAAAAGGAAAATAAAAACGAAAAACAAATTAATGTCCTTCTAACTGGCTGATGTTATCGAGCAACGATTAACTCGAGTTTTCCACGGATTGTAAAAAGTTTTGGAGGGGAGGGCAGACGTAATTGTCGTGGACCGTGGACGATGCTGGAGTCGATTAAACGACGCCGGTAATTTTGAGTGACGCCGCTTGATTAAATTTCTGAATCCGTTGCTAAATATAGTCGCCTCTCGGTTATGCGGTTAATTCGTTTCATTTTATTATTCTCCCCCTCTCTGCTCTCTTTGCTGCGCCGGTCTTTGGTCCGTACCTCGGGATAGCACACCGCTGGATTACGGTTTAGGTGTATTTCTAGTCGACAGTAATTTGAACGTAGCAGTAACTGGCAAATAATTATATTCCTCCCAGCATCTACAATCTTTACCCTTGCAATTGTTGCCTTTGTGCGGCACATTTTTAGTTTAATTTTGTATTGTACAAATTATATTTCAATTGACTACAAGTAGGTTTTTCTTATATTAAAACCTCCCATTGATGTTCCCCGGAAATAAGAATATTTTTACAGCGTATTTCTCTAGCCTGGCTTATCTTATTATGAAATTAGTAATTATCTAGGACGCCTTAGTGTTTAAGTGAACGCAGACGCGCAGATAATTCGTGAGATCAGCAAAGGTCGTCCCGTTGACAGCAGGCGAAATCTTAATCATCGTAAACGGGAGAGCGGAACGAAGCTTTCGAACAAACGGCGCAATGAATCTGCAATAAAGAAGCTCGTCAACGAACCGTCGCCCTCGCAGCCTTATCTCTTTATTTTCTCCTCGTAATTTATAACTTCGTTACATGAACACCGGCGACCGGCTGATCGAAATCTTTAAAACGAAACGCTCGAAATCACCTGTTCCTCCCTATTGTGTTACCCTTCCTGTTTACCGCGCCGGCATCGTTCGCTCTCTCGAGAAAGAGAAAAATGGAGGAGAGGAGATCGACATATTTAGGGTGTACGCCGACAATGTACCAGCAATTAAGCACAGATACGACGTTGCGTTTGCCAGATCGAAGGCAAGATCGAGAGTCGATCGTTCGATCGAGATCTTAAAAGCGTTCCAAGCCTCACCTGCTCAATCTGCATAATGAGTAGCGTCCATTAGCCTACGTGGACTGAACGTTCAGAAGCATTGGAAAAGGGTGCTGCGTTAGTTTCGAGCTGTCAGACGCTTCAAATAATAACTATCGATTACCCCTTATCGAGTGCGTGCATTACTTTGTTAATTGAATGGCTGTTGCGCTGTCAGTGTTAATTTGGAATGCAGACATTTTTGTAGAGGCAATCGATTTTGGGAGTTTGAATTATCTTAACGGCGGACAATTACCCGAATGGAATTAATCTGTAGATTAAATGAATTTGCAAGAGTGAGAGAGATATTTTAGTCTGGGAAAAAATCATTTTATGAATTAATCAATTTAGTAAAGTAACCAAAATTATTAACCGTTTCATTGAGGTTGCTGGAAAATATGTATAGAGAAATTTTTACAATGATTTTATACTTACTGTGATTTCTATAAATTATTATCATAAAAATTATCAATACGAAAATATTGGGCAAATATTAGTGATATTATTTATATATAATCGTTGCTAAAAAAATGGATTGTTATATTACACTGTTGGGACTGAACACGTTGTCTTTAAATCTAGAATTGAAATTCCAGAAAAATTCGTTGAACCATTAAAATATAATAACTCATACTTTCCATTAACAACAATTCTCACAATAGGAGCCGAAAAATTCCAACATCCTTCATTCAGTGTATTCTTCCCTCTTCTAATAATTTTTCTCCGCAGGCTGCTTCTTTCCCTGTAAATCAGCCGCCACGGGACGTTGCGTTACACCTCAAGTGGATGACCTCATTACTTCTTTACAAGGGACGTTTCAATGTTCCTCGGTGGCTCACAGGCGAGACCAAAACCCTATTTATATTGTACCACCAAGTCCCCTGAATGTTTGAAAAAGTTTATGTCGTGTGTGTCTCCTCGCCGTTTTCTCCTACCGGGCAAGACGTCGTGCCATATATTATTTGCGTATCCAACGATGCAATTCGCAGATTGCACTTTAATCGAGGTAAAGGAACATCGAAGAATCTTCCCTTTCCCAGGGAATTTTCGTGAATGTGAAAAAAAGAAACGAGTGGAAACATTGGGGAATTCGAAGCACCGCCCTGAGTGCACGTAGAACCATGGCGTTTCTGGTCAGACAGTAGACTGTGACTTGCGACATTACCATAATCCGGCTTAATCTACTTGCTTCCATGAAGCAGACTTCGCGAGGACATCCACTCGTTGGCCGAGGAGAAACGTAGAAACGGAGAAATAATCTACATAGATTGGACGAGTAAAGAGCATATCATCTGGATTGAATTATTCTTTTTCGCGGAGGATTTTCTATGGAGCAATTAAGCGGCGGATGTTGGATTATGGTGTTATAAATGTGAACCTTTTAGGGCGATAATGTGAGAATTGTGGACGACGAAACGTGTTTTACTTTCTGGCCTTGAATACCTTACAGCGTAAATATATGCATAAAGATTTATGATCTAGTGAATTCTATTTGATGTCTGGCGTTTTAATTGCGATATGTCATTTTGTAATTTAGTTCGGGTACTTCATTCTTTTTAGCGTTGGGAAGAACATTTTGTTATTGTTCTATATCTATAATACATCCTCAATAGACAAATATTATCCACAAAACTTCCCAGCTACAATACTATATGAAAAGCTATATGAAATTGATAATTGATAACTAACAATGAACAAACAGATCTAACCAAACTCTCCAATACCTAATTCGTTCTAACTATATCAATAACAAATAGACGAAAAATTGTCCGGAAATGGAAGCATTTAACCATGCCCATAAATCCCTTTTAAAGGTCTCCATTCCCTTCTCATTCTACCGTACTAGTCCCGTTCAATTTCACAGAAAATCCAGGCGTCTCGTAACTTTCCTCCAGGCAAAACAACACCCCCCGCCCTTCACCCTTTCCTATTTGCGCCGCGCAATTATTGCATCAGGTGTTGGTCGCGCGCGGGTGGATACCTCGAGAGTGCATGCGAAAGTAGCTTTAAAAGGGGGTGGTGGAGACAGAGACGGGGGCATTGTCGCGTAGCGACAGCGGGATCGATAGATCGATCGACGAAGAGCACACCAGCTCGCAGACAGAGTAGTAGGCTTTCCATTAGCTTTCATTTGTTTGGACAGCCGGTCCCGTGTCTCGATCTTAAGAGGGATAGACCCCGCTATAGAACGGGGGATGGTTTGTTTTCTATCGATACCATGGACGATCGATGCTAGTCGGAAATCCCGATTAGCATCGTGGATTCGACTCGCTTTGAATCGCTTCTCGACCCTGCCTTTGCCGCGTTTTCTATTTAGCCGATTGCCTGTCCCGCGACCACTTTGCCTATTATTTCGATGGATTGAACGAGGGTTTGTTCTTGGCGATAGGGTTTTTTTTTTATGTTGTACTTGTAGGTATTCTGTGGCGCTTGGTAATTCTGTCCATTCGGTTTCCATGTTACATTTTTAGGGCGCTTTTGGTATACGTTGAAAGGGATGATGGAAGGTGAATTAAATTGCATGGAATTTATGGTAGCACGAATTTTTGTTTTAATTCGACGTGCTGGTTGGTTGGAAATTATTAGAACAATCAGTAGCGTTTCTTCTTTCCGCGTTATTCTTCTCTCGATAGACGGGAATTACCAAGATCATTTGCACTATAAAGTGTAAGGTTATTTAACTCATTTGCTACAGGGGAAAGCTTGCCAAAAAGCGTCTACATTGTACGAACACACTGTAATCTTGATTGCTCTTCACACGGACACGGAGTTTCTACATGTTCCGTGCTACTTCCTATCGTGTGTACTTGTAAGTCATTGCCAAGTTGCACAATAAAAGGGAATATCCCGGCCAAAGAAGAGAAGTAAAATTGAGTGACATTTTCAAAATTAGTATTGTTCCAGTTTAAATAACGTTACATCGATAAAGAATACCTACTTTCGCTGTATCACGTCCACTTATATCTCTCCCAAAATTATTCAAAAATTTCCCCAAACAAAATAAATTGATTTCGTTGAAAAAGAATAACACCCTTAACAACAGAAACTCTACTTCTATTCCCACACATTATTGATTCTTTCTTTCACCAAAATATTCTGCCAACAATCTTCAATATATGTATTGTACATATACATATACGTTCGCAAATAGGGGGATCAATTCCAAACAAGTCACCGTGTACATACATCCACCGAAAGCTCCCAGAGCTACTCGCTCGGTCCAGCCATTAACCCAAATTAGTGTTGCAAGTGCTCGTGGCTTTTTGATTCCACTCGAAAAGAAGCCCCAGCAAACACAGCTTACGTCTTTCTGCGGCGTTCAAAGGGGCCGTCGCGACGCGGCGCGTCGCGGCGAAAGTGTCTCGAGGAGGTCGAGGGACGGGCGTGGAGTCGTCGAATCCTATTTTCAGCGATCGATATCGCGAGTGCTCGCGCGAGAATAAAGCTGTCCCGGGGCTGAGAGAGGCTTGAGAGGTTGGAGTTTGTCAATCGGTTAGAGCGACTCGGTTAAGTGGTGAACGCAGCCCCGAGATTAGAGAGTAGAAACGGCGATTTAAGAGCTGTCGTTCGCCGTTAAGATGTTTTCATTACCGGAGGATGCACGCGCGTAAATTCGATCGCCCCTTAACGTTGTGCTTCTACCAGTTGATCGACGATGTTACGATTTTGGTCGGGAAGTGGGCCTTCTGTTCTTTCGCTACAATGTCCCGCGAATAACTTTTCATAGCGTATTAACTGTCATTCTTAATGCACATGAAAATATTTATTTATTTGTTTGTCGACGGCAAACGCCTTTTACAATGATAATGAGTACACATATTATGATGTGAGAGAACACAAAGTTGAATAATTAAGACTGAGCATCAGAAAAAATATATAGTAAATTTTTGAGTTTAGCGCAAAATGCTGAGTAGCTCATTTCAATAGGTCACAGTTATTGCATAGAGTGGTTACCCTGGATATTGTTGATCCCGCTCCATATTCAGTTTTATGAAAAGGTGTGTGAAAGAGTCTGTTAGTCCTTAAGTGCTTCAAAGGTACCGCAAGGTCTATCAAAGATAATAGATCAGGGCAATCGACAAAATATGTAGATATTTTCTGTGGGTATATTGAATATTTGATCGTATCTTAAATAATGTGTGAATAGAAAATATTTGGAAGACGAATTTTATCTGAAACGTTTCATGTTTTTTGAAGCAATATGTATATTTATAACATATTATTTTTAATCTTTTTACGAAGAAATTGGCGAAGTTGTGGCTGATCGTTATAAATCTATCGGGTATGGAAAGGGGCATGTTCGAAACTTTCATCGATCCGTCGAGCATTGATGAAAAAGTCTACGACGTGGATTGTGGCTGATTGAATCTAATCATTGCAATTAATTAGTGAAACGATCTGGACGATGTGAACATGGTATCGATGTAATTTTCCCATGCCATTTCCCCTTCTCTGGCTGTTTCCAGATCGAACACGCAGTCGACTGCCCCCTTGTTTTTCAACTCGTTCATCTCGATGGAAAAACGTGGAAAATTAAATCATTACTTTTGGTTGTCGCTCTTTTGCAACCTTTCTGTATTATAATTAATCAGAACCTTGCTTCTGTGGTTATGTGGTATAATTAGAACTATAAATGAGGGTGGACACTACGGGAATTTTCACAGCTTCTTGTCGACCATTCTATATATTTTTAAGGATGTTTTAATAAACAGGGACCTCTGGATTTTTTATTATTATCAGTAGTACCGAGTTCGATCAATATATTCATCGATTGAGAATACGTGAAATATTTTATTATCAATTGTTTACCCAATTATTGGGGCAACATTTTTTCCGATAAGTATAAAGTATAAATCAGTATTAGCGATAAATATTCTGAAGCATTGTCTAAATTAAAAATAATTCCTCTGCGTATCTCTCTAGGAGCGCCGAACGTTGCAGTAAGTCAGGTTGCGTGTTCCAATGATCCCATGACCGCTATATTTCTCAATATTCTTAGGCCCATTCTTGTATGCCCAGATAACCCGCCACTAGAACTCAAAATAACAACCCCCATCCGAACAATCTACGAGTTCATCGTGGACGCTAAATAATCGATCCGTTCGTAATATCCGCGGTTCGTTTGAGGTCTGGTCACGCCGCTTGGGGATGAAAATTCGGCCGGCCATTAATTCCTCCCCGTAAAATAAGCTTCTTACGAGCGCGTTATCTGGCCGCCGTGCAAATACACCGCAAGGATAATAGAAACATCGTTCGCTTAATAACGGGACGCGATAGCGTAGGAGACAGAGGCCATTTTCGCGCAAATGCCTGGACGAAGGTTAGGCCTGGACTGAAACCTGGCCCCTACCCCCGCCCTGTCCTACTGCTGCTGCTACTCCCAAGGATGAACACGCCAGGTAGACACGGCCCTGAGGCAACACCAGCGGACCTTGATAAGCATTCAGATTAGCGTGACGCCTCGAATGTGTTTACGTTTAATTACGCTAAGAGTCTCCATTAGGCTGGACCGCTGCCAGCTTCAATTCGGAGACCGGTATGTTTTACCGAGCGTAGGTGCACCCACTTAACTTCTTTCTCGTCCCCGTCTCTGTTTTTGCATGTGTGTGTGCGTGCGTGCGAGCGTATGTGTCTGTCGGTCTTTCCGTCTGTGGCGTTCTCAATGTTCGTTCGCATAGTGTTCCTTTTCCGTCCCCTTTTGCTGCTGTCCCTGTCTAGCCGTGTACGTACATAGGTAATACGTGCATCTTCTTTTCCACTGTTAGATATTCTATTGCTCTTACAAATTCGTCGCGACGAGATCGAAGAGTGCATGATATGGCCCTCCCTTCGCGTGTACTGTTCTTTAATTCTACAAAGGAAGAACGAGTCACCTGGAAGAATTCTTCGCTTAATCATAGACGATCCATGGAATTACTTTTATACCCAAACTATAGAAATCGATCATTGTTATTTGACTCAGTTTATGAGTGAAAAAAATTACAATTTGTAGAAATATACAAATATAAGTACAGAAATGTTATAACTTTAACCCACATAGGATTGCAGGGTGGTTAACAAAATATTCAGAATAATAGCTTCCACCTACTGAACCTAACATAAACGTACCCGGTTGCATATTCGAGTATCGATGTGTCCTGGCGAAAGGCAGATACCATAGCGAAGGTTCCTTAGAAGCAGGAACAGGGAGAAAGCTCGCGGGACTATGGGGTAGGGGCGAGGGGGTAGAGTTGGCGGAATTTAAAAGCGCTTTTAGCTTTTAGCCCCGGCGATACCGCTAAGAAAACGTTTTAGCGGATTTCATTTGCTCGTCGTCGCGTTCTCCGCGCACTGGAGCCCTGAGACGATGGATCTCGGAAGACGGCGGCACGGTTGGCGGAGGGGGATGAAAGGGTTGGGCGAAACGCGCGCGACAATAGGGTGAGAAGAAGGGGCGGCAGTGGTTGCTCCGTGGGACGTCGGCAACACCGGTTATTAAGTAGATGCTACATCGGTGGATGAATATTTAAGACGTTCAACAAGTTGCGGATTTTTCGTTAATCAACCTTTAAATCCGCCCTCCGACCTCGCCACTTACTCGAGTTATAGCGGTGGTCGGCTAGAGGCGCCCGTGGGGTGGGATTCAAGGAATCGGGCTTCCCTTATCGTCGTTTATTCGATTACGCGCGGAAAAATCTTTGATGAATTTATGGTAATACTTCGAGGAGGGTTGGTTAGCGTTTAGGGGTTGATAGAGTTTTGGGACAGCTGTTGAAATTATATGTTAGCAATGATTCGATTGATTCGAAGAAAATTGTACGGGTTTTCTCATAAATGTGTTTTTATTAAGCTTCGAATACGTTGTTAAATAATATCTATAGTGGAAACGAAACATAAACGATTCCACTAAAACCCTGACTGCTAATGGAAGGAGAAAGTTTCCCAACCAGTTTCGGCGAGCTCACTTTTTCCAAAGTTCCTAATTATTGTATCGCAAAACTCGATCGTAATCAATCGGCAGACTCGTCAAAGTTAGTTAGCTAGTTATTATTAATTGTTCGCTACGGTACGCGGATAGTAACCGGCCGTTCAATGATGCCAGGAAGTTAGTTTTACCTTTAATCCGGGTTGACGAAGCTTGAATCGCGCGTTTTATTGTCGAAGGAAAAAACGTGATTGCGCCATTTATTAATTTCGTATTTAGCGTCGCAGATAATCTTAACGAAACAAATATTGTAAACACACAAATCGTTCAACATATACTCTTCCTAGCTTTACAAATAAGGAGAAAATTGTTACTTATATAGAGCAACGAGTAATTTTCTTAAAACATTATTCGCCATTCCCGTGGATCAAATAAAAAGTGATTATTCTCACGTGTTAAAAAAAGGGTTGAATCATTTTCTCACATCTATTTCATATCACACCGCCCAAAATACCCATCCTGTCTTGAAAACGAACAGATGCACACGTCTAGGAGAACATGATCAAATCCTCGAGTGCAACTATCGTAGGTAGTATATATTATATAAGTTCTTCCCTCTGCTCACGTTCATAGTGATTTAAATGCGGCACGCGCCGGTCGAATCGATCGATCTCTCGTTCCCCTGGCCATCTGCTGGATTGGTTCGTAGCAACGTATAGGTCGATGGACAATCGGCAAGAATGAAGTTTTATTTGCCCCGTGTATTACTCTTCGTGAGATGGCATTCCTCTAGGTTCATCCTCGACCTACCCCTTCGTGTCACGGGGGGTGGTGGTGGTAACCGATTCGACGTGGCTGGTTCGCGGAAGGTTCGCGAAGCACTCTAAATCCCCAAGGCAAATAGTTTTTCTTCGATATCCATGGGCCAGAAACAAACAAGATTCTTTATAGACGAGTTGAACCACTCCCCCATAAGTGCACCCTCCTCGCCTTGAGCACAGGTCCATCTCTGCTTATTCGATCGCGCAAACTTTCCTTATGTGTTACCACTGCCGATTTCATCTTTCGAACGTATCAGACGCGTGCGCGCGTGTGCATATGTACGTATGTACATACGCATGTGTAGCTGGTGGATGTTCAGTTTGATAACACTGTGCTTGTGTACATGGGGTTTTAGGGAGGACGCGGAGAATTATTGTTATGATTATCAGGATATTTTACTTAAATTAGTTTTCGAACGGGGTAGTAAAATACTTTGGGGTGTGCTCGTAAAAATTGTATTGGTGAATTATGGGGAACGATGAGACAAGTCTTGTGTTATTAGTTAAATCGTAGCGGCCTTTTTTATTTGAGGATAGTGTGCACTAGTATGCAGTTGCAGTAAGAGTTGTATGTCGACACATAGAGAGACTATAACACTTTGGCTGTATGTGTATAGCTTGTGGACGATGATAGTTTATGACGATAGCAGTCCCTTTGCTTTATATACATAGTTACAATGTCTACACGACTATTGATGAAATTGCACCAACTTTCCGCATTTTCATTCTTGACGTCGTTGCTCTGTAGTAGTCATTTTTGGCGTTTTCATATGTGACACCATTATCACGCCCATTGACTGACACCTTGCGCAATTATTCTCAACATTGCAGTGACTACAGTACGTGAGATAATGAAGAAAAAGTTAGTTGCTACATTCGACCCTCGAAAAAACTATTTTTGCAAAATTCCGACCATTTATTTCAGAAACACCCCGTGCATATCTGCTGCTCCTGCTCTCATCTCACTCAGCGTGCTCGTCGACTCTGTTCTCGTGCTTTGTCGCGTGCACTACGCCTGTATACGTGTGTTTCCCCGCTGCTGAATGGACGAACACACGCGCAAACCTTGTTTGCGCGTGGCCGCAACAGCTAGCCAAAGTAAAGTAAGCTTTTAGCGGAGTGGCTGATTTATCAATGTATTTATTCCGAGATATTGAATTCATCTAGTTAAGTAGTGCTACCGAGGTCGCTCGGCTGCCCGTTATCTCTCTTTCTCTCTTCCTTCATCCTCCCCTTTCTTTCTCTCTCTACAGCTATTTTCACCTACAGCCATCCCATCCTCTACTCTTCCTTTCTTCTTTTTTCCCCCTCGTTCCCGAATTATTCTCGCGAGTTCCCGCTTAAAATGTTAGTTGTTTCAGTATTTATCGAACAGACGATTTACTGGCTGAACAGCGCTTAAAGTGCGTACATTATTTTATTTATATTTACGAGTGATCGCAGTCGAAGAATAAGAAACGCAGAATTTTGTAAATTCCCAACTAATACAACTTTTCCTACTTCTACAGCAAGTTAAAATCCTTCTCCTTTCTCTTTTTCTTTATTACTATACCTACACGGAACTTTGAAAATACAAGTATTAATTTTCTTACGATTCACGTTACCTTTCCTCCCCATTTTTCACAGCGGCTCGAAGTTTCGGTCGGTCGGGCTACCCACTCGAAATTACTTTTCCAAAGGGGGAGATATCCACGTAGGCGTACCGTTCGTCGGGCGGAGGGGCGACTTATTGGAATTTTTGCCCCGCGAAACTGGGACGAACTGGCAGTCTAGTTTACAAATAAGCTTCGACCGGCTTTGTACACGGCGCGGTGTCTCCACGTTCGATTCGTTCTGGGCGTTCTCGCCGATCACTCTGTTCTAACCCGGTCGTTGAAACGACCGGGACCAGCCGCACTGTCTTCCTTGTTTATGCGATTTCCCGTGTTATTTTACTTCGGCCGGAACAACGACGAGATCGGGCCGTTTGTAACAAAGTTTTGTAATTCAATCTGATGGAGTAACGTGGTCGTATGCCGCGGAAAATTTCCTCTGGCAACAGCCCCCGTTTCGTTGCGAACATTAAGTGCCATACACGAGTGCCTTTTACACGAAACGTTAATGCGCTAATCGTTATTAAAAGTGCCACGCCGAGGCTATTCTTGAAAAATGGTGGATAGCTCTGTGGGCAGAAATATTCGTTGTCTAGGAATTAAAAGACCACGATTGAGGATAAAAATGTGGAC
This sequence comes from Nomada ferruginata, assembly GCA_963583965.1. Taxonomy (NCBI): domain Eukaryota; kingdom Metazoa; phylum Arthropoda; class Insecta; order Hymenoptera; family Apidae; genus Nomada; species Nomada ferruginata. The sequence continues at coordinate 7,034,937 of OY757214.1, read as the reverse complement.
ATATTCTTCATTTATTATTGTACTATTGTATTTTAATATTTTAGTGTAATTGTTTTTAATATTACAGTCATTTAATTGCAGTATAATATAAGAATATTCCGACCAAATTATACAGCAATGGGACATAAACCATCTCCAACTTCCATGCGTCTTGCTGACCGCGTTCTCAAGCGTAACCCTTTCCCCCTCAGCCGCGCAGTCGCTGGAGTAATTAACTTTTAACTCGTTATCGCGATAAACGAAGCAACAAGAAGTCGAGTAGTCGTGAGCACGAGACAAGACTACTCGTCGTTAATCGAATCACGTGGATCCAGCCGTTTCTCGAAGCATCTTCGGAGATCGATAAAGGTCTTTCTGTGCCCTTGAAGCTGACATCATCTTTTTTACTTCAGTCGAGAATAATTGTTCGGCTGCAATTGTCAGGTCACGTCGCGAGGGTTATCGTAATTGCTCCAGGGTACATGTGCGAGTGCAAAATGTATCATTAAAACTGTTCCTTGGGTTTCATGTCTTCTTCGTCCTTGTTATTAGTACGGCGGTTCGTTGGATAGTAATTGGTAACCGGTGTACAATCGTCGGTGACTTCGTTCAATGGTTCCCTGGTCACCTGCAAACGAAACATTTACGTAACTTTAAGTAGGCGGAAATCGGTTTTTAACCGATAGTCCACAGATAAACTTTTTTGAAATTTTGTTTGCTAATTAAACTGGATGTTTTATCCTTTATATGTATGTCGGGGGATTCGGTTATTAATATAAATTTTATTTACAGTATTAATTAAATGTAAATTAATCTGAGATAAAAGATTAACGCGTACATGGAGAATTTAATTTTTAAAAGTTTTTACTGCAAATCAATACATAGTACGTATAATATTTCACTTCTAATACCGCAAAAAAAAAACAGCACAATGCACACGTATATATACCTCAATTTCAAAACATTCATCACATCCATTTCCTCTAATCTCACGTTCCCTCCGCACACTTCGAAATCCCGTTTCTATCGTTCAACTAACCACCCGCCACCCTCCGAATTGCACTTCCGTCAACGATCACTCGCCGTTCGCAACCAAAAATCACCGCAACTCCCCAAGGAAGCATCACCCCAACTCCCCATACTCGTGTCCGTGAACGGAAACTGCGTCATTCTTGAAGTGCCGCGCAATAATTGCACTAAACAAGCGATCGGTATCTCGCCCAGTGCCTTTCTCCCTTCCTTTTGTTAATCGTTCTCTCCCCCGAGCTCTGTCATTGTTATCTTCCCTCGGATAATTACGCCGGCAGTAATCAACTGACCATCCAAACGATCGCGTTCACGATCTAACCTTGTGCAGCTGATCGCACGGTCTCTTGACGTTTCTCAGAACGTATATACAGTCGAGTCATACAGGTGGACGGAATTATCACCATTAAGAGGGGCAACAACGGGCGCGTCTCGACGTTTCAGTTCAGGCGTCACTATCGTTAATCGTCTCCGCTGGCCGCGAGCAGTCGATTTCTCGTTTGTCGGTTCGCTGACATTTCGTGAGCGGCATGTGCCACGGCATACATGTCGTCTAGCGGTTGGCAGCTGCTTAATGCGTGTCCTAAGGGTAAGAGCGTCCGGCCACTGCTTTCACGGCTAATTTCGAAAGCGAGCCCACCTTTCTTCTCTGCTTTTGCGTCGTTCTTATTATTCGTTCGTCTCGTTTTTGTTCTTCTTTCGTTCAGATTTTTGGCATATGCCCGCTGTCCATGCTGAGTTGACTCTTGGTCGAGCTTTATTGTGGATCGTTGAAGCCCTGACGAGAAAGATTTTCGTGGAAATTTTTGTTTTCCCTTGTAAGGTGTGGAGAAAGAAATAGTGTCGTCTTTGCGGTTCATAGGTCAATATTTAGCAGCTAATGTAGCGTTAAATCATTGGAATTAATTGTGCTCGAAATGTTCGGCAAGTTTGTTTTAACGAGGAGTGAAATTGAATAGTTCTGATGCAATTTTCATATTTATCATGTTTATATGTTGCAAGTCATAGTGGCCACATGTACCAATTATATTTCAAATCAGATTAACTTTTAAGTTTGTTTGAACACTGCTGGAAAATTAGCAGTGCCTGCGTATGGATTTAAATAAATCTCTCGAAAGCAGGAGCCAGCTTGAGACGAATGAGAAATGTACTAGTTTGCAATTATAATAATATAAAAAAAATACTATTGCACGAAGTTAGTATCTGTTCCGACATTAACTAATTATAGGATGTATACACTCATTGTTTGGTATTTAACGGTCCATTGCAGTTATTCGACGTATCCTATAGTCTTTTTTATTTCTCGGTGGTTTTACCGTTCCTCTAGTTCGTTTTGGGACGTACGTCCCGTTTCCTCCTCTGTTCCACTCCCCTTTCGTGTTTCTGCCGCGTTGTTGCGTCTCGATTCGTCGCTCTCCTTTTTACGCCGACCAGTTTTCTTTTCTCGCCGTTTCCACTGCTTTCTCCATGCTATTTTTCCCCACGTTGGCCGTCCGTGCCCGACGTCTCGTTCCTTTTTTGCCCATTTCGTTCTTCTTCATCTTTTTCCATCTTGTTTCCCCGGCGTTTCGTCCCTTGCTCGTCCTGCACGGTTATAGGAGAGCCTACACCTGGCCTTCATCGAGATAACGAGAACGCTTCTTTTACAAGCCTTCAGGGGTCTATCCAGCGTGAACTTACGAGGACGCGCCTATCCGTCGTTCGATTAATTGAAATATACGTTTTAGAAGACGGCAAATGGGATAACAGGCACGTGAGCCGGCTCGTTTAACTTGTCTGTAAAATTCGGCCAGTCTATAGTTTTCTTTAGAGTTTGATAGATTACGGGTGGTTTAGAGAAAGCGGATATTTGTGAAAACTCGAGTTTCCTAAATTCCGAAATATTGACAAATTTGTATAATTCGAATATTTGAACACGCGAATATTCGCACGTTCAAAACTTTTATAATTTAAAACTTTAGATCATTCCCCTACGCGAATTCATACGTCAAGCTTTTATTATTCATACGCCAAATATTCCACGCTGTCGTTATTATTATTATCCTTACTTCATATAAATGGTTCCACACCTCTGTACCCTATATTTCTAAATTACCAAACGATTACTACTCCCCCGCTGCTAGACGAATTCCCGCGCGGCGTAAAACAATTCAATTAATAAGGCTCGATAATTAGACCTGCTCCACAATAACTGGGCCCCGTTCCCGCGGATATATTGCATTCGAAGCGGCTCCGCGTGTTCCACGGGCGGATAATCGATAATACACAATTATTATCCCCCTAGCCCGCTATAATTACACTCGGCTCCGATTTAGGGAATTAAACGAAACCGTGCTGCGTTCGTGTCCGACTACCACCCGTCCTCCTCCCGTCTTCCCTTTTACTACGGCCGCGATGTCGAATTCCTAAGCCTTGTTATTATTTCACCGGGGATATTTAAAAAGCCGTAATCTCCTTTGCCTTTAATCCGATTACCTTACAGAGAGCAGCACGATAAAAGGAGAATTCGCAATCTGTGCTCGCCTTCAGAGACAATGGAGCTACCGCCGCCTGCGAAGTTGAGTTCATTAGCGGCGTAAACGCGACGCGGTCTCTCTTCCTGTGCGACACGCGACCATATATACCTATATACGTACATGCATACATACGTGTTTCGATCATTGTTCTATATGGAAAGTGATTCGTTCAATGGGGAAACTCCGGCCATCTGGCTGATCTAATGAATTTAATTGGAGTAAATTTGGAATTAATAAAATGGTGTACTTTGGTATTTGATATGTTCGCTGCTGAATATACATGCATATATGAATGACGTGTATATTGCTTTGCGTAGTAATGTTTGAGGTATGTTGATTGTGACTGTACTGGTGCGTATAGCAGTACGCGTCGATGAGTGATCCACGTGAAGTGTTTTGGAAATTCGGTATGGTCGATGAACAGAAATTGCATACCGAATTTTAGCATAATTTTGTCAGTTTAGTAGTTCTTTTTGCATTATGTAAGGAAACGCGTTGATCTTACAGTTAATTTGTAAAAAAAGAATAGAATTTGACAGAGAAATCAATGAAATCGCTAGTATAGCCGCGAGAATGCGAACAAAGTGTTTCCGTATTCTTTGTGGCCGCGACGCGACGCCGTGTTTCGCGGTATCGATCTCTTAAGTGACTTATTTCATGGCTGTACACCGAGCTTGGCGTAAAAACCCTTTGCATGTCCGTTCGCGATGCACGGCGTAGGAGACTCGGTATGAATAAATGACACGCAGCCCGACTTTATAGCATTCGAGCTCACCGGCATCCATTAGTGACGAGCCTGCATGCAGTTTGATTAAGCAGAATGTGGCGGCGAAGAAAAAAAGAAAAGAGCAAGAAAATCTTCCTGCTTCGAAAACGTCCTTACATCCCTGAAAATATTCCTCGCTGCCTTTTTCTATTCTACTCGCAGATTATAATGTTTGTCGTATACGTGCTTACGCAGTTTCGTATAATAAAAGTTGCTGGAATTGCAATTGGAATAGAATTGAGTGACTTTTCTCATGGAGATTATCGAGTTGTGAAATGTGGATGGTAATGGGGTGAGAATTTTCTAAGGGTGAACGCAGAGTACAGATGGAACGGTCTTAAGTAAACATTCATTCGCTCTTATTCATTCTGATTCAAAATCACGTATATACATGTATATACATAGTCGGCGGAAGAGATATAAGGCAAGTTGTAAATTCTTGAGAAAGTTTCGGAGAAATATGGCTAGAGAAGGACCCAGAAGTAGACAGCACTCGAGATCGTACGAAACACATTAAGTCTGATATCATTCCCATTGCTGGCTATATCTTTAAGGTAAACAAGATTCAAGTTTGTTTGGAACATTTTAAGAAATTTTAATACCTATGATATACTACAATTTAATAATTCATTTACACTTATGTTTACCAAAAATATCTGAAATAGTGAACGATTCTTTCATTTCTAATAACTAAAAAAAAAGCTCCAAATGCCTTCGTTATAATTGATTGCAACCATCATCGTACTCATATAGATATAGATGGTACATTTAATTATTTATAGCCTGTTTTGAACAAAAGAGATACTTTGTCTGCTGTGTCGATATTAAACATTTCCTTTCGTTTTGAACAAGACGATCGTAATTCGCGAGCGAAAAATAAGCGGTATCGGATGAATGTTCGAAATTATTCGGCGCATTCGGCCCGGCCTTTTTCTTCGCCCTTTAATTAAAGGCCTGAACGCTTGTAAAGCCCCTTGCGAAACGCTCGATCGGCTCGATTCGCGAACAACGACGCTCATAATTATTGTAAGCGTCGTGTGCCCTGCAGATGATTCGGATCTCAATCGCTTTCGACGTGTCCTTTGCACGCGAGCTGTGTTGCCTATCCGCTCGCTCGATGTACGCTTTTCCTGCGGAACAACAAAGAATTGTTATTTTTCATGAACCTCGTTTCATTCCAGAGGTGCTTCATTAGATACCGTTGATATCAGAATACAAATGAATAATTTAATCATTTCGAAATTACAAACTCCCGTATTATTAATTTTATGAAATTTTAACAAATATCGCGCGAAATATATTAATTTTAATACTGCATTTCCATGTATGGTGAATTGTATTTTCTATAATATTGAAACAATTAAGGGAACAATAACGGATTCCTTTAATAAGAAATAAATATGTATGCGTTCTGAGTAAACAGGTGGAAATATAAATAAATTTATTACAGCAACACAAATATTGAGAGCTTAAATAATAATTACTCAAACGAATTATTTCGTATTGTCAAGATAAGGGAATAAAGATTGCAATTTTATTCATAGTACTTGCAATCGTTCGCTATTAATTTTACTGAATTTTCTGCGTTTCTTCTTAAATTTCGTTACTATAATTGTGCGATGCTTTTACTATCCGGACCTCGCGCCGTCTTACTTTGATTAATTAGAGAAATTGCAGTCACGTCATTACGATCGAGAGGAAAGTACTCAGACGAATATCTTTTGTGTTTGACTTTCCTTTCCCCCCGAAAATAGTCCTGAATTCATCAACCTCGCCGATCTGTCGCGATCGTAAATTAAACGGGCACCATGGAACACAGGCCTTATTTGTTCGTTAAACAAATGAAACAGGAATCGATACTTTACGCGACATTCTCCCCCGTTTTGATTCCAAGCTACTACCCTTAATGCAATGAGGCTACCCTCAATCTTCGATTACTTCAATTACTGTGAGTAATTCGCAGAACGAAAGCTTCCCCTTTCGCCAGTACTTGTTTTAGTGAGATTTATGCTGAAAGAGAATCCGTGATGAAATTTATTCCACGGTAGCAAAACAACGAAACACAATTCTGTAAATATTTAACTCCTCATATATGAACCAGAAATTTTAATCCCGCTATATTTATTCTCCTCATTTTTCTGTATTCTGTTTCATTCCGCACAGAAACAAGCAATACTTTTAATTAAACGCTCGAAAGATTCATTTATTAAAATCGCCAGCCAAACATTCGAACATTCGAACAAATTACAAACCGTTAAACGACAAAGCCACCCCCGTGCTCAACATTCTAACAACCACATCATCTCCAACGAACCCTTTACCTCCTTCCCATTCCTCAGCAAACCAAGCAGCAACAACTCCACCAAAGAGCCACCCAACAACCCCCTCAATTACCCTCCGAACGTTCCCCTTCACGCTTCGAATCGCAGCAACGTCTCCACGAGCACCGAAAGAAGGCCTCTTAATTCAGCAGAAATAAAACCACCGAATCCATCCCGTTCAACGATCCACCCCTTTATTTTCCCTGATTCCACCAAGAAACCAAGCTACCCCGTTCCCCTTTCCAACGAAAGTACAGGGGAAAAAATTAGGGTAATCTCAAGGTCGACAGGGTTCGATGCGTCGAAAAATTTGCAAGTTCAGAGAAATGAGTGGCCGCTTCGAGGTTCTATCCGTCGGTCAGCCATTGCTGGCAGCCGGTCGCAACCACCCCAAACCTAACCCATCCCTCTAGCAACCACCTCGCCTGGCCTCACCACCCGCCTCGCTTCAACCCCTTCCGCCCTCTCGTCCCTCTGTTTAATGCAGTCCATTAGAGTGCATTTAGATCGAGGGATAGTTAAAGCGCGGACCAGGTATACGGCATCGTGGGCGGCTGCCACGTCACCATGGAAAATAGTGTGTTGTCCACCTAGCCTCCACCGAACGTATGTGTACTCAGAAATGACATTAGTCGCGCGATCGATCCCTTGCTTCTACTTCTTTTTGTTTACTTTTTTTTTCCATAACGTTTGTTTCCGGCACAATATTGGTCGACGAGTGAAGACGACTTATTAGGTGAAATAGCAAGTTTATATCTATCTGTCTGTGAGGCTGATCCTCAGGTTTCCTTTATTATCTTTTTTAATACGTTGATCGCCACATCAGTTATGTATGGCTTATTCGATGCGCGATATTGAATGTTAATATTAAAAATAATAATACAACCCCCCCGCTTGCGAAACCTTGGAAACACTACTGAAACGCCAAATATTGCACCCTCCCCAAATGCGATCACTGTATGTACAATTCAAAAAGCATTTCGCAGCAGAATCACGGTGATCCAAAAAAATCGCCACGATTTTATCGCCATATTCGTTGCTCGAGCAAAGTTTGTCAGTTGCGAGGCAACGGCAGAACTGCGGTGCATTCTCCACTCGTTGGGACATCGTGTAGAACAAGGGGAGGAGATCAGTCGTAGCCGAGTCTCGAGCCCCGACCTTTGTGTTCCGAAGGCCGTTATTCAGACGAACCGACTCGATTTGAGAGCCGCGGCGATGCAGCTGGCATTTAGCAGGCATTCAATTAAATATTGATCCAGCTCCGTTTAGCGCCGGTAAACAATTATGCACGCTAATTAATGCCCCGCCGTTGTCGGCGCAATCAAACCGTATCGTCCTCGAGCACGCCGAGCCGAATCCAACGATACCGCCACGGCTTGGATCATCGATCCCGCGGTATGTATAACCGCGTTGCACTCTTCCCTCGTCTCTGAACTCGTCTGTGTGCCGTGTGCGGGTGTGAGCTTGCACTCCTCGAACAGTCGATCCTAATTAAAAAATTATATCGATAACGTGGCGAGGCTGAGAACGGCGACGGGCCACCGTGACAACGCGATCACTTTGCGTTCCCGCGATTGCGTATGGAATTTTCCTGTTAGGGTAATTGGATCATTTTCGGCGTTTCGTGTTTAAGCGTTGAATGATTTCAGAAAGACAACGACCCGGGGGATAAAATGTTGCTGGTTGTCAAAGGGGAGTTTTGTTATTATCAATTAATGTTGATTAAAAATCATTTCGCCTACTGGTCTGCATAACATTTCATCGCCTTATCCGACCGTGGCATTTATGCGATTCAAGACTGCGATCAACTAATGAGCTTTTTTTGTATACGTTTAAGAGATAGTACTAAATAATCCTTACATTTAACTGAACCACTGGGAAACCAATCTTTCGAGCAGCTACCAAGCAGGGAATTAACTCCGCGTCTGCAGCCCGAACAAAGTAACCTACACCCCATAGAATTCATCTTTCCGGAAGAACTAAAAGCTCCATCACCATGGAGGGCGGCCGGCTGTTCAGAAATTTCTTAGCACCGATCTAGCATTCGAAACGACGCCGCCGTTGCTGAATCCACCCTTGTATACCGATTCCGTTGCTTCGTCTAACCCTTTAAATCCTCTATCGAGCAATCCGGTGCACTTTGCGCGTCGATTCGCCCAGCCACTTTGAGGCCAAACATCCCGTTCGTGCGCCGGAAGCTGCAACTGCACCCTCGCGAAGCATCCGTGGCTCCTTTTTAACGCCGCCAATTCACGAAGCACCTTCGCCGGGCTGAATAACCGTAGAATTAGCCGCATTCCAACAGGCAGACCGTGGTCCAACAAGAAGACGAATGGCGGGAACGAGTATTTCAGAGGGGGGTCAGGAATAGAAGAAACAAGAAGAGTATACAGAAGATAGAGAAAGCACACTCTCCCTCTATCTCTTACAGTTTCTCAACTCTCTGGCCGTTCGCGGGGCCAAACGACGGTCCATCAACTGAGGACGCTCTTATCCCAACCGACGTGAAGCATAACCGCGGCCGTAATCACAGTGCAACATTTACACCTCCTTACGAAGGGGTCAATACTTGAATATGCACATACACCTACACAGAATGTATACATATATATGTATAGTTGGTACTGAAATCGTCGAATTGAAAGAGGGGGTGGTAGTTTGTAGGACAGAGGCACCTGTACACGTTCGTAGTACAGTTGCGGAACGCCAGGCGGCGCACTCGTCGCGGGGCTCGAGGGTTGATTTAAAATTGATTTATGCAAATTGGCGCTGCACGAGCAATTAACAATTCCTTGTAGACCGGCTCGAGTATAGCTTTTCGTGGGTGTGGAAGGACGGCTGAGGCGGTAGGCGAGGATGGTTAGAAAGGGGTGAGAGTAGCGCTGGAGGGGTAGAAGTGTAGAAGGAAGGACGGGGGTGATGGAGGAGAGGGATGGTTCGGTAAGGTACGGAGCCAAAGCTCGAGCTTCGCGGGGTGAATTCAGGGTGGTGAGTGAACGAGTGAGGAAGACAGATATATAGATAGATAGAGAGAGGGGGATGGGAGAGTAAGGAAAAGGAAGGGAAACGAAGACGTAGGGGAGAGTACAGACCAAGGGAAAAGGGGTAGCTGCGCATAGCCGAGCTGATGAAGGACGAAACACAGAGAATGCGCTATGCTCGGAGAAAATGGAATTAATTTGCTAGGATTAAATCCGCCTAGCGCCGCTACAGAACGCTCAATGTTTCTCGCTTGCGTGTGCGGACTTATTTCAAGCACACACGCGGGGAGATATACTCCAGTATATGCTTTGCGCCTTCCGTCAATCCTTTCTCTCTCTCTCTCCCTCTACCGTTCTCGTTGTATCTCTTCGTTCATTTCTGTGCCTCTCTCGATGCTTCTCCCATTGTCCGCCACGCTTTTCGTATTTTTCTGACGGCTCGCCGCCTTCCCTGGCCCGGGGGCTCGGTTCAAGAAAACGCACCGCAGGATACGCAGCGAGAATGAAGGGTATCCGTTTCGAACATTAATTTAATATGGAAAACCCGCTTGGGAAAAGCGTGGTCACTGGGGATCGCTATAGGGGGTGGGGCGGTTAAACCGCGGTGGACGGTTTATTAACCCTGTTATTATTAAACTCGATCACCGCGTCAAACATCCTCATCCATCACTAGAATATTGTTTTGTGACGCCAGATTATTCGATTTTGGCTGTCAACATCGTGTTACTCGTGAGATTTCAAGTTTCGCGAAGTGCAAAGCACTCTTGTTTGCCGATTGATTGGATCGGTATAACGTAAACAGCGTGAAAAGAATTTCTATTTTGGGTGACGTTTTAGGTGGACATTTTTGAGAAGCGAGCTTGTATTCCACTACGAACCCCATGGTGTTGTGTGAATGTTCAGGGTCGCCTGTTTTTATTTACACAGAATTTATTTAATCGCTGCACTCGTTTTTCCGTTTATTTGTGAAGCTGCGTTTTACAAAACGCGTAGGGATATTGAAACATTTCAAAGGTGTTACACAATGTTGGTGTTCTGTTCAGAAAATTTTTTCAAAGGTATATCCAGTTTAAAAAAGTTCGCACTGTGACGATAGAGCAGCGAAAACCTCTGGTACGAAAATCGGGAAAAACACAGTTACTGAGTAATGAGAGACAATGGAACGAGGGTTAGCTTTCGCAAATATTAATTCAACGCGCAAAAACAGGGAAACAAGACAGACAGACGGAAGTATTATCCTCGTTACACGGTTTGCCAGCAAAACAAGGAGGTATTAGGTTCGCATAGAAAAACGTGAAATTTCTTTTTCCAGTTATTTTCTATCTTTAATTGAGATAGTTAATCGAGTTCGGTTTCGTTATACGCAGTCTGGGTTTTAATCGTATTTACAGAAGGCACCATCGAACAGGTGTCAAGGCTCAAAAATTCTGACGAGTATACAAGTTTCGACTATTTTAACTGCCTGCACCCTTAAACTTTTCTGCTTCAGTGGTACGCGCGACGCTGATCGCCTGTTTCTGTTCGCTTCATGCTTGCACGCTCGCATTCTGATATTATTCGAAAGTAAAAGAATCCTCTACGAAACAAGCTGTCCATCGCAACGGAAAAACTAGTCCCTCCGAGGGTTAATATAAAGTCGATAGTCCCAAACACATTTTGAATCGCTCTCGATTCACGTATAGATGAATTGTTAGTCAGTTTGGAGCAGTGCGTGTATCGCATCATTGCAGTTTCATGAAATTTATTACTTCAGCACAGGTGGCCAGCACCAATAATCTCACGAAACGCTTGGTTAAATTTTTAATTATTCGACAATATAATACATAGTAGATGAAAAGGCAGTTAAAAATGTACGAACATACGAATGTTACAATAATTTATTTTCACGTGCACCTGCCGCTAAATTGAATCGAACCCAAGTTTATCCCACAGAAAGAAATTTATTTCAAAAAATCAATTCACTTATACGCCACAAACTGACAAAGATATCGACACCTAAAGAATTGAACAATATTCTAATAAAACGGCTACGCATCTCGTACGTTCCAGGTTCGCGGAGTGAAAAAAGTCTTAAACGAAATTTCTCACACTATACTTGCGCGTTGGCAAACGTCTCTGGCGAGTATTTCGCAATAACGACAGACGTGGAGGCCATCGCACACCTCGATCCACCGGTGGGCACGTACACGCGCCTCTAACAACCGGCTTCCTTCGACAATTTTGTCTCGCAGGGATACTAATTTCGTAACGTCTTCGTCTAATCATCCTAAAGGTCTCGCGGTGTGCGACACAGTCCGTGTGTAGTCGTCGTTTCACATATACCAAACAAAGGAGACGGACGGACAGACAGACAGACAGACAAATAGAGACAGAGAGAGAGAGAGGTGACTGCGTGAAGATCGGGGTAAGATGAGGTGGATTCACGGCGGAGGACTGCTCGAAGGAAGGTGGGAAGGTGTGCAACTATCGCGAGAGCTCGGTATAATTAAAACAACGCCGAGTAGAGTCTGCGAAAGGAAACAGACCTGTGCTGATTTCATTAAACGTCTTACCTCAACGCAGAGCCTGTCCTCTTATTCGGGGTGCGCCACCCCTTCGAGCTCTGTCGTTTCGTTCGCCGTTTGCACGCGAAAGAACGCTCGATTGATGAAAATTGAGGGGCAATAATATTGTAGATACTGAAATTAAACGGTCAAGGATAGTATAATATTAAGACGGTGCTAATAAAAATGGTATTATAACTGCATCAAAAGTATTAGTAGTGATTATTGTGATTCTGATGTATTGATCATTTATTCGGGATTAAAAATGTGTAGACACATTCGCACGTGCAGCGATATTTATGTCTACAGAAAATCGTTCTGAGAAAATTTGGAAAGAATACTTTTGACACTATAATAGAGTGCTTGTGTGAAATTCTTTATTGGATTTAGAAAATTACTCCTGCTTCGATCTAGGCGATACCTAACGTAATGCTGATCAATCGTGGTATCATAAACGGTGTTCAAAACTGACGATTGAGACGGTTCTAATCCTCTGCTTTTTTCCTGATCTCTAATTTTTTGTGACAGAGATATCCGAAGCGCTGCAACGTAAAAGAGTTCTTGAGCTTCTAGCACTAGGTGTACGTTTAATTAATTTGCTAATTAAGTCCCTGTCGCGATGCATTGCAGTGGGATAATAAAAGAGGTACATAGCATAAAGGAACGTTCAATCTGACTGTTTATTAAATATCTCACAGAGGTGCCTAACGAACAGAGAACGCATAGTATAAAGGAGGTGATCGAAATATAAACAAGACATGAAATTATTCAGAAGAAATTCGAATACTTCCGAGTTTAATAATCAAATGGATTTCTAGTTCCTCATTTGGCCATTTACTTAATCAACTTTTTCTGTTCAAAAGTTACCACGAATTTTATTTCACACCTTTACTCGTTCTTTCTGTTACCCTTTCTGTATTCCAGCTTACCTCAAAAATCACCCTGAAAACTATTTAAAAATCCAAATACATATGCACCTCCTTTTTACTCATATATCAAATACACAATTAAAAATTTCATAGGATAATTCATTTATCCCATGCTACCGCCGAAACATTGCACTAAACCTCCACAGGTTTCCCTTCTCATTCCCTTCCACTTCTCTTCTATTTAAGATAACAGTAACCTTAAGAACATCCTGAGGACTACCGATGGTCACACACACAACCACATTCATTTGCAATACTAACATATTACCGCCACGAAAATCGACGAAGATCGTAACGAAAGAGATTTTCCAAGTGGAAGTTCACTAAACCACGTCCCGTCTGGGATTGCGGACAGCCCTTCTTTCGTGTTTCTTTTTCCATCCCCTTCCGGTTTCGGAGGCAACGAGATCAACGTCGTCAACTCCGCTCTCGGCCAGCAATAAAAGCGTACAAAGCAACGCCTTGCCTTTTCCTCTCTTTTTTCTTTCTCTCCCTCTCTCTGTGCGAGACTGGACTCTCCAGGGGTCACCAAGAATGTAATACGGGACCAATTACTCGGGGTATCTAACCTGACCCGCATCCACCATGCCACCGACACGGTATATCGCGTATCCGAGACAACAGGCTCCAATTTTCTGTGCAGGGGCTGTCGAGTGATTTCGATTCTTCTGTCGAGACCTCTTGGAGATGATTACATTGATCCTTCGACAGGATTCCTGGTTCGTTTACGAGTTATAGGGACGGGCTTAAAGATGAATCGCGTTTGCTACCAGTTTTAAATGATTCCACGCTTGTCGAGTGGATAAAACCTTTTGCAGGTTGCTTAATCTCTTGGATTTGGAGTATCAAGTGGCAAAATGAAAATCTTAACGCTCTGTTTTTAACGCAGATAGGCGAGGTAATAATTTGAGTGTTGCTAATAGAAAAATTCTATGGGCTACAAAATACTATAGATTAAATAATTTTTATTCGGAGGATCGTTAAAATAATTGATGAGAACTTTTTTATATACAAACACTATATAAAGTGTTACAATAATAACTTTCCGAAGTTTGAAATTCCACAAACAACTGTAGTACCGTTAATGTCCTCATAAATAAATATTTTTGTCACACAATTAACTACAATAGATATGCAGACAAAAATAATGATTACTCAACTAAAATTAGAATGCACCACTTGCATCAATATACATATGTACATATTTCTGCCAACTATTCTATCATTCAATGAATAGATATCAATTTCCAGCAATTCCAAGTATCAATAATTAATGAGGAATCCTGTACATTTTTCGACAACTTGATTTTCAGCGCACAGCATATCGACATATTTAAGCAGAAACCTTTCACAATAAGCAATTTTAAATCGAATTCGTCGGGCGTTTTTCTCTGCCCGTGTCATATTGGATCGCGTTCTCGCCTAGATTTATTGTGTCCTCAAGATTTCTCTGAATTGTCCACCCGCTCTTCTTCCAGCGATACTCTCGCTGCCAGGGTCTCCCCACCCTCGTGATTCCCAGGCCGTAGGATATGCGTACTGAAAAGATTGCATGACTCAAGAATCATGGGTACATCCAACTTTGATATTGAATTCTTCATGCATTCTTCCTCGTTAAATTTGAATTCTTCTAGTACTCTTTTGTTCGGCGGGGCACTCCTCGTAAAAACGTAGCATTCATATTTGCCCGTCCTTCCGTACTCTTTATTCTAATCTACGAAACTATTTAATTCCTTACGGTATATATTTCTTAAACAAACTCGTGCCTTTTCCTTCGGCGTTGCACATAAATTTATCGCAAATTTCGAAGTCTTCCATACCTCGGCCTACTTCGTTTTTACTTTTTAAAACTTGGATATCTGAGTTTGGAAAGTTTCGTGACAAAACTATTCTTGCCCAATGTTCATTCATCATTCTACAATATTTTCATCACTGTTTAAACATTAATTTAAACGAGTCCCACAATTGCGCCATAAATGGTAATAAACCTGTAACCGTTTCCAATTTTCTATCCACCAGATTCGCGTGCTCGAAAGGGAATATACGATACAAGTATCTATGTACGTGTTCCATCGATCGTGGAATATTAACCTGAAGAGCCGCGGACTAGCGTTCATATTTCATCAATTAATTTTTCTCCGCGCACTTTTGTTTTTCTCGCTTCTCATTCTCTCTCCCTCTCTCCGCAGCGTTGCATTTACCAGTGACCGACTTATTGTTAGAAATCCGATAGAGAATTCACGTCAGATAATCGAGGTTCCGGTTCGCGCAGTGGCGAAAGCGTGCGCCGTTTTTCTTGTTGTTTGCCTTGCATTTACAACGTAGTCGCGCAAAATGCATTAAAATTTATGCCCTCCGGGATGAAATGTAGTCGCGATCCAGCGACTGTACGTGCACGGTCCGTCCACCTGTATTATATCCACTCGATCGGGGGCCGATGGTGGAATGGAAAAAAATGTTTCAGATAAAAGTCGCATGATTTAATGCCCCTTTCTCCTCCTATACCTCTCTGTTTCTCTTCTTTTGTTCTGTTTTCTTTTTTTTTATTTATTTTTATTTTTATTTTTGACGCAATTTCGCTTTCGACCGAAGTTTCACGTGAAATATTATTTTTTTTAACAGGACACCCGTACTCGACGCGGCCCGTTCCAGCGGGCACACACGAGAGCGCGTGCTAACGTTTGTAAATTAGATTTACGGGAATCCGATGACGTACGATTACGTAACCGTTTCGATAACTAAATTGTAAGTTACGAGCGTAATGTGTCTTGATGCGACTTAGAGAATTGTCCAGGAAATCGGCGACATTTGTCACTCCTCGATATTCACTCTCTCTCTCCCTTCGCGTCCGATTTGCTTGCAGATTTATCGCAGCGAGCGCGACATTATGACGCGTTCATAATGACCAACGAATAAACGGAGAGATTTAAAAATCGTGGTGCAGAGGTGCGTAAATTACACTTCTTTTTGTAATAGTAATAACGATTATTATTATTATTACCTATCAAACTATAATTAATTCAATCGGGCATTCAAGTGCCGATACTAATATCTATTTCACATTAACTAAAACCATATCGCCAAGATAGCACAGATGGGCTTACCTAAATTGTAAATAATATAAATCAACTACACTAGCAATTACGGAGATCATTTAATAATCTCGAAATTCGTTCTTCTTTCTGAGTTTAATGAAAGATTCATGTACCACTTTAGTCTGACCAGCCTATTCACCTGAATTCGTCAGGTTACACTACACCTACACTCGGCCACTTCCAACAAACCGCGAATAACGATGTAAAAACGGTTCTGGCGTCTTCCTCGACACTGTACGGACAGGCGTGTGTTCGTTAGAGGGCCTAAGCAGCAGATTATTTACATGACAGTCGTGTCCTCGTTGTTCCAGAATCGTTTCGGAGGGGTAAGAGCGATTTTAGTTGACACATGGCGAGGCTGGTCGGCCAGGAATGTGCTAATGAGATCATTTCGCTGCCCTTACCCTCCCCCTTTACACTCTTTAGCCCGCCTTCGCATTTACAACGGACTTTGGGTCCGGCTTGTGCTACCGACTTGATTTACGCCGCCTTCCTCTTCGTCTCTCTCTTTCTTTTTGGACGATTGGAATTCTAATCTTGAACGCTAGTTGAATCTTCGTATTATTTTTCTTTCTCGTATTTCTTTATTTCGCATTGCTTGAAATACCTTTCAATGGACTTGGAATATTTTTCACGGGTAAGTTAGAATATTGTTTAATTTATTCATTTGTCACCAATGGTCATAATGTTGCCTGAAGAAACTATTTGGCAGAAAAGTAAGAAAGCTTACAATTAGATTAATCGAATTCTGAATACATACCAGGTTTTCACAGACTTCGATAAAATGTTCTATACACTATGCAAAGTGTATAAATGTGTTTGCAACAAAAATTCGTTCTTCTGCGTTCTTATCGAGGCGATACCAGTACATATGTGTGCTTTCGATGTTACAATGAGAGCAAAAGAAGAGAGCACAGGTACACATATGTACAAGTTAGCGTCACGTAGGGGCGATATTAATGTCAGGCAGCGCGGGATAATTATATTATCTATTCTTCCAGCGGCCAGCCAACGTCGCTGTTAGTTTTCCCGATAAGATAAGCCGAAGTTGGAGTGCATAGAAGCGGAGGATTTTAATTAACGCGCCTTCATATTATATATCGCGACGATGCTTAGACCGGGCCGCGTATAATGGCAGCCCGCTTGAGAAATTAATTGGCCCCGTGGCATAATATAACGACAAATCGTGCACGATGTAATTCCACAATGAGTCCCTGTTAAATTACCGTGACGCAATTCCATTTTTCCCTCCTCTGTGGTGACACCATTTCACTTCGATTCTCTATCGTTACTCCGATCGAAAAGGTGAACAGAGATGCAAAGAAAAGAAAAGAGGAGTCGATATACGCACTCGTATTATTATTCCTTCGTAGAATATATTTTAATGATATGAAATATATATTTATTATCTCTTGACGATTGTATCGATCGATTTTCAGTGTTCTAAATGTGAATCGAAAATACAAATTTTCGCCACCTTAACGAGGGACTCCCGGTGAATTTCTCGGTGGCCAATCCTGTCGATCGTTCAAAAGGTGCGTCGAACCTACCATTAGTGGTGTTCTGATTTACGCCTACCGATCCCTGAACTTCGACTGACGCGTGGAATAAAAAATCTTCCCCCTGCCCCCGTATTCTTGCGTTCCTTTGCAGACAGCCAGCATAAATAATCCGCGGGAATTTATAATGACAATTACCATAAAAATTGTCATACAATAAAATATTTGGAGAAATTTACGACGTTGGCCGGGAACAAGATTTTCTGGTGGCGCTGTCCACGAAAAGGAAGGTCAGATCGCACGCCCCATAACCCTCTTCCACCCTCTTGGCCGTCCTCCCTCAAACTTTACAGCCAATTATTCTACGCGTGGTTTTATTGTGCCTCTATCTCGGCCACGGAACGCTCTCGCACGATGTTCGCCGAAATTGTTTTGCTGGTCGATAAATATGTTTGTTAATATGACGTGGAGTTCGCCATTGTGTCGGTAATCGTTGTAAAAGTCGATAGAAAGTAATATATTATTTCCAGCCTTTTCAGCGTTATTTTTTGTTTCAAATTCGTAATACAGGACTCGGAAATATCTAATTAAATATCAATAAAATATATGGCACAGCAACGAATATTTAATATTCAATTGTACCTTTTTTAATCAATTTTAAACATTTTTTACTATCTTTAGAATATTGTTACGCGCGCGGGTTTAATACTGCTTATACTATTAAACGATTATGAACGATATATGTATTGCAATCTACGTTTTTCTGCAGGAGTGGGCAATTACGTCTGCAAGAACTGCGATATTTAGCGAATCTAAAACGCAGCACGGGAACGTAAGGTGGGGCTACGCGGCACGCTATTCCAAATAAGCTGGAACGATGATATTTCAAATAACAAGCAAAACAGAAACAACGTTTTCAATTTTTTTTATCGCCGAATCGGTGTGCATCGATGAGAGCACGGATCGTCGGTGCACGAGCCCCACTGGCGCATCGAGTAATTTATTAAAATACAGGAAAAAGTGGAATGTAAATTTCCGGGATGCGTTTTGCATGAAATGAGCCGGCTCATAAATATTGGAATTTTATTCAGTAGCTACATTTTGGAAACCGGACGGTCCGAAGCTCGTTATAGATCGACCCTTTCACAGTACTGCAAAGCATCTGTTGTATTTCGCTTTTTTTTTTACTGTCATGCAAAATACGTTCATTCTGTTGGTTAATGGAAAAAACCTGCGTTTCAATGTGAAATCTGCCGATTGTGCGAGGGATATTTAACGAATAAATATTAAATGAACGAATTTTTTCGTATTATTTATTTTTATTATTCATATAATTATTTCATGCCATAATCAGCTTCATGACAGCTCGAAACTATGATCTTTCGATTAGCAAGCTCCAACAAACACCATGGTATATACAAATACTTCAGATGCTCAAAGGTTTCTCGATAACCCCATAGTTGTATCAGTCTAATGATTCCGAGGTCTCACGAGAATGGAAGTCCATGTATCTTGAAGATCTCTGAATAAAGATTCATGGATTCCAATAGCACCATGGTCCCAAAAATTCCTTACAGCTCTTGGCAGCCATAAATTCCATCAAACCTTGTGTCATGATTGTATAATATATAAACCTCCGTAGAAACAGAATTGCGTAAACTTCGAAATTCGCCCAAGACTTGGCGATCGTCAAGATCTGTGACGTCCTTCTGACGTCACCAATCGTGGACATCCAAGGGATCCCTATGGTATTAAGGTGTTGAAGCGTCATGGATCTCTGTGTCATCGAGGTCGTGGGAGTCCATAGATCCCCACGACCCCGCGATCCCTTGAGACGTTGTAGTTGTTCACGTTTCACAGTGTTTAGTATCTTTGAATGTATTCAGGTTCCAGAATTTGGTCCCCATAAAACGGTGGCTTTTTATGGTGTCCATTTGCAAATGAATGAAACGCTGTCACTGACGTACCGTCAAGCCGGCAGCGTCGTCGACATGCAAAATGAACGATACAAAAACCGACGGTGACGACAGGTCGTGACGGCTAGATGCAACGCGCACGAGGCAACGGGTGTTTTTAAATAAACATACTCTAAACTGAAACGATACGCCTGGGACAGACTTTGTCGCATTCTAACGGCGGTAGACTCGTTTACGATGATCTTTATACGTACAAAGTGAAAAGCCTCGAGAAATTCTCGCAGTCATTCGTCCGTTATGGATCATTTTTAGTATCGCTTCTACTGCGCGCACAATTTTCCCACGAAGGAGCTTCTACTTTGTATTCTACACAATTCTGCTATTTTATATATTTTACAATTATATAGCTTCCCATTTATTGTAATTATTAGTGTATAATTAAATATTAATTATCACAGCGATTCTTCTGGTAATTTAAATAATAATCGCCTCGAATTAAATTCGTTATACGTAATAATTCGATTTCTGTTGAGAACTTCGTAACTGTTACATTTACTGTCCAGCGAATTTAATCAGCTTAAATTGTACACGCTCGTTCTTTCACGTCCTGCAGCGAAGACAGTTCGATCGGAAGAAGCGAAATCAAGATCGGATAACGGTTCGCGATACGTTCGTGATAAGCTGCTGCACTGCATAGCACCGACAGAGACATAATTGAACGTAACTTTTTTAGCCCCCGAGATTGCACGTATACTCGACCGCCGGTCAGCGATCAATCAGCGACATGACTTGTCGTTTTCGATTTTAATTAGAACGCTTCCGCACTGTATCGGCCCGTTCCATAAATAATGCTCGCCTTTTTTTGCCGTCCGTTTGAGTGCGATAATCAAATTCTGATAAATTTCACGATGAAGCACCGCACGGACAATAAATTATCCAATGTTGCATATGGACCATCAATCTTAAACATTTTCGCTTTCCCAATTAACAAAAGTTTCAATTAGCACGACGTTTCCAACGCTTTATCAAGGCAAATCCGACATATCCTCCCAAAAGCGAACTTTCATCCACAATTAATATAATGAACATTTCATAAACAATTGAATATTGTTACATCGAACAACAACTATCATTTTATTCTAATGCATGCAAACTATAAATAATTATATATTTCGGTCAGCCGTTTTCTGTACTTCGTTGAAATAAATATTACAAAAAATAAACATCTCATCCCCTTCTTACGGGAAACGATAGAATACTGATGGCAAGGTATTCCAATTATATTTAATGAAATAATACTAAACCCTATGGTGCAAGCCATAATATCTACTACAACTCGCAATTTGTCATTCTCGCCAGAACGATGTATAATATTAAATAATCGACCTGGATCGTAAAATGGTAAAGAGTAAACAGCATCGGGGACGAAATCGAGTTCGATCCGGTAGATTTCATAATCGTTTCCTCGCCACGATCCCAGCAACATACTACCAGGGAGGTTACGCAGTATTGCTGGCGTGTAAAGGTGGAACGTTCCACGTCTTGAGATGCGCATACATTACGGACACGCGATCCCTCGTACAGAGGGCCGTGCTACTGAAAATTACAATTTAAATCGCCGCCGTTCGTTCTCTCATGCCCGCTTATCACCTTGTTTTCATCTAAACATCTCATTTTTATGCGCCATTCAAATTCCACGTCCCTTCCTTTCGCCCCGTCGACTGGACGCCCGGTCACGCGATACCACGCCATTGTCACTTTGCAAAACTTTTTCGCTGCCCCGTCCCGTTGCTCGCCCTTTCTTCGCCGCTTCAATCGAAAACGCAACACGTTCACGGACAATCCTGGATGCTCTTTCGCAGCGGCAGAATATTGAGATAGTTCAAGTTTCCCGTGTATTCATATTGGATTGATTTTTCACCTTTTGTATCGCGTTCTAGGTGCGGCGTATTTAATATTAAGTGACATTAATATATCGAGCAGAGTTAATTTGTTACGGTTCGCGAAACTCTGCGTGTTTCAATGAATAGAACAAAAGCGAATTATTGCCATTGATTTCCAGAATAGAGTGAAAACCTCGAGGATTTCTTTTTCAAAGTTAAATTAACTTCGTAAGGACCATGAGATCATCGTACCTGGTTTTCCGTTTAATTCATTCGTACTTATACCTTGCAAGGTTCAATATTAATATCATAACAAAGACATTACAGTAATATAACAATAATTATTATTATAATAATAATAGCTTGGTCATTTGAGGAATTCGGGTAATTGATATTGGTATGCTCGAGATCGATCGTGATGCGTGGTGCAATTGAGAACGGGTAACTTTGGCACGCGACCGCAAATAAATTTTGGGAAACGTGAATTCAACTTCATCGTATATTCACGAAGCCAAGCTAGTGGCCATTTAAAAAATTCCCACTTTCATTACAATATTTCTCATTGCTCCGCGAAAAAAAGGACAAACAATTATATTTTATGGTACAACCACTGTGCCTGACATTTGTCTCATTTTCTAACGGGAACACCGTTTATGGCTTAAGATCTCGTATGTAATTCACCGCAACGTGTCACAGTCGCTTGTCTCCCGGAACTGTAATTTTTCAGATAGTTACGCATGATATACAACTGCGCGGCACGCGATCTTGCGTATGTACGAGTTTATGGCGAGCAATTAACCATATTGACGTGAATCACGCCGCGTTCTAACGTTATCAAATTGCAAAGCTTTATAAATCCTCCCCGTACCCGATAAAACCCAATATGTCGATTACAGATAGTTAGCATTAATTAATAACGCTTATCGATATCACACGGCAATAAGATCGGACGATGGAACGATCCACGGTTTTAATATCCTACCTGCGCATGTATGTATGCGTATATATTACATGATCGATTGATATGCCAACGCGTAGTTACGTCTCGAGGTGAACGTGGCTTTCTATTATCATGTATCGCTTTAATAGGCAGCGTTCGTCTTTTCAACTCTGGCATCCTCGTTCTAACAAGCTCGAGAGGAATTCTTTATGAGGCTAAAGCGTTTTTCCTCTTCCATCGAATCTGAGACCAATGATCGTTATACATGGTGATCTATAGAATTAATTCTCGTGACTCGTGTGCAATAAGGGCGTTAAAAGGTGAGAGGTTGTGGTGTAGAGCGGGAAGACAGGAATATCTATGTATTGGTAGCTTTTTTTATTCGATAATGAATGCCTATGTAATTCACAAACAGCTATGTACTACTTTTGTTAGATGTGAATTATTTATACGATCAGATATCCCCTATTCCTTATCGCACCTTTGCATTGGCATTGAAGTACACGCGTTATTTATTTATTAGTTTGCCAGGGATCCAATGAATTAATTAAGATTTTCCTCAACCTACTAATTTATAATTCTCTGTCTGGAAGGGAATTTTTGATTAAAGCATTGATCTGCCTGATAGTTTCAACAAGCTTAAATTAAATATTAACATAATATGTACTACGTTAAATTATTATACAAATTTCAATACAGTTCGATCTTTCCTACGGATCATCAATTCCGTAACAAAATATTAACTATCGCAAACTATCCACGAACTGTTCTGCCCGCATCGCAACAAGCGTGGATGATTATCGACAAATTCTATGGACAATTATCCACGTAAGAAATTCCCCGCATGCGTCCCCATAACGTTAATTGGCAGTGGATAGATATTGCGCGGATTGGCCCGCTCGTGGAACGGAGTGTTATTTCTTTTCGATGGAATCGCGTACAGGATCGAAACGGTCCGTAGAAATCGGCCGCTTAAACCGACAATAATGGATTTAGGAAACGCGGCGAGTTTGATTAATTGCGGCCCGCTGTATCGATTAATTGTTGGCTTCGACTGAGCCAGGAAACCGAGTTGCGCTATGCCCGTATAGCCGCCTCTCGCGGAAATTCCGCAACAATTATGAGTGAATTAATGAATTAGCAAGCAGAAGCTGGATTGAAACCTATGCAGAAATAATAGATGTGGGAAAATAATTCTTTTAATTACTGACCATGGATAATAAAGTCGTGTACCACGCTATTCGACCTGGCATTTTTATTTAACGCAAAAGGGAAATTTAGATGAAGTAGTTGGGAGAAATAAAAGAGTACCTATCAATAGTAATAATAATATTTTGGAAGATATGATTTATTCCTAGTTACTGAAGATACGTTAACGGAAAAGAGTTATTACCTTATTTCTTTTGTCGCCGATAAGAGTTATTTCATTGTTACAACTTCTACCCTTAATTTTTATTATTACATTTTCACGTTGACTTTAGTAGCAGCTTTATCATTCTGGCCCATTATTTACAAATTGTGTAAATGCCTCAGTTGTTCAACAGCATATTAACATTGCATAATACAGCCGTACCAATATTAATTACTATCTTTATTATGATATTAAAAAATATGTATGATATCTCACCATTACGATATACGTGCCATAGTAAGACCAGAAATATTTATATTAAATCCGAAGTAGAGTACGATAAATAAGCCCTCCGGATGAACCATGTCGCCGATTTCGTTAGAAACGAATCGCACGTCGCGGTTAATTGTCGGTTTAATAAAGCTGGCCAGTCGATGCGTCGCGACGTGTGGACATCACGGAAGCGTTGTTCTGCACAATTAATTTTATACAATTCCCGATTATACCGGAGGCAGGCGACCCGACGCCGTTTCGTCACGACGTTGTGCGCCATGCACCGTCGACGAAACTTCCGTGATTGTTTTGAAACGAAAGTAAATTTAATTTACCGGCTAATTATCGCCCGCGCAAAGTTCCGAATTAAACTTGTAATTGGCTTTCGCTTGATTCGAAGAAATTGCACCGAGCCACGCCGCACCTGGCCCGTGTCCGAGACTTTCCGACCGTAATCCACGTGCACGCGTTTCCACACACACGCACTCGACCTCTGACACAGTTATTTTCAGTGCGCACTCCGCGGGTCTGAATTAAAATATTTGTCTGCAATTGGGGTGTTCGAGACGAACGTGACGACAGGTGATGGTTTGCTAGGCGGGGTTTGCTTCTTCGTAAAATATATATCTTGTTACATTTAACAACAGAAAGCAACGTGCTCCGTAAAGTAATTGTTCTACTCGAAATTAATATTTTGACTGGCAAAGTTTATACAGTATTCAGGTGTAGTGTTCGGGTGGAACTTTGCACATGGTTCGACTCGTAACGGCGAGCAAGTTTTGACAAGTATTACACGAAGTTCCGACTATTTTTCGAGCCAGAACTTTGGATACCTGCTTTCGAATTATATGGAATCATACTGAAAAGGGTATTTCCACGTGCACTCTGCTATCGAAATTTACGTTCCTGCGACGTAACAATTTCAAATAATATCAAAACCTATATTGTTTTAGTCCATGGAAAATTGCTCCCACAGCCATTTCAATTAATTTATCATTAGAGACGCGTTATTCCCAATTTTATTTTAATGCAATTTAATTGAAAAATAGAAAATCGTTGCAACATTATTTAAAAGCAACCACTCTAATGGGACAAGGCTTGTGTCAGACAAAAGAAGTGTAATTGAAATTATTAGATATCTTATTTACGGGTTTCCCAATGTATTTTAGCATTTTTTTTCTAACCCTATCGAGAACGAACAAGTCGATATGAACGCTGCTAATGGGCTCAAATGTCTGAAGGATTATTACCCGAAGGCATCCTCCGCGACCGGTAGGGCGCTGGATCGGTTCTTTTGGTTGTACTCGAAGCATAAGACCGTGCCACCGGCAATCTTCTATCTTCTGGTAATTAACCGCTTCCTTAAACCGAACCGTATCTCCCCTTATCTGCCCCGACGCATCTACCCCGTATGTAACACGCACGCACGTACGCCTGCACGGACACGCACACAGACACGCGCGCGTCTATCCGCGGTAGGAATTACGACCTTAAAACAAAGAGTGTTTTCCCAGACTCTAGACGTACTGGAATTGTCCAATTGAAATAATTTTGCAAATTCTTGCAAATGAACGGATACAAAAGTTTGAATAACAAATTACAGCTTTTCCTGCGCGTAATGTTCGCGAGTTAGAAGGATCGTGAACGTGCTTGATTCGAAAGTGTGTTATAAAATAAATCGGGCGAAATGTTTGATGGAAACTTAGGCATCTTTAAAAGCTTGTGAACTCGTCAACGAGGAAACAAGGGACGAAGGAAAAATATATGGGGAGGAACGTACGTAAGGAATGATTTAGGGGGTAAATGGTAATTGGGGTTAAACGAGGGCGCGCAGGAAGCTAGAAATAATTCAAGCCTATACGTGACATTAATCATATGCTAACAGACGAATGAAGGAGCGATTTAGAACCTCTTAACGAATAATCGATGATAATGGGAAAAAATATTCCCCCACGGCGGTAATGAACGATAATAATAGACGTGTAGTCGATAAATTCTTCAAGCTATTACAATACTAATAACATGTATGCATACGACGACATCCCATTCTCTTTTTTCTCTCTCACTTTTGTCGCGTCGTATCCTTTGTGCGAATTCGCGCGAAGCTTCATTACCCTGATAATCAAATATACCCGTAATTCCCTTTGCTCGTTTATTCGTTTCCCGTTTTTTTCTCTTTTTTTCTCTTTTTTTCTCTTTTACAGATAACACGCGAACACTATTATACTTTCTGCGAACCTTCGTTGGTATTGTTTCCCGTGCTATTCATATTTTACGGCAGCATTAGTTGAACACATAGAAAACAGATAGGGGCCATACTTCAGCCCCTCTGACATAAATAGATTTCCATTCCTTCGTGAATAAAAGCAGACACAGGCTATAGGTGCATTTACAGTTGGCTCGTTATATGTATAGCCACTCGGTCTTGCTCTCTCAATAGTTCATTTCCAACGTCTCATAAATTTACAAGTATAAATTTACAATTTGAATACGGGCGGTGTTTCTCGGCCTCAAAGACTGTCCTTGCGCACATACAGCGGAAAATTAGAAGAGAAAGTTGCTACACTTCTTAATATCGTTCCCGCGATTCTCCACTCTGATGGTGGTGCTTTGGAAATCGATGAAAATCCTTCATAATTATACAGTTTCTCCAATATTCGCAATAACGACAATAAAACAATAAACGAACAATAAATTTCGGGATAAATATCGCATGGTTCAAGAGGAACCACGTAACGTATTATTAAAATTTCTGCTGTTATAGGAAACCTTCAATTTCATCTAATGGAAATTGACCTTTCCCCTGTGCGAAGAAAATTCTGGATAAAACGTAGCAAAACTATTTCTATCGTAACGTATATTGTGCTAATCGGCGTTCCTTCCTGCAGATCTTTAACACACCCGCGGGATTATTAATTTCATTTTCGTCGATCAACGAATTACAGATGCGGCAACAAGCAGTTGGTAATAAGTAGGAAATTAGGCAAATTTACACCATTACGTTCCCGGGTGAATGTACGAGTAGATTCCGGAATTTAGACTGAATTACCATCAGAAATTCCGGACGCTTTGGATGCTGGCTGGCTGCGACTGCGACTCGGCTGTTTGTTCATGCGAACGGGGGCCGTATGCCGTCAGAGATTTCAAATCTGTCCTGCGTTTTAATCGATAATATCACGGTTATTATATTTTCGTCACTCTATTAGCCAATTAATACGTGTATTACTGCGGATCATTAACAATCGTTTCGAAGCGGCAATGATAATAATTGTACGGTCGGTCCTTTCGCTATTACAATCGATTATTCTGTTTGCGCCTAGCCCGCTGGAAAATTATACGATCGTCCACCCCCCTCTGTCCTGTTGTTTTATCGTGTGATCGTTTTTATGCACGCCATTATTACCTGTCCACGTGTTTTCCTTCCAGTGCAAAAGGTGCTTTCGTACTCTAAATTTATGCAATCCGGCACCAATCACACGGGAACTTGAAGAACAAGATGATTGCTGTATCGTTTATGATCCTTTGAAGTGTTATGCAGTATTGGAAATAATCATGTTCTCGTTTCTGGCTCACTTAATAGTATTAGAAGAATACTTTATACTATCGGTAAACCTTTCGTCCAAAACAATCAGTTCATCAATTACGTGATCACGTGAATTGTACGTAGGTACTACGGAAATTAACGCGTGATAAATATTTACAAGAGTGCAGTACAATTTGGGTAGAATTACAGAGGCGACAGAGATTGAAACAATCGTATTTAGTGAAAGAAAGGAATCCTCCCCCGTTATCAATGAAAAGGTACGAAAATCGTCAGACTGGATTTATGGGCTTCGCTTGGATTTCGCGAAACTTCAATCGAGCATCGACGCGACCTTTCATGGTTTCATTGCGTCCTGTAGCTCGAATTTCCATAGGTACTCAATAGTGGAGCGACGACTGTGACGGGCAAATATTAACTCCTCCCGCCACTTTTCATTATGCCCGGCTGTTCCTCTTAAATCTTTCATAAATACAGCCGAAGTCTGTTCTAGATTCTTTTTTCTCCTGCCTCTTCGATACGTGTGTACAAAAGAGCAGGAGAACAGGCGGAACGCACAAAAGCCCAATTACGCGGCTGCTCGAAAAGCTAAAGCCTGGTAAATTTGTAATTGTTTAACGTTTCGCGACAGAGTGGAACCGAGAGGAAAAGGAAAGAAAGGAAGAAAAAAGTGGAAGAAAGGAAAAAGAAGAAAACGTGTACAGTGAGCGAACGAAGCCCATTAACCGACGTCACGATTTTAAAGTCATTTGGCACAGTTAAAAGACCGACCAAAGAACTCATTACCAGAAAATGAATGGTCGTTGAAATTTTCATTGTCTTCGAGACCTGCACCGAAATGTGCAATTCGTGTGTCGACGAGCGAGAGGGTGCGATACAGCCTGAATGGCGAGAGACAGAGAGGGCGTGAGGGAGAGAAGGGAAATTGGAACGAATTCACGGCGAGCGAGTGTTGCCGCGAAAGATATTTCCAACCACTTGACTTCGATGGCGATTGAATTGTTTTATTTACCTTAACCCTTTTAAAATTCCATCGATAAATTATTCCCGGGATGGGCCTCCATTTTTAGACCGTCCCACATTGAAATTTATCGTTTTCCAATTCCGTGATACGCGGTGAACGTTGCATCGCCGGGCAA
Source organism: Nomada ferruginata (assembly GCA_963583965.1). Lineage (NCBI taxonomy): Eukaryota > Metazoa > Arthropoda > Insecta > Hymenoptera > Apidae > Nomada > Nomada ferruginata. The sequence continues at coordinate 7,006,239 of OY757214.1, read as the reverse complement.
GCATCCGTTGACTCCTTAGCTCTGCTGAAACTTTCGAATGTAATTTTTAGAATTACGATCGTGTAATGTGATTGTGAATTATGTATAAGAATTTGGACGAAATGGTGAATCGCGTTCCACTGACGTCACAGGACACGTCGCTCAAAGACCGAGAATGGCCGGAAGTCGTGAAATGGGATTACCTGTTCCTACGTATGCAGCCGTTCCAAGGTGATAATTGAATAGATAGCCGACGTCGTTCCTTCCTACCATCTCTTCTTCGATTTTCCTTCGTTAGCGGTACCAGCCGACGTGTGTGCTGTTCTTTTTTTCTCTTTCTTTCCGCATCGCCTGCTTCGACAAGAAACAATGAAAAATCTTGTCCCACGTCAATTCAATACAAGATGCTTGGCCGATTTAATTGGATCTGTTCGTCGTGCTATAAAATTCAATTACTTGTACTGGAATTTCGATTAGATTTCGGTCGAACTTTGCTCCTATTGCAAACAGGGCAAGGTACCAACGTGGAAATTTCTTACCGAAATAGCTTAACCGTGAGATTAATTTCCTTGGAAAAAATTAGCAGAGTGAATTCTACTCTGTGAGGTAATGATGATTGAGTTCTCATAATACCCTTCAAATAATTCAACTCCGATCTGCGATTTATCCTAGTAATATTTTACATTTGTCAATGCTTCTTGCGGAATTTGATAGGGACTTTAATCCAATAAATGCTTGAACAAATTGCAGAGTCTATATAAAGGAGACAATTGAATTGAACTGGCAGGGCTCTATCGATTCTTATCGTTTCCCCGAATTTTACTTAAACAAATTTTCAACATGCAAATGCGCAATAAAATATATTTTAAATTTTATTACAGACAGCCCCTCCTAACGGTTAATGAATTAAGAATAATTAGGTTAAAAATTATACTGCATCACAATAGTAACGAATCCTCAAATAATCCATAAAGTATCATCGACCTCAAACCACAATAAACCTCCTTCGATCATTACTCATCCTTTAATCAAATCCTTCATATCACCCATTCGTGTTCCCCAACCCCCATTTAAAACTACCCCAAGTCTGACCGCCGATGCCTCCACTCCACCCGAACGAAGGTTTCAAAAACTGGCGAGGCGACGGTCCTGTTGACGCAGCTTCCGGCCTTCCTCGCCCGTCGAATTCATTACCCTTCCCGATGAGCATCGAGTGTGAGAGAGGGTTAATCTGCAGGTTGGCGAGCGTGCATCCCGACGACAGTAACCACAACGTTTTCCTTTCCCCGGTTCCGAGGGGATCCGATTAACGAGGACGGTTTAACACGCGTCTTCATCCTCTGGAGTCGAGCGGCCGATCTCTCGTCGCTTCGGTTCTCCGCCACGAGACACGCGATATGGTACGCGTGTGCGTAGGTGGCTTCGTACGACTTGCAACCGTGTCACGAAAACGCAAACGAACACGCGTGCAAGAGCGTGTGTACACGTGGATATTTCTTGCGACGCGGGACCCTCCTTTTGATCTCTTTTTAGCCGTCGAGTGCAATCGAGGCCCTCGTTCCCGCGTGCTTCAAGCACCGCCGTATGCCTCGAGAGGGAAGCGCGGGGGCAGAGCAAAGAGGAAAGGAAGGAAGGGTACGCGCCGCGTTTTTCATGTGTTTCGACTAATTAACATACGTGAAAATCCTCTTAATTGGGTGATTAAACGCCTGCGGAGACACTCTAATGGGGAACAGCTAGCCACCCTAGCCCGCCCCCATTTTTTGTTCTCTTCTGCCCTTTGCCGAACCTCCTTCACTGCCCCAGCTCTGTGCACGGCTTTCTTTTCGACCGGGAACCACGTCGCTTTTATCTTTCATCCTTATCGCCGCGTCATTTCTGACGTCGACGAATTTTTATTCGGGCTTTTTGCACCCCCGCGCTTGGCGCTCTAAATACGCGGCGTTTTATTTGAAATAGTTGGCGGGTTATTGAGAACTCGGCAAGAGAGGGGACAGCGTAACGCTTGAGTATGGTATAAGCGGTGGTTTTGTAAAAGTCAGAATATGACGCATTCAGTATATTCATTTCATATTATAATTAGCAGACGTTCTGCTTTTTAAATATTTAACCCCTGCTCTGTGGAATAATGTTTCAAATTTGCCTCGAATTAGTATACAAGTTTATTCACTATTTTTTACTTCTCACCACGCACGTTGTTCAATTAATTAATAAATAAATAACTCGCAGTATTAATAAACCACGAGCAACGTTTAAGACACCGAACAATGTATTAAGATCACGACAAATACAAACATTCTAACAAAACAAAGAATTAATTCACACTTAACCCACTCACGAGTATCCTTCCAAACAATCCGGTTATTGATCAAATCTCCCCGAGGTGAGGTTTGCTATGTTGACCGCAAGTTTACACGAGTTTCCGGCGAGATCTCGCGGAACGGCCAAGCAAGACCGATCATTCTCGCCGAGCATCCGTTTTTCTAATTAAATGGCCGCGTCGGTAAATAAAGTTGAAGCGGAATTCACGTCAGCTCGATATCTGGCAGCTCGCAATTACTTGCGCTAAAGTTACCGCGAGCAGAGGATCGGTTCGATACCGGACCAAGCTCGTTCCTACACACTTCTCCTTCTCTTTTATTTCACCGCGTAGATAGTTTCTTTTCCTTTTTTTTTTTTAGCGGGATTAAGTAATCGAGCGAACGAGCCAGACTGGCGCGTATCTTACGGCGGATTTCGATTCTCGAACATGGGAAATCTCGAACGGGGGACGAGCGTGTTTAGCGTCGCTATAACGAAGTATTTGCGTAGCACGGTTTGCTTGGCTCGCAAGGCGGCGTAATTAGGGAAGTTGAAGGGACTTTTGATGGGGACTTTCGGATATCCGAAGTATTTACGAAACGAAGACAAATGGAAATTATGATTTCTTGTTCGTCGAAACGTCGCGTCGCGAGAAATGACGAACGGGATAGAATAAGGGAGACGAACAGGACGGGGTACGTCCTCTCTGCTGGTTCTGTCCCGAAATAAAATATTTACGGCGTCTTCGTTAATTTCCAGTTTCGAGACTTTCCGGCGGCTTTTCCTTTTTTGGTTGCAGGAAACGTTTAATTAAACCGGTTTCGTTTACCAGTTTACTTTGCTACCGGCCACCGGCGTTACGACGCCCGTGTGGCTTCCTTTGTTAATTGGTTTCGCCCGTTTCAATTTTCGTCTGTATTAATTACCGACGCTACCTCCTTGTATCGTCGCCCCTTTTTTTTGGTCCTTCCAAGTGTATCGTTGCTCGATGTCGGATTCTGCGACGTCAAGCTACAACATTTCTTGCCCTGGTTTTTCTATTCATATAAATCGCGATTACAGGATTCGATAATTCTTATATTCCATAAAAATGAAATGTCCAGTGAAATAGACCTGAGCAAATCAATATTCCGCTAGAAAAGTTGGCCAAAGAATCGCAATTTTTGGCAATTGCAATAATTTGGCAAGAGATCAGTAAAAGAAAATAATCGAATGGCAACAAAAATATTTAAAAGGAAGGAACTTACGTTACTTCGTCGTATTCTTGTCGTCGTTCACGAGTTCCTGACAAAGTCGGCCAGTGTTCGATAGAAGTTCATGCGAACAGTTCAACCGGTAATCGAAGCCCTGCGTTCTTTCTCTCGAGGGGAACTCGTTTGTCGTCTCGTTGTTCGAATTCCGCGAGTCCACGCTCGTCTTTGAGACCCCTCTAATTTAAACTGGTAGACGCGACGCGCGGCTCGCGTGTCGCCCCGGTGTATTTTCTGCATTAAATTGACATCTCGTATATCAGCGAAAAGTATGATGATTCTCAAAGGTGACACGAACACGCTCTGATCTAAATCGGTCCCGCGAAATCCGCGGTATTTTGGCACGTCGGCGATCCGGAAGGCATTTCGAGATCGTTCGTCAATTATTTGTCCTTTGCATTACTTACGTATAACTGCGCGGAACGTACGTCGATTCATAAGTAATAAACATTGAGAAGATTTCTTGGGAAAATCTGGATGACTATCTTAATGAACTCTCTGCGAGTTTACGAAAATAGCTGTTGAAAAATGATTAAATTATCCTCTTCCATCGAGATTGCAGTTCATAAATTTGGTGCTATATTTGCTTTCAGAATTGCTGATTGGAATAATGGCGCTTAAATCTTCACGAGTCTCGTGAAACTTCGAAATATCGACTTCCAGATATCAAGCTTAAAAGGTTAGTACCTACTGTAATAATAACGATATCTAACAATGAAATCTTGGTAGTGAATTAATTTAAAGAAATAATTTACGTGGGTGTATCACATTTTGTACACGTTTAACGGCAAGAAAAGGAAACTTATATCGGCGACGTTTAATAATTCACTCAAATTTTTTAATTACAAACGCGTCAGAAGGGAACATTTAATTACACTGTCGGATTCCGTTCGAACGAAATCAAAGCCAGATCCTCTTTTTTCCCGCCTTCCTCTCTTCCGACAAATACCCAGCCGCGATACAAGAGCATAATTGGTAATACGATATGTTTGTTGTTTCGTTGACACTGCCAACAGTATAATTATGAATAAAGAGTTTTGCAGTTGATGTGCCTTTGAATGGGTCTCGATGTCAGTCTCGTCTAATTAAATCATAATGAATATTCTTCCCCTGCGACGTTATACTATCGATATTCCGTCTTAAAGCTCGTCCCCTTATTCGATTTAATCCCACAGTTTTCTTAAAACCGTCCTTAGCTTTTGCCGGTAAATTCCAGGCAACTGTTGAATCTTGCTTGCGATTAAGATATAAGAAAGTTTGTTGAATGAAATGCACGTGTCTAATATGTCGTGCCATATAATTTAATCACAATGCTTCCCACCATAGACGTAATTCCTGTGCCTCAATCGAAAATCTGTATTGCTCTAGTTAAAATATTTGCAGCAATTCTTTGAGACAAAAAGTTGTAACGCCACTGTTTCACCCATTAATTTTTCAGTAGAAATATCAAATTAAAAATTGCTCCATACTGCGTACATGTCCACTCGTACTTATGTCTCGTGGTTTACCGCACATTTTATCGCTAAAAGACTGTCCATGAAAAATATCCTCCTCGACGAATCAATACAACGCTTTTCACAAATATATATACGTACATACAAACTCTAATACCACATCGCTCGAACATAACAACGTACGACAACAATAGAAACGCGCTCAGACCGACTCGTTCCGCCCGGCAACAAAAGGAACCCGCGTCGATCTCTTTTTTATCATTCCGCGATCATCGTTATCATTATCGGCGTCCGTTGTATCGGTCTTTCGAGGTCGGTCTGCTTTTTTGACCAGGATGCTCAGACCACTCGTGCGCCCGTATATTTGACCACTTGTTAAATCGGCCTCCGTCCCTTGTCGGAGAATCGTATCGCGTTCGTGGCCCGAGGTCCTGCGGTAATAACTGGACGCCATTATAAAATCTCCTGAGGGAAACCAGCTAAGGGTACCATTCCCTTTCCCTCCCCCTCCATCCCACTCTTTTCCTTCCCGCTCGTGCTTTCTCTTCGCTCGCCTCCGCTATACATATTCCCTTACCCCTTCATCTCCCACGATTTCTTTCTCTCCGGCTAGCTAGCTGCCCGTTCTCGGTCCCGTTCGTCCATCCCGGTCGTTACTGCCAGGATACGGATTTTCTCCGTTGACCGGCGATATTTCTTTGCCGCGATTCGACTCTCGTTTTGCTCGCCGTACGTATATTCGTATGACCGCTCCCGTTCGACCCTACGATATTCTTGTATTCCGCTCCTCCGTGTTTCCTCCGTGCTCCTTCTTTTTTTCCCCTCTCTTCCCTGACTTTCCACGTCGCCCAGTCCCATAGTTCAATCCCTCCCCCGCGCCAAGTAACGTCTACGCCGTGTGGGCGTCGTTCGTTCACTTTTCGTTCGCAACCCTTTCTCGAGGAACGACCGGAAGGGGATGGCGCAACATTTCGCGTCACGGCGGAAGAAGAAATTCCGTCGAACGATTCGCCGCGACTACGGGACAGACAGAGTACCAGGGATAGGAAACGCGGGTAAAGAAGGCCGTGGCAAGGGTTGGGTTAGTTTGAAAAGCACAGAGAAGGTAAACGTCGGAGAAGAGGCGAGGGCACGGCGCAGAGGGGAATCGGGAGGGACAAGCTAGAACGGGGATGCGATTCCGCCCAATTTATAGCGGACCGGATTAAGCCGTAATCCCCTCTGGTACATGGTGCGCGTGCGGTGCCGCGTAATAATGATTCGAGTGAAAATATAACAAATATACCGGGGCCGGGCGAAAATGTCTAAATTAGAGTGGACTCGGCTGATCCGCGAGCGAGTCGATCAGCGCGGCTTTCGGCCAAATCGAACGGATTTCCCCCGATACCCCGCAGCCCCGGCTCCGTTATGCGGACGGGAAGGCGGGGGGCATCTGGTCACTCACGTAATTGTATTCCCCGATTTACGCACCGCGGGATCTTCGGCCTTATCGTTTTAATAAGGGCCGTACGAAATTGTGGATACAATTATTTCGTTCCGCGATCAGCGCGGATTTCGAGGGCGAAGAAGTGGAACGATTTCAGCGTTTCCGATACACTCGTGGAAAATACCATTTTAGCGGGGAAATAAGCGAATTAAACTACGAGACATTCTGCCGGGGATTTTCAAACGATCCGGTGAAAATTTATCGCCATTTATTTAAATTACTACTTCGTTAAGGAATTAGGAACTGAGGAGACGAAAGCAGGGAGAATTTTAGAATATTTTATTTCAACGGGCGATTGACTTTGAATTTCCTAGGAGAAGCGAATAAAAATTGTTCAACAGATTTGTCACCTCGAGTGTCACGCGTGCTCGTTAAATCGGAGTCGAGACACTTGTCGTGTCGGACGGAAGCGGCCAATTAGAGTTATCATCGAGATACGATCTTATTATCACCGTTTTATTACACGGTAATCGTATTTATAACCGCGGGATCATTACACTACCATCAAGCTATTACGTTACCATTAGCCCGGTTGATTCGTTCAGGCCGGTAAACCCATTCATTCGAACGAAATACGCACACACACATCCACGCGCAGGGAGAAACGCGCCCGCACATACACGCACAGCTGTGCACACAGAAGAATTATGCGTACAAACGCGTTGCCTCGATCTCTGCCAGCATAAAGAAGTTAATTATCGCGACGTTTAATTATGTATTTATTTTTAGAATCCTTTGTCGAGTCACGAGTCCTTTACCAAGAAAAGAGTTACGCCGATTCTCGGTAACCCTTCCCCCATCGTCCATTGCTAGCTGACTGCTAATGAATTTTCACCTTTTTTCGCCTTATTTGCTCATTAGTGCCTTACCCTCGCCTCGTCCCTTCCCTCCATCTACCAGCTATTCCTCCACGCTATGCTTCGTCCACCTTCTGCCCCCTTCCACGCAACCTTTCCTCCCCCGCCTCTCTTAATCCGCCGTAGAAAGAGCTATTTTCTGCGCGAAGGCGCGAGAATGGAATTCATATACAGGTACGTGGGCGGTGGTTGTTTTATGGGACGGTTAGAACTTCCACGTGCTTACGACTCTGTCGTTTGAAGCTGAAAAGTTTGTCGACACGAGGCGATGATTAAAAATATGACGGTGGTTACGTACATTGGCTGTGGAAACGATGATTGCTGGAAAACGTGTCATTAATCTGTAATATGCAGGGCAACGTTCGTACAATTTATTTTCGCCATATAGCATTACAGTACACGAAATCTGGGGTTAAATAATAATCCACGAATGGCGCTATGACAGTTGCGATTGATTAACAACATTTATTGCGAAATACGTAATTTATATACACTGACATCGTGAAACAATACGCCTCACTTAAATGGTCCCAAAGATATCTCAATAATTTCTCTCCCGTTCCGTTCGGAAAATCGTTCGCAGCAACCGGCAGGTATCTAATTCCGGTTGCTCGGCCAACTCGCGAGCAGAATTCAAGTTCACCTGGCGTAGAAGTCCCGTACGAGCGCAAACAGCGACCGTAAGAAGTCGATCGGAGTCGCTTAAAAGCGCGAGCGCCTAATTGAATCGCCGGCAAAAAGTTCGCCGCGAGGGTGTTCAATCACGGTGGCCTCGGCCGCTGGCCACTCTGCGCCCCGCCGCCCCCATTCATTACGCTTCTTTCCCGCGATAATAATCCCTCCGCCCCCAGCCCCTTCGATCCCCGTTACCAAACACAGCCACGTCGTTCTTCCGCCACACGTATCGCAGACACGCCGCTCTCTAATGAAAAAGTGGCTGGCATCGAAGCAAGAGGTGAGCGAGACAGAGCGAAGGTGAACGCAGTCTAGGATCATTTCCTAGCTACGTAACAGCCTCGTTAGGGCGACCGATTACGAGCGTGCAGGTCGGAGATGCGTTTTTAATGATTCCCGGGAGTTGCTGGCTCGCGAGTTCCAGCGTCGCGTGCCCCCTCGGCACCATAAGTCGCGGACGACGTATCTAACGAGGGAGTTGCGTAGTGGAAAGCTGACGAACGTACCAGGAAAGGGGCTACCGAGGGAGAGAGACAGGTGGAAGGAACGGATAGCTGCAGAGGAAGAAGAGAAAATAGAGATAGGAAGGGGTTGAACGGGGCTTTGTAGAGGATACGACATTATTAACAGTTTCTCGTTATTTATTCCTCGTTAATCCCATGCATTTATTACACAGCCCGTGTACTCTGCTTTCTCTCTAAGTATCCCCTCCAACCCTCTCCTGTTTCTGTTCCCGACTGATTCTCCACCGGCAGCACCTTTCCCCTCCGCTTGAACTTGCCCGCGCGCCATCGAAGGAAGCGTAATTACTCGGCCGGCCGTTGAGATACGCTTTCTCGCATGACCCACACGTGAGCTTTTGGACCCGTAATGAACGGTTACGAACAACGACTTCTAATGGCCGAATGAAAGCACGGGTCTGAAGGAGAAGGGCGTAGGTGCTAAAGAGAGGGAGGGAATGCGAGAGGGGGAGAGGGTGAGAGATAGACGCGGAGCAGCGCGTTTCTAGCTTAAAGGTAATTTATTATCGATCGCGTTTGTAATCGCGTGTTACCTTTGCACTGCACTGTCTCCCTTTCTCTTCGCCAACGTCTTTCTCCTTCTCGTCCCTGTGCTTTAGTTCCTCTCGCGCGACCTGACTGACCCCTCCGGGCGAGCGCGATGAACGCGCTTAATTAGTGTGCTTAATTAATAATTCCAGCGGCTGGGCCACTCCTCTACGCGGAGATGCGTGAAAACGCTCGTTATGCCTTCCTGAATTCCTCGGTCTCCGACGCCCCGGTCCTTTGTCGGGATTTTCGCGACGATCCTCAACCCCTCCGGCCTCTTGATCCCCGATAAAGATCTGGTACTTGGATGTCGAGATGTTCTTGTTCAGAGGTTATCGAGTGTATCAAGAATTCGTTGACTGGGACGTATGTATACATATATACATACGTATATGTATATGTATATCGTATACTGGTTTGGCTGTGAATTGGAAGAGGCGTTAATAGTACAAATGGATGAGCTTATTTTATTAATTACCAGACGAATATTTAGGGACCGACAATAATTGCAATGCTGCGTGGACAGTTCTCTTTATTGACTTTGGTTTGCACACAAGGCAAGAATAATGATTGCTTTCAAATTGTCCACAAACTATAAAATTGTAATGACAGGTGGATAAGCCTGCTTCTCCGCAGAGGATACATAGAAATCTATTTCGTTTGATTACTTAAAATACTCTTGCATAAATATTTATTGCGAACAATATTGTTGCAACAATCGGGGGTAAAATCTACAAAACTAACGCGACAGTGAATCACGGTACGCAACAATAAAACGCGGCCATAAATTGGATAGAAAAGCAAGATGAAATAAAATTCCGTAAAATATCGATACACATTTCAGACTCCACCGATTCAATACCCATCCATGTAACATAGACGGCCGCCAGCGGTCTACGCTGAAAACTAAAAAGAAAACGAACCGTTCGCCGCTCGTGACCTAGGTGTGTCGTAAATCGCCGCATGTACCCGCGAATACCAAAAATAATACTCTCTTTACGTAGAACAGGGGAGGGGTGGTTTTACGTTTCGTCTGGTCGTTCCGTCGCGTCGTTTCCTTCTGTATCCTCGCGGTTCCCTCGCTCGTTCTACGCGGGAATAGGAAAGGGAGGATGTAAATGGTGAATTGTGCGCCGATAGCCAGACCGGGCTACCTCAGAGCGCACAACAAACAAAGTCTTTGTTTCGAGAAGACAGCACCGCTGGAATTCTGCCACAGAACATTAACCAACCAGCCAGCATAACAGAGAACATCGTAATGTTCCGGCGTGCGGGCTAGGTGCATAACGTGACGTAACGTAATATAATGCGACGGGACCACTGCGTTCGGGCTGTTGCATAGAGCCAGGCCGAAAGGCTAAAAGCAGAAACCACGTGGAAAGACGGCACTCGAGGGGAATGACACGGGTGGGCACGGTAGGGGTTGGAGGGGGACGTAGGGGATCATACGCTCGACGTGCAATTCCATGGTTACAGGGTCAAAGGGACTCTGCGGCGATGCCTCGAAAACCCGGCTACCGTATCGTTTTTAAGCCCCTCGCGTTTCCAGTTAGGAAACGTTATGGTTTTTGTAGCTTTTTTCGTTTTCCTTCTCTCTTTTTTTTAGGGGTGTGCTAGTTTAAGCAGCAGAGGGGGATGGAATATACCCGTGGAATTTTCGAAACGAGATTTGTTTCGCGTACCTACGCTTCGCGGCAGGTTTAATCCTGCGGAGGGGTGGTTTCTGACGGGACGTTCGAGGCAGATTTCAGGGTTCCGCGTGATTTAAGCGGGGCTTTTTGACGCTGATGGCGTGTACTTGAAATAAGGGATGGAGTATTTATGGTTACACGTTTTTAAAGAGAATTAGCTTTATAGGAAATTCGAGGTAACGTGATTCGATGATTGTTCGTCCGCAGCGACGAGATCCATTGGGACAAAATAATAGTCCCTCTTGCTTCACCCTCTACGTCTTGGTGGTTTGCTTGGCTAACGTAAACGTTTATCGATGCTCATCATTTACACCCAACGAAGGGTGCCTCCTGTATCCGACCCTTAGTATCCTTTCCTGGTATTTCCATATTTCAAATTTCAATCTCGATATTTCCTTATTCCCCGGTTGCGCGTAAGCGCGCACAAATAGGCGGATCCTCTTCGCGTTCAATGCTCAGCTCCGAATGTACGAAATTTCACGTCGTCTAAACGCACTCGAATTAGAACTAATACCAGCGGAGAGAAACGTCTGTATACGTGAAAGGGACGTCCGGGATGACTACGTGTATAGGAGGCGGTAACTCGATAAAGTGTACAAGCTGAGCCATTTGTGTAGATACGAATCAGGTAAAGTTTAGGTTAAACCGAGCAGAGGTCTCGCCTAGTTGTCCTCGCGTGAATCGGGGCGTACGAATATCGGAAATATAATACATCAACGATGAATTTACGTGTATAAACAAAAAACAATAAGCACCCCGCGCAATTCCCAAGAAATAAGACACCAGGAAACTAAACGCAATCCACGCCCTAGCTTCTCTAACAAATTCACGTCGATCACAGAAAGGGAACAAATCTTTATCCACGAACAAAGAGCGAGAGAGAGATTGGACATTCCCGAATTGTCGAGGAATAAAAAGGGGGTCGCGATAGACGAGATGGAGAGGGTGGGCCAAGCAATCCATATATGCAGATCCAAGATTCGCAGGCGGGCAGCTTCGATTCCGGGCTCGAAGTTATTATCACATATATTAGACAACTGACCCAGCCACCCCTGGCTGCCACATTTCTCCTATCGCTATATGTACATCTGTTCGCGTGTGAGGCTGCCGCAGCTCGCCCACCCTCGCGCCTTTTCTTCTGGCAGATACAATATCGTGCCGGTTGAACCGCACGGTTATGGTAAGAACCCTTTATTGTTTTATATTGTTTCCAGGCTGCCTTTATTATATGGCCAGGCCAGCCTTCTCTTGCTCTTCCTCCTCCACCCCTTCCTAACCGTAGCTCCCGGGGAATCGAAATAAAATTGCCGCGAACGCGAGCCGGTATTGTACGAAGGATTAGGGGATGCGAGGGTGGATGCTTGGATCTGGGGCAAAGAACGCGTTCTTCGTGGAATGGTAATGCGTAAGTGAAGTGGAGAAAGGTGTGAGTCAGGGTTGAGATTATGACGACCCGTTTGCGTCGAGATGATTCGCTCTCGCCAAGACTCTGATTGTGACTCGTTCAATGAGCTTCGTGGAAAGGTTTTATTTACTGTTTTACGGTGTTTAATTCTTCCGGGTTGTTCATGTAAAATGTTGCATTGAAATTCAGCATTAAATTCTCGTAAATAAATACACACGGACGTTTTTCGCAAGGATTTCAAGGAACGTATACAATTTATTTGCCGCGTTTGCCGAGACAACTTTGCGCGTAATTTTACTAAATTTTTTAAACGATCTTTCAATCACAAAATGTGCCCGCAGAGGATTAATTTCTTTTGGGCATTCTTAAACGGCAGAGTTGTTATACGCGTTGGACTACGTGTATCTATTAACGCGATTCGATTTTGCGCGCGAAAGCTCCAGCGATAAAGGGGCGAGGTAAAATTGACAATAACAGTATGATGGTGTTGCGTCCATTGTTTGCCCGACGCGTTGCCATAACGTTACGCGAACCCATGAAGTGGTGCCTCGAAAAATGACAATGATTATCGAACATTTTAATTACAATATTTACACGCCTATCAAGCTGAACAAAGCTGCTTGTCCGCGGCACGCTTGTTCCGGCAAATGGACGATTACAGGTCGATTATCACTCGTTCAATGCCCACGGACATTGAGGGCTCGCCAACATTCGGCCATTCTCGTGTTGTTCGACTTCTATGGTTGTTAACAGCATAAGATTGCGTGTAAAATATCGTCCACTGTAAATTTGTCCATGCTGGAACGTTCATCGCTGATGATTAAACTATTGTCTTACTTCTGAATGACAGCATTGAGGCTCTGTGAAGTACCATTTAATATAACTCACGCAACGGTTGCGGGTGAAGTAAAATCGTTTCAGCATAAACGTGCAAATATTCATACGGTATATTTAATTGAGCGTCTATAATAAAGAAATCTAATTCGAAAAATCAACAAAGCCGCCATCGAAACAAATGTTCTGCGTTCTCCATAAAAGAATCATACCCCCCCAGGATCGATCGATCACTAATCCTATACCTGACGATCAAGAATCGCGCCTTACTCGAAACCGCAATTCGCGATACCACGCGATAATCGCACGAACACATTCTCGCATCCCTCGTATTTACCTTGCGGTTTCGATCGGTGCTTATTTAAATATAAATAACGCGCGCCGAGAACGAGCCGCGTCGATTATCGTGAACGATCTGACGAGCTCGGGCCACGGAGTCGTTCGATCCGCGGTCCAAATAAGAGATCGATTATCGTGATCATAATTACGCGAGTCGAAGTGTGATCATCGGTTTCGAACTGATCACGATACTTTAACAGGCTCGACCGTTGAGAACCACTGTTCCGACTCTTTGTGCCGTAGGATAACGATCATTATGCGATCGTAATGGCGCGAGATTGTCGGTCTGCTCGGTCCAGTCGTGTAAAAGGCACCACACCCGATCTATATATACGTGTGTACCCACATTCGACGGATCGATGTATCAATTTCTCAGAAGACACGACCAACCGACGTAATAATCTGTCCAGGAACGCCGATCGATATCGACGTTCGTTTATCGACGTTGGATATTGCACCGGTGACGCTGCGGAAAGGCCGACTTTGTTATTTGGCCAATAGTCTTTGGTATTCAGATTTCGGAATGATTGAATACGATGAGAATTTTATTTAGCTCGATAATAATTTTCTTCGCTTGCACAATCGGCAAAAAGTTTGCCGTCAATTTCGTCAGGAGACTCTGGGAAGAAATTTTTCAAACGTATTGACGATTTTTCAATGGATCCTGTACCCAAGACACATTTTTATTTTAGTAGATCGCTGGGGATGGAAATCGCCAGGGCTGATTTATGCATATTCGACTTCGTACTAATATTGTTCAATTGACACTGACTGTTTCCGATTCGTCACGTGTTACAGGTGATCGCGTCCGCGTTCTAGACTGTCGAAAGACTGTGCTACCTGATGCAACTGCAACATTGAAAGATGCGTTTTAAACGCGAGTGCGATAGCGCGTCGAATGTATAACAGCTGCGTAAATTTCTACACGGACGATAAAATATTCCCCGAAAAATGCAAACTGGTTATCGAAACGTGTAACAGCTTCGGGCCCATTTGTATCCTTTTCGAACGTTTGGGATCCTTTGCTACTATTGCGTGTGCCTCGCGAATAGTGCAGATGAAAAAAAAAATGTCAAAACGGAAATTGTGGAAATTGAAATTCGGATCTTGTAGTACCTCGTGCAACTGGCAAGCTTTGAGCAAACATGCATCAAAGAGCTTCCAGGATAAATACAATCAATAAATACAACTCTGAGCTATTCAAATTCCGAACTCTTTATTTGAAAACAGTTTATTCCAAAGTTCCTACAGTAAAGAATTTCCCAGCGGGTAAACTTAAAAATATCGCTGTACAATTACAAATAAAAATTTGCTCAACCCCCGAGAATAATAACTCGATGAACGAAAATACCAATGAACGCAGAAATAACTCAGAACAGCAAGAACCGATCGAAGAGAATAGAATAGATAAAGTTCATTGCATAATTCGAAATACCACAATACAGTAACAAACCGTCGTAACAAACATTATTATCACGCAATAAATAATTATAACAAATCTGCGAAAAGAACCCAGTACTGTCGAGCTCCAATCTCCTCTCGTCCGTTGAAATTCATTGACACAGTGAGACCAGTTAATTCGCTTTGGCGAGGCATAATGGGAGTCCACAACACGCTGCACAATCACTCAGTATACGATTGGAGTGCAGCCGTGTGTGCCCTGGCAAAAAGTTAATTCATTTTCAGCGTTTTTACCCGTACACGAGAATATAGCGACGTACAGTGGTTCTCGACTTTCCGGTGGATCTAAGAAAGGAGTAAAAACGATCGCAAGGAGGCCCCACTTCGATTTCGTCTCGATCACGAATTCGATTTCTACGTATATGTATCTAACCGTTGGGAGCGTTTACAATGTTCATCGTCTGAAGTACAGGGATTTGAGTCGACTCGATTCGAGGATCGAGGTTGGGCAATGGGACTCGAGTGTCATTGTATTCGGGGAGGAAGTTACATGAGAAACGGAGTGAACGGGGGAAGATGGCTTCGACCGAGTTTCGCGGGAGATTTCGGGCAGAGAGAGTCGTCGAGTCTCTTACAAACAAGCAGACACGTGATTTAACGACGAAGAGGAAAATTATTCGATCTGAAACTAGATCCTGAGCTTTTTCGATATTACAAGAAAACGAGAAGAATCTTCTCTACTTTTCTATATTAGCATTCTAAATATTTTCTATTTTCTGTTGAATATTTTTGGCGATATTAGTCCGAGAAAATTTTTGGAACATCGAACAAGAATATCTTAAGCAGAAATAATATTCTATTCTTATTTTCGATGACATGGCGTAAGCAAAGTACGTGTCATTGCAGCTAATATTGCAGAAAAAGTTAACGAGGATTCAAAGAGATTCTTTGCAGCTAATAATTTCTTTTCTCTGCCACTTTCGATTGTTATTTATCTGTCGAAATCTTTTCGAACCTGGAATCATACAATGTATTTCGTTCCTTCGGTCCATTGTATTTCTCCGAGACCAACTTTATCCGCTTTCGCCTATTCGAGCCGTTTCCCGATGCAGAAAAGCCAAATAGCGTAACTCTGATATGGTTTCGATGTTCCATTGATGCAGCGAATCTTTTTGTTTTTGTGAAAGATTCTAGACTTCTGTTTACATACGCAGAGCCAGCTTCATTCTAATAACAAGGCAATACCAATAATGGATATAACTATTCAGACGTTGCGGTGGTCGTTTTATGTGTACTCGCATTAATTTCATCGATACACGTACAGCTTGCGATGCGTCATAGCATTGAGTATCGTGCGCCATAAGGTGCAAGGGACCGAAAACGCAGGTGCGGACGACAACAGATGGTATCAGTTCCTGTTGGTCGATTGGAGAGCTCATGGGGATTTGTTGATTCCATTACGCGTAAAATCAGGACAATTGTCTATTTGTTTGCAAGTTGCGCCAGTCTATAATGTAACGGTGCTCCTTCAGTACGAAGTAGAACGAACATTTCTTTGACACGGCACAACGATAATCGTCGAGATAAAATTACAACGATTACCAGCCCAATTACAACCTCCCTCTGTAAAGGAAATCACGCGATGAATGTCGACGGGGTGTGGGATGGTGGGAGGGACAGAGAAATAATGATCGCAGAGGAATCAGGGTGCAGGGGAAGGAAACGCGCGGGGCTGCTCCTTCTTCAGGGGGCGGCTTAAAAAAAAAATCACCAAAGAGTAAAACAAACCATAAACAGGCGCATTAATTCAACGGTATGGCCCTTAAAATGCGGCCGCGTGGGAATGGAGTGCGGTACTAATTAAAATCTCGAGCATAAACTCGCGATTCAAACGCGTACAACGAAGAAGGCGGGAAAAGACTTTTGATCGGCCCCCTTCGTCCTTCGTTACGCGAAATGAGGGGCAAGCATACAGTGCGGCCCACACCCTTTGTTTTCCGAATGCAAATAAGTAGCCCTCCGCCACTCGTCGTCCACCCTCTCTCGTTCACGTTTCGTCTCTCTTCGACGTTCAACCACCGTCTCCGTTTACCTTGCACGAAACACCCTCTCGTTTTCCGACACCCTCTCTGCGCGTCCCTCTTTCTCGCCCAACGGTCCCCGTCCTTCTTCTTCGTGCCGGATCTCTCGTGACCTCCTCGTTCCACGCTTACGGTGAATACACTCGGCGCTCTCACACCGCGAAACGCACAACAGGCCGCATGCATATTCATACGTGGGCCACGGCTATGTGTGCACGAGAGGTTATTAATTAACCGGAAGCCTAATCAAGGCTCGTAGTCGAAGAGGGTAGCAGTCGCTCCACATCGTTGAAACCCCTTCGAAATTGCGAAGCCACCGTGCAGGTGACGCTCTCTCTCTCCCTCGCTCTCTCTTCCTCTCTCTCCCACACGCATACTGTGTGTGTTTGATCGACTCTGGCCGGATAGATATTTAGCGAACGATTCCGTGGAGGATCGAGAGATACCCGTGACGGACGCCCTCGTGTTTGATGCTCTCGGCGCTCGATCTTTGATTTTTTGATTGTCCGTTACACGGCCGAAGGGGTGCTACGTGAGCCGCGAATTTGCCGTTCAATCTGTCGTATAGGTTTTTTCGAACGGCGAGAGATACGTAGGCGAAACGGGAACGTTCTCCCGTGTCGACTTATTTTCATATCGATTTCCACAAAGCGGCGTCGGTGTTCAACAATTATCGGTAGTCATAATTGAAATGGAGATAGTAATAAGGGAATCTTTTGCGAGGTACATATATTCGAGATTCAGCATTTCTATTCAGATGTAATGTATGCTCCGGCAAGAAAAAAATTGTGGGTAAAAAAGACATACAAGAAATCAAACGTAATCCACATTTATAATTTACATACTTTGTTAAAAACATCACGATACTGATAGACATGACACAAATAGAATGGGAGCAGGGGCTACCATTTGAAAGTTAGAAAAAGATTGTATCCAATCGGTCCCACGATAACAGCAGCGCGAAAGGGAGCAAAGTAGTTCTAGCTTGGCATAAATATAAATTTCTACGGGGTAGCAGGGCGATTCAATTAAGGGAAACAATCGGTCCCGCTATATCCGCGCGGCATCATTCTGTCGAATCGGAGGAAGCGGATTCGTGCACTCCGAACGGACCGATTCACCGTGGCATCGTTCCGATCGATTAGCATGCGAGTTTTCGTCCGATTCGTCGATAGGGGTAGAAACGGGCGCTCCTTCTTTCCCGGGTAATCCATTGGATTAGTCAATTATGTATACCGTTGCGTCTCCATACATTTGTGATAGGTCACTCTCTGAATGAGCTCTGGCACAAATGCGCGGACAAGAAGAGAGGAGGAAGGATCGTTGTTTCGCGTAGGGACGTGTGGGGTGGCGTGGAATCAGTGTGCCACCACTAAGACTGTACGTATGTGCGTGTGTATAAGTATGAGGGGCGGTTGAGTAAGGGGGTACGGCGTAAGGGGAGGAAAAACCAAATGAAAAAGACCCTTTGTGTTTGGGATTCCTGCGCATCGAGAGTCAAGGGACCAAGAGTGAGAGAGAGAGAGGAGGGGAGAGAGAAAGAAAGAGAAAGAGAAAAAGAGCGAGAGAGCGGGGGATGCAACTGCAATTTGTACCTCTTACTGTCCGCGGGAAGAATAGGTATTGTCTTGCAGGAGAGAAACGAATTGAGCTTCTATGAAGCCCGGCGTGCGAATGGGAATCGATATTTTTAATTTCAGTAGAAGCCAAACATCTAGCAGGGTTCGTCTCTCCAGCCTTCCCGCGCACTTCTACCTGCCCGCGTCTTCCACCCCTGCCGCAACTGTGTCGTTTAAACAACCCCTTTGTGTAACGCGAGTTTAAATACCTGTGCATGATACCCAGCCTGCGCTGATGATGTTCAAATCGACACCGTCCAATCGATCCATGGTGTCCATGATGTTCGCGCTAACGAAAACTGGTGTCGGCGTTACGGATTTCTACGGGTCCCTTGGGGGATTCGATCGCGTTTTGCTTTCTAAAACGTGTACCGATAATTGGCTGTTTTGTAACAGCGGTAGAATTTTTCCTGTTGCCCGTTTCGCGTAAACAGGCTGCATGGCCGGGCGACTGCATCGTCCTGATTGCTCGCTCGCAATAAAGGGGGCGCGAGGGTAGGGTGGATGGGTGGCGGAAAGTTAAGCAAATTGCGAATGAATGTTCGCAATTTAAGGTCGATTGGAGTTTCAGGCTCATTGAAATATGGGACAATTTCGCCTCGTTCCGCCGCGACTCGACGGTCGATATTAAGAAACTTGGTGAGCGTGTTTCCCCTTCTTGGCCACTTCATAATGGAATTACACGCGGCCGGAATTGTGCTTATTACAGCGACTCATTTCCTCCCGCGAGCTGAACTTAAGGATTAAGCAATCGTTCCCGCCCAGGGGGAATTATATCGAAACGTTTTGCGTCAATCTCGTCCCGTAACGAGCGTGCAAATTGTTCTCCATCCTTTTGTCGCTTCCATCCGGGACTTGACAATATGTGTATTTTTTTCTAGAAGCCGTCATTGGACAGGCGTAGTTCTGAGATTATCCGGATACAGTTTAATCCCTACGCTGCATTGCAATTAGAACGGGAATATTCTTCGGGTAATAAATTAGTGCAGCTCTTATTAATACATTTCTATGTAATGTAGATTGCCATGCAATTAATTGAATTAATTAATTTAAAATTTAAAATTAACTCTTTCGTGTAATATAATATAATTACAATTGCCTGAAAAGTATATTGTATTCTACTTTCTTGAAACGAATTCTTAGCACCTGTTCTGTCCCCTACAGTTAATTTCAATTATCTGCTTCCCTTTGATGGACTAAATAAACAAATTAAAACGCTTCTATATTTAGTGTGCTCGTTAATGATAAATTCGATTAACATTCCACCTAAACGATAAAGGTACCTATTCACCAGCAGCGAATCAAACATTCTTAGAATCGCAGGGAACAAATTCAAGGAATCCATTGTAACTACCTTGGCACAAGGTAACACCCAAGGGTAGCAATTTACGGCAGTTCCGAGACAAAGTCCAGGACAATTTCCGTGCAGCATGCATCATCCTAATTATGCGGAGTCCTCGAAGCCTATTCGAAGTTGCAGAGCAACGCGGTCGTAACCTAGCTTAACTTCGACCAGTTGAATCTCGTTTTCCACCGGACCACCAAACACCTAAAACAAGATCCGATTCAAAGCCTCCCAGAAACTTTAACGTCACGTCAGATCTAATTATCAAAGGTGAAATTTATGTCGTGGCGAAAAAAAGAGAAATAGAAGAAAAGAGCATACGTCGATTCCTTCCAATTCTATTGAATCTAGCAAGTCGAATATAAAGAAAGATTCGCCTTGCTCTTCTTAAGAGAAGAAGTATACTTTCGATTGACCGTACACGAACGGTGTCGGGATGATTTCATTCCCCATAACTGACCGTTCCCCGGGGATTATTATTTTTTCATCAAGACACGAAAGGAGGTCCAGGGCCCAGACGGGGGAAGCACCCCAAGAAATTGCATCTCCAGGTCCAGCAGTCCGGTTCTCCCTTTCCAGGCGCCGTTCATCCACCAACCCTCGCGAAATATATACGAGCCGGCAAATTGAAAACTAGCGATCGGCCGGCCTGAATAAAATATCGTTTAAATTTATCGTAACACCTGGTATATCGAAACTCGACCACGCCACGTCGGCTGAGTGCCTACGTTATATCGACGCTTTCCAGGCTACGATTGCACTGTAAACGTGCTGCAGGAACGATACGTTCGTGGCCTGCCGTTCCTCTCCTTTTCGTCCACCTTCTCGTGCAACTCGTTTTAGGGTACTTGGGAAATTTTATTGAGATAGGGATCATGATCTGTTGAACGATAAAACATGCATCTGTTTAGTGGTGACTTGTTATCGGTTAATCGACGTTGCACCTGGACATTATATTGGACTACAATATCTTTCAGTGGTTTTGCTACTCATCTTCTCCTTCTTATTATTATTATTATTATTATTGACGTTACTGTGTTCCAGTAAACTGACGATAAAGCATTTTCGAGTGACCACGATATTTGACTTTTACAATTAAAGAACTATTGTCCACCAGTGTCACATATTGCAAGCTAGTAATTCGATCGAAAATTGAAAGAAACGTTGGCTTTAAAGGTAGCACAATTTACTAAGTAAATTATTGAACGATATTAAGACGGGTGGTTAGACGATTATACCATAAACGATATGCGCACATAATGCCATTCTTATTTCCGTTATTATCCGCAATTTGATACCGATCTTTCCATCAGCCAGTGGCACGTCGTGTGCACTTACCGGCTAAATTTAATTCCAAGGCTGTGCTACTACTTGGAAGTGGCTGATTCACAACGGCCGCGATCCAACTACACGATACATGTTACTAAAATATGCAACGAGCCCTGTTGCGTTACGTCGTCGCGGACGTGTCGGGGATAATTCGATACAACGATAGGTGGGAATCGAGTTCGCCCTCCATCGATTACGATCGCCGATCGAGTGGAACGAAATCTTATTACTGAACGAGCAAACACATCCGCCACGATTTTTTTATTTTCTTATTATTATTTTCATTGAAATGGAGAATTTATATATTTATATTTTGTAGTACCGCGACACATTTCCAGCGGATTATCAATGTTACGATAATTTGTTTCGCGATCTTACAATTAGTCGCGGCGGCACAGAGGAATCGGTGAACAGAAACATGGAACTCGACTAGGTCGACCTATATCAACGTCAATTTCTTTCTACTCGACTCGGTATAATGTAACACGCTCGTTAAGAAACTGCATATCATTTAACGGAAGCATATTACAGATTACTCGAAAGCGAGTAATTATCGGGGACGGTGTTTTTTCGTGGCTGGAACACAGAAACGAAGTAACATAATTCCGCAGCCAGCGTGGAGAAACGAGCGTGACTTCTTGATGAAATGTTTAACTGAATGTCTGGCGGAGTTGTAGAACATTTCGAGGTAAAATCAGGCAACTTTTGCTCTGCATAATTCGTGATTCTAGAACTTCCGAATTATTCTTACTATTCATCATCCTATTTGTTGGATTTATTAAGTTCAATTTATGTCTCGCCCTATTTTCGCAATTTTTGCGCGTGCACCTTTTTACCGATTTTCATTCGCTCATTTACCCTGTCGAGTTTAGTTATCCTGTCGATATGCCTGTTTGGTGAATTTGTTATTTCCGAGATTTCAATACTTCAGGAAAAACATTTGCCTGCAAAAGTGGATGAAACACAAAAACAGTCAAGCTTCCTGTCCACCATCGTAACACTGTACCTAATAGTTCTTTTTGCACGATGTGTTATATTATATTTATCCATTTTTCAGCAAACCCCCATAATTCATCTTTTGTCATTCAAACGGTATATCGAACGATTTCCTTCCAGATTTATCGAGGTCGAAATTCGTCAGCGGATTCGCAACGCGTCTTGAACGAGTTGGGCACCACTTCAAGGAGTATGTGTCGCGGCGGTGGGGGTGGGGGTAGGGGTGGTGGTTATTTTAATTACTGTCCGGCGGCTTTAAATTAAAGAGCCAGGTTATTCCAACGCCCCGGCCAACCCCTCTGCTCTTCCTTCTGCTTCGGTAACTGGTAAGCACACAGTCTCCCTCTCGTTGAACGTTCACCCATCTTTCTCCCTCGCAACCCCTCGGCACCCTTGCGCTAGGTAACTCGGTGCGTGGACCAACATTACGACCGCCATTCTTTACGCCCGGCCAAGTGGCGAGGCTATGTTTGACGCTAACCGGGTAACCACGCTAAATTGTCTAAACTGCGCCAGATTAAGCGAGGCTGCCACCCGTTCAAACGTTGCCCGCCACCCCCCTGGTGTCCAGAAATTAACCGACCCCTGGCCCTTGTCCGAAGGGAAGTCAGGAAGAATTCCGGGAATTGTTTCATTTAGCTGCGAATACGGAGCGGTGGGTTTTCAAGGAAACACACGGGATGGCTTGTACGCGTGTATCGTACGGCATTGTTCGTCGTACTGGGTTCGAAGAGTTCGAACGCTTTACTATTTACTAGAACGTACGATGTATTGGGAAACTGGTTGGAAAGAACGGCGTATGTACAGGATGTTCCAAAAGGAATGGTATCGATCAGCGGAGCTTGTACACTATTTATATGGAAATTAATTGGACACAATGTCTCAAGAATGTCCTGTCGTTTTGGATTGGAGTTGGTACAGTTTGATTTATCACACCTTTGAGCAACCCCGTATAATTGATGCTTTAATCGAGGGTATGATTTTAATCTTCTCACCGAAGAACAAAACTACGATTTTAAATATCTGTCAGTCTGGTGTATTTCTGTTATTCACCGCGTGGGAACATTAATGCGCGAAATGTTTTCTCGAGGTACAGCGTAGCCCCGGTTGTTTTTCGAGGACACAGTATTTCGAACGGCCACCGACTTAAAGTGCGAACACGCTAGGGCAGCCACCATCGGCGATACGCAAATCAGCGCGTAACCACGTTTCCCCTTTTCCTCCGCATACGGTGCACGAAGTCAGACGACCATGGCGATATTCTAATGTATTGTAATAAGGTTCCACAGAGGAAAGCTTCTCGCGCGTCGAACCATTGGCCCATTTTCGCATAAGACCACCGCCGATTGGTCATCCGCAGAAGAAACACTGCATTATGTATGTCCCCGTTATCTCTGGACGTTTGCTCACGCAGATTACCAGCACCTTCTGTCCCTTACTCGTCCTCGCTCCGTCTCTTTCTACATTCGTCCTCCGTGCCGTCTTGCTTCTCGATTTTTAACCTTCGTCTTCCTTCCTTCCATTCCTTCCATATCCTCTCGAACGTGCCCCGCGATTCGTTCTCTCGTTAGTGTTTTCAACGCGACGAAGGACGGCAAGGCTGGAGACTTATCGAGTAGGAGTGCCGTCACCCACTCATTTTAACCCCGTTCCTCCGGTTCGCGGCGGAAGTACGCCACTCCCAAGGAGCCGCGCTTCCTTTTCCCTTGGAATCGAACGGAGCCGCCAGAGATTCCCGATACGGTTGGTAAACACGCTCGGGATTAGTATCGCCGATTCCATTGTCCGATTGCGTTCCTCGAATGGGATGAACCGGGATTTACGATTTGGCTTGGCGAGTGGTGGATTATTCTATCAAAGAACTTCTGGCGAGGCACTTTGCACCGACAGAGGGGTGCTTCTTCCCTTGTGCTTAGCGGTGATTCGGATCTCAATCACGATTTTTGTCGCATTATTTAGAGTGGCAGAGGGTTAATTTTCGGCTGGTCTGCGGGATAGCGTAAACTTTTTATTTCGATTTAGCGTATATTTTATGTTCGGTAGGTTTTAATTTTTATTATTCGCGTTGAATGCTATTATATTAATTGTAAGACAAAGAATATAGCAGATAATATTAGCGAAATCATCTGAAACTAAAGGACAATCCGTTATTAATTCATACAAAAATTGTCCACCCTTCGGAATCCACTAAAAATATACTGAACGAAAAGAAGCTCTAAAAGTATACTACAGCAGCCTAAACGAATATATCGTTCCTCTTCCGACCACGATAATTCTAAAGAGCCCTATGTTCAAAATTTCCTGCACCACAAAGTCAAACAGTATGTATACATAATCACCGTGCGTTTCCTTATCAAACAAAGAAACATTATATCTCGCCTAACCAAATGCAAGGCATAATATGTATCCTCTGATATCCAGCAACGTTCCTTTCCGCCACTTTTATCACGGCAGCACGTCGCGAGGGGTAACTTTAACGCGGTCGAAGCCTGTCCGAGAGGGATTCCACGTCGGGAGGTAGGGGTTGCTGGCTCGCAGGCGTCCTCCACGCGAGGGTGGAGAAGAGATGGGAGGGTACTCGATGTTTAATACATAGGATAGCGGGCGATATTGCAACACATAGAGAGGTCTCGCAGTAGGTCCGTGTCTCGGTGACAGGGTGCGAAGTCGCCGCCGCGGCCTCCTGGCGGGACGCGGCACTCAACCAGGGAAGTGTTGTCGGGCTTTTCAGGAGCTTTCAAGTGCTTTCGCAGTTGCCTCGAGTGCCGTAAGAGGCTTTCAGAAACGGAGGCAGAAACGGGCTTTTTAATAGGGCCGAGGTGGGACCCTCTCTCTCTTCTCCTCGGTCTTCCCGTTTTTCTCTCCCTCTCATTTTTTTTCCCTTCTATCTTGTCCTCCAACCTCCTCCGCCCGGCTCCTTCGTCTCACCGACAGAGATCTCCTACCCCTCTCCGTTCTCGCCCTTCTTTCCCCCGTCTTCAACTACTCGAGCACGCGGCCAAACGATTTCGAGGTTATCGTTTGACGCGAAACAGAGCGTGCACTCGAATCCCAAGGGGACCACCGATGAACTCGGTGATAAGCGTTTCAATGCTGCTGTAATGGATCGAAATTTCCCGGTGACAACTGCCGGTTTCGTCCACTTCGGGGGAATGTATGTACAGGATGTTGCATAAGCTGTAGGACGTTCGGTATAGATTTCGGAAGTAGGATGCTTATTCAATTTGTCAATTTGTTCATTTAATAGGTAGCAGGCAATAACCGAATATTGCACTAAGAGTTACACAGGAAAAGGACAAATGGGAAAAGAGGAAAGCTGTCAGAGTAGTGTGACGTGATAGGATATGAAAAAAATGTATTGTAAGGGGGTTGCTCTATGGGCATCAATGTAAGTCAACCCGACCCGCGAAAGTATTGTACCTTCAACAATGCGATGTTAATAGCATAATAATGAGAGTAATTTGATTTGTTTCGATGTGTTTCGCTAGGTTTTGGCAGATGTACATTTTTCGCGGGTTTATTTAAAAATTGTTAATAATACTCCCAGAAGTTGTACATTCCCGCAACTTTGTAATAATTCCCAACTTTTATTCTGTGTTATATTTTCTATATCACATTTGGCTCTTCACTGTCCAAAACGGAAAATTCTATTTTTCGCGTGGTTAGATCGATGTAAACTTTTTTAAACTCATATGCAAGAACAGGAAATACTTCTTAATTACGTTAACAGCGAAACGGTCGACAGCCCGTAATATTCAACAGGCGAACCATGCTGGACGAAATAGCCTAAATTGTGCGAGGGAAAGCCTCGACGATGGAGCTGTGCAAAAAGGGTTCGTTTTATTCGTTGCCTTTATTGTACGTTGCCTGGAAACGTAACGCATTGTTTGTGCAGTTCGTCGTTTCTTCAATTAATCACCATCTCGGCATGGTAACGCATTGCGGAAAATTATAATTCATCGCGGCTTTCATTAACGATCCGACGTCGTATTTATTGCTGAAATAAGAGTAAACAGTGTATATTAATAAAACGTTCAAAAAAGGAAACGTTCCATTGTCCTTTTTTCTGCAATAATAAATCAACAGCAACTGTATACAAATATGTGTTACACCTTATAATTAATACAGATATTTTAACCTTTCGAGTCGTTTAGAAAAGAAATAGTAAAGGAAAAAGAACCGTTCAGCAGTGAACTGCAGATTTGCACGTAGTTTACAGCTTGGTACTTTATTCGAGAAAAAGTATTCGTGATATAAAAAGCAAGTCACTTCGACGTGTTTGTTGCCCTGTTTTACAACGCGAGTTTATGTAATTGTGTCACGAGGAGAGAATTTAATGTTATAGCTCAATATTCTTGAGGAAATTCCCCAAATGGTGAAACGCTCTTAAAAACGTTCCTCCGTATCTTCTTCGTAGTCTGACAGCTTGGAAGGTATGAATATGGGGATAAAAAAACAGTCAGTACAGCAAATTATTTCAAAGGATGTGCAATGCAACGGATGTTCTTATGGGAATCACATATTTTAGTATCGATAAGACTTTCTAAATGTCAAGATTTCGTGCATTTCATGGCGTTCCCTTATGTTAATGGGACGTACGAGAAATATATTAGGTCATACCATAAGTGATGTTCTTCAATGTTACCTTTCATTGCAAAATATTAACACATTTATTTTGTTCCCCACTATCTTCTATGTTATATCCGTCGAATGGATAATTTTGTGGATGCTTCTTTAAAAAATCTTTGATTATTTTTAATTTAACAAAAAATTCATTCCATGCGGATTTCGAGTGTACTGTTGTAGAATTTTTTTATCGGTTAAACAAATATGACAAGGGGTGCAACATAGGCAAGCATAGTAGGCGCTAGAAATTGCAACAACCAACCGGTTAAAAAAAATACAGGTGCAGCTAATAGGGGTGCCAACAAAATTGCAGCAATCCCAAATAAAATAAATATGTTTCGCATTAATTATCCGGGAAGTTAATCAATCTACAAAAGAAAAGCACTATGTGCCACACTTTTGTCCGTACGTGCGTTCCCAGTCCCCGATCTTGAAAACCTAATTATAATATGCATCGTTGAACCCAAGTTAGTCTATAAGACGAAGTCTTATTCCCCATCTGCATTAATGTCTTTAACACCCGAGTCTATTTAAATTGTAATGCTTCAGCGTGATTTCCCAAAATTCTCCATCAGCATAACTATCCATCACTGCCTGTCAGAAAATTCTTCAAAAATTCAACGCAAAATCTAACCCGCATCGAAATACAACAACGTGTATCTAATCTCCTATTAGGTATATAAATCGAGGAAAATCCATTCCCAAAGCAAAATACTATCTGCAGAGTACAATCTGTAAAAGTCTGAAAAGCGTGGCGATATGAACACTGTAGTAGTACGAAGTGGAAGTTGAGGGAAAATCGAAAATCCAGAAGCGGAAAGTACGAGACTTTGGCGGTCCACAGCTGACAAAGGGGTGACTTTTCCCGATTTTCGCATTTCGCGCACGTTTCGGCCGTCAGGCCGTCCGCGTCGCCGGAAACTCTCTTTTAATTTTCCGCGAAATTCGAATAAAGTTGCCTGGCCAAGCAGAGTATTAGGGCGAGGGATTCGTCGTGTGCACGTCCGCCGGCAACATTTTAAACTCGCATTTCACTGGCTTGTGGAGCCCTAACTTTATCCGGTCGCGCGCGCGCCGGGTTTGAAGCCTCGCGATGCGACAACGTGTACCATCAAAACGAGATTCCGATGCTGGCCGGACGACGGAACCAGATTTGGAACGAAAGGAAAGTTTCGGCCGTTAGGCTGCCAGGAACTTCCTCAGACGGAGACTAAATATGTATTGTCTTTTTTCTTCTCTTTTTATTTCGTCGTTTTTCCGCAGAGAATTTTGACTCCATGCACATTTTAATTCTGTGCTGCAGCGTTGGTCACTTATGATTCGGATGCTGTTGTTTAAATAGTTCTGGATTAATAAGATAGTTACAGACCGATATTTCTAATAATTGACAGTTTATAATCTATTTATTATTCGTCGAAAAATGAAGTATTCATGGGTTCTTTTTATTTGTGGAGCTTTCAGTTGCGACACATAACAAGCAGGAAGCGATGGCGTTCAATTTTAAAGGTGGAATGAATCTATTCAGAGGAATCCTTTCTTGGTTGTGTTCAGAACAAACCAAACTGATACCGCGCGGAGTTGTTGCAAAGGAATTGTTGCATAAATTATCCTGAGAGTAAAAAATTTTGGAAACCAAGTTGCATCGAAAATCCTTTCTATCCAATGTATATACATATACGCAACTATCGTTAAAGGAAAGGCCACCTCGAGTCCACTGAGCTTTTTGCAATAGGCCAGGATAGCCGTGACAAATTTTTATAGGCCGTTTACGACGTTGCAGAACGATTTGTAACGCGGGGAACACGATGCCCGTCGGCCAAAAGAAATCGTTGGTCGTATTTACCGAATTGTTTTCGACTCCATTAGGCGGCACCGGTCTCTTCGAATGCAAGAATGGGAACGAAGCGATTAGTTCTGTTGAACGGGTCGTTCCTCTTTCTCTCTGTCGAAGCTCGTTTCGTTCGACCCATTGTTAATTGTACTTGGTACGATTCAATTGGTAAAACTGTTTAAACTCATATGCATTCCCGATTAGTTATTTATAAACGTTAGACGAATCTTGTTGGAAATGATAGACATTTGAGTAAAATTTATATTCGCATATAAGAAAATGCACGCAAATTAATCTTAATTGGATAGCAGGATGGATATTGGATAATTAATATATTTCGGTGAACGATATTACGGAATTTACTTTTTGGTGCACTTGTGAAGCGGAATTACTTTTCATGGAGCAAATTAATTTTTGCAGACCATCCGGTAAATCCATTTACTTCGAGTAAGATACATGATTCAGATAGAACACCTGCTGAAAGCATTAAATATTAATATCATTAAATGCTTCCTGCTTCGATGGAACAGGAAGCCACTCGTCCGCGCTATCTTAATCATTCTCTATATAGAGGGACACTTAGACTGCGACAGATAGAAAATTAATTTCTTCAAGTTTTATTGTATATTGCAAACGACGTTCTTCATACAAGCATCCTTGAAATAAAACAGAATACTTATAGCTCATACAGTTCATACAATTCATTATTAAATCCATGATAGGACTGCAATTACATTATAATCGTTACGTTACGATCGTTACACTATTGTTTGAAATGTATCGATACAGCAGCAGCTTCGAGGTATAAATCTACCCCCTTCCAAAGGAGTACCTATTAAAAACGTTGTAGCAAGAGTGCATGAACATCGTCATTCAAAGAAGTTCGCCGGTTGGCACAATAAATTCGGCCCAGCGAGTGAATCGACGCGCGGCAGGTATCTACCATCGGGCAGATGCTGTAATAAACGAACGTGTGAACGTTGCCTTAAAACACCAGGTTATCTGGCATGCTGGAAACCGAAAAGCTTTCGAGTGTCCACGGAGATAGTCGGTTAAGTGGCACGCCGGCAGAATGGTTGTACCGCTAATTGCCTTAATTCGATAAACTACTAACCCGTTCCCCTGGGCTCCTTTCATCTTTCAACCTTTTCACGACCTGTTCCTCCCGCCCTCTCCTCTAGTTCCCCCCTCGATTCACGCTTTCTCTCTCGCCTCTTCATTATACCTCGCCAAAGGTCAGTCGTTATTTAATGTCTCTGGCTCATGAATGGCTCATTCTTTTACTTTCTTGTTACACATACATATTTCTTCGAACGCGAACGATCGATCATTCGATTCTGTAATATCTTTTGGCCTTTACTAACACTTTAGTTGCGAGTGGCCAAAACGTGCTTACAATTGTTTCTGCGATAGTAGAAGAAACTTTTCCCACTTAATTCAATATGTTCATCCTTTTTAATTTTATATGGAATGTTTTTACCCACCTTCAGAACAACCATCCAAAGACTCCCCCAAACTTGGCTGCGTCTACACTTCTTGCGAACCTCCCAACAGATTTAATCAAATAGGTACCATAACACATAAGCACATATAATTTCTTCCGCGGAAAATCAATCCGTGAAACGTAGATATGCGTTAATTTCTCCGGCCGAACGCGTCGGTACAAACAAGGGTTCGCCGAGAGGAAAGACCCAGAATATAAACACGTACACGAACGCCAATTTAATTCCGCCTCTCGATCCCCCCGACTCGCTATCCAATTACACATAAAGCACCAATCATGCAATTAATCTCAATCTATTTAATAACACCTTCATTACCAGCCACTATAGGTACCGATCCAACCGGAGGGAATCTTCTTCGTTCTCCCTCTTCGTTCTTTTTTACTCACCCTGCCCCACCCTTCACCTTTCTTAATTCCTTTCTCTCTTTCCTGTGTATGCATTCCCGTACGTTGCACGCCGGATAATTTGTTTGCCCGTCGTTGTTCCTCTGCTGCGTGGCGCATCGCGACGTTCCCCTCTGTTGCACGGTAAGTCCTTCGATGGCGCACGGTCTCTCGATCCCTCTCGCAAATCGTCGACACGCCCCTGCTATTCGCATTCCTGTAGAACGCAAGTCCGCTCGCGTTGGACGGCGAACACTCGTGGCGAACGCGAGCCGGATTACACGATTCCGGTTAATTGAAACGGCCTAAGAAGCGCATCGGTGGGTTGTCGATTACACGTCCAGATTGTATCCTTTGCTCTGGCGCGCCGCGCCTGCTTCCAACGAATATAGTTGTCACTCGGCTGCGTTGGAGCTCCCTTTTCGTTTAGGTATGCGCAGCGGCGCGGTGGCAGACTATCTTCGAGAACTGTTGGGACGTGGAAAATTCGAGAGAAAAATGGGACGAAGGTTTGAACACTTGGAACTTCTGTTTAAATTGTATTAGCATTGTTGTTGCATTGGTGCAGGTATAACTTGCGGAGGATTCAGATTGGTCCGAGGTTGATTGATAATACGTGCTCCGCCTATTGGGATACATTTTTCATTCGGTGCTCGATTTAATCGACTTTTACCGAGCTACCGGCAGTCGTCACCGGGACATGTAATTTATTCGTCATAAGCCGTCGGCTATAAAGAGTAAAGCAAAGTAGAAGGGAGAGAAACAGAATTGCGGGACAATATACATTTTACACCGTGGCAAATCAGTCATTTTACATTGCATAAATAATTCACTTAACCCAACTGTTTTTCCCATGCACGTGTTCAAATAAATGGATTTCCACTGTGCCTGCAATACACCTTGCCCACTACGCGTGCACAATATAATAGAACAGCTCGCCAAAACAACTTAACGATCCCCCGAAGAAAAAGTGGAAGAATCCTGCAGCCAACTCAACCCTTTCGATTAAGAGCAAACACGAGAGCGTAAGAAACCGTGGCCGAGGTAGCAGGCAGAAGAAATTAGAGTGGCAAGGACAATAAACGACGCGGAGCGTCGCCTTCGTGACACCTGCGGCCTGGTTTTCTTTTCTTTCTTCGTGTCGGTTCGACGGTCAATTTGATCGAATTCGCGAAATTTTTCTGCCGATCCGCCCGTTCTCGTGTTCCTTCCTCACCTTTCCCTTCTTGGCTCGCGGCGGCCACTTCCGGTGGTAGAACGTTCGTGGCCTGAGAGCACGGCCACGAAAGTGGCATCGGTGCCCAGCGAGGCGCGAAACTGTTATTGAAGAAGAAATTAATTCCCCGTCGATTTTGTACCGGCCGTCCTTGCTTCTCGTCTCACGCCACCCCTCAGTTACGGATTCCGGCCGATCTCGATTTTCCGGTCAGAGATCGGAGACGGGAGTGCTCGAGACGTTTTTTGCGATCGTTAAGCAACACCGGTCGAGGACGGCTAGGTGTTCCCCGGCGAAATAAATCGCTTGTAAAATTCTACCTCGAGACGTGTAGCTTATTGTCCGCGGTGTGTTAGAATAATGACATTCGTGTCGATGCACGGACCATCGATACTCTTTATTAGGACGGTGCGTGTATTGGAACTAACAGAGGTAGCGTAACGTTTATTAAATGTGAAGCGGTAAGAAAGAGAATTCTGAAGATTAAACTTCCCTATTTCAGATCATAGCTTCGCACAAGGTAACCTCAATATGTATATTGTTCACCTACATCATTAAATGAAGTAAATCATTCAAATGGCAAAATAATTATAGTAGGTACGTGGTAGCTCGACCACATTTATTCTCAGTCACGTCGTGACTTTTTCGCCATATCTCAAAAAATATCCGCGAATACTGAAGTTACTGGCAACAGATATTTAACGTCCACAATTTCTGAGGGTTCCAGTTCTGTCATGTATAATCGGTATTTGTTAATATGATAATTTCCATCGTGAACGACACGGCTCAGGGCTCGCGCGGTTTCGACTGAAATTACAGTTGTTTTAAGGGCCTGTATAATATCCCCCGGCGCGGTTGAGAAACGCACAAATGGACACGTTATTATTGTATCATCCGTGTGCCGTAGCCGCAGTAATAACAAATTTAATACTTGGACCGGTTGCGTTCATGTTAACAGACGTTAGCGTCTCATCAGGGGAAATGGAAGTCAAACAGTTTTACAGTCGAATCGCATGGAAACCGAACACGCTTGTGAATTTTACCCTAGCTTTGTCTATGAATAAGCATCATCTTTCTTATGAGTTCAATCTGCTTGATTGAAAGTAGATTAGATTATCAGCAAGTCGTCGATGCAGTTGAAAATAAGTTAACTCTATGACAATTATAATGCTTGCCAGACGAGACATTCCCCAAATATATATACATACACATATATCGTTAATCAATTAACCGATAGTTAGGTGGGACCCGTTAATAAAGAGAAAATAATCAATCAGCTGCCTGAAACGTTCACGCCGATTCTGTATTTTGATTGATTGTTCTAGGAGCGCGAAATGCGGTTTTCCTTTTAGCTATTCGGCGAACGTGTTTAAATAAAACGTCATTACCGGGGCCGAACTGGGTTAGCGGGCTGCAACATTAATGGCCGTTCGATGTAACCGAACGAGTTAATAGGAAATCGAATCAACTTATTTCCGTGCATTGTTTCGCGCCATTGAATGAAATTCTGCGCCGACACCGGGGGGTTGCTGGCAGAAAATCGATTCTCTAATTTCTTCCTTACTTCCCCGGGATAGAAGGTTTATTTGCGAAAGATCGGAGAACGTGTGCGTACGTTAGGTGGGAACAAGTATAAATCCATTTCCTTCATACGCGCGGTCAAATAAATTCGACCGAACGAAGGGTGGGGAAAAAAGGGTCTGCGATATAAACTCTGTGCAATCTACGGACGAACTTTCCCTGTTTACGTTAATTTCATAATGGCGAAAGTTCGTTCGCGGCTTTCGACGGAACTAACTGGCCCTCGGAAATCACGGAGCCGGAGTCAGGAGTTTCCTTTCGGCGAAGTTGTGTGTATCCGTGTGACTCGCGGGCAGAGTGTTGCAATAATGGAAGTATCGAAACCGGAGGATCTAACCCTGTCTTCGAAATGATCGATTGTGCTACTATTAAAGTATGAAAATTATTTCCATCGCGTTAAAAGTTGTCGGATCCGCTCCAAATAGTCGAACATCACTCTCGAATCCTTCGACTACCATTGATTAAGGATTCTGTTACATTTCGTTCATAGAGAAATAAATAAAGTGACGTCACTCTTTTAATCGCAGCAATTTTTAAAGCGCGCAAAATTAACCCCTTACTATTTCACTCCCTTAATAATATTGAATGTATTGCACGGAGACAGAATCTGTATATTTCCGCGAAAATTAAGAATCGTCGGATCGAAGAATTTCTGTCACAGGATCTGTCTCGATTCGACCGGACAAACGTGGCCGCCGAAACATCGATCTGTTTCCAAGCGAAAAGAAACGGTATACCCGTTGCGTGAACTGGCATATGCACTTAAACCCCGAAATGCCACTTTTCCATTAATGAAACCGTGCGCCACCCTTTATACGTAGGATACGCTCGGTACACCCTCCCGTGCTTTGCTCGCCGCCCGGTTTTGAGCAGAATGGTAAAACGTCTGTGTCTGCGTAGTTGGCAGGGGTGTTAGTGTACACGGGCCGCGTGTATCGCGAATCAATCGATTCGATCGGCTCGCAATTTGCCTGCGCAAGAAGGGTCCAGTGGAATTCGAAGATTTCTTTTTTCATTCACGCGGAACTGTATAATCAGCCTGCACGATGGAACATGAAAATCGATTCACCCGCGAATCTCCTCAAACGATTCCATGCATGCGATTTATCGGGTGTTCGAGATAGATTAACCCAGGTTTCTTTTTCGTACGCGCCGGGGACAATAAGGGGAAAAGTAATGTTCGTGAATTCTTCAAAGTGTATTTGAAATAACACAGAAACATTTATCTCGAGGAATTATCAAAGGACAAATATAATGAAACAGCGTCGGGTCGAGCTAGGGTGCTCGGTAAATAGTGAAAGCAATAAAACCGAATTTCAGGCGCACGATAGGCTCCCACAGGTTGTTTATCTTTAAAATTATTTTAGACGACGTTACATACCTCTGTCCTGAACAATCAAATACTACTAATCATAGACACGGTGCCAAAGCATTGTCCTCAACCTTTCACCATTTTCGTTCAACCAAAAACGGTCCTCGAAACAGCAGTATCTCTTGAAGGCCCTCCCATTCAAAAATGCGTCCCATTAACACCCCGCTATCCCCATGGATCTGTCTTCGCACACGTTTAACATAGCTACACGAGCGTATAAACATACACACACATCTATATATACATGTATCCACCCCCACTCAGATACACAGTTGTACACAGACGTAGTCTATGGCTCCATGCTTCGTTTCCGCACACGAATTGTACGTTGGTGTGATGGTTTGGCCCACGATTGCAGAGTCCCGTTTGAACCACAGACTACGGAAATGCGTGCGTGTGTTGGATAAAGAGGGAACCGAGTATACGAGGGAAAGGGGTGTGGAGGTGGTTGGCGCGTAGCTGGAACGAGGCAACATATCAGAACGACTATCTATCGCTGCCTTTTACGCTAATTGATAAATCGTGTTACGTTAATGAATGCACCGAACGAGGCGGCCAGTCGGGGAGGGTTCGATATACTCGCGGCCCCCGGGGAGGCCACGTAAGGATAACGAGGAAATTGAAAATCTTACGGTTATACGACCGGTATCTTTAAGGTGCCGCTCGTGATGACGCGAATATGGCTGCGTTAGGGGCCTTTGGAAATAGACTTCGGAAAGGAGACGAGTTTTGCAGTCTAGCGGCTCTGTCGCCTGTTTTCAGCATCGATTCAGCTGTCTTTGGTGTAGTGTGGGGGATGAAACGTTTATCTATTTATTTATATATTTCGATGGTAGAAAGTTCACTTGAGATACATACGGAGTGTAGCAATTATTTCTAGAGATATTTACGTGGAAATATATTTGGAGGGTTAAATTGTTACAGTGAAATGCGTGTGTATATATTAGATGGATTTATGTCGCTTTCCTTAAATAATAAAATTATCTTACTCCTTGGGAATTAATAATACTTATAACAAAAATGAAAATTACAATTTCATTAACGACATGGAACAAAGCATCATGAATTAAAAAATCCAAATAAGAAATTTGTTCTATCATTTCATTTCTCGTCCGTACCTGCAGATCAAAAATTCATTAATGAAAACAAAATTCGCCAATGTTATCCACCCCAATACATTTCCTGCTCCTTGGCATTTTATTCCAACAAATTCTCGACGATCCATATCGATCGATCTGTGCATCGGTGACCGTCGATCGTTCGCTGACAGAAACGAAATGAGAGGCAGGCCACGGCAGACGTGTAATTTAATGTACTTTCGCCGATTTCGCAGATAACCGCTGATGGAAGCAATGTTGCGCGGGTAAAATGTTTCCGATGTCCCGGGTGGCGGCCTTTGATAGTAGCTTCGTCTTTTTAATAAGGCTCCAAAAACGAACGCCTCGAGGGGTGGGTGTGGGCGTACGTTGACTTCGGCCGCCCCGACGCGTCCTCGGCTTAATCGTCCCGTAAATTTACCTCGTATCTGTGCAGTTCGAGCCCGGATACCCGATTTTTCTGATCCTCTTACCGAGGTCAGAGTAAATTAGTCTACAAGGAAAACCTCTGCCATTTAAACGAAAATAAAAATCAAATCACCCTTGACTATTTCAATTCTGTACCGTAAAATTCTGTTAATATAATAAGCGTAATAATTGTAACAGCAGCCACTTAAATATTAATTGATAATATCATTAAATTTTCTGAAGGAATATATTGATATGTGAAATACATTTTAATTCTTCTTCGATTCTTCTACCATGCAAAACCAAGAACCAATTGCTCGTAGATACTGTATTCCTATTTATTAATTGCCAGTCGTGCGTTAGATATGCCCCTTAACATTCGAGGCGACCTCAAGAATACGCCACGGTAAATCCTGCGAATTTACCGCCACGAAGTACAAGAATTGCCAATGAAAACCGAGTTTGCATAAAAAATATCCTAATAGTAATAACAGAAACGGTCGTAAACGTTGGCAACGATAGCGCGTTTTCATAGATTGCACAGCGAATGGAATAGTACGCGGGTCATAGTCGTCGAAGGGGCACGTTTATGCGAGCCTCAATCGGGCCGCATAAAGTGGTTCGCGTGAGAGCACGCACTATATAAAAATGCCCGGTCGCACCCAACTAAGATTAAACCACCGGTACGCGTCTTATGGGCTTTAATCGAATTAATAAATCACCCGGTGCTCACCGGCCAATTCCCAGCGTAATATTTTTATTTCACGCTGGAAGGAGATACCGGTGTCTTTTACGAGTCCCGTCATTCTCGTCATATCTTTCTTCCCGTCCACCGCGTTCCCCCGCCGCGCTGGCCTTTTTTAATATAATCAACCAAAATGTCCGACGAAGCTTCGAATTTTATACCTCGACTGTAAAGATTAATTTGTTCTTATTTCGTCGGCATTTGGTTGCGAAGGAAATCGAAGCATTCGGATTAAGTGCTCGAGATAAAATCTGGAAGAGGGTGTGCCGTAACTTGCCACGAAAGGAATTTCAAGATGAACCTACTTTTGCTACAGCGTACAGGCTGTCCAAGTAACAGCAGGGGTACAGTCGAATTAACAATTTCGATTTCCCTACCGATTTCTCTATCCATCGCCGCCCAGCTATGTGTATTTAGTCCGACAACGGGATGGACAACTACTTTCAAGATTAACCGCGCAGAACTCTCTCCGTACAATTACTACATATTTCCTATCCCTCGAGGGATAATCTTTTATCCAATCATACCAGAATTACCGATACCATTGCACTACACACATCACCGTTCGGTGTTCTTTCGAACAAATACAATCGACTCCCCAACGTCGACCCCATCGAAATAACTACAACTCATATCCACCCCTGCGAATTCCTCGATTCTCAACAATGCCCACTTCACGCCAGACCGAAACAAACGACCCGAACTCCTGCCAGTTCGACGCAAAGTACCGCCATTAAACCGCGGAACTATCCCTAAGAAAACATCCGCCGTGCGTCTCTCTCGTCCGGCGTGAAAAACAAAAAATCGTTCGATTCCCAATCCCGCGCCCACGCGAGTTGTCTTCCTCCACTGGTACACGATCGTTCACACCGCGATTCCCAACGGTCGCCGCGTCCCGGGGATCTCGTCCGCTCCCGAACTTCCCTTCTGCCCTCCCCGACCCACGGTCAATCCATTCATCAACCCCGTAGCATCGCATGTCGGTGCGCTCAGCGGGGGAGAGTTAACGCGCAGCAAGGGCGCTGCCCTCTGAACTCGAGAAGATTCCTCACCGTGCGAGTAAATCGCTCGATCTCGGACTCCTCCACGTCGAGTTATCGTTATTGGCTACGATTGTTCTCGTATCTCGATGGCGACGGGCCATCGAGCCGCGTGAACGTTTCGAGATGTTGGGGGGCTTTCACGCGCGACGATTCGCACTCCTTATCGCCACCAGTATCAGTGGAATGGGGATTTCTGGTTGGCCTTTGGGGAAACGGCGAAGACACGACAATGTTTTCTGAGATACTTTTTTTATGCTCGGACGTACTTCGTTGCGGCCAAACGGCGTACCGGGGACGACCTCGATTATCGAGATCCGCGGGTAGATTACGGTGGGAACTGGACCCGGTATCTGTTGACGATTTGTACGGTGGACAGTTGAGGGGTGGTCGTGCGGGGGTGTGCACCGGGTGGCAGAGATTTGCTGGATTTGGACGTAAAATAGGAGAGTAGCTGATGTGTACGATTTTATTGACACTATTAGTGGACGCGTTTGTCTTTCTGCTTACGTTTGGCACGCCCAGTGCTGGGCATTCGTTTGTGTTCTTCGGGACGCTGAAGTACTCTTTGGCTTGCAATAACAGGCGACAGAACGACAAATGTATTGATATGATAGTGGTGAAATTTATTCGCAATTTCGAACACGATTTTCATTGTTAAGCCTGACGAACAGAGTACACCTGGTTAAATTGGTTAAAAGTAAATTGAAACACAGTTTCAATTACCGCCTTATTATGCTGTATGAAAAACGTGTCGTAAAATGATCTACAAGAATTCCGATTGCTCGATAAACAGTCACATGGATCCTTTAGAACCTCTGTCACTTGAAAAGTGTGAAACTCGAATTTCGAGAGCCCCCGAAAGCGGTCCGAAAACTTGTCAACGTAACAATATCGAATGGCGCGGCGTATCTGTTTTCTGCAAACAAATTCGAGTCCTCTGCTCGATTCCCGTAAAACGCGAAACGTGTTTAGATAAACCATCGCGGGGCTATCGAGACACGCAGAGATCACGCGCCCGGGCAAATCTTTCATTTGGCATCTTTTTTTTCTATTTTATTTATTTCTTTTTTGGGTGCGTGTGTGCCCAGGTTTCCGCGACGGCTGTGAAAAATTATTTTACGCGCCACCAGCAACGACGAGGTGTATGTACCGCGTGCAAAAAAAAAGAAAAATGCCGCGTTGTCGCGAGAAGAACGAAACGCCATTCCTGACCATTTTGGCTCCAGGAACAATGGCCAACTCGAACAAACAGTTGCTGTCTGGGAAACAATCCGCGCAACGCCTTGTTATCCCAACACCAATCGCTTGTACGCTTACTATACCCAACTGTCCTGCACGACGAATTTTTTTTTCGTCGTTGCCGAAACGCGACTGCTAACGATCGAACTCGCCCGTTCCGGTATCGATTTCGAGGCAGAATCAGCTCGTTCTTGCGGGCGGCGCCGTCATTTGATGGTATTCGTCGCAAATCAAATTAGCTGGAATCGGTGAATAGCCAGCTATACCAGGGGCTAGATTCAGTCAGAACCGGAAGCTTGACGAACACTATCGCGAGGAGTATTTAAGGATTTGTATTTTTCGAAGCCAAAGTACCGGGCAATCTGAACGCGCTTAAAGTCGCCACCTAGCCGTCACAATTCTGTTTTTAGTGGTAGAAACTGGAACTGTACTAATAGTTCATTTAGCGTCAGACTATTCTGGTTATAAAATAAAGTCGATCGTTCTACTCCATCTTCTAGACGTACAACGAGACGAGAGCGTAGAAAAGCGTGGACAGGACAAGGCCGTATCATAGAGAACGGATCCCTGCGAGTTATAAATCTCTGACTCGGTTCGTACTATGCACACTTTATGTATGTAGAAAGAATGATAGAATAACCACTTCACCCCTGACCGTTGACGAGTGGCAGCCAATAACTGCAGTCACAACTATCTAACACGTGGAAGTTCCGTTTATGCCTACTCTCTCGCCTCGTTGTACAGACTACACGTACAAGATCGCCGTTTAAGAACCAGATCAGCCATCCGACAAAGTTCTCGAGCCCTTTTATCGGCCCCAACATTCCTGGTGACCGGTGACTTCCCTTTAACATTTATTGTCCATGCGTGGCTTCGCGTCGATTCGAGAAGACGTCGGTCGAGATGGCTGTATTGAAGTGGCCGGCAAGAGAAGGAACAGCAACCGATCCAGGACTCTGATCCAGGCGACCTTGGTTAGGCACGAACCGCGTGTGCAGGACAAACAGACGTACACCGACACAAACGGACAGAGAGACTGGACCGCTAACAGAGAGGCTGTATGGCGTCTCTGATTGCCCATTGTCCGACTAATAAGATATTCTATCATCTGTGGTCGTGGCGGCGGCGGCGGCGGCCAAGCCGTTTCGTGAGACGAACTTTCCAACCAGCCGCCGCGGCCAATCACCTTCGAGATTTAACCGAGATCGGCCAATGGTATCTTGGTGAACAGGCTCGTAAGTGCTTACCCCGCTCGTTTTTCTCTACCTGGTCGTTTTGCCGGGCAAATGAGCCCGGCGTAAGTCAACCGATAAATAATATCTGACTTCGCGACCAGCTGCGAGCTTTAATGCGGCCCCGTGTAAAAGTGTAATGGGGGCTTAATTGAACCCACCCAGGACATCCACAGACGTCTACGTAGGTAGCCGTCTATTTATATTCGTCCGTGCATACGTACATGTGTACTGTGCATGCACGTCTGCTCCCTTTCCCTTGCCCCGTGTTTCTTTCGGATACGCGGATACCACGGATCGGGTCCGGACGTTCCTCGTTTTTTCGCGGTAGAATTAAATCTAAATCCGTTAGCGTACAATTCGAGGGCCACAACACCCGGATTGGATCGGATCGCTCTCTGCCACCCTCGACTTCCGGTTCCCTCGATTTTCAATTTCACAGACGTTCGATGGCGTTTTAATTGCCATCGACGAGACGGCGGGCTCGTACAGAGCACCGCTAATGCCCGGGATATCGATAATTAGAGTTAATTGGTTTTCGCGATAGAAAATGGCCGGCGCTGCGAGCAAAGTCGCCGGAACACGCTCGATTCCGCGATCTCTTTCTGCCTTACATTCCCCCTCCGTTTTTCTCCTTTTCTCCTTTTCTCTGCCGACGCGCGTTCACCACTCC
Organism: Nomada ferruginata; assembly: GCA_963583965.1. Taxonomy (NCBI): domain Eukaryota; kingdom Metazoa; phylum Arthropoda; class Insecta; order Hymenoptera; family Apidae; genus Nomada; species Nomada ferruginata. The sequence continues at coordinate 6,965,197 of OY757214.1, read as the reverse complement.
GCCCGTTGTCCTACGTAACTCGTTCTCCCCCTTTGCTTTCATCCACCTCACTGATTCGCCCCGTTTGCCCGCTACGCGACACGAATTAAAGGCGAATGATAAATTAATACGATAAAGATGTTCGTTACGGGGCTACAAATATATCTTATTTTATACGCTGCGAGTATCTGGACGCGCGTATCTCGCCGAATTCCCGTCCTTCGTGTTTTCTATCGCCTGCGAGATCGTCTTTCAATTCGAGACGAATCTCTGTGGAAATATATTTCTTTGTAATTGTACTTACTTTGGCAAATGATGTTGCCAGTAAAATAAATATTGTTACCACCATTATTATTATTATTATTATTATTATTATTATTAGTGAACTATACACGTACACCTCGAATGATTAACGGCTATGATAATCTAGCTTCTCCACGCAATTCTTCCGGCTCCAGCTAGCCTGGACATTTTGCAACGTCCATTATGCTCGATCTCGAGCAGGCCAATGGGCGCAGCAGCACGCGAAATAAATGCAACTTTCCGCGGTGAGCACTCGGCTATCGGAATCTTGATATATCGCTTCTGAATTTTGGCCGGTGAATTTTTTCCCTTCCTTAGTTCCTTTTTCCCCTGGTCATTCGACCGTCGCTGCTATTATACGGCGAACATTTCGAACTACATATATCGAAAGGAAATCTATCTTGATCCCTTTCCACCCTGGTTTGCTTTCTTCTCCCGGAGAAAGGGTGCGGAAACATCGAGACCCTGGAAGCAAGTATCGCGACGAGCGTCGTTTTAATCGAAGAAAAATGTTTGCCTCGGTTATAATAGCTACGAGTCGAGTGATTTTATTGTGCACGAAGGATGAGGTGGCACGTGTCCTATACGACCTGTTTCTTTATTAGTTGACGTCACTTTTGGGTGGTTACGTGTGGTTTGGTGCTCGATAGGTTGCGATAGAACGGTGAAACAAGCTTTATATAATAATAATATTTATAATATTAATAATAAAGCTACTGTATAGACACTCGTATATCTTTCTTCTGACATTTCTCTATCTTTCTATTTTTTACTATTATTTTATTTCACTCACTGTCTCTAATACTTTATGAAAACGTGAAGCAACATTACATTTTCCATAAGATCGGATTAATTAACTCGGATTAAGCTAGATCGATCTGCGAGAAGAAATGCCGAGGAGTAAAAAATCATTCCATCATTCGTCTCAATTCTTAATTCGGTCAATTCTTAAAACGATTCCCACTAGCAACGACAAACCCTGTATAGTATATGGGCAAGGTCTCTCTTTGGTCCGGGCATTCAACGACGTCGTGGAACGAGAATGGATTTCGATTAATCTGCAAGCAGAGGAACAAACACGAATCCGGTTTTGTAACTGAAATCGTTAACAACCGACTCGTAAAACACGTCATTCCATCGACTCAAGGAGTAAAGGCGCCTCGTACAGGAAGTTACATTCGACGAATCCTTAATTCGCGAACAGAGGTCCAGCGTGATTCGCGTGAGTTCCGAGATAACCGAGGGATACCCGGTGCTAATTGAGCGATAGTCTTCACCGATATTTATAATACCCTGAATGCCCTGCTACCCTCTTCCCCCTTTTCTTTTAACGTCCTTCAAGGCTGTGGTCCTTGGAAATTCTGACCCCCTAAATTAAATCTCCAGCCTCGATGAAATATTTATTTTCTATGATAAGAATTGGTTTGATATATCCTGAATAAAACGCAGCGGTGAATATTTTGTTCGGCGCACGTGCACAATTTTATAAGCGATGAATAAATTTGACAAGCGTAAAAACAAACAATTGTAGATCGTACGACTGCTGTAAAGTATTGTATCATCCCACTGCCACGTTGGCATAAAAAAGAACAATTTGACGAGATAAGGAATTATGGAAACACGACGGTAGAATCGCAACGAACCGCGATTAAAATTAACGCTGTCGCATCTGGATGTCGTCTTGTATATTTTTCAACAGCATCCGTGCCATTGAATTTTTCAATTCGTAGTTTGCGGGCGCTCACGCCGCTGTGTTTCGTGATCCAAACACAACCGGAATACCAAATATCAAATTTAAAATCCGCTATGGATATTCCCCTTGACTGGTAACGAGTTACATTCTGCGGAACGTTACAATAGCCCGCGAGCGCATGAAGTAAGATTGAGAGAAGATTGGGAAGCTGTTTCGCTGTGAAAGGAATTTCGTTCTAGCCAAGTGGAATTTTTGTTATTCGCATCCGTGAACGGGTTCGACTGCGAATGTCCGCCGTTTAAAACGGCCACGCGGCGCCAATGAACTCTAAACAGCGTTGTAAACAATATTCGTTCAGGAATTATTCCGGTCGTTGCGTTGGCGAGATTCGTGCCGTTTCATTGCGGTCCCGCGTTCGGCTTCCGTTTCCGAGGTCCGTTTCGTTTCCCGCCGTAACAGAGTTGGTCGATCGAGAAAAAAATAGAGGGGAACAGAAGAAACAGCGAGAGAATTGGAATAAAAGAAATGAATAAATACTCAGAACAAAAATCATGTCATCCCTTCGAATGCGAAGAATTATTCGAAACGTTTACGGATCGCTCTCCGTTGCGTTTTACCTGGCCAGGCAACTTGATTGTAGGGAGCCGTATTATATTAAACGGAATGAAATTAAACAGAGAAAACAGAACAGAAGAGAGGGACACCGCGAGCGGACGGAAACACGAGGGGCGGCAAGAATTATAAATTCTAATTTCGTGCGCTCGCGACGGTGTATTTATTCGTGTTTCCGCTCGCTTTAATGAAAGCAAACAGCGATTTTTTTCAGTCACCGGTAGGATGGAAATTTGTCAATGTTTCGCGTTTTGAAAAAAAGGTAAAATGCTGCAACGAAACGCGGATCAGATCCCCGTGATTCTGTCGGGCTGTTAAGAGGTACCACGAACCAAGTGAAATCGGTGCGAGCTGTCGGGGTAAAATTAATTAAACGCGTTAGGGAAGACAAAAGGAGGATAAAGTAACCCCGGGAGAAGAATGAAAGGATAGGAAAAGAGAAAGGGGTGGGGTCGAATCGAAGCTATTCGTCGCCGTGGCACGGGAGAATCGCACGGGCCGCGGGACGAAATCTCTCGGGGTGGCAGTTTCTGGCTCACACGGAAAGGGTTGTCGCATTCACGGTGGCTCTGTCCCCGGGAAAAACGCGACGGACTCGCTATATAAAGACGGCGATCGTTTCCGTGGAAAGAAAAGCGAGACTCGAATCGACGAAACGTTGAATTGAGTACCGCCCTAATCGTGTCGAGATCTGGTCCTATGGTGTGATGCGCGTGAGTATATGGCGTACTTAGTCGACGGCGACGAGAGATCAACGCAGTGGCTGAGGGGATAAACGTGGGGAGACATAGAGAGAAGAGGTAGTTCAGAGAACGCTGGGAGAGTGGACCGGGATAGTGTAACAAGGGGAGAAAGAAACGGTCGGAAAATGCCAAAGTGTAAGAGAGACAGACAGAGAGGGGGAGAGTGGGACGAAGATCGTGGGAGAACTGGAGGATGATCGGAGTGAATGAGAGTCCTGATGGTAGAAGGAGTACCAGAGGAGGGTAACATCGAAGAGAGAGGGACAGAGAGAGAGACTGCTGACGGTGGTCGAGAGAGTCGATCGAGCGTGGGTTGCGGGGCTGGCTAATGCGAATATGCTGTCGTCCAGATAGAAAGAGATACCCGATAGCGAATCTGTGTCCGACACGGATGTCGAATTAGCTTGGATTTAGGTTGGCCGGAGAACTGACAAATAGTTATTGCTTGATTAGGTGCTGGTACTACTGCCACCTACCATACCGGTGAATCGACTCCCCCGTTGTCCCCCTATTCCCTTAGAAAACGACGGTCAAGATTTTTCGACAAAGGAGGGTGGCTCGGGATAGTTTGTCATCGGGGTCTTTATCGGTGAAGGAATAATACCGCGAGGGATTTCGGGAAGCCAAGAAGTTGGCCAAGATGGAAATGTAGCATGTATAAGTTGCAAAGGTGAACGTTTCGGTCCTTCTACTGTTTCGCCTTCGTGGAGACACGAATCCCGACTATTTTCTTTCCGTGAAACTTGCCCCGGCGACTTCCGTTTTGAGATGAACATGTCGAATAAATGCCGCTCCATCCCGTTCGACTGGACGTCGCCTTAAATCGTTTCGTTCCCCATTCATCGGCTCTTGCAACGGATCCGATGGAAGAAAGTTAGACCGCCGATGTTCTAAACTTGTTTTCTCCTCTCGAATGCTTCGCCTTGCTTTCGAGGGAATTTTAATTAAGCGATTTAACGCGGGTAAACGCGTTACCGGAGGCAGAATAAGGGAATTTAATTTTTCAAATAACCATCGGTCGAATTGGTGTGCGCGAGCGCGTGTTCACCGAATGCATTTTAATTTTGCACGGCTGGTATCACTTGGCGTATTTAGCCGAATGCGGGAAATCCATAGCCCGGGAATATCGTTAAACGTACATCGAAAACAGCTTTAAAAAATATTAATAAACTGATAGAAAGCGTCGCGCCACGCGGAAAAATAATCAACGCTAATTGAAGCGGTGTGGCTGCAATGATGCGGAAAAACAATGCAACCGATGCACGCGTGTACATTTCGTGTGTACGGTGGAGCGTGCGTGGCATCGATTAAAAATTAATCAGCCCAATTACACAAGCTTTTTCCGTGGCGGCCCGCGTGTGCACCGGCGTTCGTTATTGTAATTGAATCTCGAAAAATTCAATGCATTGAATATCATTGTCCGTAGTGCAAATCAAACTTTATACGCACCAGATTTATGACATTTATGATATCATTATTATTACACATTTTCATTATTGCTCGCGACTGAATGCCCCTATATTCGTGGGCGTGCATTGTATGGGGCAAATTGAATAGAAAATAAGCGAACGAAATAAAAGAAGAAGAAAGATACACAGAACACGGGGGTGGGGCATAATAAAATACGACCAGTCCTCCAACCATCGTCCGCATATTATATTATACATAACGAGCAAATAATGCGTCGAAATTTTCAATTTAATTCGCATCTCTGCTACCCAACCCCCTCGCTCTCACACTATCTCGTTCTGTCTCTCGCTCTCGTCTTTACAACTAATTTGCCGAAATGGTGTACGCAATCAGCGTCCAGTGCTACCCCTCCCCATTGCTTTTCTCTCTGTAACTTTTTCCCATTTAATTAGCAGAATTACGTCACCAGCCAGAGTTCTCTGGATGAGCTTTTCCATTATTTTTAGTCGCCGATGCATCTCATTCCCAAGACTCCGTACTTCATTTTCCCTTTTATTTCAACTCGTTAATCTTCTATAATTAAATAGAGGAAGCTGTACACGATCGTCAGCGAAATATGACGACCCGTTACGTAGGATCACAGATTAGGGCAAGAAATGCATGGCTGTAACCAACCTTGTGTGCCACGTGTCGCACGATCGGCAGAAACAACTGTTAAAACCAAATGTCGATCTCGTCAGGGGTTGGTGTTTATGTCAGGGTCGTAATAGACCTTTCTGAAACAGTGGACGTCATGAGGAATGGGTCGCACGTGGGGTAATTTGGAATACAGAAGTTCCCCGAGGCTAAAGGTACAATTAAAAATGGCCACCCGATCCGCTGACGATTCTCAGGTAATAGCCAAGGTTGACGTGGACAGGATCTAGCGATCGAACAATTTTATTTGTTAAATTACGCTCAATTAATGATTAATCTGTTCGTTAACGGCAAACACAGGCGTAATTGCAAATTACAAATTAACTTAGTCGACGGGCTTACGGTGCGCGTACACAGCAGACGTAATTCGAAATTAATTACTATATGATCCGTGATTTAAATTTATAATCCTATTCGGTCGCCATTGTAATCTCTGAGTTATTACCGTTTACTGTACCAATTTCTGATCGAACCGCCGCGTCGACATTAATATATTAATCTTTTGTTCGCACGGGCGCACATAACGATAAAATTAGACATTTCCTTGCGACGAAACTATTGCCGTCCATCAAACGTGAAAGTCCATTAGATTTCACTGTATACGCGTATGCGATATCGATCATTAATTTAATCGCAGTCGCGCAGAAAACGCGAGTAATTATTGTCTGAATTTGTATACATTCTTGGATACTAAATATTGTTAATAACAATCATTTCTCGCACGTGCAAAATCAACAAGCAATATGTAATTTATAAAAACTGCGATTGAATATTATTTTACATTTCTTGAAGAACTGACCGCAAGGAATCCCTAATAACAATAGGCTCTTATTTTCCAGACAAAAAAATCGCAATAGTCGAACACCACAGTTATGAAACTCTGTTATACCTCTGTTATAAAACAACAACCATGGGAATTTGTTTTCACTGTAGCAAAACGTTACAAAAGGGAGAAAAAGGTAAAGAGAGATACAGACTAGTGACTGTAATACATCAAAGTACACCAACCGCTCGAAAAATCTGGTGAAAAAAATAAAAAGGAACAGAAGGGAAAGAAATTATTTTCGAATATCCGATCCTCGACGGTGCGTCGGATAAATCGATAGAGTACCAGCAAACGTCGCGCAACGAATCGGAACAAAGTCATGGACCCGTGTCATTTTTTACCCTCGACCAACCACGTAGACAGTTGATTCCATGCATGTGCGAGTGGTGTTCTACAAGTAATGATTACCAGATTACCAGAATTTCCCATGTGCCGGGTCCAACGTGTATCTCATCAGTCCGCCGCGAAACTTCTCTTTCGGGGATCGATAACGATGGGCGGATGAGAAATGAACGAGATCGAGTGCGATCCCGTGTTACCTAAAGCCATTCCGGGAATCGTTTGTTCGTGGAATTAACATATAAATTAGGCCTCGACTGACGTCGTGTGCAACCCTCTCCCCGTCTTCGTGTCATGTCCCCACGGTGGACGGATTTTCAATTATTTCTCGCATCTTCGCGTCATCGGTTGCTTCGTGTAATCAGACGGGTCAGGCGCTTACAGCCAGCGGCTATAGTGTACAGTGAAATTGGTATTTTAAATGAAAAAATGGCCGCAATTTGTATCGAATTTGTGTTATTTATTGTGACACGGGTGTGGGATAAAATTGATCGATTGCCATAAATCTCGTGCGTCTCGGGGGAGGGAATAAAACGGAAGAAGATTAAATGTTCATTAATTGGTAGCAAGGCTTTCATTTTTCACCTCGACTACCGCTGTTTTTCTTTCGTGGATTTTTATATCCCGGGCATGGGGGAACCGTGAACTGAAAGATATTAAAAACTCGTCCTCCTTTTTCATTTCTCCAGTTGCAACAAAATATTTATTTTACTTTCAAAATGACGCGATACCCGACCGTGTTTATTCTTATTTCAATATTTAATTATTAGATGAAATTCACCCTGCAAATTTTCCACCCTGTTATACATCAGTTAACCGGGAGCAAAATATTTTTTACCAACATTGCAACCTTAATCCAGAATTAATTACATACCGTGTTTAAGCATCAAGCAACAGGCAATGTTTTTGTTTCGCCGGCGAAACGTCGGGACGCAAATGTGGCTGAATATTTCAGCAACGACGCGGGACAAAGAACTTAATGGTAGGTTTTGTTGCAACGACACCACGGAACATTAAGATATATATATCTTTGTCCCCCGCTTCAAAGAGGCCGCTGCATGTAAATCTTTCTATTGTGTCTAATCAGATTATTCGTCGATGTTTCGTAACCTTTGATTCTGACGGCCGGCCTGTCGATTCGGAAACATCGTGCATGAATTACACACCGTTGCGATTTCACGTTCTATCTTTCTCTTTCCATTTCCCTCTTTTTTTGATATATGTATTTTATGAACCCCCTTTGTAGCTTTATAACCGCATTCGCGTTCGCCGCCGACCGTGATTTAATATGGAAATGCCCGAACATGCCATAAAACTGATCTTCTATTACCGCCGCGATTTCACTCTCGTTTTTGATGCTATGTATAAAACTGGAAATAATGCAGCTCGCCGGCCGGAACGTTCTATCGAACGGGGCTCCCTCTTTTCCCACCGCTTGTAAAAAATGAGGAAGAAAATGCGCCGGGGCTTTTTCATTCGTATCTATTCCCTCCGCGGCACAGGCGCCAATGAAATTCTAATTAACCGCGTTACTTCGAATTAATACAGCTCACTCTGCTTTTTTTTGTTAATTTTTCGTTCAACTTCCTCGGCCGTTTGTCGCGATTATGAGAATTTACATTGAATTTCTCCAACGCCATACGATGGTTTCTTCTTCTTTTTTTTGTTTCCTCCGACGCGTGGAACCCGTCGCTGTTTACGACGGGGAAGTTTGACACGAACTTTTTCCGAGTTAAAAATTAAAACCGCAGTACCTTTTGTACTAAGAAGTTCGTACAGTTTCAATGCAGGCTCGCTCAGCTTTGCCTCCTTGCATAGAATATGTATGGTACTTAATATTAAGCAATACAAACGATCGAGTATTCCAACGAAGATCCAGATCAATTTCGCTAGCGAATTTTCGTAAATCGCCGCGGCACGAATATATCCCTTACGTTCCCCCTATTACGTCCAGTGCAGAGTTTGACGTACGCCGACGAACCGTCACTTCATTTAGCCTGACCAGCCATCAATAGATAGTGTGTAACGAACGTGTAACGCAAAGTTTCCATCATGTTGCACAAAGCACACGCGTGTATGCGGAACCACCGTTGCGGTAAAGCAGTGCGGTTCGTATCCCTATATGTCATATTAGCCTAAAAGGTTAACCCCGACTGTTTTACGAGGTCTGCGCCACCACCTGCTCATCGATAAATAAATTCTCCTGATTGCCCGGTTAATTGTAAATAACAATTCCACGACGATATTATACGAGTGCGACCAAACGATGTATAATTAAAAGTCGAGTATCGATAATTTTCGAGGCGGATGATCACTTTGGCTAACCATTCAAATTTACTTCAAACGGGTTGAGAGCAATAACTTTGGCGAAAATTCGAGGCGAATCGAAATTGTTCTAAGTTGATTACGTATCGTTAGTTGACACAATGACGAATTGTCGAGTGCCACGATCGAACGTGAAAATAAGACATTTCAAACCAATAAAAATTCCGGCGTTCGAAAATTTAAGCTACGAAAGTTTACAGAATGAAATCCCACGACTTTCTGTACAGGTACAGTGCACTTGTCTAACTAATTGTGAGTAAGTATTGACAACATCGAAATCGAAATTGGTTGCGTCCCGTACCACGTGCTCCGCACTTTTGAGCCGAACACGAACCTTCGCCGAAGCAGCTGTTTCCAATTGCAGCAATAATCGAACGCAAATTTCGAAAATACCTGGGCGTCGTGAGTCGATCGGTTCATATTCTCCTGTATGTCGTACGCGACGATACGTATTTGTGGTGCGGGCCACTCGGCGAATTCTCGTAACAAGGTTACACCGCGAGACGATGGACTTGTGAAACGCGCAACGATGAAATATATACGAATACTTTTTAGTAGCTCAATTCATTCACCGTTTTTATAGCCGGCCGGGGAAATGAAATTTTGAATACATCCAATTTACGTTTTTAGAGCTATCGCGTCGCGATAAGATCGATCGCGTTCGCTGGCCGGAATCGGCGTATGAAAATTTTTACGTTCTATCGGCTTTGTTGCCGCTTTCTTTCGAAACTATACTTCACCAACGGGATTAATTTTATTTTTTTGTTTTTTTCTTCCCCTTCCCCCTTCCCTCGAATCGATGGCGGGGAAGTCGATTTTCATTTATCCCATAAATTTCATATCCACCCTTTACCGTCAGAGCTTTGAAAGTTCATCGAATTCGATATACATAATATGTAACTCGCGTATCTACCGTTTCTCTGACAAGTGTGGTCCGGCGAAAAAAAAGAAGATAACACGTCGAATATATATTTTTTCCTTTCCCTGGCATTCGTCGCCAGGTAACGTCTCATTAACGGCGCATTGGTTTATCAGCGTTTGACAAACAAGTGCCTTAATGAACGCTGCTGTTGCGCCCCTTATTCCGTCGTGTGTCCTAATTTAGAAGGTATGGTACGTTCTACGCACGGGCACTCTGTTGGTCAATTCGTAAATTCAATCCTTACGTCACCGCACAGTGCCCCGTATCATTGTGAATAAAAAATAAGCCACAAAAATTAAAACAATTACCATTACACTACCCTACACTAAGAACATCTTTGGCAGCTCTTTTACAAAAATGCTATATAACACCCAACAGTCAGTGCCCTTACGGAAGGCCAACGGAATAAGTCACGAGACATCGGCTGGCCCCGCGGTGTCGTCATTAATACGCGATATATGTACATACATACATATTCTCAGGGAAAATGTGCGTGATTTGGTGGCAGAGGTGCGGTGTCAGTGGGTGCGGACACACGGAATCGATGGAGCGCGGAATCGGTCGCGGAGTACCGACCAATTAGTCGGCCGATGATTGGCGCGTGTAAACCGAAACGATGACGTCGCTGGCGAACCAACGACCGACGCCCTCGCCGTTCGTAAACCGGCCGGGACCGTTCTGCTACCTATCTGGTCTCTCTACCTGCCGACACTACACCCACGCGAATCCATATAAACGCGTGCATACGCGCACACGGCCCCGCATAGGCACACCTACATACATGCACATACATATGTGCATAGGATAGAAGAGAAGTACGCGCACCCAACATACGAGCACACTTGGGCCACCATCACGAGCATCGTCAAATATCCGTGTGGACGGTTACAGGCCGGACTAATGGAATTGATTAAAATGTGTTCGATCAACCGAACCGCGGGCCCACCCCCGACCATCCACCTAGCGTGTTCACCTACCACCCACCTCCATGCACATCGCCTCCATCTCTCTACGCCACACTGATCCACCCTGCTCCTCCTCCCTGTCCTCTGGCAGCCGAGGCTGACCCCTAGAACCAGCGGGGCGCAATCGAATATTTGCGTTTAGGTAGGCACGTCGACGCGGAAAATGCTATCTTTGTCAATTAATTCAACCTGTTGTCGCTCGTCGCCTCTGCGGACTCGCACGCTCGCTCTCTGTGCTATGGCCTGCTTGTTCGCCTCTGTCACGACGATCGGGCAAAATTGGCGGTTTTGCGGTCACCAGCAGGACGGGAAAGGACGGCGCCTGGGAAATTTGTTTTTCACCGGACTGCCCTCGATGTTTTCTATATTTCTCGCAAACTTTCATTCGTTCGATGTGCCTCGGCTATTGCCGCGGCGGAATTTACCGATTACGTATCTTGGATCGGGGATCGGGCGTTTTTTTATTATCGATTTAAGTATTATCGAAGGAAATGATTGCAGAGCTTTTTAAGGACGGCGCACACATAAATAGCACAGAAAGCATTGAGAAAGCATCATTTGTAGAAATAATCCAGAATTTGAGGACCTTCAAATTCTTCGCTCCATTGAGCAATTAATCCTGTAAAATAGACAACATTTCCTATAAGCCTATTTATGATAATCATATTTCGAAGCCGTTCTCTTCTCCAAGCTATCTGATTATCATTAAAATCCGCATTAACCCTATCCACCCCCATCAATCACGACCTCGTACTTCCAGTGCCTCGCAAAATGTGCATCGAACGGGTAACCACGATTATCCTAAGGCGGACAGTAGCGGCGAGTAATCAGAGCTGTGTAACCAACGAAAGGCCAGCCCACATGCACGCGTGGATACGTGTACACAGAAATAGGGGCGCGGAGGGGGTCGAACAGGAACGAAGGAGGTGAAAAATAAGCGAATAAATAAAACAGATGTCTCCGTGGCAGGCCTTAGCGACTGTCCCTAATGAACTGGTCTCTCTCGTCTCTCTCCGTCCGACACGACAACCCACTGTTCACCTTCGTTCGCAGCTGTTCCTGGACAGTACTCGACCGGTCTTCATTATACTCGCCCCTCTGTCGTTAATTGCGCACGCACCTACGTAAGCATGGCGCCGCGTCGTACCACAGCGAATTAACCCGATATCGCGTGGACTCTCGCGTCCTCGATAAATTTATGGTTATTCCGCATGCGTTGCCAACAGCTCGCTCAGGGCTCGCGTCCTGTCGACACGATGTTCCCTACTTTCGCGATACCGAAGAATTATCTATCGAAGGAATCGGGCGGCGGCGTGACACGACCAGATCACCTGGCTGCGCTCTCTCGCGCCGTCGGTTCTACACCTGAATTTTAAGAGCCCGATGCGGCGCGCGAGATCGCGAGGAAAGAGCGGAATTGGATGGTGAGAAGTTCGGGATCGAGGGTGCATTAATTAACGAGGGTGATCAGGGGTGCGCAGTATTAGAAAATATGCGCAATAGCGGCAGGGGCGGGAGATATTTTCAGACGGCGAATATTGCAGTGAAAGTATATTTTGGGATTATTGGTACATTTTTTTTGTTTCTTAATGCGACTATGCCATATACACGGTGTACGTATAATTCTACTCCCGCCGCACCAATAATTCATTCGACCAAGCAACCCTTTCACCCCAATTCTCTCGCCTTAAAATACTCAACGATCCGCCGTCCACGTTCCTATACCCGAAACACCTGTACACCTCGATGGAAATGCACGAAAAGAACCCCTCGTCCCTTACCGTCGGCAGCATCGTTTTTCACGATGAAACAACTAGCACAGTATTTGCATACAAACGCGCACATAACATCATCGAACCACTAATCAGCGATCCAAGCGAAAAAGCCGCGATTCCTCGCGTTTCACGCGTCGTAGATCCTGAACGACGCGACGCGACGTTCAACGGTCGACGCTAATATCGCGCGACACACTGTAACAGAGAATCGTCGGTGATCGAACGATTTATCTCGTCCGCGAGTAAGAAAGAACTGAAGATCGAATGGAACACGACTGTTTGAACGATCGGTCGCCACGTTGACGAGGATACAGGGCTTGCGGGTCGAGGCGCGCAGATTACAAATCGTCGCGAAGTATCCAGTTCCAACCTGTTACGGACGTTGAAAAATCTGGCAGGTACTCGCGAGCTCGTAGGAATTTCCTATCAATTAGGGACAGGTTTCCACGGTACGCCGGCGTTGGAGGACTCCTTCCTCTCCACCCCCCCACGACCCCCCTTTTATCCTCGCTCCATTGGCCACTCTGCTCGTCTTATCCGCGTTTTCTCTTGTGTTTCTCTCATTTGTACAGTTAGCCGCTTAAACAGTTCCACAGCCATGAATAAAAGCGTTCATCGTCGCGCGGTCATTATTCTTATTTACGTTCCCACGGACACGTAACTTTTATCGGGGCGAATTAATTTACCGTTGGAAAACGGCCGACCCGGCTGCTAATAAAAGAACGCCGACGGTTTAACCGCGAATTCATTTCCAACTGTGTCACCGGCGAACATGGCGCGGGCTCGATTTATGGAAATTGATTTTCCCGATGGCAGAGCGGTCGGCGATCGTAAGGATACAGGAAGTTTTCTTAACGAAGTACGCAAGGCTCGTGAGATGATCGTGGAACGGCTTGGATGGTAGATTTCCTGGGTGGTAGGAAGAGTCGGAAGATTTTATGGCGTTTTGTTGGCTGGGTTGTAAGTTTAGGTCTTATCGGTAGATTAGATCTTGGAATTTTTTTTCCAGTAATAGCCGCTTGTCGTGTTCGACGATTTTTCTCGTTTATTTGAACCGGCTACTTCAGTACAGCGCGGCGATAAAATCATTTTTAGATAAACGGGAATGACAAGTATCTCAAGGTGGAGGGTATGGAAATATTTAATTGAATATTAGGGTTTACAGGTGGTATAAATTACTAAATACTGAAATTAGAGAAGCAATTTGTCTTTGGTTCTAACTGCGAAGAGTTTGGGGGCTATTTTAATAGGCTTCGATAAAATTCATCGTTACTTACTATCCACACAGTTGTGCCTTCGAGGTGAAAACTTATATCTGTCGATATAGAAGGTGATATAAAAGTGCAACAATATTGACCCATTGGTTTTTCTCGATGATTAACAAGTTCTTATTACATGCACCTTATTATATTACGTAGATTAAGCTAGCCGCAGTTACATATCGTAGACGTAGCAACGCTCCTCGCCGCTGTGCCACTACGCGAGTAGCGGATTTGCAATTCGGATACGTCGTTATTTTTCGCGGCACAGTTTTACAGCGCGGTCCAGCAGCTGCATTGGTACAATTTAATTATTCGCCCCCTCTCTTTATCCGCCCCCCTGTGTCCACATATTGCTCTGTCCTCTTCGGTCCATGAAATCTGCGTGCTCGTATAAATTTATTCGAGGTAGCGAAACGTTGGCAAAGGGACGAACGGACAACGATAACGTTCACCAATGTTCCGCGCGAAAGAGACAAAAAATAGAGGTATCGGGGCAAGGGGTAAAAAAAAATACGGTAACGAACAAAAAAAATGTGGTATTTACGTAGTAACAAGACGGTCGGCGGATGATTTTTCGTAAAAGGTCTACATCAAAGTGTACACCGGTTGGCGCAGGGCCGCGACGATGTCCCAGAAGAGCCGTACACACACGCCATTTTACGGTGTCCCCTTCGCGACTGAAACGCTTCGTATCTAATTGGCCTTTAATTGGCCGAATGTAAATTATACATTAATGCCCCTTTAACATTAAGCGGACGGAATGAACGTATATACGTTTCACCGGCGCAGCGACGACCCAGCGGGAGCTGCGGGCTGGATTTTTTGAAAAGCCCTCGTAAATGCCGCGCGCGCGGTTCACTACCTTTTGATAGTTCCCCCTGACGTTCGTTCGCCTCTCTTTTTGATCGTAATTGCGGACCGTCCAACCGCTTAAGATTTACGCTTCCAATTAGCTATACTTTATGCTCATAATGAATTTACATTCGTCTCCGGGTATAAATTAATCATGACCGAGGCTTATTCGCGGGGCGTTCAACGACTTCAGTCCAACCTGTACGAGCGTACGGCGCTTATATGTATTGGTCCGGATTTTTTTTATCGTTCCTTTCAATTCTCCCATTTTTTCTGTCCTTTTCGCAACCAACTGTCGCAACGTTCCAGCCAGGCGGGGTTTGTTTCCTTATTCGTGTAATTATTTACTTAGAAAACGATCTTGAAAGATTGTTACTATAGGAGTGCAAAGAGGTGGTTTATTGAAACGATAATTGAAACCGTTCGAAATAATCGAGGTGTAATATAGTAGATCGCTTGCAACTGTCCCCGTTCGACGTTGCTAAATGCCAAGGTTACAAATTTCCAGTGCGCCGAATTATATCCGGTCGGCCGTAAGCTACGCGGACAAGAGATGATTTTCGTATTTGGATCCGGTCCAAGGCGAAAGGGGACGCGACGTGGCCGTCTAATGTGCTTTTTCGAATAAAGCTACTTACACGAACGACGGAAATATAAATGGCCGTTATGTATGAACGAAGGGAGGGAAAAGAGTCACGATGTTGGAACGACTCGCCGCGCCGTTTCGAAGACACTTTGCGTCGCGATTTACGCGACGAAAAAGTGGCTGTTACGTCGCGAATTCGGACGCATCGATTTCACTCTGGGGACGATTGTGAAATACCGGGGGAAATTATTCTTGAAAGTATTATAAATATTCTTAACCGTGTCTGGTATGGAATGAACGAACACCGAGGGTGGCTTTTCCAGATTCAAATTTTGGCCCCTTTTTTTTCGTCGACTATTGGATATAATTTTCGGAGTATAATTACGGAGGAATTTTTAGCAAGCAATATCGCGCATACAAATTCTTGACAAGTGAGGGGAATGAAAAGATAAAGATTTTCATCCGACTCTGTATCCTAATTTTTTTCTCGAAAATTTTTTCTTCTGCCGAAGATTACCGTTCGACTCAAAGATGAAGGGGGTAAGCGAAGTCGAAGAGGGGCAAATATTTGCCGAGTCTTTTACTTCGTTGAATCGCTCGATTTCGCTCGAAGACAGAACGGTGAATCGTTCTCGGCGATGAATCGAAACAAAAAGACACCTTTCAATGGATTATTTGTATCTATGGGAATGAAAGCGACCAGTGAATACGCAGTAGCGGACGATTCAGGCCCTGTTGCGTTAATTATCATGCTACCAAGTCACGTTTCCATTTTTCCTCCGTATACTCAATGAGCCGGGGGTAGGACGGAAAAGAAAATGAACGAAGAAGGCAGGCTCAATGCGCTAATTCAAATTATAATTACCCTCATGATGGGATAATAGCCTTATTGATGACGCTTAATAGTAAATCGCATAAAACTCCTTTCAAAACCCGCTATTGAAAGAAAAGTATCCCCCATTCATCACCATTAATGGACTTTATTATTAAGCGCCAAAATATAACATACACGCAAATGAAAATAACGCTGTCGCTCCCAATAGTTAATAGCGACTCTCGTCCGACGCTTATCGTTGATTCGAAACACAACAAATATATATTTCTAACGCAACGAGGCACCGATAGATATCTCTATCGGCAGAAAATCAGCGTGTTGAAAAAAATTAAAGTCCAGTCCAAAGTGACCGCGTCGATTTTTATTCGGTAAATTACTATTCAAATCTCGATGCCATTGCTGGTACAACTATACCTTTCGAAATTAATTTTTCCTTCTAGTTTCGTGTCTTGTCTTCCACCCTTGCACCCAAACCTCGTCCGTTTCGAAAGATCGACTCGTCGATTGTGTGTCAACTTCGACACGGTAATCGACAGGATCGGTGCGAACAGAGCTTAATAGACAGGACGTATGACTGATTAGTAATTATTTGTGTCACGATCGAGTGCAGGATAATGATACAGTTAATAATGTCGCGAAACAGACGTTCCGCTCTGTCTGTACGGCACCGAAACCCCAGGAGTATTAAACCTCACAGACACGCCGCGGACGAAAGGGTTGAACCGAATAGGAGAGAAAGACCGATGTATAGGTGCATGTAGAACTCTCGTGTCGGTGTCGCCGTTTGCGAGTGCACAAAGTGCATCAGCAGATTTATCGATGGTTATCCATGCACGGTTCGTTTAGCGGTAAGTAGGAAGCTGGCTCTCGCGACACGAACCATTTAAGCGAGATCCGAGAGTTGCATAATGATTGTTTCTTTATGGCCAATTAAATTTCGAAGCAGTCGCGTATTCCGCGCGCCTTTTTGCGCTCTCGTTTGACGGGACGAAATAATTAATGCTACTTTATAGCTGTCATTCTATCTTTGACGTCGGAGAGCAATCGTTAGATCGTTTTATTTCCTTTTTTTCAATTTTTTTTTTTTCGAAAGAACCTTTCTCGGAGATTTACCGTCTGAATGTTTTTTTTCTCCTCTTCTTCATTTCTCGTTTTATTTCTCCTGATTGTTGCCCCGATTGGAACCGAATGGTTTGATACGATGGTTTCGCATTTGCAAAACTTAAGTCGTGCACTGCACCTCAATCGTCGACGTATGTAGACAGTGGGATCGAAAATGGAGGGGATATTTGCGACAAATTCGACTTGAGGGCCATTTCTATCGTTTGCGTACAACGAAGCCAGTCTCTCCTCGGTATTCGGGCTGGTTGATACGATTCGGTAAACAGGGGCGACAATGTCGATTGTCGTCGGTTTCGTCGCGTGCGCTTCCGTTTCTTTGCAGTCTCATGGCCTGTTCGTTCGTACGTACACCGACGCGAAAATAGTTTTGCGTGATCTAGTTTAGTTAATTGAATCGGTTGAAGCTTTTTGCGCAGAATTCCATGGGAGTCTTGCCTAATATTACTACTAATGCTGCGTGGAATATTGATTGCTCGAAATAGGAATAGTGAAGTGTAAACATTTGGATTTAAGTGTGCGTCGTTTTCAACTGTATACGTGTGCCTTCGAGGAACGTTTACGGCAACGTGGAATTTCTTTTACACGGTATACGTAATAAATATTTCTAATCTCTCGCTTACCGAATATGTACATATAACCTGCTCAGCGGCAGGAAATATTTATAGAAACGTTCTCCATTTTGTTTCAGACCCAGGCCCAGAATCACGAATAGCAATATTGGTGAGTGAAAAATTTAATAACTTTACTTTAACTTCCTTCAAGATGAATTATTTAAAAATACATTTATGTCGAAGGAATTTTCGAAAACACTGTCCCAAGGCAAGTGTCGTAGTCGAAAGCGTGTTTCCTCGATCGATAGCGAATGGTAAACCGTTCTAGTTAAGACAATTGCAAGCACCGAGGTTTCGATTCTATCACTCGGAAAAGTTTCACGAGGTTGCTTCCAAGAGACGCCTAGTTGATAAAGGAAATTTATGCGTAAGATAAGAAGGTTCTGTTCTATTTCGTTGTACGCTTGAAACCAGTCAAATCGACCGCTTGATATCGAGTGTACGTGTTTCCACGATACGATCATCGTGAATTATTGCTGGGTCGTGGTGCCTTGTCACCGGGACCCTGACTTTACCTCTTTTTCTGTGCGGTTATCCTCGACCTTGAGGGAAGGAGGATGCAAGACGACGCGTCCTGGTACTACGTTCTTCAAGTATGTACAATCTCGTGTAATCTTACTCTCATTTCATTTGTATTCGCAATCTCATAATTCTCCATTTCAAGTTGCAAATTTTTAATGATAAGATAACCATATTTTGTTTTTATTTAAAAATTAAATCGATGATAAGGATTTAAAGCCAGTTTGTTAATAATTCTTATTTTGCCAACCATTCCGTTTGCCTTGTGTTGTTGCATTAATATATTTTGGATTTATTTTATTATTTTAACCATTATTATTATATATTGTAGATCCTAATAGATTACTCTGCAAATTGCTTTTTCTTTACGAACTATACAGATACATATTTATCTTCAACTTACTAGCAAAGTGGAACTTTGTCGGTTTTCTAGTGGATGCTATGAATCGCTGGACAATTTATGCAACAGCCAACTACTGCGTGTTGCGTATTATGTTTGCGACACTTCGGAAGCAATAAATTTTAGCGATAGGGGTAGAACGGCCAGCTTTCTCTTTATTATGAATCGCCAACTTGCAACAGTTATTTCGCGCAAGTGTTATCAATACCGCACCTCAAGCCCTGTGTATAAATTGCATTCTCTAATTTAATAACAGTTGCTACACAAATTTCATTACACACGGACAGTAATCAGAGCATAACCATTATGATAATTTATTACAGTCTTACACATACGTGCTTATTTTCTATCGCCTCCGTACAAAGGAAACGGACACTTGCTTAAACACCGTAGCCTCATGAATATGCCTTAATTTAATACACGGAGTGATCACTGACCTTAGGTTAAAAGTTCTTTTCATTCTGTTACACGTTATTAGACTACTTATCGCTACCGATTCGATAATAGTAAAAATAGGACGTTCCCGTCGAACAGGAATATTTTTATACTCGATAAGATAGCTATGGTTCGCTATAGACCTCAATGTACAAGATAACGTTATCTCCTATTACAAAATGAAATATCTCTTTTGACAAATGTTAAAACAAACATCTATATATACTACATCTAGCGAATTGAAAGCAGCACAATTTTTAATAACACACAAAATACACGTGCTCCATTCGTCGAATTATAAATTCCCGTTGCTCTGGGAATCGTTTGTTGTAAAGCTGGCTCGTTAAATTACTTCGACCAGACTAATCAACCGGATTATATAAGATAGGTAGATAGACACAAAATAAATAATCGGGGAGAGAAAAATCTCGAAGCCATTCAACGGAGTTAGACGCGCGGAATTCCGGTACGAGTCTCTCGAATCGTAGCTTTCGAATGCCAACGAGAATCAAGAGGCCATCGACGGCCGGGGCTCATTTTCATAAATTATATTAATTCGCCACGCCGGGGGCAACCGGTTGATTGGGTGACACGCACTACGATCATCAGTGTTGCTCGCCTCTTCCTTCATTCGTTCGGCCGTTCCTACTTCCCTCTTTCTCGTTCCCTGAAAATTCCTTTGGTGCCAATGCGGGGGTCAAGTTTTTATGGGATCGTTAAAATTGTGATATACGGGGTGTCAGCGGTATCGTGATTATTACAAGTGGCCTAATCGGCGCAGAGGCGTTAATTAAGAGCGACGCGTTCCCCGCGAATTCCTTGCTGAGACACCCTCTTACATATTAATGTGGAATTTTATTTTGCTTCGGTGTGTCGGCAATTATCGGACGGTCGTTATAGAATAGATGATGTACGATTCGTCTTGGATAAATGAATAATATTTGATATAATACGGTATCTTGTAATTTTCACGAAGCTTCTCAGGATACCTTTAATAATCAGAGATTTTGGGCATGTCCCACGTAGAATTTCCAGGAACCATTGGATCATTTTAAAATTTTATACTGCTATGAAAATCGAAAGAGTGGCATATGTATGCAAAAAGAATGTAAAAAGAACAGTTATGTCGGTCTGGAATTGCGTATGGGTATTATTGATTCCAATTAACTGAATATGTATGTGTATTTTCTACTGGAAATTATATGTTCAATTAATCTCTTGACGTATATACCACTGATATTAATGCACTCTATTTCTGTGTACAAAGAATATTTAATCTGCCAGTTGCAATAATAATAACAATGGTAATAAAATTCAAAATAGTTTCAGTACGCGTATTGAGAAAAGGGCTGACGTTTGTCTTAATTATCAGTGAAACATAATTGGAATAAAAGCGATTATCTCCGCGGAGAAACGTTTCTGGGCCCGTGATCCCGTCATTTAATATACGGCCGACAGCGTAAGTGCCTTGTAACAAGGCGGCGCGACGCGACGCCTGTTCGTCGTGTAGAGCGAACGCTAACTTAATTTGCCCCGTTTTATCGTCCCTCCGCGTCGGATAAATAACGCGAAAAATCGACGATAGTTTGTCCATTCGGAAGTTCGTTCCCGGGCTGCTACGAAAATTAATTAACTCGCGGCGGGATGCGTTTCCTACGTAATTATCATTTCGTTGACTCGCGGACTCGCGAAATTACGATGATAATGCTGTTCCGCATGACGAACCAAAAATAAACTTGCCATGCTCGTTTTAATTTGGTCTCGAATGGTACTTGTATCTAGCATTTGACTATTTTAAAAGCAACAAGTGTCGAAGCATTGAAAAATCTAACAGTAAGGCGGAAATTTACAAGCAATAAATAGCGAAATTCAAAGGTTACCGAACAAGCTTCTCTAACCACGGCTGTTTCACTGCAGTTTCTGAAAAGAAATTAATTGATATTGGACAGATCGCACGCCTGTTTCGTTCTCTGAAGCGATTCTTCGACGTACGTACTTACATATACGTATGTTCACAATCCATGCGGTGGACACAGTGACGCATATATACGTCGAAGAACGCGGCGCGAATCGTTCGTCTTTCAAAGGGAGCTCTCGACTCCCTTTCCTCGGTTTTTTCGACGCGCTTCTGTCGGACCGAAGGTGGCTACGTCGGTATAATGGTGGGAGGTAACGATTTTTATTTCACATCGCGAGAAACCAGTTTGTAAATAATGTAAATCCATAGAAAACGACCATCTGGAATCTCCACGGGCCCCCGCGCGGGTCTTTAAAAGTGGAATGGCTGGTGGGAGATCCACGAACGATGGTAGAAGGACACAGAAAGAAGAAGAAGAAAATGAAGAAGAAGGAACTCGCGATCGCAACTGTGGGAATTCTGCGTGTATGAAACGTTGAATCATTTCTGAAAAGCGTTTCATGGTATCTCAGAGAACGTTTCGCCGGAGCATGAAGCAGAAAATCCATGGTTTATTCCACGTTTTCGAACTACTCGAAATTGTTCCAATTTTGCTGACTGAAATTTTTTTCTGCAAAATCCCTTTGGCGCGTTTTCCGTTTTTACGGAGGAGCGACGAAAATTTCGTCCACTCTTGCCGGTTGAAAGCACCCTGGCCAGAACGATCAAATGAGCCACTTTGGTCATTAAACATGCGATTCACAGACAAGTAACTCCGGGACGAAGTCTCGTTTCGCGTGGCACCGCTCTTGACGAATCGCGAAAATGATAAATTCATTAAACGAAAAGGTAAATGTAAATTGGCGTGCGTAACGGATGCTGATGGAAGGGGAATACTGGCAACGAGCATCTACCTGATTGAAAAAGGTGCCTAGTAATGAAATATAATACATGAATAAGCTTGACCCTCTTTTTTCGAATATCTACATGCATATGCTAATATGGCGAATGTTCAAGGAATAAAATAACTAGCATAATAAATATCTAGCACTTGCCGTCGTTAATGGCAATCCGTGTGAGAATATCCAGGACTTTGTTCTGATATACAAAGTCATAACATTACTTCGTAAAATTATTTTTATTTTGTATATACAGAGTATTCCGTCTTAATGGTATCCACCATTTTCAATTTTAATTTGGTTTAATTCTTTATTATCAATTTTATGGCACAAATATGAATTACATTCTTGAAAATTAGCATTATCTGTCGACCTAAAGTATTAAAAGAAAACGGGCAATGAAAAAACTTAAAAAATCGCCTTTAAATTCTTCAAATATTTCTTTTCAATTCGCAAAAAATTACAGAAAATTCTTGTCAAATAACATTAGTTATAACTGACGAAGTCTTAAAACAATTTACAACCTGTTACATCCCAGCGAGAAAAAATCCTATTAAAAGTACCACATTTTCCCAAGCTCCTTATCACCGAATACCCTCCACCATCTTCAACCCTTTAATTCGCCCCTTTAATTCGCCAACGAGCAAACCCAATCATTCCTACACCATCGCCCCTAGAGATAAAATATTGCTTCGATTATGAAACACGCAAGATCCAACCGATTCTGAGTCACGATTTGCCCGATCCCAGAAGTAGAATAATCCAGAGGGTGTCCGTGGCCGGAACCCAGAGGATTTTCATCCTTCGTGGCGGCGAAAAGACCGGTTTCTTTCGTCGTGTCGGCGCACGACACCATTGTACATAACCGTTCCTGCTTCTCTTCATCTGGTTCGACGATATCCTGCCCCTTACCTCCTTACCTTGTGCTCGCCTCGAGCTCTCTCTATTTGCTCTGCTTTCCGTTAACGGAAGTTTCGTGAGAAGGAGAAAGATCACTGGACAAGTAAAAGGGAGAGGGAGGACAGAGAGGCAGGGGGTGTTTGGTCTAGAAAGAAGGTGGAGAGGAAAGAGAAGAGTGGCTCTCGACACGATCGCAAGATTATAGCTACACCCACGCCAGGAGATAAT
Organism: Nomada ferruginata; assembly: GCA_963583965.1. Taxonomy (NCBI): domain Eukaryota; kingdom Metazoa; phylum Arthropoda; class Insecta; order Hymenoptera; family Apidae; genus Nomada; species Nomada ferruginata. Next base: position 6,942,063 of record OY757214.1, on the reverse strand, counting down.
AGATAGTAATTGCAGGGTTGTCCGGGTTCGGCTTGGAATCGGCTCGACAGATCGATCGCCCCCACGAAAAAGGAGGGAGATAATGATGCGGCCAAAGAAGAAATCGTTCTCACATTATTTTCTCGCGGCGGTGCAAGCAACGCCGTTATTATTATTATTGTTATTATTATTATTAATATTATTATTATTATTATACATATGCACGTGTACGTGGCCGGGGATGAGTTGGTCGTTGGATCTCATGAAGCCAGACGATCGAAAATCGAAACGGAATTCCGTGCTCGTTAGCGATGGAGAGGGTGAACTCTGATGGCGGTGTAGACTCGATATTGTTCTTGGGATTCTACAGAGTCACCGTCTGTACATCCACAGTGTTCAGGATGTTCGTTTGTATATCGATTTTACGAGGGGGAATTTCGTTTAGTCTCTTTGTGGATAATTAATAATTGATAGCTTACCTCCTTAAGTATTTCGAATAACAATTTATGTATGTATAATATATCATAGAAAACGCCATGCGTGAATGCGTATTGGGCAAGTTTAGGTTAAATTTCACCAGGATGTGGGTAGTGGAAAGATCCGTTGTAGTAGTTTGTGATCGACGACTGTTATCTTCAAATACCGCCGGGAGCTATTAAGAAGTAATGAGGGTGATACGAGCCATATTCGTTTATTGGTTGGTACTTTCCGCGTATTGGAAACACGAAGATAACGAGTAATTGCAGTCGTGAAACAAATGTTAAACGACCGCCTTCGATGCAGAAATTGAGGCGGTTATCGCGGATTTGGTCTTGCTGCACTTGCCTGTAGTAAAAAGTGGCGATAAATTGGCTGATCTTATGACTGACTTGATTGCAATTTGATTGACAATTCTGGATTGCATTAACACATGGAATTTATTTAAGAAAAAGGTATTCCATGCAAATTGAGACTCAAATGTCTGATTGCAAAATAATGCATTTATATAATTCTTTGTTTCGTACAAATTAACATTGAGACATAAACCGGCCCTAACAAATCGTCAATTCGATTTCAATCAAATTGTAAACTGTCCAATTTAAAAGCGGAAATAATTCGACCTATCAAAGTATTCGAAGCAGACTACGACACCAAACTATTACATTACTGCACACTTTTTAAACCAAACAAAAAAATCGTCTACAATAAATTCCAAGCAAGCGGGAACAATTGACATATCTGTGAAACAAAATTCCACGTAAAAGTGGATTACCAGTTCGTAGAATTCGTTCTTGAATCGGGACCAGCGAATTATCTCGTATCGTGGTTCGTAAAGATACGATTCCCCGTTGTCGTGATGGCAAATTATTATTTATCGAGCGATCCCGAGGACGCGAAGCCTAATCGACCAACGGAACGAACGCGCCGCGACCAATAAATTTCGGTTTTGCCGGAACGATCTCGTCGGTCGCCGATTGTAAATCGCCCACGCTGTCCGCTCCATTGATTCCTCTGCGATTAAAGATACTGCGACCAGATACGGCCAAGACGTTTTCACCACGGCCGAACCATTGTATTACTTTCTACGTTTTCCCGCGGAGAACGTTTCCCGATATCACCTACCTGCACGTGCAACCCTACACAGCGAATAATAGGTCCGAGTGAGTTCGTGGCGTTGATAGTGTTTCGTGGTATATCAGGTCGGCAGTGAAGTTTAAAGCATGTAATGTGGACCGAGTGCTTGGAAGGTTGTGCAAGAAGAAAATGGTTTTCGATATACCTGCAGACCTGTTGATCGTATATTGTGAAAGAGATAAACGGTCTGTTTGTCGATATACGATTTTGTGATAGGCACGTTGGGTTTGTAAATTATTGGTACCCCGTGGTATTGGTACGCGTTTAGATTTACGGATCCTATATAGATTGAACGGTACGAGGGAATGGGGATTGAGAAACAGCGAATAGGTAACGAAGTTTAGTGAAAGTAGGATAGGAATGTTGCTTTCCAGTTGAAAGTACCATTTTTATTGTTATTATTAATATTACTAACTTACTGTTTGCTACGCATCATTGGCAATCGATATGCATTATATAAGTAGCCAGGTACACACATACGATAGACGTAATGATCAGTCACTGTTTTTAAAACCCACTCTCTTTGCGCACGCAAAATGCATCCGTCCGCTGCTGAAAGAATTCAATTTCCCGTTGTGGAATCCAACTGGACTAAACTCTCCGAGCATCAATAAAAATCAAACATCACGATCTTTAAAACAACCGTACACAAAGAAGCACAGAGTTAGCGAATTACAATGAGCATCGTGATCCTTGCAAACGTGACTTCGCTCACATGGAAAACAGAAATTCATAATCGTTCTTGGTGAATGTAAAGTCGACCCATCATTCACCCTTCGAGGTCACCTAATTCTCCCTGAAAAAGAAAAAGTTTGCATCGAGAGCGAAACCTGTCATCGGCGTCACGTCACACTATCCACTCAGGTTTTCGTTCTCACGTGAATCCATCGCAGCATCGACTCGACGCTCGTCGAACCCTTCCTCGCGTCTCCCTCCCGCTTCCGCGGCAGCGTCTCTTTATCACTTCACCCTTGCGACACGGACGACGTTACGAGGGTGATACCAGGCGACGACGCGATACCTGCACGAGAGGCCCTTTGTTCCAGCGTGTCCGCTATTGTGTCGCTTCCCGTTTGCCAGACTATCGCGATAAACAGCCGGAAAAGCAACGATGAACGACGCGACGCGGTATAGCCGTCGCGTCTCGCGATTTTCGCGTAGTCCATACCTACCTCGCGTGGATCAGGTGCTCATACAGGTAGTAATTAGTACAAATAGCGCGTGGGCACAGAGTTTCAATCGCTGTAGCATACTCCACGAAGCATTCATATTGATATGTCTCTATAGTATCGGTCGTTAAATTATTCAGATATGTTATTATAATAATTATTCATCTCATCGATTTCATATTCTAAACAAGTACTTACGTAAATAAACCCAAACGATTCCAAATAATACATAGATATTAATTATATGTAATAGTTAAGAAAGTTTCAATTATATTGCATACACACGAGTGGGGCAAATATGAATTTTTTTTATATTACCACGATTCTGGCAGAGGCGACCGTCGATACAGTGACGGCTACACGACTTTTATTCATGAACTGGCGCAGTAAGAGTTGTCGAAACGAAATTAAATCCACGATGCCAAATAAGTTCGCCGAATATTGCGCCATAGACAGTTCCACACTTTGCCAGAGGATCCAGTGCACTTCTCTCTGGTTTTGCGTGCCCTCACTCTCTCCGATGATACAATAAGGTATAGCCAAGGCTGTCAGCCGCACTCTCATCGACTAAACAGAAGTGTATTAAGCCTGTCAAACGCATTCTCATCGACCGGATAGAAAGAATACTCGAAACATTTCAAGTATTTTCCAATCAGACTGGCCGTCACTCTTATGAACGTATCGCTCCTCGTTTCTCGTTAACGGATCGCCATTGATCCCCCGATTCAATGCAGGTACGTGAAAATTCTAACACAATTTTCGCGTTAGAATGCATTGGACGCGTCGAAAATCGAGATATCCAATAACGATTCTCCTAGCAGGTTAGGAAATATTGTTAACGAGTCCTTGGCTCTCGTCAGTGCACGGACATTTGACAAAGCGAAACAAATTTGTCCAATGTAAATTGACTTCAGATGGAAGGTGGAAGGGGAGAAAAATGGGAAGGTAGAGTATGATTGATTGGGAGGCAGGTAAATTGTTTGAATCCACTCAAGAGTCACGAGCACCAATTTATTTGGTAATAGTGAAACGTGTTTTGAAAGCAATTTATTTCTGTAGGTCAACCTGTTACAGAGTTTAAAGACTGACCACGGTTTTTCTGAAAACGGCGGTGCTGAATACCGTTATTTTAATGGAGACAACTATTTGTTTCTCGACGAAAGATAATTTGTAAATGAACATAACAGTATATACCATATGCGCAAAGTAATTGTCACAATCCGAGGAATGAATTCCACCGATCCATCCCCCTCGAGAATTTCAACAAGATCCATTCCTGCAACACGTTTTTTGGGATCGCGTTTAAAGCCCCAAACAGCGAACCTAGATTCCACAGCCTGCTGAAAACACTCGTCCTATTGAAGAGAAATAAAAGAATCACGCCACAACAGAAACCTTTCAGCGATCCAAAATTGATTTCGTTTAAACATCACTGCAATAACTCCGAACGGATCGTAAGAAAGCAAACCGAAACGCGTTACGAATTCCTTATCGCCGACGAACCAAGCTTGGAACCCTTAATTACTCAGTCTACAGGCAGGGCGTGACAGAGAACGACTTCTCCTCCCCTTGTTCCAGGTTGGCCGGTTGTTTTAGCAACAATTTAAACTCATAACGTTACAATGTAGCCTCTCGTTATTTTCGACGGCGCGGCGGAGGCTTTGCCATAATTACTCGACCGGTAATACAGAACGGCCCTTGAGTGGCAGCTCATATTACTCGCCTAACCCGCGTGAAAACTAACCCCTTGGGGAATGAGGCGGAATGGGAATTACCGTGGCTAGCGGGCTCGTCGAAGCGGAGGGGAACTCGCTCTCAGTCGGGAGTCCAAGGGGTGAGGAAGCAATGGGGAAAAAGAACTCGATGCTCGGCCTTTTCGACGATCTTCCTCCTCTCCTGCTGACATTCCGATGGATTCTGGACCGGCTCATCAAAATGATAGGGTAAACGGCGAGTTACTCTTCAGGAGTATGCTTCGGGATCTTCAATACACTCTTTTTCGAGTTGCTCTGTTATAGATGGTAATTATATTTTGACACGTATTTAAATTTGAAGACGGAACATTGCACCGTGAGTGGCATTCGAACGCAATGTTTCGAACGGGTTTGGCGTTGGCATAATATTAATGTTATGTAGAAGCATTGTAGAATATTGTGTGCGAGGATTATTATTTTTTTCTTGTAAGTTCTGTCAACTACATGGATGCTACAAAATAATCCTCAATTGAAATGTACCAATTAATTCTGCAAAACTTCTATAATCGTGTTTAATTGATATCCATAAATTCGTATTAACTGAAGTAAAAAAATAACACAATGTAGAGTATTTAAAAAGAATAACCGTGTTCGCGAAATTCGTGCGCGATATTTCAGACACAACTAATGAACCAAAGTGTAGTCGGTCAAGTAGAAACAGACAATAGTCAGACAATTCTTTCGAACGTTCTCCAGTGACGCGATCTTGCGATTTCACAAAACCCATACCGTACCGTGCAATAAATAGCGAGTTGGCCAGAGATTGCGCGGCAAACGTAATTCTTGTTTGTAGTAGATAAGATAGGGGGTTAGATGAGGTGAGAGGAACGGGCGAGTGCGAAAGGGACAGAAAGTGGCAACAGAGGAGGCTTACACCTCTATCGGCGTGGCTTATCTCAGGAAGTTGTCAAGCAGGACCTCGAGGCATCCCGTTTAAGGCCGAGGGACTGTTTAGCGTGAAAACCTCTTCTTAGAAACGCGAAAAGTCACGCCCAAAAATTTTCAGCCACTTGGGAACGAGAAAGCTGCTGGTAACGCGGAAGAATCCTCTATGGTACAACCCATCGTTTTCTCTAACGCGTTATGCGATATTCAGTGACTCAACAAGTATGTGGCTGGTATCGGGAATGCGTGATCGCGGTTGGTAGTCTTTGATTAGTCGGACGTCGTTTTTGTGCTACCTTGCGATTTTGATCATCGAGAGGTTGAGTTAAGCGGAGGTGAAAATCTTTTCGTATCTTCGTGTACAGAAGTGTTGGCGAGAAGGAGTAGCGTTGTAGAGTGCGCAGTGCGTTCGGTTGAAAAATGTTTTATATTTTAGTAGAATTTTTCGTGGTCCAGCTCGTCGATATAAAATGTTACCCAACTCGTGTACAACAAAAAAACGACCTTTCCTTCTCACGCAAATCGTGCTCATTTTCGGAAAACCTGGCTGACAATGGGAAAAAGAATGAAAAGAAAAACAGCAAGCAGTTCCAGCAGAGACAAAGCGACCACAGATCGAGCAGACAGAGGTAGATCTGAAGCAAGAAAGACGGAGTCGCGAGAGAAGTTAAAGGGTCTGATCGAGCAGAGAAAGAAGGGGAGAAGAATAAGCAGAAAGAGGCTGAGCAAGTGGTGGTGCGGCAGACAGCGGGGGCGGCACGGGGACAGGTTGAAAGAAGAAGAAAAGGACGAAGAAGAAGAGGCAGAAGAAGGAGAGTGAGGTCGTGGAAGGTTCTACTTCGTGGTGGGGGAGTAAGTTGTTGGAGGAAGGGTTTGGGGCGAGTCACCGAGCCTAACCGTGCACCACTCGAACTCGAACTCAAACAACTTTAAGCCGTGTGTACTCGCGCAAACAAAACAGCGCACTAATTGCTTACGTCACTCGGCAAGTCAATGGACTTCTCGACTGTGAGAGAAGCCCGGGCTCCCTGACTCATAGAATGAGTCCTGACCGCGGTGTCGAGCTGCACCTCGGCTTTCAATTAAATCACGTCCACGCACTGTTTACCTCGTATAAACGCACTCCCTTATATATACACCGGCCGCGGCGGCCAGCGTCGCGTTAATGACGATGATAGTACGAAGACGTCGGGGAAAAAGCACTACGATCCCGTCTTCCCTTGAAGGATCGTAACTATCTATCCGATGGATCGGCGATGCGTCTTTAACTCGGATGATTTAATTCGACGATTGATCCGTGGACGGTTGAAATACTTGGATAATTAAGTGCATACCAGTAATCATGGCACAAGTACAGAGTACAAGAAGCTTATTATTTATGAAAAGAGAGTAGCGTGGAATTCTATTCGGTTCGTGGATAAGGGTACGTTTACAGTGGAGCCTCGACTGAGCTATGCTTTTGCTCGAGAACAACAGAGATTCTTCACGGATGGAATAAGGACATTGCTCGATAGATCGCAAAAGATTATTGAACAGAATGGTGCACGTTCGTTTTAATTGTATTATCGCAAGGTATTGGAGTGCAATTTTGCGTACGATATCTCGCGTTTCGAGGTAACCTTTCAAGTACAGATACCTGATCCTGCAATTTTGATGGATTTTTGTATTAATTGACATCTCGTTGCCTTGTGTCACGACTACTGGCGTACCATGCATAATGATGGTTTATTAACGGGGGAGAGGAGAACACGTTCCGTTTTCCATGGCGATTTCTCGAAAAATTGGATCGTTAATGGCTTAATTTTCGCCGGTTGACCATGGCCGGTCAATTTCTGATTCCTTGTTAAATGGACGACATGCGACGATCAGATTGAAATTACGGTGGCCGAGTGAACGTGTTCCTTACGGAGAGGGCGATAATGAGGCGGGCCAGGTCCGTGTACCGACTCTATTAATGGTCCCTGTCATCGATCTTATTTTCTCGCGTTACTGGTAATCGCGGTAGTTCTCCAGCCAGCGATATTAATACGAACGAGGCGACTTGGTACCCAGAGCCGAGGTGTGTAGACCTTCGGCGTATCGCGCCGTACGATCTGAAGTTTCACAAAAACGCGCCGCTTCGATGGCCCCGTGGCTTCGAGGTGAAGTTCTTGAGCCGCAAAAACTTGGAGCTCCGCTTTCAGGCATTAACGATCTACCGATCGACGCGGCGGAAGAACAATCTTGATACGCGAGGAGCTATAGGGTGACATCGTTCGCAATGTTCGATTCGTGATAGTTCTTTGGGAGCAGCGCGAACGTTTTAATGTGTCTGGTTTGTGGGGTAAGGAAGGAATTGGATAGAAAAATATTGCTGGCACGATAGTGAATACCTGTATGACATGTTTGAGCAGAATTGCTAATAAATGTGATCGATATATGGGCCGTACATTGGCCAAATTAGTTAACTCCATTTCTGAATTTTTTTTTTGTCATCATATCTTTGTCATTGAGTTTGAACTATTTATAGTTAAAATAAATTTCCTTTCTTTTTTGTGGAGTTTACCGATATAGCCAACGAGCTGCTCGTATTGTTTACCTGTGTGTTATAAGATGAATCAAATTAACCAATAAGAATATTATTAGTAGTACGGTACGTCCAGTAGTACGTCCTCGACACAGAGGAAAAATTCATCAGAAATTCGACCGAATCTGCGAAACGTTTGAATTGTTATTTGAAACATTTGAGTATCGACCGGTCCATACGCTCGTAGGTCCGTCAGAATCAGCAATTGATTCAAGCATTCCTCGAAGACGGTCTCGACGTTTGAAACGATTCGACGTTAACGGGAACAAGCGGAAATAGGGGTCATCTCCTAACTGGAGACTAAGAAGCTTGGGGCAGCTGGACCTGCTTGGGCTAAGTGTCGAGGGGTGTATTCGAGCGTGCGGCACATATCCCCCGCGGTATGCAAGACTAGGAAGGGGCCATAGAAGCTATCTTAGATCGAACGGAGTCCAATTACCAACGTTATTAATTAATCCCCTACCCTTGCCGGCCGGTCCATCGTCTCTCGCTTCCATTCTCAACCCCATCGTCGTCCGCCTGTCCGCCAGAGATACCTGCCAGGGATATCCCCTCCAGCGTCCACCGTACTCCATTACACCGTGCCTCGGCCTTCGAAAGCTCAAAGGTCCTTTAAGCACGTGCTTCACGATCTGACCGATCCACCGCCATTATCATCTCGTCGAGGAATTTTCTTGAATTGAATGTTACAAACACGCGTGTATAGGGGCGTGGCTGGATGGATATCGTATAAGTAGGCTTTAATTGTCATGGACGTCGGGATTTCTCTTTTCCTTTTTTGTTTTTTTTTGTTTAGTTGAGCCTCGGTTGTGCTGTACTTTACTTTAATAAATTTCTTGGAGGATATTGCTAATCAAGACAACGAGTTACTTGATCCTTTCGGATTAGTAGACGGAAAAAAGATATTTGTTTCTTATTACTATTACTATTAGTAATAGTAGCAGTGGGTTGTAGTCAACCGAATGCAAGGTCAGACCGGCGCATTAAACTCATTGGTTATTAGTCGAGTTTCCGATTCGACTTTCAAGAACAATTAAAAGAATGTAACTAAAATTCCAAACACATGGAACACCACGTCGGTCAAATACCTTCCTCCCAAACAAAAAAAACTCGATCGGGTATCGTCGCCAGACCCCTCTACCCTGGCCACAGGGGAATTGTTTACCTGGCTCGAGATCTTTATTAACTTTTTACCTGTATCCCGATCTCGGTCCAGCCCACAATATATATGCGTATATACACGGGACCAATAATCGTCGAAAGCTTGTGACCTCGCGAAAACGACACTTTCTTGCACTGGCTTATCGCCGCTTAAAATCTACCAGGCTTTCGCGCTCCAAAACCTGTCCGCCCTGTTCGTCTAACAGTGACGGACTTCTTTTTTTTACCTCGCATGCTGCTCGCGATCGCGATAAGCAATGGGCGTTTTTTTACGCCGGAAACACGAAAATTTCGAGCACCTTGACAAATCGAGCCCGGGAGAAGTTCGACCTAAAATCGATGAACTCGCCTCTCGGTGTGCGAGAAGAAGAGAATAGAACGGTTTTGTCGCCGCGGATCGTTTCGAGATCGTCCCACCCTTACTTTCTTTCGAAGCTGAAAGTATCCGTGAAATAACACCAAGGGGCGAACGAGCACGATGGTGATTGCCGGGAAGAGAGACAGAGAGGAATTTAGAGAGGAGCTAGTCGCTTTACCGGGCTGGTTTTTTGCTCGCGGCATCCTGATTGGTGTTTTTGCCCAGGGCTCGAGATCCGATCGAGTCAGCACGGCTAAGGCGAGCCGAGAGGCTGCACGGTGTCAGTCAATTACGCCTTAACAATGGGGTTACGTTTCAATTACATCGGCCACGAATTGGGTGTACCTGGCGGAGAGTGGGACGCGCACCTCGCGTGACCCTGGATGGAATATATAGTGAATAAGGTTCGCGTGGGATGGGCCTGGTTCCATGTTCATTACGGGAATGGTACAAATATTCGTATTTTTAGACTTGGATAAAAAAAAATTTATCTATACATTGCATGGTGTAAGAAAATAGACTTTATTGCTTTCAGAATAAAAGATCATATCTTCTTAAGTAAAATTTCTTACCGTGGCTTAACGATAAATATGATTACCTTCCTGTTCAGTATGGAATCGTTATCACTTTGCGTTCAACGCTTTATAAAGAGAATATTATCACTCCAATAAGTAGTCTGTTTAATAAAAATAATTTAGTTTAATAACAATCGTGAAGAAACAAGTGCCGCGGAAGTCTCCGCGAACAACAATGCCGTGTAACGAGTCGAACATGAAAAAGAAGGTATCAAACAGGCGACCACGAGGAACTAACGTACCCCACGAAGCTCGATCGATCGAAAAAAAATGGCGTAGCGTGACGTGCTGTTGCGTGGGCCCGAGATAAGGCCCCTCGAGGCCCCTACTACAGTGGTGAGACCCATAAGATCCTGATGTCGTCGAACCGGCAACGCCGACAGACGTTGTGGTCCAGCGGTCTCTCAGGTAAGGAGAAAAAGGGAGAAAAAAAGGGACCGCTGTGTTGGGTGATGGGAGAGGGGATGAATCGCCCCCTAGAATGTCCTTTGTCGCGGACTCCTCCTCTGTCGTCAGCACCCACCCTCTCCACGACGACCAGTCGAGTCCTAAGGTCCCGGTTCGGGCCCTTCACGCGCGTGAAATGCGCTAGCTCTACCAACAGGACCATCTTTGTATTTGTTTCGTCCTTTTGATGGATTTCCATTGGTTATTTGTTGCTGTTGTTTAGCGATGGTTTACAAATGGGCCAAATGGATTGTTTGTACCAAAGTAGTTGTGATGGAAATGATATTACGTAATCAAGGCATTAGCTCCGGGTTAGCTGTGGATATTTGAACTAAATGTTTCTAAGGGTGCCAAGGAAAAGCATTAATTTAATACTACGGTTTTAAACCGTGTTTGTCTTCAAGTTGTGATATATTGCTTAAATAGAAAATGGCCTAAGCTGACATGAAGTAAAATACAATAGCTTGTATGTCGCCTATACGAAGAATCAATGAATAATTGCAATGGTAATATCGTAAGCGGAAAGTAAATCGCAAGAAATGGGAGCGATGAACCAAGTTCCTCAATAATCATCGTGTTTCCCGTGCCGGCCAGTTCCATCGAATTCGCCTGTCCATTCGCGTCGTTATACGAGATCTACGAATCTTGATCGCGTGTCCGGTGCATCGTAAGCTTGGCGAAGAGGGATTATTGGGAAGGAAAGTAGGAGGAGGTGGAAAGAGGGGTACAGAGGGTGGACGCTATATACGAAAGCATCGGGCGAACTGTCGAATCGAATATCTGGGTAATGGCTTTCTGGGTCTCCCGCTGCCAGGAACACGGTCCCATCTACGGTGAGCTTAAATTAAGGGTGGACCCCTCATTTTCTTAAAATATTAAATCATCGTGCTGGTGTCGCAGCGGGGCTGCCAACAGGGCCCAGGGACCCGAAGAATGAGGCTCCTCCGTGCCGTGGAGGAATTAAAATTCATTGGTCTCAGAAACCCATGTCACCGGTCGAGTGCCATCGTAAATACCTGAGCCTCGCTTCTCGGTTGAGCGAGGTCACCGTAAAAATTATGCTTCCACGATTCACCAAGGCCAAGGGCCGATGATCTTCTCCGCCATGTTGGTTTTAACCCTGGTTCATCAGGAGTATTCGTAAACAGAACTTGGTTGCACCTTATCGTAGGGAAATGATGGAATTTCGTGTACTCTGTTGTAAGTGACACATGGATTAGTGATTCCAGTGTGTAGCAACAAATAGGGTCACAACCTACGAGTAGTAAATTATAAGGATTACGTTAGATTGTTAGATCATTGTATTTTAGTATCAGTAATTACACATCCATACTGTAGTACGCAATTCCAGTGACGAAAAATTTGTACGAAATCTGGGTACATATTCTGTTAACCTGAATTTACTACATACAGGTAGCACTTCATTTAATTAATTCAGATTTGTTCACGTGCATGCTAGCAAAGGTGCGAAAAACATTGGTATATATTTTCAGCAAGTAACTGCTAAATTTCCAAGATTAACATACACTATTATTATTATTACTAATAGAATATTATATTACGCCAAATCCAATCGTCTCCGATTATCCCTACTCATTTGCTCTAATAAATCTCCAAACGATCCGTTCTGCCCCTCATTATGGCTTACAATAAATCGAGATTAAGCGTGTAATTGTACCGCTCGGCTACGAATGGCGAAGCGGACTCGCGCAGGTGCAAACTACAATTTCTTATTAACCTTGTACCAATGACTCGAGCCAACCGTTCCTCCCTTGGCAAACAGCCGTGGTACTTCGTGCTGGTATATGTGTACACCTTTAAATCGCACGGCAGATTCGTTAGAAGTTGTCGGGACGCATTAGTCGCCCCTTTTAGCCCGTTTCCAGAGGCGTCGATACGATCTTCCGGGCCGACCAGCACGAGAAACGAGGCGGGGACGTGCGACTGCTTTGCATTTGCCGCGTGAGATTTTCATCTGTTTTCTTGGAACGCTACGGCGAATAAACGCGCGGGACATGTCGTTGAAAAACCTTAAACAGTGCAACGGCGGAAACACGGAGGACTGATCGGGCTGAAACGACCGGCGATCCTTTGGATGTCCTTAGACGGGGTAGTTGCGCGAGATCGAGGGTGTACATTATGGCGGAATGTAGCCCCAAAAATGTGGTAAAAATTGAGAAACTGGTAAATAGTATGTGCAGCATATTGGGGACACAAATGCGGAATGGTTCATCCTTTAGTAAATATCAGGGGCAGAATTGGAGAAGCGGAACGATTTTTATATATTTGGAATTCAAATGATGTATGCATCTATTATAATAATCTTTAAAGAAATTATAATTGAATTACCGTGGATCAAATTCGAAGTAAATTAACAAGCGATTCCAATCTGGAACGAGCTGTACATTTATCAATATTCACCACCCTAGTTCCTCCGTTTGCAACGACATTAACAATTAGATCGACTAGGCGAAGAGATTCGCATTCCATGAAGTATGAGATACATTACAGTGTTAAACAGTTTTGGGAGACGGTGCTCGAGAGTTGTCACGTTTGTCAGGCTGACGAATTAGTATTCTCCCCGTGTAAAAAGCCTGTGGCTCGCTCTGTCGCGGAGGGGTTAATCGTTTTTAAAATTTCCAACACGTGAAAGTAGAGGAAGAGTGTGGGATGACCCGGGGCTCTCTCAAAGGAGCGTATCTCGCGCACGCGGAGAACAGAGCCAGGGTACCTGTTGACAGACATTTGCATCTGAATGGAGCGTGCTGTTCCGCTAAACGACTCGCCTAATCTCCCCGAGATTATTTTCTCGAGGACACGAGTTTCCTTCCCATTACCACCTCTTACGGGGCGTTATTATCGTACTTCGTTCTTTTTTCTCTTATCTTCACCGCCGTTAATCCTGTGGAATCGGGCACGACGCATTCGAAACGACAAGTGGAGACGTTTCTTACACAAAGAAATATTCTTGTTAAGCGTAGGGTGGAAAAGATTCTGACGTAAGGGCGCAGAGGAACATATTCCACTCCACTATCAATAAAAACGACATGAAAAATATTCGGATTAATTAAAGGAGACAATCTATCAAAGGTGCCGATAGCCTAGAAAATTAGTGAACCATTATATTGGAACGTCCTGGCCAGAGAGACACGCTATTAGGAAATTTACTTAACCACACTTCCATTCATAAAGAACACCATCATGGATCGGTCGGCACCGTTCACCAAACAAAGGACTGCCCTTCGAAATCGACCACGACCCAGTTTGTACTTATCTGCATAAAAAATTGATGACCTTTCGGTTCCCTTATCGACGCAGAAGTACCGGGGCAGAGCAGAGGAAAGGTGGCCACCTCCAAGCTTGTAACAAAAAGGAGGCGCAGTTAACGATGTGTGCCAGCTGGCACGCGGCCTCTTGTTCAAGAGAAGACTAGATAAGGGTAATTTAATTAATAGGGTAGTCACGTGACTGCACATTATATGCACACAGTGGGATTAATGATCGGATAAGATTGTTAATTTCACGTCGGCCGTCCATCATGTCAATGCAAAGATACGCCACTGACAACGTGGTCCAGGTATATCTTATGTGCCTGGAGCGTGCAAGCTTGGCCGTGTGCACGCGTGTATGTCGGGGACGTGCATACGTAAAGAGGTCCTCGACAGGCATAGGCGCCGGTTTCGAGATTATTTCTGTTGTTAATCGGTGGACGGTTGCACCTGGATGTTACGTACCTGGTGGTGTAATTGATTTTCCTTTATTCCTCTTTTGCTTAGTTCGCGTTTGAGGGATCTTTTTAGATGAGCGTGTAATAAATCGTGACTGCTTATTCAGGAATACCTGACGCGGTTAGATGTTGCTGCAGGTATGTAATGTCGTGTAAAGATGGTTAACATTCCGCAAGTTTTGCGCGCATGTATTATTTGTTTATTTATATACAGCGATTATAGTGGCGAAGGATTACACGAAATTGGATATTCCAGAGGCAATGAAAAGTCGGCCGTCCGCGAAAGCCACGAATATTTTTATCCTGATTTACGGAAATCAAGTTTTCACACGGGCTATTATCAGCCGAATGAAGTTGAAACTCGGCCGGACGCGGCGCGGCGTTCAGAGTAATTTATTGGACAATTTCATCCGTGGTATCGTTCTATCGTTGCGGCAACACGTGCTGGTGCCCACGCTGTCATTAACAGTTTTTCAATTCCGATAATCGAGCGGATCGCCGTGGAAAAAGTGTTTGTAACACCGTTGAAAATTATCGATTGAGAAATCCACGACTCTTCCTTGTTCTTAACAATAGCAATAATATCAATGCACTATCGAAACAGCAGAGCAAAATTGATTCAAATAAATTACGTATAACAAATATTTAATTGCAGCATAAAAAAACGCCCTCTGAAACGGCGAAACTAAAAGTCAGAGTCTCCAATATTATACAATATTCCCACTTTCATACGCCATGGCTAATTCCAGCCGAAACTTTAATACGCACCTATTAAACACTCCACCTATGGCAACGAAAATCGCAGGCCTCCAGCGTCGAAACGTCTTTTCACGGGGAATCAGTGGGCACAAAAGCGGGTCCAAGCAACAATAAGATAATAGGAAATTCTTTAACGCCGTCTCTTATTATGTTTCACATCTCGGTCGGTCTCTATGAACGGCGTTCCTCGAACGGGTCCAGGGTAGAAAGAACAAAGATGATCGAGGACACAGGAAAGGTTCGACAAAGAGAGGGAATCAGACGAACACAGGGAACGTGGCGCAGCTTTCGAAAGAGATGAACAGAGCGAAAGGGTGGGGGGTGAAGGAGGAAGGGAACAATTAAAACACATTTATACACCGGCCAATTCGTGATCACCATTCTCGTCGGCGCTCGGCCCTGAATAGGTCCCGGGATGACGTATTAACTCATATTTGTCTCCTGACAATACCCGACTAAACTCTCTGCCCAGGTGTCCGACGTTTTACACTCTTACATCTCTCTGGAGGACGTACGGACGACGAGCGTGCACGCTCGGAATTATAATGGGATAGACCATAACAGGACGAGAGACCAAGGGCCGCGGAACAAACCGGGGGAGTCCCAGAGGTAACAGGATTTTGTAAAAGGAAAAATTTCATTTGAACGAGAAAAAAAGAGGGATGCTGGTATTGCGAAGGCCGCGGTGTCGTAAATAGCTCGCTTCAGGGTGTAATAAGAGGACTGGATTATTTAGATCCTTCATTGGTATTGAACGACGATTGGGTGCAAAAATTAAGGGCGTCATTATTGATTAGCGAGTTATCTTAAGAGCGAGGATCATGTGCAAATTTGTGCCTATATTTTGTGAAATTTCCTGGGGAGAATTTGGAGATTATTTTTAGCGAGATTATATAGCGATAAAACTGGGTGCTTTGGTTGAACGTGGCGATTGCAGTTCGTACCAGTATTGTATACGGTGTTCTAAGTGTAATGAAGGTGGTCAACACGGAAGACGGAATTACGGATGAGCAGAAATTGTGAATAGGAGATATTGGAGCAGATCGAATTCTGTCTTTTACGACGGAATTTAGTACATACACTGCGTTTAAAGGGAAGCCGGAAAAGGGACGAGCATAAAACACGGTGTTGGTATTGAATTTTCAGTTTAGAAAATGCGAAAGGGTAGAGCGTGAAAGACAAAAGGGGTGATCGATAAAGGGCGAAGAGACAAGCATTGCCGGCCCTGACAGCACAGTTCCACATTCCACGTTCACGACGGGTGGCCCGTTCCTCGAGTATCGCTGCCTTCCTCCGCATCGTATTAGAGACACGACAGTTCCGTTGTGTGTTTTTGTGATTGATCACGTGGTCTCGTCATTCGATATAATAAGATTCGCTTTAATCTGCCGGGAGATGGAACGACGCCGCCACGGTCGCAGATTACCGCATACCGAGATAAAAACTGTTAAGCGACGTTTTTCCTACCCCTTCGCATATTATTTCCCTGATGTAACAATGCAACGTCGCCTCCCAAGACGTTTAGCCCCGTTAGTTTAATTGAATGTATAGTACGAGTGTGCAGTTATACTGTAATGGTAATAGGCGAAAATGATTTTGATCTAAATTATCTAAAATAGTCTGAGACCAACCAGACAGAGTTCAAAGACCGTAGGTACCAAAAGACTGCGTACTAGGTGCGGACAGTGTCAGAATTTCCAGAATTTTCAGAAAGTCCAGATCTCGGGTTCCAAACGATACCAAGGTTTCTGAATTCTAGGCGCAGATAGCACGAGAGATAGATCTCGGAGATCTAATGATACCAGAATTATACACCCTTGTCGTCACCCTAGATTCTAGATTTAGGCACCTCAGCAACACTATCGCTCCTGCGATCGAAGTGCATTACTAGCTCTGACGCTCTGTTTCCCCAGATCATAGCTTATCTCCTACAATTACACACTCTATATTCTCCTGAAATTTCATTGCTTTTTATATCCCCTTCGAGGTGCCTTAAAATCCATTTTCCCCTTTTCCCCCGGTTCTACAAACTCCCTGTCCGTGCGTTGCACTTATCTTTCGCGCTTAACACAATTCTCGCGGCATGGAATAAAACACATCCAAATCTCTGAAACCCTGGCAGCATCGCTCGCCTAACATCAAACACTTCTCATTTACCGCGCGGACGGAAAAAAGGAAAATCCTGGCGTGCACGGTGTGCAAACTAAATAGAACGTTTCCCTAGACCATTGTACGCGACAGAGGCTAGCCGCAACCGGAACGAAAATATCAGTCCGTCGTCGAAATAAAACGCTATCGCGTGGTTAAGATTCATTAAAATCGCAAACACGGCCGAATCCCCGTCGTTCGCCGAAGTCCACCAAGGCGAGGGACTGAAAAAAAACGAAGGGCGGGGAAACGGACGTGGGTGTAAAGGAAAATTCGTAGAGCCAACGGTGTATTTTTTCCGATGCGATGACCGGTCGGTCCGGCCAGCGTTTAATTAGCCGCACATCCTCGACAGGGTAGAGGAGGCGTTACATCATGAAATGTTTCGAAGCCCGTGCTGATTACGCCGAGCGGCGTTTACACGGCGCGAAAACTTCGGAATTATTCTCGATTATTCAAATTCGCAACCCTTGCCGCGGTAGGGCCGATTCAAATTTATGCAAAAATCCGGCAACGCGAACCTCCGTTCTTATTAATATGGATCAATTTGACGTACTCCCCCCCGGCACGACGGTGCTCTGCCGTGCTCGTTCCCTTTCTCGTTGTACCTTGGCCTAAAATTGGACCACCTGACTGGCGAGCCGCCTTGGTCAGGATGCCGAATTGTTCTCCACACCGGGCTCGTAATTATTATCCGCTGTTGTCGGCGAAGTATGCATCAGGATGGTGGGAAATCATGTGCGGATTGGAGCGAGTCGATTGTTAACCGAGACCGTTCGTTCAATAAAGTAACAGAATAATTTTTAGAATTTTTTTATTAAATTTATGAGTTAAGGTAACCTTTGTTTAACCGTAGATGAATTATTTGTTTTCTCAAGATTTATCTGTAAGGAATTATTAATAATTTATTTTTGTGCTGAATATTATAATTCACTTCCAAACTACTAAAAATTTTTTACTGGAAGTCAAGGTGATTGTAGTCTTGATAAGAAAAGCATGGATGCATAATAAATGGAGATACATGGAGATACAAATGAAAATACAATATATATGAATTGGAAGATATTAAATATCGAGCGGCTGATTATTTTCTGAAAATCAAATTATTGGCAGATGGAGAACAATATACATATTGTACGATACAAGATCGAAGCTGGTAGCAATGGAAGAAAGTTACATCGAGAGTAGTAGTAGTGAAGGGAAGTTATCCTTTTTTCCTTCGTGTTAATTCTTTGCGTTGGAATTTAATTAGCGGTGCCGGGTCGAGCGTGCTTATTCAACTCTCCGCTATTTAAATCTCCTCCTTGCCGTATCGCGTGGAAGACGTTTAAATTTGATTTTCTCGGAAACCATTTAAACTATGGCGTAATAAAACCGAGAGTATCCTTTTTCCTTACCCGTGCCCCAGGAATTACTGTATTTTTATGAATCATTCTTTAGCAGACGTTGTACTATTATATAACTTTATATAGTCCAGTATTGTTTTCAATATACATTTTAATAAATTTCAAACTATTTGCATTCCTCAAATATTCCATCAGTGTTTAAACCATGGTATACTCCGTTCTCTCCAAATAAACAAGAACATCCCAAACTTATTGCAACATCGTTAGCCTTCGAAAATACAAGAACTGTTCGAAATAAGGTATCATGGGGTCGAAAGATCCTGTCCATTGATTAATTACGAGATCGTCTACGTCTGCCAGTGCCTCTTTAAATATCGTTTAAAGGATCTAAGAAGTAAGCCGCGGACGTAAAGGTTCTGCATGGCAAGTTAGGAAAATTTAAATTCGATCCCGATGCGGCTTGTTACGTGCGCGTTATTCTGTAATTCCACTTTTCGTGAGTTAACCACCGAACTTGCCTGCTCCGAAGAAAGTTATCGCGAACGAGCAGCCAAAGTTCAGCGTTCACGAGGGCGAAATGCAAAGAGCATACTTTACTTTTCGATATTCTCCACGTTGAAGATAGTTTTTATTCATTGTTACCATTAATTCGATTGTTCCAGAAAACACGTCGCGGACGACAATGCGGCATTTAACGAAGAAGACAAGAATTTGAAAGGCCAAACATTTGGCCGGAAGTCGTCGAAGTATTAAGGGTGAGTCAATGATCTTTTTTTACGCACAGCATATTCTTCTTGGTGTGACTAAAACTACAATAATTTATTACTCGAAATCTTTCTACACAATCGGTGCAAAGTATGATATGAAATGAAAGTTAGGCCGATTCCACGGAAAAATTTCGTTTTAAACTTTCATTAGTCAAAATAGTTACAAGAAAGACTGAAATATCAACCTAGAAGGGACGGTATTATTATAATTATTAGTATAGAAACTCTCTCAATATTTCCGCAATATTTTCTTTTTTCATTCTCATTTCCATTTTCATTTTTCTATACAACAAAAATCACGATTAAAATACATAATTTCTCGCTCGGACGTAACGAAATAACGCTTGCCAGACTCCGAAGCCTGTCTCCGTAAAATTTCGCGTTAAATCGATCTCCGCTAAACCAACGAAGACCCAAAAATAGAAGAAAACAACGGAGGCCAGCCATTCTGTCTGCATACATTTGTCCAGCAGCGTTCGACGAAAGTCGCGCCGTGGCCGACTACTAAGAAACAATCGCACGGTCCCGCGACGTTCGATGAATAGAATCGGGAAACAGTGGCTGGGAAAGGGAAATATTTGGAGACCGTGTCACGCGTCCTTAGAGATTGCGCGAAACGTAGTAAAAGTCGTGGGCGGCGGAATATCGCGGCACCAGCCACGAATTTCGTATTCCCGGATGGTAGGCTAGTCAGCTTCTGACAATACCGCCCGTGAGTGACGTCGACGTATGTACACCTAACTGTGCTATGCGAAATGTCCGCCTGACCCTATAGTAGCAAAGTCTCTGAACCTGGCGAAAGGATTGAGAACGAAAGGGTTCGGGATGCCAGATCTAACCCTCATTGCGATAGTCACCCCTTTGTACCCTAATTTATTGTTACGCCTGAAAGGATTGTAGAGAGTATTTTGTAAGAAAAATTAAATCTTCGGGCTGCAAAACACTGTGGTTCATTATTCAACGAAACGAGGTGAAATTTATAGAGTGCGGATATCACCGTGCGGTAAAAAATTGTTCGTTAAAAAATGATTACTGAATTTTTGCGCAAGAAAATAACGCATCTGGGACACATCATCATGGTGAACTGAATATTTATATCACTAAATTATATCACTAAAGTATCCTTATAAGTAATACAGTCGATCAGGCACTCCAGAAAATTCTACTCACCGCTCGCATTCACGTGAATATGTATATATGCGTAACCTCGTTCGGCCTTTGCATTCCGCGGGAACAATTTCACGTTCTTCCATGGAATCGTCAATGTAAGATGATTGAGAAAAAAGCGATGCCAGCCCCGTCGAATTCGCATGAAAAATTCGTGTAGAAGACAATGCGAGTTGATTTGGAAAGGCGCGTATCGATAGGCCACGGGGGTACGGTCAGCGGAACGTTGCGAGCGCGTTCGCGATTGAAAAAGTGAGAAAGAAAAGGGTTGAAAGAGAAAAAGTGAGAGTGAGAGAGATGGAGAGGAGGGAGAGGGGGAAAAAAAGCAAAGAACGGTCGAGGCATTTTGTTTCCGATCGTTGCACGAATGAGCCGGCAAATTGGAGTCGAATTTAGCCGGCTTTTGCGAGTCGTTTAAACCTTTCGCTATGCGGCAGCGCGCTCGTAGAGTTTGCTGCACGCAAATGAAGAATTGTCAGCCAAATACGGTTCGAGAGTGGTAAGGGGCGGCGGCAGGGGATGAATGGGGCGTAATGCCGGGTCTACCCTGATTGTTGCCCTCTTCTCTCCCTTCCTCGACCTCTCGAACCCATCGGAATTTCCAGTACGAATTTCCGTCGTTGCCTGCGACGTCACTTCCGTCCCAGGGACAAGCAGAATCGTCTAGCTGCGAACTCTACCCGGCGTTGCACTTTAGCTTGTAGCAGATTTTTCGACTTATGGTTGACGTTCCGTTACCTCGAAGAAAGTCAGTATTAAGTATCGTTTCGGTGGAAACTTTCTGATTTTCGATCGATTAAGACGAATAGACAGGCCCTCCGGATATGGAATTCAAGAAATAAACAGTCCGGATCGATTTTTTCGAAGGGTCTGGTCTCCCTTTTTTTTTTGAGATCAACAGAACGTTTCTTCTTCGATTCGTTCGTTGACCACTCGCGTTGTTTATTCGATTATACGCGAGAGAGACGATTGGTAGGCCATGAAATTCCCATAGAATATCGCCCCATGTCTTTCACAGTCGGATAAGCCTTGACAATCAGCCTCTCATGGTATTGAAAAGGGAACGCGGTCAATTTGAGGCAAACGATCGTTGACAGCCACAGCTCTAACCGTGCGGTGAATTCCGGCTAAAAACCTCGAAAATGTCGAATAACGCTCTTAAAGACCGTGACAAGCTTTCTTCCGTTGAGGAGACCGCGCTCCAGGTGTGCCCTGCGCTCAATTTGGCCCTGGGAAAGTATCGGGAGTACGGAGCCGTGGAAATTCAACGGTGAATAACGCCGGGGTACCGTAGCTCTTAATCGGTGCCGCTCATCCCGGCAAGTATGCCTTCGTTAGTGAGATGACAATGCCATTTATGGGTCGTATTGTCGATTGAAATTGTTCAAGACTTGAAGGGAAGGAGATTTGTTTCATTGCGCATGATAATTTTATAGTCGGTGTAATTTAATGCCGATATATAATATTCCTCACCAAAGTCCCATAATTCTAAGCACTTTAATAATAAACATTCCATTGCATCAAGAAAATCTAAAACTAAATCTACATTCAAAACTTGGAAGATTATAATTACAATGATTGTATTTTCTGCAATGAATGGATCTGTACAGTGTCCCGCGTTTCTGCTACCGTAGCATCGAGCTGAAAGTGTTCATTGGGAATCGCAACAGAGGCAGCTAGTGTCGAATTAGCTTGCGCGTTAACGATCGTAAAACGTGAAAGTAGCGTGAAACGCGAAAGAGCAACCCCTAACGATGGAGTCGAAACGATGGAACACGTCTGGCCATTCGACGATGGAGGATGACGTTCGAACCGACGACAACAATGCCACGACATCCCGTCATACAATATTGCGAATGGTTACGCGTGTCATTATACGTGGCCGTTATCGAGCACTTCACGCGACAACAGAAAGAACAATTTCGCGCCGCGACGCTTCCGCACGTTTGTCGATACGCGCCACCTCG
Source organism: Nomada ferruginata (assembly GCA_963583965.1). NCBI lineage: Eukaryota > Metazoa > Arthropoda > Insecta > Hymenoptera > Apidae > Nomada > Nomada ferruginata. The sequence goes on along the minus strand of OY757214.1, from coordinate 6,919,674 downwards.
TCGTCTGATACGTATTATCGCCAGGCTGATCGTACAAAGAGGTTGCACTATCGGGAGACGACGAAATTGGGGTAATTTGTGAAGCAAGCGCGCCAGCCTCGCTTGGTGGGTGAGTTTAAAACGCGATAGCGTAGAGTGACGGGGTAGTTCGGATAATTTTGACGCACGATTTTACAGTAGTAGGGGTTGTCGTGGATTGAATAGTTTTAGCAAATTTGGAGCAATTTAATATGAAATGAATAATACCGAATTTATTCAACTATCTGATCACGTTGGATAGTTTTATTTTTCCCTGTCGCAAAACTGCCAAATAATATTTTAGTATCAACAAAAATCAAAATCGTTGTGCTATCTCATTTAAACAATGCATTGCTTAGTGATTTCTTCGGGCAGAACTATATGCTCCTCTGAGGTCGTCAATATTTTCAAACTAAGGAAATCGATACATCCTTTTCCTTGTTTTATTATTTGTATTTGTGGTACTTATTAATTAATCGGTGTATCATAAAATACTGCCAATAATAATACCGGAATGATTCAGTTGAAAATCTCAAACAGTTTTTCCTCGTTTCGACAGCAACACCCTCGACTCTCAATCACAAGGATAATTTCTTTCGCGCTTTACACCGGCGCTATTTTTTGTATTATCGTTATCGTCATCATCGCGTCGAGGTTGTAACAGTGAAGCACCGCGAGTATATACGTTGCGCTGCTTTTTCTACTCCGGTCGTTTCGCCGTTGTTATGTCGCCAACTTTCGACACGATTCCGCGTTCAGATCTCGCGATATTTCTAACGCGACCCTTGCGCAGCAATTGTCGAATAATAGAAGCAATTTTATTGGCCACCCCCTTCAATCAATGAAGTTCTGTGTCATAAATAATCGACAGTGACAAGTGGCCCACTTGCAATTCTTTTCAAGAGGATATATTCAAAATTAGAAACAAGTAGCAATGTTTGCCCAGAAAATTTTTCCTTCACTGCTGGCTGCAAATAAATTCTCTACGAAAACAAAGAAAGAAAAATATTCTATTTAGCAGCGACCCAGGCTGATCCGATACAACGTCCAATTAGAGACGTGTCTATCGCGTGTGAACGCAGTCTAGAGCTACACGTGCATAATCTACCGGGGGTTGAGGGGAAAGGGTAGGAGAAAGGGTGAACTTCAGTATCGCCGGTGGGACTTCGCAAAACAGATTTAACAGGTGAGGTCTGGAGCAACAGAGGGAGCCAAGTAAAGAAACCGTTTAATTAACCCTTTGATCTCGAAAACAGCGTGGCAGCCGCGCACTTAGCTAACGGGCTACATTGATACCGAACATCGTTAAACACTTTAACCTTTACGAGGTTCATTTTCGAATTAATCCACCCTGTCGACTGCCCGTTCGTTCCCAGCTCTTCGAAAAACACGGCCGCATTCCGTGTCTTCCGCGTTCCTCGGACACGATCATCGTGCGAGCAACGAGGTATCCCCATCCCAATGGGCTGGCAATTTCCCCCGAGAGTTCTTTGTTCCCCGTGCCAGAGGCAAGTCATTTCGAGTGACGGCAATTTTTCCTTACCTTTTTTACTCTTCGCTGATCAAGCTTCGTGATGTAGGATAAATTATAGAGATCATTTCTATACCAAGACTGATTTTATTACGAGTATTACACTATGTAAAAAATATTGATTTGCAGCCGAGCATATATTTTTTAAATAATATATTCACATGTCGAAACGGTTCAAGAGATCTCTTCCAAAAATTACTCTCGGCTGGGATGTTCAGACAGGCTTCTCGTGACAAGGCACCATCGCTTCATTGAAAGGAACGCACAGGTATATCGTTACCAATTGTCTGAACGATATTTACACGATAATCATCACGAAACCGCGTATGGTCCATTGATCGAGCGCGCCTTGGGACTCGAGGTCCCGCGAGGGTGGTAGAACGTAGCTAGGGATGCGAGGGGGTGACGAACCACCCGCCCGTCGGCCCGTAAATAATAAAACTGCGAAGGCAAATATAATTACCTAACTGTGTGTGTAACGTGTTTGTAAGCGGGCGTGCCACGGCGGAACAACAATCGTACGGCTCTCTTGAAAACTAGGCGCTTTTGAAACGTCTCCCCCTGTACCAATGGCGCGGCAGCTTGAATTAAGATTTCAGTGGCCCTCGTTGCTCGTCAAGATTGCGCCACTGGCCAATTTAATCTCCACCGGTCCACGAGCGAGATCTTTTCACCGGTCTCCCTCCATTTTGTTTTGATCCATGGATCACAATGCGCCCGCGTAAATAACCCGCTGAATGGGCCGACGATTGATTAACTTGGTCCCCATTTCTAGCATATCTTCAGCGTTGCATACGTGGCTAATAAATCGCAAGACAGGGTCTCAGTTATGGAAACGTCGTATTTACTGTGGCAGCCCCGTGTTTCCTACCCCGAAAAACCTGGAAACGTCTAGGTAATCGATCTACGACAGTCCGGCATAATTTTCTGCACCTATTCTGTTTGCATTTCGACACGGATATTTTGTCACGCTAATTATTAGGATTTTGTACTAAAATCGACGAAATTGAATGTACACGACAACGAGCAATAGCTTGGAACTTCGTGCATTCTTCATTATTCCGGTATTCTAGAAAATCGTATACCCTTTTCCACGCAGAATCGGTCAGTTACCTCGGAACAAATTCAAACGCACCCTAATCGATCAAATTCGATTCACCGTGCGCACCCGATCAAAATGGGACGAAGAATATTCCGTCTCCCACATTTCCGTAAAAATTATCCGCCGGCAAAATTTGATCGAATAAATGTTCCCAACGACGATGGTCGCGAGCTACTCTAAACCCAGCGTCCTACCCTTCCACGGTCGTGCAATGGGGTACGTAGGCGAGCATTATGTGTACCCGGCTTCTCCAGAAAGAACGTACGAACGAGCAGGTAAATTCACTAGCGAACGTACGAATGCGCTGCTCGTATGTGAGCACTCGCGGTGACTCGAGTACGCTTCGAGTGTTCCGCGTAAGGCACGTAGATAAAGTACGTGCTTGGTGCACGTACGCGCAGGGTGCCCTCCCTTCGTCCCCCTCCTCGGGGTAATTGGCCCACTTGATCGCGTTCGTAGGACCGCTTTTCAATATTCTCGTTGGCGTTCTCTCCTCCGTGCCCTACGTTCGCCCCTTTCCTTTCCTCTCCTTTCTTCAACTCTTTTTCCGCGACGCTGCAACGCTGACTCCCTGTTTCGGCCTTTTTGGCTTTCCCGTCGGTGCGTCTTAATTGTGTCGTTTGACCCTGCGTTCGCCAGGGTCCTTGGACAAGATGAAAATGGAAGTGCTGTAATACTCGTGCAACTGTAATTCGTTTTTCATTTGGTCTGACTTTTTTCTGAAAATCCTCCGTTGATTTTATTCTGTTCGTAATAGTTGCTGGTATTCCTGAGTTTTTCCACAAACGATGTGTTTTTCCCCCATCTTTTGCAATCACATTCCTGCTGAACAATGACTTCTTTTACTTGTTCTGTCGGCGTGGAGGAGGATTTTTTTTTCTCAAGTGGACGACTGGACCCTACGTCAAGACAGTGGGCCGTTCGGTGTACAGGTCAGTTTGGAATTCGAACAGGCAGCTACCGTAGGAGCTGCCACGGGGCGGGGCAGACGTCAGGCAAATGGAAAGCATCCCTAATTTGAAACTGAGAAGAGAGAGCAAACAAGTGGCGAAACTCGGCACGATATTCGTTCACCGTCGATTTTTCAGCCACGAGCCCTGGGTTCATTCGACTGACGCGACGCATAGATTTCGGCCTCGACACGGAGTAATTTTTCTGTCGAGTGCCATTCGACCGCTTTGGGGGAAATTATGCGTGAAAATATCCTTTATGCCTGTAACTTTGCATCTAACTGATTCTCATTACGGTGGAACTCGATGCTGCTTTGACTACGGGTAAATTTCCTGCATTTCACGTGATATTTATTGATGAGATCATTGTCTGCGAGGCTTATTAGAATATTTGGAATGCGAAACGTCCAACGACTGTTAATAATTTTTCATATTATATTACAAAAACGAATCATCGCCACAGATCAGCCTAAATGTTACCTCCTTGTCGCATCCTGTACAAGTGTTTCCATCGAACTTCCAACCACGTAGAAAAGGGAAAGTAACGAAATAAACGACGTGTTCTCGCGAAAAGTAGCTTAGCGGATCGTTATGAGGCGCTTGCGGGACTCTCGTCGACGCCACCGGAATGCAAATGGGGAAAAAATACGATCTCTCGTGTATCGAAACCCGTTTCCAATAAAAGAACGAGAAAAAGGAAAAAGGCTAAGAAGGGGTGGGTGGCCGGTGTAGTTCGTTCTGGACGGTTCAAAAATATTTAACACCCTGAGACACGGATCCACACATACGGTGTCACACACAATGCGGATATGACCGTTGTAAATTTGCCGCGGAAACCTCTGATTTTTAGTGGCAATGATTTTACAGGGATATGACACACGCCTACGCGACGCTACCATGTAAGGTGCGTTTATTTTGGCGATTTTTACGAGTCGAGTTTACGAGGCTCGCACGCCCTCCGCGGCTTTCGTAATGATCTTCGGAAGTTTGCGGAGAAAAAAAGGCGAGACCAGTCACAAACGTCGATTCTTGGTCGTGCTGCGAACCGTGTTTGTGTTGGACGTGTTGGTCGAGGGATTCAGACCGTTCTACGATCTGCGAATGGAATTATGTTTATTACCTCTTTTCTTCTTTAAATAGAATTCGGTAACTGCTTGGCAGAATTTTGGGAATTAGTAATTGACAGTCTCTGTGAATAATGCTCCATATATAGTGTATGAATTTTCTGGGAAAAGGCGTGAGCATAAAATGTTATTTATTAGAATAAAATATTTATTAGATTAGATTAAAAAGTGAATCCTCGATTGCCTCTGACGAAATTGAAATTAACATAGCAGGAATTGATTTGTTTCGTGTTTGCATTGTATTTTAACTCACGATAGTCCCGCAGTCCTCGAGCAAAAGTTTGCAATTATTAATTTTTACCTTGCACGAGGCTGTGGATCGTTAATTAAATCCCAATCGTGAGACATCCAGCTACGCAAAAAGAAAAGAAAAATATCCACCACTGTTCGCCAAACTCCAGAAAGTATTTACGACGTCCGAGAAGTTCTGGCTACACGAAGAACGTTCCGATCCACCCGGGAATTTTATCCTTATTGGATTACGAAGAAACAATCCTAAGTCGTCCTAACGAGTCCAGGATATCGAGACCGCGATAGATATCCTAATGCCTCCTGACAAGCGTGCCAGTCCTTAGCCGGTCGGCACCTTTTCGAGCTATCCGCTGCAATTATCCCAAGCCACGGCGGGTTCCGTCCGTCTCGTTGTTTTTTCCACCCTCCCTGCTCGTTCTATGGTCGCCCGTGGTCGCCGCGATCCTTTCCAGGGATTCGCCTATTGTCTACGCCCCGGTCCTTCGCTCCTCTGTTTTTCTGCTGGTTGATGCAAAGTCCAGATAAAAAGTTTTGACAAAATTGCGCTGCCTGGAGCCGGGCGCATCGGCAATAGGGTCCCGGTAATGAGTCCTAGCGGCTCTGTCGCGTTGCAGAACGTTCTGTTTGCTGGTGCCGACCTTATCTTCGCGATTAGATAAGCGTATCGAGGAATTTTAATGATGCGCGGGCTGATAGCGGTGCCAAGAAACGCCTAAGAATGTTTATACTGGGTCTCGAAATTGGTACAGTCCGCTGTACACTTGTTGACGATTTTCCCTGATGCAAATACAGATTACTTGCAAGTACGTATTTGAGAAGGAGAAAATTAGAAGCGCCGCGTATCGTCCCGCACTTTTACGCGGACGATAATCCTGTACCTGAATCCAACTTGAATACCTTGCAAACGTTCGTCCAGCGACGAAAGACACCCAACACACGAGCGCAAAGTTTCGATCACCCCCGACGGTGCCGTTGGAATCGCAGCAGCCAACGATCCACGTGTCTTCAAATATAAATTCTCTATTCCACGCCGCACACATATCGCGAAACGAAACGAAACAAACACGCAGCGAAAAATGATGGAAAAAAAATACCCCGCCAGGATTTACAGCACGCCTAACGAATAATAGAGACGTCGCACGAACAAACGTCGCCGTTGCACGTCGCCTACGGGCGAAACGCGACAATGGCGTGCCTCGAGTTTCTGCGGCATGCAAATTGAAAACGCATTCGGATAAGTTGGTGCATCGATACCCGATCGAACACCGACAGCCAGCGGAGCAATACGCGATACCGCGCCGGGCGTCACTTTAAAAGTTAAGGATCAATCAGTCGCGGCCATTGTTCCGGGCTATTGTGCGTCGAACATCGACTTGTTTATGGACCCGAAACGATAGCGTGGAGGAACGATAATAATAATAGACGGTCACGGGGGAGAACGCAACAATGAGGCGCGAGCAAAACGATTGCAATAGTAGCTTCTCGTCGAACGGGTTCGAAGCCGCGAGTTGGCGGTAGTGAAAAAAAAAGGAAAAAACGAAGGGGCGCACCGGCGTGAAATATCCTTTCGCGCGAAGTTAGAATTTCGACAGGCGTCGATGCGCAGAAAAATACGGGAAGCCGCTGGCTTCTATCTAGCCCGCTCTGCCGTTGTAAAACATATTCGAATTTTCCGTTCGCGTTTCCCTGGTAATAATTCTTTTCCTTTGTTTTGCCGGAGCACCGCGTCGCTGGATTAGTTTTGCGCGGGGATTGGGATATTATATTGAATACATTCTGCGTTCTTAACGTTTAACGTCTCCGTTTCATATTTTGTTTATATTTGGTTTGCGTTGGGATACTTGGGAGTAATTTTATGATAAAGTTTTGTTTAATTTTAATGCCAATTATTGAGTTGCTTATGCGGTAAGGCAAAGACATCATCCTCATTCGACTACTCTTCCAATCCCCTACTATGAATCACCAAATAATTTCGAAGCAACCTATGAGCAACAATCGTTCAAAATTTTCTTCAAAAATCGCACACATCGTCATTCCGTTAGACGATTCCCGAATTATTCCGCGCGTTGTAAATTGGAATGATGTGATTCCGTGGTATCAGCAAGTCGTTGACCCGAAATCAGGCGGGCTGATGTTTAAATGATTTCAGACACAAGCGAGATAATTCATTCGCGTTACTATTTTCCGCGTTAATTATTAAAAGTGCATTGTGTCGGTAGACCGTCGCGCGGCAGCCTCTGACACGAGCGTGTCCGTCGGAATAAGTAGATCGTAATTAATGAAGTAATTAATCATGGGATAATTGAACGAATTAAAGCCGGCTAAACGGGAGGCGCACACATGTTCCCCGCTTTCGCTCGCCGTAATTTCAATCGCCCTTCTTCTTTGTTTACCCACGAACGAAATAAGCGAGTGAAAAGTGGGCGTATAATCGGGAGGCGCGTTATTATAATCGCGGTGGAATATCGTTCGGTTCGAAAATCATCGTGGTTACGGTGGATATTCAGCTTGTTACGTTCATGTACTATAGAAGAAACGAAACGGTATTATATCCCGCATGTATTTTTTCTTCGCAATAAAATCGTCGTTGGCGTTCTAAAAGGAGGCGAAAATATATTATTCGCGGTAAGAAATTTTCAAGCAGAAGCTTCAGATGTAGACACTCTCCGAAGAATACAAAACAACAATAAAGACACCAGTAGAGCTTTTAGCACCTGAGTGTGAAAAGAAACAAACTTCAACTTTCACACTGCATTCCCTAGAGAATTCTATGATGTATAAGCATAGATAGTCACGAACTACTGCAAAGTAGAAACAGCCTAAGTGCGTCAGACAAACAGAACTAATGCACACGCGAATCGATTCGCTGCCCGAGCAAAATTATACGCGGGCTTCTTCTTCTCGTCGATTGCCTCTCCGAATGTCACCCTCGCCCCCCTGGTTTAATTTAGAGTGGCGCAACGATGACGAAAGTCATTGATCCTTCGTCGACTTTCAATTAATCGTTCCATCCGATAGAGAGTTTCGATTAACCGATTACCGTCGTGAAAGTACTCGTATACAACATGCAAACGTACGAGTTAATTGAACGCTCGATCGTTCTGGAACAACGATGATAACGAAAACAACGTGCACGTCACGTTACAAAAAGTGACCGGACAGTAATTAAAATGACAAGTTAATGGGTCCGGGTAAATTACGGTTCTGCGATGAATCTTCTCACTCATCGACACGAAGAAAACGAAATCTCTTCGAAACAGTTTCGCCTTTGTCCATGTTTCGTTATTATTATGTCTCCTGGCTGACCAGAAACGCGTATATCAGCAAAGAAGCCGCGGCTCGCATTAAAAAACAGAGGAAAGGGAAAAAGGAAGACGAAGTGGACGAAGAAGGGAGAGACAGAGAGAAGTCTGGCCGGTAAACGGAGTAATCATTTTATCCTGCTTTAAAGGAAGCACTTGAAAGTGTCGCATAATTTTTTCCAGAGCACGCGCCACGCTATTTATGCGCGTAACTCGCGTTTTTCCAGCCCGCAAGTGTGTACTCGTCGAGTTTTACCGTACTTGCCGAGACTAAGCCGCCTCCTGGATGAATATAAATAGGCGTGTGTTCGTCTACGTCCATTCCAGCCGAGAATCGACTCCTGGTTTTCAATTCTGGACGCGTGTCGTTGACAGTTTCGCGTGGACTCGCGCGTCCCGAATTCGCGGGTCTCGCTTTGAAGCTCGTTTCGTCGGGATAGCAATGTAGAAATCCTAATGCAGGATATGTATATGTAATAGAGCTGATCGAAGATGCTCTTGACAGAACTGCGTTGAAGGGAACCATGTACATAGAGCGCAAGGAGAAAAAAGTACATAGCAATTAGATTAGGTGGAAGCTTATCGACGCTGGAGTTCCGCGAAACCACGCGTCCATTGGCGATGTGGAAGAATGCTGTTTCACTTGGAGAGTTACAGACGTGTATTCTTGTTTGGATAGGAGATTTTATTTCTGCTGATTCTTCAATGATATTTGGAGAAAATAGGACGTTTTGTAAAATGGTGGCCGACAATTTCTAATCTTCGATGGTTGGTAAAAATCAAAATAGTTTAGTTTGTATGCGACGAGTAAAGACTGGCAAACACTTGGACATTCTTCAGTCTTGAATTAGTAATTAGACAGGACACGCTGAAATCCGTGATTATTATGTGACCGTAAAAGGCGTAATGGGTATCAAAAGATACGTGAAACGAAATATGGTGGATTGTCGGCACTCGTGGTTGGCCCGCGATAAGTGACGCTACGCGACCGTTGGGAGGGGCAAAGAGGCTGAAAGTAATAAAAATAAGTAATTACTTGAAGTAATCGGCCACCATTCTGGATTCCCAGGGATCGTGGTCGTTCAATTAGCTGAAAGTGTTCTTTCACTGCCATGGTTACCGCGGCAACCATTGTCCAAGATCTTTAGGAATTCATAGCGATTCGTGACTCAACCTGTACACAACCATGGATTCTCCACAGTTCGCCACATGACAACCCCCATCGTTCGATGCATCCCATTACTTCGCTTACCCCGCAAGTGTACAAAAGCGAGCAAATGGACGATGGCAACTTGTTACACGGTTCTTCGCCCAAGATAAACGCATTACAGATTGTAATACGCAAAAGGAAGGCCCGTTAATAACGTTGACCAACGACGATGGATCACGCACACCATCCTCGTCGTGCTCATCCCCGTCGCTGTTCCTTCTTCTCGTCGTCGTCGTCGTCGTCATCGTGAAACACAGTGGTGACACTGCGAGCCTGGGACGTGGAGGGACAGGCAGAGAGGCGGAGCGTAATAAAAATAAGTAATTACTGCGAGTAATCCTCCCCCTCCGTCGCTGGCCTCCTCATCTTGCCTCCACCCCTCTCGTTCCCTACGAGAGTCGTTCAATTAACGGGGATACTGTTGTCTTCCCTCACTACGTTTCGCTTCCATTCCCCCTCCGGCAGTCGGAACCCCATCCCACGCCCAGCGTCCGCGAAACCCGCGAAATGTTTCACTCGCAAAGTCGCGTGGAGTGCGGACTGCGCTCTCTGGTCGCCGAGGTAGGGCGAACGAGGGGAGATATCGATGCCCCTCCTTCACTCACGCCCCTGACGTCCGTCTTTCCTACCCCCGCGGATCAAGACTTGTTCACCATGAATCGTGCGCCATCCCTCTCGCGCTGCTTCCCCTCTCGAAACCCACTTAGCCGCGAGACGATCCCCACCACGTCCACACCGCGGAGTAAACCCCCGTTCCTCCTGACAACCCTGTTTTTCCACCCTTGCAGCCTATCCGCTCTGGCGCGCGATTCGCTCTCTCTGGCACGCTGCTCGATCCGAGCAGAAGTAGGGGTAAGCTCTGAAGCCCCACTCGCTCGTCCGCCGTCGTACCGTGCGGTTCGTGTTGTGGCTCGTACGTGTTTTGCGTGTCGCGCGGTGTGCTCCCACGTCTCATCTTTTCTCGGAGTCTGCCTTTGACAGCGCTGTTTCTTGTGACAGATTTCAGCGGAGTCGAGTGAGAGTATAGGTGTAACGATTTTCGACGCGGTTCGTACAATGTTTCGAGCATAGTGTTGCCTAGCCGTGGACGGGTCGCACTCCGACTGAGGAACCATCGGAGGACTATCACGGACTGGGTCCACGGGACTGCGTTCACTCTGCGTCTATGACAGCAGAGGAGATTACGTGCTTGGATGATAAGGGAGATGGTAGTACAGGGAAGACGCAGCTGGTTCTAGGGAGGATCGTGATTGTCCTTTCGCGGAGAATAGATTGAGGTAGAGTCGGGCAAGACCACAAGGTGCACCGTGGTCGGTGCGTTGCCGGAGTCGTTAGGTGCGGGATTCGCGATACGAAGCGGAGCTTAAGATCAATAGTCGAGCGTGCAAGACGCGGGCCTCCGAATGCCTCGCACCACAGAGTGGTTAAAGTTCCAAGTGACGAGACAGCTACGGTGGAAGAACCGGTGAACTGCGATGATTTTGGAGTACGATTGCTTTGACACCTGTCCGTGATACATCTGGACCGCTGATCCTGTGCTGTCCCCCCTGTACCGTTTAAATGTCCACTCGGGACGATCGTTCTGTGAACCGTCGGCCGATCGTCTGACAACGATCACCGTGATCTCGAGTAAAAGAAAGAATCGTGCCGTTAGACGTGTGCCATTCGTTCATCGCCGTTGTGTAGAAAGTGTTTGTTCGTTGTCTGTTCACGGGCAGCGTCTATGCGGCCCGAGGGAATATTATCGTCAACCTGGAATACAGCCTACGCATGCCGTGGATCGAGGTAAGACACTCTGCACCTTTACCACGGACAATCGAGACTCGCGTAAGCCCGTTAGCCTCCTTATCTGGCCTGATCCTCGCGCCTTATCGAACCACTGCTATCTGCTAAAAGAGAAAAATCGATATCGTAGATCGTAGATAACGCTCGACAGCCCTCGTTATTCGACAAATTCGAGTACGGCGGAGGCTCTATCTAACCGAAACGATCGACTCGATCAAGTGAGGCACTCATTGGACGATCGTTCCTGTTCGAGGTGTCCGGACAAGTGTTCATGAGTGGCGTTAAAGTGAACGTCGCGGTTCACGAATCAGACCGGGCGGCGATGAGAACGTTTTGCCAATGATCGCGAGGGTATCGTGCCAACTGGTGGGCACGGGAAGACTGAGAGAAGAAATTTCCGTGTAAGGTCTCGAGGCTGGGGCACGCAGGCGCGTCCGTCGCCACGTGGTCGAATGCTGATCCGCGCTAGCCGAGGTGTAAACCTTTTTCGAAAATCGACGGGATCCAGCCACGCCGGTGAACGCTGCCTGCACGCCGCGGGAGAGGGTGTGCACACGCTTGGCAAAACAAGTAGTTAGTTACGTGAGCGCTGGCAGGCCGCCAAACGAGCCTCGAACTTTGAAATTGCGTTCGAGGCTTTCTTTCGCCGGGCGGCGATTATATGCGCGTCGGAGATAGGACAACGAGCGACAGAGAGGCCCTATTCGAATACGGGAGTGAAAGAAGGACGGTGGAAGGCTTATATTCGAGGTTCCTCCGGTATCCCATACCCCTTGAACAACGCGCCACGGGGGTGTCCTACCCCAAACTTCGCTCCTCTCTCCCTCTCCATTTCCCCCTTTCTCTGCCTTCTTTTCTGTAATTCACACGGCTATCGTCTGTGTATCTGCTTTCTGCCGCGGCCAATTAGTTTGCAGTCGCTATCGCGCCTGCTGGCCGACAGATAGCATCGACTAAAATGTAATTGGCTCCTTATCGAGCGTGGCCAGCTTACGATTTCTGGACTGACCAGTCGGACCTCTGCGCCACACACGATGCATGGAACCGACTGGCATATGTACATCTACACCCGTGTATGCACGTTCCTTTTGACGTCGAGTTCCTGTTTTTGTTTTGTATTTTTTTTTTTTGTATCATTTAATCATGTCTCGATAAATGTTTGTATCTTTCCCCTCCTCGGCAGTTCGATAGAAACATTCGCAGCAAGCCTCTGCTCGTCAACGATGCGTTGAAATTGCTTCTATCTGGTGTGCCGTTATTCGTTGGAAAGTAACAGAGGAAGAAGAACGTGGGTTGTAAGGATTGTGGGAGAGGAATCGTTTCATTATCGAGACTGGAGGTCGGTTAATGCGAGCGACATTTATTTTCCACGTTCCTCAGAATCGTTTGAATTCTCGTTCGAATGATCTAGCCATCCGGAGAGCAGCAACAGGGCGGAATTCCCGCGGAATATAGGTCCAATGGGTTATTCGAGCTTTAGCGACGCTGAGATGCGCTGGCTGAAGATTTAGGTGTGGTGAATGGGGTCAAGATTAGCTCTGTTGTGTAATATTGATTGTAATCTGGTTGTTGCGGCGATATTGTAGAGTTTGGATGTTCGGGGGTTGAAAAGTTGTAGGTCAGGGTTGAGAATCGTGCGATATTGATCCGAGCAAGGGACAAGTTTCGGTCTAATGTCGTTTGTGTTTATTTGTTACACATATTCTTTACAAAATTGATCCGGGGTCGTTTTCGAATCGAATTACTGTTTCCCTTTAATTTTTCCTAACCCGTTCAATTTTGTCAAGCTGTTTATTTTCGACTTTCTCGGGATAGAACTAATGCTTTGTAGCAGGAATCTGCCTTATATTGGAATATTGTTTATTGAACTACTTTTTTTCTTACTGACATTATCTTATATTTGAGAATGATACTGAGTAAAGCGAATTGTGGAACGAATTATTTTGGGCGTGTTTCCATCCTCGTGACCTGCTATCGATAGCATAATTTAAACTGTCCTGAACGCATTGCTATTATAAAGTATTTCTGTGGCTATAATATCGTCCCGAATGTTATTTTCGTTTCCTAGCTTCGCGTCTCGTTGTTCCGCGGCGGAGTTTGCTCGCGAATTTAGAACGATACAGCTGTCCTGGCCGGGGTTCGATTACTCCGAAACTTCTGAAATTTTTATGGTATTGACGGATAATGTTAAAATTCAGTCGTACGACGAAGTCGTACGAAATAGATAGTAACTTTAGAATATATCTATATATATTTAAGTGAACTAAAAAAATTGAATCGAAAAAATATTGACAGATATATCAATTTTATTCGAACGGTTCGAAAGCGAAATAAGAGAGATAGACAGAATTTATACAACCAACGAGATTCAATCCCATAAATATCAACCTCCGCTTTATTAGTTCCAGATTCCTATGCATATGTATACATTCAGTTAATCAAATGGCTCGTACGATAAATGTTATTTTAGTGGGAATAACAGGTTCTCGTTCGTGACTTAAAAACGGGTTGAACGTACGTCGAAACGGGATCCATCCATGAACCGGGCCACGAAAAAACAACTTTAGGATGTGCTTCCGTCCGTTCAATAGAGAACGACCGTGAACGTGCAAAAATTCGAATTCACCAACTCATTGTTCCCCGTAGCGTGTTCGTTAATTGGAAAGTTTGACACCTGAATGAGATCGTAAAAGTGTTCCGCGCTCCAGACGATGTACCAGAGGCTGGAGGGGTCGAACGAAAAAGGCGCGAAAATAGTTGTCAGGCACGGAGAGAGCAGAGTGCGTCGTAAAATAATAAATTTGGTCCTTGACCACCCTGAAACCCATAACCAGCCTCTACAACCTGTCAAACGGCCGACCCAAATACTTTAGAAGCGTGAATAGTGTCGGGTACCTGCTTCGCCCTAAAACGCCGGCTATTGTCCTCGAGTATCCTTCGTTTTTCTTTCGCCAGAAAAATAATACCTCTCTGGTATTTATTTTCAGCTGATATTTTTTTCGTACGTCATTACTGTTACAGAGAAACTGTCATACCTGTCCCCTCAACTTGGCAATTTATTAAGTATCAATGGCCGAGGGCCGCAGCAATATCGTCGGGAGCAGGTGTCTACGATTATAGAAACTAGTTTTTAATTCTACTTCGGGCAGGGCTACGGTTCGATTGCGAGACGCATCTGCCGTCCCGTTGGACGAGTTCGCGTCAAATGAAATTCAACAAAGGGTCCAATTAAGTCCAATTAGAAACGTATCGCGAAACTTGGGACAGCTGTCACGCGAGATAAGCTGATTCCTCGCGTCAGCTTAGTCTCGATATTACCGCGCCGGTCTGATAATATGTACTTACACGAAAGTCCTCGTGGCAATAAAAACAATACGACCAACGAGGCCCCGGGAAACTTTAACTATCGCTTCGACACCGAGGCATCACGATTTGCCATTCAAACAGCTATCGGATATTGGAACACATGTACATGTGTATAATTTTCGTTCCTTGGAACACGATTTGCCACGCACGATTTTCATCTCCGGACCGGGTACATTTTTCCCCAACCGCGTCTCACAAGAAACGTTCCTCCAGCTCCGACTGATTATCCCGGATACCGCAGTTTCTACCTTCCTCTCTACCATCTACACAGAGGCTAGAGCCAGACGTCTTGTCGTACGAAAGTGGCAGTTTGCAATTAAACGACGATGTTATCGTAAAGGACCTGTAGGTCGGTTGAGTGTACATGTCGGCGAATTAAAATGTAAATACTTGATTAAAGTTAATCCCGGCCAGGTGAATAAACCTGCTGTGGCGAGAGACAGAGAAAAGGGGTGAGACGGGGGGATTACGGAGGTGGGGGGGGGAAAGGACGGAGAACAAGAAGGGACGGGGAAGGAGTGAAAAGCGCAAGAGAGCCGTCGGTCCTAAGGGGTGGTTTTTATTGCCGGTTTTTATTAGCTGAGTAGGTGTACTCCATTCTGCCTCCTACCCCTTTGCATGCAACCCTCCTCTTCCATCCCATTCTATCCGTGTCTATAACCCACCCCCTCTCTGTGTCTCACCCCCACCGTACGGAAGCGAGCTGCGTGCTTGGGGCGAGACGCGAGGGGGGAAGGGTTGATTAAAACTAACGTTGCGCCAAGAATTACCCCGTGAGATTGAAAATTAAATTAATATACAAAACCCCCTTGGCCACCGGGGCTAATTAGTTATATGATAGTGATTAAAAGTTAAGCGTATATCTTCGGGGACGGATCGTTAGGATGACGTCCAAGAGACGGCGTATATGTATATATGTATATACGTATATAATAATCGATCGACGGTTGTTATATTTAAATTGAGTTTTAGTAGAATTGGATTGTGCTTGGAAACAGTTCTAAATAAGCTGGCTTAGCTTCTTCGTAACATTGTTCCGCAGTATAGGGTAATTCTCTGTGCTCAAGCAGAAGCTCCACTCTATAAGCGTTAACCTCAAGTTTAGTGACTTTTAAGGCTATGATTTTCTCTACGACTCTGCATCTTCTGTATAGGTTGGCAATTCGTTTCAAACAATGGCCCATAATGTTGCATCCTCGCAACCGAGCTTGGTACACTGTTTGCAGACTTAATTCCGCCGGGCTCTTCAATCGCGTATAATTTTCGTAACTCTTCAATAATGGCCCCGATGCTCGTGATATTAAACGAACATTTAACGAGGCCACCGTGATGCGAAGCGGTCCATCGGAGGAAAATATCTGAGAGCGCGAATCGAAACGTACCACGGCTATTACGCGACTATGCACGTTGCGCGTCGGTGGGAGCATCGATAACGCCTGGCTAGTAATTAGAAAATAGCTGAAGTCTCCATAAATTTTCATTACTGCGACAAAGAGAGTCACGTTCCGCAGTCGCGAAATGAATTCGCCAAACGGCAGAATGCACCACCCTCGGACGAATAGTTTTCTCGAGGTGTTTTTAATACTTATCTATTCGGTTGACGTTAAGCCAATTAAATCCTTCGCGAAAGAACGAGTAATAAATGAAATTCCTTGCCGGATTTAATAAGTGGTAATGAAAAATACATTCGGTACGGGATAGGGAGACAGAGAGAAAGAGTGAACGGGGACGATTTCCTTTAGCGAAATTAATCGAGACGACGGAATAAATTGTTGCGTCTGCGACAAAGTTGATTCTGGCGAGGAATACGTTTGCCCTGGATCTAGAATATCTTTTATCGGATGGTGAACCTTGAACAAAGAAGTGTGTTGTAATATTCCAATGCGAAATGAAAGGAATTTTTGTTGTACCCAGTGGAGTAATGTGTTTAAAGTGAATTTTAACTTAAACGAAAATTCTAGCGATGTACGTACATATTGCATTTAGAGCTTTCCCGGCACACTGTGATACCGTGAAGTCTCGCAAAAGGAAAATTCCGTTCTTACCGTTCCGATTATGTATTGAACGATGTTTTCCTTTCCCTCAACGTTCACCAGTTCGCTCGTTTCGATAATTAAAGCGAAATTTCTCTCTCGGATATAGATTTAACGAATCGAACTTACGACGGGCGCAAATAAATTGCTTCGTTTAACGCGACTCGCCGACCGTGACAGAAATATAATTTTCCATCTGCACGCGCGCGTGCAGGTTAAGATAGAACGGGACAGAGTTCGATCCGCGAAGAATGTATGGAAAATAGAAGGAAAGGGGGGAAAAAATAACGAAACCTTTTAATCGCGTTAAGTACGACTCGAACAAATAATCGAGCCAGTATTTCGCGTTCGGAGTTTCATTATTTTTAATGAATATCCATTATTTTTAATGAATCCTCCGGAGGAGACGTCCACGGCTCCTGTCGATCCGACGTCAGCTTTTGGAAAACGTCGACGCTGGGGAACGTCGATAACGGATGCCGTCGCCGTTTCTACTATTTATATAAAATGTTTTATCTAATAACGTTTATCTGTTGGCTTTTCACGCGATAAATCCTCCGCGATATTAATGTACGTCGTATTTTAATTGCGAATCTGCTTCTCACCGATTGCGTCGCAATTTTTAATTCCTCGACGTTGATAGAGAATTGTAACACGTGAACTGCACAACGATTTCACGTATACTGAACGTTTTAAACGTTTAACTGCCAACTGTGTAAAGAAACCCTCTCTGGCGGACTGAAAAATTATATCCACATATGTATATTCCCCATAATTTACCAACATTTTAATCAATTATGTATCATAATTCTACAGTAAGTAATTGAACAAAGTATCCGTAAAAATACAATCGAAAAAGCTATATCAATTGAACGCACAAAGCATATCTTATTTAAGCTTTACGTAACTATAGCGAAAATGCTTCAACTCGATTGCGAACCATTCCACGAAGCTCTCCAACGCGGACATTTTTCCTATCGCCAATAAAACAACTTTTTTTCCAGTGCTAGGGCCAATAGAGCGTGGTTTTTTCCCCCAAAGAAACGTTAAACCCCCCTCGCAAAGTTAGCTGCAACGCGAATGCTTGCATAGTTTCCTTTAGTCGGTTACGTAACGGGGCCGGGGCTCGACGAATGAAAATCTCGCTTCGAAATAAGCTATCTCGCGTGTCTTGTACGGGGGTGATAGGAGCGGAGGGGTTTGCAGTTACTCGAACGCGTTTTCAATCTCATAAAGGCGTCCCGCCGTCGATTATTCCCGTTCGATACTTGGCAGAAATTTTTAAGTATATTAGGAATACACTGGCGGCCAGGCTGAATTATTCGAATGCTTTCAAGAAATTGCAGGATGCATTAGCTTACATTACGCCGCTTCCATTACATTATGAATATTACTCTGCCGTATATTGATGAGGAGTGCGGAACCGGCGGGCCGCGCACCGTCGGGCTTTTATTATTTCTTGCGGTTCAGACGCGCCATTTACGAATTACCACGTTAATAGGGGTGACGCGAGATTTATCGGATCCGTTCGTACGTTGGTGGGGTCGCGCGGAGGCGACGCGACTGCGACACGGGGCGCGGTGTTCTTTCCAATTATTTCGCAAGACGGAGAAAAGGAAGGGGGGACGAATATTCGATGAATAAGTAACCGTAAAAATGTCACGACCGCGAAATTATTTCCAACAGTGCCCAAGCAACCGGCCAGGCAAATAATAATTGATCAAACCACCACTGGGGAACGAGCCGCGTATTAGCGATCAGGATTCTCGTGTTGCTGTCCGCTGAAATATTCTCAGGGAATATTTTTAGAGTGGAAGAAGAAGAAGAGGAAGATGAGGAGGAGGTGGAAGAAGAAGAAGAGGAAGATGAGGAGGAGGTGGAAGAAGAAGAAGAATAAGAAGAAGAAGCCTGTCCCGATTTAGGAGGCAATTTAAAACAAGCATATATTGGCAGCCTATATACGCGTTACTTTCAGACATGTCGTTTCTCTGCCCGACGTCCTGGCTACAGTGCCGTCCTCTCCTCCCTTTTCTCCGGGACGCCTTGGAGCATTAGCTCGAATACATCCATGAATATTATCCCGTACTTTGGCGAGGGCTGAGAAGGGTGTCTGGAGACTTGGCGAGAGGGGTGAGGGGCGGTGGGACCGTTGAGGGGTCGGACGGTATATAAGGTATAAGGTAGTCCATTAGCGTTAATATTATAAACGTTAGCTGCCCTCTGGCCATCCCCGTAACATACTCACGTGCGCCTGCGCTCGCTATCTATTTCTATCTCTCTCCCGTTCTGTCGTGCACAACCACCCTCTCTACAGTCCTCTTCCTTTCTCCTCGCCATTTCAAGTTCCCCTTGTAATTTCCATCTCCCACCCCCTTGCATGTCGTTCCCTCTCTTTCTCATTCATTTTCTCGGTTTTCTCGCCCCCGTAGCCTTTGTCTCTGTCTTATGTGCTCCCCTCGTTCGTCGGCTCGTTCCCTCTCGTCTTTACGCTCATCGTCGTACAAACAACGCACGGTAATATACCTCTCGACTGCACCGAGAGATAGCGATATGAGATAGAGATAGAGTTTGAGCGAAAGGAAGGAGATGGCAGAGCCATATACACCGTGGCTTACACGACGAACCTCTTACTTAGGTGTTCTGTTACCGTACTTTATCCCGGAGCCACGGTCTACAGGGTGACCGGATTGAGATCCGACACCGGCCGACTCTGCGACAGGTGGCCTGCACCAGAACGCCACGGTATCCTCCTCGATTAGGCTCTCCGTCGGATAATGCGCCATGTATGTATTGTATATGTATACACATACTACCTCTTCGGCCGCGGCGATCTAGCTCGAATGAAGAGGCTAATGCGCTCCGGTAACGTGATGATCTTTTTCTTTGGATGAGGCAGAGACTTCTTAGAACCGATGGGAGGAGTTGTGGGCATCAAGGTGTTAATAGAAACTGATCTTTGGGTCGCTGGAAAGTTTAAGAGAATTCTGTCGTGTGCTATAGGTTCTCATGAATCGGGATGCGAAGCGTACAATTTTTAATAGCTTAAGTGTTATAATATTAGGTTCATACATAATCGATTTTGTTCAATAAAGCAGTGTCATTAAAAATCTGCATCATGCGTCTCGTTCATATTCCACATCAATTTCAGGAGCAAGAACTTCCATTTTTTACCTTAAACAATTTTCAAAATAGAACGAGCATTTAGTATTTATGTAACGCGAGATAAGTAACTTATATTCGCGATCCTCTAACGGCATCTTCCATTCCCGAAGGATACCACGTAACGATTTCAAGTTCGAAACCAAACCCAAAATGCACTCCGCGATCCCAATCACCTGAGTAGACCAAGAGAGCCCAGAGCTCTCAGCATCTCTGCGCGTAGAGAGCTCGTCTGCCGCAGAAAAGAAGGAAGACTAATAAGAACGTGTTGGCTTTTAGACGTTCCCCGGGGGCGTCGAATGGTCAGTTGTAGAAAAGTCGGCGTTGTCCGGTTGCTAAAAGGAGAGGCTAATTTCGCGTGCAACCGTGCGCGATTGTTGTTTATTATTATGTATACTAATGGAGCGCTAAGGGGCCGGCCAGCGCTCGGGCTACTCCGATTCGAGAGGATTTCGCTAATTCACCGGCCACTGCCTCCTAACGATGGATCATAGCGCGAAATGGGAATACCTAGTTTGCCTGGGAGAAGTGCTTTTCGAACCTAAGCAGAGATTATCCGCGAATACAACGCGGCTCGATGCCCTCTCAACGCGCCCTCCGTTTCCAAATGTACTTCGGGACGTATACGTGTACCGTATCTCCTTTTACTTGTTCCAAAAATCGTGGCGGCTCGATTATTTCGCCGGGAACAGCGAAGCTTTCGGTATAGGCCGGAACCATCGACGAAAGTTCGACGGATCGAAGGACGGCGAAAAGTTAATTTGCTCAACTTTTCTCATGAAATTTCCAAAGTTCCCGTTCATTTACATCCGCGCGTTGCTAGGCGTCGCGTCGTTACATCGATTTGTTCCCATCGACGAATATTCCTTCTCCTCCTTGCTCTTTCGTTATAGGCGGACGATTTTATAGGTTGCGACTTAATATCCGGGAAACACTTCAGGAATGAATACGGGGTTTAGAATAATTGAATTCCAAAATAGATTGTGTTCTTTTATTTGTTTTATTTTATTTTGTCATTTTGGAAATTGGTAGCGTTTTCTTCTTCATTAAGGGCTTGTCTGTTCTATTGACAATGGTAATTGTCTGCGATACTGGTGGCATATTATCATGCACTTAAATGCAAAATGTTTATATCTATCTGTCGGAAAGTATCTACAACCTATTTATATTCAAATATGTTAAAATAATTTGCCCAATGCACGAGTTATAAATTAACAAGGGGATTAAAAATACGGTATATTATTCCATGCATTTAAACCCATTTATTAACGCGGAAAAAGTTTCGATTTTATTTCCACGTTCTTACTACGCGAATGTTTTTATCCCCCACTGTATATACGAGCTTATTCCATCGTCCTTAAGTTATGAATCAATTCCTAAAGTGCTTCCCACGTACTGAACTACACCCTGTATAAATACTACAAGAACTTCGATTGGCGTGGGGTTTACATCGGTAAGAGTGAATCCAACCTCGTTTCTTATCGGACACGGTACACTTGAAACGTGGAGGTGGCTTCGAAATCGCGTTATCGCAGCCACTCTCGATCCCCTTTCGCTCGATATACACATACACTTGCCATTGGGAAAAGCGAGAAAGTGGATTGAAATGCGGAGAAGAACAAGACTTATATACGCGCGACGTCGCTCCTAGCAATAACGTTAATTGCTGTAATTTAGTACTGAAAGTAGTGGAGGGTGGCTGTCAGAGGGTGAGGGTTGACGGGAACCGATTCTTTTTTCTTCTTCTTTTTTTAATCAATCGTGCTAGAGGTACATATATAGCTCGAGTCGGCAGAGTTTTAATTCCTGTGCAGAGATAGTGGAGTGCATCGCGCGTAAATATGTGTTTGCGTGCAGTAAATCCAGGAAAAATGTTGAATATTGTCAAGCGCTGCAAAGAGTGTCTTTCAGTGAAACAATATTTATTGTTGGTTCGCAAGCTGGTAATTAGCTGATTCTTAGTTTCATATTCGCAACACCGTTGTGCAATGTTCAAAGAAACAACTTGCTATCACTAACAGTCGCTAATATTGAATAGCAGACTTAATGATATAAAGTTTAACAATGGCTAACTTTTAGAACTCTTAGGATCGACTGTCGGAAACGAAACCAGGACCCGCGTAATATCGCGAGACGAACGCATCGGTGGATCGATAGACCGCCAGCGACCTTGCAACCTCCTGGCAAGAAGTTGCACCAGAACCATACGTCAACCTCTCGCAGAGAATCCTACTTCGAGAAACACTGATCTTCTAAAAACAACGAATATCCCGGCAACGTTCATCCAACGATTTAAGAAAACTAAAAAATATAATAATCAAGGAAACCTCGAAGTCGCGGTTCCAACGTAATTTATACCTTTCTCTGCATCGTTGCGTTCAAATCCATGCTGGGCTCGCGCAATTTATCGCCCAGCCGTTGAAACATTTTTTACCACAGAAAATCGTATTTCGACATCGATTTCCAACTGATGTCTGCGCAGTCGGAGAACCGCTGGCCGCGTGTAGAATTCTAAGATCTCCTCTGACGTCTGCTTAATTAATTACCATCCGCGGTTTTAATTAGCTGGGGCTTCTACCTTCTCCCGTCCTCCCTTCGTTCTCCGCCCTTTCCCTCGTTCCATCGCCGCGGAAAACCATGTGGCAGTGAGCAAGCTGCTCCGTTCCTCCGTTCGTGTGCCTGTGGATGAACACTGGCATCGTTACGGACCAACCGTGACATGTCCACACCTTCCACGCGTGCACCAGGTGCCAGGTCCGACGCTCTGTCCTTCGCGTGCGCATAAGTGCGTAAGCGGGGATGTCTTGTGGTGTGCAAGGAAGATAAAGCTGACGATAAGGAGGGTTGTTAATGAAGAGGTGGAGGTTACGAGAGTTCAGATGGTAATTGGGTTTCGGGCGCCGTTATTTGGGCAATTAAATGATGTAGAAAGAAAATATAATTTGTATAAATATATTGCAGCGTTATCGTTGATTGAAAATATTCTGAGAACAGTTGATGATGGATCGGATTTTCCATTTTAGTATTGCGAGACCATGGAAATTATTTTTGCGAATTGTGATGGTGCTTTCAATACATGTACATTCACGATCGTAATTTAATTAGAGCGTAAGATTCGAGTATCGTTTTTGAAAGGAATTTATGGAAAGTAATATCGTGAGATCCGTGTACACGTTACGACAGAAATTTTCCATGAATTGTTTGATTGCATCCGAACGCAAATATTTTGCGCGATGAGGCACAATTGTCATGTAGGAACAAAATTATATCGGCAATATAATTGCAATATGGAATAATCGTTCGCCGAATGCTATTGAATCGAACGCGATGCATCTCTGCCCTCCCCTCCCCCTTCAAATTGCATTATCAACAGGGATTAAGAATATTATATTGATTATATCCTGCGTGGAATAAGCAATAGCTTCTATATAAAATTTACATCAATTCTGACTAACAATAAACGGAGAACATAATGGGCGATTGGCAGCTCCAAAAAAATTATTTTCCCACTCGTTCGCTCTTGTAATTCTCTAAACACTAATTAATAACGAAACAGTATTCAAACTTTTCGGTATACTATTTAAAATTGAAGACGAAACTAAATTTAAACGACCCGCCTAGCGATTGGTACCTTTTTTCTACCATTCAACGAAACGGAAACGCGGAACGACGTAGACGTAGAGCAGAAGTTAGATGAAACGTCCTGTATGACATTTTTAAATCTAATTTCAACTCAAACCCGACTGCAACCCTCGCAAAAAAGGAAATAACAGTCCCCTCCACGGGAACTTTCCAATAAGAATATCGATACTTCAACTTTCAACTATTCCATAGCATTTTATATTCCAAAGGATATCACCCCGTTCCCTCTCCGAGCGAAACTCACACTCGCCAACCCCTCTCCTAAAACCGTTCCAAAAACAACCGGTCCTCCATCGCAGTGGATCGATCAAATCGAGAGTAGCAGTGCGGTGGTAGGGTCGAAAACGGTAACAACCTGACTCATTTACCGAAAAAGGCGAGCGAAGGAGACCCAACAGGGCCCGAGGAGATACTCTGGTGTGAGACGGGGGCAAGAAACGAGAGAGAGGGGTTGGAAGAGGGCGATCGCGGTGCAGCAGGGCCTTAACAGTGGAAACGGCGGCCGCGCAACAATACAAAGACAATGTGTTTGTTGCCGATTAGCAGAAGGACGAGGTGAGGTTTTTACGAGAGTTCGAGGTACGGTCTGTAGTTGGTCGAGTTGGCACAACGGCGGTGGTGGCGGCTTGGCGGACGGGTGAAGAGGGAGCACACAGTCGTTTACAGCCGAAGAGAATTGGGGCCCGTGGCTTAAATGACCCCTCTCCGTTGGGCCGCCACCCGCGGCTTCCCCACCTGTGCCAAGATTTACGGCAATTCGCTTTTTGCCCCCTTTAAGAGCTTTCGTATTATCTTACTGCCTCCGTTGCTGCTTCTTCCGCGGAGCAAATGCACTCTTTCTCCTTTTCTCCCTCTTTCTTGATCTTTGTCTCCAGTCGTTCTATCCTTGTTCGTTCGCCAGTATGTATTCCCCGGTTCTTTCGATTCTCGATTTCTCTCTCTCTATCGATCTCTCTTCCCGTACGTTCTTCTCCTCCTGTTCCCTCCTCATTCGTTACCCTTCGTTGTGTCCCCTACTCCACCTCCGTTTCTGTTTCTTCTATTTCTCGTTTATGCGGCTCTGCTGGTACTCTCTCGTCCTCGATACGAACGAGTATATTTGTTCAGGTAAGAAACGCCGGATACAGGTGTAACACAGACTCGGACACAACGGAACACCTGAGTCGGTAATTATTTTGGGACGGCGACGCTCGGTCAGGCCCTCGGTGTATGTATATTTCTTCTCTGTTGCTGCCGTGGAGCGATTTAATTGCGTCAGATTTGATTAAACGGCCTCGTTCCGTGCTCTTCGAGCTTCTATTCCTTCATAATTGCCAGCTCTTTGGGACCTTTCCTCCTACATTTCTGTATTTTTGTTTCGTTTCACTCTTTTTTGTACTTTATACGAAATTATTGAAATCTCTCGAACACGGATATTCGTCGCACCGAGCTTAATTGCCATTGTGATACCTTGATCGTTATGGTAATGGCACGACGCAACGATCGCGATAAAACGTCCGTTCGCGTAAATTTTATTATTCTAATGCCGTTATTACGAGATCCTAATCTACAGGTATCCAAGCGTGGTTTCATTCCTTTTTCCCTCGCTTCTTCTCTGTGTTCCATTCGATTCGCTCGCTGGGCTCTTTTTCTCTTTTTACGCGCCTCCCCACGTCCCCTTCGGCTCTGTCTCCATCACTTCTAACCTTGAACTCCCTCGTTACCGTATCACGCTTCAGAGCACGCGGTTTCAAGAAGTTTTAGAGATCCTCCGGGAATCCCATTATGAATCCTGCGCGGTACCGAAGCCGCTCGTTGAAACGTACGACGCTGATGAAACGGAGATCCAATCAGTCTGTGCCGAACGTTCGATTCCTTGGACGTGTTCGATGCTGATCGCACCGTTTAAGAATGTTGCGTATGCTGAGGCCGTTTGACCGGAAGAAATAATGTTCGACTCGCTGTTCAATTAGCCGACAGGCTGAATGGTACGTTATTCTTGTTGTTTATATTCCGCCTGGCGGTATTCTTTTAGCTCGCTTGACCGGCAATTATTCGTTTATGCCTGTGTTTGGGACGTTCGGTAAATTATTGTAGGTACTCTCAAGCATTATTATTGATGCATGTGAAATTCTATTGTCGCGCTGATCGCGTTAATATGAAAGGGAAATTACTTATTTGGAAAATATTTTGGATACTAGAAAAATTAATTCATTAGGATTCTATCAATAATTCGGTGAACCTTTTCTTCGTGTAGAAATTCATTTTCTATGCACAATTAATAGCCAGGAGAAGAAAATACGTCGGCCGCTATTACATTCGCTGGTAATTATGAAATCCGATTCGAGACATCCCTGCCAACTCTCGGGAGACTAATAACCAGGAGAAAATCGAATCTAAAATTAAATCCATCGTAAAACTTCACATTTCGTCCCGAAACTACCCGCACAGCCTATTTCCGTCGATGTCGCCCGATACAATACGCAAAGAATAAACGGAGGGGAAGGAGAGCACCAGGGTGGAACGGGGAAAAATTTAATTAGCAAAAGCCCGAAAATTAATTGCGCTCGGCGTCTTATTGTACTCCTGCCTGTGCCTCGAAGCGTTACGGAGGACCCGCGGCGTCTATATACACCGGGAATGTAATATTCACAACAGCCTATATTCAAGCTAGCAGTCAGCCTGGTCACCCCTTTCCGTCCACCCCCGAGCAGCCCCCTCGACTCGCCTCCATCGCCTTCGCCATGGCACAGTGGCTACGTACCTTGCTCTATCCATAGTTCTCCATACTAAAGGCAGTGTTAATGGGGTTGTATCTGTATATATTTAAAAAAACAGCAAACAGCAGCGAGTAAATGTTAATACCATTTGGATATTTCAGACCCTGTATTACTATTATAATTACCTTCAATATTTTCGCCTCGTCCACCATTCCCGTATAACTCTATACATATATGTAGAAGCAGGAGAGGGATAATCAGTTTTTGTATTTTTAATTGCTTTCGATTTTCACAAATGAATTTTATATAATTTCCCATATTACTTTTCGACGGGAAGAATTTCACTCCGTATATGCGGATATTAGAGTAAAAAATTAATTACTGTTGCGCCATGGAAATATTAATTCACGCATAGGATATATGTGAATTACTCAAAATTATTTTACGAATATATGTACATTTCGTCTTTTCGATGTACCCCCTGCATTTCCCATTTATCCCCGCAATGGCGGCTCTGTAATCATTGCTGTCGATGATTGTATAGGGAATATTGGGATGAAAAAAAAAATGTATACTTTGATTTGTCCCAGGAATCTCGACGATAATCATCATCGACGTGGTCGATACGACGGTACAGCTTTTCATGTGTGCCAACGGCAGGCTGAAAGGACGGCTGGGCCCTAGGGGTGCGATACGGGATTATTAATTGCTCCACAATGGCAGTGGCGTACAGACACACTGGAGAAACGGGGGTTGTCCCTTCTCGGCGCTCCGTCGATCGGCCAGCCACGGCGGAAATTTCATTAAGTGGATTCTTATAGACGCGGTTTTCAGATTAACAGTATGATATGTGCACCACCCCTGCCCGGAGAGATATTAGATCGGGGACTTGCTGCCTGTGCCTCTCTTTCTCTGTTTCTCCGGGTTCGAGAATGGCTGGCTGGCTTGTTGGCCGCGCACAAAGCCTACTGCACACCCCTGTCAACCCTCTACCCCCTAGAGCTCGTAATATCTGCAGACCGGGGCTATAGTGGTTTCTATATGAGACGTCTTGAGATGTGAGAGGCCGCCTCAAGGTGTACCGGTCGCGAGACATCAATTTTAGAATTTAGCTTTCGTTGGCACGAGACATTACGATTAATTACCAGGAATATCTCTGGTTCAGATAAGAACAATCGTTGATATCCAGCAGAGAAGTATATAAGCAATAGAGTATAATTAAACGAATTAACAGTGAACGTTTCGTCGAACTGATTCGTCCAGTTTACATATCCGATCGTGCGATGTCAGTACCGAATAATCACGTGCGTGAGTATACATATTTTTCGATACGGATAATGAGTCGAGCAACCCCCTTGGTGGGATGGGGGAATCGCCACCCCTGGAAAGTACCATCGAGTGGATTGATTAGCGTTAACTATCAGAGCACGCGGAATATTCGGTAAATTTGGCAAATATGCCGAGTACCAAATAGTTGGCGAATATTCGCTGCATCCCTAACAGCAATTAAAGGCAGGGAGATTAACCATGAATGCACCAACTCGGTCGGTCAAAATTGATTCATTATTGTAGGTTTCTCGGCAGAGGGGAGAGGGAAAGAGCGAGCGAGAAACGAGAGAGAGAGGGGGAGAGAGAACCATGCTCTCTACCTAAGATAATGTACACGAACCTCCACCGTTCTAAACTGCCCTTCAACAATCCCCTGGTCCTAAGTTTCCTTCATTATTCCGATTATTACTATTATTATTATTCCATTACTTCCATTATTGTACGTTTCCGACGTGCATATTAATCAGTCACATTTTTCGAAGGATTATACATATATATGTAGATATATATATAGGTACATGTAATTTTGAATATGCAGGATTTCTAGCAGGAAATTAATTCCCGCCAGCGAACGTGGTCCTAATTGACTGTTAATTTGGAGTATGTAGTTGTAGTGCCAGTCAAAGCTGCCTAGAGATCTTGTCGGTTATTGTGCGCGTGTTCCTTGCAATTAAGCGGATAATCGAGTACAATTACTGAAGATTATAGAGCGGGATTCTTTGCTTGTAAATTGGTTTATTAAGTGATACCTGAATTTCAATAATAGTGGCTGCATTGGACCATGAATTTTTATTCCGCGGGTGAAATATTCGTGATAAATGATTAATCGAGTACGATTCGTAAGAATATACGTTGCTGCATTATTATTCACGTTAATAATGCAATTAAGTTCAGTTCTAAACCTCTTTGACGATAAATCAGAGAGGTATTTCGTTCGTAATTAACACAAACGCCATTCAAACCCCAATCCTCGACCGCTTCAAGCTATCTGTACAGCAAAAAGCATTTTCCACAAACCAGAAACCAAACAGTGGACGGCACACGACGTCCATCATCGGTTTACATTTTTCTTCGTTAGCCGGATCGACGTTCATCATGGTCCTCGGGGGGTGAGACGGCTAACGAACGTCGGGTTGAAGGAGGGTTAGAAGTCCCTGAACGTCGAGCAAGAGGGAACGCCGAAGGGGTTGAGGCATCGGGGGGAAAGTTGAAGGTAACCGACACCCTTTCGCAAAAAGTAATTGGTTAATGCCTCGGAAATGAGTTTAGTTCCTTTTTGCTCGGCGAGCTTGTTGTTCCTTTTTCGGCACCTTCGCCATCCGCTCGCTCTTTTTCTCTCTTCTTAAGCCTTTTTCTCTACACCCATACACCTTTATACATGTGTGCTTTCTCTCACACGAGCCGCGTACGCTTACATAAACGCGCGATGCTCTAGCTTTCTTTAATCCATGAAACACACGTTTTCTGCGCTCCCATCTTTCTCTCTCTCTCTTTTCTTGTGTTCTTCTATTGCTTCCTGCCGCCCTTTCACCTTCGAAACATTTCACCCTCTCTCTCTCTCTCACCCTCCCTCCCTCCCTCCCTCTTTTCCACTCGACGATTCTCTCCGTTTTTCTTCGTCTGCTCTCCTTCGCGTTGGATCCCTGTTCTCGCATGCACGCGTATGTTTTTATGCTCGCTCCAGGGCTCCAGTCACGCTTTGTGCCACATTGTGCGTGCCTTTGGAGCCCCATTATCCCCGTGTAAAAGTGTCATTACGGCCTGCGGCGGGCCGCCAAGACGAGGAAGCTTCCTCCTTCTCTCCCTCGTATTCGCGAGCTCCGTGGCAGAAGAGAGAGATGAAACCCGCTTAAAGGATTTGTCCTCATGTCGGAGCCGATTCGTTAACCCACCCGGGACCAGGGATTTTCTTTCCCCTACCGGCAAACCCCGGCGCGAACACGCCGCGATTTTGTTTTAAAATTGGATAAGCGCATCGACTTTTCGCGCTGCGATCCTCGACAGATTTCCGCGGTATAATTTCGATGGTCGTTGTCCGAATTCGGCAAGGAATTATGTTTGCCGACGTTTGGCGTTGAAAAATATTGCTGTGGTATGAATTTATTCTCCGATATCTTTTATTTTGTATTCACGTACTAAAAGGGGTAAAGGTTCTCATTGTTTAAAGAAATGGCGACACTTCAAAGTTCAGAATGATTTTTTGTGCTTTTTTTTTTGGTTTCAACATAATAAACAATTAGACAAAATTACGATTCCTTAACGACTTTAGTAACCGCCATAGCGGCAGGTCTGCTGAAGAACTTCACCAAGTTTGAAATCAATCGGGCAACTAGATCTCGAGACATCATGTCAGCCATGCCAGAAAACATGTTTTGGAGAAAAAGTTTCTATATCGTTACATGAAACTTTCTATGTGGGATACATTTGTCATTCAATCTATCCATTAGAACAAAACAATTTTCCTAGACGGTCCATGAACTTCATTTCTCCCATCATAAAAGTGTCTCTTCAATTACAATACACTATCGACCAACCGACATATAGCATGTGTATGTGTTCAGAATAGACTTACTAGCAGTCCTATTGTACACCGTCGACAACGCATTGAATAAATCATTCACGCTCGTCTAACATGACGGTGCGTAATTCCAACTTAACCCGTTCTTCCAAACATAAAGAATCCCAAGCAAACCGCCGATAATCAAGCAAAAAAAAGGAATATAAATACGGAATTTTACTTGCTCAGAATCCCAATAGAGAGCCCCGTCAACGACTACAGAGGACACGGATTCGTTAGCTCGACCGGTGTGTCTCGCCACGGAGTCGTTCCCGTTTTCCTGCGGCGACGATACGATCGTCATTAGCAGAGGAAGAAGCAGCCCCGTCGTCGCCCTTTGTGGATTCTCCTGCGCCTCGTGTGTCCCTCCTTGCTAATGGTCTTAACGAACCCGACACTGCTCGCCCGCTTTACCGTGGGTTAATACATCAACCGCGTTGCACCGGTAGCAGAGAAATCGACTTGATATTTCGCGGCGCACGGCACACGAATACTTCGATTATCGCCAATTTACTGGCTGACTCGTGTTTATTCGGTGACCACCGGCGTGGTCCACGTTAATACGAACGCCAGGTACAATATCTACTGCAGGTGCTCCACGATCGATCCACGATTTCTCGAAAATCGTTTCACGAAATTGGACGATTTGTCGATCGCAACGAACGCCGGGCTATTGGTCTTATGAGTTGATTAATTCGTTCGTCGGTCGTGCCTCCTTTCGCGGATTAATTAGCCCGACGGTTGGCTAACCTGGGCTAATTAGACTGTACTATTCGGCGGCGGGGGGCAAATGTATCGGTTGGTCGAGGCCTCAGTTGGGTTAATTAAGTATACCGAGAGAGGATAAGTGGAGCAGTTGTAACTTACGTAAGAGCGTAGACAAATAGAGAAAGGGAAAATTCTATTTTCGACACGGAGTTTATACGTGTTATGTGCGTAGAAGTCGAAATCATATTTTCCGTAAGACAATCTGGATGAACTTTTTTTTACACGCGAGTATTGGGTGTTGCAGACTTATTATATTACCTATACCTTTTACGGCGGTCGCCATCGAAAAATAATACTCTAAACGCTCCGGCGATAAATTGTCCCTAATTCAACCAATAGGCCTGATTCTGTAACAGAGTGGAATTCCTATTTTCTCGATTTCTTAGACGATGCCTTCATTTTAAATCAAAGATCCTGGTAATGATCTTCGTCGATTCTCTGTAAGTGGTCAGTGATTTCTTTCTTGAAAAAAGTGAGGGCTGTTCGGTGTTGTTGAAACGATGGAAATTAATGGATACCCGGTGGGTGTAGCCGATCGTGGCCGGTGTTAATTGGACCGTAACAGAACGGGTTAAGCCGCCGAAGGAATGATCCCGTGATTCTGATAATCGATACAACAAGTACCCTGTTCGATTTCGTTCGCCGCCATTCTCTGTTTTAGGCCTACGTATTATGTAGGATTAATCGAATCGCGTTTAGAACGACGCGGGACCAGGTTGCAACATTTCTGGAATAATTTTTGTTTCGCGTGGAATTAGAACGTCTAATTTCCTCGGAAGCAGTAACTCGCTTGCAGTTTGGTGTTTCAGCATCCACGGAAACGTTTAATTCATGACTGTGCACTTCTATTCCCCCGTTTCGTTTACTTTAATTTTCCCTGATTAAAGCAATTCAATTCGGCATAAACTATTCACAGCAGCCCGACCGTGCCGCCGTGGTCATTAGGATATTAGATCTGGACCTTGAAGCTTCCGCCAGCTTCCTCCCTTTCTCGCTAACAGCCTTCCCTAGGTTCCTGTTCTTTTTGCGTTAAAAAACTTTGATCGAACCAACAAAGTCACGCGACTCAAATATATCTACACAATGCACCTTTCC
The DNA here is from genome assembly GCA_963583965.1 of Nomada ferruginata. Lineage (NCBI taxonomy): Eukaryota > Metazoa > Arthropoda > Insecta > Hymenoptera > Apidae > Nomada > Nomada ferruginata. The sequence goes on along the minus strand of OY757214.1, from coordinate 6,887,752 downwards.
CACTATGTGCGTACTCTTTTAACTTAAAATTAGAATCTTCCACCCTCTTAGAAATTTTACCAATTTCATCAGAAACATTGTCAATTTATATCTTTTACATATTTCCCTTTTTGTCATTTCAATAAACTAATACGATAGACACATTTAAAACCAAGGCTTTTTATCGCGTAGGTATTATAATATAGCTGAGAGGTTAAAATACGTGAAGACGAAATTCAATATATTTTATTAATTCAAATTTCTATTCCAATTTGACTTATTTAATCCCTATTAAATTATGTTCAATACGGTAATCCAGTACAATGTATAAACAAAATTAATCGCTACCCAAGTCGATGACTTTATTAAAATTTTTCTTCCGGCTCGAACGAATTCTTCGGCGGCGTCCCATTTTAATTAAATCCAATACGAGAACAGCAACGAGATGTCATCCCGTAGGAGCCACGTGTCTTCGTTTTTCTGACCCTGTCTCGAGGGCGCGCTCGCGTGTTCGTAATTTCGTTTACACCGGAAAGCGTCGGTAAATCAACGACTTAATGAATTCAGCTGGGATCCCGGACGACGCGGAACCATTTAGAAGGAGAAGAAGGATTCTCCAGAAGAAGGAAGAGGCGGGGGTTATTCGCGGTTATCTTTACGAGTCGAAGAGATACGCCTCCCTTGTCTCTCGGCTGTCCCAGAGGCCGTCGGGTACGAAACGCACAGGGGTGGTTGCTCGTGCTGCCAGGAAGTCGACGTTAAATCTTGGCCGATGTCGAGCCGCTACCGGTCCGGAACCATGGCCGTTCGTTATTCTCGTTAACGTTATGTTCATTGCACGGTGAAACGTGTAATTTTGAATTAGTCAACGCGAGGGATCGAAACTGTGGCATTCGTGTTTGGCTATTTTGTCGAACGATTATTCTTGCCGCAATCTGCTCCAAATTTCGCGACCAAGCATTTGGATTTTTTCAATAAATATGTCTGTCTTCATTTCTTTCCATTCGTTCTCAAACGTAGCCCAAAAACACGGTCGCATATCACCTCGATAGCACTGCTGTTCAAGCGAACGAACGTATCCGCGCAAGATACACCGCCAGCCGTTCCCGGAACGCGTTCGAACGTTTCGCGGCGGAGGAGCGAGAAAGATAGAGAAAGTCGTATAACGAGCACGCGTCCTCGCCTATTTTTGCGTAAACGACGGGACGGAGAGTGTCAATTATATCTGTAAAAAATGACGGAACGCCTAATTGGAGAGGCGCTCTAATTGGGCCGTGTTTAAACCGTAGGCAGAGACGCGGAACCTCGGAGGTAGATAAGCCACCTAGGAACAGGTTATATCGTCGCGCCCCTCTTGGGAATGATTTCTTGATTCCGAGGCGGTTCCGCCCGAGATAAACTAATAATGTTGCTAACGTAAACCTGTTTAACGTATCTATTACGCGGTGGTAATATGCAAATACCCTGGCGTCGAGCGATCTGTGTGCGTTCGCCGTTCGAACGACGAACAACCGTGTAAAATATTGATTTAATCAATCCGTGTCGTTTAAAGTCCAGCGGACTGTACTGCATTTATTTGCTGCCCGCCATTCATTATCGCCGGCCACGCCATCCGGCCTCCCCTCTCTCGAATCATAATATTTCTGAGCTCGTGGAATTTCTACGATTGTGTACGGTGAAATACGTGCGCGTAGAATTTTGGAGCTCCAACTTGTATTTTGTTGGAAACGCTTGCGGGCTTTGGTTTAGACGAGCGACGTATCCTATCTGGTTCGTGTTTTTATTGTGAGTTGCGATCGGCATGTTAAACCCCGCACGTCATAGTATTTAATTTCGTACAAGTGTAACTTTTTTGGAGGAAATGTCGTACTGTACATAAATATTCTGTTCTTCATTGTTCGGACGTGAAATTCTTGTATCAGTGTTGAAATAAAGGTTGGACGGGGCACGAGTGTCTTTAAAGGCTGTATTTAATTTAGTGGCCCTTCTGGTTTCCCGTGAAAAATGTCGACAGGGTATAGTTTCGATCCGACGAGGGCGGGGGGGATGACTGGTCCAAGCCACTAAAAGAGACAGAGTGGTCCGTGCAAAAGGCCACGGCACAAAGCCGGGATTCCTTTGAATAGGTGTTGTTAAAGCGTTCCTCCAACGTGTAAGACACCGCTCGTGCGCGTCGTCGTCTTTTAATTAAAGCCATAAATCAATGTCAATTAGCCCGGTTGCAACCCCACCTGGTAATTAATTATAATTAACAATTAATAATAGAATAATTAACGACGGCAGCATGGAAACTTTTCACGTGGACGCTGTCGGTTCTCTATTTATTTTCGACCGCAAAACTCCCTCGTATTCGTCTGAGGCCAAATGTGTTGGCGATGCGATTGCAAAACGCAATGGCGCGGCCGACTTTTAATGAATCCCCATTCTTCCCCCCTTCTGGTGCGGATCGTTCTATTAAAATGTACCTACGACCAGTTACTTTCTCGGAATGAAATATATCCCCTACCTGCAATCGGTTGTTTCGTTAACGACACCGCTAACGAAAAATGTCGGTCAGCACGGCTTCGACAATGATGATCAACGATTCCAGACATTCGTTAGGGCCGTTAAGTTCCCTTAAACTCTGTCACGGTATAACGAGATCCTTTGATTTCGCGGCTCTGTTACTGGATCGAAAGGTGAGGGTATATCTATAGTTTTTTTTTACGAGTCTTGCAGTTCCTTTCAATTTGCGCGACATAGTTGAGCACGGATTTAGAGTACGTCCGCGAGGGTGGTCTGTTGAATCGTTTGCTCTCCAGGCTTGCGAGCATTGTGAATGGATAAGGTGTAAAAGATGGAAACGAGTTTTTTGGAGCAGGGCAGTAAAATTGGGGGATCTTGTCGTTTTCACAGTTGGACAGTATTCAGATATGGGTAGATTAGGTGTTCCTTGCAGCATGGGGATATCTCAACAGAAAGGGTATTAAATCATAATCTGAATGATATGGTTCTCTCATTAAATACTGAATATTACTGAAAACTGCCTCATTGAATTTCTGTCACTGGTATTTATATTTCTCGTCAATTTAAAGATCGGACATCGACCGAATATTATTATACCACCAATCTGTAATTAAAAACGCTAACGATGTTTTCACGAGAACCGCAATAAACGAAGAATCTCGTTCACTCTTCTATAGTTCCCCCGATTATTCGAGGTTGATTGGGTGCGAGTTTCGTACAGTACCGATGAGATTCGAATAAATTTAATGGCAGGACTTCGTGCCGGGTTGAAGGGGCCTTACGGGCCTCCCTAGGCGAGCAGGTGGCCGTTATGGTGGGGTACTATGGACCAGACCGACCGGTTTACATGGTTGGAGATCCAAGAACGCCTCTCAGCCTGGTCCTGGGAGCGAAAGAGGCTGCGAGAGGCGAATCCACTGACTCGAACGTACCAGTCGAGACTCGACTCGAATCGGGAAGGGGAACGATCGCGAACACACGTATTGGTATACGTATATGTATGTGCGTGCGACAGAAAGAAGCAGAACGCGGGCACAGATCTCCACGGGCTCGAAATTCAGTTCAACTTTGCTACGAATCGGTGCCCCGTTGATATTGTAGGTACACGAAGATAAGCTCATTGTTCTAAATGAACTATTCTATTTACAGAATATACTTGAAAACGGAACTCCGTAGAACGGTTTCACGAATCTACTTGGACACCGAACAGTCTGACCCATTTGTTAATCCCAACGAAGTAGCAATTCCTCGAGCGCTACTTTCTGAGATTGAAGTGTTCTTCGGCGAGCTTCATTGTCAGAACACGCTTCGAAAGGGGATTCTACAGTTTTTCTCTAGCCTCGTAAGTGGTTATGAATTCCCCACGGCGCGTCTGCAGAAGGCAGGCTCTCTCGCGCGCGATTTGTCGCGAATAAGAAGAGCCCGAGCGCATCCGGTTCGAGAATCGGCGAGGCTCATTGAGCGTGAAATTTGGTGTAGCCAAGTGAAAAGGTAGCGAGCAGGAGGAACACTCCGCGAAAACTGCTAATAATTGTCGAAGAGGCACGCCGACCGCGCGGTGGAATGGGCGGATAAAAAGAGCAATGGCAGGGAGAACGGAGTAAGCAAATGGAAGACAGAAAGAGAACGAACGGTGGATCAGTTGTGGAGCGGGGGCCAGAGAATTCCGGGGCAGAATTTATAGAGCGCGTTCGATAGCTCACCCTCCGAGCTACCCCCTACACATCTTCTATTCCCTTTTCCTATGCTTCCTTCCGTTTATCGCGTATCGCTCGAATCGCCATGGCCATGGCCATGGCGAACGCAAACGGGCGAAACGTTGCTGTACGTCGAAGATGGAATATGGAAGTGCATGCGTATATATTTATGTACCTTTGCTGCCAAAAAAAAGCTACAAGTCAACGTTTCTGGTAAAAATTCGACGTGGGGCCGATTTCGAATGCGATGTTTGTTAAAAGCGCATGCAGAGAATTTTTAGCACCTATGGTGACTTCGAAGGACTGTAGGAAAGATTGAAACAAAATTTCAACGAACACATAAGTAAGATTATTTAACTCTCTGAATCTAAAAGGTTACTTGAAAATCACCTGCAGGTGATTATAATAGCGTGTCGGATCGATCACAGGAAGTGCTTCTTCAATTTGCAAAACGTTTCTCTCGGGACGGGCAAGGTGGAATGCCAAGAAGACAGATCATGTTAAGGACGCTGAGTGGAATAAACAAACAAGACGTTCCAAAGGCAGAAGAGTGAGAGAGAGAGAGGAAAGCAGTAGTACTAGGAGAGGAGACTAAAGACGTCGATACAGAAGGACGCTCGAGCAGCGAGGATCGGGCTTAAGAATGGTAGAACGAGAGGATAGAGACGGGCTACGGAGGGCCAGAGGATTGCAACGAAATGGACGAGTCTTGTTGGGGGTTGAAAGGGGCGAGCGAGAGGGTAAATCTTAAATAAAGTGATATGGAGTACTTTCGTATAAAAGCTCCATTTGCAGTGCTCCAGTCGACGAATAGCTTCAACACGGTTCCAACGTTGCTACCTACCTCGCAAGGACTTTCGTTCCGTCCTTGCATTGACTTCATAAGGTATCCCTCTCTTCTACACGGGGCCAATGCTTGCCCCCGCTGCCACTTAAGAAATTAAATGACTGATCATGCTGGCCCTCGTTTGATACCTTTCCATTAAGCTCTTTGTCCGTCAACTGATTCCATCGTTCTTCCTCTTCTATATTGTTGGAGACGATTTTCGTATTGACGTGGACGATGGGGAAGTTGTGAGATCGATACAAAATTTTTATTCGGGCCTGGCAAAGAAGGAAGAATGATCCTTTCTGTAGGGTGAATCGCAGGGCTCGCAATTAAACATTCGACTTTTCCTCAATCGGATGGTCCACTAATATGATCCAACCGAATGGTGGGGAAAGCTCCGTATCTTTGAGCGGTGAAATCTTCGAGCTTGGCTATACGTAGCCGCTCGTTAAGCACGTACAAGCTTCCCTCTCATTACCCGATGGCCGCGCTTCCTTCTCTCGTTCCTTTTTCCTCTCCTCTTTGTCTCGAAGCTGCCCTATCTCCCCCCTCCGTGATGATTTTCTTTTTTAATCGTTCGCCCGGTCGTTCTCCTTCCGGCGACTGCGTCGTGTCACTTGGCCCGGTAATTGATATCGGTACGCAGTATGCAAGCTCGTTGCAGCGTGGCGCGGTTTAATTGGGAAGAGTGGAGGAGAGCCGGTGAAACGACGGGGTGGTTGCCTCTTATTGGATCCCGGAGCGTAGAGACAGCGACGGAGAGAGAAAGATGGAGAGGGAGAGAAGGAGAGGATTGCTACGTTATAAATACGGAGGGCCTGGCATTATTCGGGACCCCCGCTGCTAATTGGAGTAACTCTGTTCCTCGAACGCGATTGTTTACTGTTCCCCACTGCACGAAGAGGGATTGACGCGTGTCAGGGCTTTCAAACGTCCGTTCTTTGCCCCGGCAAGAATAGTAATTATCGTGGAACGTGGAGCTGGTCGCGTTTCAGTCGAACGAGAACGAATGAAGGAAGTCGACGTCTTGGCGGCGGCGACGACGACGACGGTAACGGCGACGCCGCGACCGGGTCGCGTTTTTCAAGGTGTCCCAGCTGATTTTATACATTCAGCGACAGGGTCAGAGGAATGTCTTTTTCCTGGGGGACAGACGGCGGGTGGAGGAGACTTTATGAATAAAACAACATCTGCGATTGTGGTAATTGGAGGGAACGGTTAATTGTTCTTTTCGTGTTGCCGCAAACGGCGAGGCCGCCGGAAGTGGCTTTGATACAACGTTGATTTCGCGGGGATCGATGTTGAGGGACCCTCGTTGGAGGTAATTAGTTTGGGAAAGGGTTTTATTTTGTTTCCCTCTCTTTCTTTTCGATCGTTTGAATTTGCATATTACTGTCGATCTTAACTACTCCACTATTCATATCATTCTGTACCTCTTGTAATATAACGATGTTATAAACTTTTAAGTGGCAGCGCTCAGAACCCGGTATTAAAAGAACGACGATTCGTAATTAACGATACTTCATTCGACAGTGGAATAATTGCAAACTTAACGGCATAGAATGTACTTCTTGCGTTAAGAACGTAAAAAAAAAATGCATAAAAGATATTTTTTACAGAAATTCTGTATACCATTTGAATTTACACCTTCCGCATTTTTTTTCTCTACAAGAGTCTCGGAAATTGTGCGAAATTTCGTGGCCAAAGTTTTGGAAACAAAAAATTCCCGCAAAAAACAATTATTAAAAAATATGTACTTACATTGGACATACACGAATGAAAGGTATTTAACTAATTTAACACCTAACTTACACGAACTCTACACTCTAATTACCCAAGTACAGTGCCTATATATTTATACAAAAATTTCCCGCTGATTCCTGCGCGGAGAACGTTTCCAACTTTGATAATGCCGTGGCCAAAGGGTTAAAAAGCCCCATTCACACTAACAGCCGCCCCAATCACGAACACACAAGCCCATCCATTTCCACAGTTTCACCCCGTGTACCACCTCATCCCGAAAAGCGTCTACCTCCCCGTATAATTCCCCCCCTCCACCAGTCAATATCAGCAATTTCTAAACCAAAAGTCCAGAACCTGGCAGCCAGTGCGCAGCAAGCTTCGCGATTCCGTAGAATCGGTTTTCGGTGGTCTCTGCTATGTATGTACATATATATACATACACACGTACATATACATACTATATAAAGCGAGGCTTCCTTTTAATTAGCAGTAAACAGCCTCCATTTAGCCCGAAGCAGTAAATCACGTACACTTATGCGAAGACCCTCTTTCCATCGTGTGGAGCACCGAGGCATCTTCGACCGTAGGGAAACCGAGAGGAGTGAAACAGGTAGTGAGGAACACTCTGTTCATCGGCGGGGGGGTTTGGCCGATCAGGGGGTGAGAAACGCTGGGGGGGTGTACATTACATTTCAATTTGGATCCGTCTGTCCTTCTTGCGGAGACGAGCACTCTGCCGGATCGTGGACCAATGCTGGCCTCGTCTCGAAACGGGGAAGCTTGCGAATTTTCCCGCTGGAACACACTGAACGCGAAAGGGAACGTTCTTTCGTATAGGTGTCCTACCTCTTTTTCCACTTTCAGTCTTTCGTGCACTCTCTTTCGCCGTTGCTCTCTTTTTCACTCACATGCTCTCTCTTTCTCTCTCGTTCCGATCGAACGACAATAGGAGCACGTGAAAGTTGCCTGCACGCTGTCCAGAAAAAGCTTAGTTTTAACTTCGATTATTGATTCCGCGTCTCACTATTCCTGTTTGCCCTGCGATACGTCGATCCAATTCCCTGTCCGCGTTGTTCTTGCGAGAAGCTCCACGTTTTGGACTTCATCGTCCCCTTAATGTTTTCCCCTTCTTGTTTCGCGGCTCCCACGAGCAAATATTAGATGGTTCCAGTCGTCAGATCTGCCAGTTTTAGAGTTCTTTGCTGCGGTCGCTTATCTCAGGGGATATGACATAATATAAGGGAGATCTGGTGGTTTGTTATTTTGCTGCCTTTTTTCTTTAGAGAAGGAAGGTTAACAAAGTACTAACGGCAAGTCCAATGAGGCTTCCGCGGCCATAAAGACTAGTTGCGTTCTGTTTACGCTCTTACTGGAAAGTTGAAGCGAAGCCTGGAAATTAGTACGGCCGGGATCGATACACAAAGAGAAATAGAGGCACGAGAAATAGGTGAAAGAGCGCAAAAGGAAAGGGGAATAGGGAATAGGTTAGTCTACTACAAGTGAACCGACGATATACGATCCTGCAACTTCATCTCGACCTCTTCCATGAGCCGGAGGTCGGAGGTCGAGGGCTTCGTCAAGTCAGGAACCCGTCGATCCAGTTTGTGCCTGGAATCACGGTCCCGTTTTCACTCGAGAATCCTTGAACTCGACCCAGGAACTGAGAGTCGCCCGCGCGCGCAACACACCTCGCATCATTCCACGCACGTAGAAGCGCCGCGGCAAAGCGAGAATCCTCGTTTGCTCGAAATTTACCGGCGAGTTTTATCGTCGCGGTACACCGAGTTCCACCAAGTCTGTGAGAACTCGCGAGGAATCGATTGTACTGGTTCCCAGTGGCTACACTTTTCCTCCTGGAACTTTTGTCCTCGTGTTTTTCCACTGCTTTGGAAAAAGTGTGACAGCGTTTACGTTCATTGTCTTGGGCAACTTCTCGAGTTGGGCGTGAAGAATTATTTTCTACTCTATTAGCTGCAGGCTTATAGATTTGCATAGATTTCTTGATAATATATTCTCGTCCTGCCTGTTATATTTACTTCTAAGGATACATTTTTTCTTTGACACGAGGTCAGATTAAATAAGCATCAGCTTGATTAATGAAACAAAAACAAGAAACTGAGAAATTATAAATGAAGCCGCGTGGAATAATAACGGCGCATGAAATTTCGTAGATAGCGTCGTTTCCTCGCGTGTATGGTTGTACACGATTTCTCGTGATTTCACGGAGTCTGGAGAAACAATGTTGCTGGACGCAATAAACCGGCGTCGTGGCAAGCGTCAATGTTGCAAATTCTTATTACCGGCGGGATCGTGATGTTCGTCGAAAGAAGGTGAAGGCTTGGTTGAAGGAGGGGGAGAACCTTACAGACCTCGTTTCATGCGGCAGCATGGTTGCAATGGAACCCTTTGTGAGCCAGGGGCCCCAACAAACGGGCTTTGTCCTTCGTTAAAAAAGACCGAGGGGGCAGAGCGTAGAATGGAAAACGTTCGCCCGAACAAATCGAATCTATCGTTTGCGTTGTTTAGTTTCGTTATCCGAAAGGTAACCCTGTTCCCTCGACGGTGTACATACATTTTTGTTAGTTCAGTTGCTACCGAAGTGTTGCCAAACACGATCAGATCGAGCATTTTAATTTTATTTATATTGGCGTTTATCTTGTTCCCTTTGTTTCGCTGACCGTCTCGTCGACGTAGATTATTCACGCCTTATCTGAAGAATGGGGACAGGTTAATTGGTTTAACGGTAATATATCTTCATTATACTTGAACGGAATATTTGTGTCGTGTATTAAGATCCAAGTGAAATCTCATTTAGTTCTGGCAACTTAATTATTTACGAAGCTTAATGCTTTCTTATGGCAATGTATAGGGTATAATCATACTGGACAAACTTATTTAGAATTGATCGTGGTGTGGAAGCATTGGTGTGTGTATTTTATATTCTTGTCTGTGGTCAGGCGATAAATTCGCATCTGTAAATCTTGCGGAAGCTCCGCGTCATGGGACATTGATTGAATGTATCCGATAAAATCAACTTCCGATTAATGTTCTACGGTGTCCATTTTGCTTCCGGGAGTTTAGACACACTTCCCGATTTGTTTCCCCCGTGTAGACACGACTTTGCGTTTGATTCGACATACGTACCTCGTTTTGTCGTTCCCAAAACGAAATCTGCGCAGTGTCATGCGAATAAATTGCATTAATTAACAATGACGATAGACAAACGAGATAGAGAATGTTGGGAATGGGGTCTCGCTACCAGCATCTCTTAATTGGTCGAATAACGTTACCAGAAGCACACCTTGAGGGAAGCCAAGGGCCATGGAAGCCTTGTTATTAGAAAAAGCCTGAAGAAAAATGAAAGGAAGAGGGGAAAAAGGAAGGTCGTTCGCTTAATTCATTCCACGTTTTATTAAACGACGAAAACAGGGCCGCTTTGTGCCGAGTAATAATTCACATGGGCTCATTGTTCCTGCTCGTTAAGATTTTCCTTTGAGACGACCGAATCTTTTGCATCGGCTCGTCTCCCTCCTTGGCTTAATGGCGTCTTCGTTAAAATTACCGCGACGCGGGTAGCACGCAGTCTGCAAAAACAAGATTATTGAATCTGTCCTCGAGATCTACAAACTTCGAGGCTCTTCTAAAAGAAAAAAATCTTGGCTTCTTTCGTGTCGTATTGCAATTGAAACAAGGAAAAAATAATAGATTGTATCTGTGTCCTTCAAGTCTGTACAACAAGGATCAGCACAATCCTTGCCGCTTGTTCTTCTATCGAATTATAATTGTTTACGGAATAATATACAGTACGATCGAACGCCTTATTAATATAATCTCTACCGATATAAGTGATCTTCATATTTTATAAAATACCCAATTAGTCCCTTGAACTAATCACAGCGAAAAAATGAAAAAAAATGAAAAAAAAGAAAAACGATAACAATAAATCCATGTAAAAATTCAGCACATCGGAAGGTATCAGACAGACAAGAAAAGCAATGCAATCAGTAAATCAGCCCAACCACGTCGCGACAGGAATCATCGCGACGCTCGAGAGTTTACAGCTCGCCAGGCCTCCGTTCCGGTAATTCCCCGTGGCCGAGCAGCTCGACGTGACAGCACGCCGTGAAGCCAAAGGGGATGAGGTTGGAGTACATACAGGGGGGTTGTCCTTTCCCCGGGAGACCGCAAAATCCTCCGCTCGCAAAATACAGGCCACTCGAGCGTCCCGGTCGTGGAAGCACGCCGTCTAGTCGGAAGGAGAAAGAAAGCGAGAGTCCTAGCCGGGAATCGTAAGCAGAGCGTCGCGACGCGTCGCGTCGTCTAGAAGCGTGTGCACGTGCTGCTGCCGGCAGGGAGCAAGTTTCTTTCGTTAAAGGGGCGGCTTGGCGTGGCGTCGGCGTTGCTGAAGAGGGGTGGGTGGTGTATCCACGGCCGATAATCCCTCCGGTGTTTTTCTTTTCCATTCCCCGACCACGACCCACTTATCCCGGCATCGTAGAAGACCTCCAACCCTCTCTACGGCCCGTTTTATCGGGTGTCGCCGCGGGTTATCGTCGTGGTTGCTGCCACGGAGGGTGAAAAAGGGGTTGAGCTGCCGTGCTGAAGCAGCAGCGCTGGTGGTGTGAGGTTGCTACCACCTGTTGGCAGGACAACGTCTTAGCCCCTACCACTGTGCCAGACCGCCTCATCCTCCTTCTCAGACACTCGTTTCCTTCCATTTTTTTTTTTCACCCTCCTCTGCCTTTTTCTTCTTGTCTTCCTTTCTTACTCGTCGTCGTCTTTGTGCTCGTCTTTCTTATAGAGTGGTGGGTGGACGGGCTGTGAATAGCTTTCGCAGAGGTGGTCACGATTTTCGACCACGCGATCTTCTATTGTCCCGCGGTATTTGGAGTGTAACTTAATGCCTATCGGCTATGTTATCGGTTGTTAAGTTATATATTTTAGCTGACTGAGAGGAGAGTGGGTTTATTGGAGCAGCTAGTAGTAGAGCGTGTATCGTGATAGTTGTTTAGTAAATAATTATTTATAATCAGTTCTACGGGTCTATAGAACAGGTTTTATCGAGCGGCTCGAAATAATTGTAAGAGTAATTCGTTATTTTGCGAAAGAGTTTGCGGTAGAAACATTCCTCTGTATGCCATACGATATAAAAGCATTTGAAACGAGCGTGTTCTCATAAGTTCATATTGTTCTCTTTAGGTCCTGAATCTACCTTTATTATCTCCTACATGCAAGTACGAACGAAGGTTTCGTCTGCTACGTGTGACTTAGATGACTGGGAAATAAGGGATCTAGGAATTCGCGTGTGTCGAACCGACTCAGTAGCCACGGTAAGTTTACGTTCATCCCTATATAAGCAAGTAACTATCCTACCTTTTCAAACATGAATTTATGTATATACTAATACATTAAATAGCTTCCCAAAAAAACCAACCTCCGTTGAAAAATTATCGTCACTTTTATCTGCGACGTATGTATTTCTCCATCGAATCGAGAGACATTCTCGAATTTATTTTCGCGATAATCGAATTACACCGTGCGTCGAATTGCGATACCAGTTACATATTTAGCATAGAGTCGAGGCCAAGGGGCTCGGTGCTCCATCAAGTTCTATCAACCTGTTTGCGTCGGTGTTCGCTGTTCTGTGTTCCGCAACGGAGAAATACGACTATGGGGTGGCGTTAGGGGGTGGGTGTCGAGGTGTGGTGGCCCGCTATGAGGTCCGGTAATGACACCACTCGCTCCTCAGCCGTTAGTATTTGACATCACGACACGGTAATGCTCCTGGTGCATCCAGGGCCGCAAATGGATCTTGACGAGACTAGAACGGCCGTGTCACCTGATAAATGTTAAATATGACTATTTACATGTCGGCTTTCCGCCGTGGAAAACATTGGTGTAATGTTAAATGAAAGCGAACGAGACCCCGCCGGGATTTCGGCGATGTTTCCAATTTGCAAAATGTCCCTTGCTTCCTGCTTTTTTCCGTTTCACTAGCTCCCCGTTACCGATCGGTTGAGTAGAACGGATACGGCGTGAGATACAATGGGATACGAATAGGAATTTATTGGCGCATATGGATAGAAATCGTTTTGCCCCGTTCCATCGTACTGGATACGGTAAGCCCGTTTCGTATTCAATAATTTACTGTTTCAGAGAATTTCGTTGGACTCTTCGCTTTTACTCAGATTTTCTTGCCTTGTTATTTTCACAACCGAGTGTATTATTGTAGAACCCAGCAACGAAAACAACAAATTGATGAACATTCGTAAAAATTAGAATTCATCTCAGAAATGTCAAACTCCAATCACTCTATCGCAATCCTCGACGTCCATCTATCCATACTCGGCTCGATACGAACGAAACGTATCAATTTCACTTTCGAAGACCGCACACCAAATTCGTCGAACAACATATTAATCCCTTACCTGTCTAGGGTTCAACAGAACGTGGCCACCAAGACTGTTCTAATTTTTCATCGTCATCGTGCTCATCGTACCGCCACAACGGCCGTTCGTTTTATCAGTCGCTCGTTTGTCCCGTGCTCTTCTCTAGACAGGTCTGCGGAGGCTTAGAGAACCCTGGCATATCTGCTAGTCATTGCTGGCAATGAGAATCGACCGAAAACGCGTGGGGGAGTGTTCCTTGTTTGCCCATTTCCGTTCCGTTTACCTCTTCATTCTTGCTCCACAGGCTTTTCTCTCGTATCGTTACCTATCGATGGTCTCAATTAGAGCTAAAGAATGAAGGGGAACCGTCGAACTGGCCCCCGCGTGGGTTTGAGAGAGAACCCAACGCGTTGTAATTGATTTGAAGAAAAAGTTTCTTCTCTTCCTGTCGGTTACGTAAGCCGGTAGAAGGATGAGTATAGGCTTGTGTTCAGAGCTATTTTAGTGTGTCCTCTTCCGAGGTGTCTAAAAACTCTGCCCATAGGACGTGCAGTAGGTTTCTTTGTTGAACTACGGTGGAATGTGTTTGTTCCTGTGAGTATTTCGACATAGGGGTCGTTAACACTAGAGCACTGTGGCTATTTTTATTTTTTTGACGAATGAAGGGATAAGAGATAGGGAAACAGTAATAGAGCAAGGGGATTTTTCTTATGTTTAATGGTTTGAGCGTGCTTAATATGATCAGAAGTCTTAGTGTTAATAATCACTTAACGTTAATAATTTCTTAAACTATTTTCGGATCGCTCAAACACTGCATCCTTTGAAACGAAAGTTCTGTTACTAAACCACGGTTTCACGTATACATATATATTTATTAACTTTTTAGAATTTGTCGCCTTGCGCGCCACAATATTGTAGCCCGTTTCAACGTAATCTGAACATATCAGGACCAAATTATGTAATAGCGATCAGATTTTATAATAAATCAAGGATTGCAGTAGAACGCGAGAACATCGCGTTCGATTCGTTTACCCTCGCGCCACAGCGAGTTCCAAGAGTTCCACGTGTCCTTATTGTAAACGCAAATAGGGAAACGGGGCCCAAGGCCCTCTATTGTGAGCACCAGGCGCTTTGTTGTTTTTTCATCGAGCCTGGAAAGAGGACCTTAAGGCCCTCGCCTTTGAAACTATTCACAAGCACCGAAGTGGAAGTCCCATTCGACGCTCGTCGTTTCCCCTTGCTCTCTCGTAATCCGATTCCTCGAGGGCCCACGCTTTTAACCGCCTTCCATCGTGAACAGCGATTTTTTCCTTCCACTGAAAGGATACTCGTAATATTTTGTCAGAGTACTTCATCATTATGGTGATTATTGAAAGGGATGGTTTTGATGTTGATCTTAATGGTCCAGGAAAAACTTCGATTAGCAAAACAAAGACATAGAATCAATGTTGTTGAGTCATTCCAAAATAATATGACAGGTGAGAAAACTCAATAGTCAAAATAAAAAGTGGTATTTAAAGGAGCAACTGGAAAATCGTTTTAAAACTTGAGGAAAAATACATACAGATGAATAACTAATCGTAACTAAATTATTTTATCTCATCGCTTTAGGCAGGTAAAAATATTTATATTATTTACGAAACGAACCTACGCGTCAAATATCAATTTCATTACTTTTCATCGAAGCAATCATCTTGTCACAAAGTCACCGTATTTCTGTACTTGCCACCTATTATCGTCGGAGCTCTTTATTAGTTCGTCCTTACGACAAACAATCTAACTGCAGTAAACTATGATCGACGATAAAGGGAGCGTAGAATCAGTGCAAGAAATCGTTGCACGGTTCACAGGCTGGCTAGCTCACAGAGAAAGCGAATAGGTGGGGGACAAATTGTGCTTGGGCAACGTTTACGAGAAGCGTAAAACGCCCGTAAAGATCTCGCGAGTGCGTATTAATGGCTCACTGTGTACACTGTTATCGCGCCATTATGGAAATTCATTAATGCCCTCGGCCGAGCCGGAACAAGCGGCCATTCCTCCTCGAGGATCCGCCGCTTCGACCACTTAGATACGAGATGATTTACAGCCCACTAAAGCCTTATCATCTCGGTCGATATATTGAAACTTCTTGTAGAAATCGTGGGATCCTGGCCGGATCGGAAACGCGCCACTTCGCTCCGTTTCAACGCCGCCCGATCGAACTTAATTAAGCTCCAACGTTGATTCTAATATCTTCGAAACTGGATGAGAAATGTGGAGCGATGAACGATAAATTGGATACATATTCTTGTTTCTAGCGTGACAGGTGTAAGGGGGAATTGCGTATGGTATATTGCTTTAATTGACAGAGAAGTGTCGAACAGGTATGAAGTTACAGGAAGCGTACAATTTGTCTTTGTGATATCTGACGTTATTTATATACCTATCGGGCTGGGTGATTTTGTGGTATCGGTTGGAGCAATAATACCACTGCAATTCTTTGAAGATAACCTGACAGCGATTCAGTCAGCTTAATACCTGCCGGCAAGAGTTTAGAATTGGACACCTGCTTTTCCATATCCGCCTCGCGTGCGCAGCGAAATATAATTGAATACGAGTGATGTCCCAGAGGCAGCCAGCCAGATGCCCCGATGATCTAAACCAGAGGACTCTATCATGCAAAATAGATCGTTACGACGTTCGATTATTTTTCTATTAGCGAATTATTGCACGTATGCAAGTACCAACATCTTGCATACCGCCTCCATAAATAGCCAGACGGTTAACCTCTATCCAGAAATAGCCGCGAAAGAGCAAGGAATCGTAACTCGCGGGAATCCACGGTGAACAGAGAGGCGGAAGAAAACGCGGGTCGCGCGACGATCGTTTAACGATCGCCGATAAAACGTGCTCGACACTGAGAAGACACGTGACGAGAGTGTCGCGAGCAGCTAAATCGACAGGATCACCGGGAACGATCAGCGTGGTCGATAAGAAATCGCTCGGAAAATTGGCTTATTCCGATCGACCTGCTCCCGCCTCTCTCTCTAATGCTGACAAACGACTCTGTCGGAAGTGCCGAAATACCTGCGCATACCGTCCCGCAAAAGTGGCTATGTCGCTCGATATATCGTCCCCGACCCGACGCCTCGACGTCGATCTTCTGTCGGTCGATAATGGACGTCGTTAATCGGACGACAGCGATCTTTTTTTTGATCGCGAGTCGCGTGACCAGGAAAGCTCGAATGATTCTGACGACAGTGTTCCAAGGCGACTGGTTTTTGCCCGCGTGTCGGTTAAATTGCTTAGCTCTGTTAGACGACGGTCAGCAGGGATGTTGTTGGGATTTTTAAGGGGTGGAATTTTTCACGAGGGATGAGAGCAACATGTCTCTGTTACGGAATTGAGTTTAATGTCAGTTTTTTGGGGTTTATTTTGGGAATTGATTCATATAGATGAATTTTGTATTGGTTAACACGGCATTGGTTCGTATAGCCTTCGAAGCATCAATTAAGGGTGGCTCGCCCTCATATGACAGGTGTATTTTTGGAAACGCGGCGTCGTTCCAAGAAGGAGACCAGGTGCCAGCGTATACCTGCGGTTCACAGTAATTTAATTTTAAATGCATCTGCGTTTAGGTGTACGAACATATGGATTGGTTGCTAGCTAACCAATGGATATAATTATCAGGGCACTGTCAATTAACAGAAATCTCTGCTGCAATTTCGACACAAACGAATTTTCTTATCGAATCGTAATTTAAGCGGCAACCACTAGAAATAACCTGTTCCCGAAAAATCGAACATAGAAAGTCGCGCGCAAAGGCCGATAATTCATTTTCCGTCGCCCTTTACATGATTCAATTGTTTTCCACTGATACGATTAGAGTTTACTGGGCAAACGTATACAGCGAATTGCTCGAACTAATTAGATTGCGGTGCTTCGTAAAGGGACTGCTTCCACGAGGCCATGTTGTACAATTTTTGAAGCCAGAGTATGAAAAGTATTATGTAGCAAAAGACAATATTCACCATCGTTTGCAACAGACTCTTCTACGGACAATTTATATCGCATTTCCATAATATTTCTTAAAAAGTTGTACAAAATTGTGCCACGAATGTGACGAGATCCGCTGACCAAACACCTGTTATTAAAATATTCCAATCAATCAATTACAGCCAACATGTTTTTCTCGACACGGATGATGTTCCTAAGTGGCCGTCATCTAAAATGCAACACGCTAATCTTTCATCTTAATACGCTCCTCCTCTCGACTGTCTGTCGTTCAGAGATCGTTTCCCCGTCCATCGAACGGACGTCGCGTCAATTTTATCGCGGCACAGGTGAAACTTTGGCGCAAATTTTGATCGTGCATTACAGGGATGCGTGGCGCCATTAAACCTGTTGCGGTCACCGGCGGATTTCGTGCGCTGCTGGAATAGCTTTATCGTGTCACGTCTCTCGTGTCTGGTCCGTGCAGTTTCCACCGAGATAACACACTATATCCGTCGACTCCATAACGTAATCTTATTGTTCGCGTGTATCTAACTATTGTTACAGAAGATAGTTTATGCGAATCTTTGATACAGCCTGCGCGTGTACATGTACACGCGGGCCATTTCGTTTGGTGAAGCATTGCGCTTCGATAACGCGGGCCGCGTTAATTGCTTCGTTTAAGATCTGTAATTGCGTTTCCTTCAGACTGCCTGATTGTCTGGAATGAATCTTGCTGGCTCAAGTTTCGATTCGCAGCCGTGCACGGCGGGAATCTTGATCATGCTGCGATGTTGCCCAGTTTGGAGGTGAGAAACGATACTTTTGGAGCCATGAAGATTTTCATGGAATTTATTATTATTATCGTTATTATTGCTAGGGCTAAACTTGGCAAATTGTGTAGAATTAAGATTTGTATTTGCAGTGTACTTGTTCTATCTATAAAATTTTAAATAATTTACCTTCTAGCGCTCGTGGCTGAAGTGTAATTCTTGTTTTCCCACATCTAATGGAATTTTTCGCGAATTAGAAAATTTTAAGAAATATTTGAGTTACAAGCTACAGATGGTAGGGATGGTCTACCGGGCGTACAACAAACAACGATCGAGGCTTTGGCCAAAATAAAGTCTGCCGCGCGAATTGGATAGCAGTCCAGAGAGAGAAAAGGGGCCCGTTATAGTTTAGTGCAAACATTCACCTGGTCTGCCTTTATTCCCCTCCACCCTCGTAACACGTATCAAATGATATTCGGAACAAATTTCCATCGCCTATTTTCCAGCGGATTAAATTCGCTTTTCGATACGTTTAACGACTCCGATCGGCAAACGGAACGATTTTGCGCTTCCTCTGCACGCCTCGTGAATAACGGGTTTCATCGACGGCGATTAATAAAATTCCTCCATTACAAGTCGTATTTTTTTCCACCCAAAAATCTGTACGTATCGTAAGCAAGTCTAGGAGCCTGCACGAAGGAAAGAGAAGCTGTTCGATGTTGCAGCACGATCGAGGACTTAATTAAAACGTGATTTGAAGCAAAAAGTATTGATGGTGGTAGAGAAAGGGTTGAGAGGGGTGGGTGTTAAAGTGTCCAGTGACAAAGTAAATACTTTTGGCGGACGAACGTTTTTATGGAACGAGTCTGGAGGAGCCGAGAGGGCGATGCACGTGAAATTCCATCTCGTCGAAGGTGTACACTCGACGACGATGAATCGTGAAGCATTTTTATGAGTCTCGTAAACGGATACGGGTTATCGAACTGTGTGCACCTCGTGTGTCGAACGAATTTAATTTCTCTAAATAGCAGAGGAATATTCCGATTGCTTTCACGAACCTGTACGCGTGTAGGCGTATTCGAGATGGATGTGTAGATTCAAGGATGGTTATAGGGTAGTGCGGAATATATTTTTTTTAGAAATGTGTAGGTACATATACAGTTTTTAGGGACCAGGCGTGCGGCTACTTGAGACCGGTTTTTCGTGATTTCAACATTGCTTGCAGCGGGAATTTTTCTTTCATAATCTCGACGTATCGCGTATCAAATTAATAATTAATGATCGTCGTGTGTGTGCGTGTGTGGTAGGTCGTAGTAAATGTAGGTATCTTATTAAGTTGCGAGAAATTCTGTCAGAGTGTCAGAAAGCTTGCAGCATTTGATTATAATTTATTTTATATACAGGTGCGAAGACTTGTATAAAATTTCCTAAATGTAGGAAATCAGGAACATTATGATCTCTGTAATATGATATTTTATATGAAGTGGGTAATTGAACGAAGCTTCGCTTACATTTTTTTCGTAATATTTTACAGACCATCTATATGTTCTGTCATTTCATTTCATTGTGTCATTAATTTCATATCAGTTCTAGCATAATTGAAATAATCATTTTCGGGCACGACGCGAATGATTTTTCATGGCTCACCGGAATTGAAAAATGTTGCTCAGATATTTAATTTTACACGTTAACACAAGGCTGCAGTTTTGTTAATTACCATTCCACGTCGTGTATTCTACTTTAGACGATAACTAAATATATGTAAATTAAAACGAAGGCTATGTGGGTTAATTTACGTAATTACGAGAATAATCATTCTTGAAGCTTAATATATCTAACGACCTTTATGCAAGTAACACTAGCGGTAGCTATTTTAAATTTTTGCATACAATTATTCCACACAACTGCGGCTACATAATCGTTCAATAATATCTATACATCAACGGCAATCTGGAACAAAATTATTTCTTTTTTCGCGATTGCCCCTCGCGTTTGCCGCCTGAAAATTTTGTTTAATGCACAAACGATTACAATTTTCATCAATATAAAATGCATACACCTGTGAAGAGTCTGAATACATACCAAAATAATTACTCAAAGCATTACCACTTTTTATTTCCTACAATCACATACATTCCTAAATCCACAATGATCACTTGTTTCTATCACTATAACTCTTCGTTGCAACAAAAAATACAGTACCCCAGCGATGAAACAAAATTTATATTAAAAAAAGGACCAAGAGGTAAAGGCCATCCTCCTCGTTGTTTCTCCGCCACAGACACCGCGAGTTCCTCGGGAAATCATATCAATTTCCCGCGCTCTCGTTAACCAGCATCGCATTTACGTTTAATTACGCGTCGGTGCGATGTTTTCGCGCGAGCACACCAACCTTCAACGCGCACTAATACACGTGGGAGAGCCGGACACACCAGATGGGGCGCGCCCACGCGGTGAAAGTCGCGGTAATTGATTCCGTGCTCTTAAGACATCTTCGAGGGAGATCCCGCGGCGAGATTAAGCGCGAGAGAGGATCGCCTGAGAACACCGTAGCCGCTTCGATAGGAATCTAATGGGGAGGGCACGACGACCGTTATATGCGGTTCGTGAAAAAAAAACAAAAAAACGAAAACGTACGTCGTGCACGCGGAAAATTTACGCTCGCGATTCCTCGTTTGCCCTGGTCCCGATTGTAAACGAGTTTGTCTTGATCCAAGAGATTTCAGAATCGGTGACGATGATTGGATTCCGATAACAGGGACGTTGATTTAGATGTTTCGCCGGTTTAATTGGAGCTCCGATCGCGTTGCGGTGAAACGTTCAGTGTTCGTTGATATTTAAGTTGCGGATCAATTAGTTTGGAGCATCGACTACGTATGCATTTAGCTCCGTGATTTTTCTATGCACGCAAATATATACATATGTACAATTTCTTCGATGGAACTGTTATTTGTGACACTTATTTAGCGTAATGTGTGAGTACGATTTTTTGTTTGCGCAGAAAATGAGAAGTGGCTGTTTCTATTGTTCTACCTTGTAATCACAGAGTGCATGTTCATTTATTTTCAATGAACAAGAAAGTAATACGCGCAATGAAACGCAATGAAACGATTTTCTGTGAAAGTGAAGTGCATGAAAGTTTTATGCGGACAGAGTATGCATGTATATATGTATGTAGCGGTGTGAGAGGGAATTGAAAATTAGGTTTAGAGCGGAGTTGCAATAAGAGTATGGAGGGGGCGAATGAAAGTAAAGGGAGATCGATGCGGAATATTTAGATACCTAGTTTGTGCAGAGTTTCGTGTATAACCTAGCTACATAACATGCAATTAAAATTTTGTTTTATTAGCACGGTAACGAGATTGATTTGAACCCTAGCGTAGGGTCAATTGGCAATCAGCCTGTGGGAAAGTTATTAGTGGAATCACGAAGTATTCTTGAAAGAATGCAAACACTGGTTCTGGAGAAAGTGTGGAGATCGCACGATAGTTTACGTATAAATGTAAATGATGTCCCTGAGAAGTTTTGCGACATTAATAAAAAAATAATATTCTTCAATCTAGAGAAAGTCTTCCAATATTTTTCACACAAAAGGGAGAATTTTCTTATGATTCTAAGTACCTTCGTCTTATCTCAGAAAATTATTCATTATATATGGAAAATAAACTCGAGACCAGCACAGTTGCACTCCTATATTTTTTTCAATGCAATGATTATTCGTCCGGATTCCACTGTCCGATTCTCGCGTGTTTTCGTTCCCCTTTTGCTGTTCACGAAGTCGAGTGGCCGCGTCTCGGAGGATCGCCTCTCAAGCTCGAAATGTTTTCTTTCTTTTTTTATAATAACGATGAGTCAACCGTGACCACCAACCGTACTGGCTGCACGTGGATCGAGAATCGTCGAAGTAAAATGAATCGAGAAGAGCGCGACGTTTTTGGAGCCGTATAAAGTGGCACAGCGTGCTTCCTTACTAAATACGAAGCACAGGTTTCGAGGATATTTGCATTAGACCATGGTTGCGTGTAGGTTGTAAAGGAAACAGAAAGATCCGAACGAATGATTCGATGTTTATCCCGAAAGAATTAAGTGACACTTGTATAGTATTTTTTTAAATGGATTTGGAGTTTTTTAAATGGAGTTGAATGGATCTAAAGTGGTGATATTTTTATGATGGTGATCAAATTCTGTAGTGTACAAAAAGTTAAAGGTTTGCCAGCAACACATTCGATTAGCATTTCGTTTATGTTTTGCAATTTAGGGAAATAGCAGTTTTCTCTGTTTCGTCGCCATTCAGTACACACGGGTCGAACACATTACGTCCAATAAATTTAACAGTACGTGTGTCAAAAGAGTCGATTGAATATGGCCCGGTTCTCTCCCTGTACTATACTTGCTCCGGACTATTCCACAATAGACACCAAATGTCGCGTTCAAAATTGAAAGCTAAAACGCGTTAACAACATTCTGCCCATCTGAATCGATTTCGTAACGGCAATAATGTAACGTGCATTACAAACACTGCAGAAGGACGTAAATTTCACGAGTCGCGGCTACGGATTTTAGCGCAATATCGAAACCTGATGGGGCACTTTCAAAGTGTACGTTTTACGTTTCGAAATGCGATGCAGCTACTTCTCTGGATTGAAATTCTAAGATAAATCGAACATCGTAGCTGGTCCTTTAAAAATAGATGCTTGGCGGAAGAGGTGCTTTTAAATTTGGCACCAAACACGCACACATATATATAGAACTAAAATGAATTGGAATTTGGAACTGCCTGGTTAATTGTCCGTCACTCACTTTTTGTCATAACTAGAACAAAAGCCTCAAAAGAGTTTCATAATAATGACAAATATCCCTACAATAGTGAACTATAACAAGAAACGTAATCATTTTTTCCTTCAATTTCCCAATCTTTTCTTCGTGGTTGCCGGAAAATATTCTTAACGACGATCGGTTCAACAATGTCGTCGCCCATACGAATTATAAACGACATTGAAAGATAAAAAGAAACGAAGACGAATCTCTATTTTATCTTTCTTACAATATTCCCTTACAATATTCGACTCA
The DNA here is from genome assembly GCA_963583965.1 of Nomada ferruginata. Taxonomy (NCBI): domain Eukaryota; kingdom Metazoa; phylum Arthropoda; class Insecta; order Hymenoptera; family Apidae; genus Nomada; species Nomada ferruginata. Next base: position 6,864,795 of record OY757214.1, on the reverse strand, counting down.
TAACAAGGGACAAAGATCATTCTTTCCCCGCGTGGTTACAAGGAACAACTTCCTCCATCCGCCGATGCACCAACTCGCCTCGTTAACCATTAATAATGATCATTCGATTAGAGGCATCGCGCATAATTCAATAACGATCCGGGTGCGCGGTTTAGGCGAAACGCTACGACGCCATCGTCACGTCGGCCGACCATGACACTCGTCCCGCGTAATCGGTCATTACGGCCGATGACGTGCGTTTTGCGTGAGACTGCGGCCGCCGCACGTTAACTTTGTTAACGTTCGAACGAGATTCCCGTTGCATTAGCGGCTGATGGACTGCCTCGGCCCAGACGCGAGCATTAATCTTGCCCTCCGGATTCTGAGTCGGATCTGATCCAGCCAAGCGACTGCCTGAGGTTCCGTCAGATTCTTTGGGAATGCACTTGACTTTGCTGCAGTTGGAATCATCGAGCTGACTGTTTTACTCTGCTCTTGCGAGTAATTTTGGTGTACAGGACTCTTTCGTTTCTTCATTCATTCCGCGAAGCATTGATAAATGTTATTTTTACGGCCGTCCCTGTGATTTCGTGCAATTTTGAATAATCGCAGGAGTCAGCGGAGCGAATTTTTCTGATGTCAGATAATGCTGATAACGTACCACCGACTCGGTAATGAGCGCTTATGTTTGTTAAATATAACTCGGTTATAATCTATCAAGCGGCTATTAATCTTCCTCGAGGACGAAGATAGATGAACTATAAGGAAGCGACGCATAAACCAGATACTTCTTCTAAGCTGTCGCTCGACGAAGAAGAAGCGGATTCTATTACGTGTCGCTCTTCTTACGACAATTATTATTCTGTTCGTCGTTTTTACGATCGTGCGAATGGTTTATTCAAAATAACGGAGATGCGCGAGGCGTACAGTTATTTGCGCACATACACGCGCCGCACGAGAGGTACGTTTCGTGCTATGTGTAACATACGCGAGACACAAGGTCTGAGAACAGCTTTGCACGCGGCAATTTACCGTTTTATTTCCCGGAAACGGAAATGAAGTCTAACAATCGTCATCGATCCGTATTTATACACACTTCCGTTATTGTGTATAAAAGCAGATGGAACTAATAGCAGTTAAATTGCGGAGAAGAATTGGCCCCCAGAAAATTTCATTTAGTAGCAGTTAAAACGTGTACTATATTTGTCCAAGCTCTTAACTTACCCCCAAGTAGACCCCTAAGTGGACAATGACAGCTTGCGCAAGCCATTAGTATTTTTTTTAAGCAGCCCCATAGCACGCAAATAATGTTATCGATACAGACATTTAGCTGTATGGGTTCCGATTCGATAACATGCTCCTCCACGTCACCCTTTTATTCTTACGCGCATCCATATCGTTTAAATTATTTACATCTGCTACGTAGCTTATCGATCTGCCGGTGCAACGTTTAATGCACTTATTTTGAACGACGCTCGATGCAGCCCGATGTGCGTTTGGAGATACATTTTAATTCGATATCACTTTTGACAAGTTCCTCTTTTACGGAATGATAGACACATTAATGGAAATACTGTGTTGGGACGTATGCACGTTTCCAGTTCATTTTCGTGACGCGCCAATCGATAGCATGTTGCTATGCGTGTACAAAATTTCATCCAAATCTATACTTACGATACTTTGATGTCTTATATTTTACAGCAGCGAAGGAAATCGGAGGAAATATAGATATTTCTATATATTTGAAACTTACCGGATAATATATTTCGCATACTTGATACACAAAGTACAATTATTAGTTGCACAAGCGCGCCAACAAGATTGTATCCAAGGCAATCGCACGGTTTTCTAAATTCGTCCCCCAAAAAATTCGCTCATTGTCAGTCCAATTGCATAGTCCAAGAACGAATCCTGTCTTGTGGCAGCTACGTTGCACGTACATATATACAATGTACATGTACATATAGGTCCTGAGCACCGAGCAATGCATCGCCGTCTGTATACGTCTCTAACGAGCACAGTCTGCGTACAGAACGGGCAGACTTACGTTCACCTCGGCAACGAAACCGTAAATCGATAACAGCCGTCCTAGGCACCAGTTACATAATATCGCGCCGTGGCACGGGCACAGTATCCATTAATTAATTGGCATTATGCGCAAGATAGCGTACCATCTCCCTTCATCTCGTTGCCTCCTTTCTACAGCTTTTTCCCTACCCCTCCGGGCTCACCCCCACTACAAGCGCCACACTCTCACGCGGCTGTATCTGTACACTCCCTCCTACACCACCACCATCTAACCCCCTTCCACCCACCCATCCAGTCCCCCTTTCATTCCCTACCCCTTCGTGCGTCTGTGCCCGCTCTCTCGCCCGCCAAACCACTCTCTCTTTCTCATCCTCTCGCTCTATCTCTCCTCCTCCCTCTTCCTCTCTCTTTCTCCCTGACGTCCATTAGAATATTAATGCGAATTGATGCACACGTGTCATTACCGTAATGAGTTGGTTGGTGCTGGCCATGGGTGTACAAAGTGTCGTCTGAAAAGCAATCACGAAATTGCGGGTGCCTCTCCGTACTATTCCTCTTCGTCCCTTCCTCATTCACCCCTATGTCCTCTCCCTCCTTCTACTCTTTCTCCTCTGTTTCTCTTGCCCCAGCAGCGATACTACGGTCTTCGCGTACTCACGGCGTTTCTCTTTCGTTGCTTGCCTCCCTGAGAATTTAAGTACCCGTGGCTGGGCTACGCGGCTGCGACACACGCGAACCTGCTCAGGTATTCCGGGTACCTGTGGACGGTGTTTCGCCAAGGGACACGGCAGGGACGTAATGGAACGCGCAGCTTAGATTCCAAACCAGAGTAAATGGGATATTTTTCACGGGGAATTATTGCAACGGGTTAGTTTAAGACAGGTCGGGGGATATGGATAAGTGTGTGTGTACCGTTCGCAGCGATATTGTGACGTTGCGTCGCCGATGCACCGGCGGTGTGCAATGGGTTTAAAAGGCGAGGGATATTTATGTAAGGCTTTGGTAGTTTATTGTTTCAGTCTTGCGTTGTTGTTGTGGGTAATCCTTGAAGCTGCTGGCGCCTGGCGCTATTAGGGTATACATACATATACATGTATAGCTTGCCAGTGGATCATGGCGGCTAATGATTTCTAGATAATTAGTGTTATTGTCTAGTTTAATTAGGCACGTGTACGCTGTTGGTGTATAATATGTACATACTGTCTCGCAATGCTATGCTAGCAATGTCTAGTGGAAACCAGGAAAAATTCGTTTCGAAAAGCGGTTTATAGTTACAGTAAAATATGTTCTGCCTGTTTAAATAGAATTTGCGTGTTTCTTTATAGAAATTCTCCGGGTTCTTACGGTAACATAATATGTATCATACTTTTCCCTTAGCGTTATACAGAAGAAAATGCTCGTAATTGTCTCTACGCACCACCAGGTAGTTGCAATTAATTTAAACAAGATCGAAACCTTATCCCTCATTGTCCCGGCGCTTTAAACTGAAAATATCTAAACGAAACAAGTTCTCTCGTGCACCCTGTCGACGTAATTCTCGAGGTTAAACTACTGAGATCGCAGATGGTATCTATCGTCGTAAGATAGATTCTTTACTGTCCCACAGGTTTAGGTAGAGAAGGTAACGGGGTGATCGAAAATTGGAAAATCGCTTCAAGTCGAAGGGATCTCGACGAAACGAGCTGTAAAACGATCGTTAGAGAGTACGGGCCGCGGTATATACGATCGTATCGACGGCTAATGGACGTACGATTAACGTGCCGCGCATCTCCGATTGAATCTCCGTCAAACGGTGATAAATTAAGTTAATTAGCTCGTTACACGTATCACCCGGTGGCTCTGGCCACGAATGTGACGAATGTGACGCTCGTTAATCGTTAGACTGTACCTCGTTTGCGCGGTTTACTTCGGTTCGACTAGTTTCGGCCTTTCGTCATCCTCGAGGCCTGTGACTTTTTTACCATATAGACGTCAGATCTACATTCCAGTCATATACATACATGTATTGCGGTCCAGTTTGCTTCTATTTGCGTGTAAAAAAATTTAGTATACCTTGGCAGGCGAACAAAAAAAGTTAAAAAATAATACTGCTCATTCTGTATCTGCATACCACAAGGCCTCATTAAAATCCTAGAGTTCAGACTCGCCGATAATGGCAGGCGTAATAGCATCCAAATAACAGACAGCACCGGCAACGATCCATGCAAGAGAGAACGCAATACGGTAAATCCACCTATTCCACCGGGTGATCAATAAATTCTACCAGAATAGACTCTTAATCCATTAATATTTCTCTCTATAGGCTCTATTAATATTTCCTCTTATCCTTTCGTACTACCACAACACAGGTAATAATAGTATACTAAATACCAGCAGTAACAGCACTCGCGTAACGTAACGTTCATGCATGCACACGTTTCAGCAATCGCGTGTCTCGCTGTCCCACACGGCCAGGTGGTCACTTACGAAATCCAAACAATATCTTTCGCTAACTAATATAATGCTAACAGTACCCGAAGGGGTGTGTAGCCGACCCAGCTAATCGCAGGTAACAGGAGCCAGAAAATAAAGGAGGATTCATCGAGTACAAGGTGCCCTTTTGTATCGCCCAACTTTTCCAAGCTGGGAGGTCTCTCTTTTTTTTCCCACCGTCCCCTGTCCCCGTTGACCGGTGCTGGGTCGATTGTACCAGCCACAAGAGAAACGGAGCCCTTTTCATCCCCCTGTACAGTTCGCCCAACTTGGAAATTGTTTTCGGCCCCCGCTCGATCCTGTCCGGTCCTTGCCAGCACTCAAACTAATAAGCTCTCCGGATTAATTAAAATTTCGGCCGATGTTGCTAGCCGCGCGCGCAGCCAACACCGTGGAGCTTTCGACGTATAAACAAGAGAACACGGCCACCCCCTGCTTCCCTCGTTCGTGCTGATCACTTTTTTTTCCACGCTCTTCTCTCTTTTCCTTCGGTTGTTTTTTCCTTCTTCCGCCATTTTTTCTCTCCCTCCCCTCTTTCGCTTTTCTTTTTTCTTTTTAATTCGTCGATTCCAACTAATTACGGGGAGGGTCAGCTTGTTCACCGTGTTGGTTGCGGTTGTTGCGTCGTGGACTCGACGTTTCGATGGCTGCTCTTCCCTCGACGCTGTGACGTAGACTTTGCTTATTTGTCTTTTTTCTTCCCCTCGTTTTCTCTACCTTCTGGGTCGCCATCTTTTTTCTTCCCGCGTTCCTCTTCTCGAATATTCCTTTTCGATCTTACCCGATCCGGCTCTCCCGTCGCTAATTGCCGTTCGAGCGCTAATTACTCATTAATGGCGAAGAGAATGGTCGGAATCGGGGATTTACGGATACACTGGATAATTTCATAGGCGAGATCACGAGAGCTGCGAACGAGCTGGTGCGCCCGCGCGCTAACCAGGGCCCCGTTATCGAGGTGAAAGGATCTTTTATTTAGTAATAGAAGTTCGAAGTGGAATGGGTTTAAAGATAAACATCGTTACGTGTTCACGAGGCTGCGGCGGATAATTATTAACCATTAAGTTGCCTGGCATAAAGTCGTACTGTGTTTTCCAGCCACAATGTTTGATACTCCTCGCACCGCGAGATATAGTTTTAATATGTTGCGAATCTATTCTGCAGGTAGGGTATGTGTATATGTTCTCTGAGGTCGAGTAGAGAAAAGATGGGTCGTGCGAGCGATAAGGGGCCCTGCGTGTGATCTGTATAAGTTTTGTAACTGTGAGTAATTATTGTTTGACGAGTTCAAGGGACTGACGGATTAATAGATGGTATATGTACTTTTGATATCAAAATATGGAGAAAATTTTATCCTGTAAAACAAAGAATTTATTTTTAAAAAATATATGTGTGTGAAAATAAAGAATTGCTATTTTTTTAGACGCGTTAAATATACAGAAAAAAATGTGTTGTTTGCATTTATTGTTTTATTATTTTGATATATAATATATCCGCATAAAAGATATACTGAAGTGTACAATATATGAAACGAAACCTTAGTTGACTTTATTCCTTACTTAACTACAATAGAATTACAAAAAACAAATTTACCGACATCCCCTCGTAACCTGTACGCACCTATAAATTCCCGCGAGCGGAGACAAATCACCACTATTGACTTCGCCTGCGCCAAAAACGGAACGGCGCAATCGTCATCGAGGTTTCCCACCCCATGAAGATATCCCGGGCAACCCTCCTAATTTTCTACGGACCCTTAAATAACACTTCAATTCAGAATAATATCACAGCTGCCGTTTGCTAATGCGCTATTATTTCCTATTTCGAAAACGGACGCCCTTGATATGCAGGCAGGATGATTTCTTTCATCGTTTCAATTTCCTCCACTTCGTTCGCTCTTATTCCCCCCTTTCTCATTTTCAGTTTCTCCACTTCCTTGTTCGAGTAACGTTGAAGTCCGCGAAACATGAAAATCGAACCTTCGACGAATTAATTTTGCCTGCATCGCGGCAACTTAAATGCTTCTTAATCGAGGAGTCCAGGCATATATAGATACGTTATTTAATCGTCGATTACACGAATTACAGCCACCGTATTGAATTACCCAACGTCATCGACTTTCGTTTACGGTAACAAAACTCAAGGCTAAGTCCCCGAGTTTAACGCCCAAGCAATCTCTAAATTCCGAAGTTTCGAACTAGACCAAACAAAGTCCCAATTACAAAATAATCTAATAGAATGGTTCATACGCAGCCTTGCCGTGGACGCACAGCGACGCGCAAACCACAGCGGTGTAAGCTGAGAACCGACAAATGTTGGAAGCCACGAGCGATCCAGTAGCAACGTCATGCCGGATTGCATCTGCTGAAAAGAGATCGCCTCTCGTTTTATTATCCCCGTGGCGGCAGATGTGAAACGGAGGGGGTAGAGAACCAGAGAAATACAGAAAGCGTGCGCGAGGGAGAGGGAGTGAGAGGAGCATAAAGAAAGCAAGGAGAAGAGGGTTAGAGAATTGTATTACACGACACGTAGGGTGGGTAGAGGTGGAGAGAGAGAGAGAGACAAAGAGTATAGGAATGAAAAGGGGGAGAAACGCAGGAAAAGAGAAACATTGGTTAGAAGGGATGCCTTCAGAAACGCAGAAGGGAGGAAGTACTCGTTCTTTAAGGACTTCGGTCCTTTGTCGTCGACGGGCAAATTAATTCGATGACGGCACGTTAAGGATCCTGTACTCTTCGTCATCCCCCCCAAAACACCGAGGGTAACGCCGTTGGACGACTCTCTTTTTTTTTCCTTCGCCGGGGGTGATCACGTGAATTCGCTCGCGAGCATCGTTAGAGGGATTTACAATTAGCGTGTCATTGCACGACGATGCAATTAGGATGTTGCTGGCTGGTCGTTATAATTGGGGGTTGCGGTAGTTAGTCTCGATTGCACTCGGGTAACGTGACCTGGGTGACTTAGCTGTTCTTTGGAAAAAGGGGTCGGAAGTAATTGACTCGGTGTTACAGTTTGTTATTGTAACTTAATGACACGGGGCATTTTGCTATAATAATCGCTGCCTGAATCCGTTGATACAAAAGTGACTTTGCGTGTGGTTGAATTATTTTTATTATCGCCGTAATAATTGTTATTATATTTTCAAGGAATAGAGAAATTCTCCCAGGGGGGGGTTCCTTTTAGGATGCATGTGAAGGAAATGAAAAAATTTAAGATGAAACCCACAGAATTCCTCAACTCGTCAATTGTATACGACGATTTCTTTGTAACAGTCGGATACGCGGGAAAGCATTGGTGACGTGTCCCCTTTCCAAATATCTGTGTCCTCCGCACAGTCAATTTAGAAAATTGTTAAGCTCCCCAGACCCCGGCCAAAGAAATTAAATTGGATTTTGGTTCATAGGCGAATACCGTGATAAATCTGAAAAAATATGTGTTTGACAGATATTGGTCGCCTTACCCTCGGCCTATTCTCGTTTCCATAACCGTGGTCTGTTTTTCCTTTTTCACCGCCCCACTGTACGCTGCTTCAAACCCCTGTTCCACTTTCTTTACGTAAAATTACCATACCTCTCGGGTAACAGCTGTCGCGTTCACCCTCAGCACCTGATAAGCTGATAGTAGCGACACATGCCAGAATTTTGGGGAATTCCAACCCCTGTTCGGGCTTCCTCGCGAAACACGGGAAACACGCAGTTTAGATCTTCTTCGAGGCAAAGTTTCTGGGCTGTATACCATTTTGCACGTGGTCGGGCACTCGTGTACCGTTTCGGGGGTTGTTCGGTTATAAATTGGAATTTATGGACGGATTTTCCGGGGTGCCCGAGTTCCCCGCACCGTCATTAGGTTTGTGAATTACCGACGGTGAAGTACCGCTTCCGGTCGACGAGCCGTGACACGCTTTATTGCTGTCGGTACCCGTTCTCGTCCTTTTGTCACGACGCGACGTCCCGCGTGCACTTTTGTTTCTTCTTCGACAAGTACCTACCAATTGCCGCGAACATTGATGCCATAAGAAGGAATGGACAATTAATTGTTGGGCTCGTAAGATTTTGAGAATGGCTGTCGCTAAAAGTGAATTTATGCGCTTCTTCATATTTTTATTAAACACACTTCAATTGTGGGGATTAATTAAAAATCTAGAAACTTTCGGCTTCAAACAGTTTTATCGATAGTCCGCGGTTTCGATGTAAAGGGTAAAGCAGTTACCCTTAATAGTTTACCAGACGTAAAATGTTCTTTCTGCATTCATTTCATACTCCTTTACAATTATTCAAATTTCCCCTGCAATTCCTCTTACAATTCTACTAAAAATCTTACTACCGTCTCTCAATTTTCGTTTCACCGAAATTTGAGATTTTCCACATTCTTCGACGACGCCAAACCGAGGAACGCTATCCCGGGGGGTGGTGGCGTGGGCCCAATTTCGCCGCGCGTTCGCCGGAAGCGTAATAGGGGCCTTGTATTTCATCGTTAGGGAAGGGTGGCCGCTGGAAATTTCGTCGAATTACGCGGCGATACGCGGCTGGAGCCAATAACCGAATCATAATCCCTTAGTTTTACACGGAAACGCGGCGAGCGGGGACAGACTGGCTTCAGAGGGGCGGCGGCAAAAGGGTGGGTCGTGGAGCGTAGAACTTTACTGCGCAAATTAAGGCGAAGTGGCAGTCAGTAATTTTATGTGCCCATCTCAGCCACTGATATTGAATTTCCTTAGTCGCTTAATCCAAATCCTCGAACGGAAACTGGTGGCGGGGTGTGGTAAGAGAAAGGGAGCGGGCGAGAAAGGGGGTTGAGAGGGAGAGAGAGAGGGTGAAACCCTTCGTAGCTGGCGGGTGCAGCGATCTCGCGAAATTGAAATCATTACTTTACGGGCGCACCGGCAAAATTGGCCACACACCCGGTGGATCCCGATAGAATTTCTAAAAAAGTGAGCAACCTTGATCGTACCTAATCAGTTATTCGCGACGGATTGATCGCTGTTTCTGACGAACTAGCTTTAGGCACTGATTTATCTGGATAAATGAAAGCAAGCGTGAGGTTAAAGCGTGGATCTTTAACCTCTTACTGGGTTCTCTTCTTAATTAGGCACTTTTCTTAGATAGGGGATAAAGGTTTGGATAAATGAAAAAGGGATAAATGAATCGACTAATATGTCCAAAGTATTGGGAATCCAAATGACCAGTTGAATAATTTATTTGGAGAACAAAGTTATTCAATTTTGACAAACTCTACAATTTTCTTCTTGATCTGTACCCCATCCATGAATGGTATTAAACACCCCCAACAAAAAGCAGAACAATTTATTCAACGATAAACAGGAACGTAAACAATGGAACAGCTAATTGCACAGACTATTAAAATACACTATCCTGTAATCTCGCGGCAGTTCAGTGAATACCAGCTTAACTTCGTAACCGCAAAACAAGCACACCTCCAGTTTAAATCTACAAGCGACTGCGTATCTATTTAAATGAAGAAAAAAGAAAATTGGGAAATTAATATCAGTCGCGATTTAAATCAAAATCGATGTCCTCGTTAATTAACGACCTCGTGTACCGTATGAAAACCGGAATCGTCGATTTTCCGGCCCGATTCTTTCGACCGCGATCTGGAAGGCCGCTCCAACTAACCAACGAGCACAGAACGGCCGGTGTACCGGAAACCGCAGCGCGTGAAACGCGATTCCATCGGCGGGCCAAGTAAGCCGACATTTCGATAATCAGCAGCCACGTGTTGCTCCGGGCGCGTTGACTTGCTATAATTACTTCGGCCAAACCGTTAGCGTTCACCGGCCGGCGTCGATGCAGGGAAAACAGCGCGCACATACAAACCGCGGGATAAATTATCGCGGACCGATGGCCGTTCCCGCGCCAGGTGAATATCGTCCATCGCTGGAAACGTGCTGGACAGGTAGCGTAGACACTCGTGATCGCCGTTGAAACGCGGCGAAACTGCAGAAGCTGTTTCGAAAACAGGCGAATCCGAGGACTGGTGGAATTTATGGAAGTAAACGAAAGAGCCTTGGTGAACGTATACATATATGTATATATAAGAAGTCCAGAAATCAGCCGGCATAGTGATATCGTTAGATTTTGTAGCCAATGTATGCGTCAGGTGTAATTAGATGTTGCTGTTTATTCATTTACGAGGAATCGTATGTTAAACATTTTTTTTTTAAACGAAGGTGTACGGTGTTGCGATAAGGGACAGAATGATTGGCCGTTTTATATGTTTCATTTAATGAAAGGAATGAAATGTACATTTTATAAATCTTGATCGGACACGTCTAAGCAAATTGCAGATTCGGTAAGGAATTGAATGTCTCTGATTTTTCTTTGAAACAGATAACTCTCTTGATGTACGATCATCGTTACGATGCTCGTGCCATTATTTCCAAGAAACTTTTTCACCAACTTATACAGTTTGCAATTTATGCCTTTGAAACAGTTTCATAGTTGGCGAAAGAAAGGCGGAAACGTAAAGGAAGAAGCGAGAGGAGGAGAGAATAACAGGGTGGGGAAGGATAGAGGGTGAACGTTGTTGCAGTTTGCCCGCAGGGGCACGAGGCAATTACAAAATTGCAAAAATTAACCATAAAACCTGACCGGCATACCGTGCGCTACCATAAAGCTGGTCGGACGGCTGGTCAATCGGCGCATATTTTTGGCGTTTACGACCAATCACGTGGCCGCTGAGAACGCTCGGTACTTGGTTGTTCTTTCCCCTTGGGCAGCCGCGATGCGCTTCTCCGCCAAGCGGATATTCCTCGCGCGGGAAAGAAAATTGCAAGGCGATTTTGCGGCACCACTCGAAACGCCGCGCCGCCGTAAAACGACTACCCCTTATTCTACCTTCTCCACCTCAAATTATTTTTTTCCTTGTCGTTGTGCTTCGATTGGCTGTGAAGAATATGTTAGCATTCTTTTCTTCCCGCTCAAAACTGAAAACGAAACGACAGTGTTGTACAGCGATAACAAGGGGAAACGATCCGTGACGTAGAAAAAATTGGTAAAACTGTACATGGTAAAGATTAAGGGGGGAAGAAAATTTGGGCAGCTTTCATTGTCTACAATATTTTATCGTTGTTTTGTGGCCGCTAAGCCTGTCAGCGTTTGGGCAACAGAACATTGCCGGTTAGTGCGATTATAAACTGGCGCGTACTCGTTCGATGCCATTCGCAATAACAAAGCTTCGGAACTGCCTCGATAAGAAATCTGTGATACGGCCCCCTCTAAATTGGACCGGTTCGAATTGGCCGGCCTCAATTGGATCAATTCTGGGGACGCGCTCGAATTACGCATAACGTGGCTTTACGACGCTCGTAAAACCGCTTCCAAAAATGTCGCTTCTGCTTCAATCGATTTGCTTAACCAACCGCCAGTCCACGCGCGGAATGCTTTTAATAAACGAACAGTCTGAACGAATGGCCGTATTATAATCAAGCTGGAGCGCGTATTAATAAGCTATATCCAATGCATAATAATAAGTCGTTTAATAATTATTCTCCCCCAAGGCAATTTTTATTCAAATTAGAACTCTGATGTCTCGTGAATGAAACAAACTAATCGCTTTTCCATCGCGGAAGCTGAATTATTCATAACTTTAAGTGACAGAATGGGAGATAATTGAAATAATTTTGTAATCCATTTTTGGAAAAGGCTGACTTGTGGTATCACTATACGAATAATGCTAACATAATTGACAATAATATAATTGTACGCATGACTTCTGTTATATTTTTTCACCGATAAGAGATATGAGAAATAATCAGAATCACCCCTGTTTAATTTATACTATACTATCTACTATACATGTCGCGTATGTACATATATACCAAATTACTCCAGCCAGATCGACGCGCGTACATCCCAAAAGAAACGAGCAGCGTAAACAGAGAGAGCGCGCGAGCTAATCGTCGTTTGTCGACTAAATTGATCAATATCCCTTAACGCGATCGCGTGTTATACGCACTCCTGTGCGACGTTACGCCGAGAAGAAAGGATGTTGGGGAGAGGAAAAAGGAGAGAAAAGAGCAATCGGATGAATTGATTCAGAGTTCCGTTCGAACGCACAATACACCGCAACTCGCATACAATCGTGGCGAACAGCTTTTTCTCGCCCCCTACCCCGCACAATAAATTTATGCCATCATTCAGGGGGTTCTACTTACCCCCCACACGCGTTGCAATAAGTCCGCGGCCCGTTTAATAGAATAATTAAGGGCCCTCGTGGCGGCAGCTGATGCCCGGGCAGCGGGTTTCCGCGTGTGCACGCGCGCGTGTATGTACACGTTCTAGACGCATGTGCATTGTTGATTCGGGGGGTGCGCGTATTTTGTGGACAATAGGGTCACGGGGGAATTAGGCATTGATCCGAATTCGGCGCGGGATTAGCACGCGAAAAAATTACGCCCAAGGGGAGGTTCGAACTGGAAGGATTGTTTGGAGAACGTTTTTCCGGTTGCCAACTGCCACGTGAACGTGTAAACTGTTTGTGGGACTGATTGAGTCGTGTAAACTGAACGCCAAGATTTCAAAGAAACGAACGGGGAATCTGAAACTTAGAATTCAGTTGGCTTGGAATTAAATGTAACAGTCGTCGCGACTTCTTGGCAGGACATCTTGGTATCCGTGGAATCTTTTTCCTTGGGCAGAACATTTTTAGATTTTTCTGTTTCAAAGTAAAATTTAAATTTTTATCGTGCGAGATAAAATCGCGGTGGCCGCAACGAAACTTCGAAAGAAATTGTTGGACTCATCACTCATTCCACTCATTGTGGAATGCGATGTACTATGAAATACAGTAGTAGGTACATTACATCGGGGGATAAACGTTGAATTAAATATTAAATTTACTAGGGGTTGGCTGCGCGGTGCAACAAACAACGACGCATCATCAGTGTCGAACATATAACATCAGTCTCACGGCAAATGCCCTTTAAACCCTCTGCACGGGACGAAGAAGTCCGTCGATGGTCCAGATAGTTAGGCTGCAAAACGTTCTCATCAGCGTGGGCACCGGTCCAAAAGTTGGTTAAGAATTTCCACTGCAAATACGACGAATCGAGGACGTGTTCGTTTGCATCCCAACCTATCGAACCGTGATAACGCAATCTAAATGCACCCTCTATTAGTGGATGTTCTTCCCAAACAAATTGGCTTCATAAGTGAAGTAGTTGCTACAGTTAACAAGAAAAGGCAAAGCAGCACCCTTCAAGCCTCTATCCACCGACCATGCACACTGTCCCAACTCCTGTTCCATTTCTAACCCCCCCGAAGCATCCAACCACCTACTCCGACTGCAGTCCACCCGCAAAAAAATAAGTTCCACGGGGAAGTTTCGCACAGTGGCGCTGGGTGACCCACTCGAAACTGCGGTAATACGGTTTAAATACATACGACGCGTGAAGGCGTTGATATCGTGGCGGTGGTAAGGTGTAAAACCGCAGGATTCCGATGGAAACAGTTATTTGCGGTCACAAAGTGCTTCGTGACGTATATCAGCTCGCGCTTACTCGCTCGTCGGCTCGCTGGGGATGACTGGCGCGCGTGCATACATATACACACTTGCCCGGTGACACCCATACTCGCGAGATCCTCGTACGTGCATATGTATGAGCGCAAACACACGTACGGCCGCGCTTTGGCGTGCGCACACACGGAGAGAGCAGTATCCAGGCACCGCGTAACCGATGGTAGGTGTACACACCTTCCTTCCGTCCTTCCTTTCCCAGGAAGCGGAGTCAAGTGGACCCACCGCCACCGCCGGAAACTCCACTAATGACTAAACTTGCTAATTTCGACCAATTAGGCTCCTACCAACCCCTCCACCCCCAGTCTCGCCTCGCTTTCACCCTTGCCGCTTATATCTCTGTCTCTCTTTACCACCCTCTCCTATGCTTCTCCCTCATCCTCTTTCTCTCTCTTTGTCTTTCGTGGCTCAGCCAACTTGCAGTGTGTCTAATGCGCGCCGCATTTACCTTGACCGATAGACGCTCGCTCCTAATTTCGCGGTACGTTGCGCACTGCGGACTGGCTGCGGATTAAATATTTTCTTATTAAGCATCGCGGGGTCTATGTACGTTCCATCACGTGCGCGATTCTGATTCCCGTGTTAAGAGGCGGTTCGTGGGACAAGGGAAGCGCGAAGGGTGGTCCAATCTGGTTCAATCGAACTAGAGTCGCGGAAAAGAATGCATTAGTTTAATCAACCCAATATTATTACTCGTTCGATCAAGCGTATAATATAATAAATGTTTGAAGAATTCTTACTATGTACCTGGATACTCGCCTCTTTAAAAAAAAGAAGGAGTGGAAAGAAACCTCGCAAAGGGCGTGCACGTAATCACGGCAAGACCGCTGGAAAGTACCATTCTCCGCCTCTCCTTCTCTACCTCTCTCCGTCACAGATTATTCGGCAATTGCACGCGCGGCCGACTAAGTTGTCGAAGGATATTGAGTGTTGTGGTCGGTTTGAAGTTCGCATGGTGTGGAGTAACAAGCTGCCACCGTTGGATATTTATGGGGGCCGTCAGGGGTCGAAGCCTGTATCCTCTTATATGTGCTCGAGGACCAGAGAGGGAGAGAGAGAGAAAGCGCAGCTCTCTCGAAGCACAAATAACAGTTTTACACTTTATCCTTGGCCGTGCACACTTCCTTCTGCGAATTCGCGACCATCGCTGACCCCCACTCCGTATTGCTCTCACGGCGCGTATTTTCTCCCCCCGTCGAAAATCAATTTTCTTCGGTCGTCGCGTAAGCAAATTCGGGCCCCGTTGAATATGGCTTGCGGTTGATTTACGCATGGCTGTCCGGTGACCGTGATCTTTGGCGACGAAACGACCCCTCTTGACTCGTTTCGTCCGTTCCGTTCGTTACGGAAAATTTCACCCCCTTCAATTAATCCAAAGAAACGAATCGTTTCGCATTTAAATATAAATTTCAATTTAATCAAAGATTTCTATATCTGACAGACACCCAAAGAATTTCGCACAAATAATACATGCAGTGGCGTACATTCAGTCGGGCCGCCTCTTACTATCCGCCATAGCAGTGGACACTTTTGCACGCGGTTCCAAATCCAACGATTTATCGCCGTGCCAACGAGCCCGATCTTCGTCTCCCGAGTCAGAGGTTAAGTGGGGGCCAAGGGGATCGGAATAACGCAACGGCCCGCCGAAAATATTTGAGAAAAATTTCTGCCGGGCAGAAGGGATTGAAGATCGCGGCGAGGCGACATCGATAAGGGTCTCCCGATGGCGGAGGTCGCGAGTGACCGTATTAAGGGGGCAGCGTGTAGAACGAGGGACGGCAAGGGCGTTAATGTGCCAGAGATTTATGTCGTAACGGGGCAGAATGAAATTCCATCGCGGTAGGTACGCGTACATAAGTGGCGCTGGTACCGGCTGATGGCAGTGGAGGCGCGAGAGTTATGGTGGCCCGTACTGATATCCACCATAAACCCCACCCGTGTCCCGCCTGGCCATACTTAATTAAATACGTATTAAGGGGCTGAGTGTGTTCCAATGTACGGCCGTATCGCGGGGTAATATATGTTCACTTGCGAGCGCAATCCATGGGACGTTGCTACGGGATGATTACCTTGCCTTTCTTCAGACCTTCCTGCTTGCTGTCTCGATAAGTGTACACTCGGGGGAGAGTTTAGATAGAGAGGGTAGGATACAGATTTGTTGTATTAAAGGTGGACAGGTTTGGCAGTATATTCAGGTTACTTTTATTATTAACCCTTAACTACTGTAGACGTTGACACTTACATATACGTAACTACTGCAGAAGTTTTCATAGATCGCGAATGTTTACTGCGTTGGTACGACGCGACAAGTGTCGAGTAAAGATCAAATCCACTTGTTTTTTCTCACGACTCCAATTAAAAGGCATATGGCGTGAGAAGATCATCAGTCACAAAGAAAGGGAAGTTGGGGATGAATGAAAATTTTCATCGGTTTCACGGACTTCCATAGTAGTAGTTAAGGGTTAATCGAAGTAGGCAGAACTTATAATCAAATATTCATCTGATGAACAATTGTAGATACACTAAAGCTCGAAATTCTCTTCACCGACCACAACAAGATATTCCAACCATTTTCTGTATTAATAAATCAAGATCATCTTACCAACCCGGACAAACTTATTAAACAAGAACATACGTCGACAGAACATCCTCCACGCATCTCAATTACCCAGAAGCATCTGAATTCATCCAAGGGAGATGCTTAAAGGACAAGCGCATGATAATCCTGGAGACAAGCTTTCTCTCGTCCATTCTGGACCCTTTGTTCCGTCCAGAGTGTGCAACAAAATGTCGGGTACGTAAACGCTTCAAGGGAATGTCCATAATGATGGCAAAGAGTCCGTTCTTCCTGCTGCTACCCGCGCCGGGTTGTTTCGCAACGTGGACACACCAACGGACTAACGTCCGGAGGCATTCCTGAGCAACTGGCCAACGACAATAAAATAAAACATTACTATCTCGGAATAGCGCCTCCGCTCGGACGTTCTAGCCCGCGCGAGAAGATTTGCTTTCAGTAATAAACGTTTCTCGAGAGAGAGTGAACTCGCGCGCGCGCGGTCTCCTTCGTGGAACGCCATTTTAGAATATAATCTGCACCACGATTTGTCTTCCCTGCGAACCGTGCAATCGTTGCCCTTAACGTCGCGAAGTTTACGTCTTTGACAGGATCTATTGCTGCAAATTGAAGGGTAAAGTAGACAGCTTTAAGAATGGATTGAGGGAAGATAGTACGTTACGTAGTACGTCGGGTTGTGAACGGATGACTGGCGGAATCTACTGCAGAAAATTGTAGCGTAAATTGTTCGTCTATTTATGCATTTCGTGTCGTTTTCATTTTCGTTTCGCTCGCGCAATTAAAGTGTCCCGGGGAAGCAGTATATCTTGACGAATAAGAAATACACTTAAATAATAGGAGCGCGCTTCTCGGGAGCAAAGCAGCTGCTGTCGAAACGGCTATCATCCTGAACCCCCCGAACGCAGGATCGAAAAGCAAAAACAGGCACAACGCGAGAAAGAGGTAATAAAAAATTCTTCACCTAGTGAACCAGAATGGAAGCGAGCAGAAACAGGCGTCGAGGCAGCATCGCGGCCGGTCCAAACAGGAATCGGTTCGAAAGGAGCGGATATAATGATAACTTGGGACACGGGTATAATGAGCATCGAGGGACAGCGCTCGAAGACATTGAAAATAATCTAATTATTAGCCGGAACGATTATAGTAATTAGATCCAGCGTCCGTGGGCCAGGGTGAAGTCAGTTCCCCGTTTGTTGCGCTCTGCCCACCTATTACAGGTATACTCTGCCTATGAGAGCGGTCAAATGAAAAGGTGTACACTCCTACAGACCTTCTTTTCGGGGAACCCTGTGCCCTCGAGACAACCTGTGTGCACGCGGACAACGTGGAAAAGGAGAACGTTCGAAAAAGATCGAGTGAAAGAGGGATAAAGAGGGTGGGAGAAAGGAGGAAAGAGTAGAGATGAGTGAAGGAGAGAGAGAGAGACAGGGTCTACGTTCCCGGCGTGCAATTATGTAGGAATCCTGACGGCGGAAGAAAGCTTCTCCGATCGCTTGGCTATGCATTGAATGCAACAACTTCGAAGTGATCGTTGCCCACGGTGGACGCGTTGCTCCACCGCGATGCCTCGTTTCGTGCGTCGTTCCTGCGGGCCATTCTCTTCCACCGGGGTTGCACCGCTGATTTAAGGGTTCCTTCTGGGAAACGATATTCGGCACTGAATCGAAGTGCGCTTGCTTTGTATAACGTATAAAATTAATACTTGAGATAAATACCATTTTATGTATAGTATATTGTAATTGGCTTAGCTAATTAGCCCCCTTTTCGTTGCGTCCTTAAAAAGTTATAATTGAATGATTCACTTGCCAAATCGATTAACTCCATAAAACAAAAAGTTGAGAAAAATGAGAAATTATACAGTTAGGAGTCAATAAAGTGTTTTGACATTAAAATTTAATAAAATTCAGAAAGTGGAGTTAATCGATTTGGCAAGTGAAGCATTCAATTAATACAAATATTGATGCTCCGCATTGTTATTGAGTATTCCAGCCTCACTGTCTACGTACAAGGTAAAAAAAAAACACACAGAATAGAAACCTCGAGATATTGAAGCAAACTACATAATTTGCTAGTAAGTCCATGCAGGATTAAGAATAAATTGGAACGTATAATAAAGGAGAAGCCTACAGTCGATATATTTGCGGGTACGAATACATCGATCCCGTTGTTCCGTACCCCAACACAATTTTCAGAAGTAAATCCTCTTTGGTCCGTTTTCATTGAACCGGAATCCGGTTCGCGGGGAAGCTGGTGGACATTCGCATTTTTCAAGGGATCTAATGGAGGCATAATAATCGTGGTTCGGGAATCGGCTCGTCCATCCGTCGGCTACACTCACCCTCGCGAGACCTGTATCCCTCCCAAGTAACAGGGATTCTTCTTTCCGCCGTCCACTACAAGCATCGGAACGGCGTCGTTATTGTATAGAACGAGGCGTCCTCGTTATCGTCGCTTATCGCTAATAAGATCGCTGGACCGCTCGTTATCGTCGTCGTCGCACTCGCCCTGTCCTCATTTTCGTCCGATTGCGATCGTTAATTATCCCTATCGCAGCTGATTGTCCTCACTCTCCTCTTGATCCTCCCCGTTTCCTCTTTCACCCCCTATACCGGTTGCGCGTTGTCCCCCCGTACACCTTCTCTCTCGTCGCTGTCGCCGTTGCTGTCGTCGTTCTCCTCGTCATTATCATTCCGGTAATTACCGGTGTATTCCCTCGTTATCATCTTGTTATCGGTCGGCCGTCGTTCTTCCGCGGCTGATCGAATTTCGTGAGATACACGGCTAGAGCGTAAGCAGACTTAGTTCTGCGTTTCGCCATTTCCTAGGGGATGATGCGTTTGGGTTTTTTTGAAGATTGGATTTAACGACGAGGATATTTTCATTGATGTCTTTTCTTAAAGATTGTGGGACAGTTCTAGTAGAAACTTGGATAATAATTTTATGCACTGAAATGTTGTTATTCTTTTGTTTCAGGCATGTAGCTTTAGTTGATACTTAATTGATTGTGAATGAAGCGCGAATTTTTATGGATTTGTGAGTCGAAAATATGTTTTGTCCTGACGCTGCCGTGTCGAAATGATTGATATCTATTATTTAATGATAATGTTCAGTAAAGTGACGTCTGTGTGTGACTGAAATCACATATGAACTTTCGTCGTTGGAGAAAGGTGGTATTCGTATGAATTATGTTCTACGAATGGTGTGGGTCACGGCACTACACGTTGCTGGTTTCCCTTCCGTTTGCCAAGGAAAAAGCTGATTACAGTCTAGAAGCGCTTCTTGCGGAGCCTCAATTATGTGGATCGAAATATTTCGTTGAAACGGGAAACGATGCACGCCCTACGTTTAGAGATGTGCCTTCAAACGATACGAATTCGGCTAATACGCACTTCGACTTCGATTTAAGTATAGGGGTAGCTTTATCTCGTCGAATCCAAATGAATATTCTGCTATTGGCGGCCGCGGTGTAATTTCAGTGCACGTGGGATACGTGATTATTTGGGCAAAACGTAGAATTTTGTCGAAAATCTTTCTCCTGGTGGGCGAACGAAGGTGAAAGGTCTGACTAACCATTTCTGAACGTATCGATGGAACTTATTGCTTCAGAATTTATTTGCCTTATTTTTTATATTTAATTCGTAAAACGATCCGATAAAATACTCACAAATCATTAGCAAAAAAAATGTCTTAACTGAAGAAGTAAAACTTTTGTTAGAATTTTGATTTTACGAGGATTCTATTTTATTACAATGGTACTGCACTATATGTTATTTATTTCTGAAACGAGATTCCAATTAGGAAGTGTATCTCAAATTTTGTCTTGCATCTGACAATGAGAAGGAAGCTCAATGCGAGGCTCATGGAATCTATTAAGTCGGTTCGAAACCATAGATACTATTTTACCATAAATTATTGCGATATCGATCACTTCTGTTGGTTTCTGTAACGAAGGAAACAGATGCAAGGATCGTGTGCCCGATCCAATATATCGATCGCGTTTCTCCTGGTCAGACATCGTAAAGACTTCAAGCGCGACTGCCTCCACATTGACCTTCGTTAACTGGGACGTAAGTCACCGTCTCGCCTTTATCCGGCCGAATAATCGTCGAACGTAATGAACAAACCTTGCAACTAATTGGAACAGATTGAACGTACGATTGTATTGTGTGTGTGTGTGTGTGTGTGTGTGTGTAAGTGTTTCTTCGCAATTAATAGCGCCGTCACGTTGCAGCAATCTTCGTAACAATTGCGCCAGTTGCGCCCTGTTTCAGTCACTCCTCGTTCATTTTTCCTCAATTAATTGTGTTTAATATTTGTTCAATATCGAACGATAGTATAGCGTAGCGCGAATAGCAATGGTTATTTCAGAGCTTTTAAAAGAATCTGTGTTCTTATTGCGCCCAATACCAATGGGTTAGAACTCCAATGAAGTTAGTTTTATTGGCATCGAATTTCAATAAGAAGCGTAATATGTACTTATTACTAGACTCTACTGCCGCGGTTTCTTTTACTTGCTCAACCTTTCACTTCTTTCATCCCCTCTTTCATCCCCTCCCCTCTTCGACTATCGTTCGAATGGACATATTACTGGACGCATTTTGTAATTATTCATTCTACTTACCGTTCTTCTCACTCTTCGCATCTAGGGTATCTATTTTGTATTACCATTATAATTATTGTTATTTGAGTTTATTTAAATATATGAAAATAAAAATATGGAAAAATTGTAAGATGATTTTTCGCAATCCCTATTCTATTATCATTCTACTCGCCCTTGAATTTCCAATACGCCCAGGCTTCGATAGTCGACAACGATGAAGGGCTGCCGTTCAGATGGGTCGATAAGTCGAACCGGTAATTAATAATTAACGGTAAACAATTGAGAGCGAAATTAGCGCGTTACGGAGCGAGTTTTAATTGAACGTAACACGTAGACAGTGAGAGAGGGGAAGAAACGTAGGAAGAATAAGCGTGGAGGGTGAAAGGAAGAGAAAGATGGAGAAGGTGGCAGGTGGTACGCGATGGGACGCACGATTCCTTCGATGTCTCGGTCTGAATTTAATTTCCTCGCCAGTACACTTCGACTGATAAATATTGCGACCCCGCGAGATTCACAAACGTCTGTGCCTATAATTAAATTCGGTAAAAAACTCTTCTACCCCATTGTCGTCCTCCGTTGACTCTCTATCATTTTTAATCTGCGGGATATGTACACGCAGTACGGGAAAAGTTGATGAATTGAAATCGATTTCGCAATGAAATATCGTTATTGTTGGGCCGCATTAAGGCCGTTCTTTAAGTAGTACACACACAATAAAAGTTCAGATAATGCAATCTCTTCGTGCAACTTTCACGCAACAAGTTCCAGACTGGGTACGTGAAAGCACAATTCTGAAATTAATTTCTTTCGATTAACGCTGGTTGTGTTCTTCACTGTGTTGCGATATAACCTTTCGATTATACTCGGTTCGCTATTTGAACCGAAGCTCGCAATTATGTCTTGCCTGGGCTCGAAAATTTAAGAAGGGTCAAAGATAAGAATCAATTCCCCTTCGTCTACAAGATACCTTTTTTAATTGACTTATGGTATCCAATGGTTACATCGGTGAGAATCACAAGAGGCGGTAATTAACGCAAGAAATCTGTACAATAATTCTCTTCAACTTTCTCTTCTCCCTACATTTACATGCATACACATCTCGCGCTCATTTATTCCACTCGACCAATCACTGCTATCTCGAGTACACTTTACATTGCTACCACGTGCATGTAAATAAAATCCATCGAATAATGTTCAACATATCGTCGTCGTTTAATCACTTCGCATATACGTAATTACATACCTGTTAAAACAATGTCACATTTATCTACGTCACACCTGAAGCAATTGTCACTGCGACACTGCAATACTCCCCTGTTTTCTTCATTTGCTCGTGCCTGCCTACGGCTCATTACGCTCCCATCGTCTTTGACAGAGACGCGAGAGAAAATTTACATTTACGAAAATGTTCATTAAATCGCCTATTCACTAAACACTCTAAACGGACAAGCGTCAAAACAAACACACAGGGACCCGCTACGGAACATTAATAAATTGGATATTCGACCTGGGTATACCTGGCAACGTAGGCTCGATCTACACGCAGTTTCCCTCGAAAACGGTCAGGACCGTGCACCGTTATATCCTTAATGCCCTACCGGCCGAAATAAGGCGACGTGGCATGGCCGTCGAGAAGAAAAGGCACTCGTTACCCGTTCCGAACAAAAAGACAGAAAACAGTTTCGAACAGGTCGACGATCGTGACCCAAAACGACACCCGCTGAGCTACCAGGAAGGACGATTATTGTTAATTAAGGTGGGCGTGTCAGGCAGGTCACACGCCGGTTTTCACGGTTCTTAACGAAGGGACAGGTCAGCTCGTTTTATGAATTCTAAACGCAGGCCATTGCTGCTTGACGAAATTTTGCCGGACATTTGAATTTCGATTCGTCGCCTCCTAATGCAATTTTGTAGTTCTCCTATTCATCGTGAAATCGAATGGTATCCGTTTGATGATCAATCGAATGGCCGTTGGTCTTTCAACGACCATCACCAGTTAACGATTATGTGGAGAAATAATTAAGCTTTTGAGATATAGTGAATTAAATTCTGAGTTAACACTGCAAAAACTAGATTACTGTAGGATGAGTTCTTTTACACAAGAAATTTTTGTCCATTTAAACCGAAAGAATCGATGACGATCGGGAGCTGGTAACATTGAAGTAATCTGGGTGTTCCAACAGTTGACTGGTTGCAAGAAGAAGTATTCATTTTCGAGGCGCATGTACATGCATCACTCATTCAATCGTGGTCAGGAGGCGATTTCGGTGACGTTTTAACGACATTATCTCGTGGTGAACGAGGAGAGCGAGGAAATCTGATCGAGTGCCGGAAAAGATCATAAAGGGGAATAGTTAGAGCAGGCGTTGTTCAGGGTGCCTGCAGCGGGTGCATCGTTTCCGATGTTAGGCATTCTATTGCCCTGCTATACAATCAGAACGGTCACTTCCATCGACTTCCCTGTATCCTTGTCTTCGTGGCCCCCAATTCGAATTATCGACTAGAAATTTGACACGGTCACGCCTACGGGAACGTATAAATTCCTGGATCCTCCCAATTTCTTATTCTCCCTTGCTCCCAATGAAATGAAACATTCAGTTTTTTAAAACGCAAAATGAAAATGCAGATGAGTTTTCATACGCATCGAAAAAACCTATATTAAAACGCAACCAATTTTATCAAAGCCAATCGTACCAACAGACCCGCTCCACAATTTTTAATACACTTCTCGGTTTTACTGTCTAGACTCCATACTTTCAAACAGGCTGTAGTTGTTCGACTTAATTACTCGTAAGCTCGATAAACAAATAAATCGTTCACATTGATCCTCGTAAAATGTTTATTACCGCAATCGTTCGGGTATCCCCCGCTGCCAGTAGTTAAAGTAACAATCGAGTACGTCTTTATCGCGCAATACAGTCGAAGGAGGGTGGGTGGTAGCGGTCGGGGATGGGGGAAGAAGCATCAAAGAAAACAAACAAGGAGAAACAGGATGGCCGGTGTACAAGGCAGCATTTACCACCCCTGTGCCACTACTTTCTCCCCCTTTGCACCCACCTACCACGAACCATGGTGTTTTACTGCCGTTGCATCCGGATTGAATTTAAATATTTCTTCGGCGGACGAACTCTTTCGCGAATTGCTCTGTCGTAAAAAGTCCCTCGTCGCCTTCTTCCTTCCCTCTCTGCTCTACAGTCTTACCACCCTTCGACGAATCGTTTTGCTACGAATTGCTGTTTCATTGGGATCGCGGTATGGACCGTGCGGGGGTTGAGAGGGACGAACGGGACGGAGACATTATGAAATCGTTGCGCGCCATCTTAAGGGCCAATAAAATTGCACGGGACTCCGGGCCGCCGGTGAAATTAATATCAGGCGGCACAGTTTCATCGCGGAATGTAATGCGGAGGTCGTCTTTACGACCAATTCGGCAACTGTCGCGGCCTAAATATTGTGTTGTCCGAGATTTTCACGTGCGCAGCCTGAAAGATATGAAAGAAGTTTTGGAGGCTGCTCGAACTTTCTCGGAAAAACGACGGTGGATCGAATCTGTATAAACATTTTGATCGATACTGTTTACTTCGGCATTAATTAGAATTCCCTTGCAGAGTGTATCCTGAGTTCATGAACAAATAAAATATAATATAAAATTAATTCCGAACCCATTACATACTTAAGTTATATATTCTGAAAGACAAAATTTATCAGTCCCCCATGTCTGTCGCAACACTCGTGTTTCCTAATCTAAAGGAACAATCAAATACATTTATACACAGATTACACCGCTATTATTTTACGAACGATCCGTAACCCCCTAATCCAACCTTGCAACACCCTTTCAACCTCCAGGCGGAACCTACACCGTAGTCCGCATCGTCCACTCTATCGTCATCTATCATCCCCGCAAAACAGAAACACCCGCGTAAACAACCCCCCCAGGAGCCGCCCTTGAATCTTTATTTCTTTTGTTACAGGTATCAACAGAGAGCCGGAAGAAGCGAGCCGGTTCCAGGAGAGCCGGGGCCCAATAAGCTTTCAGTTAGATAGGCCACGAGCTTTTGTTTTTCGTCGTGGGAAGCTGTTGGTGGGCTCGCCGGGCCCACCCTCTCATCGGTCAAGCTGGCGAGCGCTCTAACCGCTGGTATGAACCCCCACCACCCGGGCCATTCCGCAGCCTACCCACATCATCCCTCGCTATCGAGCAGTCCGCATCATTCCGGGCCCCATCACGGCTACAGTACCGGTGGCGGTGGAGGTGGCGGCGGCGGCGGTGGTACCACCACCACCCCCGATCTGCCAAGTCCACATTCGCCACCTCATGGGCCAAACATCGACCCAGCCACCCCCTACGCGTCACTGCAGCCCGGACAAGGTATGGGCAGCAACGGGCATCATCACGGCGGTGGTGGAATGATGACCGATCATCCACATCACCCGGGACACCCTCACCCACACTTACCGGGCCACCCAGCTTATCCACCGGTCAATCACAACAACAATTGTACGCTTAAGGTAAGCTGCTGACGTCTGGCGACAGGTTAATGTGTTTTCGCTCGTTGGAATATTTGGGGGCGGTAATAATACATATCGGGGCATGAGATGAGGGGTGAGTGTGTAAATGGAAGGCTCGAGATGAATTTTTGTGAAGCATATAGTGATTGGCTTCTTGTTTGCGTTATATTATTTGGATATGGGGTGGATGTTAGATAATGTATAGCGGTGTTCACGATTGGGGTCCTCGACACTGTTTCACCCCCGTCACGTGTTCGAATAATGGAACAGAGTGACTTGTAATTGCACCAATCTATACAGAGGTTATTGAAGTATATAAATGATCACGCCATCCCGAGAAGATAAGGGGTGGGGGATCGAATGGACGTGGAACAGTTCGCCTCGTGCGATTGAAATACACTTTCTACGCTGGCTGGCCGCGCGAGGATGGTCACCAGAAAAAGTTTTCAACCGGAAGCAGCTGGAACGCGTATGTGGCTCATTGTTCGCGTAATAACCGGTGTCGACCATTCATTACGTTGATTCGCCTCTCGAC
The DNA here is from genome assembly GCA_963583965.1 of Nomada ferruginata. NCBI lineage: Eukaryota > Metazoa > Arthropoda > Insecta > Hymenoptera > Apidae > Nomada > Nomada ferruginata. Next base: position 6,838,563 of record OY757214.1, on the reverse strand, counting down.
CGTCTAATTTCCCCTAAATAATGATACCATCCACCGCTAAACCTGAGAAATGTTAATCGCACGGAAGAGCTAGAACCCTGAGAATCATCAGTCGAACGGCAAACATTCCGTTCACTTTCCCGTGTACCACAATCCAGCAAACTTTCGGGCCACCTCTCAGAAACACCCTGTACATATATCTATATACACTCCTGGCACGAATTCTCCTGTTCAATCTCAAGGATCTTGATGATCCTGTCAACAGATCAACATCCGAAACGGCTTTTCACCCCAACGAAAATCGGCGTAACGTACAGGTGGCCTCGAGTGGCTGAGACATCCGAGATGCTCCAATCAGAAACGATAGAGTGAACGTTGTCGTTCTGCCGGCAGGATCGCAGGCTAAAATTCAGAAGGCATTATCCGTCTACGTGACCCTCACTTAACTCACCATTGACAAACGTAACAATATAGGCATTTACCGTGGAGAAATATAATTGAATAGGGGCGGAGGGGACATCGAAGAGGCCAGGCTCCCCCGTTGCCCCTTTCCCTCGAACGACGCCCCCTCTCCGCGCTCCGCAGCGTGTTTCACTCCATAATATTCACCACGGTCTCTGTCCCACGTTCCCCTACCACGTAGCGTCGTCCTCGTCAAGCCTGACCGTGCTATGGATGGGTCCCGTCCCCTTTCAACGTTAGTTAGGTCCTTTCTAGGCTCACCTTTTTATTTCCCCCACCGAAGGCCCACTCTTGCTGGCTGGCTGGGGTACCTGAACCCTGGGCCCCACAGAGCATTCAGAGGCCCAAAGCAGCCACGGACCAGTCAGTTTGCTGCTGACTTCGGTTGGGACCGGTTCGCTTTTTCCTCTTCTCGTGGCGCGTGCTCTCACCTTCTTCGTTTACTTGTGATCGTGTATCGTTCGTGACTCTGTGACCGCTTTTTGCGCCGTGTACGCACAGTGTATCCCGTCTTGGGTCTGATTTTACCACCAATCTGGACCACAGTTCACGGGATGCTACGTTTGCCGCGACGCAACAGTTCGCGATGAAGAAATCTGTCGGTTGCCGACGGTAACGCAAGTTTTGTCGTGGCGTGTACAGAATATCCGCTCGCGTAGAACGTGTGCCGTGGAGTCGCTGCGAGTTCAGTTTTTGAATGGTTCGCGGATCGTGCTGGTTGCCTCTGCGTGCCTGGTGCACGGTGGTTCGAAAGCATGCACGGCTGGTGAACAAGAGGATAGAATTGGTGCGGTGTGGCTGGTGCTTTCTCGCTCGAGGACGAATGATATCATTGGTCGCGTGAATACGTGAGAGGATAGACTGTAGTGGACAGTTTTATTTTTTTGGGGGGGGACACACGGTGTATTCGTGGGGCCTGTTCTGTGATCATGGAAGTGCACGCGCATCACTACAGCGCCATCGCGTCGCGGATGAACCAGATGAAATGTTACCCTGGAGATAAAATTGTAAGAATTGTAAGAATTGCAGGAGCAGTACGATTAATCAATTTGTGGCTCAATGTCCATCCTCTGTGGTTTTGTTATTTCGATGAAAATTAACGGACACGCTGGTGAATCTGATGTATCGTCGAATTACCGCATTATTTTTTCGTTGCGTCGCGCAAATGATTACCCAGGGTCGGCGGAGTAACGGAAAATGAATATGGTTCAATTTTAATTGTCTCGTTTAAAGTTTGATGTTTCAAATTTCGAGCATGGCCGTAGCAATTTCGCCAGAATCCCGTCGTCAGAATTCCAGCTTGATCCAAGTTGGAGCAAATTGCTCGAACGACTCCGCCAGTTCCGATTGCCTTGATTTGTCCCGATGCTCGGCTGTTTCCGATCGTAGCATCGAGTTAATGGTATCGGCGTGGATCGAATGTTCGTATTAGTCGCGTCCTCCTGCCTCAATATGCATATTCATCAATCCGTTTCTCTGCTTGTTTCTCTCGTTCAACATGAAGACAATGCTCCATAGTTTTTTCTGCCCGTGGCTCGAGGAATTCTCATTAGGGAAGCCTCCGCGTTCAGAGACTAATTAAATTTTTACATCGGGGGAACGATTGCACAACGAACGCCAACGTTTCCCCTCCCGTGTTTGCCTAAAACGACCCTGTACTTCTTCTTCAATTCAATTCAGTTTATTTAACAACGGAATCTATTAACAACGTGCCTTATTGCACCAACTCCCCGTCCATTCCCACCCACTCGCAATTACGCGACTTTCATTCGATTATAGTAACCGGACGGTTGTAATTGCGTAGTAATTACGAAAGAAGTGTCGTTAGGCGGAGCAAAAAGCGGAAAAGGGAAACGATTTACCCCCGGCGTGCCTGGAACACTTGCAAGCGGCTCCGCGACGCTAATTCCTCGATAAATTACCGCCGCTGCACGCGTCGCTTTCTAAGGACACACTTTTTCCCCCCAGTTTACTCGAACGGGCCACCTTGAACTCTCTCCTTCCATCGAGTTCTCTTCCTTTCTTCCGTAGACTCGCGTGGACTACTTATGCCGTTGCGATATTTTCGCGAGATCAAAGTCGACTGATAAGCCACGCGATCGTGCCTAGCAAATTGCGACAACGATTATGCAAGGCTTTCCACGCGATCGAAGCTTCGTCGCGAAAGCTCTAGCCTCCCCCTGTCTCTCTTTCTCTCTCGCTTTTGATATCGTGTCGATTCACAGTTTGCTATGTTGCTGGTTCAGCGAGTGGCCCTTGGCTACAAAGGGTTTCCCTCTGGTTGTTTCGATCGATTATCATAGAAATCGTTCCGGTAAATCAAGCAACGAAACCAGTTACCGTTTTTCGGATCTTCATCGTAGGGGCAGGTTGTAAATGTTGGCGAAGCTGTAGTTTCTTGTAGTATTTTTATAGCGCGGGATATTCATTGTTTTCGACGGTTTTTCTTTCATAATTTTGTTACATCGATCAAGCTACGTTGCAGCTTTTTTTTTCTTTTTCTGTTGTGTATTTCATGATCGTTATTATTATTATTTCACGCCGATGAAATTGATTCCCAAGTTGAGAACGAATGTGTATGATTTGCTTTTTATTTTCGTGGAGAGAATTTTCTTGTATTATATCGTTCACATTCTGAGCTTATTTCTAAGTCATTGAGCAGTATGAAGAAAAGTCTCGCAGTGATCGTTCATTCGTCGGCCCAATCAAACCAGTTTAGAATCCATTGTGCACGTGACAGAAATTAATGGACGTTCTTGGTCAACAAGAAAAGCTGCGCGAGCAGAATTCGAGCCTATTCAGACGACACTTGCCACTTTTTTTTTAATAAATCGAAATTACCCAATGCGAATATTCCGTAAAGAGCACGAGCGCATCCGGAAATTTTATTCTTCAATTTCCTGTAATAAAAGATCCCCGCGGAGTTAACCGATCCTTAATTACACCGCGAATTAGTCACACTTCACGTAAATTTCGCCTTACGAAATAAATTAGGAACGCATTGAAAAAGCACCTTAAAACTTGTCCGCCGAGATTTACGCGAAAGAATACTCAATCACGGTACACGAAGATTCGAAGGTAACGCAGCGCCTTCGTTAGAACTCCGTTCAACGGTTCGAAGGAAGCAATGAGTTGTTCAACAGCGACAATTCTTGTCGTGGTTTATCGCGGGGCCGTATATTTTAATAATCAGAGACGTCGGCCACGATTATTCACGCTTACCGACGTTTACATAATCGAGCGACTAAGTGTTCACCGAGATTGCTCGCCTGACGTACCGCGATGATTTATCGCGAGTTAATGACTTTCGATTTCGTATTAATTATAGCAAAGCTTCTCGCTGCATATTTTCGTTCGCGTTAATAGAGGCGTTGCAACGGGTTACGTATTGCGCTCCAAATTTTCGTTGCACACTCGGCCAATGAACACAAGATACAACCGGCGAAGTCTAGCGACGATCGATGCTGTTTAAAACGAGAAACGATTACACTTTTTATAATGCGCACTCATGTAATTACACGTGCAATTACGTTCGCGTTAATGGCGGTTTTGCTTGTTACGAAACAACGAAGGCGTGGCTGCTGTGAGACAATCGACTTATTTATGAACGATTTATTGTCAAGTATGAACATTATCACGGACCTCGTGTAAATTAAACGTCGATTTATTAAGTTCTGCTTAACGAGTTGGTCAATTGTTTTTATACGCTTAGCGAACTTCGGCTTTGGAACAATAAGCAGTATCTATCGTACATTTCAATTTACACACGTATATATTTTCAATTCGAACGCGTTTGAACGTGTACCCATGAAAGTACCATACGTCAATTCTCCTCAGTCAAAGTGTAATTCGCTAGATCTCCCCAATTCTCGCGCTGCCAATCACATCAATTTTCACATCGCGTCGCGAGCTTCGCAATCCCGCAACAAGTTGAAGTCACCGCGCAACTCGTTCGTCCCTAATTGCGTGAGTCAATTATTATTCGAGAACTTCCCGATGAGACACGATTTTGAAACCCTGAAACATTATTTACTTTGCCGTGTAAGACTCCCTAACATACATTTACCAAAAATGTTTATCTGAATTTCAATCAGATGTTCAAACTCTACCACGTTTCTCTCAATTTAGACTTGCTCTAATTAAATGGAACTAGTTGCAGGAAGCATTGAAGATATTATTCCTCGTTGCAATCAATGCTAATAATAATGATAACAACGTCTTCATCATTTTAATTGTACTAGGAAAGATTTTATTATTTGCACCAAGCAAAATGTATTACATGCTTCCTTTTCTTTTTTTTCTTCTCACAGCAAGAGGGTGGCCCAAGTGGACCAACGGGTATCCAACAGTGCGCCGGTTGTGGCGGTCAAATAGTCGAAAGATGGCTGTTGCTAGCGATGGATCGGTATTGGCACAACGGATGCCTGAAATGCTCGTACTGTGGTGCAGCACTGGCGGAAATCGGCCACTCGTGCTACACCAGGAGCGGCATGATCCTCTGCAAAAGCGACTACAGAAGGTAAGGGTGCACTCACGTTTTTTTTCAAGTAGCCGAATCTGCCACAAACCTCGTGTCTAATGCTACGGATACCTTGTGAATCTGTGAAACGAACTCGACCAGAATTCCGAAATTCGCCCTGGCAATGACTTGGAAGTGGTATTATGGGCGAGGAAAATTGACATTATTGGTAGATGAAAATATTTCACACCAGCAATGTACCATCTTTTTTTCATTCTAGAGCAGATGAAATTTTGCTGAAATATTTTTTATCCATTTTTATTACTGACTCGCACGCGAGGGAAATTTTTAATATCTCAAGCATCGTTAGAAAAATGATATTCTTAAATATTTTCAGTGCTAAATAACCGAATATGATGTTTTAAATATTAGGAATAATATTCTAGTAGTAGCAACAATATTTTCTAACAATCTTTGTAATATTGTCGCGAAGAAACAGATTCAACAACTAGTATTATCCTTATTTGACGGTTCCCTGATATTTCGTCAGGAAGGTCCCAGTTCGTGGCCACCGATATCACGAACGCAGAATTACACGGCACGAACGTAGTTGTCGCGAGCTTCATTAAGTCGCAGACACGCAATTGTTCGACCGATTAATTGTGCGGTTCATATCAGACTTCGATTAAATAATCGAATAAACCTTTACCCATATGATTTCTAAGTTCGTATGCAATGAAAGAAGTCTCGACATGCGACCAATTAAACAAACGAAACTCGACTAAGTATTAACAATAATTGTCGCCGGACGTTTTCGTGCAGGTGAAACGTTTAATATGGCTAAATTGGCCGCCCCACTTTCGGTGCATCGATGATTAGCAACTGAACAGACTCGTTGGCGCCAAGTATCGAGGCATCGACATTCTGTCCGCGTAAAATAGCTGTAATTTAGGCAGCTGTCACTTCCCGGTGACACTTGGCCGCTGATTATACATACTGCGTGTCCTTCGCACCCGTTTCTCAAAAATACTGTTTGCAGTAACGTTGCATCACGTGGGCGATTCGAAAGCACCTCTGTGGATAGCATCTGTGCTCCTATCGTAGCTTCTTAGTATCCTTGGGAATAGTTTACTTTCGATAGCCACGATCGTTTGAATTTTCGGCCGATAAATTTCTTATAGAGGGGAAAGGTAAACTATGATAGTATATTCGATTTGGAAACTTTGAAACTTCTAAAAATTAGAAACGGAGCCAAACAATTCTTTCCACGTGAACGAAGCTGCGAAAAATGTCATAGAAATTCGATAGCGATGGAGGCTGTGGAATTCTTCGTATTGCAATTAGTTGTCGAAACATCCTCGTTAAGGTGTCGAATCAATTGTTCTCCAATCAAGGGGGCTAAAACATCGGCCGTGAATGGTCCGCGTCGCGGCCGAACACGGCTAATCGACGGCGACTGTTCCAAATTTAGAAGATTCGAGGTCAAAGCGCAATTTAATGAGAAACAGACGCAGAAGTTAGTTGGCATCACCTTAAAATAGATCGGCACAATCTGGCCGCGGCAGCCGGTGTGCACGAAATTTAATGAGTCTGTCCATATATTTATTTCTTTTTTTCATCATCGACCTGTTAACATCGTCACGAAACGACCGTCCTTTTCATCTCTGATTAAAAATGACAAACATACGATCCGGTCTCTAAACAACATCACGTTGAACCGAAATATCGTCCACGACTTCTCTATGCAATTCGACAAAATGGTTACTTCTCATTAAGGGCCTGGATAGCCGTAAACCAATAACCTCCGGTATTCATCTACTCTTCAGAAGTTATGATAAATAGGATAAGCATAAAAGAAAATGGCACGAATTTGGCCGTGGCTGGGGATGGACCAAATTAATTAAACTCTCGACAATGAAGGAAAAATATTCAGCTGCGTCGCAGTATAAAGTGGACCGGGTACGTTGGTCGTTATGAAATTTTATACTTCGTTTAATTAATTCCTTTATTACGATCTTCGACGAGGACTGGTTTCGCGCAGCGAAGGATTTAAGAAACGCTCGAAATTCTCCAGCCGTAAAAGTCAAGCGTAAAATTGTGAAAATATTAATCCAAGTGTAATTGCACGGGGGAATAATTTCAGAACTTATCGTAATTAAACTTGAGGGAACAAAATATTTAGAATTCCACTTTAATCGTCTTCGTCGTTGACGTGATAGCGACCGACTCGTCCACAGCAGCACACGTAGTGGGTCCTAATCTGTTAGCACAGTCGAACGATTTAGTCTAGCGTAGTATCAATATTTGATTACGAGGCGTCTCCGTCCCGCATGCCAGAATTGGAGACGGAATCGTCCATCCGGATGTCCAGTGGCGTGCGCGGCTCCTTCGTAGTATTTCCGGAAGTCGGACGACGTCGTGGAAATCGATCCGGTCGGAAAACAATGCGAGAAAAACGTCCCGTTAATTGCGACCGGGTCTGACCAAGTCGACGTGTTTCGTAGGAAACCATCTGGAATTTGCTGCTACGAAGTTGTATCTTTAGTAATGGATTTTTCAAAAGAAAGCACAGCGTACATACATTCGTTTCGCGAGTTATGATATTTTGAAAGCCAGAGAACGGAGGAGTTGCTCGTATTTAGAAAATTGAATCTGAAACGGAAGCACGAAGAAGAGAGTTTTCCCCAAACAGGATAACGATATCGATCGTTCGAGCTCGAAGTATAATAACGAAATGACGATACGAACGAGAAATACAATCGAGGAACAAGATTATTATTTTAATATAATTTTCATTCTAAATCGAAAGTAATACCTACTGCTGGTGTTGGCGTAAATTTGATTTATTATATACAGAGACACGTGAACCATTTGCCCAAAAAATATAAAGGTACGATTCGATGCATGGAATAGCATTATTTGGATTGAATTCGAATAATAACGATTCGAAATAAAAAAATATATATTCGAACAAATTGGCAGCATGTTTTATAGCGATTCGAGTGCACCGAAAAGTGGTTCAATTTGCCAGAAGCCATCGCCTCAATTTAATATCCGCCCAGTTTGCTCGTTAAGTCTCCGGGATCGTTAAAGACAATCCTTTGACGCAGCTACTCGTGAGCCACCTCCCTCCACTGTGCCTTGTCCCTTTGTCGTACATGTATACAGAGAAATCAGCTCCAATCGCGAAGACGAGGCTGTTGCATAAAATTTCTCCGGGAAATTTTCGATCGGAAAACAAGCCGCTATCCGAATTGAGGCAAGTAGCACTCCGTAGCAGAGTGACGCGACAGAAGCATCGACATCAGGCTTGCGGTAGGGGTTGGCACAGGGTGAAACCGAGAAAGAAGCGCGACAGCCTGATGGAAAGAGACGTTCGAATTGCACTACCAGATAGAACGCTGTTGGGACAGAGAAAGAAGGAGATCTAAATAGAGGAAGAACCAGCGATCGAGCGAGTGAATGGGGGAGTAAAGGCAAAAGAGAAGGTTGATCCAGAGACAGAGGGGTGCAGAAGCGGAAGAGAAAGACAGAACGGAAAGAAAGAAGAGAACAGACAGAGAATAGGGTGTGGAAGAAAAGAGACAGGGTAGATAGATAGGAGAGGGTAGGAGGTAGTGGTTCGTTTCTTTTGGATTCAAGGAATGTTTCAATCAGTTTGATTGAAGGGCTGAGCCACGGCAAGAGGGTAAACTCGATTTACAGCCGTGCACGAGAGGTGTGGGGAGGAAAGGTTGGTGGGGGAGAGAGAGAGAGAACGATGGGGAGTTTGAGTATATAGGTATGGGAATGGTTCGAGCCGGGACACACGGGGGAAACGGAGGATGGGTGGGTGGTAGTTTCGGGTGGAAATAGGGTGGTCGGGTGGCGGGTGCCACAATCACCGAGATGCGTCCAATCACCCCCCCAGCCTCCAACGCCATCGAGTTTCGGGTGCACAGGCGAGGGCTGAAGGGATTGAAGGTGTACGGAGGGTGAAGGGGCAGGGGTTGCGGAGTGAAGAGAGCGGCCAATCATCGCTCGGCTTTCCGCTGGAGCGACGTCGTCGTGGTGCTGGTTTGGCCTAGATGTGCAATCAGACCGCTTCAGAGCACCTCTTCTCTCTCTCTCCCCTTCCCCCCTTTCTATCTCCCACCCTTGTACACATACACGCTATGTATGTGTTTCTCTATCTCGATTCGTCTGTCTACTGTTCTCCCTTGCTCGTTCATTCTTTCTCCTTGTCCGTCTATCTCTTTCTCCACATCCCCCTACATCGTGTTCCTCTTTCTCCCTCTGCTCGCCGTTTTCTCTGCTTCTCCTCGTCCCGTCTTTCTGGCCGAATACCAAATTCCAGCAATTTGGGTAGGTGGGTACTTTGTTGAATCAACATGATTGGGCTTGACGGAGCCCGGCGACAGGGCCGGTCGCTCCGTCTGCCGTCGTGCCGCGATTCCGGCTGGCTCGGAGGACACCGTCGTCGCGGGCAACGCCTCGCTTCGTAACCCTTTCGCGGCCTGCGGGACCGGTTTGCAGCTTGTAATTCCATTAAGAGTATCCGCGACGGTCAAGCGGCGCGTCTCCCTGCCGCGTTGTCACTTTGACGGGCCACGAAGTGAAGGAAAAAAGAAGGAGGCGCACTAGCTCGAAGTCACCTCTGATCGGAGCACACTCGAAGGACGAAAGTGTCCTCCTCGCGGTCAGCCTTTGTTTCAGCGCCGACTGGCGATCGATGGGGCGCTTGAGATCGACGTAACGCGTGTCAGAGAAATCAGACGCGACCCGTGCGTGGATCACGGAAGCGTGTATCGTTTCATATGTTACGTCTGCAAAGATACATACACACGGTCGTTCAGCCTCTCGAGTGCCAGGAGAGGACTGTAATAACCGCGAACGATCCTTCGCCGTCCACGGAACGGTACGTGTATTTACAGAGTGGCAGACGTAATAGAGCCTGGCACGCGACGATGAAGCGCGGGACGAGTTTTCCGCATGACAGGAATCGCGATCGACGCGGTAATAGCGCCTTATCGTCCCAGTCGCGGGTAAAAAGACTGACGGTTGAAAAGGGGCCGCGCAATAGGGGGGCGGGGGGAAGTTTAAAGAACGTAAAACGGAAGAAAAACAAGAAGCACAGGGTGGAGAAACACACGGTCGTCCTGTGTATAGGGCAGTACAGAATATGTGCGGGCTGTGTATGCAGGTATGCCGAGAAGAAAAGTGTTTCAGGGTGATGCGGGCTCGAGTAGTAGGGAACACGCGGACGCATAGCTGGCGGGGTGGCTGTTCGCGGTGGTGGTTGGTCGCTGAAGAAGGCGGAGGGTGGCGGCGGCAGCGATAAGGGGTTCATTAGAGGCAGTTTATTACTGCCTTTGAAGTCTCTCGCGTGTTGCCGTTAAGTCGCTCGATATCTCGTAATATCTCGCTCTAATCTTGCGAGGAGAAGTTAATTGCTACCTCCACCTCTGCCACCTTCTCACCTCCGACCTACCTATATTCGTCTCCCCGCCAGCACGATCCGTGCGGAGCAACCCCCTCGCTCGACCTGCCATACCTCTTCCGCCGCCGCCACCCCCTTTGCTCACCCCTTGCGCCGTGTTCAATGTTCGCACGTGTCGCCTTTACAATTAGACGCTTAATTCGGGCCACCATCGCGTCGGGGCGAAATTCTCCACCTTTCTCCAACCGGTTTCCCAAGTTCTGTCTTCATCCCTCCACGGATCTCCCCCTCCGCCTGTCGGTCAGAAATTTCCTGTCCTCGGTCAGCAACGCGACCGGACCACCACGATTCTAATTCCGCCGCCGTGAACTCGGACATTGAACGGCGACTTCTAATTATCGTAATTATCGGCTCCCCGCTGGTTTAGCCTGTCTGGAAAACTCGTGACCTACGTTTCGCACCGTCGAGAATTGATTTTACGATCGGATCACCGAGTCGTTCGTTTGATTTTTGGATACACGCCTGCGATAAAGCGTCTCGAGTAAACGATCTGCGCCGTGATTACGAGGTCCCCGGGTACGGGCAAAAAGCGGTCGCATAAATTCTGACGCCGGTGCTCGTAGAAAGTAACCCAAGTGCTCGAACGTGTCGTAATTAATTGTACGTTATTTCAACTGCTAATCCCTGAAAACGGCTGTCTTAATGGCGGCGATATTTCAGCGCTTAGTAAATAACAACGTTTCGCCCGGCGGCGAGTGTACTCTATAATGACATATCGTTGCTGTACCATGAGATTACTCTACATAATAATCACGGTAATATCCTCGTAACCGGCCGAAAAAAGCATCCGCGCGAAACTTTGTATAAGAATTTACGATTATGGGCAACCATTGAACCCTACTTATTTCATAAAATCGCAGCCTTCGCACCGGCGATGGATATTTCCATCCTCGAGTGGAGCATCCTCGATGCTTATCAGAATTTCGTAGAAATCGTATGATTTTTCATCGCGGACCTTTCCCGTGACAAACCCTACGCGGTACAACCGCGGCCAACGATTATATGTGTGGCGTGTTCTGCAAGGTATATATCGTTTCGATCGGGACTTTATGGACACGAAAGATCCGTCGTTGATTTCATTACCAATGAAATGGCGCATTTCGATATTAACTGCGAACGCGCGCCCAACCGGCCTGGAATTTCTCCCGGCAATTTAGTCGAAATTCCGGACATCTGGCTAATAATGGCCGATAACAAACACGACATTATTGGCCAACCTTTGACGGCGTTAAGCTTTGTGTTCCCGTATTTCGACCGCGAACCGCACCGGCATATTAAGCTGGCCTTCTCTCTTCCACGAAACAACGCGCGACAGCTTCGATCCGAAATTCTTTCGCCCTGCCTTCTGTCCGTTAATTGAAACGTTCCATGTTAGACGGGGCTAATTAACGCCCCGCTATCTCGCGACACTTGCCCGTAATTGCATAAGCAGCTATTCGTGGCTATGCTTGAGCAACGGAATCACGAGGCCACGTTCAAATGCATATCTCGCCGTGGAATCGGAAGCGTTTCAGAAAACACGAACGGGCGAGCCCGCGATCGTCGCGAACCGCATGAGAATCGATGGCGGGTAAATCGCGAGGTCCCCGAAGAACGAGAGATAACGAAGCAAGAGTCGTGCCGCTAATTGCCACCTCGTCGACATTGCTTCGTTTGCACGTCGGGCACTCGACAATTCGTCCCATCGAGGCTGCGAGCCAACGTGTTACGTGGTTGATTCAGATTTCATATTTCTTTCGCCGTGGGATCGATCGAGGCTTTCGCTGCTTCAGATTCGTATCCCTGAGTCGGGGGTTGAAATAGTGACTAATAGGTATCTGCGAGATATTTCGATACCGTGAATTTCTACATTTTTAAGTTCCCATGGGGTCATTTTGGCTGAGGGAACTTGGGTTGTTGAGGGCGGTGGTGGTTGGGAGGGGGAGGTATCTGCGAGATATTTACCTGTCAATTATTTGATTCTCTCCATTTTCGTAACACACTGCCAAGCTTTGTACAACTTAAACACGGTTGCCTCTCGGTAAACCCAAAGAAAATGGTATACGAAATGGGCGTTTTTTTGTGCTTCGCTCGACGGAAATTAGCCGTCCATGCATACGTAGGTACACGGAATATGAGTATCGATGTTATCGAGTGGCCACGTCAAAGGAGAGACCGAGTGGCAGCGTGCCGGGACAAATACGCTTCGAAGCACGAGGATCGCGCATTTATTATTCAGCGATTCGAAAGGGTCCGCCCTTGCGCGTGTGTGCAATTCGATCGCGGGCAAACGTCCCCGGGAACGTAATATGGGCTTTACTTTAACGATTAGGTTTTTCGCGAGCATGCAAGAGTACACCGGCCTTGTGCACACTCGTCGTCGTCGTCGTCATCGTCGTCGCGCGACGGGACGGCTCACTCGGAATTGATTCGGGGAATAATCAATGCGGGACTAACGTCGTTCCCGTGTACGCGCTCGAATAAAGCGTCGCGACGGGACCGTGTTTGCTTCCTTTCACGTTCGCGAATTTTTTATTGTTGCGCCGATCGAACATCGTGTCGAGGAGACGGGTGTTTCGGTATATAAATTTTATTTCTGTGGCTAGATTCGTTTTGTGATATCTAGAGAGATACAGACGTGTCTAAGAATTAATTTTGCAGAAAAGGAAGGTGTACATTTTTTGGGGCTAGATTAATTCGTTGATTTCTTTATACTGTGCTTGATGCATATGCTTGTACATTATTATTATTATTATTATTGTTCGGTGCCTTCTCTGCGAATGTTACGCTGATTATATTCTTTATTCTGCACACGAATCATTGCAAATTATGTATGCATAGATGCAATTACTTATTTCAATTCTTTCCCATCATTTTTGTACATTTTGCTGAATATATGTGCCGGACATGCAAACAGCTCTTTATTATTTAATCGAGAGGTAAATCCCGTAAAATGGTATACGTTGTTCCTGGCAGAACTTAATTGCCCCCCTTTTTTTACCAAGATTTCTCTACTATCAACGTCCGTTGTTATTATCTATTTCGTACTCTCGACACAGATGCGGAGGACATTTGTCTGAGCAACGAGTATTGAATATTTGATGAACATCGATGGCATCGTTTTGCCAGCACGCGATCCAGACCGTACAACGTATCGATCGGACGGAAACGGTGTTTCGTTCGGTCGCAGATATCGACTTGTTGGATGGGTGGCGCGCGACAAACCGGAAGGCGGTCCGCTCCTTTAATCTCTCTCCTCGCGGGCCAGGCGAATGTTCACGGCGGAATAAATTTAAATATTAACTTTAATCTCAAATTAAATCTCTGAACAACACGGGTTTCAAGCCGAGCGTTTCTCGCCAGTGGCTGTAGTAACGTGTTGCGAAGCGAGCATGTTTCGAAACCTCGAAACTAAATGCTGCGAAACGCTCGAATTGCTGGAACAATTCGTGAAAGAAAATTGGGCACACGGATAGAGACTGCGCGTTCTTTCTACGAATCATTTCGCGACACGACGTTCAGGAACTAATTTTAATCAAACGATGGACATTTATGGAAGACACGGTATTATAAATTCATAGGAGACAGTTCTATAGGTGATCTCAGTGTCCGGGGCGAGCATTCCTGTTACAATGTCCACCAAACGCCGCTTGAAGCATCAATACACGCTTACATTTCGTTTCTAATGATCCCCTTTGAGCAGCCAGAGTGGTCATAAACTTTCTCGAATATCCTCGAAATCGCACCAAAGTACAAATATACACCTAAGAATCTGAACTACCGGCCAACCGTCGTACGTATCTCATAGTTGGGTGCATGCGCCAAATGAATTTCACCGGAACGTATCGGCATCGCAGCGTATTCCAGGCATCAAAGTTGAGAAGACCCGTGGGCAGACGTATAAAGTGTTGCCCGCCACGGCGATTACTAAAATATTAAGAACCCTGATGCTGGTCTCTATTATTAACCTCAAAGGGAGCCCTGTCATCGCTGGGTACGCGTAAACGCCGACTTAATACGTCGCCGATGATAAACGCGACGGTTTGTTCCGCGAGGCGCGAGAAACGCGGAATCGTTGACGTTCAAAGGGAGGGTCTGTCGTTTTTCTTGGCTGTCTCTGATATTTCGACACATGCCGCGGAAGCATAGAGGCCGTATTAGTACGCATTAATTGCGAGTGTCAACAATAGGGATAATTTAGAAGCGACGAAACATGATAATTTGTGGGTGCAGAGGCGGGGTATTATTTTGGGGATGATTGAGACTTTCGAAGTTTCTTGACTTCCTCGGGGTTGCTTTTCGGCGGAATTTAGTTCAGACGTGATAAACGTTTCCTTGGCTTAAAATAGAATTGGTTTCAGAGAAACTGAACATTGTATATTATTATTTAATGGTGCATAGTTTGTGCAGTCGACAACAGTAGTTTTCTACAGTGACGTTATTCAAGTTATTATTTTTAAACGTTACAGTTGATCAGTGCCAATACTGTGAACACTGGAGCTCAATTTTGCACAGGATGAAGCACTGACATTAGAAAATTAAGAAAGCATAGGGACCACCGTGAATGAAAAATTCTTTTAATTTTGTTATTAATGAAGTACAATAATCGAGCGGAGTGCTTAATGGCGAAGGGCAGCAGGCCATTGCAGGCCAATTAATGGCGACGAGAAGTTCAGTGCGAGCTAGCTATCAACAAAGGGATCTGAGACGAAACCGAATTTATGCATCGGTGCCTCAAAAGAATATCCACACCGACACAAATATCCCCCAAGTCACGAAATTAACAGAGGTGAGCTCGGGAACCGGTTTCAGGAGGGAAAACGATACGCACTGCGTTAAAGGGTTAATACGCCGACTGAAAAGTTGCAACTGCGGGTACATCGCTAAACATTCACATTGTTAGACATTTCTTCTACGATCCTCTCCCATACAAAAATATACGTACACGTACATACATGTAAAAACATTTAACTCTTGCACCAGTCGTAACTGAAAAAATGTGTCTAATTTTTGGGCTCCAAATTGAAACTACCCCGGTGATTATTTTACTGTGATATTTGCGTCTCCTGATCTCGTATGATACAATTATTTCCAACAAGAATTTAGAATTGAAACCGTCAAGCTAAATTAAACGCAATATTCCCAAAAATCCTTCCGAATGGAAACAAGGGATGCAAATATCCCGCAGAATAAATTTCTTTGCCACACTCGTATAACGAATGAATTAAGAGGGCAGTGCGATTAAATCCTCCGGCCACTGTCTGAACGTTTCGTTCCTGAACATGGTGGTACCAGGATGAACGAAACGAGAGCAAACATCGCTCAAAGAAGCCAGCAAAGGTCGTCCAGCGATCACAGGGCCCAGTGTTAATCGGTTCCATCGTGTAACCTGGTCCCGAACGCGTGTTACCATGTATTCGTGCAAACGTGAAAGCCATTGGCGATCTGTTCCCGGAATATTCGGCTGGAGAACGATTCAAATATCGCGTTTGATTCGCCATCGAGCCATGTAATGATATTTGGACAGTGCCTTGTGTGACCTGGAAGGTTTGCTAGAAGGGTTCACCCGAACGCCTACCGCCACCGCACACAAGAATACGTGCCCGTCTTTGTGGAGATTTGCTGGGTAATTGTGGGTAATATCTGTGTTTGCGGCTCCGTAAATGAAGCAGATGGGAAGCTGACGTTTCCCATTATAAATCGGCGGCAGTTATCGAACCGGTTGTACAGTAAGCTTCTTAATTTATTGTACTTTTTATCATTATTAAAATCGTTATATTAAAAAATATTAGATTCTTGCTTACTTTGATAGCTTACTGTACAATTCTCGATTCGAATATGGTTTCCGCTTTTATAGTAAAAAATCGCAGAACTGTTGTCTACGATAAAATGCAAGAATTATGCCATTTGGTGATACTGTTAATTATTGACTAATTAATCAATCACGGCGGACATTTATGGAATCAATCGTATTACGCGTAACAGCTTAATAATTATTCTTAACTGTGCTATTTTTTGTTTGTTTAATGAATCCTTGATTGATTTACTAAGAAGTATTGCCGTGGCAACTTCGGAAACGATCCTTCCGTGCGATCGAGCCCCGAAATCGCGAAAATCTAATTAATCGCATGCAGGAAACTTGTGGCGGATGTTCGGCGTAACGCCCAGTAAGTAATTAACCTTCGTAGATCCATCATTCGCCGTCGTGCAGGGGGAGCGGGCAATAGGCAATCACATCGAAAGCCTGTTACGGTTGCGAAGGAATATTAGAAAACACCGGGGCTCGTTGAACGATCGGAAAACCGATTGTTCGCACACTCGCCCTGCCGCTCGCGTGTTCCTTCTTTTTCGCTCTCCTCCTCTCCCTACTCCCGCAATCGTAGTTATTATTTTAACGACGACTTCCGCGTGCAATTTGCACTGCAATTTCACTGGCACGTTAGCGGTAAATGCCACACACTGATCCCTTTCGATTTCGTTACAGTTTTGTGTTGAATCGGTGACTACCTAAATGTCAGAGATCTGGTGAATTAGTGTGATGACTGTTTGCCAAGTATATTGTACTTTCTCAGCGTTTTAGAAATATAATCCCG
Source organism: Nomada ferruginata (assembly GCA_963583965.1). Taxonomy (NCBI): domain Eukaryota; kingdom Metazoa; phylum Arthropoda; class Insecta; order Hymenoptera; family Apidae; genus Nomada; species Nomada ferruginata. The sequence goes on along the minus strand of OY757214.1, from coordinate 6,821,612 downwards.
CACAGTAGTTCGACGTACATTTGACCAGAATTATTTGCTTAATCCTTTTGCAACACATGTCTCGTATTTATTGCAACAGAGGTACCATTTTGCGCGACAACTGTAAACAATTTGTGCAAGAATAATGCCATTCGCAAAAATAAATACTGTTTCGTCACCGGTGCTATATCAATTCAAGACATAAGTCATATCAAATAAACAGCGATGAAAAAACACGAACTGTTCCCTGCAATTGTTACAATAATAAATAAAATACGATTAACTAGAACCATTCCAACAAAATAAATTGGCATTCTTTCTTGACCACCAGAAGGGTTAGAGCGTTCCAATTCTACGCTTTTACGAACCCATACATTGCTTCTCCCCACGAAACTTCCTACCGAAGTTAGTTCGGGATAAGATCTTTTCCCCCGATCGGGAGATCATTTCCAGTTAGCCAGTCGGTGTAAAGAGTATATAGGGAGAAAGAGAAGGGCGAGTGTGGAGGCATGCGCGTGCCGCAAATAAGCGTCGATAAATCCGAGACGTAATACAAGCGGGTCGGCCGCGGGGCAACTTAATCCAGGGCCAAATTAAATCGTGGCCCCGACAAATCTGTGCTTCCCGAGTGATTTGTGGCTCCGTTTGATGCCGCCCCCATATCGGAAATAGCTCGAACCGTTCGTGCCCCCGTCGACGGTGCCGCTCACGGATCAACGTTACCGGTATTTCTTCTTTGCGTTTCCTTTTGCCCTCGCCTTTACTTCCGCTATGCCTGTTTCCGAGAGCGTATCGCCCTTTCTCAAGCTTCCGTCCCATTTCCCGTGATCAGGGCCTAATTTTCATCGCAGATACACCCTTGTTCTTTTTGTATACTTACTTTATGAAATAGCGCATACGATAGATTGTGCTATTTTAAGTAGATGCAAGAATTCTCTCGATCTCTTTATCTATTAATAGTTGAACTGAGAGAATCATGAACACGAAAAATAAAATTTGTACACTAAAATTTCTCTGTATTTGAAAAGTTACAAATGATAAATTAACAATCGAACGTTGTTCGATCGTACAGAACAACTGCTGAGTACATAACATTTGTCGCGTCGTTCGTGTATACAAGAAGACGCACACCTGGCGGCATCAGTGGAATTTCCTATGAGGGGTGGGGGTTGGGGGGCGAGAGGGTTCTTTAACGTCTCTGCGACCACTTCGTTGTATCGCGTCGCGAATGCGGGGATCGATAGCCCTTAATGGCGGACAAATTGTATACGTTGACAGGGAGATAGAAGGCGGCCGTTTCGCGGCAGACTGAACTTCGTTAATTGCTGGGGATAACCGAAGTTAACGGTCCCGGTGAGCGATTTTAACGGTTGCGGCGCCGACAGGATTCTTCGCGGTGAGATCATCATGTTCGTGGACGGGCGTTTCCGGAAACCGTAATGTCTGGTTTACGTGGTTTCACCTGTGTAGCCATGTCCCGGTGATTGAAATTAATGTTATTGTTATCAGGGGTTATAAAGTGGGCTTCGTTATTCGGGAAACATTTATTTATTTAATATAACAGTTATCTTGCGGAACATTTATTTTGTACTCGAATTATAGTAATCTTCGTGTTACTTTATGCGTTGCCTGCTTATTTTGCCAGTAATGGCACCCGAGCATTTCACAGCATTTAAAAACTTGCAAAATTATTTCATTTTTTCTCCCTTGGAAAGCGTGCACGAATGTATGTTATATTAACTACAGAGAATTCGTCAATGATCGAATGGGACATCGTCACTGGTTTGGCAGCGCCACAACAAGAAATGTTCTCTATGTTTCTTTTGGCGAGATCCGATGAGAGGAATTAAAAATCGTGGACGTGCAACAGCGTGGTGTTCGGTGACAACCTTCCCCAGTACAGAAAAGAAAGAGCGAAGAGGGGTGGTTAGCAAAGGGGTGGTGAGTTGAAACGGCCCCGGGCAAGCTTCGAGTTCTTTCCATCGCAATAGTCCCGTTTCTTTCTCCCTTTTTCCAAAACAACTGTCGACTTTATGCACCAGTTACAGTCGTTTTCATCCATCGTTTGCGATTCGCGCGACACGTAGAGGATAAATCGTCGAGTCTTTTAAGATGTTCTTCAATTCGAAAAAAAGCCCGGAGACGCGATGTTAAACGGACAATTAAAATGTTTTATTGCTCGGAAGATTTAGCGCGTTCGACGCGTCGTAAAATTTCCCCGACAGATTTAGTGCTTTAATAATCGCTTGTTTACAACCGTGTACAATTTCACTTGATTGTTGGGTTCGATTAAATATTTATAGCGACTCTTATTAACACTTGAACGCTATGTATCAAAGATGAAAGGATAAATTATGTCTGGGATAAATATTTTAAATAAATACATATAGTTTACGCTTCGGAGAGTACAAAGTAATTATTACCTGAGCTGTGAATGAATCGTTTCTAAATTACTACGATATTTAAACATCAACAGAGGACAGGATACTTTATCCTCGATAAAAAATTTCTTTTTTCACTGCAGCGATCGTACAGGGATACAGTTCAGTCTCCTGAATACTATCAAATTCTGTTTCTATCGCCAGACTGTCCACAAACTTCGACGTCTGACGATTCGATTAAAACGGACCGGGATCCGCCGGAAGGAAGGCCAAAATTTTTCTTTCCGCCGGACGATCGTGTGGCCAGCCTGTACACACGCGCGGCGGATACGTCAAAGCTCGCGGCCAGGGTAAACCACCCCCGTCGAATTTACCTTTGAAGCGAGTCTGCGGACACTTTGGTGTCGTTTGCTTGTAAAAATAGCGACGATTCGGGGAAAATTCAAACTGACGCTCGCCCGCCCTTAATCCGTGTCACGATATGCCTCTCGCCCCTATTTTTTTCTTCCCTTTTCGACGGAATCGTTTCGTCTTTTTTTCTTCTTTTTTTTGGGTGTTTCGTTAACATCGCCACCGGGCAACCTTGTGCAAATTCATGTTGACTTTTCTTTGCGCCGAATAAATCGACGCGGGTCGTTATCCGTCGATTTCACGAATTTTTCGCATGCCTCCTCGAGAGCCCACGCTCGTCGGCTTTGACGGTGTCTGACGTTTCTCGTTGTTTTGGTAGACGACGTTTGAAGCTACCGCGGGGGGAAATCTGTTTAAATAACGGGGATGGAAAAATTGCCCCTCTCAGTCGGGGATCCGCGATAAACGGCGGCGTTTAATTTAATATCTAGATCCTTTGATTCGAACATTACACGCGAAACTGTTTTTTCAAGACCCTTCAATTTTGATTTTACATGTAGAATCAGAGAATTTCCAATATTAAACAGAGCAACAAAAAAATTACACATTTTTAAAAACATTGCTTTACCTTTAACATAGTAATACCTGGAGCGTTGAAACATATCTCAACCACCCTACTGCACTGCATCGAAACGATTTCAAGAAAGGAAGCCTACCAGTAAAACGCCGAGCCCAGATCAAACTAAATTTCCAAACAGTCATCGAATTAGCCTTAATCCTAAAAATTCTCTTCATAGACAAACGCTGCAGCACCTGCAGAGGTGGTCGCCTGTCAGCAGGGCTATAATAATAATCGTATTTCGTGGCTACGGGCCGCATGGCAAATAGCGTACCGCGATGTGAATTCCTCTGGCAACGGTGGTGGTTCGGCGTATATACATACGTACGCATCGAAAGAGGGGTTGCACGCGGGCACACGAGTTTGCGTGGCTCTATATGTGCGACACGGTGTACAGAACACGTTGGTATAGAGGGGAACGACTAGTAAGAGGGATGAAAGAGACGAATACAGGGAAACACTGTGGAGGAAGAAAAGGGGGCTATGGAGAGCGTTGATCAAAATGGGTGGGGGTTGCAAAGGGTGAACAGGCCGGGGCTCGATCGAACAGGGTTCGGGGGCGGTTGTACCGTGTACCCAACCTAATAACCGCGATCAGCCGTCGCTTATGTGTACCTAATATATCAAATTATGGACGACGTGCCTTGAATGACAAACCACCATGCACTAGACGTAGAAAGAGGGTGTGGCGGGTGCTGGATTCCAGAGCGTCGCTGGAGGGGAACCTTCGTGACGATCTGTAAAACTCTACCAATCGACGTCTGCGACTTCTTTACGAATGTTTTTTTTTTTGGGGAGAAATTAAATGTTATATGCACGCAGATACCTACTTTAGAAAGATTGCAAAATTTTTGGCGAGGGAAATTTCGGTACTCAAATGCAGCTGCACGGTTTGGCGTGACATGAGTTTCGTCGCGACAGTGAGTTCATGAATAATTACTACTATTAGTCGTATATTTGAAATGTCCCCGGTTGTCATCGTATAAATGATGGCATACTTGCATTGAGATCAGTAATTGTATCGATGTCGATGTCCGTGTTCTTTCATACGAATGAAATTTGTCCTTCCACCTATTCAATCTTCACGGGCGAACGTAAATCGTGCCGCACGCAAGAAAAGTTGTACTACAAGATCAACTGTTTTTTAGCGTCCAAGTTTCTTCGTTGCCTTGAGTTGAATTTTAATTAACGCGACATTCCGACGCGGGATATCCAGTGAGCCTTTGCACGGCCATCGAATTATAATCAGCAACGATGTTTCGGCCCGTCGATTAATTAATCTCTTTTTGATCGCTCCCAGCTTCCTTACGGGGTCAGAGAATCTCGATTAAAAACAAACACAGCTGCTGGGACACGTATGAATTATGTAAGAAATTGTCGACTCGAAGGGGCAGGATTAATTGGCAAATCCTTCGAACGACTGTAGCCTCCTGCTAACGACTTTCGACGCTCCGAATTTTTTCGACGCTTCTTGCATCGTTCCCGTGTTCTTGCGTTGTAATTACACGCGAACGTTTCGATTATATCGCGGCGGAACAATGCAAAACGAGCAGACGTCGAATCGTCACTTTTTAGCGCTGCTCGATCGATCTGGCTGTCTCGACGAATCGTTTAAGGGTCGTTCTAAATATGGCCGGATCGGTAAGAAACGGAGACTCTTTGAATTCTGGACCAGCCTCACGATGCTCTCGTTAATGTTTACGCGACTCAGCCGCACAATTTAAAACCCGGTTAGGGGAGCGGAACGCATAATTAGCCGCACCGAAGTCGGTTCTCCCTTTCGCGGTGGAAGTCAGGCGGGAATTGAGACGCCGCCGTGTAAGTAGCATTCTGCGACGTGGAATTTCTTTGTCCGAGGTTCATTTTTCATTAAACGATCGAAAGGGAATGACGAAAGCAGGGACCTTTGAAAAATTCGACGAGGAAGCAAGTTTTTATTTCACAGAGACACGAGATACTTTAAAGAGTTACTTGTTTAACTTGTTTAACCGTCCACAAAACTCTTGCAACTTTCAAGCCACATTACGCCCATACATTTTGCCACGGCAATCCGTGAACGATAAGAAAAATTGCCTCCAACAAATCAGCGGGCAGTTATACCAGAGAGTCCGGCAGATCGCTAAGGACTTTCAAAAGAAAATTTCTCACACTCGAAAATGTTCACCACGCTTTTATCAACGCGTCGAGAACGCTCAAATTCCTACATAAATCAACTTCCACTGGAAAACTGGAGAACAGAAGGATCGGATAACCAGAGGCAGAGCACGCATCTACGTCGTAGCATTATCCGGGCTGTAGGTACGAGCGTGCACACCACCGATGGCCCGGTCAATTAAACACGAAAACGGGGCTGGTCCCGTGTACGCACCCCCTCGGTCTGCATTTCCGGCCGGCGTTACTTCTCCCTTTATCCTTTTGCTGGTCGATTTCAAAGCGACCCACCTTGCACGGCCACTATTCGTTTCCGAGTGTATCGATGAGAGGAGCCGCGTAATTGGATGCGGTGGATAATTGTTTTGCTGTTCAGCATTTCGCGTTAGCGAGCCCTTTTAGACGACGGACTCATTACCATTAAGTGGCGCACGGCCATCGTTGCTTGTTTTTGGGAGCTAGAAATCTGTGGTGGAGCGCGTGACGAGGGTCGATGCGCGCCCATCATCGCTAATTGGGCCGATACGTTTCTTTGAGGGACAAATCCGATCGAACGCTATACATATTCGGTATGGATCCGTGGGATGATGAACTCGTGCCGATTGCAGGGCGAAAGGGTATCACGGTTCTGTGTCGCTCTTGGATTGACGCTGGTCTTCGGACTCCTAGACTTTATTGGCAGATTATATTGGTACTTTGTTTTTGGAATGGGGCTGATCTTTTAGGAGAATTGTTCCAGACAATGTTAAATGTATAATATTATTCTTCATATAATCCCTTTGCATTCTTATGGGGATCTGGAGATTATTAACACTTTTTTCCTTTAGTAATTGTGTTAAACGTACGCGAACAAGAGAATTGTAACTAACAGCAATGATAATAACGTCTGTGGTGCATTGTCGTAACCGTATTTATTGCGACTGATTCGTCGACGGCGCAACCGCCTCTGCGCAGGGAATCCCTTTTAACGCGAAATCTGTCTCATTAACAATCTAATTAATAATCCAATTACGCGGGAAGATACGGCTCCCTCCGGCATATTTTCACGGTAACGGGAAAACAATTCTGTCGGACGTTTCCCTTCTGGCCTGGTACATACCTTTAGGTGGATAGAGAAATGGCAATGTATTGGGAGGTGGAAAGGGACGCTCGGGGTTGTTGCCTCATCCCCCAGGAATTTAATAAGCAATTACCAGGGATGAAACGAGACGCATCTGTGTACCTGTATAACGAGAACCGAGCGAAGGGCGAGGAGGAAGAGAGGGAGAGGGAGGGAGAGACACTGGGAGAAGTTATATGAACCCAAACAGGGGATGGAAGTGAGAGAAAGAGACGTGGTCGGGGAGAGAAGGGATGAAAATGGGGAAAGGGAGTCAGAGGAGCTGCGTGGCACGCGGTGGGACTTAAGGGAAACAAGAGGGACGTGCCTATGTACACAATATTTCCGATAAATTATGTTTGGTTTTCACTATTTGCCCGTCGCGCCACACGGGATCCCAAAAATCCTTGTTTGCGAAATTTAGTGAGTTAACGCGACCGTGGTGGACTTTTTAAGCCATCGGACACGCGAATGTTTGGCGCATCACGCCCATGATGGAATTTATAATTGTACAGTGTAACGCAAACCTAGCAAATGGAATTGCCGCGAACAATTACGTTTATAGAGAAATATTCATCGTTGACGCACAAAATTCTAAATCCTAATTTCAGGTAATTCAATCTGTTTACGTTAATCATCGAGATAGATAATTGCTACGATTTTGTTGAATTAATTCTACAAAAGAAATACTTCCCTCCTGGGATCTAAAGATTTTCCTTTGGCAATATAATAAATTGTAATGAAAGCAAAACAAAATTGCGCAATATTTATAGAAATGTTTCAAACAGATTCGATATGTGTTTAAAGGAATATCATTTGTCGTTCAAGGATCATTGTTCCATATTTTTAACTGGCAACGAACTGATTGACCCTTCACTGTGATCAGACTCTCGAGGGTCGAGAATTTCGATCCATCGACCCGGCGAAAATTCGATATCGCTGGTTCCCCACAGTCAGTAGTAGCCAGCAAGGTTCGAACGCCTCTCGAAATGCCACGCCACAGGTGGTTGAGAAGTGTCTCATCCTGCGTACCCTCAAATTTTCCGTACACCGCCGCGATTGTATCCAGGTCTAACATTTTCTTTTTCAACTTCCACTATTAATTTAATTTCAACCTTCTTTCTCGTAACTCCATTGAAATATTCGTTTCTATATTTATACGCACCAGCAAGGGCGAAACACGGAAACCCGTATTCGCATTCACCTCTTTTTAGCATATTCGTTTTTTTAATAGAATTATTTTCCGTCGATGAAACGGTTCGCGGAGAATTTCTGTTCGGATTCGAGAAGGATTGTTCTCGTCGATTAGTGCGGGTAAAATATTACGAATTCCAGAACCGCGTGGGTTGCAACGCGATTGTTTCATCGGTTTCGTTGCTTTTTGCTGTATCGCGAAATTTCCAGCCTCCACGCCCTATGGGGGTGATCGAATAGCCAATACATGCCATTCGGGGTGTGGAATTTAAACGGTACGCATAATATCTCCGAACCGTTCCTTTTTTCACCGCGAGAAACTCATCGTCTGGTCATTGCGAACTGATTACCCGCACTATTATTGGCAGGTTGTTTAAAATCGTTTTATAGCTACCTGTCTATTAAAACTTAGAAAATACTCTACAGGTATATCCACTATTATCTCCACTTCTCTTTTGCCAGCATATTCGTATCCTGTTCTCCACGCCTTCTTGCCTCGTATAATCAAACGCAGGATACAATTATCGTGTTATCACCCTATCACTCTGGCTACAATATTTCCAACGCTATCGTAACATCGTTGCCGTAAAAAACAAGAATACTGAAAATCAATTCAAAATTATCTTCCCAGCCTATCCGAATGTTCTTAACAACGAGAAACCGCGTTTTTCCAGCCGTTGAGCACCCAAACGAAGGTGTTAATTACTATTTACCGGCAATGATTGACTAGCGCATAAATTGTCGGTCGGAACCAGTTTACGCGACGCGGCTCGTCGTTCGGTTTCATTTATAATACGTGGGTCTGTGTTTGACTGTGGGGGCGGTCGAGGCGTCGCGTCGCCGGTCCAGTGCAGAACAAGAAGGATTAAAACGAGAACGGCGAGAAAGAGGGAACTGGTTACGCGTAGATTGTCGCTTACGACGGGAAAAGACGAACGAGGTACTCAATCTGTGTGCGTGCGCTCGTGTGCGTGTACCTGGTGGGCAGCACGGGGCTAGGCGAAGAGGCATTAACAGCCTCTTAACATGCAGATTGCACCCTAAAGACTTTGGGAGTTGCTCGAACGGCGATTGGACGATTATTTAATACCTCGTCGAGGGGCCCTCGTTATACTCGTTGCACCACGTGCCCGCGATTCACCTGCATGCCGGTTTTGACGATTTTCGCGTCGTCACGCTCGGAATTAAACCGCGGGACGACGGTGCATCGTTCTGGAAACAACGTAGCGCAACGTGCCCGTGACCCTAATGTTCTGTATAAGATGATCGGGGCGTACCGATGAAGACGATGATGATCGGGTATACGACGATAATCACCGGGGCGAAATCGGGCGCTACCAGTGTTCGCCGATGAACGTGTCGATACGTGCGTCAAATCGGCCGCGTCGTTACCATAATTTCGCGCGGAAGTACACGGGCACGGTAATTCTTAAACACAGGCTTTGGAAAAAAGAACGGGGCCAAAAATCCCTACCTGTACGCTCGATCAAAGAAAAAGCGCCACGGGGACAAACGGAGTTAACGAGATAGACTTTCGGGCCGACGGCGAAACCGGAAAAAAAAGGGAACAAAAGTCCCGAGTAGAGGACAGTCTGCGCGCTGAATCGTTAATTTGGGGAACCAGCGAAATAGACTGGAGTTCGGGGGGGTGGCGCAGCTTAATGGCAACAAAGACGGAAAGATTAGAGAAAAGGCGGCGGGGCACCTGTGGCAGAGAAACGAAAAGAGATCGGCGCAGGAGGCTGGGAGAGGCTCCGGGGTCCAATCGCGTTTAATAGCACGAAATTACACCGAAATTGGATTCTAATTTACCATCCGCGAGAGGCAAATGTATTCAAATTAGCCGGAGGGGAAATAACGAGTCCTTCGGCTACGGGATTAAATAAATTTCCTTTCTGTTAATGATTATGTAGATTGAACGACATCTCCTCTCCCAGTTCCCCTGAACACCGACGGGCCTTTCGCGTCGCGGCTTTTTTACGTGGACCGGGGTTGGACCATCGCGGACCAGCGGAGAAAGGGCACAGTCCACCTCTGTTATAAGGTGAAGCTGGATGGTTCCAGCGTGGGCGGGGTGAAGGGACGGGGGAAGGTCCACGGGACCGAATTAAGGATAATTGCCTCGCGGCGAAAGAAAGAAGTCGAATGACCAGGGGACCAAGGAGGGTGGAGGGTTACCCTTGGAACCGGCTGGACGATATCGGAGGCCGCAACGTGAACAGACGGTGGACGTTAGTGGAAGCTGTCGTTCACTTGGGGAATTGATTTTCGACCGGTCGTGCAAACTTCTTTCGATTTTTGTCGTTTCCACTCCGTGCGATAAACAGATTCGCACTGTCGGATTGTTGTATCGCGGTGGTGCACCCGCGAGAGGGTGCATCGGTCGGGGCAGGTTCTCGCAGGGTTGATTGGACGGGCAATTTGTGGAATTTTTTGAAACGGCGGCCGTGAAATCGATAGGGGATGATGGCTTTTTTTAGACGAATGTTTTGTAGCGCATTTTAGGATTTATAAACTTTTTGAATAATTAATAGGAATCGTGAGGGACAAATAGAAATACGTATTACAGCCGCAATAGAATTACTATTATTATTTTTATCGCCTGCAAGGGTTGACAATTACATTACCCCGATGATCTCCGACTGAAACTTGCACGTTGCTGCTTAGCAAGTGATTCATCCATATTTTATAGTGTCCGCGAACTCACACGTTCGAGTTCCATTAGCAGGCATTGTCTACGATTCGATTTTTCAACACCGAAGAAGCGAGATCGATTAACGAATCGTGTGGGCCGAAGAAAAACCATCGTAACTTCACAGTCTTGCTGGGCCGCCGTTGGAATTGTTACGTAAACCGTGAACCGTGCTGTGCAATTGGTTTCCATCGTAATTCCATTTCAGTAATTAATTATAATGCAACCGAGTATCGTCAACGGTGCTTTTCACAGAGAACAAGAGCTGCGCCATGTTACACCTGTGTGTGTGTATATATATTTATAAACATACCTATATATATCCATTACGTGTCTTGGCACGGTGTGGGCAATAGGTCGAGACTTTATGTAACGCGAGTGTGGCAATACTCAATTGTAAAGCTTCGACCCGGCAGTTACAGTAAATTCGTTAACGATTTTTTTCCTTCTCTCGTCACTCGGTGCAACGAAAAGCGTGCACGAGAATAATAGTAAATGTGTAATAGATTCTTGAATAGAGTGCCCTTTCCTCTCTGTCCCTCGTTCCAGAAAACAAAAATCATTGTGCACAGATATCAAGTGAACCGCAAGAAAAGAAAAACGCTGTCAGTAAATTTCACTCCACTCGTTACCACCAATTATCTTCATCCGAGTTTAGAATCGATGTAAATAGTGTCGCCCCTCGTGCGCCCCTTATTTCCAACGACGCGATATTCCAACTTTCTAGGCAGTCTCCCGAATTGATTTTTTCGAATACTGCCTGGATAACAGAATTGGAGAAAACCAATTAATCACATTTTAAAGGGCGTACACGACACCAGCAGGTACACCGGAATCGTGGTACACGGTACACAGCCGAGATCGCTCGCTCGTAAGAATTTAATATAGCGATTGATCCCAGCTGGAAGGTATTCGGTCGATGGGGGTTGCACAGAACGGACCAGTGGCGGGGACTTTAGCCATGGGAATTAATTGCTATAGGAAAAACCGCCGCATTAATAACGTTTCCCGCAAGTTTAGGGGAGAAACGCCGGCTGGAATCACGGTGAATTTTAACTAATGACCATTCAGTCATTCTAAGAAACTGCACGGAACTAATTGCGATAAATAAGAGGCCTCGAGCGTTTTTACGCTACGTATGCGTGGCTGCTTTTTATACGGGCGGGCCATCGTGCCGTGCCCCCAGCCTGCGGCCAGAGCCTGTAATTCAAGCTGTAATAGCGCTACATTATATCTGTGTTTTCGCAAGAAACCGCATTTGTCCCAGTTCCAAAAGTTTGCAGCGTTTTATCGCCGCGGCGCGGTGGTGCGTTCGCGGCGTCCCGGTACACAATGTACAATTTGCAATAATTCATCGCTTTAGCCGGGCTACGAACCCGGGGCGCGGAGAAAAACTAGAGTCGCTTCGTTTCATGGATGGATCAGACATGTGTTATAAGTGAAAACTTAAATAGGGCGGATCGCGTTGCTTGGTAAACTTCATAAGCGATTTATATGATCTTCAGTTATTATAATACTCGTGCGTCAATAAAGTTCGACACGAGTCCTCTAAGGTATTACAAATATCTCTATAAATATTTGCAGCACAGTGTGCTGGAATTTCCGTTTAAGGAATTGTTAAATAAATGTAGAACCGTATGAATTTGGCCCGTGAACCGTAGATTTGAATGCGACAAAATTCAATGATTGAATTGAAACGAAATCGGGACGTGTCGCGGAACAGAAGTTGCGTGAGGCGCGTCGCAATGTAAACACGAGTGCAACAGCTCTGCCGCGAGATACACCCTTATCAGGAGGGTGGCACGCATTCCCTCATTACCGTCGTCCCGACGACCAGCCAGCCTGCCTCCACTCCCCACGCTGCCAACCCTTCTTTCATCCCCCGGTCCGTGCTTCGTCGACAGCGGCGTAGAAAAACGAGACGAATGCAACGAAGATAACGCACGCCGGCATATCCAGCAGACAGTGCTCGAAAAACGCCTGTTTTGCAACCTCTTTCGCCACTCTTTTGCCGCTGGACACAGCTGATAGAAGCGATTCTGTGTTTGTCGTGAAGTGGTGACTTTTTTTTGGAGTCACACACGATGGTTAGCGAGGAGCACGGGAGAATTAGAGGGTGGGCTGCCCCCTTCGTTGAGTTTTTGTACGTCAGCCGCAATATTTGTAGTACCACTACCTTTAGCGGGAGTTTTAAAAAATTGTAGTAAATTGTACTATCGCCAGTGCGAAGAAATATTAATATTTGATTGCAATGTAATTAATGAAATAACTGAAATCCAGTACTACTTAATATCGTGTAAAGTGTAACGTCCAACTAAACTCGCCCGTAACCTGCCTACAAAAATTCACAATCGTCGGATCGAAATCGCATGCAAAGAATTCGAAATGGAGTAAGGCCGGCCGTCACCGGTTCCGTCGTTAACCGAAAACGGAACGACCGAATACCCGGCAATAAATTATTACTAGAGATACTACAAGAGATGGCCTAGAGAAAGCGCGAAGCAGATCGTCGTGCATCAGATTCGTTTCCGTGGATTCGCAAGTCCGTACTCGTTTATATAATGCTCAGCGTCGAGTGAGTATTATGCTTGGTGGCTGGCGTAGAGATAAAGCGAAGTCGTTATCTCGGTTAGGGGTTTCAACGATGCCGCCAGTGGGGGTTGCAGCCCGCTGGAAGGGAGGCGCGGAGGGGAAGGAGGCTCGAAGAACGTTGCTCAAGGGTTGTGAATCGTAATGGCCTGCGCCCTCGGGCAAGAGTTGACGATGTCATTGGAATATGTATGTAACGCTCGGGCTCTGCTTTTTAGTTTTAACGATAATAAAACCGCCACCGACCGACTACAGATTTTCTTGTACGTATTCGTTTCGATACAGATGGACATCAGGTCCTTCGTGGTCGAGCAAACCTGGGTGGTTGAAGTTCGGAAGGTTCGCAACGTTAACGCAGCGCGAGCGAAAATGTTCCTTTTAAGCTTATTAATGCAGAAGATATTTTAAGAATCGGATTGCAGATACTTTGATGGAAATCTTTCATGCGGTACTTCGAATTCATAAGTGCTATGGAAAACTCATGTTTTCCTCGGCGTATAGGAAGGCGTTTAAATTTTAATTAAAACCGTCAGCGTAGGATGCATTAAAAATTTGCAATATTTAAGGCGACGCGCAAGGCGGGTGTATCCCGGAACGGAAGGATGTAAGTCTGTAATTTCCCGAAAACACGAAGTTTATTCCGACATCCTGAAACGCGGCAGCGTTACCGGTTCACGAAAATTTCGTGGAGCAGCCGATCGATTCTCACAGCGTCTACCTGACAGCGAATCAATTACCCCCGCGACAAGTCCGCGCGTGTAATATGCAATTAACGGTTTATTAATCACAAGCAGCCGGTGTAATCGCGACGCGCGGAGTAATTAACGTCGCGAAACTCTGTTTAGTCCTGAGAACTGTTAACATCATGCAAATGTTCCAGTAATGACACGTACTGACAACGCACTTTTGTTTCGCAACCTTCATTTAGCCTTCCCGTTCATTCCCTAGCGACGGGCGTCCCTCCACCTCGACCGCGAACAATATGGGAAGTGCCTTGCGAGGCTCACGTACGGGGTGTCCCGCGATAAATGTGACTCGATTTTATCGTTGCTGTGTAATAACTCACTTACAAATTAACTACGTTCAACAAACACGATCATCGGGATTAAATATAATTTCTGGCGAACAAAAATTCACGCCAATCGCCGAGAAATTTATCACAGAACCGAAACGAAACGAAAGGACCGTTACAAACCTTTCTACCCTCGAATCCGCGCCATTAGACTCGCCCCGTAATTGATCCGACGCATCCAGCGAGCGTCGCGTTAAACGAGTGTGTAACGACGCTTCGAAAAAGGGGGGTTGGTAACGGCGTCGTTGAAATTCGAGGAACAGAGACACGTACAGGCATCGCGAAAGGAGTTTAGAAAACGCGAGAGATGCAGATAGATGGAGATTGTTGCCGCGAGAAGAGTGCCATGCCGAAGTCACAGGGAAGGTCGGAGACACTCTCGGCGAAAAAGAGAGAAAAAGAAGGCTAGGATAGGAAAGGTGGTGGCCTGGTGAAGGCAGGAGGAAGGGTCGGTGAAGAAGGAGGAGGGTCGGGGTAAAGGTTGGAAGAAAGCAGGTCTTTTGAATCGAAGGTAAGCGAAGCTTTGCAGGTGTGCGCCGGTGCACCGACCGTGAGACTTGACCGGTTAGAAGGAGCGAGACATTTCGACGAATAGAAAAAAGATGGAGGACAGAGACTGACAGTGGGAGATAGACAGAGATATGATCGGAGCAGAAAAGAGGGAAGGAAAGAGAAGGAACGATTGTAGAAGGTCGGAGGGGCAGGGGGGAGAAAATGTACTCTAAGCAGAGAAAACGAGCGTGCAATGAGGGTTGCAGGGGTTGGGAGGGGGTGGAAAGGGGTGGCGTGCGACATCGCCTGCTGCAAATTGCAATTTTGTTGTGAGATCATTATAAAATACATAATGCCGAGTCGCCTACTGCCTTGCTCTTCCCCTCTGCTTCTCTACTCACCTCCCTTCTAGCCCCATCCTTTCCCTCCATATCGTCGACCAAACTCGCTACTTTCCTTCTCGTTTTCTCTTACCGTTCGCGCCCGGCGTTCCAGTGACGGTACTTCCCTCTCCACGCCACCAACGACTGTACCGTTCTTGCATGCTCTTTCCGTGTTCCACAGACAGAGGTGGAAAGAGTTTGTACAGGTGGTGTAGGTGGGGCTGAGAGGGAGACAGAGAGAGGTGGCAGCGTCTCGTTAAAAGTTTCTAGCGACGCGTATTCTTAATAGTCTGCGCGGACACGCCGTCATTAAAATTATAACCAACCTCCTGTATCACCACCGCCACCCCGGTCCTCCTCCATCGCCTAGCATCCCGAGGCTCCGTTTCGTATTTTCAACCCCCTTTTCGCTGCGTCGAAACGACCGGCTGCGCGGCCAGCTACTACGATCGCTCATTTAATCGGATATCGACGGGGTTTGGAAAATTCTCCTATCTTTCGCTGTTTAAATACTCTTGGAAGTTGACAGTTTCCGGGGAAAGTTTGTCGTTACGACAAACAAATTGCCTGGGAAGAGGCATTACGTGCGGCGCGTAAAATCGACTATGGGGATAAGTTTTCTAGCCGGTGAGTAGGAGGTATTTAGCGACGTCGGCTGAGGCAATTGACTTTGGCTTACCAATTGATATCCGTGCCAGAGAAGGGTCTCCGGATGATAGATGGTCGTAGTCGCGGCAATGCATGTCAATTTTCCAACGTAACCAGTGAGACAAAGGACGCGCAGAAGCGTTGTAGTTTTGCATCGAATCCATTCCCCCCGGATCTTCAGCGAGACATGGGACGCCAAAATTCCCTCAAGCACACAGACACATCGTACCAGTTTCCATCATACTTCTTACGTAACCTATCCCGAGGCAGGCGGCCAAGAAAAAGCATTAATCAGAGGAATCGCATCGTTTGCTCGTAAAATGTCCCGCGGTCGTGGGCCATGCTGTATCATAGTTCCTCCAGAAGCCGTCAAACAGCCGGCAAAGCTTCGTTCGCGGAATCATCAGAGTTGCAAACTATCCTCATTCCTGGCCAAATTGTCAGGGGAAAGGGGTGGCGGCTCGGCCCGTCTGATCGCGTAACGACCGGGAAGAAGAGGATCCCCGCGTGGAAGAAACTCGCCTGGCTGTGGTTAAGAAGGGATACTTCCCGTCCGGATAAAGGCAGCTTTAACTGAAACTTACGCGAACTCGCGGACTTTGTAAATATGTAAATATGAGGCCAGTGGATGATATTGCGTGTACGTTGCGTAGAGCCGGCCAAAGAGATAAGGTGAAGAAGGAGCGTAGATGAGTAGAGAGGAGAGGGGAGCACCGTTGGTTGGGTCGGGCTGCGCCACGAAAGAAAGCCACGGTTTCCTCGGTAATCGTCCGATATTTAAGTAGCGAGTTTAGGTACACCGGGTATATTTAAAGGCGCTTATTATCATATAAATACAAGTTGGACGTTCAATTTACGCGTCGCAGAGCCTCGCCGTTCTCCTCCGGTCCCGAGCTGTTCGTCGTGCCTCTGCTGTATGGTGTGCGCGCGCTTTCTCGTTCACTTCGCCACAGTGTGTCGGCAGAGTTACAAAAGTTATTATTGTTATTACCGTAGCGTTTAGAAACTTTTGTTACCCGCGATGGATACGAACCTACATACACTGCTGCCTGCCCGCCACCCACACCAGTCCCACCTACCTATCCTCTTTCGTGGCCGACCTCATCCTTGCCCACCTTTCCACGTGCACGATCCGGCGCGCCGCTATACGGGGATTTCAGTTCTTACGCTGGTGAATTTATTGGTCCTTTTTCTGCCGATCCGCTGGGCGCAGGTTGCTATGGAGCAAAACGTTACTTGTTCCTCAGTTCCAGCGCGAGTACAGTTGATTCGAGGATTAGAGATGTTGCGAAGTTATTTTTGGAATTTATTCTTCTTAGTGTCGAATGTGCCTCGAACACTTTTTCTCTCGTTGCTATCGCGCATTGTTAGACGTAGCTGGAGTTCCATGCGGGGTTATTGAGGTTGAACTTCCATGATTGTCTTCTTTCCTTCTTGAAATTTCATTAATTTCTTTTGTCCACCGAATTTAAATCAGAGCAGAGCGGCATATTTTTTACGACAGGGTAATCGTAGTTGGTTAAAAATATATTGACGAAGATAGTGTCGAGAAGAAGCTGCGAAATTGCCGCGTGGTACAGCCTTAAGGCGTCTTCGCGCTGCATCAAATTGCATTTGGCAGGTCTTACGGACTGTACCCTCTCTGTCCCATTGCTGCGTCCTTTGGCCCTTCCCGCGACATCCCATCAAATCCCGAGAAAGGTACACGGTTCTTCGATTGCTTTTAAGATGGACTCCGCCGCCGTGGGATGAGGGTTTATGAGAAAATTCACTTAATAGAACAGATCGATATCTGCGCTCTCGCATGTTTCTCGCCCCGATACCGTTTCACCTTAACGAATAAGTGGACCGCTGAAACGGCGAGGAGGAGAGATAAGTGAAATGCGTTTCGTTTCGTTTAATGACGTTGTCCCATTTGCGGTCGTAGAGAATCGGTGCCACTTATGATTAAGGAAACGACCGATAGGCTCTGACACGCTACTGCTTTCTCAGTTGCGAACGTACTCCGACCCCTGCGACATTCTCCTCGCGAATTATTTTCCTAATTGTGCGGCGTGTTTCTTCGCGAACGATTTAAGCTAAAATAATAAGGTTGAAGAAACTCCTAATCTGGAGTGGAGTAACAATTTTGCAACGTATTGTAAAATATGCAGAACTTGGTCTAATCAAATCTTAGTTAAATCGGCGTAGCTTTACAAACGCGAGGGTTATTTCTCGTGTCTCATTGATACGCGTCCAGAAACGGTTTGAACACGAATACTAGAGGAGACAGAGGCAGGAAGAGAAGTCACATGTGTACACGCAAAGCAGACCAACATGGGGGAAAAAGCATGCGTTCATCGTAATATCGAACGGGCTCGCGTCGACCTCGATGCTCCGGCGCCTTCAATTTCTGCTGAAAAATAACGTGCATCGTGTTCCAGCCAACAGCTACGAAGGTTCAATCTACTGGTACGCGCGAAATCTGTTAGCGGCGTTAAGCGTCGAAAATATACAGGTACCGTAATAAGTTCCGAAAAAAGCACACGTACACACGCAGATCCGGTATAAGTACGTGTACCGAACACTCTTTTCAACGATGTGTACCCGCGAATTTACGAGACAGGGTGCCGCGCGTTCATTTTTTTTGTTTCACCCCTTTCACCCGATTGGAATTGATACGGGCAATAAACGTAATCCGCGGGGAAAAATTATTCGTACGGTGGAAAGCTCATGGTGGTCGCAAAATAAATTCGTTAGCCTTGCCACACGAAAATCCTAGTCGAAGATAAACAAAGCCAATTAGCGAGTCCGATCGAACGAATTCCTCGTTGACTCGCTACGCGGCAAGGCAAATGGAATGGACGGCCTTCACGGAGAAAGCTGAAAGGGGTTACGGATATCTGTGAGAAGAAGATCGATACAATAGACTGCTTGGATTCGTCGACGACACGATCGGCATTGCTCGCCGTTGTTTCTTTTGCAATTGTTTCTGCGCGCTTACTTTTGGTCGAATTCAATGGAGTGGTAATAGGTTTGTTGCGCAATCGGGGCTGCTTTCCCCGTTGGCATCGGGCGTTTAGTTATTTATTGCGAATAGAATGTAATATTTCGCGTGACGGGGGGGGGGGGGGGGGATGTCGGTATCGTTTCTGCGAACTCGTAATTACGTTTCGATTGAAGTTGAAATTAATCGACGACGTTGTCGTTAGTAATGGCCGCCGGAAACGCGTCGAAAGGCGGAAAGGGAGAAGCGCCCGGCCCGTTGAGAGCTAATCAAGGCGTATTAATTGCAACGCGTTCTGTTCGCCGAACGGATACGCCTTGAGCCGCGTCGCGAATCGTGTAACGAGTTTACGCGGCCCGGCGCAGCGTGCTCGCGCCGTGAACTATGATACGTTATTCGTTCACAAATATTTGCGGCAGCGATTTTTATTTTCCAACGCGGCCGGCCCGGTTTAATGAACCCGCGCACTCTTAATTGCTCCGCGGCGCCGTGAGCGAGCCGCGTCGATTCTTCGCGCGTGCAGAAAACGAGATTTTGATTGGACAGAATCTTTTCCGTACAAAAGAGCTGACTTTTAATCGAAAAATGTTTCAGATATCTTCTCATCGTATCGAGCATTTTTCATGGGAAGTTTAATGAACTTTTAATCGAAAATCAAGTATCGTCGAAGGGGGGGTTGGTTTATCAAGCGGCAAAAGTCAAGAAACGTTCGCACGATTGCACGCAGCGCAGATCGCACGATACACTTTCCACGTCTTATGCTCGAAGCGATGGCTATTCTTTCACTTTTGTTTCTTTCACTTTCCGCTGGCCAGCGTGATAAATGTACCTTACGCACGCGATAGTGCAAGGAATTCACGTTCACCTACTTCCACAAACTTACCGTTTCGAATTGGGCCTCTGCGACTGTTGAATAATCGCCCCTCTATTAGCTGCGAATTCTCGAAAACGAATCGATGTAAAGAATTGCTGAAGGAAATCTTTATAGAACTTTTTTTATCCTGCAACTAGTGTTCTTCTTAATGCACTAAACATTCGTGGAATAAAATGTGTATGTAACAATAGCTAATAATGCCTATACGTATATAGCAGTTTACTTGATCAATTGAGGGAACAACGAACATCCTTCGAATAAGGTTTACGTGCACGACGCGAATCTCGTTACGAGTAGAGGGCAACGAAGAATTAAAGCACAGAATCATTATTCCTTTTAAATTTTTTCGTATAATCGGGCCCCGTAGGATCGTAGAACGACAGATGTCCTGCACCGGTAATAATTGCTCGACGCCGTGAGCACCGTGAGGCGATATTCTGACAACGGAACCAGGGGGAAAGAGAAAGGAATAGAAAGCCGGGGCTTCAACTTAATTAATCTATTTAAATTAGCCGCTTCCTTCCGCTAGAAGAAAGCTCGTTCCAACGGCATCCTCCTTAATCCCTCCGTTGTTGTCGACAACGATTCTTGAAGGGATGGAAGTCGAGGGGTAGGTGTGGTGCACAAGCTTTGCAAAAAAATAGAGACGATCTCTGTTTGATGAAATTGTAGGTAAAAAATTGAAGTAATAAATTCATACAGACCATGATCAACGATGTTTGTTTACTGCATAGAACTTTCAATACCAGCAGGTGCTTTTTAAAAATTTAATTGCAAAAGAATATTACTTTCAGTATAAATGTATTGACTGTGATGATGATTGAGTAATTTATTAGTAGAAAATCATGGCTGAATAATTTATTAGCGCATGTTACCAGTTTTGTATTCTCGGCTAAAGAAATAACTGCAAGCGACAAAGTGCATGCATAATACACACGTAGAAATCCATGCTAGAAATTGAGACGTTGATCGAACGTCTTGACAGCAGCGTTGTATACACAGACTCCCGATACCGGTTCGATAGGGTGTTTAAATATCAGAAGGTAGATCAATCGAAAGACAATGCCCAGCCTGTGCAAAGTGACAACTATAGGAAAGTGAAATTGTGGTCGGGACGAGTGTATGTAGTGCAGGCGTGTACGTGTGGTGTACGTACATGGGCACACAGAGTACCAGTCACGACTGATCGATCCTCCTACTGCACGGTCCCCTTGTTGCGGGGGTGGACTAGGCTGTGGCGGGCAAGGGGCGGTAGTCGAACGACGGAGAGGAAGGTTAGACGAGGAAGCAAAGCATGCAATCAAAACGTTAATTACATTAAAATGAGTCGAAGATCAGACCAATCAGAATCGGCTGACGATGGCCTCGAGCGACGTTCGAATCGTCTTGACTGGAATCGATCTAACTGAGATCTATCCGGTAGTAACGAAAATTGTCCGCACTTGAATCTGTAGAAATTTCCAGATATTTTTACACGCCACCGGAAACTGATCTGGCCGGACTGACTGAGACACGGGCGCGCGCGGCTCATCGCGATTGACTTGTTTTACGAGCGATATTACGACCGCTGAATTTTATGGGCGAGCTGTAAAGCCACGATTTTCCAAATTGAAAAAATACTAATGGACTAAAATGGGGTGGGCGAGTCGACTCCGGATAGGGGCGGAACGATGTGCAGAATTTTAGGGCCAATTTGCACCGACAATTGGGAAATTATTAACGTCAGGTTAAATAGAATTATTTTCACGCTGGAACAATTTCACTCCGTTCTACATCTGCGCGGCGTGGAATAATAATTTCAGTTCGGTGTACTTCGGAAAAAGAAACAAAGAAAAAGAAAGAACGTCTACCTCGGTCCAATATGAACAAGACAAAAGTATCTCAACCTCGCGGCCTACTCGTAGCCATCGCTGGTCCCATCCAATATCTCAGCGAACTTCTAATATGAGCGCGATGTTCGGTATATCCGGCCAAATTGCGCTCGGGAGCTAATAGGAATTTTGATTGACTGAATTAAATAGTTATTGGAAATTCGAGCTTTTTGTATCGATTAGCTATATTAGGTCCGAATTGTTGGGACAATCGATGAGGGGCAGGTAGAAGGGGTGGATCGGTCGAAGTGAACGTGGACCGTGCGGAACACCGGTACGACGTAAAGTGGAATGGGAAAGAAGTAGACGATTCGTTGCTAAGTCGGAACTCAAGTTTCTAGAACGCACTCTAATATAGCGAGGGTCAGCTCATTACCGGGCCCAGACAATTTCAATTTAATTTGCCGGTTGGTCGTTTCGTCGTGGAAAGAAGAACATGGATGGCAAGCAGAAGGGGGTAACGGACGTGGGTTGAGGGGGCTGGGGGTGGAAAGGGGTTGCCTCTGGGTCGTCATACGCCGTGTCGCCTTTTAATTAAACCGGGCTGGCCCATCCGGGAGCGGGTACGATTAATCGTTATTATGTAGGAAAAATGAAAGGCGCGGAATCGTGTGCACACTCGAAGACGCCTTCCGGTTGTGCAATTAGCCCGCGACGCGACGCTGTGGGGCAACCGTGGACGTCGCGGGAGACGTCGGCGTCGCGTACTGTACATAGTAAAGACGTATATGTACATGCACCCCTGTTGCGTTTGTCTAGCGGTATTGGAACAAACGAGATTCGTAGAATTGGCGGCGTAATTTTCTGTCGTTAAATTAGCGCGATTGCAGCCGCTCGGCATTTAATTTCCTCATTGCCTCTCCTGTTCCATGCTCTTTGGTTCACCCTCCTCCCCCGCCTGTCGCGTACTCGTACAGTACGCGGCGTTCACCTCACCGCTCTGACCAGTTTTCTCCATGCACCGCGATCTGTCGCTCCCTTTTTTTCCACGTTGCTGCAGCTTTTATTTAATTACCGCCGATTCGATTCGCGGACCGTCGAGTATGTTTGCTTTATTATTATGATTCCAGGATCGAGAGATTCGTGCTGCAATTGAATTAATTCGTGTCGCCCGAGAATGCGATTCGACGTATAAAAAATATACATATGTATAATGAAAGTTCTGCTACTTTAGATCTATTTTGTTTGATCCTATTTTTTTATTTTTTTCGTCGTTTATGCGTTCTGTATTATCGATCGCGAGCATCGTTAGATTCGTTGGGTTTTATGCACGCTCGCGATTGCTACTTGCCCGGGATCGTTGTCATTAATAACGTGCAACGATTCTCTTTAATCCTTCTACATGTGCACTGTTCGTTTTTAAGGGAGACGCGATATGATCGAAGTGGCAAGTAGCTTAATTATATTCAAAAGCCCTCGGCCGTTATGCATCGCCGCAATTATATGCAGATTAACTAAATTGCGCTGTCGGGCCCCTTGGTGCGCGATCAAAATTTATATAACCCTATCGCGTTACACGCGAAATTCGACGGACGCCCGAAATCGCCTTCATTTTATCTCGAGAATTAACCCATTTAGCCCGCCACGGGGTTCGTGAAAGAGGTATACGCTATCTGAAACACGAGGATCAAGGGCGAATCGATGAACCGTGTCCTTAATTATCCTTTCTGCTCGCCGTGGCCCGCAATAATCGTCCTAATGAATTCGAATCCGCCTTGCTTCCTTCTTTCGAAGATACGTGGAATCGTAACGGTCGAAATTATTAATGACACGAGGACAGAAATGAATGGGCCGGACGCACGACGATTTCGCCACGGGTTCCACCCGAAACCCGCCCGAAACGGTCCGCACTACGTTAATTACTTAAACGTTAACGAGCTGGTGCAATTGAGAATTGTAAATAGAGCTCGTACAATTGATCGAGAACATTATGATCGGACGTCGTCTTGCGCTCGAAACACCCTTCCTTCAACCCGTGTCACTCAAACAAGAGGGAATAAGAGGGGAACACGGGAACGCCCTGGCGTGTCGAAATGAATGCATTCACACACGCATTCCCGGCGTGCACACGTGTGCATACACGGAACTGGCTCGCTGTTAATGAGTTAGGCCACCTTTACCCTCGCCACTTTAATTGTCTAAAGCGCAAATTGGGCGGCTTTAATTAGCGTAATTATTTGGTTCGTTTGTCCGTTTATCCAAGATGCCTATATCGGGAGAAAGGGGATGGTTGCGACCCCCGGCCAACAGAGGTAGCCACCCCTTTCGTGCAGCGTCTAAATGGATTCGTTAGCATTTCGCGTGATTAAAAATACTTCACCGAGGATCTGTCACGCTTTCGGTCGGACTCGTTCGATTTGCAACCCTTGTGGCCTTACTTTTGGGGTGGGAACGGGTTACGAGGCACAGCCCCGTTAATAAATATTGCAACCATTCCTATTACTTTACAATTGCTATCTTGAAACTTTTCCTCAAATTATATCTTTTACGTTTTGATGGATCGAGATTGTCGGAAATCCCAGCAACTTTACGTTTCGCTTGAAATTTATATAATTGGGATATCCTGTTGATATTAATTAGGTAATTAAAAACAGAATATTCTGGAAGTTCATTGGCCAGGTATTCGGTGAACACTGGCGTCCAGTGTTATACATCGCGGGAGAAACAAGAACTTGTTCCACACGTCCATAATAATGATCCATATTTCTTAGTCAGCCATGAAATAAGATCTCCGTTGATCGAGCGCCCGTTCCTGTTCCTAAATGGATTCATTATTGCTCGGCTTCTCGGTGTATTCTACTCGCATGGAAAGTCTGCTCGACCGCGTTTATAAATTACAAATCCCCCACCGCCGGCCCCCCTTTTTTTTTATTGACCAGCCAAAGCGTTCCGCGCCGAACCGAATGGAATACCTCAAGCACCGATGAATAGAGAACGAGCACGTATTTATAGAACACATTCGACATACTGTTTTCCTGCTAACGCGTCCCTTAATGGTTAAGCAACACGATGCATGTATCAAACTATTTGCACATGGAGCTTCCAGAATAATTAACAAACGCGGCATTAGCAGACCGAGGACTTTTTTTCGGTCATTATTCTGGGAACACCCTGTACATACAGTCTCGGCTCGTACTATAATTGGAATTGCTTTCTATCCTTCCCTCCCGAGCTCACCCCACCTACGCTCACAGCCATCAAGGCCCGCTATCATTGAAAGCGGTACTCATTTTCCCCGCTATGGAATGTAATAATTCGCTATTCAATTTACTGGATCCGCACGATTTATTCGCCGTCAGGGGAACATGAAATATTCATTCGCTCGCTCAAATTCGCGCGAACTTTCGCCGGGCACGACGGAGAAGACCGCATCCGTGTCGCGCAGAACGAGATCGATTAAAAAACTTCTTTCCGTTCCGCTGTTTACGGGATAGACGAGGGTTCCTTTCGATGAAAGAACGAGCAGTTGCATGTCGCCCGATTCAAGTCGCTGCAGGGTTCAGGGGGTGGCACTCGGCGAGACGATGTTGCGCGAGCACTTGTGCGATTGTGCAATTTTCGTGGTGTTAATTAACTGAATTCAACGCTAGTAATAAATGTGCACGACGGAGACAAAAGGATAATCGTGGAAAAGTGTTCCTTAATCGTAAGGCCGTTTAATAACACAATGGAGGAATTTCACGCGGAGATGGCTGCCCCGTTGCAGAGGCACTTAATTAAATACGCCCCGCTCCCTCCAGCCCTCTACACCGCTCTCCTTTTCTCTCCCTCTCTCTCTCACTCTCGCTCTCACTTCCCCTCCCTCTGCAGATGCAATCAAATTTCAATTAGAAAAGGGACTTTTTGCACGAAACGCACCGGTGTCCCGTGCAATTTGATTTAATGCCATATTATTACACAGCGAACGTGCCAGTAATAATAGGAAGCTCAAATTGCCTGTAATAGTAACATACGTGTGGATACAATACGGATAAAGCCGGCGCGAATGGCTTTCGAGCTCGGAAACACATTTTGCCAACAGTATTTACATAAAATTAGACACTATTTACCGTCGTTGCAACTGCAAGAGGGATGAAACGGGAGACGGCAAATTAATCATTTAACGTCCGATCATCTTTACATTTTATTCCGCCGTACTCGACCTCCCCTTAATAGTCTCGCAAACGTGAAGAAAAAAGTCGTCCCAGCCCTTATCCCATCGCGTATCTCGGAACGAAAAAAGAAAGGAAAATGAAGAAACAAAGAAAAATGAAGAAATGCTGTAATCTACCCCGACATTCGTCGCTTTGCAATCGCCACTATTTATAGTTTCCGGTATCCTGAAAACCCGAAATGAAGGTGGGTGGCTGTTTATTGGCGTGGCGCGACGCGTTCGAGGGGGCCTTCCTCTCAAACGAATCGGCGTGGCAACTTTTAATTGCTCCGACCTTATCGAGGCAGCGCAGCGGCGGATCCGGCGCCGCGTCCTTTGCGGCGTAATGAACGGCGGAGATGCTCGACCGCTTGACCGAATCGCTCCATTTTCGATTTCTCCTTAATTACTAATTAGAGGCCGACCGTCTCGCGTCGATCGACTAGAACGAGTAGAAGAAATTACACGGGCCCGGCCGGCCGACGATCTCGCGTATAAAAATCTCTCCTCTTTCTCCGCCGCGCGTTTCTTCCACGGTTTCCTCTTCTGCGTCGGACCGTCCATCTCTCGTCTCCTTTTTGCCCCCCCCCCCCCGGGTCGATTCTCCCGTTATTATGCTTTTTCCCCATTTCTTTCGTCTCCTAATTAACCTCTGGAATGCCCGGCGTGGTACACGCTCATCCTATCTCGTACAAGTCGTTTCTCCGCGTACACGGCTCGATCCGACGTTTGGATTTATCGAAAATTCGACAGAATCGGGGATTTTTTAACGAGATAATTGCGTCTGGTTGGCCGTTTGACGTTTTGTTACGGAGATTTCTTTGCGAGCGAATTTTTGAAACGACAGCGGACTGCGTTCGATTTTTCACTTGCATCTCTCCTCTTGCGTTCTAGTTTTATTGTTATGATAGGTATATTATATTGATCGCACTTCGAGTGGGACGAAAATATTTGCGGACAATAGTATGAATATTAATTAGACTGCTCGCGCGCGTAGCATTATAAAGTTGATCGTGCGATTTTGTTAAAAAATTAACCCCAATATCCGTGGCCATTAAAAACATCGCCGAGAAAATTAATTTCAATTCTACCAACGTAAGTACTGCCAGTCCCGTGAAATTGCCAGCAACGAAATCTGAAAATTCACACGAGGATTATCCAGACGAGCATTAGGTCGGAGAAGCCTTAGCAGTTAGCCGTCTGCGTTTCAATCTTTTCGTGGTGTAATCCATTCGGCGCTCCCCTCCCGCGTTCCTAAATCGGAACGATTGTACGATCCGTAATAGCCGTAATTACGGGCAAGCCGTGGCACCATCTGCCACGTAGGACAATTAATAATCTAATCAGACGGCAGTGATTAACACGTTAGACACGGACAAATGCCGAGCGGAGGAACGGCCGAGATGAAAAGGCGCCGTGCCAGCGAAGAGGCTCTTTGTGCGTCCCTTTCAGGCCGTTCGTCCCGGTGCTGCTGGGTACAAGCAGTATCCATCCCGAGGAAATTATTCCTCGAAAGAAAAAGGTAGCGAGGAAAACGGGCCGAACGGATTCTCGAAATTGAAACGCTGCTGTGTAGCGTGTGTGTGGGTTATTGCTTGAAACCGTGATTTCTTTGTCGAGGTCGATTTTGATTGGTTCGACGCCCACACACGTAAATTACAATGGCTATTCTATCGAATTTCTATTGCCCTGGTGTTAAGAAATTTAAATAACGCCAGAGTCGGAGTAGCCCAATTAAATTTAATTGAATGAAATTAAATTTAGATAAATTGAACTAAATTAAATTAAATTAAGTTTGCACGTATGCGCAATCAATCGGGCAACTCTGCGCCATATAAATCTAGATTTAATCACTCCACGGTCAATACTAACAAAATATTTCCATTACGATTGCATATGATAGAACGTAAATTCTTGTATAATTTTTTCCCCTATCGCAATGTTTTCGAAATTCAGTGAATCGCTTGTGCTCGCAACTAATTGACAATCCCTCCCAAAGTCGAATTACACCCGGCAAAAATTTATGCGTCATCTGAAAATCGATCATCCAAACACGGTGGGTTATGAACTATTTAAAACAGCTCATCAACCGACTGCTCCCAATTTACCACAGCTTTTTGTTCCCGCGTCCTGGATCCGCGTGCTCGACCCCTTGCGCGATAGGCCTTCTTTCCTCCTCCCTATTTTTCTCTATTTCTTCTTCATTCCACTCTACTTCCGTCGTATTCTACGAATCGGATTGTGCGCAAATCGGCCGTGTTAATTAGCGACACGGGGTCGCGACAAAACCGTTTCGCACGGCACGAATTCACGTTAACCGCGGCAAGATTGACACCGCGCGTATAATTAAGACGCGCGAGGGGGTGGACGAGCGGGTGGCTAAATGAATTGCGTACGGGACTCGAAGGTGGTGGTGCGCTAAGGGTGGCTTGCCAGAGCCTCGGTTTTCACTGGCGTCGCTGAACGGGAAGGCGGGACGGGCGGTTGTGCGTTATTATTAGTGAAATCAACTAATTAGAAATAGCACGGATTGCTCGTTAAAGATCGAGCCCGCCGGCTGTAATCACCAATTACTTCCTTAAGTAAGCCGCGCGCTGAACTTCGCTCATTAAAATTATTAAACGGTTCGCTCGTATAGAATCCGCATTTAACCTTGATACACGAGGCCGCCGCCATCGCTGTTCGCCCTCTCTCACTCTCTTTCTCTCTCGTCTCTCGGTGTCCCCGTGTATTTTCCATTAATCAATCTGTCCGTGTCCTTCGTTAACGGGCACCCCGCACTGTGGCGTCTTTCGAGACACGGCGACGGATTTGACGGGGGGGACGGCTTTGAATTACAGTCGCGGGACTGTGTTTAATTTTTCTGATTGGCGTGCACGGATCGTTCTGTTGGCCGGAGCCGCGCGGAGTAATGGACGAAGAGGAATGGAAAGTCGTAGATGAAGTTATTTATTGAACGTTGTTAAAGTGTCTTGGATCGCGGTACGTCGCGGGCAAGGGGTGTTGGGACGGGACGTAATTTATAAATGTCTCGGTTTCAATCTCTGTTTCTGAGCTAGATATAGTTAGCTATTAATTTTATAACGCGGCGCGTGTTACGCTTAACCGCCTTTGGAATTATCTTCAACGGGATCGGTCGACGCACGGCTTGTCATAGTTGGATGCGAAAATTATTAACCGAGGTGAAACAAGTTTAACAAGTGGAAGTACAATATGTTTTGTTTGACCGAGTGCCTCGCTACCAAAATTGTTATCGAACTGAACAGGTACGACTTCGATAATTGGATGTCGAACAAAAGCGAGGAAGGAAGAGGGCTCGGGCATTGGAAGGCTGACAAGTCCTTTGGTAATTAAGTCGCATTCCGTGGCACAGCGTTTACCGCCTCCCGATATAATTAATTGCATTTCAACGTGAAGATCGATGATTCTTACGGCGGCGTTATAACGGTCCCCGGAAATTGCTGGACCCGTTAGAGGAACGGTGCGTGTGTACAGGCATTTGTCGAATCGAGACGCGGCGGCGACGCGATCGGCGAACGATAATAGGTTCACGGTTCGTCGAACGTAGATCCCTTTTGGCGAGGATCGCGAGGCGATCTCTACTCGCTGAACCGGCGCGGCGAGCGAGTCGAATCTGAAGAAAACGCGATCTGCCGTGCAGCAAGAGAATAATAAAACGAGGAACAGTTAGATCGAGCGAATAATTTTATTTATTCTAACTGAGCGTTAATACTTATGCATTAGACGCGCAAGGAAATGGAACTCCGCGGCTATCTAGAAAATGAATGTCTCGTGGCGAACAACATTGTACCATTGAAACGTGATAATCAAACCGGGAAAGTACGCATCGCGGCTTTCTCTTAATCACGGATATATTCTCATGGATCCGTTAAAAAATACAAAATTTCGCCGCTTTTCTATTATCGAACGCAACCTTCTGTACGTATATCCCCGGCGAAATAAAAGAGTAAACGGCTCAAAGAGGAGCGTCAAGAGAAAAAGGCGACGAAGTTTGTTAGGGGGGGAGTAAAAAGCGAAATGGAAGAGGTATGGGATGAAATGAAAAAAAATGACGTGGAAGAAAATTGGAGAAAGAATTGAAACGTCATTCTGCAAGCAATCATCGAGATGGCTGGCGTGCGATCGGCCAGATCCTGGACAGATAAATTAGCAATTTAATTATGGAACTGTCAGGCAGTAATTAAATTAATAACGAGGAACCTCGAATCCAATCCGATCCGTCGTGCCAACCTTTCGCGCTCCGCAGGAGTTGTCCGACGATATCGCATCGATATGCCCGCGTGTGCACGCCGTTTTGAAGGCTGTCAGAAATAGCAGACAATTTTCTCCTACGCTTCGGGAATGCTTGCTTCCTCGATCGCAGTATTTGCGTTTTCCTCTCTCTACCTCTTTACGCGCCCCATGTCAAATCGTCTTTCGCGTTTGTTTTTGCCAGTGTTGTTAGTTACCTGTTTCCAATTGCGCGTTTCCACCGCGAGCTCTTGTATTCGTTGCTTGCCGCGGGTAATTGACCGCGAATTAAACCGTCATTCAGTGTAACACTGGTTATTAGAGATATCGAGTGTGATTAATGGAGAATTCTGGTATCAAACATCTCATTGTAGAACCAACTTCAATTCCTATTATACAGTTAAACAACCGTCGAAATGAAACGTCGAATTTCTGAAAGAGATAACACGAGATATTGCATGAAAAGTATTAAACTGACCCTTCAAATTACCTAGAATTCGTACACTTTCGCACGTCTGCGGCGCATTGTGCGTCACTCGCGGGATCCAATATGCGAAAAGCAAAAGTGTTCTACAGGTCGGCGGGCGGACACGCGATTGAACGTCGACGGTGAACCAGCGCCGATTAAAATTCTCCGATATTTTATCGACGAGCCTGTACGGTGCGAATTTCGACGCGATATATAAATGAGAATCGACCCCCGTGAAAGTTTCGTCGGCGTTCGCGATCATTGCCGCTTCTCCGCGAGCAAATTGCCGTGTGACACGACCGATACGTCGTTCGATATTTTAATTCGCCCGCAGTTGCCGAAATTTTCCACGCAGGTATCAACAGGTTCCATTCTGGTGCTCGCCCCGTTTCGTCGAAGGAAAAACGAACAGTTCTGTAGCCGGTGTTTGCCCCATATAAGAGCGGCCGATAAAGTATCGCTGTATGCAAGTTGCACGTGCATACAGGTGCGGTGTCTGTGCCCGAGTTGTTACGCCCGAACGAACGCGGGCACCAAGAGCTGACAGCCACGTGTTCCGTGTACAGCAGAGATGGAAAGTACATAGATGCATACATACTTGATATCAGCCGACCAAATTCAGTGTGGATGTATACTTTGGTTTCTAGTCTCCAGCTAGGTGTGGTGAATTTGTTTCTTATCAGAATGTATCTGTGCTTCAAGAAATTCTGCAATATTTACGACATCGATTCTAATCCTTACAGAGGTGGACGAAAATTTGGTAAACTGATTGCATTTTATCCGAAGACGTACGAGACGACAACTTTTTTTTCTCACGTTTGAAAATAACTGTCTGTCCTCTGTAATCAATATTCTAGGAATAATCGTACATGATTATTCATTAATAATATTCATATGACACAGATATCGAGCAGAAATAAAAATTCAGTGGAACTTTCATTTAAGTAGTCGCAATCTGTTGGGAGGCACAGAGCTCGCCCCTTGATCAAAGGGTTGTCGCAATTATTAACGTGGCTGATTAATCAACCAGCAAGCTGGACAAATCGATGGCGTGTCGATCCTGCGGTCGTGTGTATCGAAAATTGTCCGGACCACCGTAATTTCTGTTGCTTCGATCGATTCCTTTCGTCGTGCCGGACACAATATCGCGGCGTACGTGTTCGCGAAGGTGGAACGGGCCAACGATCCGCACGTGATTGTGTGCATGTGTACACGGAAACGCACACTGCACCGCGGAATGTAAATGTGGGAGGCCTTTCACATTCCGGGGAAAATTTACTCGACGGCCATTTTACACCGGCGCCCGAAGAAAAAGTTTGTTTCAACGATATATCTGGTTCAACGGCGAACGATTACGAGTATGTATTGCGTACTGAGTTCCGTCGTAAATTAATGAGAGCGCGGGCAGCGACGAAATCGAGCGTGAAGCAGAGCTTTCTTCTTCTGCGCCTACTGTTTCGTCAAACACCTTTTGTCCCCTACCCGCTTTTTGTTCCTATTTTTTTTTTTTTTCGACGATTGAGCCCGTCGAACGGATCGCATATGCAAAACGTCACCTCTATCCGATGCAATTAAACGCACGACCACTTTGGTACCATGCGCGCACGGGCAAGAACTTTGTTTCATTTTCTCCTTGCACGCTTTCTCATTTTCACTTCCCTGTGTGTGTTATATCGGGCATAAATAAACCAGACAACCGAGTGCGCCTGTGAAGAAAAAAAAAGAAGCACGCCAGTGTCCGGGCGCATTTATTCCTTGATCAACGTAATTGAAGCACTCGAATTATGGAGATTATGGTGAATAATAGGTGGCTTCGTCGAGAAATTAATTGCTCAGTGGTAATAACAATTATTAGGGAAGATTGGGCATTTTATAAAACACCGATGTACACTTGTCGCTCTGAAAAAAATTTTAATATCATAGCGACGAGTGCAATCTTCTCTTACTTATCCAATTATTATCTACCAAATTCACCGTCGATAACGTTTGAAAAATTTATCTAATTTATCTATCGACTCTTTATCCGACTTCGACCAACCCAAGGATCATTCGAACTTTGAAATTCCCTAGATATCAAAGAAGGTAGCGTGTCGCGGTCGATTCAACGTGGCCATGTATCGTTACACGGCTAATTGCGGTATAAACAGCGGACTTTACGAGACACCAGTGTACAGCTGGCAACGTTCGGCAAACATTAGCCGCCATTAACGAAGATATAAGGCCGCGGTATTGATGCGTCTGTGGCGGGGATCCGTAATGTCCAGGGAGAGAGAGAGGAAGGCTAAAATATTAAGATCGTCGCTGCCGTAATCGAACACCTGACGCGAACATTTCAGAAAATTGGCCCGAGATAGCGGCGCGCATAATGCTAATGGATGGATATTAATTTGGCTGTGGCAAATACATTTTGACTAATCTCAGGTATATCTCAGGTATATAGGAGAACAGAAAGTGTGTGGTGCGGCGGGTTGGGGTGAAAATCTCTCGATGCCAGCGTCCTCGAGCAGTTCATAGTCGATAGATAGGCCTGTTAATCCGGAAACTTCGTCCGTATCCTCGATAACCTCGATAAACGACCATGTTATACTTCGTGAATGTTGTCTGGGTTGAGCGTCGTGGATCGCAACACAACGACCGCGTGTATGACTTTACGTCTGACAAGTGGAGGAGGGTCTAAAAAGGTTAAGCAGTCGATGCGTTTAAGATCCGAAGAGGTGTTCAGGCAAAGATGCGTGTATTAATAGTTATTGGTGACTTTCGTTTACCACGTTTCTTCTCACGAAAATATGAGAAACTTTTGATTGCAAATTATTGCGCGATCACTCTTTGGAAGTATTTCGTAAGATTAATTAAATATTCCTTTAATTGTAAGGGTTTTCTTCGAGTGCTCAAGTGCTTTCTTCAGTATTCGAATATGTTACTAAATATGCGACCTGTAAGAGCATTCAATTTTCATTGATTTGTGTTTAAATAACGAAGACAGTCGAGCCTATTCGAATTCCTATTTAAATTTCACGTTGTCTAGGGCCTAGGGTACGTTTTACCGTTGCTCAATTAACCTTATGTGCTCTATATACACGATTTTCACACGGAAAAGAATTTGTTTTGGATAAACGTACTTACTTCTGACGCGAAACTAAAAACGCGACAGCGGTCAACAGTGGCAAATGTATTATCGATATGTCGCGGGTGGAAATATTTTTTTTCTAAGCGCACGTTCCTTCGCGCGCCCCCGTTGGCCGCGATGGAAATTTTTCCATTGATTCGCCGACGAAGCTCGATATTTCATCGGCTTGATCGGACAGCGTCCACCGTTTTTCGACGGTTCGTTTCAATTTGCTCCGTTCTCGCGTCTCCCTTCTTTCTTCTCTTTTCGTTCGTTTTTTATTCCCATTTTCAGATTTCTCCGATGCGTTTTTTCTGTTTTAATATACATGAATATACCTGTACCGCGCTCTCCACTCCGACAGACGGAACACACTTAACCCAAATACTTTCATTGATTATTTTAATTGCACCGAAGTGGCGCGCGTTACTATTAATAACCGTTTCGAGAAAGGGCCGCGTGATCATAAAGTGTGGAATTTTAATGACATACGGTGCCGAGGGACGCGGTCATCGTTACGAATCGTACGTATCGACCAGGAGGAAAGCGTCCACGCGACGTTACGCGCGCATTTAAAGATTACAAGGACCTATCAAGCTTTAACGCGCAACATTTTCGAAAGCCGATTATCCATTATCGCAAGATAGCCCGAAGTCGAAGCCAGGGCTTTGGCTGTTTCTTCGTTTTGCTTGGAGGCTGGGAGCCTTTCTGGAATTCGAAGCGCCATTCGCGCTCGGCCAGTCTGCGAACGAAACGTTTCACAATGCACACAGTTCGTAATGTGGACAAAGCCGGACGAGCGATTTACAACGAATGACGGATGAAATTTCCAAGTGTCTCCTGTTTCGTTAATCCTTCAGCCCTCTAGAATGCTCGTACCTTCAAATTGACATGAATTCAGAAGGTTCTCCCTCCCTGACGATTTTAATTCATCTATGCAGAATAGAAGATTGGCACCGAAATGGTTCTCCCTTGAACCTTCAACGCGGTAAAACTTGTACCATAGAACAAGAATTCTACAACCCCTGTCTGTTTGGTAAAAACGCAATTCGCGACAGTGTATAATAATACCCTCCAGCCTCCCCAATGCATACGTATTCCATTGCAACATTACACCTCTATTACGATCAATTACTACGCGCGTGTATTAATCGGGAACGCGAACACAGGGCACCGTAGAGCAAGGACGGTAATCTGAAAGCGTTTATTAATTTTCCGATGCAAATTGTACAGGTCGCGCGCTCTACGACTAACGACAACGTTTAGCCTGAAAAGGGGTGCACGTGTTTCGCGGCTATCAAAAGTGTGCAACGCTTGTGAAACAGTGAACGCCTCTAAAAGCTTTCGGAATATTCGCGGGGGCGACAAGAATTCTTCCGTCTTCCTTACCCTCGCACCCTTTGGCTCGTTCTTCGTTACACACCCCTCTGTCGCCGATCTTTTCTCGTTTCGCGACTAGAAACCAACGAGACCGCGTTTACAAAGAACGGAGAAGGACGGGTGTCAACGTGGTTGGTACACGTGAACGAAGACACCGCGACAATTATATATGCGACGCCTTATTATAATCGGGACCACCCTCCCTGCATACCTCTTCCCCTCTCTACCACCCATCCTCTGTCAGCCGTACTCCGTGCCGCTTAAAGCAGCTGGAACGTCAGCGGGACGATGCATAATAAGGGAGAAAAGAAAGAGAACCGTGGCGGGTTGAATATAGGATTCTACTACGGTCCCTCTGTTACCAGCCTAACCTCATTTAGTTAGAAAGTGTTTGCGCGACGAGACCAGCGCGAGATTTAATTGGAAACGCCTCGTGTCTATCGCCAGCTTCGCGTTCAAACCGGAGTCTGAGAATGTCATCCTCCGTGCCCTCGGCCGCAACCGTAATTGGTCGCCTTTCTCGCTCAGCCCGACCGCCAGGATTTTGTCGCGCCACCCTCGCGCCCCCATGATAAATTTGTATATTCGGACTAATGGGGCGGCGCGAAATGATTTCGTAACGCGTTCAGGATTATTCGAACGCTGTCGGATAGAGCTGGCGGCGTTGAAATAGGGAAACGAGGAGTGGGTTCGTTGTTGGGGCAGTTTCGACTCTTGTTGGCGACGTGTTTGCTTGCGTGGGCGATTTTTGAGTTCGGGATCGATTTTGGTTTTGTCATTTAACTGCAGTTAAAGGGGGAATTTTTTTCTCGATATCGTAGTCTTATCGTGCTTACTATTTGAAAGGTGAGTGCTGTGCGAAATATTATTTTCTCACGAGTCTCCAGCTTGATTACAAAAAAAGCGCAGCATATTTCGAACAGATATAAAAGTTTGTACAACAGTAGAAATTTCGTATCATCTTACGATCGGAGCACTGAATTAATTTTGTTAGCGGATAAATAATACAGACAACAAGCGTCCAACGCTATCGATGCTTTCACCTGATTACGTTTCGTCGACATATCACTTTTCAGTCAACATCATTGAATTAATAATGCGTGGCTGGTATAAATATGAACTCGTTAGTTTATCCAGCTGTCTGTATTACGCAGCGAAACGTTAATGAACGTAGAAACACTCGTCCCCCTGAATAAAGTGTGATCTTGTAATTATTGGCGCATCGATTCGTTTCACTCCATCTGCCTCTGATCAGTCTTACTCTTTGAATGGTTGCAATTTATCGTCGCCTCTGTTACCATTATTATTTTATTGTTACACTGTCTCGTTAAACTTCCGTCCCCCCTTCTTATATACTCTTTGACAACCTCGAAAAGTTCAAATTCGAATCGAGGAACGCAACGAAATTTTCCCGAAGCTGTTCCTCGTTCCCGCGAATCAAGATAATAACGTGCAAGTAATCAGCATAACTAATTAATGAACGTTATTCGCGTTTGTTTCAGGATGTTTGGAAGCAGCGGTGCTTGCGCGGGCTGCGGCAACGCGATACCTGCCAGCGAGCTGGTAATGAGGGCGGGTGGATCGGTATTTCATCAGAAATGCTTCACCTGCAGCAAATGTGGCAGTCAACTCGTTTCCGGCGATAGGTAAGATCACCTGCATTCGTACATATAAACTCGGTAATGGAAGAATTTTCGATTTCACGGGAGGGAATGGTACCACGTCGTTCACGGTATTCGACGGTATATCGGGGCAAAAATTATTTCAAACGAAGTTTTTGGATTTGCGTCCAACGATAAAAAAATATTGAAGGTATTATGACCTGCGGACTATTGGTTTATCGGTGACGGTGTTAATCGAGAATTTTGCAATAAAAGGAGAGAGACACTATTATCTCGAACCACAATAGAGCCATCTTATTTATATTTATTTATAAATATATTTCCATCTGCACATTGTGCTTCATTAAAAATAAAAATGCCCATCGAAAGAAACGAGATTCACTCGTGTAATCGTGGACGTGTTTAGGCTTATCATAATTTTCACTCCGTATTCTTTACGCGAACCACGTGAACCATTCATTTCATATTGTCTAATCACGCGGCACCTAAACAAATAGCAATAAGGATGACTAAGAGAACTCGTTTGTTCTTTCAGGTACTACTTGTTGTCTGGCTCACCGGTCTGCGAGACGGATTGGCATAAAATCGTGAAATCGTCGAGCGTCGCGGCGGCCGCCGCGGCAGCAGCGGCCGGAAACGGCGGAGCACCGGTGAGGAAGGGTAAGGTCGGTCGGCCTCGAAGAAGTCGCGAATGAGGTGGCAACCCGGTCGGTCGCCCGAAGAAGGTACAAGCCTCTCCACAGCCGACGCCCGTCGTCGTACCGCCACAGGTCGACGTCGTGGACGTAGCCGTCGGGGGGGATCCCTATTCGCCGCCTCCGCCGGGTCATCAGCAGTACCACCATCACCACCACCACCATCACCATCATCATCAGATGAGCCTCGTGCATCCGGGAGTGGCGGTACAGCAAACTCACCTACAGGCGTCCACCTATCAGGACTGGTCCCCATGGGCACAGGACACCTGCGACTGAATTACCCTCGTTAAAGTATTATCGGGGCATCCTCGGGATCGGGTGGCGTCCTAGAACTCTGTCGACCGCCGCTTCTGGTCTCTTCTTTCTCCGTTTCATCGCTGGGAGAACGGGGAAGCAATTTTATTCGTCGTCGTGAAGGAGGAAAAGAATCGCGGCCAATCGTGGACTTGTGACGTTTAAATAAGCCCGATCGTATACAGATACGCAGGTGATAATTTGTGTTTCGCCGGTGAAACAAGAGAAACGATAAGGACGCTGTGTGCGCTTTAATGGAGACAGTGGGTTCATCTGGGTGGACGAGAATCGAGGCTGGTAATTGGTGAACGAGTTTCTCGTGACCAGACTAACGAATAATTACGCGGAGAAGGGAGACATTTCCTTCTGTTGACGTTTTGTCCGATCGCGAATGGTCGACACGATCCTTCGCAGCGTGATATGCTATGTGCGTGTGCAGTCAATAATGATCGCCGCTCCGATCTCCTCGAACGAACGTTTCGCGACGAAACTCGAGCGAAATGCGTACACTTAAATCTGCTTGGTGCGAGAATGTGCGAGAACGCTGTACGCATCCTCTAAACTGGTCTTCACTCTAATCGATAATCTTTGCTCAATCTCGAAGAGTCGAGGATAATTGAAATGTCTCGGTGCACGGTCCGCGTGTATCGTCGCCGACAGCGATCTAACGGAAGCTTTCTTCGGCTTCGTCCGATTCTTCGGTGCTCGTTCGCGCTCAATCGGTCCGGTAATCTTGTTAATCGCACGTCAGACAACCGGCAATCACTTTCGGCTGCGCTTCGAGGCGTTTCCATCGGTAATGCATCTCGATACTCTGTTACCCTCGTTACGATCCAATGAACGATAAATTGTGTCCGCGACTTGCTGGTAGTACGAAAGATCAAACTGTTCGGCACTTCAATTTGCTTACGAGTGCTCGAATTAGAAGTTCTCGGATAGTTCAGTCGTGTTACAATTTTTCGTTCTTCCTACACAAAATTGGAAAACAAATTTCTGTTCTAAGTGATGTTCTACTGATTTCACGAAGTGTAACGTTAACAGTCGGAATACGATGTGGGAGTCTCGAGTCTCGAAGCTTGTCACGTATGTAAGAAGAAAATTGCATCGACCCGAGCTCGTATAATTCGTCGATTGAGAACTTCAGGTCCCGGTCCTTAGAAAATTATTTTTCTTTGAAAATCACCAGCCCCTTCTCTGCCCTCGTGGCACGGCCTGTCCCCGTAAACTCATTAAACGTTCCTTGTTCTCGCGATCGTTAATCGAGTCTCCCTCCCCGCTACGAAATAAAAGGCGACACCGCGCCTCGCGTTGAAACCGAATCGCCGAGTGAGCGAAATTATCATTCGAATTTTCCTTGTTAACACCGC
The DNA here is from genome assembly GCA_963583965.1 of Nomada ferruginata. Classification (NCBI taxonomy): domain Eukaryota; kingdom Metazoa; phylum Arthropoda; class Insecta; order Hymenoptera; family Apidae; genus Nomada; species Nomada ferruginata. The sequence continues at coordinate 6,782,912 of OY757214.1, read as the reverse complement.
TGATTAATTGCGGTTCAGACGGTTTCTTTTTCTTCGCGAATTTTCACGAGTAAAGATATTGCGGCCGTTACGCGGCCCTTATCGACAGACCCTGTGGCTTTTCCTTAAAAATTTCATAGATAAGGACGAATCTGAAGAACGCTTCTGTTTTTTCTTTTTTTTTTCTTTTTCTTTTTACTGAAGAAATTCCGAAGAATCGATGGTTCATGAAATGGTGCACGAAACCTTGTGGCAACAGACATTGTCGAATACTCTTTTCTGTTCCACGCGAAAGATTGTGTACTGAGTGCATGATTTAGAAAGGCTAAATCTTTTTCCGAGGGAAAGAAGAGGGAATTACTGTCGGGCGACGGGAACGCGAGCACTGCTGTCTAAGGACGCTCTTAGCGAAGGATTGAGGCGTGTAACAAATACTTCTCTTAGTGGCAGGGTTTCGACATCCGCAATAAACATTTACGTAAATGTATAATCGTGAACACGTTACGACGTATCTACTATCGTTTGGGCCCGTTGTCGGTTTCCGTATGGAATATTCTATTAATTTGCACAAAGTGTTTCTTGGTCAATCGAAACGTGCGTCGCTCTGTGGGACGGACGACGATCGGTGAAGGGAACCGGAAACGACACGGGTTCAGGCATGTTCGAAGCTCAATGCGAAATTAAAGGTACACATTTTGGGTGTGTAACATGCGGAAATGGTTCGCTCGGTTCGTTTTGTGGTTATCGCGCACCCTTGTCGCTTGTTCCTTCTCGAACACCGCGCCAACATTTCCCTCCAAAAGCGTGCAGCTGTGAAGTTCGTTTGTAAAATATCCACCGAGTACGATCTGCCGGAGTTATCGAGTACATGTAACTGTTAATCGAACGGAGAGAAAGGAATCATCGACGAACGACACGTTATAGAACTTTCGAAGGACGTTTGTTTGCAATAAAAAATAAAACAATCCACCGCCTCTGTCCTACTTGGCGTATTCAATTTTCTGTATCGAATTTTCATCGACTCGTTCGTTTGAATCGACGAGATAAGAAAAAAGCCAAACAACAAAAGAGAAAAAGGAAAACAGTAATCCATGAAACGACCGAATGACCGTATCCGTGGCGTGCAACTGATCGTTACTCGTTTACCCGTCTCGTTCTTAGCGAAATTATCGCCGCTGACAACGTCGCCGCGCGTTTGCGAAAGTTCGTGGCGCGAATGAGAGAAGACAGAGAGAAAGCCAAAAACGGCGAACAGGCGACGATTTCGACGTCGATCGTTGCAACGGTGCTCGACGAGGGAGGGTTTCAAGGGGGAGCGTGTGCTCTCCTTGCCGAGTTCTATTCGATTTTTCGCGCGCTCGCCACATTACGGCGATCCTTCGATCCGATATATCCGCGCGAGCAACGACGTCGCTTTCAAGCGTTTGCCGCATGCGGAAAGTGATGCAGGCTCGATTGGACGAAGGGTGTCGCGCAACGACGATCGTGTAATTTAATCTTGTACATAGGGTACATTTTGTATATTGTTAAAAGTTTGTGTGATATAAATGGTTATGTATTTACTATTAAATGCGGCGACGGGGCTCCGCACGTGTTACACGGGCGATCTCACGTGCAATGGTTTTTCGACGGCCATCACCACTGGATCGCACATGCGAATATTGATTCGCTTCTACGTACGATCGAACGTTCGATTCGTTGGTTTTCGATGGTTGATAGAGTGTGAGATGGATCACTGTCTGTCAATCGTGTGTTGCCCGTTGAATGGAATATTGTATAAATCGATATGTAACTTTTAATCGACGGGCCTGTTATTAATTATATTATTTCTTTGTCTCTATTTCTTTCCTTTTTTTTTCTTCATTTCGTTCTTTATTGGGGCAATGGTTGATTGATTTATCGTGGTGGCCTCTCTGTAGAATATTCTACGTCTACGTTTCGAATTCGAAGTTTACGTAAGATTAATGGAGATATTATTTTGTTGTTTATCCAGGTAACGAATCACGAGATATATGTGCGGTTTTATTCTTCGCGTTACGGAATAGCTGAAGAAGGGATAGGGTTGTCGCGTGTAAAGTAAATCCAGTGGTGCTGGAATGTCACAGAGCATCGTCCTCGGTTGAGCGTACACGCGGTTGGATCAGCTCGCGATCTTTCGCGTTTAGTTAATTTTGTTATTTGATTTATCTCGATCTTCTTATCTGGGACCCCGGCGACATCACTGAATGATCTCGTGGCCCCTTGTAAAATACAAAAAATACACACGGACAGACACACATAAAAAAACACGTTTATTAATTAAATAAAAATCACAAGTTTTTAGAATATCGTGCGTTCCTGTTACTCAATTCCATTATGTGTAAATCGTATGTGCATACGTACTTTGTGGTGGTTTCTATTTATATAAAATTTGAAAATTGTTGAAAATTTTTGCGTGCAAATTTTCTGCTTTTTTAATTTTATCCTTCATAAGTATCTCAGTTCCTGTGAAAATAATATCTGAATCGTATAAGATGAATTGGGCAACGATAAAATAAATTCCAAAAGAATAATGAATGAATAATCATAATCAAGTTAAATTTCGAGTAGTTTGGGGCATGCTCTACCATGTGAACGTCTTCTAGAATGTGCACAATATTATTTTTACATGGATTCGGGCACTTTTCGGGGATGAGCGTAGAAAAGTTCCAACATCAAAAGAAAAGAACCACTCTAATGTGCATATATGTATGTACGATCACATGTGTCCCAATTTTTCCACAGTACACGCATGAATATTTCCTTGGCAGTGTCTGCGAGCAGCATAGACGAGAACGGATCGACTTCGAGGTAAGCGAACGCTACTGTCCAATTTAAGAAATTGAATCCCGCAAGATATCGTAGCCAGCGTGGCGAGATTAATGAGCAAACTTTTGAAACTTTTCATTCCTTCTTATTTGAAAACTTATTGGCGGCGTTTTCGGGGACAGCGCAGGAGTTTCACGTTGTCACGAAACGAAGAATTGACGAAACATGTCTTATACAGTATTTATAATCATATATCATAAATAGATTTAGTTCACAAAATAATAATTTCATAATTGAAAGTCTGCTTCGCGGCATCTACATTGCCGTGCGTGATATTCACGCGCACGTTATTATGGCAAAAATTTCGTCCTTCAGAATGAACAAACAACCCCTGCGTATACAAAATAAAAGAAGCTGCTAATGAATATCGAATTTCATAGACCCACTTCCACATTATATAGCGTTTAAAGAATTGCAACAAAACAAAATCATCCCCCTGCGTCTTTGTTATAAGGGTAAGAATCCATCGTAGCTGCATTTAAACGAAAGTATCATCCACTCAATGGATCATACTTCCATTCATTTCACGGGCGATTTCGGCGCTAATCAGACGTACTTTTAAACAGCAAGATTATGCGTGAGAACAAAAATACTGTATCCGCTTCCACGCTCAACCAAGTACCATTATTAACATTTGTATGGATCTATACAGGAGGAATGTAAGAATCAATAGAAATAATTTTATTTTTGGGCCAAACGTTTTGGGGGTTGAAAAATTTATGTTGTTCTTAGCATTGCGGTTGGGTAGTATTGATTTTTCTAGTTTGGGGTAGGATCGAGAGTCGAGATAGAATTGACAGTTGGTTGTTGCGACATCTGTGGAAGATCTTGAAGTTACGTTGGGCTTTTTATTGAAAATAGGGGTGCAAATTATTTTTGTACTTTATCTGCGACCTGATGAAGTTCAAGCAACAGTGCATGAGAAATTTTCGACAGGAAAAGTTAAATAGATGTGCAATCGTTAGCTCTAGTAACTGATAGCTTTCAGCTTTACCGACGAAGATATTACCAGACGATAGTCTTTTCCAGTCGTTCTGAACTTCATGCGGGTTGAAGAGAATGAACAAAGGGGTCGGATGAAAAAAAAAAAGGTAGGCATTTATAACTTTTTTTTTATATTTTTACAATCAATTCTATTAACCACTTTGATGATCTATGACTGTAAAAAATAAAAATAAAAATTCCATTAATTATGCAATATAAAACAGCCATCGATTGTAACACACGTTAAGTTATGGTAATTTATAATACTCACAATTTTATTCAATAAAATATCGCGGAACTATATTTGAAAGTTAAAATTAAATTAGTTATGAATTAGTAAAAAATTCTAATGCTCCCAGCAGAATTTTCCAATTTTGCCGGGCTTTGAATGCATGGAGCTAGTTTTTCGTGAATTTTTCGCGTACCGTCGATGAAAACAGAGAATTGGTAATCGAACGGGCGCAATCAATTTTTCATGTAATCAGATTTCATTGAAACTCTTTTAATAAAATACAACGGAATTGCGCATAGTTTAAACTGCCTGCACTGTGTGTATCGCTTCCTGGGCGCACGATAAACGAAACTATTGTGCGGCGGTAATGCAATTTAAATACACACAGTGCATAAACGCCGGGGCCTCTACGCCCGATCGAATTATTATACATGCAGGTTGGAGTAATTGGCAGCCATTGGTGCTCGAAAATTGAATTTCCCCCATGTAAATTGGCTATAAAGAAACGAATTAATTCTACCCTTGTTTGCAACGAAAACAAAACGTTCATTCAGCCGCACGAAAAATAAAAAAAGGTAAAGACAGCGACAAAACGAAATAGATACCTACGAGACCATGGAACGTAGTGCTAATTACCAAATTCTTAATAACCAGCTAATGTCTGGAATCAATTCCACGACTATCCGTGAATCAGAGATGAACAAGATCGCGAAGCTGAAATATACATATGTATATGTGTATGTAAAATGAAAATAGTTTAGCAGATTCATCGTGGACCAAAATAAAACATTAGTAATGGCGGAAAAGTGTAGATGGTTTAATGGACGGACAGACAATAGCAATACATTATTTTCGAAACGGAATCCCTTTGTGGACGCGCAAATGTTCCCGCGATCCACGCATTGTTCCAAGAGAAGATCGCAAAAAAGAACAACCACGAGGCTGGATGGGGTTACATCAGTTTGGCCAGAGAAGGCGGTAGGCCAAGAGAAGAAACGAAAACAATCGATATTGTCGGAACAGGAAAGCAAGGCAATCGGGCCCGTACTCTATTCACGGAGTTGGCCAATCAAAATGCCTACTACGTCGCCGGCAGGCCCGCTAATTAGACGCCACGTAAATCAGTCCTGAAACTCAACGTTAATTAACACGGGTTTCAGTTGGAGTTGCTTACCCACCTATTTATCGAGCGACACAAATGCAATATGGTCGAACACGTGCATGCCCGTTAAATGCGTCCTCCTCGGAGCCGAAGAATGCCAGATATGTAGGTACTTGCGCGCCAGGATGGTGTGCACCTATTATATCCATAAGTTTGTGCCACTTTAAATGAAAGATGCAGTATAAATAGACGGATCTTTGCCTGGCGTCCACGTGAGCATCAACGACACGCTGCGCTATGTATCACTGTTTAGAAACGTCTGATGCACTGTGTCGAACATTCATATTCTACTCGTCTTATTTTGTACAATTAGCTTTGGTCTATAAGGGCTGCAAGGGAGTGAGAAATTTTTATTAATTGACTGCCGTGAATGTATCACCGAATTCTGGGATCCGTGACGAATATTTGGAGAGAGCGCAGACACCGCTAATTGAAATTCAATATCCTTTCACCAAGAAAAATACCAATGTATTGTTATTGCGGAAAAGAATATTCTGTCAAAAATGCATAAATGAAAAATCGTTGTAAGAAAAAAGAATCATGATCTAATATTCTGCCGAGCGTTTTGCAGGAATAGCGGCAGGTAATGCGGTTTAAACGGTTTCACCTTAATTAGAACCATGCCGATCGACACATTAGCAATAGACGGCAAGGAAGATAGAAAGGACGATACCGTAGAACAGCTTCGATTTTTCGTACAATAAAGGGAACATTGAAGTTTATCGTTACAGTGTCGGAAGTAATTATCGTACGTTTCGACGAGAAACAGGAATGGCAATACCTTTGGAGACTCAGGACAATTCGATGGATCGCCAGTTTCTCGAACTTTAGCGGTAATTAACAATCGGCTGCGTATAACAAACTGAATTTAATTAATTGCATAACTGCACGGAGGTCCGTGTTTCTAATCGAACCGGGTACATATTGTTGCAGCCACCCTTCTACCCCTCACCAGCCACCGGCAATTAATTATAGCATTCCAGATTAGCCGGGGAATTAATTACGTCCAGAAGTTGGACGTTACGGGGGGATCGTTAGAAATCGTCCTTCGTTAGAGTTAAGCCAGCACTGGTTCCGCTCGTTATTGATGGCTTCTGCTTCCTCTCTGGTCTGATACTGACAGAGCCGAGTGCACGTTCGACTATTCTGCGCTCTTCTGGAACGAGGGGTAATTTGAATTTTAATAAAAACAAGCGTTATGGAATTTCACGGTGCTCTCTCTTTATTTTTCCACTATATTTCTTCACGTCATAGGTGCTTTCAAATTCAAGGCAATTACTTTCCGCCTTCCCCTTGGAATTAAAAGCTTCAACTTACGACGGAACGGATAGTATTGTTTTTAATTAATTTTAAGTTCGATAACGAGGCAAGTATCTCTCTGAAGTTCAATTTCCAAACTCTAGTACTAAACTTAGGGGGGTATTTTTGGAGTTTTTCTTTTTTAATTCAGAACACTGATTTGTATCCGCCTTTTTTTAGCACATATGATTACTAACATTTTAAGTACATTTTTTTTTTAAACTGAACCTTTATATTATGTGGGATACATTTAATATCTGCAACTCCGTTATTTTTACGAATTCTAGCATATCCTTGGACAGAGATGTTTTCGGAAATATGTACATTAAGAAAATGCAAAAACAAAATTCATTTTTTCAAATTTCAAGACATCGAATTGTTCACCGACTCGCGAATTAAAGAATGCCACAGTTGTGATTGTATGATCGGAATGATTGAGGACAACAGGTCTTCTGACCATGCAAACGTCTTCAAACGCGCAGCCTTACGTTCCAAGTTAAGGGAATAAAGGGAAATAAGCGAAATAAAAGGAATACACTAAACGCGTTATTTCTAATTATTTCATCGGAGTGGCTCTTATTAACGTACTTACATATGTATCGCTGGTTGCGTACAACTGTTACTCTGTGTGTGTAAATGCAAAGGCTGCGTGATTGCTTTCGATACACTAATAAATTATTGCCGCCTTTGGAGCGATTCTGTTTCCAAAACACAGTTGGTCGTGATGCATCGTATATTCGTCACTTCTTCAAAATCATGAAAAACGATTGGAAATCGCTGGTTTGATTGTCGGTCCTGTTAGTGTCACGTTTATGGCAGTCTGAAATTATACAGAATTAGTGTTAATACATTATTAATATATAATATAATAACTCTAATACATTGGAGAATCGACAATATACACATATACGACAATAGTCCACATTTATTTTCCAATCCAAGTTAGTGCTGTTTAATTACTGCGTTAAGAATTTCTGTTTCTTCAAATGACTTCAAACAAGTCTCATGATCATTCATGTGATTTCATAGAAAAATAAGCACGCACGAAGACAGATAAGCAAAATGTTCGACCTGTTTATTAAACTAAAGATATTAAACTAAACTAATCGGGCATAGTATAGCAAGGGCGAAAGTTGACCCCAATGCGACAATTATTACTTTGAGTCTATGATGACGTCGTTGGACACTGATTATATTTTATTCAAAATGCAATCGTGTAATAACTTGCTTCAAGCGAAAAGAGGCAAAATAGAAAAAAGAAGAATCGCAGTTTAGTGACAAGGGTGGAGCAAGGCGAAACTAGTGAAGAGATAGGTTGCTTCTAAATTAGTAAATTACCTGGCGACTAAACCTTGCTGATTCTGTTCAGAAAATAATTCATACAATAGGTAACAGCTTTTAAATAATTACAACATTTGCAACATTAAAGATTTAACATTTTGTGTTCCCCTTACAATGTCATATTATAGGATTTAATTATCTCGTTTGTGAACTACTAACAATTTATGGCCGCTTAATGTAAAAGATTATAAATCATCATACCTTCTGAAGGGTACATTAATTATTATTCACTAATAAAATTGTAGTTGTTATTTCTACGTTCCCATATATTAAAAAAAATTGTTCGTAGAATTTATATAGAATAGTACATTCATTTACAGAAGTAACATATAGGAGAGCTAAAACACTCGGTACACTCTGCTGCCTCACCATGGACGATCTGAACCCTTCTGACTATAGTCCCACTACTGGCAAACATGGAATAAACTGCTTACCATTAGTCATCATGGTATACAGACCTTCCTGACCATATTTCCCCTATTCCATAAAATGCTACCTGTCAAATGTCACGAAAGTCGCAACGAGACCTACTACTTAACACATTAAGTTTTCATATCTGGTATACGGATCCACTTATCCCCTAAGTGCATTTGAATTATTCCTGCCAATACAGAATACCATGTCGAAGTACTATGATTATAGTGCACCCGGCGATAGCGCTCTAGTAGTAATATGGGATATTGCAATGTAGAAATGTATGGAAGAATAATGGAATTGGAGAACTATATCCCGAAAGACAAATAGTGCAAGGATGAATATTCATGGACGCCGGTAACATACATGATTATGTAAGTGATCACTTTGTAAAGAATTGATCGTTTTGAAGATGTAGCAGTCCTCGTCACGTGCTTCGGCATGAATGGCTTTAGACTGATACTTTGGCGTCTCCATAGGCGGACTAGTGTCGCGATCGTTCTCTTTCGTTCGCACGCGGGCACCAAGATCAAACTTTTATCGAATACACAAAGAATGAAGGACTACGAAGACGAGTGATATGACACGTGGGAGTACTCCGATTTTTCTTATTTTCACGTGGAAATTGATACGATTAATATTATACAACAAGAAAGATCGGCGGCACACTTAATTTCCGCGCTGCCATGGACGACGCGGAATTAATTACTCCATATTTCGACATTGCGAAATATTATTCCAACATTATCGGCATATGGCCCTTTGACAAAGGCTGGAAGAAACGGGTGGTGCCAAGATTGTTTTACATCAGCTGTTCAATGTCATTGTTATCATTGGCACGTTTAATGGAAAACAGTAAAAATCATACATTAGTTGGTACGCGTTGAATCGGGGTGAAAGTTCTGTCGTATGATTGGTATGGCCAAAGTTAAAATTCTATTGGTCTTGTATAATTTTTGTGCATCATACTGTTGGGTCTGTGAAGAAACTACCTATTATTACTACTATAGTTATTGTAATAATTTTCGTTCTGATGATTTACAAAAGATCGTATTAAATATTTTGTACACAGTGTCTCTGGTCAATTATGTTTGTATTGTGTATACTATGTAAGTTCATTTTGTACTACCGCCACTTATACGTACATATTATGTTCCTAACCACCGAAACAGAACATTTACCCTCACATGATAGACATGTTATCATTTCATTTTTCGTGCCGATACTTAATCCGCGATGAGTATTCAACGCGAGTTATTACGTGATTACAGATATCGAGAATTGTGGTTTACTTCAGTTTCTCCATGGTGACCGAGCAAATTCCATACATATGTGTGGCGATGATTATGCTCATCAAGCACATCAATTGCTTTAAAAACGAATCCAAGGTAAGATAGTCTTATATATCGTCTGGTGATCATATCAGATTGTTCGAACATGTTCGTTCACAGTTTAGCAATATCCTGCGCAACATGAATAACGATTGGAAGGAGAAGAAAACGGCCGAGGAACTAGTCATTATGGAAACGTATGCTAAGAAAGGAGTGTTTTATGCGCTTCTTTACAGAGGTAAGAAAGAATGACACATTCCATATTATTTATCTGTGTAGCTTATATACTAACTAAAAAGAGCACGGTTTTATTTTACAAGTTTATTTTTTTCACGAGTGATATCAGTCGTTTTTATATGATATTCTAAATTTGATCACTGTTTACCAATAATTCTACAGTAAATGTATACTTTGGCGTGTCTGCATTCGCCACTGTGCCACTGATACCGCCCATCCTGGATCTAATTCAACCCTTGAATGAATCGCGACCACGAATGTTTTCGTACGATGGTTACTATATATTCGATCCGTATGATTATTATTATATCATCGCAGTGTACAATTTTTTACATATACTACTGGTCGGGGTTGTGCTTATCTCCACCGATAGTTTCATAATACATATTGTGCAGCACGCTTGTGCATTACTGCTTCTTGCAGGGTCAGTCGTTAATTATGATGGCTGTGAATGTCGTTACCTTTTCCTTTAAGAATTTTAATTATTATTGGTAAATTGCAGTCATCGTTTCAAGCACGCAGTGGATACCATTGAATATTCGAATAAAAGTGAGCAATACGCGCTAAGGGGTAGAAATTATAGAAAACTTCGCCTTGCCTTTCAAAGCCATAACAGAGCCATGCAGTTAGTTGTGTTGCAAATATAATCTGATAAAATAAAATGCTTTTGCTGATAACTCTTTTGAACCAACAGGCACTTGGCGGATGTCGAATCTGTGTACACAAGGAATCTGGTTCTTCAGTTGTTTGTCATGATCATGTCGTTTAGTATCACATTATTTGAGGTACTATATTGAATAGTGTCGTAGTTTGATTTAATTGTTTTGCTTGTAAGACTTAACTTGAGTATTTAAGAATAGATAGCCATGAAGGATATAGGTGTCAACATGTTTAGGTTGTACGCATTTCTAGTCTCTCAAACTATTCACATGTTATTCCTCACGATACAAGGACAATTCGTGCTCGATTTGCACGATGTCGTTTATAACATGATGTAAGTGAGAAACGTTTAATTATCATGGCAATCTTGTAATTTTACTGTCCCCGTATTCCAGATACGAGGCTTTATGGTACACTGAGAGCTCCAAGCTTCAGGTGTTCTACGTTATGGCTCTGAGGAGAAGCCTAACACCCCATGTACTTACGGCTGGTGGATTAATGCGACTGGATTTGAATTCTTTCGCGGAGGTCGGTCATTCGATGAAAAATATATGACTCTGTTCACATTAAAAAGATTTTAGAAGTACGTTTCAGGATGAACATGTCTTTTCTAGCTGATCAAACTATGCGTTTCTTATTACACTGTACTAAGGTCCAGTTAAACTAAATATCTTGAGGATTTATGAGTACATTTAAGAATTGGAAGGTGTGGAAGTTGTAGTTAACTTGGATGTAAATGTGTGACTCTTTTATTCATTGGATTTGAAAATAAGCTCAATGGTAAATGAATAATGTACGGTAGTTATGTTGTATTAGATACTAGCAAAGAACGTAATGAGATAAAAATGAAGAGTTCTGATTAATTTCGTTTAGAATTGTTTCGCATTAATTTTTTCTACAAGAATGGCCGCCATATTGCTGTGTTGGGCGTCATTTTATCATTGCATATCCATTACCTTTTTATATTCTCATCTTACCAATAGTACTAATTGTGTAACCACTCATTTGAGCATTAATTATTCATTTTTTATGTATATGGGACTTCTATTCACATAAATGTTGCATGATCATATTGTTGAGTATTCTCGCCGAATTTATCGTGGCACTTAAGAGTATAAATAATTGCTTGATACAACACGTGTAAGAAACAATTTAATTATAATAGATCGACTCTAGCCGTGAACAAAATTTGTATAATCTCTGTGAATAAGAATTCACATTTCAATTACAGAAATAAGAGTTTAGATTTTATTAAAAAATATATTTTGCAAGTTCGGAACTCAACAATGTAGCCAATAAAACTATGCTATCATACCGATTCATATACGTACATGTACATTCTGGTAGTTTTCTACACCCCCAATTTATCTAAAAATTCATATCTCTGGCCTTTTTGGCAAACTGGCCTTATTGGCTCGAATGGAATGCAACATCTTTCTATACACTTTTTAATGGCTGATCGTATACGCATAGAGATACAATTTCCTACACATTCTATGTCACATTTGGAAGCATAAAACAGATTCACATTTCAAATACGTTAGCCGTGCTATCCTTTCAAACTATGATTCACTTGATTTGCATAATTCGTTAACAGGAAAAATACACGAAAATTAGTTTATGTAATTGGTATAAGTTGGGGTTGTAATCTCACTATACACCTCACTATAATATTAGAGCCGCCATACACATATATGTATGTGCATTTTCTCCAATGTCTCGGTCCCTTGAGGTCTAGCAAGGAACTAAGCGGGTGAAAATAAATTAATGCAGGATCCCTTGACAAGGCTGAAATACAAGCCTGCTGCAACCTTTGCACAAGACGAAGATACCTACCATTAATGTTCCTACTGTGCGTAGAAAGACGAGAACGGTTTATCGTCACAATGTTTATTTCGTGAACGCGTGGCTACGACTGATTGTCGATCACATTTTGCACGAACTATGCCGCGGCGAAGGTGCCCCACGCAATGTCCTGGCGCATCACACAGCGCACCCCCACTACGCAGTCAGGAAGACAGTGGAGGCACCTTCTCAACCCCACCGCGAATGACGGCTCTATACATAGAACGTCAATGACAAATATCATTCCAAGAAATTCATATTTAAGGTAGGGAAAGAACATGTAGCAGTTGTTGCAATGAAAATTACCTCAAAGATGAAATTGGTCTGCTGTAAATGCGTGGGTGAATATTCAAAAGGGCTAGAATTGTGGGAACCCTTGGACAAGTACAGGCAGACATTAATGGAACAATACAGGCTCATAAATTATTCCTAACGCATTAAGGGGAAACTTTCTCCGCGGCCAGGTGACCCTATAATACAATGTAGACATTTAAGTGGTAGGAGAACAGTAAGTACTTTACTAGGTACCGCACGGCATATACTTCCACCGTTCCTCACCACTCGGTCGAGCTGTGCCACGCGTTACGTACATTTACCTCGAACTTCATTCTATATGGCTGTATTGCAATAAATTGCAAAGGTAAGGGTCCCGTGGTATTATCAGTGTTCTGGCGACCATCGCTCATATCTGAGGTGCGTTCTCTTCGTTGTAGAAATATTATCATGTTGCTCAAAGATTTTGAAACCACATTTGTTATCGTGTTCCTATGCTCGTCCTCCGATTGAACTTGTTGCTAGATTATTTTATTTATTGCAACGTTATTTCCATTGTAATTTGAAAGTTATCAGTATTTTTTTTCTAGAATAAGTGTATGTTTCGCCTTGCCTGGTTTTGCTGATATTAAACTGCAATCTATTGTGTGTGATAGAATAACATTTAAACGAAATTTGACTTGAAAGTCTTAAGTTAAGTTTCCAAATATACCGCAGGTTTCAACGACCGCACGTAACATTCAGTTCATTGGCACACTAAACTATGTGGAACAGATGACCGGTGGCAAATTAGTGAGCTTCAGACTGTATTTGAACATATCTTAATATATTCTTTATATAACAGAATATATCTGTACTGAATCTCTTTACACGGGTAGGAGTGATTGATTTGTATTGTTTGTTGTAGGTGCGCATTATTTTTCAAACATCTTTCCAAACGTCGCGAAAAATACAAAAAGATTACAAAACCTTAATATGTATTTTATTATTTGAAATAAATTTTCAGCAAGTTTTTTGTAGATTCATACACTGCCCTCATATTAGAAAATAATTACGGAAGCAATATGTGGTATTCACCAAATTAATTTCCTACTTTCTTTAAGCCGAGATGCATATGTAATCCAACAGGCACCTAGTTACATTCAACCTTATTATGGACGTAGAACTGCTGGAAACGCGATATTTGAAGGTCATCAAAAAATGTGCCAGGCTTGCGGGAGTTTGGCCTGGACAGTGCAAGGCATCGAAATATACTATGATTATCATAACGTACGTCGTCATGATGACATCTGTTGGCACCCAGGTACAAATTACGTATTTACACGAATGTTCACTTCGTAATTAAAACACAATACAGAGTTCGCGGTATTTTGGATATTTCAGTAAAATAAAATTAAAGAGGAAACAAGACGATCGAGATATTACTTACAGGTAGCACGAATAGTGTGTTTCTTCAGTCTAGACATATTGCTAGAACAGGTGGCTTTCGTGGGCGCTGGGCTTGGGGTAATATTAAAACAGTGGAACTATGTATTTAATGCCGAGGAGGTGAAGATTTCCTGTTTCATTTTGGTTTACCACATACATATTTCTATCGGCCTGTTCCATGAGATTTAATTAATTTTAGTACAATGCACTGATTACCGGCATCAGAAAAGATTGGCTAATCAAGAGACCAAAAGAAGAGATTGATATTATCATGGCCTATGCTGAAAGGGCTTATATTCTTATTTTAATCTACTTAGGTAAACTAAAATAATTTCTGCAGTTTCCCTATGTGATCTACGATTTATTTCAAACCACGTGATTTCATGCAATTTGATTTTGCAGCGACCGCATTTTCTTGTTTAGCTTTGTTCCTCCAAATGCCACTGACACCTCGAATTTTGGATATTGTCTGGCCGAAAAATACATCGAGGGATCTCGGTTACGTTTATCCAGCTTACTACGCTGTCGATGAACATAAATATCACCCGTACATTATTCTACACATGACAGTTGTACTCTTAGCGGTAACCTACGTGTACGTTGCCTGTGATACGAGCTTCATGTACAGTGTACAACATGCGTGCGGACTGTTGGCAGTCACCGGGTACAAAATTTCGATGAGTACTTTGGCTATACTAATCACTAGCAATATCTAAATTTATTGCGAATCAAAATTCTTTGCCAGATATCGTTTCAAAACAGCGATCGGTGAACTATTGAATGCGAAGGATAAGGCCAGCCACGATGAAATGTATAGAAAAGTGTGTCATTCTATTCGAGGACATCAACGTGCGCTAGGGTCGGTACTACGATTTATATGAACTCTTTGATATTTGATTTTTTTATGCTCATTATCACACTCATAAATAATTTTGGTTAGGCACGTTTTCTTGGATTCCATTTTATTAAGAGAAACTTCGCATATTTTCGATTCGGAAGAACAACGTTGTAAGGCGCATTTTTCAATGTATAATCTTATATTTGACTATTAACAATATTAATGTTTATTAAAATAGATTAAGAAAGTTCATCGCACATAATGTTTTAAATTGCACTTACTATGAACTTGAATTTTTCCTAATAACACTCTGCTAATAAATAACAAGCTGTAAGGCTTTCGTGTCAATAATTAGTCTCTAAAAATTGTAACACGTAATCAGTCTTAAGTTTTCTATAGACATTAGGTATGCATATGTTAAGAAATCGAGAATTTATCAGATTAACATGGTTCTCTTAGCTAGGTTGAAAATAAGTAATACATAAAAATTCTTAGCGCTTTACATTGGACATTCATCGATGATCCTAATTAGATTATTACCATGCAGATATGTGAAATGCATCCAATCTGCCCATAACACGTATCTTTTCTTCTTTGCGGGAATGGTAATGATGTGCTTCAGCGCCACATTGGTAAAGGTACAATTACTTATATTGCACAAAATACATTTTCGCAAGTAGCAAAACTACAATGGAGAATATCATTATTCCGAAACAGATATCAAACATGAGTGTATGCATAGAACTCGCCAAAGATTATACTTTCCTATTGGTTCAGCTGGTGCATATGTTGTACTTGTTAATTCAGGGGCAGTTTCTAGTGAACTCCACAGACCATCTCGTTTTAACAATGTAAGAAGAACAAACAATTGGAGAAAAAATTTAATTTTGTGCAAATGCAAAACAATATTATCTGCATATTATCTAAACGCGAGAAAATGAAACATATGGCATGCACATGGTTGATTTTCAGATCGGATATGCTGTGGTATAATAGTAACAAGAAAACGCAACTCTTGGTTCTTCTAGCATTAAGAAGTAGCATCACTCCTCCAGTTTTATCTGGCGGCGGACTCGTTGGATTTAATGTACAAACTTTCGCGGAGGTAACGTTTCCACTGTTTATTGTTAACCGAATGTTTCCACTGTCATTTAGTTAACGAAAGCTTGTTTGTTTTAGATTGTAAAGGCGTCTGTTTCATATTTTACAGTGTTGAAATCCACATAAATGACAATATATCCGTTGTGGGCGGAACGAATACGAATTAATTTATTAGTTGCGTTTGTATTGCAACCTGGATGACTGTCAAAAATTCAGAGAACATATTAATATTTGTTTTCGATAAAAAAATATAGAAATCCAAGTAATTGAAAATCGCGAATTTCTTATGCTTCTTTTTATTTTTAATTAATTTTAATTAATTTCCATTTAATTTACATATTTCATTTATGCTTTGAAATTTAGCGAATTATCAATTCTTTTATTAAATGTCACCAAAACACCTTCTCTCCTGTTTAGCGTCCCATTTACAGCGCAAACACTCTATTACAATTGCGATTGCCACCGAGTCTAGCCCAAGGTATAACTAGAAAGAACTTCGAACGATGTGTACTACACGACTGTCTGCTGTTAACTGATATCCGCGCAGCTTTGAACACATGCGCATGACGTTTACAGAGAGGGGAAACATTGTTTCTAAATGTCGATGTACGTTTCATAGAAATTGAAGAAGGACTGTAATTTCTGAGGTGAATTAAGCGTCTAGACAGTAGGGAACATACATAGAACGCTTACCACGAATGACATTTCATGCAACACGCGTTTAACATCATAAAGATCCCTGGGCATTCCATGGGGTATGCAACAATTGCAGCTATTACAATGAAAAGGTACCGCAACCATGCTACTGACGTCTAAAACGGTGCATGAATATTTGATGAATAGCTAGCATTGCGGAGACTCTTCCGAAAAGGGTGAACTACATACGGAGGAGGCCGGCTAATAAATAATTGAAATATACCTCAACGATGATATTGCCGTTTAATAGCGTTTCAAATAGCCAGCATTGTCGGAACCTTTCGGAAAGGTAAGCTACATAAGAAGAAGAACGCTGGCCAATAAATAATTCCTAGCGCTATTAGGTAGATAATTTGCTGTGTCGTAACAGCTGCTTACTTTTATTCATCATAGCCTTGTAAGGGGTGGTGGAAACAGAGCCAATCTTTAGGCATGAGGTGTATGCACTAAGCTTATTACCTTATGGCCCTCCTAGAGCAAACATCAGAGCTCCGTTCCGCGCATCGTTAGCAACTTAGAGGTAGTCTTCACTGATATATAAGGTGCGTGTACTGTATTGTAAAATGTTACCGTAGAAGTGAGACGACAAACATGTTTTTAAATTTTCTACCATACCGACTTAGGTTTGGGTTAGAATTAGTCGTAGTAATAATTGTTTCTTGAGGAACTTTAGCAAACCGTCACCTCGATGTTGCTTTTAAATAAATAATTTCCTACGTTGCTTAATCCTGTCGCACATTTAATCCAAAAGATACGAAGTCGCATTTAATCGAAATATGGACATAGAGCTGTTGGAAACGCGATATTTAAAAGTCATCAAAAAATGTGCCAAGCTTGCGGGATTTTGGCCTGGGCAGTGCAATGCATCGAAATATACTATGATTATCATAACGTACGTCGTTATGATGACATCTGTTGGCACCCAGGTATAAATTACGTATTTATACGAATGTTCAGTTCGTAATTAAAACGAAATACTGAGTACGCGGTAATTTGGGTATTTCAGTAAAATAAAATAATTAGGAGGAAAGAAGACGATCGAGATATTACTTACAGGTAGCAAGAATAGTGTGTTTCTTCAGTCTAGACATATTGCTAGAACAGGTGGCTTTCGTGGGCGCTGGGCTTGGGGTAATAATAAAACAGTGGAACTATCTTCTTAATGCCGAAGAGGTGAAGATTTCCTGTTTCAACTTTCATTTGTCACATATTTCCATCCCTCTGTTCCACGAGTTTTGTATAATTCTAGTACAATGCACTGATTACCGGCATCAGAAAAGATTGGCTCCTCGAGAGACCAAAAGAAGAGATTGATATTATCATGATGTATGCTGAAAGAGCTTATGTCCTCATTTTAATCTACTTAGGTAAAATATAATCATTTCTGCCGTTTCCCTATGCCCTCTATTATTGAATCCAAGTTCCATGTTACTGCGTGCTATTTAATTTTCCAGCAACCGCATTTTCTTGTTTGGCTTTGTTCCTCCAAATGCCACTGACACCACGAATTTTGGATATTGTCTGGCCGAAAAATCAATCGAGGGATCTGGGTTACGTTTATCCAGCTTACTACGCTGTCGATGAACATAAATACCACCCGTACATTATTCTACACATGACAGTTGTACTCTTAACGGTAGCCTACGTGTACATTGCCTGCGATACGAGCTTCATGTACACTGTACAACATGCGTGCGGACTGTTGGCAGTAACCGGGTAAAAGTTTAGGCGAATAATTTCACTACACTAATCACTAAGTAATTTTGCATTTAGTACGAATGGAAATTCTTTGCCAGATATCGTTTCAAAACAGCGATCGGTGAACTATTGGATGCGAATGACAAGGCCAGCCAGGATGAATGTTATAGAAAGGTGTGCCATTCTATTCGAGGGCATCAACGTGCTCTAGGGTTGGTACTGCGATTTATATGAACTCTTTATATTTAATTTTGGGGTGTTCGTTATCACATTCATAAAATGTTTTGGTTAGATACGTTTTCTTGGATTTCAATTTATTGAAAGAAACTTCGCATTATTTCGATTCGGAAAAACAATTGTAAGGCGCACTTTTCATACAATGTACAATCTTATCTTTGACTACAAACAATTTTAATGTGTATTAAAATAGATTTAGGTCATTGCACATAATTCTTGAAATTGCACTTGCTATGAACTTGCATTTTTTCAAACGACTCTCTGCTAATAAATAACAAGCAGTAGGGGCTTTTCTGTCATTAATTAGTCTGTAAGAATTGTAACACTTAATCATCCTTAATTTTTCTCTAGACATCAGATATGCATATGGTAAGTAAGTTCTAGGTAGATTCTGTTAGCTAGGTTGAAAATAAGCATTACCTAGAAATTCTTAGCGCTTTACAGTGGACTTTCATGGATGATCCTAATTAGATTATTACCTAGCAGATATGTGAAATGCATTCAAGCTGCTCATAACACCTGTCTTTTCTTCTTTGTGGGAATGGTAATGGTGTGCTTCAGCGCAACGTTAGTAAAGGTATAACGCCTTAAATTGCACAAAATATATTTTCACAAAAGGGAAAATTACAATGGCGAATATCATTATTCTGAAACAGATATCACACATGAGTGTATGCATAGAACTCGCAAAAGATTATACATTCGTGGTGGTGCAGCTAGTGCATATGTTGTACCTGTTAATTCAGGGGCAATTTTTAGTGAACTCCACCGACCAGATCGTTACAACAATGTAAGAAAAATATACAATAGAGAAAAACATTTTTATATTAAACAAATTCGAAAAAAATATTTTCAATATTATCTGCATTTTAATTAAGAGCGAAAGAATAAAAAATGTCGGGTGCATGTGGTTGATTTTCAGATCCGATATGCTGTGGTATAATGGTAACAGAAGAACGCAGATCTTAGTTGTTTTAGCATTAAGGAGTAGCATCACTCCTCCAGTTTTATCCGCCGGCGGACTCGTTGCACTGAATGTACAAACTTTCGCGGAGGTAACGTGCTCGCAGATTATTGTTAGCCGAATGGTTCCACTGTCATTTATTTAACGAAAGCTTGTTTCTTTTAGATTGTAAAGGCGTCTGTTTCATACTTTACAGTATTGAAATCTACATAAACGAAACTATATCCGTTGTCGGCGGAACTCATACGAATTATTTTATTAGTGATGTTAGCATTGCTACCTGGATGATTGTCGAAAATTTGGAGAAGATATTAATACTTGTTTAGATAAAAAATATAGAAATCCGTGTAATTGAAAATAGCAATTGTGTTATTTCATTTCACTCCGAAACCTCGGTTTTTCTAGCAGTCCTATATTTATTGTTTTTCACAGCATTAAGTATCAACAGAACCAGCTAACGTACCCAACATTACATTTTCTTTTACATTCGGTTGGAAATTTAATGCAATTGGTTAGTTAAATTTAATTTATTCTTTTATATCAATGACGTCTGGAAGATGTTCTGATAGAAATATGGGTTCTCTTTCACTAAAAATACTGGTAATACGTGTAATGTATGCCATAGTTACTACATGAGTATAAACTATGTATTTTATGTTTGGCGCTTCTATTGGAGTAAGTTCTGATTAATATTTTTATTCCTATAATTAAAATGTGAATTGTTATTCAGAAATATACAAATTGTGTTCGCGTCCAGAGTCGAAAAATTGTAATTAAATTGTTTCTTCCAAGTGATCTATCATGTAATTCTTGAAGCGTTTAAAACACATTGATCGGAACGCCTTTCAAACAATTGTTCATTTAAGTTACATATTACATTCATGTTTTTATGACTTTAGCGAATTATCAATTCTTTCATTAGATGTCACTGAAACACTATCTCTCCTGTTTAACATCCCATTTACAGCACAAACACTATATTACAATTGCGATTTTCACCGAGTCTAACCCAAGGTATAACTAAAAAGAACTTCAATCGATGTGTACTGCACGACTGTCTGCTGTTAACTGATATCCGCGCAGCTTTCAACACATGCGCATGACATTTACAGAGAAGGGAGACATATTTTCTAAATGTCGATGTACGTTTCATGGAAATTAAAGAAGGACTGCAATTTCTGAGGTGAATTAAGCGTCTAGACAGTAGGGGACATACATAGAACGCTTACCACGAATGACATTTCATGCAACACGCGTTTAACATCATAAAGATCCCTGGGCATTTCATGGGGTATGAAACATGGGGTATGTAACCATGCGACTGACGTCAAAAACGGTGCATGAATAGTGGATAAATAGCTAGTATTGCGGAAACTCTTCCGAAAGGGGCAAACTACATACGGTGGAGGCCGGCTAATAAATAATTGAAATATACCTCAACGACGATATTGCCGTTTAATAGCGTTTCAAATAGCCAGTATTGTCGGAACCTTTCGGAAGGGTAAGCTACATAAGAAGAAGAACGCTGGCCAATAAATAATTCCAAGCGCTATTAGCTAGTTAATTTGCTGCGTCGTAACAGCTGCTTACTTTTATACATCATAGCCTGGTAAGGGGTGGTGGAAACAGAGCCAATCTTTAGCCACGAGGTGTATGCACTAAGCTTATTACCTTATGGCCCTCCTAGAGCAAACATCAGAGCTCTGTTCAGCGCATCGTTAGCAACGTGCAAGTGGCATTCACTGATCTATAAGGTGCGTGTACTTGATGAATTTTTTTCCATCGACATTTGAGTCGGATTTTTCAAGATAGTCGATATTTGCTTTTACAATAAATATTTATTTCTTCTTTCTCTTTATGCATCATTAATGTTACAATTGTTCTCTTAATTAATTTCAATTTAGGGGCATTATGTACTTGTTTGCATTGTGTTAGATTTTAAAAATTTATTTTACGCTAATGTTGCCGTTTATGTTTATATTTGTAAAAGCATGAGCGCGAGGGCGACCAGACATTGGGGCTACCTGAGCTTATGGCGTGTATACACCTTGCCTTACAAGCAAAGGCTAGCCCTAACATTTGGCACACACGTGTGTGGCGGGTCCAGGTAGCGCCCTGGCGAACGGTACGCTTCCTCGCAGATGTAATACAGATGAGGCCCCCAGTAAAGTGTTTGATTTGCGTTGGGTGCGCTCAAAAACTGTTGTGTGTCTTCTTTCTTTCTCCGAATTTCTCAATAATTCAAGAGGCATAGACTTAAAAATGCAAATTGATACATTCAGCTCTGGTCACCTCTATCCATCGAATTAATTTCCTAGGGTCGTTAATCCTGTCGCATATTTAATCCAACAAACGCGAAGGCACATTGCCCCTAATTATGGACTTAGACCTGTTGGAAACGAGATATTTAAAGGTCATCGCGAAATGTGCGACGACACTCGGAATTTGGCCTGGGCAGAGCTTAAAAACGAAAGCTGTTTTGAGTTTAATAACATACACAATGGCCGTAATTGCTATAATCACGCAGGTATAAATTATATATTTATATAGGTATATATTATGGTATATTATACAGGTTCAAATGTGATACTTGTACGATCGTTCATTTTGTACTTAACACATTCAATACGAAAATGAAAAACGTACTCTTCATCGGGATCTCCTATTTTCTTTCGTGGAACGTGCATCTCTGCGTCATGCGTCCCCTTCCCAGCAGTACGGCTCTGAAAAAAGAATTTTCCCGATATCCTGCCTCTCCTGTACATGCACGTTCCGTACAAGTATTGCTATTAACTATTATAGGAATAGGGGCCCCATTGATTTTTTCTGTTGCATTGAATGTGTTAAATAGACAATAATGAGTTTGTACTACGTTGACTGCCGCAGCTAAATTAAATAAAAAAATATTAAAGGCAATCGGGGTATTAATTATAGATAGCACGTATCGTGTGTTTCTTCAGTACGGACGTTTTCCTAGAGCAGATGCCTTTCCTTACCGCCACAATTGGTGCAGTGTTGAAACATGGGAATTACAATATCAACGCGCTGCAGGTGAAGATTTGCCGTTTCACTTATTAGTTTTTATCCATTGCTGTCATTATAATGTATGACTTTCATACCATTTTAGTACAAAAATCTTATTGCCGGTATTAGAAGCGATTGGCAAACTATTGGAGTCAAGGAAGAAGTGGACATTATGATGACGTATGCTGAGAGGGCTTACTTTTTTATTTTAATCTACGTAGGTAAGATAAAATCATTTCCGTACCTGTACCATTTGTTTACCTATGAGCTCCACGATTTATTTCAAGTTCCACGTTACTTCATGCTATTTACTTTTGCAGCGACCGCATTTTCTTATTTAGCATTGTGCGCTCTATGATTGAATCCAAGTTCCATGTTACTTCATGCTATATAATTTTACAGCAACCGGAATTTTCGGTTTCATTTTTTTCTTCCAAATGCCCCTGACCCCACGAATTTTGGATATTGTCTGGCCGAAAAATACATCGAGGGATCTGGCTTACGTTTATCCAGCTTACTACGGTGTCGATGAACATAAATATCAGCCGTACATTATTCTACACATGACAGTGGGAATCTTAATATTAATCTACGTGTACATTGCCTGTGATACGAGCTTCATGTACACTGTACAGCATGCGTGCGGATTGTTGGCAGTAACCGGGTAAAAATTTTAGTCGTACAATTTCACGTCACTAATCACCAGCAGAATTTGAAATTGCGACGCATAGAAATTCTTTGGCAGATATCGTTTCAAAACAGCAATCGGTGAACTATTGGATGCAAAGGATAGGGCCAGCCACGATTAAATTTATAGAAAGGTGTGCCATTCTATTCGTGGACATCAACGTGCTCTAGGGTCGGTACAGCGATTTATATGAACTGTTTGCTATTTAATTTTAGTGTGTTCATTATCACATTCAAGATATGTTTTCTTTGATTTAATTTCATTAAAAGAAGCTTCGCATAGTTTCGATTCGGTAGAACAATGTTGTAAGACGCATGTCGTATACTCTGCATAATATTGTGTTTAATGACTAACAATCTTATTGTCTATTGAAATAGGATAGAGAAGCTCGTTGCATGTAATTTTTTAAATTGCTGTTGCTATGAACTTGTATTTTTCCAAACGGCTCACTGCTAATAAATAACAACAAATAAGGGGATTCTCTCATTACTTAGTTTGAAAAAATTGTAACACGTAATCAGCCTTAGTTTTTCTTCAGACATCATACATGCACATTCTGTGTAATGGAAAAGTTATCAGATTCACAAGATTTTCTTAGCCATATTTAATATAAATAGTATTAAAAAATTCTAGTCGCTTTTTATTGTATATTCATCGGTGGTCCGAATCAAATTATTCCCTAGCAGTTATCTTAGATGCATCCAATCTACCCACAACACCTATCTATGCATTATGGTGGGATTAGTAATGATATGCTTCAGCGCAACATTGGTAAAGGTATAAGATCTTACATTGCATAAAAATTCATTTTTGCAACGGGCAAAATTACAATCGAGAATATTATTATTCCGAAACAGATATCAAACATGAGTGTATGCATAGAACTCGCCAAAGATTATACTTTCCTATTGGTTCAGCTGGTGCATATGTTATATCTGTCAATTCAGGGGCAGTTTGTAGAGAACTCCACCGACGAGATCGTTACATCGATGTAAGGAGAATGAAAAATTGGAAAATAAATATTAGTGATGGAAATACATAAACAATAGATTCCATGATATCTGTAGGCACATTAATTGAACGGAAACAATAACAAATGTAGCTGGAAAATTGTTGATTTTCAGATCGGAGATGCTGTGGTATAACGGTAACAGAAGAACGCAACTCTTAATTGTTTTAGCATTGAGATGCAGCATCACACCTCCAGTTTTATCTGCCGGCGGACTCATTACATTGAATATTCAAAGTTTTGCGGAGGTAAGACGTTTACTGATTATCGTTTATTGAATGCTTCCAAAATGCTTTATGTAACGAGACCTAACTTTTTTAGATTTTAAAGGCGTCTGTTTCATACTTTACGGTATTGAAATCCACATGAATAATAATCTGTCCCTTAGAGAGAGGCATTATGCGGTTAGATTTATTAGGTACTCGAGTCGGGACTGCACGATACATGACTGTGATTTCATTCAGGCAATAGCTGTTCTTGTAGAAAAGACTTATACTATTATATATATATATATATATATATATATATATATATATATTCGCGGACAACATTCTCTACGTTCGGTACTGCCGACAAGTAATTAGCCTTAATTCTTCTATAGCGATAATATTCAACAACATGGAATTAATACGTTCGCAGGGGGCATATATATATATATTGTAAACCGAGATGCAAAATGCTATTACGAATTTATATTTTCTCCAATCCCCTGCGAACGTATTAATTCCATGTTGTTGAATATTATCGCTATAGAAGAATTAAGGCTAATTACCTGTCGGCAGTACCGAACGTAGAGAATGTTGTCCGCGAATAGAATGGTACATCTTTCTATCCATTTTTTAATGGCTGATCGTATACGTATAGAGATACCATTTTTCACGTTCTATGTCACCATTGGAAGTATAACCCACATTCTCATTTTAAATGCATTGGCCGTTCCATCTTTTCAAACTGTTCTTCACTTAATTTCCATAATTCTTTAATAATAAAAATACACGAAAAGTAGTTGCCTAATCATGAAGAACCGGTTATATAATTGGTATAAGTTCAATACAACGTTGCAAAGGATGAGAAACATTATAATATAATTATAAGTATACGCATCACTCGGTCAGTCGAGGTCTAGCTAGGACCTAAGCAGGCGAAAAGAAATTACACGAGAATTAGGAGGATTCCTAAATAAGGCTGAACGACAAACCTACTGCAATCTTTGCACAAGCCGAAGAAACTTACCATTAATGTTCGAACTGTGGGTGGAAAGGCGACAACGGTTTTTCGTCACAATGTTTACTTCGCGAACGCCTAGCTACGACTGACTGTCAATCGCATTTTGCACGAACTATGCCGCGGCAAAGGTGCCCCACTCAAAGTCCTGGCGCATCGCAGGGCGCACCCCCACTACACAATCAGGTAGACAATGTAGGCACTTTGTCTACCCCACCCCCAATGGCGACTCTGTACATGGTACGCCTAAGACAAATGTCCATTAAAGAAATTCATATTTAACGTAGGGAAAGTATAATACTTGTCGCAGCTGTTGGAATGAAATTTATCTCAAAGACGATGTTGGTCTGTTCTAATGCGTGGGTGCATATTTAAAAGGGCTGGAATTCTGGAAACCGCTGGACAAGTGCAGGCTGACATTAATGGAACAATACAGATTCATCAATTATTGCTAACGCATTAAGGGTGCATTTTCTCCGCGGCCAGGTGACCAGTATAATGTACTGTAGAGATTTAAATGGTGGGAGAGCGGCGACTACTTTACTAGATACCGCAAGGCATATTCATTTCCACTGCTCCTCGTCACTCTGTCAAGCTGTGCCCCACGCTACGGACATTTACATCGTACTAGTTTCTATATGGCTGTATCACCATAATTTGTAGAAGGAAGTGCTGCGTGTTATTGTCAGCGTTCTGGTGATCATCGCTGATACCTGAGGTGCGTTCTCTTCGTGGTAGAAATATTATCATCATGGTGTTAGAAGCTTTTATTATATTTCGAACATCTTTCCATTCGGCGCGAGAAATAAAAAGAGATTACAAACCATTACACATATTTTTATTATTAGAAATAAACTTTCAGCAAATTTGTTGTATATTTCATACAATTAATTTCCTACTTTCCGCAAGCCGAGTCCCATATGTAATCCAACAGGTAATAAGTTACGGACAATCTCATTATGGACGTAGAACTGTTGAACGCGCGATACTTGAAGGTCATCAAAAAATGTGCCAAGCTTGCCGGAGTTTGGCCTGGACAGTGCAAGGCATCGAAATATACTATGATGATCATAGCATACATCGTTACGATGACATCTCTTGTCACACAGGTATAAATTATGTATTTATACGAATGGTCACTTCATAACTAAAATACAATACTGAGTTCGCCGTACTTTGAATATTTCAGTAAAAGAAAAAAAAATGAATGAAGACGATCGAGATATTACTTACAGGTGGCACGAATAGTGTGTTTCTTGAGTGTAGACACATTGCTAGAACAGACGGCTTTCATTGGCGCTGTGTTGGGGATACTAACAAAACAATGTAACTATGTTCTTTATGCCGAGGAGGTAAACATTACCAGTTTCATTTTGATTTATCACCTATTTCCATCCCTCTGTTCGATGAGTTTCATATAATTCTAGTACAACGCACTGATTACTGGCATCAGAAAAGATTGGCAAACCGAGAGACCCAAAGAAGAGATTGATATTATCACGTTGTACGCTGAAAGGGCTTACCTTCTTATTTTAATCTACTTAGGTAAACTAAAATTATTTTTGCAGTTTCCCTATGTGATCTACGATCTATTTCAATCGACGTTATTCCGGGCAATTTAATTTTGCAGGGACCGCATTTTCTTGTTTGGCTTTGTTCCTCCAAATGCCACTGACACCACGAATTTTGGATATTGTCTGGCCGAAAAATGAATCGAGGGATCTGGGTTACGTTTATCCAGCTTACTACGCTGTCGATGAACATAAATACTACCCGTACATTATTCTACACATGACAGTTGTACTCTTAACGGTAGCCTACGTGTACATTGCCTGCGATACGAGCTTCATGTACACTGTACAACATGGGTGTGGATTATTGGCAGTAGCCGGGTAAGAATGTTCAACATAAAATTTGGCTATACTAATCATTACCAAGTTTTAAAGTTATTACGAATGGAAATTCTTTAATAGATACCGTTTCAAAACTGCGGTAGGTGATCTATTTGATTCGAAGTATAAGACAAACCACGATGAAGTTTATAGAAAGGTGTGCCATTCCATTCGAGGCCATCAACATGCTCTAGGGTCGGTACTGCGATTTATATGAACCCCGTGATATTTAATTTTGGTGTGATCATTACCACATTGAAGAAATGTTTTCGTTAAGCATGTTTTCCTTCATTTAATTTTATTAAAAGGAACTTCGCATAGTTTCCATTCGGAAGAACAATATTATGAGACGCATGTCGTGTACTCTATATAATATTATGTTTGGTTACTAACAATCTTATTGTCTATTAAAATTGGCTAGAGTCCCTAATTGCACTTAATTTTGCAATTAGCAGTTGCCATGATCTTAAATTTTTTCACACGTCTAATAAATATCATGAAATAAGGCTTTTCTGTCATTAACTAGACTCTAAAAATGGTAAAACGTAATCAGCCTTAATTTTTCTTTTGGAATCATGCATGCACACGTTGTTACATGCAAATTCATGCTCTATTCATTGTTAATTAATCGATGGTCCTAATCAAATTATTCCCAAACAGTTATCTTAGATGCATCCAATCTGCCCACAACACCTATCTTTTCATTACGGTGGGATTAGTAATGATATGCTTCAGCGCCACATTGGTAAAGGTATACGGTCTTATATTAAAATAAATTCTCATAAGATGCAAAATTACAATGGAAAATATTATTATTCCGAAACAGGTATCAAACATGAGTGTATGCATAGAACTCGCCAAAGATTATACTTTCGTAGTGGTCCAATTGGTGCATATGTTATATTTGTCAATTCAGGGGCAGTTTGTAGAGAACTCCACCGACGAGATCGTTACGTCAATGTAAGGAGAATGAAAAATTGGAAATTAAATATTCGTGTGATAGAAATACATAACCAATAGATTCCATGATATCTTGTGGCATATTAATTAAACGGAAGAGAATAGAAAATTTAGCTTGAAAATTGTTGATTTCTCAGATCGGAGATGCTGTGGTATAACGGTAACAGAAAAACGCAAATCTTAATTCTTTTAGCATTAAGATGTAGCATCACGCCTCCAGTTTTGTCTGCCGGCGGACTCATTACATTGAATTGCCAAAGTTTTGCAGAGGTATGACATTTACCGATTATCGTCTATTGAATGCTTCCACAATGCTATATATAACGAAAGCTTGCTTGTTTTAGATTTTAAAGGCGTCTGTTTCATACTTTACGGTGCTGAAATCCACGTGAATAATTTATCCCTTACAGAAAGGCATATTGCGGTTGAATTTATTACAAAATTAAAATTGAGAATGCATAATTTTATTCCGGTTTCTATGGATTTATTTAAAGGCATTTTCAAGGGTTTCCAACATTTCACAAATTTGCTACTTTCCTTATTTCCCCTTTGAGCACCACGAATCAACTTGATCAAGTAAAGTACCCAGCACTATATTTTGCTTTAGAATTTAGTTTTAGTCGAAATGTCATTGCAATTTGTTAGCATTTGATTGTTATTTATTGTTCAATATCATTGCCCTATAGAAAAGTTCTGCGATTACATATCTCAAACAGAAATATTGTCTGTCATTTTCTTATAATACCTACTAGGAATACGTGTAATGTACGCCATAGCTATTCGCATGACCACTAAATATCCATTTTGTGTTTGAAATTTCTGTCGGAATAAATTTTTTGTATTCATCTTGGTTGGCATCGGTAAGTTTTCCCATTACCGTAAACCAGGCTATTGATCATGTCCAGCATAACAATAAGGAAAAGTGTTTGTGTAATTGCTATCGATTGGTGTTGTGATCTGTATGTATGTTACGTTATGTAGTAAAAATATGTATTAACTACACATATATTATAAACAGAAATGCAAAATGCTATTTCGAATTTACATTTCCCCTAAACCCCTGCGAACGAAATAATTTCATGTTGTTAATATTATCGCTGAATTTAGTTGCGGTTGTAATCTATATGTTACATTCTAGAACTATTTATAAATTACTGGCCGTACAATTTTGGACGTTGAATACAACATTAAAGTGGATGAGGAATATTATATAATATAATTATAAGTATACGTATCACTACAGGGTGGCTGGAATGAACTGTTACCATTTCAAAACGTTGTGGCAGACATATTTTTTAATATTTTTATTTCGTCCAAAGTAAAAAAATTTCATAAAACATTCAAGAAATTAACTGAATGCTCAATGTTCCATATATCCTCCTTTTGCACGAATAATTTCATCCAGACGGTGAAGGAACGAATCGCGCTTTGCCCGCGAGTGGCGAGGTTTCAAACATTGTGTTCTTTGATGAGAAAATCTTCACCATTGAACAATATGTAAACAAACAAAATGATCGTGTATGGTTGCGTGAGAGTTCATACGAGAATTTCAACACTCGTTTTGCCACCAGACATCATTCGCCTGATCAGGTGATGGTTTGGGCCGTTGTGACTGCCGATGGCCGCTCTCCGCTCGTGTTTTTGAATCCAGGCGTCAAAGTGAATGCCACCATCTACCGTGAAATAGTCTTGGAAGCTGCTCTGAAGTCCTGGGCAGACAAACATTTCGGTCGTAGGCCGTGGACGTTCCAACAGGACTCAGCACCGTCACACAAAGCGCGCGTCAACCAAGAGTGGCTGAAAAATCACGTTCCGCACTTCATTTCTGCTCAGCAATGGATGTGAAATTCTCCTGATGCGAATCCCATGGACTTCTCCATCTGGGCCATTTTGGAAGCTAAGGTCAACATTAGAAAATACGAAAGTTTGAACGCTCTAAAGTCAGCACTTGTCCGGGAATGGAAGAACATTGCTCAAACTCACATTCGGCCAGCGTGCGATTCGTTCCTTCACCGTCTGGATGAAATTATTCGTGCAAACGGAGGATATATCGAACATTGAGCATTCAGTTCATTTCTTGAATGTTTTATGAAATTTTTTACTTTGGACGAAATAAAAATATTAAAAAATATGTCTGCCACAACGTTTTGAAATGGTAACAGTTCATTCCAGCCACCCTGTATAATATTAGAGCCATCATACACATATCCGTATGTGCATTTTCTCCAATGTCTCTGCCCCACGAGGTCTAGCTAGGAGCTAAGCTGGCGAAAAGAAATTACACGAGGATTAGGAGGATTCCTAGATAAGGCTGAACGACAGACCTGCTGCAATCTTTGCACAAGCTTAAGATACCTACCATTAATGTTCCAACTATGGGTGGAAAGGCGACAACGGTTTTTCGTCACAATGTTTACTTCGCGAACGCCTAACTAGGACTGACCGTCGATCGCATTTTTCTCGACTATGCCGCGGCGAAGGTGCCCCACGCAAAGTCCTGGCGCATCACAGGGCGCATCCCCACTACGCAAACAGGTAGACAATGTAGGCACTTTGTCTACCCCACCCCCAATGGCGACTCTGTACATGGGACGGCTAAGACAAATGTCCATTAAAGAAATTCATATTTAACGTAGGGAAAGTACTTGTCGCAGCTGTTGGAATGAAATTTATCTCAAAGACGATGTTGGTCTGTTCTAATGCGTGGGTGCATATTGAAAAAGGCTGGCATTCTGGAAACCGCTGGACAAGTGCAGGCTGACATTAATGGAACAGTACAGATTCATCAATTATTGCTAACGCATTAAGGGTGCATTTTCTCCGCGGCCAGGTGACCACTATAATGTACTATAGACATTTAAGTGGTGGGAGAGCGGCAACTACTTTACTAGATACCGCAAGGCATATTCATTTCCACTGCTCCTCGCCACTCTGTCAAGCTGTGCCCCACGCTACGGACATTTACATCGTACTAGTTTCTATATGGCCGTATCACCATAATTTGCGGAAGGAAGTGCTGTTTTTGTCAGCATTCTGGTGATTATCGCTGATACCTGAGGTGCGTTCTCTTCGTTGTAGAAATATTATCATCATAGTCTTAGAAGCTTTTGGAAACACATTTATTATAGGGTCTATGCCCATAAGTAGGGTGAATTTGTTGCAAGATGATTTTAGTTATTCCAACGTTATTTTCACAGTAATTTGAAAGTCATCAGTATTTTACTTTTAGAATAAGTGTATTCTTCTTCCCGTTGCTTGGTTTTGGTGATATTAAACTGGAATCTATTGTTTGTCATAGCATAAGATTTAAACGAAATTTGACTTGAAAATCTTAAGTTACCTTTAGAAAACAGAACAGATTTCAACGACAACAGGTGACATAGCTGTAACTGAAGAAGCCAGTTTATTATCACAATAAACTATGTAGAACAGTCGACCGATGCAAAATTAGTGATCTTCAGACTCAATTTAAATATACTTTCGTACGGAAATTGAGTAAATTTTGGTACTGAATCTCTTTACAGGGATAGGAGTTCTATTGGTATTACTTGTTAAAGGTACGCATTATTTTTCAAACATCTCTCCAATCGGCGCGAGAAATAAAAAAAGTTGTACACATATTTTTATTATTAGGAATAAACTTTCAGTAAATTTTTTTGTATATTTCACAAAATTAATTTCCTACTTTCCACAAGCCGAGTCGCATATGTAATCCAACGGGCACCAAATTACAGATAATCTCATTATGGACGTAGAACTGCTGGAAACGCGATATTTGAAGGTCATCAAAAAATGTGCCAAGGTTGCGGGATTTTGGCCTGGACAGTGCAAAACATTGAAATATACTATTGTTTTCATAACATACGTTCTTATGATGTCTTCTATTGCCACACAGGTATAAATTATGTATTTATGCGAATGATCACTTCATAACTAAAACACAATACTGAGTTCGCCGTACTCTGACTATTTCAGTAAAAGAAAAAAAAATGAATGAAGACGATCGACATATTACTTACAGGTAGCACGAATAGTGTGTTTCTTCAGTGTAGACACATTGCTAGAACAGGTGCCTTTCGTTGGCGCTGCGATTGGGGTACTAATAAAACAATGGAACTATGTTATAAATGCCGAGGAGGTAAATATTACCTGTTTCATTTTCATTTATCACCTATTTCCATCCCTCTGTTCCATGAGTTTCATATAATTCTAGTACAACACGCTGATTACTGGCATCAGAAAAGATTGGCTAATCGGGAGACCAAAAGAAGAGATTGATATTATCATGATCTATGCTGAAAGGGCTTATATTTTTATTTTTATCTACTTAGGTAAACTAAAATCATTTCTGCAGTTTCCATATGTGATCTACGATTTATTTAAATCCACGTTATTTCATGCAATTTGATTTTGCAGCGACCGCATTTTCTTGTCTAGCTTTGTTCCTCCAAATGCCACTGACACCACGAATTTTGGATATTGTCTGGCCGAAAAATCAATCGAGGGATCTGGCTTACGCTTATCCAGCTTACTACGCTGTCGATGAACATAAATATCACCCGTACATTATTCTACACATGACAGTTGCAATCTTGGCAATGACTTACGTGTATATTGCCTTTGATACGAGCTTCATGTACATTGTACAACATGCGTGTGGATTGTTGGCAGTAACAGGGTAAAAATTTTAATCGAACAATTTCTCTTCACTAATCACTAGCAGGCTTTGAATTTATCATGAATGGAAATTCTTTGGCAGATATCGTTTCAAAACAGCTATAAGTGATCTATTGGATGAGAAGGATAAGCCCAGCCACGATGAAATTTATAGAAAAGTGCGCCATTCTATTCGAGGACATCAACATGCTCTAGGGTCGGTACAGCGATTTATATGAACTGTTTGCTATTTAGTTTTTATGTGTTCATCGTCACATTCATAAAATGTTTTCGTTACGCGTGCATTGTCGGATTTAATTTTATTGAAAGGAACTTGGCACAATTTCTATAAGGAACAATTTTGTTGTAAGGTGCATTTTTCGTACAATGTATAATCTTATGTTTGACTAGTAACAATTTTAACGTTTATTCAAATAGCTTTAAAAAGCTCATTACACATAATTTTTTACATTGCACTTACTATGAGCTTGCATTTTCTCAAATGCTCACCAGTAATAAATAACAAGCAATAAGGCTTTTCTGTCATTAATTAGATACTAAAAATTGTAACAAATAATCATCCCTAATTTTTCTTTATACATCATGCATGTATATGTTAAGTAATAGCAATGAGAATCACAAGATTCTGCTAATCCATAATTTCATAATAATATGAAAATAAGTTATATCTAGAAATTCTTATCGCTTTACTAATTATCTAATTATCTTATTTTTAATTACTAATTAATGCTTTGCACTATTCATTGCACATTGATCCATGATACTAATTAGATAATTACAAAGCAGATACGTGAAATGCATCCAA
The DNA here is from genome assembly GCA_963583965.1 of Nomada ferruginata. Classification (NCBI taxonomy): domain Eukaryota; kingdom Metazoa; phylum Arthropoda; class Insecta; order Hymenoptera; family Apidae; genus Nomada; species Nomada ferruginata. The sequence continues at coordinate 6,749,067 of OY757214.1, read as the reverse complement.
TCTGCTCATAACACCTCTCTTTTCTTCTTTGTGGGAATGGTAATGATGTGCTTCAGCGCAACATTAGTAAAGGTATAACGACTTATATTACACACAATACATTCTCGCAAGAAGCAAAATTACAATGGAGAATATTATTATTCCGAAACAGGTATCACACATGAGTGTATGCATAGAACTCGTCAAAGATTATACTTTCGTAGTGGTTCAGCTGGTGCATATGTTATACTTCTTAATTCAGGGGCAGTTTCTAGTGAACTCCACAGACCATCTCGTTTCATCAATGTAAGAAGAACAAACAATAACAAATAATTTTAATTTTATGCAAATGCGATAAAATATTTTCAATAATATTTATATATTAATTAAACGCGAAAGAATAAAGCATTTGGATTGCAAATAGTTGATTTTCAGATCGGAAATGCTGTGGTATAATAGTAACAAAAAAACGCAACTCTTAGTTGTTCTAGCATTAAGAAGTAGCATCACTCCTCCAGTTTTATCTGCCGGCGGACTTGTTGCAGTGAATGTAGAAACGTTCGCGGAGGTAACGTGTTCACTGATTATTGTTAATCGAATGTTTCCACTGTCATTTATTTAACGAAAGGTTGTTTCTTTTAGATTGTAAAGGCGTCTGTTTCATACTTTACGGTGTTGAAATCTACATAAATGACAATATATCCTTTGTGGACGGAATTAGTGCGGTCGAGGCCATCAAAGTCAGAGAATGTGTTAACATCTCTCTTTGACAAAAAAAAATGTAGAAATTTGAATAATAAAAATTACACTATAAATTGGAAATAGAAAAAGTATAATATTATTTCTGATATGTGCTACCAATTAAACTTTTTAGGTGTTTCCAAATGTTAGAATATTCGAAGTACGTTAACGGCTGAGGCAGGCTATGTACGTTTCGTCGATGCACACTATCTTTGTCTAGCATATCTTTCCCTAAGGGTGAAGCATAAAATGATCAAAATCGGCCATGATTATGTAGACGTCCTCACGAACGACGTTTTGGCAAATAAATGCATTCTTGTATAGCCTGCCGCGTCGTGAGAGCACAGTTTAATCAACAGAACAGCTTTTTAACACTTATACGCCCACACAATTATTTCAATACCTATTCAAGACCCCTTTGATTATCTTACACAAACCTTCCAACATTTTTTGGCTTTTTTTAGCATTACGTATCTGTACAATCAATTAATCCTTGCATACACAACCGTATACCCGGGTACCCATTACCATGTTTCCATTAGTAATTTCTAAGGTTTGTAGAAACATTTTCGCATGTTCGCACTGTAACTGCTCTTTCAAAACTGAAGACAGCATTCACAATGAACGAATTCCGATACAACGTATAAAGGAAATACAAGAAAAGACAAATGTTTAGGTAAAGCAACTCATCGCTTCGAGGAACGCTCAAGTGGATCTAACACGCGACATGCGGAGACCATTGCAAAGGCTACTATTCAGACGCCTTGGGACTGAAAGCTTTAATAAAAAATTGATCTATTTTTTGTCATTTTGGGCAAAGTTGAGCAAATGAACATGATTTATATTTAAACCTCAAAGTGTCCAGAACTAGTACACAAAAAATTACTCAGCTACTTTTTGGTACTCATTTTAAAAATCAAGACAAAGTTGAATATCATTCAACATACGAAATTGGAACAAATTGTTAATATTTCAAAACACATTTTGTGCCCATTAGAAAAATTTATAATACTAAACAGAACTTATAATAATCAAATTAACCAAAGAAACATTCGGAAAATCACACATGTTTAAAAAAATGTATTGATTTTCATATTTAATTTGACGCTTCAGTTTTAACCCCAAATACATGTATTCAGTAAAAATTATGGGTGATATTACAAATTAAATAATGTTACTAATATTGTACGACGTACATTTTTCTAGGACTCATACTTCGCATATTTGACGTTTGTATCTCGAATCAAACACTGGTGCGTTGGCGGAAAAACGAGAACGCTTTTTCGTCACAACGTTTATTTCATGAACACTTGGCTACGACTGACTGTCAATCGCTTTGTGCACCAACTATGCCGCGGCGAAGGTGCCCCACGCAATGTCCTGGCGCATCACACAGCGCACCCCCACTATGCAGTCAGAAAGACAATGTAGGCACCACTTTGTCTACCCCACCCCCAATGGTGACCCTGTACATGGTACGCCTAAGCCAAATGTCCATTAAAGAAATTCATATTTAACGTAGGGAAAGTACTTGTCGCAGCTGTTGGAATGAAATTTATCTCAAAGACGATGTTGGTCTGTTCTAATGCGTAGGTGCATATTTAAAAGGGCTGGAATTCTGGAAACCGCTGGACAAGTGCAGGCTGACATTAATGGAACAATACAGATTCATCAATTATTGCTAACGCATTAAGGGTGCATTTTCTCCGCGGCCAGGTGACCACTATAATGTACTATAGACATTTAAGTGGTGGGAGAGCGGCGACTACTTTACTAGATACCCCAAGACATATTCATTTCCACCGTTCCTCACCACTCTGTCAAGCTGTGCCCCACGCTACGGACATTTACATCGTACTAGTTTGCAGAAGGAAGTGCTGCGTGTTATTGTCAGCGTTCTGGTGATCATCGCTGATACTTGAGGTGCGTTCTCTTCGTTATAGAAATATTATCATCATGGTGTTAGAAGCTTTTGAAAACACATTTATTATGGGGTCTACGCCCGTAATTAGGGTGAATTTATTGCAAGATTATTTTATTTCTTTCCACGTTATTTCCATAGTAATGTGAAAGTATTTTACTTTGAGAATAAGTGGTTTTGGTGATATTAAACTGGAATATACTATTTGTGATAGCCAATCATTTAAACGAAATTTAACTTGAAAATCTCGAGTTATCTTTCTAAAACACCATAGGTTTCAAAGACAGCACATGACATAGATGTAACTGAAGAAACCAGTGTATTATCACACTAAACTATCTAGCACAGTTGACCGATGCCAAATTATTGAGTTTCAGACTCAATTTGAATATATTTTTGTACTGAAATTGAATACATTCTTGTACTGAATCTCTTTTCAGGGATAGGAGTGGTTGATTTGTATTATTTATTCTAGGTGCGCATTATTTTTCAAACATCTTTCCAGTTGTCCCAAAAATACAAAAAGATTAGAAAACTTTAACATTTATTTAATTACTTGAAATAAATTTGCAGCAAGTTTTTTTGTAGATTTATACAGTGTCCACACATTGGAAAATAATTATAGAATCAATTTGTGGTATTCAACAAATTAATTTCCTACTTTCTTTAGGCCGAAATGCATATGTAATTCAACAGGCACCAAGTTACATTCAACCTTATTATGGACATAGAACTGTTGGAAACGCGATATTTGAGGTTCACTAAACAATGTGCCAAGTTTTCGGGATTTTGGCCGGGACAATGCAAGGCATCGAAATATCCTATGGTCATCATAACATACGTTCTTATCATGTCATGTATTGGCACCCAGGTATAAATTACGTATTTACGAATGTTCACTCCGTAATTAAATTACAATACTGAGTTCGCGGTACTTTGGATATTTCAGTGAACTAAAATAAAAGAGGAAACAAGACGATCGAGATATTACTTACAGGTAGCACGAATAGTGTGTTTCTTCAGTCTAGACATATTGCTGGAACAGGTGGCCTTCGCTGGCGGTACGGTTCTGGTATTATTAAAACATTTGAGCCTTCTTCTTAATGCCGAGGAGGTGAAGATTTCTGTTTCAACTTTCATTCGTCAACTATTTCCCTCCCTCTGTTTCATGAGTTTTTTATAATTCTAGTACAATGCACTGATTACCGGCATCAGAAAAGATTGGCTAATCGAGAGGCCAAAAGAAGAGGTTGATATTATCATGGTGTATGCTGGAAGGGGTTATATTCTTATTTTAGTCTACACAGGTAAAATAAAATTATTTCTGCCGTTGCCCTATGAGCTCTACAGTTGATTTCAAGTTCTACGTTATTTAATGCTATTTAATTTTACAGCGGCAGTATTATCTTGTGTCGTTTTTTTCTTCCAAATGCCACTGACACCAAAAATGTTGGATCTTGTTTGGCCGAAAAATGAATCGAGAGATTTGGGTTTCATTTATCCAGCTTACTACGCTGTCGACGAACATCAGTTTCACCCGTACATTAATCTACACATGGCAGTTGTACTCTTAGCGATAGCCTACGTGTACATTGCCTGTGACACGAGCTTCATGTACACTGTACAACATGGGTGTGGATTATTGGCAGTAGCCGGGTAACAATGTTTAACATAAAATTTGGCTATACTAATCATTAGAAGTTTTAAATTTATTACGGTTGGAAATTCATTGACAGATATCGTTTCAAAACTGCGATCGGTGATCTATTTGATTCGAAGTATAAGACCAACAACGATGAAGTTTATAAAAAGATGTGCCATTCCATTCGGGGCCATCAACGTGCTCTAGGGTCGGTAGTGCGATTTATATGAACTCTTTGATATTTAATTTTGGTGTGTTCATTATCACATTCAAGAAATATTTTCGTTAAGCATGTTTCCCTTGATTTAATTTTATTAAACGAAACTTCATATCATGTTTGGTTACTAACAATCTTATTGTCTATTGAAATTGGCTAAAATCTGTAATTGCACTTAATTTTGCAAAGAGTAGTTGCCATGATCTTACAATTTTTCAAATGACAGATTATAATAAATGTTATGAAATAAGGCTTTTCTGTCAAATACTAGACTCTGAAAGTTTTAAAACTTAATTAGCTTTAATTTTGCTTTAGGCATCATACACACACATGTTGGGCAATAGAGAAGTTATCAGATTCACAATATTTTCTTACCTATATTTATTATAAATAGGATTTAAAAATTCTTAGCGTTTGTCACTGTACAAGCATCGATGGTCTTAATCAAATTATTCCCAAGCAGTTATATCAGATGCATCCAATCTACCCACAACTTCTATCTTTTCTTGTCGGTGGGAATATCAGTGATATGCTTCAGCGCCACATTGGTAAAGGTATGCGGTCTTATATTGCATAAAAAGATTCTTGCAACGGGCAAAATTACAATCGAAAATATTATTATTCCGAAACAGATATCAAACATGAGTGTATGCATAGAACTCGCCAAAGATTATACTTTCCTAGTGGTACAGCTGGTGCATCTGCTATATTTGTCAATTCAGGGGCAGTTTGTAGAGAACTCCACCGACGAGATCGTTACATCAATGTAAGCAGAATGAAAAATTGGAAAGTAAATATTAATAGGATAGAAATACTTACAAAATATATACAATAATTTCTGTAGGTATATTAGTGAAACGCGAAGGAATAGAAAATGTTGCTTGAAAAGTGTTCATTTTCAGATCGGAGATACTGTGGTATAACGGTAACAGGAGAACGCAACTCTTAATTGTTTTAGCATTGAGATGTAGCATCACACCTCCAGCTTTATCTGCCGGCGGACTCCTTACATTGAATTTGCAAAGTTTTGCGATGGTAACACGTTTACTGATTATCGTTTATCCAATGTTTCCAAAATGCTATATTTAACGAAAGCTTGCTTGTTTTAGGTTCTAAAGGCGTCTGTTTCATACTTTACGGTACTGAAAGCCACGTAAATACTTTATCCTTGAGAGAAAAGCATATGGCGGTTGAATTTATTGCAAAAATTAAAATTGAAAATGTATAATTTTATTCCGACTTCTATGGATTTATTTAAAGGCATTTTCAAGGATTTCCAACATTTCACTTTGCTACTTTCCTTGCTTCCCCTTTTAGCACCACGAATCAACTTAATCAAGTAAAGTACCCAGCAGTATATTTTGCTTTAGAATTTAGTTTTAGTCGAAATATCATTGCAATTTGTTAGCATTTGATTTGTATTTATTGTTCAATATCATTACCGTATAGAAAAGTTCTGCGATTACATATCTCAAACAGAAATATTGTCTGTCATTTTCTTATAATACCTACTAGGAATACGTGTAATGTACGCCATAGCTATTCGCATGACACTAAATATCCATTTAGTGTTTGACATTTCTGTCGGAATAAATTTTTTCGTATTCATCTTGGTGGGCATCGGTAAGTTTTCCCATCACGGTAAACCAGTCTATTGATCATGTCCAGCATAACAATAAGGAAAAGTCTTTGTGTAATTGTTATCAGTTGGTGTTGTGATCTATATGTATGTTACGTTATGCAGTTAAAATATGTATTAACTATATATGTTATAAACAGGGGTGCAAAATGTTATTTGGGATTTACATTTTATCCAATCCCCTGCCCTTCATGGTCAACGTTGCAAGTAACAGAAAATAAATTAAAGAACCAACAGTTATATTATCGTTGTTTACACTAACCAGCGTAATATGATACGAATTGTTGGATGATTTCTTTCAACGTTTAGTGGAGATCACTTGGGAAAAAGTAGTTTTCAGTTATTTTCGAGAAACTCAATGATTGAAATCTGAACATTTCGTTTAATGAGTGTCTGTTCTGCTAACATTAATTTTGTACTATAAAAGCGACATGGATTTTTCCTACCAATGCAGTGAATCTCCTAAAAACGTGCATGTTTATGTTATGTTACTACGGATACGTGGTAGATGAGCTCGTGCAGATTTTCTTTCTGATGGTTTTATATCGTTTATCGAAATGGGTGAGTACTGGATACAATATACATAGTACACTATATTATACGATTATTATAAACGCTAATGTGGTGAAAACGCCAGCATTGCACGTTTTGATTCTGAGAAAAAATCTATAGTTTATAAATGAAATTTGTACAATTAAATTTTCGTAGTTTCTTGGAAGTAAGCCGCTAATCGACTAGCAACAGTGTTATTATGTTTTGGCTATTCTTATATGGTACTTTTTTCAGATCGTGAAAATCTGTATTTCGTACTTTAGCGTATTAAAATCAGTCTGAATAGATTCACTCGGTTGGGCAATAAAATGGTTAAGTATAATTATACTTAATATAATTATAATCTTTGCAGTAACATTTTCTTGCTTTAAGCAATAAAACAGAGGAGGCTGTCAAGTAGTTTACTGTAATCTAAATAGTACAGTAGTAGGGCAGTTCAGCTTTTTAATTTCGATTTAGTGAGTAAAATTGCTACTCTGATACTCGAAACGTGTGTATTTGCTTGTTATTGTTAGGTGATTTTACAAGCACTCTATATTTCTGTAACGACTATACATACATAGAGAATCTGTAAAATAGAAGTGGTTTGTCAAAATGAATTATTCATGATTTACAAACAAACAAAATAAGAATAGAATGAATGGATTATTTGGAATAAAGTGTTCTAAAAACGTAATTAATGTTGAAAGTTATATTTGTAAAGGCGCGTATTTAGTGCCATCTTTGGTACGGAACTGTAAACCTTTAGCGGGACTCGAAATCTTCTTATACATTTGGTATGTGATATGATTAATCTAATTACAAATAAATTCAGGTGCAATACATTCCCATTTGAATAATGCAAACCACTAAGAATAATTAATGAAACATTTGAAACGTATAAATTCTTTACTATATAGAGATACGTGCAAGATAATGTAGAGAGTTTAACTTCAGGTAGAGTGTAGAGAGGGCAACATATACACGCCGCCAACTATTATTTGAATGTTTAATATTGATATGAACAAAAATTATTTAATACTTCGTTTCATATGGTTACTTGTCACTTGTCACTAAATTTAATCCTCCGCTCAAAATAAATATAAAATTAACGAACAACAAGAACACCGTTTCGTATCGTTAGTACTTACACTTCCCTGAATCGAATGTCCTTTTCCTCTGACCCTATTGTTTCCCGCTTCACTGTCGCTTAAAAAGTACGTATTCTATAAAATGTTTCATATAAGTTACATGCGAGACCGAAGCAGACAATAAGTATGTTCGATTCAATTTTACTTCCCTTTATGCGAAATGGACTTTTACAAAAAGCAATTATCCTATGGTAGAACGTATAAGTAGGTACATAAGGCTACGACCGCATACGTAGAACCACTTACAATGTATAACACCCCCCTGTCTTGAATCCCCTTCGATAAGTAAACCATGACCACTAATGCTACCGTCTTCGCGGTAATTGCAGTAAAAAGTAACTGAGTGGCAGTAGAGGACTAAAGTGGATAATGCATTGAAAGTAAGTAAAATTGTAGAAACGCATGAGGGGACGTAGATGTCTATAAGCTGGCCAGTATCGCTAATAAATTATTTATGCAAGATGCATTAGGGCAGACGGTTTTCGTAGCTGAGCATCCTGCTCGCATGCTCAGTATACCTTTAACCGTCGCATCGGCACAATCGACAGTCATTCGCTGTCATGGATGCGAATCAAGTGGAGGAACGATACTTGTACGTTAACAAAAGCTGCGGATCTGTAGCCGGTATATGGCCATACGGAGACAATCAACTAAAATGGGTTAGACGGTTTATCATGATTCTCGTCGCGGTGTCATCCTTAATTACACAGGTAAGTCAGGATACGTTAGACTTGTATCTGTCAAGTAATATAACTGCACGAATTTATACTCGAAGTTGGAAACTGTTCGGTCGTCGCCGTTTCTCTTTCTCATTCAAATCTTGCGATTACAAGCGTTGCAGTTTTCACAATTTACTTGGTTGTTTATGGAACGGATGATAACAGAAAAAAGCGCTGATAGAACTAGGCGTAGTTCTAGGCGTTGCTTTCGAAAATGAATCAGTTGCGGAAAGAATAATTTTGTTATTCTAGATCGCAAGGCTGGTATTATTTACAAGCATTGACGCTATAATAGAGCAATGCCCTTTTTTGTTGGTCGCGGTGGGGATAATTATAAAAGAGACCAATTATATTATACATGAGAAACAGGTGAGGCCGCCGCGTTTACTTTATCCGTTGATTTCATTTCAATAATGCGACGATCTAAATTCATAGTTGAAGCTTCTTCTGGAGTGCATATTTAACGACTGGTCGGCAGAGAGATCAAAAAGTGAAATGGACATCATGGACAAGTATGCGAAGAGAGGACTTTTCTTTTGTCACCTGTACGTCGGTAAGGCGGCAAAGTGTAAAAGTTCGATTGACTTGTCTTTCATTTTAAGAATCGCTACTTTATACGGCTGTGCTTAGTTCTGTTATTCTTGGTCTTATTATTATATATTTATTTTTATTTCCATTACAATATGCTTCCCATAGCGAACGGCTGCTTCTGCTACGTGATATTCACTTTAGTCGCAATTACACCACGCGCCCTAGACATTATTTCACCAAAAAATGAATCTCGGGGAGTGGGATTCATTTATCCAGCCTACTACATCTTCGATGAAGAGGAATACTATTTTATTATTATGACGCACATGCTTAGTGTAATAACGGTGGTATTTTTCGTATACATATCCTGTGACACGATCTACATGAACATTGTCCAACACGCGTGCGGGCTACTAAATGTTTCTGGGTAAATAGTTGAAGCGTGCAAATTGTTCTTTGTCCCAGCAAGAAGCAATCTTGAAATTGTCCTGAACGTAAAACATTTATAGACATCGTTTCAAATGGGCAATCAAGGATCATCTCTCCAGATATGAGGAGAAGCCAGACGATACGTACAAAAATTTGTGCCGCTCGATCAAAGCACATCAGCACGCCATGGAGTTAGTACGACGATTTGTAAATCTTATTATACCTCAGAAAAACACAGAACTGTTTTATTCTTTCTTCTCTCCTTTTTTTACGTACAATATTCTGAGTTTAATTTTCAAATAATAATTATTTCAATTAATGGAGAAGGTGCGGTGCAATATACAATACATGTTTGAAACAGTTATCTTATGGAGATTGAACATGTTCATGACTCGTATCTGTTCATCGCTGTAGCACTGATCATGCTGTCGTTCAGTATCACATTAGTAAAGGTTAGTCGATCTTCCTGATTGACGTAAAAGGTATCAAGAATATAAATCACGACACGATCGTTTGTTCGAAACCAGGCATCGACGATGGACCCCTGCGTAGAGTTCTACAAGTACTGTGGTTTTCTAGTGGTGCAGCTCGTTCACCTGCTTTTCCTTTCCATTCAAGGACACTTCGTTATAGTCTCGAACGATATGGTTTACAACGACATGTGAGTACAAAATAATCGATGCAAATTGAAAGAATTAATAGCACCTACAACTCGTTAAGTTACGTTTCACAATGAGTTGCCGTTTAATTTGACTCAATATATTCGAGGAATTTAATCCCTATTAAAAATTTTGGAGATACGACGGATTGTGGTATAATACTACGCCAAAAGCGCAATCTTTATATGCCTTGGCACTGAGAAGGAACTTGACACCGCCAGTGTTAACAGCTGGTGGACTCATGACACTGAATTTGGAGAGCTTTTCGGAAGTAAATATAATCATTGACAATACTTTCTTTCGTTACGTTAATAGTCAATTAATATAGGTAGTCAATGGTGCCAACGCTGTATGAGTACTTTTCAGATAATAAAAGCATCGGTTTCATACTTCACGGTATTAAAAACCTCATAAATCACGTGAGTTGGCTAATCGGACGGAAGATGAAACGAGATGAAACACAAATGTTAAGGAAACACTTGTAACATTTATTCCGATGACAATGTTAACTGTCTGTTAACTCGATCTTATCAATACAAACGAAACAAAGTGGAATGCAATCATTTGATCACCGCCCCTACGAATATTCAATTTCCAGCAGCAATAATGACAGAGTCTACTACTAGAGTAATTTCACCAAGAAAAAAAGATTGTCTACTTCCCGCTACTGCAACATATATACATAGTAATCCACTTCGCAAAGCGTTCTGTTAAACATTATTTCATTAATTTTATACATTGTGCAAATGGTTTTTTTTTAATGTATAAACGTTAAAAAGCATAGATCATCGTTTCAAAAAAGATGTTCCCTGCATCTCTGTTCCTTGTAACCTCTAGGGAAGCGCGATACCTTGACCACGAATGTAGTCAACTGTCTCACTGGTGGAACAAAGCTCAAAATCATCGGGAAAGTATGCCGCGTGTCCATAACAGTCGGGTCCACACATCTAAATCAACGTGAATAACGATTTCAATTACCCGCATCGTACACTCTTTCGTGTATCCGATCTCTGGCTGCCGCCTCGCGGAAGTGGGTTTCGCGTGTTTGCACGGGCCTTATTACTCTCGTTACAAGCACCCGCGTAGATTCAAGGCCGTGGGACCGCGCCAGTTCGTAGCGATTCCGACCTTACGGCACTGACATGCCAGGTAATCACGATTGAACGTGATTATCGTTGAATCGTTTTGCGCTCACGACTTTACGAAGCAGCATGAAGGGATGGGTAACAAGCAATGAACGACGCGAACAGACAGAAACAGGGATACCAAGGATGCAAAGGAGCTTCGTCGTAATGTCGCCCAGGGATCGGTGAAATGACTGACCTGGAACTCACGCAGGAATTCGTTTTCAAGTGAGCGCCGACTAGCACGAGATTGCAGTGCTCCTGGCGCGGCGGCTTGTGAACCGGGTCAATGATGATTCAGTTCTGACGGCGCACAATAGTTTTATTAGCAGACAATAGGATGTTTGTTTGATGTGTGTCATTTTTTGCAAGCTCCCCAGGACACCGCCATCTGAACTTGAAGGTAATGGTCGATCTGCGGCGAAGGGGTTGCATCTACAATATTTATGTGGGTAAAGAAGCTTGTCTCTTTTTAATATGTTTGTTTGCAGATTGAAATTTGGCAATAGACCATTCCAATTATTGACAACCCTTCAGGGCACTTGCCTGAGCGAAATAAATTGGTTTCCATTATTCACAGAATGCGCTAACGTCCCAAGTGCCCTATAATCGTGCTGCATATTTCAACGTCACGCAGGAACGTGCCTGGGCATTGTCACAGCCGCAGCCGTTTGTGACACGGGGGCAAGTTCGCGTCTATTTGTGAAAAGGCTTACAAATCCTACCGTGGCACAATACTGATCTCCTATTCTCGCTATATGAATTCAGTTTTCATCTAAAAGTATACTGTTCGACTGGTGCTCTATATCATTATTTTTTTAATTTGTCTCGAAGCTTACGGTTTCCTCTTTGTCGTTCCTATTCCATACGATGGTCATTTACGTTTCCGGTATGAATCATGAGAGATTTCCACAGACGTGGCTGCTATCAAAGTTTCTCAGTTGTTTCAGGTTGCGAAGAACGGGCAGAAAAAGCGGTGGATAATGCAGGTGTTGCGGATATGAATTCGAATTCCTCGTTAATCGACCGGTTTGATCCGCTGGAAATTATGTCACGATCGCGAGAGTGCACGAGTCGTTCGAGACACGAAGCAGCTCGCGAAAGTAAAGAATCTGGAGTAATTGGCCGCATTGGGACAAAGAGAACGAGTTTTTCCTTCTCGCAGGGAATATGTATCGCTACGTGAACGTGGTTAATCTCTCGGCTTACTAGTGGATAATAATCGTTGCATGACTTATCGGGAAATGGTTACGTTTGTCATGCGACCTTTTTAATGTATGTAGTTCTAAAAATATCCAACTCTCGATCTCGTACGTGACGAGCAATTAATTTAATTGGTAAATTACGTAAAAGGTGCAAGTGTAAGTAAAAGATTATTTTTTACCGGAGCAATAAAGAAGAATTTTTATTATTAATTGTCAAGTTCGCAGGAGTTAATAATCGCCGGACGAAATCGAAGATGGGACAATGAAAGGTAACAAATTTTGTCATCTTCGCAAGCGCTACGAGTGCACACTTTATTAACGATTACGAATTTCCGAACGCAAAACGACCGCGAATCGGAATTACCGGGAATCGTAGTCGTCTGCGGACGTCCACTGATCGATACGAATCGAAATTGTACAATTTTCGATTGGCCACTCGTTTCATGTGACCCGTTGGGATCCACGAAAGTACATGTTGGGCTTGTCCATTAAATTCGTTGCCACGTATCTCCAACCCATGCATTAACACGGCGAATCTTATTGAAAATTCTCGACGAAACGAGACGTTGCGTTGGTAAGATCGATTGTCGCCCGTGAGAATTTGTCGATCACGAATCACGACTTCTCCCTTCGAGTTACGAGTTTCCCAATTTCATCTTTTTCGTCCTATCGAAATTTTCGAACTTCCTAACTCGCCAACGAATGTTTCGGCAAATCTATTTTCGAGTTTCCCGGCCCGGATTGTTCGATAACGGACAATCATGGGACGGACGCGACTTGATTGGCAACTGAAATATCGCGAGATTGGTTTTCCCGTCGAAATAAGCTGGCGTCGAGACGGATTAGGAAAAGCGCTGGAAAATGACGCACTATCTGTTGAGTAAAAAGAATGTAGTAAAGTAAGTGCACTTTAAATTTGTTGGTTTGAATTATTCCTGCGGTATTCATATTTTAATTGATATTTTACTGTGTTATATTTTTATATCTAATTTAATTTTTGTTCGGAGACACAATATCGAAAAGCAATATGATGTATACATGTGCTTTCTGAAAATATGTCCTGCAACATCTTCATCTTCCGGCCATGTGTCGATTATGTGATTATCCCTGTATTTGTCACCAGCGTATATCCATTTGAAGGCGTATCGTTTGGAACTTGTCACCACAGGCTGCCAGGGAATCCAGTTCCATATGATTCCATGCGTAATCCATCATGTCAAGCTGGGATTCCCTTTCTTATTACGTACACGACAGATGTATAAAGCATCGAAATTCGCGTCAGGATCATAGGCAGCGACAACCGAACTACGTGCACCTGAATGTGCCATAAACTTTAAAATATAATACGAGGTAAGGAAAACTTTATTGTTCAACTGGACCCTTAATTGTTATTGAAGGGCCACTGTAATATTTGTTTACAGCATCTCAATTTTTGTATCCCCTCTCTCGGAAATCTTTTCAGCACGTAATTTAATATAATTCAAATAGTTCAACAATTTAAATTTTTCGAAATGACGAAGATTCTGACGTTATACGTATACCTGTAATATTCTACGCGCTTTCACACAGTCTAAGATCTGATAAAGTTGTAATGGACACAGAGAAAATTTAAACTTCCAACTCCGGTTTTTAAGAGATTTTATTAACACTTGGGCTTAGAGTATGATAATGTACTTTTCGTATGAATGCGCTTGGACTTGTATGATAATAATGTACTGGGAGTCGGGAAACCTTGGGTTTTTAAAGGGTGTTGGAAAGGATGTAGTAGGGATGATGAGGGCGAATTCCAAAGGACTGCGGATGGGTAGGGATTGTAGGCAGTATGACTAGTTGTTTTGGAAGCGGTGATGTGATAAGGTTGCATGATGAGTATTTGTAATGTCGGAACTTAAAAATATTTGTACGTATGAATCCTTAAGTGACTAGTAGATAATGAGTAATACAGAAGTAAAGAGATAAAGAATAATACAGAAATATATATCGTAAGACTAATATAGATATTTGGGGGCGAATACATTACAAAGTAAAACAGATTCGGTGTCGTCGGAAAGAGGCAACCCCACATTATTATCCAAACCCATAGAGACCTTTAATGCCGAATCTACTTCACACAACTCGCCCCTTCCACATTTAATCTGTCAGCTTCCTTCATTAAAAAATAAGTACAATCTACATGACTTTTTTATATTATTCAGATCTCGTCCCTTTCACAAAACCAATAACAAGTTACCACCTGAAGCAGGATGCAAGATATCCAAAGGGTCGTACAACGTTCTAAACCATCTACCACGCTCAACCACGAACAAGAAACATCGTCCGCGAATTCGAATGACAGAGCCAAGATACAACGCATAACGTCCAGCGACACAGAATTGAGGGAATAACAGGTATACATCTTTGTCCTGAATATCGGCTACTATCACGATCGAGCAGCTCGTTCTCGAAATATAATCGGCCGCTTTTCACTCCGCTTTCTCGTCTAGCGAAAAATTCGAACGACGGCGGACGATCGATCGAAAAGTGTCACCATCCTCGATGTCGGCTTCCGTGTTCAGAGTGTGCACCGTCGCCCTGGATCGCTCGATTTCACGGGCAAACGAACATGGCAGACAACGATGATCGCGAAACTCGACGCCGAGACGCGTCGTTCGATCGAGGAAACACTTGGCGGTTCGTTTCGTGCCATATACGGTTTAGCCTAATTTCTGTCTCGTCCTTAGACCAACATGGAACACCACGTGGAATTTCGCTTCGATCTTGCGACCCACGTACACGTGCATTTATCTATCGCTTAGAGCTACTGGCTAGTTTCAGGAAACCACGTTTCGAATGGGTCATTGGTTTGTTTGCCAGGGACACGCTTTGTGAGTACATAATCGGTATTTTATGCGCTAAATGAATCCATTCTCACAGCGCTTCGATGAGATGAGTGGAAGTAGGGAAATTTGAAAGCGACTCGAATATAGTTTGGCTTGAATTAACTGAAGTTAGCAAAGGTAAGCTAGAATTACTCATTATCCATTACTATAATTAATGTGATACGTTCAGAAAGAATCCTGCAGGTATCCAAACTTTGCTTGACCAAAGTAATAATTGCATGAAAAAATGATCTCGATAATTCGAATGCTAATGACAATTCGTGTGCGTCCGCTATCTGTTCAGCAATTAGTTTCCCAGGACTCAAGGAATAGGAAACAAATTAATTGCAAATGTTTCTTAGTATAATTTAGCGTATTATATCTGTTCCCAACATTTCATAGTTCTGTTTAAACATTGAACTTTCCCTCCAAAAAATCCATCTCCAATAAGACGACGGAAAGTATTCCAAAGTTAATCATCTTCCACTTAACAACCGCGATCGAAACAGCATTCTCCCTTTTCTCCATCTATCCACCCTCGCTCACCTCTGGAGGATCATAATTCATCGAAATCGAGACCCGAATCGTAATGACCACTGCCTTCTTAAAATTTCTTCTCGCGTAGCGACACCCTTGGCCCTTTACTTTGAACCGTCTCACCAGTATAGTTCCAAGAAGATCGAACGTCGACGGTGGGTCGAAATGTGGGAAGGGCACGTCGACGGATTCGCGTGTCTGAGGAAAATTTTAGCGTCCTGGAACTTTCTTATATTGATCCTGGCGAGTCTGTGAATGGCCCGACGTCGGCGTCTAAAGATGTCTCTGCGTAGAAGGAAACGGTCGCCGCCCTTTCGCTGGAATGATGCATTGCGGCAGCTAGGCGCCCCTCCGAATAAACTGGATCGCCGTTCATACTTGGTGTACACGTATCAGGTGGACGATCTCGGGTTTAATCTGAGAAAAATATATCATCCAGCGAGCGGGCACAACGATATTCATTTCTCGCTTGGCGAATTCACGTGGATTCGTGTCGATTGCCGTTTGGATTTAGAGTTCTCTGCATGTCACTAACATTACTATTGTTATTATTATTATTTGTATAATAGGTGTGGAAACAAATGTTGATTGGACGCGAGTGTTCGTACGTGCTATCACCACCGTCCTCAGCATTTTTGACAACATATATTAACTGTCCGCAGTCTTCTTGAGGCACAAGAATTGAGAATTTAGCATGAGTCAAAACGAAATGGGATGAATCGAGTAGGTTCCTGTATCTTTAGACCCAACAAACGATATAAATGAGTCGCACTTCTGAGGGTGCAGTTCAATTCTCCAGATCCTTCCACGTGATCGTGCACTACGATCGCTCGTATCTTTGGCATCGCTCCTCCTTCTCTTATTACGCAATGAAACAGAGAGTACCTTATATCTTCCTCGCAAATTCTTCTCAACCCGTGTATCAACACGCGGTTTGACATTTCTTAGTCGTAGAAAATCTACGCGTTGCGAGAAAACATTTTTGCAGGCATATTTGCGCCCGTACTCGTGTGGCCTTAAATCGAAGTCGAGAAAGAGCTCTCTCGCAGCGATCGATGTACCCGATACGGATTCGCGAAAAGAAAATGCATGCATCTCTGCTCCATCGCATTGTTCCCCCGGCGAACACCCGAGATAAAGAATCGAGCCAGGCGCAAAGTAAAGTCGCCAATCTAAACTGCGAGAAACTTTCGAACCCGCCACTTCTCCCTCGCCTTGTGGGCACCGTCCCTTCTCGATCGAGCTCGTTTTTACGCAACGTTCGCGCGGCTCGCAACGAAATTCACAGCGGCGATAAAAGGCGACAAAAGGGCTGGCCGTTCGTTAAGCAATCTTCGAGGGCAAGTGCGCGGTTTTATTCACGCGGCCATATTTACTCGGTGCGTAAAAGTTGCTTTGC
Source organism: Nomada ferruginata (assembly GCA_963583965.1). Lineage (NCBI taxonomy): Eukaryota > Metazoa > Arthropoda > Insecta > Hymenoptera > Apidae > Nomada > Nomada ferruginata. The sequence goes on along the minus strand of OY757214.1, from coordinate 6,731,785 downwards.
AAGTCAGCCTCGCTTTACGACGGCAGGCACGTGACACCCGCGGTCTTCTACGCACGGGATCGACGATTTCGTCGAAAGTTTCACGCGTATCGTACACATAAATTCTTCTCGAGCCACGACGCCTATGTTGCAGAGAGATTTCTTCTATCGCATGTTTCGTTCGTGGTGTGCGCGGTTACCTTTGACAGTGTCTTTTGGACGCGCCAACACTTCTGTCCGGGTATTACTTTTATGGGGACTCGTAAAAGAATTTCACGACGAGCGTTCGTTATATCGGGCGAAAGGATTCTCGTAAAAACGTCTACCCTATGAAGGGTTAGCGGGAACGGCCGATTTTAAGTAAGATTGAATATGCTACTTTGTACGGAGGAGGGTGTTATGTGGATGGCGTTGGTCAAATTCCGTGCACGATTCTTGCACAACGATTTGTAACGATATGCTGCCGCTTTAAGCAGCCGTTACGTATGTATGTACATTTAACGAAGCAAGGAAACTTAAAGCCGCACTATCAACCTTGCTTACTTGTCATTCCAAAGTGGGCTTTTTCGTTAGTCGAAATCGTTCTAACTGGCACGGCGAACCTTGAAGATGAAACTGTGCGAAACGCTGCTAAACGGTAGTCATGTTAATTTGATGTCGTCATGTTAAGGTTTAAAAATACTTTACCAAACCTGCGCGGTCGTGTTCGGTGACTTTTTACATGATTTGGCGCCGGTTACCGACTTGCACTGGGACGAATGTGGTCTCGTTCCCTCGACGAGGTGCAACGAACTTGTCATAAGCTAACATGCGAACGCTCGTATGCACAATCTAAAGAACGAATCTCTTTTACATTCTGACTGCATCCAAACACGTTTTAACAGCCAGGAAGATTTTACACAATTTATATTTCATATTACGCATTACACAATCATTTTACCATTTTAAAATCTTGTAGACAGTGCCATCCAAGGATGACTTTCCAGGTGATATAATGCTCTGATGTCATGGCGCACAGGTGTAATAATAGTAAATTGTCGGAAGATTATGAACAGCGTGGATCTCTTTATCCAAGTTGAAGGCCGTCATTTCGAGGCGTGACTTCTATTCACGTACACCATCAGCCAAAAGTTTGCAGATGACTTTCATCATTTTTCATATACCGAATCGCTCGTTAACCACACACGAATACGGAATTGATACTGTAGAGATTTACAACTATTATACCCTATTGCGCGTGGCCGCCACAGGATTTCTCTGAACGTAACGATCAAGAAAGGCTTGAAAATGCAGGAGCAAATGAAAAACGACAACATTTATTTTAGAAGAATGTGATTGATGTATAGCGTATAGTAGTTTGATTTACGTTTTACCTGCTGTATGTTATGGTATAACTGGAATTAAGTGAAAGCGCATTTTGTCTCGCCTTTATATACATGGATTATGCAGCGAAGCAACAAAAGACAGCCGTGTTTTCGAGTGGGCGGTGGTATACGGTGTCAGAACTGGCGGCCCGTGCGAATAAATCGATGTTTGAGTCCCGAACCCGATGGGAACAGAAATTTCGTGACGGAAGTTCGCTGAAAAAGGGCGTGTGAATTTCTGCCACGATACAGGTGGTGAGTTTTATTTGTAACGTGGGAATATTCCAAAAAATATTTACCCCGTTATTTACTCGTTACCATTATTTATTAATCTGAAACCCTGAATAATAGCACAGGTGGAAAATCCGAGGGAACGAAGCAGTCTGTACGCGCAACAAGGGCACCGTGTCGTATATATCATTCACCCTTGATGCAGGGTGTGTACAACGTTGAAGAACATTCCACGCGGTCTCGTCGGACAAGGCGGAAAGTTAGGCGTTCGCCAAAAATCGCGAGCAACAAGACCGTAACGGAACGAAACTTGCAAGCACACGCTGATTCGGAGAAGTTGTTCGCGAGAATGGCGGTCGTGTCTGGCCATCTCGCGGCGCGACACTCTTTATTTTCGCTGTCGCGATACCGTGGCACGAAAACACGGGAACGAGAGCCCGATAAAAGGCAGGGCCGCGGAATTTCGCGTCAAGTGACAAATTAGCTTGCCACGGGGCTCGTAGCGGAGCCTGGCGAACATATTTATAGAGAGTCTCGCCGCTAATGGTAATCCAGGTGTTTCCGTAGCCACTCTATTTTTGTCCAGTCGTTTATCTCTGCACGACCCACGGGATCGCCGTTGATCTTCTTTTTTTCATCTCCCTCTCGTTGTGTCGCCCCCCCTTCCCCATCACCCTCGGCGCCATCGCCAGCCCTTTCTCGCCGTGCAAGCAGAATAAATACAAGCGTGGACATTACCAGATAATGGCGTGATTGTTAACCGCAATTCATTTCACTACCTACGTTACACAGTGCGCCGCGTGACGTCTAGACGCAGCGCGGATTTATCGTTATCTAAACGCCCTTTGGGAAGTACGTGCCTACGATGTTCAACGTTAATCCGCTTCGGGCACGCTCGCAATTTACTGGATAACCGGGTGTGCAAACCAGACGAGTTTCTTCTGCGTGCCTATCACGACGGTGGTTACTATGAGATTAAAATGAGCGCGAATAATTGAAACGTCTTAGTTCTTGCTCCTGTGTGTAACGACGTTCTCACGTGCGACTAGAATCGTGTAAGAAATAATTGGAAAGTTTGTTTTTGTTTGTAGACACTCGATGAACTCATCGTAACATATCCTGGACCTTGTTTGTTGCTTCGGGATCCTTGGATGTTCAATGTTCAGGGTAAATATTGCGGCATACATTAATAGAGGAGAATATTTGTAAAATTCGTGATAAAGTTATTTCGAATTAATTATCATAAAGTATCGACGTTAACTATTGATTATCCCAAGGCTTATTAAAACGAGTGCTCGTATAATTAAAACTCACACCAATATTAATACTAACTTTTCATATTTATCACCGCAGGTACTCTTGAATCGAATAAAACAACTGTATGGTTCGCTACTCATCTCAGCCACGCAAGTGCCGAATGTGCTCGAGTTCATCGAACCTGACGGTCAGAAAAGGTCCTTGCCGCGTTCGATGCACGACTCAAAAACGGTCCTGCCCGTCGCAGCATGAGTCATCGGGCGAGTTAGCACGGGACTAACCTGGTCCACGGGCGTAATTCACCGCAGAACATGTCGTCAGCCTTATGGGTAAGCAAATGCGTCGTGTCACGATGCATAATATCATGTAGGTGGCACTGAAACGGGTGAAGGTAACCCCGGGCATAATGGCTGCTGGTATATCGATATCCTGCAACGCAACAAGTGCTAACCCACGCGTAACGCTACACAAAACGTAAGGCTGGCACAGGTACAGATGCTTACAAATAGGTGACAACGCCGGTCGATCGCCAAAGATGGATGGATCTCACTTTTGGCCGAATTCAATTTTTGTCCGAACACGTGGATCCTGGTCACGCGTATCGTACCAACGAACTGTATCGAATCCATTCATGTCTTGCTTCGTTAATTGTCGCAGCAAGCTCAATTAATACTTTGGTTAAACTTTCGCGTTAATCCACGGCTACTGTGTAGCGCGTCGTCGATCAGTCTCGAAATATAGGTGCTCGACGATGGTTGAAGATGAGACAAATGTTTATGGCTAGATTCGTGTGAAACGTACGCTGTTATCTCGCCTTGGAGATGTTTCTCAGGTTTCTAAGTATCGCGAAGGCAACTTCAACGAGCTCCTGTTCAGTCCTTTACTTAACGGATGGATTGCGACCAGGGATTGTGCCGTGAGAAACGTGGACACCGGTTTTGCCTCGGCGCCCGATGGATTCGCGGGGGTTGGAAAATTGCGTTTCCCCCGTTTGTTCATAGGCGAAGAATTTGGATCATCGCGAGTTATTTTGGATGATTGTAAGAGTTTCTGAGGTTTTGGAAAAGTATTTATATTTTTGGATCCTTTTATCTTCGCGTCGCTGCATCGAACAAGGTTTGATATTTGTCTCTCGTGCATCAAGGATAATTGATTTTGAATTGCCTCGACTTTCTACAGAAAACTTGTTGGCCATTATATTCCCGTGACTACCAGTCAAATGACTAAGTTATCTTATTAGCGGCTTTAATGTTCGTCTCTTTCCTTTATAAGTCATCACACTTTCAGTAATTAAACAATTTCTACGCACTCTCGAAATCCGCGTTGGAGCCACTCGATCTCGGAGATTTCAGGGATCTAATGACTTGCCCCATTCTGTTCGTCGTATTATGGGCCGTATCATTTTCACGGCGAGCAAACTTTCACCCGAAACACCGTGAGGTTCCTTTTGTTGCGGGATTGCGTATCTTTTGTTGCACCTCGACCGTTTCCCATGTATATATATTACATGTATTTTTCAGCCAACTACGCATCATACGAAAGTGGTCCTTTGTTTAATTGCATTTATCGTTTAGCCGAGTAGGTACTCCGAACACCGAGAGCCCGCAAAACTTTCCTACATATTTCTTCGCGATACGATCTTTTAAGAAAATGTGTCTAATGCCGACATATTTTCTTAGAGAGATATTCTACAATGAGTTCTTTAATAAAATAAACACTGTATTTTCCCAGATCTGTCGGAAGATTAATAAAAAATATCTATCTAAGGGTCTCATCCAAGAAAAAGCTCTAAACATGAGAAAATAATAGGCTACCATTTACAAACTGGAGTTTCAATTTCGCGTAATTTATAAAAAAAGCGTTACTGAAAGAGTAACTAAAACCACGTTCAGTGGAAAATCGATATTCATCCTTGTACGCAAACGAAAGCCCTGCAAAAGTACAAAAAGGAAATGAAACAAAAGTGTTAATTCGAAAGGATAAAGGCTATCCCTAATCCCTTAATCTAATATCAGCAACGAAGTAGGACGTGCAATCCTTTTGCAATGAGGCCGTGGAAGACGCGGCGAGCGGCAAAAGGCGAGTACAATCCTCTGCCTGGCATTGTACTATATGTCATCGCGTATCCCCGTGGTCGCATGAAAGGCCGGCATTGTTTCATTAAAACAACATTGCAATCCGCCGCTGAAGGGAGAAAAATAGCGGGGGATCCTGCCCGAGGCTGCCAGAAGGATCTCGCAGCCTCTGCTGCTTTCGCAACAACCGATTCTTCCTCGCGACGTCCGCCCACCTCGATCTCTCGATCGTGACCTTATATACCGACTCGAAACGCGCGGACATCGTAGATGCTGTCCCGGATGGATCGTGGCCACAAGCGAGAGCGAGAAAGATTAACGCGGAGAGTCAAGTTCAAGGAGAACCTCCGGTTACTCTCTCGATTACATATCTGCCGGCGATCTGGCCGGTTCTCATGAAACTGACGAGAGAAAGGCGCGAAATGTACGACGGTGGAATAGTTTTTCACCTACTCGATCGATTATACTGATTAGCAGGACGAACGCGCGGCAGTGATTCCCCTTGGATATATTTCGACCGTTCCAAATGACCTTTGAACGCCGTCAATAAGTTAGAGTTTGAAATTCAAGTATTAGAATATCATTTTGGAGGTTCCTAAATTTTGATTGGGAAAAATATAACAGACAGGGCTTGCACGATATCGATATTTGTGTTAATATGATAAATAATACGCGTGGATTAAAACTCGCCGGCTATACGAGAGATGAATGTACGGACACGGAGAATATTAATTAACCCCCGAGTAATTCCTATACCGAAGTTTACGTACCCAATATATTATAATATAAAATTATAGTACCGATATTTAAAGCTTCCTTATGCGCAGAGCAACATTAAACGCGATCCATGCAATACGAACACGGTGCCATCTGGCCGATCGCGCAACTTTGGACCAGATTGTAAATTGCCAACGCGACGAGCTCGAGTGTTATGATAACCGTATATAAAACCCAAAAAGCATTAAGTACGCGTTATCCAACCGAGGCGCGTCACGCAATATTTGCATGCCAATCGGACTTCCCTCTCGATCGTTGTTTTTGCAGTGACATAACGCTCTGCCTCGGACTCGCGTCTTCTTCACGTTGACTCGTTGAGAAAATCTTAATGTGAAAAAGGCATTGGAACGATTAAAAAATTCGAAGGACAGGCCATTGGCTACCCCATCGTTTTCCTCTCTGCTTCTTCCATCGTTATATTTCATCCATTATGCAAGCAACCGACAAAGATTATGGCGACTCCCTGATTTCCCTGATTCGTCCCCGTTTCATCAGGCCGACGAAGAATTCTTGGGTCGGATACAGCTAATTACCGCGGTGTTCGATATGGCTTTCTCTACGCTGCCTTTTTCAGGTGTCTTATAATTGCAGGGCTTGAAAAATGTTCATCAATGCTGTTCGTGTGCATGGATGGTCGTGTATCTTATAATATTATTTTTTTATTTTGTTACTCTATTATTGCACGGTGCATCAGACCGTGACTTTTTTAGAGATCTGCAGTTATCGAAATATGTTCATGATTTATTTACATAATATGAAAACTGGCTTAATTCCTATACCATGTATCCAGTTCTTCTGTAATTTAACACAACTTCTCATATGCATCCACGTATGAATTAAAATAAAATCCTACGTTATTCTAAAGAGTCCAAGACCTTCGATATACTCTTACATGATCGTCTTCTATGCTAAGTATCGGTGCATCGATGCGTCGTATTATGATGACGAAATGGTAAATAAAGTGGGACGCTTAACCGTGTCGAAAAATTACGACGCGGGACGAAACGATTATGCGAAGAAAATTGCATGCGTCGCTTATTTGCATATAGTTGCACAGATGAAATATTCCCAGCCCAAGGCTTTTAAGTCGGAAAAAGGTGGACGACACTTTTCGTACAAGCCACGATAAGCTCGAGACTGACTTACATAAAATTAACGGGGACACCGCAGGTGGGTAGATAAAGGAAACACCGAAATCGAAAAACGTGACATTTATATGGCGTTGTCGCGCTTAATAATTCGCAGGGGAATTTAATTACAAAAATGTTATTCACCCATACGTTTCATGCTGCGCGCAACTAAAGATAATGTTGCAAAATTGTATTAAGTGGGAAATTTATGCAACACGTGAGAGACTTGTTGCTATTCTAATATTTTCTACTATTTTCTCCTTGGTGTCCAAAAAAGAATACACAAATATAGTAAATAATAATGCGTTAATACAGTTATGTTGCATTACTAAGATAGTACAGGCTTTATTTACCAGTAAGTAGCACGAGTTTTCAGGATCATAGAAGCGTTAAGATACCCTGGCATCGAAATCTCAAAGCTCCCGGAATCAGGGACCCAGAGTACAATGTCCATAGCACCGAATGTAGAACCAACGAGATCTTGAAGTGGTTGTACACCTCAAGTACTTACATTGAGCCGCGAAATGATGAGTGTTCTAGAAGCTATTTAGCATATACGCTAAAAGGTTTGCGTAACGGAATTTTGTCAATTCAAATCATCTCGCGTTGTGTTAATCGTGGGGTTAATTCACTGGATAAATTCAAGGTCGTTCAATTATTCAACGATGAAATTATATTTGAAACGTGTTACGCGTTGCTTGCCGCAGGTGCAACGATATTTAATTTTAGCACGGTAGGCGTTATCCTTGACTAGCCGCGCATGCCGCTTGAAAGGTGTGTCTACACAGGTTTCCCGCACGATTGCTGAACATTCTATTCCAAACATTCCACCACGTCTCATTAAAGCGTTTGACAGGAATAATGGAAGACATCCATGCAAGTGCGTCCGAGTTTATGCAACAGGTTGCTCATTAACGGTGACACCACATTCAAGCTTATATTCGTACGGATTATGAAAAAAAAAATATATATATATACATACACATGTGATTCATTCACGCATAAAAGGAAAGCACAACTAATGCCCCATTAATTCGTAGAATTCCATTGGCATGATCTATTTAATTGAATGTAATCTGCCGATAGATATAGTATTGATATTTTCCTGCACACATGACAGGATATTTTTTTTGCTCTCAGTAAGAAGTCATCCACTTTTCCAATTACATTAGCATCGCTTTTCAGCGTTTGACTATTTAAAGAGCTCTCAAAAGATTCAAACAAGTTCCCCTTGAAAGGCACAATTTGTAAAGAAAACGACGAATCATTCAGCATACCTCAAGCAACCCATTGATTATACTGGCACCGAGAATACATTCTAAATTGGTGTCGTCGAAGTCTGACAGTCTCCGCTAATGGAACTAAATACATTCAGCCGTTCCACCTATCACCGTCATCGTTCCACAATGCCTCAAGCACGTCGCGTATGCAAAATCATTTTCCCAACCCAACCGAAACAAACATATCCATTGATCAATTAATTACTTCCACTCAACGGAGGCCCCCATTCAGTGACGCAATATTCATCGTTAATTAAACCCTTAATTACCCCGTTTACGCCACACAAACGAGGATCCCCTTTTTTGCCCCTTCACAGAAACCAGATGCCGGAACTGCCGCGGGACTATTCAATTCACAACGTTCGTGCTTAGCGGCGAGAATAAATTCGAGATTTATTTAAATTCGCCGCCAACGCGACTAAATTACACGGCCACGGAACGGTTTATCGCGGCATCGCGATTTCTACAAGCAACCCTCCTATATTAGAAACGCGATCCAGTGTCGATTTTGTCCGGTTTAACGCGTACCACGCGAAGAATGGGAGGCGGTGGGCAAGTTGCGACGACGCGACAAGAGCGTAACTCGTCCGATTGTAAACGGTGCATTAGTGAAAGTGGCTCGCCGATTACACCGATAACACGCTGCTGCTAGAACTGACGTACCCGCGAGATGCTTTACTGCCGAGATTCCCTTTTCGATACTTTCCCATTGTTCTCCCTTGACCTTCCGCGGATTCAGACTCGCTCTATTCTGGCGATTTCGTGAACCATCGTCGATCATTTGGCGTGGGATACACGCGAGCCATTGTTACGACGGGCTCTTTCGAACCGGTGTTCTCGAGTGCGAAATAGATTTGAGTGTTTGCAAAATACTGTCATTCATGATTCGCAATTGATATTTTGCATCTACGATAGCAACAATTAGTATCTGCGATAATTTCCAGAAAAATATTTAACCTACCGACGACAGAATTAGTACACCTGATTGCAATTCGAACGAAATCGCCGTCGTTTCTAGTAAACCACACGTCGCCGAGGCATTTGGCAACCGAGGCAGCAGGAGGAACATCAACCAACGTCTGTTTCCTTGCGCGAATCATTTAAGTGGCAGTTCGATTGACAATCATACGGGGAGCATTAAACTGCTCGTAACAGCGAAACCCGAGCAAAAACGAGCGGACAGAAGGAAATCGTCGAGCGTGCCGAGTGTGCACGATTCGTTAGACGAAGCAAAGGCAAACGACGCTGCACAGTGAAAGTAATTACGTAAATACACGAGGGACAACCGTGCGACGACGGGAACCGAAAACGCGTGTTAATCAACGTCACCTGTGCCAGCTGGTCCCAACGAACGACTCCGTACGTTCGCACTCGCCGATCGTTTTTTGCCAGCGAATCGCGAGATTGTCGAAGGAACACGATTCTAGGAGTAGAGCAGATCCACTGTAGAAGTTTCGACGGAAAATCGGCCGACTTCTTCTTGTTTCAAACGACACGCGGCGAGTTTCCTATTAGCGACGCCGCGCCGGACCTTTCACCGTGAACGCGTTGCACGCTCGCTCGTTTTTCTCCCTCGCATGAAATTGTTACGTCGCGTCTGTTATCTGGGTCTCACAGCCGTTGCTTGGTTTCACCGCCTTGGAAAGGTCGCATCGTTGCACGATAAGGAGTGCGACCGAGAAATTTAGTAATAAAGCGCGGGAGGGAAGGCGGGTGAAGCAGATGGTGGAAGGGAGAGAAACTGCATACGTATGTACTTGTGTCCTCCAGCATAGATGAGGTTTTCGCGGCGACGAATTTTAAAACGGAATCGGGCTTAGAAAGCGGCGGATCGAACGCGTTCCATGATCGGATCGTGCCGACTGGACGTTAATAATTCGTTGACGACTTTCCCGTCCGAGAGTGCAGCAAGCTACACTCGACAAATCTACGTGCTTTGCTTTCTGCGAATTTCACGGCAATTCGTTACTATATCGCATTAACGAGGCACCAGAAGGATTCCCACGTGGCTGTTAGTAATGAAAGATTTCGAACGCCTGCATAAATGATTCTTCAACGAAGCGGGATTCGTTGATCTTCTGCTCCCGATGCGAACACGCGGATAATTAATACACAATTAAATACTATTTATTTATTTCGTTCCTTAATTATTGTTTATATACTTAATTGTGGATACATCGCACGGTAACGTTAGAAATTAGTCTGGATTTGGAACGTATCTATAACTCAATAAATCTCCTCCATAATTCTCTCCGTCTGCTAATCGTAGCAGGTTGATTTCTATGAACCGTAAGACAATTCTTGGAAGAGAAAGTAACACTTTCATCCACGCAGTTACACCCACAACAGCATAAATCTGCCAATCATCTGTAACACGCTTACCTTCGCAGCATGATAGACTGGCAAACGGAAAGAGTCTGTGCTAATATGAAGGGTGTCAATTAATTGATCCATCGATCGATGCGCACGATTCGAGTATTCTCGGACAATTCTTGCAAGCATCGCTGATTTGTCGGTCTTCCGTGCCGGTACTCGTCTTTCGAGTGCGTTTCACTAATCGTTGCGTTACGTGCCTCATTCGAATGGCACTTGCGATACTAATTTCTCGTCGGAGCAACGGTGCATCGCGAGAAAGGATCGACCAGTATCCACTCGTGACTCTCCGAGCTGCAGATACGCCGGATGGAAAACACGGCTCTTGGTAAGAAAGTTTAGGTAAATGGTTCCTTAGAAAGTTATTGTTCAAACCTTTGAGTGGTGTTATTTTTTTGCGGAATACAATAATTACATAGACTGCCGCCTTTATGGCGTAACATTCCAGGAGAGAAGAACTATCGGATTGACTACCGTAATTACACCCTTACGCACGTTGGCAATTTGAGCAATCCATTCGATCATTTCACAATCATACAAATTGGCACACCTACTGAAAAATATATCGCGATCCTCCAGTCCCTCGTCAAAGTCTATCCTTTTCAACATTCATCCATAGACCATATATGTAACAAGTCAGCATTCGAATTTCATAAAATAATACCTTTCTCTATTAGCCGGATACCGGCCAGTGTTCCACTTTGATGAGACTTAAATTTCAACGTTGCTGCCCATTACATAAATGGATTAGGAAAATGATGCGATGCTTGAAACGCCACCTATGATAGCCACCCTCCGTTACGAACTTCTATCACTTAACCATTTCGTTCACAAACCACTACCTGCCAAACCCGCAGCTTAAAAGTCGCAAAATGACCTCGACGATTACCTCACCGATCGCAAGCGGAAGAGTGTGGAAAGTCGGTCTAGGAATGAAAAAAACAGATGGCTTCTCGTGACGCTGGTATCCATTCCGGAAGGTAGGCTGACCGGTTGCGTCCAAGATTAATCGCAAGCATTAGCTGGATTTATCGGGCGTGCATCGTTTCATTCGCGTTGTACGAAGGCATCATGGCACCGCCAGTATCGTCTCGTTACTCAAAACGACGTTTCGACCGTTTCCACGGTTCTTGGTTTGCCGCGATGAAATCCAGCCCATTCTTCGACCACGCGAAATCTCACGGTCTCGGACCTCCTCCGATGTGACACCCCGATGAACCCTTGCGCCACATGGGAACTCTGTAGAAATTTCGCGTTCAGCTGCTCGTCCTACAGTTGGATTAAAAAATGCACGAGCCGTCAGCTTCCTCGGGATTAAACGTAGTGCAGGCGGAACCCTTTAATGAATATTAATGAAGCCTGAATAGCTTCCTTTGCGAGCTGGACTTTTTTTTAATGAAAATGGTAATGCCTATGGGGACTGGGAACGTCGCTGCCGGTTTCGCGGATAAAAGTGTCCTCATTAAAACTGTCGAGAAAGTTCGAAAGTAAATTCATTATTTAAGTGGGAATTCGTAAAAATAAAGGGGCCCCGGAGGGTGAAATTTGAAGATGTTGCATGCATTGATATTATTGTTTTTTTCCGGTGAGTTGCAAGTGGTGATGAGTTCGTACGAAATAAGGAAGACAAATGTGAGTAAATTCTCTTCGCTTGCTTAAGTAGAAACAGAATACTATCTTGAGATTAGGAGATAGCTTTTGCACCTTCCTGTAGAAGCAAACATTTGTCCAGTATACACGTATATCCTGTCTTATATTCCAGCGGAGTTTCATTAAAGAACTCTGTCTGAATGCCACATTGTTTCGCAGGTGTCCTCTTAAATTCTGAATTAAACGAAGAACGCGTAACTCCGCCTGAGAAAGAGCAGAGTTATCTGCGCGCCAGAGAATGCACCACTCACTGTGCGACCGCGGCAATCTCTCGCCATCATCCCCTATTCACGATTTCCCCCGATAAGAACGTTCGCATCGTGTGCGTGTGTACGTGTGTGTACCGCGTCGTTCAAGAACCACGTTCCGTAAGACCCACGGAATAAATTTCAACGTTCAGCAGAAAACAATGCGAATGAATAGAGCCACGAAATGTCGTATATTTTAACTAGGCTTCGACTGAAGAATAAAGGTTCTCGCTGCATTCTGGAAACTTTGATATCCTGTACAACTTTTTTTTTGTAATCCTCTATTCATATATTTCCGATTTACCAAAATTTTCCAGTTTAGGAGTTCACCATACGTTCCTCTTAATTTTATCGTTCACCTGTTTTTTTTACTACCGTACAATTTTAACAATGAACAGCTCCGCATATTCGAAATGAAACACGAATACTTCCGCACTATCCCAAACGGTTCTTAATCTCATCACGCATCAGCGAGAGGGAAAAGGATTTTACAGTGCTCGAGCGTGGAACTTTGGCTCGTCGTTCGTTTCCTGCCACAAATTTAATGAACTCCTCTTTACGAGGGCACGGTCGGTGACGCAGTTTTAGGGCAGCGATGTTTGCAAGCGCCCCAGTGGAAAACAGGTAAACGAACTTCACAGGGAACTACCTGTTGGCGATACACCGGATAAGGTAGCGAGTCGACGCGACGCTCGCTTATAATAAGGGAGCTGGTCGATACACGCTACGCTGCATACGGAACTTCCGGGGCGTTTATTTCCCACATACAGTGTCTTCTAGGTAGCTGACCGTTGCCAAGATTCGCCAAACTTGAACCGATAAATTCTACATCGACCATTCTGGCTAATCTTTCAACGATTCCGTTTATTTCTTCGAACCAACGTTGTCTGACTTGCACCGGGGACCTACTACTTCAGGCGCACCGACGATGTGAAAGCTGCGACCACGAATTAATTTGACAGGCACTGTGCACTTAGAAAAATGCTACTAATTTACGACGAACTCGAGTAAAAACGCTGGCACGAAATCGAACGCCTTTCTCCGATCTTACAACTACTGTGTGCTAATGTGAAATATTGAAAAGAAAAGAGAACGCTGCCAATGACACTGCATGTATCATTTTTTCGAACTGCTGATATCGAGTCACGCTCTGCTAAGGAAGATTCACCCTGAACGATTTGCTGTTCTGATAAAAGGATACTAGTATGCACGTGGAAAGCGAGGGGAATATCGCGTTCGAAACACATGGTTATTAATTTCTGTCGCGGCTAGCATTTCTGACCTACTGCCGGATGAAAATCGCGGCGCACCACTGAAACGGAATTTCACTGGGCTTACAGTACTGGCTAAAAGTTTGGAATCACTTCTTTGGTTTCACCAATATCGAGTTCTTTGATAATATTTGGTTAATTCGAAATTGTTATCACAGGGATTAACGATACTTCGGTTTGTTTCGATGGATTGTAATTTGGAACAAAATTTTTATGTTTTTATTTTAAAAATCGATGCTTTTTATTCGGAAAATTACGATGCTTCCTGAATTCTTTGGCGGTTCGAAACTTTTGGTTTATAGTGTACCTACAGCCACTATCGTTTACAGATAGCGCGTGTTTCGACTATGCACTTTTTTCAGCAGAATCAGTGACCAATTAATCTAGCTTTGACATCTGCCACAGACAACATCCGTTTTATTAATTGTCAGGCTCGAGGAAACACGTTCGCAGTGAAAAACAACAAATTGCTCAGACACCTTGCTTCCACAGTACAGTGACTCCACACCTACATTTGTATTCAGTTGTAAAATATATTATCAAGCTTTCCTTGAAATCATCCCTTAATAAAAATGATCTTTCACAAAGAACAACTACATACCATACACCGTAGAATCTCCTTTCTACTTCGTCAACTACATTTTACTATAAACCGGTTCAAGTTTCTGTTCAGCCTTACCTCAATTTATTAAATATAATAAACAAAAGCTCTGCGGAATACGACACAACTCTACAATTAACTCGCACCATTTCTTCCCCTATCTATGCACCTTGCGCATCCTTTCGGGTCAACCTCGACGAACAATAATCTACCAATCAACGAGGGCGCCAAGAACGTCGGCGAACACCCCACAGACAAGGAAATCACCTGAATCGAAGTTCGAGGCGCGCAGTTTCAGTTGCGTGAACGTAATTACGGGCAACCTTGGCATTGGTGTCTTTCCTGCTCGTTCCCTTGCCCTGTCTCTCTTCCTCCTTCTGTGTGAACGGGTTCCATTCATTTACCTGGCCGCCGCGGCGTTCCTCGAGCGTTACGAAGGCACACGTTCGGCCGTGTACACGCGCACGCTGCGCTCGTGTTAAACTGCGCGTAGATCCCATTGGGATTTCAAGAGAACGGAAGAGCAGGGCGAAGACGACGGGAACGATGCCCCTGGAGCACTGGTGACAAAGTCGCTTTACGAGCGTCGCTTTTACGACCGGCTTTCGCGACAACTTCCAGTTCCACCTTGAACTTCCTGCATGAGGTAACAGGCTGGTATCGTCGCGACGATCGGCCCGTTGCGATGGAACCTCGTCTTCGTCCCGTTGACACCACGTGGGAACATGTACGCATTTTGAATCGTATCGACGATCACGATTTTGTTAGTCGTTTTATTTTAGATCGACGAAAAATTCCAGCTTCTATTACGGGGATATGGTAACAGTTCGCCGATAGTGTGATGGACACAGAGAAAATTTGAACTTCCAACTTCGATTTTTAAGAGATTTTATTAACACTTAGACTTGTAAGAATGATAATGAATGCGCTTGGACTTGTGTGATAATAATGAGGGAGTTTGGACTTGTATGATGTGAGCTTGGACTTAGAGTATGATAATAATGAATCGGGAGTCGGGGAACTTTGGGTTTTTAAAGGGTGTTGGAAAGGATGTAGTAGGGATGGTGAGGGCGAATTCCAAAGGACTGCGGATGGGTAGGGATTGTAGGCAGTATGACTAGTTGTTTTGGAAGCGGTGATGTGATAAGGTTCCATGATGAGTATTTGTGATGTCGGAACTTAAAAATATTTCTACGTATGATTCCTTAAGCGACAGAAGTAAAGAGATAAAGAATAATACAGAAATATATATCGTAAGACTAATATAGATATTTGGGGGCGAATACATTACAATAGGAACAAATATCGTGAGAAGCAAAGGAGCCAAGAATTGGCTTGCGGCGGGGTTGGAAATGTCGAAGAAACGATCGGTGTCGTTGTGCAATTACCCGAACGGAAAAATGTATTCCCTGACCTATGATAGCGATTGCAGGAAGACGTGTCCCCGCGACACGACGATCGCGGGTTATGGGAATCCTTCGGTGTCCGTCATAAAGTATACACGTGTAACGCGTTGAGGAACACACCGCGGCGGCGAGGTGCAAGGATCGTTGTAAAACAAGGAATTGCCGGTGTCGTGCGCGGCTTCATTAGACGCGTGTCCAACGATATTGAAATCGCTGAAACGGCAACGGGTTCATTTAGAATCATCCTCTATCCAGCGGCGCGTGTTCCACCGACGATTTAACCTTTTCGATCGGTCGATAGCTGCGATTTGTATATTCCTTTGCGAACGAATATATTCGTCAGGCTAGTTTAATGTTCCAAGCCGATGCGCGGGTCGGATGGAATACGCTACCACGATTCGATTATGTAAGCTGCATTAAACGGTTACAAGGAAAAGGCGAAGCGCAGCCGTTCGCCGGTTTTTTTCGCAATCGCAACTGATTAATTGGTACACGTGTGCCCGCGCGGAATCTGACGGACCGCTACGGATTGTTCGGCTCAAAGGTTAATAAGATTATATTTACAAGCAACTGCGACTGTGTTCTGCGAGCGTGGCTCTGCCGATGATTAATCGCATCCTCGCGGCTGTCTGCGTTCGACGATGACTGAATGATGTATCCCCGTTGATGTTTCACTCTATTCTGATCGAAGTGATATCCGAAAGGCGTCTTCGACGTTAACTTTGCTTTCTTCCTGTCGCGATTTTTCTGCAATTCGAAGACGGATATGCTACAGTTGTTCGAAACGTATACGATGCGAATGGGGCTAATAATTCATCGATAATCATGCTTCTATATGGAGAGGAAAGTTTCGATTTTTTTTTCCTTTTGTACGCTTTCAGAGTGTTCTACGGTGTTTGCAACGTGAACGTAAATAAAAAACTTCTGCCACCTCGCATATTTCATTTCTCGATTACCAGCGAAATGAAATATTCTCGGCTGGTTATTAAGAATAGTGTCTGAACTTGAACAGAAACATTATTCGCCGTCGTTCCCCTGCTGGTGAAACTTCGCAGTTTTGTTGCTTAGAAAATTGTTCCGACTGCGAGGGAGCATTGCCTCCGTAATGATTATATTAACGGAAAGTCGTCGCTCGATCGCTTGGAAAGTCCTCCCGGCTGCGTGAAAACGGGAGTTTGTTTAATCGTGTTGGAACGTATCCGCCAATCGGCTGTACGGAAAATTAGTTTCATTGTATGGAAGTGTTAAATGTCATTTCTTGACGGCTGTATGGACAGAATGACACCGTTCGTTTAGTTTTAGAAAGTTCTACTGCGGAACGTAGTTAATTGCTTTTTCAGAAAACAACTATTGTAGAATTACTTAAAAACCCAGTATTTATAACACGCGAAGAATTAACGCGCAATAAACATTTCAATTAAATAATTCGATATCGTAATCATCATTTTATCATTCACTTTATCGCACTGGAAATGAGAAAGGAACCACGTTAGTCTATGGGTTCGCACCTTTTCAGAGACGTCCCATAATGCCTGACCCGAATTGCTCGATTGAATTCAAATTACACACCTTTCGACCGCCCTTTTTTTCATTTCTCAAGGCGACGAGCGTGTGCGAGCAACGCGGCTGTCCCACACGCGCAAATATGCAATAGGAAGGAGAAAGTGGTCGTCTAACAATAAGTGGCACCGGTTCAGGCAAATTAGTCGACAGATAATAAACTAATGTGCCAGTTCTTTTCTCGTTCAAGCGGCTAATTATCGCTGGCACGCAGGAGGGACGTTCGTGCGGTTTTGCTCGGTCATTGCCATAATATTCGGTCGATTTTCCGTGCACCGCAGCTTCGAGAAAGCATCAAAGTAATCGTTACGGGATAACAGAGTACATGCGTCAGAGAACGTGGAACTAAATGAGAAAAATTCGGACACAGTGGCCGATGAAAGTAATTTGTTTAGGTACTGTGAAAGTGAAAAGGTTTTGTGCGTGACAAAAAAAAAAGGGATTCCATAATGCGCGGCTATAATGGAGAGTTAAAGAGGAGCGCATACGTGTACGTGTATATGTGTATACGCGTATCTACCTTGCGTGAGGATGAGTTCTCGAGGGTGGGCAAGATATTAGCGTGAGAGTTTTAATCCGAAGAGCGGAAAGAAGAAAGTTTCAGATCGAATCTTTTTTGTTATTTTTGTGTGTACGTGTAATTTGTCTGTGTGCTATTAAGACGTATTAAACATCTTTTAATGGCATTGAGAAAAAGTGGAACGCAATGATTGCGGAAGCAATTTTTACGTCAAACGGCTTGCCAGTAAATCGTTTCTAAATCACGTGTGCCTTAATTAGCGTCTACACTCGAATGCTCGATCGCGCAAACAACAGTAAGAAAACACTTGAATATTCTATCAGCTTCCCAGGAATAACCTTTAAGTGCACCGGATGGAACTGGGGACAAACTTGAATTACATAGACGCACTCGATGATGCAGCAAAGGAAAAAGAGTAACTTCTCGGCGTGACGAAAAAATTTACTCGTATAATATTACCGTATCTTGAAACCAAAAGTCGAAGATCGAACGTCTTATATAAATTGCCCCCGCAAAAAAGAGCCATAATCAGCATCGCACAAACGACACGACTTCCTAAATGACTGCACAACTCGCGGGGAACGTCGCCCATAAATTACACCCGAAGACGCTCCAACGACGGGGAAGTAGAAATGATTTTAGTCCAAACAGTTTTTGAACGGCGACGACCACCGAGGTGTTACGCCACGTCGCAAGAAACCCATCAAGTCGAGTCTGCCGAGAGAGAGAGATCGGCACGGGAATCGAAAAACCTGCTGCAACCGTTGCGCTTAATAAACAAGTCGCGTTGCGAATCGCTTTTTCGCGTATAATTATCAGTTACGATCGACGGATCATATAATAGATAGAAAGGGTGTCCTGAACAGACGTAGAGTCCGGAGACTAGTGGCTTCGATATCGATAAAGACTTTCGATGTGCATAATTGTTATTATTAACATTTCGCTTGCTCCTTTCGACCACAGCGGAATGCAGTGGAACGTAATGCGTGGAAAACGTTGCGACCCAGCCTTGCGTAACATCGCAAGATATAAAATTAAATTGGAATATAATCGTGGTAACGATAATGTCAATACACCTAGCAAATAACTATGATTATACCCTGGACTGTCAGAATGCAAAACGCAGCGGGTAAAAAAGCTACGTCGGACTTCCCCGCATTGATGAAACGAAAAATATGGCAAAATACAAAATACAAAAGCGGTTAGGGTACCGGAAGCGCGTGACAGCAACGTCTGTGAGGACCATCGCGTTAATTACCAGTAGCTCGAATTTGGTCGCGTATTAGAACTGTAGATCGCGCGAAAGCGATGCCGCGGCTAATTGGATTTTACTAATTAGCTTTCACCTTTGTACAATTAAGCCGGCTTTTTCAGCCTGAAGACGGAAGTCGGGTACTGTTTCTCCTAGTGGCGAACCGGCGAACAGCGTGCAACTGGCACCAAAGCCGATCGTCTCGAGCACGCTTTTGCCGGTCGATCGTTCGCGTGCGACCCGTTCGGCGAGCGATTAGGCTTGCCGTCGCCTGGCATTTCTCGGGGTTCAACGGATCGCATTGTTCCTCTCTTGATTAGCGAACAGAGGCCGCCGGGGTTCTGCCTGGACCCCGGTGAAAGCGGAATTGAGGAACGGCAGAGAAAATTCGAAAGGTCCACGACGAGAAAGAGGAGACTGTCTTTTAGGTTTCGGCTTTTCGACACCGGGGTTGTAGTCGTGGTTACGTAAAAACGAGAAAATAAAGAGCGGCCATACAGTCGATTACGGGGGAAATTAAATCGGACGATCAGAAGTGCGTCGTAAAAACCAAAATTGTTGTAATAACTTTGCTGCGTGAACGCGAACGAGTTCGACGACGAGGGCGAACCTTTAGCGTTTATAGAAATGTTCAGCCCCGGTTCGTCCGAAAGTCTGGTCCATAAAAAACATTCATTCTTCGAAAACATACTGGTTTTTTTTACTGGCCCGAACAATGCTGTGGTAGCGAGGTTCAATTAAGTATAACCTTAAGGGACTAGCCTCGGGGGTTGAGTTGATTAAATGGCTGCCTAATTTATGCTGGCTGGTTAAACGAATTCTTAACCTTAAACGTCAGTGACTGGCATAATTTATAAGGGACAGGTGATTGCGACTATTCTCGCCGTCGGTCAACCTAGATTCATTTATTGATTATTTATTATTGTTGTGAAAGAACGGTAGAAGAATTTTCTCGTTAGACCGTTCCACCTGGCTATTTCTGCGTCGTCGCGTTCACGAGCTGCTTCTAATTGCCGCCGCTAACTATTTCCCGATTTGCATCGCATTAGCGGCGTATACAAAGAAGAAGTATTGTCAGGTGGTTACGTCAGGGGGCAACGTGACGGGAACGATAATTAAACTGATCGTCCCCTCCCCGCCCTCTGTACGGGAAATCGGTGCTCGTTACGCGTGCAACGCGTCCGACGTGCAAATTATCTACTTTGCGACTACGGTAAACACGATTCGAGCAGAAAGGAGGTAATAATAGCTAAAATGTATAGCTACATAATTGAGCTATAAAGTAGTCGCTTGTTGATTAAAATTCAATTTGGAGTAATTGATGCGCTTCTCTAATGCTCAAGCGTGAATAGCAATGAAACTTATGAAGCTTCTTAAATACTCCATCACTGCATCAGATACAGCTACTGTGCCACTCAATATGCTAACAAATGATATTTCTGCGGACTTGAGAAATTTCCAAAATAAATATACTGAACGATATTAAAAATGGGAGTGAGTCGAGGATCTCTATCGACGACTTAATCTACCTGTATCGATAACAATTGTATAATTTCTCGCAGAGACAGGTCGACCGGGACAACCGCGTTCCACGATCCTTGTGAGTTCGCACACGCCCTTCCCGTATTTTTTCCGGCTCGCCGCTGACGTACACGCGGTTGGAACCCGACGTCCTCGGTGGAATGCATTTCAGGTACCAGCGGCGCTGTACCAAGAATTGGGCCCGTCGCCCTCCGTGGAATGCGACGCCGGCTAATGTCGTTTCGCGATTATGCTCTAGCACATTTACTCCGGGACAAGTACGTGCCTCCTCGTACAGGGCCCTGTATCCCCACACGTGTGCAACTTCATCGCTGGCTGCGAGCTCTACGCAGATCGTGCATCCAGATACGAAATGGCATACGTGCCCGGTTGCCTGTTTCCACATAGGCGGATCTCCAGTTTCGTTGGCGGCCAACACGAGCGTCGAACTTGCTAACCGTGAACCCCGCCCCGTGGCTTTTTGCAAACGTTTATTCGCGGTGAAATTCTTTTGAAGACAGGAGGAAGCGCCGGCGGTTAAGGGGATTTCGCCTGTGAACGAGATCCCAATCGGTGATTTTTTTGTAGAGAGATGAAGTGAGAGTTGGTGGTTGAGGTTTCGTTCGATTGGTAGTGACTGTGGTTCCTTTTTCTTTTTTTATAGCGGATTTTATTTATAGAAGCACAGTAGGGCTTCGAGAATGATTGCGTTGTAAGTTTCATTTAATTAAAGTTACCGAGCTTTTTGCGCAATGACTGTTTCTTTTATTCCTCAAATAACTGATGGAATAATAATAAAGAATTGTTAAGGGACATGAAAGGCTGTAGGATTTCTGATGTTTCGAATGCATTCCATCTGACGAAAGATCACAGAGGTGAGTGCAGGAAAGGTATGGCTCTCGCGTCGAAGATTCTGCTGACCTCAGCTCCTTTAATTGACAGCGTTGTTAAGCCAAAGCCGAGTTTGCTTCAAACATTGACGCGTGTAACTAAATGGAACTTTTCGATGTACCCGACGTGCCACTTTGTTAATTAGGCTTTCTTCTGGCCACGATTTCCGTTGGTATCGGCGTTAGCCGCGTGCAAAAGTATTGCTTGCCAATCTGAATTATCGGTGGTTAAACTTCTTACGATGTACGGGGGAATCTCGATTAACTGATACATGACGGTGCTGTTTCGATCGCCATTCAGTCGGCTCACGTATGACAATAGGAATCCCGCTGGCAAATAAATGAGCTCGCTGAAACGGGAAGAATTCAAAAGCGACGACCGCGGCGTCGCTTCTGAAAGCGAGAGGTTCGAACGAAAGTTAAGAACCGTGGCAAAAACAGCGAAAGACTATACGTCCTTTTCCTTTTTCTCTTTTTTTCTTGCGTGAAATATTTAACAAAGATGCTCGCGGAGATCGTCCCGACGTTTCTTCGAGGTGTCGAAGCGACTCTAAGTTCCGCAACATAGCTCTTTTTGCCGGGCTGTAATAGCGTACGCCTCGTTGGCTCGCGTAGATCAATTGGTATCCAGCGATGGGGCATTTCTTTGACGCTGTCTTTACTTTAGTCGACATAGAAATTACGCTTCTTACCAACGGCTTGTAACATTAACCAGAACTTGGATTAAATCGTTACCAAGCGCATGCACGACGATCATCCACGAATTTGATCCTTCAGGTGATTTAATAATCGAGAGAAATCCATCGAAAGTCATTAAACGTTGCACAATCTTTTACAGTTTACGTTAAATTTAGGGTTCTCTGAATTTGAATAATTATTATACGACTGACGCGTGCGAATATGCTAATTGAAAAAGTATTCGTGGCATTCATCAAACATTTTTCCGCTAATATGTTGCAATATTATTATTTTAGAGTATTATATCAGCTCGAAAATATTTCATGCTGTCCCATACGAATAACAATTCGACCTGTAATACCAATTATTTCCCAACAGATTATTCGTCGAACATCTATTAACAGATAAATCTTCAAGCCCTGCCTCGCCACAATTAAGGACACGTCATAATATACGCTCAATAATGACTGAATAAAAAGTAACAATAGAAACGCAGTTCAATACATTAACTCGACTGTCTGTACGCGGAACAAACGAAGCACGTATCATTGAACACGTCTTATTCAGCATCATTTACAAAGAAATCGAACCGAGCCGAAGGAAAGTGACGCGGAGTGACAAGGGAAGCGCGCTAACGATATCGACCTATCGATAAAGCTGAATAGCTCGACCTTTTGTCCACGTGACAGCGGCGGGCCGCGGGGCACGGCCCGTTTAATCGAGAAAATAATAAACGAGGGGAAAGTCTGGGCGAGTTATCCCCTGGACGATTATGAACCAACTTACCATCCAACTCCCACGTTATATACCGGCGAGGATTCGCCTTAGCCGTAATTTACGGCCGTTTGACATTATCCCGTGGCCCCTTGCAGGCGTGACCCGTGTGTTCACTGTCGGCTATACTGTCACCGTGCCAACGATGCGACGCGACGTCCGTTAGATCGGCCTAAGGAACCCCCCAGCCACGGTGGAAAGAACCAGCTAAACTCCTGGCAAACCTTCCAGCCATCCGCTCTAACCGAACTTGCTTTCGGTAGGAAGCAGTTCCCGCGACCTGTGAAAGGGTTTAACTGTGGGAATGTTCGTTGTCTTTCGCCGCAGCTCGTTGGCGTCGTCTGTGTACAGCAACGGAGTTGAGGCTGGAATTTTTGATGATACTTTCGATCGGTTCGATAGTGGTATCTGTTTACCTGACTATTTATTGTTGGCGGTATTAACACTGTTACTAGATATTTCAGTTGTTATCATTAGTATTGCTGTTAGTGTATCAAGTTGATTGACGTTGAATATATTTCAATCGTGTATATTTGCGTCAACGATATGAATAATACTTGTGTTAAATATCGGGGTAATAGAATAAATATTTACTCTGTGCATTGAAATTTATCCACGTGCATATTCGAACTCAATTCTGACAAGTGAAGACACGGTTCGCACAGCAGTGGAAAGTAAACGAATAGGATGAACACCGAGGAACTCAAGCCTGGGTTACGCAGGGTGATCAGAAAAGGTTCGAGTGCGATGCCCTCGAGTGATACAGCACACATTCGTCGTCCGTTCCCCAACGATTAACAACGAAAGTCTCGCGTGCAATTAGAATCTAACTAGCTACTACGGTGTCAGACGGAAATACGTAATGCTGGGAATTCATAATCAGCCTACGTGTCGGGCCCCTATTTTTTTGCCATAAAGACAACGGAAAGACGAGGATTTCGAATTATGTCACTGGCGATCGCACTTGGACTCTTACTCTTACGAGACCGCGTGGCTTTCGTAACAGCGCGGTGTTTTGAGAATAAAAGTCTTTCGCCGGGTTTCACCGTGAACGCAGAGATAAAAGAAGGCACATGGAGATGTAATTTTGCGCCGTAAATAGTTTGCGTAATTGGGAGACATTCAAGTATCAATCGGCATGTTGATTACCGCCATCAAGAAACGAATTTATTTATTTACTCGTTCGGGTGGTCTGGATGAAGCAATTCTACGGACGATTATTAAACTCGTTGAATGATCGAAATCGACGCTGAGAAATCTCTCGAAAGAGCATACATCGGTACAAAAAAAAACGCACATCCATGTGTAAGAGACGATTGCTCCATATACACCTATATAAACAGTTTCGCAACAGGAAAATTCGATTCTGCCCAGGCAAAGGTGGCATACGCGAAACCAAGATTGTGAGGATGCTGGACATTATCAGTGAAATGTTAAATGGAAATGAAAGTTCGCCAAACTATCGAGGGTGTCCAGGTCGACTCGACGATACAGAAAGAAGCGTAGAAAGGTCTTGAACGCTGGAAAAGGGAAAAGACGAGCGTTTAATTCGCGGCCTGTCGCAATGAAAACCAAATTAGAAAGTACTGTTGCTTCCGCGACATCGGGAGAGAACTGCGACGAACTTTTACTCGAACAAACTTCCCTGATACCGGTAAACGCAAGAGCAAAAAAAAAAAGCAAAAAGGAGAAGGAACAAAATCCTGGCCTGCATAAAGAATCGCGGCACGAAGAGATTGAGCGAGGTCGACTTGGCACACACAGTCCGGAAAGCGGAAAGCAAACGTCTGCCCGACATTTCTCCGGCACGGGCGTCTCGCTGTCAATGTAGGTGACCCCGTCTCTTAATTAACATGGCTTCGCTCGACGTAAGAGCGAGTTTAACTAAGTTTTACATCGACGCCGCTCGTTCGAAGAGATAGCTTCATTAGCGCCGCTTCATCCGCGTGCAGTTTAGAAAGTGGCTGATGAGCGTGCAATACGTAGAGGAACTGCTTACGCCGAGCTTTCCTACTTGAACGGGAAAATCTGATCGGAAAAACAACACGTTGTCGGAGCTTCCATCTAGAAGGGTCGATGGCTCGAGGCTGACAGAGAAACGGTACGGTGGCCGGATGGTTTGGCCGATAGAGATTCAGAAATGTCGCGCGAGACTGAGTAAAAAAGGAGATTGAGATTGAGATTATTTGAGAAACGTATCGAAGTATATTTTAGTACTGAAGTACTGGACTACTGGACTACTGAACCGTTGGAAGACATTGGAGTACCGAAGTACTGCGGTATATTGGAATATAGGAGTCCTGGAAGACTATGGAACTGGAAATCTGAAAAACTGGAGCACTGAAGTTCTGAGGCACCGAGCACTGCGGTCATAAAGTACTGGAATTCTGAAGTGTAGAAATGTGCAGCAATTAAATGATCAGGATATTCAAAATCTAGGTATTCGAATCCAAGAGCATTATGATGCCAACTATCCTGCTAGCGAAACTACGACATTGGGAGTACCGGAATAGCGACTGAAGTATATGGCCTTGATTAGAAGGAACAGTTTCCAGCTTTGGTTTCTCAAGACACATGGAACGACTATCCTTCTTATTTAGAAAGGAAAGTTCGTTTTCACGAGGATGTTCTTCTCTGAAACTACTCGTGAAATTCTGGGAAACGCGGGTGCTTTCTAATTGCATGTGCATTGTTCGAAAAGTATTACCAGATCACCCGTACAAACAAATGAATCCGATGATACACTTAATAGCAAAATTTAGTTCACTTCTACAGAGATAGTGCTAATCCTTGTGCTAAGACCTTGAGCTAAACATAGTAATTTAGTACAGGAATGTTTACATACGACGATAAGCCGCGTGTATTTGTAGCAATACCTGAAGCTTCGCCATACACTGCGATAAAACAAGGAAAGGGATAAAATCTGAAATTCCGTGTACCGAAAAACCAGAGAAGGCAACGGGAAGTCACGTTTGTGCGTTCCAAAGGAGCTCGCCTTGTTATGCAAAAATTTCTCTTCATTACGGTCCAAAATAATATATGTACTCGTTGTACGTGCATACGTCGTGCTACGGCCACAAATATCTGCAAGTATATACGTACAACTTACAAACACCGTGACGTCGAATATCTCGACAGACCTGTCAATGCAGAAGCGCTATATTAACGCGTCATAAAAATACAATTATCGGTTAGCTTATTCGAGAGGAAGAATTTTAAACAACCGTTCGGGGCACCTATGATTGTTCAACGACCGTACGGCTGGTCACCCAGACTCCCTCCATTCCCCGGTGCGATTAGCTCACAGTTTCTCTTTCCGGTCGACCCCTTTCACGTCGATTTCCTGCGGCACCTGCATCTGTCCACACCAAATAAGCGGAATAAGGCCGCCGTGTATATGTACCCATCTGCGTAGCGAACACTCCGTTTGAACTCGAGTTTGAACGTCTCGCGATCAACTGCAACTTCGCCAGCAGGATTCACTGATGGTTCGGTAGAGAATTTGAAGAGCTGTTTCCCCCGCTGTCCTCGTTCTCCAATGTTTCGTGACAGACACTAAACGAGAGAACACGCTAATGAAATGATCCAGCAAGATCAGTGGGCATTATAGTTTTACGATACGACCGTAACAGAAACTGTAAAATTATTTATTCGTTCTTCGATTAGCGATCAAGCCGTTGCCTAAAAGTATATTGGCCATGTGAAACGTTTCACAAGTGAGCACGATGGATTTTCCTCTGAGCTCTTTCGACTATTGCTTAACCTGTCCGCAAACAAAAGGAAACCGTGTCAAGTGCACGATAACGAGAGGGACAAACCAATAGGCTATGAACGAACGATGGTTATAGCCAATCTTGCTTCGCAGAATTTACTTGACGTTCAAAACTACACCAGATAATTATATTCCTCGACGATCGCATCCATAATTTCCGAGTACCTTCGAACGAACGACTCCTGGTGGCCTTACGTTAATTACCTCAGCCGGTAGCCACGCATAATCCCATGGAAGGAAGTTCCACCTCCGCGGAGTAGCATGTGAATAGAACCGTAAATTCGAGGAGTAGCGTGATTCTTGGTTTTTTCGCTTTTTTTTTCTCTACAAGAACCAGTTACATAAGTCAACCTGCCGGTCGCGTGGAAAGGACGATAACGCCGAACGACCGTAATCACGTAACAGATAATGACAACCTGTAGACGCCACGAATATTTTGTTCCTGGCAATTGTCCTGCCTTCGCCGTAGTGTAACAATGATTCCAGAAGTTACATGAAAATTGACGCCTCGAAGGAGAACGCTTCGAATTTCTGCAACGATTCCTGCATATACTGTTACGATCCGCTCCAAATGCAAAGGACTTTTCGTTTATTACGTTATCTAAGGCACACTCGTTAACGGATTGATAAATAACTTCTAGCGGCCGGCAAGCCAGCCTAATCTATCGATCTAGCTATTAATCCTATTATATTAATATCATCTAGACTCTCATTAATTTCTTGCCTCAAGACGAAGAAGTAACTATTCATCTTATAATATTATCAATACTCTTATTAACTTGTTACCACGCCTATTGAACTGTAGGTGCTTGCTCTCAAATGTTCCCAATCGGTTTCTACCCGCACTCTAACCTTTCCGTCCACTTTCATCGAGATCCAAAATAGCGGATGGATATTTCGCACGAGAGGCGGCCGTTACCTGTCGAACGAAGCACGAAAACGAATTTCTTATCGTAAATCGGCTTTATCAACGGCGCTTTCTTACTTAAGAGCTACAACTCCGGCAGAAATCGAGTCTACCCGCGACATAATGTGCACCGACCTAAATTCTATTGTCGTTGGTGCTCGAACTCCGACTTCTTTTCGAGTTCTGGGTCCGCGGGGGAACAAGTTAAAAGGCAGTAACAGACAGTGTAACACGACACCGCGGCCTAGGTACAAGAGGAACGCAGAAGAATACACTTGTTCTCCATTGTTCACCGATGGCACCTCGCTGTCGCAAGATCACCTACGGCCTCTCCCTACCTTTCTTCCGCCTGTATTTCGCATATAATGTACTCGAACAACCGCGAAGATCATCGTAAAGGGTTGCAGTGTTTGAGAAAAAAGGTGGTTCTTGAATTGGGCGAATAATTGCTGCCTCTGTAGTGTCTGGTTTAAAAGATATTAAGTTATCACGGAACAACGGTTACTCGAAATTCCAGCTGCGATTTCTCGTTGAAGATGCATTTGTTTTGTTGTATAGAAGAAAAACTACCAGCAAGATGGGCGCCAAGAACATCTTCACAGAAAAAAACACATTTGTATAATTAAATCCTGCACAGAGCCTTGTCTGCTGAAAATAAATATGACCGGGTATAATTATTTTCAGGTATTTTAATGCAAAATTATGTATCCGACGAATGTCATACTGCCGAGGAGAATTGTTTGAAAAAGAGGGAAAAAAGATATTTTTCTACGTTTCATGTAAGACATTTGCGTATGTATGTAATACCTGTCGCGTGTAACAGGATGAAGAGGGTGATTCTGTCCGTCTTCCGTTTTGTAGCTAACAAGAATAGGCTGTAAATATAATAGATGAACAAGGAACCAACCGGTTTGCTATTCAAAACAACGAGGATTCAGCGGATCTTTTTCGTCCATACATTTTATACTCGACGGCCATTGTGTTCCCCGAGCGGTCGCCGTTGAAAAAAAAGCGAAGACCATGAATCTTTAAGTAGTATGTAGTGTCACCTTTTGCGAATAGGCGCTGCTGTTTTTTTCTTTACTTCGATGCTAATAATAATCGTGACTGCAGCCATGTGTTAACGGCGAACACGCGAAACGACTACTGGCGGATACATAATTTTGTAATATTTGCCTATACGTTTAGACAGACTATTTCGGTGCTAGGTTTATATGCATTTGCAGATTATATACGCCAATAATAGATACAATATTGGTTCATAAACTCACGTTATCTCGTGTTTGTCAGCGTAACGGATATACTTCACTTAATTGCAGAACAATAATTTCCAACGGCCGAAATGTTACCGCGCAGACCTGACTCTGTATCAGCGAACAGAAATAGATCAATTCTTTTCCACAGTAATAAACGCTTTCGTATCTACCGTATCAATCGGAAAAATTCTCCAGCTCGACTCCGGTAGCTACACAATTTAGTCGTTAACCGAAACAAACGCGGTCGCTGAATCGATCGGCTTGCCAGCGCGCGGCGAACAAAAAGGGGCAAATAAAAATAGCGACTAACAAATTCCCAGTAATAAGCCGGATAATTTAAAGCTGTAACCTTTTCGACCGGTTCTCGCGTCGCTGCGCTCTGGCGCGACTAATTGTAAGACGCGAAAAAGAAGTCGCGGTAACATTCGATGACCGAGTGATTCGTTCGTTTTGGAGCGAATTGACACCTCCGCCGCGTTGCTGCGTCGATGGAGCAAGGCTGAAAGTCAAACTACTGGACGTTGAAGTATTACAGGGGTAATTGAACGCGACGTTTCGCGATTTACACGCAGTCACCAAGGAGTTCGCTAATAATCGTTCGCCAAGAATGGAGTCGTTTGCGTAAATATCGACGGCGTTCCTGCGCTCGAAACCGGCCAATTAGCTCGCGGTGAGCGACTCGTCTGTTTCTTTCTTATTTTTTCTTTCGTCTCGGTTTCGTCACACTTCGACGTTCACCGTCGATAACGGCCTCTAATTGGCATTAATAGTAATTCGAGCCAAAAATGAAAACTGGTTTCTAGCCCGTTACGCGAAGCCGCGTCGAACGCGACCATCTTCCAACGGAGCAGAACGGAGATAAACATTAATTGAACGTGCACAAGCGAATGGGCGAAAAAGGAAAAGAAAGGATGAAAGAAGAACAGTGAAAATTGAACGGTGTTGCGCGGCTCTTCTAATATTCGAACGTGGCAATCGTAAAGCGCGGAGGAACGACTGTAGTCGCTATACTATTTTTCGCTTAACGGTTCGAACGATTGCGTTTCTTGCAGGCACGAAGCTTCCTTTGAAGTGGTACATGATGTTGCGAGTTTCTTTGTACTTTGTGTGTAGCAGTGAATGCGATTCGTTGTACGCTTGTTGGACAACTATAAAAACTGTCGATTGAAGAATGATGGATGTGAAGTGTAATATGAAAGACGATTGATAAAGACGTGGGGCGTGAGCTAATTCCAGCCGCGAGGACAGCCGCCGAGTGTTTCGAGTATTGTTACGTAAAATCAATTTAAAGCCACCCTTTGTTCTTTGGTGTACGTCACGATAGAGAAGGGCCCACAGAGGCCCACAGCGCAATCACAAAAGCTTTGTACGAATATCCATGATACAAATCGAAGGTCCGTCACGGAGGTCGCAGACCTTAACGGTGACCGGCCTTTTTTGGAACGATATTCCTTGTCGGGGTAACGCAGTTTGTTTGCAACCGTCGGTGTACTATCATACGTTCGAGAGTGCCTGGAATAAAGTTCCATTGAAAAGAGGAAATGTGAAATTTAAGTATTAAACGGCTTCGCAACATCGGCGATGCTATCAACACTTTCAATTTTATCGCGGTTTCGAAAGCACGCATCTCGAAGGCGGAAGGACAGGCGAGAACAAAGGGGTTTTGCAACAGAATCGATTCCGCCTTGCGGTCATTCATTAACTCGGCATCACGGAATAATTGCCACC
This sequence comes from Nomada ferruginata, assembly GCA_963583965.1. Taxonomy (NCBI): domain Eukaryota; kingdom Metazoa; phylum Arthropoda; class Insecta; order Hymenoptera; family Apidae; genus Nomada; species Nomada ferruginata. The sequence goes on along the minus strand of OY757214.1, from coordinate 6,701,285 downwards.
TTGCGAATCCCGGGGAAAATTCTGGCCGTCGCGGTCAGTCCACTTTCTTCTTGCCGGCGAAATTGTTGTGACACTCGAACGCCGGTCGATGGTAAATTATAAACGGCAATCCACGCTTCGCCCATAAATGGAGCGTCGTGATTCAGACGATCATGGCATGGAACAACGCGGGGAACTTGATCTGCTCGTCTTCACGACACTGGGGACTGGACTTTCACGACGAACGATCGCGTAAGTTTTTTGACCGTTCCCGCGGCGCTGTCCTCGAAAATTAACGAAAGCGTGGAAATCGTTACAGCTAATGAGCACCTGCCATAAACGTTATTATTGTTGTGCGGCCCGAGTACGGGCCCCCTCGAACGTTTGGCCGAAGGAGAACTTCGACAGGACCGGGTTTAATGTGAATTTTAATTGCAAGTTATGTACCGGACTTTTTAATGAACATTTTGATATAAGGTTTTGGGTATTTTAACTTCAATACTCGACGGAGGAAATATCAAGGTAGAGGATGGAACCGCTGGCTCGATATTCCCGACGCAATTTTACGAGCATAATTATACTGATATCTGGGTAAAGTAAAGTTAACGGAATTCTATTGTTACCAAGGCGATGTAAATATTGTTTAATGTAAAATTACCACTTTGAATGAAAATGTTTAATTGAAAGCAGTGCTGTTCCATTTAATCTCCAAATATTTTTCATTGGCTTATTTTTTGCAGTATTAATAGTACAATGTTTTGCTCAAATTTAATATAAGCTTTAAAAAAGATAGTAGGAAACACAAATAAAAAATAATCTGCTAGCAGCAAGAAAAATAAAAATAACAATGGAGCTGTTATATTGTATAAATGCTCAAAATATTTTCCTGCCAGCGAGAAGAAAGTCCAAACGAATGTTCTACCTTCGCCTTATCCCAAATGTACCGTATAGTCTTCCCTTCCAAGAAATCTTCATCCTATTAAGAACTCATTAATTCCGGCACAGGTAACAGAAACGGTGTTACTCAATTATTCGGTAGAACTGTTACAACAGCTGGAATCTTCTATTACGTAAATGTCCGCTGGTTCCGACCGAACTCTTGGCACAGAGTTCACCGCTAATCCAGAAAAAAATCAACGAGAAATCGCGACGCAGGTATGCAACCTTTGATTTATACTCTTTATCGCTTCTAACGGTCGCCGTTGCATCCACAGCGCGACTGGTTACATTATTAAGAACAATTAATTATCCGTTTAAAGCCGCGACCGCGATGTTGAGATTTCCTTTTTGCACACGGAAAATATCCCACCGTGCAGGATTTGCATACGAGTTCGTTCCGTTTCCAGGACGAAACGGGTTAGCCGGTTGCAAAACTCCCGGTCATTTTATCATATCGACGAAACTGCCGCAAGGCATCGAGCTACTAATCATGTTTTGAAAGAAATTATTGACACTCGTCATTAGCAAATTCAGAAGTAAAATATAAATCGCACAAATTAATAAACGTTCTTGCATTAATCTGTCGTTTCAAGGGTGCACATTATAGGCAAAGTACGTACGTACATATAATCCAATGCTGTGTCCCTGATAAATCCACTGCCTTATTATTCATCACATGAATAAAAACGATAGATCACCGGCGCGCAACTTCGACAAATGAAAAATCCCATCCACTATTCAACAATCCCCAAGCATAAACTTCGCCATCAGTGAAATTCAGGCTGCACTGCAGAAAGTATAATTAATATCCTTCCATCGTGCCATCCCCCGAACTTCCGACGAACCCTCTCCGAACATCCATCACGTTTATCTTCGCCAGTAAACACCATAGAGCATCCCGTGTGCCAAAAATTGCCGCGTCCACGGAATCTACCGTCGCGTCGCGTCGTTGCAGCATTTCGCGTACGTTGCAACACGTGCTTCCAGCTAGATTCGATCGATCGTTCGATTGCAATCCGATTTACCTGACGCACGACGGAATTCGCGGCGAACCAAAGCTGTGTATAAAGCTGAGCACGTGAAAAAGACAGACAGGAACACGGGGAAGCTCGCCAGAGCGTGGAGACACGAGCCTGGAGCCAAGTCAACGCACTCCGATCAAATAAACGCATAGACAGCCGGATCTATGTACACGGTGTCTATGAAACAATTCGTTCTTGCGCAAGGTAGGCGGGCGTGATCGCGATTAATTTAGAGCCCGCGTCTAATACCGTCGTTTTTACGTTGACAAGTTATTGTGAAATCTTTGAGCGTTCGCACGAGCCTCACGCGCCGTTCCACTCGTTGCTACGTTTCATTGTTAATTGATCAGACCTCTTCTTCTGATCACCCCGCTGCGATCCGTGGCGGTACGAGGACGTGATCGATGTAATTTCGTTTCTTTCTATTCTTTATTGTTATTTCGCTGAACGTTCAATTTAATTTAAAAACGTTCCAACACAATTCAACTCAATTTTGTTAGCCATTTTGTTCAGAATTATGCACACAGCTAGCGTGTACATTCTTGAACGTTTATGTAAGTACATAATTGTTCAATGTTGTTGGTCGAGTTGCCGTTGAACGTCGACACAGGTGTAGAAATAATTGAAATTGTTTCTTTCTAATAAAACCACTTACTATATGCGGCAATTCGAATGTATAGTTGTGTCGCGGTGATCTCGAGATTCAGGTCTTGTCGGAAATGAATATTTAATGTTGGACATTGGTATGGTAAAGCAAAGGTATAACAAGTGCATAGTCTACACATGGGCATACCGGCGCACCGGAACACTTTTTGCCGTTTCAAGGAGCTGCCAACGCGTGGATGACGGTCCATTTACCTCGATTTAATTAAGGAAACTTGCGAGCGATTTGCAACACGACCGTTTTCATTTTCGCGGAAACGCTATGGTTGTGTCACTCGTGAAAAGCAAGTTGCCACGATGAGCTGCTGGGTCGTGGTACAATTCTTTACGAATACGAACGTCGAAATTAAAATCACCCGACTAATCCTTTAACTGCCATTATTATATTAACTTCCATACAATTGTCTAAAAACTAATCCACACAAATGACTGCGTCCAACCTCGAATGAAAGCGGTCAGATGAAGCTACTGACAGAAATGTGGCAGAATATCAATTCCAATTCACGTCCCATCGTCCATTATTCTTCTCGTACAGTCGACGAAGAAATTCGAAATAACCCACCATCGTTGACAGACGAATCGAAGCAAAGAGTTCAATCGTTCGACCTCTCCGCATAAAGCCGGTGATAAGTGGTCGACCGTATCAAGATAGAAAGCAATCTGGCGGCGAACGTCGCAGGCTTGTCCCAGATGAAACGGGGAAAAAAATGTCCTATTAGGAAAGCGCATGAGGCTGCCGCGTTCGAATACACCACGGTTTGCGCAAGCGGCTCGGGTTAAGTTAACAGAGGCAACGGTATCTCGCTTGACCCCGTAACAACGCCAGCCACTTTACGTATCCATGCATTAGGAACGCGTTTGAAGATTCCATCGATGCCACTGGAACGCAAATGCTCGTGGAATGAAGCAGTGATCGGGTAAGGGTGACACGTATCCGAGAGATCGTGCAGGCGAGCATTGTCTCGCGGTCACAGGATCGTACAATCGGGGCAGCGTGCAAATTAAAAGGCTAAACGAGATCGAACATGTTACTTTGTGCGTTCTTTACGCTGACATACGCTGCCACGAAACTTTTAATGGTTTTGTGAATTCGCATGAGAACTGCATGCTGAAGCTACATCGATTAGAAATGAAAGAAACCAGGCGTTTTGCCACCAGCTTGCCGTTCGACTAAGGGGATAGTTGATAAATCAGAAAGCGAGCAGATATGCCTGAATACATAAACAGGTATATAGGTGTTATCTGCGTGTGCACATTTGTGCGAGAGGGAAGAAACAGCTTCAACAGCTGGTGATTAATGTCACGACGTTGAAAAAGAAAAAGATGCCAGAGAAGGAACTAGCGCGTCTCAGTGATTCAGAAAACGGGCAGATAAATTACCATTTTCAACATCATGACTTTGCACGCTACTCTAATTATCGACGAGGGGCCGTGGAAGAGAATGGCTTTCTTAACCAGCACGTAATACGCGAATCGCGGTACGCCCTACAGCCCCTTTCCAAGGCCGACTGGAATATTTACATAATTATTATAATAATCCTGTGCGCGTTTAATGAGCGATCTATTGGGGGCGTAGAAGAGAAGAATTTACGAACGGGCGTAGAGAAACGGGGGATGGAATTTCTTGGAGGAACGAGGATGAAATCACTTCGCACTTCGAGGGGAACGATATCGAAGCGTTTCATGAAAGCGACGGAGCCGAGAGATTCCCTCTAGGCAGGAATATGTATTGAAATAATTATACGCGGAGTGAGAGAACTGTTACACATGGGCAGCAAGTCGCTAAAGAGAACCGCCTGAAGAGATATTATTATAAATTATATATTTGTTGCTTAAGAATGTAAATCAGCTGGATCGGCATTTTAAAACTCATGCAGCATACTCTGCGAAGAATGATTTTCGTTGATATTCATTTTCTGATTTTCTCCGTTTTTGTAAGTGAAAAAATATTAATTCAAATTCATTAAATGCTTTCTGCAGACTGTTAAAAGAATCACAAAACGACGTATGAAAATATGTCGCTTAGGGGTTGGTCCATTGGATTTACTATATTTCTACATTTTTGTACAATCTCCAACCATAAACGTCTCCTTCCTATTTACCGTTTAGCATAATATAATCATTTTTAAAGGATCTCGGGCATTACTTTAATCCATCCATTGTTAGAATTAGGTTCTCCAGCTCATAGTAATGACGGTTTACGAAGCTCGGAGCGGAAAAACAAGTGCTTCAGAAAATCTAGCCACAGGAACGAGGATGTGCCAGTCTCTTCCCATCGTCCCGCAACGCCATAACAGTGTAATGTGTTCCCGGCGTTTATGCTAATTTCCTCTACGGTCATGCCCGTTTCAGGAGAAAATAAGACAGTTTGCGCGTTGCTCTCGTACAAAGTGGAGGCGAGCGAACGAGATTTTCCGTCTTTGCGACGCGTTACACGTACACAACGGCGGAATTTTCCCGTGGAGGAGCGCCAAAAGAACTGGCAAGAGATTCTCGACGAAATTGCACGACATATCGTTCGAATACGACAGTTTTCACGCCGTTTACCGACGTCCACCGTGTCGCCAGATACGGGCAGTCTCTGTCGTGAAAACGTGCTCGTCGCAAAAAATCACCCGACCGACTGTTCGCGGGGATTTCTATGTCGACGCAAGAACCGAGCGACGGGGCGAGAGAGCCGCAATTAAACGACCTTAAATTAAACGAAACGAGCGCGGGTGTTCCGATATGGATAGGCGAACAAGGGGAAACTGTGTGAAATCGCGATCGCGGGAATTAAAATCGATACGCATCAGCCGGAGTGTTTTCTAGTCGTTCCCGATTCTCTTTTCGTTTAATTCATGAGCGGTTTTAGAATAATTTGACACGCGAGAAAGAGAAAGATGCCTTCTTTAATTGTTCGAACAGCGAAATGTGTCACGAGATATCAAAATTTAGATATCAAAATAGATAATGAACACGTAACGAGAATAAGGCGATAGATTTAATATGGAGAGTAGTGGAGCATCGCGCCCCATTTCTCACAGGATTCTGGAACAGTGTTTAATTACGCCGGGTAAAATGTATTATTCAGCCAACGAGGTTGTACACCAGCAGATTCTTCAAATATTAAAAGCGGCTCGCAGTTCGCGTTTGCCTGTCAAGTCTTTGCCGATTATAGGACGCTTGTGTTTGTTCAGCTGCTGACGCCGCCATCCAAATTTTTCAACGGCAGACAAACGATCCCGTATACGACGGTTCTGTGCCGTAAAATGTGGGAAATTTATTGGCATTCCGGGGTACTGTTTGCGATGTCCGTAGAAGGGGTAAGTGCATGAGGAATTGTAGAACAGCTGGGGCAAAAGGCACGGGTGCAAAAATCTGCAGTTTCGGGGATCAATATCTAAAGTACCATATACAATTGCGAGGTCCAAAAATATTATACGTGTGTGCTCTATAACAGAGCATTCTGTTGTCCCACCAAACAACGATCCGTTTTCTAAACCTCTAACACCCGTTCCATGGCCGTAGCAGATGGTTTCAGGGCGAAGTGCGTTAAGCCGATCGGCAGCAAATACGCGAAATTGTATCCTCGCCGCTTTACCGCTGTAATTATCCTGATCACCGTTTCCGGTTTACAATGCGTTGCGATCCATCTATAGGCAGGAAGTCGAGTACAGTTCGCGTACTAATCTCGGCGACTTAAAACGCACCACGCGTGCACAGCTTCTTCTCCTCTGGCTCAATGCGACGCATTGAGTCACGCTCGCGTAGCAGCTGTACGGCAAGAAATCTCACGCGGTTTGTAACACCGCTCAAAATCATCTTGCCCTTCGTATGCAAGTCTACTGTCCAACAAAAGTTCGCGTGCGCAAAAAATAATGTACTGTTCCAAGACTGTAAAATAGAATACGCAACATCGGCGTTACAAGTTGTTCGAACTTAAAAAAGAAATAAGTAAATAATACTTCTAACCTATGGCAGAAAATAAAACAGATACTACTGTTCGATTTCTCTATCCTTCACCACCGGATCCAAATTTTGCTAAACCCTGGGCCGCGGAGCTTTCATCGCGATAGCCGTACCGAGGTACCGTTCCAACGTGTCCAGAAGTATGTTCCCGCGTCGCTATCGAGCGAAGAAGTGCCTCGAAACGTATCCGTTGAAAACACGACAGGGCCGATTAAATCACAAGACGCCCGACAGAACAAGCTTCTCCGGTCTGCATGGGACAACGAGGATAGGCCGTGGTGGACGCAGCCTGCGATTCGCGGACGGACACGGTCGCTCGCGGATTCGAAGCGGGCCAAAGCAAGAACACGGTCGAAACAGGTTCTGCGACGGCAGAACCGTAGATCCCCGAGATGTCATTGGAGGAAAATGGTAGGCGTTCAGCTTCAGCCGGGGTTTCACTGTAAATGTCAGGCGACGGCACGTAAAACGTCTCAGCGATTTGAAGGAAAGTCGTTCAGAGGTACAGACAGAGGCACGATATTCCTCTTTCGCGTTTCACCGTACCGCCGGCACCTCCCCTTCCGACCCGGGTAACGTTTACCTGCTCGTGAATATCGAACGGCTCGCGAAATTACCACTGGACGGAGGACGGTTTCGATCTTTACACCGATAGCAGGGCAGAGCAAGTGCAACTGGCCGATAAGCCGTTCGGTGCGCGGCCTGTATCGGCGAGTGCGAAAGTTATAAATTCCACGGACCAAGCTGGGATCATTTTGTTCCACTCTGAGGGATCTCTCGTTCTCCATTTCGTCCCTTTCTCTCTCGTTTCTTCTTTCTCCAGGTTCAACCTCTTTTTCTGTCTAGCCTGTCCGTCCCTCTGTTTCTCCTCGTCGCGCGTACGCCCGTCCACTTTCCACCTCTCTGTCTTCTCCCCCGGCGAATGCCACCGCCAGACGCTAATACCTTGAATGAAGTACGGTTACTCCGGCTCTAGTCTTTGGTATTTTATCAGCAACATTATTATTCCCGCGTCGGCGACGCTAGTTCGAATTTATAGAGCGGTAGAAATGTCTCGGTTGTTTCGCAACCGCCATATTTTCGCGTCGCCGATGGAGAAACCTCGTTGCAACGGGGCTCGTCCAGCCTGAAGTATGTATGCATATACGTGTGTATATATGCACGTATATTGCAAAGCACCAGCGTGCATATACAGTGGAGAAGCGTGAGCACACGATCGAGGGGCCAGATTTTCAAGATGCTGCGCCTCGAATTTCGTGGGACAGCTTTGATTCAACGACGGTCATCAGGCTGAACGAGGGTCTTTCGCCCCTCGCCACGTCACGAACGCTCCCCAAGAGCTCGTGGAAATCCCACCTACACAATGGGACTTTCGCACACGCACAGGAGGATCGTCGGTTTTGCAGGTCAGAGCTGTGAATTCGGTTCATAACGCTGGAAACAGCGGTCGACGCGTTTCGTGCTTTTTATAATACCACTTTCCATCTCGACGGTCGGGAGATGATGCGCCGAGGCAGGTAACCAGCTTGGCCGTGAAGAGGAGGATCGTGGTATTGGGACGTTGGCCGATATTCGCATCGTTTGGGGATACCGTTCGATATATTTTTCATTTAATATACAACACCACTTGGAAGCTTTCGAATTTTTCTCTTATGATTGTCGGATATAGATCCTCGAAAAAAATAATACCGAAGGAAAAAAACTAGAATACTAAAAGATACCGAAAAAAAATAAAGAAAAAACGATGATTGAAATCGAAAAATGCAACATATAATTAGAAACTATCTTACTAGATAGCAATAAAACAACCAAACGTACTGTATTAGAAATAGCTTCCCTAAGCAATCTACGCAACTGTGCACGCATGCAATAATATCACTGTACTCCAAGCAGCTAGGTTAACAGATAACCGTACAGGTTTGGACAGAAGGAATGTTCACCGTAACGTTTGCTCTATCTCCGAGGAAAGCCTATCCGAAGTTGCCCATTTCCTCGCAAGCAAAGATACCACTCTAAATATACTTCATTATCGAACCAATTAGACAAGATTAGTTATACAATCGACCACCCAACAGGGCCCCTAATATCAAAGAAAATCAAACGATCTATGCATCAGGCTAGTCCAGTCCCGCCACCAAAACATTTTTCCAAACGATGAGCCCGCGCCGGCAGCGGAAGCCCGAAGCGTTCACCCTCGTCTCGAAACGCAATCGTTTTTGCAGCCGGTCCGGTTCTCCGGCGGCACCGACCTACCGGAACGCGTGGAACTCGCCCAGCATCCATCGGGGACCGGCTACGAAGTGCTTGAATATCAGAGAACACCGTGTGTCCGCAGGTATCCAACAGGGAACCCACGACTCGCTGCGCCGGAATGAATCGAGGGGAAGTTAGTACAGGCACGTCGATAGGGGCTAAAGGAGGGGTCAGCGATAGAAGGGGAATGTTTCACGAAGAGGAAGGTGGAAAAAGGCAGAGAGGTAGGGCGAGGAAACGAGGGGAACAAGGCCCTGGTATACTCTACGAGCATCCCCCTACTATCGGGCCGCGTGAGGCACGAGGACGATAGGTGGTGGCAGGAGTCAAAGGACAGCGGCGGAGAGCAAGCGTAGAGCGAGAGTAGAGTCTGCGCTGGCTCCGAGTTTTCGGTGCCGTCGCCAGTGGCAGAGCCAGTTTCTCGGAGCATCGGCGAACCGGCGGCGTCGAGGCGCCCTTTCAGTATGAAGCCGACGACCGTGCCAGCTGGAGCTGCCGCACCTGTCGTCCCGTCTGCCGCGGCAACTACGCTCGAAGTTCGCTCGGATGATCTGGTCAGACGAGGCTCCTGATCGTGGATCCGTATAGAATCATCTCGATTGCACACCGATACTCACCATGGATACCGTGTATCGAGCTCCGATTTCCGTGTTCACCGAGAGGGACTGAGCGGAAGAGATACGTCGCGGTGTCGAGGGACCGAACCGTGTCTGTGGATAAATCGTACGTGGATCATATTAGTGGAATAGTAGCTTGTGGCAGGATCTATTCGGGCGACTCCTTGACAGAGATCGCCGAGGGAAGATCGTCGATCTCGTGAGACCCGTCCTTCCTCTGTCCTCCGACCAACGGTGTTTCTTTCTCCGTCTTCCTTTCGGCCGGCTCTTCCTGGACGTGATCGGTGATCGGATTGTGCTCCTCCAGTGTTTCTCGTTTCTTCAACCCTTGCCGGTTCGAGCCTGTCGCTTCGTTGTCGATGTTCGTCGGCCTTCGAGTTCTCTTTCTCGCGTCTTTCGCTGTTGGCGACGCGAGAGGATCCACGGCCGAAGAAACTGTGATACACGTAACGCGGTGAAGAAGAAGGAGACGCGTGCGGAACTTCGTATGATAAAAGTGGAAACTCGTTTCGCCGGTGTCGTGGTTCGGGTAGCTTGTTCCCCACTACCCCCCTCGCTTGGATATTTTGAACCACTAGCTACGGAATTCGTGGTTGGATCTTGCACGACTGGAATCGAAGCTGCTCGACGTTGGATCGAAGGGGCAGCAGCGTGCATCGGTGGCGAGGTGAGTCCTTCGAACGATAAATTCCAGCACCCGTGCATATAAGTACGGGGGTCAAAAGCGGTCAGACCTCTCGGCAGTCGAGACTCGTGTAGACTGGTTTTCGACTTTTACAACCTTTTTCTCCTTTTTCATCCAATCGCCCTTTTTTTCGTATCGCCCTCTCCTTTCTTCCATTCGCGTGGCGGGTCTCTCGTTTTGCCGCAATTTCTCCACCTTTCCGTCGACCTTCCTGTCCGTCGTGCCGGTGATAAATCTTCGCGATCTCGCTGACCGTTGACTGAGCAAATTACTTCATCTTCCGATTATACAGACGCCATGCACGTCTGTATCATACATATGCCTGGGGGATTATTCTGACGGCGCGACCGTGGGACGACAGGGGTTGCGCGGACCAGTCGCGTCATGAAAAGCGAACGTTGCTACGGAAAACAGCTACGCAAATATTACGGCGACGAAATTAATCGGGATCAACAATGGTAACGATCGGTCGATTATCCTGTTCGACGCAGCTGAGCAAATAAAATTGATAATTCTAGGGAGCGACACTATTTATCATTTTCGATCATTATGCGCTCCACGTCCCGTGAATTTCGAATCGCATTAAATTTTCAGCGAATACCGCGGACGAAATCAGAGTGGAAAAATGACAAGAGCGTGCTCGTCGTTGGGCCTATAGTAATAAATCATTCCAAGTGCATTACAGAGCAGGGAAAATTGCCGGCGTGATCTTTCATCTTCCCATTATCGTTCGAGTAGCACGGTCAGGATCACGCTGATCCCTATTCCACGAGCAACGCGATTCAATTCACTTGGAGAATAATGCGACTAGTCGTCGTTGAGCTAACCTATGATCAACGAGACGTTTAATGAGAGCTTCGGTCATTCAGAGGATCGTTTTCGAAAGAGAATCGATACTATTCATACCTGTGATCTTAATCCGAAGAATTTTCTGAACTTTCGTGGGGCAAGAAAGACGTTCTAAACGAACTAAAACCTTGAGTGGGTAATTATCTCAAAAGAATGAATCGAAATTATATTAAGGAAAGCTCTTCTCGAACGTGAAATCGAGATTTAACGAGCCGTTATCCGCTCTAACGAACCAATAAACGTTTTGAATGAACCACCTGGCTATCTATCCGCTGATCATTCCAAAAGCTTGCACCTATTTCGTGAACAGTTACACATTTGATCGATTTATCGATCCCGACAAACAACCCGAATGAACGTATCAAAGACTGATACATTCCATTCGAATACCTTCTACGGTACTTGCATTAAACTATCATATATAAAAAGAAGCGTCAATCCAACGAAATTCGACACCTTTATCGTTTGACCAATTATGAAAACGACGAATTTGCTTATTCACATTCTCGTTACACTGAATCAGACAGTTTCTCTGAAACGTTCCTCGATTAACAGGGGTCGATGACCTCTTTACTGGACAGCCCAGGCACTTTCGACTTCGACCTCGAGATGTAACGAGGAGTTACCATTCGATGCGATAGTTAATACACTCGTCATAATGTAACGGAAGATCTAGAGATGAGAGATCGTCTCAGATAAATAGCTCGACATTGTTCAAATAGTCCCGTCATATTTTTGTGCTCCAAAAGAATTATACATACTCTTTAGAGAGTACACTCCGTTTCGAATTCGTTTACATTGTTTCACTCTGACTCCGCGGCGTCGTGATAGCAATTAAACGTAATGTAGCACCGAAAGCTCGGCTGGGAACGAAGGAAACGAAGGACGTTATTAAATACGAGTTCACGCTGACAATAATTAAACACGACTGCGTTCCTCGACTAATTTACTTTTCTAATTACGCCCGGTTATCACAGACCAGATTCACCACGTCTACATAATTCTTCAGAAGTGTGTCAAAACTTTTGCTTTTTTACCTCGCAAGAGGTCGAGGTTGGAATAATCTTCGAGAATATACGAATGCAGCGTAAATGAATGATGATTTATTACAAAAGCTCGAAGTTGAACCTTGAAGTTCTGATTGGTTACCCCCGGAGCAAATTATGAATCGAAGGGCGATGAACCTAATCGTGGTGTCGTTTGGTTCACGCAGCAAGTTCGCGAAGAAATGATGGCTTAATATCCTGCTGATCGAGCAGGTAGAGAGTAACGTGACCGTTTCCATTCGGCGGCGCGAAACACCGAACACGGTCTACCCTGCAATCTTGGCCTAATCGGCGATTCATCTAGCAGGCGGAAGAGGAATGCAAATGATAGATCTCATCGGGGTTGATGTAACACTAGGCCGCGTTTGCGCAACGAGATGTTTCACGATCAAAACGTGCGACGCATCGATAAAGCCGACTGATCGAATTCACGGTCGCGAAAAAAATCCCAAGTCCTTGGAGATCGCACGTACACTCAAATCTCTGCGAACTTATTATAAAAATGTAATATATCACGTTTACCACGGTGGCAATCTGTGCATCGTGCATCGTATAATACCTGTACAGAAAAATATTCCAACAGAAGCCTCTAATATCGACGATACGAAATTTGACGACATCGAAACGGCGCTTCGCCGAACCACGCTGGTTTTGCATCCTAACAGAATAGTCGTTTCGTTGTAATTAAAATGGGGCCGCTACTTCAGGCAGTGAAATACATCCGACCATTATTGTTGGAGATAGGCGAAACATCGTAAAAGATTAGTGGTGTTCAAACGCGATGCTTTTCTCTGGTAGCGAAGAAAATTACGGTTCGGACCGAGAGCACGTCGTTTATGCCTTTTATGCTTCGAACTTGGATCGCCATTTAGGCTCTGCTCTCAACGATCCTTAGTGCAATGCGCGAGAGTACCTACGGCCAGGCTACTTGCAATTCAACCACTGGCCGTGCGACGGACTGAAAGTAAGTTAATCCAGGGTTATACCGGTTCCCGTGGCCGTCATCGCGACAAAAACCGCGTGAACTCGGGCGTGAACATGAGATCTGTCTGCGAGGCTGTCGCGAACTCGAACGTTCCGTTCAGATCGACCTTCCCGATTCGACAGCTTCTGTTCTTTTGCTCTCGTGAAACTGTATCGTTCTTGCAGTCGACGACAGGGTATGGGAAAACTGCGCGAGGATTGCAAGAAGAACTGGGCGAAATTTTCCGCCATCGTGTGTAAATTAAAGTCGAATTAAGTGAACTTGGGTGAAGGGAAAAATTGTATGCACGAAAGTGCCCGTCTAGCCAAGAGTGTTTCTGGCGCTGCATTATCATTATGATTTACTATTATCATTACTATGTTTAGAGAGTGTAATAATTTTGTCGAAGAATAAAAAAAAAGCCCTGAAAACGTATTTGATCGACGTATCTACCAGTCAAAGTTTTTACACTTTGTTCCCAGTATAATTTGCTGAGGAAGTTGTTATTTTTGTGCACGATAGTAATAATTTAAAGGAAAAATGGAACAGCTCGAGCAAGCCGGGAGTCGACTGAATCGGCCAGTGAAAGAGACTTTAATGCTCGTTTACAAGAAAGTTTCCTGCGAAGGTCGCGGTACAACGACCCGAGACGAATCTTAAGGGTTGAAAGAGAAAGGCATGCAGGAAGATTGGCGACGTTAAGGAACAATAAATACAAAGTAACGCGGCAATATCGCCGGCAATTAATTCAATTACACAGTGAAAGGAAGTTCAATGTCTACTAACAAGGCGCCTCGTGGACGTCACCGTCGTCGCGCATATTCGTGTGCATGCAAGCGTTTTCCTTTTCTTTCTATTACGACTCACTGTTCCCATATACTACGTATATGAACGGTGTACGCGATAAATCTGCCAGGAAAAAGCGAGTTGGCAGAAAAAACCGACGGTTTACGCGTTTGACCTGGATTCAACCCGCCACTGCTGTCTGCTATAATATCAGGCTAACCTCTATCTGCTTCCATTTCATCAGAGAACCGTAACACAGTTACATCGACTTGGCAGAGGAAATGGAATTTAATAGCGGAACGTATGTAGAATCGAAGCCAAGGCTGTTCCAGCGTCTCAGCTTCTATTGCACTGACGCAATTTTTGTCTCAGCCGATTATTTTACACCATCTACGATACACTGTGTACGATAATTCTATATTTGAACATAAACGATGAACATAAAAATCGCGCGAGTAAACTCGATTGTTGATATTCAGGAAACTACTCGGTTTGCGTTAAACGCGCGCTCTTTTGTCCAACTGGCACGGTTCGCAATACAATTTTAACCGAACCAAGAGTATAATCACCATTGATCCACCTGCACAAACGACGACCTTGCTAAACAAAAGCGATTACAATCGCAACATTGTACTGTTCATTCTTTGACTTCATTTCCGTCGATTTGCATCGTTCGCTATCTGCAATCGCAACGCGACGTGCCAGCGGACAAATGAAGAGTAATTGCCCCGTGGATAAGTTTCGCAGAGGCGGACCGTCAATTTCATCAATAGGCCCGCGCGCAGGTAATCAATGAAGCACCGGATAATTGACAGAATTCTTGGAGAGGACAAACGATCGCGTCGATTGCCTGGGATAAGTTAGTTTCTCCGTAGACAGGGTCGATCCAAGAACGGTCATTAATAAATCGTCGCGGCGATAAAAAGGCATTCCGAGTGGTGATTTTCCAGCCCGCGGGGCAGCTGTCGCCGCAATTACTTCTAATCGGTTTAGAAAATCCGCGTGCCGAAACATCGCGACGACGTCCAATTAAGGAGCATCCTCGGCGATCGCGATCGATCGGCGACTTCTTTCCGTACACAACTCGGCTGCCTGGATTCGGCCCTTGATTTCACCGTACGCTCGATAATGAGCACTTCTTGGTTGCTTGTTAACCTTCCGCGTTGTTATAGCATTATGGGATATTTTGTAATTAAAGGGCACGGTGATTGTTTAAAGAAGACCGGTGTTACACAAGCTTTAAATGGAAGACAATTATTATGACATGGAAAATTCGTTTTTTTTTTATATATAATGCTTATGGATATTATACAATTGGTTTACCAGTGAAATTTAGACGCGACAATAAAAGTGGGGAAAATAAAAAGTTGCACAGTACTGACAGCTAATAATGAATTGGAAAATTCGAATGATCAATTGCACAGCATTGTCAATTATATAAACCTGTTGATTTTACTGTTGCCTCTATTTCACAGTGTCCAATGGTCAGGAATATTAATTTGTACCACTGAAAAACTTGTCCAGTTTCTAGTCAATCTCACTAATTACCTTCCCGGCCATGCTTTATTAATAAATGACACATTTTCTTCGCTTTTTGGCGTCACGTGCTACACGATTTCTACACGCGTGTAATTTCCAAGCCATTGCACTATTTGCAGACGGAAAGCGACTGTCAATTACTCTTCCTGTAACATCAATAACCCTACCGGCTCAAAGCTGACCGAGGAGAACAGCTAGGCGAACATTTGTCGGTCACAAAACACGAAAAGAACCGTTTGGATCGTTTGGAAACGTAAACTATGAATCTGGAACGCTGTCGATCCTCATTTGCTTCTTGCTCCAATAATAAATGAATAACGTATGCGAATGAAAAATACTTCCGCCCGATACGTATTACTTGGCGTAACGGATGTAATCGCTCATATTTCTCAAGAACTTAACTTTGTTCCAAAGTTACAGCGAATCCGTAGATAATTGCATGCAGCATAAAAACGGAGATGTTCCATCCTCGTTAATACGAACTCCAACAACAAATCATCAGAGAAGCAAAAATGTAGCGTTTCAAAGTAAACGTATCCTCTGGAAATCAGAGCTCGAAGCGTGAAGCCAATTAATTAATGCACTTGTATACGTACAAGGTAATAATATAAATGATAAATGAAAAAAATTAACTGGCTATGTAGTTTCTACCCCTTCGTTTCAAAAACCGGTACAAGGATACTTCCGACCAATTGTAAATAGTTTTCTGAACGATACCTATTTGATACTAACTCGAACAATTATTGCGCGCATAGATCTACGTACACTACTCTTACTACAATCATGCCAATATCATTGGTCCAAGAGAAACTATCAGCATAGAACATTTTACCCACGAATTAATGGAAACCTATCAAACGATCCCACTGCTTTTAATTTTCCCCACGACCTACCTAAAAACACGTGGCTCGCACGATCATTAATATGTCCCTACTTCGTCCCAGAAAGTCCCCAGAGGAGCGCATCATTCACCTAGCACCACGTCGCAGTAATTAACCATCCTCCAGAATTAGTAATCTAAATCATTGGACGCTTTCGTTCAAGGAGACTCGTTGCGTATCCAATCTACGGGGCCCCCGTGAGATTCCCGTGAACGCAATTACATGTATACACTTCTAATCGCTTTTAGAAAATCCACGATGACGCTGGTTAGTCTGGTGAAGAAAAGACGAGTGTGACTAAGCCGTCCTTCTGGTTCCGTTCGGTCCGGTGCGGTGGCTTTCTGCCTCGTCCAGATTTCTTCCACGCGTCTGCCTTAACCGTATCTGGCCGATAATGTCCCCCGCCGATTATGTACAGTGGGAAGTCCTTATAGCAGAGGTTCGCGAGAAACGATCGTTCCTCTTCCTGCAGCCGGTCTTGTTTTTCCCGCGTACTCGAGCGTAGGAGAAATTACCGGGTCGAACAGCCGACCGACGATCGTTCCTCCATTAGCCTCGTTACTATCTAGAATGGGTCGAGGAACTCTCTCCCTCTCACGCCTTGTCGCGTCTCTTCATCCTGCGCGATCGCCTCGACCGATCGATCGATCTCGCGTACAAGTGATAACGACGGTACACCAGGCGCGGTGACGAGATGCTTTCTAGGTGATGTTGTAGGTGGACAGGTCATGAAAGTCGACGTGGTTGCCGCGAGTTCTCTATGGAGAATCGACGCTCGGCAGATGAAAGAAGGAGATATTGAACGTTGGTGATGGCTGACGATTGATGTGTACGATGAGTGTATACGGTAGTTGTAATGGTAATATTGAGAGTGGCGATAAAATCATTTTTATATATTTAGTATTGCGGTACCTACTCTTCGTATCTCGGTGCTTTGATTCATTCTATAAATTCAAAAATCATAATAACACATAATAACTGTGAAATAATCATAATTGTGTTTCAGTAGCACAAAAATCGTGTCGCGCTTTCGCGGTCGTAAATCATAGGATAATGGGAAAATTGTTTAACTCTTCTAGAATAGAGTTCGGTATTCGAGCATTTGCACATTTGCACCTTATTAAGATTCAAAAGTTGCTTCTTAGTTTCGAATTGCCCGAGATGTTTGTCGCAGAGGATATCCAGGTTTTATGCCGTCTCGCAGACTCTGGTCTACCGATCTTTTCTATTATCGGATAATAGTTTGCGTTCGTGTAATGCATGTTGACGTTGAACTTTCATGGAACAGTCTCCGGATAGAGCGGCCCCGGGCATTTCGGAACGACAAGAAACAAATTCGCGGAGTTGCCGGAAACTACTAGTTTTGCACACGCCTGATAAGTTCATTCGCCGCGGCCCTTTCAAATTCAATTGTTCCGAAAGCGATTCTGAAGTTTGCCCTATCGGGCGGCCATTGCCGAGCTAGTTGGAAGATCGCTGGAAGGCTGAGCAAAGAAAGTTTCCGTGGTAACAACTCCCCTTGGGAAGAGTGGCCGACTTCGTTTGAAAAAGTTAGCCTCGCGAATACACGGGCTCGTTAAACGTTCCGTAATGCCCAATTCATCGATCCGTAGTGTTTCCGATGGAACAATTTGTAGAAAGAACGAGGAATGAAATGTTCACAGAGGTGTGAAATGCCGCGGCAATTTTATTATTTATCGTCCGTACCATAAACACTTTGATCTGCAAGTAGTAATCAATTTTTTTCGACGATGATCGACAGCATTGCTAATGTTCAGTTTGCACGAGTACACGTGAGAATTGGCCGGCGAAAAATTGTTGACTACGTGGTTTGCGGATTTGAAAGTTTCAATTAAAAGCGCCCTCGATATCAGTCGCGCGCGTTTCTCAAGTTTCACTGAGATCGATCACGTATTTCATTAGAATTTACGTACCGTGGATCACCGGGGCTCGTTACCTGCGGAATCGTAGCAAGTGGAACTATGATTCTGCACACATATGTATATGGATACTTTTCGATTGGACTATATACCATTTCGAGCGATTTAATAACTTAATCGACGTAGACCGCCGGTTTCGCTAAAGCCTCTGATCGCAGATAGTCACGCTTCCGTTGGCACGACGAATAAAAGTTCGATACATAGTTAAATAATAAATTGTCAACAAATTTCTCGATATCGATAATGCGAGTATTGCATATCTTTGTTTTTTCATCTTGAACGATCGAGAAAGATTAAATTTTAAATTCCCATCTATAATTAATCTTTCCACGCACTTTTATGTCGACGTACCTATAATTTCTTCGCCATTGTACGACAGATGTATAACAGTCGATTGAAAAGTACAATAAGCTGGTAGAGGGACTCGTAACAAAGTTGTAAATCAGTAGATCGCTAACTTTCTCGAGACGTTGTTACAATCGATCATCCATTCATCTGGATAGAGCTGTTCGCGTGCCATTTTTCAACGAGCCACGCTCTATTCTCAATATCTATGTATGCACCTTCGTATATGGAGAGTGCGTGAACAGCTGTATGTACATACAAGGAGCCAGAGCCAAGCTTCCAGAAATGGAAAAGCATTTTCGAGACTTTTCCACGACTGGATTCCGCGCCACCTTTAACCCCGAGACATAGAATTAGCTTGACGCAAATTAAACGGAAATCCACGGTTTCTCACGCTGTTCAACCGGAAAAATTCGCCAGCGAATTATTGGTTCAAGCTGTTCCCGAAACGTCCATTAATCAGAAGTAATAACGACATCTCTGCGTTCTGTTTTTACCACTATTGAAAGTTATTGCCTTGCGTAGGCTGTATTAGAATTGTAGGCTAACTGAAGTGAACGATAAGAGTCGAAAGCTGATAAAAAGTCTCGATACATACATGTACTCGTGAATGTAAATGCTTTTTCAGGTGCTCCATGTTTTTGCTTCATCAGCTGAGCACCTCGTGTGATTGCCGGCATGATTTTACATTACATCTCTAGTACAGATACGATTCATTCCAGTGAATGACTCCGAACGAACACTTGTACTTCTACTTGTAGATGTACTTCTGAACGATTTTATAAATGAATCATACAGTTGCAGCTAGTCAAATACAAAATTAAATAAGATATAATATGTAATGTAGTATACCATGATTGTTCTCCATTTTACACCATAAAGTTTACATCCATGTTTACTTACTATCTGATAAACCGATTGGTAAGTGAATTTTCAAGAATATGTACAAAGACGACCGCGAGGCGAACCGCGGCGATAAAGCGGCACGTGAAAGGCGATTTTCGCCACGAATTGCTCGGTCGTACGAAGAGTCCGTTAAACCCGTTTCCTTGCAAAAGGAAGCCATCGCGTGGCACGCGTTCGCGGGAAGCTTTCAGGACGTCGACACGCAGGCAAATCGACTACTTGTTCCCTTACTTTCTATGAGAGTCGCGCTTAACCGGTAAATTATGCGCAGTCGCTGCGGTAAGAAGTTCACTCTTAAAATCACGATCCCAACCGAGAAGAAGTTACATCACGAAAACGGTTCTAGTGTTCCATACACAGCTACTGAAAGGTTCGGAGCACCTTAGAATTTCGAAAGAGGTCCGAGGTTCTTGCGTACACGCGTATATATTTTATCGCGGCTATCATTCGTATTCGGTCAACGTACACTGTTGCAGCGCGAGCGAAAGACAAAATAATGGAGATAGAAGCGCGATAAATCTTTGAACCACTTTGTGCATCCGCGGAGAGATCTGCGCGGTTAGTTATGGTCGGAAGTGTCCTATTTATATAACGAATATTTGACGTCCTTTCAATCTCAACGTTGCTCCAATTTTTATTTACCTGTTACGGTTCAGTTCGCCATATGGTTCGCTTGAAATTATACACGATTCCGCTTGCCGTAGGAATGACAATTACAAAGAGAAATTGAGAAGTCGACAGCCGCTGAGAACTTTTAAGCAACGTCGTGTAGCCGCGTTTACTTTCCTCCCAGAGGATGCTTTTCGTCACGAGCAGGATAGAAACGGATGATTTACGTAATTCCATGGTCGCGTTTTCATCGGGCTATCGGCTCCGGGGGAACGGCTGTCAAAGATGAACGAGTCGAGCCGTAAATTTGCCAGCTCGATTTCCCGATTGTCGCTACGCTGCACGCGGTTATTTATACGTAATTCCTGGGGATTTACAACCACCTCCGGTCGCGTTCATCGCGATCGCGCCGGAAGTCGGGACACGCGACGCTTGACAGCTCGGTGTGCGCGCGTTCCTGTCACGCGTGAAGCGTAGGTATACCACGGCGATCGACGCCGATCGCCGATGGTTACCGACGAAAACCAAGCAAAATAAACGTCCACGTGCTTTCCTATTCGAGGCGGTTATAAATGGTACCCGCGGACTTTCTACGCGAATCGCGGCTCAAGAAACGCCACAAATCATGCGCTACATCCCTGGTCGATCGCCCCGCAGTCAGTTTCACGAGATTTACGTCTCCTCCACCCCCTTTGCTTTTTGCTGTACAATACTGCCTATGCGAGGCCCCCATGTCCTCGATTAATAAGTCTTCAACCGAAATCGCTGGCACATGGTATGTATGTATAAACAAGCAGGACCATAGAAATCGTTGTTTAGTAGCTATCTAGGATTATTTAGCACCGTATGAATTTTACACCGTCGATCGTACAGACAGGTTCTTCTTAAATCAGTGTATCTCAATGGTTGTCGGACTTCTGAAACGTTGATTCTATTATAATTTCACGTAGGCAGCGTTTGATTATCTTATACCAGCCCCCGAGCAACAATTCCCGAGCTTTCCCCAGTTTCACGCTTTTGACGAATACAGGTGTGTTTCCGTTCGCGATTCAGCCCGCGGATAATAATAAAATTACTTGCTGTAAACCGTCGCTTTCCCCGGGAACGCACAATTTGTTTAAAATCGAGCGCAGAGATTGATCCGCCCGTATGCATACGAAGCTGTTCCTTCGTTTATAATTCGACCGTTCGACGGTGTTCCGCATGGAAATCGTTCGTTTTTGAAAGAAAGTCCCTTGGACAGCGGACGGGACGTTTCCCTGTGTAATCGCGATTTCTAATGTAGCGCGGCGTTTCCACCTCGGAAAGCCGGTTTCCCGATGAAAAGTAAGAGCGTTCACGGACGTTAGAGGTGGATGCGATTCGCGGCGGGGCCCGTGATTTGTTTCGACGTACACGCGTGAACACCCACGTTCCGCGAGAGTTTCGTGGGGGCTCTCGAATTTCATGCTTTCTCCTTGGCAAAACGGAATTCGAGATCCTGCCGGTCGAGGCTCGTGAATAGGCTCGCGGGGACTTCCGTTTTTTTCCCGGTTTCTATTCAAGCCTCACCTTTTTCTATTTTTTTTTTCTCTTTTTTTTTGGCGAAGGCCAACAATCATTTGACACCCCCACGAAAACTGCACCATGTCAGCATGTCGCAGCTCTGTGTTGAAAAGAGGGACAGAAAAGTGGGATGACTTGCGATCTTTCAGGTATACATCTTTGTACACCCAGTGACAAGCCGGTTTTAATCAAATGGCCCCTGCTCCGGCGTGGTAATATGTACACAGGAACATTTAGCTATCGATATATTGCAATAATTTATAGCGTGCAACTGTTCAATTTATGTTTAACCTGAGAAATAACTATATAGATAGATAACCAATTCTAGATCAGAATTGTTATGAAGAACATTTAGTTTATTCAGAATTACATACTGTTCCATTTCTACAACAATGAAATTTGTATAATTCTGGATTTTGATAATTCTGTGATGCCTAAGAACATTGACCTCCTTAACAAAAAATTACGTCGATAAATGACTGTAATCACCGCCCTTATAAAATAATATTACCAATGGTCCACCCTATTCACTAATAATAATAATCATAAAATAGTCTTCCAAACTCCAAAGTGACACAGTGTTTCGAAGACCCTCGCATAAGTAGTGGGATCGATAATTACAGTACGATTATGAAATTTTCCAAAGTCACATTATCCTCGAACAATTTCCTTCCATGAAAGTATCCCCAAGAAGCCCTGTGGGAATTTCACCCTTCGCCGCTGCGCTTAAGAAAACGCGTCGCTGAGAGGCATTATTAGATAAGCATCGCTTAATCAGCTCGTGACTCGGGGGCACAGGAAAAAGCGGAGCAATAGGACCACGAACGAGAGCTATTCCCAGAACGCAGCTCTTTTCAGCAGTGACGTCACGGCCGTCGCATTGCGGCTTTTCTACTTGACACGGTTGCGTATTGGAACTAGTTTTTCCTATCATTGCCAGTGGTTGCAGAGGCCTGTAGCCGAAGTAGCTGGAACACGCGTGCGTTCCCAAAGGTCAGAGTATGTACTGCGCGCGACACGCGGTGTCTATGGCGATATTAATGACTGTAATAAAAACGTTCGTGTCGAATCGGGAATAATTAGCAATAAATAGCAATAATAAACCGGGGGAACAGCTATTACGTTTGTAAGTTCACAATCCGGAACAGACGGAAGTTGAGCAACTGCAGTAGGGAATAGGTGTACATGTATTCATATACATGTATCGTTCCGTCGCGTAGTAAAATGATGTTACAGCCAATGCGAACAGGCTTATCGTTCCTGTCCGAGATTAGGGGTGCGTGCAAAGGTGCAAGGGGGCGAAAGTTTTATTTTCCTATTATTCTTTTCCCTTCACCGCAAATAGCTTTTCTAAATCGTTCGATAACCTGTGCGGTTCGGTTATCGCTGGACTTCCTGTCGGGAAGTTAGTTCAACGGTAACTCGAAGGTCTTTTTTTCTTGTGATGAGATAGGAAGAAGAGGTACGTATGTATATCGTTTTATGAAGATAGAGAGAACTGTCAGATTTTACTTCATAACGAGATATCTGGTACTTTAGATATCCTAATCGTCTTGTAAATATCCGGTGGAATAATACACTACGAAAAAAGTACTGCCTCAATAAGATTATTTATGTGCAATAATTTTTAGCTGACAAGATATTTGTGCATTCAAAATTGGACCGTCCACTGATTTCTCTTTTGTAAAAGCATTCGGTACCAGAGACAGGAATTGTGGGTTGGACAATTGCAGCACCCCGAGAACTTCGTTGACCCTTTCGAAATACATAACTCAAACTATCTACCGTCTAATAGAAGTCTGTACCACGCCCATTTAAACAAAGACATCTAGACTTTTTCTAATATTCCAACGCGTGATATATTGACGATACTATTAGGTACAGTATCGCCGGGCTCTATCTCAACGCTAAGTAACTGGACTAAGCATTAACGTTCTGTCCACCGACACCTAATCATACCGAGATCAAGCATTTCTAAATCCAGCTCCAATATTTCACACACCGCTCCATGTAAATTATCCACTCGATCTGTAGCATGTTCTGTGTGCCCGAGAGAAAAATCCGCGTTCCAATAGGTTTTGAAATGTAAAAGCGGACAAATTGATCGCTTAATTGAAATAAAATAGCAGCACTATTAATTCACCCATACTTTCATTTCCATTTCTTACTTTCTTTCCAGAGTACGCCGCTAGAAAATACGTTCGCCCCAATGGAATCTTATGTTCACGCCAATATTACGGCCAATGTAGGTGCTATCGAGGGATTCATTCTCACAGAGCTGCGCGCATATTCTGCTTAATTTCAAGAGAGTCAGGTGCCGATGGCGGCCGAACGATTTTCTGCAAACGGAATAGCGCGGAAGGTCTGAAACTGGTCGGCAAAATGAGCGTCGGCCATTGACTACCGATAATCCTTGGCGATCCTTTCTCGTCCTGGCCATCGGATAGTCTCCGTAAGGTAATTCACGCGGCTCGCTTGCACGCGACACAGGATATCCTTGAAGCCTGCTAACGGTCCTGTCGGGGCCGCCCCGTGTCTGCTCGCGATGGCACGGGAACCTTGGCTGAATTTTCCCATAAGCTGCTGGCTCTATCGTGTGTACACACAAATAGATAATGACGCTGGCTTGACACCGGCACGCTCGAGATGCACGTGCACACCTGGCCGGGCTGGTCCTTCGAGGTAACGGGTTCTGGTTTCGATGGCATTGCGGTTTCACGGAAGAAGATTTTCATCGGTTGCTCCCAGCCACGCGAGCTTCTCGTTCGAATTTCGTTTCTGTATTCTTATGGTTCTTTTTTCTTTCTTTTTGTAATAGAACCCGGTAATTTTATTGATGCCACGCTGCAACGAATTATTACGATGTGTATGTGATTTAAAGAAACTCGAGTCTTACTGGCGATGTGATTTTCATTAGAGTCGATCTTATCCGTCACTGTACAAAGGGGCCCGTGAAAAAATTTACAAACAATCGGTAGTCAGGTAATTAGTGAGTAAGATGAAAGGAAGGGTTTAATACCCTCAAGGTCGACGTTTCTATTAATAAACCATACTTCCGGATGCAAGCTGCAGCCACGTGGAAAACAGACACCCGTGTGTACAAGTGCAAGGCGTGTATTTATAGTGGAAAGCTTCCGAATGCTTTCCCGACATGCTGTACGGTTTATTTTCGTACGGAACCTTTCCAGCCTTTCTCGAATTGAACATGGAAGGCGTAAATATTTGCATACACGTCTGAGAAACTCTACGAGAGACACGCGTTTTAGCATCGTCGATGATTGAATTATACATTCCAACGTGAGCAGTGCTAACGAATATACGCAGGGTGTTCCGTGGAATATCTCGCGAGGAAATAGACTGATAAAAAAAATGTTCTTCATTTGATGTTATAAATAATTGTATTCGTCCCAGCATACGTTACCATAATATGAATAAAAAAGTAAAGAATCCATTTAAAAAAATTAATTTTACTTTGATATCTCTCCCACAACTAAACCTGGCGAAAAACTATTTATACCACCTAATGCCTAATGTACGAACATTTTTTTGACACCTTTAATCTCTCGCGAGGTATTTGGTCGTTTTCAGTTAAGTGGAATATCCTGTATTTCAGACTACCCGCAGGTGACGTGATAAACGAACCGATTAAGAATGCATCGTAAAATTCGGGAATAGCAATATAGGTTCACGAGGAGAAAATCCTTGCGGAATATATGACTGAACGTGTGCACTCGAGACCCTCGCAATATGAAAGGGTCCCTTTAAAGCCCTGGAAATTCATAGCGGGGAATGAAATGTAGGTGCGGGCCTAGTCGCCTGCAACTGCAATCCCATACGATTCGTGCCGTTACTCTCATTTTTCTTCCCACACACGTGCCGGTGTTACCACACTCGCAGTTCGTATAGCAGCATTTTTTTTTGGAAGGGAGCGTTGTTTCCTTTCAAAGGAAGGCAAAGGATTAAGGGAATCTGCTGTTTGCACGGTTCGTACAAGGGTAGTTCGAATTCAACGATCGTCCCCCTTTAAATATTAGCAAAGTAGCTTACGTTTAATGAAAGGAAATAGAAGTTCAATGCTTAAAGTCTAATGCATTCCGTAGTGGAATGCTGAATAATATTATTATCATTATTATTAAAGTTAAAGATGCTTAATAAGCTATTAGATCTTTGATAGTTAGGCGCATCGTTAAGCGTGAACAACGATATTTTTTTCTTAAATAGCATATGCAATAGTAATTAGCAAGATAATCAAACAGTACTGTACTAACTATACAGGAACGCTGTAATGCTTCCACGTGAATGAAAAACGGACAATTATTGGCACACCTCGCGAGGGATCATCGCGGGAGATTGAAATGATCGTACTCGTCTTCCTTTCTACTGGTCTGGTCTCCAGTGTCGTGCAATTAAGTAATTATATCGCGTATAACCCCGTCGTGGGAACGCAAACGAACCTTTATCAATAAGTCATTACGATTTTTAACGTAGATAGCGGGACAAAGCAGCTTCCACCTTGTACACGTATCTGCCTTATTATTTTCTGCACAGTCATCGATTTCTCGAAACCGCGTTCGCAATTTGCAATGCAACCTATTCATTACAGGCTCTCCAATGAGGATTTACATCGACTCACTGTTTCTTTAGGGATGTCGGAAGTCTGATCGTGCTGCCGGCGTTTATATCCGTTTCAGATGTTATCCGTTGGAGACTAGTAACCTCGAGAACTTGCAACTAGTAAAAAAAATCTGCCGTTCTATTTTATTACGAATAGGTACTTTGATTGTGCTAAAGGTGAAGGTCCTTAGAAATTGTTTAATCATTCTCTGCATACGTAGGTAGGTATATGTATAAATATTGTACTCGATCACGCAATACTCAGGACGAAACAAATATAGTATCCAAATATTCACCTGGCGATAATTCAACGAATATTAACAATTTTAATAACAATGACAGTTATTGATTATATGAAAGCTATATTCAAATTCTACACGGAGGATAGTTTTAATTTCAAGACTGCTGTAGCGAGGGTTAAAATGTTGGCTTCAGGGTTGTAAATTTCTATATCAGGAGTAGGTACAGTAATTTCAGGAACGTGAACTTATAAGAATAAGAATTTTCGAATTTAACCTGTCGACTACTAATACAGCCATCCACTGACATGTTTGCGAATATCTGCCATTTTAAGTCGCGATTTTCCTTCACCTTTGCGCAACGACAAGCTCCCATATAAACGTGATTGCGAGAACTGGCTTTGTTACTGGCGGCCATTACGGTCTCTCCAGCGGCAGACAAGCGCCACTTTGTTTCCCTCTTGTCTATCCACGTGCATGTGTGCAGGTAACCTCGTCTCCATTGTGTCCATTAAGCGATCCAGTTGGTGATTTCATCTAAATGTCCAAGGATTGCTTAATCAATTTTCAATTCAATCCTCTGGCATCGGCAAGTCATTTAATAATAATAGCCGAGGAATTGCGAACAGTCTATTACCGAATGCACCATTCCTATTCAGACTATTCCAACACTCAGTCAATTAGAGATAGCGAGAAATCCATCCTGCTTGTTCGCGATAAGTCGACGCCCACAACCCCGGTGCCCCCGTCCCAGAAATGCTCCGAATTACTCGAGAAACGCTTGGCAAGATCAATTGCCAGAATGAATAGGCGGCCACGGGCGAGACAGACGAGAAGGCCTCGTCCACTAACTTCCTGGTATCATTTGGTTGTTTCTCGTTCGAGCCTCGTCTACCGTGAGATGAATTCAGTTAACGCTGCGAGGATGCTGGTCCCGCCTCTGCAATGCGCCTATCCTGACCTTTTCCTTCCCCGTTAAACATCGGCAGCATGCGGGAACATTGTTCGTTAAATACTGGCACGGTTCCAAATTTTTGAACGTTCGAAATTCTCGTCCCGCGCTACGTTCCTGCCCGCGGGAGAAATTCTGCGGGATCGATCGTTGAATGTCGAGCAACCGATGGAAGGATCTTTCTCCTCGCACGCAACGACAGGCTGACGTGCCAATTTCGATGATCGAGGATGATCGAAAGCGGATCCGTTTCAGAGGCTGGACCGTGGCCCCGAAATCGATGGAATCCAGTTCAGGACTGGTTTCGTCGAACGAAGTGCCGCGGTTCTCGCGCTGCACCGTGCCATCGCATCGGTCCACCACGCGAATCTCGGTCGCATGTAAATTGCATTTCATAACTTGTTACCTACCCGTGCCGCGTCCGCAACGAGTTTATCGGCCTGATCTCCGGCCCCGAGCTCGCATTCTTTCGACTGCATTTTTCCGCGACGCGACGCTCGATGCACCGACTGCATTCGTCTTGCATGCGCTTTAAAGACCGACAACGGGGAACTGAGGCGAGTAAAATTGAGATTCCGCGTGCAGACTGAGCACTTTAAAATAATTTTATTGCGAACGTTGCGAGGATTCTCGAGAGGGGTGAAGTATTGGAACGCAGAATGATAGATATTAAGATAACTGTAGTACATGCGTACTATTAATTAGATTGGAGAAAATATTTCGAAATAAGAAGTTCCATGTAAGGTGTTATGTACCTACCGAAATATTTGACTCCGGGAGCATTGCTAAACGTTGCGGAATAAACGACCAATATCACCGTCCCCAAGAGTATCTATGATTATGATCGAAGTTTTATTTGCAACACACGGAAAAGATAAAACTTTTAACAACTGATCCGTCCAATTATCATTCGTAGCTTCCTCGAGCTACTCTCGAGCAGAGGAAGAGCAGCAATTAGAATGTAATTCCTCCGCCGTCACAAGCAGGGCCAAAGTGTATTTACAACGAGCGAAAGATATTTGAATGATAACGCGACGCGGAGACGTTCAGCTGCGTCCGGTTCCCTCAATTATTGCCTCCGCTGACCTGCATACCATTAATTAGGTCGGTAGATCGCGCACGATCAAAGATCTGGCTGAAGAGTTTCATCGTGGATCTATAGGCCACGTTGCCCCTTTCCTTCCCTGTTCCTTATCTCTCGCGGCACTCTGTACTCTCACGATTGTCCTACGTTTCACCTTTGCCCTCTCGTCTCGCCGCGAACGAGACCGTTGAGAATCGATTAATCGTCGAATCGATATTTCACGCAACGCCCGCCGCAACCCCGGTCGAACCGAAAGAGCAATACATGTACAACGGTTTCGCGGCCTCGACCAGATACAATCTAACGTACTAAAGCGCCGAAAAGGTGGCACGGTAAATTGGTTTCGGCCAGCAAGGTGGCGAAGCGTCCATAAAAGCACAATATCGACCACCGTCTGTGGAATATCCGTTCCAAGAAGGATCCTTGGTTCCCCGAATACGCCTCGGGTCCTTGAACCGACTTCCTCCACGAAATAGCCTGCATCTATCTAAAGCCATTATTCAATGACACGATCCAAAAAACAAAACATCATCCATCGGGCCTCTAGGGGAGGCGAAAGTCCAAGGCCACCGGAAAACGAAACTCCCTTTTAAAACGTTCAACCGTCAGACGCTACAAATCTTGTCAGAAGCCAAAGGGACCGACCACTGCCGCGTCCCCTAAAAATAGATACACCACCGAAGGGATCTTTCCCGTAACATCACTACCTGGACCCGTACCTACCGAACCTATCCTAACATCTAATGGATCGAAGCAGGTAGGCCGTTGAAGCTCGTGAGAATCGAGGTTAGACCGGTAAGTAGCCGCGGGTGTCCGTGAGTCGGCTCGATCGACCACTCCGCGCACACGATCTTATGGAAACAAGTCCACCCGATGCGGTTTAGAGCGGTGAGAATCTCGCCAAGAAGAGCCGAGAGATCTTAGGCTATGTTAGGTTGGGTTAGCATAGGGCGCGACCACCGCACTCTCATGCCACCCAAGACTCCGCTCTGTCGGGTCGCACCAGGTAGAACCTGAATCTCGAAGGTTCTCAACCAGCTCACTGTACGTGTTCCCTCTCCCGTCGAGCATGCTGATCTCTCTCGGGAGAGATGTTCTCTCTTGGTTATATTAAATTGATATACGAACGAGCGACGGTGGTCGAACGGTGAATGGAAAGGAAATTTCGATCGCCATCGCCTTTTAACGGATTGGATGATTGGAAATTGGTGGATCCCCTGGTACCATTATTTCGTACCCCGATGGTACCGAAATGGTGGATCGTTCGGTGGGTGGGAATACTGAAAGTGCTTATTTCGGAGTAATTAATTAAATGTATGTAAGAGGTATGGGGGCGAGCAGAGAATTGTGCATCTGCAGTGGAATATTCTACCATAATATCGCACCTCTTGCATTACTTTTGAACTAATCTTGCAAATATAGCTACTGCGTTTTATTGGCATATGACTTTTGCAATGAAAAATACAGCATCGTTTGTGAGTGATAATTTCAGCATGACAGAGTTAAGGTATTCTCAGTTTCGGAGTATCTGGTACTACTATCAATTTCAATTTTTCAACGGCGTAGAAAATTACCTGGTAGCGACCTGTGAATAAGGATTAACATCCTTCCAGTAAACAGTCAGCGAAATGCAACATTCTTTGCAGCTTATCGGTCGATAGTAAGATTCGTCGCGACGCATCGTTCATTTTTATAGGGCGTGAGTTCTCGTTAAGTAGAACGGCGTCCGATTTTGTTTCGTCGCTCGTTCGTCGCCACACCTCGATTCGCTCGTGCCAAGGCGAAAAAGGGGCACTGCTGCAAAAAAA
Source organism: Nomada ferruginata (assembly GCA_963583965.1). Taxonomy (NCBI): domain Eukaryota; kingdom Metazoa; phylum Arthropoda; class Insecta; order Hymenoptera; family Apidae; genus Nomada; species Nomada ferruginata. The sequence continues at coordinate 6,671,069 of OY757214.1, read as the reverse complement.
GAAGGATAATTAACGACGGCTGTGCAATTCCTTGCCAAAAATGGGCGCGTGGTGTAACGCGTTCGCGGGTTACATAAAACCACCGGGTGCCATACAAGGAGCGTGTCAATTTGAATGCAAAGGATTCACGGGAGGGACGAGGAACGTATTACAATTATACGAACGTAATAACAAAGCAATGTCGCAACTGTGTGACGGTAAAACGTGAAACCGTGAAGCAAGAAGAAGGGTGTGAACTCTCGGTCGAGTCGAGGAAGGTGGATGCTGTTTCGTTACAGATCCAGAAATTTTTCAAACTTGTTGTTACCGATCGATGCAGCCTGATGACTTGTTGCAACGATGATTTATTAAACACCTTGCAATCCGCTGAACGGCACGTTTACTTTAGTGCAAGGAGATCTAAAGAGATTAGGGGGATAAAGGTGAATTGTGCTCGTTTTATTATTGTAAATCTATCTTCGTAGCATTTTTCTCAAAACTTTCACGGTGCAATAAATTAATGAAAATGATGAAAGCGTGGGTTTAGAAATATTTGTTTTATTGTCTGACGTCAGGTGCAACGTGGATTAGATAAAGTTTCCACATAGTTACAGTTGTTATAATTAATATAGTCATTCGTTTTGTATTTAATTAAAGTCTTTTTATTAATAAGACTCCACCAATTACATTTTAAGATATTTAATAAAATACCTTATTCCATGAATTCTATTAATTTCGTCCACCATATTCGGACCGAAAGATAAGAGTTAAATTGATCAGAATCAACAGTAACAAGTTACATCGAAGGATTACCTTAAATTCAAAGTGGCTATAAAAATGAAACAGATCGATCCTCGCCGTATTCGGATCAAGGATTCGATGTAAATGAATTCCTTTGACGGCTCGAGGATATTTTAACGTTCAAACGGGGCGTGCTGCATAATCAACGAATAATGAGTACTAACGACCTCTACCTTCTACGAGCCCACGGTGATTAATGAATCTCGCGAAATTTTTTCTCGACCAATTCACAGTTTCGTGCGTCAGGACAATTATGGCATCGGCACATGCCGCAGCCACGTGTACACGAATCTGTTTCTCATTGAGCTTTCAGTATCGACTCGACACGATTTCACGTTTCATTAAGATATATTTCACGAGACGAACGGCGTAGTCACGATGCAATCAATGAAAGGAAATCAAAGTCTATGCCGCTTCCATCCTATCGCAAATCGACCTTGCGCTTATTAGAGCGATACAACGGCGAGATTTAATTAAAGGTCGTGCAACACCAAAATGAGCATCGCCGATTACGAGACAGAAACGATTGTCCTGAACTTCTGTTCTCGAGATTACCGTTCCTTACGCGCCCATTCTCTATAAGTTATGCTCTACTAGCTGGACGGGGAACCAGCCTCGTCATCTAACTACCATAACCGCAAGCACTGCAAACCAATGACAAATGCAGCAGACATGTGGAAAAATAGGTCAGCTGTGTATGGAATGATCTAAATGTTAAATGGAAAAACGTTACGCAATGGGGCCGTATGTAAATTGAATCTACAATGCAATGGCATCTACGATTTTATTGCTCCTCCGTAATATTCGACGGAATATAAATTTCGGCGATACCTTCAGCCACTATTATATCCTTGCTACTCGGAATAACTGTAGATATTATATTAACAGCCTCAATAGGACAAAATATTTGAAATACTCGGAATTTCTTTTCCACGTCTAACGCGTAATAAAACTCACGCGATCAAGGGAACTCTAACCGGTTTTCCGGGTAATAAATATATTTCGTGCACAGCTTTATATTTCTGTCGACACATCACTCTGTATCAGCGTGTCGGAGCACGAAATTCAGGTGCATTGAGGTATCTCGCGACCTCTTCGTGTCCCGAGTACAGCTGTTTATACCCAAAACCTTCTCGCGGGCAACGTAGCGCAATGCATTTAAGAAGATTGGGCAAATCTCCAATCGAAGTACTTGCTAGGAGTAGGTTCAGCTTCTGCTTGAGTGGTACTTTCCTTCCTGTATTTAGGCACGCGTCGTCCGGCAGCCGGCAGGCTGCACGGTCGCGTGTCCACCGAGACGAATAGAAAGTATACGTCTCGCCGCGGAAACGAACCTCGAATACTACCTGCCACGACATCGTCGAGAACAATGCAACAGCATTGGACAATGTAGTTCGATGTTAAAGGAAGTTCTAGACCGCCGTGCCGTGCCGCTTTTCACTGGATTTCGTCTTAGAAATTTAAGCGTACCCTTCGGGTATCAATGACAGGAAGATGCGAATGAAATTCAGGTCACAAGAGGGTTTTTTGTTCGTTGAGTATACTCTGGCTTCAGAGGAAGACAGCTGGCATCTGTAATGTTATGGAAAGTCTGATTCTAAAATCTACACTTAGAAATATGTAATTTGTAATATCTGGGTAGGTCAACGGTATTTGCTTAGAAAGTAGAATTACTCCTACATGGCTTGTGTGCCTAAATTCTGAGGCGGGGCTATCATAAGAAATTCTTGGATCCGAAATGGTGTCCATTTGTTTTTTGTTGTTTTTTTTTTTGTACTTGTAAGGATTGAATACTTGAATAGGTTTTCATTTCTTGTACTCCATAAAGGGATAGCGAGATTAATTAATTCTTTTCTCGACGTTAGAATCATTTTTCCGTGCCTTCTGCTTCCTCGTTCCTCCTTCGGCTTATAATGGCAGAAATATTCGACGCGGCCAATGGCATCCGGACGTACATACGTACCTGTGCACCGGCTTTAGAGTTGTCGCGGTGCGAACACGTGGCGTTGACGTTACGGTGCGAAACGGTGTTGGAGGCTTCTTTGACTCGGTACCGGTGAGTGGCACAATGATTGACACTAAGAGGTGATTCTCTGAACGATGCGGCCGACACCAAAGCGTGTGTTTTCTCCTCGCGCGATATATGTTTATTGCGATGCAGCTTTTACCTGTTTTTATAGCTGCATTTGTTCAGGCATCGGCCATTTCTCGTGGCACGTCGATTACCCCTGGCGAAATTCTAATTTTCCTGGAAACTCGATTTTTCATCTCTGTCCGCTTACGTTGCTGCGTAACACACCGATCGATCCTCTTATTTTACATTATTTCATTGATCCACGACTCCACGATTTGTTTAACGCGCAGGAATTGGCGGCGCGTCGTGTAAAAACTTTCACGAATTATATTCGCAGCAAGTGGCTTCCTGCTTTCTCGATAACGACCCTAATTCGGGAGATAAAAGCTGCATTGTTCCATGGACGTCGATTTAATTGTTATTTAATTAGTCATTGTTGCAGCCGTCGATCGACCGGTTCACGGTTCACTCTGTCGAGATCGAGGCGTTCGATGTCTAAGTGCCGTAGCCATTTGGAGCTGAATCGATACTGATTCTAGCGTACAATTTGACATTTTTGGTCTCTTCGTGCTACTTTTATTATTTTTGTTTCTTTTGCATTTTACATCGAATCTGATTACATCAAATGTGATTACTGGATTAGATTATCTATCTAATTGAATGGCCTGCATTGAAATTTAATTTTCAAGTCATTTATATTTTAATTACTAAAATACCGAAAGGTAAATTTAAAGCCTCCGTCTATTACACTCCGCACAATAAAATGGCAAAACTTCCCGTTAACTGCGAGGAACTTGTTCTATTCGCGACAACTAAACGTATATTCATCCATCAATGCAAATATCGATCGTAATTTATCCATAGATTAAGCGCATACTCCAGCCTACCACCAATTCTAAATCACACGTTGACAATTACATTTTACGAGTCTACTTTACGACGCCATTCTCGTCCTCGGTTATTATTCCAGGATAGTGGAAGTCATTCGACGAGAGCAATTAAATTTCATTCATTTGTGGCAAAGAAGGACACACAAAACTATCTGCTTTCACCGACACCATTCTCATGGCTGACTTTACCAAAATTTAATTAATAATCAGACCTGAGAATAATATGAAAGCAAATTTATTACATTGTAAAAATAACTTTAATCAATTTTTCAATCGATCTAATTAGCCAGATTTTGTACTCCTCCTGCAACTCTATTATGAATAGGTTCGTTTCTTCATAATGTCAAACAAAAAATTATTCAGCACTTGGATCCTCTAGTTCGACTCATACGCACCTTCTAATCACGATCGAAATCGCCGCCGTTGCCCACATGAACAAACCGATCATCGGCTAGCAGACACGAACCGGCTATAAATCGACTAACTGAGTGCTTCGAGGATGGTCGCGAGCGAGGAACGCTCCTTCCCGGAAGTGAATGAAGATCGGAAAGACGCCGGTCGAAAGAAAATCCTGAAGGTGGATACGCGTGCGTGGATATTATATGCACCGCCGTCGGGCTTGGATGCGGCTGATTATAGGATAATAGTCGTGAGAAGTTGAGCAAAAAAGACGAACGAGGAAGATGCTTTCCTCTGGGCCGCGTGCACAGGCCAGCACGCGAACTCGTACGTAGATTGCGAGTCTCGAAACGGAACGTTACGGGGCATGGCACTGAAATAAAGGGATAACGGTAGCTGGCCTATTACGTGGCACCCGACGTTGCTTAACGTCGCCAGGTGATTCGTGCATAGAATTCACGTGGAACTTCGTCTGCACGGAAAGTTTGAATCGCAAACAGCGTTGGTCGGATCTATCATCTGCATGAACTCATCTCGTGATTGGAAACTTAGGTTGCTTGATTTATAGTAATCTGTTTACCCGTGAAGTTTAGGGGCGATTTTCCGTATTATTGTATATCATACGATAATCGTTCGGATATAATATATAATTTAAAGTTGGATATAAAATGAACTCTTTAATGGCCTAATATTTATAGTATGGCACCGCATGGCCCAAGCGGTGAAGAATTTTCTTCTTATTTAACAGTACTGTGAAACGGTGAACCGTTATCGTCATTATAATTAATTATATCATTAGTGCTTCGAGATCTATAGCGAAATTCGAACTTTACATTAAAAAGCGATGGTTCGAACTGTTCTACCTGTCTGTTGTACAGAAACTGAAAGGAAACCTGGCATTCTGCTTTGCTGGATCGGGAAAGGGAGAAAAAAATCGACTTCAAAAGAGTCTACTGCTTATACACGGCGCGTATATACGTGGCTATCGTAGCTAAGCAGTGGAGGCGAACTCGTCTCGCCTTTGGGCATCGATCTCGAGAGGAACCGGGCTTCCCTCTCGTATCTTCTCTTTCGTCTCCGTGCGAGCATTATCCTGCGATCGACCACACCCGTGCCCCCCAGCGAAATCCGTGGCGGAATCGCAAAAGCGTATATACATCTTCCTCCGGAATTCCTCTTTCGGCTCGACATCGCCACCTTCTCTCCTCCTCTTCCTTTTGATGCACTCTCGGACGATCAAACACGAGGCGATGCTTGTTTCCGTGTGTTTCATTACCAGCTGCATATATTCTGTGAGAAACAGCTTTCTTCGTTTAGAGATTCGCCTGGCGGGAACACGCGGCGGCGAAACCTCAACGTGAGAAAAGTCTGAATTCACAGATGAAGGGAAACTCTTGCAATAGTCTATTAAAATGTTCCGCACAAGATTGATCGTTTAACAGTTCCGTTTCGGATACGTGCATTGCGTGCATAAAGGTACCGCCTCGTGATTAAGCAATTTGTTTCATGAAGCGTGGAATTGTAATATTTATTATTTTGTCGATTTTAGCAAGCACAGCGTACACAAAATTAAGACAGAAAAAGGAAGAAAGAAGTAGGGTGATGATTGGATTACTTGCCAATACTTGCTTAAATTTAACTGTACGGCCAGCATAACTGGGGAAAACGAAATTTTTGTAATACTTCCCACCCAAAATGTTCCTTAATCCGTTAATCCAAGTCGCTTTCTCTCTACCTAGTCCTTCGCAAAAGCTCTCCCTTGCCACGGCCACCTCCCACGAAGCAAATCACTCAAACAGGCAACACGAACGGCCCGCAAGTATCGAGCTTTCTCTCCCAATCATCGGTCCAGGGGCATCCTGGAGCAAAAACGCTCACAGTTAGCGCGTAAAACGATTGTCGATCCGTTAAAGGACAATTCTTCGTTCCACCCGCTTAGGGACGAGCCGCGTGGACGCGTACAGGCACTCGGCGAAAGAGTGAAAGAGAGAAAGAGTAGCAGCTCGTGAGGCAAAAAGCAGATTCGCGGTGAAAAATCCGTTGTGGCGGCGCACTCTCGAGTCGGCGCTTATAACCGGCCAGCAGAAACCGAGAGAAAAGAGAGCTCGTTATCTTTTCTTTGAACGGCTGCGCTAAACAGAGCCTCTACATAATTGAATGGCCAAGCCTATTCAGGACCAAGGATCGGATCATCGGCGAGCATCGTGCATCGTTTTTGCTCCGTTTTCTGCTAGCGGAATGGCGATCTTTTCCTACTGGCACGACGGTTGCTAATCCACGCGCGTTCTCCACTGGCTCGACGAGGAATAAGGCTGCGATTGTGGGGTTCGACAATTTGGCGTTGGTCGATATAATAATGGCTGTATTGAATATGTGATCGCTCGATGGACGTTCGCGCGATACGAAGGAATCGATTTTTGTTGGGAAGCAGTGCGATTTTGTGTGAAAAATTATCGGCCCTATTAAATCGGAAGGTTCCTGATCGCCGACGACTGTGCATTTTCATTTTCCTTCGCAACGCAGTGCTTTAATATACAGTTCAATAATTCATTATTTGAAGAAAAACAACCGTGACCCTAAATTCGTTTAGTTATTCTACTCCGAGGTTTCCGACTATGTATGCACATAGATCGTGTATTTATAGAGGTGTCAGGCTACATCAATGTACAAGTGCTCAAGTCGAACGGAAGTCTTCAAGGATTCAACACTACTTCCTTTTCCAAACACTTTACGCGCTTTCCCTGGCCCCTCAAATAGATACAAATTCATACATATTCACAGTACTGTGGGAAAGACAAGCAAAAAACCATCCAGACAGGAAACATGAACAATGCGTATCTGCATACGTACGTACAGCGATCTAAGGTGTTTAGAATTCCAAGTCTCAATTATCCAGCACAAAATAAAAACCTGTCATCGATATCCAAACAAAGTCTATTGCAGTGAAAGTATTACATAAATTTTACACCCAATACAAATTGCTCGATTAATGGCGATTAATGTTTTGACGCATGCCACGTATAAATGGTACGCGCAGGTAACTATAATGACGGACCCGTTCGCTTTTCGATTGTCGTCAATGTTCGAGCGATCGATCACGACGGAACTATGACGGAAAACCACGATCGTACGGCGCGTTCTCAATGGATCGTTTCTACCTGGTTCCGTGCACAGACTATTTCAACCTAATCTTTACTCGTTCGTCTCGTTCACCGGTTTCACCGGGTTCCTTTGCCTCACGAGTGCGTGTACGGCGTACACGCTTCTGCAGAATTCTGGCACGAGTGTCAACTACACGGTAGAAATCTCGTCTACGAATATTACACGACGTTAATCGTGCTCGACTGGCGTGAAGCAGCGGCGCTAAGGAGGGAAATCGCTCGGCTTCTTATATTCCAAGCATTTTACTCGCCTCTTATACGCTTCCCGACGTCATCACCCGTGACCGCGGAATTTGTACACTCGTGTGACGCATATTGGTTTACCCTATTTCTTTTTTATCGTCGTGTTATTCGCTACACGAAATACTGGTTTATATTCGCAATCCGACGCTGATGCGATCTGGCGCTCGATTTTAAATTGTGCGGCTGAATATTTCAAAGTATCCGATAATATTAGAATTCTCGAATATACTGTTCTATGAACTCGTCTAACTGTTCAACTTTTATGGGACAACCATCATGCGGGACATTCGTCATACTTGCTAATGGTCGAAAATAACTGCCATCTGAAGACGATTCACGTTTATCGGCGTTCACGTTGGCTGCACCCGTTTCCCGTATCCAAAAGTTACCGTTCCGTTGCTTTTCTTATCCCCGAGAAATCTGGTGATTTCAAGCGACCGAACTTTCCTGCGACGTTCCCTTGCCAGTCCATTTGCAAAGTATGAAAATTCGGTTATCGACGCCAACGTGGAACCTGGCCAAACAATACCATTACTCAAAGCGCCGTTCTACTTGCACGATAGGTACTATTCCGTGCGGTACTCGATATTTTTAAGCATTCTGCAAATATTTTTGGAACAGATCATAAAAATTGTCACGTTGCGATTTCGTTGTCCCCGAAGCCGCGGTACCCTTGCTTTTCAAATAATACATTTTCCAAGGAGAAGATTTTGCACGCAACCATTCCTAATCAATCAATCCTTCCCCTCTTTCACTTACTGCGTACTTGCTTAGTGCATAAATATTAACAGGTCACATAATCATTGATAGTGTCGACGAACCAACTGTACAGACGTCGTGTAATTGCCACGAGTCCCGATAGTCCGGAACCGCGATAGCAATTCACCACGTGTTTAATAACGAACGATCCAAGCGCGGGCCTCGATCCGACCGATTATTTTCCCCGGACCCAGAGAAAGACTCGCTCTATAAATTTCACGCGCAAGGACAATCCACGATAAATCATTTTCCAGCGGCAGCGAACAACTAACGGTAATTGGTCTAGTGCGATGCATAAGCACTGCCCGGTCCACGAGGTAGTGATATTAATGATCTTAGAACGACGCCTGTAACAAAGACCCGTAGTTCATTTTTTTTCTTCTTTTTTTTCCTTTTTCTATCGCGGGGATAGTCGGTGCGGGTATCAATCGGTCCTCTTCCCTCCAAGGGAACGCTTTCTTCCGTGAAAAGCAGACACGGGCGGGAGGAAAGCACGGTCTACTTTGGCTCGCTTACGTGACGTTATTACGATCGTGACGAAACAATACACCGCGTGTATACCTGTGTGCTTTTGATCGCCGTCGATTATGCTCCATGTCGGATAAATTTAGTAATTGCGGCTACTAACTTCGATCGGCTATCCGGCGGCTCGATTAATTATCTTCGCTGGCGGCGCTCGAGTAATTTCGTTGCGCGTTTAAAGGGAAGCCTAGTACGCTGGAGAAAGTATTATTGTACTGGATGTCTGCGTTGTGCAGCTCATGTAGAATAAAAATAGCCGAGGTTCTACGTCAATTATATCACTATCATATGCAAGATAATTTTCAGGAAAGATGTGCAGTAGGTTGAAATATTCCGAACATGAAAATAATTTGTCAAATGTTTGATAGTATAGAGGCTGGAATGGAGGCATTTGCTTAACCCTTTCCAACAAGAAGTATCTAAAATCGGGCAAAAAGATTCGATTTTCGAGAAACGACTTGAATGGCAGAACGAACTACCGAGCAATCCTCGAATTGGCCGTGCAAGTGTAACTCGTGTCCGATTACGATAATCAAGTAAATGATTTAACGAGCCCGCGCCTGTTCTCGAACCGCATGATCTTAATGGTCCCAGACTGTACAGCGGAACTCGTTTCGCTGTTCCCTCTGTAGAACACATGCGGCCAGCAAGTAGATTGTTTTCCTCCTACATCCGTCACTTTCCACTCCATCAGCCGCGCGAAAAATTACGCTTTACCAGGCCCCATCCCAGTCTCCGCCGTAGTTGCACGCGCTGTGACAACCAGCATTCGAGAATGATAACCCGTAGGATCCACATCTGCGAATGCCATTCCTCTTCGAGTACACGAACGTAGATGATGAAGTGGCGAAGCACGTTATATAATGAGAGGGAGATACGTATTGTGTGTTGCGAATGACGGCTCGGTTGCCCCTTTTGTTTTCGGAATCAAGACGGATTAATCGTTGAAGCATAATTTGACAAGGTACCGAGATCAGTCTAGCCTTATGGGTCGAGTCGAGGGCGTGCATGGTGACGTACGATAATGTACAAGTTAAGGGCGAACCCTTTAATAGATTGTGAAATGGCGGTGAAATTTCAAGGAACCGACGCGACGGCATCGTTGCTTTCGACAAGCAATTATCCCCGGACGACTTATTTACATACTCGTACCTGTACGCTTAACTTCCGTGGAAGTTAACTCGGCCCCGTAAATTACACTATACATTGAACTATAAACTATAACAGAACTGTCGGTGAAACGTGACCACTTTTCAAGCGACAGCGTACGTAGATTTCACTTAGAGACATTAGCGGACTTAATACGTCCTCGACGCTTCTAGCCATCGATTTTTACCCGCGGGATATTCTTCTACGCCCCCATGCGTTCGTTGCAATTCAACGCACTTTCCAAGGTATACCCATTTATGGACGAACCTATCTACGCTGACCTCCATACTTTTTAGCGACGTCAATAGGAGATACGTATCTACGCAAGTGTTCCGACGTTCTATCCGCGGGTTCAGATGGTTAACGATACCACGATCCCACTGCCGCGTATCTGCGAATGAAACGTTGTTCCGAATGTCCATCGCACAATTGCGATCTAAGTATTCATTTTCCATCGATAGTACCAAAACACGTGCTCCAATTTGCCGACAATAATGCAAGGAAAACTGTGTCGCGGACGTGTGAAGTGTTCCCTCCAACACATCGTCGAGCATCTTGTTCAAAATACGCACTCCTATCTGCACGCGTACGATAATTCAACGATACGTATCTTGATTCGCCACACGGATCAGTATTTTCACGAGGTTGGACAAAAAGAGTTCCGTATATTCTTCCATCGTGACAAGCAACAAGGAAGATTCAAAGTAATTACTTACGTACACACGATTCACCGATGCTAATCAAACCCATTGATCATTCCCTATCGCCTCTAATCTCGAAATCACGCTCGTACCTCAATTTCTGAACGCGTTTACTACCTGCTGGAAAGTGAAAATGTTTGACCGCCGTCTACCAGAGATGGCCTGTCATAGTCACGGGCCCTCGACGCGTACGACACATCGATAATGATCCGCGCTGCCTATAATTAGCCCCGGTGGCTACGGATCCTCGATTAATCGTTAGCAAAGATACGGTGGAAGAAACGCAGGTGCACACATACGATGATGATGCCAGCGCGTAATGATGCTCGTGCACGCGCTGCTTCACTCGCTCCCGCAATTAATAATGCCACGCGGACCAGCGAGCGTTCACGATCCTGGACATTTTAAAGATCTACCCGCCGATGAACCTCGACCTCGAGCTTTCTTCCTCCAACGGCCACGTGACACTTATTATTTCGCCGTGCACGATAATCAGCAAATGACTCGCTCGTTTCCGCATTCGCGCCACTACCTGTTGTTCCCTGACCGTTTCGCGGAAAGAATCGTCGATTCCTCATTGTCGCCCGTCGCTTGCGATGGATGCGCTCGTAAATTTTCCAGAGGCAGTCTCGTTGCGCTCAAGTTTCCCCACCGGATGCACTTTCATTCGCGTCTTAATTTGTCCCCGCGTGTCGGGTCTAATCTGTCGACGTCACTCAGGATTTCTACGACCGACGTTCCCTATCTGCTTTCGATATTCGTTGCGAGGTGAATCGTATCGCACGTAGATCTTTTTACACGGTCGATATTATTAATAATGGTATCGTTCGGAGTTAACGAAAATTAATTACAAGTTTTTTTAGCCTCGCCCCCTTCGAACCATTTAGACGGCACAAAAGATCCTACACTTCCAAGCACAATATTCGTACCCTCGCTATTTCTATTATTTGTTACTAAACTAATTGGAGGTCGAAGTTACCGAAGTACGAAACGTTACACCATCGTCGTCGACGATCTATCGTTGCCTACGATGCAATTTATCCTTCCAGCTAGCGTTAGTCTACTGACAACCGGTAGTCACACTCCACTGCAGTTGACATCCTTTACTTGGATACCATGCGGCTGCCTCATATTCCTCGATTTTCGTTTGTTCATTAGCTACTCGTAGAACCTGATTCTCGGTGCGATGACATTTCCTACCGTAGAGGCGACCATATAAAACCACCTCGTTACAAACGGCACGGTATCGTAGAGAATCCGCATTTCCTTCGCGCACCATTTACCTTCCTAACGACACGCGACCCGAGCGAATTCCATCGTTTTCTAATCGTTCCTTTACCCTGGAACGAATACCCGATTCGTCTGCCGCGAATGACAATTTCGAGAAAACACTGGACTTATTCGTCGGCCTTCGCGTGATTCGGCGGAGCTAAATTTACCGCGTTTTATTGGAAACCACCGGGGGTGCAATGTCGGATGGAGCTAATTTTATGGTAATACCTGGGCAATTAGTGCCTAACATCGTGGCGTGTATTAGTTGCAATTTATAATGCGACGCGATAGTACCGCTACGTTTGCCTATCGCCGATCGAGACCCAGTTCCATAACTCGACGCACTAATGACCGAATTCAAATTACACGCGATCCACGATTTTTCACGTTCGACAAGGAAGATTTTAAGTGGCGATACATGACATGTACCAGACTTTGGTTAAAAAAAAATCGCAATTACAATCCACGTATCGTTCTTTTTCACTCTTTCGTTGTTGTTTTATTCAGCGCAGTGTATTTGTGTATTTATGCACCGATAAAATTTATATAAAAACAGCTCAATGTAATCTGTAACTAAGCACGCCAATTGCACGTTATACTATGCTTAGGAATATCCAGTGGTTCCAGAGAAACGCGATTTTTTTTCGAAGCGAAGTAACGCATTCATTGAACTCGTTTCCTATGTCATTCGATATTGAAACTCACGACAGCGTGAAACTTACTTCCCATCGCTAGTGCAGCATTAGATGTTCTCTGTATTTGATTTCACAGTCAAATACATAAACGCGTTATTAATGGTACAAAAAAAGTCTAGTTTAGACGTTTTTATTTAACATTATCTCGTTACGTTTTCCTTAACATAATATTTTCCTTTCTTAATCACAGCATTGAACATTCCTCCTGGTCACTGTAAACGGACTGTCTCTTTAAGAATTATTTTATTCGTCACTCTTGGAAGGTAAATAGCGAACAATATATATTGTCAATATTTCAAGGTTCCCAACGTTGCTAACAATGTACATGTATTGACCGTCGGAGGTCTTCTTCACTCGAGACGAATTCTGAACCGGACAGAACCTTCCCCTATGTTATTACTCCAATGAAGTTTACGTATGGAGCAATTCATATCACTTCGACAGCATTAACCACGCGATGACCCGCGCACCAGCGGCCCCGACGCAATTGACATCCTTTAGCAGCGAATGCATCAGCTCCGCTTGGCGTCATCCTCGTCATTCGCCGTTTTACCGTTGCTTGTCATTATGGAGACACAGAGGGGCCCAGGTAGGTACCACAGTATCCCCTCGTGACCCCGGCCGGTGCCTGCCTGAATTTTTTCCACGCGCGAACGACGATCCCCACGAACTTCGAACAGGTTTCCTCGCGGCGTCATCGATGATACGGCGAATATCGTTTACGGGGCTCGCGGAAACATTTGTCCGGGGCCGTAATATATCTGAGATCAACAAGGCTTGGGAACTTTTCGAACAGGAACGGGATTAGACAGCAAGAATAGTGATTCTTTGACGCTTCGATAGTGTATATAGTAGCGCGATATGATCTCTAATGGTAGATGATGTAGATTGTGTGTACATTGTGCTGGGAATCATGATGCAACGGTAAAGTTCAAAGAGCGACATCATTGTTGGATTGCCGTAAGATCGTAGGATCAAAGTCTGCGTATATCGAGCTACGTATTGGATATCGCATAGGGAGCAAAAACCGTGGAATTGATACGAAAGAAAAACTGTAATTGGTGTCGGCTATTTGCGGGTAATTTTTTCCATTACTCGCTACACCTTGCAGCTACGTAGCAGGGTACTCTGGCGATATCCTAATCGCATATTCAATTACGCGAAATATGTGTTTCACGCCTTTCTTCGTGTGTGTAAAAATGATATAATAACTAAATACACGCCGCGGCGTTCTCGCGAGGCGAGAGTCGAAGTTCATTTTTAATGAAAAAGTATATAACAGCCCAGGCGCGCGTTGTACCTGCCGGATGGTGAAAAATAATGTAGATAAGGAAAGACATTATACATTCTTCGTCTTAATTATATTACGATTCGCCGAGCCTACATGTTTTTCACTTAGCCTTTAAATAACAGAAAAAAGTATATTACGCATACAGTGAAATTGTACATGCCCATTAGCGAAACTGCGCGAACACCGTCAAACGAGTGATTTACGCTAATCGGTCCACAGGTTCGCGCAAATTACGACCGATTTGAGGCTTCCTATAGCGCTCGGGAGAATATGTAAATTCCCGCTGTTGCATGAGACACGCGGTTGTCGCCGTGAAACGCGGTTAAAAGCGGAAATCAAGTATCCACGGGATTGGTGGATAATTTAAATGATAATTTATACCGGCCGGCGTTTTATAATTATTAACTCGGTAGATTTAATGGCCGCCAGCTTTCCCATGTGGATATCGTTAACGAGGGTCCAGCAGCCTGGCACTGTTGTGCGCAAAAGCGTTAAGGATAAATAAAACAACAAATGAAACGAAAGTAAATGCATAATGCATGTAGTAAGAGTAACGATAAGCCCGCGCTCTATTTCATAAACGAGGACGATCGTTCTAACAGACAATCAGAAGCAATTTCGCAGGAATGAAATTATACCGGGCATTTACGAACGCCGCGGCGACCGTGCAGGGATGGGTACGTTTAATGTTGGGGCAATTTTAGTCGTGCTGCTGCATTCGAGTTTGACGAACGTTACAGATGAACGTGAAAGCAGTCGAATGCCGCGTGCTCCCTCGAAAATATTTGGGGGCACGCGCTCATTGAAGCCCGGCGTGAATGGCGACCCTCGGAAAAGCTACACCGGAAAGCATAAATCCGCAATTTAATTGAAAAGTTCCTGGAAGGCCGGCGCCGATAGCACCGACAAGTGCAAATTAGTCCGCGGGCAGCCGCGTAATAAATAGGAATTCCTACCGTTTCTCTCACGGCGATGCTAAACGACGCCGATAGGTGCGAAATTATTTTCATACGCGAGTGCGAAACGACCAGCTTCGCGGCGGATAGGCTCGTTCCGTTGTCGAGTCGCGCATGTATCAAGTGCCCATTTACGAATACCGTAAAATGTAACTTATTCCAGCAACTAACAATATGCTTAGCCGGTTAACCGAATGGTTTCTGTCGTCGGAAAATTTCTCCGGCAGGCGAATTACAGGTTAATAAAACTGCCCTTGCAAATTGAAACGCGAAGGTGGATAGATCGATTGTTAGAATAGAGATGTTGATAACTTAACCACCTGACCACAAATCTTAACATTCGAGGCAAATCTAGAGACCATGGACGGTCAATATACATATACAATATTGTCAATGATATTGAGAATTAATTATGCGACCTTATCTTAATCTCAGAGCCACGACTTACAAAGAAAAGATTATGCATAAGTACGAAATTTTAGACACCCTATTACTTTTTAGCTGCGGCGACTCGAACTTAAAGGGTGAAACCACCCTTCGAAGTTCAACCCCTGAAGTGTCATTCAACGTTTCGACGTTTCGTGATAAAGCAAATTTCGCAGTATTCTCCTTCGAAGCATCAACAAATTTTCTCCCCAGTGGAGAACTGTTAGGTATTGTTTAGCGGAGGACATTTCCTGCGGCGCACACCTGTCGGTCGCGCTGTCCGCGAGGAAATGAAGGAACGGGGCGCTGGATCGAAGACGAGAGATCGAAGTTGTAGGTACGAAGGGGGTCCGTAGGAAAACGGCGAACGAGGCGGGAGCACCGTGTGCTCCCCGGATTCCCTTTCCAGCCATGGTATACGAGCGTAATGGACGAATGGGCAGCTGCTGGCAAGGATTTAACGCGCGGGCCTGGGTGGTCCCGGATAGATACGTATTCACGAGAGTTATACCTGCTCGCGGCGCTACGTATTCATAACCTTATCCACGCTCTGCAGAAAATAATACCGCGCGCCATTCATTATGTATGTACATGCACTGCTGCACGCATGTGTACCGTCTTGGTATGCGGACCGCATGCGGCGCAACTTTTCCCGCAGCCGTCGAAAGGGAGCTGATACCTCGTGTCGTCGGTACCCGTTGACGGAGCGACGCGACGATCACGATCGGGTGTTCCCCGACGGAATTTATGAATGCTAGATAAAGTACGGAAACCGGCGGCCTGCACGATTTAACGAATCACGAGCACAAGAGCGTGTCCCATTGGGAGCATGGATCTTATGGATCTTATTTCTTTTTTTTCCTGCCAACTTTGAAGTTGAAAGGGTTAGTATAGACGATCGACTGGGGTCGAGATGTTTCGTTCAGTTTTACGGGTGAAGCGAAAGGTTTACAATTACCGCGAAGTCTCTGATCTGGAGTACAGAGACCTTGGGCGTGTAACAACTTCCTTTTGAAGACCTTCTACCCACGGGTATCTGTGTCTAATTATCTGTAATCTTTCTCACGATTACAAGTTAACATTTGTTCGATTTAAAACAACACCATAGTCCTCCCTAACGTAGGTGTGTAAAAACAAAAAAGTTCGACACTTTGGCGATTTCGCAAGTATTAACGATAATTATTGGACCCGTTAATCCGCAGATTTATGCCGCTGTCTGCCCCTTTCTCGAGTTCCATTCCTACGCTCCCCTTACCAATCGATTTTTTTCTCCCTCTTTGGTCTGGTGCGTCTAGTATATTTGTCAAGTATCGCCTCGAGTGAAATTCGAACGTAATTATACACCGCACCGGTCATCGTTATATAATTACACCATGGTAATGGCTCGTTATCTGCATGCATTGAAGTTGCGCGGGTCGTAACTTCTTCTTCCCCCCCCCCCCAGGAACCTCGTGTACGCTGCACCTAGGTAACGACGAGAATATCTCGACTTCATTGTTGTCATTCGTGATGCTTACAATGAAGTGACGTTGTATCGTCGAATGCGTAGTGAATCGTCATAGCTTTGTTATCGTGGCGCTCGAATTAATAAATCACACAAGCGCCGCGTTTCATACGGGCATCTGTAACCATCAATAACGCTAGATACGGGGACGTACGAACCCTCCGGGACGGTTCTTTCGGGACGGGGTACTATTCGTCGGGCTGGTCCCCGCTATAGTCGACAGAATCGTAAAATCGAAAATTATACGGTTCGTTTGCCCCTGAAACGAGTCGCATTCGAATAGGCCCGAACGTTTCTCTACGGTGGATAATCGGGAGGGAAGCGAGACAGGGATAAAAAGATCGAACAAAGAAGATGTTTGCCCGGCGATAAAAATATGTATCAACGTCAGGCTTCGCTAACTCTTTCCTTCTTACCGACGATAATCAATATTCGCTTTTTACCGCGTTCCACGGGAAATTAGCCTCCCCGACGCGGTCCGACGAAAATGAACGGCGGTCGTTGAAAATTGCAACACGCTGACCCCAGACGCCGCGTCGACTCGCTTTTAATTACCTAATTTCTCTTTATGAACGTCTGCCTTTATTTGGCGCGCCATTAAGGGCGATGGTTGCGTTGCTCGATCGTGCCCGTACGTTACAGGTACGGTTCAAGAGGAATGGTCCGCGACGTGCTTTCTAGGCACTCGACGAACGCCCGTTCCGTTCGCCTTCGAGAGTGCCGGTGCTACGTCAAAAGGTCCGTGGCAACAGTTAATATATGCAAAACTCTTCCTCTCTGCTCTTCACTTTGCGTCTGCCTGCACTTACTTACGTATACGCGATTCGACACCGTACCAACAGATGGATGAATAACGACAGAGTGGCAAATTGATGTTACAACGGATCGAAAGCGCGCCGGTGATTTATCCCCTCGTAAAAAATGGTACTTGTGCAAATATTCCGTGGTAGCACATCTCCTTGCCGGCGATGGCGTTGCCTAGCAGCTGAGGGAGCACAGAAATCCTGACAAATATTTATGTACGCGAACGGCCACGTATTTATCGACAAGTTAAAAAGTATTATAGTTGATCACGATTCTCTAGGCACGATTCAACTTCTTGGTCTTGCCACGACGCGCGCTATTATTCATCTCTTGTATCGTGTGTGTGTGTGTGTGTGCATGCATCGACAACGTGTACACGCGCACACAGCACGGGGAATAAACAGATTTTCTTACGGGCAATGCCACGAGCATCCGCGTCTTCTGCATCGACTAATTGTGAAACGAAACGGCGCGACTGTGATAAACTCGCGCTCTCGCAGAATCTTCTTCTTGTGCCCCCTTGGGAAAATATTCGTTTACCCTGGCTATTATTAGATCGCTGGTAAATTAATGATCGACTGAAACATTTGTAGAATTACGTTGGTACTTGGGTACAGTGTTTCATCGACCGGGTGTCAGGATTTTATAAAACGGAATAAATCATTTTCTAAGTAAATGTAAAGATAGCTACATACATCAGAGATCACTGAGTAGAGCCTGCTTAAATGAAAGCACTTGCCAGTTGGCCATTTCTTAAATAAATTAATACACTTTTAAATTCGCGATGAAAGCTTGCTCCGTTGATGTTACCCAATTCGCACCAGCGAGTCCTGCAAAATTCCCCCCCCGGTAACAGTGTGCACCGATTGTCGCCAGTGCATACGGGGGTAGCATTTCACCTGACACGCACAGTAGTTACGAGAAACGCGCGCATACATATCGTTGCGGGAAGGCGTGTAATAAAAAAGTAAAAGAGCACAGCGGATAACGTTGATACGAGGCCGGCAATTAAAAGTGTAATTATCGTGTTCAATTTTGAACACGAAACAAACAAGAAAGAAATTACCGGGTCTTATCTGACCGGTCAATCATCCTCGCCTTTCCCAAGCCACGGCGGTCTTCGCTGTGGAAGATGAACCAAGCGGCCTACTTTTTCATCGTACCATGGAACACCAGAAGCAATCCACCCGCGATATTCGAATGTAGAGCCTGTGAGATCTTGATCGTCCCGTTATTGCACGGCAATTAATTGCAAGTTCATCGTGCCTCAGAGGTCGGGCGTCGTGGAATTTGTTCGCTTCAATCGCGGGAACGTGGCACGAAGTAACGAAAGAAAGGGGAATGAATGGTAGGAATAATGGAATCGAAGCGTACGAGAGGATTTAATAGAGTTTCAAATATTCTCTCTTCTGCGTGCATAAAGAAGAAGGACGAAAGGAAGAACGAGAATATAGACAAGAAAATATATTACATTGGATAAATTCCGTCGGAACGGTTTCACTGAAGGAAGCAATCACTTTCGTCGATAAGACGAGCCATCCTTTGGGAAAGCAACATAACCGACTTGAGGAATGCATTTAAATCGCTCCATTTCGTGGAGAGTCTCGGGAACGGAACGGTACCCTATGCGCGACCGGAATAAACGGGCTTACACCCAACTCTGGGAAAGTAAACGTATCAGAAGCGAGTTATGCTGATGGAATTGTCAAACCATGAAGAAATCTCGTCGCAGTGAAATCTCGTTGCTCGAAATATGGAGTATATTTCATAGCGACTTTCCAACATTTATGTATGAATGTATGTACGTGCATTCTCTTGCGGCATTTAAACATTGTATGCATATAGAGCCATACAAATTTCCTTTGCACTGGATAAATCGGGTGTCCACAATCGCACTGTTCTCGTTTGCATCTGACTGAATTGTCTATAAGAGACGAGTCGATAAGCCGATACAGATTCGAGATGAAAATAACGCATTGGTCGAACGACTTTCTCCTGACACGTGCGCCGGTGAAGGAAATTGGTACAAGCCGAGAAGGATCGCTGAACGATCTTGGAATCGATCTATCGACAGATCTGGATGGTCAGTTTCGAGGGACGTGCGGTTAACGGCGGAGTCGGCATGACTGACGGGGTCTTAATGAGATCCGTCATGATGCAAAGACACGCCGATGACTCACCCTGCAGGAAGTCGACCGGATGTCTTCCGTTCTTTAAATTGGCATGAGGTGAAACGGAGTCAGTGACACCGTCCCGCGACGTCACACTCTTCTGCCAAGGATGTTAGTCGTTTCTTATTCGATGGATTTGTTTTAACAATTGTATAATACTGAATCGGAAAATACGTATACTTTGTCAGATTTAAAGGGACAACATTTATTTTCGACGAATTAATAGTTTGAGAGATTAAAATGAAATACAATACGTTTTTATATTTAGACGTATCAGTTGGAAAGTTTAGATTGGTATAAATATTTTTCTTCGTTTAATAGCGATTTTAGCAAATTCTACAGCACGGAGGACAACGCGTACCTGCGACCGGCTTTCACTGAGACTGTCAAACCATTCCGTGAGACAAATTTGATCGGTCAATCACGCTGAGGCAAATTCATTCTCACCGAATGCACCGCCACGTCCCACGATCGTTCAATTAAAGAAAATTCTAGCGACTCTATCGAAAGTTTTCTCCCTCGACAGAAGACTTTTCGTTTACAGCGTAATTCTTATTCTCGAGTAATATAAACGTATTACGCGAGTGCGGAAAGTTCACATGCCAATGAGTCACGCCAGAGGAAACGCTTTTTTCTCTCTCCTTTTCGTATCCACGAGTCTTACTCGAACGATCTAAGCAAACTGGCTCAAGGCAAAACGCTGGGAATGAAACGGCCGTACGTACGGAAGAAAAGGGGAAAGAAAACGTAACACCACAATTTTGCCCGGCAGAAATCGCGTGTCTATCCATCATGTGCATCTACATTTCTAGCATTCAAACCGCGAGGCGAGAGAAAAAGTTTCGCCTGTTCTCGAGATCGGCACGATACGAAAAATATGATGAACGGTCTGCTAATTGAATACTGAGAAAGTTACATTATTCTCCCATTAATAACACCTGTATATCCCCAACCGAATCGCTCACATCGTTTCACGCCTTAATGGAAAACAGTCGTCAGTATTATTTCACGAAAGACCATTCGGCACCTGTACATGTAGCGAATGCGATCAATAAATTTCACATAAAACTTTATTCCGTCTCCTTTTTCAATCCATATTTCTACTCAAAGATTATCGAGAAACTTTGACGAAAAATTCTCCAACTTAAATATCTAGAGTGTAAAGAGGCATTCTACCACTGTCGACGTATCCGTGTTAGTTTCTCGTTTCCCACGAAGGAACGTGAAAAAGTTTGCAGGATGAGTGAATTCCCTCGGGTGACAAGCGAGCTTGTTCCAGGGGGAAGGAAATATTCGCGGGCAAATTCCACGGCCAGTCCAATTTCTTCGGGGCAGCGCAAACTGCAACACTATATTAGAGGAATTGTCTGGATCGACTGCGCCTTGGAGCGGTGCCAAAGGCGCGAGATTACTTCGTTGATTCCTTCCAGGCCCCACAATTCGATGCGACCGTAATTGCCGTGCTCTCGTGCCAAATTTACGGCCGTTCCCGTTTTCCCGAAAACGTCTAGGCATTCTGGACCGTGTACCTTGGCACGTTGTAAAGCAATACGATATTCAAACCACCCCGCTACCACTGCGTGTTACCACAATATCTATAGACGCCATTTTTCCAAGTAATCTCTGTCTCGATAGCTCCAGATTTCGGAGCATGTACATTATGCGACCTCGTTATTTTATGCTCTAGTTGTGAGTAAATATATAAAAATGTACGTATTTTGAATAGCCAATAATAATTCTAACGATACCGAAACTGTTAGCAATAAATATGAATTATTTCAAGTAACCATCTGAAAGATTTCTTCGACTTTCCACGTCGTATTTCTTTTCATCTCTGAAATTCGTTGTCTGCTATTACTTTCCACGAGTAACGAAGTTTCTGGAAAGAAGCATCGCGGAAGAAACAATTTCTTACGACGGTGTTTTCACGTCAAAGCCTTCGCACTGATGCAATCATGTCCCCCTTCGAACATAATTCTTCTCAGAAACGGCCTTTCCCTTAGTCTGCTACCCTTTTGTAAGCCCTGTCCCACTGGCCACGTGGATTTTTGCGAACAGGATTCCACCAGCGTGCTGATGACTGAGAGGGGGCGGGCGTAAATCAATTAAGCGGCCGACGTGCTAGTTGTTGATACAATAAAGAGAAACGTGACGTTGCCTTATGGCTGGCAGGAAATGAGGAACGAGACGGGGGTGAACCCGACGTGCAAGGTTGGAAATGATCATTTCCTTCCAGTGTATTCTATTCTTTGCACGAATTCTTTATCGAATACCTTCTCTATCAATCAGTCTATCTTACTATTGTTAAACAATTTTCTGTAGAGATTTTGAAAATTAGAGATACATATAAGTGAGTAGCACGCTGTACAAGTTGTGTGAGCTAATGCGATAATGTCGATGGAGGGAAATTTTCGAATAAAATCCGAGAACGATGTTTATTCGAAATCATCGATCGAAACCATTATCGACTCGAAAGCTTCGAGCAATAGATTCCTCTGTTAAGTATTCTACGGCGGCAGTTAATTGATTTCAAGTGGCGACGATTGCCGAACGTTCGTCAAACGACGAGGGTCTGTGAAGCGGTTGCATGGAATAATGTAACTAATGTAAAGTGCTGCTTCAACTCACCACCCATCTCGCAGTTGATAGTGTGCGTTGCACTCGAGTCTTGCGCGAAAGTTTCACGAACAGGGATAACAGCACGACGAAAACGGCACTGTTATCTTTGCTTTGCATAATCGTAGATAAGAGTTATCAGGGAGAAGATTGTATACTCAACGGGATTTAATGGATTGCTAACCGTCAGTTGCAACGAAAAAGGAAACATATTCATAAGAATTTATCAATGTTTCATCAATCATAACTAGCATTGCAATCTATTAAATTATAATGTATTAGCATAACAGATATGAACCCGTAGAAACTCGCGTGAAACCTATTCTTCAACTTGCCTTAATACTGTATTCTCCAATTTCCATAATTTTCCGCGATCGAAACCCTGTTACACGAGAAATGTATTTACAGATCCATTATCTGTTTTCCAGAGCCCGTGATGCCACCACCGTCGAGCATTTGGAATCGTTAGCAGCGGGCCTCGAAAAATGGCCTCGATCTTGGGAGACGGAACGGGCCCCGGAGGCTCGGGACCATCCCGATGCCTTCTGCTTTTACAAAGGTCCCTGGCGATACAGCTGACCAGGGGTCCGCCTCCTCAAGTTCTGAATGCAAGCCAACGCGAGAGTCCCAAGGAGCATCCAGCCGACGAGATGTGGATGTACGATAAGGGTTATAATTTGTTTCAGGTGAGTCAACGTGTGCGCTGGCATTATTCTGAATTATCTATTATATATGCCTCTCTGTTCGCGTACGTATATATGTATGTGCACCGTGCATTCCTTTCTTCGTGCCAGCCTCAACATTTTTCGATGCAACGATCTGTTACAATACCGCGACTACCGACTACTCGCCCGCCCATTATGCCGACAATTTTTCTATCCAGAAAGTGAACACGACCGGTTATACGATTTATGCGTCGTCGGCAGGGGCGAACGCGCCGCGACGTTCGTATGACCCGATGCTCGCGAAACGTCGCCGCGTTTCGTTACGTTGCTAGAATAAATCGCTGTCTCGTTTCGTTCGAAGCGTACTCCGTGACGCTTGAAATTATTTGCAAAAAAAGATGGTCGACTTAGGGGACACAGCGTGCACACGACATATACAGGTATATAAACGGTACGTACCTGTATACCAGTCTTTCGACTATACGCTCGTTTTTACAAGTCAGCGTTTCCGAAGCGAGATTGGCGTTGATTGGATGCACCGTTACGCCGGAATGAGACAATATGAATTACGAGCAATTTTGTGAGGCAACCTTAACGGAGGTTAGGACAAGGCAACGAGTTAAGTGGCGGATGTTCTATGCTCTTGCCTACGTCTTCGACATGTCGTAATCCTTCCTGAGAAGCTTCTTCTTCGCCGCTCGTTCGAACTTCACGTTTGGGAACGCGACAAAGCCGGTTAAGCGCACGTCAATTCTGCGCTAACGTTAAATCGCGTAGGTCTCGATATTTCTGCGAACGAGCTCCAAAACGATTGATTGCCAATTTGGCGGAACGACAGTTATCCGAGTAGACGTATCGCTTATTGGCCGCGCCTAGATTTCTTTTCTTCTCCCTGCTTCCTCTATTCGGGGGGTTGAATCGAAGTTCAAGCCACCGGCCGAAGGAAATCAAATTGGGACACGCCTTTGGAACAGCGGAGTGCCCTTCAGTTTCAATGAGCACTCGCCGGGGGTGGAGCACCCCCCGGGGGAAAGTTAACCACGGCTGCTCCTCTTCGATGCATGCACGCTGGAGTCCAAGGAGACGATAGTGGTTTAGCGTATACACGACCGACAGGGTTACTTGAATCGTTCGATTCGTAACTTCGCGTCGAGTTACCTGGTGGCTGCACTGATTTCCTTCTCATCTACGTTTCTACTGAAATCGAGATCTTTCAACGTCTGAGATGGACACAAATATCCCACAATTTTCTGTGAAACCCCCTTATTTTATGCAGACTTGAAACCGTAATGGTGTTAACTTTTGAAGAGAGGACTGAAATGTATACGACAGACAAATATCGTTTTTTTCACAAGGTTCATAAATAATGTCTTTCATTTTTCCAAGATCAAAAGGAAACGCTATTATCCCCTGAATACCTGAGTCAAAGGCCAAGGACAATGATCCTTCAAGGTCTCCCTTTGGGGGAAAGTAGATACGTCAGACTGATGAATTGACGGTAGACAGATGTTCACGCGAAGCTTAGCAACTCTGAAAAGACCGTCGGAACAAAATCGATCATCAAAGGGCGAAGGATAATAGCATCAGCCGCCCTTCAGCTGTTTTGCATATCGCCACAGTATCGCACCCCACGAAACCTCCCTTCCCCTGCTCTTGCAACTTTCTTTAGGCCTCCAATCGGGAGAATGTCACAGACACAAAACTGTGCAAGCGTACGATATACTATACGTATAGGACTGGGAGACATTTCATTGACCGTTTTCTCCATCGCGGGTAACGAGGCACGAAATAATTTGAATACCACGATCAATCGCATGTGGCGTGATCGCCGGGAACGAGTGTGAAACTGTATCGTGTCCACCCGATAAAAGAGCATAATCTCGCAGTGAATTGGATCAGCGCACCATAATTGTCAAACTAATTAGAGCCACGGCAGAAATTGCTGCATTTACAACCAGCGTTATCGTTTCACAATACGGAGTCCAGCTTATTTATTGCCGCCGTTAATTATTGCTCGGCGCAACTCGCTCCGAGAGATATTATCGTCCCGCGGAACGATCGAACGGCTGCTGTAAAGATTCCATCTCGCTTTGAGCCGGCCATTTGTTCGGCATTCTCTTTAGAATAATATCAGCCGCCGCGTACGGTGGACGCGTTTAGATAAATATCGGCCGAATCTAATTGCGCCCACGCTCGTAAATCTCGCGTAATTGCACGAGCCGAAAATCTTTGGGACAATTAGCAAGCAAGTTGCCCAATGGGACGAGAGATCGGTGTGCTTCTGCGTTGTGGAACGAATTCGCCAATTATTGAGACATTGAATTAAAAACAAGGGTGTACTGTAACTGGTAATAACTATGAGCAGATCTATGAGCAGGTCTCGCGGAGTGAAAGCGCGATGGAAGAGCGCAGAATTAACTGCCACCTTATACGGAAAGGATTTTACCGCGTCGCAGTGCAGACATTTGTTTAAAAGTGTGATTATCTCAGGAAGAACAACGAAAATGTAACTCTTGTAAGAGGAAGTAAATTCCGATGTATCTTGATTTTTAAAACAAAGATCAGGAAAAAAAATGTGAAACGTTGTAAGAATATTGTCGCAAGATTGGGATAACCAGATTATGCTGCACGGAAAAGCAACAACGTATTGCCGGAGAAAAGTTTACCTCTCTAACGCAATACGAAGATCCGAATCTAAAGCTTATACAAGGGGGTGGACCATTTACTTGGGGTGGCCGTAATCAAACTGACTTTGGCGATCGATATCGAGGCAAACTTTATTCCGAACCTTCGAAAAGCAT
The DNA here is from genome assembly GCA_963583965.1 of Nomada ferruginata. NCBI lineage: Eukaryota > Metazoa > Arthropoda > Insecta > Hymenoptera > Apidae > Nomada > Nomada ferruginata. The sequence continues at coordinate 6,645,190 of OY757214.1, read as the reverse complement.
CGTTCTATTGGAAATTGCCTGAATGTTTAGATAAGCAATTCCCTTCCACCAAATAAGTTCGCTTGTATTTCGAACGCCAAGAGTATCGTTGGAATACTTTACGGCTGTAAGCGGAATTACCGAAACATATTATATATATATTCCTTCATTTAATCTTGAGTGCATAAACAACGTACTCCATTACACTACGTGGAAGGAGTGAAACCTTGTTTCGTCTTGTTGCGGATATTATGCCAGGAGCACACATATTTGCGATGCATTTTCTGCTTGAACGTGTAACACGATCTTAATGCACACACCATTACAACAACGGCAGCGCGCAAATCAAGCTGGATGCACCGTGGAATCGTATTACTCTTAGTGCCGTCTTACACGGAAATCGACTGCAAATAGAAGTAAAACCAATGGAATAATAGAAATATTATTATATAATTATTATCTCGCGGAATGGATTGAAAAATGGATTTCAATAGTTTTCGTTGAAACGAGTTAAGATGTTTAATTACTTCGTACAATTATATTTTTAGTAAACGAATATCGTGGAATTTTTTCTTTTTTTTTTATATATTCCAAGTTAAAGCATAATTCTATGATAAATGTGGGGGTGCTTAGAAATGCAGTAGTCTCATTGTCTACGTGCCCAGATAATATCCAGTTAACGGTAGCTGGATGAAATTAAACCGTACTTGGGATAGAATAATGCTGAAATCTTGACAGGTGATAGACGATACCAGCTGCTGTAGTTGACTGTAACAACCACGATTCGAGTGACTGTAGTTTCTGCGTTTCGCAGTAGGAATACTACTGTTATTAATGGATTTTATTGTAGGGTGGATATACTCCTTACCCACTTTTCACACTTCTGTGAGTCTGATTGCTCAATTTCTTCTCGACAGAGGACAGATGCCTGAAATATATTCATTTATTCATGAAAATAATGGCGTGGGCCTGTCCATACAATACGCAAGAGGAAGTAAATACGGGCGAATTATGATTTTGTAAACGAAATCGGAAGTTATGCCAGCAATTATTATTACTATCGCCTTCATTGTAAATAAATGAAGGAAAATCCCTTAATTAACAAAATCTAGGAGATATAGAGAAATGTATTCTGAACACAATTAATAGACAATTTTATTTTGAATATTCGCGAATCATTTATTCCACATTTGCCGATTTTACTCCGCGAATCGTACGACAGTAGTGGCGATTCGAACGGCGTGAAGGCACAGACCAAAGTACACAGTACACAGGCGTTACGCAACAGCAGAGCATGCCATATTATACATGCAAGACGCGCGTAGATCACATTCCACGTGTGCCTCGCATCTGAAATATCCCATTCAGCATGCGATGAAAGCTATATACGTCCACGATTCCGACAAACTCCCAACTATCTAAACGATCAACGTGCAAATTATATCAACCATTTGTCTGCAGAACCTTGGGTCTGAACTTAGTATATTACCATTCGTAAAAGTAAAGGTATCCTTGACCGAGTCACGACTACACGAAGAAACTGCTGGTATAGTAGTTGGACGAAGTGAAACGTGGATAATTGAATCACACCTACTGCAGACATTTGGGCGATTGCACACACTGCTCTGGGCATTATGCGAAACGCCAATTCATTGTTGCCTGATGTATTGTACATTGTATAGGATGCAAGGTTCATATTGCGATCTTATCGATCACCATTGCCCAAAAGTTGAAGTGCCCCTTTTGAAAAATAATTCCTATCCATTCACGGTACACAATTGTTCCTTTGCATAATGCGGACAGTCGAAAAACACCCCTGCAACCACGGGTAACAAGTAAAACGTCTCGATAAGACGATCATTTCCTCGGGGACGGACCTCGTTAGACCGCGAACAGTTCCTGGTCGATCGTGGAAATTGTATTCTCGGCAACTGGTAAAGCAAGTATCGCCAGTTGAAACGCATGTATGACTCGCCATGTCCGAGTGCACGTGCGAGTGCGACCGTGGACGTTGCATCTCCCATGGAGGGTTTCTGCGGCGAGCAAGTCGTAAAGATGGCATACACACGCGTCCGAGTGCCTAGTTTCCGCGCGAGCATTCGCCCGGCGCGGCGCAAAACGCCGTGAAATATGCATAAAGATAAGGGACGCCCTCTTCAAGGCGGAGGGAACTCCTTTAGCCGCTTACGCTGGATTTACCAAGAGGACTCCGCAGCCCCTCGGCGATTTAGGATCTGCACGAGCTGATACGCCGTGAAGCTCGTACCTTCTCCTTCGTTCTAGCGTCAGCGCGGACCAACAATGCCTCCTCTCCCGACCAACGAAGAACACAATGGGATACATACATCTCGCCGAGCATTACGCAAGCTTTACGCAAGCTTTACGCAAGAAAAAGAATAACGAACGCGATGCTCGATAAATCCTCATCTGTTCAATACGTTCGTTTGGTCGTTCGCAGAAAGTTGCCAGGAATATTGCAAGTGGAATCGCGAGAACAACGGAGCATATATGGACGCATCCCAAACACTCTAACGGGCTCCAAAGAAATGCAAATCACCACGGTTCCCCCGGCATTACCGTTACCGCGCTACAGACTCGTATTACTGCATAGACGACTGCTGCTGCAACCAATATCCGTAGACGCTACCCAGAGACACACCTGTGACGATTTTGGTTCCGGGCACCGCGTAAAACGGCCGACCCACGTTGCTGCCTCGTTTGCATAGGCACCGAGCACGAGCGTACGCGGACCATAAAAAGGATACCCCGATGGGCGGCAGTCTGTTTACGCGGCCACGCGTAATTCCTAATTAGGATTTAATTCCCATCCTACATCGTTGCTGCGTATCCTTTGCCGTACACCATCGGAGAACGATAGTTACCATGCCTCCGTTACCTGCACGATTCGCGGTCCACGCGGCTACCACGAATCGCCGCGATCTGCCCTTAAATGACCGTTATTACGATACGTTGATCACGTTACCTTGAAGATGGCCGATGCAGCAATCGCAGCGGACACTTTCCATCCGCATGGCGATTTCTGCCACGAGCACTGCCGCAAAAACACCGTGCTTTGTGCCGGCCTTCTCCGCCCATAACCGCGGTGTAACCAAGGATACCGGTTTGTTACATTCACTTCTACGGTACACGGCTGCCCGGGCTTCGATATTTGATTGCAAACATTTTCTATCAGCGACGCGTTCGACAAGCATTTCAGACCGCGTGGACGCCCTGCCGCCGAGGATCTGCCGAAGATGATTGCACCGTCACGAGAGGCTCGTGATAATTCTCCGCGAAGATCGATGAAGAAAAAATGATCGACGATGGAAAACGTCGCGTCGCGGAAAACTTCGTGCCTTCCTATTGCGTTCCTCTTCGCGCCACCTTTTCCTCCAATGTACTACCGATTAAGCGCGAACACCAACGTTTCGACTCCGCGTAAATTAAAAGAAAAACGAGTTCAACTGAGTAAACAGGCGAAACCATTTACAGAACTCTCAAGCATCTGTTGCAACTCGCTTCATCTGTCTCGTTCTATCAGCCAGGGAAGCGGTGACGGAATTAAAAGTGCCGGGGGGTAATTGCCAGCAAATTTCTTCATCAAACATACAATTTCCGAGCGCATTAATCATATCGCGTAACTACGGCGCGCTTGTTAAATATGCTGTTCAGGCTCGCGACTTCCGATCGGGAGCGCTCAACGAGCCTCACGTACGTCGGCCCCGTCTAATCCGACCGTTACACGTATACACTAGGCACGGCGAAAGAACGATAGGAGAAAAGAAAACGAGGAAAAGGGAGCTGGAGAAAAAGGTGCCTCGATACGATCGAAGATATTGATTAAGTTCGTGATGCTCTCAGCGATGGAACAGGTTCAACAATTGTAATTACGGGCGCTCGTGTAAGAAATGGCCCCGCGTCGATTGTATTTACGCGAAAGAATACATTTCGTTAACGAACTTAGCTACGCAGAATCAAACGATTACACGCTCGCGAGTAAGCTCTTCCTTCGAGCGAACAACGAATCGGCCTGTCTATTCATTTTCTCCGCTAATTAAGCGCGGGCAAAAACTTGAACACTCAGTTTCCAATACCGTGAAGTTTTACGGTTGTTACTTTGAACGGCCGATCGAGAGATTCGCCGGATTATCGACGTTTTCCCAGATACGATATTAAACGAGATGCCCGACTTGTTCTTCGTCCCGATCGTCGCCGTCGTGTTCGTAAATCAGCGCGGCGTGCAACGCGCACGACGCGACGAGCAGACGCGACTTTTACCTGTTGCGCGAGAACTCGTTTATCCGCAGGATGCCCATTCACCTCGAAGGCGCGTCTCCCTTTATTTGCCTGCCAATTTAATTGCAAAAAAATCAACGAAACCTACCCTCCCTGGGCCCTACCCCCCGTTCTCCTCCCTTGCGGCGTGCTCCCTATTCGCCCCTCGTGAGACACCCAGCCTTCAGTTCCCCACTTTCAAGTTTACGATGACATAGAACGACGTTCCCGGCAATCCCGACCGTCCATTGCATTGGCGTCCGACCGCGGTACATCTTTCCACTTGCCGCTGGTGTTTAGTAAATCGGCTGGTTAATTCTAATTACACGAAGTCCATTCGTTTAGATATTAAATTTCTGGCTCGTCAGATTTTCGATTCGTTCGACCAGCCGGTTATCGAGAATCGTGGTCGATGCATTTTGTCGCGTAAATTTAATGGAAGTTTCTGCGTGTAAAGATATTAATAGCAGCCGCGTGATTGAGACTCGGTTCAATTATATTGGGACGCATTCTGAATTATTATCGATGCAAGGGTAACGTAAGACGATCGACGCCTATGTCCAGCAGCCGGGTACATGTATGTAAGTTACACCCAGTAAGACCCCTCGCTCTGTATTGCGTTCGCGTGAACGCGCACACTGCACTCGCGATATTAGCATATAAATTAAGTTATCGTGATTTATGATCGCGAGTCCCGTGCCCGCACAGACACTGGAGGGGGATGGGGGTTACTGATTAAAATTCGACGACGACCAGATCAGAACGGCAGTCATTCCATAGCTGTGTCAATCCTCCACAAATTTTCCGTCTTCCATGGAAAAGCCTGTGCAACGACTTTCTTTGAACGAATAGAAAAACAATTATTTACCCTGGCGTGGACAAACGACTGAAACATTAAATAAAATTTGTCAACAAAATATCCGATGAAATAAACGTGTCTCTTCAAGCGTCCTTTAAATTTACCTTGGACGGAGAATCGAAATACCTGACTTTTTACACAACGAAATTTGTTGTCTACCGAAGCTGCTGACCACCATCGATGACGCGCACGACACGGTATCACTTAATCGATTGTCCACAATTTCTTTATTATACAACTCGTCGAGTGAAACTTGTTCCAGTCGACAGTCCGTCATCCGTGATATGTATTGTCGGTAAAAAAAATTCTGTGTGACGACGATGATTGTCATTGCCGAAACGGAATGGTGACTCCACTGACGTACACCATTAGTTCGGCTCGTCGCACGTTCTTATAAACCGTCTTTCGTTGCCGAGACTCTAAAAGGATAAGCATGCTCGCGGGAGCATGGCTAGCATATTGCATAATAATTAGTGGGCAGCCAACGGCCGTATACCCTGTAGAGTGAATTGCCGCAAGTTCATTGCCGGCAAGGAAATAGCAATATAAACGTAACGTGCACTAGGAACAGCGAGCCGATTAGCAACGCTATTGCCAGACCTCTCCGTGTTTCTCCCTTCGTCTGGCTCTTATACACGGCGTGTCAATAATCCTGACGCACAATCCAAACGAGGAGGACTATCCGGATAAAATTCAAAGTCGACTTAATTTTAGGGTACAGTTCTTTTATCCGCGTCATTCATTCTCGAAAGGAACAACTTTCTTAATAAATAATCTAGGGTAATAATTGGTTTATCGTCACTTGTGGAAATCGTCTTCATACAATGCCAAACGGAAAGGTATTATAGGCGATTGTATTATACGATGCAGGGAAAGATCAGAACTCTACTCAGATTTGTAAGAATAATTACGAATACAGGGGGTAGTCTAGGTGTACGGTGGAATTTTTTGGCTATCAAGCAGATACTGGGAATATATTTGAAGACATTTTTTTATTAAATAAAATTGAATGAATTAAATCGTCGGCTTGGATTTTCAATTGCCTTTTTCCCCTTACAAAGAACTCCATCTATTTCACGGTCGTGCCCCAATTACTAAGACACCCTGTACACTCCGAACCACAACGCAATTTCTACGTACCAGCGTCTTTTGCTCCTTTTTCTTTCTGCCAAGTGCTATCGTAAGTAATGGTTGCTCGAGAGGAACAACGATCGACTTTACGTACTGTTTACACGGTCCCCGACTGCTTTCTTTGCGCTCCGTTCTCAGACGCGTGTTATTCCATCACGGCAAATTTATGCGTCGCGGATTTTAACCCTCGAAAATTCCTCTCGGCGTTGTACGCTCGTGAAAATGTTTAGGAATAATCTCCCGAGAATAATTAGTACGCACTTGCAGCGACATTTATATGTCATTGTTTCACTGCAAAAGAAATTGATCTATCTCTGTGAAATCGGAAAATACCGAAGCGTTAAGGGGTTAATCTGTATCCGGTTGAACCGCAGAAAATTCCGACTTCACGCTCGTGACAATGTAACGCAAGAAATGAAGCAACGATCGAAGTTGACCAAGAAATCGCTTTCTTCCCGTCAGCGCAGCGTCCGCAGCCGACCACGAAAAATGAGGTTTCGACCGATCGGAAGAGGTCTCGTTACGTGAAAGAACGATCTGAGAAAATCGATGCGGTTCGTGCCGACGTTACGCTACCACGTGAGACCCGGGCAACAACAGTCGAAGTGATGGTAGGAGAAATTCACCTGCTCGAGCCAGACAATTCAACGATACGGATCACCTGCGGTCGGAGGAAAACGCGTGATATAATTGCAAAGTCCATAAGTCGTGTTTGTGTTAAATCATGGCGTTAAGTAACGTCATAGCGTCAAGCGAAATAACTATATCGATCTTTCCATATTCGTAATAACTTTAATGCAAATAATACAACGAGGTATCCGTAAATTCAATTCTATATTTTTCTTCCCTTTTCTTATTCTTCGTCGTATCGGGAATTTATGGACGAGTTGCCCCAGCAAATGGTGGAAAGATTCAAAGTATAATGCAGAATGATTTTCATCGATTGAAAATCGCGAGCACAACGATCCTTAATTCCGAACGATGGAACGCACCGGGGCAAATTATATCTGGCGGATCGAACTGGAGCAGTCGAGCTCTCGTTTTGTGCTTGTGCAGTCGAGCAACGCGAAATTTCCTTCACTCCGATCGTACCGTGCGCTTCGAATCGATACGATCAGTGGACCAAGCGATTCAGACATATTTTAAGGAACACGAGACGTAATAAAGGATAACTGCTTTCCTGTCTACGTGCACGTACTTCGAGTGCATCCTCGTTAAGTTTCTGAGAGTCACTCGGCAGGATATCGTACGTTTCCGTTATGAACAGTTCCGTTGCCAAGTTGAACATTTAGAAATAATAGTTCGGCTCCCCTCGGCATCGCGCAACAATTCACGATCCTTCGCGTCGTACGTTGCGATTATTTGCAAATTATTTCCACGGCTCGATTTTCATTCCTTTAATTCTCGCCTGTCCTCGAGTGGGCCACTTATTTTTGATCCACGTAAAATAGCGTCGGGGGAAAAAGTGGTTGTCATTAGCAGAAAGTCACGGCTGGAGAACACAAGTGCCATTACGGTCGATACACGGTGGAGTTATCCGCGTCGTTTCGGGGTGGAGCTCGTCGAACGCTTTCAATCGGGGTTCGAAGTGAAAAATGTCATGTCAGGTGCAGCGTACCAGGCCCCCTTCGAGGGTCCTAAAGCATTCAGCGGGCAAACAGAGAACGGAAATAAAAAGGAAAAGAAAGAGAGTAAACGTTTTGTCACCGCTCGGTATCAAATTGACCGCGAGATCGATAGTAGCGGATGCCATAAAGAGTCCAGTTAAAAATGAACGAGTTTAAAGAGGACGGAAGAGTTTGCACGCCAACGAAAGAGAAACCGTTAAACAGTTCTATAATTCAATTAAATGCGTAAAGAATTGGAACGAGTTTCAACGCGCGAAAATATTGTGCATGGAAATGAAGTAGCGCATCGTACCGTAACAGTTCCTGCAAATTCAACGATATCATCGACGATCAACGTTCAAGGAAGTAAAGTGGAAAAAAGCACCAGACGAGTGACGACAAAAACGTTTCAATTTACTCTAACGATCTCGCACACACTGATACAGAAATACCACTGGAGCTGTATCAGCGAAATAAGATAGACAACGTTCGCCCCTTATCTCGACAGCGTTTTCCGAAAAATGAATTTTTCGTTGCGTCTCTGAAACGACCGCGCGTTATCTCGATATAATGCATTGCATAAGAGAACTTCAACTTTCTAACGGATTATATAAACATAACGCGTGCAACATTGTGCACGCTGGACGCACGATTCAATTAACCGTGTACAATAAAACGGTGAATGATTTAGATGCGCACGTGACTCTCTTCCTTTTGTCTACAATGGAGAGGAACATCATGAGAGGGGGGCAAAAGCATAATGCGCTGTTCCATCTGCACAAAAGCCGCAATGAATCATGGTGGCTCGTGAATCGAGCAATCGATTCGAACACTTCTCCCTAATTTCATGGTTTGCTGTGAAGCAGCCTCGCGGGAGGGCCGGGCGGGGGTTAGAAGAACGCGCAGAACAGGCGGCGATAGAAAGAAAGGGGGAAAAGAGCAATAGCCGGTGAAAATCCTGCGGGGCCATTCGTTTATGAGCACTGTCTGGCTTATTCGACCCCCATCATGGCTTGCGCCTCCGTATACGAGCCGTAACTACAGAGAGAATCGGCGAAAACTACGAGGGTGGCACAGTTTCGTCGGGATTTTACGAGAAGGGTGAGCCCTAGTCAGCCCGCGGTAGTAAACACTTAAGGGGTCGACCATATTTTAGACGACGAATCCCAAGATTCTATCTTCTGTACGATCGTCATCTAGTTAATGGAAGATGTATCACGGTTACGGCATAGTTACGACAATTTGTGAAACTTATACTCTCGGTCGTCCGTATGTTACGCAATATCAGGAGCAGATAGAGCTGGAAGAATACAAGATAATGATCTATATGGCGGAATTTCGTGAAAGTAATTGCGTTGTATCTTATTTCAGAGCTTCTTGGAGGCGAACTCCAAGTGCTGGTGGAACGCAGCCTTGGTGGATGCAACCCGGCAACTAAGGTACAAGGGTCACGTGTCACCAGGAGTACTGATGGTCGGTGGACCACCCTGCGCCCTCGAGGTTTTGAGGGCAGCCTGGGCTCGAAATGTTCTACGACCGCCTGCTGATCATGCGATCACTTGCCTTGGTGAGTAACTCAAAGTATGATACCTCCCCGAAACTATAATTATCCCCGATGCTTATCGTTCCGCGTGTGAAACAAAGTCGTCGCATTAAATTAGCCAGAACCGTTCCATGCGCAGCGGCTAATCGGCATGGGATGCATTTGAAATGCTAATGAAACGCGGATCGGCCGCTTCGTACGACAAGCGTTGATTGTGTCGTGGCCCGCGAGCGATGAACAGACAACGGACAGGCGCGCAATAAACAGAATTGTTATGCCGCCCGGATTGTATCTTGTGTCGTTATGGGAAGCGGATGATAATGCAAATTGGACGTGGCGTGAAGTTCTCGCGCGTGGATGGACATGCTCGTGTCGCGCATGATATGCTTAAATCTAGGAGGCGTCGTATCTCGTCGCCTTTATCTTTACGCGACCACGGTTCTCGCATTATCGGCGCCGCTTTACCGCGCTCCTTTGCGCAAGCATTCGAGTGCCAACGAAGTTGGCCCGCGAGTTCTGTGCTCTTACTGCGCTACCACGTGCTACTAGTAAGTATCGTTAGCTGTCGTCGTTTCGCTCGTATCGCGGTTAAACGGCCCGACGAAACACGCTTACACTGCGATAGAATAGAAACACGAACGATACCGTCGATACCGTCGATACCGTCGATACACGTCGTGTCGCTTGTTCTTCTATTTTTTTGCCCCTCCCAAACCCCCCTTGTAACCCGTTTATATTCATCAACGCATTCAACCCTGCCGCAATTTTCCATCTTCTTTTTTAGTTCCACGCCGCCGTTGCCATTTTTGCGCATCGTGTTCCCGTGTCTATATACACCTACGCAATGCTACCTCGCATACCAAACGTATGCTAATGCGCACAAGTTGCAAGGTACATTGGCGTAACGGCGCAATTAATAAGACGACGACGTCGAGTCGGCGAGCATTGCAGATCGCCGGATCACCTGCGGTACCAACGTTATTCGCTCTTGATGCCGATCGCGTTTCCACTCGTTCATCGTCACCTACATACGATCGAAATACATAATCCCGACTCGGCGAGCCGCTACAATTCGCTGTTCGACCAGCGTTGAATTCGCGTGTCGGTCGTCGCGTAAAAATACCACGACGGTCCGACCTGAAACGCTTGTAAAACCTTGCAATTTTATGACGCGTATCCCGCGTGCACGAAAAGTTATCAATACACCTACAATATACGGCATTCCGTCCGCAATGAAACTCAAGTCTATCGTCACAGTAACGCGGCGAGTCACGGAGTCATCGAATTTTTGCGCCTTATCCGCCGCGTCGCTTGGCTAAGATTTCCGCTTTATCAGCAGGACTTTGCCAGTCGTCGACTGATAAACGCGTTCAAACACGCAGCAGGGTGCATCGTTGCACGCCTCTAAAGAACACAGCGACTCGTTGCTCCAACCAGCTGTGTTCCCTTGTAAAAACCGAACGATAGCCTGCTAGGTTCTGCATCGTTTATCTGCAAGGATTATAGAGCATCCGTCGTATCTTGGGACCGCTTTCCTTATACGCTCGCCTTTCTTCCCTCTTCTCTTCGCCCAGATACACTCTTTCAAGCGTCTTTCCCTTCCACGTTGTTCTTCCTCATTTCCCTCGTTTCTGTGTTTTTTTGTTTTTTTTTCTCAAGTCAGGTTTATACCTTAGACCCATGTATACACCTACACGAGGCTATCTGGCGTATCGGCCTTATGCTAATGTATATGCATTCCAGCATGCCCGGGCACGGGCATATAATTAATGATACCTTGTTCTCGCGGGGACTTCTTTCTATAGGCGGCTTTAGAAAATTATTCGTACATTGTTCGCGGTCTCGTTCGTTACCGCGTTCCCGCGACGGATTTAACGACGATCGGCCGCGTAACACGAGTGTCATTCCGATCCTCTGTACAATATGTACTCGGTGGTATAATAAACGACGTCAGTAGTATCCGTACTGTCCCCGCTAATCCGTCAATTAAATATTTCTCCAGTATTTCACGAGTGACAGGGTTCTTGTAAAATCTGCGTGGATTGCGAGAACGTGGCGAATTCTAAAGTATGTATTAGGCTTGCAAAGGTCCCGTGATCACTTTATCGGAAAGAGTGATCCGAATGAAAAAACGAGGCCGGGGAGCACCGCGGCTTTATTATCGTGGATCGTTAAACAGGTACCGATGCAAATGTAAATGAGCCGTGGCGTGAAGTTCCCGCCTGCTTCGCGGAGATCCGCGCCAACGGCAGCGGGAGTGTTTAAATCGCGGAGTTACCTTATCTCGCACACCTTATCTTTACGCGGCTACGGTGCTCACTTTATCGGTACCAGTTTGCCCCGCGCCGCGGACATACGGGCTTGCCCTCGCGGCGGGGATGCGTTTTGCGCTTGCACGTGTTTGAAAGCAGCAGATCGGTGTTCAATACACAGGAAATATGTAATTTCCTGATACATACTCCGGTTTACCCGTTAACGTCTGTGACAGCGACATATCTACGCGTAGATACCTGCTCCACTATTCAGGTAGCTTCTTTAAAACGGCCGCCTTTCGCGCAGATCATTTCTTTTCATTCGGACACTTTGCACACGTTGTGCTTGAAATTCTTTTCTTCTATCGCAACAGCGCGCGTTATCTCGCCGAACAGCACACGCGCTGACGCTCATTCTTCGCGACTCTTCCTTCCCGTCTCGTTACTGCGTCCCTCCTTTCTCCCTCGTCACGGTTCCCGTCCCCCCTTACACCCTTACATTCTTTTTACTCTCTTTCCACCTTTTTTGTACTCCGCCCGCTCGTATCTATACACGCCTACGCGTGGCTATCTCGCATACCAGGCTTATGCTAATGCACGCGCATATCCAGCCTCACTGGCGTAGGAACCCGCATAATATAACCCCAGCGCAGCGTGACCTTATTTTTACGAGGCAGTTCCACAAAATTACGACTCCGGACTACCTACATATTTAGTCCCGCTCCAACTTTTCGGTTCCTTTCCACGACGCCTCAGCCGATGTCCGAAGTTGGAACAACGTGATATGTATGTATGTACGTCTGGACGAACGCCAGCGGAACAGTTGGACAAATCCCTCGAACGATCAAACGTTTATCTGAAGGGCTCGGTGCGATTCGTGACGAAAATTCGACGGGAAGTTACCCGCGGCAAGGAGCTATGGATTTGTTTCGAATGATCGCGCCGGTGGTGCTCCATTTCTTTCTTTGCCTTTCCTATCCACGCATCGAAATCGAGCACATTGTGCACGTTAATCCTTCGATAAATTTTCGATTTCTCCGCCGTTGCCGCCACGCACGCCGGGAACACGTTTTAGGTATATACACGTATATGTAATATGCAAACGTAAGGCACAGTGTAAAGCGAGTTTCACGCCGCCAACATAATTGGTCTGTCGTCTACCTGGTGGACGACCAGCTTATCCGATCTCTCTATTTCCCTTCTTTCGTCGTTTCCTCGCAGTGTCACGAGAACGCCAGGACGATCCGCGAGCGTGGCCGTAGTTGCATGCCTCTCCTCGATGGCTATCGACTTCGTAGAGCTTCCTGAAAGATACGCATTAGGGACACGCATTACTCGACGATGCTAACTACGAGCCTCTCTCCGCGATAATAAAACGAGATTTGCAATCTGCGTGTCGGATGGAGCGGCTTTTACGCTCGTTATAGAAATTGTGCTTTACAGAAACATGCGCCACTTGTCGCTCCGCCGCGATTTATCTTAAGAACCTATCTCCCTTTGGAATATAGGTAGCGAGGTCTAAAAGTTTCTGGACTAACCTTGATTTACTGGAGGAAAGTCGAGTTGAGCCATGCTGTATTATGTTAGGATTTTATTCGGCAAAGAGTTGCGCAATGTGTGCGCGCAAATATTGCATGGTAACGCGATCTAACGACACATGAGTTACGCCCTCACCATCCCTACTACATCCTTTCCAACACCCTTGAAAAACCCAAGGTTCCCCGACTCCCGATTCATTATTATCATACTCCAAGTCCAAGCTCATTATCATTCTTACAAGTTCAAGCTCACTTCATACGAAAAGTACATTATCATACTCCAAGTCCAAGTGTTAATAAAATCTCTTAAAAACCGAAGTTGGAAGTTTAAATTTTCTCTGTGTCCATTACACTATTATTGCAAACTGATGATGCATAAAACTGTGAATGAAAATTGACAAACTTCTCACGACTCCTCCCTATCGAATCGTCCATCAAGATACGTACGTTTTATATTCTGCACCGCAAATAAGACGAATTCTCCCTGCAAATTGCAAGTCGATTCTCTTCGTCGAGCCACGCACGCAATCAACTTAGCAAGGCTAACTTCTTCCCTGCCCAGTAACCCAGCGAGCCTCTGCCTCCGCAAAGGCCGTTCAATCATAAAAGCGTCAACATTGTTCGCCACGTTCGATCATACCGAATCGACGTGCGCGTACCGATACCCGACCGATAAATATCCCCTGCTGCCTGGCCGGGAACGAAGTTATATGAACCTGTTCTGTCAAAGCCGTACAAGAGACGAGGCGATTGTAACCCACGTTCGACCCTCCTATCGTTTTCCAGCAGCAAGAGGGACAGTGGATCGTTCGATTGCTAGAAATGCTATCCTCTGTCCCCGGCATCTCCTCGGCCAGTGACTGAAATTCATACGGCGGACAGCATCGAGCCAATAAATCAGTCCAGGTGCTGTGTGCGAGGTTGCTTGCATTCCGGGGCAATTGATTAAGCCGCCACAGTGTTGGATAAACGTTCGCGACAAACGGCACGTTTCCGTGAATAATTTTCACCGGACGATATATCGGTCGTTTAGGCGGCCCGCTGATAACTCGACTTCGAAGCGGCGTATTGAACTGTACAGTGTCTATTAAATGTTGCTACGGTACAAAATAATTCACTGATAAGGCTCGGTAAGGCGAAGGCGGTTGATTAACGAAGACGTTTCACTCGTTGCTCCACTTCTGGCGGCTAATTAGGATATAGACAGGTTGATCGAGCGTACACGAATACGCTTATTACGATGGGCGATTACGTAAAGCAAGATGTACACGGTAGAGTTTCATTTCTCTTTGTTCCTTCGTTGTTCGCGTAACTTTAAAGGATGAATCCTCCCGGATGAGCCTGTCGCGATCTTTGGAAATCAAATTCCCGGTGTTCTCGGTGTCCCACTATCGACATTGAGCTCCGTTTCCGAGTGTACCTGATCCGCTGTATCAGCGTTACGTACAGTCACGTATTCTCGCGTAGTCGTTCACTCGTGAAAGCCGTAATTTTAATAATTCATCGACTTCCCTCGGCAGAAAGGAAGATAAAAAGTCGCAAGGCTCGTGGAGCGTGAGAGCGTGAGCGATTGAAAAGAACCGATTGAAATTAATCAATTATCGGTGCGTGGCCTTTCCGTTCTGTCTTTTATTTCGTCTTCGTTTCCCTGATCAAGATTGTTGTTCCGATAACGGAACGGTCAATTATCACTTTTATCGGTTGCAAAAGCGTGGCCGCCTATAATGGACGGTTGCAAACACGCTTCGCGTATCGCGCGTGTCCGCCTAATATAGGTATATACGTACGTGTGTGCACGCGACAATGAAACACGACGACAGTACGCACTTGTACTTTCACGCCTGGCGATCTGCTTCCGGAAAGCAGCGGGGAAAACGTCTAATTCGCCATAAATTTATCCCCGTCGCTGCTGGTATGCGGCATTAGCATACACGACGCCTGTTGGACACCTGGAAAGAGGTCCAAGTCGTCTTATCGTGCAACAATGAGCGGCAGAGCACGACTTGGAAAGTGGTTTATGAGTTCCACGCGATATCCCAGCGATTGCTCGCAGGATCGCGAAGGCGATTCGCTTCGCTTCACCACTCGCCAGAATTGGCGCATTCCTCCTCGAGATATATATCGATAGCCACACGCCTCGTACACCGGCGCATGCATTATACTGATAGATACTTGTTTCGAGGCCCGAGCCACGTGGATCGTTCAAAAGAGAATTCCAGATGCTAATGCGGACAAGTTAATACCTTGGTCAGATAAGGGGGCTCGTTAGACCGGAGATAATTCATATGTCGCGCCGGAAAAGAAAAACTGCTGCCGTTGGTTACACTGTACAGATATACGCACGGCACGGTCCCGATTCGGATTAACGAACACCGTTGGTGTACACGGTGCAATTAGATCGGGATACGGGGAATTATCCAGGTAGATTGTAAAAATATCACCTGGATTCGGTGGTACGATGATCTGAGAGGACTCGAGAGTCGAAGAATTGCGCGCGAGTTTCACTTTGGTTTGGAAAGGATGGAATGGTGAAACGTATTATTCAGGGAGATTGGGATATTGGTTATTCGAGGAAATTAACTTGTCGTTCGAAGGATGTATTTTGCAAAAAAAAGGGGAAAAATAGAGGCAAAGTTGTCTAACATGAATGTCTGAAATGTTATTTCGAAATCTGTCTCTAGCCACCTGTGATCGCGAATGAATTAAGTTGCCCGGGGCTTTCATAATAAGGTTCTACCGGATGCCATTGTATCTTATGTCTCCCGACAACAAGATAAACGAGAACTCCGGATCTATATCACAACATTTTTGTCTGAATCCAGAAACATATTATTCGAAATGCTGCGATAAAATAAAATTGATATACTCGATATGCAAATAGCGACAACCGAGAGTGAGGTAATAATACAAAACAAGAATAATTAAATCCAGAAACTGTCGCATATATTGGGAGACAATTACATACAAAATTTACAGTCTATTTGGAGTCATGAAATTAACCCAACATGTCTACACGCCTACTTAATTACAGTGTCAATTTCAATTGTAGCGCTCCAATATTATATCCAATATAACTAAATAATACGAAAACACTTTGCGTGCAGCGTACCCATTTCGACGTGTAATGTACTCTAGAACATATTAGACACGCATACGTCACCGTTGCATGATCGTGCGTTCGCCAAACATGCACGACCATTCGTTCACAATGCGCAAAGTTATGCAGACTTCGAACCGTGGATCACTCGCGATCAGCGTGTATCAAATCGTTCCTAGCCGCGTATTTATTTGTTCTGCCACTCTCGCGGGCCGACCGGCCCCGTGGGACGTTCATGTAAATTGCCATTAGTACGAGCAACGCTGCTTACCCACAAGACATCAGGCCCGTACTCGTGTACGCACACATATAAAGTCTGGAACAGGTCCCACGGTTCCCCTGTTTGATTCTTCCGCCGGCACCAGTGTACACGAATAAAATAACAGAGAGCCATGTCACAAGTAGCTATCTATTTGCCGTGGTGTAAATGTTTATGGGGCCTGTCAGCCTGGCCCATGGCGTTTTCGAGTGACAACTTCCTGCCAAGTGGCAGCTGCTTTCTCACCATCTCCCAAGAGTGACAATTGCAACTGATGACGGTGGGATGGAATCGCGTATATAGGTACATAAGTACGCGCATATTTACCGTCTTGCTATCGGGCCCGTGATAAATCGGTTTTAGAATGACCGTGCCCGCGACGATTGTCCAATGTAGCCTGTAACGTTCCGATTTGGTACTTTCGTATCGATGCTCGGTCTCCATTCCGCGATCGTCCTTCGTTTTACCAAAGTGTACGATCACCGTTACGAATAAATAAAAGAAGCGGATTTCGCATTGCAATCTTATTTGCAATTGCGGACCTAAGCCTGTGGTCAACAGCGTCTTCCTTTTCCTTCCTTTCCCTTTATTCTTTTTTAATTAAAATGCGTTGTATCGGGAGTAACAGTATAGAATTACTTGTCAGAGTTACTTCTTTTTGCCATTGAAATCTACTCGCATATGTTCCGCGCACCGAACCTCCTAATTGAAATGACTTTATAACTGTACTCGCGTGATACCCATAATCCCGACGCGGTTATTGGTAGCATTTGCCATAGAGAAACGTTACTTCACCGTGATTTCCGTGCAATCTTCATTGCATCTACAAAAGTCTCGTTCCATTCGCCCAAGAAGAGATTAGAACGCGATCGCGAGTCGAGCGTGGCGCTGCATAATAAGAGCGTAATTAAACGATTATTTAAGACCAGTAGCGAGCCAGCCTTTCGTCGTGCCAGTATTCGTACTCTACGGCTTTAAATCAACATCGAGTTACCATTGATGCGGGACGTCGAGTGGTATGCGCGATTTGTGCACGGAGGCTGCATTGAGTAACGGATAATTGCGTCTTGCTAATAAATTAATCCTAGATCTCCTTAGGGCACGCCCACCATAGACGTACAGCATCGTCTAATCCTGTAATAGGCACCTTGCGCCGCCGCAATTGATCGGCTGGGTCAAGGTGTTCGGTGCTCGATGAAAAACGTCGACAGAAACTGATCGGTCCGTCGACGTGAGAAAACGCGGGCTTTAATTGTGCCGGCTTAATTGAACAATCACCGCGTGCCTTCAATAACAGAGATTCCGCGGACCTGTTGCAAATAAACGTTCCGCTCTCTATTCTCTGTTGCGGGGCGATATCGGGGAAAATTACCTCGGACTAATTGCTCGTCGGGTTTGGCGCACGTAATTCATTAAACGTAATTGCCAGTTGGCCGGGCCGGCAAGAAAACGACGGTGAACGCGTTTCGAAGATGGAAGGACGAGTGCTTTATCCCATGAATTTTTATTTTCCTCGGCGACGATTTATATGCGCCGCCGCGGCTCGCCTCGCGAAACGACTCGCCGCTTACGTGTTCGAGTTACAGCTCGTAACGAACGGTAACTTTTATTGCCACGATCTAATTTAAGGGCCGGCAGAGTTTCTCACCCCGCAATTTGGATTAATAATAAATGTAAATCAGCTCGCCCCCCCCTAGCCCATCTAAACGTGCTCGCCGAGATGAACGTTTTCTCACACGTTGTTTGCAGGCCAACAGTGACGCCGGTTGTCGCCGAAGCCTTTATTTGATTATTCACGACGAAGGTTAATGTATTTACCCACAATGCGCGGCCCTGCCTGATCGTAAATGCAATTTCTTTTATACGATTTATTTCGTCAGTGTTGTCTCTGGCGAGGAGAATTCCTCGCCCTATTGTATTTATTATTTTAATAGGGGCTACACGAGAACGTAAAACTCCTAACTTCTGGAATTCACTTATTTTTCATACAACAACACCCACGGAACGTGGCGCGGCATATTTATTTGCACGCTCCAATCATTTTCCGTCAGAATATATAAGAAAGACCGAGCTTCTGCGCGCGATTGTTCGTAGTTTATCGCGACGCTAGATAGGAATATAGCATTCCTAGGAAGGAGCTGACACCTAATCAACCGGATTCGAGATCAAACTGCATGAAATACAATCTCGGACACGGTATAAATCGCAATCAGCGTTCCTCGAACGTCAGGAAACTCGCCACTCGCGAACGATTTAAAGTTCCCTCGAATCGAGCTGCATATGCATATGGGGTTCCGTGGTAAGCGATCCCTCCTCTGCTATGCCATACTCGAAATCCAGACACGGGGGAATCTTGAGAATCTATGCGAGATCGGAGCCGATCGTGGCGGGCAATAATCTTCGATGCTCAGAGAAAACGAGTGGAAAATTACAGTGCCGTGGAGCCGCGGTTCGGTCGGCGAAAAAAAAAGGAAGAGCGTGGCATTCTGTCTGCGAAAGGGAAACTCTTGGATCTCTCGGTTATCGAGTAATATCGCGCGGTTCGACTCGGCAAAACAACGATCGAATGAGCTTTCGTGCTCTTTCGAGCATGATGATGCGGCGCGGTGTCATGGCAAAAACTTGTTTTCCTTAATAAAAGAAAAAAAGAGCATTCTTTCCAAACGACCAGCAGGAGAAACCACGATCGTTCCTTTATTTCAGACATTGCCGGGACGAAATGCAAAGAAAAACGAAAAGACAGAAACGATACACCGGCGGTTTCATCTCGAGGAGTGCACGCGCCCAATTATTTTCCCCGCTGAAGTTTTCACCTGATTGTTTATCGTAGGACTCGCAACAGATTTGTAATAAATGGGCCTTTTACTTTTACCGCGTTAGACACATAAATAGCGTCGAGCTGGACAGAAATCTGGGCACGTCGCCGGAGTGTGCTTAATAAGAAGAGATGGAGAAGGTCTCGTTTGTCGAGGGGAACATGATGCAAAGAGTGCTGGTTTATCTTATACGAGTATAACAACGTCCATTTACTTTCGAGACCACGTTGACTGTTATCGTTGCATCTTAACGAGAATCGGCAATCTTCACAGAGTGTCGTGCATAGACGTCCTTGCAGACTTGGATACCAGCGTACTGGGTGTCTGGGAATTTCCGGCGTTCTACAAAAACACTTTACAATCGATCCTAAAGTTCTGTCTTTAGTCTTTGGACAGTTCCCTGTTGTCAAATATTAGCCAAACAGTCGAATATGTACTGAATGATCGTAGATTTAGCTAAAAGTTGCTCAGACCAGCAGAAGTCCACTAGGTATAACCCAAGGATCGTAGGTACCTGCAACGGACTTACGGCCTTGCCTGCTGGACTTCTATGGGTTCTGACTAACTTGTGGACGAAGCAACGACTTCTGGATCGTACCTATTGGACTTCTGCGGGTTCTGACCAAGGGTCGTTTAATAATTTACACTTTCCTTATATCGAAATACGAATATTTCACTTCTTCAGATTATCTTGAATACCCTACTCATTTGCCGGAGCATCCAGTAAATACTGTAGATATTCGAACGCATAATAGGATGCTAGTTATTATGAATTATGGTAGAAAGCGGAACGATAGTCGGAACTAAGGAAGCGAAATAGACATTTAACTTAACGTCATAAATGACACCCAGTATACCGGACCGCAGGCTAGAGCAACACAAATGTTTGCGCATTTAAACGAAACATTGCTGGTTGAGAAGCACGAGAAGATCTATGCACCGATTCAGGTTTCCAGCGGATTCGTAATTGGAGAGAGTGAAAGTCAACTTTCAGAAGGTACGACCCGATATTCATACAAATTTTCCAAAACAGTACCCTCGTTAACGGTGCTCTGATTGTCGGCAATCACGTCCACGTATTGAGCGTGCAGCGTCGAACGAACAGGAACAATGCGAATTGCGGGTCGCACCTATACTCTCGACGGGCGAAAATACTGCTTTCCACCGTGAAATCGTACCAATTATTCCTGACGCAATGCAAACGCTACGTGTCCATGAGAACCTCCTGTATCGATCAGGGAAATCCGTAAAAGTTCAATCCACAATTGTCGATTAAAATTGATGGGAACAGAATGTCACGTTCGAAACAATTGCAATAAAGCTGTAACATCACGATCGGTTCATAAATAGTCCGGAAAAGAAATTATTCACCGAACAGATATTAAGGCACGACACGTTTAAGCTCCATGACCAACACGAAGAGGAAACATATTTCTCGTTCGAGAAGGTACGAGGAGAAAGACGCGTAGCCGGAACGATCCAATTCCCATGGATACTTCGAACGTCTACACACGTACACAGATTTCTGCACGACTTTGCGGTGCAATGGATATTTGTTATTCATAAGCCTGCCAGTATAACTTCTGACCGGCTTCTCGTTTGCCGATACTGACCTGCACCACCCGAGGCGTTACTCGCGTGTATTCCCATTTAGATCGCGGATTCGCGATTCGTATCTTCGTGGCATCGTCTAGGAACGTGTTTCTAAATTCGACGCGTCACGCGTTGCTTTCGTCGTTATTGAAGACAGAAAACGAGAGGGAGAGAAAGAGGGATAACGATTCCAATAAATCGCTTCGACGCTCCATTCCCTTTGCACGATTTTACTCCGAAACACGTCCACGATCCATGCGAATGTAGGCTAACAGTTTGGCGCTGATCCAGCGCAAGAATCGTGAAAAACTCGTTTAATTTTCATGCAGACATCCGTGATTCTACCGTCAGAGCTTTTTCGTGTGACTGGGCGGAATAATTGCGTCCCCCTTGGAACGCTTTTATAGTTGCTCCGTCGCTTGAACTGCGTCCCTCGTGAATCCGACAAATAGGATCGGGTATCACGATTCGCTGCTCGCCTACTGGAAATTCGATTAAAGCCTCGTTTCGTCCGATAGAAAACGATCGAAGTGTTTGTGCTGCGCTTTACGCATAGACGCATAGATAGAGTGTTTTATGCGAAACACGAATTTGAAATTGATTAAACGCTTGTGTATATATACGTTTCGATCATGAATATATGCATATGAAATCGTCGCGAATGCCTTAATCTTGGTCGTCGATCATGCTTGTAAAACAATATTCCGTTTCTCTAATGTATTTCATTGTTTCCCAAGCAAAATCTCCGATTTCGTATCAGAGTTGCTTGTCACCGGGCAAGAAACAATGTCCGATCGGGTATAAAGATTTAATCGCGAATTCACAATTGCTTTCGACTCGTCACCCGTGCCATCGATTCACAGCTAGCCATAGATCAGCGGCCGAATCTACTTCGTGGATCTTCCCGATCTTCCCTCGTCCCCACGAATTTTATTACTTTAAACGCCTGTATGATATTGCCGATAAAGTATCTGCATTTCACTCCGGCCCGCGATATACGATAATCTAGGAATTTCTCCTAGCATTGCCGGTTACATTGCTTTCGTCGTGTAGCCTGCGCACGTCAAACCGTGATGCATCGCAGTTTTACGAAATTACATGGTAAATACTGTGTGTATAATGGCTGGATAGTGGATCAAAGCGGTAAAAGCACGTCGGAGTATAATTCGTATTAAATATAATGCAGCGATGGTGGAATAATTACAAATAAAACAATTGCCCCCTTTAATCCTCGCTGCAATTTATGCTACCTTCTCTTGCTACACTCTCTCTCTGTACTCTCGCTACGAGGACACTCTCGACACTGTTTCAGTGTTCTTTCGTCTAGTTGTATTCTCTATACTTGAGAATCCGTTCACTCTTGTGTACACACGTGTCTCGAATATCGGTGTATCGCCTACCTACGTGACAGTGTAAGAAATGAAACCTTCACCCCAAAAAATTACGCAATTACATCGGAGATCTGCTGTATACAATTTTTGTGGCCACGAGCGACGCAACATAATCGAAGTAAATTCAAAAAAATTCATGTATCCAGTGGATTAGAGATTTCTAAAAAAAAATTGTTACAATTTTTACCATCCGATCGCGCGAGTTGTGAAGAAAATTGGAAAGTTCAGGCGACAATGGCAACTTTCCTGCGGTGAACTTCAGATGAAGGAAAACTTGAGCGATACTTCGCAAGGTCGCGTGTAAACTTTCCTCGCTGCACTGCTGGCGAACACCTGTTTGCATAGTTGCGTCCTTGAATGTCTGAAGATCGCGCAAAAGTATTCTTGACGGTACTCGCGGCGCACAGAAGGCAACTCCAAGTGGATTTCCATGTCTTGCTTTCACCCGTGCGATGTCCTTTAAATCGAGTGGCATGTCCCAAAGTGAACGAGCTCGTGAAAAAAGAGCAGGGAAAGATGGAAGAATGCCGTGCACCGCGACAAAAGGTATTTTTGACACTGTTACGTGAATCTCGCGCGTGGCCCGTGCCATTTCGTGATTGCGAAACCAGCCTGAATTTCGCGCCTCCAAACAAACGAATCCGGCCTGAATTCCCGTGAAAAGTACACACGCTTCTTTCGCAAGCGTTCGCGAACGGGTCGTAAAAATGTCGAACGAAACGTCTCGCGGCTGCACCCTAAATTATCAAGAAGCGTCCAGTCTACTTTCTTGCGAGCTCGCTTCCAGGCTGCGAATTTCAAAAAACTGTTAAATTCGCAGTATTCGCGAGCCGACCGAAAGCAAGCTAACATAACTGTCCACTAAATATCAACGGTTAATGGGTTTTAGGAACGTCGACGGTTCGAGAAGAAGATATTAGCATTTCGTAGGATTGAACAACAAATGTGAGTTCGTCGCAAAAGGAACCGTATTGCGGTCAAGAGACGATCGAATTAGCATACACGAAATAGCGCGGGAATCGCGAATATAGAAACGACGAATCCAACAGATTCTCGCAATCTCGAATGGTTACATTATCCTATTGAGTCATTATTTAAAAGTAGATTTTACATTCCCTGTACGAAATTGCGAAATCGGCGATAAGAAATGCAGCCCACTGACACCAATGTTCTTCGTTCTGCAGTCCATAAATGAAACCTCTCGATAATCCTTTGGGTGCGAGCACAACAAGAGACATAATTGCATCGGGCAGAAGGTTGGTAAAACGGGTCGTTCGACCTCACACAGGCCAAGTAGGATCCATTGATGTGCCCTGTGCAGGCCAACGTCAAGAAAGCAACGCAGACCTCGTGAATGTGCACGATGGTGATTGATGACAGGCGTCATCGCCCACTCAATAACGCCCAATTTACCACGGGAGACCGATTCGCTCGGGGAATTGCTCGGGAAAAATTCGATAATCCAAAAATTCGATCGGAAATAACGATTTTTCACCAAGAGAATTAGAAAAAATATTTTCCGCCCCGAAATATTTTCCAATACACCCAACGTGAACTTCTTTTGCCAGCACTTTCTACTTGTTCTAGCGTAATAACGGTGACACGGCCGATCATCACGTGTCTATCTCGTTGCACTGCAAGAGTACTTACCGGCTCGGTCCGTCGAACGCCGGACAGAAACTTGAACCTGCCCCGACAACGTCGATTTCACTTTCCGCGATCGAACGATTGAATAGTATAATGAGAAAAATGATTTCCCCCCTTTGGACGGCATTAGTTTCTAGTTAATGGCGCGGCTGTATCGGCGACGCAGGCAACGCCGATAATTCCAATGTACCTTCTCGCAATTTTGCATCGCGTGCCGTGAAACTCGACACCGTTTAAATATCGTTAAACGTGCGAGCGAAACGTTCGGTTCGATGACTCGTCCGATGCCCGCTAATACGACCGAGTAATTGCGTAAAACGATTGCAACACGATCGGGAACGTCCGTTCTCCGTTCAGTAATCGACAACCGCTCGAATTTCCTCGAAAATTCTTCAACAGTACGAAACCGCGAGGCGCAGGCTGCGAAACGATTTTCCAATGAAAATTCGTGTCCGCGAAACGAACGAAAATCACTCGCGCCGCCGCCTTTAACGTGGTCGTAACAAAGTTTGTGACCGCGGGTCACGCGTTCACAGATATACATATCGTCAGCGGGCGTATAACACGTGGAATACGAAGCCGGTTATTAATATCGGCCACAATTCTGTCTTTACTTACGTTATCCTTGATACATTGAACGGCAGCAACCGGAGCATAAATTTACCACCTATCGGCGAACGTGTTTGGGCATTGCGCATGAAACTTCGGCGCGATCGCAAATGCGAAATTCTGCGCGTCTGAATTGGCGTACACGGGTATCATACCCGTATAACGTCTCTAACTGCGATTGTGCATAATTTACCTTATATAATGTACGGGACGTTTGACCTTTTCCGCCGTAATTTACGGAAATACTTTGAGAATTATTTCCCCGCCGACCGGATAATCTACGGCGTGGAAAAGTGAAAATCATTCATCCGCGGGAAACGTAAGTGACAGAAATCGATAAATTGACGGCCGGCGTTCACTGTCTTCTACCTGTTACACGTGAAACTGTTTCTATCGAACTCGAGTGAGGTAACGACCACCGTTTCCGAAATCACGATACACTTCATTGCGGTGCGTTCCGCAGAGAAAGTCAACAAAGGGAGATAAGCTGATATTTCCCATTATAAGCCAATAAATCTTTCCAAGCCATAAACACCTCTCGCGAGGTGCACAGTTCGAAGCAGGTCCAGAGATCGGAGAACAAGGGGAGAGAAAATCGTGCGATAATAATAACGATTTCAATTTACCTACATATTATTTACCGGTGGAAACGTCTCCCATAATGGTACACGGAAATCGATCGGAGCGTTCCCATCCTGTTGCCGAGCAGCTCGGGCAGGCTTGCTCCATAAATCATACAATAGCCGGGGCACACGTTGCACTGTTCGCAACCATATGAAAAGCGCCGAACGATAGTAATTGCAGGCTCGATAGCACTCCGGTGTGAAGTAAACGGCGAATAATTCTGAATTCAATAACTCAAAGCTGACGCACGGTTAAAGTGTATCGCGCGAAAAACAGGAACGATCCTTTCGAGATTGCGCAACCCATCGCCCAAGAAACAATAGAAAGCACGGCAATAAAATGGCTCTAATGATGGAGAACCCGTTGGAGAGTCAGGGCGTAGCACGATCCAGTCCTTCATCGCGGCGAAAAACCCCGCTAATTATCGTTAAAACCGCGTTACCCATTACGGTTCGGTGCAAATCCAGAAGGAATTTATTGGTAGGCTATCTCGAGGGTAAGGCTGAGGGTAAAGCCGATCCTCCCGAGGCCTCGCTATGGCACCGCCATTATCGAAAACGATCGATCGTGATCGGCTGATCGTCGATATGCCGACAAAAAGGGCAAACCTGTTTGAAATTTTGTTCTCTTTCTATTTGTATGCAAGAGAGAAGTTGTGCACAGCTTCCTCTCTATCTTATGAAATATATTGCGCATAGATTACTCGAATTGATGGTCAAATAAAAATCGTATCGAAAGGTCCATGTATGTAAGTAATAATGTGAAACGAAAACGACGTATCGATTTATGAAGAAGGAAAAATAGTACAGTGTTTGTGGCATTACTACTTCATATTTCGCATTTTTTTTGGCCTTGCTTAATTAGCATTGAAGTATTTTATCAACCATTAAGCTTACTCGCGGAATGCGCTTCGCGAGCAAGCGACGAGGATACCTCGCCATCGCTAATAAACGTATTTAGCGAACAAGGAGACGCCATTTCCAGCAACGAACAACATCAGATATACATAGGAACCGGCGGCTACGCCCTTATCGGAAAGAGCTAATGGTACCGGTACACGCGGCGCAACCTCGGCCGACGGAATCCAGGCTAGCAGTTGATTCTCATGGCCTCTCTCGTATCCTCGTTCCGGCCGTCGAAAAATCGCGAGAAACGAATGCTTCGCTTTAATTAAACGATGCCTGTACCAACATCATCTTTCAAACTTTAGTTTTCAATTAAATCAATGAAGAACCAGTTAGCGGTGTAACCAGCAATATCGAACTGGCTGCCCTACTTAATCTTAGATTAATTTATTGCGAAGTTGCATGGCAAGCCGAAGTCACCGCCTGATAAAAGGGAACATTACAATGATCTCCCGCCTGATCCTGCTGTAACACGGAACACCTTAAAGCGTTTCGTTGAACTTTAGAGAATTATTTGCCGAACCTCGGAGCACGCTATTTAAACCGGCATACCGAATATTGCACTTTCGTTTCGTAGCGCATGCAACTCTAAGCCGTACCTACATAAATTTGTTAAAGCCAAACACCTGGCGTGTATCATCGAATCTGCAACACGCGACACCTTTATCCTCGTCGCGGCAAATGGGGCTCGAATTGTGCAACCGGCACCGTTCAACCCCATGTGAGAGCGCATAAAATGGCAAGTATGTACGTATGTACATGTAAGAAACGAGCGGTCCGGGACCGTTGGAGATAGCTTAAAGTTAAACCGACCCACGCCTTGGGCTGCCATAAATTTTCGTCTCCTTGGAGGGCGCGATCCTGCGCCACCCCCGTTTGTTCCATCACTGTCCACTCGAAAACACTCCAGCGACGGTAATACAACGACGAAAGAAAATCGCGGCTTTCACGTTACGTCGGAACCACACTCACGGTGGCGTATTGTTAGCTTCTGTTTCTTCGACCCTTTTTTTCCTGCCCCGCCGTTATTATTCTCTAGAGCGACATGGTTAGAAGAGGAGGCAAAAAAACTCTGGGGCCAACTTAATAGAGTTTTTAATATACATGTGTACACGAACTCCTTTACTTGGCTATAGTCTACTACGAAAACTCTTTCGAAACAGTTCCGATCTCCTTCCCTGTTTCTCTTTCTCTCTTTCGTAAATAACTTACACGACCAGCGAGATCGAATCATGTGCATGAAAAAAGAAAGAGAGGCCGCCTGTGAAATTCTAATTTCGCCGTGTGATATCGAAAGAGAGAGGAGGTCCTTGCTTAACGACCAAACCCCAGAGCTCTTTTTCGACACAGAGATAGGCTAATACACGACTAAACCGTAGTGGATCTTTACGAGGCCTTAACCGACGATCATTAGGAACGCGAAGATCGTCCTCGCCGTGCAACAGCCGCATTGTCGCGACCCGGATCCAATCGCAGAATTCTCGAGGAGGATCACGACTCCCATCACTCCTCGTGACTGTCGTTACTCAAAGGTTACCTACCTACGAGACCGGGCTGCAACCTATTTGCATCGAGCGACGATGTCGGTCAGTAGTTCCTTCCGAATGTTCTATCGACACGTGCAGTGTTCGAAAACAGGCCTGACGCGTATATATGTATAGACTAGTTAGAACAATTGGAACATCAGATTATCGTATGGCACGATAGAAATACGAATCGTATTTAAGCCTTTTTGCAACACAAATATTATATTAAATATACAGTTCGGTTTAAGCTTAAGTGAACAAGTCGCGAAACTGGTTACTATTAATTTAAATCAGCACCGAAGTAGTTATTTTAAAGATTTTTCTACTTCGGTGCAGATAATATATGTACCACGTTCAGGCACGATTAACAGCAGTAGAGTTGTTAAATGATAATTATCTTCGGTACACGTTCACTAATATTCTGTCCGCGACTGTGTATATTATGAAAGTTATGTGGGAAATTAATTCGCTCGAATGATTATTATATAAAATCTATGTATGTCGATACTCTATACTCTGTTATATCGCGGAATTTCAATAGAAATTGTTGTCGGACGAATCCAAATGCGATCGAAGAAGCATAGAAAAATGATTAAATAACGGTAAGTTTGATGAAATACCGATTACAATCTCGTCTCACGATTTAATGAACTATTTACCGTACACGAGGTACGCAGTCGTGAGTAAGTAACAGGAAATACATACGTACGGGCATCGGCTATAGGATTTCATAAATGCCCGCAAGGGATGCTGCGTGTATCCCCATTGTGTCCCGCAAATACGAGTTTCACGAACACCGGTGAAAGCTGACGAATTCACGGAAAGTCAAGATTTGCATGAAATTTACAGCGACAGGCCTTTTTGTCTCGCAGCCTCTTCACGTCGGCGATTTTATTCTTTAAAGGTCGTGGGTACCGCGATATGTTTCACCTGGAGATATCATCTTTCGTGACCGTCCATGTAGAAAAGCTGAAACGTCGCGCGGCCGCAACGATGCATAGACTACGTCGATTCTACTGGAAGTGCCAATCATCTTTCGCACTGCGCCACACCGAACAAGCCATTGTTCTCGGATCAATATGTATTTACGCGGGTCACTTCTGTGCACGCGTCCCCTCTCAATGACCAAAGAATTGGGAAAGCCAACTCGTTTGTTATTACGGGACGATCGTAATCCTGTTACGCGGTGAAAACTTTCGGTCGAGTTGTATTCTGTAATGCTCCCCTGACAGCTGCCCTCCCTTGCATAATTCCCCAGAACATTACTATTTCCTGCACGAAACGATTCGAACGATTCGAACGATTAAGTCGAGCAATCGTTCCAGACAACACAGTTATTACACCGGCAGACAAACACGTGCTTCTACCGACGATTGACTTGTGCCTTTCGTTACGCAATGTATTTGCATTCCGTGCTCGGATAACAAAACGATCGGCTGTTAACTTGGTAGTATATTGATTGCCGACAGGAATACATAAATCCGATAGCAATGAGCGGACAAACCTAGTCCGCATCTGACCAAGGTGCAACCAAACCACACCCTCCTCGAGAGTATCGCGCGTAAAGGCATCGTTCGTGAGGGATAACGATCCGAACCCGTGGCTGATTCCTGGCGTTCCATTCCGTTTTCTAACTGAATCCTGTTTATACCCGCCCATCTTCGTAAACCATTTCCAAATTAGGAAGCAACAATTTTCCCCGCCGTAGTGTCCCGCGTTTATACGGCGCACTTCGTGCCCACGATTAAATTAGAGACAATGAAACATAAAGAGTACTAATTTGCACCAGCGCGACGCTCTCAACGAAGTTTACTGCTAATTACGCTTAATAGACTCTAATCGCGGAACTATTTCCTGGTCAGACTACTGCACCGCATAAAGACACAATTTGCCCGCGACCAGAAGTGAAAGGTAGAACGTTTTCCTAATGAATACGCCAGACTGCCGACCACGCAAATACGCGTCTAATATAATCCATCAAGCAAGGCGGTAAAACTCATTACTACGGGGCCGTAACTGAAGGGAACGCCGCGGCGGCGAGGCTTGATGCGTTTCGCGCCGTGAATATCGACCTATCTCCGACTCTTCCTCGTACGTCACGAAACTACCAAGAGACGTCCAGGATTCGGGTGAAATTAGGGGCGACGAAGTGAGGTGCCGCCGGGGCGTCGAAAATGGAAAGGCGGATCGCGACGTGTAGAACGAAACAAAAAGAAAAGAAAAAAAAATAGAAATAGAGAGAAAGGAGGGCGGTTGCTGTATATAGATGGAGGGCGGAGAGAGGGATCGAATAGCATCCTTTGGATTTGCATAGAACAGCATCGCCGGCTGCTTGAGGATAGGCTGAGACTCAAAGGTCGTCTTGTTACGAGGTGATTCCTTGCAAGTGGTCTTTGCCATTTCCCATGGGCAGACCCATAAAGCGGCGGAGGTCGGCCAACCGACACG
This sequence comes from Nomada ferruginata, assembly GCA_963583965.1. NCBI lineage: Eukaryota > Metazoa > Arthropoda > Insecta > Hymenoptera > Apidae > Nomada > Nomada ferruginata. Next base: position 6,615,091 of record OY757214.1, on the reverse strand, counting down.
ATGGATCACAGCGATAAGGATATATGCATCGTGTTCTGCACCGTGTACCAGTACACCGGAAGTGATCCGACCGTGTGTCTCGAAGTTCGAAGTGCGCTCGTTCTCGTCCAACGTCCTCTCCCCTCATACCTGCTCGACGTACCCGCCGGGCTGTCTCTTTCGTGCCCGTTGATACCCGGCGATATTCGCGTGGGCGAATCGACCGAATACCAAGTCTGCCTGTTACTACGTGCCCGTTCGCTATCTACGTGGGCCGTTCGGATATTATAATAAAGGCCTCGCGGAATGATAGAAAGGTACAGGGGAGCTGTGGTAATAATAGCTGCTCGCAAGACCCGCCAGCCTGGCAGGTGTTCATCTGTGTCTACCGACAGGCCAAGCTGGCCCGTCCACGTTCATTGTTGAGGCGGCACAGGGAAACATATTTTACAAGACACTGGGAACCCATGGTACCGGTAATTTCTAGAAATCTGATGATTTAATACAAGGATGATCGTTTAGATAGAAACCGGTGGACCTTCCGCGGTTAATAGCGGTTTCAATGCTTCTATCGTGATATACGAGCGGTCGACTTAAATGTACCTCCGACGATAATAAATTCTGTTACGTCGCATACGAAACATACCGTTTTCCACGGTTCCCTTGTTGTCTAGTTTCCCTCTCCGTCCGCTTCTTGACCGTACGCAGAGGTTGCATTCGAGGCGAGAAGCACGACGCAGCTCTCTACGTTACGTACTTACAAACGTACAGTGAAAAGCATTCAAAACGCGTCCGGGACAAGATTCTCACGTGGAACACGATGTTCCACGCCCCAGAAACTTACGTATCGAGTTCCACGATCCAACCAGACTCTCCCCGGCTCTAAGCTGTCCAAGTCCCCCGTCCCGCCCTTGTCGACAACCACCTCGAAAATTGTGCAACTCAAACGTTTCTCGGTTTCTTCGTGATCCCCGTGTTGGCAGCTCGCGGTGCAACGACGCCGGTATTATCCTGCCCCTTTTTCCGACCAACCTCGCGCCGGATAAGATCTCGTTTACGAGATCGAAACTGGCCTCTCCCACGCGGACATTATGCGGTCTTAGTTGGGCCATTTACTGCCCCGTACACTTGTATACACGCTCCCATGTACGAAACTGTCCACGCTCGCAAATAAATTTCATACGCCGGGGAACGCGTGGGGGACTCTTTCGTGCGTCCACCTCGGTCATCGAGAGAAAAAGTCGAAATAAATTCGACTCCCGTATTTCACCGTCGAGATTTTATTAACCCCCTTCAGCCGTTATCGAGAAATAAAATGTCTCCGCGCGCGTTGTTACAATTCCGTCGAGACTGTGCCCCGTTGGAGACAACGCGTCGATGATTTTTCCCGAGGAAAATTGATTACCAACAGATCGTGATATCGCTAAACGGAGCGCACGAAACGGTGTACCTACTATTCTCGTGTCGAAATATTTTCGCAACGATGGCGTACGAAAAATTACGTTGGTTCAGGTGTGGTTGGTAATACGAGCAACGCGATAAGTAATGTGTAACCGGAGTCATAGTTACCACCTATCCCATGCACCGTCCTAATTTACATTTTAGTAAATTATTATCGACAAACCCGACCGCGAAACCCGCGGTTTCGAGCACCTGTCCGTATCTACTATCAGTCCTTTTCGTCTGCTCTCGTCTCGTCTCGTCTCGACTGGTTCCTTAAATGGTACGCGTGGGTGGGCTGCCTCCTTGCATAATTATGTGAGCTGCAACTCCCTTCGTAGGCCGTGGAGAAATTCCAGGGAACTAGGCAACTGGACCTCGCGTAACGACCGTTTCCAAGTTTTCCATTGAAACGGCCGAGCGATGAATATTCCATGAGAAAGTCGCGAAAGAATGGTAATCATCGCCGATAAAACTCATACACCGGCGAATACGATGCCACGAGGATGATTTCATAGATACACTTGGCGATGAGCTCTGCAGTATCTTGAACGCGGACGCCCGTAGAAATTGAAAATGACTCTCGAATGGAAACAGGTTTCACGCGAGTGTCCCCTCCGAAGAATACGCGGAGGTGTTGCGCACAGCTGATGTATATACCTACTCGTTAATGAACAAACGTGAAAATTGCGGTAGCGCAAGAAGTAATACCATGCGCAGCTTGTTCGGCCTATTTCGACAACCCTCTAACAAGAATACCTGGGTAGGCGTTTTCTGGCGTAGCTGTACACGCATAATTACACCTCTGTTCCTTCCTGCCGGCCGCAAACAAGGATTCAAAGCGACTAGGGGAGTAGAACAGTGAGCCATCACGGAAATGGCAGTGATCCGTGATCTCGAACTGTTCCAGAGGGTAGATTCATTGTTGCATCGAGCATTTAGTGAAGTTTGAAAAAACAGTGCGACCTTCAGAAAATTACACGCTACAGGATTTCAAGCGACCGATGTTGAACGTGTCAGCTTCGAACGCATAACCAGGTATTTCTCGGGTATTTACAAAGTGCACGCGAGATTGGGATAATAATAGTAGTGTGCACATACTTAAATGGGAAGTTCTATTCAACGAGCTGCGAACTTATTTGCTTGGTGAAATTATAGTTATATAGAAATTATACTTTACTATAAAGAGGTATTGTATATGTTTTTTGTAATTTTGAACTTTTCCTGTATACCGGCACAGCTGCTTTAATACAACACTGTCCAGATACTTTTCAATCCGAAAGTTGACGATCGATATCCGTCAAGGGTCAGCGCAATATCGCGTATAGGAGCCCGAACTACCCTTCGAAATTCGCATGTGGCACGTAGGGATGAGGGTGGAATATATTAAAATGCATTTCGAAAGACCGCGGTGGTTCGAAACGAGGGTGACGGAATAAAAGTTATTCAACCCGCGTTTATTGTGCCACGGGCACCATGGTACTGTATTACAAATGATAGTTAACTTTCATAGGATGCTATCTCGGCGAGGCGAATTCACATTGCCATCTGTGCCATCTGTTAATCTACAGGCGTAAAAAAACGAGGCACAGTATGGATTCCCGTATTCATGCCTCAGTCGTTTCGTACATCATCGTGCAATCGTAAAACCACCTAGTAAATTATGATTGCCACTGGAAATGTAATACTGCTGACGTACAAATTTTCCGCGAATTAACCCAAGGAGGGATACATATGAATTATTCAAGCTATGCACATACACACGTACTTCCCGTAAAAAATTATACTTGACCTGTGGTTTAAGAATTTGTTGGCATCATCCCCATTCGCGCTGAACGCTTAGCAATATTTCAAGCTAGATAGCAGATAATTTGGCTGGAATCCAGCTACTCCGGTGAACCTTGTTAATTCACCTGGCTCGTGTTCGTTTAATTGCTCGCGAACGTCATTAGCGGTACTAGATGTCCGACACAATTTATCAAGCACGCCAACAGACGTCGCGGGTACGAAATGTTAGATGTTGAATGGAACAATATTTCTGGGTGCTTGAGAAAAAGCAGAAACAAAAAAATATAACGAAACCAAATGTTCCAAGGGTACAGTGGCCCGTTGATCTCCAACACGGCCTTGCCGAGGACAGGCTGTTTGCTACACATTGTGCTACCGACAGCATTGAATATTCGCATCACGAACGTGCGGGTATCGCGGGAATTTCGGAGACCTTCAGAGTCGCGAGCTTAGAATAATCCATAGTCTTTTCGTGGGCGTGGAACAAATGTATGAGAACAGGAGCGCCCATGGGGGATGGAAAGTCACCTCTAAACGTGACTGGAAGAACAAAGACCTCAATTTCGCTACGAAGACATCTGTCTCCCTCCTTGCAACATCGAAATTTTCAGTTTCTATTAATCTTAATTACCGTTCCCGTGGCGCGTTTGTGAAACACCGCCTGACTGACGTTCAAAACGCTAATTAAGTATTGTTGGCTCGCCAACAGATATGCCCTGGAATGCCTGGTTTCTCTACCTTCGTGTCTGGAAATTGACCGCTTTAGTGGGACTCCGGTCTTGCACGTGGGAATGTGTCCGATCGCGGAACGTTTCGCGAAAATTGAAATCACCCAGCGCGACGCGCGTGTGCAACTGCTCGCCTGTTCCATCCTCCCCGTATCTAATTCAGAAATTATAGATGCCACTGTCGGATATATTATAAGTAGGTGGAGAAGACATTTATCACGAATGGGAAAGTGCAGTGGTATTATCGGTTACCGCTTATCCTACCTACAACTGTAATTCAACGAAAGTTTTTCGCCCGTCGTATCAAAGGTTGCGATTAGTTCGCATGGCCAATAGTGAAACGTTATGTTATACGGCTCGCAATTTAACAAAAATATTTTAATAACGTCGTGCATAAATTGATATTTACAACGCGTCGATACTAATGACTGGATCGAACCTAATAAAGTATATATGACACGTGCGATTTCTTTTATTTTTACGCAGCATTCGAGCTGCACGATAGTTGAAATTTTCTGCTTTCACGAAGGCATACCTGTGCGCGTATCGTGCGATGCCATACACGACAGATTCACGAGAATATTCTGTAAGTGGATTTACAAGCATACGTCCCTCGCATGCGAATGCACGGAGGATTTCCGAGCATGTACTTGTCACGAACTTAACATCCTCGCCCCTCTGTTGAAAATGAAATCCGATATGTTTCACCGCGTTAAGGCTTCATCTCGTGAATACGTTTCGGCGCTAGAACCATCTTGGGATGTAAAGAATAATCTGGGTACAAAGAGCCACGCTGAAAACGCCGACCTGCGCGGTATGATATTGCAAACAGGATCAAGCGAGATTTGAAATTGAAATGCACTGAGTGCAATGTGGTTTCTCAACGACAGCGTTTCAATCTTGCACTTCCATATAGATGTATGTGTTGGAAGTTCCATATGCAATCGCGCGAGCTAATGAGTTATACGAGCGCTCAGAGTTTCCAAAGATTTGAAAGAAAAATATGTACTATTCTTACATAATTTTCGAGAACGGTTTAAATATTAAGTTAAACGACGAGATGTTTACATGTGCTCGTTAATGAAATGCTCCGTTTGTAACCGGTACACGAATGGAAATCCGAACCGTCTCAGTTGAAGCTAGAAAGGCAGTTGCCCGAGTGTCACCAGTTCCTGGCAAAGCAACTTGCTATTACGGTTTCATTCGGCCAAGCGAATATACACGGAGAATTTCAATGAAAGCAGGGAACTTTAAAACTCCGATAGGCACGTCGTAACTTCTGATCTTATCACTCACCGTCAGAGTTCTAAGACGTTCGCCACATCCTTCGGCCGTTTCGCGTTTCAACTCAGCCTTGATTTTTTTTTTCACCAAGCACCGACTGTTTTTTCTACCGTAATATATTTTCATAATATTTCAGATGTCTATCTCGAAGCATAGCTGTTTTATAAAGAAAAAAAAGAAGGTCGACGATTAAGTTAATTTTATAGCAATTTCAACCATCGATGCAACTCATTCTGTCCTCCATTCAACGAACGGATGTCTAATGGCAATTTTCCTTCCTGTTGCAGGCGACATCGAGGATTGCCTAGTTGCCCCGGTGGCCCAAGGACAATTCACGCCGCTACCGGAAGCGCTTTGCTGGGCGATTTTGGAGTTGACTTCCCAGAGGCAAGCTGCGACCCTGGATACGCTCAGGTCCGCCCTGAGAAACGCATTCCCGGCCATGCAGAGACCAAGTCGCGAATTGGTTTACGACGCACTCGCGAAGTTGATGCAAGAACGAAAGATTTATCATACGTCCCAGGGATACTTCGTCGTTACCCCCGAGACCAGAAGGCTCAGGCGTGACTCCAGCAATTCCAGAAGGTGTTCCAGAGAGGTCAGCGGATCCAGGGGTCAGGGTAGCATGCTAATGTCTAACGACGAGGCCATGGCGCTTGTGCACGGCGAAATGCTGACCCTGAGGGACGGCGACGTGACGCATCAAGCTGTACAGACGAATCTGGCAGACGTTATTTGCGGAGGTAATTTCAATTTTCTTTTCTGAAGCTTCTCTGTCAATCTTCGCGCTGATGCACTTTGAATTCGAAAATCGTGAATGAACTCGCAGAAGATCATGGAATCCCCTTCTTTGGTGTTTCATAAGGGGAAAATGAAAAGTCCTCGCGGTGCATCAATTTTGATACAGGCGCGAGAGTAATCGGCAAATAGTATTACAAAATAAAGTCGAGCTTCGGTGAAAAAGTACGGTCGCGAGCTAAAGTCCAGGTTTCGCCAACTGGACTGGACTTCGTGTAAACTTGTCGATCCGGGCAAACCCGTTCGGCACGTGTTCGGGGATCGTTCCGAGTGTCCAGAAGGAGTGTTCGCCGGCTACACCGGCAGATATTTCTCTCTGAACTCGATGGACAAGTCCAGTGCGTTTATGTTGTTGTCGTCCTTGGCGGCCGCGCAGCCCGCGCCGGAAGACGGTGCATTCCATCGACGGCGTGGATCGAAAAATTGTCACCGATTCGATTTAAATTGCGCCACCCTTATCTGCGGTATTTAGAGTGGCCTGCCGTCTCGCCCGCGAATTTATACCCGTGCACGCTCCAAAATTATAAATTCAAATGGAAACGCGTATCACGGGGCTGTACAAGGACAAGTGGATACTTTCTTTTATCGAGTATCGTATAGATGCGCCCGCTAAGGCCAACGCGATTTCAGCATTGTACGATAATACCGCTTCCATATATTGCTAAGCGCTATCAGCGTTTCTCCGCTACAATCCGCCCAGCAGCCCAGTGTGTATACATATATGTATGTTGCGTGCAACGGTGCTACATTGTTAACCGGCGCCATTGATCGCCACCAGGTAGCATATGCATCCTCGCATGCGATCGCGTTCGCCAGCCTAAAAGCACGCTCTCCCGTCTCCTTCTTCGTCGTTGCTAGTTGGCCGTTTCGCCGTTCCGTCGTTCGTGGACGATCAAAGTTTCGGTGCCGCGCAAACTGGAATTTTCTGGCGCATTGACACGGAAACACCTTCAGCACCTTGCATGCGCTTCGCCTCTTACATACATCAAGAGACGCGTATGGAGGACGTACACGCGAGCATCGGTACACATAGCGCAGGAGAGCAGGAGAGCCCGTGCCAACACGGCGATCTATGGAAAGCGCTTAGCAAAAGCCGATATATTAGCTATTGGTCACGACATTGTCTACCGTTACACACGCTGTCAGGATAACGTGTGGGGGGGACCACGTATATAATCTTCCTACTTTTCTGTGGCTCGCTTCTCGAGTGATTCTCACGCTGCTAGCCCGCAGTCGGTCGTCGCCACCGCCTCTGGCTGTGTACAACGATGAAAATCAGGGACGAGGGTGTTCCACTTTTTGAGGAGACGGCTCGAGACTCGCGATTCATGCGCGGGCCGTGATGGGAATCAGGTTTTCGCCGATGATTCGGGAATCAAGCGTTCGAAATTCTTTTTGGGCCCAACGCTGCCGCTTCGTCGTCTTCCGTTCGTTAAAACAGTAGAAAACCATATCGTGGACACTGAGTGTTCGTAAATGATTCTCTCTTAAGTCAAGCATTGAATTCTTCACCTTTCAGGTAATCCCAACGACAAGGTTCTGTTCGCACGATGTCGATCGATGCCGGGTCGCCTCGAGAGGCGACATTCGCTGCGGCTCTGGGGATCCGCCAGGCGTTTACACAGAAGCGGAAGTTCGCGGTCCTTGCCACGAAGGCCAGAAAGAAGCGATACTTCGTCGAGCGCGGAGTATGCGAGCACCGACAGCGCACCCCATAGCCCAACCAGTGAGTCCAGTCGGGGAAGGGATTGTTTTGGTGATGGGTGATCGCTTAAATTGGCGCGCGTTATGCTTCTCCCTTCTTTTCATTCTGGCGCACAGATATGGACCATGATCGTTGATAAATGTCACCGTTGAAAGTGACGCAGTATGTAGACAGGAATTTCAGGAAGCATCGCGCAGAAATTGAGTTACTCGAAAGGAACTTGCTAAACGTGCAGCTGACTACAGCTTTCAGCTGACGAAACTTTCGATCCACCCCTGAATATCTTTGTCCGCGTCGAGCAACTTATTTAACCATGCTTTCTCTGCAATTCCTCTATCTACATACATCTGCGGCATAAAAATCCTCTTCGACGAGGTGCCCTTGCGATTCCCAATTCCTGATCCGAGCGAACCAAGGCTGAATGTCCAAAACAAAAGAACAAAAACGAAGCTTCTTAGTCACCCTTAGCTGGCAAGCCCTTCCTCGATCCCCGATTTCTCATTACGAAATGCAGCATCGGTTCCTCTTTTTCTCAAGGTTTTTCCGGAATTTTTTCAGAGAAAATAGGTCTACTCTCTAGGCTGTTCCGGCGCAGCACACGAAGAAAGGGTGCACCGTTAATGGGCACGTTCAGTGCCCAATATCCTCCTACCGAGTGGTTTAATCCGCGTGTCGTTCACCTGCACAGCGTGGCCACACAAACGAGAGCTGCCAGCCCCTCGGTGAGTTTCAATCTAGACGCTGCTTAATAAAAAAAAAACAAACAAGTATCTTCGTATTTTCGCTCCCTCGAGACGAAAATTGAACGGGTTTGCCGAGATCGAATCGAGGGACCCCGGCCAGTTTGACAACGAAGTAACGCTTTCAGATGATGGAGGGTCTAGATCAATCGCAGGCCAGTTTCCAAGTATGGGATGATTCGAGTTCCGTGCGATCCGCCACACTACCGAGACGACATCGACGCCAAGCCAGCGGCGATTCCTCTAGTTTACTGGCCAACTCGACGCCGAGAAGTTCCAGACGGCATCGTTCACCGTGCTCCACGTTGCCCAGATCAAAATGTTCCAGTCTCAGCAGATGTACGTCCAGAGCTTCCGTTCTGCCACCGAGCACCAACCAGGAGTCGTATCAGGGCAGAAATCAGACGCAGAACGGTAAAAACTCGACGAACTCGTCGCCCAGCAGAAGCGGCGGAAGTTCCGGCTCCGTTAGGACAACGAACGCGAGTCCTGCGAAGACGGCCACGCTGGGTAGATCCAGCACGAGGCAATCGAACTCCAGACGTCCGAGTCACGATTCCACTGGCAGTGGCACGAAATCAAATGGATCGCCTCAGCACAAGGTAAATAGCTTGAGTATGCAATCGTGCGGCTCGTCCAAAGAACCGGGTAAAATCGAGGATCCTCTGTTTCACAGGTTTTGCAAAAGACATCGTCTGGCCATTCGTCTCACTCCAGCGGGAAATCGATTTCGAGCAGCAAATTGTCGTCGTCCCCGTTGAAAACGTCCACTTTGCCAGCCAAGTCTTCCCCGTTGAAAGTGGTTCAACAAGGAGCCCTCACGCCGCTGCAGGAAGCCCAGAATTCGATAACCCTTCAGGTTTCTACGAATTTGACCCCGGTCAGCCCGACGCAGGAGACACGGCAAATTCAGAACAGCGTGACACTGGCTTCGAATGCGACCAGCACAACGACAATCTCTGGCTCTCCCGGCACGAAGATCTACGTGCAGCAAAACAACTCGCCGATGAGATCCGTGATCACGTTCGAAAACGGCACGGTGAAGACCAAAGTGGCCGACAAGGATACGATAGACTGCAAGGAGAAGCAGGACCGGGAGTTGATCGGCGAGAAACTCTACAAGAGCAAGATAGACGAGGGGAAGTTATTCAAGACGAAACTGGACGAGGAGAAGCTATTCAAGTCGAAACTCGACGAGGAGAAGCTGTTCAAAGCTAAGCTCGACGATGAGAAGCTGAATAAATCGAGCAAGCTCGAACGTCCGTCCTCCCTTTACGCTTCCAAAGAATCAAAACCGAGCCTCCTCTTATCCGAGTCGGATAAGGAGAACAAACCGAAAGTCGAGGAGGAAGTGCCTAATAAATTGAAATTGACGAATCGTTTGAACAACAGCCAGGCGCACTTGATCGACGGATCGGCCAATAATATAGATAAAAACTCTTTGGTAAATGACCATACAACCTCCGCATTGACCAGCATGAAAAACACGAACGATGCCATGAATAATTCGCGAAAATTAAGTCTGTCGTTGTCTAAAGACGCTCTGAGCTATAGAAACCTCCTCCGTCCGGGTTCGAAGAACAATATCGCGTCGAATCCGCCCTCGCCTACGAAATCTTTCGACGGCTTCGGTGGTTCGTTCAACAACGTCTACATAGAAAACCTCGAGACGTCGAAGCAGCAAAGAGCACCGCAAGGGTCGGAACCGAATCTCGAGAAAACGGTCAGCCGAGGTGATCTTTACTCGTATCCAAGTTTAAGCGACATGCAAGTACAGTTCACCAGCCTGGCGGCGCAGAAGATTCTAAAGGGTTGCCCGATAAACAGCGTGGACACCTTGGTCGAGGTTAACATGGCAGCTGCGGAGAAGCCGAATAACTGCGACGTTACCGTTCACACCGACTTCGGACTCGTTTAAAGTTTTCTTCATTAATCGGGAAACTGGACGCCGTTTCCCAGCGTTTCGTACAGTGAAAGGTTGAACTTTAGCACGATGAACTTCTCGGTATCTCGTATGCTTGCGTCGTGGTAGATATGTTAAATAGTAAACGAAAGAACGGTGTACTGCTTAAGCATATAGAGAGTATTGTAACAGTTACCAATAATAAATAAACATTTTGTTATGTTCATTATTTGATGAAGTATGTATCGTATGACCGCGCGTAATCTCTTACCCGAGTTTTCTTTTGTTGTTTTCTTTTTTACAGTCTTGTACGGTTCATGTTGATAAATGTCGACAATCATCCGGTGATTCTCGAGCACTGTGCTTCCATTGATCATCTATATGCTTACGCGGCTGAACGTTCGTTAGTATTGTATAAAATATAGCTGGCCATTTCACAAAGGGTATTCGATAGCTTATTTCTTAGTTGCTCAGAGCTCAGCAATAATCCGGTAAAGATACATTAAAACGGTATACATATATAATTTTATCCGGATGAAGTATAAGTTACAATAGGCATCTGAATGCACGTTGCATTGCCGTTTCAATTATAATACCTATTTTCCGTGTACTAGTCATACTCACTTGAAAATATTGCGCGTGTCACGAAATATCGATATTGTTGGAGAAAAATAAAAGTAGAAATTTATTTACGATATAATATTAATTGAAATGGCTGTTTTCTTCTCTTTTTTTTTAAGACATTTTGAAACTGATCAGTTGAAAACAATGCCTCGTGTACAACAAATTTCAGCGTGCCTCCATTGCCTCCTATCTTCTATTAATTTAACATAGTACACGAATTGAACTATCAACGGATACCACAGCGTCGTAACGTTAGCAGTTTTGCATCGCTTTACCGAGTTAAAGCGATTTGCTAAAGCGATACTTCACGTACGATAGCCTGACAATTTGCCTTATTCGAACGAGTGAGTGGGAGATATAGGGAGAGAAAGAGAGAGAGAGAGAGAGAGAGAGAGAGAAGGGAGTAAAAAAAGGGATGATAATATTTTATGCAAATTCCAAATACTGCCAATCTCGTAGCGTCGATTTAGAATAACGATCAAACTAAGGGAAACTAGAGTCTTCGTGGAAGATGTGTAAAAAAGATGCGTTAACTTTTACGTGCACCATTCGTTAATTCATATAATAACTCGCCTTCCCTGGCCGAGCGTTCTGTAAGCGTTAGACGATATTTTATTTCGGTCGTATATGCCAAAGTAGAGAGGAAGCGTAGTGCAGTCAATTTTCTGCAGAATTTAGGCATAGTCGTTGACTTCACGAAAGCAAGGAATGTATCACGTCTATAAATAAAACGTATTACGATTTACTGTACTCGTAACGGACACACATTGAAACGGGTAAATTAATCATCGTGTTTGTAAATTTTACGTGTCGATTTTCATTCCCTAAATATTACAGAATTCCTTACAGAATTGTAATAATCCGAGGAAATGTCGATAAAATAAGAAGAAGGGATGATCGTTTATAAAAGAGGAATTGTCTTATTTTAATTGTATTCTGCACATACGCGAAACGTTTATACTGAATAAAACTATCGTGGCGCAAAATATATGAAAAACGACAACCCTAAGTCGCAGAACCACTGTGAAAAAATACGTGCAACAAAATGAGGTGCATTTCCCTATCCAAGAAATAAGCGGTACCATTTTATAATTAGTGCAATGGTAAATCTAAGTGCCAAAATCGTGAATAGTACTTAAATCGCCTTAAACCGCTTGCACCGCGACCTCGTTGCGTTCCGCGACAACGACGTCGCGATGTAAACGAGTTCTCCGTTTAATATTCGAATTACAATATTAATCTAAAATGTAAAACTTATAGTCGTAAGGCGGTAGGTAACTGGGCGCCGCTAAATGGTGCCAGCATTGTACATTTCGTACGTTGTATTACCGATTAACCGATAGTAATTTCGATACACCTGTACGTCTTCCAATTTTTACAGAAATGGAAGAACACGAGCCTTTTACGCCCTTATTTCTTATCAAAACTAACTTGTAGAGTACCATTATATAATCTTGCTCTATTATAATTATAACAACGAAATGCGTACAATAATAAAACAGATAAATAAATACACCCTTCTATTACCATTTAACCCGCCATACTTACTGGACTTCTGCGGCTTCTGACCAACTTTTTGCTGAACCTACGACCCTTGGGTCAGACCTATGGGACTTCTACGGTTTCTGGCCCACTTTTAGCTGAACCTACGTATCTAGGGTCGTTCATACTGGATTTCTGCGGGTTCTGGCCAACTTTTAGCTGAACCTACGTCTCTAGGGTTGTGCCTGCTGGACTTCTATGGGCTCTGACTAACTTTCAGCTGAACCTATGAACCCAGGGTCATACCTATTTGACTTCTATGCTACAACCTCCTCGTAGCGAGAGTAATCGAATTAACTTCAGAAGCCTGTTCTTTTATTCGTAATTTTATTTGTAGCGCATTTGCGTAACAAAGAAATCCTGAAATATTATAAATTATAATTTATGAAGTAGCGAATATATAAAATGAAGAAATACATCTTAAACATTGCAATACCGACTCAATTAATAACCTATGGAACATTTATAAGATACATTGCATTGATAATATATCTGTTTAATATGTCAATCTTATTTAACATCAAAATTGAATTGTACTGTTAGTTTCCTTACATTAGATCTTCTAAATATTCGCCAGGTTTCGCAGAATTTTAAATGACATAAAAATTACATAATCAATCAATTCTATCTTGCATACTTTAAATATTCTGTATATTTTGCTTGTATGATTCAATATATGTATATAAAATCTTTGATTATATAATTGCATAAAACTTTGAAAATTAATATTTAATGGTACAATAAAAATCATTAATCTATAACAAACGCGATATATATAAATATATGTACACACAACAATGAATTACAATATGCGACACTGACAACGAAAGCAATCCCCAATACATCCATAAGATTTCATAAACTTGAGTTCTGGAGACGATTGGGTAGGTCCCAAGTTTAAAGAATCTTCGCTTTCTTCGCTCATCTCTTCAATGCTAAATGTGTCTGTAAGATCTTGTTTGTGCTTAGAGGAATCCTTTGATTTATTTGTTGGAAAAAGTGTCATTTCACCTTCGCTAGGAAAAGGAAACAAGGAACTGTGATACTGTGAACAATTCGAAAGGAATAACACTTTATGCAAGTTTGTAACTACCTTTCGCTATCACTGTGCCAATATTCAACAAGAGGAAGATGTTCTTTACTTTTATTCGGTACCGGAAGTCTTTGGATTGAAATTAAACCAGAAGCACTACTACCACCCCCGCATCCTTTATCATATTTTGGCAACTTTACATAATCTGAATTACGTTGAATACGTTTGGCTTGTTCAATACGGGCCTCTGTGCTAACAGAAAGCATAAGTAACATTACGTACAAGGTATAAATGGGCATTAGTAATTTTCTAAAAAATAATAATTCACAATAATACCAAGTTTCCTTTGAAGCTGTTTAGTAGTGGAATTATGCTGCGATGTTTGTGTCTGATTACTGCTAGAACTGCTATCACTTCCCTAATATTAAAGACAAATAGAAAGATTTATTCGCCGCATTATAGTTATCTACGGTCTTCGTTATATTTATTCTATAGGTTGAGCAATGCATAATACAAAAAACTATTTACGTACCAGAAAGAGCCGTTCATCTTCTATATGGTTAGTAGTCTTTGGGTCGCTGTCAATTCCACTATCTTCCATCACAAAACAAAAATTTATACTAAACTAAAAACTTACTCACTTAACTCATCTGAAATAGATTATCAAAGTTGTTTAGACTCACAATAAAAAAAGCATATGTCACATAGTAACATACAAATTTAACATTCTACAAAATAATTAACAAAATAATACCTCATATTACTCAAATATTGAATAGTAAAGGGCAAATTGCCTCCTTAGTTCATACACACTGTCATATTTTGTTAACAGGTACTTTGGACAGAGTACTTATAAAATAATTATTTATTCTGAAAAATAATATAACATATACAATAATGCTATCATACTGAAACGTATTTTAGTAAAATTAGTTTTTACTCACAAGTATTAGCAAGCAACTTTGACTTATCAACAAGAAAGAAGCATGCTTACATTATTATGGTATGCTCCATTATTGATTTTCTTTCAGATATATGTATAACCCCACAAAATGCTTTAAATTTATTGCCCCAATTATGATACAATACTATTTGATTAAAGGAATACTATACCTCTAAATGATCTACAGAAATGTACAATTAAAAATTTTAGATATTTCAATTATACTATACGGTCTGTGTGCAGGCACTGAACAATGATTATCAATGTATAGCGCATATACAGCAAAAACTAAGGTTTTTAAAATTTTGCATCTCTTTGTATTATATATGTAATACATAATACATCTAATAAAGTAGGGTATGGCATAATTTTTTAATTAAGATGGATAGTATTCAAGAGCAGTAACAATATGAAAAGTTTCCTAGGAAACCAAAACATGTGCCTGCGTTTACTGATTGTGAGGACTGAGAAGAGTAGAATACAAAGAACTTCAGATCTTTTTTGTTGTTTATGTCATTTATAGTAGAACAGTTTTCCACTTATCTAATATAAGGGCCAATTTAGTAAATACAGAGCATAAGGACGAAATTTCGCATTGTATTATTAACTTAAACATTTTAATAGCATTGCTTGACATTGTAAGAGCTTTCACATCATTTTCTTCATAGCACGTTGAAAAATTAGAAATATATAAAAAGATAGAAATTCAAATACTTACCTTAAGTATTAAGTAACATTATTAAGAAACTTAAATGCATTTAAATAAATATTAATATCAACAAGAAACATAATCAATTAACACTAAATCGTCCTGTTCTTACATCTTGGTGGATGATAAACAATATTTAATTTGCCAAAAATGGGTCCAACAGTAAAAAGAGCACCTTCCAAAATATCAGAAATGCCAAAAGATTTGCAACCAGTTAGTACATCATCCCTTTTATTTAATTATAACAATAAAATCTTATATCTAAACTATATATTTTATACCTAGCACATGAGCATGATCAAGAGCCGTCTAGATCTAGGTGGTGGCGATGTGGACTGGTTACGGGGAAAAGTTTATCTAAAACCTGAGGATCAGTTGCAGTTGACAGAAACAGTATGTTTTGCTTCTCACTAAAACGCTTTGAATTTTGACTAACATATTTCCCTTGGAGATTGCAGTTACTTTTGAAATAAAATTTTAGGAACTGCAAGAAGAATTTGCAAGAGTTCTTACTATACATAACACAAGAGTTCCAGATTCATTAGTTGAATGGTCATGGAAAATGAACGAATTCATAATGTTACCTCCACCGCCACATTTAGTAACTGTTGTAAGCGTGCCTGGATCGATTTTACACAAAGATTCAGAAGAAGCAAAAATACAATTAGCAGGAGGACTTGTGGGTACGATACAGAAAATAAAAGATGATTTGTTGGGAATCATAATTAATTTAATAATTGCTTAAAACTTATGAGCATATTCAATTCAAGGAGAAAGTCCTTTTGAGGAATCTGTTCACATAGATACCTATGAAGATGATAGAGAAAAAGGAGAAGAGGAAGAAGAAGATGAAGAAGAAGAGGAAGTGGAAGAAGCACAAGAGGTTGATGAAGAAGGTGAAACGATTAATGATAACAATGAAAGCAACATTCTATAAGCCTGTAATTGTTGTACAAATTAAAATGACCAAATGTTACTTTACTGATAAAGTACGGGAATCTGAAGCTCATACAGAGCCTGAACATGAAGCAGACGCTGAACCAGATGACGAAGAGGAACAAGTAAAGCCGAAAAAAATTCCGAATCAATTTAATTTTTGTGAAAGAGCTGCTCTGACTTACACTAACCCATTGCGAGTAAGTGCTTAATGATCTGCACTGTGCAAGATGCCATTTATTGAATTTTTTTTTAACAATTTACAGGAAATGGGTACCCAAACAGTACCACCTCCTACAGGAACATTTAATACCCACGTTTTTCAATGGACAATCTTCGATGAATACCAGGCATGTATTTTGATTTGAAACTAATTGCAAATCGTTCAAAAGCCTATGAATTAGAAATGTGTGTATCACTATATACTTTAGGAAGATTTTGCGCAACAACAACGCGAAAGAGAAAGGGAACGAAGAGTTCCTCTTCTACAACTAAAAAAGGACGATCTGAAAAACAGAACTCAGATAGAATCTATGGCAGTAACATATAGAATGTTACAAGCAGCAAAAACATTAGAAAGAATGGTCAATCAAAACATATTTGATGAAATAGCACAGGGTTAATATACTTATTTAATCACTTTTAAACAATTGTACCATAGAACAAATTATTCGGGACAATATTTCGATGATTGCCTTTAGATTACAGATATTGGGATGATCCTAGCGACGAATACAAAGACGGTGAAGGCTCATTGTTGCCCTTGTGGAAATTTAGTTATGAGAAAACCAAAAAACATGATGTTACAGACTTATGTTTTAATAGCAGATATTATGACTTATTTGCAGTTTCGTATGGAACAAGTTAGTAAAATCTGTTCAAACCTTGCCACTTGCCACATACAAACACTTGTATGTACATATATAATATTTCAGTGTCCTTTAGTAGTTCAATAACAAATGGAACAGTGTGCTTGTTTAGCTTAAAAAACCCATCATATCCGGAGTGGATCTGTCCAACAGAATCTCCTGTAATGTGTCTGGATTTTTGTGAACAACATCCACATCTTTTAGTTATTGGTAATAAAAGCAAATATATTATACTTTTTCATTAAAATAACATTTATCCTTCCTTTCCTGCCAAAGGCACTATGGATGGTGCTGTTGCTGTTTATAACATTATGTTGCCACCAATAGCTCCTCAGTATAGAAGCAACGATGTTGGCCAAAAACATGGAGGTATTGTATGGGAGGTTTGTTCATTACAAATAAAAAAATATGTTGAACATGAAGAAATACATTTCCATTTGTTAAAAAAAGGTGTTAATTAATTGGATATAACATCTAAGGTACGCTGGGCACCAGACACAGAGGAAGGTAATTTAGTATTCTACAGCATCAGTATTGATGGGAAAATCAATTACTGGATATTAAATCAAAATGATCTTGGCTTGACAACTGTAATGACACTTTTTTTGGATAGACCACCAATACCGGGGCCAGATGGCACTATGATTACCCTTAAAGGTAATAACTTTGGATAATAATTTATTTCAGCATCTATATATTATGTTAAAAGCTTTCCTATGTTTTGCTAGGCTGTGGAACATGTTTTGCTTTTCATCCTGAAAATCAAAATATATTTCTGGTTGGCACAGAAGAAGGAACAATTTATAAATGCAATACAGCATATAGCAGCGTTTATATGAGAACCTATAATGAAGCGCATAATATGCCAGTATACCGGATAGTATTTAATAAATTTAATGCAAACATATTTGCAAGTTGTTCCAGTGATTGGAGAATAAAAATATGGGAAGATGATAGAATGTAAGCTTCACTAATAACTTAGAAATCGAAGCCTCAAGTTTGTTCCCTTAACTCATGGGGCACACAACTGTGTTTTGTAGGGAGCCTTTGTTTATGTTTGATCTTGGTGTTCCGATTGGTGATGTCCAATGGGCTCCATACAGCTCAACAGTATTGGCTTGTGTGTCAAATGATGGGAAAGTTACAGTATTTGATCTAAATGTAAATAAATATAGACCAATATGCAGTCAACAAGTTGTTAATAAAAAGAAGCATAAACTTACTAGGCTTGAATTTAACAATAAATTACCATTCATTATAGTTGGAGATGATAAGTAAGTACCTACAACGTAATTTAATATATTTTAGTATTTTTAACTATAGCTCCCCAATTTATCATCATATTCTTGCTTTTGTATTTCTTACTAAACAGGGGTACAATAAACACGATGAAATTATCACCAAACCTCAGAGTAAGAGTAAAGCCAACCAAAAAACAAATGCATTTAGCACACAGAGAATTAGAAATCATGAAATTGGAAAGATTATTGTGTTTTGTACGTGAACCATCTACATTGCCACTGCCAAAAGATGCAAGAATAGTGGCATAAGTAAGGCACATTTGACATGCAAATATTTTAGAGTGTGTGTACATTGTTTTTAGAAATAAAATCTATTTAGACATATACAACTATTACAGTTTAAATGATGGATAATCATCATTGCTATTCTAATACTTGACAGCAAAAAAATTACTGAAGTTTTGTAAAGATTAACGTTTTATTAACATTTGCTATAACAGAAAATACATATTAGTATTTATATCTTTATGAAACAAATTGGCACTAAATTTAGAATAATTTATAAATTTCAACTTATTTTCTATGATTGCAATAACATGTTTCCTAGACTAGAAGCAATTAATAACGATTATGAAACTACTTTAATACATCGTTTTGTAAATTGAGTTATTAAATCGAATTATTAAAGTTTCTGCAATTCCTTATATGTAATAATACCACATAGTTTTAGAATAAAACTACACTTCATTATTTTTAAAGGATAAGCTAGTAATTGGAGAAATAGTTTACATTAATTGTCTACACATAACAATATCAGTTATTCTTTAAATTTAAATGGTATTAAGGAAGGACAATTAAGAGATGCCATATATTAATATTATGTCATAGACTTAATAATAATTAATATTACTGAGAAGAACATGGTCCAAGTAAAGTTATAATATTTTCACAAACGAAAATTTGTATATAATTTGCCAAAGGCCTTAATTTAATAATATGCACAATTTTCGGTGAACTTAATATAAATTATTATTATTACTTAAACCTTATTTTCTGACATTTTAAATATAGTAAGCACTGGCTATCACAGTGTCTGTTACATTTGTTGTTTAATATTAAGATAAATATTAAGCTAAATATTAAAAAATTTTAATCGCAAAAATGTATTGTAAAATTAATCTATATTATATTAAAGTATTTCGTTAATTAAATTTTTCTTGCAAAAAAAGTTTATGCAAGAAAAAAATATGTCTAAACAATGTTAATTTAAAACAACATAATTTGTATAAACACATATCATATGTATAACAATAAAAAAGATTAATGTTTCCAAATTTCAATAAATGATATAATTGTGTATAAAATACTGTGTAAGAAATAAATTATTTCCACATATTTGGCACATTAATTGATTTTATAAAATAAATAGAAAGAAATATTTTCATATTATAATATTTAAAGTCTGATTTAAAAAAAAAAAAATTATAGTAATGTATTGTAAAAGATATCTTCTTTTGCAAAAAAAGGTACATTGCATAATTTTCTATACAACAGGCTTAAATATCATTCATAAAACATAAAACAATAGTAATTTCTGTTAGGAACTTGTGATAATATTACATAATTAATTGTTAATTTAGTAAAAGAAACAAATGTTGCTTCAATAATTAGTTCAATATTGATATAATGAATTCAAATTTAAGTTGATAGGTACATATTCATTATATATATCAGAAAATATGCAACATCTAAATCTTTAAGGACATTTTATAGAACCCTCCTTTAGTTCTCATACTAAACTCCTAGCCAAATTAGTAATAATCCTTACTTCAGTATATAATTGCCTAATTCTTTATAAAATATCGGAAAATAATACATATTTCTCATTTGAAGACGCTACAATGCATTCTTAATGCAAATTCTCAATAGAATGTATTAATTCGGCTGTTTTAAGACGATGAAAAAGACTCTAAAACCTTAATATATTCGTATATAAGACAACTAGTGATTAGATAATTTATGTTACGTATTTAAGAAAAGTTGTCTCCTTAAATTCACATATCGCATACTACAAGATTAAGTTTTACTAAACCAAACCTTAGAGGGAAACTTTACCAGGTATTTCTGGATTTTCTATCACACCTTTGTAATACTTTAGCTCTAAAAAATCCCGAATATTATTTGGGCACGGCACTTGCCTGCCGGCAAATTCAATAGTTGACATTGGATGAAGAAATTGTTCTGGAAAATCTCTATTGTTTAGAAACCATGCATCTTTAATCATAGAACCATTTTTCGCATAAAATGGGAGTATGTTTGCTGTTAAATGATTTATTTTTGAATACTGTACTCTAAAATATTCACCTTCCATTGCCTTTTCCCAGACAAAACCATGATTATCAATAATAGGTTTATTCATAGCTTTTATTAACCATGGCGATCTTTCAAGATCATCACGATTTACCCCTATTTGTACTTCATGATCCCACGGTAAGATATCACTATTTCTCATAGCACCAAGTAAAGATCCACCTTCTAACCAAAATCTAATGCCAACTTCTTCTAATTTATCAAACACATGATGAGCAACTTTTCTTAATCCTGAGAGACAACACGGTGGTGTATAACGATTTTGGTAAAGATACGATGGAACGCCGTTTATAATTGATCCAAAACACCTACTCCTTTCTCTAGAACAACCATACCATTCTATAGAATTGGAAGCTCTTATAACTTTCTTAATTCCCAATTTTTCGAACATCGATCGTTCACGACTTTGGTATAATTGTTGCACCCTCCATAGAGACTGTTGATTCTTATATAATGATTGGCCTTCGTTGAAACGATAATTTGACAACATATGAATCTGGTAACATGTAACAGACCGTCTACTATAATAAATCTCACGTATTTATTAATACATCAAGATATATTGCATACATCTAAGGCTAATACCAGTCATAAATATAAGAAACATAATTTAACAGTAAAGAAATAACAAACAATATTCATAAAACATGAGAATAAGTAAAGAACATTATTGTAAAGCTGGAACACAAAGGTATTTAACTAAAGAACCATATTAGAGGTAACTTTTAAGTAACCACTTTTAAAAAGAAGAAACATAAAGCCAGCTTTTCCTAGTTAGTTACTTAGTTAGTTAGTTAGTTAGACACAAATAGAATTAAATTTAAAATACGAACCTTTGCCCCTAATGCTGTTGTTTGAATGTACAATGCATCCGTAAAGGGTAATAGAAAGGGATCAGTCAATTTCCTTAACAATCTTGTTTCAAGCATTGTAGCATGCTTTCCATTCACCCCATCGCATTCACTGTTTGCCTTGCGTGAAAACTTCAGACTCCATTCTTTTATTTTTAAATCTATATGAATGCAATTCAATGTTACACTTCCTATTGCTACACTTACTATGCCTAACTTTGTAGCTTGCAATACAGTCTCCTAAAAAATAATGCAAAATATTGATATTATTCTAAAAACAAATACAAATACTAAGAATAATTTGTTGCTTTAATATAGGACAACAACAGTATAATATATAGTGTTTCTTACTTGCACTGCTTGCTTGTTAGTAAGTCGACTACCATCGGGTAAAAACAAGACGTACTTAGTACGTATATAATAAAGTGGATTTCTTTCATCGTAAGATGTATTAAATTCCGGTTGCAAATTTATTAATTTCACATTTTGCATACTTTCGTTTGCAAAATTCAATTCCAATGGTGGATATGGTAACTCATTGCATATTATCAATATTGGCATAGTAGGAAATAAGCTTAACACAGATTCCACAGTGGAAGCCACATCATTTTCGAAGGATTCAAATTGTCGTATAACCACCGTTACTAAACGAGCTAATCGACGATGAAGCTTTTCCGGAGGATCAGGTGTCACCGTGCTTGGTGTCAACAACCGCAAGGTGTTTTGCGTTGCAAATAACCTCCATATCCTATGCCATGCAATAATATTACCTAATAGTGCAAGCACTAATAATGTTCTTACAAACTTAAGGCGCATAATTATCGCGTATTTTGCGATGTCATTGTATGTAAAAGTTTCTTTTACTTCATTCTTATATTGTAATAGCTCTAACTTACGTTTGAATGTTTGACAAATAGCGATACCACTGCGTTTTCAATTTACATTCTACACAGTGTCGCCAATCTTACTCGTTTCATCTCCGATACAATAGTTACAATCGAATTGTTCTTCACGTATTTCATTATTTATTAAGACTAAAGTATTCTAATATTGCAACCAAATTCTAATCTTATGTACTTATGTATGCTAATTAAAATGAAAATTAAGTCATCTGCCCTTACAATTCTAGTGATATGATAAGTGTAAATGTTTACAACACTGTTTGACTGTTTTTACCTAAACGTCAAAATCTACACACTCGTTCGGTGTTCCGATAAAGTTAGTAGAACGGTGTAACTCGCTCTGTGAACGTTTTGTGATAATTTTAAAAAGCACGAAGTGGCAAAATATACATTTTTTTAAAGAAACAAGCTGTTTTAACGGACCGACATGCCACTTCATCCTTATACTCATGCAGTTCTATGTAGAATTCCGGTCTCGCTTCGTACAAAAGGCGAGGTCACATTAGACGAAGCCAGAACTCAACATTTGGCTTTAGCTCAACTCTTACGAGAACTCGACATAGATGTTGTTGAAATGCCTCCGGATGAAAATTCACCGTTTTGTGTTTTTGTGGAGGATATTGCTGTTGTTTGTAATGGTATTGCGCTTATAGCGCGCCCGAATGAACCATCGCGCTTAAAAGAGGTATGATTATGATATGTTACATTAATTCATAATTATCTTTCAGCTTCGTAATTATTGTTTTTATTAAGTAATAATTGTATGGAATAAATAAGAAGCAGTACTTAAAATTTCCTAGATTTATAGTATTCGTGTAGAAAAGTAAAGAATGTTTAATCAACATAGGTCCAGAAATCAATCCCTTCTCCGCGCAGCTGTTCGCCTGTAAGTCCCAAATTTCTACTGTGATTTGGGGGTCTGTAAAGAGTCTCAGGAGTATTCGATATTGCAGGAGCCTCTCTGCATGGAACACCTTTTTTGAGCACGTAACGCTCGTAAATAGAAAAACAGAATTTTATAGAGAGACAATTGATTTCTGGAGACTATTCTGATATTAATTCGATTCGTGTTATTGTGTTAAAAAAATGATTGCATTTGGTTCTGTCACTGCTGCAATGTAAGCAAATGATACCTTTAGTGTTTGAGTAAATGATGGAATGATGATCTAATTCTAGATTGAAACAATTAGAGCTGTTTTGAAGAAGGAGTTGGTTATTCCGCTTATTGAAATATCTGATAAAAATGCACGTCTGGATGGAGGAGATGTCTTGTTCACTGGTAAACATTATTTCTTAACGTTAAATTGAGAAATATTTAGAGGAATTCTTGACTGAAATTAATTTGATTTTTATAGGCCGTGAATTTTTTGTTGGATTGTCCCATTATACTAATGAAGCAGGTGCAAAAGGAGTTGCAGCTGCATTTCCAGAATATCCATGCGTACCTATTAAGGTTGGTTAATTATTACATATATTTAGTAGACGGTATATCTTACAGACTTTCCAAATTATGACATTACATGCAACTAGTCTAGTACATTAAATACATAACTTATAATTAGTACTTAAGTCAATTTTGTTGGATTATTGTTCATATGCATTGTCTAATATAAAGAGAAAATATATAAGTAATATAAATAATATAAATATTACAAACATAAAAAGGGAGGATTAATAATTTATTTAATTACTGCCTTCATTATTACAATTCGCGGGTTGTTTCATACTAAAAATGTGTATATTATATGTAACTAATATATGCAGGTTACTGACTCCAAACGCCTGAAAAGTTTAATTACAATGGCTGGTCCAGATATTATTTGTGTAGGTGCTGGAAAAGAATCTCAAGAAGTTCTAAAGGTATGTAATTATATTCAAAGATTTGCAATATTTTAATATCGTTCTCTATAATTTAAAAAACTCTGTCCCGTACATAGAGAATCGAGAGAGAAGCAACATATAGCTACCAAACATTAACTGTGCCTGAAGACGCTGCTGCTAACGTGCTCTACGTTAATGGAACATTAATTCATCGATCTGAAGACGAAATTCCGCAATCGAGCAAAGTTTTTGCAGAGAAAATTAATTTCCCAACCAGATCCTTATGCATGTCCGAATTAGCAATGGTCAGTTCCGGTTTATCTTCTTGTTGCTTGTTGGTACGTAAACCGAGACATTTACGCAGTATTTAAATTTAAAAAAATGTAAGGAGATAAAAATACAATATTTAGCAATCGCGTGAAATTGCTAGAACGACACAATGGTGTCCATTGTAAAATGAAGAATTCGAATATTTCGAATAGGAAATATTACCAAGATGCTGTGTAAAGAACTATAATATTGACGTAGCATTCGCGTCGCTCTAAAACTTGAATGATTACTGTAATGAACAGAAAAGATTATTTTATAATTATTTTATACAAAAACATTATCTTGATATAAAAGAGATTTTATAATTAAGAAGATTAATATATTTGCTTTTAACATATTTACGGCAGAGATAATATATTGACTCCTTATTTACAAAGTATGTAGACCAATTGTTTATGAAATCATTACTCATTTCTTGCCATCTGCATAAAAAATGTTTCTATTTTTCTCTCCTAACATGTCAGCATTTATAAAAACGTAATAACATTTTGATATAACCATTTTTATTTTAATATATTTTTATGATTTCTAACATATTCTATGATTGTTTTTTATTTATTGTTTTTTTATTATATTTTGTGCTTGAATAGTATTTCATAAGATACCTACAATGAATTCAACATCAAAATATTATAGTGATTCATATTGCACAAAATTTCTTTTTTATAAATATTTAAAATAAAAAAAAAGTTGATTCGTATTATAAACTCGCAAATCAAAATGAATTTTAAACATAGCACAAAACGGACAAGATCATAAAATTGACAAGCTTTAATATTTACATACAGTTCACTTTTTCTACTCTAAATATTCTGTGTTATATGATCAGAAATCAATCGTCAGTATTCTGAAACCTTCGAATGCATTTGCTACTAGTCTATAAAAAGTGTTCACCTAACTATTCAAATGTAGTTCTTCTATAATTCAATTATATACTACAGAGTTAATGATATATATAAAAGCACTGATAGTTAAGAGTTAATGTGCTGATTCACATTATAGCAAAGTTACATGATTAAGAGTCTACTAAGCAGAAAAAAAGAATTAAATTTCTGTATAAGAACAAATTTCATATACATATACACAGTATACATGTACTGCAAGAAGCTTAAAATGTTTTGGCAAATTTACATCTGTAGGGTATTAATACAATCTATTGTACTCTGATATGGTTTTTCTTATAATAATTAAAATCATGACAATATTTAAATAATTTTATTATACTTTTATACATCTCTTGATATGCATGGTTTTACGTGGTCTAAGTATATCTTTCGTTAACACATTTGTTGGAAGCATTTCTTCTTAATGAAACTATTATGGTTCTATGAATTTTGTAATAGAATGAAACAGTTGCTTCACAACGAATGCTTTATGGTTTGTAATATTAAGTTTAATATTATGCTGTATGTTCTTCTGAAATTCTCCAAAGCGTATAAGACTACAAAGTTGCGAACAAAATAAAAAATATATGCTAGATGTTATAGTGTAGTTTTCATTCATTAATGATTTCCTCTTCATGAATGAACGCGACGTAGTAAGTGCAAACAACATGGCGCGATAGTATGAATGACTGGCCACGAAGGGACGATAGGAAGTTGTATGTCTGGCACTTAGGAATATTCGATTTTTTGTCATTTATTGTTATTTAACAATTTTTGTGATTGATATGTATTTTTTAATTTACAACAACTCCGTTGCAAATTAGACAGTTGTGGGGATTTCGGTTCGATTTTTCGAAGCAGTTTTAATGATTAAAGTAATCGAAATTAATCGATACTTGACTGTAGATATTGTTTAAATTCCAGTTAATTTGTATTATAATTTACTAATTTACATTAAAGGATTTCATATTTTGATCAATTTAAAATTTGCTGTTTTATCAATTATTTGAGGCATATATAATTATGTTAAACAATATTACCAATTATTATACGCATGACTTAATTGTGTATTCTGAGAAAATTTATTCTGACATCAGGGTGTCAGCTTGGGCTTCCTACCTAATGGATCGCTTCTTCATTTATTCGTTCACACTATGTATGTATTTAATTTTTTGAACGGTACTGTATCTTTGAGTTAGTTCTTTGTCTTGTGCAACACGAATTCGTATAGCACGGCATTTTTTAGGGGTCTTACTGTCATGTTATACGGGAGTTATCTGTAATTATAAGCAAACTTGTAAATCATATGGTTGATGATTTGAACAACTTCTGATATCGGCGTTTATTTTAAGTATTTATAAAGATGCGATTATTCTTCTTTACAAGTTGGTGGATGGAAAATATTTGAAAATTTGGGAACAATTATTATGGTAAATGTGTTATTTAAAAAATAATACAGTCTTACTGCATTTATCATATTCAAATATTTCCAGAGATTGATCCTTACTAAACACACACTAGAATACGAACTCATTCAAACGTGTAGCTTTCTCAACATATAAAGGCACCTTATTCTTGCATATATCACTGGGAATGTTTTCTTATTTTCCTTTCTCTTTTCGTTAATTCACTTGTTTACGCAACTACAATGTTTAAGTCGTTGGTGAAACACTGCGACTAATTTTACAAATTTCTTGTTATACACAAATGTTCGTCTCTTCGTCGTGTCATTACGAATAAAAAGTTAAAACAGAAGTATGGTTTCCTCGGACAAGTAAAAATGCGGGCATGTCGCGTGTAAGAATTTCGAGCCAAGCCATATAGAGGGGTGCTGACACGGCACCCTTTCGAGGCATTGGTAATGTCCTGAAACGAAAATAAGTAACAAAAAAACTTAAGTTTCATTACAATTGTAATAGCACAAGGTTCCATTTATGCATTCTTACTTACATTACTACTAAATTAGCTTCCATTGAATTTTCAAGTAATAATTCTCTTAAACGTAGATGCCTATTTGTCTTTTCTTTCATAGCGACTAGTTCAGAAACTTTGATAACATCTGAAAACAAATAGATCCTTCGCATCAATTTTAGCAGGCATTGATATTAGCTCGTGTAATTTCTATAAGAATCGTCTAGGAAGAAAGTCAACTATGTGTATCGGAAAAATAATAATAATAATACCGTCATCTGTTGTTTTTGTGCTTTCGGTTTCTCGGAAATTTTCTATCAACGAGTCGAAGAAATTTTTCGTACTCTCTTGCGCTGGTTTCGAAATATCCGATATAACTTTCAATGCAGAATAATCTATCCTGAATTTCGACAACAGACTCGCCATACTTGGAGCGTAATAAAAATAATAATAATATTAATCAATCTATTCGACCACTTTTCATTTATGTTAATACGAACACTTACTTCCTTTGCTCATACTCGAGCTCTGAGTGTTTATTTGCAAGAGCAAATACTCTTAGCTTACTATTAGACCAATTACGCCTTGTACTGATAATATAAGGTAACAGAAGTGTTAAGCCACCGTCGTCGTACAGCCACCACACGTCTATCGTACCCTTCCTCTGTTTGCGTTGAAATTTTGTCACAACGTTAAGTATATCTTTCGCTATGGGTATAAAATTTGGTCGATTTTCCCGTTGATCTTCCACGATGGTTGGATTAGGATATTCATTGATCATTTTGGACCTTCTTGGAGCCGGACTACCCGGGATAGATATATCTGACGTGCTACTAGCTATAATAATAAATATTACTTAAACATTTTTTATGAACACTGAACGTTTGTTCAAACGAAATGAATGTTCAAGCTTTCTTTCGAACCTTGGCTGAGTTGAGAGAAGCTTTGGTTCCCCGGTATCGTTTGCGCGTTTTTTTTCTGTTCATCAATATCTCCTGTAATCGCGCTAGAATCTAAACCCTCGCTTATTCGAAGGAGAGCTACTGCTATGTGCATATCCAGAGCTTTACTACGAAATAAAATAAACGCAAGTATTAGCTTTATCCTACGCAAGGATGTGATACAAAACTACTTACTGCATCACATTGAAGTACATCTTTAGATTTTCTCGGGGACAAGTGGCCCAGTCCTGCTTATAGCCCATCAGCAAAATATTGGGCCTCATTTTTCCCAAACCGGCGGCTTGCAAAAGAGAAGTGGTGCCGTCTTGAAAGTTTGCACCATCCACCGTGGAATAGAATGCTTTAATTTTGTTTGCTCTGAACCACGAAGTACAGTTTGCGATCAAGGTGTTACGCGTTTTATACGATATCGGTGTCTAAAGTGTGGAAATATAGATGCGTCAAACATTGAATTATGAATGTGTAATATTTTTTACATAGACTATCGCAATGTACCTCAATAATGTGGCCACAAATAAATAGACTGCTATTCTTCGTAATATGATGCGCGAAATCAACGAGCGCCGTTCTTACACTTGGCGTGCCAGTGAGTACTAACAATTGAGGTCTATAATTTTTAACGTGTTCTTCGACTCTATCTAATTGTTGGACAGCGTTTAAAGCGTTGTTGTATGTCTGGGCTTGCGTCGTAGAGCCCCAATTTACATCTGCAAAACAATTCCTCGCAACATATTTGCAATATGAAAACGATTAATTTACAAAATATTACCTGGCTTTCGATACGATACGACTAGGTAAAGTGCTAAAACTACGCTTAATGTGATTAACGCTGTCCACCATGAGATCAAGAACATCACAGAAACACAGAGAATGGCGCCGGCAAGACTTAGCCACATATTGTAATACTGGAATAAAAAATTACAGATATTACGTTACCAGTTTCCCAGCAAATCTAATAGAAATTGTACCTTAAACGTCGGCCTCCAACCAATTGGTTTGGCCAACGAAGCGTGGAAAGTGCTAAAGTTAACAAGGGTGTAGGCAGCCAGAAAGAAGTTTGAGATCAATGGTGCTATAACGTTCAATTCCCCTGAAACCAAATGATACTTTGAATGAATATTGTTCGATACGGAATGATTTCTTCACTCACCGATTAAAATGAAACCAACAGCAATGATGAATGTGAGAAAGTAACCACGAATCGGTTCCTTGTCCTTTTCGCCGCTAAACCACGCGATTCCAGGATACAATTTATCAAGACAAAGTGCCTGGAATACTTTGGGCGCGGATACTAACGATGCCAACGCGCTCGACAAAGTAGCCGCGAAGCATCCGGCATAAATAAATGGTCCAAACGCGGAAACCAGTTCGATTACCTGAAAAGAAAGAAGACAAATCAAGATAAAAATAATTCCGACGAAATTTATATATCAAGCATCGTTTATTATTTATAAAGGATTTACAATAATACCTGAAAGCTATTGTGGCTGCCGTACGGACAGTTTCCAGTGCAATTAAATTTCGTACCATATTTGCTCCATGCTATTTGACTGGAATTGAGAGTGTCAATCAGTACCTCGGTGGTTTCATTGACCGCGTTCAAATTCGACAAGGCAGTATATGAATTATTGAAAATGTTCCACAGATCATTAACATCGCCAGACGCGTCTCGCGTAACTGCACCACCCACCATAAATGCCATAAAAAGGTAAGTAATCGTTGTCAAAAGGATGGCTAACAGTGTTCCCTTAGGGATAGCCGTTTGTGGATCCTGTTGACGGTATCAAATTGATCTACATATTATAATATAACCGCGTTCGCTTATATTGCTGCGTTTTTTGTTTGCTTTTGTTTAAATACATTGTCACAAATGATAGCGAGTAACGCGCCAAGATATAATAACTTGAATTTAAAAAGTATGAATCGATGAAATTATAATTTCAAATTAATGCCATCTCGTGAATAAATATAATACAAAATATTTCCTATAGTCGAAAGGACTAAATCACCTTCAAGTCACCGGATATATTCGCACCTGCCAGGATACCTGTAGCCGCTGGGAAAAATATAGCCAAGACTGAAAAAAAATTATGTTTCACCCCTTCACTGTATCTATAGTCCGAGTAAAAGTTCTCCTCGAATAGATCAGCTGTAAGCGACAAGTAAATATGGTTTAAACCAAAAAGTTTTTTCGTTGTTCCTTATTTTAGTCCGCGCCAGTAGATATTACCATTGTACCCAATAAATCCTTTGGCCCTTTCCTGATCGTCTTTAGGACCAATGAATGTGCCAATCATAAAATCAACGATAGCTAAGAGTAAAATAATTAGCAGACCAATTTGTGCCTTTGCTTCCCATTCCAAGCCAATCATGACGATGAGCAGTAACAGGACTATCGTGATGCAACCTGTGTAAAAAGTAAACCATGAAATACAGAAAATGGAAGGAACCATAAATAAATTCGTGTGCACGACGTTTTACACTGACCTATAATTCTGATGTCCGTGTTATCACAATCCACTATACAGACCCCGTTCGATTTTAAACAATCAACCATGCTCTCGCAGAAGCCGACAACATACATCGAACAGGCGACAGCGTTCGCTAAAGAAAATATAAGTCCTATAGATCCCCCGAATTCCGGTCCTAGGGATCTAGAAATCATATAATACGTGCCACCTGCGAGAAATAATTGATTAATCCTTTCGATCGACACCAGGGTCGACG
Source organism: Nomada ferruginata (assembly GCA_963583965.1). Taxonomy (NCBI): domain Eukaryota; kingdom Metazoa; phylum Arthropoda; class Insecta; order Hymenoptera; family Apidae; genus Nomada; species Nomada ferruginata. The sequence goes on along the minus strand of OY757214.1, from coordinate 6,584,071 downwards.
TGAATTTCTAAGCCTGGCTATATGACTACGTATATCCAAACCTTTCGTATTCGAAACGATGATCACTGAACGAAGGATATTTACCTCCTTTGATCAATCCATTTGTGCTAATCGCCGACATCGATAATGATGTTATTATGGTTACGCATGTCGTTGTTAAAATCAATAAAATAGTTTCTCCTAGAAGACGAAGAACGACAAATGATTAATAACGCCAATTGATTACGTACATCGAGATCCCTTATTAATTACCTATGCCCGCTTGTGCTACGACCCACGAGAGTCGTAGAAAAAGCATCACCCCCCAAATGTTGAGGAGACATCTCAATAATACTCCTTGTATCCATCCGAATTTTATTCCGGAAGTCGATAGCTTTACGTGCGTTATTGGCAAATTGTGCGAGCCAGAATCCTAGGAGGATTAAGCAAGATGTGTGTTAAAACGATTCAATTAATTTATACAAATTGGGGAAAAGAAAAGTATTACAACGTTGATCTATGGCTGTGAATTATCTATTTGATTCGAGTTCGAGTTAAGTAATTGTTCCACATACTGATCGAACACTGACCGTGATTCCACGTTTATGGACAACTAGTTCTGAATCGAGGTTCGTTCAAATAAACAATATTTATGCACTTAGACCACAGAACTTGCCGAGAGATCTGTAGATCTCTCTACGTGAGTGTTACGCGTAAATTGAGATTTAGAGGTGGTTATCGGCATTGAAGGTGATTCGTCTAGAGGAAGGGTCGCCAGTCGACCAATGAAGACTAACGATTTACGTAACAATGCCTCACATGTCATACATTACACGTCGCCCAATGTTGAGATACTTTTTAGAAATCCAACGCGAAAACCACGAAGATTCCTCGTGAGCAGGATTGTAAATTAAAGAAATATATGCATTGTCTATCCATTCGAAAGTCATCGACGCATGATAAAGAAAGAGCGTCAAAGGCTAAACAAAAATGGACTTTCGAAAGAAATTGATTGGATGAAAACTTCTAAATCAAGGATAGTTAAAGACAGGATGCTGAAGAATTGGTTTCGTTGAATTGTTAAGTTTGCGGAATCAAACATTACATGGAAGTCAAACAAAGCAGCTCCGATCTCTCTAAATATGGATAAATCTGGGTGGGCAAATGTTTGTGGAAGCCTTAGAAACGAACCACCGTGTAAACGCTAATTCAATTAAATCCTCTTGAGTATCGTGATCTCATGAGTAACGAAAGTACAGAGGATTTTTTTTTTATATAAAATCTAAATAAATTTTGGATTATTATTTAAAGTAAATCAACGCAATTGTCCTGGTCTCCTTCGAGGAAGTGCGTTTTGTGTTGCCATTCGGACGAAACTTTATTTGGAGAACAGAAACACGAACATCCGCGGTTCAAGGGTACCTTCTTGCGAGCCTACTCAACTGGCTTATAGCTCTTAGAGAGACGATTATTTCATTCCATTATATCCCGTTATATCCTCGAATATCGTGCCTTGCACTCCGGTATAATTGTAAAATTATTCTTACGATCTGCACGAGAAGTCTAACAGTGGTTTACCCTCTAAAAATAAAAACATATCCCATACAGTTTCGAAACTCTTTAAATGAATTGAACCTCGCCAATTCGTGGCTCAGAATTAGCGAAATAAAAATGTCAAGATTTGAACTGTTTCCAGCGCCGTTTCCGATTATAATATACCATACATTTCTAACTTGAAAAAATTCTTTAAGCGTAATTTCCCCTTACTCATAGTTAATGTCCTCGCAGACTCGAAAAGAAGAGGAACATTAATTATTGGCAGGGTGCTGTTTCTCACGCAACGTATGCGTTATGGAGATATGCAGTGAGAAAAAATAATCTGCTCGAAGACGACTCCTCTGCTCATTGTTGCAAATCGTACAGCAAGTACTTGCGACGTGTATAAGTGAATTACGACCACGGTGCATTAAAAGAAAAGACCAAGAAGGAAAGGAGCGCGCTTCTTGCCTGCCTGTTACATACATTCTTTCGTGCCAACACGTCCGTGCGATATGTGGTATAATAGTCAAATAATAACGAACGCTTATCTCTCGACTCGTAATGTATTCGAAGCACGCGTTTTACTGGTCCTATCGACGGTGTCATAAAGTCATATGTGCCATACAATTCAGATTCGCAGTTGATATTTCAATTTTCTCCGCCATATGCCCCGCTCTAATTTATGTATGAATTAATCTGTCGGTTATTCGAAATCGATTGAATCGCATGTTCCATCCGGACTTTTTGCTCGTCGAACGAAACTGCAAAACGATTTAATAAAACGAAATTAATACGCGGACGCGTTGAAACGCGATTGCCTACGCGTTTGGTATATTAATAACGACAAATAGAATGATTATAATTGACAATAGAATTATCGAAGGAAATTTGCATTCAACTGAAATGTCGTTGTACCCGTACGAAGATATCAATTTCCTGGACAATTACTTCAAGATGCCGAGCATTGCGCAGTAGATGAGACAGCCTTCTGGCATTTGTGATCACTTCAAGTGATGCTTTAATTGTTCAGTCGAACGTGAGGGTCTCTATTTTAACCTGCTGCAAGCTGTGAAGGTCGTATGCATTCGTGAACGCGTTTTCTGCGAATTTTATGGAAGAAATAACGCATCGGTTCTAACGAAATGCATAAAGTATATTTCGATTCGGCATTTCGCGCGTCATAATATGGATCGATGCGTCCCTAAAAATAAACGTTGCCCGTCTTCATTTTCGAACATTTATCGGTTATGCTTGAACTTTTAATTGAAAGCCCCGTAAAAGAGCAATGGCTGTCTGCGACACAGACAGAAATATCTTCGAATATCACGAGGAGACGTTAATATATTCATAAATATATTCAGAGGTAATTTCTGTACACAGGTATGTGTGGGAAGTGAACTGAAACTCAGTGAAACTGAAATCGGCGTGTCTTCAAATGATGTTGCACGAATTTTCTTACGTCAATCGGTTCCCCATAATTAAGTTAGAATGTCTCCGCCGCGTTAGCGTAGAAGACACTTTCTAAGAAGAAGACACTTCCTCTGTGGACACGAACCAATCTGTTGGAATTGTTTTTCAGACGAGCCTGCTGGCAATCGAATTAACCCACGAAACAAACGACCAGCATGCGACTAGTTAATCGATGATTCGCATTCAGGCGATGGAACAAATTCAATCGTATCCGAAATTTATTTAGGTTGAATTATAGTTAACCCCGTGTCAGGGGCAATCTAGATGATGATTTTAAGTTGTTACTGTCCTACTGTTGTGCCGGACATATCATATTTCGTCGTAGCAATCAGTTTAGCCAAACATTACTTAACTTAAAAGTATTTAACTTATACTTATGATAATTTAAGTGAAACAACATTTAGGTGAGAGAATTGACTGAAAAGTTTCTTCGATCGATAAATCTTTGTGGGCAGAGTCAGAGAGGAGTTTCAAGTAATATATCCTCGTACAGTAGGACAGAGTCAAACGATCCTTCTGATTAATAGTTATTATTTCTAGCAGCACTTCGTGGAACAACATATTTGCCTTTCGCTTCACGTTTCGCCGCTGAAAACGTTCAACAATGAAGCAGATTCATTTAGATTCATCTGGTTCAATACTGGCACAGACATTACTTTCAACGACAGATTTTATCCCAAGAGAATATACATTTGAAAAATTATTGTTCGAATATTCGCGCTCGATCGCATAAATATAATTCAATTATAATATCGTCTGCTGTGCCAAATATTATTCAAAGAATAAACAGAGATTCTCAGATTAATTTCCTCAAGAATAATACTTCTATATTGGTTTTGGAATTTATTAAAAAAGTATTTAGATTTGTGAAGCATTAATCGATGTCTAGAAGTTATCTTATGGTAGGTAGATATATATTTCTAGATGATAGATTAGTAAAATAAATTAAACGTGAGAAAATAATGAAAGAAATGTTTAATAGATTCTATTTATTGCCACATAAACGGGGCAACTACAAGAAATCAGATAACATATGAACATAGTCACAACCATTTCTCCTTTGAATTATAATAGCTCATAGTGTTCGTATGATGGCAAGATAAACAAAATGTAACAAAGTGAAAAATGTCATGCATAATTAATTTGAACTAGGGACATACTATGAGTATCGATTTTACGCACAAGTCTAATTGTATATGGAAGCGTGGATGACTCACAAAGCAAATCTACTACTGTTGCCATAAAAAAATATATCTACGTATAAATATATTAAAGTTCAACTATTTAAACTGCAACAGCATGGCAGTGCAGATATCAACATGTATAATTAAAACTATATATTATAGAGCGACTAGTTCTCAGTCAATCATTTAATGACGTAAATATAAAACGTTACGGGACAGAATATACCGATAATCGTCAATAAAAAAATATATCGATTCAGTGCAACAATGAAAATTCACTCGATCATTGGATATTAACCTCTGACAAATCGGCGCTGATAGCTATCCCGAGTTGAACAGCAAGTAAACTTACGATCCGTCTATTGTGTTCCTTGGCTAGTATTTTTCTTGAAATACCGTTCAAATCATCTTTTCATCTTTCCTTCGTTTTTTTCTTCGAGCAATTTCAAGTTACAAAAAGACTTAATCGAGACCGCGTTAACTAGCAGCGAACGCGTGTACCCTTCTCAGGAAGAGCGCACGAATATGTGTGCCATTATTGCGCGCGCTCATGCACGATTACGTTTACTACACTTGTTTAATTTTAAATCGGAGTAGTTGACGAGAGAGGGTCGTAGATAAGGGACGAACGGAGCTAAGAAATGGGTGAATGTCAATGTACACGACACATCATGCGTTGTCGTGTATGCGCTCATCGTATATTACTGGCCAACGTCGGGTATCGCTATTTTAAGTCAGGTAAACTATTAATAAGCATTGCAGTATAGTAGTGTGTAGTACGGCAGTGAGCACACCTGAAGCATGAATGAACGTCGATACGATTTTAAAGCTTCATTCTTAAATAACAAGGTTTTCCCCGATTCTTTTCTCCATGTTCATCTGATTGATCTGACTGATTGTAGTATTCGTGTACTGTAATATTTATTAAAATTTGTACGAAGTGTAGACATAATGAGTCACCGATAAACTGTAAGCTGATTTACTGTTTATCAGAAATTGTCATTTCATAATGAGCGAATATAGTGGTAGCATAAAACTTTAATCGAGATTAAATTAATCCTGCACTAAGAATCGAAGCTTAATTGCGAAAAACCTCTGCACATACGCAATTCCATCGATTTCCACAACTATCAACATAATGAACAACTGCTCAACATAAAGACGGAAACGAAACTGGAAAATCAACTTCCTCGTTCATTAAAACGATTTTAAAACTACAACTCTCGTTACGCAAACGCGTTAGGAAGACCTGTCTAGTTACAGAAGTAATCGTGGAGCACAGCAAGTGTACAACATCGCAAATTGTCGCGACGATAATAAAAACCGATGTCTCGTTGTTAGTTGCCACCAGCGGCAGACATCAGCGTATAATAAAACAAAGGGATAGTGGGCCTATTAATAATGGTCAAGTATCAGCATCGTTACCTTGTTAAGCAGAGTGGGATTGTGAAGCTCGTCCAAAGACGGTCTATGAGCAGCCTGGATACTCATGATGTTCCTGTAATTGTCTAGTCTAGGCAGCGCCTCTCTGGTCATGTGCCTGAGGGACTTTTTTGTCTCCTGTTCGCCAAGAAGGCTGGCACGACCTTCAAGGCTGTCCACTCGATTCACGTGGAACCTGGTTCTTCTCAATGGATTCAATTCCACCGTCTCCGAATCGGTATCACCGTTTATGCCGTTTTCGTGAACCATTTTTCCCTCGCTGTTCGTACTCTGGTCCTCGTACGATTCTTCTATTTCTCGTTTGTCCCACGCCTCCGCAGATACAACTGACGACGATCGGGTTTGGCTATGATCTGCAAGCTGAACGTTTGTTTGTAGGCCGATTAAGGCTTCACTGCGGACGGCCAGAAAAAACAATCCGCTAATTCCTCCGGTTCTGTCGTGAATCCGTCGATCTATTAATTCACCGTTGGATTGGGGCACTCTATTAACAATCGTGTCACGAACGTGCATTTTTTATTCGTGGAGCGTAGTTAACATCTCTCAGAGGCTTCCGGAAATAATATTATAGTAACACAAGTCGTGGTAAGAAATGTAAGTAATCTGTACCATGTTGTCAGGAAGTTGGAAGTTTGTCTTTTGCTTAGTATCATTGTACATTGATGTTTATATTTTTGATGAGGGTTCTAGAACGTGAATTATATCCGGAAGTTCTGAATAATATTAGTTTGGAGAATATTGAGGCAACGGTATGGATTTTATTCGATGCCTGCACGTTCTAAAATAATAATAGGCAGGCATAACAATTATAAATATCGCTAATGAAAGTATGCATTCGATGCATCCCCTAGAATCGGTATGCCTCAAAGACGATCGGGGCAGCCGATGCCCTTGGTTCTCCAGTTACAATTAGTTAACAACTACCGCGTGGGCTTGTCAATTATGAAATTACCCTTGTTTACAACACTCCACACATAATTACTGGCTCACGACGGGTTAATGCATGGATTATCTAATTATCGAATTAATGGTTGCTTGTAACGCCGTAACAGACAATTTAAATCGCCTCTAATGTACATGCGATTGAAAAAAGGAGCGTTTTATATTTCGCGAAAGATACTACAGAGTTTATCCTTTGTGCGATTGTGAAGGCCGTGTAATTTTTAGTTATTATTTCTGTTTTGCAATTTTTATCTTATCTTCGTGTAATAAATTTTTAATTACCCTAATGAATCATTGGGTCCATTATTTAATTATTGCTTAAAGTGACTTAGTACCGTCCTATTATTCGTCATAACCGAGCGTTTCCATTAATTCGAAGAAACGGCATTTTGTTTCAATCGTAGTAAATCAATTTCACGTTTCCACAAGTAATCGCAACTTGAAATCCGTGTACAATTAAATCATGAAAAAAGGAGCGACGAACAAAATTCGTCTGACCACTTGTTTGTATATTTTATAATATTGATTTACGTAAATTAGAAATTGCACGTTATAAGAACGATCCATTATACTTTATAACGATCCTTTTGCACTTCTCGATTGAATTCCACCCACGGCATTACTATCAATTATAATATTCCAACAATCTGTAGATTAGAACGAATGCAAAAAAAGATACACATAAAAGATTTCCCAATTATTTCCTCTGCAGATTTACGATGTATTTAACTTCAACGTAATAGTACGATAAAAAAAAGGGTGTGGATAGTTTATGGGAGCCGCGCACGTTTGGTTCACGCGGCGTTCACGAAAACGCTTATAATAAGCCACGGAGGGTGGTGAACGTTCTAGTGAATCTTCGTAATCGTACTCGTTTAAAAGCCACTTCCTAATATCTTACCCTAAGCCAGGGTATTAGAAAAGGAAGTCATCATGTCATTATTTACATTTCTTTCTATTTTCACTATTGTATTACATCGTATCTCATTCATATCACCGATGGGTAAATAGTGTACCGACGCTAGCTCTGAATGTCAGAGTTCAAACATGGAAAGCAATGATTTCTCCGGTGTCTTGAAACTTGGCAATACGTAATCGTAGAAAGATAATGAGGTATTCAGCGTGAAAACCGGGGTGAATTTCGGAGTAATAAATGCAATATCTACGCAACGTAGCCGGCTCACCCTAGACGCCGGCCTTTTGATACGTCTGTATACGAATCCACTCTTAACGTTTCGCTTTCAATATTCTCATGTGAGCAAGGGGAGAAGACCGGTACACGGCCCATGCCTTTTGTGATATGAGAAATTGATCGCAAAGGATAAAAAGAAACGTGCAATTTTTTCACCTTCTTTCTCAGCCACGTAAAGGGGTGCTCGTGTGGAGCAGCAGTATCTTTCAGGTATCCGATCCCCCCATAACCTTACGCCATGAATATTCACACCTTCGAGCTGCTCTCACATTTGTCCGTTGGATATGTAACACCGATTCTAACATCCGATTCTTTTCAAGAATACAGTTGACCGCATCCCGAGGAACGTCCAAGTTAGCCGGCTACTATTCGCCCCCTTTCCACGTTTAGGTATAATGCAACTGTTCCTTTCTTTAACTGGATTTACACTGTGGAATAATTAGCCCGTCGCCGGTTGTACACTTGTGTACTATGCGTTCACACAAGCACGTGCGTAGCTTCTGTCAGACGTACTCGTGCGATTTCTCAAACTCACCACTACTCCACATGTCCGACCCTCATAGAATCCCGATTCCTACTGACGGCACTCAGCCCTCCTTCGCTAGCCGGCTACGCGCACGCAAGTCTGAATACAATCCGGTTTGCACCGATGTCGCGACTGCACGCATGCACCAGGCGCACGTAGTGCACGTGTACCTATTCATGGATTACGCATACGCACTTTCTTGCAGTGCCGTGCGAAACGTTATACAATCTCGAGCACATTTTGAAGCGATGGCATGCCACGTTTCTGACTTATTTTAATTGTGTTTAATTGATAAGAAAAGGAAGAATAAGATGTGAAATTTATGAAAAGTTTGCAAACGAGGGTTTATTTTCTTTGTTATGTTATTTTTCGAATTCATAATGGTGCAGTTCTTTTGGTATTTGATATATTTATATGTACATCGAAAGTGATGTTGAAATTTAATATATTGATCTGTTGTACAAATGTTTCGTAGTAATTTCCTGCAATAGTTAGACGCGACACGCACAATACTATAATTTTTATAGCAAATGCGGCAAAATGCCACGCAGCTGGAACCAAAGTATGACGCATCGGGTGAACATTGAAATTCAAACGCAATTATTGTTATTACACCATATGGCTTACGCGTGTTAGAATGAAATGTTTAAATAGCGATAAGCATTTTTTCATAATTAGTAAAAACATGCAGGCGCGCAAAAAGATATTTGTTGGAGATACGAAAAAATTATGCAGGTGCGCAAACATACTTCAGGCGCATTATATATTTAATTACACATCATACTAAAATTAGTTTAATGCTTAAATTGATAAAGGACATTCATACAATCGTGAATTTGCAAAAGTTTAACTATACAATTTTATTCTTCTTTTATATACTTATTCGTTTTTATGTACATACAGTAACAAAATCGTATAAAATATAATTTTTAATATTATCAAAAGTACATAAACAATTCATAATATTCTATTTTTAATTTACCTTTTTCTATTATAAATTCATATCATATATTTCAATTTCGTAAATACTTCAGCTGTGCATTTTCAAAAGTACTTTTCAAAATAAATAGAAGAAATACAAACCAAATTGATATATCTTTCGAATACAAAAAAAATTGCCGATCTCAATTCTATAAAGATAATTCTGTTTAAGTAATAAAAGTGGGACACATATAATTATAGAGTCGGTATAATTTTCAAATAAGTGCACTGTAGATTCTAATACAATTAATTTAATTATTACTAAAACCGCTGAAGACAAGTTCGATCGCTGCTTGAACATCGCCGTTCGTAAAGTGTAATGCCTGGATGTTCAATGTATCATCCTGCAATCCCAGTTCATGCATTTGTGCTAATTGTCGTTGCAAATCCATAGGTTGTGGTAGAATCGGTGGTAAAATTGGCGGCAATGTAGTATCGCCTAATAAACCTTGCGTCGAGGCGGACGCTTGTTGCATAGCTTGTGTAAACATTTCTGTAGTTATTATACCGGAATTTGTACTGCCAGCAGAAGTGGACGAAGTAGAGTTGGAAAGAGGAAAGCTTGCAGCTCTTGCACCAGACACTGCTGCTGCAAGTTGTGGTACAGTGGTTGTAGAATTTGATGGATTGGAAGAGAAATTTGGTGATTGTGTGGAATCTGAGGATTGCGATGAATCTGCCATTACATCTTCATCGTCGCTCAAAGGGTCAGAAATAAAAGGATAGGTAGGCGGGGAAGAGTTGGTAACGGCAGTTGTATTGTTGTGTGCTTCTGCATGAACAGCCGCAGCTATATTTTGGGCAGCCTCTACCAAAACAGGATGAGCCTCTGCAAACCTATAATATGTATGATTGACATATGTAAAAATTGGAAATGTATAAAATTTAATGTACCTTCGAACAGTATCTACATCTGTGAAATATGCCATTAACTCAGCATCTAGCAAAATAGCAATCGCTACGGTATCATAGTGTAATCCTGGAGACGATGACACAATATTGTCTAAAACTTCTGGCCTTTTACTTAAACGCTGTAACAAATAAGTGTGCTTTGTGATACGCATTATGTTTTGCCAGGCATATTAATTTTTAATATTATATTTACACACAGTTAAAGCATTTCGAAGACCAGAATGTTCCTTAAATGATTTAAATCTAGATACAAGCTGTAAAATGTTATCTTCCGATATATGTGTTGGAAGTGACGGCAGTTCTGGATCTCTTTTCCTCAAAACGTGTATCATCGCGCCGCTTTTCAAACCATAAGATTCTAAAGTCATCTCATCTTCGAGGACACACCCGCAGTATATCAATTCTAGAAAATAAAAGCGAAATAAGATGCAAGAATATGTAACAATATTTGTAATAAATATGTTATTGGTTATAATTGGGCAAGCTTTTGCAGAAGTCATTACTTCTCTTATAAATGAAGCATCGGTATGTTTCTCAGCGGTTTTGCATAAAACTGAATCAAAACATTTAGTTTATAAAAATAGCAAAATTGAGAGAAAGAACAAAGGCTAGCAAATGTCACTTTACCAAATAATTCTTTGGATAGGTTAACCCTTCCAGCTGTCTCGTGTTTCAGTTCCTCAACCTTCATCTTAAAATTAACATCATTTATTTTAATGGTAGTCAATGTTTGAAGATCGAGCCGAACACCCAAAATTAATTCCGAAGTCATTATTCTTGCTGAGTAAGGCTACCCGAAAACACAACACACTTCAATCGATACACTCTTCGATTTTGCAAAACCAACAGGAGAACATGGTACGATGATTGTTTTCCTTACACATATTTTCCTCGCTTATAATTTCATATCATTTTTAACACAGCTACCGAGAAGTTCTAATTAAAATTGATTCTCTTTTCTCTATATTGTTTCTAATGCGTTTATTATTACGAATGGACTTTCAGCAAGAATGACACGGCGCTATATCTAACAATATTTCGTGAATCTAAAATCTGCTGAGTCACAAAGAATAACCATAACTAAGGAAATTAATTTATTGCGTTTCCGCGTACATATAATATGTCGTTAATGTTTCGTAATGAAAATTGAAATGATTTAAAATATGCAATATGAGAATAATAATTTAAATGGGTATTAGATCGATAAATGGTTTCGATCACTCGATATTGGTTGTACTCGGTGTTATCGATACGTTTGCGATATAAAATCTTAACGCTGTTCTGGAATTATGACAAGGTTCAGTGAAATGTTTGCGGCAATTCTTCATAGCTGACATGCAATGAATTTGCCTAGAATGTTGTGTAATATACAATTTTGACATGATATAAGAACAAGCAGAAATGCAAGACATTTGCGAAAATATTCGTACAGCTATCGAACATGGACGTACTGATATAATTAGATCTCTTTTAGACGCATGTACGTGTGAAACATTTTACAGTAAAAATGTTATGGGTGTTTTTTCATTTTCTTACAATTTAAAGTAGAATGAAAATATGTAGCATGAAATGGATTATACTTCAAGTATCGAATCATTTACTCCACTATTATACGAACTTTTTCTATCGCTTTTCTGATAGGTGAAAATGGGAATTCAGCTGATGGTATAACGAAAGAGAAGATTCTAAATCAACCACTTTTAGAAGAAGGAACGTTTCTTTCATATGCTTCAAAGGTAATTATTTGTATGAAACGATTTAAAGAATTAATTTATCCAGAGATACAAAAGATTAGGGAAGCATCTTTTCAATTGTTTGCATAAAAATACAGGCCAACCAGCCAGATATAGTGCGTACATTACTAAGTTGTGGTGCCAATCCAGCCATACAAAATAGTAATGGGCACAATGCGGTAGATGTTGCATCGAGCGATATAATACGTCGCGCTTACATCGAAGAATTATTGAGGGCGACTGCTGCTTCCGAGTATGTTTCATCCTTAAGTAAAATTTCAACTTACAATGAAATATTAATTATAAATATTTTCTAACAATTCATCATTTTTTAAAGGATAGACAGGGTTATACAATTATTAGATGCAGGATTGAATGTAAACTCATGGGATTCCCATGGCAGTAAAAACACACCTCTACATTGGGCAGCTTGTTATGGAAATAAGGATATTGTCACATATTTAATTGGTATCGTTTTCTTTACCTTCAATTTATTCATTATATTTATCAATGTATCCCATAATTAATTCAATTCTTGTACAGATAGGGGTGCGGATGTAAATGCTGTTAATGGATGTGGCGCTATACCATTACATGATGCAGTGAATCGTGGTGATGTTGCTATTTGCCAAGAACTGTTACAAGCGGGTGGAAATCCTCTTGTACGAGCAACAAAAGGGTACATATATATCCATATGCATACAGGGAACTATACGTGAATTATGAAAGACGTTATTAAGAAAAATGTGTTACAGAACGTTTGCAGGGAGAACTCCGTATGATCTTTCTAGAGGGAAGCAAGCTTTGCACTGTTTTCTTCAAGAATTTCTATCAAACTTTGTATCGAATGAGGGTGATACAATGCATAGTCCAGTTGCAACATTTGCGGAGAGGAGTTACTGTCAAAAAAGTATTTCCAGTAATATGAGTCAACTTTCGATTGAATCTGGTAAATCAGTTGATCCAGTGTATGATATACCACTTCGTGAGTCGGGCAAAGAAAGTCCATCAAAGATTACAGAAAAAGATGGACTTTATAGCTTACTTTGGCCACAACCGAAGATCGTTGTCGAATTAAAAAATGTTTCTGCACCATTTATTGCGGGGAAAGAACTTTTTATATCCATAATACAGGTAATATATATATATGTATATATGAGCGTAATGTACATTGTCATTTTGCTTCTTTTTTTGACATAGCACATTCTTGTACAGGGCAGTGAATCTATACATAAAATATTAGACGTCTGGGAAATTAGCAGGACTCACCTGTTAGAGTTGGGCTACGATGTAAAAATTGGTGAAGTACATCCCAGTTCTGGTAAAATACTCAACGACAACAGAATTGAATGTATAGTAAATAAAAAATTATTCAATACACCAGACGGATATCAATTACATATTTCACAAAATACTATTAAAGTTGATGCTGGAAGTTTAGCTGGATTACATTATGCAGTTTGTACTTTCGTACAAATTTTACGATTAAGCAAAAGTCGCAATAAATCGGACGCGTGTGAAATCGATCCCGTTTTTATAAAGGATGAACCAAGATTTACGCATCGAGGTATATTGCTAGATATCTCGCCTAGGGGACGTATACCAACGTTAGAATATTTATTACACATGGTCGACTTATGGTCGTCCTTTAAAATATCATATTTGCATTTATATTCAAGACTAACTCCGAATTGTGATTGGCAATTATGTTATTCAAAATCAGAAATGGTTACGCTGGATCGTTATTGCAGGTTTGTGCATAATTCTATATATTATTTACTTCTCATTCTCCTGTATCCTTATATTTACTTACGTTTTATTTTAGAGATAGACATTTGGATCTAGTTCCAACTTTGGATGTTGATTCTAATGTAGGCCAGCATCATTTATCACAAATGTGGCATATCTTCCAAGAATTGCTGGCAGTATTCCCGAGTTTAAGTTATGTTCACGTTGGGCCTAGATTGGCAAGTTTACTCGTTCAAGCTGATAATTTTGATTTCAATTTGTCAGTCAATGAAACTATAGAGACAGATATGTCAGAAGTGTTTAAATCATATTCCTGTCTCCAAGAATTATGGCATATTTTAAATTTAAGTCCAAGTACTACATTGTTACTTTGCTCCAATGGTTTACATTCCAAAGTGGAGTTTCATAACATACCCAGCAATATTATTCTCGTTGAGTACGGATTTCAGGTAAATCGGAATCTTTTAATTCGTTGATTCGTAACACATAATGGACCCTAAATTCGTTATTATAATGTTGGATCTTCTAGGCGGACTACGATTTTTCGGAATGGACGGAAGCGTTCAAAATAGCCGGCGGTAATGTGTTACCCAGTTCTGGCACAGCAAGTTACAACAGTTTAGCAGGATGTCCAGCATCCACCTATGCGAACACAAAGAATGCAATAAAAACATCGCTTGAGCAGGATTCAATCGGTATAGTTGTAGCTCACTGGTCTGGGAGTCATCACCTTACTCCCCATCCGTTTGCATGGATAGGATATTTAATAGCAGCAGGATTGGCATGGAATCCTATTAGTGACATAGATGTATCAGTTGATGATAATTACGAATTTCCTGAAGCATTTGGATCCAGGTAACAAAAGCATACAGAACAATTTAAAAATAATTCACAGCTACTACGTGTTCATGTAGACGTGTTATCTAGAAACAATCCTTGCAAATACACGATTTGTTATATTGCAGGCAAAAATGTATCACAAAGCTATTGGATATTCATGTTTTCCAAGATACGGAACATAAAATTGGCAATGCAATCTTTGAATTGGGACGTTTAGATACGCTAGTACTTACTTTAAGCAAGAACCAGGGGACGAAGGATTTGCAACAAATTCCGGATAATCGAGGATCGACGTTGTATAGATTATTAACCGACCCAGATAATGTAAATTTAGAATATCTATCGTCTGATTTGTTTGCGGTAAGTACAAAGATGAACTCCAGAAGAGATAAGGGGAAATCTGTATATTAATCTACCAATCTTTTTGCTCTATTTAACAGAAAGTAACAAAACAAGTTAAACGTATATCACATTCGTTGTACGAAGCTAATTTGTCATCAAAATTTTCACTAATGGAGATACAAGAACTTCAATTGACAGCCGATTTAATGCTAACAGCTTGCAAAATTGGCAGGACACTGATTGGGGTTGGTGTAAATCCTAACAGCAACATGGGTCTTGCAGTGATTAATTTAGGGGTATGCAATCTGCCCCCTACATTTAGAACTGATGTAGCAAATAAAATGTTGGCTCATATCGAGCAGTATAAGGGTTCGTGGTTGCAAAGGCATTTACCTCAGGGCCTTCAAAGCTCTTTGCTAGTCCTGACTAGTGCTTTACATAGGTTTGTGCCAGAAACGTAACTTTTTAAGCTGTGAGTATGTAAAAGACTTTTCATATAAATATATAAAATGAGAATCAGTTCTTGCTACGAAAGACTGTGGGTATATGCTGTGCTACAAGCAACTATACAAAGATCTTATAAATCTTCTTTATTATTATTATTTTCTTTACAAGAAAAAAATAAACATGCAACCGATTATGCAGTGATGTACTATAGAGTATATAAGAATATACTATTCCACTTATTTTAAATACCATTTCAATTGTTCATTGAAATTCAACATTTCATACGGTAGCAATCCTTAATATTTGTGTGAAGACAATTGCTAAGGGAACATTGCGAAGATCTAATAATCATATAACAAAAGTATTGTTCATAGCATTTCATAATGAGTAAAGTGATACATGCAATCATAGAATCAGTTTAGTTGAATATGATTGTATTTAGCAATATATACATATGTTTCAATTCAATACAATGTATTACGTATAAAAAGTTTCTGTGGTAGAATTGGTATTATAAATTTATGTATAAAAGTATTTTAATACTAAACGTTTATAAAACATAGTAATTTTTGTACGCTATATATCCTACATATTCAAGCATAACAATTTGCAGACGTAATCTTACTGTATTTAGCAGTTAGATACATCAGCTTTTGTTGATATACAGAGAAAAAGGTGTTTCACGAATAAGATTTATAAAATATTGTTACGTTTTTGCAAAATAATAATTTTATACTAATATGTTTGTACAACTAATTTTTGTTAATGAAGTATAATACATTTTGATATATTTTTAAACTATTGGATTATCATATATACATCTAATGAAATTAATATATCTGTGTAAGATCTTACAAAATAAACGTTCTTTACATGTAACATTTAAATAAACAATTACAAGACATAGAATATTCAATGTTGTAATAATATAGAAATTTTTCAACACTAACAATAAGTTAAATCATTCGTTAATGATATAAAGTGATTAATTTAATGAATAAATATATAATTCCATTATAAATTCATTTCACATTATTGACAAGATTATTTTTGTTGTGCTCATTCCATCCCCCCATTTCTAAATCCTGTTTGTGTACCATTTCATTTTCTAGGGCCTGCAGTCTATAAAATTCATTAATTTCAAATTGGTACTTAGGTGCGGTAATACCAAAAAAGCTTGCCAACCATTCACCTACGCAATCGCATCCATCCAATACCTTATTACCAATCCAATTTGTTTGGTACCACGTCCACGGTAACCAATCTAATGTTTTCTAGAAATATTAATTTCTTTTTCAATACAAGATGTATTAAAGATATTTGTTGCATTTTTTCTATTAAAAAACATAATTGTGTAGTGGTTATAGACAGAACTTAACTGGATCTATTTGATTGACAACCCTATCTACATTTGGTGTGTCTGTCTCATCTTCAGAGTATTCTTCCACATCGCCATCCGAAAAATGCAATATGCGTTTTGGTTGCTTTAATGACCTACGATCCTAAAATTACTTTATACGTATTGTATATCAAATAAAATCAACTTTTCGAGCTATCTGTTCCTTGGAAATTACATACTTGTGTGTCACTGTTTTCATTTAAAATCACATCGGATAAGTCACAACAATCATTTCTCCCCGATTCCATCATTGATGATATTACTATTTATAGAAATAAGGAAGATTTATATAAAATTGGTTAAAAGCACTTTGACAGAGGTTTACTGTCACGTAGACTAAGCAGGACAGCGAATAACCTCGATTACAGAACACCTGACGTTTGATGAGTCAATTGTCAGATACTGACTGACTACTGATCATATGTATATAGGTCCTGCCGATATATAAGAATAGTATTAGATAAGTCAACTTATGGACTCGCGTGTCAAAATATTCCAACCGTGGTTCATTTGTTATAAACAATTAAAAAATTAAAATAAATATTACGGCCAACGGGACAAAGTTACAGCAACGGGGTATTTTCTATCGTGTTGCTTATTCATTTCTCTTTCATTTGACACCTCATTTATTTAAAAACAACCACCAGGAGCCGAAAAAACAATTTTTTTAAATTTGATCGGTAACGATATCACCGACGAGATATAATCTCGTCTGTGACCCGACACTGATTTGAGCGTCCCCTGCTCATGAACAGTGATCACTTCAAGAACTATTATTTACTGAAGTAGTGTTGGGACAGGTCTCATACGATTGTGTGAATATATGTAAATGCTTTGGGGGGATCAGGACAGCTATTTCTCGAGCAACGTTCCGGTAGAAAAATTGAGCTACGGTGCCTGGTCGCGCGATGCACTTCGGCTCGGCTCGAGTTGAGTCGAAACCACATCGCGATGCATCGGGGCGATGAAATTGACAGTGTCACGTCAAGCGTCCCGCTTGTGCTGTCCCGCTTTCATTGCGCGGCAAAGAACGAAAAAATTCTTTAACGAGGATCGTAGGTCCAGCTAAAACTTAATCAGAACCCGCAGAAGTTCAATAGGCACGACCCTAGAGTCGTAGGTCCGGCTAAAAGTTGGTCAGAAAACGTAAAAGCCCAGTAGGTAAAACTCTGGGATCGTAGGTTCAGCTATAAGTCGGTCAGAACCCGAAGAAGTACAATAGACACGATCCTAGAGCCTTAGGTCCGGCTAAAAGTTGGTCAGAAAACGTAAAAGTCCAGTAGGTATAACCCTAGGATCGTAGGTTCAGCTAAAAGTTGTTCAGAAGCCGCGAAAGTCCGGTAGGAACGACCCTAGAATCGTAGGTCCGGCTAAAAGTTGGTCAGAAAACGTAGAAGTTCAGTAGGTATAACCCTAGGATCGTAGGTTCAACTATAGGTCGGTCAGAACCCAAAGAAGTACAGTAGATACGACCCTGGAGTCGTAGGTCCGGCTACAAGTTGGTCAGAAAACGTAAAAGTTCAGTAAGTATAATCGTAAGATCGTAGGTTCGGCTAAAAATTGATCGGAAGGCCAAAAAGTTCAGTATGTATGACCTTAGTGCAGTAGTACGCACGACCGCGGTCGGAGACCTTCGAAGAGTTCGGAAATTGCGTATACCACCGAGCGCTAACGACGCGCCGGCGCGTCACGGAGTGGGGATGCCGGTGCGCGGCGCACGCGGTGTCACTATCAGTTCAAGCGTCGTACCGTATGGGTCGTCTATGCTGTCGAAGGTTAGCGACAGACATCACCTTACAATACAATAGCATCTCGGGGTTTACTTTACCACCGCATACGCTTGTCTATTAGCTTCTATTAATTAATATGCGTTTATTTAACAATCGTTTGACTATCGCGGATGTACATTAAAGTCTTTATCGAGTCTCTTTTGCTGGACGCTTGACCGGTCATCCGGTACCATCGATTCTTTGATACGCGGTAACTAGTCGTTTATTAAAATATCCGATTAACTAATTCATTAGTTTGGACGGTTTTTCGAATCATTATTATATTTTATTAACGATTACTCGGATTCAATGCGGTGTTAAGGTTGCGTTTATTTTCTTTGCAATGTCACTTACATACCCAGTTACATATGTCCTATCGCAACTTTGCATTCCATTCTGATTTTAGCACAGGTTTATCACGTTGCTTTTCTTTTTGTTGCAGGTACAATGGATGATTGGTTGGTAAAGAATTATATATTGAAGCTGCAAGAATGGAGTATTGAGATACAATTACTGCGATGCATAACAATAAGTCCGATGACCTATGATGAAGGATTGGTAACATTTAACTTATTATCCCAACGGTTTATGTATATATCTTGGTATCTGGCGATTGGATTTCGATTGAAAGTTATTGAACACTTTCATTATTGTAAATAGATTTCAATACTTACTTCTCTCTATTCGTATATCCATGTTCATTAAATAATGACAACATTTCAAATAGAATTTACAATATATCATTCGCGATTGAAACTAGAGTCAATAAATTTCATTAATTCTAAACGAAAAATTGAACGACGTTCATGTTTCGCTGCATATCGGTCGCGATTTCTATTATAGCTTCACTAGTGTTCTTGTTGACACTTTTATTATCTCTGTGACTTGGCACAAGTACGGTCAAATTGAATTTTCGATGCAGGATTGCGCGCGTACTTACGTATTTGTTGCCATGCCCTTAAAGCATGATAAATAGTTTCGAGTCTTGATATCTACAAGCAGCTACGAGAATTTATAAATGCGCGATATTGCTTACTTACTAGGGTCATGATCATTTTTAAAACTCTGACATAGAACAGTCACAGTACGCTTTTGATAAATCATTTATATTAATCTATAACAATATATCTTGAATAGACAATTAATAATACAGTAGTACTTTATTAAAAAACAAAAGCAGTAATTCCTCAACAGACATACAGAAATAAGAAAGAGACAAATAAAATCACATGTGTATTGCTTTAATTTTTACCTCCTCCCCTCATTTACTAACTTGTACAGATTTTCTTTCAGCAAATTTTGATGACCGCGCGCAATGCGGTTGGTAGAGTCAGTGCTTGTTCCGTTAAAGTTCTTCTTATCATTTTTTGAGCGCAACCGTTCTTAATAATTATAATTAAATATAAATAGTAGTAAAGATACGCGAAAGTAGAGTCAGTGTTTGCTTCGAAATATTGCACTCGCGAAAAATAGAGTCACTTTGTTCGTCGATCACAATTATAATACGCGCGCGATAGTAGTCCTTTATTTTATTTTTTTTTTATCGCAATAAGTATTCCGGTATTAGAGTCAACACCTATGCTGTTCGGCGAGTTCGGGCTTTCATCCATCAACATGAAGAGTAAGTACTTCTGTATTTCTTTCATCGTATATTGCAATGATCTTTGATTATTATTATGTTCGAAAAGTACTGAAAATGAAAAGATTTCAATGTTCTCTGTTCTTTTGAATGTTTCAGAAGCTGCCATGGGCTCAATTGTATCACCATAACGATATTGTTGGCCGCGCGCAATGCGGTTGGTAGAGTCAGTGCTTGTTCCGTCAAAGTTCTTTTTATTATTTTTTGAGCGCAGCCGCTCTTAATAATAATTCAACATAAATAACAGTAAAGAGACGCGAAATTAGAGTCAGTGTTTGCTCCGAAATAATACTCTCGCGAAAAATAGAGTCACTTTGTTCGTCGATCACAATTATTCCGTTTCCTTTTCCGTTCTCGGCTCGGAGGACTGATGGTTAGGGACTTAGTGTCAGCGAGTTACGATGTGTGGGGGCGTGATTGTGGTTCTGGACCCTGGTCACGAGGCCCTCTGTTAGACTACGTTATTCTCTAATAAGGGTAGGTTATCCACCATTCTGGAATCGTGGTCGCGGTTCTTGCAATATCCGAGTTGCAGTGTCATCGGGGGGCGGTGTGTGGGGCTGTGATTGCTTTTCTGGACACTTTGGCCCGCCTAGTAGGAAATTCCTATGCGTCAGACCACGCCAAGCACACCTTGGAGTCGCAGAAGGCATACGGGTCATAATCTAGAATCGTGGTTGTGGTCTTGCGTTCCGTGGTCTTCATTCCGTTTTTGCTTCACTCCGTTTTCTGCTTCATTCCCTTTTTTGCTCTCGGCCGGCAGCAGTCACTCTCGTTACTTTTCTTCTTATTCAATTCACCACTGTTAGCTTCATTCCCTTTTCCGTTCTCGGCCCGGAGGACGGATGGCAAGGCGCTTTTGGCACCTGTGGCGGTATTTGGGTTGCAGTGTCATCGTGGAGCAGTGTGTGAGGCTGTGATTGCGGTTCTGGACAGGTGACCCGCCAAGTAGGATATTTCTCCCCGTTAGACCACGCCAAGCACACCTTGGGGTGGCAGAAGGCATGGGACATAATCTGGGATCGTCGTTGCGGTCTTGCATATCCGTTCCTCAATGATTGCTGTGGCTCGGTATCGAAACAGGTGTTGATTGTAAGTCGTTCTACTGTCCAGACTCTGGGCCGAGGGCTCGCGGACTGCTCGGTAGCAGTCACTTTCGTTATTTGCCTCCCATTTGATCCCACTTGTGAGTTGAAGATTTTTATAATGCTTTACTAATTACATCCACTTTGTCTTTGTTTCAGAAGGATTGGATGGACTCAGCTGAAGAAGAGGATTTCTTAAAATATGTATAATATGACCACACTCTCACCCTGCCCCTGCCCCTGCCCGTGCCTAACCCCTGCCCGTGCCCAGCCCCTGCCCAGTTGCCAGTTGTCTGTTCTAGGAAGGCATGGACCACGAAATTAATATGGACTAATTGAAGAGGAATTAAGAATATGCATACTTATACCTACAATAATATGATAAAGTATCTGTTACATTCCTATTTAGGTAGCATATCATTGAAATTGTTCTTTTAATTGAACTCTTAGATATTATATTAGGTAGGGTGATTTTAGTTTTAAGTTAGATCTTTAGTCAGGCAGGGCGCATTTGAATTTAATCTAGTATTTAAGAAAGGAGAATTTATTTTTAAACTGTGCCTTGGTTTTTAAGACAGCAGTGTACACTGCTGTGATAATATTTCGTTGTCTAGTTTCTATGATCATAGGATATATTATTAAGAAAGTTTTATTTCAGGAAATTGGACTTCCTTGCAGATTTTCTTTCAGGTTTCCATTTGATATTCAATTTAGCTTTCGGTCGTGAATTTTCCAAATACTCCTCTTGTTGTCTTATTTGTACTACGGTCAATTAATGAACGTTCTACAAATTGACAATAATAGGAGATTTCTCTTTCTCACAAGCTATATTAGAATTAGTTTTCGCGTAATTGGAGGGTGGAAGGGCCGTGGCTAGGGTGGGTCTCCATGCGCAGTAACCTCCACGTGGTGAGACCCGGGCAATCAATTATTTATCGTATAATTATTAAACGTTTAAGAGACGTTTGATAATTATGTGGAAAATAATTCGAGCGAATTGACTGCGCATTGCACTTTCCCCTCTCGTTCCCTTTTTTGCTTCATTCCGTTTTTGCTTCACTCCGTTTTCTGTTTCCAGCTAAAAGTTGGCCAGAGACAGTAAAAGTCCAGTAGGTATGGTCCAACGGTTGTAAGGCCAGCTAAAAATTGGTCAGAAACAGTAGAAGTCCAGTAGGTATTGTCAAAGGATCGTAGGTCCAGGTAAAAGTTGGTCAGCAACAGTAGAAGTCCGACAGGTATGCTCCAAAGGTCGTAGGTCCAGCTAAAAGTTGGCCAGAGACAGTGGAAGTCCAGTAGGTATGGCCCAAGGGTCGTAGGTCCAGCTAAAGGTTGGTCAGAAACAGTAGAAGTCGAATAGGTGACCCAAGGATAGTAGACCGCACGGCCGCGGTCGGAAACCTTGAAAGATTTTCGGAAATTGCGAATAGGACCGAGCGCGAGCGAACGCTACCGACGCGACGGCCCGGAGTGGGGAGGTTCGGGACGCGACGCGACGCGACATCATTATCAGTTCAAGCGTCGCAGCGTAAGGGTCGTCTATGTTGTCGAAGGTTAGCGATGTACATCACCCTACAATTCAATCACATTTCGAGTTTTAGTTTACCACCGCATACGCTTGACTATTAGCTTCTATTAATTAATACGCGTTTATCTAACAATCGATTTCCTATCGCGAGAGTACATTAAAGTCTTTCTCAAGCCTCTTTTCCTGGACCCTTGACCGGTCCACCGGTTGAGTATCGACGCGTCTTCTTCCGGTAACATCGGTTCTTTGATACGCGATTAACTACTCGTTTGTTGTAACATCGTATTAACTAACTTATTAGTTTGAACGGTTCTTCGAATCTTTATTATATTTTATTCAGTCACTTACACACTGCTTTTGCGACTTCGAATTCGATTCTGATTTTAGCACAGGTCTATCACAGCTCCATTCTTTTTGTTGCAGGAATAATGGATGATTAGCTGGCAAAGAATAATATGTTGAGGCTGCAGGAATGGAGTATTGAGATGCAATTACTGCGATGCATAACAATCAGTCCGATGACGTATGATGAAGGATTGGTAACATTTAACTTATTATCCCAACGGTTTACGTATATTTCTTGTTATCTGGCGATTGGATTTTGGCTCAAGTTCTTTTCTTTCGGTTGAAAGTTATTGAGCAGTTTAAACATTTTAAGTAGGACTTACAATATGCCACTCGCGATTGAAACTAGAGTCAGTAAATTTCATTAATTCTATACGAAAAATTGAAATACTTTCATGTTTCGCTGCATATCGGTCGCGATTTCTATTATAGCTTCACTAGTATTTATTAAAAACTTTTATTATCTCTGTGACTTGGCACAAGTACGGTCAAATTGTATTTTCGATGCAGCATTGTCCGCGTACTTACGTACTGGTTGCCATGCACTTGAAGCATGATAAATAGTTTCGAGTCTTGATTTCTATAAGCAGCTACGAGAACTTATAAATGCGCGATATTGCTAACTAACTAAGATCATGATCACCTTTAAAACTCGGACAAAGAACAGTCACAGTATGCTTTTGATAAATCATTTATATTAATCTATAATAGTATATCTTGAATAGACAATTAACAGTAATTAAATCAGAATAATAATACGGTAGTACTTTATTAAAACAAAGCAGTATTTCCTCAACAGACGTTTGACAGGATGAAGAAATAAGAAAGAGATAAATAAAATCAAATGTGTATTGCTTCAATTTCTACCTCCTCACCCTATTTACTAACTTGTACAGATTCTCTTTCAGAAAATTTTGATGACCGCGCGCAATGCGGTCAGTAGAGTCAGTGCTTGCTCCGTCAAAGTTCTTTTTATTGTTTTTAGAGCGAAACCGCTCATAATAATTATAACTAAATATAAATAACAGTAAAGATACGCGAAAGTAGAGTCAGTGTTTGCTTCGAAATATTGCTCTAGCGAAATTAGAGTCACTTTGTTCGTCGATCACAATTGACGTGCGCGATAGTAGTCTTTTATTTTATTTTTTTTTCTTTCGCAATAAGTATTCCGATATTAGAGTCAGCACCGATGCAGTTCGGCGAGTTCGGGCACTCATCCATCAACTCGAAGAGTAAGTATCTCTGTATTTCTTTAATCTTATTTTACAATGGTCTTTGATAATTATCATGATCGAAAAGTACTCAAAACGCAAAGATTTCAATGTTGTCTGTTCTTTTGAATGTTTCAGAAGCTGCCATGGGCTCAATTGTATCACCATAACGATATTGTTGGCCGCGCGCAATGCGGTTGGTAGAGTCAGTGCTTGTTCCGTCAAAGTTCTTTTTATTATTTTTTGAGCGCAGCCGCTCTTAATAATAATTCAACATAAATAACAGTAAAGAGACGCGAAATTAGAGTCAGTGTTTGCTCCGAAATAATACTCTCGCGAAAAATAGAGTCACTTTGTTCGTCGATCACAACTATTCCGTTTCCTTTTCCGTTCTCGGCTCGGAGGACTGATGGTTAGGGACTTAGTGTCAGCGAGTTACGATGTGCGGGGGCGTGATTGTGGTTCTGGACCCTGGTCACGAGGCCCTCTGTTAGACCACATATAATCTCTAATTTGGGTAGGTCATCCACCATTCTGGAATCGTGGTCGCGGTTCTTGCAATATCCGGGTTGCAGTGTCATCGGGGGGCGGTGTGTGGGGCTGTGATTGCTTTTCTGGACACTTTGGCCCGCCTAGTAGGAAATTCCTATGTGTTAGACCACGCCAAGCACACCTTGGGGTGGCAGAAGGCATACGGGTCATAATCTAGAATCGTGGTTGTGGTTTTGCATATCCGTGCCTTAATGATTTCTGTGGCTCGGAATCGAAACTGGTGTCGATGCTAAGTCGTTTTACTGTCCAGACTCTGAGCCGAGGGCACGCGGGCTGCTCGGTAGCAGTCACAAAAACAGTAGCAATACTGTCGCGAAATTAGAATCACTTTGTTCGTCAATCATAAGTGTTCCATTAGAGTCAGTGTCCTGTTCGGCGAGTTCGGGCTTTCAGCCATCAATTTGACGAGTAAGTATCTCCTTCGTTCTTTAATCTTGTATTGCAATAATCATTGATAATTAACACATTCCAAAAGTACTGAAAATACATAGATTTTAATGTTGTTTGCTCTTTTTGAATGTTTCAGCAGCTTCCATGGCTTCGATGGCGACGAGCTTGACCGCACACCTGGTGAGTCTGCAGCCGGTGAGTGGCATGCTTTAAAGTTCCTCTGGTCACTCAATCATGTCGCAGGACGAAAGGTCCGAACCGACACGGGTGACTGGTTGTAATTACGTAGATTTTTCTGGCAAGCACTGTGACCATGGGTATATGGAAATATACTCATGAGTAGTAACTTCTTTACTGCTGTATATTATGTGAGGATAGGTCTTCTTGTACAACGCGTTTTTAAATAGCTTGAATATTTTAAAACAGATCATAGTTAGTACAAAATATATCACTATATATCTTTTTATAATAGAGTATTTAATTGAATACCTATGAAACGATATTTAAATAGTTATTAATTATTGAATGAATATAAAGTACCGTCCAGTATTCTACGTGCATTAGTTTGTAGTGGAGAAGTCGAATACCATTCGACTTCGTTTACTTGTCAATTGCAATGACTGCACAGTTAGAATAAATTGCAGAATTATTGCTGTTAGTAAGAGTGTAGTATTTCATCTTTTTCTACTTTGATAATATATAAAGTGAAGGTACTCATTTACCTTATCAATTTGTTGGAACTATCGAATAATTTTATTATTCGATATCCATATTAGTCTTTAGCGTTTAAAGATATCGATACGTTCATTGTTTCCGTACAAAATGTTAATTAAACCTGAATGTACAAGAAGACAATACGCGAACGGGTAGTTTTCGAAATCAAGGCAATCAACTTTTAAAGCAATCTTGCGTTTTAGAATCAATGCTTTGATAACGGGAACGCCCGAGGATGTTTCAATTTAATTCAAAGTATATTAAAGTAGAGTCGTTGAATAATTTCTCTATTAACGTAGAGTCTTTGAATAATTTTTCTAATAAAGTAGAGTCACTGCATAATTTTTCTAATATAGTAGAGTCATTGCACAATTTTTCTAATAAAGTAGAGTCATTTAATTTTCTCTTCAATACAATAGAATCATATATAGATCTGTTGTACATATATATGTATTTTAGCCCGTTAGAAAATCAGTATGTGCTTATCATCTTTTTAGACGAGGATTTTCAGGTTTAACCCTTTCCGTGTTCACTGCCCGGATCCCACTCACGTGCCCCGGTGCTACTTGGGTGGGAAAACGGTGGTAGAGCACGATGATATTTTTTAGTTTATAAGCCATAAAATGATTTATTGTTGGCGACTGACAGTGCGTTGGTGTATCGTGCACGACGTAATATCCGCATTGTGTGTGTGGTTAGGCTGTGGATTTGCGTCGTTCCGTATTAAAATGTAGCTACTATGACCAAGATAAGATGTCCATCAATTTAAAACAGAGACATCATTTTTAGTATTATTTGCTTCAATAATTCCTACTATACTTGGGCACGAAGTTTTTGTCATTTAAGATGACAGAGGCCAAATGCCAAAAAGAATTGAATATACTTATCAATTGCTATCAAGTTCCTCTTGTATCGGTGCTATTTAATTATTTTATTAAATATCTATTAAATATCTCAACCGCGACGTGGTTTTTTCCACGTGAACGCAGAGATCCCAGCCACTGTCAGTCGATTTCAGAAAAATGGTACGTACATTAGAGTGTGCAAGTTGTGTGACAGCACTTGGGTGTCGGGGGTGTCCCGGGACGCCTCCCTAGTGTAGGCTTTTGCGCCCAAGTGTTTGACTGAGAACCGTGGAGTGTCGTGTGTTGGTGTGTTTGTTTGCCATTTTTTAAATATAGGTCCAGGTAGGATAGGTAGCATACTTTCTGGTGTGATTGATAGACATAAGTAGGTAGGGCCGGGCAGGTTGACACAGTCTCCGATCGGGTAGGCACTATTTCGCGTGTTCAACCTGTTTCAGGAAATCTGATTTGAAAAGTCGACGGTGAAGCTGTGGCGCGAACGAAAATGCGTTCGCCTCTGGCTTTGCCTATCGATTTTTCGAATCCTTCGCGGTCGTGGTCGCGATTTAGGCTCCGAAACGAAACGCGTTACATTATGCTCGAGGCTGCACGTGTGAACGAAGAACGATTACAATTTTAATCGTAATCTATGTGATTTTCCGTAATCACAATTTTACGATTTTATTTGATCGCCATTCGGCCACGTGTGTTCCATTTAGCTCCGTGATTCGAACTCTTTATTTCACCTTTATAAGTTTTTCCTTGGTTTCCGATTAGAGTCTCGAGCCTAGTTTAAGTTTCAGCTGACCCTTGGGTCCGACGAAATGGAGAGGCTATATGCCGAAGAGGCCCGACAAACTGTCACTCAAGAGGGCAACTACTAATGGCTCCCCATTCTTTTTAAGAATGGGGAATCATTCTGTGTTACTACTTTGTCACTGTGCTTGCATTTTCATTTGTAGAATTTTTATTTGTACTTGGCCGATGCACATTCCGGCCCAACGATACAGCCCTCCCAAAAATATCGCGTTGCTTTAGAGTTGCGAAAAACTTGCGAACGGGTCGAGTTGGAGTTGCGTTGAATGCCACTTATTGCTATTCTTATTGCTAGTTAAATTGTAGTATTTTATAATACACTTTACATTTGAGCTTCTAGTGTTGCGGAAATTGTTTTCGCGTATTGGAACTTTCAGTTCATTTTTCAGAGGATCTTCAATTTGCTTAATTTTGGATAGTACATATAATTTACTGTTTGCTTTCTATTAGTCTTAATAAATAGTGTTGCGAAATGATTGTATCGCGAGTTCCAGTTAGCGTTGCGTTGATTAAAGATCGCGTTTTTAAGTAGAGTTGCGACTACTAGTCCCCATCTGCTTCCAATTGGAAGCCTGTTCCTGAACCAGGAACTTTTTCTTTTCAGCGTTTTATATTTGCCTTTCTTTTTATTTTATTTTTCTTAATAATTATACTACCTGGAATGTCTGTTGATGGACGTACTGCTAAAAATTTGCATACAATTAGTAAATTACTGTGTGAACGAAATGAAAAGAAATGAAAAAGAAAATAAATGAAAGAGAAAGGAAAGAAAAAAGAAAAGAAAAGAAAAGAAAAGAAAGAAGAAGAAAAGAAAAAGAGCAAAGTAAAAAACAGATATAATTTGCAGAATCTTTGATAAATTTATAATAATTCTAGATAGTAGATTTAAATTAGAGTTAATACTAGTGACTGTTCATTATTGGAGTTTAACTCTTAAATATTTCCTCTTAATTGTTGCAATTCTATCTTAACCTTTTTTTTAGTAGAGCCAATTTTTATAACTTTTCGAGCTTGCTTTGTAGAAATTGAAATTCACTCGCGATATCCGTAAATGTTTAAACAAAAATCCTTGCACGAAAAACGTTATTGGCAGTAGTTGGGTCTCGGCATGGTGATAGTTGAAGTTTGATATTTTTCTTCCGAATAATCGTTTGTCGCTTCTTTCTTGAAGCAAAATAGAATCAATTGTAGTGAAATGTGACTACTTCATTTTTGAGTTTTTAATGAACGTGATACCACCATTCAGTTTGATCTAGAACGTACAAAAGAATATATCACTTTGGCCGAAATCCAATTAACTATTGTTAACAAAAAATAGCAGCATTTTTCATATCAATTCTGATTTATTAACTGCGCTAAAATTCAGTTATTACGAATTAAAAGCAGCTTCATTTCGATATAAAATGGGGAGGCTTGGGGATGTCACTAATCCAATGCTTGAGATTGTTACAGATTCACAGATGAACCCAAATATGCTATATTAAACAAACATAAGTACATACGTCAGAGGCTCAAGAGTGGAATATATAGAATACAGATCCAGAAATATTATCAAAGACACGATTGGAAACTTTAAAATTAAAGAGCCAGCCTCATCGATTCAATTTGTGAGTTTAAGAATTCATTCTTATAATGCTTTACTAATTATTTCGAGTTTGTGCATGTTTCAGACGCATTGAAAAGAAGAGGATTCATGAAACAATGTATAATACGAACACACCCTCACCCCATCCCTGCCCCAAACCCCTGTCCTTATTAACTAATTACAGGTGTTAGACAATTAATTAGGCAGGCCCAAATATAAATCGAACAATACATTTAGCTCTTTATGTAGGTAGGATTTGTCTCAACACACAAACTTAGATCTTTATACTGGCAGGTTTTACACGAATTTAAATTATTAGACTTTTAATTAGGCAGGGTTTATAAAACCAAATATTGTAGGCAGGTGCTGCAATTTTTTGGTTCGGGTTTCTGTCTGTTCTAGGACACCATGGACCACGAGAGATTAATACGGACTAACCGAAGAGGATTTAAGTATATGTATACTCATACCTACATGAGTATGGGATAGTATCTATTACAGTCCTATGTAGATAGGATATTATTCTAGTCTTAAGTTAGCTCTTTAGTCAGGCAGGGCGTATTCGAATCTAATCTAAAATTTAAGAAAGTAGGGTTTATTTTTAAGTTATGTCTTAGCTTTTAAGCCCGCAGTGTTCACCGCTGCAATAATATTTCGTTGTCTAGTTTTTAAGATCATAGGATATATTTTTAAGACAGTTTTATTTCAGGAACGTGAATTCTCTTGCAGATTTTCTTTCAGGTTTCCTTCTGATATTCCATTTAGCTTTCGGTCGTGAATTTTCCAACTACTCCTCTTGTTGTCTTACTTGTACTACGATCAATTACTGAACGTTCTACAAATTGACAATAATAGGAGATTTTTCTTTGTCACATGTTATATTAGAATTAGTTTTCGCGTAATTGGAGGGTGGAAGGGCCGCGGCTAGGGTGGGTCTCCATGCGCAGTAACCTCCACGTGGTGAGACCCGGGCAATCAATTATTTATCGTATAATTATTAAACGTTTAACCGACGTTTGATAATTATGCGGAAAATAATTCGAGCGAATTGACTGCGCATTGCACTTTCCCCCCTCATTCCCTTTTTTGCTTAATTCCGTTTTTGCTTCACTCCGTTTTCTGTTTCCAGCTAAAAGTTGGCCAGAGACAGTAAAAGTCCAGTAGGTATGGTCCAAGGGTTGTAAGCCCAGCTAAAAATTGGTCAGTAACAGTAGAAGTCCAGTAGGTATTGTCAAAGGATCGTAGGTCCAGGTAAAAGTTGGTCAGCAACAGTAGAAGTCCAGTAGGTATGGCCCAAGGGTCGTAGGTCCAGCTAAAGGTTGGTCAGAAACAGTAGAAGTCGAATAGGTGACCCAAGGATAGTAGACCGCACGGCCGCGGTCGGAAACCTTGAAAGATTTTCGGAAATTGCGAATAGGACCGAGCGCGAGCGAGCGCTACCGACGCGATGGCGCGGAGTGGGGAGGTTCGGGACGCGACGCGACGTCATTATCAGTTCAAGCGTCGCAGCGTAAGGGTCGTCTATGTTGTCGAAGGTTAGCGATGTACATCACCCTACAATTCAATCACATTTCGAGTTTTAGTTTACCACCGCATACGCTTGACTATTAGCTTCTATTAATTAATACGCGTTTATCTAACAATCGATTTCCTATCGCGAGAGCTTTTGATAAATCATTTATATTAATCTATAATAGTATATCTTGAATAGACAATTAACAGTAATTAAATCAGAATAATAATACGGTAGTACTTTATTAAAACAAAGCAGTATTTCCTCAACAGACGTTTGACAGGATGAAGAAATAAGAAAGAGATAAATAAAATCAAATGTGTATTGCTTCAATTTCTACCTCCTCACCCTATTTACTAACTTGTACAGATTCTCTTTCAGAAAATTTTGATGACCGCGCGCAATGCGGTCAGTAGAGTCAGTGCTTGCTCCGTCAAAGTTCTTTTTATTGTTTTTAGAGCGAAACCGCTCATAATAATTATAACTAAATATAAATAACAGTAAAGATACGCGAAAGTAGAGTCAGTGTTTGCTTCGAAATATTGCTCTCGCGAAATTAGAGTCACTTTGTTCGTCGATCACAATTGACGTGCGCGATAGTAGTCTTTTATTTTATTTTTTTTGCTTTCGCAATAAGTATTCCGGTATTAGAGTCAGCACCGATGCAGTTCGGCGAGTTCGGGCACTCATCCATCAACTCGAAGAGTAAGTATCTCTGTATTTCTTTAATCTTATTTTACAATGGTCTTTGATAATTATCATGATCGAAAAGTACTCAAAACGCAAAGATTTCAATGTTGTCTGTTCTTTTGAATGTTTCAGAAGCTGCCATGGGCTCAATTGTATCACCATAACGATATTGTTGGCCGCGCGCAATGCGGTTGGTAGAGTCAGTGCTTGTTCCGTCAAAGTTCTTTTTATTATTTTTTGAGCGCAGCCGCTCTTAATAATAATTCAACATAAATAACAGTAAAGAGACGCGAAATTAGAGTCAGTGTTTGCTCCGAAATAATACTCTCGCGAAAAATAGAGTCACTTTGTTCGTCGATCACAATTACTCCATTTCCTTTTCCGTTCTCGGCTCGGAGGACTGATGGTTAGGGACTTAGTGTCAGCGAGTTACGATGTGCGGGGGCGTGATTGTGGTTCTGGACCCTGGTCACGAGGCCCTCTGTTAGACCACATATAATCTCTAATTTGGGTAGGTCATCCACCATTCTGGAATCGTGGTCGCGGTTCTTGCAATATCCGGGTTGCAGTGTCATCGGGGGGCGGTGTGTGGGGCTGTGATTGCTTTTCTGGACACTTTGGCCCGCCTAGTAGGAAATTCCTATGTGTTAGACCACGCCAAGCACACCTTGGGGTGGCAGAAGGCATACGGGTCATAATCTAGAATCGTGGTTGTGGTTTTGCATATCCGTGCCTTAATGATTTCTGTGGCTCGGAATCGAAACTGGTGTCGATGCTAAGTCGTTTTACTGTCCAGACTCTGAGCCGAGGGCACGCGGGCTGCTCGGTAGCAGTCACAAAAACAGTAGCAATACTGTCGCGAAATTAGAATCACTTTGTTCGTCAATCATAAGTGTTCCATTAGAGTCAGTGTCCTGTTCGGCGAGTTCGGGCTTTCAGCCATCAATTTGACGAGTAAGTATCTCCTTCGTTCTTTAATCTTGTATTGCAATAATCATTGATAATTAACACATTCCAAAAGTACTGAAAATACATAGATTTTAATGTTGTTTGCTCTTTTTGAATGTTTCAGCAGCTTCCATGGCTTCGATGGCGACGAGCTTGACCGCACACCTGGTGAGTCTGCAGCCGGTGAGTGGCATGCTTTAAAGTTCCTCTGGTCACTCAATCATGTCGCAGGACGAAAGGTCCGAACCGACACGGGTGACTGGTTGTAATTACGTAGATTTTTCTGGCAAGCACTGTGACCATGGGTATATGGAAATATACTCATGAGTAGTAACTTCTTTACTGCTGTATATTATGTGAGGATAGGTCTTCTTGTACAACGCGTTTTTAAATAGCTTGATAATTTTAAAACAGATCATAGTTAGTACAAAATATATCACTATATATCTTTTTATAATAGAGTATTTAATTGAATACCTATGAAACGATATTTAAATAGTTATTAATTATTGAATGAATATAAAGTACCGTCCAGTATTCTACGTGCATTAGTTTGTAGTGGAGAAGTCGAATACCATTCGACTTCGTTTACTTGTCAATTGCAATGACTGCACAGTTAGAATAAATTGCATAATTATTGCTGTTAGTAAGAGTGTAGTATTTCATCTTTTTCTACTTTGATAATATATAAAGTGAAGGTACTCATTTACCTTATCAATTTGTTGGAACTATCGAATAATTTTATTATTCGATATCCATATTAGTCTTTAGCGTTTAAAGATATCGATACGTTCATTGTTTCCGTACAAAATGTTAATTAAACCTGAATGTACAAGAAGACAATACGCGAACGGGTAGTTTTCGAAATCAAGGCAATCAACTTTTAAAGCAATCTTGCGTTTTAGAATCAATGCTTTGATAACGGGAACGCCCGAGGATGTTTCAATTTAATTCAAAGTATATTAAAGTAGAGTCGTTGAATAATTTCTCTATTAACGTAGAGTCTTTGAATAATTTTTCTAATAAAGTAGAGTCACTGCATAATTTTTCTAATATAGTAGAGTCATTGCACAATTTTTCTAATAAAGTAGAGTCATTTAATTTTCTCTTCAATAAAATAGAATCATATATAGATCTGTTGTACATATATATGTATTTTAGCCCGTTAGAAAATCAGTATGTGCTTATCATCTTTTTAGACGAGGATTTTCAGGTTTAACCCTTTCCGTGTTCACTGCCCGGATCCCACTCACGTGCCCCGGTGCTACTTGGGTGGGAAAACGGTGGTAGAGCACGATGATATTTTTTAGTTTATAAGCCATAAAATGATTTATTGTTGGCGACTGACAGTGCGTTGGTGTATCGTGCACGACGTAATATCCGCATTGTGTGTGTGGTTAGGCTGTGGATTTGCGTCGTTCCGTATTAAAATGTAGCTACTATGACCAAGATAAGATGTCCATCAATTTAAAACAGAGACATCATTTTTAGTATTATTTGCTTCAATAATTCCTACTATACTTGGGCACGAAGTTTTTGTCATTTAAGATGACAGAGGCCAAATGCCAAAAAGAATTGAATATACTTATCAATTGCTATCAAGTTCCTCTTGTATCGGTGCTATTTAATTATTTTATTAAATATCTATTAAATATCTCAACCGCGACGTGGTTTTTTCCACGTGAACGCAGAGATCCCAGCCACTGTCAGTCGATTTCAGAAAAATGGTACGTACATTAGAGTGTGCAAGTTGTGTGACAGCACTTGGGTGTCGGGGGTGTCCCGGGACGCCTCCCTAGTGTAGGCTTTTGCGCCCAAGTGTTTGACTGAGAACCGTGGAGTGTCGTGTGTTGGTGTGTTTGTTTGCCATTTTTTAAATATAGGTCCAGGTAGGATAGGTAGCATACTTTCTGGTGTGATTGATAGACATAAGTAGGTAGGGCCGGGCAGGTTGACACAGTCTCCGATCGGGTAGGCACTATTTCGCGTGTTCAACCTGTTTCAGGAAATCTGATTTGAAAAGTCGACGGTGAAGCTGTGGCGCGAACGAAAATGCGTTCGCCTCTGGCTTTGCCTATCGATTTTTCGAATCCTTCGCGGTCGTGGTCGCGATTTAGGCTCCGAAACGAAACGCGTTACATTATGCTCGAGGCTGCACGTGTGAACGAAGAACGATTACAATTTTAATCGTAATCTATGTGATTTTCCGTAATCACAATTTTACGATTTTATTTGATCGCCATTCGGCCACGTGTGTTCCATTTAGCTCCGCGATTCGAACTCTTTATTTCACCTTTATAAGTTTTTCCTTGGTTTCCGATTAGAGTCTCGAGCCTAGTTTAAGTTTCAGCTGACCCTTGGGTCCGACGAAATGGAGAGGCTATATGCCGAAGAGGCCCGACAAACTGTCACTCAAGAGGGCAACTACTAATGGCTCCCCATTCTTTTTAAGAATGGGGAATCATTCTGTGTTACTACTTTGTCACTGTGCTTGCATTTTCATTTGTAGAATTTTTATTTGTACTTGGCCGATGCACATTCCGGCCCAACGATACAGCCCTCCCAAAAATATCGCGTTGCTTTAGAGTTGCGAAAAACTTGCGAACGGGTCGAGTTGGAGTTGCGTTGAATGCCACTTATTGCTATTCTTATTGCTAGTTAAATTGTAGTATTTTATAATACACTTTACATTTGAGCTTCTAGTGTTGCGGAAATTGTTTTCGCGTATTGGAACTTTCAGTTCATTTTTCAGAGGATCTTCAATTTGCTTAATTTTGGATAGTACATATAATTGACTGTTTGCTTTCTATTAGTCTTAATAAATAGTGTTGCGAAATGATTGTATCGCGAGTTCCAGTTAGCGTTGCGTTGATTAAAGATCGCGTTTTTAAGTAGAGTTGCGACTACTAGTCCCCATCTGCTTCCAATTGGAAGCCTGTTCCTGAACCAGGAACTTTTTCTTTTCAGCGTTTTATATTTGCCTTTCTTTTTATTTTATTTTTCTTAATAATTATACTACCTGGAATGTCTGTTGATGGACGTACTGCTAAAAATTTGCATACAATTAGTAAATTACTGTGTGAACGAAATGAAAAGAAATGAAAAAGAAAATAAATGAAAGAGAAAGGAAAGAAAAAAGAAAAGAAAAGAAAAGAAAAGAAAAGAAAAGAAAAGAAAGAAGAAGAAAAGAAAAAGAGCAAAGTAAAAAACAGATATAATTTGCAGAATCTTTGATAAATTTATAATAATTCTAGATAGTAGATTTAAATTAGAGTTAATACTAGTGACTGTTCATTATTGGAGTTTAACTCTTAAATATTTCCTCTTAATTGTTGCAATTCTATCTTAACCTTTTTTTTAGTAGAGCCAATTTTTATAACTTTTCGAGCTTGCTTTGTAGAAATTGAAATTCACTCGCGATATCCGTAAATGTTTAAACAAAAATCCTTGCACGAAAAACGTTATTGGCAGTAGTTGGGTCTCGGCATGGTGATAGTTGAAGTTTGATATTTTTCTTCCGAATAATCGTTTGTCGCTTCTTTCTTGAAGCAAAATAGAATCAATTGTAGTGAAATGTGACTACTTCATTTTTGAGTTTTCAATGAACGTGATACCACCATTCAGTTTGATCTAGAACGTACAAAAGAATATATCACTTTGGCCGAAATCCAATTAACTATTGTTAACAAAAAATAGCAGCATTTTTCATATCAATTCTGATTTATTAACTGCGCTAAAATTCAGTTATTACGAATTAAAAGCAGCTTCATTTCGATATAAAATGGGGAGGCTTGGGGATGTCACTAATCCAATGCTTGAGATTGTTACAGATTCACAGATGAACCCAAATATGCTATATTAAACAAACATAAGTACATACGTCAGAGGCTCAAGAGTGGAATATATAGAATACAGATCCATAAATATTATCAAAGACACGATTGGAAACTTTAAAATTAAAGAGCCAGCCTCGTCGATTCAATTTGTGAGTTTAAGAATTCATTCTTATAATGCTTTACTAATTATTTCGAGTTTGTGCATGTTTCAGACGCATTGAAAAGAAGAGGATTCATGAAACAATGTATAATACGAACACACCCTCACCCCATCCCTGCCCCAAACCCCTGTCCTTATTAACTAATTACAGGTGTTAGACAATTAATTAGGCAGGCCCAAATATAAATCGAACAATACATTTAGCTCTTCATGTAGGTAGGATTTGTCTCAACACACAATCTTAGATCTTTATACTGGCAGGTTTTACACGAATTGAAATTATTAGACTTTTAATTAGGCAGGGTTTATAAAACCAAATATTGTTGGCAGGTGCTGCAATTTTTTGGTTCGGGTTTCTGTCTGTTCTAGGACACCATGGACCACGAGAGATTAATACGGACTAACCGAAGAGGATTTAACTATATGTATACTCATACCTACATGAGTATGGGATAGTATCTATTACAGTCCTATGTAGATAGGATATTATTGAAATTGTTCTTTTATTCGATCTGTTAGATGTTATACTAGGTAGGGTGATTCTAGTCTTAAGTTAGCTCTTTAGTCAGGCAGGGCGTATTCGAATCTAATCTAAAATTTAAGAAAGTAGGGTTTATTTTTAAGTTATGTCTTAGCTTTTAAGCCCGCAGTGTTCACCGCTGCAATAATATTTCGTTGTCTAGTTTTTAAGATCATAGGATATATTTTTAAGACAGTTTTATTTCAGGAACGTGAATTCTCTTGCAGATTTTCTTTCAGGTTTCCTTCTGATATTCCATTTAGCTTTCGGTCGTGAATTTTCCAACTACTCCTCTTGTTGTCTTACTTGTACTACGATCAATTACTGAACGTTCTACAAATTGACAATAATAGGAGATTTTTCTTTGTCACATGTTATATTAGAATTAGTTTTCGCGTAATTGGAGGGTGGAAGGGCCGTGGCTAGGGTGGGTCTCCATGCGCAGTAACCTCCACGTGGTGAGACCCGGGCAATCAATTATTTATCGTATAATTATTAAACGTTTAACAGACGTTTGATAATTATGTGGAAAATAATTCGAGCTAATTGACTGCGCATTGCACTTTCCCCTCTCGTTCCCTTTTTTGCTTCATTCCGTTTTTGCTTCACTCCGTTTTCTGCTTCATTCCCTTTTTTGCTCTCGGCCGGCAGCAGTCACTCTCGTTACTTTTCTTCTTATTCAATTCACCACTGTTAGCTTCATTCCCTTTTCCGTTCTCGGCCCGGAGGACGGATGGCAAGGCGCTTTTGGCACCTGTGGCGGTATTTGGGTTGCAGTGTCATCGTGGAGCAGTGTGTGAGGCTGTGATTGCGGTTCTGGACAGGTGACCCGCCAAGTAGGATATTTCTCCCCGTTAGACCACGCCAAGCACACCTTGGGGTGGCAGAAGGCATGGGACATAATCTGGGATCGTCGTTGCGGTCTTGCATATCCGTTCCTCAATGATTGCTGTGGCTCGGTATCGAAACAGGTGTTGATTGTAAGTCGTTCTACTGTCCAGACTCTGGGCCGAGGGCTCGCGGACTGCTCGGTAGCAGTCACTTTCGTTATTTGCCTCCCATTTGATCCCACTTGTGAGTTGAAGATTTTTATAATGCTTTACTAATTACATCCACTTTGTCTTTGTTTCAGAAGGATTGGATGGACTCAGCTGAAGAAGCGGATTTCTTAAAATATGTATAATATGACCACACTCTCACCCTGCCCCTGCCCCTGCCCGTGCCTAACCCCTGCCCGTGCCTAGCCCCTGCCCAGTCGCCAGTTGTCTGTTCTAGGAAGGCATGGACCACGAAATTAATATGGACTAATTGAAGAGGAATTAAGAATATGCATACTTATACCTACAATAATATGATAAAGTATCTGTTACATTCCTATTTAGGTAGCATATCATTGAAATTGTTCTTTTAATTGAACTCTTAGATATTATATTAGGTAGGGTGATTTTAGTTTTAAGTTAGATCTTTAGTCAGGCAGGGCGCATTTGAATTTAATCTAGTATTTAAGAAAGGAGAATTTATTTTTAAACTGTGCCTTGGTTTTTAAGACAGCAGTGTACACTGCTGTGATGATATTTCGTTGTCTAGTTTCTATGATCATAGGATATATTATTAAGAAAGTTTTATTTCAGGAAATTGGACTTCCTTGCAGATTTTCTTTCAGGTTTCCATTTGATATTCAATTTAGCTTTCGGTCGTGAATTTTCCAAATACTCCTCTTGTTGCCTTATTTGTACTACGGTCAATTAATGAACGTTCTACAAATTGACAATAATAGGAGATTTCTCTTTCTCACAAGCTATATTAGAATTAGTTTTCGCGTAATAGGAGGGTGGAAGGGCCGTGGCTAGGGTGGGTCTCCCTGCGCAGTAACCTCCACGTGGTGAGACCCGGGCAATCAATTATTTATCGTATAATTATTAAACGTTTAACAGACGTTTGATAATTATGTGAAAAATAATTCGAGATAATTGACTGTGTATTGCACTTAGGATACAATGTACAATAATGGCCGCTTAATGTTCGTTTTTTTTCCACAATTAATGTTCGCGGACTCATCCCTACCGATTTTTGGACCTGCTCCGATGTATCGAGGATGTAGGTTGCGTCCGAGTTATCTCCACTTGTCATCAGCAATGGCCCTTAACACGTTGAGTGCCACGCCGGTTTTGCCATGCTTTCCGTTTAGGCCACACGGCGGACATGCGCGACGGCGCGCCGCGGCGTAGCTTAACACTGTGATACCCCGACGCCTGAACGAAAAGTTTAGTGTCAGTCACCGATGACTGACGCGGCCTGAACGGAAAGTTTAGTGTCGGTCACTGAACGGAAAGTTGATTGTCAGTCACCGATGACTGACGCGGCCTGAACGGAAAGTTTAGTGTCGGTCACTGAACGGAAAGTTGATTGTCAGTCACCGATGACTGACGCGGCCTGAACGGAAAGTTTAGTGTCGGTCACTGAACGGAAAGTTGATTGTCAGTCACCGATGACTGACGCGGCCTGAACGGAAAGTTTAGTGTCAGACACCGATGCCTGACGTGGCACTCAACATGTTAAATATATCTCACGCTGGTTCTCAGTACATCTCAATCCACTCCCAACACAGCCTAAACCGAGCGTGCCGAAAAGTGATAAGCATGAACAATTCGTTATAAATCACATCCCTGGATAGTGTTCGCTAGGCAGCTTCGAAGCAGCGAACATTAAGTGGGCATTACTGTCCACTGTAGTTATTTGAGCGGAGAGAATCTTAAGTTCTTATTGCAATTACTTTTGAGTTCGCGTTTCTATCGTTGTATCTATCTGCAGCTCTAAATATTGTGTATTATTTATTGCCCTGCTTCTTATGTAGACTCTTCTGTTTTCTGACGCTTTCGAGATAATTCATTAGTAACATAAATCATATATGTTTCGCCTAGAGAATTACATTTTCTTATTTCTCAAGAAGCCTTCTTTTTTATAATTGAAATACCCGTGTATATATCATTTAATTCATAAATTAATTAATATCTGCAAAGATATACTTGAATCTACGCGGGTCTCTGCCATATCTACAGTGCCTGCTATGGTTTCGCCATCTATACAGAACTCCTTGAAACCACTCGCGCTTGCTATGGTAGTTCCATCTATGCAGATCGCTTGTGAACTACTCACACCCCTTACTTACCATAAGTGTAGATATGGCAGAGGCCCGAGTAGTTTGAGTCACGTCTGTATAGATGGCGATACTAATGACTCTTAGATAAAGCAGACATATATACAGTTTCGAGCTTTTCTGTATAGATGGCGAAATTAAAGCCCACTTTGAGTGTAGGTAAGACAGGGATGCGAGTGGTACGTAAATTCAAGCACTTGTTTATAAGTAGCGGTGCGATAATGTTCATAAAATTTGGTTATTTATGTCTTCATTCATCCAATTAAGTTAATAATCCTCGAAAACCGTTTCGTACACTCTTTTACATATCAATAAAGTGTCAGCAAACACAGTGTTTCAATCTCCATAAAAATTAATATGTTCGGTAACATTGCAAGTTCCATTGTTCATTATATTCTACAACAATCAAGCACCCTTTAGCACGGGTAAATGTATTTGTGAATATTTTTTCCTTTTAATAATTTTTCCAGGACTTAATAAATACATACTAATAGTGGTATTATTCTTTATTTCGGTCTCACAGGAATGAAAGTTTGGTTAGTGTACATATAACCTATCTTTACAATACTATCTCTTGCACTCTCATCTTCCGTTCCGCTCTTTCTTTTCATACCTTCTCGGCCTTACGTATTACACTATTTCTTATCTCTTTATCGCACATCTATTATAAATCTTTTCCGTTCCTTCCTGTTTAATTACAAATTCCTAAGTTAGTTTTATGTCTTATTGTATCTTTTTCCGTACATTTTGTTAGCAAGTGCTCTTACGTTCCAAATTTTTGTGTGCACAGGTTAGATCCTTTTTTCTTTTTCTCCCCCTAATATTTATTTCATCCTTTAATGCTTTTGGATCTCGCACCTGCGTTGTTAATTGTCAATTGCGCCCTCGTCCGTTTTTACTTAAGTACCATAGTAGTGTTGATGTTCTAATATATGTAAAGAAATGGTATTTCTTAAATTTAAATTTTACCGCGCCTCGCGCGTGGTAGAGCGTAGAGTGTTTGTA
Source organism: Nomada ferruginata (assembly GCA_963583965.1). NCBI lineage: Eukaryota > Metazoa > Arthropoda > Insecta > Hymenoptera > Apidae > Nomada > Nomada ferruginata. The sequence continues at coordinate 6,543,088 of OY757214.1, read as the reverse complement.
TATAGTTTGTAGAGCGCCTAGAGTGTAAGAAAAGAAGTGATATAATAAACTCTAAATGTCGTTTCCTTGTTTACACTGAAACAATTTCTAGTTTATTTGAAGATCCTTGCATTAGATAATTGTCTTATATATATTTAAACGTATCATTGTATCTTGCTTTCCCTATTTTTCTGCCTTGTTCCTGCTGTTGCATTTCATTGACTCTACTTTTGAGGATCTCTGTCAATTCCTTTACTTCCGCTTTTGTCAAAGTCACTTATACTTGACGCATTCCTTTTCAAATAATCCTCTCCTTTTTATGCTTCTGGCTTGCCCCTCCTTTCTTTCTTCTTCCTCTAAATATCTCTTAATAATCTTTCTCCTGTTACATACTTATTAATGTATTTTTTCTGTGTGCAGGTTTCACAGGCAAAGAGTAAGGAACATTGCCTGGCACTTCTCATCGTGCATAAATGCAAGAAAGAAGGTAGAAGAACTTGTGCAACATACTTTAGTTATCCTTTAGTTATAGTAAATTGGTTTATAAAAATAGTTTGTATCTATTAGCCTGTAAGTTTATTTTAGGACAATTGTGTAATTAACTGTTATGTTATCTATTATATGCTTTATTTTATATTCAGTTTATTCGGTAGATCTTATATGAACTTTAATATTACTTATATAACTATTACAAGTTCTACTGAATGTGCTAAATGTAAAATGAAAGATATAATAAATAATTGACATATTCACAAATTACACAATTGCTGTAGTTTAAATTTTATATGCTTATGCATATGAAGTACGTAAATTTTAGTGTATGATTTATCTTTAAGATATATTGTAAGTTAACTTCAAAGAATAGTTTATAGGTATTAGATTATTTATGTTTATAGTGTTAGTTATATTACATAAATGTTGGTTTAGAATTGATACAAGATTTAGTTGTACGATGTAATGTAAATAGATATAAAAGAATAGTTAATAAGTATCTGTTTGTAAATTTAATTACAACATTTTTGTAACTTGTATATTCATTGATTAATTTAAATAAATTTGCAATGAAAAGAATTCCAGTGCTCTTTTTACTTTCATACCTTACCAATCCTTGAAAGAACCTAATTCCGATTCCTTATACAAGAAGTACCGTGGACGAACTTTAAATGCAAAGTCCTAAAGCGAGAAACTTGTCAAAATGGCCCTATACGTTATTAAAATAAGCGCTGAGAAATTCCTGGAACGTGACGTCATTTCCAAGAACTGATGCTATGAAAGACCTCCTCGCATATCATATTCTCCTGATACAAATCCACGATTTTCAGCGAAATATTTTTACCAAAAACCCAGAAATTTGACGCTCGGAAATTCCTGGAACGTGACGTCATTTCTAAGAATTTCTGCTATGAAAGACCTCCTCGCATATCATATTCTCCTGATACAAATCCACGATTTTCAGCGAGTTATTTTTGCCAGAATCTCAGAAATTTTGCGCTCGGAAATTCCTGGAACGTGACGTCATTTCCAAGAATTGCTTCGATGAAAGACCTCCTTGCACATCATATTCTCCTAATACAAATCCACGATTTTCAGAAGAAATTTAAGTGCTGAAAATCGAGGATTTGTATCAGGAGAATATGATGTGCAAGGAGGTATCCGACCCAGGCAATTCTTGGAAATGACGTCACGTTCCAGGAATTTCCGAGCTCAAAATTTCTGAGATTCTGGCAAAAATAACTCGCTGAAAATCGTGGATTTGTATCAGGAGAATATGATGTGCGAGGAGGTATTCGTTCTCAGAAATGACGTCACGTTCTATGAATTTCCGAGCGCAAAATTTCTGAGATTCTGCCAAAAATATCTCGCTGAAAATCGTGGATTTGTATCAGGAGAATATGATTTGCGAGGAGGTATCCGACATCAGCAGTTCTTGGAAATGACGTCAGATTCCAAGAATTTCCGAGCGCTTAATTTTCTACTTCTGCCATCAAATGTTGCAAGAAATGAAGACCGAAAATGATGTCGTTTCCACAATTTCCTTCTTTTATATTTAATAACGTATAGGGCCATTTTTACAAGTTTCTCGCTTCAGGACTTTGCATTTAAAGTTCGTCTACGGTACTTCTTGTGTAAGGAATTGGAATTAGGTTCTTTCAAGGATTGTTAAGGTGTGAAAATAAAAAGAAGAGTGCAATTCTTTTAATTTAACATTTATTTAAACTAATAAATGAAGATACAAGTCACAAAAAGGTTCAAATTACAAGCTAATACTTATGGACTACTCTTTTATATCTATTTACAATACATCGTACAACTAAAGCATGTATTAATTCTAAACTTACATTTATGTAATATGAAAAATACATTAAACTTAAATAATCCAATAGTTATAAACTATTCTTTAAAGTCAATTTACAATATATAGCTTACAGATAAAGATTATACTAAAAATTATGTACTTCATATGCAGAAGCTTATAAAATTTAAATTACAGCATTTGTGTAAACTTGAGCATACATACATTATTTATTATATCTTTTATTTTACATTTAGCACATTCAGTAGAACTTGTTTTAGTAATATATAAGTAATATCAAAGTTTATATAAGATCTACCGAATGATCTGAATATAAAATAAAGTATATAATAGATATTAAACAGAACAGTTAACTACACAATTGTTCTAAATTAAGCTTATGCGCTAACAGTTGCAAACTATTTTTATAAATCAATTTACTATAATTAATGGATAAGTAAAGTATGTGGAAAAAGTTCTTCTATTTTCTTTCTTGCTCCTATGCATGATGGGATGTGTCAGTCAATGCTCGTTACTCTTTGCCTCCACAACCTGCACACACAAAACATATATTAGTAAGTATGTAAAAGGAGACCGAAGAAAGAAAGGAGGGCCAAACCAGAAGCATTAAAGAAGGAGAGGATTATTTGAGAATGGGTCTCTTAACAGAGAATTTAATTAGATCGGAAGTAAAGGAATTGTCGCAGACCCATAAAAGAATAGACTATGAAATACAACATCAGGAACGAAACATAAAAATAAAATAAGCGAGATATAATGGACGATGTAAATATATTGGAACAGCAACGCTAATAGAATACCAAAGCAAGAATGGAATAGGCCATAATCATCAGTTAATAGCACAGGTAAGGTGCAACAGCATTAAAGGATGAAATAAATATTGGGAGAAGAAAAAGGATAAAAGATGTGACCTGTGCATACCAAAATTTGGAACGTAAGAGCACCTGCTTACAAAATGTACGGAAAAAGATACAATAAGACATAAAACTAACTTAGTAATTTGTAATTAAACAGGAAGGAACGGAAAAGATTTATAATAGATGTGCGATAAAGAGATAAGAAATAGTGTAATACGTAAGGCAGAGAAGGTATGAAAAGGAAGAGCGGAACGGAAGATGAGAGTGCAAGAGATAGTGTTGTAAAGATAGGTTATATGTACACTAACCAAAATTTCATTCCTGTGAGACCGAAATAAAGAATAATACCACTATTAGTATGTATTTATTAAGTCCTGGAAAAATTATTAAAAGGAAAAAATATTCACAAATACATTTACCCGTGCTAAAGGGTGCTTGATTGTGTAGAATATAATGAACAATGGAACTTGCAATGTTACCGAACATATTAATTTTTATGGAGATTGAAACACTGTGTTTGCTGACACTTTATTGATATGTAAAAGAGTGTCCGAAACGGTTATCGAGGATTATTAACTTAATTGGATGAATGAAGACATAAATAACCAAATTTTATGAACATTATCGCACCGCTACTTATAAACAAGTGCTTGAATTTACGTACCACTCGCATCCCTGTCTTACCTACACTCAAAGTGGGCTTTAATTTCGCCATCTATACAGAACAGCTCGAAACTGTATATATGTCTGCTTTATCTAAGAGTCATTAGTATCGCCATCTATACAGACGTGACTCAAACTACTCGGGCCTCTGCCATATCTACACTTATGGTAAGTAAGGGGTGTGAGTAGTTCCCAAGCGATCTGCATAGATGGAACTACCATAGCAAGCGCGAGTGGTTTCAAGGAGTTCTGTATAGATGGCGAAACCATAGCAGGCACTGTAGATATGGCAGAGACCCGCGTAGATTCAAGTATATCTTTGCAGATATTAATTAATTTATGAATTAAATGATATATACACGGGTATTTCAATTATAAAAAAGAAGGCTTCTTGAGAAATAAGAAAATGTAATTCTCTAGGCGAAACATATATGATTTATGTTACTAATGAATTATCTCGAAAGCGTCAGAAAACAGAAGAGTCTACATAAGAAGCAGGGCAATAAATAATACACAATATTTAGAGCTGCAGATAGATACAACGATAGAAACGCGAACTCAAAAGTAATTGCAATAAGAACTTAAGATTCTCTCCGCTCAAATAACTACAGTGGACAGTAATGCCCACTTAATGTTCGCTGCTTCGAAGCTGCCTAGCGAACACTATCCAGGGATGTGATTTATAACGAATTGTTCATGCTTATCACTTTTCGGCACGCTCGGTTTAGGCTGTGTTGGGAGTGGATTGAGATGTACTGAGAACCAGCGTGAGATATATTTAACATGTTGAGTGCCACGTCAGGCATCGGTGTCTGACACTAAACTTTCCGTTCAGGCCGCGTCAGTCATCGGTGACTGACAATCAACTTTCCGTTCAGTGACCGACACTAAACTTTCCGTTCAGGCCGCGTCAGTCATCGGTGACTGACAATCAACTTTCCGTTCAGTGACCGACACTAAACTTTCCGTTCAGGCCGCGTCAGTCATCGGTGACTGACAATCAACTTTCCGTTCAGTGACCGACACTAAACTTTCCGTTCAGGCCGCGTCAGTCATCGGTGACTGACACTAAACTTTTCGTTCAGGCGTCGGGGTATCACAGTGTTAAGCTACGCCGCGGCGCGCCGTCGCGCATGTCCGCCGTGTGGCCTAAACGGAAAGCATGGCAAAACCGGCGTGGCACTCAACGTGTTAAGGGCCATTGCTGATGACAAGTGGAGATAACTCGGACGCAACCTACATCCTCGATACATCGGAGCAGGTCCAAAAATCGGTAGGGATGAGTCCGCGAACATTAATTGTGGAAAAAAACGAACATTAAGCGGCCATTATTGTACATTGTATCCTAAGTGCAATACGCAGTCAATTCGCTCGAATTATTTTCCACATAATTATCAAACGTCTCTTAAACGTTTAATAATTATACGATAAATAATTGATTGCCCGGGTCTCACCACGTGGAGGTTACTGCGCATGGAGACCCACCCTAGCCACGGCCCTTCCACCCTCCAATTACGCGAAAACTAATTCTAATATAGCTTGTGAGAAAGAGAAATCTCCTATTATTGTCAATTTGTAGAACGTTCATTAATTGACCGTAGTACAAATAAGACAACAAGAGGAGTATTTGGAAAATTCACGACCGAAAGCTAAATTGAATATCAAATGGAAACCTGAAAGAAAATCTGCAAGGAAGTCCAATTTCCTGAAATAAAACTTTCTTAATAATATATCCTATGATCATAGAAACTAGACAACGAAATATTATCACAGCAGTGTACACTGCTGTCTTAAAAACCAAGGCACAGTTTAAAAATAAATTCTCCTTTCTTAAATACTAGATTAAATTCAAATGCGCCCTGCCTGACTAAAGATCTAACTTAAAACTAAAATCACCCTACCTAATATAATATCTAAGAGTTCAATTAAAAGAACAATTTCAATGATATGCTACCTAAATAGGAATGTAACAGATACTTTATCATATTATTGTAGGTATAAGTATGCATATTCTTAATTCCTCTTTAATTAGTCCATATTAATTTCGTGGTCCATGCCTTCCTAGAACAGACAACTGGCAACTGGGCAGGGGCTGGGCACGGGCAGGGGCAGGGGCAGGGTGAGAGTGTGGTCATATTATACATATTTTAAGAAATCCGCTTCTTCAGCTGAGTCCATCCAATCCTTCTGAAACAAAGACAAAGTGGATGTAATTAGTAAAGCATTATAAAAATCTTCAACTCACAAGTGGGATCAAATGGGAGGCAAATAACGAAAGTGACTGCTACCGAGCAGTCCGCGAGCCCTCGGCCCAGAGTCTGGACAGTAGAACGACTTACAATCAACACCTGTTTCGATACCGAGCCACAGCAATCATTGAGGAACGGATATGCAAGACCGCAACGACGATCCCAGATTATGTCCCATGCCTTCTGCCACCCCAAGGTGTGCTTGGCGTGGTCTAACGGGGAGAAATATCCTACTTGGCGGGTCACCTGTCCAGAACCGCAATCACAGCCTCACACACTGCTCCACGATGACACTGCAACCCAAATACCGCCACAGGTGCCAAAAGCGCCTTGCCATCCGTCCTCCGGGCCGAGAACGGAAAAGGGAATGAAGCTAACAGTGGTGAATTGAATAAGAAGAAAAGTAACGAGAGTGACTGCTGCCGGCCGAGAGCAAAAAAGGGAATGAAGCAGAAAACGGAGTGAAGCAAAAACGGAATGAAGCAAAAAAGGGAACGAGAGGGGAAAGTGCAATGCGCAGTCAATTAGCTCGAATTATTTTCCACATAATTATCAAACGTCTGTTAAACGTTTAATAATTATACGATAAATAATTGATTGCCCGGGTCTCACCACGTGGAGGTTACTGCGCATGGAGACCCACCCTAGCCACGGCCCTTCCACCCTCCAATTACGCGAAAACTAATTCTAATATAACATGTGACAAAGAAAAATCTCCTATTATTGTCAATTTGTAGAACGTTCAGTAATTGATCGTAGTACAAGTAAGACAACAAGAGGAGTAGTTGGAAAATTCACGACCGAAAGCTAAATGGAATATCAGAAGGAAACCTGAAAGAAAATCTGCAAGAGAATTCACGTTCCTGAAATAAAACTGTCTTAAAAATATATCCTATGATCTTAAAAACTAGACAACGAAATATTATTGCAGCGGTGAACACTGCGGGCTTAAAAGCTAAGACATAACTTAAAAATAAACCCTACTTTCTTAAATTTTAGATTAGATTCGAATACGCCCTGCCTGACTAAAGAGCTAACTTAAGACTAGAATCACCCTACCTAGTATAACATCTAACAGATCGAATAAAAGAACAATTTCAATAATATCCTATCTACATAGGACTGTAATAGATACTATCCCATACTCATGTAGGTATGAGTATACATATAGTTAAATCCTCTTCGGTTAGTCCGTATTAATCTCTCGTGGTCCATGGTGTCCTAGAACAGACAGAAACCCGAACCAAAAAATTGCAGCACCTGCCAACAATATTTGGTTTTATAAACCCTGCCTAATTAAAAGTCTAATAATTTCAATTCGTGTAAAACCTGCCAGTATAAAGATCTAAGATTGTGTGTTGAGACAAATCCTACCTACATGAAGAGCTAAATGTATTGTTCGATTTATATTTGGGCCTGCCTAATTAATTGTCTAACACCTGTAATTAGTTAATAAGGACAGGGGTTTGGGGCAGGGATGGGGTGAGGGTGTGTTCGTATTATACATTGTTTCATGAATCCTCTTCTTTTCAATGCGTCTGAAACATGCACAAACTCGAAATAATTAGTAAAGCATTATAAGAATGAATTCTTAAACTCACAAATTGAATCGACGAGGCTGGCTCTTTAATTTTAAAGTTTCCAATCGTGTCTTTGATAATATTTATGGATCTGTATTCTATATATTCCACTCTTGAGCCTCTGACGTATGTACTTATGTTTGTTTAATATAGCATATTTGGGTTCATCTGTGAATCTGTAACAATCTCAAGCATTGGATTAGTGACATCCCCAAGCCTCCCCATTTTATATCGAAATGAAGCTGCTTTTAATTCGTAATAACTGAATTTTAGCGCAGTTAATAAATCAGAATTGATATGAAAAATGCTGCTATTTTTTGTTAACAATAGTTAATTGGATTTCGGCCAAAGTGATATATTCTTTTGTACGTTCTAGATCAAACTGAATGGTGGTATCACGTTCATTGAAAACTCAAAAATGAAGTAGTCACATTTCACTACAATTGATTCTATTTTGCTTCAAGAAAGAAGCGACAAACGATTATTCGGAAGAAAAATATCAAACTTCAACTATCACCATGCCGAGACCCAACTACTGCCAATAACGTTTTTCGTGCAAGGATTTTTGTTTAAACATTTACGGATATCGCGAGTGAATTTCAATTTCTACAAAGCAAGCTCGAAAAGTTATAAAAATTGGCTCTACTAAAAAAAAGGTTAAGATAGAATTGCAACAATTAAGAGGAAATATTTAAGAGTTAAACTCCAATAATGAACAGTCACTAGTATTAACTCTAATTTAAATCTACTATCTAGAATTATTATAAATTTATCAAAGATTCTGCAAATTATATCTGTTTTTTACTTTGCTCTTTTTCTTTTCTTCTTCTTTCTTTTCTTTTCTTTTCTTTTCTTTTCTTTTCTTTTCTTTTTTCTTTCCTTTCTCTTTCATTTATTTTCTTTTTCATTTCTTTTCATTTCGTTCACACAGTAATTTACTAATTGTATGCAAATTTTTAGCAGTACGTCCATCAACAGACATTCCAGGTAGTATAATTATTAAGAAAAATAAAATAAAAAGAAAGGCAAATATAAAACGCTGAAAAGAAAAAGTTCCTGGTTCAGGAACAGGCTTCCAATTGGAAGCAGATGGGGACTAGTAGTCGCAACTCTACTTAAAAACGCGATCTTTAATCAACGCAACGCTAACTGGAACTCGCGATACAATCATTTCGCAACACTATTTATTAAGACTAATAGAAAGCAAACAGTCAATTATATGTACTATCCAAAATTAAGCAAATTGAAGATCCTCTGAAAAATGAACTGAAAGTTCCAATACGCGAAAACAATTTCCGCAACACTAGAAGCTCAAATGTAAAGTGTATTATAAAATACTACAATTTAACTAGCAATAAGAATAGCAATAAGTGGCATTCAACGCAACTCCAACTCGACCCGTTCGCAAGTTTTTCGCAACTCTAAAGCAACGCGATATTTTTGGGAGGGCTGTATCGTTGGGCCGGAATGTGCATCGGCCAAGTACAAATAAAAATTCTACAAATGAAAATGCAAGCACAGTGACAAAGTAGTAACACAGAATGATTCCCCATTCTTAAAAAGAATGGGGAGCCATTAGTAGTTGCCCTCTTGAGTGACAGTTTGTCGGGCCTCTTCGGCATATAGCCTCTCCATTTCGTCGGACCCAAGGGTCAGCTGAAACTTAAACTAGGCTCGAGACTCTAATCGGAAACCAAGGAAAAACTTATAAAGGTGAAATAAAGAGTTCGAATCGCGGAGCTAAATGGAACACACGTGGCCGAATGGCGATCAAATAAAATCGTAAAATTGTGATTACGGAAAATCACATAGATTACGATTAAAATTGTAATCGTTCTTCGTTCACACGTGCAGCCTCGAGCATAATGTAACGCGTTTCGTTTCGGAGCCTAAATCGCGACCACGACCGCGAAGGATTCGAAAAATCGATAGGCAAAGCCAGAGGCGAACGCATTTTCGTTCGCGCCACAGCTTCACCGTCGACTTTTCAAATCAGATTTCCTGAAACAGGTTGAACACGCGAAATAGTGCCTACCCGATCGGAGACTGTGTCAACCTGCCCGGCCCTACCTACTTATGTCTATCAATCACACCAGAAAGTATGCTACCTATCCTACCTGGACCTATATTTAAAAAATGGCAAACAAACACACCAACACACGACACTCCACGGTTCTCAGTCAAACACTTGGGCGCAAAAGCCTACACTAGGGAGGCGTCCCGGGACACCCCCGACACCCAAGTGCTGTCACACAACTTGCACACTCTAATGTACGTACCATTTTTCTGAAATCGACTGACAGTGGCTGGGATCTCTGCGTTCACGTGGAAAAAACCACGTCGCGGTTGAGATATTTAATAGATATTTAATAAAATAATTAAATAGCACCGATACAAGAGGAACTTGATAGCAATTGATAAGTATATTCAATTCTTTTTGGCATTTGGCCTCTGTCATCTTAAATGACAAAAACTTCGTGCCCAAGTATAGTAGGAATTATTGAAGCAAATAATACTAAAAATGATGTCTCTGTTTTAAATTGATGGACATCTTATCTTGGTCATAGTAGCTACATTTTAATACGGAACGACGCAAATCCACAGCCTAACCACACACACAATGCGGATATTACGTCGTGCACGATACACCAACGCACTGTCAGTCGCCAACAATAAATCATTTTATGGCTTATAAACTAAAAAATATCATCGTGCTCTACCACCGTTTTCCCACCCAAGTAGCACCGGGGCACGTGAGTGGGATCCGGGCAGTGAACACGGAAAGGGTTAAACCTGAAAATCCTCGTCTAAAAAGATGATAAGCACATACTGATTTTCTAACGGGCTAAAATACATATATATGTACAACAGATCTATATATGATTCTATTTTATTGAAGAGAAAATTAAATGACTCTACTTTATTAGAAAAATTGTGCAATGACTCTACTATATTAGAAAAATTATGCAGTGACTCTACTTTATTAGAAAAATTATTCAAAGACTCTACGTTAATAGAGAAATTATTCAACGACTCTACTTTAATATACTTTGAATTAAATTGAAACATCCTCGGGCGTTCCCGTTATCAAAGCATTGATTCTAAAACGCAAGATTGCTTTAAAAGTTGATTGCCTTGATTTCGAAAACTACCCGTTCGCGTATTGTCTTCTTGTACATTCAGGTTTAATTAACATTTTGTACGGAAACAATGAACGTATCGATATCTTTAAACGCTAAAGACTAATATGGATATCGAATAATAAAATTATTCGATAGTTCCAACAAATTGATAAGGTAAATGAGTACCTTCACTTTATATATTATCAAAGTAGAAAAAGATGAAATACTACACTCTTACTAACAGCAATAATTATGCAATTTATTCTAACTGTGCAGTCATTGCAATTGACAAGTAAACGAAGTCGAATGGTATTCGACTTCTCCACTACAAACTAATGCACGTAGAATACTGGACGGTACTTTATATTCATTCAATAATTAATAACTATTTAAATATCGTTTCATAGGTATTCAATTAAATACTCTATTATAAAAAGATATATAGTGATATATTTTGTACTAACTATGATCTGTTTTAAAATTATCAAGCTATTTAAAAACGCGTTGTACAAGAAGACCTATCCTCACATAATATACAGCAGTAAAGAAGTTACTACTCATGAGTATATTTCCATATACCCATGGTCACAGTGCTTGCCAGAAAAATCTACGTAATTACAACCAGTCACCCGTGTCGGTTCGGACCTTTCGTCCTGCGACATGATTGAGTGACCAGAGGAACTTTAAAGCATGCCACTCACCGGCTGCAGACTCACCAGGTGTGCGGTCAAGCTCGTCGCCATCGAAGCCATGGAAGCTGCTGAAACATTCAAAAAGAGCAAACAACATTAAAATCTATGTATTTTCAGTACTTTTGGAATGTGTTAATTATCAATGATTATTGCAATACAAGATTAAAGAACGAAGGAGATACTTACTCGTCAAATTGATGGCTGAAAGCCCGAACTCGCCGAACAGGACACTGACTCTAATGGAACACTTATGATTGACGAACAAAGTGATTCTAATTTCGCGACAGTATTGCTACTGTTTTTGTGACTGCTACCGAGCAGCCCGCGTGCCCTCGGCTCAGAGTCTGGACAGTAAAACGACTTAGCATCGACACCAGTTTCGATTCCGAGCCACAGAAATCATTAAGGCACGGATATGCAAAACCACAACCACGATTCTAGATTATGACCCGTATGCCTTCTGCCACCCCAAGGTGTGCTTGGCGTGGTCTAACACATAGGAATTTCCTACTAGGCGGGCCAAAGTGTCCAGAAAAGCAATCACAGCCCCACACACCGCCCCCCGATGACACTGCAACCCGGATATTGCAAGAACCGCGACCACGATTCCAGAATGGTGGATGACCTACCCAAATTAGAGATTATATGTGGTCTAACAGAGGGCCTCGTGACCAGGGTCCAGAACCACAATCACGCCCCCGCACATCGTAACTCGCTGACACTAAGTCCCTAACCATCAGTCCTCCGAGCCGAGAACGGAAAAGGAAATGGAGTAATTGTGATCGACGAACAAAGTGACTCTATTTTTCGCGAGAGTATTATTTCGGAGCAAACACTGACTCTAATTTCGCGTCTCTTTACTGTTATTTATGTTGAATTATTATTAAGAGCGGCTGCGCTCAAAAAATAATAAAAAGAACTTTGACGGAACAAGCACTGACTCTACCAACCGCATTGCGCGCGGCCAACAATATCGTTATGGTGATACAATTGAGCCCATGGCAGCTTCTGAAACATTCAAAAGAACAGACAACATTGAAATCTTTGCGTTTTGAGTACTTTTCGATCATGATAATTATCAAAGACCATTGTAAAATAAGATTAAAGAAATACAGAGATACTTACTCTTCGAGTTGATGGATGAGTGCCCGAACTCGCCGAACTGCATCGGTGCTGACTCTAATACCGGAATACTTATTGCGAAAGCAAAAAAAATAAAATAAAAGACTACTATCGCGCACGTCAATTGTGATCGACGAACAAAGTGACTCTAATTTCGCGAGAGCAATATTTCGAAGCAAACACTGACTCTACTTTCGCGTATCTTTACTGTTATTTATATTTAGTTATAATTATTATGAGCGGTTTCGCTCTAAAAACAATAAAAAGAACTTTGACGGAGCAAGCACTGACTCTACTGACCGCATTGCGCGCGGTCATCAAAATTTTCTGAAAGAGAATCTGTACAAGTTAGTAAATAGGGTGAGGAGGTAGAAATTGAAGCAATACACATTTGATTTTATTTATCTCTTTCTTATTTCTTCATCCTGTCAAACGTCTGTTGAGGAAATACTGCTTTGTTTTAATAAAGTACTACCGTATTATTATTCTGATTTAATTACTGTTAATTGTCTATTCAAGATATACTATTATAGATTAATATAAATGATTTATCAAAAGCTCTCGCGATAGGAAATCGATTGTTAGATAAACGCGTATTAATTAATAGAAGCTAATAGTCAAGCGTATGCGGTGGTAAACTAAAACTCGAAATGTGATTGAATTGTAGGGTGATGTACATCGCTAACCTTCGACAACATAGACGACCCTTACGCTGCGACGCTTGAACTGATAATGACGTCGCGTCGCGTCCCGAACCTCCCCACTCCGCGCCATCGCGTCGGTAGCGCTCGCTCGCGCTCGGTCCTATTCGCAATTTCCGAAAATCTTTCAAGGTTTCCGACCGCGGCCGTGCGGTCTACTATCCTTGGGTCACCTATTCGACTTCTACTGTTTCTGACCAACCTTTAGCTGGACCTACGACCCTTGGGCCATACCTACTGGACTTCTACTGTTGCTGACCAACTTTTACCTGGACCTACGATCCTTTGACAATACCTACTGGACTTCTACTGTTACTGACCAATTTTTAGCTGGGCTTACAACCCTTGGACCATACCTACTGGACTTTTACTGTCTCTGGCCAACTTTTAGCTGGAAACAGAAAACGGAGTGAAGCAAAAACGGAATTAAGCAAAAAAGGGAATGAGGGGGGAAAGTGCAATGCGCAGTCAATTCGCTCGAATTATTTTCCGCATAATTATCAAACGTCGGTTAAACGTTTAATAATTATACGATAAATAATTGATTGCCCGGGTCTCACCACGTGGAGGTTACTGCGCATGGAGACCCACCCTAGCCGCGGCCCTTCCACCCTCCAATTACGCGAAAACTAATTCTAATATAACATGTGACAAAGAAAAATCTCCTATTATTGTCAATTTGTAGAACGTTCAGTAATTGATCGTAGTACAAGTAAGACAACAAGAGGAGTAGTTGGAAAATTCACGACCGAAAGCTAAATGGAATATCAGAAGGAAACCTGAAAGAAAATCTGCAAGAGAATTCACGTTCCTGAAATAAAACTGTCTTAAAAATATATCCTATGATCTTAAAAACTAGACAACGAAATATTATTGCAGCGGTGAACACTGCGGGCTTAAAAGCTAAGACATAACTTAAAAATAAACCCTACTTTCTTAAATTTTAGATTAGATTCGAATACGCCCTGCCTGACTAAAGAGCTAACTTAAGACTAGAATAATATCCTATCTACATAGGACTGTAATAGATACTATCCCATACTCATGTAGGTATGAGTATACATATACTTAAATCCTCTTCGGTTAGTCCGTATTAATCTCTCGTGGTCCATGGTGTCCTAGAACAGACAGAAACCCGAACCAAAAAATTGCAGCACCTGCCTACAATATTTGGTTTTATAAACCCTGCCTAATTAAAAGTCTAATAATTTAAATTCGTGTAAAACCTGCCAGTATAAAGATCTAAGTTTGTGTGTTGAGACAAATCCTACCTACATAAAGAGCTAAATGTATTGTTCGATTTATATTTGGGCCTGCCTAATTAATTGTCTAACACCTGTAATTAGTTAATAAGGACAGGGGTTTGGGGCAGGGATGGGGTGAGGGTGTGTTCGTATTATACATTGTTTCATGAATCCTCTTCTTTTCAATGCGTCTGAAACATGCACAAACTCGAAATAATTAGTAAAGCATTATAAGAATGAATTCTTAAACTCACAAATTGAATCGATGAGGCTGGCTCTTTAATTTTAAAGTTTCCAATCGTGTCTTTGATAATATTTCTGGATCTGTATTCTATATATTCCACTCTTGAGCCTCTGACGTATGTACTTATGTTTGTTTAATATAGCATATTTGGGTTCATCTGTGAATCTGTAACAATCTCAAGCATTGGATTAGTGACATCCCCAAGCCTCCCCATTTTATATCGAAATGAAGCTGCTTTTAATTCGTAAT
Source organism: Nomada ferruginata (assembly GCA_963583965.1). NCBI lineage: Eukaryota > Metazoa > Arthropoda > Insecta > Hymenoptera > Apidae > Nomada > Nomada ferruginata. Next base: position 6,528,072 of record OY757214.1, on the reverse strand, counting down.
AACTGAATTTTAGCGCAGTTAATAAATCAGAATTGATATGAAAAATGCTGCTATTTTTTGTTAACAATAGTTAATTGGATTTCGGCCAAAGTGATATATTCTTTTGTACGTTCTAGATCAAACTGAATGGTGGTATCACGTTCATTAAAAACTCAAAAATGAAGTAGTCACATTTCACTACAATTGATTCTATTTTGCTTCAAGAAAGAAGCGACAAACGATTATTCGGAAGAAAAATATCAAACTTCAACTATCACCATGCCGAGACCCAACTACTGCCAATAACGTTTTTCGTGCAAGGATTTTTGTTTAAACATTTACGGATATCGCGAGTGAATTTCAATTTCTACAAAGCAAGCTCGAAAAGTTATAAAAATTGGCTCTACTAAAAAAAAGGTTAAGATAGAATTGCAACAATTAAGAGGAAATATTTAAGAGTTAAACTCCAATAATGAACAGTCACTAGTATTAACTCTAATTTAAATCTACTATCTAGAATTATTATAAATTTATCAAAGATTCTGCAAATTATATCTGTTTTTTACTTTGCTCTTTTTCTTTTCTTCTTCTTTCTTTTCTTTTCTTTTCTTTTCTTTTTTCTTTCCTTTCTCTTTCATTTATTTTCTTTTTCATTTCTTTTCATTTCGTTCACACAGTAATTTACTAATTGTATGCAAATTTTTAGCAGTACGTCCATCAACAGACATTCCAGGTAGTATAATTATTAAGAAAAATAAAATAAAAAGAAAGGCAAATATAAAACGCTGAAAAGAAAAAGTTCCTGGTTCAGGAACAGGCTTCCAATTGGAAGCAGATGGGGACTAGTAGTCGCAACTCTACTTAAAAACGCGATCTTTAATCAACGCAACGCTAACTGGAACTCGCGATACAATCATTTCGCAACACTATTTATTAAGACTAATAGAAAGCAAACAGTAAATTATATGTACTATCCAAAATTAAGCAAATTGAAGATCCTCTGAAAAATGAACTGAAAGTTCCAATACGCGAAAACAATTTCCGCAACACTAGAAGCTCAAATGTAAAGTGTATTATAAAATACTACAATTTAACTAGCAATAAGAATAGCAATAAGTGGCATTCAACGCAACTCCAACTCGACCCGTTCGCAAGTTTTTCGCAACTCTAAAGCAACGCGATATTTTTGGGAGGGCTGTATCGTTGGGCCGGAATGTGCATCGGCCAAGTACAAATAAAAATTCTACAAATGAAAATGCAAGCACAGTGACAAAGTAGTAACACAGAATGATTCCCCATTCTTAAAAAGAATGGGGAGCCATTAGTAGTTGCCCTCTTGAGTGACAGTTTGTCGGGCCTCTTCGGCATATAGCCTCTCCATTTCGTCGGACCCAAGGGTCAGCTGAAACTTAAACTAGGCTCGAGACTCTAATCGGAAACCAAGGAAAAACTTATAAAGGTGAAATAAAGAGTTCGAATCACGGAGCTAAATGGAACACACGTGGCCGAATGGCGATCAAATAAAATCGTAAAATTGTGATTACGGAAAATCACATAGATTACGATTAAAATTGTAATCGTTCTTCGTTCACACGTGCAGCCTCGAGCATAATGTAACGCGTTTCGTTTCGGAGCCTAAATCGCGACCACGACCGCGAAGGATTCGAAAAATCGATAGGCAAAGCCAGAGGCGAACGCATTTTCGTTCGCGCCACAGCTTCACCGTCGACTTTTCAAATCAGATTTCCTGAAACAGGTTGAACACGCGAAATAGTGCCTACCCGATCGGAGACTGTGTCAACCTGCCCGGCCCTACCTACTTATGTCTATCAATCACACCAGAAAGTATGCTACCTATCCTACCTGGACCTATATTTAAAAAATGGCAAACAAACACACCAACACACGACACTCCACGGTTCTCAGTCAAACACTTGGGCGCAAAAGCCTACACTAGGGAGGCGTCCCGGGACACCCCCGACACCCAAGTGCTGTCACACAACTTGCACACTCTAATGTACGTACCATTTTTCTGAAATCGACTGACAGTGGCTGGGATCTCTGCGTTCACGTGGAAAAAACCACGTCGCGGTTGAGATATTTAATAGATATTTAATAAAATAATTAAATAGCACCGATACAAGAGGAACTTGATAGCAATTGATAAGTATATTCAATTCTTTTTGGCATTTGGCCTCTGTCATCTTAAATGACAAAAACTTCGTGCCCAAGTATAGTAGGAATTATTGAAGCAAATAACACTAAAAATGATGTCTGTTTTAAATTGATGGACATCTTATCTTGGTCATAGTAGCTACATTTTAATACGGAACGACGCAAATCCACAGCCTAACCACACACACAATGCGGATATTACGTCGTGCACGATACACCAACGCACTGTCAGTCGCCAACAATAAATCATTTTATGGCTTATAAACTAAAAAATATCATCGTGCTCTACCACCGTTTTCCCACCCAAGTAGCACCGGGGCACGTGAGTGGGATCCGGGCAGTGAACACGGAAAGGGTTAAACCTGAAAATCCTCGTCTAAAAAGATGATAAGGACATACTGATTTTCTAACGGGCTAAAATACATATATATGTACAACAGATCTATATATGATTCTATTGTATTGAAGAGAAAATTAAATGACTCTACTTTATTAGAAAAATTGTGCAATGACTCTACTATATTAGAAAAATTATGCAGTGACTCTACTTTATTAGAAAAATTATTCAAAGACTCTACGTTAATAGAGAAATTATTCAACGACTCTACTTTAATATACTTTGAATTAAATTGAAACATCCTCGGGCGTTCCCGTTATCAAAGCATTGATTCTAAAACGCAAGATTGCTTTAAAAGTTGATTGCCTTGATTTCGAAAACTACCCGTTCGCGTATTGTCTTCTTGTACATTCAGGTTTAATTAACATTTTGTACGGAAACAATGAACGTATCGATATCTTTAAACGCTAAAGACTAATATGGATATCGAATAATAAAATTATTCGATAGTTCCAACAAATTGATAAGGTAAATGAGTACCTTCACTTTATATATTATCAAAGTAGAAAAAGATGAAATACTACACTCTTACTAACAGCAATAATTCTGCAATTTATTCTAACTGTGCAGTCATTGCAATTGACAAGTAAACGAAGTCGAATGGTATTCGACTTCTCCACTACAAACTAATGCACGTAGAATACTGGACGGTACTTTATATTCATTCAATAATTAATAACTATTTAAATATCGTTTCATAGGTATTCAATTAAATACTCTATTATAAAAAGATATATAGTGATATATTTTGTACTAACTATGATCTGTTTTAAAATATTCAAGCTATTTAAAAACGCGTTGTACAAGAAGACCTATCCTCACATAATATACAGCAGTAAAGAAGTTACTACTCATGAGTATATTTCCATATACCCATGGTCACAGTGCTTGCCAGAAAAATCTACGTAATTACAACCAGTCACCCGTGTCGGTTCGGACCTTTCGTCCTGCGACATGATTGAGTGACCAGAGGAACTTTAAAGCATGCCACTCACCGGCTGCAGACTCACCAGGTGTGCGGTCAAGCTCGTCGCCATCGAAGCCATGGAAGCTGCTGAAACATTCAAAAAGAGCAAACAACATTAAAATCTATGTATTTTCAGTACTTTTGGAATGTGTTAATTATCAATGATTATTGCAATACAAGATTAAAGAACGAAGGAGATACTTACTCGTCAAATTGATGGCTGAAAGCCCGAACTCGCCGAACAGGACACTGACTCTAATGGAACACTTATGATTGACGAACAAAGTGATTCTAATTTCGCGACAGTATTGCTACTGTTTTTGTGACTGCTACCGAGCAGCCCGCGTGCCCTCGGCTCAGAGTCTGGACAGTAAAACGACTTAGCATCGACACCAGTTTCGATTCCGAGCCACAGAAATCATTAAGGCACGGATATGCAAAACCACAACCACGATTCTAGATTATGACCCGTATGCCTTCTGCCACCCCAAGGTGTGCTTGGCGTGGTCTAACACATAGGAATTTCCTACTAGGCGGGCCAAAGTGTCCAGAAAAGCAATCACAGCCCCACACACCGCCCCCCGATGACACTGCAACCCGGATATTGCAAGAACCGCGACCACGATTCCAGAATGGTGGATGACCTACCCAAATTAGAGATTATATGTGGTCTAACAGAGGGCCTCGTGACCAGGGTCCAGAACCACAATCACGCCCCCGCACATCGTAACTCGCTGACACTAAGTCCCTAACCATCAGTCCTCCGAGCCGAGAACGGAAAAGGAAACGGAATAGTTGTGATCGACGAACAAAGTGACTCTATTTTTCGCGAGAGTATTATTTCGGAGCAAACACTGACTCTAATTTCGCGTCTCTTTACTGTTATTTATGTTGAATTATTATTAAGAGCGGCTGCGCTCAAAAAATAATAAAAAGAACTTTGACGGAACAAGCACTGACTCTACCAACCGCATTGCGCGCGGCCAACAATATCGTTATGGTGATACAATTGAGCCCATGGCAGCTTCTGAAACATTCAAAAGAACAGACAACATTGAAATCTTTGCGTTTTGAGTACTTTTCGATCATGATAATTATCAAAGACCATTGTAAAATAAGATTAAAGAAATACAGAGATACTTACTCTTCGAGTTGATGGATGAGTGCCCGAACTCGCCGAACTGCATCGGTGCTGACTCTAATATCGGAATACTTATTGCGAAAGAAAAAAAAAAAAAATAAAAGACTACTATCGCGCACGTCAATTGTGATCGACGAACAAAGTGACTCTAATTTCGCGAGAGCAATATTTCGAAGCAAACACTGACTCTACTTTCGCGTATCTTTACTGTTATTTATATTTAGTTATAATTATTATGAGCGGTTTCGCTCTAAAAACAATAAAAAGAACTTTGACGGAGCAAGCACTGACTCTACTGACCGCATTGCGCGCGGTCATCAAAATTTTCTGAAAGAGAATCTGTACAAGTTAGTAAATAGGGTGAGGAGGTAGAAATTGAAGCAATACACATTTGATTTTATTTATCTCTTTCTTATTTCTTCATCCTGTCAAACGTCTGTTGAGGAAATACTGCTTTGTTTTAATAAAGTACTACCGTATTATTATTCTGATTTAATTACTGTTAATTGTCTATTCAAGATATACTATTATAGATTAATATAAATGATTTATCAAAAGCATACTGTGACTGTTCTTTGTCCGAGTTTTAAAGGTGATCATGATCTTAGTTAGTTAGCAATATCGCGCATTTATAAGTTCTCGTAGCTGCTTATAGAAATCAAGACTCGAAACTATTTATCATGCTTCAAGTGCATGGCAACCAGTACGTAAGTACGCGGACAATGCTGCATCGAAAATACAATTTGACCGTACTTGTGCCAAGTCACAGAGATAATAAAAGTTTTTAATAAATACTAGTGAAGCTATAATAGAAATCGCGACCGATATGCAGCGAAACATGAAAGTATTTCAATTTTTCGTATAGAATTAATGAAATTTACTGACTCTAGTTTCAATCGCGAGTGGCATATTGTAAGTCCTACTTAAAATGTTTAAACTGCTCAATAACTTTCAACCGAAAGAAAAGAACTTGAGCCAAAATCCAATCGCCAGATAACAAGAAATATACGTAAACCGTTGGGATAATAAGTTAAATGTTACCAATCCTTCATCATACGTCATCGGACTGATTGTTATGCATCGCAGTAATTGCATCTCAATACTCCATTCCTGCAGCCTCAACATATTATTCTTTGCCAGCTAATCATCCATTATTCCTGCAACAAAAAGAATGGAGCTGTGATAGACCTGTGCTAAAATCAGAATCGAATTCGAAGTCGCAAAAGCAGTGTGTAAGTGACTGAATAAAATATAATAAAGATTCGAAGAACCGTTCAAACTAATAAGTTAGTTAATACGATGTTACAACAAACGAGTAGTTAATCGCGTATCAAAGAACCGATGTTACCGGAAGAAGACGCGTCGATACTCAACCGGTGGACCGGTCAAGGGTCCAGGAAAAGAGGCTTGAGAAAGACTTTAATGTACTCTCGCGATAGGAAATCGATTGTTAGATAAACGCGTATTAATTAATAGAAGCTAATAGTCAAGCGTATGCGGTGGTAAACTAAAACTCGAAATGTGATTGAATTGTAGGGTGATGTACATCGCTAACCTTCGACAACATAGACGACCCTTACGCTGCGACGCTTGAACTGATAATGATGTCGCGTTGCGTCGCGTCCCGAACCTCCCCACTCCGGGCCGTCGCGTCGGTAGCGTTCGCTCGCGCTCGGTCCTATTCGCAATTTCCGAAAATCTTTCAAGGTTTCCGACCGCGGCCGTGCGGTCTACTATCCTTGGGTCACCTATTCGACTTCTACTGTTTCTGACCAACCTTTAGCTGGACCTACGACCCTTGGGCCATACCTACTGGACTTCCACTGTCTCTGGCCAACTTTTAGCTGGACCTACGACCTTTGGAGCATACCTGTCGGACTTCTACTGTTGCTGACCAACTTTTACCTGGACCTACGATCCTTTGACAATACCTACTGGACTTCTACTGTTTCTGACCAATTTTTAGCTGGGCTTACAACCGTTGGACCATACCTACTGGACTTTTACTGTCTCTGGCCAACTTTTAGCTGGAAACAGAAAACGGAGTGAAGCAAAAACGGAATGAAGCAAAAAAGGGAACGAGAGGGGAAAGTGCAATGCGCAGTCAATTCGCTCGAATTATTTTCCACATAATTATCAAACGTCTCTTAAACGTTTAATAATTATACGATAAATAATTGATTGCCCGGGTCTCACCACGTGGAGGTTACTGCGCATGGAGACCCACCCTAGCCACGGCCCTTCCACCCTCCAATTACGCGAAACCTAATTCTAATATAACATGCGACAAAGAAAAATCTCCTATTATTGTCAATTTGTAGAACGTTCAGTAATTGATCGTAGTACATGTAAGACAACAAGAGGAGTACTTGGTAAATTCACGACCGAAAGCTAAATTGAATATCAGAAGGAAACCTGAAAGAAAATCTGCAAGAGAATTCAATTTCCTGAAATAAAACTTTCTTAAAAATATATCCTGTGATCTTAAAAATTAGACAGCGAAATATTATTGCAGCAGTGTATGCTGCTGTCTTAAAAACTAAGACACAGTCTAAAAATAAGTCCTCCCTTCTTAAATACTAGATTAGATTCAAATGCGCCCTACCTGACTAAAGATCTAACTTAAAACTAGAATCGCCCTACCTAGTATAACATCTAACAGTTCGAATAAAAGAACAATTTCAATAATATCGTATCTACATAGGACTGTAATAGATACTATCCCATACTCATGTAGGTATGAGTATGCATATACTTAAATCCTCTTCGGTTAGTCCGTATTAATCTCTCGTGGTCCATGGTGTCCTAGAACAGACAGAAACCCGAACCAAAAAATTGCAGCACCTGCCAACAATATTTGGTTTTATAAACCCTGCCTAATTAAAAGTCTAATAATTTCAATTCGTGTAAAACCTGCCAGTATAAAGATCTAAGATTGTGTGTTGAGACAAATCCTACCTACATAAAGAGCTAAATGTATTGTTCGATTTATATTTGGGCCTGCCTAATTAATTGTCTAACACCTGTAATTAGTTAATAAGGACAGGGGTTTGGGGCAGGGATGGGGTGAGGGTGTGTTCGTATTATACATTGTTTCATGAATCCTTTTCTTTTCAATGCTTCTGAAACATGCACGAACTCGAAATAATTAGTAAAGCATTATAAGAATGAATTCTTAAACTCACAAATCGGATATCGCGAGTGAATTTCAATTTCTACAAAGCAAGCTCGAAAAGTTATAAAAATTATCTCTACTAAACAAAGGTAAAAATACAATTGCAACGATTAGGGGAAAATATTTAAGAGTTAAACTCCAATAATGAACAGTTACTAATATTGAATCTAATTGAAATCTACTATCTAGAATTATTATAAAATCAAAGGTTCTACAAATTATTTCTTTTAATTATTTCTTTTTATTCTTTACTTTTCTTTCATTTTTTTCATTTATTTCCTTTTCTTTTCTTTTCCTTCATTTCGTCCACACGGTAATATACTATTATGTATGCAATTTTTTAGCAGTATTTCCATCAACAGACATTCCAGGTAGTATAATTATTAAGAAAACTAAATAAAATGAAACGTTGAAAAGAAAAAATACACCATGTATTACAATAATTGACAATGAATTGGCTCTAATAAAAAAAAAATTTTAAAAATGCCTGAAGTAACAAGTGGCCAGAAGGGCCGCCAACAAATTTATATTATTTAAAGAATATTTATGTAACGCAACGCTAGTATACTACTTTTAAACATTAGAAAATTCAATAGCAACACAAATTTGTAAGAATCAGACGCGAGTGGTGCTTCAATATGTCAAATAGCAACTCTAATTCAAGTTAATCATTAATAGTATTAAAAATCAGCAAAATCGCGATTGGACGCAACACTAATGAAAGAATGACTCGATGTTCTATGCACCAATTGTCTCTTTAAACGCAACACTAAACGCGGAAGATTCAGCTATGGTCTTTGGCTGATGATGATGTGCCACACTCCAGGGTGGCTCATGAACAGGCTTCCAATTGGAAGCAGTTGGGGACTAGTATTTGCAACTCTAATTAAAAACACGATCTTTAATCAATGCAACACTAATGGGAACTCGCGATGCAATCATTTCGCTACACTATTTATTAAGGCTGATAGAAAGCAAACAGTAAATTATTTGTAATATCAAAAAGCAATGTAATTGAAGATCCTCTGTAAAGTTAGCTGAAGGCTCAAGGCGCGAAAATAATTTCCGCAACACTAGAAACTTTCTCATATGTAAAATATATTATAAAATACTACAATTTAACTAACAATAACCACGGCAAAATTGCAAGAACCATCGCGATATCATTGCGCAACGCTAAATCAATCACGATTTTCATTTGGTCGCAACTCTAATTAAAAACCGCGAGTCACTTCGCAACTCCAAGAATACGCGAAACACGTTTTCTTTTTCGCGACACTACTTGAAAAACCGCGTGGCATTTAACGCAACTCTAATTCGACCCGTTCTCAAGTTTTTCGCAACTCTAAAACAACGCGATATTTGGGAGGGCTGCATCGTTGGACCGGAATGTGCGTCGGCCAAGTAAAAATAATTTTCCAACAAGTAGATAATATATTACATATTACATGTGTCAAAATCATAGCATCCCCTGAATCTGTAAAAAGTGATATGCTGTATTGAAAATCTGTATCTTATAAATGGAATGATCGCGGTTAAAAGGGTTAATCAGTGATTTTACTAAAAAGGCACTCTGTATACGATGCGTAGGGTCGGCGTACGTAGTATTCGTTTGCTGTGAACTGACGTGTGTTCCGTGATGCATTGCGTATGAATATTTAAATGCACCTGGACTCTCGTAGTGCCCTCGTATGTATAATATTATATGAAGGAGCCGTGTTCACGGAATACGTCGTCAACACTGTTGCCGCGGCCCTAAATAACGCAAGAATTATGACGTATTTTGCAACCAATTTGAAGCAATAAATTACATCCCTTTTGGCGAATGCGACAAAATGCATTACGAAGTCCGTTAATATGCTTTCATTTATTCACACATTTCTCCATAAATGAGACCAAACTCAGCAAGAAAAATTGAGTATACCTCACTGTACTCTCACATCTATTGATTTTAGTTTCTGGCGTTATTTATGCACCCGACAATTCACAAATAAGTACAATAAGCTGGAATTATGTTGAATTTATGAGGGCAATTTTAATCTATTTCCTTTATTCGTGTCAACGGGTTAATAAACCAGAACCATGGATCATTCGCGCCTCATTTCATCGTAAGCCGGAAACTCCTTTACAGACTTTAGATATGTGGGTTAAGTTAATTAGGAAGCACTTGGTAAATTTCTCAGTCTTGTCTTTCGTTGTATCTGTACTCTACCAAGCTATTACTTTATCGCTGTATTCTTATGATATGTACTCTTTTGTGTAAATCAAATATTATAGATTTCTGCTGTTTCGTATAACAGCCGATTTTCAATTTTTAATACATAAAGGTTCGTATAGTTATCGAACGACCTTCTGCGAATAACTATCAAGAAGCACGTATTACGATTTATTCCGGCAGGTGACCACACTCTTTTACGTAATAAGCAGACTAATCTGAAACGGTGCATTGTAGTATAGTAATCAGCAGAGGTGCCGATTTCTTGGGCCACCGGAGCTAAACTTCACTTTCGTATCTAACCCCAAACCAGTAGAACCGGATTTCGTGAGAATATGTCCCTCGTGGCTTGGGAAAAGAAGCGACTAAAATGAAGAAGCATAGAAGAATTTTGTTGATACGTTACGCTGTGCTTAGAGTTTACACTGAAATCACGCATCAGCCTTCGCTTTCCTCGTGAACGCAGCTGAAAGTCGCACCAGTAACTTTTATTCTCTTGCATAATAGTATTTAATAAGTGATAGCCGTTTGTAACGCTCCTTTTCGAAACGTAAACCCTTTAGTCAAAATCATGAAAGAGTTACATGCGTGTTTTATAATTGTAATTAGCTACAAACACGGCAGCCGCTGTTTCAAATTTCTAAGGACAATTAGAAGAGTACAAGTACGCTGTCTACAAGGCATGAACAATAAAGTATTGTAGATTCTTCGCCCGTGAGAAAGGTGGATGAGCAGAAGCTCATTAAGAGGAAGATACGTTCTACGATCTCGTAGATCCTGCGGCTTTCTGTGACTTCGGATCACTTTGCTACACGAAAACCAACATGATTGCTGTTTCCTCCTTTCATTTCTCCTTTCGAATGTAGTTTCGCTAAACAACAAACGCACATTCAAAATCCCATTCCCGAGTCACGACAGTCGTATTTAATCTCCGCCGCTAATTATTACAACGCGAGGAGTCTTCCTGACGAAATTTTAAAATCCTCATTGCTCTCGAATTTCAAGACTGGTACCAATACAATAAACCCTCCCATTGATGATGGCGGACTAATTGCATACTCGTTTAATCGATTGCCTCGCAGAAGCGCCCAAAAAAGTTTGTCACGATCTAATACTACCTATATCGCAACCGTATTCTTTTTACCTCGGCAATACGCCGAAGCCATGATCGCGCATCGCGATCGACCTGAGATCAGAGGTGCATCGACCGTCCGTTTCCTTCGCGACGTGAAAAACCACGGATCGTTTCGTTTTCGCGGTGGACAGCCAGAATGAGACAGAACAAAAAGAGGGGAGCGCGACAGAGACAAAGGCGAGTATTCTGTTCTGGCCATTACTCGCGGGCCCCGTGTCGATAATTTTTAAGGCCGACGTGGCTCGCGATCCACCGGAATACCGGCGCGGAGTTGCACCGGCATTCTGCAACAGCGTCGGGACGCTACCGTGTGAAAGGATCGGTAGCATAAAAGACCGGTGGCCGATCGTTCGTGACTACGCCAATGCATTTGTCCCGTAACGGGGCTCGAACTACGGTTCGCTGCTCGTGTACTCGAAACCTATCGCTTCCTGTACCAACCACTCTTTTTTTTCTTCAACTGCCGGGCTTAATTAAATACCGGTAGACCGAGGCATCCGTGTCGTCTTCTCGAAGAGGCCGCGGTTTCCTGACTGCGGCGTGATTTTACCTTGCTTGGACGAGTGGTAGAGAGAGGGGTGGGGGAGAGGGCGAAAAAGAGAGAGAGGGATGACGTCGCCGCCGATAAGGAAATGTAGGTAACGAACGAATCACGGATTCTTTCGTGCCGGAAACTGCTCAGAGACAAATGGCGAACAGTTTGTCGGTATTGTGTAACGTTTGCGTGCTATGCTTTAAGTTTGGTAATCATGGGCAGGAATATTTGTATTGTGGAGAAAATATCTGTGAGAGATAAATGGTACAAGGGATGTGTACATCGAATTAAAGTGTTTTCGTGTATCGTACAAATATAGGGGTGATGTTCGTTACTCGATTGAGCGTATTTTTAGACCTCAGTGTTCCACGAATCGATTGCGATTTGGTTGATTATTGTAGCTCGCAGAAGCATTGATTGTACCGTGTGCGATTTGTGTGCATGCGCCTGTATATCGGTGAACCTGCAGCGCATGGAAATTGATTTATTAAATGAATGAAATTTCAATGGTGCGTCGATCGACGGTAGCCGTTAATAGCGCGATATGCAACGATTGAATTCTCATTTCTAACGCGAAAGTCCAGCTCTATGCACCGGAGGGGGAAGAAGTGATAAAAAGTGGGTGCATGCCTGTGCAATCGGATCATGTGCACGCATACGAGCTGGTAGTGTAAAAGGATTTGTCCCCATGAATGAAGCCAGGAGGCCACGTGACACAAAGGAGGACGTAAGGAGTAAGAACGTGCGCGTGAAAAGCCCGCCAGTGGTTTACGCACGGCTCCGTACGTTCAGTGATAGGTCGGCAGATGGCGTGGAAGTTTAGAGCGGCTGCTTGAAACACCTGACTACGGCGTAGCAGTGCGGAATGGACTCGTGCGGCAAGCGCACACTTCTTTTAAAACTGGTAGCACGCGCGACCACGAATAATTATTTTCATTCTCGCGCCTGTAAACCGCGTTCAATTTCGTGCACGCGGGTGACAGTTTCCGTGTGCGTAATGTCGTCCGTCCGACAGTCGTTCGAGTGACAGAAATCGGGGGGTCGGAGATCGAATGGAGAGAACACCGCGAAGTTTCACTTCCTTCAGTTTCTTATCCGCGAACGGTGCGCTCGTATAGCACACGATCCTGCTGCGCGTGCAGTGATCATGGTAGATCACTTGGGCTGCGCACGCATCCATCACGCACCCCAAAGGGGCCAACCCCTACTTCGTGCCGTATCGATATAAAAACACGAGAGAAAATGCGCGAATCTTAAAGAAGCAACGAGCACCAATTTTTTCAATCGTATTTCATCCCTCTGCCACCGTGCTTATCCGAGTCTTAATGATATGCGAGGATTGGGGAGCGACACGCTATACCGACATTCGAACTTCCCGCTTCGAGCGCTCGATAATTTCGAGCTTTCGTCTTCGAGGCGCCGATTCTCGTGGATCACGAAAATGTGATCGATCGGCGATTTCTGTGCCCCGCGACGGATTTTTCGTGGCCGGTAAGTGTTTGTTTGCTTGATCAAAATGACGGTGAACCGATCGGTGGTGACGATGGTGTTCATACTGGTGACCTGCGTGATCGTGTTGGTTCATACGAAGGATGCGACGACGCTGGAGTACGACGACCTTCTTCCGGTGAACGAGACCAACGCCCGGCACCGCGACGATACAGGTCAGGGAACAATTATCCTTTTGTTTTTCTTTGATACTTCGAGCTTGAAGGTATTATTTACTTTCTGAAGTCCTTTTTGAATGAATGTGCAAATTACAATGTGTGTATTTGTATAAGATAAGGGGCGCGTAAATCGTAGTATAGCTAAGTATAAAAACCGACCCCATGTTTAGAAGTATTTCTAGGGTCTTGAATATATAATGAACTTTTTCACTAATTAAATTGATTTCAATATATTTCTTTGTTATTTATTGTATTATTTTAGAAAGATATTCTAACAGCGTACATTTTTTTTATATTGGCGATTGTGTAATACGTTTCTTTTTAATCAATATCTTATCTGAAAGCTTAAACGAAGCTAAGATACATTTCGGTTAAACTGTAGGAGAACATCCTTCATTTTTGTATACACCGTAAGATTAGTAATTTTTCGCAATTCTGAACACGAGGTCGAAATATTATTTTGAATTTGCACGATCGTACTATTTGTATCCATATTATTCCTCTACGAGGACCCAAAGTTTCACGACGTCCTGTCTGCGTCGATTTTATACATGTCACGATTAGCATTGAATGTCATCGCTCATTTAAATTATCGAAAGTGTCGCTTATGTTCGTTGCACAATGTGTGTCAGGATGCCTCTGCGAGGCGTACGACCTTACCGTAGAAACGATATTAGCAATGTTAATAGCGCGCACAATCGTATGCACTATATATTGTTTTCATTCTGCGCTAGGCATACAAATTTTGCAATTATTATAAAAGCAATTTCAGCTTCGCATTTATGAATTTTCATATTGAACCGTTCCCTTTCGCAATGTTTCACCGTGAAACAGGAAGATAAATATTTGTAAACGTTTTCTGCTCACAGCATGGCAATTGCACTCTCTCGAAATCAACAGTATGACGGTGAATGCTTGAACTTTGTTACTCGTCACGGATTTGCCGGGGACGAATGACCTTTGCTCTAACGTTTCTGTGAAAGTATTATACGTTCGCCGAGTAAGGCCTTGTGCCTTTCCGAAGTAATCTTCTAACGCACGCCTACTTTTCACGAGGAAATTTAATTTTCCTTCAGTCTCTATGTCGTCGAAATTCGCGTGAAATCGGTAGCTTCGCCGACTATTTTCATAGACCTTCGTTTCTGATATATTCCATGATATAAATGGAGCTTTCAAGCAATGATGAATTTCTAACACATATTAGGGAACACTTGGAGTCATTATTAGAATTTATTATTTAATTCGATGGATACTGCCAAGAAAAGAAAAATACCACAACCTTTACGGATTAAAAATCACAAATGGTTAATTAAGATTTAATAATACATTCAATTAAAATGATAGTGACTATGCGAGTTGCAAATATCAAAAAATCGCTTAAGGGTCCGATGCACCAGAAAGAAGTTCGATTTATCCGAATTGGTCGGTCATAATTCAATCTAAAGGAGAAACGAGTTTGCAAAATGACTTGCCGCTCCGATCGGATTGACGAGCAACGAACTACGGTTCAACTGCATTGTCCTTACTTCACCGATAATTCACGTCGATGTAACTGGTACCGAGTAACATCCGTAGCAAAAGTTCGGGTTACGTAATTTATAGCGAAATCGCATAGGCAGTCGTCTCGTTGCTCAAATATAATTGCGTGCATCTATTGCCACCCACTGGTCACATTAATTTGTTCAATTTACAAAACCATTTGCAACTCTGCATTCTTGTGTAACGCACCGTTAAATAATATTTTAATGTAGTATAAATACCATGCAAGTGTTATTAACAATTCCAACTCTGGGCATTTGTTTAATTATCACAGTTTTAATACGAATTTCTCGCGATCATGATCTCACATTTCATTGCACTATTTAATTAAGCAACAGTCAGGTAGACCCTTCCACTAAAGGGTCAACGTTGACTAATGCGTTCACCTCGTCTATAAAAATTTCCCACGCCGCGGCCGAGGTATGTGTTAATCGCTATCGTTCATCGTTGGACGGTGTCCATCGACTAAATCGCGTTCGCCTTAACTCGCGTGCGCTTAGAAAGGCGGAAATGCGTTACTGTGCGTGTCGATGAGAAGGTGTCGTATGCCAACTCGATGAGCTCCGAAAGGTGTGTCTAACTGTGCGTGCAAATCACTTGCGTGATCGAGCTTTCTATCGGCATGCGAACGTTAAATAGAAATGGACGTCGTGCCACTCGTGTCCGTGAACGCGTTCTCTGATCGCCAGGCCTAACGAATAATTAAGTCGAAATTCTCCGCACAAGGATCTCCGTGTATGCACGGTGTTGCCGGTGTGAAACAATACAGGATATGGTGTAACCATGGATGTGTCGAAACCGCGGCACAACGAAATTGATTCAGAGACATTCTATCTGAGTGATCGCGAACAATCGGGCTTTTCCTAATTTAATAGGGTGAAACTTGTTGTGCATCCACGTCGGATCGTTGCAATTTCTGTATATTGTCATTTGGACAGGTGTATATGATTTTTGTAAGAATTACATTACACAATAGTTCACCGTGTCAGTTACTTTATTTCCAAACAAACTATGACTGTAAATACACGTGATTAATTACCTTACGGGATTTGTGGATAATTTATGTTTCGGATGATTCGCGTTGCTGCTTTGCATACATGGCTTTGTCTAATTAATTCACTATTAATGAAACGTAGCAACGTTTTTCGCAGGACGAGCGAATCGAACGTAGCATGCTATTTTAGTACGTGCGACAGTGTCTGGCACACCTGATGCATATGCATGCACTAACGTAAACGTGCTGCCACCGTAGAATTCTTTTTCAACCTTGGTGCGAGTGGTTCACGGTGTACGTGTCGAGCCTGTTGTTAACAGCGTGGAATTATACGAATCCTGCCAAGGGTTAACTGTACGAGGCTGATCCGCTCCGTGAATTTGTTTAACGATACAGCATTTACGATTTGTTAGCGTTATTTACGGTTCAGTACGTGATCGTTAATAAATCACTTGGTACTTTGGGCAGCCGCTACGATAGTAACTCGTGATTGCTTTCTTCTTCATTCGTAACAGTCACCTGCTGCGTCATAATTAATGTCCTTTCTGCACAAGTGGTTCGGGTTGTTGGTTCTTCATTCGAACTTGTGTTGTTGTGGTGTGAAATTATTGGAACGAATGACCGAATGAAAATACATTTTATGCTACTGAATGAGTGCTTTCGTCTCGACACCTAATGCCACCGTTTTTTCCCTGCCAAAAGTATGGTTAAAAAAACTGGGACGTTTTGAAATGAAAATTTGTTTCGTTTTCAAGACAGTCGTGATCATTTTTAGTAAACAATAATTTCATTAGTTTCTTGACAAAATTTAATTCCATATTTATATTTCCAATGTGTAAGTTCACTGCTGTACTTACGATATTGTATAAAATATTACGAAATCTTATCTGCGGAGATGTAGGAGTTTACGGTAACACAGGAAATAAAATAAAAGATGCGCACAGGAAGCGCCATGCAGCAGAGTCTATAGGAACGTTCTGTGCGTTTTGATAAGGAAATCTACTGTACAAGATCGTGAGCGGACTTCTTATCTATTTCCCCGTATGTGTAGTCAGTTACACGCGAGAAGGCAAATAGAATAAAAGAGTGGATTTCGTGTTGAGGTCTAGGAAGCCACGAAGATTAATGCACACGCAACGTTAGTTGACGGAGGAGATTTAATTAAGATTAATCTTACCGCGTTCGATGATTCTTCTAATTCGTTAGCACACAGTGTTGTCCTATCGTAAAAGTAATACGATTTTTATGTTTGTTGCGATCTGAATAATTTAATTAATTCTAAAATATATTGTTTATTTATTTAGTAGGTATTACAGCAATATACCGTAGACTGTAGACTATGGTTCTAGGCGAATGCACGTAACATCGTGGTGTAATGCAACCTCGTTAGGAAAATTCAATAATTATACGCTGGTTACACACGTGCAATCTTAAGGATAATAGTTGTCATGGTCACAGTGTGTTCCTTAAACTGTTGCGTATTGCCTTTTACGTGTTACGTGTTTGGTCGTGTAATGCGATGGAAGGATTTCAAGGCTTTGCCTATATGGCTATGGACAGTTTTGTCATCCGTCTGTGTTGTCTACACCGACGCAGTTTAAACGAGATTTAAACGAAGTTGTAATAAATCATGCACGCCTGTCACTGAAAGTCAGCCAGCAAACTAGTTCTGCCATATTATCGACCCTTTTTCACGATTTTATTGCTTCAATTATTGCACCGTATATGTGAAATTGAAATTTCGCCAATTATACGAGCAGAACAAGAACCGCGGTTACCGGTTCGGTATACTTGTTCCACGACGACATTTATTTTAATTTAATTGCAGAAAAGGCTGCAAGGTCGATTGCAATGATAATTAGAATTACAAAAAGATCTTTTTTTATATGGTACTCGACATCATTTAAATCACAAGTAGGTGCATTACTAATTCAATGTCGCGCTATTAATTATTTATCACAATAATAACAATTATTCGTATACGTTCATTACTAATGCGATTCGCGGTAAGGAAGGTTTATTTATTTTACCATCGCGATTTCATATAATATTATAGAAAATGATGTGCGAACGGCAGTTCACGAAAGCAAGTCACGTGTTTGGCGGTACGTTTTAGTAGCAAGCCAAGTCATCGCTTTTTCTTATGTATTCCCATTTGCTGCACAGGGCTCACCCTTTTTCTTTTCTCGTTCAAGCTTTACGAGCTGAGCAAAATACGTTTGCTCGCTCGTTCCCGATTCGTAGGGGGCAATTTTGCCACCGATCGCGATTAGGGACATTAACTCGTTCGACTTCTTTTTGCCCGACAAATATGGCTTTGCATTCTTCTCGAGGGTGTACAAGTTCGCCCGTTACGTTGGGCACGGCCGTTTCCCTCCCGTCATTATAGAGAACAATGAATAGTTAAGATCGTTTTATTGCCGTGCCGCCCGGACTTCGAGTCGTTTAGGTGTTTTTGTAGGAGGGACCAATATCGTCTATTTTTCATGTTAATTTTTGGAAGGTTCGGATCGCTCGTTCGATAAGAAAATTTCTTTCAGCTACGACACCCAATTTGAATCGCCCAGAATTTTTCATATCTTTCTTATTTGCATAATTTAGCTTTCGCGATTACGAAGTCGATTTCCGTATCTCTCAAGATAGTTAAAATAAAATTACGTTTGCCTGAATTCGACGACAGTAGAAATATCTGAACACGAGCGAGCCGGGTAAAAATCATTTTTCTTCCATTTCGAGCGGGGAAAAGAAAAGTATCTTGGCGTTTGCCGGACAATAAATCGTTACCACGAGACAGTAATGATCGTTTGCAGCGATATTTTTGCGCTTCGCCGTGTTACCGATTCCGTGTCGATTCCGTTCTCGCGGCGCGCGGTTTTTCACGGGTCGTTTTGACGTTTCGATTCCTCTTGTTGCGGTTACCGGGCCGTTCGAGATTTTGCCAGCGTCGACAGTACAATGGTGTTTCGCGCGAACACTGCCAGCGTTCCGCTGTCATAGCATCTCGAGTTGAAGATGTATGCATCGTTACAGAGGACGAGGGTAGAGCGTGGTTTCGCTGAATCGATGGAGGGAATGCTTTCCCCTTTTCCCCCATTGCCATTT
Organism: Nomada ferruginata; assembly: GCA_963583965.1. Classification (NCBI taxonomy): domain Eukaryota; kingdom Metazoa; phylum Arthropoda; class Insecta; order Hymenoptera; family Apidae; genus Nomada; species Nomada ferruginata. The sequence continues at coordinate 6,509,051 of OY757214.1, read as the reverse complement.
TTTCGAATACCACAACGGTCGGAGGGAGAGAAACTTTAATACCTGTAACTCTTCGGGCAGTTCGGTTCGAAAAAGATCACCGGGATGCAAAATGACGATTATCTGGCGGAGAATAGGGTATACGCTGGTATATGTGTCTGGGTACAGGTGAACTGGAATACGGGTACAGCATGCTATACAATATTCGAAGAGAAAAGGGTGTGGAGCCTATATTCCGTATAATGGCGTATTATGCTGGCGGCTGGTCGAGATGATATCTTATACGTAGTACGAAATGAATGTTAGGGTACAAGAGCGTTCCTTGACGTGCATTTATTTCAATCTAATTATTTTTTCAATGGTACCGCAGTTTGCGCATTCGTCTGTCGGTAATTTGCCATTGCCCGTGCTTCTTATTCATTTTATGTTACTCGAAAAGTAATGAGATAATAATTCCGGCGAAATGCTAATTGTAAGAATATTTCTCCAGACTGCACGAGATCGTAAACGCTTTGATATACTATATCATATCGTGCGCTCGTTCACGTTTCTCGGTGTATCGACTTGGTAACCGAGTTTGTGATTACGGCCGCCGCGGTAAATGGTCAGCCAGGGGGATTAAAAGAGACGAGATTTGCAGAAATTGCAGCGGTGGCGATTAAAATGGTAGCAAGGCAAAACGACGATTATTGACCGGCACCGTAAGCCGCAAGTATGCACAGGTGAATGTAAATGCGGGCTAGACTCGTATAGTTAGATACCCATGAAGAAATGGGTGTACAGTATACACGTTTTGCAATGGTGCCTTATAGGTGGTTCGCGAGACTTCGTTTCGCTTTAAGATAGGGTTGGAATACGTGCGCGTATCATTCGCGTATATTCGTCTAATAAATATTTCCAATTTTTTCAATGTACTTGGTAACACAATACACTCTTGCAGCTACATTTCTTACAGAGATTAACCGTTTTCGCACTATTAAATATCAACGCTGATAGCAACAAAAGTAAGACAGCGAGTAGGCACTTTGTAATGGTATACGATACCACAAGCTCAGATGGAAAAGATAGCATTCCGAATTCCACGCTGGAGAACCAGATTTTCTATATTCGGCGGCGTGGTTTGCAATTCCGCGCGGTGGTGGCTATCCACGCCTAGTTTCTGCGGTCGATAACTGATAGACGTAAAAGTCGAAGCCTGTAATAGAAAGGATCGAGTGGTGTTGATAAAACGCATCGTATCGAACGTTCAGGGGAACATTTTCCGTAACCCTACACCTATTGTCTACACCTGTGTTCCATATGCATCGCTCAATATCCAGAACGAAAGTGCATTGCGATCGGCTTATATTCAGGCTGTTATTCATATAGTGAATTTCTTCATCGACGATTCATGCCGCCGTAATTAGGACTAAAAATAATAAACCGCGCGATAACCGATCGCGACGCTGAATCCAGGATCAACGTCAAGGTCCTTCTATTTATTAAGCCGATGAAGGAGCACGCCGCGCACTAAAATCCAACAATTACTCGCGATCCGTGCTCACTGACGTGGGCATGGACGTGGAAGCTATAGCACGGTATGTGATTAAGAATAAAACAAAAGATTACCGGTATCACGAGCATGCGCGGCTAAACGTCGACCTGGCGTGTCGGCCATTTAAATGGAGGGGCGCGTTCTAACATTTTCCCCTTGTACGTCGTTGCGTTATCTTTCCGTTCCGTTTTTTTTTATAGATGGGAGAATTGATGGGACAATTACGATTTTTATCATTACGGTCGGTAGACGATGAGTCTTCACCATTTTATACTTCGCGGATCGTTCTGATATTTGCGCTCGCTACGAATCTCGACTTGCTAGATAAGCCCGATCCTGTACCGAGAAAGTTAAATAAGTTTGGCTCTATGGATATATTATACAACGGCAACGTTAGCGATATTATTTAGATGGTTTGCGGACGGTCGCCTCTAAAATATTCAACGGCTGAAATAAAGTTGCGATTAAAGGAAATTTCTACTACAACAATTTTCGATTCAGGTTTTGCTAGTGTGTAGTCGTGAATCTTGTGTAAGTTCGGAGCCAGTTAAAGGGCAAGATTTTTGCGAACGAAAACAGGCCCCACGAGACTGTGTCATGCCACGTTGTAAAGATTGAGCCCTCCTTAGGGGATCCCTGTGTTGGATGTTCCGAACAGGAGGGGGTTTTGAAAGGGAACGGACACCGTGTGTCTACCACGCAACGCACCTTACATTCGCTGTGTAACACAGCATGTGCAGTCGAGTACACGACGCGTATAAGCTGCACAGGTGAAGCAGAATCTCGGCGGTAAACGGATGCCACTCTGCTTCTCCCTTTTTCCTTCTGTCTCGTTCGCTATTTTATATAATACGCGTTGCCGTCGGGTCGTCGTGGTCCTCTTGCTGAATACGCGCAGGTTTATACCGGTCACTCGCATCCTGTGTCATTATCCATCATTACGAAGCTGGACACCGGTGAGGAACAGTCTCCTCCGGGATATGCTGGTGCCGTGTAAAATCTCTTCCTCTTCCTTTCTTCGTTTTTCGTCTTTTTTATTCGTCGGTCACTTTGTCGATCGCTGTGGGGCTCTCGTGAATTCGCACGACGATACTCGTAACACGATACAACTGGCAGCTGTTGAGTACACTAAGGAATAGCCTGTGTATGCCTTTCAGAGAATGTTGGAACGCAGTGAAATTTTTTATGTCCTGAATGATGCTATTGGAGTACGCAACGATAGCGCTTAATAAGTTTCTCGTAGGCTAATGATTATAATAATAATAATAATAGAACAAATGAGGAAGTTACGAATACCTATAATTAATATAAGACGGTTGCTATCAGAAGTAGGTACAGAATTTTTTCTTAAGAACGTCAGTTTCTTTTTAAACTATGACTCAACAAATTTTTCGCAATCGCATCATTCTTTCTTTTACCTCCAATTACACTGCACGTCATTACACTTCACCCTGGGCCCCTTCTTAATCGTGACAACGCTCAAATTCGCGTGATAACACTCAGTCCGTAAATATCCCGCTGTATACACGCGTACGATCGGTCCTTCTCGTGATACGAAACATTAAAGTCTCTCACATGGTACTCCCCCCTCTCGGTTGGCTCATCTCTTGTTGTGTCCTGCTGTTGAAGCTGGGTGCTGGTATATAGGGGGGCACTGATGATTACACCAACCAGCTCGGTCAGCCGAGATAGTCAGACCGAGACTGCTTCCTTCGTGTATACTTTATTTTTCGACAAGGCGATCGGTCAAGTGAGAGCACCTTTTTTTCTTACCCCTTTTACGAAGCTGCACGGAGAATACATTAATTTTTCTGATTTTTTAATCGTATATTTTGCTTATACCTGTAGCAAAGGTGTACAGAAAAATGGGCAACAAACATCATTATCGTCATAGAATTACTAAAAGTTGGAATATTATAGACAGCAGCTAATTATTTTGCAATTTTAATATCGATTGTAATGGAAAGTTGTGGGTGGTAGCTACTCTGACTGGGAATCGGTACTAACACTGCTGCTATCTCTGGGAGTATCGTTTATTTCTTGTGTTTATTTCTTCACATATGACTACAGGCTTTCCAGCAACCAGTCGATAATAATACCAGACCGTATCTTTATTTAACGTATATGGAGCGGTAATTTTGTCGCGATATTACGAAGAGTCGCGTATTTTTAAGATCTCAAGATTTACGGAGATCGGATGATTAAATCCAGATTTGTGTAACTCGTATATCATCGGGATACTGGGAGTGAAGTAGGAAACAGTCCCGGGCGCAAGGTTTAACAAAAAATTGTCTGCTTGTGTTAATTGTAATATATTGCAGCATAAAGTATATCTATAATAGAACGCCTGCAGCGATCGCTTTCAGGCGTTCGATGATTTATTTAAACGTTCGCTGGCCCTCCGTTCTTCTCGGAAAATTTATTGAACAAGATTTAAAGTGCAATGGGAATCTAGGAGTTTCACTTCGCAAACATAATTCATCCACGACGACCTCTCTGCCGTTTGGAATATTCGCCAAGCGAACATTTCGTGTGCGCGATTTATTTCTAAAGCGCAATTGAACGTGTTAAATAGGAACACGCAAGGATATTTCGTTAAAGTAGAAGCGAACTTCACGCGCTGAGTTGTAAACCCGACAGGTGCTTTCAGTCGCGTGACGTAACAAACAGAAACTAATGCGCAAACGTTCCATTATTCTAAAACGTATTACGTTAACCTTAATATTATGCGGCATCCAGGGGAGAAATTGAGAAACGTCATTGTAACGCGAGAAACATAAGAAGTAGATGCTCCCCTAAGATAGCAACTCTTTGTCTCCGTGTACAATACGACTATTTAAAAATACAACATTTCCTTCTCGTGGCGTCCAATTTTCTAGTCCTTACCACGTTGCATAGACGTGAAAAATGGCGAGCCATAAAAACCAAAGGTACAGCGCTCTGTAAATACATTACGCAGGAATGGTAAACGTATTTGTCCTAATACAGCGACTATTCTCGGAAAAGTGATCAATTCCAACACTTCGGGAAATATCCAACAAACCAGCCGTCCCAATTTTTCGAAGTCACCTGCGACGCATTGTATCCTTCCACTCGAACACCCTACCTCAACATTATACCGTATGGTTTGCCCCGTTTTAATCAGAATACGGGCAATTTCCTAGAGCGGATGGTCGCACGACAGTCGCGGTACACGCGGCTATAATCGCATCGGTTCTAAACAGGTTTCAAAGGGACGCTGGATGAAAAATCGCCCCGACACCGGCGTGCTTCTCAGAATCTACGAGCGATCGAACTCGAACTTGAAATCGAGAACTGGCTACGCGGGCACGTAATCCGCCGTTCGCCATTTTTCCACCTTAGCGGGGCTCCGTTTTTTTGCAGTTCCACGGCGACGAACAGGATCACAGGTAACAGCGGCGCTCGTCACTCGTTTCTCCGGCGACGTGGAATTTTCTTTTGGCTCGATCGACGTCGCGCGTGTACGAACGCCGTGAAAGGATATCGGCGCTCGGTTGTATGTATGTACCAAGCAGCGTCGAGTTGATGTTGCCGGACGCGACTATATTACAGCAACACCGGGGACCATCCATCAACCGGATCGAGGCAGACGAGCAAGGGAAAAAAAGCAAAAGAAAGAAGCTCTGAAACTCGTCTAAACCGATTGCTCGGGGCATCCGCTCACGGCGTAGCACGAGCACTCATTTCAGATAGCCCGCGACAACGTGCGTCCTCGCGGGGCATTTTTATCGGGTTAACTTCATACGGGAGCGTCGCGGAGCTTGGCGTGTTCAAAATGTCAGATAGAATCGCGCGTGTGCGTGAGCTTGCGCGTCCCATCGTGGACGATGCCTGTCGCGGACCTGTTCATCCTCCGGCTTTATAGACGATAATGCCTCCTTGGAATGTAGGCTCCTTTTGCGCGGCGCGACGCGGTATTTGGATTGATGCCGGCGTTTGATGCGAAAATAAGAGACCGCGTAATTGCTGGGCGGGAACGCAGGAATTCTCCAAACGTAAATGCTGGAATTTAGAATGGTCGTTATGGGCGCGATTCTTGGCAGTGATTAATTTTGTAGGATCCTCGGGGATTCTCGAGGCGCGAGGATGGCGTGCATTTAAATAGAACTTGGGGACGATTTTTTTCACTAGAAAAATTGTTTATACGAGAGGATAGCGGTTATCTGTAGGCTTTCTGCGTTCTCCGCGGCGACCGTAAGTGGCGTTCGCGATTCGCAATGGCTTAACGGCCGCGAGATAGAGGAGCAATTATACGATATCGTTTCGGACCGTGAAAAAGTCTTCGTTATAGCGTCCGACAGTGCCCGGTGTGTTTATAGGCACATGGGTCCACATTAACGCATTCTCTTACTGCTCGTAAAGCGCAACGATTACGATTCGCTTGCGCGTTGCCGTTGTCTAATGAAGGTGTTGGTAAGCGTCTTTTTTTCCTCGAGAAGAATACACTCGCGTAATGTCACTGCGAAGCTCTTAAGATAGATTTTCCCTGGGCATTGCACAAAGGGAATGTCCACACGTTCCCCGTTCAAACGATCTCTCTTTTCACCCTCCGAAGGGTTAATTTCGTCATACGAATTGCGTGTAACGCGTTTTGCAGCGAGTCGCATGTACTATTTACGCGGCTCGTGGAAACAAGCTAAAGTGCCTCCCAATGGCTATTTACGCAAGGCGAAAATGCTGTCATAGCGGCTTTTTAACATTTCACGAGGCAAGAAGGCGTTGTCTGGTTTCTGGCGTACCGACCCTGTTCGTTACACGTTTCGCGTGTTTCGTGTGGAAACATTTTTCTGTAATTTTTCTTGCGCCGCTCGGTTTGACGGTCCGATGATTATGCTTCCGAGAAGCCGCCCTCTGAAAACCATTTCTTCGCACATTTTTATTACTTAAACGTGCATCGGCATGGTCAACTATCGCGTTGCTGCTGGTGCTAATTGTATGTGTAATTGTGTCATCGCGTACTAGCGCTGCCATTAAATATTTCGTTTCGACATCAGCGCATGCCGCGCTGTCACGCTTTAGGAAACAGTGGTTACGGAACTTCAGAAGTTAAAATAGCTCATTGTTATTTATTTACCATGATAAACGGTACGTAAGCTGTATTGAGGTTTAACTTAGTTCCTCTGGAGTAGGTTGTACATTTATGTTTACACTATTGATGTGCGGCTGTCTATCAGAACGATTGATCAGGTGCATTCATCCACTGTAATTCATACATGATCCCAACGGTGACACATCGAACATTAATTGAAGGCGAGCGCGTCACTCGCGTTGGAAATTAATTAGTTGAATACCTTGTCACACTTCATTATCGTGGCATAATTTCGTGCGCTCCTCGGCGTTCCACCTTCGAATACCACTGACACCGTTCTGTTAAACAGTTTGCCTCGTTCTCCTAGCTTATTGTGAAAGGACCTTGCGGAAATAATGACTTCTATATTTAAACAATTAAATGGGATGGCAAATTGAAGGATAGGATGGAATGATGTGAAAGGCTGAATGAAGAAAGTAAATTAAACAGTGTCATTCTTTGAATAATTTGCATGCTGTCAGCGATGAATGCGAGTAGAGATAAATTGTGTCATATAATTTGTTGAATGTCTGCTGTACAACCTTATTATATTATAGCCTTGCTACATGACCATGATGCAGCAGTACCCAATGATTGAGTATAACTGAAGCGAATTATAACAGTCTGCTTTTTCTGCTATCCTCTAACCACTGCACTACTAACTTGATCCCATTGGTTTTCAATGGATTGTGCTTCAAACATACTGGGTGTATAACACAGGAAAATTAATTTGTTTTCCTGTATTCCTACAGCCACTAGATATTTTCCTAGCACATCTTCAAATAAGTTATTTAGATGAATTATAGCGAACAAAATGTTAATAAAAAAAACAGCATTACGAGCCTTAACGACATATGGTCGTAAATCAATACTTATTCCTATTTCGTCGCTCAAATTTAACTAGAAGAGTGGTCTTGGTTCCCAGATGTTAACCACGGGACGAGTCTCGTCTTTACGAACCACTTAATAATTTCTACTTTACGAGGCCGACGTATTACAGCCTCTACGCTTTCAGCATACTTCGGTCGGCTACTCGGGGAAACTAGCTTTTTACGCCGGCCGTGGCTCCCCTCTTGTGTGCAATACACGCGTCATCATAGGAGCTGTTATGAACGTTCAAAGTAATTGCACGAACGTGTAAGTTGAACCAGCCTCTCGTTCTTGTCCGCCGTAGCAGCTGAGCTATCGTGGATTCATGAAAGTTTTATTCCCCCGGGGTTTTGCTAACCTTCCGACAGATATTGACCGCGAGACGCCGTATAATACTGTCGATCGCAATTCTATTTGTCGGGTCGCGGTCGACAAGAAATATCGTTCTGTAAAAATATTCTGCAATATTGTCACTCACTATTTTGACTAATTCAAGTGGACAATAAATTTCAATTGCCATTCATTTTTATCATCCCCAAATACCAGCAATACTCAGAAATATCCACTGGTACTCGCTGATTTGACTTACGAGCGCGAAACGCACGCGATATCCCTGCACGCGTGAATATAATTTCAACCATCGGTGATAGGCAAGCCCTGCCAAGGACAAGTCGGCGTAATTTAATTTAACGAACCACGTAAATCCTCGCGATCGGTCATCTGACGCCGGAGCCTTCGCGCACGTTGCATTTCACGAAAATCTAGATAAGAGTGGAGGACGGAGGCTCGCAGGACGGCTCGCTTAAGCACCGGCTTATGTATCGCGAGGGTGCTGGTCGTCGGGGCGGATCGATGGTCTTAATTAATTCGCGGCGGCAAAAGGAAGGTCCACGCGGTTTTATCAATGAACGTTCGCCAGATCTCTGGTCGGCACGAAACGTTCCTTGGGTCTCTGCCGCGTGGAGGATTTGCGTGTTTCGTGCGCCTGATAAACGAACCGCGAATTCTGTGTACGTGCTCTACGAATAAACGAATTCGTTTTTCGTTACCCAATGAGTGGGTAAAGGAAACACATGATAAAGCAGGTTGCAAAAAAAATAGCGACAATAGAGGGCGAGAAAAAAGGCGGAGGAGAGGTGTAAAACTGGCTGGAAGAAGCAAAGGGGGCAAGGGAGAATAGGCGAGAAAGGAGAGAAATAGGAATTCCGAGGGAACTCGAGAAGAAGTCTGCGCGACAGTGCGTGGGTGGCTCGGTGCATAATTACGCAACGGTCTATTAAATGCAATCATTAATGGAAATCTAATGGTGGCTGCGTGCACGGTGCCCACGTGGTCGCGTGATCATTTGTACCGTGCGTCGAGGAATCGAGGCCGATCCTTGATTTATTTATTGGCAAACGTTTTATTCGTCCCGCGACTCGGCATACGGGCGTCAATAATGCCCCGGTGGCTGATCGGTAATGGCTTTGGAGTGAAACGATTACCGGTACGTTTTTAACGTTCGCGATTCGCCGTCGCGGCCGGACACGTTTTGGTTTCCACACACGTAACACGACTGACGATTCTTTGTTGCTGGAATACGCACCATTTGCACGATTTTGCGAATGTTTCGGGCTTCGCAGGAATTTTGTATTCCAGGCTGATCGGGATGGCTAGCTGAGGCCGTATCGAAGAATAGGTTTAGGAAAAATTCGTTTCTCTACACGTGATTCGATTACGCGCGATTCTGTTAGCTGTACATTAAGATAATCGTCATTCATTTGGGATTATTCTTTAACGCGCTCGTGTTCTACCAACTGCTCGTAAAATTTTGTACAGTTCCGTCAGGTATTCAAATGTTTATACAAGTTTCGTTCGATTCACGTACAATCTTTGAACGTTTTCGCAAATACGTTCCAACGGGTGAGGCAGTTTTTATAAAACCATCGCAGAAAACGTTCATTACGAAAGTGTTCACAAGAACGTAAACTTTAGACCCGCTGTATCGTAAAATCCATAATGTTTAGTAAATTGGAGTGTAACACGCCCACTACGTCGGTGGTCGTTGCAATCCTCGTTTTCTTCTCAGTCAATATATGAACTATAGACACGCATTGTTGTCCTTTCCTGTCTGTCGTTTACCGTCGTTCATTTGTGATCGTCGTCCTCTTAGCTAGACGTTAATGGAAATTCCGTAAGCCGTTGCTAGATTATGTGGATAGTAACGTGGGACTTCCACTGTTGTCCCCCTTGTTATGAAATTGACTAGCACGGGAACTGCGAGCCGAGATGCTGGTAGATATGCAGAGGCTAATCCTGAAGTACATCTTTCACTAGCAATCGTTCCATTCCCCCGGGGGTTTTACTGATTCTCCTTCGATCATAATTTAATACACTTTTACCTTTATTTCTCGGCCGACATGTCCCTCCGTTATATTTTACTTTCTACTAGTAATTGCGCTTCCACTGCTTTTAATTTCAATTTACTGCCGCATACGGCGGAAGCTATATTTCTGCGGATTCAACGTATCGTAATTGAATATTTCGTAATTGTCGTTTGAGTTACGACGTTCTGTTTGCACCTCGGACGAAGCTCACAATAATTCCTGCTACGGTCGCACTGCCATCTTCGCCGGCCTTTCTAGTAACCGGTGTATTCTTCAGAGGGATGTTCTATTAACTGAAACGATTCTCCCTCTCGCGGGAGGAGACTCTCCTAGTTCACCGGCGACAGTTACTTTCATAAAATTGAACGTCGTCGTAAAGTTCAGGTGTCCCAACACACTGTGCAGCAATGTTCGATCTCAGCGCGTACTTCTCGGCACGCTGGTGGGCGTTCAATCGTTATTCACCACCTCGCCGGGGGTCTGGTTGCTCGAAGAACAGCGAGCAGTGCCTTTTCGTGCTTTATATCGTGTCGTGTGCCGCCAATCAACGTGATTTCATTCACGCTATCGATCATACCCGGAGATTCGAACGATATCGATATTACCGATCTGTATAAAATCACGCTTAAAAAAAAATCTCGTTACTTTTATATATCCTGCGTGAGAGACCGTGCGAGCAGGAATTTGAAACGAACAATCCGCTGTGAGATATTACAATTTTTCTACGTTGTCCAATGTGATTTGTGTTCGAGGTAAATTTATTTTCGTTATACCCGGTGCACTTTCTCGAGAAGTGCACGCAGCACGCGCTCGTTTCGCGTACCTCGACTCTTTTGTAAGCGTAATCGCAAGAGGAAGATCTCCATCGCGAGGCATGCAGCTCTAATTGGAATTCCCTTCATCCGGCCCGGTAAGCGTCAGTCAAAAGTAATTGCGTTTGACGTCTAAAGAGGTGTCCGAATGCCAAGACAAATAACGCCCGGATCGTCACTGTCAGCCTGCGAAGGCACCCCCTCTGTGTTCCGCGTAATCGATTTGAAAAATGCCAGGACGATATCGCTCCGGCGTAGAATCAATTCCGCCCGGTTATAAATGTTTGCCGAACCCACCTCGATTATTAGGGTGTCCCCGCAAAGTGGTCATCTCTCAAGATGATTTATCGAAACTCTCGAGAGGTTCACAATTTAACGCGTGATCCGATCTCGAAGTGTCGTTGCCTACCAGTCTTTGTCGGCCGTTGGGGAACCCCGAACGAACGACGAGGAAGGGTGTACACGCGGAGAAACAGAATGGAAAGGAAGAATAGGCGAGGATGGGCCTTTTCGTGGGCGTTCCGTTTGATTACATTCAGTAAATGTGAGACCGTACGCTCGTTCTACTCGCGGTATCAGTTTCTTCTTTACCGTGCGTTCTCGTTTGCTGCCGATATCGAGCGGCTGTGATCTGGAGCATGTAGTTGGTCGCTTGGCCGAAAGGATCGAGATCGAACGGTCGTGAAGAGAGATACGTATAAAGGGAGTAGAGATGGAGAACACTGTGCGTTCCCGCTGGTGGACGGTGAAACAGGGAGCAGAGGAAACGGGAGGGAAAAATACAGCTGGCCAGAAGGGAAAGGAAGAGAGTTGATCAGATCGCGAGAGAAGGATGGCAGAAAATGCTAGGAAAGATGGATAACATCTCGTTAGACTAGTCTAGCAACCACTGGGCCCCTGGTTCCACCTCTTCTTACACCATGCTCGAGATTGATCATCCACGCTACGCATATGCTGCCCTTATCCGCGGTTTGTTTCTTCGTTGCTTCAAGTTCGATGAATGGCCAGGACTCTTTGACGATGCCGCGCCGTGGAAAATCGCTGGATGTTTGCTCTTGATTAACGTGACTGCTTAACGGTCTTACGTCCTTTTTCTTCTGCCTTTGTTTTTCAAGCACTTTCTTGTCCCATCGACGTCTCCGTTATCTTTCATGTAGCTTCATGAAGTTACAACACCGACGTGATCGATATAATTAAAATTCGAATCAATTTGAGCTTATTTCGTTGGTGCCTTGGGAGCACATATAGAAAGGTGCGTGCACCGGAACTGTGGCTCTGCTTGATTTATCGCTCGGTCGGACAGAACACGAAATGGCGATGTTAAGCGCAGAGGCGACGTGGGGAGTCCCAAATTGCTGTTTCTTCTTGAGGGTGCAATCCTTCATCACCCTTGTAACCCACGCAGTCCTTTGTCCCGTTGGTGCATGTACGTGCACAAAAATGCTTCGTTAGGTTCCGTATTGCAAATGAACGTCATTTGTGCATTAATATTTTGCCTCGGGGGACGACGGTGGCGATTATTAGTCACAGCTACATCTTGTTGCCTACCAGGCGTCTTCAAACTGGTATTTCATTTCGGTATATTTTTTTGCTATGTCATACTCGCATTTGTAAATTCTTCGTACAATGAATACGATAATTTAATTTTATAAATTGCAAAACGTGTATTCGGTGTATCGTTAAATATTAATGCTGGAATAAATCATGATCAAGGGGTATCTGTGTTTTTGGCGTCATTTTTTAAGGCTTATTTAGAAATGATCTGTAACTCCGTTATTTTTACGAACTCAGGTATATCCTTCGACGCAGATGTTTCTGAGGACATGTACTTAAAGAAAATGCAAAGAAACAAAAAATTCATTTTTTTAAGTTTAAAACGAAACTACCGCCTTTACAGATTTGTTTATTACTATCGCAAAATGTCGTCACAGCCAATTTAAAAAATATTACAGCATCGATTTTTGCATTCAATTCACTGGCTCCTCGACAATTCTATTCCTAATGTCTAGGAGTTTCGAAAAAACACGATCTTGAAGAAGAGACAACGTATCATAAACGCGTGATTTGCATCGAATGACGCGTAACGCGTTGTCCTTACCAAGCAGGTATCTCGCTCTTCATAATCATGACCATTGTAATTCATTTGACGACAATGGTGTCAGCACCGGTTACTTGGCTTTCTTTATTCACGTGTGAAACAACTTCCGCGTCAGTTTAAAAAGAATGCCGTTCGCGCGCGATACCACGTTTATGCTGCCTGAATGAAATATTGATCAGTTTTTTCACGGGCTGTCCACCTAGCAATTTTGTTCGATCCTGTGTTTCCCTTCCCAGGAATTAAATATTTGTTTCCCCTGTTGCAATACTCTGTGCACGATTTATCAAAAAGAAATAATTAAATTATAGTGATTTCTGGTACGAAATGCAACTTGCCAGGCGCGAGAATAATCGAAGCACATTGGCTCATTGCTTGAAATAATGTAGTAGCCGGCAGATAATAGTATCTGCTGTCACAGGCATTTGATGTCGATACGGTCCATTCACGTGCCACCTACATTAGGTGTGCAACAATGGCGTAGAACCTGAAGCTGTCCACTCGTATATGCCATTGCCCCCCGTTTGCCGTTTCGAGAGGAAATAAATAAGTCGCGTCACCACCCTCGGGAAAAGATCAAGATATTCCCGTTGCATTGTTATTTCGTGTCACTGAAATAACGCGTAACTTTACACATTGAACAGAAGAAACGGATTCTCGGATTTCGACGCCACTATCGTGTTCGCGTAGGCGGGCTGGTGGCTGGTCCCTGACTGCGTCAAATGTCTGTGACATTAGCTACATTCCTATCTAACTACTCCATTACTAGTAGGTAATACAGCGAAACTAAAGACCGTAGATAGGGAAAGGTGTCGTGCGCTTCATGATTGATTGTTTAACTTATAATTTAACGTCGTGTCACGTGCAAGATAGTATTATACATGGTTTACGATATTTCACGCTTCTTGTTATCCACGTGCCCTACGCCATATCGCACAACAAATTACAGACAATGACAATTTCTGACGCGGATTTCTTTTATGGGAGACTTTCTGAGAGATCTTATTATCCGAGGCGAATTTTTTAAATTTATAATGCCACGAGCAATTTAGAATAAATTTTTGTCACGGCATTCGACCTTTTGTCTGACATTCCATTCTTTCGAGCAGAGTCAAATTATGCATCTATGAAACAATTTACAAAATTGCACACTTTCTTTCTGATCGTGATCCTGCACCAGAGTGCAAATCGTTTCTCGCGTTTTCTCCAGGCTGGACCCTCGTTCATCGATCGCAAAGCATGCGTCAAATACCGCCCACGGGAGATCAGTAAGAGTTAACTGGAAGCAATTCGTGTAGAGCACGTGAGTGCGGAGGTTGAACGAGTGCACACAATGCAGAAAGGCCTCTATCATCGAATCCAATTTACCGAATACAACGGGTCGATTACATCGCAACAAGAACAGGTCCCTCGTATTTAGAAGCTCTCGAAGCTCGAATCCTCTCATTAGGGTATCGGATCACGAGTTATGTCCATCACATTGTTCTGCGGGCTGGTGTGCGGTTTTGGATGATTATTCTATTTGTCGAGTAATAATTCCGACAGCGTTGGTGAGGTTTGCAAAGATAAGGTAACCAAATAAATGGGGTGAGAGTTAAGACGTTGAGAATAAAGGTATCTGAATTTGTTATCCGAAGGCGATGTCTCACGGTAATGAATTAATCTTGTTTCACTAATCATTCAGCGCGTCGACTACTTAATAAAGAACTTTTGACACTAATAGTTGAGTTGCCTTCTGTTCGTAATAGGAGAATTATTGCACAGTCCTCGTAATGGATTATTAGTTAAATTTCGCTAAACCTTATGTCGACAAGAAAATAATACGTACATACGACCTTTTATACGAAATTAATTTTTTACAACGCAAGTACCTAAATATTTTAAAGAACGTATCTCAGTCATACGCGACATAAAAAAGAACCTTAGTTCGTTTGACCTTTGGCCATTACTGCAACTAAACCACGTCCGCGGCACGAGTGACATAAGAGAGAAATCAGGTTCTTCAAGGTGGTCATAACCACGGAATAATTCTCTTGTACAAAAGAAGAGACACTAAAAGCGCGAAGAGATAAAGCCTGAGAAGACGTGAAGTTCGTGACGATGCTTTTATTCAGTGTCCTGCACAGTCGAAATAAAGCAACCGGGGAAAAATATCGTGGCGTGGTCCACTTACAGTTACACGACATAAAGAGCATAAATTTCCAAGGCGACTAATGTTTAAATAAATTCACGCGAAATTTGGTTCTATGGCTGCAAATGCAGTGGTGCAGTCTCTGCAGTCGAGACCTGTTTCTACTCGCTAATTTTGTATTCCCTGCGGGAAATAAGTGCTTTCTAATTATACGAACCCGTTCTTAACTGCTATGAACGTGGTGTTTTCATGGAACTACTGTATTGGAAAAGCATCCATAGCTGTTTGGTCTTACTGCACTTTAAGAGTACTTCGTGGAAACTTCTATTCGAAGAAAACCACTTTTCTGAGCACGAACACCGGCCGGGGACTACTCTGCAAATGCAAGAAAAAGCTGGTATTCGCGCAGAAGTCATTCTGAAGGTTATGTCCTTTTCCTTTGAGCAGAAACGGGGATACAAAAACGGAGAACGCGATGGGAGATGCTAGTCAAAGGGTCAGATGGAAAAAGTTGCTATAGAATGGATTCTTCAGGAATACCAATCGTCTGCAAACTATCGACGCTTTTTCCGATAAATCATGCTAAATTTATATATGTATATATTATTAAATCATCTCTATATTTTCCAGTAAAGACTTTTAATTTGACCTGCTAACAAATACAACATTTTGCAAAGTTGCTATGAAAATAGGATTAAAAGTAATTGATTAAAGTCCTGCTAATTTTTACAACTTAAATTATTAAAAAAAAAATGCTACTAATATTATCGATTTAACAAAAATGATTATAATGTCTCATTATATGTATGTATGCTGCTGCAATGGAAACTATGAAGCCAATGCTGTACAGGAGCAGATACTCGAAAGAAAAATTTCTATTTTCCCATTCGAGGGCACGATCCCTACTGGAGCACGTATTATCGAGTCTCATCACAGAAGTCGAGTGAGCTCGAGTAGATGCGCGATCAGTACTCGAGGAACAGGTTGCCATCCAGGTTTTTGCAGGTGGCTTATACTGCAACCACTGTACTCTTTTCTCCCTCTGCAAATCTCCCTGTCTTTCTCTCTTGGTTTCTTTCTCCTGCCATTTCTAGGTACCTCGTATCTAATGATCTTGTCTGAAGTTCATGCTGCTCTTGAAACTCGGTACAAAATGTTCCGATCGAGACCGCGAGCTAACGTTAGTTTTATCGCGGTATCTTCGCGGCCGTTTCGATTATGTTTCATTGGTATCCTCGCGAGATGCGCTCGGATACGTAGGTGTAAAGATCGAGGTATCGAACACCTGCTGCAACTGTTGCGACAGATTAAAGACTTATGACGTGGGAAATTTTTCAATGGTTCCACGATCTTTTGTTTGATTCCGTATTTTCTTATTATTATAAACTGTGGCTAAGTATGAACCTTATGTTCTATAATATATCGTTTATTATAGAGAATGATTGATCCTTGAACTTTCACGACCACCGTCTCTATCGATAGTCAAGGCTTCTAGGCGTCAGTCGCGTACTCTTGAAAAATGATTCCAACAAGTCGCACCATCGATATTATTAGCCAGTTATAGTTAGAATCGTTTTTCACATGGACTCGGTTTGCGTCTCGAAGGTATTACTACCGATATGTTTTGAATCTTTGTGTAATCATTATTCATATATTTTTCTTCGTGTTCCCACTTGTCACGTTTAACGTGTACATTATGTCAGACGCAAGTTCAATAGTTTTCGAACAACGTTATTGCAGTTGCATTCTGTCGTCGATAGATTATGAATTCGTCTTTCATCGCGACTCCTTATTTGGCCGGGCGACTCGATGCGGCAGGGATCCTAGAATCCTTGAATTTAATAATGCCGCATCTGGCCAGATTTATGTTCACCGATATGAAATCGAGATTGTTCGAAGGTAGCCCGTTTTTGACGTAGACATCTTCGTTCACGGGGAACTGTGCCATCTGATTCACGTGCCGTGCGTAAACTTTATTCCAGTCACGTTTGCTTATGCGCATATGCTGCGCATGCTCCTTTATTTTCCCTGCATCATTTACGCACGTACCTTGGGTTCAGATGCGGCTTCATTATAACTAATGACCCTGTAAATTCTACGATAACAATGCTAGATACGCTTTAAATGCTAGATGTTTGATTAATACTGTTGCTACCGTTGCGAGGCTGGGTGGCCATCAAGGCACTGTGTTATTTCTGTGCAGAAGCAGAAACTAGTTGAAAAGCAGAAGTTCTGGGAAATCAATCAGAAAAATATGGTTAAGATGTCGGTATGTGTGATCGCGTAGCACACGATGGCGATTTCAAGAGTTCGCCTTTACTTTCTATCAGCGCGAAACCGGCTATTATTTTCAAACTGTACGCTATCGCGCCCAGTCTTTCCTTAGGCGTTATGTCGCCATCGATTGCAAATACTCTTTCTTGGGGACTTTTTTTCTCAAAGCAATTTCTTGTTCGTTCAACACCTTTTTTATTTCTAAAGGCAAATAAATATATGACGAGGGGTGGGAAATTAAATAAATAGAAATAAATAATAAAGCATTTTTGATATACCAACGATTTGTTATGCAAACCGAAATGTGTATAAAGGTTTAGTAATTCTAGCGACAGTAATACGTTAAACAGCATGGATAGGCAGGAAACCGATACAATTGCAAATAAGCAAACGAAATGGCAGGCTACTGGTTCTATGTCTTATGCCTACAGCCGGTCAGCTGTAACACTGTACTTATCTGCATTCATGAACCTCCATTTTCAATACCGTGCACAAGTAACAGTTGTTCGTTGCATCTTTTAAATTCTAATACCCATGAAACCACTTACGGAAAATTACAGTGCAGCGTTAACGTGCACTGCAAGCGAAATTCAACGAAGACAATGATTTGTCGGTATAGGCTAAACATGTAAATCGTGTACTATAATTAAACCGATGAAGTTCAGGGTACGCCACTATTTTGCAGTCAAAATCAGGGCCGCTTTACCTTATTTAACCAATTATCTAGAATCTAGATTACATTGCCTGTCCTACCCTAACCGTCTACCCTATATTTTTCTCCCTTTTTTTCTTTTTTCATCCTGTCGCATTTAATTTGTCGATCCTCTTAACAACACGAAGGGAAATTCCCTCGCTGTTCTCAACGATATCGTCTCTTGAAATTTTTACAGCAGATGACGCGAGGCAAAAGATATCGGACACTGGCGTCTAGGTCTCGAGAACAACTTCGAATGAGTTTACCCCGAGGCAGGGCACTTTCAGTAAATAAAATCGAGCTGGATTCCTTGGTGGGCCAATTTCGTTGTGCTTTCAACCACCTATTATCTAACCCGGTTTCTGTGTCTCGCGTTACCGCCCCCAACGCGATAATATCTAGCCTCCGCGTGGCTGGCACGATTTTTTCGTCGGTGGACAAGCGCGGTGTGTCTGCACGCGTCACGGTTTTTACAAGTCACCGGGTTCGTGGAAGGCGGAACGAATTTCAATTTCGACGATCGCTTCGTGCATCTTCCTCTTTATGGGGTAGGTCGGCTGGCAAGAATATTCTGCACGCTGCTGTAACTGGTACAAGAGACTTGTACATTTTCTCTCGATAGATAATATTATGCCGCGATGACGCAGATAGCTACTTGTCCAGCTTCGAAAATAAATACTAAGTACAATTATAATTCTCGTGTATTTTTACTTGCACGGACGGAAACAATGGCAAAATAGTCGAATCGATAAATTAGATTAAATTCCACAAACTTCGTTTTTGTTAAAATGAAAAAAACGGCGTTCCCAAAAAAATTCGGATCACGCTAATCCATCCTACTGTCCAGAACGGACACCCGGGCGATTTTTCCTGAATGTAATCGAGGCCAGAGTGTCCGGTCGAAGGGGATCTCGCGTGTGCAGCGGGGACTTTTTGCCGAGACCAGGCACTTCTGTACACTGAAAGCGTAGAAACAGAATTCACGCGAGTCCCGCGAGACGGTATCGTTTGCCCGCTTCTGTTTACGGTGCTGCATCCGTGCTTCCAGCTATCCCGCCACAGGATCTAGTTGCTCGCGGCCACTCGCCACATGCTTCGTGCAGGAATCTAGCCTTAATGAGTAAAATTGAGTCCGGGAGTCGGCGAGAGCCAGCTTCTAACCGCTCCGTAGCTTCTCTCCTGGATGCATCCTCCTGGAGGCGTAAAAAGCGTAGCGAGGAAAAAGACGAGCAGAACTGGCTCCCCTATCGGGCACTGGCAACCTTACCTAGCAGTGTAGTCCGCTATACTGAATCAGGATCCGTTGTGTACCACTGGTGGCTGTTGGTACGCGTTATGCTACGTTCTTGCGGTTCGTAGAATTACATCGCTGTCGGACGTGTTGGCCAGAGAAACAGGAATCTGCGCTTAGGCCTGGGGAGCTTGAGCTTGCGCCCGATGCTCGTTGATTATCGAGCAGCGAGAAGCCTGTTGGCCATTTTGCTCCTTTCCTCTTGCCTACTAGCTTGTCTGATGTTGGAACATGTCTTTGATAGGCGTGGCTTTGAGACAATCGGCTTGGACGCTTGTAACGTTGAGCGGGGTCGGTTGAGCTTGATTAGGTGTTGACGTTTCTCGAAACACTGACGAACAATGAGTGATGATTTTACAGGTTTCGGAATTGGTTCGAGGTAATTTTAAATCTCATCGAAAGCAGGAAGATCGAGTTGATTCTCTTTGTAATACTTTTATTTCTTTCAGTTCTCCGGGTCAGAGTGTCCCTTTCCTTCCTTTATTATATGTTTGCCGCGGTGATTGTGCTTCAGGTTTTCTCCGTACAATTTTATTGTCCCCCTGTACGTTCACGGTACACGGGAAAGTCGGTTAATAATTGTGAAACGTTTTCTAACTTCAATATTAATGTCCGCCTGAGATAAATCGTTGAAAGTGTAGGCGTTTTCCCGTGGAGAAATCGTCACGAACAGTCGATACTTCCTCTCCGCGAATCGCACAAACACGTGCTTGAAGATGTTGGACAGAGATTCGACGAGTTTCCTTCCCGTGGACGCCGGCGAATCGCGATTTTTTTCCCCTTCGGCTTGCAGCTTCACGCGAGAAAGTAAACGGGTCGGCCAACTCTCTCACGGTGTGCAACTCCTACAGAGTTCTGCCACACTCAGCCGTTCTTTGGATGCCCTGTTACGTGTGCGTGCAGCGATCGCTGTTGATCGTGAATTTACTGAAGCCCCGGTGTTTCTAATTTATACGTAGATTATCATAGAATGACTTGGACGCGATTGTTCGTGGAAACAATAAAGACGTACAAATTCGTAACACACGATTCTGTTTCGGAATCTTCGCTGAATATTAAATGAAATTAGAGGTGTCGATACTAATAATATTGATAATTTTCTAGAATAATGGTATTTGTTTATCGCAATTTATTTTACGTTATCTCTAAACTATTTATTTCTAACTTAACCAGTTTATCAGACTCGTAGTTTCTGGCGAGAAATCTCTTTCTTAGTGTGAACCGAAAACATCTTTCTATCCGTAACAACTGATCTAAATTGTCATTTTGTCATTTTGGAAACGTTGCATTGGGAGAACCATTGGGACTCACTGAAGACGATTGAAATCGTTGTGCTTTGTTTTGCTTTGGTTCTGTATCAATCGTCGTGTTCGAGCGTTAAATTCATTCGTCTCGCTGTGAATCACTTTTAACAACGACTTCGTTTGACGTTTGTGTCCCACGCGAAACTTATATGCGCTTAAGTATGTAAGAACGACGGCCACGGCGAAAGTAGGATACACTGGGCGACTAACTTTTCGCTCGGCGTATATTACTCGAGAGGAAAACGGATACGGTGAAAATATATGTGCTGTAAACTCGCATCCTCTACATTATGCGAGGAAGAAGTTAGAGCGCTCGTGTAGCATATGAAACGATCATCGATTGAGTAATATAAGTTTAACAAGTCGGTTGGAAATTTTGTTGGCACTGGATAACACAGTCTAGAAGGCCCATATCCTTGTAAAATAATACGTCGGAAATTGAAATGCGACTGAAATTGCTTCCCTCCGATTCTCTGCTTGTCAGAAGTAGGTAGTAGTATAAGCCAGTCGCGCACAGACACACCTCGTGTAGCGAAGACCGAGGAAAAATGATTAGAAACTTAATTTCTTTTGATCACCGATTTTATTTTTATACCTTACCGTAATTTACTGGGTTTATTTTATGTAAATGAAGAATTCAGAATTATAATTTATAAATAATTATTATTGAAAATTATTCTACTTCAAAGTACAAGTAGATGATTTTAGTAATTGCAATTGTGATTAACGCATACTTTTCATTTCTTGTTCAACATTCCCTCCAAGTAGTAATTAAATCAACACCAGATGTACAATCCGAGTGATTGTCAGTATCGTAAATTTCACTTCTGAAATCAATCATTATGTAGTCGAACCGGAACATAATTGATCCCAACCTTTTAAATCGATTCCCCTGACCCTAAACAAACATCTTCATTAACTCTTGAAACTGACCTTAGTTTCGATCGAAAGGAAACGAGAATTAAATTCTCCATCGGCCGTGACGCGAGTTCATGGTATGCGAATGCACGACGCATGGGACTTTTAAAGGCGTCCCGATGCACGCGAGAGCGGCTATGCCAGTGAAAGTTCTTGCTTCTCTGCACTTTATTAGCGCTCATCGTTGCCTTCGGAAAAGCGCGTAGAGAGCCGTTAATTAAAAGTCGACTGTGGCCGATTTTCTCGTCGATTTCCGATCCGCATCGTTTGCATTCCAATCGTTTCAATCGACGAGCGTGCTTAATCGCTTCACTCGACGCCAGTTAATCCTTCATGCGCATGCTTGACGTTAGAAAGTGTTGCAAGTATAACGAGCGTAATTACCAATTAATCAGCACGTGATTTTCCATTTTTTCAAAGGTACTGTGAATAATGGGACAAGTGTCGCGCGCTTGAATAATTTTAAATGGACAATGTGTTGCGCAGATTTGTTAATAATTGAAGTGCGATTTGTGGATAATTTTTGTTTTGCAATTAAGATTCGAATGTTTTTGCTAGACTGGCAATAGACATTATTTATTAAATATATTCTACAAAATAATTTATTAAGTGTCGTTTCATTTCCTTTTCCTTTTTTAACTGTAATGTATTCCACGACGATAGTTATTTTTATTCTTTTTATTCTCAGACATATTTCTGAATATCAGAAATATGCCAAGATTCCAATTATCATTTTCGCCATGGACAATTAATCTACCAGCACCATTCGATCCAAAAATGTGGCAAACCGTGCATCGTCGAATTAACCTACATAGATTCTGCCCAGCAGCCACGCGAATGCGAAAGCCACGAACGTGTTTCGCATTCGTCATGCAATAGACCGACGCGACGGCAGCTCGGCAAAGGGATCAGCAGTTCCCCATTAACAGGCCCATAGTGCTTTCGTTTTCGCCCGGCGGACCAATATCATGGCGCGGCTATTAATATTGTTTGAAAACACGACGGTGGTCCGACACGTGACTGCGAACTGGTTTCGTTGTCGCCTCCGGCCCGACGAGACCATGACACTGACATTCCTCAAGGCTGCCTATGAAATCGTTCGCGTTGCTCGGGGGCTCCATCGGACCATGACATTGACTTCGAGATGGAAGCCTCGTGAATATGGTAATACCTGGTCTCTCTAGCGAAGCATTCGTTTCCACAGCGATGGCAGTGCGGAGATGCTGAAGCAGCAACAGCGTCGTTCGTTCTTGCCCCTCTTCTTCATGGTTTCGCACGGAGAACCATTATCCTGTGCCTCGTCGTGTTCCCCTATCGGCTTGCCTGGCGCATCTCCTCGCCACCGGATGTTGTCTCCCTTTCTAACCATCTGCACGTGACTTAGGTAGCATAAAGTGTGTTTTTAAAGGGCGCTCGGGCTGTGAACACGAGGAGAGAAAAGGGTTCGTGGCTGGATTGCGAGTTGAATTTAGAGGAGGGAGGTTATAATATGTTGCTTCGTTTTTTTCTCTCTTGGTTTTCGTGTAGAAAGTGAAAGACGTTGCGCCTATTAATAAGAATTTCCCGTCTTTTCATCGCTGGTTTTAATTATATTTTGTTGAGCCACGCGGAGAGCGGGGATAATGGGAGTAGAAAGGAAGAGCAATCTAATCGCGACTGTAATAAGCAGATTGTTTTAATGCTCAGTTGGATTCATATCTGGTAACGCGTTTTTGTTTGTTACAGGTATGCACTGTGAATCGTGTTACGTTGGACGATACGATCTGCTGGTTTGAATAGAACGTCAGATGGATATGTAAGTCTCTTATGATTGATTTCACTAGATTTTCTCACTTTTTCTAAGCCTTCGGGAAATGTAGAAAATAAATGTCTTATTGTTTCGTTTCGATATCATCTGTAGCATATTTTTTCTTGGCTTTCGCGCATTTAATTCTGTAATAAAAATATTACAGAATTAAATGCGTGAAAGCTTTCGACGATTGTATCGATATCCATAATAGTGGAGCACTTTTAGTTGCTTTAATCCTACACATTTGACGACTCTATTAGAGCCTGTTGGTCCCTTCCAATAATCGACATCTCAACTTCCGCGAAAGTTTCGTGCCGGAACGGTACGAGAAACGTACTTACGCATCCGCGTACTTTCTTCTCGCCGGTGCACCTCCAGGGATAGACTGTCATTAGAAAAATCACGACATCTATCGAATATTTGATCGCTCCTCTCGTGTACACAGCTCCAACATGATTCGAAACTTTTTTACTCCACCATCGATCCGTGAACGACGTCGACTCGTGTCTCACGCGAAAAGCGGGCATCACTCTCTTTTCGTTCCATTAAACATGACGTATGCATTATGGATGACAAACGATCAAACTCTTGTTTCGCGTCAAAGCATCGCGCTTTGCTCGTGATCTCGAATAATTTGTAACGCTGTAACGATCATGGAGCATTATGCAAATCACCTTGCTCGTCTCGTGCAACGAGAACATTGCAACCGGCTGATCAAAGATTTAGAAAGGAAATTAAAAAACGATCACTTTAATCCATAACGAATATTCGACAAATATTAAACCAATGCATCTCGCATAATTAACACTCCCCACAATAATCCTCCCTATCCCCGAACCTAATTCAATGTCCACTACCAGCGAAACAACCCTATATCCACAACTCAGGAAAAAACAACCCCTCACTCACTCCGTCCCTCGCGCTACCCTTAAAAAATAAACATCAACCATCTCGCAAGTTCCCAGCCAGCGAGTTCCACAAAACATCCACCGGGATCCCAACATTCCAGTCCGGACGACTCAATCCCGTTCCATAAATCCGGTGCAAAGCGTAAAGCGTCCAGTCCGCCACGGATCACGTTGGTCCCCGGTTACGGGACTCTTCTGCCCATCGCGTCATTTCTCGTATACGCTGCACGCGACGAGATCGCGCGCTGCCGCGTACAACAGCGTGCATTACAAGCTCGGATACCCGGCCCACCTTTGACCCACGAACGATGTCGGCCGGTGTCGTACGCGCTTGGATAGCGTTACGCTCGCTATGATCCGAGCACGAGCTCGGCCACAGGCGCGGCGGAGACGGCCGTCCTGGCAAACAGACGACCGTTCCACCGTCGAAAGCGAGCGACGTGCTACATGGGAGCTCGTTACCGCGAGAAATAGCCAGGCCGCGTTTCTCTCGTTCGAGAGGCGAGCCGCCGCGGCCGTGAGGCTAGCAGTAAGGAACTGCCACGAGGAGCTGCCTACCTGATCCCACTACTAGATTTATTGGCGCGCGGAAAACTAATGGTAACACACGAGGGATTCCACCCGGGATGGCACGCCGTGGAGAGGATAGGCCGGCTCCTCGAGCTGTACGAAGGAAAGTGCAGGAACCGATGTAGAGATAGATGTAGCCGGGGTTATTGGTGCTGAGGGAAAGCTTGGCGTCGACGGATTTGATGGACGAGGAAAACGACTCACTGTTGGACGAGAGTTGGGCGAGTTTTGTGGTTGGAACGGGCGATCTGTGACGATTTCGTTGGGACCTTTAGTCTGCTAGATCTGGCGGACGATAATTCCGTGTCACTGCGCGCTTGAGCGTGTAATTGAGCCGTTTAGAAGGGATGATTTTTTTGGGGCAGGGGAAATTGGGATGATTGAAGTGTTGTGGTGTTATTTTTGCTTTGGAATATACACACGATTATGTATCTGCGATTATTTATTTTGAAATTTGTTTAAATCATTTTTGCGAATGGAACTAGTGGGCGTGGGTAACCTGTATTGGAGAGGGTAACTAGATTGCCATAGACTTTCGTCTCGCGAATACGCGTAGAACGCTGTTAATTCATATCGTGCGACTCTGAAATATGTATTTCACGGTGGTCGTATGCTTAGCTACGTCAAACATGAATACTATATTTTGCAGGTGTACCACGTTGTATTTTCCGATTCGATTCGATGGAAAAGGTGATCGTTATGTTGTGAAACATCGAGCGCTCTCAGAACTTAGGGTAAAAATGAAATAAACGCGTACGATTACCTTCTAACATTCATTTCAAGCATTGTAAATAAAAAATAAAGATATCCATAAGAGCTCTATAGCATTGATCTTAACATATTTTGTCGTCCATCTCAAATATAATACGGGGAACATTGATATGGAACACCCCTTTTGAACGAAGGTTACATGCATCCAAAAAACCTGTAATTTAGTATAACTGGTTGCTGATAATTAAGAATAATGAGAACGATAACCAAACAGTATAAACAATCAGTGTGCACTATTTTACATTTTACAGACACTATTTTTTTCTATGCGTAAATAATACATCTACGCGTCTCCCGTTCCATTCTATTTTTCATCGCGCACCTTTATTATACGCGTGGAGAATCCCAAATTGCCGATAACGATCCTAGCGTACGCGTTACCGGAATCGTAAATAACACCGGAAATCGACCATCCAATAATTGTAATTCCTATAGTCCATGAGGAGAAATTTATCGATGCTTAGAAGGCATCGTCGAGGAGTCTCTAGCATCCTCGATATTTCTTGTACAGGCTAAAGGGCCTGGAAAAGCAGGCGCGCTTTGAAGCGTTCTCTCTTTCTCGCGAGAGTTTTGTTGCACGGTCGCTAGCTTCGGATAATTAAGGATAATGGAGGTGCCCGAGGGTAGACGGGAATGGATGCGGTATTTTCATGTGATGGAATATTATGAATAGTACGTTGCTCGATAACACGAAGATCTCTGTGTACGCGGGACCAGGAACTGGTTCTAATTTTTGCGACATTTCCTATTCGTCGGGCGGCACCATGGAAATTTCCCCCGTATAATGCAAGCAGAGTAAAGCTTTAAGCGATTTTGTGTTCGAGAACGATCGGGGGATCTGAATTTTCTTCGTCTCATAATTTATATCAATTTACATTCTGGTCGGGAATGTTACGAGCGTAGTGAAAAAGAATTATAGATAACGCAGTACCGCGGTGTCTCTTTCACTTTTATAGACCGTTAACACCGCCGAGTTGAACCTCGCCTTATTCCCTTAAGTATGCACTGCTTGGACAAGTGCGCAGGTATCTTGTATCTTGGAACAGGTGAGAAAATAAATTCAATTTTTATTTTATCCTTTTTTAGTTGCATTCTTGCTGTGTTTCTTTTCGAATCGTTTATCAAAAAGCGGGGGTAATAGTTGGAGGGTTATATCTCTCGGTTATAGAAATAACACGGTGCGCATTGTAATTCTACGAACGCAGTTGAAGCGCAGGGTACTATCGACGCACCGGGCAATCGGTGATTTAACACTTGCGGATAATATCAGGTGGAAAAAGGTGAATTATAATATAGACGCCCATTCCCACGTTCAGGCTCAGACGTGATATTTCTTTTTATAACCGCGATGTCCAGTCGATTCCAATGAGGGGCAAACGGCGAGATTTTTTGCCGACCAGACTCCCATGATATCACGGTTAAATCATTAGCGACATTAATCACAGCCTCCGTTGCACTGACCGTGTTATAAATAATCCGACACAGAGAATGTTCGCAATTTATATCGCCAATGATGCGCGAGATAAATCTGTCCGCTAAACAGATCTACACGTTCGAGTATTATGCGAGGTAACCGTCACGGATTACACCTGCATAGGTATTCGTAATATTGCATGTCTGTCTTGTTATCGGTGTCAGTTCAGACCATTGATGACTAACACAGTCGTTTACTTCTATGCATTTGTTCCACTTACGCGTTCCGATTTCATTTGGACGTTGAACAAGTATCCTAGTATTTGCCAAGCAGCCTTCGAATAATTCATTATGTACACTTGTAAAAAAATTGATAATAGAGTAAATCTATGAAGCTGTACCTTCTCTTTCTTGCCAACGTAATTGTAAGAGTTTCTATAAATAGAAAGATAAAAATCGACCCGATTCACCTAAAGCATACTGTGCACTCGTTCATTCGTAGCTGCAATTATTCAGGTTATTATGCCACGACGTTACCTCGTTAAGAAAATGCGTTCCACAAATGGTTAAACGCCGCGAGTTGTAAAATGCCTTTTTGCTCAGCCTCGTGCCATTCATCATCGTGGCAGCGCAGCGGCGCGCGGCGTTAAAAGCAAAACTTCCGATGGACTGCCGCGTTCGAATCGGTCCTGGATGGGAACCGGAAGTGGCACCCATATCCGGCAAGAGCTGCTTTCATCGCTGTCCACAATGCAGCCGAAAGCGTGGCCTGACTGTAATCCATTGTGTTGCGTCCTCGTTTCGAGGAGACGTGCTCCTTCCCGCAACGCGATGTTAAAAGTTGCCTCCTTCAATCGCGATAAACTGGAAGGCGAACAAAAATTTCGCTCGTCAACGTGAATCCCGTTGGTTCTTTATTTCAAAGGAACGAAACTGTGCTCGCAGTACCGTAACGTTACTGCACACTCGAGTAAAACCAGAATAATTATCCTTTTTTTTTCATTGTATGCTTGCTGCAAGGTTAACTTCGATTCATGACTGACTGCCTTGCCTTTTCTTTTGTTCTTTTTTTCGTTCTTCGAACATTCGTACGCACGTGTAATCGCATCGTCGAAATTTCATTGATAGCTCTAATTGCGAACGATTGTCTGTTGAATCAATACGGAGTCACGGTGTATGCTCTGGAATTTAATTAAATATCTTTTTGCATATTTTTCATCGAGTTTTTGTAGTCTACGCGTGTGCACTGACTCGGGGTTTTTATTCTCCATTGTTCTACCGTACGGATGATCGTTTCGTACATGTGGAATTAATAGTCGGGGAATAATTTAGTTTACTCTAAATACCTCGACCTCTTCTTCCACGACGGGGCGTATTATCTCGAGCAGCGATCCGCTTCGAAAAAGCGAAAGCAGTGTAACGTGCACACGAGGTCCACCTCGAGTGAGCAACCTATCGATCCGCTGATCTAAATTAGCTCTGGAGTGGCCGTGAATCACCTGCGTCAGGTAGCTTTACACGCACACCGGATGATTTTCTGATATTCTTCGGCCCACGGAGATATTTCTTTTTTCATCTCGATGGAACGTGCAATTTCAGTGAAATGTTCAACACGTTTGGCGTTGTTGACCATCTCGCTATCTGAGTTTGTATTGAATTTACAAGAATTACGTTGGTACAAAATGTGCAAGATAAAATGCATGTTTTAACTATTATATAAACTGAATAATTGGGATACCTGTATCTGAAGCATTTATTTTGACAGAAAAATAATTTCAGCGTATGTAACATAAATTATACTAGCCGAGTGTTAGGTTCGCTTATCAAGAAACTTCATTTACGCGAACAGGAAGATATGAGCATATCGCCCACTCTCGAATTCTGTCTAAAGCCAGTTGCAATCTTTCTCACGGTTGGTAATGATTTATTTTCGAGTGGTACACGCAGGTTATACACGCGGTGCTTTGCCGTTTTATTCGCCGAGTATGCGAATCTTAGATCAGTTGGAAACAGGATCGGCTTGAGAATTCGTTCCGTGAATACTTTACATCGTTCATGCAGCGTGAAGTGATATCGCGGTCAATAAATGCGGCAGCCGGAGAATTTCGTTCAACCACGCACGTCGAATTCCGATGAATTGGCAGGATCGAAAAGGATTGATTATTCTAAGAATTATACTCCGAATATATTGTTATAAATGTCAACGAATAATCTGCCATCGCCGCTTCGACCGCTATTTCGTTTCCGTTGCTACCAAGTCGGTATCATCTCGGCATTAAATCCTTTCGATTACAAATATTCCATCGTTTCCAATATATCGTTTCTCCGATTAAACAAATTTTTCCGATATAGAGGATATTCCAGTTTCCTTCGATCCTCGGCACAACAGGAGATTATTTATGTGTGGTCTGCGCGAGGGCTTATTTCCTATTCCTCTTGTTTCTTCCAACAAACAAGCGACAATACGATACAAACCGAGTCAGTCTGTTCGTCCTGCTCGTGCTTCATTCCTGCCGCGAAGTCGAACAGGCCGATGGTCGCGTCGTCGATAAATCATTTCGTAGTCGTTATACTTTGTCGCTCGCGATACTCTTCACCCTTCCAACCCCTCGTGTCTTGCAGCCTTGCAGCGTAGAAGAATACAGCCGGAGAATCGAGAATGTGCATCGCGGTCGGCTTGACTATGCGGAAGAGCAACAAGATGATACGTTCTTTGATTTGTGGCGCTTAACGCCGCTGGTAAGCTCGATGCTGCTCGCGCAAGCTCTGGCTCGACTCGTTTTTGCACGCACACAGACGTACCGTTTATCAGCATTGCGCTGTTACAGACCGGTAACGTAACGGCAGCGTGTTTTATATGCATTTTCAACGGGGCAATTTGAAAATTAAGAATGCTACCGTTTCATAAATCAGCAGGTCCGATAATACAGCGGAGCATCAAATTGGTCTGACGTATCGATTACAGAATATTAAATATTATAAGCTGGTTCAGTGCCGAACAAATTAATTTCTCCGTATCTCGGTGCAAATTTTTATGTCCTTCGTAGCGAAAGGGTTAACGATCGTCTATGGGATGGAAAAGCATTACCGTAGAAGAGTAAGCGTTTCATAATCTCTTTGATCGATGGATCTATGCAAGATCCTGTCCGCGACGGGCATCCTGATCCACAGGAGACTCGAACCCTCGGCTAGTCGAGAGGGAAAAACGCGGCTGCAAAAGAGTCACGTGGACGTGGGGTAGGCAACGCATCAGCATTGCAAATCGTTCAGGCTTAACCATGCATTTGCCGATTTCCCGGGAAAAACGTGACACGTTACGTGTTAGGTTTACTAATTAACCGTGATCTCATGCCGTTTCCATAGTAATGCTTCAAGCATCTAACGATCACCGTGTCTAGATGGTAGAGGGATTTACCAACCACGGGGAGATTAATAAGATTCGTTGATAAAAAAGAATCGTTGGAGTAATGTATCTACGCGTATCATTCGACCAGCTCGGTGCTGCTGTCAGGGTATAGGGGAAAATGCCACACAAACGAAGCTCGGGAGATAACGCAATCAGGTATATTGTATTCGATCGATACAATCGCGGTTAGTTACGCAGCTTCACACGAAGCGAGTGCATTTTTCTTTTAGCTTTGTGGGAATCTTCTGGGGGAATATATGCAAATTCATTGGTAATTTATATTGGTCCCTTCGATGGAAGTGCTGTCTGCTAATAAACATTGTAATTTAATATATAATCATAATTTTAACGAGTAAACTCAATAGTAACAAGTTTTTAGTCATTAGAAGTTTTAACATGGAAACCGATAACATTCTTTGGAAAACTCTTGCAATGGTAATTTCATTGAATCACGTACAAGCCATAAAATTTCACGCGGTATATATTTGTTTCGACGCAATCGTATTCGTAATTGTCATCTCGGTGGGGTGTTCACAACTGGTTACGGAGAAGTCGCCTTCGATTATATCATTAGCTTCCAAGGATTTATTCCATTCCCACAAAGCTATCTTCCGTTCACTGTATGTTTTCCGGCACGGTAAGGTGTCTGATTTGTTGGGATTCAATTGATCGCACCTCTACATCCGATCATAAGCTAATGAAAGGCCTATGAGCAATCAGTCTGGAATTCCACGGCGAAACACACTCGTAAAATTAATTATTCAAAAACAGTGTAGGTAATTAGAATTTAAGTTAAGCCATTTTTGCTTAAAATATTATTCGAACGATACCTTCATTGTAATATTTTGGAATGAAATTCTTTTGTATTATATAAAAAAATTTTACGGAAGCATATTTTGTTTAACATCAAATATTTTAACGACAAGATGTGAAATGAAGCTGTTAATCATCGTTATAAATATGGTCTGAATATTGAATGTGGAATGGAGCTGTATTATAGTTATCATGATTAATTGTTTCTACAGTTGTGATTTGTTACAATTGTTTGATACACGAGTAGATAGTATTTTACTGCATGATCGTGTCTGTTCTAAATTAAGGGTGCGTTTGCGTTTCTTCAAGCGGTACGCGTGGGTTCATTATAACATATAGACCTGTTGCAGAGTGTGACAACACTGACAACGTTAAGCACCGCCGAGATGAATATGTATTTTCTCTGGTTGTCTAGCGGACACCGGGATCACGGATGACTGATGCAATTTGTATTCGTTGCAGTAACAGCTCCACACCTTGGTCCAACGCTCACGATGAGACGTTCGAATTTATTTCTTCCTCGATACGCAAAAACTTTCTCGGGCATTCATCATGATCTCATTGTGTTTCCCTGCTTTTGTAGAAAGTTTCCTTATTCATTAGACGAAGCGATTTTAGCTACGAAATTTTGTATCCCAAAATCATTATTCTACATATATTATCATTACATTTGTCGATTCTTATAATGACATTTATTTTTCTGTTAATATTTGTAATATTATACAGTATTTTTTTGGAGCATGGTGCATTTGGCCGTTGATTAGTATTGTTCTAAATTTTGTTTACCTATCTGGCAATGGCAGTTAATTCAATTGTACGTGCAACAAATGCATCATAAGATTTCAAGGTTTCATCAAATGGCGTGTACATGTGGTAGTATTGCAAGCAGGAATGTTAATCGTTGTTCATTTATAATAATCGATTGTGCCTGATCGATGATCGTTATAATTCCTACAGGGGCGTCATGGCGTGAGCTTTCGATGTTCGTCGCGTCCAAGTCAGTTCAGGATTTGTTCAGACTATCTGCTTTTTTTCATGACGCTCCTTTCTTCCGTGGCAACGAGTTCATTTGTGCGCCGTCGAACAATACGTTCGAACGTTTTCGCAGGCCAATGATTGACGATGCGTTTCTGCTTGGCAGCTATTGTTCTTTGTACCTACGTGAAAAAATGTTACGATTACATGGAGATTATGGGAAAAGGAATTCCAGTAATTTGTACGATTATTCGCATGCTAACTTGAAACACGTGATGCCAGGCGTACGTTCGGTAAATTGCCAAATTGGGATGGATTGTTCTTTCTCAAGCCAGCAACAGAGAATTCATTTAAACCGCTCAGCTTCCACGAATCAAATTATTATAACGATGCGAAACAAGGAAGCACGGTTTGGGGTGCTATTACATGTAGGTACATGAAATTTCATTCGTGTAATTTTAACGTTTACACTGAGCGAACAAACTGGATCGAGTATCGAGATACTTAAATAAATAATAATCGTGGCAGGAAAATATTCTTCCCGAATCGAATTTTTATGCAATATATTTTTTAACAATTGAAAACAAAAAATCAAATTTTTCGAAACAATTTTAGTACTCGCAAAAACGTCACAAATTCATCACTTGTTAACAACAAAATATTTACCGTTCACTTGGAGTGATACGCTGTGTCGTAAATGTAAATTAAAGTTACGTAGAGGATAAAATTAACGCACGTGGATACATCCTGGTACAGTGCGTTTATAAATTCGAGTCATACGCCTTGCACAAGTGTAATGCATATAAAAATAGATTACAGAAAACACGAGAAATACGATTACAATTCCTTGCATCTCGTAACTTTGATGCGATTTATAGTCGAATTATACCTCTTACGATATTTAAAGTTTACACACCAACCGGTGTAACGTGATTTTCATTTATCCAATCTTTGTTTTCCTTCAATGTTTTACCCACTATCGTGGCTAATTCCTTTCTAAAATCCACGTTATTTCTGTACATAGTAGATTTCTCCTGCAGTACGTTCGATTATTCTGATAACACAGCGGCGGCACTATTTCGCGTTATCTCGGCACAAGACTGCTTCCCCTTTGGGAACCTACCACATTCTTTCGACTCCCTATTATCTGCTTTCCGTTTTCCTCGTTATCTCGTTTTATTTTCTCATGGCACCGCGTTCATGGCGAGGATTTCTGATCCTAATGAACGCGGCGGCCGATGTAGAAATCGTGGGACTGTGGCGTAGATCCGCGCATAGATTATTTTCATCCAAAAGCGGGATACAAAGCTGGGCTACTTTTGGATGCGGCCAAACGAAATGGAACGTAATTAGACGATACCTTGCGTCGAGATTCGCCGGTAGATAAAGGGAATAAAATAAGTGAGCGTTTGTCGTAAAATTTAGAACTCGTTTGTCATGAAACGTTTGCAAACTTTTTAGCGCTTTCACTTTAACAGGCTGTATAATTACAATTTTTCTTTTCTTTCACCAATCATATTTCGCAACTAAATTATATTGTAATAATAAATATCTTACATAATATTCCTCTCTATTAGTGTAATTAGTAAATGCCAGATTTAACGTGGCACGTCTGGAACAAGATTTCCCCATCCGTATACGCTGAGATTAATTGACTCTGTTAAATGGATATTCGTACCTATATTCCTAGTTGCTCGTCGTAGAAGCAATTTCCATATTTATTGCATGTCGATTGTCAAGCTTGTGCCCCTCTGACATGAAATTAAAATCGCGTCAGGACGTCATTATCCTCGGGTGTCTCGTCTGTAGATAGTTTCAGGATGCAATTACATTCATCCCAGCAGGCTTATCCATCTCGTCGAGAAGCTTAAAAGTCACGAATGAAGGATCGTGTCTCCTGTTAAGACGCGACTCGTTGAACGAAGAGATTATCCCTCAAGGTCCACTAATTACGCTGACTCGGAACAATGGCTTTGAACGGAGCGGATAAAAAGAAGAGGGCAGGGACAAAGGCTTTATCGAACGTTAGGTCCAACAATGAACTCGATCGTCCTAGGTTAGGTATGCAGTAGATATCTCGTCCGGCTGTAGCGACTTCTCCTGTAATAGCTGGCTATCCGCCTCCCCTTGAACCTTTCTGTTCACAATGAACCGTCTTCGATGTTATTCTAGGAATGAACTTGCCGCGATTACCCTTTTGTGGCTAAACGTGCTGCTCGTGTCGCTCGGAATTGTCAATTGAAACGTGATTCTAAAGAGCGATCAAAACTTTGGTTGCTTTGGAAAATCCCTTAGCTATTTGTCCCTTTAGTCCATCTGAACAATCGTGGGTTAACTATTTACAATTTTTCATATTGTTCGTGACATTAATCCTGAGGGGATATGTACAGACGAATTGTGAAGATTCGAAACATTTACCCGATATTAATATTTTTCGTAGCTATAATATTGAAGCTTAACGCGCAACAGTATTATCAAATATAAAATTGATAGGCTGACATTAATTATTACAAATCCTGTATTTATTAACAAATATTTAATATCGGCGAACCACATAATAATATATTAGCCCTATATTTAAGTCGCCCCGACTTTCGTCTATGAACCGGGGCGAAACGAATTCGCATGGACGTTAAATTTCGATCATGCCACCATGAAATCGTGGAAGCTAATCAGGATCCGTGGATCTCTAAACAGTAGACTGGTAGTGACACGTTCTTTAAGAGTCTTAACGTCAGACGAAGCGAAAATGAAATGCCTAAATTGCCAGGGGGGGGTTAACTTTTTACTTTTACTGCTCGGCGAAATGCTTTGCTGGCCACTGCTACCTGTTTCGCTGTCTGACTTTCGAGTGGAATAAATAGTCGTCAAACAAGGATACAGTCGGACAGGAGAATGTGTAAAAGGTGGGATTTCACGGGGGATTTGGGAGTAAATGTCGCGCCGAAAGCTTTATCTCAAGAAAGTATCTAACGATCCTTTTCGATTCAGCGCTGAGCGTTTCATTTCCAAGCTCGCGTCTCATCAAGGATTAAAATCATTCTCGTCTAATCCGCTCGGCCATGAGATACCGGTCGTATTTCGCTCCGGGGGTCTGATACTGATTTCCGAGGCAAACTCTCCAGCTGGCAAGGAAGCGAACATCCTGATGAACTCTTTCTCTGGGATCGATTACTCTTAGATCAGACTTAAACGGAAATGTTTGAAGAAAGCGTATCAGCGAAATCCGCGGGGATCGCTGTCTGCTCTAATTCGCGAGTATCTGTGACGCATAAAACGCAACGACGTTGCCCCAGACGGCGATAATGATAACGTGATCAAATTCAACAGCATAATCGTCTTCTACGGTGGACCGATAAATTCTTCAAAGCAAAATCCCAGCCTATCACGCGTGGCGTATAAAGATTCACAGGAATGATAAGGGCTTCCGTTGTGAATAATCGAGCCTCTCCGGATCCTCGTAACGCGCTTAAACATTTAACGAGTAACGAAACTCTCCTTATCCTCTTATACCGGAGGTTCGTAGACCGAGTCAGCAGCATTGCTTACTCCCCGGCTAAGTGCACCGAGAGTCTAAGCTACTCCAGAGGGCCGGCCGCGAGGACGAAACGCTAAAGTCGGCGAAAGGATTAATGTCCCCATCCTACGAGCTGCATTGTGACGTTTAAGAGGACCGTGAATCGCGGCGTGCCATGCATCACTCCTAGCTGCTACAAAATGCGTATGTACACAAACCGCGGTTGCATCTAAGCTAAAGCAAAGTTATATTAATGGCACCGCCATTAGTTCTGCCGTAGGACGCTTGGATGCTTTGCCAGCCTAAGAGCACCACCGTTTTCTGCCGTCTTTCTTTGTGCCTGCTTCTTCCTGTTCGCACGTCTCCCTCTGACTTCCTGTGCCCGTCTATCTTTGTTCATTGCTAGGTCGATACGATCTGTTCACTTCTTAAGACGCTTCTGCGTTTTTGTGGAAAGGCAAATGGGGCCCATTTCGCTTGTCTACAGAGAGACTCTTGGATTTGTTAATAAGTCGAGAAATTTGGATAGAGGTTTAACAGCAGTTTCTTTTAGGAATTAAGGTAATTGAAGTTTAGAACGATGAGTTGACGGGGCTCCCCAGTGAATTCTTGCATACTCATTTTGTTTTGGAATCTGATAGGTGCAGCTATGGAACTTCGCGATGTCGATAAAAGTATGTATAATGATCTATGAGTATAAAATGCATTTCTCTGGAATAAAGATGATTGTGTGTTCAATTTTAATTAACGGTGAAATGCAGTGGTACCGTGCTGGTTTGCATGTAACATTAGAAATAATGATAATACATTCCACGACGACATAAAATCGATCATGGGAATATGGAAAAGAGAAGAGTTGGAATGATTCGAAAGGATGTGCTTTCATTGCATTTGAGTGAAAGGGTTACTCTTGAAAGGATCGATTCTTCGATCGCATCTATCAAATCAGCTTGTTAATGTCGAGCAATTAATGAACCGACGATACTCGTAAAGATTGGAGAGTTCAGTGAACGGATAGAGGGGAAGAAGAATTGTTCTGCTCTAATGGATTTGGTTCATTAGCTCCGAGCAATTAATTTGGTTCGTTCCGAAGAATGGAAAGGGAGAACGGAATTTTTCCTCTTGCGCGTCTTCAATTTTCATTGCAATTTACAGTGAACCGTTCTCTTGTCTTCGCTTGGAAGAATACTTCCTACTTCTAGAAACAGGCTAGCCATTAGGTTGATTCTCTCAACGGTATTATTGCCTTGTATAATGGCTTTTTCGAGCGAGGTTTCTAGGCTTATTTTGTATCATTATTGTAATTCACATTCTATTCGCCTTCGAATGGTTTTTACATTGCATTGTTTAAAAGATTCAAGTTGATAGTTAAACGGAATTTAATTTTCTTTATTGTTAAAGATATTAAATGCTGTTTTCTCATTTTTCACTGTGTCTAATAAAAGAAAAATTTAACTAAAAATACGGTCAGTAGTTTACTTAGTTCTTGATTCGTATGCACAACTTTGTATGCTTTGCGTTACTCTTCTTCTGTTACTTATTGTCTCATAGTAAATACCTGTACAATTTTCTTTACTTCTTAAGCTATTCTCCTCTTACATGGCGCGATCGGTGCATTCACCTTTACGAGTTGCTTGAACAGGCACGTATTAAGGTTCAATCTACGAGATGACGATCAGAATCCCGCTTTATCTTCGAATTTTTCTTACTTCAAAGGATATTACCGCGTAATTACAGTCGTTTTGGAAGTAATGAAAGAGAAATTTCTGCCGGCATTGCAAGAGAAGGGGAAAGACACCTTGGTGAATTCTAGCTAGACAATCTTGTTCTCAATACGAGATACTTCTCTACTTTCCTTCGGATTCCATGACTTTTTACGGTAATTAAACTGCACCGTTATCGGTCGAAGAAAGATGGAACTGAGTAAGTGTTTTTTAATTATCCGTATTCAAATTTTACGACAGAATGGTTGATATGGTTCATGTGTTTCGTGTCTTATCGCAGCACTTAATTTCATATTGAAATTGCCAATTATCTTTATATTCGAATAAACAAACTTTAAGTGAAATTAGACATTCCAAGTTAATAATTCATAGCTCATTCGTATTTACCTTTCCAAGTAACACTTTTTGCACAGATTCTCTTGTTTCAAAGATATCTTTCTCCTCGATTGCCTTCCGTCGTATAGTACCGTACTAATTTTCTACAATAGAAATTTTTCACGCGACAGAGACTGCTGCATTCTTTTGGCGCAAAGTTCGGTATCGTATGTTGCCGTCTGAAAAATTTATTTCTCGCGTGCAAGCATATTTAAAATTCCTGCACGTGTTACGTCGCGAGTTAAGATAAAAAATCTATATTTTCCGTGCACGCCAGCGTCCTGAAAGGCTAGTTGCGGCCACTTTTATGGGACTTTATGGAGTGCACCTTTACGTAGTAACATTACACCGCGGTTAAGCCTGAGGAGCGACCAAGGGAGAGGTAACATTTCACTCCGGTTCAACGAGTCCGACAGAAAAATCCCTGTGGTCTATGCACCGGTCTCTATGCCGCGGACCATAATATTCTTATGATTCTTCTAGATACAATCATTTCTCGCGCCCAGAAATTGGATCTGCCGCAAATACAAAATTCGGTCCCGTTCCTTTTTTTATTTTTTTTTATTTATGACGAAATTTTGTCTGACTAACGTGCCTGCACCAATAATACTAATATAACTTATGATATATGGAAGTCTGCCTGTTTGAAAGTAAATTATGTTGCAGAGTTTTTCTTTGAATTGCACAGAAATGAAAATGTACCTGCAAGTTTGCAGAGTCTTCGTTGCCATTGAAACTCAATACGTCAAGTGTTGTCCAATGAATATGTGGCAATATCATTACGACAAATTGCGATGTAATTGCACGCGATACGTGTTCATTCGGTAAACAAGCATAGACACCGTGGCAAGATCTCCCTCTCTCTGACTCGATATTGTATTCCCTTTAAGGCTGCGAAGTCTATCCGGTTGCGTGACGATTGAATCTTACCCTTGTACTACCCGTTAATTGAACGCCCGACGCGGTTCCGTTAATTGTGGAAAACAGGTTAATCGTTATTCACAGGATGCGAAAACGAGACGTAACATAATGCTTCAGGTAATGAATATAATACGTTAAACGTTGTGCTAAACATTTCGTCGTTCAATTATCTCTTTAAGAATACATCCCACTTACTTTCCCGCAACAAATAATATTTGTTTGCATCACAGGAGTTTAAGTTTAATAGTACAAATGAACCTTCCTATGCAATCCTTAAAGCAACGCTCTAATCGGTGCATTTTACCTTCGATACGATAGTCGGCATTTTTACCCTTGCAACCCTTATTTGAATACCTCGAATATCTAGCAATGACTGGAAGAAATTGATTTATCATCGAGGCCGACAGCCGTGGAAACGGTTTCTCCCTTGAAGGATAGCTGTCATAGGGGGCGAGGAACATCGTATCACGACAGGTTATAAGAGAAACGCCCTGGGCAATCTAATCCAGCGCATTCCAGCTGTCAGTGCACACGAGTGCGGCTAGCAACCATCTAGGCACACCCCGCTCGTAATATGCAGATGAGAGTATAAATATGAAACATGAGATCACTAAGCCACCTACGGGCCCGCTGTTACACCGCCGCGGTGCGTTGCAGCTCTTCCGACACGCATGTATGCACCGATGCACCGTGAATATGCGCGCCGATGTGCATCTCGACGGTTCTTAGTGTAAAAAAAAAAAATGCCCGTCAAAACGCTCAGAAACTGTGGATTCGTGGGAAATGAGCGGTAATAAGGTTTTCTTTTTGGTCCAGGACATTGGTTGGCGAAATGCTTGCTATTTGAGAATGGGGGTGGGAAGTTATGAAATTTGTCATTTCCATAGTTTTGCGAAGGTTAATGTAGTATTCTTATTTTTCGTAAATAATTGATTCTGTTGGAAAATGTTACTTTCATCTGTCTCAGAAATTAATAAGATAATTCTTCACGAAACTAAAGGGTCGCGATGTCGATCTTTGAACTGCTGCGACTTTGTGAAAGCAAAATTATACATACACCGCGCCGTCTACGTGGGCTCGTTGTAGAGAGTGAAGCTTTTACTTTTCAGTTTGAAACTTTGTACATTAGGCACACTATCTACTTTTATACTGTTGTGGATTATAATTAAGTGAATTTTTGTATTATATAAGTAAGCGGTGGTGTAAGTTTTACTCGCTTTACGTCTTCATCGCAACTGCCTTAACAACACTCTATATAAACTAGGGAATAGAAATTTCTTTTTTCCTCTCTCCCCAGTAATACTATCATCGTTTTCACTTGGCGCAAAGTACAGTTAAGTTCGTGTCAGTTCTTTATAGGCGGCCCCTCATGTTCATAACTGAAATCAGCGAGCGTAAAGACGATGCCGACGAAAGTATTATACTTTCCTCGTGACTTACAATTTCAGGATCATAAACCAGACTACACTTCTAAAGTTCAGTTTCTCTTAGTTGTCCACGATAATTATATCATTATCCAGCGAGGTAATTCATGCAACTAAACACTGT
This sequence comes from Nomada ferruginata, assembly GCA_963583965.1. Classification (NCBI taxonomy): domain Eukaryota; kingdom Metazoa; phylum Arthropoda; class Insecta; order Hymenoptera; family Apidae; genus Nomada; species Nomada ferruginata. The sequence continues at coordinate 6,468,964 of OY757214.1, read as the reverse complement.
ACACCCTATTATCAGCGAAGAGAATAGAGAAAACGATAATCTTCTTTGCCTGCAGTTTTCAGCAAACTTTTCACTTTCGCTGCGTTAAATTCGCAGCCCGTGAAGTCGTTAAGGAGTCATTAACACTGAATAAATTTCCCGACAAGAATTGCGTAACCGTGTCGTCTAGAAATCTAATTAACGAAATGATAGGCATCTTTATCACTGCAACTGCGTTCTGACGGCAATATTTGTAATGAGTAAAAATCAAAAGTTTATCAGGGAATATGATGTCCAGAAAAATGTGACAAAATTACAAAGGAGACCCTTTACAGTTCACGAGCTTTCAATTATCATTCAATTCGACTCCGCTGTCACTTAATATTCAGAAATTTCTGATTAACATAGAAACCACTTGGAAGTCGGCATAGACAAAGACTTATTACGACATGTCCAGCTTCGACTCAATGCTCTGTCATCCGTTTGTCGACATTATCAATTCGTAATTATATATTTCAGAACTGTCATTGCAAGGGTACCATGGATGACGACAAAGCTTCAGTTCGTACATTGCACGCACAGCGAATTGCGGTATAATCATACCGTTCACGTTCCAATAGCCGCGTCATCGATGAATAATTCTCCCTCTCAAAACTTTTCACCACGAAAGTACGACATGGTTGTTCACATCTGGTTAACATATTACATTACTAATACGCCTATGCGCCTAATGTATCATTTTCAACGGACCTCCCTAAATATTTTTAAAACTCAGATATTCAACACGCATTACCAGTACTCAAGTACGCCGATTCGTCAAGTTCTCACCTTTTGTTAAGTTAATTATTAGCATAACATTTTGTTTGCTTTGTTCTATGTAACAGTTCTATTATTATCCTGCGGCTGTACCGTTAATACGCCCACGTGATTTAGAACGATATCTCACTGCGATATAGACAAAACTACATACGTGTCCGATTGATTGATTATTCAAGCTTTAATGCGGTGCGTCAAAAGGGGCGTTGTACATGCACAGTAATCATGTAAACGACGACTTGAATGATAATTACAAAGCGATGCATAGTAATACATATCGATAACTTTATCCAGAGATTCGGTTTAAATGGATGTAGCATAGATCGTATTGTAACCAAGATGGTATTAAGAAATCGACTAATAATTCCAGTCCTCGACATTTGGATCGCGTTAGCCATCTAGGAGTACACCAAGGATAGGATCACTTTAAACTAAAGGGATTAGGATAACTTTAAACTCCTTTGATATCGTAAGGTTGAAGTTGGATCATTGCCAAACGAGTGGACTACGAAATAAGGAAATGTTATATCTTATATCATGTCTTTTATTGATATATGATATATCTCAGGCAACAGTTAATTAACGTTAAATCCTATGCATGTCTTATGGTCTTGTTTTTAAGAACATACAAGTGTATTCTGTCTTCACCTACCGAACTGTCATGTATTACAGAAATTTCACTTGTTACCTCACGATTAGTTTTCCTTTACGGCATATGTATGTAGTACGAGGACGTCCTTTGTGACAGTCGCTTGTCACCGTGCCGCGTGCACTTCGCATTACGGCCAGTGCCGTGTAAACTGTCGTGCAAACGGTGCGTTTTCAGGGAACACGCGAATTCGCGTCACTTTTAGTTCAAGCGCAGCGTAACTGAGAAAGTGCGCGCGTTGATTCTTTTCTCATCGCGTGGATACTTATTCTACCGCGCGTTGCATCCAGTAATTACGTCGATGTTTTATGGGCGTCGTATAAAAATAACCGTTGTTTAGACCTTTTGTTCGCCATTGTATTTACACGTTTGCGAAGAATTGTAAAATCCATGGCACTTGTAACGAGCTGTGCAGTGCTTCACTAACAATCTCCAAAGTTAAGATTCCACTTTAACAGACGTAAATTGATTACATCGGTGCTGTGAGTATTTCATATAAATGCTACACTTTATCACATAGATTTCGCTTATACAATTAATATCTCGGTAGCTGAATTATAGTATTCATTTCTCCAGTTATAATCAATTAATTATCGTATCCTCGTTCCTCCCGTACATTCATTAGAGAAAATGCACGTAACGCACATACATATGTACACGTGTATCTTGCACGAAAAGTTTATCGAAAGCTAGGAAATCGTTTCACTACGTATCACGACATTGCTTCGTTAGCGAAACAAGGGGGGAAAGGCCTGTTGCAGCGCAGGCTACTTTCATAAGCGGAAAGTGCATCGGTACGTGCATCTTCTTTTGCTCGTTTTTGCGCTTTCGTATCACGAAGTCTGCACGCTAATTGATCGAGTCCAAGCACGGTTCTAACGTTGTATACACGGTTGCCCTTAGGCCCTGAACGAGGATAATGAAGATGCGCGAGCACGACGGTTCCTAGAACCTCGATCTTTCCTTTTTCTTCCTATCCCTCTGACTCTTCGATTTCCTCTTTTTCCATCCACCGTTTCTGCGCCCCCTCGTATCGTCGTCCCTTCCATAGGGACTCTCTGCGATCCCTCTGCGGCGCCCTACGCCGCAGGAGGACGCTCGAAATTGCATCTCGATTCCTCGAAGCCCTCTATAAATTCGGCTAATAGACTTGGATCACCCTCTTGCCCACGGGCGAATTAGGCGGTCGAAGATCGTGTTCGAAACGGGAGCGACAAAGAATAAGCACTTCTATTTTACGCAGGAAATATCTTCTTCTGTCAGACTGATAAATTTATTGCAAATCTGTTGTCCTTTTTAATCATTTTAATCGGTCTCGATTTTTTTAATAGCTACGTTCTTTGCGATTTCATTTAACCACTTGGTTAGTATCTTACATTCTCTTCTAAAGTGATGGATGGTATTAAATATCTGGTGCTTGTTGTATGCACACAGCAGTATCATTTTGTTGGAAGATTTTATTGTTCCGTATCGCGCGAAGGAATTTTAAATGGTCGTAGGAACGAATGTCTTGTAAAACGAATTCGAACATCATCGTCGTGAATCTCCTAATCCTTTTACAACGTTCTCGTTCTTATATTTTCATTTCTTTCGCCGCGACTACGCGTCACATGAAGCCTTGTTACTTTATGCCCCGGCGAGTATCTCCTATCCTTTAATATCAGCGATACTACTTTACGGCCGTGGAAACCGAGCTCGCGGAGCTTCTACGGTTGCGTTTAATAGGCAGGATGAAGAGTCACAAGAAGAACAAAAATCGCCACGAACGAATCCAATGAAGACGTGCCGCAGAACAGCTTAGAGAAACACCCTTCTCAAGCTTTTTCACCACCATTTATTTTATTCAGATTAGGTTGCCGGGAACCCGGCCTGTCAAATAATTTCTGCTTCCCCTCATCTACGTGCCTTCTTTTTTAACCGGCCGCTCCTCTTGGCCTGTTAATAATTCGTTTTATGACTGCTCCTTTTTTCAATTATTATTTCTTCTTCTTTTTATAGCTGCCTTTTCTAACGATAGCTCGCTACACGCGCGGCATTTCGTTTTTAACCAATATTTTCACATTAGTACCCTTCATTTCTTCACGTACATAAATCGGCGCAGCTTTTGAGCTCCAATTATTTTACTACGAATGAATTAAGCAAATTTGGGGCCGGCTTATCTAACCGATCGATCTGCAGAGATACGTTCACTTCCGGATCCTCTCGCGTGTCCCTTGTGGAAACCGTTACCTGCCAGGTTTTATGTAAGAAGCAGCTCGTAAGCGAGTCAATAATTACAACGCGTATGAAATATTTAATAAGCAAAGGTAAACTTTCTCCTCTGCGAGGATTCCCGGTCAACGTATTACTCACGATATTCTCTTTCCGACTCGACTCATCCTTTCCAAAGAAAACCACAACAAAGGGTGGAAGAGGCGTCGCATTGGGTTCAGACTTTCTAAACCGTGACACAGTTCCCGATTTAATATAGCGAATCCCTTTCTAAGCGAGCACGATTCAACGATGAAAGTGGATCGTTTCGTTATTAAATAAATGAGAATCACGCTTCAACTCGTTCTATAAAAGTCACGACAAGTCAATTAACATCGACGCGTAGAGATAGAAAGCAAGCAATTCGATGGAACATTTAACGGCGAGTCGAAGTGCTGCATCGGAGTATCTAATTACAGAAATATATTACTTCTACGGAATCTCTCCTAACACGTTACCCGTCCTTCGCAGTTCATTCAATTTGTGGTGCATACGGCAGAGCATTTTTCTATTTCGACGACTTTCCATTTTGAGCGTCGCAAAGGTGAGGTCTCGCGTGCACGACGTGCGAATTAACGATCACGAAAGGTGACACAAGGTATAACCTACGCATTCGAAAGTTCACGTTCCCCGTTTGTGGGAATCCTTGCTTCTCTAATACCCTCTGATCGAGAGGAGAAAGTACTGCATGTTTCGTGCGACACGACCAACGCGGATCGAAGAGGCCCGCTGTTATCGTTTTCTTCCTTTCCAATACCGACATCGTGCCCGTATCGAGAACGGGTTAATATACGCGGAGGATCCGCGTTATCGAGTAACATTACGATCTGATCGCGTTTCCAATCGCTTAGGCAGCCAATTGCTTTCCAAACTTTCAACTTCGATTGTAATTTATGAGCCTCGAGCGTGCAGCTCATAAATAGTTATAGTAAATATTCGACGATTCTATGGGGTTCTTCTGTGTACACTTGTACGAAGGATCCTCTTGTAGTAGCGAGAAATATTATCCTGCTTCAATAGGTACCAGTTTTCGGTGAGCACTAGAAAATCGAGTTGGCGTGGGCGTTATTTAACGATCACGGTAGCTCGTAACGATACCGATATGTCGCGAGTTAATTAAATACACTGCTGCACGGCTGGAATATTTCTACGATATTGCCGTTTAACTGATATTGACACCATTGTCGGTAGTGCAATCTAGTTTAAGAGGCTCTTTATTAGGAGGTAACGCGAACATTAAGTCTCGCTTATCAGCGATACACTTTCAATCGGGTTTCCAATATTTCACAGGAACTGCAAGGACGTAATGAAATTCGATTTTCATGTATTGTTCAAGCTAATTGTGACTTCTCTATCGTTTCGCGATAAGACATTGCCGATAATGATACGGCTAACGAAAATTGAGAAAGTGAAGTCAGTTCACGATTCGATCAGTGGCGTTAAGGTTCGTTTGTGAAACGTGGGTGTAGATTTAGACATTTATTGACAGGCAAATAAGGCATATCGAAACACCAATAATTCTTCGCCGATGATTTACTGTGGAAATAGATTAGGCAAATTGCTGTTGAATCTATCGGAGTCGATACATACTTTACGACAGCGACTGTTATTACTGCCTCAATGCTAACATGTTATTTAAATGGTTCCTTTTTTCGATACCTAGGTCACGTTAATTTTGTTCAAAAAAATTATATCGAAACAGAAGGTCCGTTACATTTTCCTTGATACACAATAGGCGTATTAAAAAGAGACATCGACAGTGGTTCGGGAAAAAATAACGTCCTCGTGCCACATCTATCCCACTTCCTGGAGGAATCGACGAAACTGGGCCTCGAACATCGTTGAAAGGGCGAAACGAGTTCTGGAACCGGGTTACCCACATAACATGCCAAATACCTTTCGTTACTTTTTATTCCATTCGTTCCCCACCGAATTTCTCGGTTTGCCTTGACCTTCCGGCGATCCTGCGCGATACATTAAACTCGCCATAATAATTCCAAGACCCGCCAGAAAATCCCAATACTCGTTGCCAATTCAAACCACGAGCGCGCGAAAGCCTCGAATTATACTCCACCCAAATAATAATACGTTATACAATTCGGCATTATTTAACTATTTCATACAAGATTCAGAAGGAAACAATTTACCCATTAACAATTCTCGTTTCTACAAAAGGTTACCTTGCATAACATCAACGACACGCGAGTGTCCTCGCGAACGTGACCATTTTGATTGCAAATCCTGCCCGAACGCGAAGAAGGATCTCAGTCCAGGAGAATTTCGACGCCTCCGCTTCCTGGTCGACTGGGCGCGAGTGTGCACGCTTCCACATGGTCCACGGAAGGGCGGAACGAGTTTCTGGGACCGGGTTACCCAGATAGGATTCGAGCTGCACGCGGCGCCGTCGCAGCTGCCCACTTATTCCGCGTGCATAAGGTCCCGTGGCTACCTACAAACACGCAAATGAAGATATTCACCGTGCTTACACAGCCGGTCGCGAGGTCAACGTCTCGTAAGTGTGTCGCCGGCTTTGCGGTGAGCCGGGTTGAAAAACGGACAGCTTATCCTATCCCGGCCTTGGCGTCTTTGCATCGAAGGTTCGACAAACGTGTCCCCGTCTGTCAGCTTCGCGCTGGTCAACGCTACGATTGTCGTTTTCGATTGAACTTCTCCCTTTTATTTCGTTTCTGTTCGCTGTCTCCGCCGCGACGGAGGACGCGGCGATGAAGCTATCGCGACGCGAATCGGTCGAAACTTTCGGTCGATATGAAAGTAAAAGTCGCGGCGGTTGTTGAACGCTATGGGGAAGAATTCGATTGGAGTATGACTCCTGTCTTGCATTCAGTCCGTTGGCGTGAGTTGTTCGGCTGTTTTACGAAGAAGAATAATTCATTTTCTTAGCAGTGGACGTGGGGTGCAATTATACCGAGCGTTCTCTGTTATTAGCGGATCCGATGCGAAATTCTTGATGGTCATTCGAAGATCGTTAAGCTCGATCCATGATCGCGGCGAATCATTTCGACTATGTCTAGAGATACATTTATATATGCATTTATATGTAGTGCGTTTCGAGAGTATGCTTCGCGTTACTGCACTCCATTTAACTTATCCTTGATCGATCGGAGGGTATGTACTTTTGGTATAGATCGGCGATGTTCAATGTTATGGGATAAGATCTTGCAAAATTTATTCCCCTTTGTATCGAAGGCGTGGTTAGAACAATGAACAAAGAGCACTGGGATGTTGCGGATCGTCATAAAAGTCGCGGACTTCTGACAAGCGAACTCGCTCGTAAAACACTTGCTTTCTTGTGCTCGTTTATGCTTGGTAGGAAATACTCTATTGAATCGTTCGCGATCCACTGTTTACGCACGGTTTCTATGCAGATACGCTCGCTTCCCCTGCTATTCCCGATTCTCTTTCCCTTTGAATTTTTTCCTCTTTGTTTTAAGTTGCGTAAGTAAATGTTAGAGTGCGTGGAACTTACGTTCTATGGTCCCACTTGAATTTCTACGATACCATTTGCTACTTTCTCTGTTCTATACTGATGAAAAATCAATGCATTATATTAATTATATTTAAATTGTTTTTATTAATATATCTGTCTATAGCGTCATTTTGCGTCGATTTAAAAGATGAATGATTTATGACGCAACCTTGATGTCATTTCAATATGAACGTTTCAATTTTTGACAACTTGAATGGTATTTCTTACTATACATGCCTGGTAAACATCATCCGTCATTGTAACACAGAAACTACTGACCTGTACCCGGAACGTTCTCTAGATTCTGACAGAACATTGTGAGGTCTGTACGTCAATTGAAATCTTCAAGGATTTTTAAATTATTTTTGTTGACGTAATAGCCTCCTTTATATAAATTTTAAGATCGAACTAGCAAAAAACTCCACAGGATATTTCGCAATACAAATTCATTCAAGTGGGGTTTTAACATTATACACTAAAGATACAAGATTTGAATTATTTTGTCTTAATATTCTAATAGTACAAGGATGTTTAAAATCTTTGAGAATATATCTGACTTTCTTTACCTTCATGGCTACCATGTTATAAATAAATTTGAGGATGAAAGTAACACGACAATCCGTGCACCACCTCGCAGCAAAAATTGATCAAAGCGCACGGTGTTAAAATTACCGATTCCTTGTCTATTTCGCCGCTAACACGGCTAATGAACACAGTATTTTTTCCACACAAAAAAGTCGTAGATTCGGGCTCCCCACGAGTCCACGAGCTGGCCAGCACCCGTTTCGAAAATATCGTTCCCCAGGACTCTTAACTCGTAAAGTAAGCAGCGTAGCGGGATTCGGTGGCCTTTGAGGAGCCGCTGAGAGGCGTAGTGCTTGTACAAGCTGTCTAGGAGACGATGTTAGGAGAGGGACTCATGGGCATAAATCGCTTAGAAAAGATAAAACGTCGTAGATGGAAGGTGGAACGCGCGCTCGCACGTGTGTACGTGAACGTGACCCTCGCTGGCCAGGTGATTTGTGAAACAAACTGCTACCAAGCGTGCCTCTCTCTGTAGCTTTCAGAACATCAGCTAAGGAAAAAGTATATTTGTTGATCGAAAATCCTCTGGTGCATGTAGTTTTCGTGAAATCCGGTAAAGTTTTTTGTACTGATACTATTTTATTGTAAGTAATATATTTTATTATTATTTATTATTTATTACTTATTATTCGCGATACAGAGATTTATATACGATTTATTTAACATTTGTTGGTATTATTCCTGTTAATACTATGGTTGTATGTATCTGTTATGCAATCGAAGTCCTTCACTTGTCATAGTACTCTCGCAATCAATGACGATTAACTGCATTTATTCCTGACTACTTGACGTTTTTAATAGCGATAGAATTTCTCACGGTGAAACTAATCGCTTCCTCGACAAAGCAACCTTGGATTTGTAGAATATAGATGCTCCATCTGTATGCGTTTAATGCGGCTTTAACCTTGGTCTATGCAAAGTAAGTTGCGATACTTTTCTAGCGCGGAAGAATTCTTTCAATCGGAAAAGTTATGCCACTATATCTTATGGATGTACACACCTACAGGCGATAATTATCGTATCATGATACGCTCGGGGATACTCAAGATCGTGTTATCCTTGTCACATGTAGCTGGCATTCGATGAATAAGTGACGGGTGCAATTTGTTTAATCGAGAGCACACCGCACACTCCCACTTTGACTGTGGAACACCTGAACGAAGTAATGGAAATTGCTGGTATTAATTACATCGTCACTGGTCTCGATCTCGTGTGGTTACTAATTCGATTAAACATACTCGATCTGTTCTGTGCCGTTATCAATGAATGGAACGGGTAATTTGCATAGGACAAGTTACTCACCGTTATCGAAACGACCGCCATTTATATGCATTAAAGTGCTCCATTGTATTACATTTTTAGATGAATGAAAATTTGCATTACTTTTATTTTTCGTGGAATGAGTTCTTGCACAGAATATTATCGACCTCAGAAGTAATACAACAAAATTCTTGAACTGAATCAAACATCAAAGTAATATATATCTTGCGTTATAAATAATATGAATTTCTCGCCAGTCTAAGCCATCGAGAATGTTTTCATAGACTTTCCACGAAACGTTCCATTTCCCGCGAAGCAATCGGCGATGCGTTTGCGCAACTACAATATTAAGTGCGTTCTGGTTCAGCTTAATCTTTTACGGAGTCCTAATGGGTCGTTCGATTTGGTAACAGCACAAGCAATCCATTTCGATTTTTTTCCTCGCTGGGAACTATTAATGCGAAGGTAATGTTGATTATTCATATTAATTGCAGTAGTCATTATTTTTTTAACGATAATAACAAAATATGTTTCTTCAAATTTTATAGTAACATAAAGGTTTTAACATCGCAACAGCAGACACCGATTTATCACTATAATTACAATTTGACAATTTTGCACAGATCTATAGGCCAGAAATGATTGCGAGTAACTTACATATTTTTTTCTTTGCTCACTTTAACATTACCGCAAGCATTTTTCACATACCAATGTTTATCGCCCTTTGCTCTTAAATTTCTTCCCCTCCACACCCTACACTGTGATGGAACGTTCTTTGTTTTATATCTCAATGGCGCATAAATACATTATCCGAGCACATAAGCTTGCACTTGAATACCCCATCAACAACACCTCGCTTTGCCTCCCGCCATCGGAACGTTCATCGTGCCCCGTCAATAATAAGTATAAATACTTTTATAACTGTAATATCTCAAGCTGTACAAGGGATTTTGCGCTGTAAGATATTGCAATTGCGGGACGGGTGTTATACACGCGTGATCGACGAACCTGTACACCAGCCACGACCCTATGAAACGGCGAGGGCGTTTTACAATATACACCCCTGGGGGCACGTTTGACGTCTCCACGGGATTTACAACGAGATAGTTACCCTTTGTTGTAGTGTCGCCGTTATCAAATTAACATACGAACCGTCGAGCGGCTACAGAAAACGTGGATATAATTTTATTGAAAATGTGTGCATCTTGATTTTATCCAGTGGTGATCCCAAATAATTGTTTTATATATTATTTTGAATGTTACTGTAATTAGACACTGTTACGTTGAATACAGAACTTCTGAATGAAAGATGGAATACGTTTGAAGCCACGTATCGTACACCTAGTAATTTTCTATCGTACAAGGGATGCCTGAAGTTAACACAAGTGTAGCATCGAATTATGCCTTCTCCTTCTTTCAAATAGATAAGATCTTCGAATCGCTTTCCCTCTTGTCCCACACTGCAACAGAATAACGTTCTGCCGTTTCTCAACCCGTTTCAACAAACGACGCCTATTCTCAACTAACGCCTTCAAACAGCCACCGCCTATTGTAACTCCAGTCAATGACACTCGACATCACATTTCATGTGTCCTGTCAGGCTCCTCCATCATTTCCCTACACTATTACCATTGTCTGTGCCAGATCCAATTGAAGCAGTCACTTCCCTAACAGTTCGTCTCGTCTATTTCATTATCTACATATCTATATTCTGTTCAGAAATTTGTAGCCCCCACAACACGGTCAGTTCCCTCGGCGGGCACGTGAATAAGGGCCTGCGCTGGGTCTAATTTCCATATGATCGATGAATGAATTGTTCAGAGTCACACGACTGCCCATACGATAGTTATTCCCCGCGGGCCTTCTCGGCGACCCGACGAAATACACAGCCTGGCGATCGTCGTTCCTCAAAGTGTCGTTGTCATCAAATTAACATACGAAATCCGACTGGCTGCAGTCGCGTATATCTTGTTTAATGGCGACCAGTCGCATTACTCGCGGGCGAGGTACGACCCCGGTACATCACACGCCCAGTTGTTTCACCGAACGGCGGTGTATAATGTCGAAACTCGATACTCGACCCTGTTGGCGAACGCGACCGACTGAACGACGCGACGGCTCTCTGCTTCAGCCCTAGTGGGAAGAAACTGAAAAATCGGATTAACAATCTCGAACATCGGCCGGGTATCGAGAAAACGAATCCTGAGAAGGTTTGTGCTGGTGTTTTAACGAGTCCCACGGTGATCGACTGCGTTTCACGCGTGTACGCCGTCTTTCTCCGCTGGTTTCGCGATTATGCAAGCGTGGAAAACGCACCGGAGAGGAGAGGGCGGATTAAATGGGATTGGAATTCACTTTAGAAATTTTCTTGGCTGGAAATTGTGTGCTAATTTGTTGTTCACGTTTCCTAGACATCGTAATACGCAAGTCTGTATATTTAGATGTCTATTTAAACAGCTCTCCTGTGAATTAAGTTCTGGTATATATCGCGGTATCGGCCAACGTTTCAAACTATTTTCTGATTGAAAATATACGAAGACCAATTAATCAGATCAATTAATAGATATCAGTACTATTTGCAAAAGGGAAATATAAAATAGCGATAAGCACTGTTTTAAGTGCCTGAAAATATTCAGCTCCTGACAGGAAATTTTTTCTCGTTCCAGGTAGGAGCCAGCGTCTATTCATTACTTTTCCTCCAGCCGTGGTTTTTCCATCGATGCGTGTCGTCTAACAATAAGGTAAACCATACAAAAATTCAATACTCCCCGAGAAAAAATATCACCGCGCAATAATTCAATCCATTCTTGCTCATAAAACAAATAAAAAACGTCTACAGCGTTTCGATTAAAAATCGACGTCCAATTACATGAATTTACCCCCGACCAGCGTGTCTATAATCGGGCCTGTAATTTTCTTAACAATCCTTAAAAATTCCAAAGCCGATCTCGCGAAATCGTAAATCCAGCTGTCGCGACGGGGGATTGCGTTTCGCGGCGTGGCGAATCAGGCGACACAGTTTATTTTCGCGATGATGCGCGGGCGTCGAATCGATTATTCAGGACAGCCGTTAATTGCGCCCGTTCGTAATCCTGTTAACTCGTGGCGACGCGACGATCCGAACCGTCCACCCGCTGGTATCTCCTTATTAACGCTCGCGACGTGCTCCAGTTTCAATAAATCCGAAGGTGGACGCGTTCATTCGTAATTGTCCGCGCGGTGAATTACACGCTCGAGGGCGAAGAATGTAGTTACGACGCTTGTGCGACACGACACGCGACGACCTTGCATATACGGCACCGATACGACGCTGAAATGCGGTCCCTTGGCGATTTCGACAGGGGCAGTTGTCGCTCGTTTCGCTACGGATGTCCCGGGCCACTGTTGCGGCATTTGCAATGGTTAACGTGGTATTTCGTTGCCCTTGATTACGGCTGGGCAACGTTTATGAAAGTGGATCCTCGAGCACGCGAGAAATATTTTAATATGCGGGTCGCGTTAGACAGGATGTTTTGAGACGGGCAAAGGTGTAAGTCGAGGATGATGTACAGTTTCGATGGTGTGTACAGATATATAATTGTTAGCTGGCGGTGTCGCGGGTAATGATTCGTGGAATTCGATAGCGGTCGTCGTTGAGGCGTGCGATACGATACGCAAAAGCGCGAGCGTGTAAAATTCCATGTAGCTATGTAGCCGGGGAATAAATTAATGCATAAATGAGTGGCGAACATTTCCGTATATAATTGGCGTTGATTAGAATATTAATTTTTAATGTTTCCATAAGAGAAAGGTTGTGATAGCTAGCACGAGACTGTATGATAAATACGATTTAAGATAAAGTATAAAAACGGTGGTGTTTTTAATAAAAGTTGATATTGGGTTTTTGAGATTCGAAAGGTAAGTACCCTCGGGTCCCACGAATTTCTGCAACCTCCGGACTATCTCGTAATCGGTAGACATCGAAGAAGAAATAGAGCTTCGTGCCTGGGCCATTAAATGTTCCGCAAAGTGACTTCGAAAGACTTATCTGGACGTATCTGGGGCACGGCGTAATAGCCGAGAACAATGGAGAGCAAAATCGTTATCTGTGGCGAAGCAGGGTGAATCGCGAAAAGGTGGAATCGTGCTGCGATTAACGCCTAGCCAAAATCCAATGGAAATGGAACGTAATCAGGTGTCAGCTGGTGATAATCGTGTCGCTTCCAAACTCGTCGTGTGCCTACGCGTTTGGAATTACTGCGTTCCTCTCGAACGAGGCCAGGATTTACTCTGGATCAGTAGAATTCTTCGATTCGCGCCGCGAACCGTATAAAGCTGACCGCGAGGCCTCAGGTTGGCTTCGAGTGACGACACTTGTGTTCTTCTTTTTTTTCTTCTTCTACGAGGCGAAAATAGATCTGGGACACACCTAACGAGTGTATCACAGGTGTTGCTTGAATGATTTTTCTTGTCGTTATATAATGCACTGATTAATTTCTTTTTTTTAATCAAGTTTAAAAAGAAATCGAAAGTTTATTACGAGTAACGTTAACGTTGTTTGTTCAATTTCCAAGATGACAAACGATGCCACGGCTCCGTTTAAGTAACGATATTGGACTTTAAAGTTCCATTAACTTTCAATGCGTTTGAGTGGTAGGTATTGTATTTCTGATTGGCAAAACGTGCTCAGTTTTTAGTTGAACGCGATTGATTCTCGTTATTAATGTTTCATCTACGAGGCGGTGCTTCTTCGCGGCGTGAAAGGCCGCCTCGAGACTACAATATACCGCATCACTGACGCCGTACGTGATAAGCAGAACCTTTATACATTTTAATGACGAAGTCATAAATTGCAGCTTCGAGGCGTGCGTATGGTTTTTTTCGAGCCTTATAGAGCCATCCGCAAGGTTAACTTTCTTTGTTGCGACCGGTGTGTTCGTTATTGATGCCCGTACTGGCTTGCAGATCGCATTAGGGGATGAGTAACTTGCTATTGGCATGGGGCGTGCTAAAAACAATAGTAAAAATCGTTGCGGAATTTATATGCATAGTGTCTTTTTTAGTATTCTTATAAAATTGTGTTAGTTTAAAAGTATTTTTTTTTTTTACCTATGCATATATTAGATATTATAAATTTTCTAACGAAAATATTTTACGTCGGTCTCAGTCACTGGATACGCAAATGCACGGAAACAACTTTAATGCATAAATCTCTGTACAATACATAACGGATCGAATATAACTTCCAGCTGTCCGCGATATATTGTTTCCACGTTCCTCGTATCGTGGTGGCTTCTGAAAAAGAAATCGCAATACACACGGCTTTCCAGGGGTCTGTGAAAGGAACTATTCACTACAATGGTCGCATTCGTATTCCTTGGAAGAGTATCGCGATGTCGCGCGCAAATGGTCGGAGTGAACACCTTGGCACGGATACAGGTATTCTGGATTACCAACAGGTGCGTGAACCAGTCGAACGATGCAAATCGCGAATACGTAACCCGAACGACCCTTAAGTAATTTCTGTGCATACTTAAAGAAACCTTAAACGTATCCTCGATTTCTCCTCAAAATATTTCGTTTCATATTTTTCCTAATGACCTGAAATAATTATTATGTCAATATCGTATTAATGCGGTAGCTGCATTTTGATCATGCTTGTCATATAACTTATTTCTTACTTCAAAATTTAAACCTTAAATTCCAAAATGTAAAAATACTTCACTCTGTAATTGAAATAATCTTGTAACTCTCAATGAGCTGCGTTTGGGTGCAACTGCTTCAGAATATTACTTTTCCGTAATGAAATCGCTGAAAGAAATTTAGGTGGTACATTCTAAGCGGGGTTCGTGTTTCGATAAGACATTAACTGTTTTGTAACCGCAGAACGAAGTGCACAAAACGCTTTGCAATAGTTGAATTCCGTAAATCACAGAGTCGAGATTCTAGGTCGTCGATGCGAGGATCGCGTGTAACGTTGCATCACTAATCGTTTACGCTCTTATCGAAAGGATACTAGTGTGCCAGTACATACGTGGCGTGTGGGTGTACAACGAGGGACAGCGCGTACGATTCGTCGAAACGTTGATGGAAAAGATGATGTGTACGCACGAAAGAGTAATTTGTTTAATACAAAGTTTACGAGAACGCCTATTTCTGCCAAGTCGTTGAACAACGAAGATGAAGTGTGGTTACCTTTGAAGCGCATCAGAATCTGAAAGACATTTTCCTAGTGGAGATTGATCACGGTTGTACATACAAGGTGTGTCGTGAACTAATTGTTCATTCTGGTACAATTGTGCAACGTTCAGCGAAGTGAAAAGTACTTCTGGCCATTATTTCATCTGTTCGATACGATTCGATAATAAAAGATTATGAAAGGTATTGCTGCAAGGGTCGAAGTCATGCTGTGTATACTTTAGTGAAATATTGTGAACAGGTGGAACGGAAGATCATGGGAAACCAAGTGCAATATTTACGACTGTCCATGGCTTATAGTCTGAACAGCTTTATTTACAATGTTAGGGAAAATAAAGTTCTGGAAGAATGGTATTGAAACGAATATTTAACCAATGTCTCTGAAATTCAATTATATACGTACTATAAACATCATTTTCTTATGGAATAAGGAAAACTCTTGTTCTCAGAGCCTCACGATTGCTCGAAGGCAATAAAAAAGAAGCACGTACTAGACTGGTACTACTAGTGAACCGTTTGGCAATGGACACGCGACACACCCTGTACATTAATACCCGATTGCGTTATGCAAGGGGAACCTCATGCACAGCTTGCCACGGGATGCTTTACGAGAAACTTTACTCACTGTTATTCTTATTAACTATTCCCCAACGTTGCAACGATACAGCTACGAGCGACGCGATACGATCTCTCGCACGCGGAGGATCTTGGCGCAACCATAATCGTATTGCGATCATTGATTACGCGCCGCGTTCTTGAGAAAACGCGTGCGTATTTAGTGCTAGCTGCACTATTGCTCTGTTACGCATAATTCGATAATGAACGATTGAAAAGAATTCTTATCAACCGATGATAACGTTTGAAAAATAACCAAGAGTATACTCCCGTTTTTAAAACGACCACGAAATGCCGTAAACTGCGTCGTATACAGTGCCCCAATTTTTCGAACGAACCGCCCTTTTACCTTTACACAATTCAAGTATGGCGATGTTTAACAAATTTCTGTATACTGCGAAAAAAACTAACGTGGATTTTATTTTTATCCAGCGATACGGCAATTAAGGAAACGTACCTATATTACAAGCAGAAACAAATGAGAAGTCATTGTGTAATACGTTATAGGAATCTTATTATTAGTCAGTGAATAGTAATTCGCATGAGATAAATTGTAGGCTTTCCGTAATTATTCTCGAATCAGGTTCGTTACGTAGAGGAAGTTGGCGAATATATTAATGGAAGGAGCATATTTTACAACTGACCGTTCAATTAACGATGTGAGAACCAACGGAAAATAAAAATGCCTGTGTCGAGAATTTCGTAGAATGCGACGAAGAGAGCGTAAGAGAATGGAATAATATAGAAATTGACGTCATTGAAAGGATTTGCTATAAAAGAGACATGGAATCTAACATGAACATCGTTTTGCACCCAATTGATAAGGACATCAATGTCGGCTTAAGCGACAATAGCGCACGTTCTTAGACAACGTCGCGTCGCGTTATGCTGAAAACATGTTAATCCCCGTGGTCGGTGTTCCATGTGTACGGCTGTTCGCAAGGTGGTCAATCAGTCCGAGTGCCACGAAACAGCCCCACGGATGGTTTACTGCTACGGAGCAGCGTAAATCTCGTTTAACAATACCGGCGGGAAATATAACGAGGCGAAGGCCGCAGGTTGCCGTGCCGTTGATTCCGTTTTCTCGTTTCAAATGGAAATTCGAACTGGCGATATAAATTATCCTTTCCTTCGCCCTATATTAATAACTGGAATTGCTATTAATAATTGTAAATACGGTTCCTTGAAATTTTGAAGATTAAATTGTTTGAAGAGTTGATTGAAGATCACTTGTGCTTCGACTAATACACTTCGTGTAATTGATAGATTTATGGGCGATAATTAATGAATGGCAGCTAAGTAATCGTTAAAATGGACACTCCATGCTGAGTAAAATTGTCGGTGACATGTATCAACGGTAGGGGACAGTTAATGACCGAACGCGTATTGCCAAAACGAGAATAAATCGAGACAAGTTCACGGCACGCAGCCACTTTGTACACCGTGACATGAAAGTTGATTCGCGGTACATACGCACCTTTATACGCGATTAAACTTTTTACGATGCGATTGTGTCGGCTGTACGTGGTCGCCGGTCGACCGTAACTCAGGCGATTCGTTAGCGTTGCACCCCAGCTCAACATGCGCTCATCGTCCACGATACTTGGTCAATCGTGTAGTTTACGAACATTTGAAGTTGCTTCGTAATCTATTGATTAATAGGTCGTTCGAAATTAACACAATTAGGCGTGGCTGAAATTAATATACAAAATTTAACACTTCCACTTTGCAAGGATATTTCGATTTTAAGGCTAGAAAATGCTTAGCAATTTTCTATGCGATGCTACGTTATACCATAATAGAACATCGAGCAGATAATCTTTGGAACGAAAGTGAACCATTTTCGAGCGGCCGTTCAAAACGAGTTCGGGGCGAAACTGCATTCGCGGCGCGATCATCTTATTTTCACGGGGTTTCGGTGGTTCCGCGAAACGATAATACCAAGCTTGATTGCTTGCCAAACGACAGACGACGGGCAGGGGAAAAAAGAGAGGAGCAGAGTGCATTTTTCTTCGTGTACAAAGTTTAATTACGCAGGCCCATAATGAAGGGTCTTGTCCATTCGATCGTGCGCCATCCTCGTGAGCGTTGTTAACGAAGAAAAAGTCTCGTTATCTTGATGGGAGGCCGATCAATGGATGGCTGCGTTAGTTCGCCGCGCGCCACAATAAGCTGACAAGCGGCTATCGCTTCTCAAAGACGACCCGGTCATTTTGTCTGTACTTTAATAAGGGACCTTCTCGACTTATTCGATGTCTCCCTTCCTCTCGCGAGCCTCCTCTCGATATCGTGAGGCCATTCTCCGTCGTGGTCAGCCAGCCCTTAAACAGCTAATCGGCAATTAGGGGGGTCTATGATCGATCGCAGAGTCGTGATCGTCCGATAGATGAACCTTTCGGAATGCAAGTGTCGAGATAAGTTCAAGGTCCGGTTTCTCCCTGTTCTAACTTGCAGCAACGTCTCATCGAGATAGTCGTCGAAATTGTAACAGCATCGCCTCCAAACTATTTCCAAACTCCTGCCCCTAAATCAATTCACAAATGAATCATACCGATTTCGCTATTGTCGAGAATAACGATTAACTTCGTAACGATCGGCCGGCTTCATTCAGCTTATACAATCCATAGAGTACAATTAGTACAGTTATCCTCTAATCGATGCGCATACATTAGCCTCACGGTGGCCTCGATCGCAGGGACGAATCGAGAAGGTGGCCGCGGTATTCCCAGGCGGAGAACTAGTTTACACTGAAACGAAGCGACCGATTCGAAGTTGCAGCAGAAGAAAAAAGTCAAGATATGAAATGCACGCGATCCAGTCCCACGCGGAGGAGCTGTCCAGACGTGGAAGTCTCCGTTCAGCCGCGAACTGTTGGTCGGTGGCGCGAGGCCAAGCGTGTTGTCGTTTCATTTCGCGTGAATAACGCGAGGAATTCAGCTTGGAAAGGCGCTAGATTCGCGACCACCCACTGCCGTTAGTCTAATCGAATCATCTGGCGGAGGTCGATCACGTTAACCGTGAGCGAGTTTCTCACGAGTGGAATGTTACAGAGGTCGGTTAGTAATACGCGTACCACGGCGAACAAGTGGACAAGAACGAACCGCGCGCCATTTACTTAACAAAGTTGTGCACGAAGCTCAACGCGCGTCACGGCCGCTGATAAGTGCGAATGTAATGCGAGTTTCGTCGATGCTTTTATTGGGGATCTCGCTGGCTGCTCCGTTGCCAATTTACGAGCACCTTGTTCGGCTGGTAGCCCTGTCCAGGTGGAGAGCTTGTGTACACGCAGTAGTAGCATACGCGGCTACGATAAAACGTTCCGTCCGAGAGCCGGCGTAGATAAATTTCGAGCGCAGCAAGCGATTATAAGCGACGTTGATTAATGCTACCGTAATGAATGGACATTTTTTGCTTTTGTTCTTTCGAGTCACTCGACTGGATACGTATACTTAGATGGAGCTTGTTCCACTGATACGAAACGTCCAACACAGACGTCATATTTTTGTAACGAACAAATACGGATAACGAAACGTTAATGACTGGTGAGATGGTGGTTTGGTCGGCGGTGACCGATTGCCGAAGATGATTCTCCTAACTGTCAACACAGTTACAAGTGTTATTTTCCTTTATAATATTTCCCAGGTATTTCATCGCTGACGTACGGTGTCGGATGAAAATTCTAACACGATAGTCCTTAACCAAAATGATGTTTCACTTTCTTCCCTAATTTCACTCAGAAGCCTCGGCCTCTCTAAACCGATTTCAATGGGAAATGACCGAGGCTTCGTTCGCGGAGGATTTAAACCGGTTTACATACGCGGCCGCGAAAAATTGGGGAAAAAGGATCAATAACCTCGTTGTTTCTCGCGCTGCCGCCAACGAGAAGGTATGTACATGTACTCGCGCGATATCATCCCGAAGAATCCAGAGCGGATGCGCCCCGCGAAGTGAGCCGTGCAAACTTGTCGCGTAAATCGTATCCGTTGGCTGTGCACAGTGCAGCATCGCGGTGGCATGCAGAAACAGCTAAAGTGCAGCATCGTAAACCTTGATTTCTTTCTGTCTCCGTTGTTCCTCTCTGTCCAAACGGCTCTTCCCTCGTCACACTTTCGGTGAATGGAGGCTGGCTCTCTCGGTCGGTTGGCAAGTGGAGCACGCCTATAAAATAAATAGCGGCGAACCTTGCCTGCCTCGGTTGCTATTGAACTTTAGAAGTCGTCGTAAACCTTTCAGTGCACCTTTCTCCGTTCGTCGAGCTCGCGCCAGTGCTCTCGTGTTATCGTTCCGCGATTAAATCGAGCATTGTCTCCCTCGGAACGCGACGCTGAAGTTAACGAACTTGAAAGAATGGGGCGTCAACCTCGTGTTCTGTTTCTTCTTGGAACTTTTTAACATATTAGGCTGCGGTTCCCTTATTATTAAGATATTATTATATTTATTATTGATCGATTTGGGAGAAAATTATTAGGTGATATCTATTCCAGAGGTAGTTGAATCTCGTGGTTGATTCGAAAGCTCGCGGCGAAGATCGGGGATGAAATGGGGATACAGGCGAACGGATAATGGAACGAATGGGAATAAATAACGTCGACTGCTGCTCAATACTTAATTAAAACGCTTCCATCGCCCCGGGAACCGGATTTCTTCCTGAAAAACGTTACAACGTTTTAATCCGCCCGGAGATCAGCCGTGAGATTGCAATGTGTAACCGGGTGATTCAATAATAATTATTCGCCTTCGTGTACCGCCGCCGACGCTTTTCTCATTGATGCTCGCTTAAGATGTGCTATAACGTCCCTGGAAGACTTGCATTGTCCATTCAGAATGGGCAGAAAGTGTTGTTTGTTCGCCTTTTTTTTCCATTTCGCGATCTCCGAGCTTCGCGAGCGGTATCACTATTGCTGAATAATAAACTTATTCCTTTTATTAATTTAATCACGCTTCGACGTTTTAAATTAAAACATCTCGCCAGGATGCGCAGACCTGCGATCGCAATTGCTGCGTTCTTTGGAATCATTGGTATGTTGCTTCGAAGTTTTGTCGAGTGAAGGAAATTACAAGCAGTTGGAAGGTTTTCGTTTATTTCGTTTTAACGATTAACGAAACAAGAAAGACGAATGCATTGAGGACTATTATATCGTTGCATCTTTTGCACCCGCTTTTTTCCAATCGAGCTATTCAATTTCTTAAAACCACCTCCTCTATGGTGGCGAGACAGTAACATGAATCAATTCTCCATCGAAGGTACCGCGTGAAAAATTCTAAAACTAATTTACGCACTTTCGTAACGATTTAGACGTTCAATTTCTACCTTCATTGAAATGAAATTCTTCGCAAAGCCTATTATCCTTGCCGATTTCTTATATACGCTCGCCACGCTATCCGCTACCCTACCCTTCGATGGATCGCTACGATCTCTCGAAATCATGCTGCTATTATCATACCATTCCGGTCAGTCGGATTACGCCGCCAGCCAGAGTAACACTGCCGACCGGCACTCTGTTACATACGGATTAGGTTTCTGGTATTTTAATTATAGGTGAACAGAAAACTACCGGCCGAATGCATAAACGCCGCCGAGATAATTAAAACGGGCATAATCGCCTATCAGTCCTATTTGAATTGAAGAAAACGAAACGATCGAGAGCGACGTTCATAAATATCATTTAGAACTGTGTATACAATTATCGTTGCATGAATATCCTATAATTGCCACATGATTTGACTTTTCCTGATTTATCTCTTCACCCTCAAATACGCTTTCTCTAAATCGTGCGGGAAGAAATTGCTCCGAAGAATTCACCATCGCGGCCGCGCTTTTTTATGAACGCTATAAATACTAGTTTAAACGGGGGATAGAGGCGGTATTAATACATGAATCATACCCCTTTTTTTCGATCGCCGCGCGAGCCTGCCTCGAAGCGAAAGACGCCGTCTCGAAAAATACCCATCACACAGATTTCGTCGTATCTGCATTATTTATGGCCCCGTATAAAAATGAATAAGGGATCTCGGGTTGCGTTTTTTCTCTCGCAAAAATCAGATTATAATTGGCGGGTGGCGTATACGCGAGAGCAAGGGTTGCGGGGGACACGTCCGTGTAGACTACCTTCTGGGCACGCGTTCATAAGCCTGAAATATGAACGTGAACCTGAAGTATCGCACGAAAAGCGCATATGAAATATAGCGAGCGATGATACTTGACTCTATCGAAAGGTGGCCGGGCTGTTTCGTTCTTAACGTTACCCCGTGGATACCGGTTAATACGTTCCCAAAGGACAATGCTACCTCGAGGCGCGGTACAGCTTTGAGAAATATCTACCGAGCATCCTATAAATGGCAGCTTATAATTAGAGGACGGGGCGAATCGAGATAATGTTTGATAGGCTTCGTGAAATATCGAACGCACGCACGAGACGTTCGAGGAAACGTAGTGAAATTTATTACCTCGCAAAGAGGAATGTGAAGCACGTATCTTGCGGTAGAGATACATGTATACATATATGTAGATATAGAAATATTACTGTAGGACTACGACTTTGTCGTTCGAAAGTTATGCTCTGCTTCCGAGAACCGGAAACGCAGAGAAACGATGAATTAAATGATATTTAATTTACTGCACCTCAAGGTTACAGGAGTATCGTAATAGTTGTGTGTACAAATATTATTAACAAAATCAATACCGATGACAATAGAATCTACTTGAAACAAAAAATCATGCCATTCTATTATCCTGCGCAAAATTCACCCTCTCGAATCGCAAAGCTCGCTTCGAATAAAATAAACATCCACGATGGAACACAATCTTACCCATGTTTTTATAATTGATTTCAATCCCCTTCCATCAATTCGTATTGATTGACCGTGCCGTTGAATCTACGCTAAGACGAATGAATTTCTTCGATCGGAATGAAATCGAAAACACGAACGAAAGTGAAAATCTAACCAATGAAACGAGAGGGGTTTCGTGCATCGGAGGCCACAAGGCGCCCTTGAACCATCCACCTGTTCTCGTAGAGCGTTACGCTCGGATTATCTGATCGTAATAACAGGACGGACACGCCAATTGCCGGTGAGGTTTAATTGCAACGAACTGCAGCATCACGTGCACGCGGACGCATCTCGGCGTTCGCCATAGCTTGAATTTAGCGCTGCTTATACACCCCGGGATCCCTTTGAGGGTCATATCGATGTTCACCAGAGGATTATGTTTCACCCGAGAAACCTGTTACGAGAATGATACGCGTCGCATCAGGACGCGTAATTGCGGCCAAATGACGATGGTATCGCGACGCGTAATTGTGGCCAAATTGTTGTAATCCTTTCTGCGTCTCGTTCACCGGGGAATTTATTGCCCCTACGTGTACCTGTTATTAGATCCCCTAATTTTCTATGATTTTTCTAAATGGCACGTGTATATGTATCGGTATGTTGTGGATTAATGCATGGGATCGCAGATGAAATTGTGCGACAGAGAGTTGCACTGGATGAATTTCATTGTTGGAAGAAAGATATTTGTATTAAATTGTGTGAAATGTAGTACAACTCGTCTCTTTTCGAGTTGTACATTTTTGCGACTAAGTTTGTTCGAAAATTTCTAACTTCTCGTGTCATTTTTTTTGATTATTAATCATCCCACAGGGCAGTATCGAAAGTCGATCACGAGGAACCGTTTCAACGTGCGTGTATCGTTAATGCCTCGACCGCAAATTCCTTGGTAACCGTCGTTAAGTGGTCGATTTGGCTGGCATCGAAGAAGTATTAGCTGCGAACGATCTTTTCCCCTTCGTTTTCTCATTATACGCGTGCCGCGAATTTTTTACACGGATCGACCTGCGGTAAAGTGGTAGAAGTCAGATGAGAAATTCGTTGCGGGATTGTTTCTCGCCCTGCAAGCAGCACGATTACGACAGAACGAATCGGAATTGAATTTCTATCGCGAGATTTGAGCGGGAGATTGATCGACATGGATTTAATCACAATTTTTGTAATTGTGCAAATTATCTGTTTAACGCGAACTCGACTGGATGTCTATTAAAAGAGCTCTGCGGTTGCGAGTTCAACGTGACGAATCTGAATTTGCAGTTCACCGGCGCGTGTACAGAATTTTAATTCGTCAGCTCTACAACAAAGAAGTCACCTGTCCCTTAATGAAGTATAATAATTCAAGGAAGACATTTTTAACCGCACAGTCCAGAAATCTTGCGAGCGTTCAAAGAAGACGCACCGCGCGAAGGATTATTGAAGGAGCGTCCGACCAGCTCCCGTTGGTCGCAAAAACGAAGCTGTACAACATCTCGCGAGACCAACGCACAAATACTGGCCGCAAAAAGTAGCATGCGCAAGGGCCAGTGTGGCCAGAAAAAGAGCGATAAAGCACGATCAGGGCCGGTTGCATCGCGGGACGATACGTTTTTCATAAAGCGTGGCAGGCTTGGAATTTAGGGCGTGCTGCTATTCCAATGGTAATTGCTGACCAGCAACGGATAATTAACACAGCATTAAGAGTTATCTCGGCAAATCTATCGGCTCAGCGAGACTCGAAACGCGCCGTTGCACCGTTCAGACCTGATATTCTCCTAGTCTGAAATACGAGCCAGTCTCACGCCAGCTCGCCACCATAGAAAATATTGCGCCGTTTGATCGTCGAGCGTATCCCTTCTCTCTAAGACTGTTTAATTGCTCTGACAAAATTACGGTGGCTCGTTATACCGGATAATGGCCAGGCCAGATGGTTTTAATCCTTTCGGCACTAAATATTATAGTTCTACGGTGTACCTTGAGATCCCTGTGCCCTTCATTGCAAACCGCAGGGTGAATTAAAATAAATCATTTGTCTTTTACTGCCGAGACACGTATCGATTATACGTTCAATCTATTTTCATTCTACGTTGAAGAAGTTAGGTGTATCCTTCGCAATATTTATTTTTTATTTAGAAGTCTTCCTTAATTTTAAGTATATCCTGAAGCTTTTTGGAGGCACGAATATCTTTAGAATTTCTCTTGTTTCACCACAAGAACATTTAATTAGAACCCAGATGCGTCCACATAAATAAAATATTGTTACTAGCGTGGCAATGGCTCGCGAAAAATCCAGAGCAAGTTACGTTCGAACACACTTAAACGGTGCTGACGAATGCAGGCAAGCAACGCAACGCGTCCGTGGGTCGATCAAAATGAAATCAAACAACGCGTGTGTGTACACAGATGTTGTAACGATTCACGCCTGTAAATTGCGCGTTCTCACGTCACGCCGGCCGTGTCATAAATTATGGGGCCGTGGTCCCGGAGATGTTCATTGGTCTGTTGCTTGCTCGCCGGTAATTTTTCATTCGCAGTTTCAACGTTCACCTTCGCTGGCAGATCATTATGATGCACCGCGTGCACCGTCCGTCCACCGATGATTCAGCCACTCTTTTTCCCGGGAAACTGCGGAGAACGATGAACTTTCGAACACTCATCAAGCTGCAGGCCGACCTTACTTTCATCAGCATGACTTCATTGATATTAAAGAAGAGCGTGCAGCTCTGTACCGTGTTTCCGCAACGCGCTTATTAATTATTCGCGGGACATGTGACGGTTTGAAGCTGATAAATTTATATTTGTTGGAAGATTGAACGCCAGGCCAGGAGAGAGTTCACGTGTCGTATTATTTGGTACAAGATTTGTTACACTCGATCAATCAACCGACCTGTTGCGAATTTACTCCCGGTATCGTGGTATAGAATCTTATTCGTTGTTACGTACGTAACGAGAATTAATTTCGATACTGATGGCTGGAATGCGTGGACGCCTCTTTACGAGGGACGTTGTGCAAGGAAATATCTCCGCGGACGGATCTTGCAAACTCGAAAATTGGATCGCACGAAAGAATACTTTCGCCCAGTCATCGAAGTGCGGCGAATTCGTGTCGAGATTCGCCAGGTGCAACGCTGAACGAAGATTCCTCGCAAGATTGCCAGACTGTGGCCGTCAAAACGACGCAAGAAATAAGTGATCTTGTTGATCCGAGATGTACATAGATCGCGAGGGACATTCTATTATACATCGTTCGCGGAGCACCATTTGTCAAACAGGTGATCATTAGTCACAAATAAAAATTCAATGCACAAAATGGAACTCAGCCTTCGCAATTGCCAATTAACTTTGGTTAATTTAGTACCCCGCGGAAATTTATACAGAAAACACGTTGTACAATACTTTTAGGTAGCTAACCAGTGACGTGACCTAAACGGGGATTCCCTTCCGTGTCGATAGGATCGATTATTTTTAAAATCAATATCGTAAATCGTGCTGAGCAGAGCGTCGCCGGTGGAACAGCCATTTTTGGCGAACTCCTTGCCAGCAGCCCGATCTTCCAAGCTTGACCTTTATGGGCATCGTTACGAATCACCATGAAATCGTCTTGGAACGGAGACGGAGACGCGCGTTCTGACGTGAATTACGCGCACGCTGTCGGCTTGACCGCGCTTCCTCTTGAACTTTCTCTGCTCGAGCCACCGGATGCCCGTAAAACGCCATGAAAAGACAGTTCCGCCGTTCACGGCTCGCTCATGGAAAAGTTCACACAGGACGTGGTAAATATCGACGTATATAAATCGAGCTCGTGCAAACTGCAAAATAGATTAATGAAAATGATAATGGTTTATAAATTTATACCTGTGTGCCCATTTGTTTCACGGTTTATTGAGGTATTCATTCATAAATGAGATAAGAATAATATTAGGCCACAGAAATATAAGATTTAATAAATTTAATATATTGTATAGAATTTTGAATGTATTATTTATTAATAGTATAAATTGTTTATATAAATTTTATTTTTGTTTGTTACAATGTTCGAGTAGTGAGAGTCTCAGGCCGATTACCATACTCAGAATCGCGAATAGCATGTAAATTACTCTTCATATCAATTACTTTGGCACTATCATTCTCCTTTCGACTCGCGTTTAGCTCATCGCAAAGTTTTCGCAAGCGCGATGGTCTCCCCGGGTACATCGTGTACCGATCAGGCGAACCTGAAAGCGCTTAAGAGCGATCAAGTAGACGAGGTGTGTACTACAAAACTATGGATCTCTTCTCACGGTGGTTCAATCTTCGTAGAAATTGCCAGCGATTTCTCTCCTACTCGCCGAACGAAGGTCTTCAGAATTGATTAGGCTTGTCGGAAAGTTTTGTGAAAATATTTAAACATATCTAAAATACTGAAAATTATTTTAATAAAATAGCAGACAGTTTTTTTAAAAAAAGGGATTATTAATAAATTACCAGACAGTTCCAACGTGGTCGTACAAATGGATACAAATTCTATCGCAAAAGGAAGAAAAATGGCACACATATTGTAGCATCACTTAAATAAAGGGCACAAAAAACGACAGACTTCTCAACGTGGTTAATAATTATACTAGCATGCCGGGAACATGATTAACACCAATCATTTACCTTCAACACGTCGCACAACACAAACGTCCATGCCTTCTTTACCATGTAATATCTCCTCCTCCAAATGAGCGTTCATTGTTGCATTACAAAGTAATGCTCGGGTCATTTACAACAGCCCTATTGTCTCCCCTTCAAAAACCTGACCGCGCTATTTATCATTTAATATAATAATCACACACAACGCACTGTGCACACTACAAAATTCAATGGCCTCTTACAAGAATGTTTCGTTAAGAGGATCAGACTGTTACCTAATCGCGCGACGCTGAATTCCCTTAGAAAGGAGAAGTGTACCGCACCGACCAGACGGTTGAGACGACAAAAGTATCGCCATGAAACGAAACGCGCCCTACCTAGGCGCGAACAGAGCGGCCTTAGTGAACGGTGCGAGGGAATGGAACGAATCGTTTAAGCTAAAGGTATGTAGGCACGTTCGACAGGAGAGACGAATCACCGGGGTCGAAGGTCCCCGATAGATGTTCCCAGATATAAGCAGCCTCGCTGTCTCGATTTCAGCCGACGCGATGGGTCAGCATTGGCGAACACGCGCGGCCCGCGGATTGAAATCTGGTATTGCGTTTCACCAGGAAGCCCAGGGATTCCCTTCGATCGGGAACTTGGAATGTGGATAATGTGTGGCAATCGAGCCGTAACTCTTGTAACTCTATTGTGAATCATTGCGCCCCGAATGGGACGCTGGGGTAGCGAATCGCGTTTCGTGTCGGGATCGTTCAATGCAAATTGATCCTTTTCCCCCATTGTGCAACCGGAGGATTGGACATTACGCGCGTTGTCAATTGTCCCGTGTGCACGCAACGCTGGTACTGGAATATACAGCGGGGGAATAGGAGTGGACGTTTGTTGGATTATTCTTGTTGGATTGTGTGGGTGCAGGCAGAACGGGACGTCTGTGATGCGGATTTGCCAATGTATTTTCTATGCTTCTCCACGCGATTTTCATTTTTTCATTTTACTTCTTTTAAATGAAATTTGACAGCAGGCGAAGAAGGTTCTTATGTTATTACGAAAGAAATTATAGTCCAATACATTAGTGCGTGATAATGGCTGATATCGTTTATGCGGATAGGGGAAACGATAGTTAAGTAGGTGCTATTTAAATATCTGTCGCGTGGATAATACCACTGCTACCGGGAACATTAAGGAAATCGTGGATGAAGTGACATTACGCGCGGCCCAAGCACGAACGAGCATATGTCCGCAGCTGTGTCTGCGATAATATTATCCTGTTACACAATATCGTAACGTAAAGGTGGTGCCGTTGGCGTGGCTTACGTTACATCGGAACCCTAGTCGAGAAACATTGCGCACATTATTACGAACATGAACGTAATGTATGCAGAGAGCTTCTGCTCGCGAGCAATGCACAGCTTCGACGTTTCCTTGAGAAAATCTCTTCGCATCTCGTCTAGCCTCGCTTCGGTCGTTTCGATCGCGGCATTTGCAATCGTAATGCTCCGTTCACCTATCTACACTTCCTGAGGACGCTTTCGTATCGCTCTTAATGCTATATCGCGGGAAATACGTGAAGCATCTGTACTCAGAATTCCATTCTGTTCATTGTTGAAAACGACACGCACGATAGAACGATCTGTAATATGTATACATATTTATAGAGCGATTAAAATTTAAATTTATTAATTATGTTTCAATCTTAAGATTGGCAAGCCAGATATGCAAAACTGAAAATTAGATCTCTGCTCGCCATGATTCTTCTTAATATATACTTATACTTTCTTTTCTCTGTTACAGGTATTTGCACCTTATCTTCGTTGTTCCATAAATTCAACCTTCTTAGAAAGTTCACTGCGCAATCACGTAAGTTCGTAATAGCAGTCCATTCATTAAACCCAGGTGGTTAAACAAAATTGACTCTTTAATAGTGCCTCCTCGAAACGAAACGCTTTGTGACCGAATCAATCGTCTTGCATAACGCGAGCACGCCAACAATCTCAGCGTCGTAAACCGTGGTGCACCGAGGAACGATATCGTTCAATGCCTATTTTGGTGGGCACGATACGCGCATAAATAACTAATAGTTTCTTTGGAAAGTGCTTACTGCCCGTTTGTGCGTCGGTGCAGTCCGGTTCCCATGAGTTTCATGGACCATAATGATGTTTCATCGTTGCACAGATCCATAGGTCAGCGTAGCGGATTAATGCTTTGATTTAGGCTACCGGTGTACACGTCTTTGACTTTCCTACGCAATTAATGCTTCCTTGCTGGGCTTTCGCACAAGAAGAGGTACTCGTTCACGCAAATAATTACAGTCCGAGCACACCTGTTGCTCGTAAAAAGTGACCGTAAGTATTCTCTTGGTCGATTACGTCAATTGCATAAGGCGGACGATCTTCCTTGGGTTGGTTGGGGTACGATTAGCCTCGACGCAGTTCGCAGAAGTTTAAGAGCTTACGGGTCTTGTTTCGTGACGTTACTCAACAATAATTAGGGGATGCTGGCGTGGTTCATTGCACGTGTTGGCCAAGATATTCCTCTTCCTTGTGCGTCAGCTTCCGCATGTGTAGATTCTTCGGTTTCTCCGAACCATTGTGGTAGATAGATTTATCGCTGAAAGAGAATTATTCGAATCGGATTGATTTATTGTGGAATTCGTTATTGGCAGGCTGGGAGCAGAATAATTGTAGTATACTTTACGGCGTATATTTCATGTAACTGTACTGTGAAAAACTGAAGAATAATAGCTAATGTTTCCTATTTAAAATTAATGTATATCGTGAACGATCTATCGTGAATCTTATCCGCTACCGTGACAGTAATTCTATGTTAAGCTTTTACCAAACACAAGAATTCGTTTCTGGTTACATGTATGGTATCGCGTTTAAAAATGGAATGGTATTACGTTTATCGTGTACTATCAAATGTCTGTGAAAACGAAGGCAAGTTCTAGTCAGCGAATCGAGCTGCTCTTGGAGTTATATGCTACAAGAGAAGACGATTGCATAAAGAATCCGAGTTTCGTAGCGCCTAGGTGTAATTGGGGTAGTTAGAGGCGGTACATCCTTTCGTCGGCGCAATTTAAGCTCTGCTTTAGACCCGATGAAAATGACTCGCAATTGAAACGATCATTTCAGCTGCGTGTCTCTGTGCAAACGTCTAGCGTTTCTCCATGGCCAATCACGACGAATTCTTTTAGAGGGATTAATCTTGGTGGACGCTAGGTATCACTTTCTCTCATAAGGGTCCAAATGGCAATATGTGATTTTATTTCTGGCGGATGAAATTATTTATAAAGTATTATTATACCGCTATTATACTGATTACATTATTAGCATTTATATAACATAGAATTGAATTGAAGATACTAGAGGAAATTGCAATACTATCGACTCGACCAAGTAGTGATGAAAGTAAATTCGGACGATGCTGTAAAATGAATAATGCAAGAATAAAGGCAGAAGTGAGGCAACTTAATCTAGCAAAATAATGCGAGAAGCCTGTCGGGATACGGAACGATAAACTGTTCGTCCTTTTGCTAATGCTGCAGCCACTTCGGTCTCAAGATTTTGAACGGTTATCATTTTACGAAATCCTCGTGGTCTGTGTGCCTTTTTTTTGTTTCAGTTCGTCGACATGCAAAGTGCTGTTGTCTGTCGAGCGGCTTATGTAATTAGCGAGCGAGTGCACGATAACGAAAGCGAGACGTTGTCTGCCGTGCTTACTCGTGACCTCGTTACCGTCAGCCTCTTCGCTCGGTAGCGCCAATGTCGGCTAATCGCTCGTTAGCGATGACTAAAGCCGATCTCGACGTAACGAGGCGAGACCGATTCTCTTTGCCATGCTCGTACCTTTGCGAAATACGCCACGGACTGAGATCAGTATCGTCGAGACGAATCGAATCTCTAACTATTCGCGAAACTTCGATCCTTTATCTGCTGCAGCATTTCAATATTTTTTAGAAAGCGCAAGATTCCTGTTTCCTGCAAGAAGGACAAATAATTGGATGAAAGTAAATAATTGGATTTATTGCTGTCAAGTGCTGTTGCAGTCTAAGAAAATTTTTATTCCAATTTCTGTTGTCAGTTGTATATTAAGTTTTGCTATCGAAATTAATAATATCAACAACGTAACTAATAATTTGTAGAAAGATATAGAAAAGCATTCTATCTTATTTACTTTAATAAGAGAATACAATTTTCGTTTCGGGAGAATCGTCAGACTTGATACTGACAAATGATTATTACATAGCAGTGAGCGAACCGGTAGATGGGTCCCGGAAGTTCGATAACCCCAGACAGCAGGTACAAATGAATATGATCCCGGGAGCTCAGGCATCGTTAATTTTATGGGAGCTGGGCACGTTTTAATATTATCTTAATAATCAGAATGTTCCCGTTATGTTCTGCGTGCCTAATCGTGGGAATAATATTTCGGGTAGGAATGAATCGATAGTTGCCTACGTTTAGTCGCCGTTGGCCATTTTTAATCGAGGCTGCGATATAAATCGGATCATAAATTACGGGAATAATTGAAATTACTGTAAATTCCCCGTTCTATTCCGTCTTGTTGACCGTTATGCAATTCCGTAATTCGTGACGTAAAGATGCCGATTAGGTTCAACGATCACAATTGCGCGGATGAATCATAAAGCTCGAATGCAACAGCCAAGCCTGATGATCGGTATCGTAAAAATCAACGTATCTTTCTTGATAATTTTCACAAGAAAAGAATGTTATTGAATCATTTCTTCAAGCAAAAAATATGCAGGTGTATAAAAAATGTGGATGCAAGGGTCGATTAATTTTTGTTGAATATTCTGTATAATTCTGAATTCTTGATTTTAGACACAAATGGAAAAAATAAAGTTAATTCTACGGTTGATATTTCACTAAATTTTTATACAGCGCGCGTACATTCTTTCGTAGCAAAATTTTACCAAAACCATCCGCAAGAAGGGAAAAAGATTTCAAGCATGCCTAAAAGCTTCCCTGCATTTCGAGCATTCTTCGCCAATTTTTCTCAACAACCAACTGCATCGTGATATCTTGCTTTACCGTTTAATAACCTCCACCTCCGCATCAAGAAAACACATTCCTCCATTCATTCATAAAACTCCTCTATCCAATACCTGCCTTCCTCGCGAAAGAAAATCAATTTGTAAAACTCATTCGAGAAACACGAATATTATCCACGAACGAAATTCTTTTACGCATTCCTTCGTCTAATAGCATATCACGTGTTCAGTGTCTGATCGTATCGCGGTTGTATCATCGAAATTAGCAGGCAATCATAGAAACACCGCATTCGCACTTCCGCCGTGGAAATTGCGGGATCTCGCCAGGGCAGGTTCGACAATCCAGTTGCGTGGAATTGCATACACGCTTGCGCTTGTACCCAGAGGTGCGTGCGATGTTCTGCATTACGATGATTATCGTACACGTGAAACGAGGAGCCGAATCATCAAACGTGGATGGCCAGTTATCACAGATTCTATGCCAAGATAGGAATTCTTCGACGAAGTAACCGTATATTTTCGCGTATAACTTTCTGCCCTGTGGTTGCCCGATCCTTTCGTGTTTGCTTCGTCTCCTACTTACGTGTATATTGATCGATACTTTCTCGATGTTGCCTCACCTCGACTTATGGTATTCCTGTTGGCTATTCGTCTCGATGGTATTTCCCTCTTCGTATATTCTTGTTTCGCTTCCAGGTTGAACTGCCTTGTTCAATTTCAGAATACATTGTCGGATAGAAGATAGAGGAAGCGATTTTGGAACGAACTATCTTTATAGAGAAAGAATTTCTGGTTTCGACTGGTGGTTATTTTTTAACTTTTTGTACAATTTTTTTGCGGTACTTTGTTGATAATTGGCGCAGGGTTTTTTGTGATCTTACAATTATTCGGTAATTTTTAGGTAGACGAGGGTATTGGGTAAGCGAGTATTTAGAGAATTTTGATAGAGTAGGTGAAATGTGTTCAGGCTGTAACATCGATTTCGTAAGCGTCAGTTTAAGTGGTCGAAGGAAAATTCTACGGTGCAAATTTCCAGATGATGCTGAAATTCTTCGGATACCGTTTCCCTAGGCGTATCGCGAGTGCAAAGAATCGTTTCCCAAGAGATCACGCGTTAAAATCCGCGGCACAGTGGCTCAACGAAAGATCTGTCACTTTTTGCCGGTATTCGCGATGCCGTTTAATGTCTGGGAAAGTTCCTGCACTCGTTCGACTTGTGTACACGTTACGCGACGCGTACAATCATGAGAAGCGTAGATAAATCTGCGTAATTTTAGCCAGCGCCGAAAGATAACTTCGTGTCAGTCGTAAATTCAGACGGTTTTCCCTTGAGAAAATGTTGCTCTTATACAATAGCGAATCGACAAGCAAAATCGTAAAGTGATTTTTAATTCTTCATACATAAAATCCATCACAAGCTCACGACTTGTATCTCACGTTCTCCAAGTGTAATTAAACGCCCGGACGTTCCATACGAACACAATTTTAATTCATAACTAACTTAAACCGACCGCGTACAAAAATTTCTATCGAAAGCACGAAAAAGAAAGACGATCGAATCGTTCGATCCTCTTCCAACATCTTGCTCCAAACGTCCGCCCCCGAACAAATATTTCGCGGCGTTATTTGTTATTACATAAAACAACATGCTAATAAATTCCAACTCGTTTCCCGAAGCACCGATTGGACCCGACGCCTCCGACCTGGGACACGCTTCGCGCAGCCCTTCTCGCTCGCTCGCCGATCTAACCGTTCCCGCGT
This sequence comes from Nomada ferruginata, assembly GCA_963583965.1. Classification (NCBI taxonomy): domain Eukaryota; kingdom Metazoa; phylum Arthropoda; class Insecta; order Hymenoptera; family Apidae; genus Nomada; species Nomada ferruginata. The sequence continues at coordinate 6,434,953 of OY757214.1, read as the reverse complement.
CGAACAGCCGTAAAAATAGCTCGCGCGCTAACGACTGGGGTAAATTATCAGGGAAACCGTAAATGGATAAACATTCCCGGGACATCCGATCCGGCACGCCGGTGCGAATAAGCCCGGGATTTTTCACCTGGCAAGATTTATGATTATACAAAAGGCCGGTGTTATAGGTGCAGCGTTGCACCAGCAATGCATTCACGGTAAAATCAGCCACGTATTCGCGGGGTGATCACCAAGCAAGCTGTGGCTCGCCTCTAAAATATACACGCGAGTACCGTGACACCGGCTATGCCGATAATTTAACCTGGCCGTCTTTTTTCCTCTTCCTCTTCCTCTTTTTAATTATTTTTTCCCGCTTGCTTGTTTTTTCGTTTGTTAGGCGAGACTCGCGGCCGCGGGCAAACCCGAGATAGGTGTGCAAGAGGTGTACACTCTATGCGACCTCTGCCGGCTCTCTAGAAGATACGGCCACGTTAATAAAGCAGGTGTACGACCGGTGGGTATGCACGAGACGCGTCAGTCGGCGTTAATGCGTCTTATGAGCGATTGCAGCTGGTGTACACACGCGTCGCGGCCGCGCAACGCGTTAATACGCGGTAATTCATTTTGCAAACGCGAATTCTGCTGCGTTGGAAACGGGTTTCGCCAGATGGGTTTTCAGGATTCTTTTGATGCAGGTCGAAGGTTTCGTTTGGGATTCTCTAGGAGCGTGTACGATGAATGTATTCGGAGGATAGAATTTTTCTGCTCGTTCTTTGTAATGGTTGCGACTGGAATATTCTGGAAAATTTAGAGACCTCGAACGGTTTGGTATTACATTGTGGCGGGAAACGGTGGTTCGATATAATGAAGAAGTCCGGAGAGAACTTCCTTTCGTTCGTTCGTTTCTTATTCAAATTGAATTATAACAATATATTCGAGATTCGTTTTATTTGAGTAATCGATTCTTCGTCCACGTTCAATGTGTAACCGCGGTTGTAGGTATTCATAGCGTCATAGATTCTGGATTTACTAGCCGGGCGAACATATTTTGCTCGTGCCAATGGGTATTCATTATTCTATAAATTCCAGCATTATAGGATAAAGTCGCAGTGCTTTGAATTTATGCCAGGCAAAGGGCGCTGGAGACTCACTTCGGTTTCCATTTCCACTTGTCCTGCCTTGAAAATCGTACCCGCGAAACATAAAACGAATGTTACTCTGCTTGTACCTACCATGAGCGTACTGGAGATTAAATCAGCATGATATTTTTAGAAGTCCGATCTTTTTCTCGAAATAAATCATTAGGTGATTTATACTTCCGCATTTTGAGCTAGGACGAGGAAAATCGGTATAAATATATCTGATGCATTTATATATGTATGTATCTGTTATTCAGAATCGTATTTCAGATTAATATGCAGAATTTCCACACACTAGCCTAAAACTCGTCGAGATCGTATCGCTACTAAAAAACGGAAAAATTGATCGACTTGCCCGTTTAAGCGTGAACAATGGAATCCGGGTAAAAGGCGGCGGAAGTGTTTTCTCATCGACGAGAAAACGAAAAATTCCCCTTAGTTCTATAGAACAAAATCTACGACCATCATAAATTATTGCACTCGGTCTCTATCGAAGGTGTGTACCCACCTATCGGTGAATTGCGAGACAATCCCGTGGCGCAGAAACTCGTGAAAGAGTTTCTTCGATTCACTGTGCGCCGCGATTCCCTTTCACCTAACGGTTCCCATGCACGCGGTTTAATGGCGGGAAGAAAGGTCTCGCAGAAGGAAAGCAAAATCATCGATGGACCCCCTTCTGTTATTTTTTAACGGCGTGTTCCGCTTGCTCGCGATTCAAGCCCGATAAAGGATGTAGCTCGGTGAAAGCGGCGACCAATTTATTGGAACTTCTCCTTCTGCGGTTCTGCCTAAACATTTTACTAATTTCTCTTCCGAAACCAGCGAGGCAATGTAAAATAAAGTGATTTGCGGCCGAGGATATTATAAAACTTTATATTACAAATCTTACAAAACTTTGAGCGATGCGACCCTATAAATTTAAGTATTTATTTTCGTGCTATTTATAATAAGAATATTAATAAATGATTCATTATTTAATAAGTAATTTATTATTATTATCGTCCGTGTACCCGGTGTACGAATAATAGACTTGGTGCTCGAAACACAATGGTGGTACTTTTATCGCGTTTACGATGTTTCGTACTCTATCGTTACTCACCATCTTCGATTCCAACGCCGCTATCGCTCATACCTTGTTTCAACCCAACGCCTACTAGCAATATCGGGGATATCAAATTATACAAACGCGTCTGTGGATGGTCGCGCCGATTATCACGAACAAAATTTATCTTTCGACTAGTGATCCCGCATCTACTGCATTTTGCAGCATCCAACGATTACACAACACGGCGTGCTACCGGTGTGCACCACGGTGCATGTACCTTGTCGCTTCCTTTGCTACGCTACTACAAACCTAATCCTTTATGCTTACATCTCGCCGGCGCTGCCCGTGAAATTGCATAATATAATCCACCCACGATTGTGAAAATTCTTCATGAATCTAGAGCACAGGTGGTTGAAATAGATCTAAGAGAATATTAGTCTTTTTATAATTTATAATTAGCAACAAAATTAATAGCCAGTTAATACTTAATTAGCGACGCGTCGATTATAAAATTGGTATGGTTATATCGTTCAAGACCCTTTCACATTTTGTATCGGACAGTAATTAATGTTTTTGTTGATACAATACCAGTCAGGGGGATGAAATTCTTTACAAAAAAAATTGTTTTTACTTACTCAACTCTGTGTTTATTTTTTTTATTATTTCATTTGGTTACCTCCTTTGAGAAAAAGGATAGAAAAATTCATCCCTTCTTACTAAGGTATATCAGTTGTTTATCACCATCGTTGCCTTCGAAGACAACGTCCAACAATTTTAACCCGCTCAGTCAATAGGATCACTGTTAACCGCGACGACATTGCTGTTAACCAATGTTCCTTACATCATTCCTTTCCGGAAACGAACCCCTGGAGGCCAATCTAGCGTTAGAACCTTTGCCCACGACTAAACGAGCTGAAGCTTCTCCCCGTTGACGTCAGACGTGAAGATTCCATCGCTCCGTTGGCAATGAAACGCAACATAATCGCCAAGTTTGTCGTGAACAATGCTACCTGCGAAGCACCGTCGGTGACACGAGATTTTTCACGTTTATGATCGCCTCTGCGCGTGAAGTGGCAAGACCACCACTGGACATGGCTGGTTTGGGATATTCTTCATGGAACGAAGCGTTTAAGCGAGTCGTGCAGGTGTCGAACGTCCTCCAGGCAGTCTTTAATCGGTTGTCGAAGAATTACGTGACGTACACGGTGACTCGATCGCTCGTGCACGCACGAAAAATCGGTGTCTGCGTTCCATGGATCTTTTTACCGATCTACCGGCGGATCGTGGTTTCGTGTGAACCGCGAGATGGTCGTAAATATTGAAATCGCGTGCGTTCGATCAATTAACAGCGCACGCGTAAGCGTAGTGTCTGGTTGTCCGGTTCATTCGACGATGCGCAATGCCTTGGGTGTTTAAATGCTCTTTAATGCCTGATTGCCGCGACACTGGGTAGAAATTGGTCGTTTGGTTTTTACGCCAAACTTCCTACAGTATACTATAAACGACTACCATCGCGAAGCCTGAAGATTTAACTGCGACTAAAAATAATATTTAATAAGTAGGGTTTTTTTTAAACTTGCATGAATTTCGTTGTTTATCACCTTGCAGGTGGTGGTGTAGGCTAGAGTATTACACTCTCATAGCATACTCGTCATTTGTTGCTTTTTTTTGTTGTCACGAGCATCGTATGCGGATACGCAAGTTACAAAGGACAGATCGCAACATGTACATAGACAATTAAATATTATAAAATGCATGTAATACTCCTACAAATTATGACAGCATTTTTATGGGAAATTCACACAATATCCCATGTTTGGTTCTTCTCAAAATACATACGAAATTGTTATTCCCCACCATAGGCAATGATCGAAAATTATATTTCAAATTAATTTTTCTATTGCAGCTTTACAGGGCTGTGACTAATAATTTTCTTATTTGCGACTATATTTCTATAGCTCCAAATTTGTTAATTTAACTGACTCATTGTTAAATATTCTGCTATATTCCTTCTTCCACTTCATGACATCGAGATTTCTGCAGATCCGACAGACTCAGAACAAACCCGTCGCGATGCGTGTGGGTAAAACTACGAACGGAACTCGCATCTCGTGGCTCGATCCATGGTGCGTCCATGAATGCGTTCACGGTGTTCCATATAGCTTTGTTGCTCAAAGCCCGGTTGCTTCCAGAAGCCGATCTGGAGAACCAGTGTATACCTTGTTATTTACGCGACATAGTTTAGGATCACTTGTGAAATACATTTCCCGCTGGTGGCTTGCCTTCGAATCGATTTTATTGTAATAACAGTGTGGCGCACACTTGTCGGGCATCGTCTGTAAGTACGTGTTGCGGAGCTGCACATGCATGAATCGATTTTTCTATTGAATAAAATCCTGTTGAATAAAGTGAGATTGTCTTTAGATTTATGTATTACTAGGAAACAGACCAAGGATTATTATTCAAGCTCGATGATACATGAAACTGAATGAGTAGTTATTGAGATAAGATTAGTTTCCTTCAAATACGAATATAATAGAAAGGAAGTGAAATAATTTTAAATAAATATAAAATTATTAAAGGTGTATATATAATATAGAACTATGTGTACATTATAGTATGTGCTATTTATTATTATGAGGAATAATGATTTTTATTAGAATCGGTGTATCAGTGTTAATATTAATATTCAATTCAGGTAACTGAAGAGACTTGCACTGATAATAAATAGCAATACTGATAATCGGCTCCAAACAATTGCACAAATTTATTAAACAAAATTCCTACCACCTCTCCACACGATTTCCAAGATTATCAATCTAAATACTTTAATTTTACACACCGTCCATAAATCTACATCCTGCTAAGTTCAATAATACAAGCACCACCAAGATACCGAGTATTCGATTTAACCCTTCCTCCTTTCAATCGAACTTTACAAAAGCACCCCGCGCACCGCAAAAATCGAATAAGTAACGGGGGTCGTAAAGTTCGACCAGCCATACTCGCTCGACAATAATTACACCATAAAGCCTCGTTTGCGGTGTTCAGTACGACAGCTGTAGGCGTTACAATTATTTCAATAATCGGAGCATAAAGCTGGCCGTGGAAGGGGATGGTGGTAGACGGGCGACCGGCAGGCTGTGAAAGTGGACTGGGACGATCCGAATGGCCTGGTAGCCCGGTGAAATACGCGTCGCTACAGAGCAACGTATATATTCGTGTTGCACACGGGATACCGAGGTACCTACGGGCCTACCTGCAATCCATTTGCATGCAAGAAGTTCGCATGCTGCGCGGCCGCCGCCGCCGCCGCCGCCGCGGCATCATTTTTACTATTATTATAAAGTGCATGTTCTTACCCCTTGCGTGCAGGTTGCATGCCGCTGCACTGTCCTCGCGATGGTTTATAAGGACTATAAGTTTTATTGAAAAGCTCTGGTGCCTCTTCCCGTTTCTTCTACCCGTTCTTTTATTTTTTCTTCCCCTCGCAGTCGATTCTTCTTTGCCTGGTAAGCTCAGTACCCCATTGGCGAACGGCGAATCAGGTCTCTGAAGCAAATATGCGACTCGAGACGCCAGGCGTTTCTTTGAGTACCTTCGTTTCGTTTCGGCACGAGTCTCGTTGGATCTCCGTCTTTGTTTCCCGGCGAGAAAAGTTGATTTAACGAATAATTATTTGACGTGGAACGGTGGAAGTCGACGGGTGAAACGACAGCTCGATATGTCAGGCTGCAGAGATGCTACTTGCCTTGTGGGGGTGAAATATAAAATGCTATTGGGTGGAGAGGTCAGTGTTTTAGCCGATTTACGTCCTCCGTTGACTCGTTAAACTGGTTTTTATTTCTCGGGGGCGGGCCAATGTTCAAGGCTTCAGGGTAATCGATTTTAAACGGCGAACCGTCGGACCGCCGAATAATCTGCAGTATTAGAAAGATATCTAATATAGAAGTCTGCGTGATATCGTTATTGAACATTCTATGGAAAGTGTTCCGAACAAAGAGTCGTCGGATCGTTGGACGGTAACGCGAAACAAATTTACGACACGAAATTTGATTGCCACTAATTGTAAGTGATGCACGCGTGCAGACACGTATGGAGCTTTAAACAGCCGCGAATAATTTCGTTCTACAACGTGCGTGTAATATACGCAGCGCGCGCTGCACGTACGAACGTATGCATCGGAATATTATTTCTGATATATTTATTATTCCCCCGGCTGTTTCGCGAGATCATTAGAGCAAGCTTGTTACCATTAACCACCAACCATTACTGGATAGCCTCCATTTAAATAATAAACGACTTCGTACAATTGATTCGTACACGTGCTCCCACGCTGTTCGTTAAAATTTAATGCGCCGGCGAATTTGTTTAACCCTCGCCTAACTAAAACTTCCATCCGTGATCTGACGTATGCATACGTACGTCGCGGGGCTCTTCGGGATGACGATCGAGATTTGGTTTCCACCTCGCGCGAAATTGAACGTTTTCTGCCGAGTCAGAGTTCCTTCGACCATCAGTATGTATACCAATTACCGGGCGCAACGCGGCGTATTGTTGAGTGAAAGCAACGTAACGCCCACGCCGGGATCGTACCGCGCTGCGCATCTTGTCACGGCGATCGTGCAGTCTCGTGTACGGTGCAGGAAGTCACGTGCACTTGTGTGCAACCCTGTCAGGTTCGCGTCCGAGTCCGTCGTGATGCGAGCCTCTGAAACGAAAGCAAGATCCATTTGCATGGAACCCGGTGCACACGGCGAAGAGTCGAGAAATCGGAGATCAAACGGCGAAAGTGGAATCGAAGGAGGGCGCAGCGCGCCCCGTCGATGCAAGGAACGATATTGTAATCCTTTCGCCGTGGCATTCGCGATGTTGACAATTTTGATTAATGCTCGAGGGACAGGCATTAAGCGAACTGAGGTATAATTTATAGAAGCGATAAGAGAATGCATATATTGCTGCACATCGTAGTGACTCCTATTATTGCTTGAGCACCGTGTTACATTCATACATATCTCTCTGTTAATGAAGTAAAGAACGGAGGAATGGATTCAGGAGTGCGGTGCAAACACTTCATTCATTTAAACTGTTTAGAAATTGTGCGACAAACGATATATTGCGCAGTATCTTCTATTTAACTACAGCAATAAGAATTACTGTGCATATTTATCATTGTAAATATTGGAAATCGTTCTTTAATTCCACTCCACCGTTTTTCATGGTTATTTCTATTGCTTATTTGTACCGTTTACTTTATCCGATCTTACTCCATGTTACGTAAGGTCAATAGCAAATAACAGAAGTGGTATCCAAGCGCAGGTTTATTCTCTTTAACGACCGATATCAGTCACTGATAATGCAGCATCCTTGTGTACACACGGGTTGAACGTCTCGCACGGGTAGGCCAAGTAACTGTAAATCGAGTTCGCGAGTAGACTGGGGAGCTTAGAGAGGCGTGCTCATCACTGAAACCTGGCTTTATCAGTTTTGCCTGGGTTTACGGTACTCCGAACAACGTCTGACCTCGGTCGCCTTAAGTAGGTCGAGATGCCTGGGTGGATTCGCGGTGTCCCCTCGTGGAAAAGAAATGAAAAAAGAAAAGAAAAATGTGCGACCCCTCCCCCCCTTAAACGAACCTTTCAGCCAGAGGTGTGTTCTAGAATTTTTATGGGAATACCTGGCATTTTCTCGAAATGCGCTTCACTTTAACGGTATTTCCAATGTATATTTTCAATGGCTTTAAAAAAATAAATATTCAGGAGCTAACGAATGAACGTGGCTCAAGGTAGTGAGCTTGAAACGTTTAATTTTTCTGCGGAAAAAAATTGTTTAGAACTTCTACGCTCGGGAGAAGTTTAATTTAGCGAAAATGGAACACGAAGCTGGCCGTGTTTCATGATCCTAAGGAGGCTCATTCGATGCTTGCTCAATGACCGCTCGAACAAAAAGTGGGACAGTCGTTGCACGCTCGTCATTCCTAAGACGGTCTCGTGGCGTTGCTAAACGTTGATATATGTGCAGTAAAAAGCCTGTGAATATGTGACGTAGGATGGTTATCTAGTTATTGTGACGACCATTGTGAGCCATTGTTACCTCACACGTTACCGCAATTGGTACGGCGATAATAGTCAGTAACGCACATACTAATCTTCCAAATTAACACGTTTTTTAATTGTTCGCCCGCGTGGATTATCAGAGTTACGATTTAAACAAAATAGAGAAGGTCGCGAAATTTTGTAAAGCACTTCTCGCGCGGACTGATCGAATATACGAGCCCATGTACAAAAGTAATAGATTATATTTTGTTCTCTGGCAACGACCAGGCGGGAAGCAAGCAACAAATCATATCGACACACTCGACGCAAAGTTTCTTCATACACATCCCACGCCCTCGATCGATCCTTCCCTTCGTCCGTGTCCCACCCATGAAGAAATGCATTTCGACGTCTTCATAAATATATTCGTATGCCTGCTAATTCTCTCATATATATCGATGATTAATTAACACTTCCTTCATAAAACATTCGAACTAGTAAAATCGAATAAACGATTGTCGCCAGGCCCGTTCGACCACATGCATATATCAAATAAATTCTACGATCTCCAACAATTAGGTACTCCCTTCTCCCGAACAGCAACAAGTTCAATAAAGTCTACTTACGATCAATTCCCTCTTATTATACAACGATCAATAACAAATTCGATCTACCCCCGAGCATATCACTTTTTTCCCCCCATCGCAAAATATTAACCCCGTTGATTCACGATTACCATCCCTTCGAAGTCCACCAAACCGTACTATACACTCTTTCGGATCAGCAGGGCCTAGCAAACAAATAACACATCAATTTCAACGCATCGACGCGACGCTTCCACTCAACGAAAAGCGCAGCACGCCATAACGCGCTCCATCTCTCCTTCTGTTCCTCTCATTGCCAAACGAAAAGAAGAGAACCTATAACCCGAGATACGAATGGCGCGGCAATTAAAATGCCAGCGTCGTTTATATTTTACTCGGTCCTGAGTGCTCGTATCTCGATGAAGATTCGTTGCGCAGCTCAACGTGACGTTACGTGTACGAAACGCGATCCGCGAGCCGGCCGGCCGGTAATTGTTTTCAGGGTAGCAAGAAGAAGTGCCTGTGCATCCCTGATATGCTCACCTTGAAAGGTTGCTCGCGCCGAGCCCGATCGGGATCGTGGCTTAATGAAACGCCTGTGATTTTTGCGCCGGATTATGCGGCCGCCGCTTAATGGAGACCGTTCTCCGTTTGCTGCTCATACTTTAATAGACGCCGCGGCAATCGGCTCTCATATATATCGTGGCGTGGAAAATAAGAGTTACGCGAGCGTCACGAGCAACTGGTTATTTAGTGGACGTTCGTGTGGATTTTCTGCCAGTGCCGCATGGCCGATTGTGCGATGATACCGGGATTTTAATTGAAACGTAATACCGGTCGAACTGTCGGGACCGGGGTATATCTCACGGCTCGATATCCAGTATGGTAATTATTGGAAATTATACTGCTGATGTTCAGATAGGCTTTGCTATATTTCATCGTGATTGATGCGGGGGAATATTGGAGCGATTATGTCGAATTTGTTTTTTATTACTTCGTAATAAACATTGGCGTATAGTAGGAGCCATTCATCGTGGAAAATACTTGAACTTCTGAGTGCCAGTTAATTGTATACATTATACGTATGTATCGCGTATTGCAAACTGTATATGCAGTTTCAATTAAATGTGTTCTGGCAACTGGAATAAATTAATCCGTCGAAGTAATAAGTTTTCCATATGCGTTGGGAATGTTCAATTAAATGCTAGACACGCGAGGATAGCGATTGGTGGAAATTTAGTTTGATACGTAAAGCGTATGAGAATATGTATATTCGCGTCAATGTCGCGGCGTGCAGACTCAATTGAGGATTAGATTAGACGATCGAAAGGGGGACGAGGATGACCGGGAAGAGAAAAGGATGCTACGACGTTAACTGCGGAAAATGAGAGGAGCCACGCTCAGAGTTGCTGGAATTTATTAGCGATCGTACATACAGATACACCGGCGCATCGCAATAACACTTCTTCTAACAGGTTTCCTTCGCTTCGATAAAATCGTCGACGGTCGCGTTGCGCCTTTTGCAACGCCCTGTACGCACCTGCGCGTCACGTTCCCTCCGTTGGGATCCTCTTAATAACGCCATTAACAGCGACAGTGCATTCAGTTGCACTTTTCTGTTGCAAAATCCTTTAAGTGGCATCTTAAAGTGTCGCTGGAGATGAATTACTAGTCGTACCATGAATCGGAATTGTTAATTCTTTAAATAGAATGACATCGGTGTGACAGTTACGATATTGTTGATTGTAATTATTTTTAGCTTACGTTGAGTTGGGGATATTAATTAGAAAAAATAATTGTCAGAATTGCGAGACAGGTTCCTTTGAGTTATATGATTCTCGGTTCTTTAAAACTTCTTAAAGTTAAGTTTACAGAATATTTTGATATTTGTAAAATATATTTTGTAATATTTGTTTTATACTCTTCGATTTATACGATTATCTTTATAAAAGAAGCTATCCCTGCGTTTAAATGCAGATATGGTTTGATGTAAGTTGAAAGAATCCTTTTTGTATTTCCATATGAACAGGGTGACAAGGTAACAAGTAGGTATGTAGTAAGATAGGAACGTTGGGTCACCACACTTTCTGTCAAGTTACTCTCTAATTAATTATCGTTATTCCGTGTCATATGAATACTCTATTCTCTTGTTACCGCGCAGGTGGTTATTTGCAGCGTGGCGAAAGATATATCGACATCCTTCTGTATGACGAAGTGCAGCGCGTTTAGCTAGAAAGCGCATGGGTGTAACGTTGTAACGGCGCCCATTTTTCTTCGTAGCTGTCTAAATGTTAAACGTGAACGCGGCAACTCTATGCCAGTAATTATTTAACCGCATTGTGCATTATGACAATATATTAGGCGCATTATTCCAACGTTTCCTCGCCGTTTCACGCTATCGTTTTCCTTTCTGCTTTCAGGTATGAAATATTTGCCTGCTAGAAGAAGTAAATTTTGTTGGGTCAGCAAACTGGTTGTGTGTAAGTTTACGTAACTATTGTTATTGCTAATATTTACGACGTTAAACAATAACGCGACAAATTCGTGGTAGGAAATACAATTAGGATCCAACATTATTTTCCACACACTAACGATGTTCCTTAAATTTTATTTTAAATTGACATTCCATAAATTTTCTTTCAATTTTATTTTGAATCACTCAATTTTGTTTGATAATGCCTTTTCAAATTTGCAACCTTGAGAATCAAGAAAAATAAAATTCCTCGCACTTCACATTTAGCGTAGACCTCTCTTAAAACAACGATTGCAGCACGAGCGAGATTCCTTCCCTGAAATTACCTCTAATCACATCTACTTGTCTCAACCGATCTCATTAAAACCTCGCCTGAAATTCCTAAATAGCTATTACGAACCAGCCTCAAGCACATAACGTAATCCTCGCTTTATTTCAGCAACCCGACTCTATTGTCTAAGCTACCAGCCAAACGATTAATTTCTCCTCAAACCTAAAGAGAATTAAGGGGTGCACCCTGTACGCGTTCAAATAGTATTATCCGTCGTGCATGTAGAAATTCTTAAGGCGATTCCCCAACATCAATTTCCGCGACAGGTGTACTCAATTGGACCCTCTTACATTATTTCGCCACTTGGTTAAAACCCCACGGAAGCTCGTAAAATCGGTGGAACGGGACAGGATATTAATTACGATTTATCGCGACGCTGAGATCCGCGTCGAAATTGACCGTGACGTTGCACGGATGATCACGGCGCCCTACTGGGGTGGTAAATGTGTGGGTGTCTCGCAATCCTTTCGCCTTTCGAATCTTATTACAGAGCTTCGATTCGATTCTACTCGATCGTCTCTTGACCACTACTTTCTAATAACATTCGAACGTTTCATATATTGCGAAATTGCGTTTACCTCTGGCGTCGATTGATTCGTATATGGGAGAGATTCGAATGTTAATTAACCGATGATCACACGGATCGGAGGAGATGAATGTTTGAGAAGAGTGCGAATTATCGGTAGATCGACTGAATTGTAAGGGTACACAGATAAGATCTGAGGAGTGAAATGTGTATTGAAAATGGTAAATGATGCGTATAATGGTGTTTGTAGTCCATTTGGATTATATAAGGCAAGAGGCAAATGGTTGAATTAGATGAGGTGAAAGATGGTGAAAGTGGGTGAAAGATAATAAGGAAGTACATACAAAGGAGGATAGAATTCCTTTGATAGCATGGAATTCATTGGTCTGCCGTCATATAATTGTATACCATTATATTGTTAAACGCATTACTTTACTATAAGATTAGCGTTCGAAAGCGATTGCTCAACAATTTTCTTTTTCATTGTATGAAAAATATTGATAATATTCAAAGTTTAGAATGCTTACTTATATTAATCGTTATATTAAATACATCGGCTGATCATTAAATTAGCACTTCGTACAAAGGCGAGAAAGGCTTACCATTACGTATACCATCGCATGAAAAGCACGCAAGCGCCGGTACAGAAAGAGTACGAAGTAAATTTCATCCATTCTCGCGGCGGGTCCCGGCGTGGCGCATATTGCACCTCGATGGCGATTCTAATACAGCCAGAGGGAGAACTTCTATGGTGCAGTAAATTCCCAGCCGTCCCGTGCAATCATTCTAACCTACCCTTTGCTGAGCCTTCGTTTCGCCGTCGGACCATTGACTCTGAAATGGACCCTCTTCCCTCGTCTTCGTGGTTCCGCTCGGGTAATTTGCGATCGAAGCGGGGAGCATCCGATTTTTTTTCACCAAGGATCGACGTTGTCCTTCGAGCCGAACGTGAGACGACGCGTACAATAGCGATCTTCCGTCCTTATTGTTAGTCGGGCATAGCTTCGATCCCGAGAGGAAAATAGTCGCGGAATTTTATATTCTTGGCTGGTTCGACTTTCGTGCGGGACGATCGTAAATCTCGATCTTTTCAACGGATTCGTTTGGCTTTTTTCTTCCTTTCATTTTTGTTCGTCTTTTCATTTCGAAGAAACGCTGACGAGTGGGAAATTTGTCGGTTTCTTTCGTTGGGATATCTGAAGGATTTTGTAGGAAGTATTTTTGTGCTGGTTTTTGATTTAATAGGTATATGGGAAGGATCGAATTGGTAATGTTTAATAATAAGTGTAGTTCGAATTGTACACTTGTTCTTTTATTCTCTTTGTTGGAATTCGATTAAGGTTTTTTTTCTTTAATTTACAAGTAATTTTCTCAATCGAATACGACCTTCAGGAATATAATTTTCTCTCTTTGATGATCATCGTCGCTGATTTTTAAGGACTTCGTGTGTCACCGACTTATAATCATGTGATAAAAATACCATCGACACCTGGCGATTTTATTCAGGTTCGTCGAGGTCGCACCGAACGAATGCCCGTGCCTTTTTGTTCAGTTATTGGAAAGTATCATCTAAAAATAGCGCAAATAATCGTACTGTCACGTGTTTTTCACGATTTCGCGAAGTCGCAGGTAGAAAATTACTGGCAAGTTTTCGTACTTCTCGTTTTGCATTTAAGTATATCACGAAACTTACAATTAGTCAAGCTTGTCAAATAATATTTTAAAGAAACCCCGACATTTAATATTTATATTGAATATTATCGAATACGTTGGAACACTGCTGCGACTTCTAGAAAATATTACAAATAATTAATAAAATTCCAAGTTCCTTCCTTCGATTTTCCTTCTAGCAATAAGAATCGCAATTCACGCCCAGAATTTATTTGCATACCAAATATTCCGCGTTTGTGAGCGTCTGCATCAAAACATTGTACATCGCGACTCAATAAAGGATATTTATTTACATATTCACAAACAAGTCACAAAGAAAAACATTCCCACAATACCAAAACTCTCAACCAAAAAAAAAAAAGAAAGAAAAAAGAAACCTGACCTATTTTCACGAATTTCGCAATGGAAACAGAGTTCGCGTGAAAGACTCGTGACGCAATGGAAGAAGAAGAAAAAAATCTCCCGTGTCATCGGCCGTCCCGACGACGATACCATTATCAGCTCAGGATCTCGTTTAACGCTCGAGGTTAGAATACTTCGAACGTAGTTAAGAAACGTTTCAGCTGGAACGCTGGTACAACAGCTTGCCTCATTGTTTCGATGGTCGCGCGCGTGCACGTACGTTTTCTTTTATCGCGAGGTCGATAATTATTATCGAATCAAAGGGGACGACGCCGCTCGATGAGCGTTGCCCGGCTCTTTTATGCAGCCTGCACGTCTACCGGTCGCGAGAGGTCAGCCCCGGAGGCCTTCAGGCTATGGAGACGTAGCGCAAGCCAACCGGAGAGATTCTCCAGATACATCCATCTCCGACGCGGACGATGCATCCTTGAATATAATCAGTCGGACGCGGCCTTCCGCTCGTATCAATCGCATTTTTCGACTTCGATTCCCGGTTCGAACGGCTTGCCTCGTTCCGCGGGCCGAGATTTAAAGGGAGATCCCCGTGTGACGTGCCCTACACCGTTTTCATTCTGCTGTCGATACATCAAGGCGAAACTCAAGTGGTCGAAGATAGAGGAAGCGAGGAGAGACGTGACTGCAGGTGTGAATTGTGAGTCGAAAGGATGGGGAATGGAGAATGAAGCGATTCTCGAGGTTTGGGGCAGGTGTTGTTTCAGGCTAGATATTGCGGGAAGCTGTTCTTTGGCGTTGTTTTGTTAAGTCGAAGTGGGATATAGTGGAGATATTGCTCGTTCGAGGAGTCAGATTAATAACAGGAATTTTAATCAGATTCTATGCCAACTGATATAATTTATGCAATTTTTTAAATTTAAACCTTTAAATACTTCGCAGTTTTCACGGCTTTGCAACTCATTACTAGAGATGTCCAACGTAAACGTGATAATAAATCATTGTAATTCTCCGTTTCCCAAAATGCCATCGGACATAAGCGAGGAACGCACGTGGAATAAATGCAGCATCGGAATGTAAACTACAAAATATTGCACTTGGTATTAATTAGGCTCCGATAATCGGTTCTTAGCCATTCGTTAAACATTAGTCTCATCTGGCGATATGGTACATTTACACGAGCCCTCGTTCTTGAAAGAAGATTCACTCTAAAACAGTCTACGACGTGGCCACGTTCAAACACCGGAAGAGATATATGTTTTCTTGCCAAACAGAGAGTCGGGACGCACGCTGTATAAACTCCGCTCGGTTTTTGCTCGTTTCTTGCACGCACAAAAATCTTATAATGTGCGCATCCGCCGTAAAACCTCATAACAGGAGGAACACCGAGCGTGTCTTGCCCCCGAAGAGAGGCGCTCGTTATTTCTTCCCCGGTGAAATATTATTTCCGGCCGGGGTTCGCTTCTTTTCTTACCGAACAAAGAGCTCCTTCCGTGATCCCGTTGTCTCGTTTCTTCTTTCCTTGTTTCTCGTGTTTTTCCTTCGCATTCTATGCGAAGGGCAGTAGCATGCAGGAACTATCTTCGGCAACCAATTGGCCCTAGTTTAAAGCGGTGAAAAGTTTCCCGTCCAGCTATATTTTCGTCTATTTATATAAGGCGAAATTGGTAGTCGACGATCTGAGGAAATGGATAATTCTCTTGTGGTAAATTTAACGGGGCACAAACTCGAGGGGTAAATTAATTGGCAGGCTGGATTTGTACATTACATACTTGCAGGGAACCCAGAATTTCGAACGAAGCGGTCCAAAAACTCGCCGAGTGGAACGTTCCAGGTCGTTCTCTGCAAACTCACACGCTTTTTCTTAATGGCTCGTGTTAATTAATTCTTAGTATCTCTTAAAAGTGACCGAGTGAAATCGCGCAACGCTTCCAGTAGCCATAAAAAATAGAAATAAAAATAGGTGGTGAAAGAATGAAGAGAATGGAAAAGAAGTTGACGAAACATTAGAAGAAGATTGTAATCCATTCTGTTAAAACGTTATAAAGATAAGTCCCATGCTCATGAAACGTTTCGAAAGCAAACAGTCCAATAGTAGAATAGTCGGCCTCGTGATTCTCACGCAATTCCGGCGTATCATTCGTTGCGAAGGGCACACGGCCTCCTACTGATTTTAAGACAGGACGAGGGAAGAAAGTGGAGAACCGCTCGGTATCGTTATCGAGGACTAATCGAATAGAATCGAACAGAATCCAGCAAAATCGAGGCCTATTAACCGCGAGGAAAACTAGAGACTACGATCAGCAATCTTCTGACCCGCGAATCCATTGGAATAAGAAATCACGATTCGTTTGCGGCTTTGCTTTCCTCTTCGGCCGAACGAACCCTGCCTATTCATTCGGCGTCGTTTCAGCGAATGCTGATAGAGTTTTGATCCGCGGCTGATTTGAATTGCCAAGCAGCTTCATATAACTCAGCGGCAGCACGCGAGCGTATTTTCCACGTCCTATTCCGCGGCCCCGCCATGAAATTCAGATGCTGAACAACCGAAGGTTAAAGCGACTCCGTGATTAGGGAAATACCGTAACACTTTCTGTTTCGCAAATCGCGGCGCCATCCTCGAATATACCGTTCAAATGGTGGCCCTAGTTACAATTTGAACAGATTACTGTTTACTCGGTTAAATTCCTGCAGGTCATATTGATATATTCATTAGCTATCGAGGAACGAAAAATTATTGTATCCTGTTGTACTGTGATCTGTTCTTTCGAAGCAAGCGAGTCTAATATTTTTTACCATTTGCGTGACCATTCAGTCTGACGAATTTCACCCAACCATGCTATATGGTTAATATGATCCATCACTGTACAGATCGTCCATAAAAGGTCCCCTAATTTTTAAGACTTTATCATTATCCTCTCCTGCGCCACTGTGTGCGCGTTAAGAAAAACGGTAGCCACAGGAATCCATCTCACTTCTAGAACGTATGAAGTGTTTCAACGACAAGTTTCTACCCTCTATGGTTAATAGGCGGTTGTTCGGGCACAAATAATCCACAGTTATCGTCGTTCTTCCTGGCCAGTCTACCAAGTGTGCCCTGTAAACCCCGAGCCCGTGTTTTTGAAACTGTCAGGCTACCGAGGGGAACCGTGGGTCTTCGGAACATCGCCTCCATTAAACGAGCGTAAAACCGCAAAAAGGGACAAAAAGGCGGTGCCGCTTCTGAAAAGTGGCGGAACGGCCGTAAACTTGTAGAACAATTTCAGACAGGGTGGTGCGTAGGCGCTCTGCGAATTTTTTCATCCCGAGGACGAGAAGAGTCGGCCGACGAAACTGGGAAGAGAAAGAAAGAGGAAAAAGGGGAATGATTCACGATTATTACGGCCGCTCCTCGTTCCGACCACGGTTGTACTTAGTACCTTTGCCGCTTAACCAATAACGTGGCCACGGCGTTTCCGTACGAAATTAACGTGTTTTACGGTACTGGTGTCATAGGCCGTATTTTTCTTCGGGGGCGTTTGCAACCGGCGTTAAATTAATTTCTCGATTGATGGTCGCGGAAGCTCCGTAACTTCGGGTAGGAATTCACGCGTTCCACGATGCTTTCCTGGAACCCCTGAAATTAATCGATTGTACAAGCAATTTTAACGAGATATTACTATTCATTTCTTCGTCGGTCCTCAGGTAATTTCTCCACAATTTCTACACTTCTAAAATTCTTCATTCTAAAACATGCGATACAAATATACACGTATGTCAAGAATGAAAAGAATAGCCTCAGTATTAAACCCAATAATAATATTTCCAATCTATCAGAGCCGGGTACTTTTCATTGAAATTAATGAAACCACCGCGTTCATTGATCTTTTCAATCAACTTGGCCCAAGATACCGCCGCGAGATAATCATAGAACAAATCAGACATCTTTCCCATCAATTACGTCGAACGTTTTCAACCGAGTTCCTAATAGAATCGCTCCGAATCAGAACGAACAGACTATAAAGATCGCTCGGCTCGATCACGCGACTCCGTTTGCGCTGTTTCTCTTCCCATTCCCTTCTCTCGACTTTCGTGCTCGCAGAGTCGAGCAATTAGAACCATCAAACGGGCTGGACGATAATGAGCCAACCGATCGAGCCGATCGAGACGGATCGGAGTTACTGATTTTAGGTACGGCTCGAGTACCTGCAGTCAACGTTTCGCAGCTCGCGAGGCAGGAGATTATCGAGCCAGATGGTATGCGCTTCGAAGAATGTGGAATCGATTTTTTATTCTTACGTTCTTTTTTTATTATTCAAACGAACTCGGTGATTCCGGCCTCTCTAATTATACCGCGGTCTCGGTACGCTCCCCTGCTAGCAACCGATTATCTTACGAAAGGGAAAAAGCAGTCCCCTTCCCGTGAACGGGACGTAACGAGACGTAACGAGTCGTTAATTGACGGATCTCCAGATGCGTTCAATAGTCCTTTGATTTTTGATCGGACATCGATACAGACGAATGAATTTTTCTTTGTTGCTTCAGTTTGCAACTACAGATGGATGGATCTGTTGCTTCTGTTCGCGAGAGTTTAGATTCTGAATTAAATTCTAAATAGAAATTATTATACTACATTTAAAGCCAGCATATATTCGTGTTGAACAAAAACAATTTCTCATCTCCGTACAACTTGCATAATAAATATCTCCCAGATGATTATCAAACAGTAACTCAATTCATCCCGTGTATCTTACACAGATAGGACAACTCGATGCAAGTATGTAGTACCTGTAGTAGCCATCGTTTCTTAATTATGATGCCAAGTTAACCGATCAATAATCATCACAATAACCGTCATTCTAATGGAGAAATCAATTCCTTAACAAGCAGAAAAACTTCGTACCCGATTTACCACCATCTTTCCATTACCAAATCCATCATCAATCATCTCGTAGTTTCGACCACTCCTAAAACACTGTCCCTGGATTTCGTATCCACAGAAATCGACCATCACGATCAATCACAGTCAACTGCGAACCGTGCTCGGTCATCGTGACGTATCCGCCTAACATATTCGAAACGTCGACGTCGAATCGTGAGAGAGCCGGTACATTTCTCTATGCATTGCTGACCGATACCAAGTACACATACATATATATACACACTTGTTGTTTCTAACGACAGACGAACAAGAAAACGACTACCATGGGCGCCCTTTCCGCGAACAATCCGCTGATTTATAGTAACGCACGGTCTCGTTTCGTATATACCATAGCGGGAGAAATGCACGGCCCGGCATTTATTTCCCAGTGGGTGATTTATGCCCGAACGATCTTCTACTTATGCCACGTCGCAACGAGGGCGTCACATTGCCACGGCATCGAGGGATTCCGGTCTATAACGCGGGACGCATACCGGGCACTGGTCCGGCTTCGATCGTGCCGCTCGTTGTATCGCAAAAAACCTTGCTTCGTAGAAACGCGTCTCGTGAGGCCAGCTTCCAGAGGATCCTCTCGCGACGTGGAAGCTTCTCGGGGAGCTACGAGCTGCTCGAAGGGGGTAATTGATCCTGGGGACGATTTATGTCGGAGTCTAGGCTTTCTTCTGATTGAACGTTTGTCCTAGGAACGGGAATTCTTGATACGACGGCTGTTTGAAATGTGGCGCATCGAAATTCATCGGCGGGGTTACTTCGGAGATACTTCCAACTCTTCGCAGGTTGTTTAAATAAATATTTTAGTAACGTAGTTTAGTTTCGGTACTTGAGAAATAATTAATAGGATAGATTAATAGAGTTTTTTTTATACTACGGTGTACAATCAGCTCAGGTTCCAATTTATTTGTCGATTATTCATTATTTTAGTCATTACTTTTAAATGCTACTATTATGCTTCAATGTATTCCGAACAATTTATGTTTAAAACGATCCCAGAACCAATTCTGTGAATCGCCCTTTATCCCCATTCCCTAAAGTAGCGTGCACGCTGGAAGTTCGGAACAGCAGGTCGTGGAACAACTAGCCTTCCGATCGAGCAACGAGATCGCAGCAAATCGAAGCAAATGAGGCCGCGTGCGCGAGGCGTTCGAAAAGGGGAAGGAAATCGTGGGCCACGGTATCCGTTCATCTTCTTAATCACGCGGTCGCGACCGGTCGTGGTCGACCTGGAGGTCCGTGACGTTGGTGTGCGGTGCACGGCGAAATAAATAAGCCGGCCACGACCACGCTCGCCCGCGCACAATGAGCCACCATTTGTCTTGGCGGGTTCGTTTATTTGATGCTTATTAATTTCAACAACGGAGGCAACCAGCGAAAGCTCCAGTGATAAAGTGTTTCGGTCTGATACAGCATTCAACTCGCACCGGCGCTAGTCTCGGATTTAGGGGTTTCATTGTAGTCGCGAGTTCAACAAATGAGTTCGGTAGCTGGCAGAGTTGTTTTGTCGGGTCACCGTGGACCTTTTGTGATTAGATGTTATTCTCTTCTCTTTTTGCCGACCCGCTGGAAGCTGCTGGGCGATTCTGTTCCTCGATTTGAATGCAAGGGGAGTCGCCGTTTTTCGTTTTCGCTTTTTGGTATGGTATAGTAGAATTAGTAAA
Organism: Nomada ferruginata; assembly: GCA_963583965.1. Lineage (NCBI taxonomy): Eukaryota > Metazoa > Arthropoda > Insecta > Hymenoptera > Apidae > Nomada > Nomada ferruginata. The sequence goes on along the minus strand of OY757214.1, from coordinate 6,414,240 downwards.
CGCGAATCGTACTTACAAAAGGGATTGGTATTTCGATGCCGACGTATTTGGAGATTAGCTCTGGTTGATTTATTCGTGTGATTTGGGGTATTTTAAGGAACGTTTCAGTGGATTTTCTATTGTACGTTGGTATTTCTAGCAATTGATTATTATTGGGGACAGAGTTACTTAAAGTATGCCTGGCTCGCTAATATATAAAATTCTCGAAGCACGAAATTTACTCGGTGTAAGCGCGAAAGGGGAATATGGTGCGAACGAAAATAATCGCCGAACGGAATTACAGTTTATCAGGCGGAATTCATAAAGTCGTAGGCTCAATGCAGGGCTCGCTCTGATAAATGACTCCGATAGCTCGTCCACGATTCAGCCACCGTCAGAATTGCATTATTTATTCCACTCGGAAGTGGCATGTCGGGCCATTCTTCGGCGCGAATTCTTTCGAGATCGGATCGGAGTGGCTCGTACATGCATGCGTGAGCGGTAATAACGCGCATCCGTATTCGCTGGCAGTTCGATAACTTCCATACGGTTGTACTACAGATTTGAGTTATTCGGGGGGATTTGTTCGCGTCAGCGTTATTGCACGGGTGTTTGTGGCCGGCAGTTAGTGCGTTATTCCGTTGGGATAATGATCTGATCAGTCGACTGTACAGATATGTATGTATATACGTCTGAGTATTTTATTGATTTTTTTATGGGAGCCTCGAGACATTACGAGTTACTTTATAATCGTGTGATAGAACGAATAGAAAAATGTTCCTATGTATTTCAAGGTTTTAAATTCCAGATAGATCTCGACAATGGGGCAGTGGATATTAATATACGTAAATAGATACATGTGGTACATTGAATTTGAGGTTTCGTTGGGCCTTTGCGATACATGAATAATTAATGACACTTGGGATTACTGGTATCCTTGATTTCCACGACACTCACTCGGTAGACCGTTTAATTGCAGATAATGTCTCATTGATACGAGACACGTGTGACTTCAATTAGAATTAGAATTGGAAATTTGCTGCCCAGTCTCATTTACCTTTTTCCTCCTTTCGTTACGCAATCTGTGCAACGTTTGAATTCAACGAATATACACGCAGGTATCGCGGGGTGGTTGAATCAAATTTATATATCGGCACGATTTTAACGAGTAGATCGTATAAATTACTGCGGTGAAAAATGTCTTATTCGATGAATTACCCGCGAAGAGAAAAAAAAGCATCGAGTGCGGACTATGTTATCGATTCTTAATTTCTTTGTGGTCTGTATTCCCACGCGTGATTCCTGAGAAGTAATTTCGTCAATTCGTGCCGGTGAATGGTAAGGATATAATATACACATACGTGTTTGCTTCCTAGAATTAATGATTCTCATTGATCAAGGTTTCCCTCGTCTCGCGAATTCATTTTTTCATCATCGTTATTTATTTCTTTAATAAACCAAATATCCTAACTGTATAATAGTATTGTTAAGAAGAAATTAAATCCCAGATAACGCAGAAATATGTCATGTAAATCCGTGAAATATCAACTGTATCCTCACGGGGGGTGCATAAACGGGGCTCTTTGATATCTGGGTGGAGAATAAGAATTGACGAGAGTGGGATTTAAACCGATTGCCTTCTATTACCATATTAACATAGCACACAATATTTCCATTCCCTGCGATATTAAGCTTGTGTGGTCTAGTACTGTGTGGAGAGAGAACAATAATTTCTAGTAATATTTCATAAGCGGGTAATATGTATCGAACGTGAAACAGCCAGGAAATATTGTACAAATTGCTATCGAAGAACAGTGATACCTAGGATCAAACGAAACAATAGTGGGACTTCCTGGGCTATACCTTGAAAGAGCTTTCACTATTTTAACACATAATTACTGGTGTACAAATTTGCCTTTCGTTAAATGCGAGGTTAAAATCTACTTCGACTACGCGTACACTTTAAGAAAATAATTACTGTAAAATGTGTGAAGATATGTATGCTTTATTCGAGGAGTATTCAAGATCTGTAGGAGCTGCTAATTAATTCTGAAGTGAAACAGGTTAAATAATATATCGCCATACTTTTATTAACTTTCTAAAATTATTATACATTCCAATTTCTGCAAGGACTAATCTAATCTTGTATGGTTGGAGATAAAAAAGTATTTCCAATAAAAAAGTGCTAAGCAATATTTTCTGTTACAAGCAGAACTTGTTTCTTCTAATTCTCGAATGAAAAATACCAGACCGCCGTTTTATTTCTCCAATACAAAGTAGCAACGGCTGGATATTGTAGCCTATTAACGATATCGTCCAGAACTGTTCGTGCATTACGATAATGCTTCCAGACAGACATTCTACGCAGTGCAATTTCGCGTATCGTACGCCTCGCGAAGGATCAATGATTCAGAAATCTTTACGCACGATCGCGTGCAATCACGTTATCGGCCGGGGGCTTAATCGGGTACATAGGAAACGCATATCCTGCATTTGATAAAAAGGAAGAAGCGCCGCTATTACACGATTCGCGTGTTCCCTTTGCTAGAAATATGGCAGCAATATTGGAAATGATGTACGACACGGTTATTGCATTTCTGTAATCGAAATTCTCCATTCACCTGGCTACACCTCAGAGTGTGTACAATTTTTGGTATCGTAATACATATTTCCAAGTTATGAAACGTGCTTAGACCTGGCTCAAATGGAGGCACACTTTTAAAAATTCCAGGCGATTAATCCGGCAATGAAAATGTGCGTCGTGAAAAGTGACAAGACACAGCGATAATAAAATCTAGTAATTGTAGAAAATAAGCAGCGATACTGCTGGGAAATAATAGCAGTGGAAAACAAGTAGCATTATGAAATCAGAAAATTTGTTTAATTGCGTAACACAGGTGACGTCAAGCATTCGAGAATATACATATAGAGTACCGTAGTATGTACGAACAAGAAGAGTAAAGAATTGAGCTACGATTGTTTTTTCCTTTACTTTCGATGCATCGCAACAACCGTTCGGGCGTAGATAATTCTAAGGTGGAATATTATACATGACGATGCAACGTGTGCTTGCAAATAACTCGACTAGCATGTTAATTATGCGCGTCTTTATTTGCATCTTTATTGCGATTCTGCAGTGTCACCTGTATTAGAAGCCGGCTACATCTACTACATGCTTGAGTTTTCATCGAACGATTCCTCGGCCGAGGTATTGGTTGGCACAATAAAATATTACGAGCACTGGAGAACGTTTTACGGTCAGTTTTAGGGTCGTATGAGCGAATCGAATGTCGTGCTTCGAGAGATGCAGAAATATTTGGACGACCGATCCAACGGTACATCGGTGGTATTGCTGCGATTTTCTTCACGGGTCATGAATTCTCGACTGACGCGAATTACCATCAAACTTTCGAGCGTGATACGTGAAAGAGTGCCAGTCACCTGCCTCCGGTGCGTTGACTTTTCTTGCGCACCTTGATGCGGGGTTCTCAACTTCCTTTAAACGCCTCTTTTGCATTGAAATTCGTATTATCACGTGTTAATTCTCTAATATCTCAGTGTTATTCAGCAATATTTTGTATGAATATTTCAGGTTGCAGGCAATGGTAAATTATTCGGCATGCGGAACGTGCAGGTTTGGAAATATTTAGAAAATGTTCGGTAACAATTTCCTATTTTTGGTTAAATTGAGCTTCCAATATAAAAATGAGTAAGTACTACTTCCAACAACAAAAAAAGTAGAATAATGAAATTAAGATACCATTTTATATTAAATGTTTTAAAGCCTCCTATTCAATGCCTCACGTAATAACGTTAATTTCTACTTGCAAATACTACTCAATCAACACCGTCCAATGGAGTAAGAAAGACCATTCGCAAATTCACTTTGCAGATATCATAACAGCTATCATTAATTTTAACAGGCCTAGAATTACCTATAATAATAACGTATCATCACACAGCTCGATCCTTTTTCCAGTCAAAACGCTTTCTCGTAATTCCAAAAAATAATCACTCGCCCTTTGATTCCATTCACACACCGCTCGCACCGTTTCAAGCTTTCATCGCAGCCCTTCCGCAAACCAGCCACTTACAAAAGTTTACCGCTGCCATCGAATTAAACGAACCGGTCGCGGAATTCGGAATATCGAAAACTTATGGCATCCGTAATACCTACCAGGAAGTACACGAGGCAACAGAGATGAAAGAAAGAAAAAACAAGACTGCGGTCGAATTTTACGGCGGTATCCGCGGTAGCCGTGTTCGACCAGACGCTGTTTACCACGGATACAGCCGGATGACCCGAGCGTGTATAACGGTTCCTCGCAGCATCCCGTCGGTTCCTCTCGGTTTTTTCGATCCAACCGGGTCTGAATCCCGTCCCATTTAAGCTGATTATTCGTGATGCCGCTCGAACCGAACGGTCTCATGCAAAAACCGCACGATTATCGGGGCGAACCGGCATGTACTCGCCTCGCGAGTTAATTGAAAACGTACGCTAGGTGATCGGGCCGAGTCGTTCGCTCGAGGCATGGGAATTTCGAGCCGAGATAACGCGACTCGTTGGTAAATTAGTCGCGGTTTAAGTGCTTCCGCGGGCGGTTCGCCTTGAGTTTCTCTACTTGAAGATTTCTTTGGTTGATTTCGAGCAGCGATGTGCTCGGAGGCGTTGGATGCCCGATGATTTTTGGTCGAATGATTTAGGAGTTTCAAGAGGGAATTGAGTCGTAGATGGAGGATTAAAATCTTGTGGAGTGACAGGTGTGAAACGTTTACCGTGAAAATTATAGCGGCGTGTCGGAGAATAGTGTAATGGATCGTTTAAGTTGGCTCGGTTCACCTGTGTAACTGTGAATGCCTGTTGGCGTTGAAAGGCCGTCACTTATCGAACGATATGCGGATGCACTGGGTGCACGGTTTTAGATCGTGCACTGTGTTTCTTGAAATGAACGATTATCGTTAATAAAAGTGGTTTCTGTAATTCGACATTCGATGGACGACTGAATAGCTTTCACTAGGGAAGTGTGCCGATTCGCTGATATTATCTGTTAGCTGACAGTTGATACGCCTAACGAAATACAACTTAGATTGGCTGGATTTTATCAAATCTGTCGACACGGAATGTCTTTTATGATTGTGGATATTCGCGTTGAAAGGCGCCAGGAAATATATTTGTAAAAATCGAGCAACGATAGAAATCTATTTCCCTGCTTTTCAGATTGACAACCTCGAAAAAAAGGGAAGCAATGCAAGAAATCAACGCATATGTTGCCACTGCCTTTCTGTTCCTTTATTTGTACTGTGGGAAGGAAATTTAAACGATTTTATTTGCCGGATTGAAAAATATAACTATAATTGCCCTGTTAAAACGAGTGAATACCAGAAGGTATATTTCCTTAAGTAACCGTTCCATACGTTTTACTATTTTTATCTTCGATTCACAGGCAACTGGGTCTGAACACGTTCGCAAGGAAACAGGAGGCTCGTTAGAAAGGAAAACGTCTCAATAGATGCATTCTGGTACTCGGCTCGCACAGAAGTGGCCGCGAAACAAATCGTATTGATTAGAATCGGCTCGTTATTTACCAGCCCAGGGAATTTTAAGGAACGCCTTGCACCCGGTTATGGAGAGCTGCCCGACTCAGTTTAGCTATCTCTATTTTGTCCTGGTAACGCTCAGCGGAACTATTGTGCCTCCTTTTAAGGATATTTTGCATTCATAGATTTTTAGAACGCGGTGTAAATCGGAAGGGTAAGAAACCTGTGGTTATTTCAAAACCCTGTCTATTTCCTTTTTAATGATTTTTCACTTCGTTATTAATTTTGAACTTAAGACATTCCCAAAAAGAAATATTTGTATATAAATGTTTCATACAATTGACAATATTTTTTGTACAATCGTACAAAAAATTGTATCAACTTGCGTTACTATGAAATAATATTAGTAATGTGTGTTATAAACGTATCATTTACATTTTAGATTGTCCTACAGTAAAGAAATTAATCCCTGCTACGTTTACGTGATTCGTTTACGCAACGTGTGGTAATTCCAAAAAAATCCTGACCTTTTTGTTAGGGAAAAAAGGCGAACAGGGAAAAAGAACGGAAGGAATATATAATACGTTGCGCAAAAAAAAAGATAATGTTAAATGTGCGGGCGTTTCCTTGAAGCAGTTGACATCCGTTCGATGATCTTTGTCCCAGCGGAACGACTGGGCTTTTTCTTCTCATCGGCGCGTGACTCTGTGAATCGTGTAACAGTTAACCTCGTGCCACTTTCGTGACAGTCACTGATTACCATGATAATTAGTCCGTAGAAAAATCGTGAACTTCTTTGTCTCGTTGCATCGTTTGTACTCGATCACGGGAAAAGAACGAGTACTTTGCGTGTTCGTGATCTAGTCCCATAGATTTCAATTATTACCCAGAATCGAGAATCCGTGGGAACGTAAATTTCATGAAGCAAAAAGCTCCACGGCGTACTTTCTGTTTTTTTCTTTAATTTTGCTGGTAATTAAACAGTAATTATAGTAATTCTACAGGAGGTACTAATCACGGCAAGCTGTGCAGAGAGAATGAAACGGTGTATTATTTCATTCGGGAGGTCTGTTATTTTCGTCGGAATTCAAACGATACTGGAGCATTAATATAGATGATACAAGGGCGGACTAATTAAGAGTATAAAATAGTATACGAAAATTATGTTAATGATAATTGATACATCGGGAAGCAATCATCTTCTTCAGCCTTCAACTTGATTTCCCAACAATAGAACACTTATTTTCCATCATCATTGTATCAGTTCGTGAACGTGCATAAAGGACCGTGAAACATGAACAAAAGATAAATAGATATCCAATAGAATTTCTCGTTAGAATTCTCTCGAATAACTGCAAGGAACGAAGAAGCACACAATGCAAATGTCTGTCGATCAATTAATCACTCCGCTTAATCCCTGTACAACTTCATTATATCAATGAATAAAAAAATACATAAATTAAAAGAGGCAAAGAAATATAATTACTTTAATTTCCAGCTGCATTCAACCACAGCCATAACTTCTGTCATTATCTGTTCGATAAAAACCCCGTTCTAATTCCACCCCTGCTATCCTCTCTGACAAAGGTTTTAACAACCATACAGAGATCCAGCTTCCCGTCTCCGAAAACAGAGGAACAAAACAGCTGTGGCTCGTTTACTCGAAAATTGTTTCGGGTAGCCCTGGTTGCGGTCGTGGGTCGACCCTTAACCCTAAATCTCAGCGTATCGAAATATAATTGAGGGTCTGCATAGGGGATTCATTCCGTGGCCGAGGCGCGGCCGGCCGTATGAATTTTTGCGTCAGGGTTTGCATCGGTTCCCGCCCATTTCGCTTTATTGCTGGGCGTATCACGAGTGCATAAAACATGCAAATCTCTTGGATATTACCGATTCCCGTGTGACGACCACTACGCGGAGAATGCAGCGTCGCCCTTCTTCACGTGTACGTTTCACGCGGATACGTAAACGAGATAAAGCGATAGCCGCCCTCGAAAAGTGTAATCATCCCTCTCCGCTTTCGTTTTCCCTTCCACGGCATAGCTACAAATTTGTAGTTACATTATACTCGTGTATCTTATTCTCGTCATTTTTATACGCCAAGGAGATTTTTTTCTTCTTCTTACGTGTTCATGAGAGATTTGGGAAATTTCTGAAGTGTGTTATTAAATCGGGAGTTTCTGGAGAAATATATTTTAGTAAGGAAGTTGTACTTTTTCTTCTGGATTATATACGTTGTGCCTATGAAGAAGAGGGGCAAGTTTAATGTATAATTTATTTATCTGATTTTTGGCACACTACTGTTTTGGTCGGTTCTGGTTTTACATTTGTGGAATTTAAGAGGTTCGAGAGGTAACACTGTGGGGATATACAGTTACATTCGCAGCTGGATCTGTGAAGAAACTTCGTACGTGCGTAATAGCCGAAGACGATGCTCGCTTGAAAGTTCACTACAATGGAGTATACAGAGGAACGGTAATTCTTCTGTCTTGGCTCTCGTTAATGTTACACCGGGAGCAAAAACTGTGACAAGGCTTTTTTTGTCGAACGGAAACCCTGTTATTGACAAGCTGTTGCGCAGGAGAATATCTACTCAATACTATCTGAATGAACCGAAGCTCATTGTTTGTGTAATACATCTTCCAGGTTTGCTTTAACAAAAAATATTGCAAAAATTATGCTATTCGTCATTTGTACAAAAATTACGTATTCAAATTATTAAAAGCCTTACGCAGGTCATTACTTGGCGATCAATATTGCTGTAAATGTTCATAGTAAGATACGATTACAAAAATCGAGGATTAAAGATTCGATGTTAGTCGGCATGTAATTAGGTGTCCCATGCATGCGGCACAGCAACTGTATATATTATACGCTGAATCAGGCTGATTACTATGATTCAGCAGTCACGCAGTTAGCTCAAATTAACTGGTCCTGCCTGAAGCATTATCCAAGCATCTCGTATCGACAAATAATTGCACACCACGAAGATCCTTTTCGCTTGCACACAAGTTCCAATAAGGAAAATTCTTACCTGTCCTTGATTTTTCAATGTTTGCACAGTTATAAAAACATAGACACTTCGACTAGTAATAACACCTGTAGATTGAGTAATGCAATACGAATAAAGCAGGAAAGGAAGGAATGTTTAAAATAATGAAATAAAACAAGCCTGGCCTGATGATAAAATGAGATAAAATAACCGAGAAGTAAAAGTAAATAATTACTCTTAAAATAGCATCGAAAATCGAAATCGTTTACAATAATCGCACGAACAATATTTATAATATTTCAAGCAACGAAGCACACCTAACTCGGTAAATTACACGAAGGTGAACCGCGGATGCTACGAAAAATCAGTATCGCTCGTGTAGAGTGGAACGACTTAAAATATACGAAAAGGTAAAGGGGCAACGGTGATCGTGCATGCCACGACTGTACAATACCATGGCAGCGTGGCGTGTTTCCGAGTGCAGGAACGCGACGTGGAATTCCTCTCGTTCCAGGCTGAACGAGGAAAAGACGTCGCCGGGTTTCTGGGTTGCTTTATGTAACAGTCGCGTAATTGTTATCTCACGGCGTCGTGCGTCGAATTTTTCTCAACGGACGTTCGTCACTGGGTGGTCGCCCGGGACGCGTTTCACGTGCGGCTGCTAATGCCACGTGAGAACCGTGAAACAGATTTGCCCGATCAGATCGACATTTTCCACTCGAAACGTTTGGCGTGTCTCGTGCGCGGCCAATTAGTGCGCTGCCCACGTGTCGCCGTGAGACGTTTCATTAGATTACGAAATTCCTGTCTGTTCGTTCGTACCGCTGGACCGTCGATTTCTTTCCTCGAGATGCAGTTAAAATTATCAAAGACTACGTTATACGCAATTACACCTATTTGTACGGTGGTAATAATTAATCCAACAGTTATCGGTTTGCCAGTGCGAAGTTCACTGCTGCTTACAATTAGTACAAGTTTCAAGGAGATACCCCTAAGTATTGTACAATTCCCATAGAACGTCTCGAATTTATAGTTAACTTAGAACAATTACTCGTAAACTTTCGATTTTATACGGATGCTATAAACCAGCGACTTAATGAATGGAGACAGCCCCGACGAACATTACGAGATAATAGTGCGCACCACACTTTCCCCACGCGTTACATTCGATGGTTTTGGTTCCTACAGGCGTGGATCACTGCAATAATACAATATTATACTGAAAGGTTCCATATTCATATTCGAACGAGGAATGTTTTAATAACGCCGTATTTTGGCCTATGTCGCATTCCTATGAATCAGGCCACAACCCACGATATAAAATATCGCATAAAATTTTCGACCGTCCGCAATGATCAGATGCGAACTGGATCTACTGAAACCCGAGTATCAACTAGCAGAAGGTGGTGAAGTAAATGAAAATTTATATCCCAACAGCAGTAACGCGAAAAGGAAACAAAAATGAAAGGCTAATCGTGCAACTGGTCTGCTCCGTGCAATTATTAGTTAAATGAAAATTTACGCGAGCAGAGTGTGTGAGACTCGTCGAACAAAATAAACTGGTATTGGCTCGTTCATTATTGCCCCTTTGAAAGGAAAGAGAAAGGCTGGATGTCGCAGTTCGAATTTTTCAGACGCGTTTATCGACCGATTAGCTCGAGGTACATGTGGATTCACTTTCGCGCCTTGTCGTCGAACATGTCCTTTCGCTTGCGGTGCGTCCGGCCAGAAAACGAACGTGCACTCACGGCGTACCTATTGTCATTAGCGTGAAAGTCGGTCTTTCTGTCTTGACCAGGCGCGCTAATGGTCTATGCGTCGATTAACTTCGAGCTTAAAGAACACTCCTTGCTTAACCATATCGTTGTCATGATAAAATTGAAAGTCAAAAATATAAACTGGACGAGAGGGAACGGGTTGACTGCTTTATTGATCGCGATTGCGTAGTTCGATCGTTTAAAAATGGAATAAAACTTAAATGTCTATAAACACATGACATTTTGAAGTCATGGAATAAATAATTTCGTTATATAATTTTATTAAACAATTTTAATATTTTGGAGTTGTACCATTATATTTTCAACGAGCGTGTTTGTTGTATCCCATCTCTCATTTTTTATTGAGAGCTCTGCAATCTTTTTTACACATTTCTTTTGTTATATATATATTTCATTTATTGCATAGTAATGTTTCAAAATAATACGTAGATTTTATCCAGTCGCAAGGAGAATTTTTGTGCATAAAACAAACCAGCTCTCTTGATCTTTTTTGAAGGTACCATATCGTAATTGCGGTTACCTAAAGCAAAAACCAAACTCGAACTTCATTAACCGCAATTCGTCATACCCGATACTCAAGCATCTTGCATACAAGGTGTTCCATTTAGTACTATAAAGTTCACAAAGTTTGATGATCAAATTGAATCAAAAATTATTCTTACAATAGTTCTTTTTTACATTCTGTTGGATGGAATGATATCGTGTTTCAGGTCATTATATTCGTCTCAGCATACGCTATTATAATATAGAAAAAAAAAATACCGAGTCCTATTTAAGAAAATTAACTTCACTTTGATAACTCTCCCACCACTACACCCCCTGAGAAATTATTTGCATCACCCTTCGTACCAAACACCTTGGTAAGAGCATTTTTCCGACAACCCTAATCTCTCGCTAGATATTCCACCGTTCCCCCTTAAACGGGAACACCCTGTATGTAACTCATCCTGGATACCTCGAGCCTCAGTCCGTCGTCGTTGCTCGCTAATCATGCAAATTTCCCAAAGGCCAGTCCCCTCCACGGTCCTCGATCTCGAACAAATTACCCGGCTCGTATTCCAGCGGTTGTCGTCCAGGGAATATTCAACGGAGCAACGATCGGTGGCACGTAAATCCAAGCGGTTCCCGCGTGTACTCGTTGCAACAGGTTCATCGCACGCCTTTACACGGCCGACAAGTGGACTCGCGTGCAGTCCGCGTCGTGGAATTTTCTTTCTCGCCATGCTCGCCCCCTTCTTCTTCTCGTTTCGCGATCTGGAGAACTAGTTGTCATACTGGTGTTCCGCGCGATATTCGCGACTTTTTTTTCCAAGCCAAGTACGTTCGAGGTGAATTCGCAGAGTCGTAGGTCTAGCCGGCGAGAACAGGTGCGGGACGCTAAAAAGCCTGCTGGATCAGTTCTTGGTAAAAATGACACCCTTAAACGTCGTGCTACTCTTGAACGGGGGATTCGAAACGAGTCGATCGACAATTTATGCAGATCCAATGGCTGGTCGTGTCGATTGCGCCTCGTTATCCAGTTGGCGATATTGAAATTGCGAATGCTGAATGCACTGGTTTGGAAAAACTGTTTGTATAGATAGGATGGAATCGTGATTACTCCCTTTTTTTTTTAGACGTTCTGAAGTACTTTATTAAGCACTTTGGGTCAGTTCGTAGCAGATTATATTTATAGCAACTGTGAATTGTTACATGGCACGTTGGTTGGAGTACAGTATAACGAATGGGTAACGAGAATTGGTTTGGGTTAGGTTTTACTATTATATTTCGTGGATGGGAGAGAGAAATAATCACAATAAAGAATGGAAAGAGCAAGCTGAATAATAGAGAGGTTAATTTTAACATACTGGCACCGTTTCTTCGCTACTGCTTTCACGTTCCGAATGTAATGTATTTCGTTCCGCATTTATGATCGCTTATGATTGTGAGCCGCTTCGGTCTAATTGAAGCTTCTTCGTTCTTCTTTTCCAGGTACGTTGACCGGATACCATTATGACGTGAGAATATGTCGAGCTCGGGAAGTACGGTACGTTACGTTTTCTACCCGAATTTAGATGTCGTATCATATCAAATCGGCCACTCAGTCGCGATACGAATTTTTCGCAGTTCATAGAAATTGTAGGAAGTACAAATTCTCACGGAACGTACTCTTCGATGACGAAAGCGCTGACAAAACCGTTGCGCACACTGAACTACTTCAATATTTAATTTTCGTAATACCTCTGGACATCCATGTGAGATAATATACGAGGAACTAAAACTCAAGAAGAACCGTATGTGTGGGCGGTTTCACAGTATATTTGAACTCATACAATCTTTTGTCCGCTTCAAATGGAAGAGAAAGGCAAGACTAATATTTAGAAATCCTGATAACGTCAAGTTTTACAAGACAATTTGACCCTATTTTTACCCGCAATAGATTACAGAGTGAAGTGCCAAATTTTCTCCACAGTCCTCCAGCCGATCGTTTTGTAATATCGGGTTCCCCGAAACGAAAGGAAAATTTATTTGACAACGAATTACATTTTCAGATGAAACGTGTAATAAATAGCCGATTAACAGTGCATTAACTCCGTTAATTGCTACATGCGTACAATGCCACGAGGAGGCGAATAAAGTATCGCAATCATAAACCCCGGCCTGTGCCATAATTAGACAGTCATTGTTCTCGACGCTCTCGAATTTACTCCAGTGAACTGCAAGTGAAAATATAGGCTATCCATGTACGTGATTATTGTAACGAATTACGCAATGACTGCATGTTACCGAATTATCTCGTCACTTCACTAAACAACAAGCTCGCATACCTGCCCGACAATTAAGCATTCCACCCGTAACAGTGAATGTCCTAATGGATGGTATCTATACTTTCACTGTCAGCTATTATCTTTCTCTTTTGGTGATTATCTCCTAAATCGTCGAACACTCAACTGGACGAAAGTTCTCGTAAAAGTTCACTTCGGCGAGATTCATTATGAAAGTTTGAGTAACCAGTGCATCGGGTAGCAAAACACGGTGCGGGCATAAATTACAAAATTCTTCACAACGATGGGAAAAGTGTTCCGTGTTTAAGCGAGTAGGAAAATTTATGAGAGTAACGCGACGTTTCCTTATGATTTTCTAACAACCAGCTGGTGATTGACGCGAATGAATCCTTACTCCAAAAGGAGACCGTTTATGGGCTCCAAATCGCGGTGCTGTAACACGAGTTTCTATGAACAATTTTCCAGAAGCGTTCGAGACAACGGAAGGCAAGAATTCCGCTGGAAATAACGCACCGCGGTAACGAGAAAAATTGTGGAACAACGTCGGGGATTAAAAAAAAAAGTCGCTTTCGCTATGATATCTCAATTCAAGGAGATCTTGCACGAATTGTTCTCGAAATCGACCGTTTTCCAGGAATGTGAAATTGCTTCAGCTAGACACAACGAACGAAACGATTATGGTTAAGGCAGAATGCTGTAATTGAAAAAAATATTGATAGGCGCGATATTGCCTGGCGATTTATTGCTCCAATAAAAGTTGTAAAACGACGTTCTTGCGGACGCTGGCTCGTTTGATCTCGGGAACATGAATTGAGTAACGTTTCACGGTTGATAGTTACGTTGAGGCGTAAAAATGCAAAGATACATATATTTAGAACATATAAAAGTATAGAAATTCGATTTCTGCATAGACAGATGTGCCGCGCGTTCGCCATTTCGATTCACGACTAAAAGGTCGCTTGTCCACGTTGTTCGAATTTCTATCCGTTATCGCGACACATTCGTTAAGCTACAGGGCGACATGCAATTTCCCTCGCCATTAACGCTTCGACATTGCTTTCACCGTTCGTTCAAGACCGGATTGAATCTGCATATTCGTGTGGCAATGACGCACGATGTCATGTCGCGGATGCGTTCGACCGCATTCGGATAACTAATGGACTTTTACTTGTCATCCAAACAACGAGCACTTTCATCGGGTACTTCCTTGATTGACAGTGGAGAATGTTGATTAGCTGAATATTTAACAATGGATTGCTTTGCTGAGAGACATTATTGAGACGTTCATTTTCTTGAACAATTGAAATCTGAATAATTGCTCGTTTCCTGTCAAACAATCGCAGCATCTTAGAAATATTCCTGGCTAGATAATTACGAAGCAGTGTTTTGATTTAAGAAAACATTCCCAAAACGAATGCCTTTTAGGCATGACGTATCCTACGAACGTATGAAAGGATCAGGTGCCAGATCTAAATGGTAGGATGAAAGTTAATGAACGTAAAAGAGATTCTGGCACGACGAATCATTCGATGCAAATGTAATTACAATTGCCAGTAAGATGTACCGTGTGCATTTAGAAATTCATGAAGCACGGTGATTCGAGCAAACGTGAAATCCTGGAACTGTCTGATGGGGAAACAAATTCTCAGCGAGAAACGCTTCTGTCGTAATTTGAATTGCTTGATGGACGAGCATACGAATGTAAAGTAAGTATGTGATACAGCAATCGCACCACGGGTATTGCGGATACGTTGCACGTCTGATTGCATTTTGTCGCGTGTGCAACCGGCGTTGGTTTAACGAACTGATCGAAGGCCGACCATGGACATTGTCACGATCGATTACGCCACTGGGCTTCTTTTTCTAGGTCGTCGTTACGCCCTTACGATTTCGGACAGAAAGAAAGAAGCTGACAGAAAATACGCGAAAATAAAATTGTGACCGCCACCAAGGTAAAATATAATATATGGAAAAACCAGTTATTCATGGTGCACACGAGTTTCATGGTACATCGTGTATCAAATCGCCAGCACACAGAACACTAGCATAACCCGAATACCACGTGCTTCGTGGGACGAGTTCGCGTGGCCAGTCGTGAGTCGTGCATCGACAAATCGAGCCCGACTTTCGCACGACCCGCATACATATCCCGCCGATACGATTTCCGCTGCACCGTCGCGTCGCGTCGCCGCGATCATCGTGACTTACCATACCCTCATGCCCTGGAGGGAGCTCTGCACGATCACCTGGACACGAGCCAGGGACAGAATCCCTCCAGAAAAGTTGGTGATAAATGCAGATATGCGGCCACGGTGGGGGGAGGTAACACGCAAATGCAATATACCCTCATCCACCGTGGTCAGATACGGATTAGTAGTGGGTGTCTTAGAAAACTTTGCGACACGTTGCCGGAGGTGGTTTAGCTTAGAAATTCCCTGGGGAATTTGGATTTTAATGCGGGTTATTTATTAACCCTTTAACTTAGCCACCTTCGACGTTGAAAGTACACTGGGTGTAGAAATGAACCGAACTATTACTGAGAAATAATTTATTCCTGAGGTTTACAATTAATTTAGAATGCGGATAACAGTGTTATCATTCCAATTTAATTTTGATAGTATAATATAATATAACGGAATGTATTATCGTGGCGACGGATTTCTTGTGTCTCCTACAACTAAAAAGGATACCAGGCTTAACCCTTTAATCGCGCCTAGCATTATTCGCAACTTCTGTGCAAATCGATCATCGTCAAACCTTTTGTTTCCTCGTTGGCTTTCAAAGTTTTTTTTTATGAACCTTAATGACGCGCTCGAACGCGGAAGAGCACGCAACGGAAGGTTTTCAGAAGACAGCGAGCACTAAAGTCAAGAGTGTATTCTTTATGGGGAAGAATCAATTATGAAAGGAATTTCGTGCGCAGAAACGGACACGTCGAGTAAGTGAACTCGGTTACGTAAGGCCATTCGTTCATCGACGTCGCGGTTTGCAAAGCCATCTACGTCTTCCTGCGAGGAGAAATCACACCAGCGTACGAACACGAGGGCACGAACTCCCGCTTCCGCTCATGATCGTATGACTAATTACACGACGAGTACACCGATCAATCATGGCGCATCCACGCACGACGACAGATCCTCTCAACCATTGGCAATTCGAATATTTAATCACCGTGCGAGCCTGTTTCGAGTAGGAGAAACGAGTCAATAAGATATCGCTGTCGTTTCCGCTATGTTTTCGATCTTACTAACCCTTTGAATACTCATCGCTTGGAGAATCATCAATCATAGCCCGGGTCAAGTAACCATTGCCCTGCCAAGGGAGAATGGCGTGCAAGCTGATAAATAATTCGCTCGTACATCGAGTAATGATAACTCGAAGACGCAAAATATAATACGTTTTTTTTTCCAATTAGACAAACGAAAGACCGATTATATTTTTTTCAATTTTCGAATCTCACTTTCTCCAATTAATTCTACGTGCGATATTTAATATTTCGCGGGGATAATTATTAACATATTGTGGCATGATTTATTCCATTGTTCGCAGGGAATTCCCAGTAATTCCCAAGATCCTTTCTCGATTCACCGGATGCGTTCCTTTCTTTTTTACTTCGCCCTTCGCCTGGAAGCCCTTTCTCTCTTTCTTCCTCTTAATCACGCAAGAGGAAGGAAGTTGAAAAGAGAGGATAAAGAAAGCAGCCGGAGGTTTCGAAGAAGCATCGACTGATGCACGTATTATCCATGGCTGCATAAAGGTAGCGAGTCCTAGCTACCAGGCATGTATAAGACATGAGCTCTCGGACGCAATGAATAAATGTAAATTCAGCCCTATAATAATTGCTTTACGGGGGTACCCACCACTGTAATCACTTTAATAGCCGCTTCTGTCATGGCGGCCAAGTGAAGTGCCTTCTAGCCGCGGTGTGATGCGCCATTGCATTAATGGTGGATTTTACGATACCCGTGTCCGTGGTGTTTCACTCTTGTTTTGCGAGTGTGCGTTAAAGCTCAGGTATATGCATAAAAGACCACTTTAGATTGCATGGAAAAAAGAAGGTCGGCGATTGAAGACCGTACTTCGGGACAAAGTCTGTTATCTCGAATTAAATCCACCGCGAATCTTTAAATTTCATATTAAATCGTGAAAACTGTAGCTCTCTCTATGGTAGAGATTATTTATATAACAAACTATTTTGTTACGTCTGAAATTAATTCTATTTCGTTGGAAGAAAATGATTCGCATGTTCTGTATTGCGGAGGGGCTGAATTTATACAAGAGCTGGAGTTACATATTCTCCTGTTATACTTTGGGAGACGTTCTGTCTTCGACGATCGGGAATTTATTATCCGTGCGAGAAGGAGTTTCAACTCTCGACGTTGTCATGAATATGTGGTCGTGCAAAGAAGGTTCGATTTTTGCGTAATTATCGAAAGGGAAATACATGGTACGAGTAAACGATCCTGTGATCTGCTAGATTGATATGAGATTTGATCTCGACCAATGTGTTATGTAATTCTCTTGCACGCGTTTGGGTAATAGGCAAGCGGCTTGCTGACTTCCATGATCGATCATGGCCAGATCGAATAGCGAACTGATCGCAAGAAACTTTAGGCTTTTACTTCAACGGAGTAGCTTTAATAGAGTTTCAACGTTTCAATGTGCAAAATTTTAAAAGACTTTAGAGGCAGAAACGGCCGATGGTTTTGTGTCGCGGGAAGATTGTTCTTCTGAAGAATGTAGTGGTCCGGTTGCCGCGTAGAACAAAATAAATTTCCCCACCCTGGTTAGAAGAAACGCACGCTCTTGCGATTCTGGCAGACGCGGCGCCAATTAAAAGTAAATACTCGTGCCGACGTTTCTTATTACTCGCATCATGTCCTCTCGTTACCGAGAGTCAGGCTTAATACCTAACGTGCTATGAGCACCTTAATTCGCCTATGGTATTCGCGCGAAATTCTTAACCTTCTTGCGTGACGCAATACCTTACGAAACCTCCTGTTAGTAAACCCAAGAATCTTCAGTCGATCCTACCACGTTTTCGACATCCTCCTAATTACGAACACAAACTTGCAGAAAAATAAAAAACTTAAGTAGATCCTTCCCTGCGTCACAGTTGTTCAATCAAACCCCGCAAATTAATATTGCGACAAAATGATCACTTTTAACTGACTCTCGTCGAAATTAATTATCGACCAATACTATTCGAAACTTTTTTCACGTAACATTAAGGCGTACAATGAATGTACTTCGTTCCAAATTGCATTGGCGCAGTGCATGCAGAAAATTTCTTACCAAAAATATGGCACGTTCGTGGAATTCATCGAATCTTCGCGAAGAGGAGTGGCCGTTCCCAGAGACCGGTGCACCGCGGTTGGGCCTCACCGAACCTCGATGACGAGGGGAAGCCATTCGTTTCGGGCGTCACACTTACAATGAATCCTTAAATTATCCTCCGGCGTGGCAACGGCAGAAGAAACGTCCTCGTCCTTGCGCGACGGTAGCCGCCACGCGTGTACAAGTACGGTGGCTCCAATTAAAATAAATGCGTTCGCCGCTTTTCTTGTCACTGTTCCCGGTTGCTGGTTCGCGGCATCTCGTCAGCTCCCTCTTTCCCTTCAACCATTCTATCCTCTTCTTGTTTTCTTTCGCCGTGCATCCCCGCGCGAACGATGATCGCCGATGTCGTTGCACCGTTCGAGTCTCGCCTGTGTTAATGGAGGAGAGCGAATGTGTTCATCGATTGAATTTCATTCGACTCGCAGTGAGGATGCATCGAGGGCGTCTTCAGTGTTGGAGCCTTTTAATTATGTTTATAGCGGACGATAGTTACTGTTGGACATGTACTCCGTTTATTGATTTTTACAATAGCTCTATAAGATTGTTTCACGGTTATCGGAAACTTGAATACCTTTGATATCGTCCTTGATGTCGCAAATGAACGCCGCCGTGCGCTTTACGCGGGCAAATTATTTGCGCGAATAAGGGAGTTCGAAAAGGTAAGCCTGTTAAAGCGTAGAACATCGGGGAGCGTACGATTCCGCAGTGTCAGAATATAAACGACGACAACAAACCTGAAAAATAAAGCTGCCCTTGCATCGGTATATTATCCGGCAATATTTTTATACTTCCGCCAAGCAATCAATATCGGTATCATAATCGAACTACATGCCCTGAACCATACATATACCATATCCCCACTATTTTCAAACAAATATTCGCGATGGTATCGTTGCGTCCTTAACGCTCCTCCAAGTAAAGGCCAATTTATACTATCCGTTCGAACACGGACTAACACCGCTCAGCGTGTGTCCATTCCGAGCCGTCCTGGCCATATCAGATACGCTCTAACTAATTGCGCTAAATAGCTCAACGGGCAAAACATTCTTGCCCGAAGCATTAAGTGGTTGGAAATTTGTCTGGGCACAGTCTGCCCGCGCCTAAGCGTATAGTACGGATCGGCCTTAACAACACGAAGCACCGGTAGGATTTCAGGGAGCGTTTCGGTCGCACGTTCGTCCGGTGATTTGCTCGCGGTGCCATGCATTCTTGAGCCAGTTAAACGTCATGACGCGCAAACGAACCACCGTGAATTCCGGCCGTGTCTTCGTCCCTCTTTTCCTATGCTCCAGCTCACGGGGTGTACGCGGCATAGGTTGCCGCGCAGAAACGACGTCGAGGTGAACGACACTGTTGGCATTGACCACTTCTGTCGCTGGAGTACAGCCGCCGCAAACGACACACGCGGGTAAGATCTTTCAAGCTTTTTGCCACGCCGCGCCGGCCGACCTGAGGAAATTGCGCTCGTCCACGGAGACAGGGACGCCGATCCAAAATCCTCTCCGCCGCCGGGAACGATTACCACCGTATGGGCAAAAGAAACGAGGGTTGGAGGGTACCCGCGTTGCTCTTCAACGCGCCATGTTTGTGCGATGGAGACGCGGCTGCGTGTCCGTGCCAGGATAGGGACGAAAGCATGCCGTTGACACGATTCACGAGCCCCAGTTTTTTGCTGGTCGAGAGAGAAGGTGGAAGGATTTCGGCGATTTAATCCAGCGTCTGTCGGATTCGACAAAGCGGTCGAAGCTTATTTAAATGTCCACGTCTGCGACGGCAGTTCGACTTAAGGCCCCTCGGACGCATCGCTAAGAGGACGCCACGGAGACATGAGGGGACGTAAACGGACGCGTGCGGACGTAACGAGGCGCGCAGAAATAGAGTGATATGAATACAGATGCTGGGCGAAATTCGTGCAAGGGGAACTGGGTAAACGGGGTGGAAATATTTGTAAATAATCATCTATAAATCGCGCGGATACGAATCGCACAAATTTCGAAGATTTGCAGCGAATTAATCGTCTTCGGCGCTTAATCTATACAAAATATAAATGAGACAAAATGTTCAGATCTATCTGTTATATTTACCCTCTAATTTATTACCTCGTTATATTTATGTTCGTATTTATGAACGCCTTTCATGTTGTATGTGATTTCACAAAGTAAAATTCCTACCACTTTCGCGGGCGATATATCAAGGTACAAGTCGAGAAGTAAATCCGATCGACCATAACGAAGCAAGAATAAAACTCGAAGATAAAAATGTAGAAAATCGATAGAAACGAAATCAACGCGGTTCGATTATCATCTTAAGGACGTAACAAATTCGAAGCGTACAAATCGCGTCTACCCAGAAACCATAAAATTATTCAGCTGCACCGGACTCGAACAACCTTCCCGTAAAGAGATCCCGCAACGAGGCAGCGTCCTTCGCGATCGCGGATCGATAGCCCTCTCGCTTTCGGTAAAAGCGTCACGCTTCCAGCGAGAGGTCTTATTTCTTGGTGGAAGCTTCGGTCCTGCGGGCGGCGGCGACTTCTGGATTTCGTTCGCGTGTAAAAGCCGTCGATCGACGACATGGAAAGCAGCAGCCGCGCAGCAGGAATATTGAGCAGCGCCTGCACGGAATAAACGGGCCCGGTCTTACGGATTCTGGGTCCCTAGAGCGAGCCATCGTCTTTGACATAAGTGCCGCGTCGTCGTTATCTCATGCCCGTTGGACGTAAAACGTAAAACCGTGAAAGCGAAGCGAGGCTGTTTTCGAACCGGCGGTAGATTCTCGAGATGGTATCGCATGGCTGGCACGTAGGTGCAGGAGGAAAATTGAATCAAGGTGGCCGCACGAGGTGTCATTTAAATGAACGCGAAGCTGAGTGATGAGTTCCGTGGCCCTCGGACACGCTGGCTCCCACGGGACCAGCGGATTCGCGTTTCACTCGCGAATGACTGTGTAATCCTATTTATTTTGAGGGGAATTTTCGAGGATTCAGACACGCATGATCGGAAGGTTTCAAATGTTTTCGATGCTTTCTGATTTTTATTTAAAGGTTTTCCGAATTTTCGACTTGTTCTAATAGAAGATTTTGTAATTAGAATTTGTTTCGTCAGTATGTATAAGGGTTTAAGAATAGTTGGAATAATTTGTCTCCCGCAATTATTATGAAATTTTACATTTGACAGCGATGACATTCTGCACCACAGTTCACCGGCACCACAGAGTGTATTTTACATTTCGAATAGTATCTTCGGCTGAGAAAATTAATAGCAGAATTTCACACCAGCTGCAGCTCTCCTTGTAATAGGAAAGTTACAGGGTTATTGTGTTTCTTGATGGATTGTCTACGCATCCGTTTATAGTACAGGCAGCAGATCCTGAAATAAGTACTCAAGATTTCCATCAAACGATAAATTCGATTATTATAATCAATCAGATATGATGCTTTGGATCATTATGGATATGTATTACAAGGTGAGTTTCTTGACACGTGTCCGTGGCACGACTGCAAAAGGACGCGCGCGTACTTTGAAAGAATTCTGCGGAATTACTTTCTTAGAAAGGCAGGCAAATCAGACGACGCATCGCTATTGTATTTGCAACGCGCCGCGAAACTTATGCACCGTATGCTATACTAAAACTGTCGTGACGTAGCTTGGTGGTACCGAGAACGTATAGCAAAGTGATTCATTCGGCGATCGGAAAGGATTCACGGAAAGGTGAGTGTCGCTCCGTGAAACGTGAAGGGAGGACTATAGGGGGGTAGCGATTTGCACGAGGTCATAAATAGTAATTGTATGAGTAATGATTTCTTTTATATTTTCAATGTGAACGAGAACCATGTCCCTGTTTACGTGGCAATTATCATTTATCTACTTGTTTATTCATTATTATTTGCCGGCTCCAAGGAGACACGTCCTCTGAGTGTCAGCCTCAAGTTCCAAGCACTTTTTTACATTTAATTAATTATATACAGGTATAAAAATATTCATATCCGTTAGCCCTATCGAATATAAAGCAACAAAAGTTCATCATTTATAATATTTCAAACAATAAGAACGTACACCTCCATTCCACTTCCATATTGCACCTACCACGAAAATCTTCATCCCTCATTTAAATTCCCTTGAATAAATTAAACTAAAATCGATTATCGATATCTCACGCATTTAAACGTCAATCACATTTCTTTATCCCATCGCACCTTCACGCGCTTCGTTTATCCAGCGATATTCCCCCCCTGTTTCGATTATACATGGTAAACGCATCGGTCCTACTTTACACGACTGACCCAGATGATAATTGAAACGTGCGTGGCGCACTCACAAACTTCGATCGTGAGCGTGATTCAGGAGTCGAAGTCGACCGTATCGTAGCCTTGAACGAGCAACGAAGGCCATGGTGAGCGTACGCGAACACGCGTTGCCCTGGATGAAAACGAACGAACGACTGACTCGGTTCACTGTCCGCGATAATTAGGGACCGGTTGATTTTTCCGAATGGAACGAAGCTCCTCATCATCCGTCAACGTAGCTACCTGCTGGGTGAACCGCGGGAAACACGAGCGCCTTGACGAGTTTCAACCGTGCTGTCTGATGGGCTTGCGTCGCCGGATGGAATGGCGGATTTCGAATTTCACGCCTCGGGAAAATTGCCTTGATGCTTGGGGGGATAGTTGGAGTATATTTTCTGATGGAACTGGAATTCATTTTTTCCCGACAGGTTTTATTATTAGCCATGTTACAACGACGGAGGTTGTTATGTTTAAGCAGGCAGGTATTACGATTTCGTTATGCAGTTGCACGATCCTTGAATTGAAGAAAATTATAATGGATAACGAGGATATTATTTTTCTTACCTGATATTCCATTACATGCTGGATATCAGTGGTGATTTTTTACAGCGTTAATATTGTTCGTATACGGTACACTCGTTCAGGATAATTCGCGGGATATTTTGCGCTATTGTATTATACGTGTCGACAAGGTGGAACGAAAACTTTGCGACCACTGTAATTAGTTGTTTCACGATTTTTGTTTCACTGCCTGTAAGTCATCACTTAACGTTGACGTTGAAATTTATCGAGTGCAACGCGGCATTCACACTCTTCGACGATCGTTCAGCAGTTTGCATGATCATTCAGACATGTGGGAAGATCGATGCCAGCGATACACCAAGTACATTTTTGTACCGCTTCAAGAGGCGTCTCCACCTTGTCCGAAGAATGACCAGGCATCGTTTAATTTTGATTCAACTGTAAATTGTATAGAGTGCGATCACAATACTATATGCTACTGATAAAAAATCCATCGAAACTGGATAATCTTGGGGGCAATAATCAATCCTGTCAAACAGGATATATAACAAATAATAAATAGTGTCGTCCAGCAAGTGACACTCTGAAGATCGTAATTAAAAACATATTCATGATGTTCTACCAATAAAAACTTTATTTCCTTGGTCGAAAAAAAAAAGAAAAATACTTCCACGAAACACACCACCAAGGAAGTAAAAGTTTTTCAATGAAATCGACGCGTAGGCCATACGAGGATCAGTCGTTAGCCCGGTTAATCGTGCAGAGCAACTAGCAGAGGCGGCCGATTTTTCCGTCCAGGTGTTGCTTATCATCCGTCAGCTGTGCTACCTGGCGTGGATACTCACCTGGTAGGTGGCTGCGAGGCTTGATGGGCTACGCTTGCGCTGCATGACGTACCCACATTAATGCATGCAGGTACGTAACTACGAAATCGTGGCGTGGATTCGCAAGGTGCGCTCCTGTAATAAAGATCGCTTTCGGATTATCGCGACCGGCATCGTGTTCACCTAGGGATCGAAATTCCCGCGGCGTCTTTCGTGCACGCGGCGATCGAATTTTGCGCGTGGCTCGTGGTGTCACGCTCGAAACGATACACGATACCACGAAACCCATCGTGCATCGTTCAAGTTGCGCAACGTGATTATCCGGCGTGATGTTAACACATTCCGCTCAGAGCTTCTCCGGTTGTGCGTGAGCACAGATGAATCAATGTTAATCAACGTTAAATTAAAAGTTTATCGTGCATTGCATTAAGGAGGGGTTGGAATTCATTAATTCAGGGGTGGTTCTTTTCCTGCGTTTTCTACGAATAATATTTGAACGATCACAGTGTTGAGTATTAATCAAAACGACGGGAAATTAAGCTATCTGAATTTGTTTTAATTGTACAATCTTTGAAATTGCTCTTAAATTTTCGTTCCAATTGAAAAGATGCTCTACTGTCTAATTTATTTATTTATTTCTCTTTGTACATAGGAATTTTTCTCAGCTCAATGATGCAATTAACAGTTTCATAATTATGGAATTCTGTTACATTTAGTTCCAAGCATTATTTATTGACAGAATAAAATGAAATACACTGAACGAAATCTATATCTCCTATATATTTTCCGCATCCATTAAGGTACGTCTATTAAATTCCCTTCAACGCGTCTCGGGACGCTCGTACATCTATCGTCTATTTTCGGATTAACTTGAATTTGATAGACAGGCGAGAACTCGGTTCGCGTCGGGCACACGCTCGTCTCGTTACGCGTCTGAAGTGCGTGTGCTCGCGTCGTGGTAACGGGACCATTCAGTTTTATTATTTTGCCGGTTTACGACAGGAAGTCATTACCGCATGCAGATTCGCGGTACGCCGAAGGCCGGAGGGCAATCTTGTGGGGTAGAAAAAGGGTCTGACTACTTCGCGCTTGCGCTCGACTCTCCTGTGTGGAAGAATACGTTGCTCGACGTGCGAATCCACGATGACTGAAATCGATGGTGTAATTCTAAAAGACGTTTAAATTTTTCAAGATCAACTCCTCATAATTTCAATAAGGTTCTTAAATGTCTCTCGTAGAAAGTTATATAAAATATGGCCAAAAATGATTAGCGATCTCTATTAGCAAAATATCAAGTATACACTCAGGTAGAACATGGAACGGTTCAATGAAAGGTTCAGGTGATCCCGGCGGCATCGACCAGTATCTACGATAAGGTGGCGGGTTAACAACGAACGGATATCCGCGTCGCACTGTATTCCTGTGAACCCGTTGTAAAGTATGCGGTGACACGAGTTCGAACGTTACAGAATAGATGCACGCATGCACGAACGCGAAATACCAGGCCTGGCAATTACAGAATTTCTGCCGATTTTTCATTTCCGTCAGCATTGTTTTCCGTCCGGGCTCGACTTCCAGGGAATGCCACTGGTCGCGGAGAGAAACACGTGGCTGTGCTCGTTGCTCGCAAACCCTTATAGGTCCGTAGTAAATATCCACGTGAAGCAAGGAAAGAGAGGGAAGGTGGAGAGAAGAAAGAAAACAAAAAAAAATAGCTGACAATGGTTTGCGTGGATACCAGGATGAACAGATGGCCACGCAGCCTTTAGGCAATTTACGATTCCTTCGAATCGTACTTCGTCCCTCCCTTCGTTTCCTGCGCTATCCCGTTGTCCTTGCCCTTTTCCAAAGCGGGGACCGGCGTGGTGTGGCGTGTTCACGAATACTTCCCAGTTTCGTTCCGCCCTTCGAGGTCCTGTTTCGAGCTTACACGAAGCGCAGTTACGCGAACGATGTAAATTCTCTGGCCACGATGGCGCCTGGACGGTGCGATGTCCCCTTTTGTTTCTAATAGATCGGAGGCTTCGTTCTGCTGGTGATTGTTCTGATATGTCTTTGACATTCCAATTTGTATAATCTCTAATGAAATATTAATATCATGAATTGCTCGAGAAACTGCCTGTATTATTGAAAATCCCTGTAAACTTTGCACTATCTCTTTTGAAAATGCAAAGTGAATTTTCAATATTGTTAGCAAGCTAAATGTTACTCTAAAGCGATTGTACACGCAATCGTGTCAAAGATGGTAGCTTTCTTCGAGGTTTGCGTAATTATTTGAGGGTGATGGGAAGACAATGCGTCCCAGCAAGGGTCGTTGCATCTTAGACGGTCCTTATACGATCGAAGCTGCGAGGCAGCATCATTGTCTATGCGTTTTTCTAGGGAACAGAGGGAGACTGTTTGCGTGCGAGTTATATAACAAAATGGCTGCACTCTCTTTCAGCAGGCTGTTGAAGAACGTGTGTGTAAATCTATGTTCGTGCCGGCACGTAAGGAAGAAAGGATTCTATGAGACTCTGTGTTAGGCTAGGTTAAGTCGCTTGGGTCTTTAACCGAGGCAAGAGAATATCAGCGGTGCGTCGAGTCGAGTTATCATACCACTCGCACAATCACGATGAAACGGATGAATGAGTCCGGTCGCGGCTTAGCGCGGGATCCTACTGTCCTGAATAATTGAAGTTTTATGCTTGGACAATATTCTTCGTCATGGGACAGTTCTTCTAGAACACTTTTGTTCTCAGCGTGAATTTCTTTATATTCTTTACTATAAATAATTATGGTCGTCAATATGATTATTTTATTCCTGTTATGTGTAACATTCATTTGCTGTACCTGTAACTAAAAATAATTTTCTTCGAACAAGATTAAAGTGGTCCAGTATGTTGATTGAGTCTTGGCTTTTTATTTTACATTATTTTATTTTTGTGCATCGCTATTATCTTATATCTTTGTCGATCCTACCTTCCCCTACTATATATAATATTATTTTAAATCAAATAGAGATCATTCGTCTCAAGATTAAGTATCCAGCTCAGTCTATGTATGAAGTAATGCTACAGTGACGTCACCCAACCTGAAGAACACAGTAGGCGATACAACCATAAATCGATCACAATCGGTAGAATCGACCAACCCAGAATCGTGTGCCCAATCTTTCGATCTCTGAAACGACCATCTAAGAGACGATCTACCCTATACCACATTTCACCGTTTCTATTTCTTTCCTCTGCGGGCGAAACGTCTGGTTCTCTTCGCGACTGACTCCTAGGCGATCGTAACGCGTTTCGCTTACGGGGAACATTGAATCGGCTGGAATTCGTTTCATCCACGGAGTCACAATGCGGGCCTGATTAAACGATAAGATCGATTGTACCCGCGACTATAATCGTGGCTATCGAAAGGACCACGCAACGTTAAGGGACAAGGCCGTTGCTTTGGCGTATCGAGGCACCAAAAGATTTTTCGTTTCGCCTCACCTCCATTCCCATTAATTTACCCGGATAATAAGAGTTGTACTTTCGATCCGTGCGGTCGGCAATTAAAAACCCGATAGAATCTGAAACAACTCGCGGCTCTTCTATAGTACTTTTGATTTGATTTTTGATGATGCAAAAAGGAACCTTCGGGATCTCGTATCCAATTAGGCATTGGAAATTGATGCTCTTAGAGATTCTATTTGGTCGGTTAATTGCTTACTTTCGTGTACAGGTTTAATTTCGGGAGGTTGAATGGAAAGGTTTAACTGATCGCTACGAGGCTCATGATGCTTCAGTGGGCCAATTCAAAGGAGGAACGTCCGAAAAAAAAACCCGGCGAATTCGATTTCTTGTTTATTTGTTTGCGCGAACAATAGGTGATTTAGCGTCTGCGATGGGAACCTGTATGGTCGCGGAGTTTTATCTCTTTATTTGCTGGCAACGGTGAGTCCGACTGTCTAATCGCGCGGAGGGGTGAACAGTGTCTGGTTTCAATGCGTTTCTTGAACAAAACACGCAATATCGCGAAGTCGGGAGCAGTATTATGCTTAGTGTGTTCTGCAGTTAAATCACACCTCGATGCACTTTCACAAGAACACACTGTGAAACGTAAATTTGTATTGCGCCTCGTATTATCCTTGATTCATTAAACGCGTTAGTACTCCAAATGTAAGGGAACAAAATTGATGAAACAAATGAAAATTTAACGCTGTAGAGATTGGAACGGTGTATGAAAAAAAGCAATACTGTAATTAAATACGCGGATCTTCAATTTAAGATTCATTTATGACGAAGAACGATGGAGAAATCATTTGGTTCATTTAATAGCCATTTTTCGTGTAATCTTATTTCACCTTTCCGACGTACCCTCGATCCGCAGCTGTTGTTCTTCGAACAATGACGGACGATCGTCGAGTATGGTCCGCAGTCCAGGTGATAGAGTTTGTAATCCGCTTAAAGCCACGCCACGCCGTAATTACATAATTCAATCAGCGCGAACGCGCGCGCATAAATCGCGCGCGGAACAAAGTGCAACCGTGGGAGTGCAGAGAAACTGGCCCCGTCCAGAGAAACATAATTTCAACACGTACGCAAGATGTGTCTAATTTCGCTGTGTTTCTCAATCAATCTCGTGCATTAGTAACATTTTCTGTAGTCCTGAGAACTGCGCATGAATTATCCTACGAAATGACCACGTGGAGGCATCTCGCCAGGATTAGAAGTTTGATGGGCAACGAATTGCGAGGGATGATGATGCAGTTGCAAAATTTAATTTGCAACTGTTATCGGTTTACTTAGAAAATTCCTATCTTCATGCTAATATTGAAGTTTACATTCGACTTTTTCAAACTTACAAACGAACAATTTTGATCTGCATTCATATGTTGAAACAATTACATGAATTCAAAGTTAAATAAAAACATTAAACTTTTTAAAATAACTAAGCAAGCTACAGATATAGTAACTTCTCGATTCTTCTACCTAATCCCGAAAAATTCCACCCAACTCAAGAGAACGACCAACTCCAAGGAAAACGCCCTGCGTCAGCGTGGTCTAAATTCCGACACACACGAAGGAAGGGCAGGATTAAACGATCGCGCGATGAAATTCTGAAGCACGTTGGTTTTAACGTCTAACCGAAGAAATTACTGAACTTCTAGGCGAGTCGTGTAGCTCGAGGTAGGTACACAAACGCTGGCTCCCATCCAAGGTATATAAAAAAATCTCCTTCCGCGAGGCGGCCGCGCGCATTTCAATTTTCCCGTCGAACGTGAAGAAAGACGACGGCCTGGCTGAAGGATGTGTCTAAGAGTCACGGGAACGGGCCGCGTGGTAGTACGTAGCGGCAGGGTTAGAGCCTAGTTCTCTAATGTCCTTTTGCGTGGCAGTCACTCGCAGCACGTCCGTCTATGATTCCTCAGCAACATTCTTCGAGTACCTCGGCAGCGCTATAACCGTAGCGAGCGAGAGCCACGGCAGCCTGTACCGGAGTCATTCTCAAGAGAGGAACAGAGACGACGTACGATGCTCGCGGCTCCAGTATTTCTTGGCTAGTTCCCCTTCCTTCCACTCCCAGTCCTTTTTCTTCCCGTCGTTTTTCCCTTCTTTCCAGTTTGTATCGTCCTGTGATTCCAGCAGGCGGAACTGCCGGTATATCAAGCCCCACGACGTTTTCCTATATATGTATGTGCGTATGAATGTAGGTATGGCAGTCTCGCGCCTACTGCATGCTCTGCTTCGGAGCTTTTTCAGATAAAGCTTTCAATATGTCACCGGTATATAATGTCTTGGATAGCTGTTGAATATCGCGTTAAATTGTTCTAGACAGTTTTTAATCGTTCAACGTAGAACGTTGCCTGGTCTTCTGTAGCAAGATTTCAGGGTTCAGAGGGTCGCGATGTTGGACGGCGTTAGATGATACTTAGGATTCGTTCATGTGTAGCTTTTACCTGAGTCATATTTTTAGAAATAATTTCGTTTTGGCGTAGAATATATATTTGTCTCATGGTTTATAACTTTTCTACTGACACTTGCGCCGTCAATTCTCTTTCTTATACATCCGCACAAAGAACAAATTTTTGCCCATGAGGATACCACGATGTGTGCAGAACGTTGCCACAACAAAATTCGTCACGGGCAGAACAAGTGAAAGAGGCGGACGGAATTAATGGTGAACGGAAGGAAGGCAGAAAACCCTTCGAAGGAATAGTGCCTCTCCTTTTTGCGGTCTGCCTACGCCCAGAGACGATGTTGCATTGTGTGTACGTACAATATTAACCGCGATATGAGGGACGACAAAAAGGACCACGAAAATGCAATGGGCGCTGCAACGCCACAGGACGAATGAATGATTCAGAGCCGTGGCTGTCACGCCGTCTCTGCTGAAACTAGCTAATGCAGAAACCCGCGTGCGCACAAGCTAGTTGCCGTGTGTATTGCTTGGAATAATGGCACAACTCTCTATGCACGTGTGCCTACGTTTCGATACGAATTCTGAAACTCACTTTTCGCCGCGAAGGCGGACAAGTCTATGGAGATTCGTGACCATTAGAATGAAAAATGTTCTTATTGTCAGGGCAACGAGAATTGATCGATAACGATTTTGCTAGAGTGGGAAGGGAACCTATAATCTCTTGTTTGTTAGACGATCGTATGAATTAATTAAGCTATTCAATAGGGTGTGGATGTATAGGTTTATTAAAAGGCACGAGAAAATTGCAAAGATACTTGGGAATCGAGGACTATGTTATGGGCGTGTTTCAGTAGCGTTAAAACGCACGCGAGAATAATTTTTTTCGCGGACGTATCGATCAATATATTCCAGAATTTCCATTCACTCGAACATTCCTCCTCGGTTCTTCTCGAGAGAACAAACTTTTGCTCGAGCACAGCCTCCCATTTTTATTACCTCCTCAAGGATTCTCTTCAGAGTTTCCACGAACTTACGTCCCTCAGGAGCGCTCTTCAATAGAGTAGAGTTTCTGAATTCGTTCGATGGTCGTGCAACGCTGCACAGAAACGTGCAAGTTTCGCAAAGTTAGCAAGGTCGGGATACAGGGAGAAGCTAAAATTACTCTTCCCAAGCGGAATTCCTAGGCACTCCAGCTACAGACACACTCTCTCTCTGTTTCTGCATACTAACCACGCTCCTCCCAGTTTGCACCAGACCGCCGATACGCGCCAGTCGATTTAATGTATCGTTGGTTGCGCAACGAGTCACCCAGAAAACACACTTGTCGACTGGTGTCTAAAGACCGGCTGGTTGTCGACCTCGGGCGACTGATTTTTGTGATTCCTGGCGACCGACAATTCGTGACGAGATAGCGTGAAACGTTTCGAGGTGATAGCGGTTGAACAAATGCGATACGCAGGCCAGCAATTTATTTGTAGACAATCTCGAGGTGGTCCACATTATCGAGCATTCATTATATACTTTTATAATACACAAATCTGAGTGTTGCAAGGTTGCAAACATTTAAGGGACGTTGATCCTTAATAAATCATAAACGCGATGGCTGAAAGTTAGCTGCTTCTAGAGGAGAATAATTGTAAACAGAATTGTCCGTCAGGATTCATTAATGGATCCTGTTCTTTTTCTCTTTTGTTTTGCCTTTAAAAAAAAATACAATAGACAATTGTTCTCACCGAGACAGGCGAGTGTTCCTGCGGAGACAATCTCCAGACACCGGAGACAATCATTTCCAAGACGCATCTTCCGCGGCCTACGCAGTCTCACACTTGACTCATACTCCCTTCCGCTCACAGACAACTCACACTGGCAAAACTCCTTATAACCTTCGTAAAAAAGCACACCGAACGGGTCCGCCGAAAGGTGACCTGCGTTGATCCAATTTACAGATCGTAGATCAGACTGAAGAAATCGGCGAGGGTTCGGAGAAAACGTATAGTCTACCATTATCTGTGCAGTTGAATTCCTAGGCAGTTGATGCTATAAATTTAGCTAGGATCTTCGAAAACCCGACCGACGACCGGATCCATTCGATTCTCGTCCGACGAAACCCTTTCAAAAGCGCCGCGGCAGCGACCTTTTATTACGCATCCACTTTGTGTGAGAATATTCGAGGAAAAAGTGGGCAAGGTTCGTAAAAATTTCTGAGGATTATTTAACACCTCGAAATGATTAATCGATACGCTAAATAATAGAATATATAGAAGAACCAAAGAATTGTAGCTAATAAAGAATAATACCGTATGTACATTGATCAATTGAATTGAATTAAAGCGATTACCGACAACGGTTTATATAGGAAGCTCCGAAAAAAAGGAAGAAGAACCTTCGTCAGCTGTTCAATTTACCACCAGTTCACCAAGAGATCGAACATGGAAGAAAAATCCAAGACGGATTGCGAACGTCGGGATTCGCGCGTCTAGACCGGACGCGAATTTTTACGAAATCCTTATTCCACCGTGAGATACGATCCTCACGGTTGTTCCTTCATCTTTTATTCAGTCGCTATCACCCCCGATTCTAAATCCTAGCAGTCATGAGCGGCAGCGTCGTCCCCGTCGCGCCGTGGCCGTCGAAGACGTTTCCTTAGATCACTCGACGGAGGGCTGCGAACATAGAAGTTCTTGCAGAAGACTCGAGGGACGAGGAGGAGATGGTGCCACTCTCGTGGCCAGGGAATGTAAACGTGGGCGGTAGTTTACAT
Source organism: Nomada ferruginata (assembly GCA_963583965.1). Lineage (NCBI taxonomy): Eukaryota > Metazoa > Arthropoda > Insecta > Hymenoptera > Apidae > Nomada > Nomada ferruginata. The sequence continues at coordinate 6,381,567 of OY757214.1, read as the reverse complement.
AGAACTTTGAACCGTTTGAAGTCGATGGCGACTGGCAATGTCTCTCGCCGGGTAAGGGCAGTAATTCAAATCGACAGTAGCATCCATTTGGTTAAGGAGGCCTTACCGAGATACGGATCAGTGATTTATAACTGGCTGCCGGAATGCGTGCGGACGTGCCGATGTCTCCTCGAACATCATCGATATCCATTATTGAGCTTCTTCTTTCACCCTCTCGGGCGTTCGGGTCTTCGCTAAGTTCGTGTAAAGTCGACGGGTCACGTTCGTGTCTTTGCCACTGGTTTGAACTCTATCCCAAGAACCCTAAGCTTTTGCCTCTCGTGGTTCTAAGAAGTCTAGATTATTGACTTTGATTGGACGCGTGGCAGGACGGTGGTCTATTGTATATATCTTAATCTAATGAGTGGCTACTATTTCCTTCGTTTCACTTTAGAGCTCTAATCAGTCGATGGCTACTTAATTTTTGTTTCCGTTTCTTACCGTATACCTAGTACTTACCACCTTCTGGGCAGGTCCGTGATAAATTTCCTTAACCCCATACGTATTTGTCTGTATATTCTGTACAATCCGAATATCCGATATCCGAATGTTACCTTGCTTCATACATCTTCGGGCATGCATGCATAGATGCACCGCCGTTGATACCTCTTAACCTTTGCGATTTTCTGCGTGACCCTAAAGGGCAAGTATAGGCCTGCGCATTGTAACAATGCATCATCTTGTCGCGCTGGGAGGTTCACTGCTTCAAGGCTAGCCGAACCTGCGACTCCGGCTACGGAATACAATGGACGGTTCAGGCACCGTCGTCGGTTCAATGCTTACATTATGACTATCCCTGTGGCTTGGCACATGTAACGATACTTATCCCTATATCTTTACAGGCTTTGTCTCACATCGGTGGGAGGACGTTCGTGGGTTGCACAGAATGTAAAAATTAATCTCCATTAACTCGATCCGAACTAATGCACCTACGTTGACGAATTTCCCGTGGCAAGAAAAATAATTTTCGCCAATATCGTTGTATCATTTTATTTTAATGCTTTTTTCAGCACCTACGTATCAATGATTTTTTCATGTGTCGTCTTATTTTATGTTGAGTAACTGTTAAAAGTGTACGGGTCATAGTAATGAATTCATACGTCCAACGTGTGTTTAGGATATTTTTTGTGGCCTGTTTACATTCACTTTAGAACCAAGACTGACTTCCGTTTTACAACACCGTCTTACTTGGAAGGCAGACCATCGTACCAGGCTTTTCATTCTGCCTTCCCGGTGATACGTCCATATGTTTACGTAACTTGTACTCGAGATACGTGGGCTCATTAGCCATGATATTACATGCCGGAAGAAGATCGCGTGTAAATGATCGGCATGTATAGTCGACGATCTGCCCGATCATCGAGGAAATACGGCGCGCTATTTGCGAACATCCTGCACTTGCGTGATATTGTACAGCGCAGAATATCCCACGGTTGTTCAAATTTCAGTATATCTACTCCACCATTTTAGCGCTAATGGAAACGCATTATAATCCTTCGGAACTGATCTCATCTCACTTCTCCTCTCTTCTTTTTTTTCTCGAAGCGTTGATTCTTAAGCATCGCAATTAACGCTTACGGCAAACAGTGATTGGGTATAATAGTATTGTTTCCTTATTTCCTAGGAAATATGCCGTTAATTTTATGAAAGTGTTCGCCAGAAGGTATTAATTGGCATTTGTAGAATGCTTAGAGGTTACGAAGCAGGTGTAATATAATTCCATTGCATAATTTCGTTGCTGTAACAGCTTGCTGGGCTAATCGGCGATTCATTAATGAAGTCAACCGATGCTTCGTCTAATTGCGTTACACGCCAAGCCGCTACCAGCTGGTATGATTTGAATCGCAGCTAGTAGAATCTGATTCATGGCACACGATCCACCAGTACTCCTCTAATAACGACCAGCGAAATAACAAAATACGACGAGGTTCGTTAGTATGCAGCATGGTTGCACGACATCAACCTTTCTCCTCGTAATCAAGGTTCAATGTCCATACAAAATGTTGCAACGGAATGCACAAGACAGATGACCTCAGTCGATGATCACAGTTGAACGTACATCAAGGGGCCTTGCTGCGAGTAACACCCTGCAGGAAAGATTACGTCCATTCTGATGGGATAGTACGGGGAGTATGGAACACGTGAGAAGACGAAGAAGCGCGCACCCGACGAAACGTCTTCAAACGAAAATGAAGACTACACGAAGGTTAATTTGTTTGCCTACGCGAGAGATGTTTAAATTCTCGTGACGTGAATTGATTAAACTGTAATTATTTTAATTGCTCGAGCAATTAACGCTTAACCTTTCTGCAACAGCTTTCAGGATTTGCATTTTCCTTAATGTTAAACGTTTTCGGCAATGTAAGAGACGTAAAAATATACGTCGCGTCTTTTATTATACACGAGACATTTAAAACGCCGCATCGAACGTTGTGTCAAATCCAAGATTAAAGTGTACTCGCTGCTATGACGTCCATTAAAAACCTTCCACGTACTAAAAGTGCCTTTTAAGATATGTACACGCGTTCCGTTCTTCCCTCCACGCGTTGGCCTTCGTTTCGCAAGTATGTTTGCCCGCGACGACGCTAAAATACATTTTATTCGCGTACGGCGACGATCGTTCCAGCATGCAGTTTCAATAAGCTGTACCCAATTTTTATTGTGCTCGTCGCGGGATTAAAATTAATATCGTATATGAGCGAAAATAGTTTGAAATTTATTATCTTCCTGATATCTTCAACAAAATTCGAAGGAAATATTCAAATGGAACGCGAAACTGTTTATAAATACATATAATATGAAATTCTCTTGCAGTTGGAGAAATTTTCCAAATTCTTAGGATGTAATACGGATGCAAATCCAGCTGCATTTCATTTATAGCTGTATGGTGGCATACGATCAGCTGATGGTGTGACGCAATCAGAAGTAATTCAGCAAGATTCCCCGAGTTTTTCTACACTGAAAATCTAAACGCATGAATGAGATATATAATCGGATAATCGTGGTGCGGTATTACTGTTCGCTCTCTGTTCTTTAATTCCGCAAGCACGCGTTCGTTGAACACCGACTGCGAGAAACGGTCGATGACAGATGGCGATTGTCCAACACTAACGACGTGACCGTGATCTTGGAGGGTTGCCTTGAACGTTCGTTCCAGCATCCAAGCGAAGACTTAAAGACTTGCTTCATCTCGACCGATCGCCACCGCCACGGAATCGCGGTGTTCCCTTCAATTTATTCCTTTTATCAGTTCGTAACTTTCCTGGTCAATACCGGTGGCTAGGGACGTGATAAAGTTGGGACTGAAAAGCTGTTTAGATCCTTCGATATTCACGTGCGTGAGCTGTTTGGCGTATGCTTCTTGCAATGGGATGCAAAGGGTTAATAGAGTTGATGGGGAAACGAGAAGGAAATGTTATTGTGTTTATAAACATACATGGATACATTTCGCGTTAAACCAAACATAGAAATTATTAAATAATTTTTCAAATTAAACTTTCTATTCTAAGAGTTGAATGTGCGACTATTACTTTCTTTTAATAAGAACTTACGTAGTGAATATACACCCAGTTTGAGTAGCACAGACAAATGGGGAACATTACTTTTAAGGCTTAGAGAATAAAGGCACGTACAAATAAGCGGTTGTCCAAAATAAAATAAAATGTCGAAAATGTAAAGAGAGAATAAAAGAAGGGGAAAGGAGAGCGCAGTTGCGATAAAAAGAATTCTGTGTGAGCCAGTTCGTGACGTCGCGGCGATGCACGACTTTGATAATTCCTTCCTTTCTCCGTGTCCACGTGATATCCGGACGAAAGATCGTACCGGCTGTACGGGGGCTTTCAGGGGATCGCTTTACATTCGTGAGAAGTCAATGATCTTGATCGTGATCGTTGGTACCTCCGGATACCCTCGCGAGAAAGAAGAACTTCGGAACTTCGCCACACAAAACTTTGTTCATTGGTATTTCGGTCGTTTGTTGCTGATTGCAAGATTCCTCGAATGCCTTGGAATACAGGATTAGAAGATGTCTACTATTTAAATAATATACTTCATGAATACTTCGACTGGTCGGAGAAAAAATTTCTCAACCCTTTCGTGTGCCATGACTAAATATTAGAAAGTCGCGTAGGATGTTATTTGGAATTCTTCTTGCACTTTGATCATTTTTATGACGTTTCAAAAAATCTTTGTCTTTAAATTCGAATGAGAGGTTGTATGCGAAAGTAGTTACAACGTTTCGAATTCCGTTACCAGGAAACAACGCGACTCGTTCGTTCGCAGAAGGAAGATGAATTTCTATCGCTGTCAAGGAGGCTGAACACGGAGACGTCAATTACGCAGGATATCTTAAATCATCGGCCCATAAATTAATTCCGCGCTGTCGTACAATTTATTATGATTTATATTCAATCAGCCACTCCCATGGTCCAGCGTGTCTAACGGGATTCCATTTGCATGGGTATATTCGCGACGTGAACCTAACGAACCTTTCGAACTGAAATGCAGTTAAATATGATTATGCTCCTCGATAATGGATAATATTCGACTTCACATTTGCACAAATTCTTTTTTTTGCTTAATTCAGAATGTGTCTCTTTTTACATAAAACCTTTATTATATTTACAATTATAGTTTAACGAAATCCCCTATCGCAATTGAAATATAGAAGCCTTTGGAAGAAATATTAAACTGAATTTTGTATTACAATGAAACAATTGTCAGAAAGATATTGATAATTATCAAAGTGCATACTACTTTTACATAACCAACTTGTTCGCTGCATTTTAATACAGAAACGTTGAAATGCACGCGTACGGTTCAAGTACCAAATAGAAGGGTTAAGGCACCATCACAGATTCCTGGGATCCACTTCATGGGCTCCGTCGAGATTGCTTGCCACATCCAGGAAGCGTTCCGGCAGCCGACCACTGACTTTTCGCGAACGTCGATCCGACCGTTCGCGTTCCATTGTTCTCCCGGTATTTGCATACGATTTAATGGAACATCGGGGCCCTATTGTGCGTCCCTGGAAACCTTATGTAACGACGCTCATGGTGATAGGATCTTCGACACGTAATCGCATGCGCAACTTAATCGATGCTACCGGAAGGTCCTTAAACGTACATTGGACGCAACGGTGGTTCCTTGTGAAACTTGTTTCAGATGCCACTTTGATAACATATGACACAAGCACTCAGAAGAGTAACAAATCTTTAACACCTTCGACTTGCCATCAATCGTCTTCTGATGTACCGTTAATTGTCTGTGTAAATATTTCAATTTTATTTTTCTCATTTTACCCCTTTTTCCATAACAATTCACTAGTTCGTTATAATTGGCAAATAATTAATATTCAACGCTAACATTTGTCATATTTGTAGCGTGCGACAAAGCGATGAAATATCTTTCGATGAAAAGTGTCGGGGCCGTTCCCCTCGCATCCGAAATAATTTACGAACAATAATGGCACATTAGCGCGATTAATCCAGCGGCAACAGCTTTGCAACCTGCTGGTAGCGCGATTACGTGTTGAAGATTGCATCGCATCGGCTCCTTGTTGCATAATGGATTCGTGATCTTCCATTAAATCATACACGGTCCCGAGGAGAAACCGCGAACGTATTTTCAGATTGCAGCACGTCGAAACTTTCGATACTTGATTGTCTTAAAACGTTTTATAAAAGGTTCATTAGGCCAGGTGATGGCTATCGATTCGCTTTTCGTTCGCGAAAGTTTTCTTTGGTGTATCTATCGTGACATTATTTGTCGATAGTGACTGTCTATTCTCTGTGTCACTTATTCATGTTTTTAAAATGAGAAATGCTTTTGTTATTAAATTCGATTGAAGAAATCTTAATAAACGTTCCAAACTAAATATTGAATAGACTCGTTCCATCTGCTCCTGCACAGCAGACGCTCCGTGTCTGACACACACGGACGCACCTACTTCCCTGCGTCTGTACGTGTACGACTCTTTCCACTTGTGGTCGTCTTTCGTGAAGCGTGCATCCGCTTCCGGCGGGACCAGTCACAGAGGACACTCCGGTCAGTGAACACGCATAATTCATTGATAATTATGTAATGAATTCACAGTCCCGCAATGATCGACGAAGCTCTATTATTTTGGCATTCAATGGACAGCAATCAACTCTTCTATGGCGATTTACCTTGTGTCGATTGTTGCGCGATCTTTCGTATTGAATGATTCCCCAGTCGCATTCAACATGGAAACTATTATAAAACGTCTCCTTAACATTGTCAAAAGTCAGCATTATATACCTTCTCTTTTTTCATCCACTTTTATATCGATCTCATAATATAAAAATATTTTAATTGAATTCAGATATTATTAAAATCAGGTGGGGAAATATTTTTTAAAATCAATTAATAATAAACAACGCTTGACCATCTTACTTTATTTCGATTCGTGTAAATAGCATTTTATCGCCACGCTAATATCGCGCTTCCAGCACGGTCGAGCAGATTTTTCTGGTCTAGGAAATACGAACGAAGGTTGCAGAACGCGGTAATAAACATTCGGACACTGTTGAACGTGCTCGGAGAGCGTGTAACCTGTTGCGTTGTCGTTCGTCGACTATCGTCTGAAAAATGGTATGCAACAGAGGAAATATGTCCGACAGGTGGTTTAACTTGTTGAACATGTGCGCATCATATGTGCATTGAATGAGTTCGGGCGTCGTTTAATGTACAGGCGATCGTAAGCCTCTTTAAACCCGTCGGCTTTCAATTGAAATTCTCACTCGTACTTCTTTATTAACCGCAGGTGTTTGCGTTTCTATTTCCGTCCCGTGTTTCCATAATGTTTCATTAGACAATTTCGAATTATTTTGATCTCGGTATGACTGCCATCGAATGTGTTTATAAGAACTATTTGGAAACTGTTAGGTATTAAAAAATTGGTAATTCTTCCACGTATAGCGTAATAAATAGTTTTAATCGATTCAAACGGAAGGGGATTTTTAGTGATAGCTTTGGCAGCAACTTCACGATAGATTCGTTGAACACGGAGTTTGACGACCTAAATAGAGACGTTTACGTGACTAAATCATCTATGGGTAACGGGGCTCTTTGGATGATTCGTAGGTTCATTGTGGCACGTTCAGGATAGATAGAAATGACTCTCCACTTATTATCTGTGCTCCTAATCAGGTCGATGTAATGAGAAAAGATGAACAGGTCAACGATCGTGACAGAGGCTCTGCCTGTTATCCAGCAATCACAATGCCGACTCGAATATGTGAACGTGACTTTACGAACAATCGAACATGATCCAGCAGGTTTTAGCGCAAATAATTTTAATGCCTGTGGACACAACTATTACATGTATATTTAATGAACAGCCTACAGCTCTGTGAAAACGTTCAGGTGTAACTATAAGTGGGTAATTTTTTTCGGAAAATTTTGTGTACTCAACGAGATACTTAAGTATGTGGTCCAATCATCTTAGACAAATATAATGAGTCTCGTAAAAAAATTATGCCGGACATTTGGCTTTTTATTTTACACGAAGTAATAATCAAGGACAGACGGACAATGATTCTAGAAAATGTGTTTCTATGACAAATCAAATTTCGTACGTGTCCTATTCTAATGGAAGGGAACGCGCAAAACATAAAAAACCAGTCTTTTCTTCTGCGCCGTTATTATACATCGTTCAACAGTACTATGTAAAACGAGACCTTGATTTCGTGAAACCTGTACGATAATGCTCTCACGAATATTTACGGGAAGTGTAAAATTTAAAGATCCTTCGATTGCTAAGTTGAATATCACGAAGTGATTTCTAATCTTATTTCGTAGAAAGACTATTAACATAATCACCACGTTAATTCCGCATATATCTCATTAAATAATATATACCTATTCCAAACAAAATGATAATTTATCGATAAACCGTCGTCTTGAATAATCCAAATTTCAGGCAACTCTCATACATTTCCCGGTCTCTTGCACTAAATATGCACAGAATAATTCGGTTGCATGAAATACTAATGCACCTTTTCGTTGCACGGAAAAAGAGCCATTCCAGGCATTCACGTTGTCACAGGGGTCAGGGCTTCGGCATAAATACCGAGATAATACTCATAGATACGAAGCAACCCTACTTATCTTCTGCACGAAGCCATACTGAACACTGACAATACTGAAGCGTGATTATGATCCCGGCCTGCTTAAAACAGAGCAAGCAAATTGCCAAGATGCAAACTCCACTGCCTTCCACCCAACAAAAACTTAATACGCAACGATTATCGCCAGTTGCTTTTACATCGTGCGACGCATCTTAAGTTAATTATTCCCGGGCCTACGCGAAATATACAATCATCGTTTAAATTAACATCACGCTTTTACCACGCGATACATTAAAAATAAACCTTCACCTTGCACAGCTTGTTACTTTCCAAGAACAGAAAAACCGTACGTATTACAACACTTTCGTTCCTGTGCTAACAACGCGAGACTTTATTAACCGGCCAAATTAAGTTAAACGGCGCGATGGCGAGAAACAATCGACGTACACGTTGAAACTATTACAATAACTCTGTACAATCGCTGCACGCCCCAAACCACTTCCAAATACGGACGAAAAATATGATAGTACACGCGATGTAAATCGAGGCCCGTGAAATCGACGAACACGTTCGAACAATTACAGTAACTTACGGTAATCGCCAAGCAACTCGGGGATATAAGGAGAATGAAGGCCGGCGAGGTGACGAAGCGGTTGGATTAAAACGAGGGACAATCTTGCATACGGCCACGTTTCCAAGCGTTTAGCCGTCCGGTGGTTTGGTTTCGGGCTTGAATTTACGAGGCGGACTCGCGGACTCGGGCAAAGTTATCGCGCGACGAGTAATGAACACTTGTTCGTTTTAAGTAGCCGTCCGGCAATTTGTACGTCAGTCGGAGCGGCACGACAAGACCGACTTCTATCTGGCGCGAATCTCACGATCCTCCTTTTGTGGCGCGTGCACGCTCCGAGTCGCGCGTTCACGAAGGCGTTCCACGGAACGGCCGAAATTCCTGTGAGGAAACGCTGCCATTCTATCTTGCCTAATTTTAAAAATCAATCTTCAAGATTTAACGTGCGCCGCCAATTCTCAAAACGTTCATCGTCCTTGCACCTCTCAATTACATCTTTCACACCTTTTACAATGGCACCTTTACATGTTTCTTTATATGTATTTTATTTAATGCGAGGACGTAAGAGTAATTGCTAGGATGACTGCTCGATCGTTAAGGCATCCGGTGGAAGAATTGATATTCATCGATATCGCAATTTTGCACGATTAATTTTTCCCAAAAATTTTATATTTCAAATACAGTGACGTTGAACATTTTCTACTATCCTCCAAAATTTTGCTTTCCCACCGTGTCACGCTGTCCACCTCACTTTTCAAACGTCCGCAAATATTCGTCCCTCCAGACAAGAAATACGATCTGAAAGGCGGACAAGAATCTCAAGGAGTCGTCGTGATCGATGAAGAAACAGTAATCGCTACATCGTCCGACGACACGGCTGTTTTCCGCGCGGAACAATGGCTGTTCTAGCGAAGAAAGCCGCGGCGGAATCAAGGAAAGAAGGACAGACAGAACAGCACTGACCTTCCTTATACACGTGTTCACATAAAACATTACGATCTTTTATGCGGTCACGTTCGCGGCGATAACCCACGACTTCTCGTGCCTTCTTCTACGCGACGCCAACTCCGCCACTGTACTATCCCTTCTCTCTGCCGTTATTATTATCCACGGTTCTTTTCCACCAGGTCGGTTCCTCCGGTTTCACGACGGGACAGGGAGGACACCCATGGTACCCTCTAGAATTCCGTGCAACGTGGATTCTTGCGCACGAGAGCAGAAGGTCAGATGATGACTCGCGATTCCGGAAGGGATAATAGGTGGTCTGCATTATTCAGAACCTCAGGATGCAGGACCCAGAGCGTGCCAGTGCCGGGCCTCACGTTACCTCTCAGCTTTTGCAGTGAACAAAAAAATCGCGGCTCGTCGATGTGAAAACGATTCGGCGCTTGAATTGAATAACACCGGTGTTATACTCGTTTGAGGCTCCGTCCATCCAGGGGGAATCGATTTTTTGAGTCGCTCGGACACGGCTTGATTAACTACGATAATGGAGCAGAAGGTGAAGGGTCGTCTTCGTTGTTGTCGATTGTTTGTTTGACTTTTGGTTCGGAAGGCGTTTTTAGCGGCAGAAGTATTGTTCGATATGGAGAATAATGTTCATTATTTGTACAGTATTCAGTTATTTGAAAATGTACATGGGGTTATAGAAAGATGGGGAAGTTCAATCGTTTATTAATTATGATTGCAGATATTTGACAAGTTTGATGTTACAAATAATCCAAACTCGTGTATCTCGTTATATATTTGCTATTTGGGAATTGTATGATTCTTTGGAGACACGTTACACATTTTGTTTCTCGATTAGAAACCTCAACATTTTAGTCTCTTGGGCAAATTCGTATTAAATATTGTCCGCGCAAATACATTATTTAATTTGCGCGAGCGAACAAGGGTTTGATTAGGCCGCATGCCCTGAACATTTTCTCCTCCGCCAAATCTTCAATGTTGCAACCGGTTTCATGCAACAAGGTGTGTATTCATGTAGCAATCATTCCGCTGACCCAACCCCGCCAAAAAAAAGAGGGATGATCGCGTTTTTGTTTTTATCGATGCTCAAGCCAGCTTCTACTTCGTACAGTGCACCTACTACACCTGTAATCAGACGCTGGGCCAATTTCTCGCCCAGTTTTTATCGCGTGAAATTACGAGTCCCACAAATGGAAACAATGAAACCGTATTACAGCTATAATACATATGTTAAGTAATAAAAATTCGTTAAATAGATTTCGATTAAATAATACATCGACGTAGGTAACGATTTCCACTTTTTTTTTTCACTTAAAATTGTAAGGTGGAAACGAAAACAACGTAATAACGTGGTGGATGGTTGGTTCGATCCGTACACCCATTCATCTGACCGGCAGAGGAGTGGAGGAAGGGTCATTTTTCGAGGATGAAACAAAACGAGAATTGCCCATTAACCGCACGATAGGGTGGAAGATGTCGATGTACCATCGCGTGTGAGAAACCAGCGAACGAAGATCCTCCAGGCTTTCTTTATCCGTGTGTAACGTATAGATGCGGCGTGTCTCGTTACTTTTCTTATCAACCGCGAGAGGAACGATTCGTGTGAGGCATTAGAATCGCATTAATTTCGAGTCAGGCTTAATAAATTGATCATTCGTTTCCATTACGGCCGTACGTCAGACGTCGTGCACATCTGGTTGTAATTTTGATATCCGAACGAAACAAAACGAGCCCACAACTTTTCCATATTTTATGCGCGTAGTTACGCCATTTCTTTGTTTTATCATCTTAACGGCGTTTATTATCCCGCCAATTATTCGTACAAACATCCTTACGGGCAAAATTGCTTTTATTTTCCAGGCCAGAGTTAGGTAGGCGTGTTTAACAGCTTATGCATACGCGGAGAACGTTTAATAAGTGTTTTGCGATGCGGTAGTCTGCGTTTATCGCGAATATGTTGATGAAGTCCTTAAAATAATCGCCCCATTCTCGATTTGCAATTCGTCTCATGAAATACTGTGTCTCGCGGTGAAGTTTACGACCGTCCGCCTGCGTTGGTACATGAACAATTTCGAGGCGGATGGGTCGTCCATCATGCTTGACCTCGATAAAGAAATTTTTTCCCGAGTTTTTGTTGTACATTGACAAGCTACCACTTGAACGGGGCCGCAGAAAGCATTCGTGGGGCATTTACGCTGAAAGCATTGTGTCGTCGATGGTAATACTGGCTACATCGATTTCGATGTCCTCGGTTTTTGTCTCGAGATTGCTCTACTAATACTTTTCAATATTTCAATGGGGACTCCCTTTGTTCTTTGGCGTCTACTAATAGATAAAATGGACTTTGGCAATAATTCCATCGTTATATTTCATCCTCACAATTTTCCTAGCTAAATCGAGGTATCGGTACGAAGATAAAATTCAGTCGATTTCCTAAATAATAATAGTAATAGTAATAACAATTCTCTGTTTCAATATCTCGTGCTAATTATTGTGGTAAAACAAACGAAATGAAAAATGCTTCGACAACACTGTACAGCTGGAAAACAGTGGAAATTTATGTAAAGTTTACATTCCACCGAGGAAACAGTGAGACAACTATGTTAACCGTGCACAGAGGCCTCCCTTTTCCCGTCACCGATGATTTACGAAGGAGCGTTCCGCCAGCGTTTAAAGGCTGCTTTCCACGTGTCGTAGACTTGTAAGTTATGCGCGTACATATGGAGACGTAAGTACCTGATGCGGTCATTCTCGCGCCATGGAACAGCATCGCGGGTCACGGATAAAATTTTGTCCCTCCACACCTAGGTAAGGCGTCGGCAAAAAGTGTAAATTATCGCGATGCTGCGAAGGTTCTGTGCGTTGGTAACGCGAACGCTGAGGAACGTTGCCGGAAGAGCGGTCAGGTGGACTGATTTACGACTCGCCCTTTAATTGCGGAGGAGTTACTGATTTGTAACAGGTTGTAAATAAATTCAACGTTAAATATTTTCGAGGGAAGATACCCATTGCTCGATTGCACGTAACACCTTTCACAGGTTCAGCTATAAAATCACTGATATATGTTGAAAGATATTTTTTCAATTGGTATCTAGTATACTTGAGAAATATATTTCTACCTTGGCGAGATAAGTACGGCTATTATTGAACCAATCCGCTCAATAAAACTGGCATCTATCATTTTGCGATGTTAAATATTAACAGAATGATAACTGCAACTGCAGTGTTTACCTGTCTGTCAATAATGGAGGCAAAAATGATTGATTACACAAGATCGCGCGTGTCTATTTTTTAGCTGGTCTTCCGTGCTATAAATAAGACGTTCAAGGCGCAGATCAAGGATTAATATTTTTCCTTTCTCTTAAACGCACGTAGCAACCGAATACATGTAACGATAAATTAATAAAAGTGTATTTTGTTTTGCGCCCTATCTTCGATATAATATTCGACGCAGTTTTACCATTGAAGCAGCCTGATAGGTAGTATTTGACTAGCGTAGGAAATCGTCGAAAAATTGATGCAACTTGTTGGGTCGGTTAGTCGTGTGGCGGAGTCGGTTCTTTGATATCCTTTATTTTTGCATGCTTATAAGGAAACCGGTACCGTGTAATTACCTGGTGATACCGCTACGGTGTTATCACGCACCCTTTCCTCTTTTCTCTTTGTCGTATCTTGAGTCGAGATAGAGATCTTCCCTCGTCCGTCTTTATAAAGCGGTTTGACCCGGGACCTTGACACTTGAGTTCAACCGCATCCTTCCTTCATTGAGCGACACCGTTAGCTTTGTGCGTCCTCCGAAAAGGAACCATTAACTTTCCCTTCTTCCTGTTTGTCGCGCAAAAGGATCCGCGATTGAGATTTATTTTGCAGAGGACGATAATTTTTTTATCATTGTTCTGCTTAGTCTCATCTTGTTAAGTCAGTAGGCAGGTGAAAGGAAAATAGCAACGCAATTTTCAATTTGTATTAATTTATTGTTATGCCTTTTCTGACGATTTTTGATGAAGTTGTGTCAGAAATATTTTTTGGAGTAACTTCTCAAGGGATCGAGTAATTTATTTGCAGTTACTGAAGAACGTTCTTATAACCTTGTAGAACGATCTAGCTTCCGTAAAAAAATTGCCTTAATACCTGATCGGAAGTTTACCAGGGATAAACGGGTCCTGTACACCAATGCTGCTAACGGTACCATCAGATCCTTTCTCCCTCTCTTGCAGCTGTATCCGCGATCACGATGAAAGTCTTCCTCTGGCCTGTATGCACGAAGTGGCACGACCGTGGGCCTTGATACTTGCTGGAAACCAAATTCTTTCTCCACAATCTGACTCCCCTTGGTTCGCTGATAATGCCGTTCTTATTCAAACGATTTCCACCACAGTGAGAAAAAAAGCCAATTTCATCACAACTTGCCCTACATTTTCAATTAGACACACTTCGGAAAAATCATGATTATCTATAGAAAAATCTGCAGAAAAAACTGTTCAGTAATCAACGCGTCTATTAATCCTGACTTCATTTCAATACCTAAAAAAGCTCATCTGTTAGACTTAACGGGGCACTTCTTAAGTTGTTGATTGCCGGCCACGTTATTGCATCGGATTAATTGATCTAACGGGGCGCCGAATCGCGCGGACGCGACGGCACGCTCGAGATCGACGCGACGCGCGGTTTAATCGGATCGTGACGCCACGGAATTTCAGGTGGTGCAACGGGGCCGAATGAGAGACGCAAAGAAACAAACGTTCGTCGTCGCGTACGGAACCGTGAAGTAACGGTACAGGGTCCATGGAACCCTGTGCGGAGGGAAAAAAGTAACAAGACCACTTAGCCATCCGCGATCCTAAAGAACGTCCCGTTCTTTTCGACGACGCTCCTCGTGGATCCGTTCTCGGTCACGTTCTGTTTATCGCCCCCGGTCGATAGAGGTGTGTAATTTGAATGGAACGCGTTGTAAATCTCCCGCGCGATAATTAGTTCGAATAGACGATCTAAGTGGACGATGGAAAGGTTGGATCCACCTTTGTTGTTATTTCATTCGAGGGAACACGATGTCCAGGTTTAATTTTCTGAGATCTTTAATACACGTTTCGTTGATCTGCAGCGTGTTTTCGTATCGATTCGTCGTTTCGCGAATAGTCTTGTTATACTTGTTTAGGGAAAGAAGCAGAGCTTGCACTCGTGAGCTCGGGCTCGTGTAACAATTATCTGTTCTACTACTTCGCGTTACGTTGTTACGGATCCGTTTATATTACCCGAACTTTCCCTCCACGAATAGTGCCGGAACGAAGCGGAATTGCATGTCGTGATTACGCCGCGGCGCCCTACTGTAGCCAATTATTCACATCGAGATCACTGAACACGGTGGACGCTCCGTTTATTGCTCTTACGGCTCTATGGAAACACGAGCGAGCCGATCGGTCGATAATCACAATACTTGTGGTAGAAAAACGTTCGTATAATTGTAGGAAGTATCGACGCGGTAAAAATAGCGTTAAAGGAAAGTCGCAATCGATTCGGCGAATGTAGCACGGGAAAATAAATATGTGCGAGGGTAACAAAAAAAGTTCTTGCGACGAGGAATCAATATCTGAAAATAGACAGTAGCGTCGTTTACTTAATTCCGTCTCTTTGTTTAATAAGGAAACAAAGCGCGTTATTTACACTGGCACGAAAGAATGCTTCGTTATTGCTCACCCCGAACTGTTTGCTTTCAGAATCCTCGACCGGCGATCATCGTCAGGGTCGCATGTCCCTTCAGGCCGAGCTGCCATCGTCGAAGGCGAAGAGGGAGCAAGCGCTTCGCAGCATCCTCGCGGCGAGAAGACGACAGATCTTGAGTCAACGACCAATCGAATCACGGAATCTGAACCGCACACCGAGACCAGTCGAAGCGAAAGACTCGTCGGATGTTCTGGAGGCTCAGGAAACCAGGCATGGAATGTACGTAACTGCGCCAGCTAGCAGCAAGACGGACGAAGAAACAGAGGGTGGGATGATCGTGTCAGAATTATCGAGCAAGGACGTGGGCATAGAATTCGTATCGAGGGAGTCAAGCGAAAAGCAAACAGAATTAGGCAACGAGAATCTTACGATATCAAATGTCTCCAGTAGCACCAAAGGCAATTATTCAATTAGTCATAGGAATTCCCTGCCAGCTCTATCTTCAACAACTTCCTCGTCTCTAAATATAAATACTCAGAAATCGTTAGACACGGAGGCTCGTAAAAAGAATATAGTCTCCATGCCGGAGTCGCTGTACAATTATTTTCGACCGGTCGAGAGCAACATACCCGTCGAGGACATGTCGCAGTTCCTTTATTTCGGCCAGAAAATTCAGCCGGAGACGCAGAACAGCACGGGAAATAATTCAGTAGAAGCGACACCGGCAGCCCCAACCGCGCCCAGCTCTCGTAGACGGTACTCCATGAAGAGGTTCAGTACGACGACACCGGTGCCGGTGCCCAGACTGGAGGAGATAATAAACGAGGAAATGAACATCGCCGTGGACCGACAGACCGTCGAGAAGAATAAAGTATCGAAGATCAAGAACGCGTTCAGGAGTCCAGAGAATGGAGTGTATTACAGGAAGATCGGGCCCGCCGAGGCTATTGTCGCGACGAACGTTATTGCAACGAGGGAGACAGGCGGAAATTCTACGGAGGCTAGGATAGACTCGACTGGAGATAAGTTTCGCGACGATAACCCGTCCGCTCACGCTGACACGCTGGACCAGCTGCAACACGAGAGAGGAAGTGCTGCTACCCACGTGGTCGCTGAAACGAGGAATGCGACCAACTCGACCCAGATACCGCACCAGCAGCCTGTTTCCGCGAACATGTACGAGCGGACCGGGACAGAAAGTGAAATTAATCCGAAGAAACGCACGGGGGTCGGATCGAATCTACCTGGCGCTGCTCCGCCTGTGTTGAACGGGACGGAGCGAGGTAAATCGTCGAACGGCTCTGCGCAAAGAAGGAAGAACGACAATTCGTCTGATTTCGTCGACATGGACGACGTTTCCGAATTTCGGGACACCGATCCATCGGACGGGACAGAAATGGAAATGCACGGGGCACAGACAGAGAAAAAGGTCCGAAGAATAGACATCTACGATGTTACCGACAGATTACTAATTTCTCCCGACCCGAACGAGATGCAGGGAGATCAACCACGCGCGACCAATTCTCGCGAGAGCAACAACATCGAAACATCCACGTCCAATAATAAGCACGCTCGACCAACCACCGCACCCTTTCGGATCGTGTGGACGTCGCCGGAAACGTCCACCCTTCGCATCATCGTAACCGAGGGAAACTTGCAGGATAGTTTCGCGATCGACGCGGGCGCAGCGTCGAAGTATACCGTTAAACCGGTCGATTCCACAGAGGAACGAGTTCGCGGCGTCGCTTCCGGCGATGTTCCCACTCCGAACGCGATACCAGCGAGCCCGGGTTCCACGAGCAGAGGACCCACTTCGTTTACGACCTATCCCGCGGTAATTCGATCGAGGTCCCGACATCAAGAACAGAAGCACCAACAACGACCAGCAGGAGCGGATAAGGTGGAGCAGAAGCTAGATCGCAGGGGTGAGCACAAGGTAGATCACAAGCCGGAGGAGAAGATGGAGCACGAGCGGGATCGGGATCCGCATCAGGATCGACATCGGCAGCAGGAACAACAGCAGCAGCACGTGTACGCTTACACGATAACGAACGTGACGCGGCTATTGCGCAACTACACCGGACCTGGGTTAAGCAAAGAGGAACAAGGAGGTCCAGAGCGGAGCACCGGTACGACCGAGATAACGACCGGATCAGCGCAGCGGCGTCAGCCACCGCCGCCGTCTCTTCTGCTTCCTCGTGCCGGTAGTGGTATAGAGGCAGGCACAGCGCCGGCGGAACTCAGTGCCGGCACGACCGTCGAAGCAGTCGCAGCCGGTGGAGTGTCCGATATACACCTGGTGGGGGAACGACAGAGGAAAGTGGTCACAGTCGCGCTGCCGCAGTCGCAGCAACGTGCGGTCAACAGAACGTCCCCTCTGCAGCTGACCAGCGTAAACAAGGGCGGCTCGAGGACGGCTAAGACGACGGAAGTGAACGGCAGGGGTGCTGTCCGGTGGAATCATACGAAAGTTAGGAACACCGATTTGGAGGGATTTGGCGACAGGAGGTTCCTTAGGAAGTCGGCGAGCGCTGTGCTGAATCAACGAATTGGAGCAGGACCCGAAGAGGACGGAACATCCGCGGTGACTGGGAAAAGGAGGAGGTTGATAAATGGACAGGGTGGGTCTGTTTATAGGAGGATCAAAGGGACAAACAAGATCGTAGACGAGGGTTCGGGAACGGTGAGCGTGTCCGGGTTTGTCGGGGATAAAAGAGATTCGAGGAGTGAGAAGAATTTAGAGGATGCGCTGGAAGGGCGAGGGTTTACGGAAATCGCGAGAGTCAATGTGAACCGTACTTCTGAGGAGGATATTGCTTCAGTGAATATGACGGCGGAAAGTGTGACGATGCAGCAGAGGATCCTGTCTACGACGATACCGTTTGCTCCCGTGGGAGAAACGATCGAATCGACTACACCGGAAACGTCTGTGGATACGACAGAGGAGGACGCTAGTAACTTAACGGAAGTGGTGACTTCGTCGAGTGGAAACGCAGGGAACGATACCAAAGACAAGAATTCCGGGCCGGGAAGTGAAAACGAGAGGGTCGCCGCGAGCGTGTCCGATGGGAACGGCGCGAGTGTTGCGGATAATGGTACAGAGAACGGAAGCGGTTCGCCGACCGTGACAGTGACCGCGACAGTCGACGAAACGATTATGCCCAAAGAAACGACCACCACGCCGATCCCTGCGCCAGTTTTTCCGGTTACACCCAGAATAAAGCCGATCGAGAAGGAGACTTTCACCTCGAAACCGGGCGAGTTTGTGAACCAGACGACGGATGCCAAAACGACGGAATCGAGCAAACCGTTTGGTATGGCTAATCTGGATCCGTCGGAAATTCAAAAAATGTACAGGTCTAAGGACGCGACTACGACAGGTGCGACGACTTCGTCTATAGCAACGGAAGTTCCAACCACTCCATCGGCGACCACTGTGCAAATTGAAATTTCTCCGATTCCCCAAGATCAAAGTGCAACAACCGAAGCGAACAGCGTGCAACCGGATACGTCTACGGAGCCTCCAGTCGACGCCCGTAAACGTGTGTCCGGTGAAAGATCGCCGGAAGTCAAGGGACGAAACCTATCCGACAAATCGCAGGACTCCTCTTCCGACAAGGACGACGTGCTGCCAATCATGCATCTGTACAACACCTCTGATATATTCAACGGTACTGGTCCCGTGAACTCGTTCTCCCGTGGTACGGAACGGCGAGTGGAACTTCCGGTAAACTCGAAGCAACCCGAGATATCCAGAACGACCGTGAAAGTTAACGACACGGTTACAGTAAAGACTCCTACGAGCGGTGCGTCCAATACTACCCGCGTTCCGGAAACAATTAGGAAGGACAAACACGAGGACAATCGCGAAACGACCACGCAAGTTCCACCGACGGGGCCAGGTAGAGGATCGTCGAGCGGAAGTGGAATCAACCGGACGAGACACAGGCCAGTTCATCATCATGCTGTTCTTCCGGAGTACAACACCACAGTGTATCCAAACGAACTGAATAGGACGTTCTTCGAGACTGGACTGATATCGGTTAGCCCTAGAGAGTCTGTGAATGTCAGTGAAGTGATATCGAAGAGGCACGACGGCGACGCCATAGCATCTCAGGAGACGGTTGCAGTCGTCAGCTATATCTTAGCGACGCTGGTCGTCTTCCCAATTGCCGTCGGGGTTGGCCTAATTCTCCGAAGACTGATACTTAGGAATCGTAAGGTGAGTGACTGAATTTGATACCTGACGATTGCCAAACGGGGTTCGTAGGGATTAGAAAGTATTTGTTGGCATACATAAATGTATATAATACAGGTCGACGAATGAAAGTGTTCTGGTGACGTTTGATACTGGTCCAATGACCAGACTCCGCTTTACGTGAAAGTTTGCGGAGGTGTAGGAACATGGCTCGTGTCAGTGACCTAGTTGCCCCTAAAGAAGTGTCTCGTATCGTGTACTCGTTTTGTTTGTCAATCGGATGCGAAGAGAATTTTTGATTTATTTCTTTTCTTGTTATCAACGATCCTCGAATTTATTAAATGCGTGGTACTATTGACGGTACTCGCAGTCAGTTCGGTTCGAAAGAGCAGGGTTTAGATTCTAGGTCAGATTCGTCGAAACAAAAACGACACAATAGGCCACGAATTTCAGTCAAATCTCTCCTACGGGTAAATTAATAGACAAGGTCTG
Organism: Nomada ferruginata; assembly: GCA_963583965.1. NCBI lineage: Eukaryota > Metazoa > Arthropoda > Insecta > Hymenoptera > Apidae > Nomada > Nomada ferruginata. The sequence goes on along the minus strand of OY757214.1, from coordinate 6,361,547 downwards.
GGTTTACTGGTTTGACGGGCAGAATGATTTCGATGTTTCCAACTGGCTGGGACAAGAGACGTCTATTGGAATTAGTATCTTTGGAAATGGCAGCCGCTAAACGTTTCGCTCTTATTCACCGTGACTCCCATCCGGTCGAAGTAATTTCCTCTCGGCTCGCATACTCGCATTATCGAGGCAAAAACATTGATTTACGATTGTGTACCGTAAAGTGTATGTGGTCGACGATCGCTAAATCGAAACGCGAATCCTATAATAGTGCCACTTACGTACCGTTCCGCGTGCCCCGCGGATTATCATACGGTGCGAGCATTTATCATCTGGCCATTAACCGGGAGATTGTTGTTAACGCCCGTCATAGAAAAACTGCCACGTGTATCTCGAATACTTTGACAATTCGATGGCCACCAGGAATATGATTGCCTTGAAGGCATTTTGTAAATCACGGCGTTGGGATCGATTAAATTTTGTAGGATGGGACTTAACGACATTGCTGAAACTCGTGTCGGCGTGAATCCTTGAACGTGTATCATGGCACGTTGAATGAACTTTAACGAAAGGCTATTTCCTCGTCTTCTGCGTTCTATTCTTTTCGTTTTAGGAGACACATAATAATTACCAAGAAGTAAATGCTTTGAATGCTTATTAATGGTATGCTAATTATGGTTCGACGGTAACTTCGTCGTTTAAGCGAGTTCGTGTCTTTATACTAATTCTAAGAAACTGTATCGTAATATATTTAGGTGGCGAAAATATTTATGGATCTTTGGTTCTGTGGGAAAAACATGGTGGTACATGATTGACCTTTATTTGGAATGGACTTGAGGAAGCCCTGGATTACTTTGCAAATGTGTCGTATGATTAATCGAGGTTTCATTCTGGTAAACCAGTTAGGAAAACGTTTGCTCTAATAAATCAGCGTTTCTCTGTGACAGGGAATAAACAATACTATACGTAGGAACTTGTTCAAAAATTGTTCTATTGCGTTGTAATTTTTTTACACGAGTTCTTCCGTCTCGCGTCGTATTATACGTTGTATAAATTAATTGATAGAACACAAGAGCCAAATTAGGTAACGTGACGCGTTCGTAACCTTTTTCTTTCAACTTTTTCACACTTGTCCCTGAACTCGCCTCCAATATGGGCACAACAACTCGGTCGACTAATTTTTGTGATTCGCGAAGGTTCGCCAGTGTGATTCATCTGTTCTGTAATAAACGCACGATTGGCGACAACGTTTAAGTTCGTTGTATCCAAAGAATGAGACGTCGATTTTTTCTTAGAGAAATGCATCGTTTTATGTTGCATCAATCTGTCGGGCAGTATAATGATTGAGGATAATGAGAAAATAAGTAGCATATTACATAAGGAAAGATTGCTAGCGATCTAATCTTCGATAAGTGTTTAATAGCATATTTGATAGCGACGATACCAAAAATCTAAACTCCGATGTTTAGAAAAACAAACAAAGCATTGTAGCAGAAATAATTATTGTTGTATTTGCGTTGTGTTTATTGTACCAATTCGATATCAAACACGCATCTTTTGTCGAAGGCAGATAAACGGTGACGTACATGCATCGACGGTTCTGACAATTAGACTTTTAGCACGAAATAACGAAGCTACCTGCGCGTTTCACTTGCGTCCCGTGTTCGCAATGAAATTTTAATGGTATTTTTCAGCTGTCGATAAATAATTATTTCAGACAGAGTCCAAATATAAACGCTACGATATTTCTCACGTGTCACTCTCGAAGGTGAATAAGCAACGCACAACTACGTTCTTTTTTTTCACAATTTGCGTCAAACATGTTTTTCACATGAGCTTTACGATGTACCTTAAAAAATTTTCTCGTTTTCAACTTCATTAGCGTTATCTATAAGACTCATACTCGACTCGTCGCTGTAAATGTTTCCTTTTATAACAAAACGACGTGGTACTCATTAAATGCCAGTAATTAAATAAACAAACTGTTGGATAAAACGTGACTACCAGACAGTGGCCGCTCGTTGACTCACGAGTATCTTACGAGCTGCGAAAACACTCGATGGAAATTGTTGTTTCGCACAAATTGCACGTTCGATAATTCGTGTCAGGCGATCGTATGTGCATCAAGATGACGTTGGTTGTTTTATTTTGCATAGGTGCTCGAAGAGTCGGACACGTCGTCGGAAATAAGCTGCCGGAAGGACGCGTTGAATCTTGAAAATGGCGACTTCAAAACGTCTATCGAGAAAGCGATTACAAAGCTTCCGAGGATACAACACTTGGTAAGAGCATATTTTTATTCATATCTGTGTCTCAATAAAATTACAAACAAAGGAACAGTAATTTTTCGCTACAATCAATTTATTACAATGGTCCAACTATTGTCTTTCGCAATGAAATGCCGTTTCCATCATCGAAGTTATTCGAAATTCTTGACTTAATAGTCTTAATAGACGTGATTTTTTCTTTCTACGACTACACGGGTGCTGCTTTAAAAAATAGTCGCCCCGTAGAAATAATAATTCACAGAAGGGGGCGGCATTCTGCTAACCTTTTCGCCCAGAGTCGCGGCACATCAAACGAAGCTGGCCGGCCGTAGATTTATTCGTCAGGCGTTTCTAAATAATTATCGGTCGCGATTCAATGCACCCTTCTTTTTCTGTTCAGTGCCACGAAGCGGAGAAACCACCGCCTCCGTCGTCGCAAGAATCCAGATGGGAGTTTCCTAGAGATAAGCTTAGGTTACAGACGGTCCTGGGCCAAGGAAACTTCGGCCAGGTAAGGCATTATTTTCTGCTTTGAACGAAACAGGAAGAACAAGACCTCAGGTGTGAGGCGAACGTGTGATAATAAATCGTTGGACGTTAACGCGAGACGTGCGACACCCCGTGAAATTTCGGCCCGTGGAATAGCTCTGCTGTTTCTCGCACGAAGGAACGACCTTCGTTTTAATCGTATTAATTTTTCATCATTTCACTTTATCCATAGGTTTATTGGCGACAAATGTTAACGAACAAATTATTCAATAGTTTCTCGAGGAGTCCGAATAGTTATGTCGATGTGACGTGTGATGAAGGTAGCAATTATTTTTGCCTTCATAATATTTGATGGACGATTAGCAGATCGTTATTTACGTAATAATACGCAGAACCCGCAGTGACATAATAGTCCTCATATGTACGTTCGACAATCATCTGCTTTTCATGTAAATGTCCGATTTTTTCCCGTCGTTTTAAAGATTCTTGGATGCTTTATTATGTATTCTAATGATTAACTAACGAAGACGTTCTTGATTATTTACAACGAAGGCTGCCATTACACAGTTATTCTTATTATATTGTTGATCTTAATTCTTGCTGAATTAAATATTTAAAGCGAAAGGATTTTTATTGACAGTATTCCCGTGATACAGTATTAATTGACACGTGTAGATGATATTTTGTACGACTATAAAACCTCTGTTGGATAATAGTAGTTAATTATACAATACTTTCCATTTTAATATTGCATGATAAGCAGAACTCTGGTTTTACGTAAAGCGCAAAGTTAATAATTAATATGTTATTAGAAAGTGGAAAACATCGTTTCATTTTTCTTCCGCTCAGGTTTGGAAGGCCGAAGCCGACGATTTGACTGGTCATCAGGGAACAACCAGATTAGTGGCTGTTAAAACTGTCAAGGAAGGTGCTTCTGAACGGGAAAAGGAGGATCTAGTTCGAGAACTTGAAATTATGCAGCAACTTGGTAGTCATCCAAATGTCGTAACGCTTCTCGGTTGCTGCACAGAACAAGGTAAGGTTAATTGAGTTAATTTCCTTGAAATTAAAAAGAATTCGCTACACATTTATACGTTAATGAAAACACGAGCAACTAATTATAAAGGCAAATGACAAGGGACGATATCAAATGAGTTTTGCTCGGCTCTCGAATTTTTCATTTAAACAAACATCGCACTGGTAATTTTTGTATTTGCATTCGAGACATCCCATTTTATTATCACGTTCGCGAGTCACTTATTTCCAACCTTGCCTGTACAAACCTTACCTACGTAGAACTTTAAGGAGAGAAAAAACTGCTGGCGTTTTAAGTGTCGTTTCGTTTACGTGGAACCCGCGGATTGCGCCATACTGTGATTAAGTAATCAAGTCTGAAAAGACGATGTCAACCCATTTCAGTTTTTAAACGTTCGTGCTTCAATTTTCTATTCCATCCGCTGTCACTGTAAAATTACATAAAACGGCATCTCAGTTGTACACTTTTATTGCCGTATCAGCTGCATCATCCCGTATTCCGTTGGAAATTTAAATATTCAAGCACGTCAGCGTAATGTATCTTTCGATTATCGACTATTGGATAAAAATTACAAAATAAATTTCATGCTTCACCCCGCGTCTAACTGCGCCGGGTTTCCCGAGAATCGGCCATATAAATAATAATTCGCACCTGCAGAGAACGCGGTTCTGTAGACAATAACTGGTTTCAATCGCAGTCTCCTCTTAAATCGCGATTATCTGGTCGGCCAGCGCATCTTTAATTATTTACGATTCTGCGTTTTTGACGACTGTACGTAGATCGTATCGCCGCGGAACACGGCGTAATGCATATTGGAGGCGTCGTTAGAAAATCGCGAGAGAGAAACATTCCTTGCCATTGAGTCAGCCGCGATAGGCTTTTTTTCTTCCACGAACGTCCACCGCGATCATTTGCACGCTTGCACTATTGTCTTGCAAATAAAAGGAAGATCAATCGCACGTTCTGCTGGAGGAGGTACGCTTGTTTACGTGCCGTCATCTCGTTAGTAATTGAGTAATAGTTCTGGCGAACTACCTTCGCAAAGTCGGAGGACGAATCGAGGAGTTCCACGCAGTAGAATAGTCGGGACATTGGTTGAATTTTCTTTTCCTTTTGTGTATTCTTATATTATTCTTATTTTTGTTCTGTTACCACTGTTGTGCAAGCATTGCGCAAAAGTTTCGGCTTATTGCAGTGGAAAATTAATCCCATGGAGTTTGCTAATTTGGTCTTTTGCTGAGTTAGCGGTATAGTTCTATTCAATACAATTTTGTTAAGCTCAGCACATACCAATCAAGATGCGAATCGATTTTCATTAGTCAAATATAAATAGCAAATAAATTAGTAGCGCCATTAAAAGGAAAGGAAACAAACTTAAGGATATATTCGAAGTCGGTAATTTATCTTGTCGTTAAAAATAATAGAAATAATCTGCACTTTAAAATTTCACAGTTTTAGTTACTTAACTGCTTCAAACTACGACGCAAAACTGTTAACAAAAATTTACAGTGGTTAAAGATATTTTTTCTTTTGCCTGTCTACGATTACACTTTTGCCAGTTGCTGCAGGATCAATTGTCTAACAATTGAACGCGAGAATAACTAAATAATTACATCTTTGTTCCCAACGTCGCGTCGATTGCAATTAGCTCGATGGGCTGTTAAGTCAACGAATTGACGGAGTGTTTTTCGTTTTTCCAATTGTCGATTGTGCGCAGTTGCGCAGTCGGAGCTGCATCGAAGAATGCAGCGAAACGTAATTGTTCTGTGCAATAAATGAATAATCAGCTGTTTTGAACACAATAAAACGCAGCTATACGTATACTTTAAACGTTCTTTCGAAACTTCAGCTTCGTCAATTTGATCAATACCTAGCTTTCATTTTTGCGTAGCATTCAAAGTTTTGCAAGTAACATAATCTAAAGAACGAACGCAATGTAAATAAATAAATTTGTAAATTTCGCAACATCCTCGTGTAGAATTGCATACGTATGATAAGTATGCCCTTTGATAAGTATGCCCGGCCATTAACAACAAATCTGATGCTTGAGACATCAAATCGGTAACAAGACAATCTGGAAGATTTTAGTCGTGGCGGATTTCAAAGACGGAGGCCCATTATATGTACGTCGTTCGGTTCCAGGCTCATCGGTATCGTCGCTCTCATCGTATAAATTTCCATACGCGTCCCCACAGCGAAGACCCCGTGGCACAATACGTCTATTAAGTCTGCGAAATGATCGTTCGTACCGTGGTTCAGACGGAGGATACACCGGTATCGATACGATCGGTCCACATGAACGTCGATCTGGATTTGACGTTGCTCTGGCCTTCCCTTGGTATTTATGCACGGACTAGTCTTTTTCGCGATTGTATGCTAATGCTGGCAAACTCGTCTAGTAATAGCATGAGATTTCATCCGGAATAGCTTCTTGGAATGCTTAGAAAAAATGTCAAGTTCAATATACGACAATATGTATTCTGAAATTAATCGCCAAGTTCTTATTACTTCTGGTGAATGCGAAAAAAGACAAATTTTTAAGTGGAAGCATATTGTGGAATTTGTATTCCAAGAGAGACCAATAACCTGAAGAGCAAAAAATCCTTTCTTATGAGTTTTATTATCCCTTGGTTTAACGCGTTTCTTTGAAGAAAAACTACTTCTATATTTTTTTGGAACAACAAGTGTTATAAAAGTTCGGATCAGAAAGGGTAGTTCTAATAACTGCGGATGATGCTCGTGGTCCATAGACGACAGAACACGTTCGCTTTGGGATGCAACCCTTCTACGATCCTTCGGTGCGTTCGACCCGAAGAAAAAACACGCCCGCGTGGACCTACACGTAAGATTTACGGCATCTAAATTTCTGGACCCCCCGTATTTATCGTTTCAGTCATGGTGGGCGCGGGTTCAAATTCTTCCCAAGGGACGTTTTCGTCCTTTGACGGCCGGCTCTTGTCAGATGCGTACCTTTTAACGACTTCTAACAAGTATAAAAAGCGCATGAAAGATCTCTAACCTTGCTGAAGGACGTACAAATATCTAAGGAGACCTGTAACGAACACAGTGGAACTTGATTATTTTTCAGCAGTAACAGGAGAAAAGAATAAGGAGGAGAATTACTTCCGTGGTGCAAAGGTGTTAGCATGTATTATTGATTATCTCGTTCAACTGCTTCATTTAAAAGTTAATTATACTATAATTTATTTCAATGGAGCTCGATTAAATCATTTATGTTGTAACAGATTCCGCGAGGTGTTGGCGTGTAGGAATTAAGGAATATTTTGCGTTCCATTATATATTTCGATTTTATAACATCAATAGAGATTTTCGAATTGTAAAGACTAGCAGGACCCATATTCGTTCTTTTTAAAGTTCCACAATTACAGAGTACCCTGTATCAGTTTCTGTTTGTTCTATTCATTCTAAAGCGTGTTTTTTGTACACAGTATTTAGTGTGCCATGTTCTATACTATAATTTATTCCTTTCCTCTTCATATATCATTATACATAATTGGTATCCCAAAGCCAGAAATTCTCTTACCCTGTCATCTATGCATCAATTTGTAATATCAAAGTCATTCTTGTCGGCTAATAGGTTCTTTCTATATAAATAAAAAATGCACGAATAAATATATGTATATATATAAAAATTTATTAACACTTTCGTTCTCCAGTGCAGTGTCTCGAATAACATTTCAGCAGACTTCATTTTAGAAAATCGCTATAATTCTAATTAACGTGCCCGTTGCCTAACAACGTAGCTGACCGACGGACGTGACGATTTTACGTGCAAGAATTAAAATTTGCAACAGTCGAAATCACTATAATTTGTCGTGCAATATACGAGCGGCGTTACATTTCTCAACGCATGTACAAATATTGCGACCCGTTCATATCCGATCGCCTGGCGCGGAACGAACGTACGGCAGAAAGAAACGTTCCTTAACAAACCGAAGTTATTAGAGGTTGGTAATGCTAGCCTAATATGAAAGTTACGAGCTCGTGGAGCCGGCAAACGTGGGCCCATAAGTTACAATCAGCCGGATACTGCCCACAGGGGCCCGAAAGTGCTCCGGTTAAATTACTTTAAGGCCCTCCCTACAGTACGGCCCTTCGCATTCACGCCATGGGGCCCTCTAATCCCTTGCATACACAACCCTCGCTCCATTCTCGATATTAATGTTTATCAAGCTACACATTCACGAAACCGTAAGATCGTTTGCGTTGAATTAATTATGCATCCGTATGTGTGTTTTCAGAGCCTCATTATCTTATATTGGAGTACGTGATGTACGGGAAATTGTTGGCCTACCTGCGTGATCATCGTACCAGGCAGGATTTCTACAATTTCAGCGAAGATTCGGCTGCACTCACTTCTAGGGATCTCACTGTTTTCGGGTATTGCGTGGCGAGAGGCATGGAGTATCTTGCATCGAAAAAGGTGAGACAGCCTTATCATTTCATTGTATTGTTGTTTATGCTATTAGAATTGTACTTTTTTTTTGTATTGGTTCTGCCGCACGGGAATTGTTTTTATACATATATCGTAGATTATTTAATGCGACTATTACAGCTTTGAATAAGTCGTAAGATGTACGAGATTAATTGAATTTATTTATTTATTTTGGGTGCATTGTTTGGAATGTTGAACGGTGTATTTACTATAGCACGTACAAGTTTTAATAACTGTGAGATATTTAATGTGCCCTCCCGTGGCCACGTTTAAATTATTACTCTCCTTATTGGTATTTCCATTACTTTTACGAGGCCTCTTGGTGTTGGCCGAAAATTTATTATGATTTCGTACGCTCGCGTGTTCGAGCAGTTTTAGCACCAGAGCAAAAACGAAACAGCGACCGTCTATTTACTGTAACATTATATAGAAGAATTGCCCCCGATGTTGTTACTTCATGCCATGCCGATCTTGTTCGTAATTCGGTTTGAATCTATAATCGGCTCTAAAACCTGCCTCGTAAAAGGCAAAGAGAACCGTAAGCCCGTGTAAATATATTATCCGGCTACCCTTTATATTCTTAAAAATTTCAGTAACGTAATTTCTCACTATATTCATCATTTTTTGCAACAAAATAATAATTAACCTCCATTTAAAACATTCGATTCATTTTTTCCCAATAATTGATATAAAACCTCCAACTTCCAACTTTGGAACAAATTAAGCAATTATTTTTCTCCTTGATCGAATGGCCTCCCCGTTTTTAAGTTCACCAAGTACAAATATCCTATTCACTACAATTAATGTTCAAAATTGAACAACAGCCTCTGCGTTAATATCACCTATTGGTTCTCACAAATGACACCTACGTGTGAAAAAAGTTCTGCGCGACAAAAAAGATCCATCGAAAGCTTCTCGTCCTTCAAGGTTGGCTATACGACACGTTCGAAGGTCGAGAACGAAAAAACGACGGTATGGCAAACAAGTTGGCAATGGTATTTGTACCTCAAATATTTTCTTTACGACGTGAAGAGCTCGAGACCAGGGACCGTTTTGTCAGGTGGATCTGTGTCAGTGGGCAGAAGTAAGAACCGGGTGCGGTCGAAAGGTACGCGTTTAGGTGGACTCATTCGATTACATTTCGAACGGCAATAAACTTGTATTAGCGAGAACACGCGAAGACGTTTGTATCGATCAAAACATAATTCTTTCTGTATGGAAAATTAGCGAGGAGCCTTAATATTCTGTCGAATCCAAACACGATTATTTTTGTATAATCTTGCTAATGTATTCAGCATTTGAGTACACGAGTAAACGCAACAAATGCGATAGGTAGATTTAGTTTAATAATTATTAAGTCTGGAATTGTAGTTGCACTTATATACGAGTTTAGCAGAAATACGATATATTTAACGCGAATGTTTGATATTCATAAAGTCGTTCTAGAAATGATCTCTGAAGGAGAATCAGTTTCCTAAAAGGCACAAATTTTTGCGCAGCTACGGTCTCATGATTATAAATCGTTCGTGTAAATTCAGGATTCCAATGGGATTCGGTGAAGCGAATTTCAAGCTTAACGGGAAACGTCAATTTTTTGCTCGGCTTTTTTTTGGAACTATCGAAGCAAAGAATGCACGACACGAAGCTGATAATGCAGTAACGCAGCACGAACACGTCTAGATTAAACAGTTGTAAACTTCTCCGTTCCCAACACCTCGATAGTTTCGAGGACGTTGTAAAAACATTTTTCATGCATTCGTCGACGTTTATTGGAGTTTAGTTTTTAAATAATAACATCGATAGACATAGTCAAAATTGTAAGTTTTCTGTAGCTGCCTGCTTTCATTCCGTGCGCATATTTGAACGACATTTATCGCATTTTGAAAACTTTAGACTTAAAGACTTTATTTAAAAAGTGTGTTCAATTTCAATTGAGCAGCTTTTTAGCCAGCTTGATTTAGACGAAATATAATTGCACGATGCGTAAGAAAATTTATTTTTGCAAGAGCAAAAAAACAAGGCAATTACTCGAGATGATGAACCGCTGATTAAAAAAATTCCTCAGCTTCTTCGCAAGGACAAATAACAGATAAACTGTCCGTAATCATTTTCCACGAATGTCGAATTACCAATGTTCCCGTAAACGGTTTCGCGGAATCGCCACGCGAAAGCTAATTTTCTGAAGTTAGCGGACACTACTTACTCATCGGAAGGAAGACGATAGTGTGCATTCCGGCTTGGGAGAACATCAAGGTTCTTTCTCGCACAACCGAGCGCGTGAAACGTTCCCTAAGTCCCGGCTCCTCTCTAACTACTTAAGCTGTCTATTTTATTTCAAACGTGCTACTGAAATTCGATCCGACGCGAAGAAGAATGTGCATTTAAATATATTTTATCGATTATTCATACGGGCTTACGTGATTTTTATGTGTGTATGCAAATTTATGTATATAATGTATAATGTATAAGCATCCTGAGGAACAGATACGGACCAGCTTCATTTCCATAATTCTTTCGACTGGTCCAGCCTTCTGTCGTGTCATCTTTTCTTTAACCCTCTCTAGGGCGACTTTCTTCGCTAGGGAATTAGAATAACAAATCTATGATTCGAACTCGAGCCGTACGTGAAACTAAAATACAAATCATCTTCCCGTGCTCGTCATTCGACGTGCGATCGATTATTTGAAGCGAAGAGGAAATCGTAATTCGACCTGGAACTATAAATTCGTCGTGAACTTGTCGGCTGTTAAATTTATGACGAACACACTGTTACGCGGTTCTTCTTTTACTGAATATCAATGACGATACGGTAGCGAGGGACAGTCAATTAGAGCGGTGAAAAATGGAAAATAGTTAAATATCATCGTCGACCGGTTATGACGCGAGATGCATGCCCGCGGTTGGGACGCTCGAGGCATCGAACAGTGAGAACGAAGTCTCGATTGGAATCAGTATCCTGCGCTCGTTGTTGGAAGGACGACTTTAGAGCAACCGAGCCAGGACGTCGATTTCAATCAAAGATTATATACGACTTCGCAGAAATTCTTCTCAAGGCCGACATACATAGAACGCTTAATTGAAAATGGAAGCCACGGTTTGATGCACGAACGAGATGAAACGATTCGAGGTCTCGAAGCATAGGACTCATTGGTTCAAATGAACATCGTTTTGCTTCTGTCGATTCGTATAATGCTGTATAATGTATTAATAACGTTGTTTAAGTTCGCAAGTTAAATCGGATATATTTAGTGAACCATTTACTAAATTTCCGAATTAAAGGAAAATTTCGAAATCGATTTTACATCAAATTTTGTACATCGAAACTAAATAATTATCACGTCAGATAACATACTTATTACAACTTACTGTCAAAATAATACGGATAACGCACGCGATAAACACGTTCACGAATATCTTATTTATTCATCAAGCACGCGAGATTTTTTTCAAAACATTTGCGAGGAGGATTCGCCTTGAGTTGATATTAAATCAAATAAAAAATTCACCAATTCCCTTCCCCGAAAATTTAACTCCTCCGTGCAATATGCCAGCGTCAAAATGAGGAAAGCACCTAATATTTTCTTACACAGCGTTGCAAATACTTACGAAAATATATTTTTCGTTCCTGCCAGACGTCGCGTCGCGTCCGGGAACACGCAAAGACACCCGTTCGAGTTTTTCACCTGTGGTCACTCGGCATGCTATAAATCTAGAAGATGAAGTCATTAAAGAAGCGGCAAAGACACATGTATATCCAGCTCGCCTTGACATTGAGCAGCGCAAGTTCATTAGCACTGACCATGGTCGAACGAACAGCGAGCCTGTCGATTTTCCGATCAACAAATTCGCCGATTTCAGAATCGACCCGCGCGTCATTTGGTATCCAGAAACTGGTTCCAAATAGAAAGTGCGATAAATTACTTTCATTCCGTGGCAGGACTTCCAATTAAGATCCAATAATAACAGGAAAACTGTGTATTTCAATCAGCTATCTTTGAGCTTGATTTTATGTTTGAAATTATATTAGCAGAATATGTTAATTGAATATTTGAAACAATGTTTCGCCCAAACTTATAAATTTTGCAATACCAGATCATCCCCTGCTTTTAACATGAATTTTAATGCCTCACTTATTTTTCTGTTTATACTATATACAATCCCATTGATAATGAATAATAATAATAACAATTTCATTAAATAATTTCCTAAATGGAATGCCCGAACTCGTTAATATTTAACTTACATACAATTACTTGAAATATCGCAATGCGATTGAACTGTACGACCACTGAGCAGCGCTACAAAATTCGATCCCGTTCGGCAGGTAATCAAAGTTCTCAGCGTTGCTCGAACGTCGTTCTGATTTCGATCAGCGAGTCGAGAACGGACGACAATTAAATTTCACGCGCGTTTATCGATGCGCCAAGCAATTCCCATTGAAGCGTACGACCGCGCGGGACCCTGGCGGCTGGCCACACGCGAACGTGAAATAAATCAAGCCCAGCTTCCGCGGCGAATAACAGTACGATGAACACGTGATAAATCAAACGTGTAATAAATAATAAGCAATAACGCGTAACCGCAGCCGTGTTACGAAGCTCAGCAACGCGGAGAATCCGCGTCGTAAAGTCCACTCGACGAATACCTTTCGTAGATGTTGGTCACCCGCGGGAGGGTGACAAATTTTTCTTCACCCTCTCGGTCACGTTCTCGTCACTCGACACCTTGTACGGTGCGCATGGCGCAACGGGCGTAACGGGACGTCAACCTGTGGTCGAGGCTCATGGAAAAATGTTTCCTCCCTGTTTCAGATCATCCACCGCGATCTCGCCGCGAGGAACGTCCTGGTGGACCACAACAAGCTGTGCAAGATCGCCGACTTTGGCATGTCCAGATTCGCAAACGAGGACGGCGAAGTGATTGAAACGAGGCACGGCAGAAACGCTCTGCCTATCAGGTGGATGGCACCCGAGTCGTTGATCTATTCCCTCTTTACTACGAAAACGGACGTGTGGAGCTTTGGCATTTTGATGTGGGAGATCGTCACTCTGGGTAAGGGAATTTTCATTCGAACTTTATACTGTTTCAGTAAAATGTAATTAGCAGAACTAACTTTATATAAATCTCGCGTGCTTATTAATTCCTCGCGGAATTTTTCTCATATTTGAAGATCGAAATTATTCACCTCCAACCGTATCTGTCACGGTGAAATGATTAACTGTATCAATAGTATTTCCTATTCTCGATATTATGCTTCATACTCTACACTATTTACTACTCTATTATATTTTGCCACCCCCCAAACGAAGCTCGCGTATTTATCAATTTTCTCCCAGACTTCTATCCTGGAAATTATTTGTGGCTTACCATTCTCCTTTCATCGTGAACTGTGCCAAAACCACTGGAATAAAATTTCCTGCGCAGGTTCGACACCGTACCCGGACATGACGGCACGGGAAGTGATGCGGAACGTGCAGAATGGTTATCGACTGGAGAGGCCTTCGCACTGTCGAAGCGAGCTGTTCAGGGTGATATCCCGATGTTGGCACGCCGATCCAGACCGCAGGCCGGAATTCCAGACGCTCAGGAGGGATCTAGCGCAGCTGCTCGAGGACAACATGAACGGACATTACGTCGACCTCGAGAGTTTCGCGTCTGAATGCACGGATTGAACAGCAATCGGAGGAAACTGGTTGGAAATCATTTTCTCGGTTGTTCGCGCTTCTCGATAGTCGGCTTATGACTGCGATCGATCCGTGTTCAGAGATAGATCACCTGTTTATGCGGATAGAATCTTCCACGCCGGTGGTATGTCCGTTTGCTTGCGGGCTATTCGACGAATAGACTGTTTCGATCGATTGGCGACGGCGTAGAAGCTAATTCGATGATTATAGAACGCGTGAATAGGCTTAGTTTGACGTATGAAGATAACGTGCTCGAGTTTGCGAATTATCGTATCAGCTGATTCTCTTCCTTTGGCAAAATTTCTGCTCGCGCGAAATTTGATATACAAGTGTGTAGAAAATGTGAGCAGTTCTTTGTACGATGTAATATTGGGGAAATTTATTGTTTTTCGTATGGTTTAAATATTTGAAGACTTATGTGGAAAATTGTATAAATGAACGAAATCAGTATCCGTCCACAATTGTTCTTACAAATGATGATTAATGTTAATCGCACGGGTTCAACGCGAACAAAGTTCTGCTGAAAAACCACACAACAACGAGAAGACTGTTAAAACGTATGCAAATTGTGAAACTAGTTTTTTTTGCAAACATTGCCAGGCAGCTTGAATAAAACTACGTCCTGTTTTTCGCAGCAAGTTTTTCAAGTAGGTGCTTACCGGTTTTACAAACAAACAAAATTGTTAGTGTTTAATCTGTCGAGGATGAGACTTGCGAATAGCGAAGAATATTTTGGAACGAAGGGTGCAAGCAAGGAAAAGAATCGAATGGTGTGTATGCGTGTGTGTGAATAATTTTGACGTCCAAGCGAAGATGAAAATTGCGGCGTGCGAAGTGGAAAGAATGATCTAATGATGCAAATGGGTGTGTGTGTGCAGTCTGTATAGTTAAAGATAACAGACGTTGTTTACTGTTTCTGCTTTTCAACGCGGAGAAAACGTCTACAAGCATCTATCATAAGTATTTCGTTTAGTATTATTACGTATCTAGCGTTTTCTTTTCAATCAATGCGCCAGTCGTTCATTGCTCGTTCATATCGGCGTTTTTCGTTCAGTGTAGAATTTATTAACCGCATCAGTATAAAGTAGCGTATCAATGTCGTGAACAAATGTGTACACGCATAAAAAAAAGTCTGAAAGAACAAAATTGCGAAAAAACTTATTAACTCTAGACTAACGTTTCTGTTAATAAGAATGATTTATACATTGCAGAAAAACATCGATATGCAAACGATCTATTGCGTCTCGTCGAAATATCAATCGTACGACATGGAAAAAGAAAATGATCGCATCAACAAAGAATCATTTTGTAGATGCGTTACATATTTTTTTCTGTGAATTCTTCATTTCAAATCATTGTATATAACGTCGCATTCTTACGTACATATCGTGTGAATCAAAAAATCTGAAAAACAAACGTGATTCTATTTCATTATTTCGCTGTTATACT
Organism: Nomada ferruginata; assembly: GCA_963583965.1. Lineage (NCBI taxonomy): Eukaryota > Metazoa > Arthropoda > Insecta > Hymenoptera > Apidae > Nomada > Nomada ferruginata. The sequence continues at coordinate 6,346,178 of OY757214.1, read as the reverse complement.
ATCGAGGATTATTAGAATTCTTCTAATTATAGTTATTATTATTATTCGTATAATTATTAATGAATCGTTGTTAAGTCTGTACGTTTGTAAGCTTTCAATTGTCGTTCATATTCTTAATCATTCTAGTCTCTCTTGATGCGTTTGGGGTGGCGATTGGTCCTTGACTAATTGTAAGCACGGAAATCCACATAAATTTATTATTTTGGATTGTGATGTCGTTTTGATATCACGATTGTGATACCTACGTTATTCTTTTTTTTTATATATACATAGACATATATATTACGAGAGCTCCCATAGAGCCGATTAAAGCCCCACCATTGTCGGTTGATTATTTTATTAAGTTTTGTACGTTAACGAAACGTCGAATCGTTTCCCTCGGAATCCCAACCTACCTTTTGCATTATGAACAGAGCCGAAGTCGATATACGACGTCGTCCCTGTACAGTTTACGATTCGAGCGTATATATACACACATTTTCCTATTTTTTTTTTCGTCTCCAGCCCTCTTCTACTCCCCAAAAAAATGCAAGAATTATTGTATGTAAACTCAATTATTGTAAGAATCTTTTTTGTCAGTAAACGTTGTCAAATCTTATGCGATTTTTATTCTTTCTGTTTTTCTGACGACCTCGTTGAAATTGATATAATTTTATCTTTCGTGAAATAATTTCATATTTTTTTCTGTTATGAATATAGACGAAACGTGGGAACTTATTCTTTTCACTTGTGGTGCTATTTTGGGGTTGTTTCCGATTAACTGAATTAAGATCACGCAAGCAACGTGGATTTATTTTTGAACAGTTTAGTGGACGAGCAATAGTGGCCTAAGCAAAAATTACAAAAAGTCTCAGCATCGAACTTTCTTTGTATAAAAAGGGAGAGAAGGAAGTGTGAGAGAAATGATGCTATTTAAAAATAAATGCTGGCACAGGCGCAGACAAATACCGTAATTTCCTTGGAGTGTCGATTGAAACGTTTTTATACTCATCTATCTACCTGGATACCTGGCTAAAACTTCCCAATTAATTTATTCCATTGATACAAATTATTATTTCTTTCACTATGCTCTGCGAGTTAAATTATTTTCTGAATGAACCTTTAAATAATATTCTTCAAAACATAAATTACCGAACCAATAAATTATGAAAAAATTAATTTCATCATGATAATCAACCATTTAAATTCGAAGAAAGCACGTTAATTGAATTTGAAATGAGTGGTTCAAATCTCGAGCGCATAATTCGGTCGAACATAGCGGAATGCTTTCTTTCAATGAATAACCGTCAAGATAAAGAGCAAAAATTATTTTGGTAGACTGCTCGCATTTTTCGCAGGAGAAATGCGTGAACGATTGTCGGAGAACGCGCGTCTCAATTAAACGCTCGGGCTCCCGTCGATTTAATTGCGAAAACGTACGAAAGGATTGTCGCGATGGTATCTTCGGCGTGTCTTCTTTCGTTTCAATTATTGGCAACCTTCTACTCCGTCGGTGTTAATTAGCTCTCGTGCGACATACCGAAGAAATAGCATTCCTGCACGTGACTGCACGCGACACTTGGACCCTTGAGTTTTATTGGAAACGTTTACACAAATGGGAAATAACACTCACGAGATCCGAGGCAAAGAGGTAGGATCGTACAGCGGTTGATAGTCAACTGACCAGCAATTTATTATGGCTAATGAAAACAATTTTCTTTTAAATAAGATTTGTGCGTACAGGGTTCAGAAACGTTCGTTAGCAGTCGTAAAACGTATACTGTAGAGGACTTGTACGGAGATAATATAATTACTTGCAAAGAAAGATTAAGTGAATTGAATTACAGTAGTTGATTTGGAGAACTTGTTAGATGGTTATACTTATGAATAAAATAGTTCGTATTGATATATTTCCAATTTTGTATTTCGAATTTCGGGTACGAATATAGCCGATCATTTTGTGATAATATTTTTCTGCATAATAAAAATCCCTGTGCATTCTAAGAACGTAACAATCATGGGCATCGAGTACTTTCCATGTTTGTAACCATTAAACTTTCACTCGGCTCCTTTTGTACAATTGTGCCTACTATTCTACAAGTTTGAATTGCAATTTACTTTCCACAGTGTGATTAAGAAATTCTCCATTCGAACTATACAATTAAAAAAAGTATTTAAAAGAAAGCAATTTTCATTGAAATTTTAATAGAAGGTAGCATGGGAATATTGTTCATATTTCAAGCTGACAATTTAAATAATTCGCGCTCTCATAGTATGAAAAAGTATAATTAATTTGTGGGTCTACCAATATTGATTAATATAGATGAATATACCTTAAAGTCTCAATTGCTCTAAGCTGTTAAATGTAAGTAACATATAACGATACTCCCAGAACCACGTGTCGCTTTCAATTAACTCAGAATTTCTGCGTTGGCAATGTGGACCTCGTCGAAGCAGGAAACGCGTTTGCCTGTGTCGAAGAAATTCGGTTCCGTTACATGAGCCCCTCGTTAAAGATATTTCGATGTTTGAGTCGTTTGCATAATTTAAGGCTTATCACGCGAACCTGTAACGGTATTGTCCCTCAGCAGAAAAGTACGAAAACAAGGAAAGGGTAACAGAAATGCAGACATTCTTGTAGTAATTTACGATCCAAATAATAATTCGCGTTCAAGGTGCATAATTTAATATAATTTTTTAATTATTATTATTCTATTTATCCTATTTATTTTCGCGTCTTCAAAATTAGGATTCATTCCATTCAATTAACATCATCCATTTTTTCCAGAAACTGGTTGAGGAAAAATAAATTCAGAGCAATTTAAGAAGAATACAAAAGTCATTGAAACCAGACTGACCGTAAAGGAATCGTGTAAATCGAACGAAGGTTCGTCGAGCATCTCCAACTATCAACGAGAACTGTCAGCTGGATTCGCTTGGTAAGGATTGTTATCGTAAATTGGATCGCATTCCAGAAATCTTAATACAGCTATAAAAAGTCAAGGATCGTTTATAACGATAGATAATTCGATGCTTGCACCAGAAAAGGATCCAGGGATAAAGGGAAAAATGTGTGAATATAATTTTGTTTTGCCGTTTTCACGGCATGGTGTTAAAACAATGAAAAAAAATTAACATTCCTTTCTTTACTTTAATACTTATATAAGTTAAAGGGAGTTGCTGAATAAGTGTATTCAACCAACAAAGATAGAAATAACAACATTGTATATAATGTAAAAAATATTAAGCTCTATGTCTAGTACTAACTTTTAATTATCGCATTGCACGCGAAAACATCGAGAACAGGATCTACAGTCGTCATTAGAGAGAGGATAATTTGCGCTCGCCTAAGAGATCGGTAAAACTCCGACATTGATTTTAAGGAGCTAATTATGATACCTGGTAATTTCACGAAGGTCACTAGGGTACAGCCGAGTGGGAAACTCATCTTTGGTGAACGCGCGTGCCTAGGTCGTGGTTGCTATCTATAGAAAGACTTTCGCCTAGAAAACCAGTTACGCCGTTGAGGCAACTGCGTGAGAGTAAAATGAAAATGGAAAACAGCTATGAGTTATGGGGGACACTTTAGATTCTCATTCGTTAAACCTTTGGAGTGAAAATCTTTCAGATAGAAAATGTATGCACATCCATCATTTGCTTTTACTTGATTGTTTTCTTTTTTTAATTGCGACTTAAATCTCTAAAACCAATCAGATATAACAATATTGTATAATGTACACTATTCAACATTTTTATATTATTACGATATGAAAGAATGCAATTTGAATATGACAGATGGAATTATTAATTAGGGCGAGACAGTTACAGTTTTACGTGTGTTATTTTATACTGCTGCTGGCTTGTGGCTCCTTTCCAATTAATTTATTATATAATCAAATAATATAGGGTCCGTTATAATACGGGCAGCAAACCGATTAATGTTTATAGATATATAGTAGCTAGAAGATCCTTTCTATTCCGTGGAATCGTGGGGCGATTAATATCGCCGCGACACGTTCCACTTTCGTTCTTAGCCAGCTGAAAATTCTGCCTTTCGTTTATCAACGCCTCTTTTTGATAGCAACATTAACGAGCCGCTGACCCAAATATTCTTCGAAACGAGCGCGTTTCTCTTTACTGAAACACGTCGAAATAACGTTGAATCATGCGTATCGAATCAAGAATTTTGTCGTCGTCGTATATTTTGTCATTGTCCACTCGATTTCGTTCGACAAGCTTCGAGAAAGCGTTTTTTACCTGGCGCTGTACTTTTCGTCGAGGGCAAGGCCAGTGACGAATCGGAAACAAAGCGAGTCACGAGGTAACAAAAAGCACAGATACGAGCTGTTTCAACCTTTTTCAGTCACCAAATGATAAATTGGACTTCTTAAGAAGTAGGGCATTTCAATTTTTGTGAGCAGAATGAATTCACACCGTCCGTCATTTAGTTTGAGTTTATAACTTAGTGATTCTTGCTGTTGATTCCATTTTCTGTAGATTGATTGATTGGTTGATTGATTGGTTGCTTGACTGATTGATGAAGTAATTGGATGCTCAATCGACTGATTAACTTCTTTTCTTCAATTTCATCGAATTAAAAGGAATTTTTTTAAGTAAGATAGCATTGCAGCGAAAACGTAGTTACTCACTAAATAGAGTATAAAAAAGGCAGGAAGAAATTTAATCGATTCTCACGAGACTCGCGAACGAAGGAAACTAGCAATTTCAGGTACGCCGCTAATTACAGTAAACGGCGGCGCCGTACCTTGCTAGCTTCAAAGACCCAGTGAAAGTAACGCTTCCATCCAACTGAAATCCGAAGCAACCCAATAAACACGTTCCAATAGAAACATATTAAAGTATAATTACCAACTCGCAATTATAAATCAAAATTCACCGCCCACTCGCTAAAACCATACACCCGATTCGCGGGAAACGCTTTTCACCGGACTCCGCTAATAATCCGCCGCCCCGAACGAAACTCTCTTCGGCTTGTTGATAAGTTTTACGATGCCCGCGACTAGAGGGGACACTAAATCTTCTCTCGAGCGCGATCGAAGGCGAGGAACCGAGGCTCGTTAACATCGTGCGTTCTCTAGTCGCAACGGTTTGAAACGCAAGAATGCGTAAATCAAGAACGAACAGCCACGATGTCTCTTTTTTGCTTCTCCACCTGGGGCTTGTACGAGCTCCACGCAACAAGTCCTACGCTCGAACGCGATGAACACGCACTCGTGCGAGCGGACCACGCGCTGGCAATAACCATTCTCTTTATCGGGCTAAGTGAGCCGCGGATCGTTTCGAGATCGATTCGTCGGCCGTTTATTTTCGATTTCCGCGACCCCCTTTAAAATATACCAGCGTTACGACACACGACGTATCGTTAAGCTGGCCGCGAGAACACCGTACGATTGCGTCCCGGCGATCTTTATGCGGGCCGATCGTTGCACGCGCTGTTTCGAGAATGCAAATTCAACGCGACAGACAATGGAAAGGCGCCCGCAGCCTCGTACCCCTTGACACTTTACGCGTGCCCGTGACAGCCTCGCGGTTGGATATTTATTGAATGAAATTGGGGGAAGGGGTCGTGAGAAACGGGCAAATTTTTAGCGGCATTTTCTTTTTCCTTTTAATGGAGCTGTTGGTGCATAGAGCTTAAAAGTCCTAGGTGTGCGAAGAATTAGAATTTACCAGAAAATGCTGTATGATTTTTTTCAGGAAAAGCGTAAGATCAATTATACATCAGAGTCATAGAAGGAAAATATTTTATGATAAAAAAGATATCGAAACAAAATACCATCTACTACAAACGTTGTAATGGAAAATGCTAAAGTCACTGAAAACACAATTAATATTTTTTCATCAATCTTAGAAATGTTGTTTTATCTCCATTATCAGAAGTACTATAGAGACAAGGAAACTCCGGGTTGGAATTATTGTATTACAACGATAGAAGATTCGTATGTACCATTGCCACCCTGTATCTACTAAGAAACTGAACCACTGAAACGTTGTAGCAGCTAAGAGCCCCGTAAACAGTGATAACACTATCTCAAGAAGTCAGAATCTTCCTACGTGCACCACGGTACCAAAAACCAGTTGCTTTACTGCAAGGTAATCGCGCTGTATTTGCAATACCGTGGTATCGAGTGTTCCTTTAAACGCTTCGGCGACTGTTCGTTTCTGTACAAAATGTCGCCAATTACAGGCCGACGAGGGACGTTCGAGAACGCCTTAGAAATTCTCCGGTGAGCCCGATGCGAGAGTGACAAACGCTGATTGCTTGTTTAATTTGAAACCCCTCGGCATTGGCGAGACAAACGCTTGGCCGCTTTCACCCTTCGATTCGTCAGGCAGACGCCATTAGAGACGTGGATAAAAGTCATTTGAAACGATGGAAAATTTAAGACGCCTGAGAAGAAAGTTTATCGACTCGAGAACGCGCACAGCTCGCTTTTAATTGCCTCGATTTACGACATTGTTTGGCAGATGACTGTCAGACAACGATTTAGGATTAACTCTCTGCTAATAATGCGTGCTGCTTTTAATAAACCAGTTTGCATGTGCGGAGAGTATCGCAGCGTTTAGGATACTCGCGGTGAATGCACGTTTTATGTTCGTCATTATACTGCATTGATGGGATTAAGGGGTTTCGTAAAATGCAATAATTTATAACAATTTGTTTTATATTATTGATTGTATCGTAAATCCATTTCTACGAACGACGACGCCTTTACGAGTATAATAAGCAATGCCTGCTTCTTTGTATTGATAAGTGAATTAATTCTGTGTCGCTATACTCATTTTACTGCTAAGATTTCAGTACAGTGAAGTGATGATTAAAGCGTTTCAAGAAACATTCTAAAATAATTTAGCTTTCTCAATATCTGTACGAATGTCAGGACTTACACTTCTAAATTATTATTATATTCTGCATTTGTGTTTGGGTGGTGCAAATTTCGCGTTTTCCCCTTTCTCTAACTTGGGCGTTTCTAGAGGAATCGAGGAGAAAATTTCATCAGGCATCTGTTGGTTGGAGCACAATCTTCTACGATGATGTTTCATTTTATTGAAAGCGTTATTCTTGTTTGTTTTTCCTTTTGTATATACAGTAACGATTGAAGAATATATTTAGGGCAAATCAAGATTTACATATGTACGTGTTTGTTTGAAAGTTCCAGCATTCAAATTCGTAGATGTACCTCGAGATAAAGTAAATTCAAACAGCAGCCACACATTCAAGCTTACATCGAAAGTCTAAAGTCACCGAAAGTCTAAGAGCGGTAATCATGGAGAAAACATCGTGCGTCACTTACAATTAGACAAATAGCGTGTCACTTTTCGTTCGAGCAAGTTGACAGGTAAATGGTAAAAACGTATTACCAAGGGACGCTCTAATTTGAAGCGATCAATTTCCTACAATCCCAGAACACCTTTCACTGTTACTTAAAAGGACCACTACAAATATAACAATCAGTATAATTAGCCTCAACATATTTTCCCCCATCAAGAAATATCATCAAACACACGTTTCTATCTTCAACGCACTCCATTTACAAATACCTCAAACTCCTTATCACATCCCTACAATTTTATCCATTATACCAAAATAATAATATGCAACAGCCGCAAAATAACCAAATAGTTTCTAATCACTATAACATCTCCCAGGAATAACCGAAGCGAGATTAATTCCGTAGCAATCGGGATTCCCAGCTGAACCGTCCAGCTTTCCATCAAAGTACAAGGAAGAAGAAAGGAAGGGAAGAGGCTGAAAAGCGACAATCGCGAAGGAAACGTCACGCGCTGTCGTATCAAGGGTGACACGGGCGACCACCACTCTGTCGGTGGTTCCCGGGAGTAAAGCTGTAGCTGGCTGAGGAAGAAGAATAAGAAGGAGGAGGTCGAGTGGCCGACTTCTTCCTCCTCTCGAATACGACACGCTTATCCGGCCGTCCGGTTTTCTCGGTCACGGCTCGACGAAGGGGGAACAACACGCAGGACGAAGCACGCTCGTTCCTACATTATCCCCACGTGAGAGCCGCCAAGCATCGGCTCGATTCTTCTTCTTCTTCGGCGTCTCCTTCCACCTGATGAAGACGAAGACCGTGCGCGCTACGCGACGGCTGGAACCAGAGGTCGGTGTGCCTTCATGAGCATAGAATTTTTCGCCTCCGAGTAGAACACGGAGCATCGACGTTGTCGCTCGTGGACGTCGACGAGGAGTTCGATTTATCCATCGTCGAGTAACGTCAATTAATTCACATCGCGTTCGAGCTTCGAGTCGAGAAATATAAGTCGCGGAAATTGGAGAACGTTGCTTTCGTTGAGGGATTGCAGGGGTGAATGGTCGACGATTAATGGAAGACTTTTAACCTTTTGCTCAGTGATTTGTTCGAGATATCGTTGGGATTTGATAGAAAAGTTGGGTTTTGTGTTTGGGAGTACAATTAATTGGGAGAGGAGGGTTGGTATCGTGGATGGTGTTATAGTGAACGTGACATTTTCGGCGGGAATTTCTTGAAGAAGACAGAAGAATTTCATGAACGATCGTACGGAGACAGAATCATGACGCGGGGATTACTTCTAATCACTGTGGTAAGAAAATATAATTATTTTCTGCGTTAGCAATTTTCTTTTTAGTGGTTCAGTAATTTAGTAATAATGCATGAGAGGTTCTGCAGGGGGTTTCTATTCGGTTCGATAAGGTATTTTACGTTAACTATAAAGTGTTTTCATTTTTAATGCGCGTCGAAGGTACGAATTCTACTTTCACCAATTTTTGTCAAGATTAGACCTGACACTGTTGTGTTCCCTGTATTCATAATCACGAGAAACTTTCATTACCACGATTCCATTAACGGTTCTCTGGAACATTATTACAGGCATTATTAAAACGAACCAATAATGTATAAGCTTCTCTCTTTCTATTCCTATAAAATTGAAAGGTTCACACGAATATTACTATACTTTCTTCGGAAACTTTCGAATCAAAATTGTGAGAAATTCTATATCTTACAGAAATGACTTTTGTTCTCCAATTAAATTAGTCGACCAGTCAAATTAATTAAGATACGTAATTTCGCGCACAAAATATTTTACATACCATTTCGACTGAAACACTGTCGAATTGAACTCATTCAGGAAGTTTCGAAAATATCCACCAAATGTTATTGTATGTTCGCCACACCGCTTCTGGTAGCTCTCTTCGGTTAATGTGGAACAACCTTTGCGTGGCCTTGATCCAGTAACCTGCCGGAACCAGGAAAAGTAAATAGATTCCCCTTAATTGCAGCGAGTTCCCTCTCACGTGGCGGGCAGTGAAAGATTTATCGACGATTGTAAATAAATGATAATTGGTTGAACGTGTCAGAAAGTTGCAATTATTCGTACGATATTTATCAAGGAAAACATTTCTTCTTTCCTTATCGTACTCCCTCGATCGATATGCTTAACCCTTTCTTCTCTTTTTCTAATTAGTCTTGAAAATTAGGTTTTGGATAGATAGCTTGCTGCAATTGTTGTGCATGCTTCGTGATACATTCTTGTAAAATTAAGATTGATGAAATGGCTTATAATATAATACTAGTTAGTCTTTCTGTTGTTCTTGGATGAAGTATTTATTTAAAGAGATAAGGCGGATTTGATTTATCAGTCATGAAGTTTAATGTTCAGAGATTACAAAATAAATAGGACGGTGTTATTGCATGTAATTGCATCTTGTACATATTATCGAGAAAGTACTGTATCTCCATGGTGGCTAGAAACGGTATCGCATAGTTTGTGAACGATTATGCTACGTATGGAACTGCATACGTCTGCCTTGGACTAAGGTTATAATTTTGTATTAAGTTTCTCTGGAGATCCGGCTCGATACGCTGGAATAAAGTGGTTGGTTCAGCAGAACTTATAATTTGAGGCAAGCGTGTGTCGTCTTAGGTCGATAAGCTGCGGTGAAAGTTTTCGACGATAATCTAGGGTCCATAGAGACTCCTGCAACTGGAGAAAATTCGATTTTCGTGACGAGTGAAACGTATAAAGGGTGTTGCACGAGGAAACTTTAAACGTCGTTCCTTTTCATTCACACGCGATGCAATAGTAATAAGGCTGTAACGACAGTACTTAAACAAGATTCCCCTTTCAAAATTGATAAATCATCACAAGCTACACGTGAGGTTGCAATCTCGATATTCGAAAGTTCTCGATTTCTTGTTCAATTATATGTAAACAGTGTTCAAAAGCGAAACATTTACAATGATACAGAAAACAATTGTCAGCGATAACAAAAGTTCAATTTATTATTTTACTTATTATTTAGTAGAGCTAAAAATCTTTCGTGTCCGGCTTTTCATTCGAATAGCAAGAAAAAAAAGTAAAAGCATAAATTTCTTACTGCTCGATGCAGTTTAGACGAGAATCGCGCAAAACTTGTTAGACTCGTTTCAGAGTGCTAATCGTTAACGCGATAAAACGATTACAAAATATCCTGAAAAATCGCATGGAATTGGCTAAGAATTGATGAACAGCCGCGATATGAAAGAAAAAGATCAGTCAGTGAAATCGTAGCTCTTCCTCCTGGTGAGCATCATGGTTACTAGGTCAGAGCCGATTACAAACAGAAGAGGATATGTTGGAATTTCCACGGTTATGGTTATTTCACGTGGCATAATGCACTGGGTCTTCTCATGTGCTGTTACATCTACCACTTCCTGCACTGACAATGTTAATACCCCGTTTACACATCCGTGTCGTACAAGTCACGAATACATTGCGACTCGTGTCGGAACAACGTGTTTAAAGAAATATTTCACGAGAGCGAGGATAAGAGGAAATGACGGAAACATTTGTTAGAAGGAATTCCTGTTGTAACTGATACCGACTACAACGCTATTAAGTGTAGTGATGTGTTTAACTTGAGGGATTTATCGTAGATCAATCATCATAGTATACCCTGCGGTAGTTTTTTTTTACAAGCAAAAGACAACACTTGTTCGATGGGATAGAATTTCAATGTAATAATTCAAGTATGCGTGTCAAGTCGAATAATTCCAGCGTGAATAATGTTGCGCAGAATTATTTTTAGCGACAGAATTTGGTAGTATTGTAATTCAACAGCCAGAATTAGTAATGTTCTAGGAAACATGTCTACCATTCGCAATTGAATAATCCAGAATGATCCTGAACGTCAGGAGATCCGCGTGAAGAGAAATACGGCGCAGTAGAATCGTACCGTGCCTAGTCAGACTCCCGCAAGAGCGAAGCATCGCTGATTCGCCGACATAATATTAAACTTAGTTCACCCAGATAAATGTTACGATTACAAATTTAATGCTATTCGAATTTACCCTTTCATCGAATGCGATTGCAATCGAATTAACACGGAATTCGCGAAAACGACCCACCAGACCGTGCAATCCTCTTATCATAAAAACTACACATTTTAGAAAGTACACCGTTCTGTTTTCTGTAACGGTGTGAAAGTTACACAACTCAAGTTTATTCAAATACAACGCGAGAAACTAGGTAAACGTGATTAATTAAATTCATTACCGTATCTAAAAAGTTTCATCAATTAATCTGCGTACATATGTATCCCTTCGATTCACGCAATCGAACGGTCTTTATCGAAAACTTTCATTCAATTATTGGTGCAAAAAGGGAGGCAAATAAAAAGACAACGGGCATACAAATGCGAGTGCACGTTTGCACGAATCCAGCTTGAGACTCGAGACAACGCGACTTTCACCGCTGCACGCGATTTGTGTCCGTTGTTTTTACAATTTCCTTCGACCCGCTTCGTACAGAGGAAAATCACGTAATTTCGTCGAACCGATATATTGACTGTTAAATCTGCTCGACAAGTTTTCACGACGATTTCACGGCGTTACGAGCAGTCTCTTTTCAACGCTACTTCCGTTCGAACGTGGAGGAAATTAACGTTTCTCCGTGGTTCGCGTTTTTACGACGCGTAAGAAGATTTCCTCCGCGATAGTCGATCCACGAGTTCGTATTTCTACTGCTCCATCTCCATCAATTCCCGAGTACATAACAGATGAGTAATTATTGTACTATTGTGTCTATCGAGGAATTTTATGATATTATTCGTGGTATATGCGTTGCGATTATGAGAGCGAAAACATCTGCCGCGTACGGATGATCGTCTAAAAACGATAAGAAGTACGTTGCACCCGCGACGAAGAAAAAGAATGGTGGTACCTGTTTTCGTGAGGAACATCTTTCTTCTTTACGGTCGTAAATTATACATTCCGTATAGAAGCGGTACGAAAATGGCAGAATTAATTAGGTGTCCGAGTAATGTAAGGGATGTCAGGACGGAAGGAATAAGGAAGATTAATTTAAGACCAGAATATAATAATTTATACCACTCTGGGTCATATTTTAGGAGGCACTGCTGCAAATCGGCACGTGCCTGAATTCAGTGGTGTTCAAAGGCAGTCCAAACTCTTGCAATTAGAAAATAAATATTCTTGTAGCTGGTTTTAATTGTCCCGTGAAATACCAAGGTTCGTTGATTTTACCGTAATACAGATTTAATGGACGGTTATTAACGAAGCTGGTTAATTTAATCGTGTCCTCGCTAATAAGGGAGCCGATGCGATCTTTCCTTCAGCGTTTCTATTAGTATTCACGTATAGTTTATCGACGGTAAGCATATAGAAATTAATGGAAGCTGTGCAATTATCCGCGTGATAATTCAAAACTTTAAGCACGGCAATTTAAGCGGCGACTAAATTACGACTAAAATCGGACGGCACTAAATTGCAAAATGTTTCTAAACGCGATTATTGAACGCAGTTTTCTCGGATCGAAAACTTTGGAGAAAATATCGTCATTCTATTAACGTCTGGCACATTTGAATACTGCACAAAATGAAAACGAGGCTGAAACATAAGAAAGTAAGTGATAGTGGCCGAAGTGAAAATATGATTAATCGTTGGAGAATATTTCTTGATAATCTGCAGCACTCAAAGAAATAAAACGACTTTAACCTTGCGTCAATGGGTATTTCGTTTGTTATAACGTGCATTATAATTATATCTTGCGACAATGACAATAATTTTGTGCGATTTCACGGGATACGTTTCACTCTTTAGGCAGTCGTGCTACTGTCCTCGATTAATGTCGGCGCTGAGGAGGATGTTAAAGATGACACAGACCTGAACGACCGTAAAGAAAACAACGAGACCACGGTCACGTACATCAAGATGGACCAGGGCAATTCAAGTCCATCCAAGAACAGGCCGAACAAGGCGAGGGAGAACGTGAGTGAATAAAATTTCTAGTTACTTAAATAACGCTTACACGCCGTGTTGGTCAAGTTAAATGCACTTAAGTTAACGGGCTGAACGTATCGTTACCGTGTTAACGTTGATGGAAACGTGAACGGAAATTAAAGGAATGGAAAGGTACCACCTATGCTTATTGGAGAAACTGTGCTTTGACGATCCTTACTGCTTCTCGAATTTAATTGAGGTTTACGTTAGATCATAGATATCGATAGTTCTGAAGACAGTTGAAGTTGCAATTAAATTAAAAGCAATTTATCGATGCACTAATAAAATTGAATCGCTCGATCAATTAAACTTTTCTTTCCCTTCTAGCAATTAGAGAAACTTCGTTCTCTTTTGAACAACGGAAGTCGACAGAACGGGAGCAGGGAGCTTGTGTTACCGAACAGTGGGGAAATTGCGAAGATTATTTCCGACGACGCTACTGGTGACGAGGAAGCAGCGGAAGAATTGCCAGCGGTAATTAACAATTTTCCAATTAAAAAATAATACTAAGTATGCTGCAGTATTTTTTGTGGTTTTAAATTGTTTTACAAGACTTTGTCGATTCGTCTACGTTCTGTCGCTGCACAGATCACTTGCTGCGTTGAAGAAAAAATAATTTCAACGGCTGAGTAGGAATGATTTGAACCACGACTCGACTAAGTTGCATAGGAATGCCTGTTCATTCTCGATACCCTTTTTGCACAATAGAGTTGACCCTGTTTTCATCCAGGATGACGCGATGACGTTAAAATCTTGCGCAGTATTCTATAGGCAATGACTTTTATTTATTTATCCCGACCAGTTTCAGTGCCTAATATAGAAACGTCACCTGTTTTGTATAATCGGAAAGCAGTGGGACAGACATTGATTTAGCATTGACTACTTCTATGGTACAGGGTTCAACGTATGCCGTTAACATTGTCTTTGGAGTTGCAAATTTTTTTCTACCGCTGCATAGCTTGTGGAGTCAATATTGCCGTACTCCAGCGAAAGATTGACAGCGTCTGTTTAATTTCTCGGGCGTAAGATCCTTAGAAAGTGCGCGTTTAAAACCCCTTTCTATCGTAAATAATATAGAAATGTATAATTTTGTCACGTGTAGTAGGCGTTCTGTATAATTATTAAAGAAAGTCCTTGGTTTTCTGTTCGCAATTTCGCGCGCAAATGTACGTGTTTTTGGTGAAAGAAGCTTGCTACCATTAAAAAGCTCCACGATGATATATTCATTTTTTCTTCTTATCGTTAGAAATCTGTGAATATAGATGAACATCGCGTAGGAAACATTTTGTTCCACCTGGTGTCTTCTTCTCGTAAGATCTGATCTAAGAATTCCACGGAAAGATCACTTTCGTTCGTCGCGACACCATTTATTTTCCTGTCCGAGCACTTTCACGTGGCTACAATTGACGTGTTTATAATATTCCTGGTTGAAATTCACAGATAATGCCGGGCGAAGCTATGTAAATGTTTCATAGGACGTCGGAGAACATTTCTCCCCAGACGCTAATTAGCAATTTGGCTAAAATGTATGCAGACAAGTCTCGCTTCTCGAATATATATTGTTGTCTACGAGAAAGATCACTCGGCAGATAAAACCCGTAGAAATTGAAATTTAAGTGTAATTAATGCTGAAAGAGATAGCATTTCCTAGAAGGATGCGCCATTATTTTATTTCGCACGAAATAAAATACGTGTGCTTATGTTACGCATACTTACTCTTTTTTCTAGCCACAAGAATTGAGGATTGTAAGGCCCAACTTAAGGAAGCGACCAAGTTATCGACCTCCTACGAGGCTTTCGAGACCATCAACCCCTCTAAATAGAAGAAACGTGTATGCAGGTTAATTTTTGTTCACAATTTATTGGTGTACAATATCCTTGAAAAAATTGGATAAATAATTGAATAAAATTTAAATAAAAATTCAATTATATTTTTGTTAACGTAACAGTGTAATTTAATAAAAGGAATATAACTTGTCAGATCCATCAAGAACGCCTCTGGCAAGACCACCCAGGCGGCCAACGGAAGTAAAGAGAGATCCAACGGAAAAGGAGTGCACCTTTTTCACAAAGACAGTCTGCTTGGAAGCTGCTGATTATCCACAGTGAGTTTCGCGTGTTGTCATTACTTTTTTCTCTTCTAGTTTCAACGGGTTACGGCGATTGCGTAACTAATTCAGCGACGTGCATTCGAGGTGGACTTTCTCTAATGAACGACAAGGGATCACGTTAATTAGAGGAACTGTTTCACAATGGCAACGATATAATTCGCGAACTCGTTAAAACGAAAGAAAGCGGGCGCTCTTTCCTACAGTGTTCTGCGTACGAATTGGTTATTGCACAATGGTTCAGCCACCGCGTGGATCGTAACCGTTCATTGTTTTTTAATTAAGTGTTACGGGGTTACAAATGTGGACGGCAACTGTGGTAACAATAGGCGAAAGCATAAACTTTCGTTTCCTCTTCCTGAGGCGAGATCTTATTGAATTATGGGATAATACCCCTGGGAGAATTGATGGGAGAAAAAATTCTTTTGTTAAATTGGTTGCTTTGTTAACGAAGTGTTATTGTTATTATTGAATGATGCCTTAATCGTGCGAATTGAATGTTTTTAGCGAGGCGATAATCAGGAGCTTGAAAAGTAACAAGGAAATGGTGACCGCTTTGCTGACTGATTATAAGTCGCAGGATTTCGACGAATCTGAAGAAAGTTTTCCGCTTGCGTTGTCTCTGGATTCGAAACACGTGAATCGATACGAAAATAACGAGATTAGAAGGTAAAATATTTAATATCTCTAAAGCGGCGCAAGCCTGCGCCTGTTGCATCGTAACCCAACACATAGCGGTGCCTATTGGTGCCAATAATTATCATCTTACAGGAACTCAATAAATAATACATAATAGATGTTTCATATATTATATTACTTTAGGCTTTGAACAAAATTATATGAAATAATGAATAATTTTTTTGTTCATTCAATAAATTTTGTTATCGATGGACTTTCTTATGTTGCATTAAATGAATAGTGTTATTCATTTCTTTTAGAAGGTCAGACACATCATCGGGATTTGAGAATACTGAAGAAGGTTTCACGTGTCCGTCGGTGATCAAATATGCCCGTCCACAATTGGCTAGGGCTGCCTCTGGTGTTTGGAAGTACATAATAAATACCGGGGAGCACACGCAAACGTTGCGATTGGAGAAATGCTCGTAAGTTTCACGTAATTATAATTAATTTACATCATTCATTACATAAAAGACAATCTACCATTGGATTCCGCCGTTTCAATTTAACGGGTTTCACCACGCTCGAACAATCATTTCCTGTTCTGTTTGAGAAACAATTCCGTTTATCTGAACCATTCGTTTCAATGATTGATTTCCGTAGTCGGTTCACAGTGATTTAGTTAACGCTTTCTCGGCAAACTTTATCGAAACATCCTTATCGTAACTTCGCCTTGGACATCTGAATTCAATATTTCATCATAAGTCAGTAAAAAAGACTAACTTGTTTCTGTCATAATAATACAATAGAATTCCATATTATGCAATTAATATTTTATTTTCGAGTGTTTGAAATTTTAGATAGATTTTCCTAATGTATAACATTCTTCGATTCCATCGCTTAACAAAATAAAATTAATCTAAGAAGTGAACTACAATGGTAAACTAAATGTTTTCAGAAATCCACAATCGAGTTGCTCTTTCATCTCTGAGAACTATCGATCTTCCTGCGTGCAAGTCTACAACTACCACAGACTTTTAACTTGGGACAGTAAATTGGGCCTGCACATGGACATTTTTAAAGTACCATCTTGCTGCAGCTGCCATGTGCACGGCTATGCTGACATTTTCCCGCCACATCAGAAGGATCCACTGCCAAGAATAAAGGAATCGTTTCCTGGATCCGATTTCGTCACCGAGGACGAGAAAGACAGCTTCGAAGATACCGCGAAGCTGAATTATTTAAACAAATTCGCGAATGCATTCGATTCCACTCTTGGTAGGTGAAGTAAAAGAAAGTGGATTAATTTTTGCGCTGGATTCTGTTCAAGCAAATTAGAAATTGAAACATGTATTTATTAAGTAAATATAAAATAGTTGCAGGTTCAAGTCAGAAAAGGCCTGTAGTAGAAACTTCGCCAAATCGACCGAGTTTTTCACTGCCTACAAGACCGAGGCCCAAGAAACCTTCCTCTTCAAGTTCCAGGCCGTTCGATAAATTGCCTCAACAGCATGCACCGAACACAAGAGCACCAGGTTACACGGGACCATTGATGAAAGGTCATAGACCAAGCAGACCTGGTAGACCACCGTATCGAAGAGAATCTAATTTGCAGACTGACGAAAATAATGATCGTGTGAACAGTAGTACGATTTTCAACAGGTAATTTTTTTTTATGAAAAAAAAAATAATTTAAAAATCAGGATTAAAAAGAATTGAAATGAAGTATGTAAATAGAGGATCAAATTAAACGTTCAGGTGAGAGATAGAAGTTTGGAACGATGAAATTAAAGAAGTAAAATATCTATTAAAAATTGCAACAATAATAATTAATTACTCTTTTGCGGTGGAGATATCATGGGTAAATTTGTGATACGCAGATACAGCCAACAGTACGATCTAGATATGGACGCCACGTCGCGCCTGCAAAATAGCGGTTTTGACGACGAGTATCAAGAACCACAGAGGCGAATCAATTACAATTACCATCCCATTATCGACTTTTTCAGACCGGAGGCAATGATGTTGCAGACGTCTGAAACTTCGTCGGCATCGAATCAGGACGACTCCAATTCGTGGAAACCGATGATAGCGTCGTGAACATCGTTTCGCTCTTTTCGCAGTACCTGATCTTTACTTTCTTATCTCGGCAATCGAAGCTATCGAGCGTTCGTCGCGTTTAAACGGTAAACAATTATAGAGAGACGAAAGTATTATATACCGCGTATCGATAGTAGATATAATATATTTTATTAGTTAATTTCATAGTTTGCCTTGGATACTGCAATTCTAATATATTCATTAGTATCCTTGTCTTTCGACCAGTCAATCTTCTTTCACGATGCTTCATGTTAAATAG
The DNA here is from genome assembly GCA_963583965.1 of Nomada ferruginata. Lineage (NCBI taxonomy): Eukaryota > Metazoa > Arthropoda > Insecta > Hymenoptera > Apidae > Nomada > Nomada ferruginata. The sequence continues at coordinate 6,327,819 of OY757214.1, read as the reverse complement.
AAGTGTACCAGATTCTATATTTAATTGTGAGAAGGGAGATATCTGGTATCATGTTTAATAATTTTATACACCAGTCGTAGAAAAGCTTAAAATTGAGGATACTAACAGAATGCTCGGTATAACAGTAGGGGAGATTTTACGCCTGTAGAAGTATTACATGCAACCTTATTGGGCAGGTGCAATTGCAAATGCGATGTAATTAAGTGATAGTGCGTGAATATTAATATATTTATTGTTCAACACGTTTGTTATTTATAAATCACCGTTAATAAATTGCATTTACACAATTCGTGAATTATTAAATAAATAATGCAACACTGGTATGACACTAGTTCTTTTGATTTAAACACTGAATAATCTTTGCTATAAAAATGCAAGAAATAATAACCCTATTTCCTACACTGTGTTTCTTAGCAGATTCATCCTTTTATTTCACATTTTGCAAATTATCAATCACCGTTTTTCAGATTTCCTAATATTTTTAACTCTTAAGTATTTTTGCCTCGAATTATCATGTATCTCGTCCACCTCTCATGGTTTTCACGCTGCATTTAAATAAAACTACAGAAAGCACCTGTCATACATTTCCATGGACATTTCAGTTTCCATTCATTCAAATCGACATTAAGCCAAAATATAGAACCAATATATAGATCCAATACTATGCAATACACATATCGCCTCTGTTGTATGTTATGGTTTTCTTAATGCCGCATAGAGATCATTAAACCCGTATCACTATAATTAACTCGAACTCCTGCAGAGCTGTGATTTACAGCGGTGCTAACGTGCCTTTAGGCATGTCTGACCATCCACAGTCAAGAGCGCCGAGCGTTTTGCTTTTAGCTCGCTCGTCTGTAAATCGTTTGTTTCGCTTGCCAAGTTTCAGCCGAGGCGATTGCACCGGGTCTTTCCGCGTCGAGCCGCGAAGCGTATCACGGAGCCATAGTTTTCTCCGCCCCGCTGGCTACGACTAAAACGCTATCAATCCTGGAGACGGATCTGCTGTCGTGGAATCGAATACCTATCCATTTTCACGGTGCCCCATGGATCACTGACGATATCAATCATTGGAAAAATTGGAAGCGTGATAACACAGATGGGTAATCATTTTTTCATACAATTTAATAACGTCCGTGTTTTTCAGTTGATTAAGAAAGTCTATAAATAAAGAGGTAAAATGGACGATGCAACAATATATTAATTTGTAGAAATAATTTATTCTGCCATTTTAATACTAGATATTATTTGATTTAAAGCACGTCGTGCGTGGAATATTAATTAAAGGAGAAGCGAATGAAGTTGTTCTGCTTAATGAAATTTATCGTTCGATGGATAATAACGTTACGCCAGCGGCTTCAGAATTGCGAGTTATTATAATCAAGACACAACGTTACGGGATGTTTTAGCATAGGGAAATGACCATTAAATTATACGCCGAGTTATTCAAGGATTATTCATAATTTTTTTAGAACAGTTGGCACTCCTTCTTTTCCTAATATACAGTCCACAACGTTTTGGTGCACAACTTAAATTCCATTTAATTTTCACATCAATTCGCAACCTCTGTATCCTGATCGCGGTATCGACAATCCAAGAAAAGTGAAATGAAGAATGTCGTTTGCAATGACCACGGCGTATCAAACGCAACGACGTAAGAATCGTCGTTCTTTTAACGCAAGACCGCGCTAATTTAGATCGGATTACCAAATCCGCGGAAAGTGTCCAAGCAAAAGAAAAGAAGAAAAAAAAGTCGATGCAATTAACGCGGCATACGCGAGTCAAATCCGATCGAGAATTTCTTTCCTCTCTTTCCAGTGAAACGATCCACCGTGAGGCTCAATCGAGAGTGACAAAACGTTTCAATGCTCAGGTCTTGCAACGGTCCCGTGAACAAACGACGCTTCAGGCCGTTTCAAACCCTACCGCTGCCTATCCGATCTGCTGGAAAATATAAATTAGGCTAGACAGACCGTGCCGCGTGCAGTTCGATGCAAGCTCCCGATTGAAAATGATTAGAAACCGATCGGTGCCGCGTACCTATGAAAAACTGACCGCAGTTTCTCCACGATGAAATCTTGATCGGACATGATGAACGCGAGTTTGCATTGTCGCGAGGCTTGTGAGAGTTTCTGGTAGTAAAAACACGTCTACGTTTTCGATCGTGCGAACCTGTTGTGCTGGAAGATTCTTTCGATTGTTGTATCATGTGAAAACGTTTTGAAAATATTATACCAGAATGATTGTATTCATTTAATTGTGTTGAACAAGACGATACTATAAATTTGGGACAATGACTTTATATCATATCGTACGGTACTGTTGTTAAACGAGAACCGTGTGACCCGACTAATTTATTTCTATTAATCGCGTGCAATGGCAAGATCGCAATAACGCAATGTATCGAGTGCTGTTAATCTCGCTGCTGGTGTCGGTTTTTGGATCTCATGGGATTTCAGTGCTGGATACTTACGGTTCGAGGAAATTCAGTAATTTACCATTGAAAGGTGATAATAAATCAGGTATCGATATATCTGAGAGGGAAGCAATCGTCAAGCAAGAATCTTCCACCGAGGTACCTACGGTTCCCCGACAGGAAGATCATAATTCCATCGAAACCGCTGAAATAGTAGTGTATAACAAATTCGAGAAACCGCAGAACAGCAACGGAAATACAGCATATGAAGAAGAAGGACAAGAAGAAGAAGAAGAAGAACCTGACGGACCTCCAGATCACGTGATTCCATATTCAGAACACGAGGAAGCAAAAAACGTTTCGACCAAACCGAAATACACAGCGCCAGGAGAATGGGCGAAACCAGCAAAGGGTAAAGAAGACAATTTAGAATTTGTACCATCGAGGGTATACGCTCAGGTGAGGCAAACTCACACGTTGAGGAGACTACCACGAAGAAAGGCGATAGAAAATGCAGAATCCGAGGAGGAGAAGGAAAACGCAGCAAGGTTGAGAGAAGTTGTGAAGAACACGAAAGTGAACACTGTGTACACCGAAGAAGGCTATGAGGATTCCGCTTACGACCATGGTGGACGCATCAGGGACGCCGATTTCCACGAAGGATATGCCAGGAAGCTCCACGATCAGTTGGATCACAAGAAGAACTCGAAAGACGACGAGAACGGTGACTACGACGAAGGAGAAAACGAGACTAAGCAAAGAAATTACAAAGAAGTTCGTCCCGAGGATTTGAATGAATTCGATGAAGATTATAGTGATCGATACGGGCCAAGTACAGAGCATGGGTCAAATGGCAATACCGTTCGCGGAGATAAGAAATGGAAGGCGAAAGTGGATCCTAAAGTGGTCACCGAAGAAGGGGTGCAAACGTTGCAGGAGGATTTGGAGAGAGAAGCTGCAGAAATTGAGAAAGGTGTCGAACTCAGTAAATTGGAGGAAAGCGAGACCACGACTGACAGAGAAACCTTGGCTGAGTCTCAAAGATCCGACGATCATAATAAACGGAACGATCTGAGGTGGAGAAAAGAGAGACAAAGGCAAAGACTGTCATCGTCGAGAAGGAAGAATAAAGATCACGATGATGATACCAGAGACAGATTAGAGAACGCTGGAGAATTGCAGAATCGAAATGATTCGACTGCAGACTCAGTTGATCGTGAAATAGAAAGCACAACTTTGAGAGGAATTCTGGTGCCAGATTCATCGGGATCGTACAAATATGACGTCGATGGAAATTCTTCGCCTAACGTCGATCCAATCGATTATCAAAGGGCTGAAGAGAATCCATCGACTGTTAGCTACAGTCAACTCTTTTGGGATTACTTCAAAAGACAGCCAAATCAATTATATGCTACAGAGGTCCCTGGTATTTTCGAATCAACGACCTTCAATCCGATTCATGTACAAGGTTTGTCTTTTGCGGAAAATGTGAATCTTGTACCTTACTCTGTATACGGACAAGAGGCCGCGACAGCTTTTCCAATGATCGAGCATGCGATTTTAAATCCGCAGCAAATCATACCAATCGATCAAACATTGCTGAATTCAGAGTACTCTAAAAATAATATTCAGGGCGGGCAAATAATGCCTCTAGAAATTCCGAACGCGAACGAACTCTGGCAATCAATTAATGCCAACGAATCACCAACAACAGAATCCGTTCAATTCTCAGAAATATACTTGAACCCCTCAAAGAATTTAGACAGCTCTACTTTCGATCCGACACTTACTCCGTTCAATCGAAAGCCACGCTACAAGATGACAATAAGACACAAACCGAACAAACCTAAAGAGTCTTTGGGTCTAGAATCAATAACATCCAATCCCATAATCCAGCCATTAATCGAAGGCGCAACACCAGAATCAGTTCCAACGAATGAAAACTACATGAAAGTTCTGTTGCATCTGCTGAACGAGAAGAACACGAAAAATCATTACCGTTCGAACGGCGCGCAACAAAACAATTTCATTCCATCGAATAACAAAAACGAATTGGAGGATCTCACTCGACTGAGACCTCCTCGGCCACAGAAACCGAGCGACTACTACTACAACTTCTCCCCGCACGATCAGCCAGATATCGACGCCACGCAGTCTGCCTGGAGCCCGCTTCCGCTCCATCAAAGGTTGCAACAAACCCACGCGAACTCCAGGAAACCACCGATCCATCTCGATCCTTCGCACGCCAAGCAAACGTTACAGCTACAACCAAGGCGTCCTTTCGTTAATCGCAAAAGAAATATTCTACCGCCGTTCGAATTGATCCCGCCGTCCACGATGCTAAGAAACGATCCGATCAGACACAAAGAAACGTTGGATTACGTGAATCGTGGCGGAAACAGATCGAACCAGGGGAGAAAGGTTCTCAGGCCGTTCCGTCAGACGATCGGCCACGACGGTCTCCTCGGTATTCGTGTAAAAAGACGCGAAAGAAGATCCGCTGGGGGGCAGGTGCACGGCGACGAAAGCAACGGTGCCGCGAAAGGTACGGCCGTAAACAATGCCACGTCGAATCGGGGTGAAATAGAACAGCCAGCGAAAAATCCATCGATGGAGAGAAATTGCACGCAGAAAGTGACACGCGGCGTGGAAGTGGGGCTCGGTCTGGATACGTCGCCAGCAAAACAACCTGGCGAGAAGAAATCGAGATCCTGCGCGACCGATCGGGGAGAAGGGTCGCGTGTTACGGAAAGAGAAAGCAGCGTGGACGGCGTGGACATGGACGAAGGGAGGAACGGGAATGTTCACGTTAATTTGGGGGCGTTCAAGTATAACGAAGAGAGAAAGGGGGAGGTAAATGTCACTGAGTCGACGAGAACGAAGAGAAGCGTCCGAGAAATGAAATCGAAAACGGGGGATAAATTGGAAGAACACTTCGAACATGACGTTTCGAAGGAAGCAGAGAGGAATATTTTTGAATCGGAGAGAACGAAGAGGGACGTCGAAGAAGTGGATCCTAGGATGAACGATAAGTTGGGGCTACACGAGAAATTGTTGGACGAGGCGCCCAGAATAGCCGAGGATGTGGTACAGGCAGAAATAAATGCTCGCTTCAACGAGAATAACGAGAAAGAGGATGGGGACGACGATAGGGAGAGGAAGGTCGACGTCGAGGTACCAGAATTTGATTACGTTGAGGAGATAATGGAGAAGGAGCAGGTTGACGAGAATCTTCCTACGACGGAAGAGACTTTGAATTTCGAGAAGTATCCATTTTACAGCAACGAAAATTTGCCAATGCCTTCTGCGTTGAAATACGCGACCGATCCTGGTAGATTGCCGAGAAAGACATACGGTGGGATGGAGTTTTATAATTCTAGAGACGCTTATAAGCAGTGTGACGAAGTGGAACCTGATCTGGAGGTTCTACCAGAGAATGAGGAGCCAGTAGCGGAAAGGGGCCCCGAAGAGAATCAGCCTCGACTACGAGGTTTAGGCGACAAGCTGAACTGTTTCAAAGCGAAGTACTTTGATAACGATCCGTTTGATAATCCACTGTTCCTTGAAAAAGAAGTAAAGGATCCAGAAGCTCCTCAGCAACTGGATACAAAGCAATTCGCTTCTAGAATCATGATGTTTCCGAATGGGAACGATGATTATGTGATTCAGAGATCGTCCAAGAGGCCAGAAAATTATCGTCAACCTCGGAAACCAATCTCTGTTCGATTTCAAAACACCGGACGCATTCGATACAAGAATTATCCAAGAACGAGAACACGAGCACGGCCAAGAAAGAGGCCCGCCGTTTATCCAGTGCGAATTCCTCAGGTGAGAAATTCAAAGTATTCCAGGAAGCCGCAGAATGTAAAAAATCTTGCCACATCCTCGAGCGAAGTGTCCTCGCTGTACATGCCTTATCAGAATCAAGTTTACGAGGATGTCATGGGTACAATAAAAAATTTGGCGAGTTCGTATCAGGTGCAGGAGATCGCCACGACTTCATCGCCGGAGGAAACTACCATGTATATCGAAATTGACGATGCCGTGAAAACGAACGCGTCTACGAATTCGACGAGTAACGAGAAGAAAGAGAAAAACAAGGTGCAAATAGATATCATGGATCAGCCGAGTGATTTGGATATAAATATCAAAGGAATGATTCGCCCGAAAAATCGTAGCAGACATAGGCCGGCTTATAAAAGGACTAGACGTCCGCAGAGAAATAAACCGAGGATTCACATGATACAGACACCTGTCGGGGCAGTTAGAACTGTTAAGCATCGTCCAAGAATTCGTGTCTATAAAAGGGACTTGCGGGACAGTGACGAGAGTCGCGAAGAAAAGTGGTCTTCCGACGAATTGGCTTCAACGGAGGATAGTAGAGAGGAAACAGAAGAAGATCATAGTCAACGAACAGATTCAGAAAATATTAGGAATTCACGGATTACCGCAAGCAGACTTAAACCAGTAATAGAAAATGATAAAAAATTGCTTGCTAAAAAGAATGCGACAATACGCAGTACCGTTTCAAGACCGACAAAAAGGAAGGTTCTGAAAAGTGTAAGAAGAATTAGCGCTTCAAATGGCAACAAAAATCAGGAGAAAGAGAAAAATGGAAAATTAGTTTATACGATTAAAGATAGAATTAGATATTCGAAGCCAAAACCTGATTTGGGAAAGGTCGGGAAATTTGTGAACGAAACTGAAATTGAAGAGGACCGTAGACGAGGGGAACCGAAGTATAATTATATTAAAAGGAAACATTCTACGAACACAGTATCACTTGTAGCAGAAAGTTCTGCGCCTAGTACAGCTGTTATAACTAATTTCACAGAAATAGCAACAACTACGGAGAGGATCATCGAAGAAGGCAATCCAGAATTGAAGAAAGAAGCTGAATCAACGCGATATCTCGTTGACGAAACAAGAAACGAAAGCAGAAACGCGTCCGCAGAGCTCGATGACTCTAAACGAGCGAATGAAACCCCAAAAGAAGAAACTGTAAATAAAACAGCAAGTGGTTACGCCGTATACGAGAACGTGAACGAGGGCGAACCAACTACAACACAGAAACCATTATCAGCCACTCCATCAGAATTTTTCAGTTTAAAAACCTTTTTGGAAATCGATCCTCCAGGATATATGGAATTGTCGACAGACGATTTCAAACGATCGTTTTTCCCGAACAACAATAGCACCGATAACTTCGACGTGAATTCCGATTCACTAAATTCGAATGCCACCGAAAAGGAAAATACCCAAAGCGTTCTAAGAAGTTTTCGTCCATCCTATTTTGCCGAAGATAAATCTTCAGAGAAGGCAGAAACGAAAACGAAAGTTGCATCAAGCACGGAATCGTCGGAAGAAATCGGCGCTCCATCGAAGGGAAACGACTCGGAAGAAGATCGAACGTTCTTCACGTACACACCCAGACCGTCTTCTCTGGCAGAAAATTACGAGGATGAGAAATACTCTGATCTTGGGCCAAGAGTAAATAAACCAGCGTTCTACCATCCTCCGTTTTCAGTCTCCAAGTATAGAAAATCTCGATCGAAGGGCAGCTCGGAAGAGATCGCGGAGAGTGACGAACAGAAAGAGATATACGTTTTCCCGTGGCAAAAAGACAAGGAGGATCAACGAAAGAGGAGGCGTAATAGACATCGGGGAAAATCGACAGGCGAATACGAGTATCCATGGGAAAAACGAGAGCGACTAGCTCGAGAAGAAAACAGAAGAAAGGGGGAACAGCGTAAAAGAGTGGGCAATAGTTTTGACGACGACGACGAAGACGAGGAAGCTGCGGAAACGTTTGCTGTTAAACAGCAAAAGACTATTCATCCACGTGGAAGATATCGTTTCTGGAGTCGCAAGGACAGAGACGCCATTGATGACAATGGATCTGATAACACGGAAGGCAGCGGCGAGAATCGGCCAGCAATGAAATACAGTAGTAGGTACAATTCGAAAGGTAGCAAACTGCCATTGAGCGATAAATCAGCGACCGGTAAGTCTAGAAGCGTCGAAGAAATAAGTAGATCTATTAAACAGGCTCTGGAAGGTGATTCCGAAGAGAAGGGGACGTCGAGGGAAAAGGAGGACGATTCCTCTTGGGAAAATAAACCTAGTTTTTCTTACAGACCTCGAAGTATTTCCAGGGGAATCGTTCCGGAGGATGTAACCACGGCGCCGAGTAGGAAACCAGGAAAGCGAGGAAAATTGGTGACGAACGATTCCAGAGTTGTGTCATCGGTGAATAGAAGTTCGAGTGGATTGAAAAATAGTTTGGACAATTCTGAGTCTCAAATAAACGCGGTGAAGACCGCTCCTCGAGAAATTAGAAATTCGACGAACGAATCGAATTCTATGAGACAGTCGAGCAAAAAAAGGCGAAGGCCATTAAAGAATGCTGCTTCTGCTGTGGAAAGTGCGACCGTGGCTGACACGGAAACCAGTCGTTCTCGTGGAAGACAGAAATTTCCGTCTACCACGTCTGCTACAATTACCGGCGCAACTTCGGCTTCCAGGGTGATACGTAGAAGAAATCATAAGCCACTGAACGATACAAAAAAGGATACCGTTTCCAAGGCGCCGAATAAATCTACCAATAATGCCAGGAATGGGACAGACACGTCGAAAAGTGGAACAGTGGAGCGCCGTTCGAGGAGCAGAAAGAAGAATCGAACGAATGAGATAATAAACGAGGCGACAAAAAACGGGGAGCAACGGATGCTTTCTACGAACGATTCGAGGGAAACGGAGCATTTGAAAAAGGCCAACGACGAACAGGAGAGGAATCCGAGGAATGAAGCGACGGACGAAAAGTCGATTAAGGATTCGATTAAGGATTATCTGAACAAGAACGAGGAAGAGAACGATTCGAAGGGGGCGTATCCTTCTGTCAAAAGCGAAGAGAAGTACGACTACAAGGACGACAGGATGGTGGCATTGAGCGATTCTGATAAATCTGACAGAACTTATGACGATGACGATGACGATTTTGGAAGTATAGCAGACACTGACGGGAATTTTACGCCACAGAACGGGGCCCTTCAATTATCTGAACAGGGATCCAAGGAACTCGTCACAGCGGTTTCATGGACGTCAGAGAATTATGATTTCTAAGACAGGGTGGCCTGCCTCTACTTTTACGATATATCTATAATTTATAGTTCTTTTCTTGAAAGCTCTAAGAAACGGGGGGAAAACTGCGAGTCACGATGATGTGGTACTGATTACAAAATATTTATAAAAATTAGTTAATGTTGTATGGAATGGATATTGATGGCGTGTCGTTGACTAAATGTCAGGTTCGTTAGACGCTTCTATTGAAACTTTCTTTCGTTAACCCGTTGTTTTGAGAAAGTTTTCGCGTGATACGGTGTCTTAGAGAGCTGGGAAAATTCAGTTCGCATTATTTGCGAAGTGATTTGTTTCAGAGTTATTTTCAAGAATAATATGTTCGCAAATGTATCAGGTTTAACATGGGAATTAACTTAGAACGAGGATGAAATGATATTACGAGAACCGTGAAAACTAAACAGTGATGAAATTAGGATGTATACAAAAAATGGATTAAAAAAGCAGTGGGAAGAAAGTATGCTGTTCTCTAGTATAAAATTTAATGGAAGAATCAGAGCATAGGATTTTTTATCATTGGAAATTCTTTAACGAATGTTTGTAAAAGCATTCTGTGCGGCAATTACATATAATATTAAGTCATTGTGGAAAATATGCATTTATAATATTAACATATCGATACTGCAGATTTTTTTTAATAGAAAAAATGAAGTTATATATTTGTTAATCTTAGATCTTTACTTGTTACTCGTGTTGTTGTACATAAATCGAATTATTCGAAATAAAAATATAGCTTATAAAAAGCAAGACGGTGTCTATAAATTAATTCCCAAAAATATCATACAATCTTTTATAAAAAATTCTTTTAAAATATCTGGAAAAATAGTCTGGATAAAATTTCGTAAAGAGATCTATAAAAATGTTTAATATCTGATTTGAACGTTCTTACATACATATTTGGACTTGCTCAACGTGATAATCGATCAGAACCTACCAGATTATTAAATGGGTTTCCTGATTACGTAACCATCTTCTTTACCTCTGGCCTGGATATCCTTGATCTATTTTGACACAGTAGAGTGTCACAATTTCTCCGTGGAATTTAATAAGTAGCCTGTCAATTATCTTATTGCTCATTGTTCAGCGCGATGCATGCTAAATGATACATAGATGATTTTAGCACTTAACGACATATTGTGCCGGCTCAGTATAATGACGTTCGTTATTATGCTAACTATCCTGTGGTTAGAAAATAATAATTGTAAAATGTTAAAGGTATCATGAACGTCACGGTCTGATTATTCCCATCGGTAGAAAATTGTGTGGGTGAAATAATTAATTAATTAAGTGATTAGTATGTTATTTGGAATTGTATACTACAATCGTGGAATGTGAGAAAATATAATTAAAATAAATATGTAAGTATTTAATTATTGGTATTCTAATGCAATTTAAATTATTGTTTTTTAAATTATATTTCTTTTTTATATTTTCTTTTCACGTACAAATAATCGAATAAAAATATTCAAACTTTACTCAATCAGACTGAATGATTCTCTTTGCAGGACACAATTTCTCATCACAGAAATATAAGCGAATACAGTATTCACTTTGTTCCATTCGAGTAATCGACGTGAGTGGTACCTCAACGTTCACCAAGGTTAAGGTGGACGATATCTTACATTTAGGTACGCACTGCATTCTAATAAAATCCTGTATCGATGAATAACACTGGATACTGAAAGGGAATACCAGTCTTTGATTGGCCAACTGCGAGGCCAAGCCCCGTATATAATTCGATCTTTACTTTAGAGCTTTAGTTTCCTTCTTGTTTCGCATCGCGACTGCGAAAAGGTCAATATGCTTTCTTTGAAGGTACGTCGTCGCTATTGTGCTGGTTTCGGATAAAAGAAGAAACAAATGGAAAGCTCTTCGTACTATATAAAACAGAAAACCTAAAAACAAATGTGTTGCCAAACAGTAGTGCAATGCAATTATTTATGTGGGAATTCAAATGTGCAAAGTAAAAAATACAGTTCGTCCAGTGAAGTGCAGTGATTTCTTTCTTCTGACAGAAGAACTTAAAGATATGAAAATAGAACAACATTAGCTCAAATACTTATCTCAAATAGTCACTTCTATAGCCACAAACTTTTGGCATTTCATAGAATTTCATTTGAAGTTCTTCTTGCACTTTGAACACAAGCATTATATTATTTTTTCATCCCCGATTAAAATACCGAACTTTGTACAACATAAAGGGGTAGTGTTGAAAACGTTCAGGCAACAATAAATGTAAATCAATATATGCACTAGCAGTGTTAATAGAAATCGCTGCCCCTCACGTGACAATTGGGAACCCCGCGCATAAGCGCACTTAACTGGAACAAAAAAGAGAAAATAGTCAAGCATAGGCGTAATACGAATCATGTGACCAACTTTGTGAGAGGGGATTGTGCTCTACAAGGTCCATATGTTTCACAGATCAGAAAGTATTGGGATACTCTATCGACTTCTCTGATAGAAATTAAAGTACCAATAAATATCACTATTCAAATCAAATTGGTGTGATGGGCAATTCTTTAACGTCCGTATATTATTTCTTCGACTTTTGTACACATGGTATTATAATATCAATGCTTTTCTGCGAGTTTTCGCCCGGGCAATGTTCTCTAATGACGAAAATCATGGAAACGAAATCCTGTCTTGTATTGGCTAACAGTAACCTTATTCCATGCGTATAATTCAATCCTGAAGTTTGTACTCGAGTTTCGTCCTTCTTTTACGATTCTACTAACAGAAAACACGAATACGTGGGTTGAAATAAAAGTGCCCGATACTTAAACGGTGCATTTAAATGCAAGTACGTTCCTTGCATGGTCACATTCGAGCTTTTAAAAAACATAGAACGTACGGTGAAAGTGAGAACATTTAACATCTAACAGTTAACATGTAAAACAAGTTTATCTATTGCTTGGCGAAATTTTTTATTTGACGGCGGTCGAACATTTTAGTTTGTTTAACGTAAAAGGCAGTTGAAGCGAGGCAAAATTCAACATGTGAATAGTGACATAAGCGATTGCCAATTGCTTCTATTAACAAAGTCCATTACCACTGTGTTAATTTTGAAAGTAAGAAACAGGGCGCAGGTTTCAATTAATTGTTATTTTACTGAGAATTTTATGCCTAACTAAATTCCATTATGCCAACGAATTAAATATTGATTAAAAAATATGGAAAGGTAATCCCTTTGTTCAGAATTCCAGACCAACAGTATATAGTAGAGGAGAAATAATTGAATCACTATATTAATTTAATTAAAAGATAAAATATGAATAATTAACGTTTTGCAGTTCGTTTTACTGTTGACCATGGTCGGTTGTTTCAACTTATCGACAGCCGTACCAGACAGTGCTGGAATTGTTGAAATGGTAAACGGATTGGCGTACGGTAAGTCAGTATACTCACTTTCCCTTCGCAGCATAGGATTTTTATATGTATACGGAAAATACAATTTCAAAAAATTTATTTCTGTCAAAATATGTAATCATTCCATTAGCTTTACTAGCACGCAAGTGCAGTTGTTCTTAAGTTTTAAATAAATGAGCTGGGTTATCTTAAATTGGATTAAAACAACACAGATGACGGCACTGCCGTCATTTTTTCGATTTTCATCAACTACCACTTTTCAGTACACAAATTCAAACTATTACAGGACCACAATTAAAACAGTTTCGACTGCAAAAAATAATTTTGGTAAAACTTCCCAATTCTACCTAAAAATAGCACACTGTAGAGATTTTGATTTGAAGAGTGGAGACCTAAGTGTTCCATAAAAAATAAAAAAAATGTAAAATTACAAGCACACAATAATTAAAATTTTTATTTGAAAAATATATGCGTATCCTATTTATCCTGCAGAAATAGAAATGGAGAAACAATTTTTAATAACAATAATGTTAAATATTTTTGTTGCTGTTCAACGGTAGAACCAGATTGCACATTTCATAACTAACATTTCATTTCAGGCGGCATCCCATACGGAAGTGTAACCGGCATGGTGGCGAAGTATCCAGGATTTACGAGGCAGCATATTAATCCCATTCAAGCTCGACATTTAGACGGAGCCAGAAGTGTACACCACCCTTTGGTCATCACTCCAAATTTCAGAGCGGCAAGATTAGCAAACGGGCATTCACACCCCGTACAAATTTATAATCTTCCAGGCGTTGTTGCTCCTGGTGTGGTTGGCACGATCAGTCACATAGGATATTAAACACAACTAGTTCAAGAACTATTAGCAACAAAAGGTTCCGTCGCCGTACGTTTGACATTATCATTGCATGTTCCAAGGATTTCATTATATTTATTGTCACGTACAACCACGCCTAGCCAACGGTCATCGCATAAAATACAGTTGTTTAAGTGCAACAGATTATGTGACCATAATTAGAAAAATACAAAGTATTCCAAATTATTTTGTCTTGCGATTTTTTTTTAGTACCTACGTATATTTAAATGAAATATTTCTTTCGCACCGCGTCCATTCGGTTACTGTATTGCAAATGAAGAAACGAAAAAGATAATGAAGATCCTACGACAAATTACAATTCATGTGAACGTGATTGATAACTTTCCACCAAGTGAATCGTGTAATCGTATTGCCACAGTATTCATTTGCAACGGTATTCTGAAATACGTTTTTAAAAGAGTACCTCCTTCATTTTACAACAAACTACATCAATTCCTTTTTAACATTACGCGTGAAAATATCATTTGAATTACATTGCCACTGTAACAATTACTTTGTGTCGACAGCTTGCAATAAAATTTCCATCCAACTTCTAAATTCGTCAATCTCGCATCAAGTGATACAGATGGTGAACTTTAAGAATTGATATGACACTAAGTTTCATCCGTGCATGAAATATGCAAAAATTGGTCGGTCTTCTATCAATCGAATTAGGGCAAAAGCGTTTATGGAGAGAAAGTATAAATGACATCGGGCACGGTGTATGCCTGTTAGTCGTCACGAGCCGCACGCACGATGCATTACCCTCTACACGTGAGTATATGGACGCTAATACGATCCTCGTTGACAGAGAAAAAAAAAAAGAACAGCCGACCGTTTCGCAACTCTAAAGATGATATTCGTCCTACATCGATGCACCATGCCATAATGGGGTTACTTTCTGAACACAAATTGAGAAAATTAATTTTCGTCTTGTACCGCTCCAACTACATGCCCCGAGCAATCGCGATGTACATAATGCATTTTGTTTGTTCATTTCGTGCTCATTTATTTAAATGTCAATTTGTTCCATGATTTATTTGACACGTCGTAATAACGTGGGGTATTATCATTGTTATAACGGAAAGTATGTATCATTAGTACAATAAAAAATGTATGTCTGTGTGGTGCATCATAAATGGCAATACGCATAAACAACTAGTTAACCTCTTGTAATAATAGAGATTGCAATTAATACGAGGAGAATCGGTGTAACTTCATTTATCAGTTAAAAGAATTTTAAACAAACTTGTTTGTGTACGATGTAGATATTATTTATAATTATTGCCACAGGGCAGTGCGGCACACAGGTGTTGTACGAGATGTATACGTGTCACGTAAAATTTCAGTAAATCGCTCTACAATATATTTATCACTGCATTTGTACTTACATGTTCGCAAGTGCATGTCCTTGCAAGAAGAAAGGATTCGTTGCATAATCGTGCTAATTACCATTCGAGTAGAACAATATGAGACAATATACGTGTACATCGTGTTCTGAGAACGTGTTCCACTTTAAGACTTTGCAATTAACTGCAAACGAACATCTGTGTGAGAATGAATTTCATAAAATCTTCGTCGCAGTTGAAAAAATTAATTGTCTACGCGATATGTTACTGTGTCAACATTTCTAGGCACTTAATTGAAAAAAAGGACAAACGTCTAAACATATACTTACGCGTCTACGTTTAATTGAAAGAAGGAGATTCCAATGGAACGCGAGAATTGATTTATGGTTAAAATAAACGACAGTTCAATCGTGCTTGGAAGCTCATGTGTCACGGATACCTTGTTAGAATTTATTCGTTTAAACGTGGGCGTTCTAGGGACTCATATTAGATCGCGATAGTGACCATTGACGAGGACTTCGTAGCGTATAAATCGCGAGTGACCACGTGTGTTCCATTACGATCGTAGTGTATGCCGCTCGAAAGGATGAACTTAGTGAATGAACAAGAGATGAATGACTGACGGTACTTCTATTATCGGTAATCGATGCGTGTTGAACAGATTCGTACAAGTGTTTTGGTGAAACCTACTTTTATAAATATCTCTTGATAATCGAGTGACTTGTCTTATGGTAACATTGCTCAGTTACTATTGGACTACATAAGTAAAAAAAACGTATATTGTAATTGTATAATATAATCTTCTAATTAGAAATTCGTAGGATATTATAAATAGTAAGGTGCGATTCAGGGAGTAATTTCCTTATACGAACTGTAATAATTCGCATAATAATTGCAATCCATTTCCCTGCTTTCATTTATACGTGCCGCATATTTCACAATGCAATTCCAATATTATATAACGGTGTTCAATTATCTTCGCAATCGAGCTCGCTCCGTTTTGTTCCTGGAATTCCAGAAATTTCAGGAAGCAATAAGTCAGCCACGATCAATTGAATCGTCAATCGTTTCAATCCCGTGGCTAACACGTTATGCGACAAGAAGTGAGAGATACAGATGATATTACACTTGCAAGGAATGTTGTACTTTGTAAGTAAGTAAATAATGAACACGAGTGTCTGTCATTCTTCAATAATTGCCACGCATTATTAATGATATAATGGATGACCAGGAAAATAATCAGAATCAAATTGAAAAGAAATTCTGTTCGATATGATACTACAGATTCAATTCATCTGCTAAATTCAAACATAAAGGGAAACACTCTAATTTGAACTCAGATCCAAAAATCTAAATTAATTTCGAGTGACCAATTTTTAATTTGACGCCGGCAACGAAATCCAAATAATGTAAAATAGTTTACAAACGAGCACCATTGCAATCTGCCGTCCTCACGATTGCATCCTCGAAAAAATTTTCACAATCAAGAACGATACCACGTGTGGAACAAGTGTGTCACGTACGGAACGGTGCGTTGATCTTTGGATTTGCGCTCGTACGATTCTCCAATTGCGCAATGACAAATAAAACATCGTATTATAGAAAATTACTGTGCACGGTATCGTGAGTGTCTCATTACATACCCCGTGTTACGTAGTCCGAGGGAAGCCGGGATTTTCCTTGCGCGAAGAGAAAAAGAAAGCCTGCACTCTCTCTCTTGACTACTGGCTTTTGTTCTGTTGCAGATAACGTTGCTCCTCGCGAGCCTTTGGATCCACCGGGGCGACGTAGACGCCGCGAAAAATGGAATCAGTAAGACGATTGTTACTCCGTTCTGGGAAATGCTTTTAACGATTGTCGTGCACGATCTTGAACTCATTTTAGAACAATGGAGATTACTTTTTGAGAGGAAAACTCTGGGATCACACTAGCGTGATCGATACTATTTTCTATATTTCTTCATTGTTCATTTTATTTTTTTTATTTTCTAAACACTTCAATTTTTCGAATATTCGCAAATGATATAGTTATTATAAAACTATGAATAATGAACGACAGTCACATTATAGTATATGCTCTCGTAGACCATAATGGGATTCTTGCTGACAGGATAACATAATCTAATAATTATAACTATAATGTTCATCATACGGCGATTCCTATTGCGACAGCACAACCACTTTTTAAATCGTCACATCGAAAAATAAATTTACGACTTCAAACTTAAATGCTAAATAACACGGAAGACCACATTCCATCTTGTGCAACTTTAGGTGTTGACTTCGTTGTTTTCATCTGCCTTGAAGTTCTATGGTATTCTGAACGCGTTTATTTTTGTTTAAAATTTCTTTAGAATTTCCTTCGTTGTCTTTTATTCAGGCTTAATTTCGCTTCTCTATCTTGCAAGGACAGTTTCATTAAAAAAGTCGAAGCCAATTTATCGGTGTGAACTACGCGACTATATCCAATTTGCTTAGCGATCAAATTTATTAAATAAAACAACTAAAACACTTTCGAACGCAAAAACAAAGACAAAACAAATTTATCAGAAATACCACTTCCTTCAGAAATCACAAAATCCGTAATAAATATTTATAAATGCAAATTGGGATGATGGGATTAGTACGTCTACATTAACGGCCCTGAATTCAAGAAACATACTATCCTATTAATTTGAAATTAAAAACCACCTAAGAGAATTCTATTCGCGTACTGAATACTAGACAAATTTTTGAATCCCCTACAAGTGATTATATTTTGCATAGTAGATGCCGATGTGCTGACATCGTTCGCCAAGAGTGTCGCCTCGGTTCTATCAACGACCTTGCTGAGTGACTACCAAGAATCCTCATCGAATCAGACGTTACACGGCCTTCTAAAAAATGTTCACAAGCCCCAATCATCGCTGGATCCGGGTCACAATTTATCAGAGGGTTCAGAAATCCCATCGAATGCTTACTTTGGTCGCTATTCGCGGTACACCCGTGAAAGTGTTCCCTCAAAGGAAAGAAAAGGGGCATATCTGGGCGCACTTATATCTGACCCAGCTCAATACACAAAACAATACCAGCCACAAGCATATCCACCATATCAATTCACAGCGAATTCAGATGCACAGATATCTTACAACCAGATCAATAACGCTGAACCACCTGTAAACATCAACAACAACGATGTGAGACCTAATTCCATAGACACAGACACCAAGGTAGCTACACTTCAGTACCCCAATCAATACCACGATCCCTCTG
The DNA here is from genome assembly GCA_963583965.1 of Nomada ferruginata. Classification (NCBI taxonomy): domain Eukaryota; kingdom Metazoa; phylum Arthropoda; class Insecta; order Hymenoptera; family Apidae; genus Nomada; species Nomada ferruginata. Next base: position 6,309,435 of record OY757214.1, on the reverse strand, counting down.
GATTCAGGTACAAGCCCGAGCCCCGTCACCATTTACCAAATCCGAATCACTACCCCCAATTTGCACCTCAGCCTACCTATCAACGCCTGCCTCAATCGTCAGAAACAGAAGGAATCAATCCAAACGAAGATACGGACGACAACACTCAAACTGCTAGAATAACTCGCAGGCCATACAATCTGAATTATCATGGTCCCATTCATACACCTTACCATCCGTCGTTTTCAAGGCACCCAGGTATTTATCCACACGACAGACCATTGGAGGGAGGGGACCAACCGGTGGCGCCAGGTAGTGGACAAGATGAAAGTAATCCGTCCAGAATCATCGATGATCAGAATCAGGGACAATCGACGTTAGGCAACTACGAATACGGTCCTGGCTTCCATTACAGGCCACCATACCACGATGGTTTCTACCCTGGTTTCCCTGGATATTATCCTGGTCCTTTTAATGGCAACTTCACTCAAGGAAACGCGGAACAAGGAGGTGGAAATGGCACAGGAGGTCCGTATCCATTTGGTCGACCGTTTTTTGAGGGCCCGAAATTTGGCCCTTACGGTCCGTACAATCAGCCATTTGATCCATATTTTAACGGAAATGGAAAACCCACGGGAGCACACAATCCACCAGAAAATCAAAGAAATGTGGAGCAAACGGGAACGCCGGAAAATGGACAGGGTGACGTCAATGGTACTGGAAATCGTCCACCGTATGGATTTCCACCATATGGTCCCTATTATGGTGGATACAATTTCCCGGGTTATCCTCCGCCACCATTCCATGGTTTCCCCAATGGTGCTGGTTATGGATTTCACGATCATCTGTTTCCACGAATAAAAACGATTCCTTACTTGAATTTTTATCCAAAATATTATCATAATTTTCCTTTGGCTCCTTTCCCACCCTTTGGTGGATATTATCCTTATAATAATAATAAGCATATGAATGAGAAACCAGGGACGCCTGAGAAACCTGTCGAAAATGCAGATGCTGCTGCACCAGCGAACGGAGACGTTGAAATGTTGTCTGAAAGTAAGACGGAAGCCATTCGATCTACGTTATTGAATGGATACCAGAAACAGTATTCGCCGGAATATATTGCCAAAAAGAGTGACAAAATTATGCTGTTGTAAGAATTGAATTAATTATCATAGCGTAGTATAGACACTGTATAAACTTATGCTAATATTTAATATAAATATTTATTTTAAGATGTTTGGCGTAGTAATGTATAATTATTTTGTACAATTATTTCTGTCGTCGTTCATATGTATTATTAAAATTTCATTAAAAATTGAGACACACTTTTTCATTCTTTGTAATTATTAATTATTTAATATAGAAATTATATTTATCTCTACAAACCGGCCATCGAAATGTCTAGATCGTATAAAGAAAACTTCACTGATATATCCCTATTATTTATACAGTTTTGTTAAAATGACTGAAGTTAAAGTCGGGAATAAAATAATTAAAATTGATGAATTGAAGAAAATCGTGGAATTTATAATAACTTGAGTAATTAAGAAATCTGTCGCTGACAGATGAAAATAAACACAAATCACCTTTCGACTGAATAATAAAAATTAAAAATATATAAATGCGTGCTATTGGAGTCGTCGCGAGAAAATGCAGTGGATATATCTTGATGGATTTTTAATCACGATTAGTTCATACCTCCTCGGTCGACGGAAAAATTTAATTAGGGCTCAACATGTTCCGACGACGTATGCGACGACATCAGCCGTAACTTGGCATTGGTCAGCATAAAGATCCCATGCCTATGATATACAAAAAAGTTCCCATAGCTCTAGTTGGCCTTATCCTGCAATTATATGCCGTGCCCACAACGCATACCAACTATTACGGTCTGATAATTTTCGTGGCCTCCGTGAAAAGGTTTTACATTTAGGCGTGTTTTCTTCATCGTCGTGATCGATTCTTCAAGATGACACTATGCAATTAACCGTGAGACGGTCGCGATATTGAGGAAGTCACGTTTCGTTTAAGGGATCAATTCAATTTTCATTATCCTTCAGCAGATCGTTCACTCGGGATCGGTAACAACGCAATAAAATCGATTTATCGCCGCACATTCAAGGTGAACACATCGCCACACGTAATACACGGAAAGTCCTTCAATGTACAAGATATTGTCGATCGTGGATACTTGGGAAATAGACTGTGTGAAATCACGTAACTGACGGAATTAGATATTGAACATTTTCGACGCGACGTTTAACACTAGGCGCAATTATGTTTCCAAGTATCCAGAGAGAACATTTCGATTCTACATCAGTAATAATTTTTCAAAATTTCTCTCCACAATCAACTGTGAACGCTACCAATTATTATTTCATATGTTGAATTGTATCGAGAAACGGTCGATGCAATTCGTTCATAAAATGAAGTAAAATGATAAATCGTCGAGTAAAGTAGCAGAACGATATTGAAATGTGTTACACGAAGAGACAGTTGACAGAAAGAAATGCAGAGGCGAATGATGTATCAGTGGAGCGATTCGCGGGACGAAATAATTATCCATCGCATGTACAACACTGAATTACGCGATTATGTTATGGAAGACGCTCCACGTTTCTCCTTCAATCGTCGACGAATTTCGTCGCGATGCAATACGCATTCCAATTTATTGCAGTCGGGTGCATGGCCTGGCCTTTGAGGAGTGCGTTCTGCCTTCCTCGTGCAGGCATTGGAAAGGAATCGTTGAAATAATGAAAAGGAAAGGAACGATTGAAATTAATAACCCTTCCTTTTAAACGAATAAGAGCTTTCGGTTCAATGGCGACTCTGTTGGGCAAGATTACAATCACTGGGGCACACGAACGTTGCACATTAACTGCAATTAATGACAAACGCATCCTCCCTACCAGAAATGTCGCAACAATAATTTTTTTTTTGCGATTTCGTCCTAAAACCTGTACCATGCAATTTTATCGTTTTGTAACGCGGTTACCTCTTCCACGCTCGTCTTATATAACTCAGGGCTTTTCTTCTTTCTGTGTCGATCGTGTATTATAATTTCTTGAACGACAATTGAATTATCTGACAGCGTCTAATTAGCAGTTGACAATGACAAATTTTCACACTTCTATTTCCTTTTTGTTGTTAAATACGTCCTATGACATCGTTTAATAACAATTGCAAAGCAAATGTTTAATGCAGTGTTCATAATAGTTAATGACAATTAATATCAATTAATATATTGTATTGATATTATCGGTCATACTATTCGAAGACATTTCTGCGAACTTTTCATTAACGAATTGACGCAGCAGACAATGAAATGTGAAATTCCGTAGAAGAATGGCAAGGCGAATAGCGGCTGTTGCGTTAAAAGTTGAAATTCAAACGGACATGGTAATTCCACGTGTCAGATTGAAGCATACGATTTGCTACTTGCGTTGCGGTATATTTTCTTCACGAATGCGTGAATTTCCCAAAAATATTCTCTGCTTCTATGGAAATGTCTTCGATCCTGCTCCTTTCCCCGCCCGAAGACCTGTTAATTCGCCTGGTTTCCCGGTATGCACAATGCAAATGTCACAACAACGTTTTCACGGTAGCGCATTGTTTTTCGTAGGATGCAAGATGACTTGGGAAACGTAATGGAAGGTCTATCGGACGAAAAACGTGGAAATCTCGGCGAATTTGGATGTCAAGGCAATTTTTTACAGGGCGTGCACACGGTTGACCATCCTGAGTCGCATGTCTCTTTCATAATGACGCATTGCAATTCGCATAATCTCAGGGCAACAATACAAGCCTTTGCTATTAGTGTTAACAGAGGGAGGCCAATACGGAGGCTCGGAAAATACATGCGGGGGCTGTGGCGGGACCCGCCTTTGTTATAAAAGAAACGGAGGCCAACGTTAGACGACAGTGGTACACTGCTGACAGATCGGAAAAATTAGTGCAATACCTCGAAGTGATAACTGGCTCGTGTCAGCTGACAGAGAATGGCTTGCCTGAAACTTGTGAGTAGATGACTCTACAAAAGGGTGAAGAGATTGACACTTCTTCGAGTAATGGAATGGAACGACGATTAAATTTTGTTAAATCTCTGTCTTCGACAGGAGAATAACGAAGTTCAATTTAGTATTGATTCTGGTTTATTTATCTTGGTGGCGGAATTTTTTTCGGCGTTTCAAATTTACAATGAAATTACAACTGGATGCATGGATCGGCTGAAAAAAGTTGAAGATTATTCTCCATATTCACCATTCAAACTATCACATATCTCAAAGTTTTTTTTTTCGCAAATTCTGATTCCGAATAACTGGCGATCCTTGGATTACATGACTCACAGCAGTATGATAACTGGTAGTGTTCGAGCGATTAAATTTATAGTGCTCTCCTCCGGCGGCGTCATAAACTTAATATTTAACTTAAAATGTTTCGTCTTGATATTTAAAAAGAAAAGAGAATTGGAGATTATTTAACTTTTTTATTCAATTCTTAGAAGCGTACATTGCATAAAATCGAAAAATATATAGGATTCCTGACATTTATTTTTTATTTATGCAAGTTCTCAGCATTGTGCATGTTTCTCTCTAGTATTCAATTTTGCTGCTGGCTGTCATTATTGGCATCGTCGCTGCGAAACCTGGATACTTAGGTGGAGGATACGGATACGGTGGCTACTATCCTTACGGTTATGGCTACAGATATCCTCTTTACGGATATGGACACGGTTTTGGACACGGTTATGGTAAGAAATACAATGCTTGAAGAATTTTAAAACGCGAAATACGTGCCTCTAGCGTCAATGAATCTTTTGTGCACCATACAATTTCTAATAACTGATTGTATGAAATATAATGTTTTGGAATAATTAATATATAGATTTTTATATAGTACCATATCAATTTCCATTTGATGATACCTTGAATTTTTGTTGTTGTTAAACAATTGTGAAGTGGACAAGATATTCATAGACGTTGCACAGGAATTTAATTTCGCGATGGAACGAAACACTCATCGACAATACTCTATCATCGTAATGTGCTTTTCCTTTAGGCTACCCCCATTATGGTTTTGGTCATGGATATGGTCACCACGGTGACTATTACTGATCGAAAAGACAACCATCTGGACTGTGCGATTCGCAAAGGAGAGATCTTTAAAACCGACATTTGATACGCATTCTATTATTTTCTATTGTTTTCTTTAACAAAAATAATTGAAACAGCGCTTCACCGAATACATTCAAAGCTTTCTATCCAAACTGCATTTATTATTTCTTCAATGAAATTCTTCAAGCATTTATATATTTTAAGTGGAATTAGTTTATTAATTACATGACTTGAATTGTATTTGATTAAACTGGATATTTTCACTGTCGTTAAAAATGTTCTACAAATCGGACGAATAAAACTTAGATCTTTATTGAACTATTCTATCATCGAATTTCACGAGAACCATTTCTTCTGCACGTTTCTGCGGTGCAGACAATAAAATCGTAGAATTACTCTGTATTTTCTATTTTCTTCTACTGAATACGATATCATATAATTTCTCATTCAATATATTCCGAAGATGAATTGAAGCTTTTCTTAAACAGAGAATATGCTCGCAAAGAATGTTAAAGTGCAAACAAATATTTCTTACGACGCACAAATTAATAAACCGGCAACAGGGATATATACATATATAAATTTTTCCGCGCACTGCAATAAACTGAACATGAAACTTAACGTTCATTGCGCGACCGAGAATATTAAGTGTAAGGCGATATCTCCCATTGAGTTTCACAATACCGTATCGCGGCTCGATGATTAATCATGAATCACGAAAATGCATCTGACGACATAGCGTACGGTGAAAAAAGAATTTTATATCCTCGATGTCAATCGGGTAATAAACAGAAGTAAAGTGTTCGTCAAATGTTTTAAACATATACGAAAAAACACACGAGTTACTGGATATTTTTATCTTGGAAATTAGAAGCTAATGCGATATTTATATGCATGATATTACGGATATTACGAAATATCACGATCGTTGTTCGAGGGACACCGAATGGAAACTTCGTAGAGAAACACTTAAAAATTTGTCGAGCAGCAAATAATGAATTTTAATGTTATTCGAAGGCGCGTTCCGATTCACTTGATTCACCTAACATAGCAGGAGGTATCATAGATGACATAACTGCACGTAACAAAATTTGTGGGCAGACGTGTCCGTTGATAAAATTATAGGCAATTAATATTCCGTCCCAAATGCGAAAGATTAATGGCAGGCGGGGAAGAATTAATTATTACTGCGTTAAAGCATTTTTGGTCGTTTGGCCTACATAAAAGACCTTCTAATGCTGAGTGAATGGTGGACCAGCATATTTTTCCCCGACCTTCTTGTAGCTTCTTCCAATTTAACAAGTCCTCGATTTAATTCATTTTCGATTCACGGGCTTGGGAGGAATGTTTTTGGTGAACGAGGAAACCGCCCACGATAAATTCAGTTGGATGCCATTTAGTAGTTGTTGCTATTAATTGTTTAATTTACTTACGAAAGAAATACTGGGACAATGCTGCGTATCCGCGAGCATAGTATTGATAACACTGAGTTGCGAAATATTTTGTTTCATGATTTAAGTCTCTGTGGTCAGAACTTATAAAATTATTCGATGTTGACAGGAGTATCAATATTTTTTTTAATTAGTTTAATGCCAAGTGTTACTCGGCGCTGATTTACATATTTAATAATATGTGGGTGTTATTTCTACCACATCAAACAATCATTATAGGAAAAACTTTATATACTGAGCGAACCAATGATTATCAATACTTTCACCATTAGTAAAAAAATCATACATCATGCTTGTTATGTAAAATCTTCTCCAATTATAATTTCACTATAATTCAACTAACGTTACGTAGCATAGAACACATCGGCCACTAAAATAGGTGAGCAGGTTTAATCATAATGTTGAAAGATATTGCTTCAAGATGTTCAAATCATTCAGCAACGAAGTCTGCGAACGTAACATACCTAGAGTCCTGTTTCTACGAGTATTCCCGTTTAATTGGGCAACATCGACAGCGATTAAGAGAGAATGCACCTGGCGGTGATCCGTATGTGCAGGTGCAGAGGTCATCCGCGACTTTTCAGGTCGTCCAGACTTTTACTTTTCTGCAAGTAAACCGCAATCAGCTACAACGGTGGCATTAACAACCGTCAATGTGAATCATTTTATTAACAATATGTTAATTCCCAGTAAGACGAATGCGCAGATAGGAAAGTATTTTGGGCTTGAATTAATAGAGAATTTATTGTGTTTGAACATTTGGTGTGTGTTGTATGGAAAATACTTTAATAAGAATTTCAGGTTTATTCACTCTGTCTATGTGAAGTCTCATTGCCAGTAAAAGCTGTGTAACCGGGATTGTAACGTTTTAAAATGGTTTTCCTGTAAACACGATGATCAAAAAGTAAGCTCAGCGTACAAAAATTTGTTGTTTTAAGTAAAATATCCGAGATATAAATTATTGACTTGTATTTGAATGATGACGATTAGATATGATATGATGGTAGTGAAGAAATTACGAAAATCCAACTGGATTCGTTGAATTCTAAACACTGATTAAAAACTTTTCTTCGTGTTTTTGTATAAAAAGAGGAAAATATTGCACAATACTTCTACTCTCCGCGTATACACATGGCATCTCCTAACTTATGTATATTATGTGTATCTTGTGAAATCGTCTGTGACCATTTACGACACTTCAGGTTTAGCTTGATAATACTAAACGAGGGGAGATTCACCAAATTGTTATTAAAATTCCATGGCCATGGTATACCACAAACAGCAGCATTAAAAAAAAGTGTATGTAGTAGCAAATTTTGTATCAAATGTGAGAACATAGCACAATTGTTCATTTATTATTAAGCTTTGCTATTGATTCAATAGATATTTCTATAAGCATCTCACAAATATTGTTTACGACAAATCTGAAGTAGACATGCTTTTTTGATAGAAAACATTCCAAATCTTTTTCACTCGCATATTTGTGTCTGTCAGGTTTTATATCTTCAACATCTTTTCATCCTTCGAATTCAATTATCTTCATTCTGGAGAGAAATATATTAATGCCCCATCAATACTAATAGTGTATCTCACATTTTCAAATCACGTGACGTGCAAAAATATATCCCCAACAAATTTATTTTTAACTCGTACAGTTCTTTATTTCCGTTCATGAATCAAATCACAATTGCGCTATAAATCATCACCCACGAAAGGCCAGAAAAAGCAATTGTTTACAGAAGTAAAATCTGTATGTCCCCTTAAGGAACGAGTGTTACACACAGAGAGAGACCTGACTTATGGCTTCTTGATTAAAAAATCATGGCCTTCATCTCATAGATCTCCAAACTAATCGAAAAATCAAGCGATTAGCTAGGCTCACCTGAAGACAACTTCGCCCAAGGTATGTCTGAGTCCTCGTGTACTATGTTATCCGATGTAAGGAAAAGATCGAAGGTCGAATGAACAGTGATTACGACCTTTTCCGTGGTAGCCATAGTCTCTTCATTCAGTTGAAATCTAAATACTAAGAGAAAGGTAAAATGTGTGGAAAAAGGAACTTCATTCACACATGCGAATTAGGATGCGGTCAAGTAATAATACATTTGAGGATAATTACAATTTTTAAAACGTGCTAATACTGTTATTTCTGTCTGCCGATGAAACCAAAACATGTAGATCATCCTTTGACATCTTCGAAGTGATAGAGTAAAACATTGATCTGTTTTAGTTTTCAATTTTATTTCGTTGTAGAATTTATGTAAAGAGTAGGTACAGGGAAGATCAAAGTCGATTTGCACTACTTAGCACGGATTGTTTCGCACTTTAATGCACCGTTTTCATAATCGTGGGAATTCATTCGCCATGGGGAGATGTTAACGGCACGCTTTCGATATAGTTCACAGCGTTTATGCAACAAGTTTGCGTAACAATGAAGAAATATGGTTAATAACATCGAAAACGTTTACCACGATTGCTGGTATTTGTTAGCAAGTTAATCTAAAAACAGCTTAAAATTGCCAATTAAACAGGGAACATTATGTTGTTCCAATTGTTAATAAATTTTTAGTATTTTATGGTGTACCTGAATTATGTTTCTATGCAAAATCATCCAATCGCATCTTCTGTTTCATAGTCTGGTTAAATCTCCTTTTTCTGTTCGATAATGTTAAGTATGCCATTTATATTAAAATATGTACACATTATAAAAGTTTAGATTGAAAAATTCATCGTGATCTCCTAATCTCTAATTTTATCTACGATGAAGGGCGAAACAAGCCTGAATGATGAGGCTACAAATGTAACACGTCCAAGTACAAATGTTAAAAAAATCAAAATCATGGTTGGTTCAACCTTGAATACGTCATCGAGCATTATTTCTATTATTGAAATGCAATTAAATGAAAAAGATTTCGTCTGACCTCAGTATCGAGTTGAGTGCCTCCCATTTCAAGATTGTTTCAAGGTTTCATCGTAAGAAATCTTTCACGTACAACATTTTATGATTGGTCATTACAGGGAACGAATGGGAATGGTATCGAAGGTGCAGTTGCTTAACGCAAACTGAATGATTGCTTGTAACTGGTGATTTTAATAAATAAGCTTAAAATATTGACCATATTATACGAATAAATTATCCTCGAAAAACTTAGCAGATTTCAAATTATTTACTTGATATAACGAAAATGATTAAAAAGTATTGTAATTTATAATTTAAGAAAATTCACTTCGTTGTGATGAAATATAAAACTGACGAATAAATAAATTAACTGCTTCATACATAGCAAACTATACAAAAATATTACAATTTAATGGAATTAATTTCATTGTAATGCAACACAAAACTGATTAACACCTATTCAGATGAAGTAAGATTACTTAAATTGTGCCTGAAATCATTAGAGCGTATTAATGCTATCAGATCTAGTCACATCCAATTAGTTGCTTCTGGCGTGTTGATGCTATTATTTGTCTAACGAACATCTTTGTTAACGTAACAGACAATGCCGACATCGGTAAACGATGCAGGTGTAAATATGTGAGCACACAATTCACCGGGAACAGTGAACTCACGTAACGTTTGCGATGATTGCAGTCGATCGTCGAGCATCATTGTGTCTGGGGTTCTTCACCTGCATGGGGAATCTACATACTTCTTGATGACGGTGATACGAGTGAAATCGAGGATAATACATACATATGTACACTTCTGTACCTATCTATTTTGCACGCAATTTTTACGGATGCCAATCAATAACCTGCACAAATAATAAGCCATCGAAGACAAATAAATCAAATACTATAATTTTCTCATGTCCATCATCATTTCTTCGAATCAAAAAATTAGCTTTTACACATTGTGCCTTGATCATTTATAAACTGTAATTTGTTTTACAAGATTGATTAACGCCAACATTTATTACTCAGTGGCGATTACAATAATTATTTATGATCTGAATTCTTCTTCCATAACAAGATAATTTATAGCAAATAGTGAACGAAGAAAGGTATCGCCGCGGCGCTGTCTCGCGAGTTATGGCAACATAATTATGGTAGCGCTTACACGCTTCTTCTACAGGAGACGTAGACCCGTTCATCCTCTTCTTAGATAAACGTAATTAAAAACAATTATTCAGGCAATCAAATGGCGTTCGGCGTATCCGTAGAAACGATAATAAATAATTGAACGTGAAGAGAATCTGCGAAAAGTGGATGACACGAGTGTCAGGTGTAGTTTCGCCGCTGTTCAATATCTCTGTCTATGCATAATTTAATTGCGATGTGTTGTGCAGCTTCCGCATGATGTATCACATTATTACAGAATATTACGTGCACACTTTCAATTACCGCTTCAAAGAATTTTTTTTTCAAGATTGAAATTAGGCCAGAGAGCCAGTCAAAGTAACACGAGCATGGATGTGTACTTACATACAGACCTGGAATAATATTTTCATAAGGTCTTGCTAATCGAGAACGGCCTTAAATATCTTACACATTACTACAACTCAATCAAGCTAATTCAACCCCCATGAACATTTACCATTTTCATTATATTATCTAATGTTATGTAGATATAAAAAGTAAATTATCGATCAGAGTGAAGTTCTGCTCACTTTCATTTTTTCAAAGACTCGCCCGTAGAGACATACACATACTAGAAAAAAGTACACCATTCACCTGGTGAACGATAAATTTTATCTTAATGGATGGCCGTCGTAAAATCCCCGATGCCATTGACTCCTTGCCGCTATAGCGATCGAGCGCGAGTGTCCTTCGATCGCGAGACCGCGAGAGAGGAATTACCTCATCCTGTAATCAGAACAACGATGTTACAACCACCTGTAATTGCGACGAACGATCTCCCTTTAATCATATCCGCGACAATGGGTGCCACATTGAATCTCTCGTAACTCGAGTTCCCCGAAATCGAAACACAACCTAAGACGCGAAACACGGACGAACGTTCAGGACGAACGTCCTTCGATATCGCCGCACGTTTAACGTCCAGTAGTATCGTCAATCGCGTCGTCGGACCTTTTCAGACGGCGTTATACATCGTCTTGTCCTTCTCGCTGGCCAGAGACTCTCACTTTCTCCATCCCTGTCTCTCTTTCTCTCCTTTCCTCCCTCTACACATTTCACTCGCACTCCCTGCTAGCCATACACCTTTCTCTATCTTTTTACTCACCTCGCCTCGTCTGACGAACGGTAGGAAGAGTTACAGCATCCTCCCGTGGACGTCGGCTCGCGGCAATCGCATGGACCGAACGTTTTGCCCCCTCCAGACAATCGGATGAATCCTATAAATGCTCTCCACGTTCCACGAGACGAAGAAGTCACCTTTCCCGGGATCACCAAGCGCACCCGCGTCGACATGTATCCGTGTTGAGTGTCCCATTACGCACGGTGACCAGTTTTTTCGGTAGACGCACCGGGAAACTAGATCGCGATAACCGAAAATGGTAAGTAAAGTGCGACGACGGGACAAGTGATAAAAGGGGGTCGGTTGACGATGGGCGAGGAAGGGTTCGAGGGGTGAAAAAATGAAAGGACGTCACTGAGAGAACGGCGATTACGATATATCGATGGAGGATTGTGCGGATTCGATCGGAAAATAATAGCCGGGGAGCGTAATTAGAATCTGTGATGAAAGTGCTTCTGAAAGCTTCAGGATGATTATATCGGTACGATTATCTTCCGATAGAAGGGTGCCAGAGAAAATCGTCTTGTGCTCCCTCGATACAGTTCTTGGAGAACGCTCTACCTGTGTTTGCGTTCTGGATTCGCAGAGTAGCAAGATCTTAGCGTCGTGAGAATGTTTGTCGGAGATCGTTCACTCGTTGTAGCACGCTGATTGCATTGAAAATCTATGTACTCTTCGTATTAACGAATTGTCACCTTTCCATAGAAAGTTCTTTCCACGTAAAGATTCATCTTGGGTTGGAACTGGGAAAAAAAAGTTAGTAGTTGTATACCAATGAAGCAATCGCTCCTTGCAAAAGTTGTATTCTATTCGACGAGCATAGAAAGAAATGTATTTTGAACGTTTCGTAGACATTTTTCGCGCAATTTTCGAATTGTTGTGCCTCGGTCACTTTTGTTTCTGGGCATCAACGTTTTCACCGGTGAGCTTGTCGCTTGGTATTTACGTGTACGGCCGCATCCACAGCCTCGCTAGAATTAATAGCGAGATGCAAGTGTCAGCCAGCTGTTAGCGCGGAAAATATCAAAGGTTATCATTGTTCCTTAACTTGAAATCTACCACGCTGGAGCCTCCGTTTCTCAACGGTTGATTTCCATCGTTGCACGCCATCGATAACGTCGCAAGAGGGAAAAATTATTTTCAAAAGAATGGGGTTACGGTGGCCGAGATGGCTCTTAGGACTTGTTGCATATCTCTGAGGCGAAGTTTATTAAAGTGAATGGAAATTGTGATGGCAGTGAGTATGTGAATAAGGTACTACGATAAAGCACTAGCAATATCTTTTTATTTAAATCGTCGTTCCATAAATTTCTTCAACACCCTTGGCAGATATAAATCGAAATAAAATTATGTAATTGCCTTAGGTAATATTGTAAAATAGAAATAGGACAAATTCTACCGTAATGATATCAGAACTTTGTATGCAGTGTTAAACGAATTAATATCGTCGGAGCATCGTTGCTTAGATTGACTTTTGTGATTCGAATATTGAATTACCTACACATTTCTTGTGCACGATTAACTTGAGAAAAGAATCACCTACGCTCACGTAATATAGAAATTTCTTTCCAAGAAAGGTCACCATCGTAATTCATTCGTAAAAAAACCCGCATCCTCAAAATATTCGATTCGTGCATCATTAGTAAACCTCGACAAGTCGATGATGTAATTACTTCTATGGCTTCTTCTTCCATTCTAAACGTGTTGAATTATGATTTTTTAACTCTTCGCTATATGGTGACAGCTTTAAAATACGCGTGTAATAAATATCCCAGAGCTTTAACAGAAAATCAATTTCTAAATTCTGTAATAACACTTGCACAACAATGTCGTTCGCGACGTTAATAAGAGCATAGAAATTGTACGGTGAAAAAAGAATCATATCGTTCCTCCATCATCCGCGCCGTTAATGCTCACCTACTGAAACACTGATTACTTGTACAAGTGTCTCGCTCAATGGTGTCGACGATGAGACACGGCTGCTCAGTAGCTGGCTATTTCTTGCTCAAGTCAATCAGGGTAGAAGATCAATACATATCCGTCTCCCGTAATTACGTAGCAGCAGTTTTTCTCAACTGACGCTATTCTCACGAAGAAACGCGGTTTCGCTTATTACTTTTCTTTTACAACCCTAACACGTTTACGGAACCCCTAACCCATTACGGACTCAGGAAACACTGAAATATCTCTGTTACAAATAATTATTGTACGTTAATGAAACGTTTGATACGGGTTATAAACGATAGCAAAAATAATATTGTGATACTGCAAGTCAACAATTTATTTCGCAATTAACCAACCCCTTCTAAGAAATACCTACGAACCCGCGGCCAGTAATCCTTCGAAATAGTTTACGACCAATGATAAAAATACGTTAGCTTGCGAAAACGTGTTAAGCCTGTATACCGCCGCGTGTATATACAATAAACGTGAAACTGATCGTAACCTAGCGCGTAATCCTCGCGGAAACGTTAATGGGCTAATAAAGTAGGAAAGTGCGTGACGTATCGCAATGCATCGGCGTACTCTGTGAATTCGCGTGGACGTAGAAACGATGCGTAATCCTCATTAACATTTACTCTTCTGCCGGTGTGTTTATGGTTCAATGACTGTCCCGAAATAACAACAAAATTGTACGACAATCGAGCCCCTTTTTCTATTGCGTACACGACCATCGATCCATCTTAGATTTCCATCGTTAACCATGCAAAAAAAACGGTCGCGATCGCCACGAAGGGTTACGAACTGTTACGCAAAGTTCACTCTTTCGCTTGCAGTTTGCCAATCCCTCAATTCACTCTTCGAAGCCGAAACGACGAACGAATGGTTTGAGTCGTGGCATCGACCGGTAGCTTCGAAAGGGTGCGATTTAGTCTATCATGAAAATAAATGTTCTTCGATTCAGGATCTCTCATTCTTATAATAGATACTTATAGTCTTATGATATTAATAGATCTTATGATAGAGACAGGCTTTTTTTCTTATCACCCGGTGGTCACGATTTTCCAAACGATTTGCCGTCGACATCTAATCTGTCGAAGCTGACATTTATAACTGATGACGAACAATACTTCGCTAGAAATAATCAGGTGATCTTTCATAGAACTGACATTTGCTCCTAGGGAACAGTTTTTATATGCTCATTGTCCGTTTCAACTGTTTGTGTATGTCTTATCTGCTTGTTCTTATCTAATGAATCGTGGTTGCACCTTCCGCTCCCACGACTACAGAGATTTCCATCAGTCTGTTTTTGCCCAGACTTTGGTCTTAATCCCAATTCCGTCGCATAACATTAGCATAAACTTGCCTTTATCTCAAACCATTTCAGACACAACAAGCTCTGATTCTTTCAACCGTCTGCTGTACGAAATATAATGTTTTTAATGACTACTACTAAAAAAGAAAAAAAAACCGACGAAAAGGAGGAGATTATTAAAGGAAGGTCAATGATAGGTAATTAAGGATGAGGTAATGGACACCATCAGCAAACAACTTTCAATTTCTATGACCAGAACTGTTATGTTATCGTCCCTCTTCTGTATGCCCTCCTGATGTTCTCCCATTTGAGGTTTAGTGCCTTCGTATATCCACCTGTCCATGTTCCCCCTGTATGCCGTAATACAGCCTTGATGAGAAGGATGCGTGTTTAGCGACTAAATTCCATGCGTTCTTTTCTCCAAGCATCATCTGAGAGATTTCAATTAGACGCCAGACGGGTGGGTGTTTGATTTTGCTCGACAGAATCGCCGATTGCGTTGCATGCTCGATTTAATAGGCAGTATGAAATCATTGGTAGATCACTGTACACGTAGCGGTCAAGATTGTAAACATTGATTGGCAGAAAATGTTATACAAATTTGATGAATATTAATGAAAGAGACTGTAAGTTTAATGATTTATACAAATTTCGTAACGAGTGTTAACTTGTTAATACTTTTAATTGGAATTCAAGTCATCGTCATTTGGTTATATCATATTATTGCAAGATTATTGCTACTTTGGTTACTGGAAAGTTCAAGCGATGAAACGGTATGTGTATACGTTGATATTAAATCTGAAGAAGGAGTTCATTTATCGCCGGCGAGTAGCTATCGGGTTTAACTCGAACTATCCAGAATCGATGGAATCTGTTAAGCGAAAAATTTACCTCGGTTTGGAATCGATAAAGTCAGATTATACCCTTCGTATATTTACTCGCCGCGGAACGAAATGTCGCGTGACAACCTCAAGATTTTGCAATCCGCATGTAAAACATGCAACAAATGTATAAATCGATGTAATGCCGCTTTATTCTTTTGCACCTAATTCGCAGCACCAAGTCAATTAATTAAGTCCTGAAATCCCATTTGATGTTAGAATTTTCCTCCAGACAAGAGATCAAGATATGTAGCATAGATGCATAGTAATGTGTGCTTGGGATAAAATTTTGTTACGATCACAGAACTGAACGTGAATCGTTGCTAACGTTGCTAACGATTGCAGGCGCTCATTTTTGCTTCGTTTAATCGAACGCGAATATCGTAACGATGGAATTTCGATTGCAAAACGAATGGCCATGGCCGGGCCAAATTGATCAATAAATTTCAGGATGATCCGTGCCCTTTCGCATAAGAATGATAAATATTCGCTGCCTCTTTTTTCCCCTCATCGTTTTTAATTTGCTGTCTCGACAACTTTTTGGTCATCTCCGCGCGTATTCCAGAGAGAGTTTTAACATCGTTATGTAATAGTTATAATACTCTTTTTCGCAACCTTCAACCTTTTACCGAAAAGGATTCAGGAGGAACTCGGTTCTCTAATTCGTGCTTAGCGGAGATGAGACTCGTGAGACATGCTTATTCTGATCTCCATGTTACGTCACTGTATTTTAGTTAGAATAACGTTAGCGGCCAGAACGGAAGAACATTTATTAACTAGAAGCACTCTTACCTAATTTTTTACCAAATTTTTGATAATATCGAACTTTTAAATCGTAATTGTATCAATATTATAATTAATGTTCTAATTGAAAATTATTTACTTTGGCTCACATATTTATATACAGAGGACCTTCGTTTTATTATCCTATAGTGCAAAAAAGAAATGAGCTAGAAAAAATATTTCACAGAGTAGCAGGTGAAAATCATCTGTCGTTAAATATTATTTGCATTTTCGTATAAACACCACCGCCGTGGGCAGCTTAGAATCCAACAATTTCTTGCCCGTTCTTATGGGGCACAACCGATCATTGTTATGGTAATTAGTAAAAGTGCGCCGACCTTTTGTCGTACTGAGGCCGACCGTAGTTCTCCTATTTTCTAACCTTATTCCACCCATGCTTCTGTGCTATCGCACGCCTTCTTACGCGGGTGAAAAGTAACATGCAGACTAACATGTGGCGCACGGTAGAGAAACTTTCTCCGGCGACGTGCTTCTTTTCGCGCATCGCGGCGTGTGACAGCAACTTGCCCTGCTTAATTCATCGGCACGAGCCACGAGAAATTCTCTAGGTAGCAGCGAAGAATGCACTTTTCAAAGGTACGAGGAAATGTGCATGATCACGAGCCAAGTTATTGTTTCGTTGCAAAATACCCGTGGGACATTTTTGTGGAGATGAAGTAGAGAACCTGGGTACAATTGATGTTGAATACAAAATCAATCGAATTTATTCCAACTACAATTTCTTTAGGTTGTACATTTTTTCAGCAAATGAACGTATTTGCAATTATAATTCAAAACTTCAAGGAAGGAAGTAGGCGTATTTGTTGTCAGAGGAAAACTTAGAGTTGCTGTTAAAAGTGTCCTGCTAACTATCACGATCGTAATTTAAAACTGTCCACGCGAGTAATTTGCAACCTCCTGTTTCAATAACGTAGATAATTTATGCACGCTCGTTTATTTGTCAAATGAGGATGTGAAGTAATATGCATTGGTGTCGTCTAATTACATGCAGACCCTAATACTTATAAATGAACCTGATGCAATTATCGTTGCTCCATCTCTCAGTTCAAGAAGAGTCAGCATTACTCGTTTAAACATTATTCCCTGCCCTCTTCGGCGACATTTAATTACTATTTATGAATTATTATAAATTACGGTTCACACCTGTATCAATCCACTTAATAATAATACAATTAACGTTACACATCGTAGCACACCAATTGAGAAGGAGAGCTACTCACTGTCCATTTACTCCGCGATAATTAGTGCCAGTTCATGCTTGTTCCACATAGCGAGCCTTCTTTCCCATCGAAAATGATTTTCCTTTTATCCGGCACGGTTTTTGTTCTGTGGCTCGCGAGTTACGACAAACCGTGATGGATGCGCCTCGATGTTTCTTTCTTCGTTTAATAAGCGCGTGTATTAGCAGCATGCCAAGCAAGATAATTAGAAAGCTGCATTTCCGAAGACGTTGCTCGCACTTTATTAGTACGAAAGACGCAATCTGCGTCTTCCCGATTATGCAACACACTATTTTTGCACCTATCACGGTTGACCTAAGCCGTTCACCCATCGAACGAAGACCGTCAAAGCGATTCAAATTGACTAGAAACAAGTTAGCCGGCAATGACGTGCTGGATGGATATTCGAATGAAGAAAATTCGTAGGAAATTAAATTTCTTATATCCGCTACGCGAATGATGTCACAGATTTTATATTATACAATGCACTTTTTCGAGTAGGCATCTAATGGATGTCGAAAAGGTTTCACTTATATACCGTTTATGTTGCCTATAGTTATTTCTTCAGGATAATTTTTTCATCCACACCAACAGCATGCCTAATGACTAGGAGGTATTGCACGAAGTTTTCGTGATTGCAACATGATTTTGCACCTCGGTGTAGTGCAAATTGTTCGCTCATAGGATACTAGTGTCAGCTTGGTCTAGCTGCGTAACATGAGGCTTCTTTTCGCGACCAATACAATTTGCAACTTTCTCTAGGTGTCAATAAAGAGTAATGACGCTACGTAGGAGCAATTAATTCTTTATGAATATTTGCGAAGAACTGTTCGCTTACGAAACCTCTTGTTAGCGAAATTTAAGTCTCCCCATACGGTGGACGTCGTGTGACGTTAATTCATATTGTGTTCTGAACTTAACACGTAATAATAATGAAACTATTCATTATCCTCCCTAACTAGAAATGTCTACCTAAATGATATGACATCCATATAATC
Organism: Nomada ferruginata; assembly: GCA_963583965.1. Taxonomy (NCBI): domain Eukaryota; kingdom Metazoa; phylum Arthropoda; class Insecta; order Hymenoptera; family Apidae; genus Nomada; species Nomada ferruginata. Next base: position 6,290,526 of record OY757214.1, on the reverse strand, counting down.
GTCTCCATAAGAGACGTCTTGATGTAACCAAAATGCTAGCTACTTGTTGCCCTCTTCTTTTACATAACAAGAGTATCCTACGTGAACCTTTCTTCTGTTCACGAGTATCTCCATAGATCGAGGAGTCATGATTACGCAACCCTAACTACGAGGATCTTTTAGTCGAAAACGTAACTTTCGTTTTCCAACAGAACGGAAAAAGATGTATTCATTTATTGCTGGTGAATAATTGTTTGTACATTTGCATGCATAAAACATCGCGTTTCTTTCTGGTTGAATTCTGGTTGAATTAATAACAAACCTGGTTGAATTGAAGGTTTGACTCAAAAGTATTATGAACTTTGGCAGGGTTTGAGGAAATTTCAAACAAAACGAGACATCTCAGAATTTCTCAAAAAATGATAACCTTGCGATCTATATCGGTTGTTCTGCAGATACAGGCGTCGTACCTCCACTTATAGATCAGAAGCCTTTCACATACTGGCGAAAGACACCAGAGGAGAATATCTCCTCTCCCCATAGCCTGTACGATTCTCCTATATAAATTATACGCCTAAAGGTCACTGGACGTTTCTTCGAGCCAGAACCATCATTCGTACCGTACCGCGTTCACGATGTCGCAAACGGATAAGACGGTTTTAATTTCTGGACAACGAGACATCCAACGCTTCAGCTCCGTTTGATTTATGAAGCTCGTTCAGCCGGCGAAAGATAATTACGCGTGATGGTTGCATTATTATAGTCCGTTTAATTCGAAGCGTCGAATGGAACAACGCTTACCTGCAAAGGTGATTACGTTTAACATGCAGGATGTGGTGATAAACACCCTTGGACGATGTAAAATCTTGGATTCAAGTGGCTCTGTTCTTCGTACAGTATGTTAACTGTATTGAATGTATATGAATAGAATGTATTTCTTCTTCGTGAAATCAATTGGTCGCAGGAAGAAGATAAAATTTTAAAACACAAATTGCATGAATAAAATTTGATGCACTTTAGAAGTGCAACGTACAGTGGTACGTTAAGATAAGAAATATGTAGAAAGTGTCGTGTCACGACAAAAGAGAAGAAAGTGACTCGATGGAGCATTGATAAGACACTCGAAGTTGCGACAGGTTGAAAGATTAACTACCGGATGATCAATGAAAGTACGTTATGTTGTGTTTCACACGGATGAGCCTTTCACGATCATTGGTGCATCGTATAAGTACCTTGCAGTCGAGACAAGTTATGTAACATGGATGTGGGTGAGGCGTGAGATAATCCCACGAACGTGATCTTCGATTTATTATAATCGATTACGCATGGATTCGTGACCTAATATACTTCAAATTTATTGCATTCGCCAATCGAGGTCATTATCGTATTTGCGAGTATATGTATGAATTATAATTGCATGCAAAAAAATATGATTCATTTCTGTACAATATCATACAAATATTTGATACTCAATTAATTCATTCAAAAATACGTATTTTCGTTTTCTTTTTAGCGAATTTTGTGGGTTGCCACGATAGTGGCACTGCTCTCCACATACCATGCGCAAGCATCGAGTGAGAAGAGCAAAAGAGCAATCGCGGGCAACGGAGGCTACGTTTATGAGCCACCAAATGAAATATTCACGTTACCACCGCGGTAAGAAAAGATTGTGCGATGAAATTTTTAATAAAAGCCGATACGTTTACTATGATTGTCATCTATAAATATTTCTTTCGCGTAGAACACCCCCAAGACCGACGAGCCCGCCGATAAATTTACCACCACAAACTCCAGGGTATAGTTATCCCACGCCTGGCATACCATTGACATTACCAACTCAGAGGACTACCTATGTACCACCAAGTCCGCCTGTAACATACCCGCCTAGGCAGACGCGGCCAACACCACCACCTCAGTAATAATAAATTACGAATCATATTTAGAATCTTATACCATTCATTTCTGTAAAATTGTTGGCACAATTAACTTAGGGTCATGAATTGTAAATATATTTTTGCTATAGGATAGTTACAAGACCAACGAGGCCACCATTCGTGACTTCTCCACCAGTAACTTCGGGATATAGTTATCCTACACCTAACAAAGAATTTACATTGCCAACTCAAAGAACAACATATGCTCCACCAATTACACAGCGTCCTGTGACGTACCCACAAACGCCCAGACCTGTGCCCCCTCGTACTACAGGTTATTCTTACCCAACCCCACCACAGCCGACTTCACCACCGCGGTAAGAATCAATTGTTACTTATATTTAAACGATTATTATAGCATTCTTTACTTTCAGAAATGTTGATGTTACTGGAATAAAAGTTTAATTGTGATCACCAATCGTAAATGTATACATTTTTGTAGGACAACTCCAAGACCAACGAGTCCACCAGTAGTCACCTCGCGGCCAATTACTTCAGGATACAGCTATGTGACACCTGACAAACAGTTTACTTTACCAACTCAGAGAGTAACGTATGCTCCACCAATTACCCAGCGCCCTGTGACGTACCCTACAACGCCCAGGCCTCCACCCCCTCGTACAACGGCTTATTCTTACCCAACACTACCACAGTAAGAATTTTGAATTTAATTTAAACGAATATATTATTACCAACAACATCTACGTAGATATATAACTAATGGAAGGCAAATTGTTACGATAACACCAGAATTAAAATTATTAGCCGTAAATGCATATACATGTACATATACATATATGTCTATGTTCTATAGGACAACTCCAAGACCAAGGCCGCCAGTAGTCACTCAACCACGACCAACTAGTTCAGGATATAGTTACCCAGTACCTGACACACATTTCCCACTACCATCTCGTCCACAACCACAACCGACTAGACCACCATACGTACCACCACCACCACCGCCACAACCACCGAGGACACCAGCACCGCCTCCACCTTTCCAACCTCGTCCACCACAAACCCCAAGACCACCTACGTACATACCACCATACCCGACTCAACCACCCAGGACTCCACCACCTCCTCCCCCAAGACCTCCAACTCAACCACCATACGTACCACCACCAAGACCTCCAACTCCACCACCATATCTGCCACCTTCTCCACAACCGCCACGAACACCAGCACCACCTCTGCCTTTCCCCCCTCAACCACCGCAAACTCCAAGACCTCCAACTCCTCCACCATACATTCCCCCAACTCCAACTCGTCCACCTGTAAAACAACCGCCGCCTCCGCCGAGGCCTCCAACCCCTCCTAGACCACAACCACCCCCAATATCCACACGTCCACCTACACCATATTTACCTCCATCTCCTCCACAACCACCAAGGACACCACCACCACCTCCTCCAAGGCCACCAACTCCTCCACCATATATTCCCCCTCCACAACCTCAGCCTCCAAGGACACCACCACCACCACCCCCAAGGCCTCCAACTCCTCCACCATATATTCCCCCTCCACAGCCTCAGCCTCCAAGGCCACCAACTCCCCCACCATACATACCTCCTTCTCCTCCACAACCACCACGGACGCCACCCCCTCCAAGACCTCCAACTCCATATCTTCCACCTTCTCCTCCTCAGCCACCCAGAACTCCACCACCTCCACCACCAAGGCCTCCAACTCCGCCACCATATATACCTCCTCCTCAACCTCAGCCACCTAGAACACCGCCACCACCTCCACCAAGGCCTCCAACTCCTCCGCCATACATTCCCCCTCCACAACCTCAACCACCAAGGACACCACCACCTCCTCCAAGGCCTCCAACCCCACCGCCATATATACCTCCTTCTCCCCCTCAACCACCAAGGACGCCACCTCCACCAAGACCACCGACTCCGTACCTCCCTCCTTCTCCTCCTCAACCCCCTGTGAAACAGCCACCAGTATATGTACCTCCAGTGAATCAGCCACCAGTATATGTACCTCCTGTGAATCAGCCACCGGTATATGTACCTCCAGTGAAGCAGCCACCAGTATATGTACCTCCAGTGAAACAGCCACCAGTATATGTACCACCAGTGAATCAGCCACCGGTATATGTACCTCCAGTGAAACAGCCACCGGTATATGTACCTCCAGTGAAACAGCCACCAGTATATGTGCCTCCTGTGAAACAGCCACCAGTATATGTGCCTCCCGTGAATCAGCCACCGGTATACGTACCTCCAGTGAAACAGCCACCAGTATATGTGCCTCCTGTGAAACAGCCGCCAGTATATCTACCTCCAGTTTCAACAACAAGAGTACCGCCACCTCCACCACGACCAAATACAACGCCTCGTCCGGTAATCACATTCCCTCCTAACCGACGACCATCGACACACGGAAACACCTATCTACCACCTGAAACTCCGAAAACCACCCCTGGTTACTCTAGACCTACCCCAACGTATACCACTCCAAGACCAACTCCAACGTACACCACCCCAAGACCCACTCCAACCTACACCACCCCAAGACCCACACCAACCTACACCACCCCAAGACCCACACCAACCTACACCACCCCCAGACCCACTCCAACGTACACCACTCCAAGACCTACTCTTGGACATACACCAATTATTTCTGGCACACGACCTCCTCCATATCTTCCACCATCTACGCCCTATGTCCCTCGCGTCACCATAACACCACCACCTCCACCAACACCGATTTACACCTACGTGCCAACCTCAACTACCTACAGTCCACCACCAACGGGTAGCCCTGCCCCACCACCGACTCTGCCACCAACTACGAAGAGGCCAGTTGGTTATTCTTACCCGATACCGGAGAATCCACTGGAGTTGCCACCTTTCGTCCGATGAGGTGACACGACCTAGTTAAACTACCAATTCCGAATAATTTTCTTTCTTCCTTTGTACTTTTTGTATCTATAGTATATATAGCTATTTATGGACCACCATAGGAAACAATATACAAATTGTTATTTGGCAAGGGTAATATAGAAAAGAGTATAGATAGGGTAACTGAATTCCTGTCAGTTACTTGTATCAAATGCGTGAATCTCTAAAAAATTTGGTAAATATCGTAAGGGATGCAAATACGTTAATCAAACTCTTATTGTGAAAAATGTTTTCTGTGGGTCGAGTCAAAATCAGTGTACGATAAATGAGTAGTATCACTGTGTTACATTTGTGTACGTTCAATAACAAACAAATAAATAAATGGTGCATACGTAGAAGTAAAAAGAAAACGAAGAGACAATGTACAAGAAACGTAGCAATCAGATGCAAAACGAGTTTTATTATTTTGTATATGCAACGCATGTATGCAAAAATAGATAAATAAACTTTTTAGAAAAAGTAACCTCTGTATCGTTTTAATTTACACAATTTATTGTTCAAAAATGGTGAAACCCATTGCAGCATGTGTCGAGCATGTACATTTTCAACAGTGAATCACTGTTGTATGTACGCTTGATCTTTTCAATGCAACATCAAGAGAACCGAGAATGAAAGCGAAGTACCAAACACCTGATTCGCCAGAGGGTCTTGAGAATCACTTTCCGCCTACGACATCCTCTTCGTTCATGAATATGAACGATTATGAAACGCGCTTTTGCATAAAATACGTATCCTGAATAAGACGAGCTGTCCAAACAAACGGTCCCGAGTCGAAAATATTGCGCTGTCGTAATTAATAGAGGGTCCCCCAGCAAATTGTCAAGTTCCATTCCATCAAGTGGTAATTATGGTACTCTTTCGCCTTCTTTATGGTATATGTCAGACTAGTCATAATGATTAATTTGTCGAGCCATTCGGCGTAGCACAGTGACACTGACATTCTCTTCATATATCGTGCAATAATATTTGATTGGAGTTTCATGGCGCAGTAAGTAGCCCATAACCTACCTCCTACTACCATGTAGAGCCTCCCCCACGTTCAAAGAAATTTTCTACGTTCATGATAGAGACTGACCAGTGAAAACTCCGTTGCGAGAAATGTGTTCTCGTTAGTTGTATATGGAGCCTTGACAGGATATCTTCTCGTCTCCTTGCGACACCATAATTACAAAGACAATTTCTAAAGAGAGCTAAACAATTTCTATTTCTATTGGTGATACGCGTTTCAACATCCTCGCATCTATTTTAATTTACCCCGTATGAATCGTCTTGCTTTCTCGATCGAGAGCTGGCATTTTGCTTTTCGTTTATCGCGGTACATTATTTGCAAAGGAGCTACTTCTACTTTAATTAGAATTGTTTTCATTACGTTAAGCTGAAATTCTTCAAGTGTGCCGAGAATACACCGGTCGTATTAAAATGCCAAACGATTGCAATGAATACACGTAGAGAATAGAAGCTGGCGAATTTAAAGAGAGGACATGCTTGAAACAGAACGAAGGACAGCAATTAGTACATCGCAGCTTGGGCTCTATTCTGATCACGTTGATCGGCACAGCAGAAGTCGGTACAGTTTTGTTACGAGAAAAATCGCGATTGGAGTTATGGTGGTGGTTGCAGCGGTATTAGTAAGTACTTCAATTCAGTATTGTACTCATACCACTATACTAATTTTGCACATTATTGTATCCATACCATAATAAAATTCTGTCATCTGCCATCCTACTAAAAATAGTATAAATCCCATACTCCTAAGAAATTATATTGTCCTGTTTCTGAATTGAAATAAACTTGCACATGTGATTGATGGCGGTACAAAATAATTCAATACAGACTATTAGCTTTGCACTTGCTCGCTGTGCTAACATTTACAAGCTACTCACCTACATATCGCGTTATTTGCTAAAGGGACGATCAGTTATTGCTCTTATGCGTTCTTGTTACAAAAACCGCTCTTCTCGCGAAGCACTTTTCTATTGCTACATCCACGAAGTTCATCGACTTTGTTCTCATGATAGTGGAACGTTACGTATCGATCATTAATAAAGCAATGCGCGCTGTGGCGTACGAAGCATTACTGGGATCGTGGTGTAGCGTGTACGATACATTTTTAATGACCACTAATCTGTATGGCTGATATTTCCGTAATTAACGCTTCGTAAACGGTGCATTGTTAGTAATGGCTTCAACCACGGTAGCGAAAAATACGATTTTCTACCCGTTCGAAAGCTAATTTAAACATTTCCTTGGTCGATGTTATTCGATGTTTGCAATTGGCATCAAGCACAGTCATCAATTGAAATAAACGAAAGACAAATTGAGCATCGAATTCGGTACTGCAAGAAGTTTCATTAAAAGTAAAGTTTGTGTCGCTTCGCTTCTTAATGGGGCGGCATTGTGAAGAACAATGGACGCAATTACATCTCGCGAGTTTTCTCCCATCATTAATGTAACAGGTACAGAACGATGTTAAAAATCACAATTTCACCACGAATCTTGAAGCGCCGGGTTCGCATGCATGACGAGCCAAGCGTCAAAGAAGATTTCTACGCGCTTCACATATAGGGCGTTAACTGTGTTTCGACACGAATTAATACGGGTATTTGCGAGAGCGAGCGTTGTTCAAGCTCAGGGACTAAACGGGAATGGAAAAGAAGTAGTACAATTGCTTGCACAACAGTGCACTAATGTGATTTTAATTCGTGAACGTCTCATTTGTTATAGAAGAGAGTATTTTCTATGTGCTTGCTACTTGAAAGGAATTTTACGAATCAACATACATACATGTTCGTATGAATTAATTTAGAGAATTGTGTTACCCTTTCCTGTAGATTGGAATATTCTTGTACGACTTTACATCCGCTTCATCGGTGAACAGTAAATCGAATCAAGAAACGAAGCACATATACGTCTTGCAGAATGCTCTTAAGAAACCAGCAAACTTTACGAAAAAGTTCTCCAATTCTACTGTTTCGCCTGAAATGAATGGCACCAGTCCCATTTACATACAAGATCGCTCAGACAATGACAATTATGGGAATCTCCTTCTGTACGACGAAACGAACGATAAGGCAGTACACGGCGGAGAGTTTAGATCTCAGAACCTGCATAATTACAAGCTAAGAAAGAGAGTGCTGAAATCCGTGGAAAACGACGTGGATGAATTTCCTGAAGGGAAGCAGCTGTTCGACAATCATGCGCTTGTTTATCGTGTGAGGCAAAGGTACTTTATTGTTTACCGATTTAAATGTAAAATGAAAAATTTCTCCTGACAGATACGATAAAGGCAAACTATGAGTGTTGCGAGGATATTCAAGCAAGATTAATATCTTTTTACACAACACCTGTTAACGCTATTAGACACTGACAAATTAATGATTCTCCCCGTATTTCATCTTCGTTTAACGATTCAATGAGAGTTATCTTACCCCTGTGCAAAAACACCATTGACTGATGTTCCATACGAATCAACATGAACGCATTATCACACCTGCATTATATTGGTGCATTGTGTTCTCTAACTCATGCACCCAGCTGATAATAAATCAATGTTACAACCTACAGTATGTAACCTCGTCGAGCAACACTTTCTACGTCTCGGCAACACTCTTTTCGTCATGAACATACATATCTCGATTAGCATTACTTTATTTTTAATTCACCTAAAAATTAAATTAGTAATAAATCATTCCCGATCTTAATTATTTCAATATATGAAAGATCTAGCGATGAAACTGAATAGTAATAAGGCACCTAAGAAAAGCTTTTAAAATTCGTCTACACAGGCACAGGTATCCAGATTCCAACGAAGATGAAAGTTCAGAAGAGAGCCGCCCAGCTCCATTCCATTGGGAGCTGAAGACTCCTCAACCCACTGCCTTTAAACGTTCAAGATATCCACAGCTGACGCAATATCGATATCCATACGCATCTAGGAACATCCAGGACATCATAAAATATCTGTCAAACGACGCAGACTTGGCAAACAGGGGCATTAAGTTCACAGGTGTATACGTAAGCCCGAAGAAATACGATTTGTTTCCGGAACCGGGGGAAATGATGTCAAACACCGATAGATTGGAAGATGACGAGAGCTCCGGTTATCAGGTCAACGAAGATCCATTTTATCAATATAAACCGAAACATCCAGCAGACGTAAATCTTTTAGCCACGTCCAATGTTAGGTTTGTAAAAAAGGATGTCATTGAATGTTTTAAAATAATTCTATTACTTATTTATCGTTCTAAGACTTAAGTTTGAATTTCTGTGCCCCGCATTTTTTTAATTCTTTTTTTATTTAGTTGCGGAATAAAAATGCATTATTAATTGATATGATTTTTTTAGATTTGCACCGACAGGGCTTCACAGGTACAATTATGACACTTATGGACGACCAACTAATTACTACAAACCAACATCCATTGAGCCCCAATATGAAAATCCTCCCTCTTATTCTAATAACAATTTGAAAAAACGGAAGCCACAGCCGTTTAGTGTGATGCTGGATATTTATCCGATTACCGATATAATGGAGCAGAATAAAAAAATTACCAGACCGAAACAGGTGCCTGTTGAAGACTACGAATTGAGGAGACCGGGTCAGTATAACAGGGGACCGAAATTTTATGCCACACCCCCGCAATCAGTGACAGGAATACCAAATCAGGCAACTAGCGAGGAGGAAGAGAGACAGCAGATGATATTTCACTTGAATTTATTTCCACGAAAGAAAAACAAGATGAACAGGTAAAATTGAACACATAAATCCGTTAATAAATTAATTGGTTTACCATTGTTAACTTTCAATAAATTTGAAGACATTGCATGCTTACCAAAATCCAATATTTTTTCTAAAAAATACATCCATACAGCAGCACTTTGGATTACATAATTAGTTACATATGGTTAATTTTGATAAACGATTTAAAATGAAATTTAAATATCCTTCCCGTATTTCGCACTCACGATTGCTTAAAAAATTCACGATATGCAAATTTCCCATTCACGATGTCCATACTTCTGTTTCCCTTGTTCTATTACATAAGTAACGAAGCAGCTCCTTCCATGCACGTCTAAATTTATTAGACTTTAAATTGCGTTTTATTGCCTGAAATTTTTGTAAAAAAAGAAAGAGTGTAGCAATAAAATAATGTTTGTACATCGATGAATGTTGAATGAAAATTATTCTCGAATGTTTAATTAATTAATTTGGGCCTTCGTTTTCAGGCATGATATTATTCACAGATCGGAATCCATGCCAGCGGAGGAACGACAGCAATTTGTAGAAAAAGTATGGTCGCCTTTGGAAACAATAGCAAAACATCTGGCAGTGGAGCGATCGAGATTCACTGGGAATGAAAAATCCGATATTGCCGCTACTCGATATCAAGAAACCCTTCTCGATAGTAAAGACGAAGTGAAATTGTTTCAGTTGAACAATGATTCAACCGGGTTGAATCATAAGGACAATCCAGAAACAATTACTGTACCGTCGAATCATAAATCGAGCATCGAGGAAGACTATGCCAGCACAGAGAAATATGAATTGGAAGCTCAGAAACTTGTTGGCACGACTACACAAAGTGAATGCGAAGATTGCGAGACAACTGTGATTACGAAGGAAACAGAATTGAGAGAGAAACACAGTGGCGATAATTTAAAGGACATTGACACTGTAGATGGATTCAAACAATTTAGCGACAGCGTTTCTAAATCAAACTGAAAAGAAAGCAATTCCGTTAAAAAAAAGAATGTCATAATTAATTGATTGATTTACGATATTATAATTACAAGTGATACTTGTCGATAGAGCGTTGACATCATTGGTGTATTATTTAAATGTATTTTAATTTCTAATCGTATCTTTTAATGTGGTAATACATGTTAAATTATCTGGACACATCACAATTTCCTTGAAATTTCGTCGTCTTACACGTTAACTATTATATCTACAGAGCTCCACCTTGCCTTGACATTTTCGTCGAGGGCGTTCGAGAATCTCCCAAGATCTTGGCTGGTGCAATCGTAAGATATTCGTCGAACGCGCGATTGCTTAATAGGCCACGAGACCACGGTATACAAAATTGGTACTCGTCGTCGCGAGCAACGTGTAATGAAGTATCATTAACGGAATGCTAGTTGTATTATCGTTTAAATGGTTCTTCGTCAATTAAGTTTAAAGATCATAAAGTGAAATCTTCCGCGCATTTCCTTGGATGCTTCGATGAAAATAATGTTAGAGGATGAAAGATTTATTTCGAACATCTGACATGGAATCGGGATTTTTTCAAATTTGAAACAGGACATTGCAAATGTTTTCGAGGCAAATATTTTTCGGTTTATCGTAAAATCTCAACTCTTTTTATAAACGTAACTCAAATGTACAATTTTTATTTCATCCTTAAATACTACATATATTACAGTAATGCATTTGTATGCCAATGCCACGAACATTGTGAGTAGGTAAGTGTACAGTCTATGAAATATACAAATTCACTCGAGTTAGTTCCTCTTAATCTAATAAATATCGCACTTTACACGTGCCATTATCTTTTGGCACGAACTTCATTCGATCTTACATTATAGCACCATTCAAAGAGTTCTTTGCACTGTTCTCGTGACTTCCTCGGCGATACTGCGAGTGTCTATAATACAATTCGTTGACGTACTCAAGTATTGTACAAATGAATAATCATTTCTTCTGATCTCAGTTTTCGTCAAACTCACTGGTTTAGTCGATATTATTATTGACTGTTAAAATCGTTTATATAATTCCAGCTATGCGAGTTGTCACTATAAAACTATGATTCATAGCTGAGAAATAATTGCCAACAAATAGTGTACTATATCTTCGATTGACGTTTGGAATTATTATCAATCGTCATATATATATTTATCGAGACCTTCTGTTTCTCGATTCAGAGAATTTCCAGCTTCTCGTGATTGTTTGCATTCAATGTCTCAATTCATTTACTGCCCTATTCATATCAACCTCATTTTATGAAACAGATAGTTTTCAACATTTCCCCGTTGAAGAAAAACAAAAATAAATTATTAATATCTGAATATGGCAAATTTCTTTAGAACGTTCAAATAATACAAATACTCATCGATCGAAATCTCGTTTCTGAGTTTGAAAAAAGTCCCCTAAGGTTCTGTACAAAATGATAAGCCATCGACTTGTTTACTTAGTGGTCTATACTCTCCGTGTCAGTAAATCTCTAAGTTAATTAATTGTTTACGTCCTCGATCCAAGCGTGCTCGGATGATAAAGCGTCGTATCTGCTCCCCATTCGTAAGGACCCTCGTGTGGTCCTATGGAGACCATAGTACCAGGTCCTAAGGTTGTATGCGAAGCAGCACTAACCATTCCTGGACCCGAGGAAACATAACTCAAAGGTGGTCGAGGTTGGTCACGCAAACGGGCGTGTTTCACCTGTCGTTTATACCTGGAAGAAACATCAGACAATCTATAATTTCCATCTCAGGACTCAGCTAATTACAAACAAGCAACGACACTAATTACAAATAGTACAAAATAATTGCACTCAATTTTGATAAATATAGTTCACTACGAATGCCAGTTACTTTCATTTCTGTCTCTAATATTCTTATTCGCAATAGAAGCAGCAGAAGGGAAGGGCAAACAAAATCTGCGGGCACTCACTTGGTGTGCATGCAGCAAAGTGTGCAACTTGAAATAACTGTGGCGATTCCAACAAGAACGGCAATAGCCAGCACCCATATCTGCGTCATCGAAGCGTCCGCTCTAGCAACCAGAGCAGCACAATGCTGCACCTTCTCCACGTGATAAGTCCTGTAAACCCTCTTCAGTTCCTCATTTTTGGGATCAATCAGTAGGGCCTTCATCTCGTCCAAATCGTACGCTTCCCTTCCAACCATTTGGAAGCAAGAACTGGTCGAAGAGAAATCCAAAGAATTATCCTCCTTCGAGTAAAACTGAGTATCGTAGACATTCACACTGATAGGCAAGGACAAAGCTTGTTGTACAGCTTTCTCAAAGTCCTCCAAGGTTTTTCTGACTTCCACTGGCGGTTTAGAGAACACGAATTTCAACATGTCCCTATCCCTCAGCAAAAATATCCTCAGAGTAATATTTGTTTCTCTGTACGGTATCACTGAGTTATTGGCAGAAATGATAATTTCCATGTAACCATCTGCGTAACCCGACATGGATCCTGTTGTCCTTAATTCACCTGTTTGATGATTCAACGACAGATGCGAGGGAATTTCTCGTCTCGACATGGAAGGATCGACAAGAGACGTGAAAGAGGCTTTTCCCATGCTGTAATTAATTGCCAGAGCATCGGAGTCACCGTCGAACGCTTCTAATGTGATTAAACTGGTATCTATTGGCACGTTCAATCGGACACCGAGTGTGACGTTTTCTTTTTTAAATTTAGGCCTGTTATCATCGATGTCCAGAACCTTAACAAGAATCTGCCTTTCAGAAGGATCCTGGCGATTGTAAGGTTTTGGAACGATATCAGACTTCTTCGTCGAATAGGGGAAACATTTTATTGTTAACAAATGATAATCGATTGCCTCCCGATCCAAACGACCATTAGACCTGATCACCGCTGAATTGTTTTCAAGTCTTTCCACGACGAATAAACCGGCTTCGTTTCCATAAACGATCGCGTAGTCGATCATTCCGTTCTCGTTGATGTCTTCGTCGATCGCCTCGATCACTCCAACTTTAGTTCCCACTGGTTTTTCTTCGAACACAGTCAGTTCCACCGGTGGACTGTCTAAATTTCTTCGAAAATGAGGTTTGTGGTCGTCGATATCGTTGACAATTACTTGCAGCACCCTGGTCGCTTGTTGAGGAGGACTACCGAGATCCTGAGCGACCAATATCAACGTGTAACTATCTTTCGCCTCTCGATCGAGCAATTTCCTAGTGGTAATTAGACCGGTCTCGCTGTTTATTCTGAAGGCACTGGTATCTTTGCCAAAGTTTCCGTCTTCCAGGAACTTGAACGTGATCTTTCCATTCGGCAAATTAGGGTCATCTGGGTCTGAGGCGACAACTTGGAACACAGGGCTACCGATTGTTGAATTCTCTGATATATGAGCTACTTCTTCGAGGGTTGGTCTGATAAAAAGTGGTACCCCGTCGTTGCTGACTACATCTCCGATGTATAACGTCAAGATTACATCAGAGAATAGCTCTGGTTCTCCACCATCTTGTCCTCTGATTCGCATTATGTATGGTTCTGTTCTGCCTTTCCCTGTTAGCGCTCGCGCTGAAGAAATTTCTCCCGTTGTGTGATTTATTTTGAATAATCCTAAACGTTAAACGATTAATTAGATTTAGCAAGAAAAATATTGAGCAGGGACTGTTAGTATGGTGAGACGAGATTTGTTTTGATTACCAACCATTTGCCTCGCCTTCGTCGATAATTTCATAATTAATCGTTCCGCCATCGCCTTCGTCTGGATCAGTGGCAGTAATATTAACTACACTAACACCTGAGGGAGCGTTCTCAGGTATTACAGCGGTGTATGATTCTTGTTCAAACGTTGGAGCGTTGTCGTTAACATCCAAAACATCTACTGTTACTAAAGCTCTAGTGCTTCTCTGCTCTGCACCGCCCTGCGGCATATCTGATGTAACTATATAAAATCGAAGAACTGATTGCTTTTCTCTGTCGAGCGTTGTGTTAGTAGCGATCTGTAAGTTTAAACAAGCGATCAGCGCAATTCACAAGGAATATTTTATAAGGTTTACTTAATTAAATGTATTAATTGAACTTTGGCTATTCAGGCTATTCCCATACCTGAATGTTTCCAGTAATTGGTTCCACTTCGAACATGTTGGCGTTTTCTCCAACCAAGGAGTACCTCACTTCTCCGTACCCTCTTCTGACTTCCTGTTCAGTGTTAGAACTATCCATGTCCGTAGCTTTAACATTCAACACGACTTTCGTAGGTTTCTCCGATTCTAATATGGAGATTTTATAATCGTTTTGAGTAAAGATGGGATTATTGTCGTTTGTATCTTGGACCTCCACAATCACATTGGCTTCAGACATCTTTCGCGTTATCTCGTAGTCTCTGGCCAGTGCTCGTACTTTGAAACGAATAAACTGAGAATGACAAAATGACAAAATTAATCGAACAATAATATTCTTTCATTAATGGAAAATCGTATTCAATATTTTTCTATATTCGAAAAGTGTTCCACTAATTTTTATTCCATTAGTAATTAAAGGTTACAAATTACCTTTTGATTCAGAACTTCGTAGTCCAGCCTTTTGCTGAGAACAACGTTTCCACTTTGTACGCCAACATTAACATACCCTTCATCGTCGTCCTCTCGGACCAGTTCAAACCTCTGAACAGGATATCCAGTGGTTGGTTCTTTAGCTGAAAGCATAAGCAAAGTCGTTCCAAGTGGTTGTTCCTCTGGCACGGAAATTCTTATTGTTGGATTATTCGGTGACCAGCCAGGATTCGTAAATGTTGGATTGTCGTCGCTGTAAGCTTGAATATAGACGGTCACTTCGACCTTCGTTATTTGCTTTTCTTTATCAACCACGGCATTCAAATCGCGCACTTGAACGGTGAGGATGATCACTGCAGCCACTTGATAGTCTAATACACGATTCACTGTTATCAAACCGGTGGTCCAATTTATTTGGAACGCTGTTTTGTAATCGTAGGGCGCAGTATTTTTCAGAGCGACTCCAGTTTTGTCGACAGCTCTGATTGGGTCCACTAAAGAGTATTCTAAGTAAGCGTCCGAATCTGGATCTGTTGCCGATACCTTTAACACCGGTTCACCTGTCCAATGATCATTAAAAGTTAGAAACAGATATTTATTAGAAATAACTTGCACTTTACATCGCAGTGTTGTATAAATTACCAATGGCAGCTCTTTCTGACACGTAAACTAGATACGTCGACTCGTTAAACACTGGTGGTTTATTGTTCACATCTACCATGTTCACTGTTACCGTGGTAGTGGCAGTCTCTCTAACAGGTGTGCCAGAATCTATGGCATGAATTATTACTTCGTATTTTTCTCCACCCGTTTCCAAGTCTAAACGAGCATCCGGCGATACAGTGATGACGCCAGAGCTAAAATGTTAATCTCTAATATTAGTATTTCCTCTGCACAGGATATTTTCCGATAAAAAATATTTAAAGAATAAAGTTTATTATTTGAACAGATTATAACAAATATATAATATATAATAAATTACCTGCTGTTTATAACAAAGTTATCCTTAGCACCGGAAGCAATATGGTACTGCAACAAATTGTCTCTTCCATCAGGATCATTTGCTACAACTCTAATTACTTCTGTTCCAGGCGAAGCGTTTTCCAATAGTCTCGCTCGATAAGTACTAGGTCCCGGCAAATTAGATTTGTAATTTCCACGGAAGATGGGCTTCTGATTTCCAGGCACGCCGACTCTGACTGATAGCTTTCCTTCAGAATATAACGGCGGCGTTCCAGCGTCCGTAGCACGAATTGTCAGCTCGTAAATTCCTCTCTCTGTATCATCTGAGCGTACTGCCTTCGACATTGTTACTTCTCCGCTCTCTGGATTTATCTAAAAACAACATTCTTTTTAAGAGATATTTTTTCTAATATTTTTACTAATATTTTTTTCACACGTACCTTAAAGACATCGTCCGTCATGCTGTTATGTGAACTTACAGCGTACGTCACGTATCCGTTTCCCTGTGCCGGTCCATCAACGTCCGTTGCTCTGACAAACATCTGCGGATCGAAACTCGTCGCACCCTCTCTCACAGTCCTCGTGTAATCATTTTGTTCAAACATCGGCTTATTGTCATTAACGTCGTCCAGTTCAATCAAAATATTCACCGCAGACACTCTTCCGCCGCCATCTTCAGCTTCCATTGTCAATGAATACGATTTCTGAACTTCGTAATCCAACAGCTTGGCCAACGAGATTCCGCCGATTTTCGGATCGGTCTTAAACTTGTCCGCGCCAAAGCCTCGTAACGTGTACGTTAATTCTCCGAAGGGACCGCTGTCGTAGTCCTTGGCGAAGACATCTCCAAATTTCGTTCCTATTTCGGCGTCTTCTTTCACAGATAGCTTGTAAACCGCTTGAGAAAATTCTGGACTGTGGTCGTTAGCATCCAGTAACTCTATGTGCACTCTGCTAGTGGCAACCTGAAATTGATTCAGGCGATATTTCATTTACTAACGTTTCGATCGATGAATGAGAAAAAGATAAGAATAGCAAAAAATACCGTACCACTTCGTTCGCAACCAGTGCAACAATCTCGAACTCAAGCTCCCTCTTGGCAGGATCATCCACGTCATAATCTAAGACGCTCACGTCATTAGCTTTGATTACAACAGGTACCCGACCTTGAGCTTCTTCAGGGCTGACAGTAAAAGCTTTGCCAATTCCGGGATATTCCGGGGTATCCCTCAGAGCCAGTCTGTACTTCGCATTGTCACCCACGTCGCCATCGTTGACGATAATATTCAACCCTGGCAAAGGCGTATCCTTGCCGATATCTTCCGATATTTTTACGCTGTAATATTTTTCACTGAACACGGGCATTAGATCATCGACGTCCGTGACAACAATCGTTACGATGGAAGTCGCAGTATCCGCTGGTATCTCGTTGTTGATCAGTTCCGTGGCTTTAACTTGAAACGTGTAAATTCCACCGTTCTGCAGAATCCTAGGATCTTCTCTGTCCAAGGACACATTAGTGGTGATCAATTTACCAAGCGTCACGTCGCCCTCTTTCGAAACTTCCAGATTAAAGTGACCGGACTGTTCGTCCTCCAACGTTAACAGCAAAGGCCTTGATTCTCCGGTGTCACCATCGCGTGCTCTGACCGTCAAGATCGTGTGACTAGCCAGCGTGTTCTCCGGAAGGGCAGCGCTGTACGGCGCGTTCAGAAACACGGGTGGCTGATCCTGAAAACGACCATGCTATTGCTATAAAAGAAAAGAGTAATCCTACCTGGCTTAAAAAAATTACTTAACGCAAATATCTTTTTCTTTCGCTGTTTATCTAAAGTTTCGAGCAATTCTTTCGATCCCCCGCGTGTAATTGACGTACAGAAGAGCTGTTGTTTAACGGATCACTTCGAGAATCATTGAAGGCAGCGTGCGAGAACGAAGGAGAACATTTACCGTTCCGGTGAAAGTTATTTCGCGAACGACGCGTACTGTAATCGGACGTTCTCCGATCAGAGTCACTGGGTAACGACGCGACGCGACGTCTGCCTCCTCGGTTACAATATCATAGACGATCTTCCTGGCCAATACGGAATGATCGTTCTGGATGTACAGTTACATCCGCGGTTACCGTCGAGGCCCACTTACCTGAACATCAAGAACGTCCACGGCTACAGTTGCCCTGGCCTGTAACCTCTTAGATACGTCACTGGCCCCGTCTACGGCCAGGAGGTTGATCAGGTAAGAATTTCTCTTTTCGTAGTCGAGCGGCTTCGCCAGTACGATCTGCACGTCGTATTTCCCCTCTGCTAACTGAGAGAAGAATTTTGTATTCATACAGTCACATTACTTATTCATTTCATCGTGATATAAAGAAAACCTTTTTCCGCGTCATGAACTGCGAGAAATCTTTCTTCCTATGGAATCTAGTCCAGCTTAGCTTGATGTTTCTTTAACCCTTTCACTATGATAATCTTCAAACCGTAAATATTCTTAGAGCTACGATGGCACAGTTTATCATTAATGTGACCGTCTGTTCTACCCGTGAATGCTTGAGTACACTAATTTATTCAATTGATCGCACGTTTTTAAAATTAATTCATATTTATGGAAAAGTTCTAGTCGTGAATCTTGAAATAAAAATCGAATTGATTTCATTCGCGGTGTAACTAAAAGTCCGTGTGATTCATACGAGACACTGTTTGTGAATTGTATATCGATACTACCTTTTCTGCGGAAACGTTGAAGACATCGCAAACGTCATCATCTCGTGACGCAGGTACGCATTCCACTTGAACGTCCGCGTTTACGCCACCATCGCGATCGGTGATCGTGATTGTACCTGTAGGAACTAGGAGGCCACCCACGTGTGCACTCTCTGGCACCCTGGCAGCATATGGTCTGCCATGATACACCGGCGGGTTATCGTTTTCATCCAGCACAGCTATCTCGCGACGAAGGGACACTGTGTTGGGTTCCGATCCAGCGATTCCCTCGTCTATAAAAATATCAATTTGTATATTTAATCCGCTTCTACTTTAGTACACATTTTATTTGGATGTTTCAATTAATTAAACGGCCACACGGTGGACGGCAAATTCTGTTCAATTAATTCCAAAGTGAAATTTAATTAGCCTTCAAAGCTAATTATTCCATATACGTGCAACACTTTCGCTACGATCATGCAATGTCTATAATAAATGTAAGAGAGAAACTTTAATGCAATTTAATTGCATAATTAACTCGTTATCATTCCATCAACGCGTCGTTCGTCTAATGCCCTACATATCGACGATTATCCATTGATATTCGACCGTAAGAGTGTAACGGGATACCAATGAAGACAGAAGAGTTACCCGTTATACTGATGATCACTTCGATCAGGTCTTGAGCCTCTCTGTCTAACGCCTTTCTCAAAACGACGACACCGCTGTCCCGATTCACGGTGAAGTATTCACCGCTGATCGAGTAATGCAATTTAGAGCCTTCTGGATCTTCTCCTTCGAGGGTGTAAACAGGTACGCCAGGTGGAGTTCCTTCCGGCACGGCCAACCTGGCCATATCGCCACCTTGCACGAAATGCGGCGCCCTGTTGATTACTTGACCCCATGACGAAGACCACGTGGAGAGTGTTAGGAGTAAAATCGTCCACATCGTCACCTGTGTATCGTTCAAAAATATATAATTGTATTCAATGTATGGTGTCAAACTAAACACAGGCATGGTTAATCAATTTATTTAGTTTATTTATTAATGCTACTAATGTTTTTATGAGACGTTCTACATCGTTGTATTACTGTCTTACATTCATCTTTCTATGTCTTAAGAAGTCTAATCAACAATTATAATGTCCTTTTTGAGACGTGTATGTATAAGAGGGCTGTTATTAGCGTCAGTGTCAGAATTTGCATTGGTCGAACAATGGTTACCTGGTAGACAATTACGAAGGCGGAATAGAAAGTGCGTTTGAGGATGAAAATACTAGGTACACGAACAGAGCAGGTTTTAGGTTCGAAACTTTCATTCGGACAATTTGGCATAAGAACGCTTAAGGTTGTATGAATAAAAGAGTGCTCTTTCTTGCATGACAGGCTGCCACTTCCTATATCGTGCTCGGTCACGACTCCGTTCACTTCCGGTCATCGAAAACAGCATGTCTCGAACGTGCACTGTTCTATAATATTTCACAGGACGATAAACGGAAAGGGAAGATATATTATACCCCTCAACATCACACCTTTTCCCGCATAACTAAGTACAAAGTATAAAAATCCCTAAAATGGCCCAGTCTGTTTTACATTATTGTAAAATTAAATGCGGCCAAGTATCTCTTGCATTTTCCAACAGATCCTTAAAATATCCATCTCTATATTTTTTCACTAGAATCGTTCGCTCTTAATCAAGCCAAGTCGATTAACTACACAGCGTGTATACGTACTTATACCACCAACAGCTCGATCGACGTCATCCACAGAGAAACTATCGAGAAGAAATTAAACGATACGCGAGCTCGTGATGTCTAAAATAAGCATGCGCGCATTTGTTGCTTGCACGTTGCTGGGATCAACGGTCGCCATCCGTTGGAAAAATGCGAGGAACAGACGTGTGGGCAGAAACAGAGTGAGAGAGACAGAGGAAATGGCTAAACAGTGCGGAGGATGCAACGATCTATCGAAGCCACCGGTTTCCACCCATATATAAAACGTGGCTTCGCCGAGCCGCGTTCTTTCTCCGCGGTCAAGAAAAATACCTTGAGGCGAACCACCAGCGGTGTGCTGTGCGGCTGCCGCGTACGGTGTCTGAATGCCTTGAAACGGGTAAGCCCGGTCAGTGAAAAGCCGTTAGAAATCAGATTCCATTTCAGGAGTTCGCGGAACACTCGTCCTGCGATTCGAAAATTAAATACTCCTGTTAGGTCGGCGTCGAAGAGTTTGGGAGCTGTGGTCGGGTTTAACATTGCTGATAAAATAGATACGCGTGGTACTTGTATGGAGGCAATAATAAAGAAGTTATTAATTCAAATTTTAATCAAATAAAGGAGGGAATTACGGTAGTGGAACTAATAGGTTCGAAGAATATAACATGACGTAAATATTTGAAGTAAACGAGGACCCCCTGGAAGAGGAGAAAGAAATGTTCACCGTGCAAGAAGATTTAGAATCAAGTTATGTGCATATATGTATGGTAAATTTAATCTTGGTGTATCAAAGTATGCGATGATCCAGTTAATCGTTCCCAGCTGGAGAACGATTATCAGGTGTTTCGTTTTGCTCTTGGCAAACCAGAAATAATGTTTCACCGCGATTTCAAGATCAGCCCGCGAAATTTCATGGGCCAATGCGTGTCGCGTATTTAAAGTTACACAGACTGTTACGATCTGTGGCAGTAACTTTCTAATAGAGGCTCCAGATTCCGAACAAAAGTCTTGCACAACGGCATCGGTTGGGATAAACGCAGAACGCGTTCCACGTTATTTTCTCTCTGTCATAACTCTTACTGGAGGCAGAAATTTGTGTAGAATCAGAATGGGTCGACCAGCGACATATGCATATATCTTAGTATCGAGATTTTGCAAAGTTTACGCTATGTTCAAACTTCATTATATCTCGAATGACTATGGAGCGAGGTGTAATGTTACAAAATTATTCAGATGTTACTTAACACGAAATGCAAGGCATGTTATTTTCATTCTTGTTGATTAAGTTCAGAGAGATCTTAATAATTATTTGTCGATGTGATGTTAATATTTTAACTGAGGAATAAGTCTTCGGTCTCGAGATGTAAATTAGCCCCGTTGCGAAAGTAACACGTGGGAAGTAATCATTCAGTGAAGAGGGACGAGTTAACTGCTAGGGCCACTTCCCCAGTGATTTTCTAGTGACTTCGTGCCACCGCTTGTCTTCCGTGTTCTGGAGGTGGTTATCAAGTATTGTCTCCGGTACACTTGGTCATTAATTATGTGAAGAGGGAAAGCTTGCAACCTATCTATTCTATAACGATACTATTCTCAACGATTTCTAGTAATTAAAAAATCAACCATTCCGTTTACTTTCTACAGCTTTAAATTACTTCAGTCACTGTGAAATAAGAGGGTTTTAATGCAACGCAATAAATGATTGCCCACGTTCTATTACGTTTGTAAAGGTATGGTCGTTCATGGGAAATTGAATGAGCAAAGAAATATTGTAGCGAATTCTCGTGAACCGTTTAAATAGAACCTGTAACAGCAACAAGAGTCAAGTTGTTTGAACGCAGGTATGATTTTTATTGCGAGGTGTGCAACGGGGAAAAGCATGAAGCGTTAAAACCCATGAAAACGAGGTGTTTCTACCGCATGCGGATACCCACGCGCAAACAAGATACCAAACAGTGCGGTGGCAATTACCATCGACTGAATGTAAAACGATACAGAGAGATTAAGCGATGGATCGAACTGCAATCAGGAAGAAATCCACGGACCGTGGTTTGACGATCCACCGTGGAGAATATGTCACGACAGTAAAGAAAACCGTGGCGAGCAAAGTATAACATTATGAATTGATCGATAAATAAAACGTACAATAAATATCACAGTTATGAAATAAGAAAAGTGGTAAGATGTAACACGGTACGAATGAAAATAAATCATGATGGAAGTAGGTAACGATGGCAAAAAATAAGTGAAATAAAAATATCGTTTCAGTCTATTTAATAATAACCGAGCCCATTACCCGTAATGTTAAATAAGTGTACTAATCTACACGATGTTGTGTTGTATTTCTTGCAAATTGGTTAATGGTAATTGGTACGGTGAATGCAATTTGCTGTTTAGAGTTCAACTGGTCTTGTTTCATTATATGGGGCACGATGATTCAAAGCATGTTTAAAATAACAATATGGGACTAGTTTGTGCGCCCTAATTTTAAAATAAAAGCGGTTGTTACTTTCAATCAATTTAAAGTGATAAATTGGTCTCTCTGATAGGCGAAGAGAAAAGGATACCATTTTGACCATTTCTGAATAATATTTTCCAAATGCTATTTAATTTATTCTTTCGTTCAAATATATGCATACATCAAATATAGTACGATGTATAGTCAGCATCACTGCACCATGTAGATTGAAGTTGTTCGAAGAAGACACATGAAACAATAGGTCAGCATTATTTTGAATGCTTTTATCTTTAAGCAGGAGTGGCACTTACGTCAATTAGGTTTGAAATGGTGCCGTGTAATTGAACGATGATATAGTTGTATCTACAATTATACGGTGGCCCGTATAATATTACATATACATTTCATTACGATCATAATAAACGTTCAAACTCCCACTTCTAAAAATGAGTGTGTTACACGACTAAAAAAATGGTTTTCTCTGTTGAAAATATTTCTCAATTTATTACACGTGGCAGGGCAAGACTTAATTTTTATGTTATCTGATAGAAACTTTCCTCCCTGCACTCGTTATATTTGCTTTCATGGTGTTCGTGCCGAATGTACAAAAGGTACAACACAGAAATTGCCGCGGCGGCGTTATGTTCCGTCATAGAATCCGCTGAGGTAACACGCGGTAAAAGATGTTACAGCGCTATCCATCTATTCATTTATAACACTTGCTTAAGTAAGCTCGAAACATTGCAGAGAAACTCTCATGCAATTAGCTGCTCATTCGATCATTTGTTTTCATTGCTACCCGCGCATCGACGTAAATAAAAACATTCCAAAACACTATTGCGTATACAATTCAAACAATTATACTTCAAAAACAGATTCATATTTCAATGGCTCGAATACTGAAACAAAATATTTTAAATGTATTTCAATGCTGATAAAACACCCGGGCCACTTTATGTACACAACAATCGATGAATTGCTAAACCCAACGAGCAAGTTCGCACATTACCATAAATATTCCCCACTCTGCCCGCAGGAAGCAATTCCCACAAAATTCCTCCGCAAATGAGCAACCTACTTTCGTTCGACGGCCTACAGCCGCTCGAAATCCGCGTGCCCAGCGCAAACCATTCGTAATCGATTCTCGGTGCAATGTGAATTTCGAAACGGGGCCCTTATGAAATTTCGCGGGCCTCCAGAGTCGCTATGTAGGTATATACTGCTCGGGTCAGTGGCATTGGCGTAGGACCGGGTCCCACGAGACCGGTTGTTTCGCATCCGCGATACCGATTTTCTCTTTGGCCGCGCGAAAAGCAAACGAGTCCGCGTGGTTAACTGTTCGATGCTGGTCGTACGCAATCCTGGCGTCCCATACTTGTTAATTGCCGAGAAAGGTGAAGAGAAACGAGGAGGCGACAAAAGCGAGAGGAAGACGGGGCACCCGGGCAGAGGAAGAAAAAAAAACCGTTACTGAGCCCCCTCTACGATCACCGTCATTACGTTACGCGCCTGGAATCTTGGCACTGTGTGACCAGGTGATGCCAGGATGAATGACGAAGAAAAGTAGCATCCTGTCACGCGCTCCATTCTGCTTTACTCCAGCTTTACTCCTCATTTTTGTGAGGTGTGAATGCGCGATACTTCGTACGGTATATTTGAGCATGTGATTATGGGGATCTGTTTTTGGAGCAGCGGTTCAAGGAATTTCTGAAGAATAAGTTTGAAGTTAAATCTGACGGGAACTTTATGAAAATATTTTCGGAGTTGTGCAACCACATTTTGGAGCAGAAATATTTTAGGAATGTTTCGATGATATCATAAAAATTCTGAAGTGGCATCAGATGAAAAGAGTTACGATACCTCCTCTTAGTATTTTATTAGCAGAGAAAGGTGTCGGTCTCAGGAAAGTCAGACAAGTTTCCATTGTAAAATATAGGACTGGCAGTTGAACGAAAATTAAGTGGCTATTCTTTGACGTGTAAATATGCCTAAGCTTTTCCTGTTTCGCGAACTTGACACCGGTTCCTTGAAACCAGGACTTCGACTAGTGCAGTCGCTGGTCAGACTGGTTTCCCTGGAAGTGGCGAAAACGATGACGGCAGTTTGGCAAGGTCCGTGTGTTTCGCGATATTGTCGGTAAAGCCATGCTATTTGTGAGCCATGTGAAAAGAATGTACAAAAGTTTAAACATCCATAAATGATATAGCTTTCTGAAATACAAATGTCAGGTTGGGATCTTCTTTAGTCCTGTTCTTTCAGGTACAACTTAAATATTAGCGTTTAAATGCCGTTTTCAGGAAAATTATGTTCCAACTATAGTTTGATATAAAGGTCAAGGAAATACCAGCACGATCTTGTCTCGTATGAGATTGCCTTATGCAATTGGCCTTCATTTAAATAGAATTAGCATTTATAACTTCACTTCGCGGGTTAATCAACTTTTTTTCCACGCTTCTAATCATTTCTTTTCTGCGGCACGTGACTATAACGAAAACAGGAAACGCAGACATGCGTGTTCGCCAGCGAATTCCACTAAAACAAATGGAGACTTCGACGTTCCCTTTCTCATTTCTTACCATTTGTCTTACATTAACAATAATATCAAGCAGACATTTGTTTATCTATAAAAAACAATAAATCAAAACTAGTTTTCGTTAATTCCTTTGGAGCCACATAAAGTGCAACGGTGTTTACGTAAAGGAGATCATAAAAGGATCATACCTCATAAAGTCAGTCCTGGATCCTTCTTCCGCGCGACACCTTATCAACTCACCATCACTTCACGTGTACTTTCTTTCATAGATCACGCAGGAAAATTGTTTTCAAAGAACAACAATCACGTATACACCGAACCTCATGACGCACCAGCACACGAGTGTGGCTAACACGACTTGTACTTTATCCTCTCGGTTTCATGAGTCGTCGTCGTCGTTTCGAAAAAGAACCGATGTCTGCCAGCCAATGGACAGGTCTACACTGCATCCTAAGGAGGTATGCGGCCTCCGTGCTATGGGAGTGGAAGGAATGGAGAGAGAGAAACAGCTCGCCGAAGGAGAGACTACAGTCCGTGCCCGGTAACTGCGAGCGAAAGGGGGGCGAACCTTTTTGATTCTTTTGTACCTCGACGTGCCAGGTGAGTCTCTTTCGTGGTTCCATCATGGCTGGAATTGTGCGTGGACGGTGTGGCGAAGAGGAGACTCACGATGTAGGATAAAGTGGACAAGAATATTTCTCAGTGGCCTCCATTTCAAAGATCTGCACTTTTCTAATTATTCATTGAAGATGTTACAATCCAAAAGATATTAATTACTATAAATCCTGTGTATTCTTTTTCTTTCGTTCAATTTACACCCTCCGCGTTCTCTGCACACAGTTTTGCAAAGTACATCGTACATAAAATCATCTCGTTTGTAATCACACGCCTGGCCCCCGGCTTATGGTAAATCGTTTCCCGTAAAAGCCCTTAATTTCATTCCTCGCGTTCATTAACATCGCACCCTGAAACAAATTAATTACAGCCCTCCTTTCCCCAATTACATAATCACTTCTGCATCTGCCTCCACAAGGGAGGAAGCGGCAACCATCGAAAAACTCAGTGCACATTTAATTTCCCCGGCGTGCGTCTTTTTCTTATATGACATTAGAAAGTCGAAGCAAGAAAAAGAACAGCCATCACTCTACTACGACACACGATAATCACCGTGCAATCCACCGTGCCCTGCAAACGATAGCTCGCTTTAACGCTAACGTTGCCCGATTTTCATTACTCCGCCTCCCTCTATAAAACATGCAACCGATCTCTACGTGAGTCTCATGAAGAACGGCATGTCGGAGCCCAACGAGTACGTGTCGCGACGGAATCGTTGTACACACGGTTTATCGACCTCACGTTCCTTCTCCAAGTTGCGTGTATTTCTGTGTCTAATTTGTACCTACGTAGTCGTGCAGCATTTTATGAAACGGTTTCGCGTGCATGTACGTAACTCTTTCCCAGGTACGTACCTGGAAGCATCGTGCCGGAAGTGGTGGACGACACACTTACGGAAGCCAGGCCAGCCGCATATTTCCACGTAGAGCTTCCTCGCATCCCGAGGGACGCGTGCACCCGCCCGATAATACAAAACGTGTAACCAGCAATTCCGTGCAGGCCGTTTATCGTCGCTTCCTATATAGCCAACGTTTCGCGGCGTACCCCTCCTCGATCGTCGATAAGGGCAAGACCAGTAAAACGAGGAAGACGCGAGTTCCTAGAAATTTTCAGCGGCCACACGAGATAATGAGGCCGGCTCGAACGCTACCCCGGTTGAAACCGCTAAAGGGAATGATAAGCGAAATGGGAACGAAGTGTAATTGCTGGGAGAGCGGAAATGAATTTTGCACGGTTGCAGATACGTATAAATGGATCGCAGGTTGTTTTTCTGTATATCTGCAGGAGAATCGTGAGTTTAGAAACTTGTACATTAAATTTTCTTTAACGAACACCGCGTTTGGCTTATGTCAAAGGTATTTTCCTGCTAAAAGGACTGAAAATTTCAATGATTCAACTGATATCTCTTTATATTACACTTGCAATTACTTTATTTTGTCATTACTATTATTCTAAGTGAATTTCGGAGTCATGAAAAATGTACGCACAAATGTACGTGAGGTCGCGAAACTATTTAACCAAATTTTTCATTCAGGTGTCAGCTTACTGCGGCTCAAGTTTCTACAGCTTCAGAATTAAGTGAACGATTAAAAATAAAATTCATCTTGTAACACATTTGTTGTGTCAAAGTGAACGTAACAATTGACATTCGTAATCAAACAGCAAACGAAGAATGTACAATCTATCCGTTAACGTATACACGTATAGTAATTAATAATTACGTAAACCCCCTAACACACCTCGATAAGCCTTGGAATTTAAATTCCCCGATCTACAAAGGTTCCATTGCGCTGCTCATCATTGTTACGTGTGCGCCATTCAGGAAGAAGGAACTAGATTCGCAAGTGCTAGTGCGCAACCCGTTGCAACGCGTATACCTTCAAACCTTCACGCTCGAAATTGCACACGTGCGCACGCGACAAGCATGACCGCACGGGTTCGCACCTATGTACATACATATCTATATACCTCGTTCCATCCCGTGGCTTTCTCATCGGGTCGGTTCAAAAGGTCCCAGGCAGGATGCAGAGGCCTGCCTGCAACACGCGCGTAGGTTTATAAGGGAGCGTCGTTCAAATGCCGCGGGCCCACCCTAAGGCCCCCTTTTTCTGCTCGTTCCTCTGCACTCGCGTTTTGTGGTGGGGTTTAGAAGAGGCGATAAGAAACGCGGGAAAGTGAGAGGAACGGTAAGGTTTATTGAGAAAGGATGGTACTGCAAGGATGCGAACGAGATTGTCTTGTGAATCTGTTTTGTTTCTTTTTGCTTTCTGCAGTTGAATGAACTTGAATATTGGTAGATAGATAATTGATGATTATCGTCGACTGTTTGCTGGGAATAAAATAAACGACAAGTGGGTACCATGTAATTAAATTCAAAGTATAGGGACAGCAGACGCCTCTGTAAAATAAAAACTATATTAACTTCTTTAAACACTGCGCGTTCATAGAATTCGTTTTAGTGTGATTGATCCAGATATTTCTGTGTATGAAACGAGTGGGAAATAGAAGGATTCGCTACTTGTACAAAGGTCGCGCGAACAGGATAGCCAGAAGGAGGTCACGAAAGGAGGAAAAAGAGGAAGAGAACCAAGTGACCAGAGAAGGACGTTAATGGAAAGACGAGAAGGGGAACTTGTACAGTTACCAAAGGCCGTGGAGAACAGCTCCACCTCCAGCGAAATACATAACAAGAACTATCCTCTTTAAAAAGTCGGATCGAGATCGCTTTCCTATTTTCGACGGAATATTTGTGAATAATCGAACAAAAATTAGTGTCCTGTATCAACGAGGCCACCGTTCATAAGAACCAAAGAGTGCCTCGCTGAACATTCTGTAACCTCGATCATTAACAGAAGTTCGAAGCAGTCGATTGGCGAACAGCAAACGTCAGCGTTGAAGGTCGAGACATTCTCATACTTTTACTACCTATATCTTTGGTGTATCTTAAGAACTGCAAGGATATGCACTTTGTTATTCTCTATTTTTACTTTTTGTTGCGTGAAGAAATGCAAGTGGAATTCGTAGAGGTAGTACTATAAAAACGCCAGATATAAATTCTAAATTAAGTTAACGAAAGTTACCGCCAATTTATTTTGAGATCTTTTCCCTATCGAATGGTAGTGTACATATTATCAGATCCTTCAAAATGCGTGAAACTTTACCTGTTACTCAGAGCACACTGCAAAAAGGGTGCCACGCAAGTGACCCATCGTAAACTCTTAGCCCCATCTTCCCACCATTACATACCTAGCCCCCCCATGACTTTGTGAACGAGGTGAACGAGTTTGGACTGTACTAGACAACTCCAGAGGCGAGTTATCAAACGTGTAAAGGAAGACAGAGCAACGATACGCCTATCTCCCTTTATACTTACAACTAGTACAGTTATAAAGTAGGTTCCTCAGAAGAAAAATTAAACCTGATACGTACAGTGACATTTTCAAACGTATAAATTACAAACTGCTCGTGGTTGCATGCCTGAACCCAAAAAATGATGTCAACAAAATTTCGAAGGGTAAATAATTTTCATCGGACTACTGTCTGATATCCATTGCCAATAATTAAAACACCATCCCATGAATTAAAAAATGTCAGGATTCGGAGCACTCGATCCTTGAAATATACAATCTTATGCAGACTAATTGTAAGACGAGTCTTACTTTTACATCATCTTTATCTTATGCTTGTCGTAATTCTATGGCATCATGTGCAATAGAAGAGCAACCACACAGACGGCTGGTCTGTGTTCTCGTGGAAGGCCTCCTTGTCGTGAAGTAAGAGGATGAAAGCCGTGGGATAAAATCGTGGTTAGTACAATGATGGTTTGCGATCTTCTCTCTTTCTTTTACTCGGAGCTTGTTACAGCTCTGGGAAAACTCCCGTGAACTATATGAAACATGGGTGTTGCCAGTTAGTTAACCCACTTCTCACATCGCGCGTATTTTATAGGCAAAACCTTTTAAGGCGATCGGGTTTATTATCGCCAAAACCCGTCCCTGTGTTCGTTCCAAGAGAGTAGTAACTATAGTAAACAATCCTCGACGCAGTATTGGAAAAGTTAATTTGCACGTGTGAAAATTGGGGGTAAAAATTTAACGAGGCATCATCTTAGATATTTTAGAATTTATTTGTTTGCAGATTATTGTTACTGTATAATCTGTCTGTAAAAATTTTCGTGATTAATTTTTTTACTACATTTTTTTCGGAATAATTTTATCCTATTCTGGTAACAATTGTAAAGTAATTTTATTTTTTATATTTTCTAATATTTATTTTAATTATGGCCGTTCCGTAGTGAAAAATTTAGCAAACATTAACTAAATAGCATAATTTTCTTTCCAAGGAGTAGAATACATTTTCGACACCGTACGAGACAGTTATACAAACATATTTACGATTAATGCAGGAGTTCAGCCAATCGATGAAAAATATGAAATGCAACGAAAAGGTAAAACGACCCGTGACATTACTGTACGATCGACCAGATGATGGTTATTTATTGATGTGGCCGATAAATTACCCAATTAGAGCGAATCGCCTCAGAAGCCTTCCCCGAACCCTTTTTTTCACGTTCGACACTTTCGTCCATTGCGTTGCTCGCACGCCCCTTTTTCTTTTATTTGATTTTTGATTTTGCACGCACCGGGTAGGAAATCTTTCGTGTAATTCCCAATATTTCCGCGGGCTGATCGAACATGTGTTTGAAATGGTGTCGATTTCACGGCGTCCTTTTATCGGCAAAACGGCACGAATTTTCAAAGTGTGAAAAGGGTTGGTATAAACCCTTCTAGGACAGAGGGTAGAAACAGTGAGGGTCGTTGGCCGTATAAAAAACGAGGTTCGATCGTGGATGTTCTATTTTATACTTTCCTCTATAAATGTATATATGTATTTCTTTATAAATATTGTATTAAAATTGAAATGCATATTTTAATTAGGGTTATGCTTTTAAAAATAGTAGACACGTGAAAGAAAATTGGGACAAATTTTTGTAAAAGTAATATTTAAAATTCAAGCGAGACTAAAATGGTAATTTTACAGTATGTCAATCTCTTGACCGTAAAGAGTATTGTTAATGTTTGTCAGAAGTCTACTTTCGCGTGTCTAAATTTTTTATGGATGTAGCTGAGAAAGCTTGCTTTCTCGTTAAACAAGAAATATCTGTATACGTTTGCACGCAAATTGGAAATTGCTCCCGCAAATTGTAAAGTTTACGATGCAATAACAAACATAATTAATTTTCTACTGTGAGGCTTGCAAACAACTTTTTATGGAGAAAGTACCTTTTACCCCCCTCTACTGGGCTATCGATTTAATTAATATACAAGTATACAAGAGTAACCCATTTATTTTTGTTATGCAATTTTAAAAATAATGTTCAAGTTAAAATTTACGAACCACAAGCAATCTTTTTCTGAACATCACACTCTTGCATAATATAAGCATCTTGAATGCAAATGTGATACATAAAAAGTATTATGCACGGCTTTCGTTTAGTGTCAGTTCAATAGAGTCGATCGAATCGTATCAAAGCGTATCATGCAAATTAGGTATCATCAATTGCATTGATGTGTTGCACTCGACATCAGTCAACCTGGTACAGTATATTTTATTTCTAAAAATATGAATCTTGATGTGAACAAACCAGGTATACAAATTTGTACCTTATACTTTCTCATTAGTTATTAAATGTTAATTGTTTTTAACAGTCATTTTTTAAGGTTGCGCAGGTATTTCCAACTTGTATAAAAATATACACGTAGACTGATATTGAAAGAAAATCTCCAAGGTGTTAGTGGCTGGAAGCAACGTAATTATGTAAATCTTGCGTTCGAGGAGTTCCATAATTTTCACTCGTTAAACGCATCATTATCCGTCCTCCGTTTACAGTACAGAAGAAATTGAAGGTAAAAGAGTAGCGGCTGACTACCAACGTAATTGCTATACCCGTGTGTAGTGTGTAGTACACTCTTATCGATGGAAGAGGAAGAGATTTAATCCCTAATCAATAACGGTACGCAGCTTGGACGAGTTTTTCTTTATGAAATTGGGAAAGTCGTGTTAGTGGAATTTATATCAGTTATAAAGGCAGTAATGGTTGTAAAACATTTTCAGTTGAGTTACAGTTAGATGCAGCGATTTCCGCAAAAGTAATGTTAATTATATTACTTACCATCCATTACTTTTGCATTTAAAAAATTCTAAACGTTTTAAAAAATGTATGCATTTTTAACACAGGTTGCCAAGAATATATAATTATTGTGTTTTTTATTTTCAAAAGAATGTTTCACCTTACATTTCCGCAACTTTTCTGCAAACCATTCCATTCGATTGCTGGTGAATTGCAAATTTTTTTACGTGACGAATTCTGCTTGCATTCACCGAATAAATTATTGACAATACTCTTGGAATATCCGAATATACTCTCGATAACAAATCGTTGTGCAAATATGTCACACGTGATCTTGACATTTCTCGTTCCCTTATGAATCGACTTCGCACTTGTACGTGCAGCTAACTAAAATTAACAAAATGGAAAGTGGACATGGTATTCCAATCAAACTCGATTAAAACGACACGATATTGGAATACCTGCCGATTACATAACGTGTCCAATAATATGCCAGTGATTGATGGACGTTAATACTTGTAGAACTCAATGATTATCGCCTGTCCTATCTAGCTACCAGTGATCCCTGTGCATACTGATATTTCGTGGGAGCTGAGAAACTGTGTGTACTCTTTCATGGTTCCACTCGAGGGCCGAACATCGTGATTTAAGTTCAACTGATTTATCACAGACCATGCAGAATTTTGTTGATCGTCGTCCAACAAAACTTAACAGGAAAATTACTTTTATGATAAAACGATCTTGGTGAATTGAGTGCCGCTGGACGATGAAGAGGAAATAATTGAATATATTATTGAGGGCATTCCCTCAAATGAATGACACGCATCAACGCGAGAACGGAGTTATGGTCGGCGTTTAAGGGAATCACTCTTCAAGTAGTGAGGAAGAATCAGAATCGTACAGGACGTCGCATTTCCAGTGGTTTGGAAGATACTATTCGAGCATCCGCGTTATTAGGAACGGATGTATCGATGAAAAAGTTCAAACTAGTATTAAGACCGTCAGTTGAAAATCCGGAGATATCAGAAGTATTAAATATTGAGGTTGATAACGCCTGCGAGATAACTGATAAATTAAAGATAAACGAGGATATGAATAGTAGGACGGAAGTTGCATTGTACAAAGTATTCATGAGGGAATATTACCTTACAGTGCAAAACAAACACTGAGAACACTGTTGCATCAATCGCTGTCAAAGGGTTATATTAAACCGAGCAATTCTAAATATGCATCCCCTATAGGTGATAGTCAAGAAAAATAATGGGGCAATAAGAATGTGCGTAGGTTAATGGGCTGTTGAACGACTTGTTAACAGGGCATATGTCCAGAGTTTTTTGGGACTATGTTCGTTTTTCCGGAGATGTATTAAATCGTTTGCATCGATTGCCAAATCGCTGCACAAGCACAAACTAATAAAGGAAAACATTCAGTTTGAATTGTAAAAGCACAGTCGATTAGAAGTCTACTTGTTGGAACTGATCTACCTGTTGGTTTCTATAGTGATGCTAAAGCATTATCAGCTGATTCGCAAATGTGACATATGGCCATGGTTGGTTTTATTAGATTATCGTCCACTTATTTTCAATCACACATCATCGAGCGGTGCTGGACGGCGATCTAAGGCTAAAA
The DNA here is from genome assembly GCA_963583965.1 of Nomada ferruginata. NCBI lineage: Eukaryota > Metazoa > Arthropoda > Insecta > Hymenoptera > Apidae > Nomada > Nomada ferruginata. The sequence goes on along the minus strand of OY757214.1, from coordinate 6,256,704 downwards.
GTTTCAGTGAACGTCGGAAGAACGAATTGTATTTAGCGTTTCTGTTTGATGGACGAGGTAAGAGACTATCGATCAAATTTGTATTTCCCTTCGTTATTCGTATAAATCTATATCAAATTTAGTAATAGCAATTTAGAGATATATTTTTTATTTTGTATTAAACTATAACCATTATACTTTACTTTGGAAAGTTTTTTTAGCTGATACTCTTATTTTTTGTTGCGTTATATCACAAAATGTTTGACAAATGAAAATGGATCTTTTGCCCAATGTGCGAGATGAATAGTACCTAATACTTTATACATAATCGGTCATTTATAGTAATATGAACTTAAATAAGTGAAAAATGAATGGCATAATGCATTTGTTCATCAATTGTGTAGTAACTCAGATTTTGCATTCAGGACTTTTTACGCGTTGGACTTTTAGCCCCACCCTAGTCTACTACAACTTCGCCTTTAGTGCTGATGTCCCGTTCTACATGTCGGGAAACACGTTTGCCAAGCATAGGGAGAGCCTTAATCGTGGTACAAATTTAATAAAAGTTAAAGAGTATTTTTATTATAACATTATAAGTAAATTTTAAACAAATATTTCCACGTAATTATTTCTGTTCTACAGTAGTAATTTATACAACTTTAACCATACAGTTATTAATTATACAATTGTTTCATCAGCAAATATCAATAACTTTTCTAAGAGATTAAAACAAACCAATAAAAGCAGTCCAAAATTAAATCGTTCGTATTAAATTATATTAAATTAAATTAAAGGTAAATGGTAATAATGGTAATAATTTCAGTACTTAAAACATATTCGATATTTCTTCAAATAATATCTAATATGTTTCCTAAAATTTAAATTAATTTTACACGTATCCCATATCCATTTCTATAACTATTATCAGAACTGCAGACAATACACCCCATACATAAAATAACAATTTAGACTTGGAGAGACACTGAATGCGATTAGCAAGGAACCATAAAAACCTCACAATAGCAATTTTAATAACATGCCGCGAAACTTCGTAATCGTCCTCGCATGAGATCCATAAAGAAGTGTAATCGCCCTAAAAACCTCTAATCTCCTAAACTAGACGACTACATTGCCATGGCACGCGTCTAATGCATACACAGGGTGTAGTGGGGAGAAACGTTAGGTGCCCCTACGTTCTGATTATGGGGTGAGCTCTTGGTTCGGTGCCCCATAGAAGGCGGTCCGCCCTTATGGAGGGGGCAAAATCCCCCCGGGACGGTATATATGCTCTAAGAGCCCCATGCCATTTCTACAGTACCAAATTGTACCCCGCATAGAACAGTCCTCGTTTCTTATTTTCTTCGCCTCTCTGCTAACGGGACGTGGTGTTATGCGGTGACGAAAATTTTCAAATAATATTTGCCTAACGTGTTGTCAAAAGTACAGAACAAGTAACATTTATGAAGTGCTCTGTTGGATTGGAAAACCCAGCGAGGATTGTTTCATTAAATAATAAACGTGTTTATCAGGTAAGATCATTTTGTATTTATCGTGGTGTCAGCAAACCAGACGATTCCAATATTCTGTTCGTTAACATAAATATTAACAATAATGTTTCGACTAAAAAGCAAATCAACTTTTCGAAGCTGGTGTAGTGCCGCTGAAACAATAAAAGAAAACAAATTGCATTAGGATTTTATCTGAGTTATAAGATTATTTGATTTTAGTAACCGCTTAAAAATTCATTCACTGACAATCGCGTAACATTGGAATATTTATTTGTTTAGAAAACATTGGACATGTCCTCCGACTACTCGTTCTGCAGCGAAGGGGGTTTCGACGAGATGTCCAGCTCGTCGGATTCCGGTTTCGACGTCAGTTTCGAATCCCCGAAGCACGAAGGACAATCCGAAACTCTGTTTCCACCCGCAAAAGATGAGAAACGCAAGAAGACACGAAACACGCGCTGCAAGAGTCCCACACAGGTAAATCAGTCTTTTCAATAAACCATTTCTTTCCTTATCTTAAAAAAAAAAAAACGCCCACCCAACGACATCATCGAGAAATAAAAAAAATTCTTCAAAAACCCGGAAGAGAGAAAGAAGTACATACTTAAATGATCATACGGAACCATTGATCTATTCGCAGGTGCTCAAACTGAAAAGGAATCGTCGAATGAAGGCGAACGATCGCGAGAGGCACAGGATGCACACCCTGAACGACGCTCTGGAACGTCTCAGGATGGCATTACCGACGTTTCCGGAAGACACGAAACTAACGAAAATCGAGACTCTACGGTTCGCCCACAACTACATCTGGGCGATGTCCCAAACGCTGGGAAATACGGAGCCGGGTGAAATCACAGTGAACGTGGGCAACGTGACCGTGAGCATCAGCGAAACTGGAAATATGATCACCTCGTCGACCGGAAGTTGTGCAGTGGCCGCGCAGAAACGACTTGGACCATCCCACGCCACCTTCCCTTATCCACAGGAACGATACGTACCCGAGTGGCAGGAATACGATTGCTATAGCGATCAAAGTGTCAGCCCGCCGATGCAGTATCAGCCGTGTTACGATCAAAGGATGTATCACGCGCAGCATCCGCTTCCGGCTCCGCATCATATGCCACAGCAAAATATGTATCAGTGTCTTTAGGACGTTTTTCGGTGAAAATTTGATTGATTGATGTTTGGAGGAAAGAAATACACGGGAATGGACCTTGATCGTCTTTGGCTTTCGAAGATGCTTGGGGTTAACTCGCAAGGTTGTATAGATTAATTAAGTTATGGTTATGATGGACGAGGAGAGTTGATTTGTGTGGAAGAGGATGATTTACGAGGATGTCGCTTTGAAAGAAGTTTTTATACTTTGCGAGATGAAATCTCTTCGCTGAGTTTGCGGAATATTCAGGGTTTACATTTTCGAAGCTTCGATAAAAATTCAGTATATACATATAACGTACTTGCAGAGTTGCGTTGCATTAGTAATAGCAAGACGCGTGAGTCATCGCCGCCATTGTATCATTGTAATAAGCGGCGGCAATGAATTGTGTGGAATTGTTAGCTAAAGAATAATCGAAGCCACGAAATATTTAACTTTTCCTACCGTTTTTCCATTTAATAATCAATATTGAAAACCAAAGATTGTGAAATATTTAATAGCAGCGCTATTTTCCATAGTCCGGTGAATTTTGCAATGAGAAATGTTTGAAATAGCAATGTGTACTACGATTTACGAGCAACAGCAATTTTACGGTGCTTGTAAAGTTAATGAAAAAACCTGCATATCATGTATGAAAATGGAAAGTGCGTCGTCCAAAGTTAATTAGCTTCGATAATCGACGTGATTGTAAAAATAGTAGGCCAGTGCGTAAGATGATCGTTATTTACTTTATAAGAGAGCATTATATCGCAGCGAATTACTAGAATTAAGATTAGTTAAGATGTTAAGTAAACCGCGGCAAGAATATAATTTTGATAATCTCGTTTCTTCGGTACTGTATTAGTATTACTTTTCTTTCAAAGAGATGTGCAACTAGTGACACGTACGAAGAATCGCGTTCCTTTTTGTTCTAGTCAACGATGCTCTTAGGTTGATCTCGATCGCTTGATCTCACCCTTTGTTTCTAGATTATTGTACTTATGCGTACATCTCCGCCAGTGCTCTTATCGGATAGCGGAATCGCCGATTCAGGGAATTTATATTGTACAGAATTTATATCTTATCAATAAATAATATTTTACCTAGATATTTGCATTGCACTACTTTTACCTCGAATACCATTTCCACTATCACGAACACTTCATAATCTAATACCGACGAATTCGCCCCAATTTCTGTTAGAAAATTATTCGATATAAACGTACATGATTTAAAACTTAGGTCACTTTTATTATAGTGTTATTGGTCGCAGTTTGCAAACAGATATCAGTCGAATTGCGATAACTACGTGATGTACCATTGATTACGGATAAGCCACATTTTCATTCGCTTACAGATCTCCGATTAAAAGGGAGGAAATGGATCAGTAAACAGTGAAGTTACGATTCAGGCAGATATCGTTTTACAAACCAGCACGTATCGGCCACTTTGCAGGAATGAAGTCCTGTTCAGAAATGAATGAGCACGTGCCAGGACACGTGTCCATTGTGGAAATCACTGCAGGGCAGATGTATCACAAGTTGCGCCTGGAATTACGCCTATCCGCTTAATCCGACGGATTACGCGACGGACGTGACTCCAAAATTCTCGAAAATCGTTGGATAATCGAAAAAATCATTCCCACTAACCTGTTGTTTCACCTTCCGTCCAAAATCTCCCTCAAACTCCAAGTACACGCGTTGCATTCGTTTATTCGAAAGGGTTTGCCGAAAGAGGGGTAACGCAGAATTTTCATTGCAGCATCCAGATAGAAATCTCGCAATTTTCATGCGCAAATAAATATTGTCGAGAGGAAAGGATAGAATGGTAGAATAGGGGTACAGGGTGGAATTGTCAGAAAAATATTATTTTTCCATCCTGAAATTCTCATTGAATTAGGTGAAGTATTTCCACCAGTTATTTTGATATCTCCCCGCCCAGTTGCCTCTCCAGTTGACGGAACGATCGAATTCGCCTATTTATTTTTCTAACACTTGGCTATCGTGTCGGAAAATCGAAACACCCACTTCGTCTTGTTATGGGAATCATTTTTGAGAGCAATGCTTGTTACTGATCGATCGATCCTTCTTGAAAATCGTTACCCTTGGAATTGGTATGAAATTTTTATTACCATTATTAACATAGTTTTGTGAACACCTACTGTAGATATTTATTCTTGCCATTACTTGATTCATACAATTATTTATTACCAATTTAACATTTATCGGTCCATGTTTGTGGATTTACAAAACAATTTCTGCAATTTGTATAATTAATAGAAATCGAATACTGGAGAATCAATTTTGTGGCAGATAACGAAGGAAAGAGATATTTTGCTGGCTGTTGCGGTTACGCGACACCCTTTTGCCAATTGATCAATAATTTCGTATACAAGGCCTATTTGCAAACAGGATGCAAGCTGCGACGAATCCGTTAGCACGCTCGATCGTTTCCCCAAATCTCGCCAATAATGGTAATGCTTCAATGGAACCATTATGTCCACGGCGTATAACTGTGTGCATAGCACGACAGACGGCCAGCATCCGTAAAGGTGTTGGATTTTGGGGGGATTCAATCAGTTTTTGTCGTGGCCTTTGCACCCTGTAACTGCTTCCAACTAGAGGGGTTGCGACGATGAAAAATAAGAAATCGGAAACACATCTGATACACTCTCTATGAATTGTTCCAATGCGAAGTTTTTTCTATCTCGATTATATATTCAAAAAATACATTTTTGCCCCTAATATCAATAGCAAACATCATAAATTTCAAACTTGGAATGCAATCGCTCCCCTCGATTTGCAATTCTTTAGAAAAATTAAACGGGGGTTCCTTTTTTTTTCTTTTTTTTTGAGGAACCCTAATATCTTGAATTACAGAATGGATAAATAGTAACTTTTAACAATAAACGAGTCAAACGAATTTAGTAGTATCGATCGATTCTCTGGGTCTCTTTCGACCCAACAGATCGTGCTCGTTCTTCAAGATTGTTACACAATGACGACGTGATCACGTAACGAAATAGAGACGAGAAACACCTCAAATATTTTTCTCGCGACAATGCCATGTTTTGACTTTCTGCAGTAAAAAAAATACGAAGGATAGAAAAATATATTTCTATACTCTTCAGTTAGTCCATACAATTCTAAACACGAATTTCGCATATTCGGGCATTTAAGACTCATAGACCGAAAGTGTACAGTTTTATCGAAGACCATGGGCTTTAATCAGATACCAGTCTGGAAATTTGCCTGTCTGCGCGTACAAGCAGAACGATACTAAAGTCAAGACATCCTGCGATCGTAAAGTTCAACGAGAAATTTTGTACAGGTCATAAACGTCGTTGCTGCATTTCCGAGCGCAGTGATTTCGCTTTGATCGACCTTTCGTTGGGTCGTTTCCGTCGAGTGCACATATCGATCGCGTTCAGGGCCCTCATTGTACCGGGGCGCTGGTCTGTATGGTGACATACTGGTGGCTGACAGAGGTGCTCCCCCGTAGAGTGCACGGTCAGAACTGCACGAGGGTACGATGGCCCGAGCCTGAAAAAGGGGGAGACGGGTTTTCCTAATTCATGAAAATTCGTGAAATTACCTTGACCGGTCGTTGAACACTTAATCGAAGATAAATGGCAGCGATTTTCTGCGACGCAGAAACCCCCTTTCGACGGCGTAATTGTTCGGCTCGGCTGGTCATCGAAAGTCGGATATAAATAGAAAAAATCGAAGGATTTCCCAAAAGCATTGGGCAATTATACAATTCAACCGTGAAGATTCAAAAAGTTTGACCGATCACTCTTAATTGAAGATTGATGGTGACGCGTCGTTTTTTGACACTTTACCTTTGCGATACACAAAACAGATCGAATTTTTCCGAGTGGCCAATACATAGAAATATTTCGGTGTACCCTCGTTTCAGTCTTTTATTAGCGGACTAGCGATTAAATGTTCTTCGTACCGTAGAATTTTAATCGGAGTGCACATATCGAGATACCGTTCGACAGGGAATTAAATCTACAAGTGAAGGAACAAAGGCGATGTCGATCAGGAATCGAAACCACCCCCGATGTGTATTTACCCCCAAAAGACTGTCGACAGACAGCGGAGGGTGTAAAAAGAAGATTCAGACAAGCATCTTTCGGCATCGTATTTCCGCATCTGTTTAGACGCGGCACGTAGGGTAGCAGGCTTTTCATTGCAACTTGGCATTTGCAGGCCTTTGTGGTAAACCACGAACAATGCCTGTTAGTCCGCTACGTCATGGGACACACCCCGCGAACACCATGGACTCCTATTCCTCTTTCTCTATTTCTGCTTGCGGCGGGTGCCTGGTAGCTCGCTAAAATATGGAAAGCCTTATTTGAGCTGGAGATCAATGCCCCTGCCTAGGCTAAATTGAATTAATGAGAATGGAAGGTTGATTGTTTGGCAGTCTGCGAACATGATCTGTAGATTATTGGAAAGCAGTCGGAATTCTGCAAACGTAGCCAAATTTGCAATTCGATTTTCCTCTTGGAATATAGCACATGATTATTTAACTTTCACCGCGATGCAGTACATATTTGAGTCAACGTTTGCTACCATCAGAATAAAATTTACTGTATCAAGGTACAGACACTGATGCAAACGAAATAACTGGCACTCGCTTCTAAAGGCATTTAAAAAATATGATGATACTAGTGATAGATTTAAATATCTTAAACATCGTCATAAAAAGCATTGCGGAACACAGTTTTACAAAATATGCTGACCAGTTGTGTAATAAAATTTTACCGACATTTCATGTCGTTAATAAGAACTTGACAACAACTGCAGACTAGAGTCTACACGCTACGGTTTGACTCTGCCGAAGTATAGGCGATGGAAGTATAGGGGACAGATGTCTACGGGGGGCAGGTGTACCCCAATGTACGCGTGCCAACCAGCCCCCCACTGCGCTGCCATTCAAGACTATAATTTACTTGAAGAATGCCCGAGCCAGCTAGGCATTCATCCCCAGAATGACGTGGATTACTGGTCCAGGGAGCAACGAGTCCTCCAAAGTCGATCGGGAATCATCGAATCGACAACGATCGACGATAGCGTTAACGATCCCTTGCTATATGTACTGTTGCAGGAACTCTTTCTAACACGTGGTTTATAAGTGTACACACACATGATCGAACCATTTTTTAACCGTTAAATTTGTTTATACGTCGAATTAATATTTTGGTCTGAATTATTATTATATATTTACTTTATTCAATATAAGTATTACTACAGCTTGATGTATTAAATAATTAATTTCTTGCAATATTTTCAACATCAATGTTTAAGCCCCCTCTACCTTCCAGGATTATGGCAGAAGGAAATTGTTTACTTGGATTTTTCTACGCATTTAATGTACCGTCCACTGCTGTCATTCATTAATGACATCAATCGGTCTGACGCTCGTACCAGACTTTAATCACATGTAAAACCGGGATTAAAATCCGTGTCGAAGACTCGTTGGACAAATCATTGATTTAACGTCATTGTGAAGCATTCGCAGGAGAACGCATTTTATTGGGCTTGTAGGGTGAGCTTAGACGGGATTACACGCACGCTGAAAACACATTTGATCTACGGATCTGTATGCGCCTTGCTCGCACACTTCATAAACTGCATGCACCCATTGAACAGATCTGCAGACACGTATTAATAAATAGGAAATTTAAGTATGATTAACTTGGACGCCGGATTGTCTGTATATTGTCTACATTTCGTTCCTTATTTTTTTTTTAATATTACGAGAATGAAAAGATGCTGCATCGAAACACTTTGATTCCCCAGATATTCTAGACGTTCCAGGCAATTAGTATGAACCATTTGTAGCAACAGTAAACGTAACGGTGATGGATATAGAATTTCATTCTGCACGCTCGAATTGGCTGGTTTCATGAATTCACTGGACAAACGGTTTGCCCTAATTCTCTAAATCGCCCGCAAATAGTAACCCAATATTGCAATCGGAGGGCCCTCGAAATTTCTAAATCGCTGGCAAATAGTAACTCAATATGATGAATGGCGGGCTCCTCAAGGTGGTTCAATGGGCGAGGAGCAGCCAAATTTCACGGAAGCGTTACTTTCTTGAATGCTCAGGTGATCGGACGTGGCTCGAGGTCAGCGGTCAGTTAACCATACGTATAAAAAAATTTCCATGGCCATTCGGTACCTTGCACCAGCCTCCATGCATAATAAAACAGTAGCAATTTTTTATTTTTCAACATCAATATCTTCTTATTTTTAACTCGGTCTTTGATTTCGTAAAAATTCTATTAGCATTTCTATTTTAGCACGCATTATTTAACACGATTTTTATTATTTCTATTTTCGGTTTAAAAAAAAGAAACTGTTGAACACCCAGCCAGGGTGCATTTAAACATATGCAATGTTATTCCTACACTTTACACGGTGCCGGTCCCATAAACAGTCAAGTGGTGCCGTAGCTCGTGCCCCAAATGATTTCACCATCCTCCTCGCTCCCCAAAAAATCCCTCTAGTCCCGATACACCACTCGGTTGCTCTGTACCCCCGTTCAGTCACTGCCTGGCAGCTCATTAAACACCCACAGCACCCCTTGGCCACCCCTCACCCTGATTTAACTATTGTTTAGCGTACGTGTGTGCGTCATCACCCACAAAGGGGAAACGATCTAGATGCGTGTATAGGTCATTCGACGAAGGCACAGGGTGTGCATGGAGGTTCCACCATTTTGCTAGTGCAGTCTGTCACCATTGGTGGCTCGATCAGATTTACAAAACGTATAGATGTCAACTAACTTTTAACAATTTAAAACATTTGTGTCCGTAGCATTTATCTGGATTTAAAACGCAAACCAACGATTTTAATTTAAATGAACACGTATAAAGTTAAACAAATTTGTTGACCGATGTATCTAATTTCTTACGTGACAAGTTTAAATTTGATTATTTATTTCTGGCGCTTCGAACATTACTTTTCCGAATGATCCGTCTTTCTAGCTTTTCGTAGAACAATACTAGAATTTGCACCCGTGACCGACTCCTGTTACACCCTCTATGTTTTCGTCATAGGTGGTACCACCACTGACGAAGGGAGGTTCACCGACGTGTTCACCATCACCGAAAAGATCCAACGAGCCATCTGTCCGTATTTTGGTGCTCGACGTACATATATATATATATATACCAATTGCAGTGGTTCTTACTTGGATGCACTTCGAGCGGCAGTTCATATCGCCTTGAACCGCGAACTAGCCATGAGATGTAAAACCATTCGACACTCGTATCGCAATACTGTTTCTTATAATCACGACATTATACACGGGGAATTAACCAAATTCTGTGATTCAGACTGGACATCCCTACTCAAAAGTATTCACTATTTTAACTAATAGTTTTAATAAACAAAGAAGGACTATTGGAGTATTTGCATAGAATAAAATGCACCACATTAATTGCGCTTCTATCCCATCGCTTAACAAAGCACTGCAAGAAAATGAGATTTCATCTGTATCAAAAGGATGTCCTCGAGCATCAGGGTGCTATAACGAGGATGAGTGGTGTCGAACGATCGAGGGAATTCCTTGCGCCGATCACCATCTCCTACCTAAATTATTCAATCCACATTCGTTATACTTGATCTTCCTAATAGGTTATTCACACTTTATTTCACAATTCGCACGTAATGATAATTTACTGCCGTTCCTTTTCTCCACAACGGCAGTAAATTATGGCAGAGATGTAGAATTTCAATAAAATCTAGAATGTATAGATAAAAGAAACCGGTAAATAATTTGATTTGAACTTAAAATAATCATTATACGTATAATTCTTCAGATGCGATCAGAATAAAACGCAATTGGAAGCCTCGGAAGGAAATGTTCATTCGTCAATTTCCTATGTCCATTGACACCCTTTTATTACCTAGCTTCGTTATCCTGACAACATTTGCCACGGATATTGAGCACCACCGGAAATACAGAAGTGACGTGTTCGGACGACGAGTACACCGGCTTCTGCTTTGATTGTGATCGTACGCGTCTAACCCTCCGCGATTTCACCCTTTTTTCCAGGCCACCCTGCGCTATCTACGGCCCTGCGTTACATTACTATTTCATAACAATCGCGGCGTGCAAGGGCCGATAAATACTATATCCCGCACGTTACAGTTCGTCAAACAAGCCACCAGCTAACGCTAAATCATGACTTGGCTTTGGCACTAAAAGTTCATTGCCACCGATTTTCTTTTATTTTTAAAACGCACTTGTCGTAATTGCATCCTTGCAACCTTTATTATACCTATCATATAATTATCTTTTCTATAAAATTATATTTATTAGATAGTGTTAGTAGAGATAATCGCAGCTATATAAATATCTAAATGATTCTTTGAAACGGTGTAATACAATTGTGCATGTAATGCAATTCTCATTTTCAAATTTCTGATTTCCACAATGCACTCGTTTTTAATAGTACACTCAACCGTAACCCATAGTCCCGCCCTTCGTACTGGGGGAAAAAAATGTACAAAGGTGTTCATTTTTAACCAACCCTTTCTCCACTAACGAGAACGTAACGGGAGTTCTATAAATTTCAACCGCGATTTCCTGTTTCCCTTGGGTTCCCATTGAACGAATAAACTCCGTTATCCCGATTGGTGCAGCATCCTGAACGCAAAATTCGTTGGAAGATATAATTCATTGAAACGGAATTAGGAAGTTCACCCTTGAGAGTCTCACGCTTTGGAAAAATCTCTCCTACGATGGATTTAGGCATTCTCGGGAAAGTAGAGAATCGATTTAGTGCCGCGGTTTGGTTACTGCGTCGTATTACCCGTGATCGAAGAGTCGAGAAAACCAGTGAAAATCGGCTACTGTAATATGCTTGAAGGGTCAAAAGCGCGAAAATCCTACGTTCGCGGTTACCCTCTGATCTTTGCCGCGAAGTGGTAGATTTCAAAGATGCCGCCGACCGGGTTCTCTGTAGTATCCCGCAAGAAATGACCGTAAAATGGGCGCACGCTTCAGCAGGATTCCGGGGTGGCCCTCTGTGCGGGGGTGGTCCGTAAAAATTTCGTGAAAGCGTATTAAACGGCCTAAAGAGGCAACACGTGAGAAACTCGAGGCTCGTGTGAAAATCACAATGGAAATGCTGGGAATTCTTTGAAATATTCACTTTTCTATATTTGCATCGATTATCCACAGCTTCTTATTTATAACAGGTACGTACAGTAGTTGCTCGAGTTTATTACACTTGCTAATTTTAGAGAAACTACAATAAAAGTAATGGCATTGTGCGTTGCAATAATGTATCGTTTATTTTATTATACATATTAACTAGTAGCTGCTAGAAGCTACTTCATAAATGTATATTTGGCAATCTCGTAAAAAGTTGTGTATAAAATCGCCGGGAGTAAAGATAACCACCATACATGATATTGTTTATTTTATAAAGAGTTATAACTTCTATAAAAATATTTACGAGATTCATAAAAATACGAAGTAATACCACCCCTTAGTAAGTGCGTATATACAGTGTATTTGAAAGATAAAATAGAATGATAAAAAATACTACGATACATACATAAATATATTCTAAAGGCAGGAGCACACAACAATAATGTTACTTTCCCGGATCCACCATATTTTTGTATCAAAGAAAACAGTCGACGCGGAAGTGCCGCACGCGCAAAAAAATCATGCACCTGGCCCGGCAGTTCTTTTTATTCTTTCCGGAAACGATTACGAGTGTAACGTGTCGTATAATAGTACATTTTAAAAAGCTTGCTTCCGTGTGTTAAAGAATAAAAAAAAAGCAAGCATGAGATGATTCTCTGATCGATGCGTTACGTCTTTACCAATCGGCCGTGTACATTTTCCGCCGGCAATAAGAACAGGGGTGAACGAGGGAAAATCAAACAAGCGTCGCTAGTCGCGACTGCCGTGGCGAATCAATTTCAATGCGTCGGAGAACGTGACTTCGAGGGTGCGTGCCACCTTTGTGGACCACCGGTCGTGTAATTTCACGGTATTTAGCCTTCCTAACGAGGACAACACCCCCGATTTTCCCAATCGTGAAGTGTCACAGAATTTATGGATTATGGGAATTGTTCGAGTTACCTAAATGGAGATTTTTCCCAGAACAGCTTTGTTGAGTGGCAATAATGATAGCCATCGAATCCATGATAGAATATTATGCACAATTCTTGTCCATTGGTAACTTATTTTATTGAACAATAATTTTGTGAAACATAGAAGCTTCCTTTATAATTAAATTGAGCACATACCTTTCTCCACGATGTCTGATACCACGTCCAACCCTAGTTTACGCTCCTTGCCAGCTAATCAACCTTATCCGCACTTTAACGTTTCGAACTAACGCCACGTGCCCGACACACGACTAAAATACATCCCTGGTGGACATCGCCACGTGCACGCTTTGCGCGTCAACGTCGTTGTTGATTCGAGTACGTATTACTCACAGATAACACCTCAATAAAAGAAAAAAAAGGTGAAAGAATAGCAGTGAGAAAATGGTGAATTGTCGCGTGGCACCGTGAGTGCTCCTTGGAGAAGGGGCTTAAAAAAATGTGCATGTGGTCACTTGTATTAAATTGTTGGTTTTTATTGTGGAATCTCCAGGGATGGCATATTTTGAAGGTAAAACGAGAAAGAAAAATGTTGGCATCTGCCAGTGTTATGTTTGAATACTTTCGTTTTCAAAGAAGGTGCAATGAATTGTATGATTTTTTTGAGGATGGAATTCAACAATATGCGGGAGTAATTGAATTACTATCGAAGTGAAAGATCGTTGGAGGCTGGCAATTGATCTTTCTCTGACGATTCGATGGCACACCACGGATTAAAGCAGCGTGTAATAACGGCCACGTGCAAGTTTCGCTCGGCACGTGATCAGGAAGGCAGAGGTGCGACTAAACACCATCGCCACGTGTCTTTATCACTGGGTAGACAGCTTTGAGAAATTGATAGCAGGAAATTTCCCGCCAGGTCGCACGTGTCCACCTACCATCGAGTAAAAGTGAAGCGTAATTGAGATATCATAGCCGGTTTCCTGCTAACAAGAGAATCCTGACTAATTCGAATCTGTGTTCAGGATGAATTATACGTATCTCTTTATTCAGACTGGGTCCAGTATGACACCACCAATAATAATTCGTTTATAGTTAGAATAGCATTATCAGATTATTAATAATCCTTAAGCCCAGCGCTAACAAGCATAACTATTTTTAGACCCAACAGAAATACTTTTCTTTGTAGGTGTTCTTTCTTTGCGATTCCACAAAATTATGTTTTTGATAAATCTATATACATATAAGTACTGCCTGTTTATAAATAAAAATCAAGAAAACTGCAAGGTCTATTTTCACATCTCACATTGTGGATATGTCTTGGAAGTGTTAAACAAATACATTACTGTTAAATAATTTGAGGAACATTCTTCACAGTTCTTCAGCGAAACCCACAATTATTATTGTAATTTATCGTATCCTTCTCGTGTCTTTTTAACACCAAGCGGCGCGTTAGTGGGCAAACTTTGGCCACGGCACGTGTCGGCGGAACAGCGCGGAAAAATAAGCGTGATCGAGATATAAAAGGCGGTTGCGGTAGGTGTGAGATTCTTGGCTAATTCGAATACTTCCACCCTCCTCCGGCACGTGCCTCGAATTCGTGCGAATCTTTCGATGACACGTGCCGTGGTGTCCCGACTTTTTTCTATGCACCGTGCGACCTGAATCCTTAAGCATATTATTATAATACCATTAACCGAACCGGAGTCGTAAAGCATGAAAATTTATATCAAATATAAAATTGATTTTCACAACTACCTACAAAAAATTGCAAACGCAGACATGGAGGCGCACATATTTGTTTTCTTTTCCTGTTGTGCTCATGCTGTTAAGTATCGGGAGCATATCGCAACGACAGCATCGAGAGCGGATGAAAGGAACACCAGCGAGAGTCAGAGTGCCGCCTGAGGATATTTAACCTGGGCTGCGCGTCGGTAAATGTTTGACCCACGTGAAGTGCTCCTGGCAGTTTGCGAAGTCTTTCAATTAGGACACGCGCAACGATGAAATAAAATTACTCGACCGTCAATGAAACAGACAAACACGATGTCCAATCTTCTGCAGAACTATCAGAAATCAAAGGGGATATTGAAATTATTTGTTTAGAAATTGCCTGCACCCGGTGTAAGCCATTGCAAACAAATCATCTATGCACCAGCTATTTCAATAAAAATATTGCAGTGCCCAATAGAATTCGCGGCATGTTAGATATTCTTTTTCTTTTTCCTGCCAAATAAACGTATGAAATGCACTGGCAATTATTCGGTAGATTACAGCACTTGGAATCGCGATAGGGTGCAAAATGTTCAGGTTTATAGGGTCCTATTTGGGGTGATCGTATACGCACCCGCACTTAAATCCGCTCGAGATAACGGATCTCTCGCATGTTGCTACAAACGAATTCATACCCTTCGACCGACAATAAACTGTATTATCTTGGATCCAGGCCACTCGATGCGCCCCAGAGTAACATCAAAGGGAAAAAATTCGATCGCGGGAGACGATCGATAACGCAGTAACCCTGAATACCCCACTTCGCGTATAATTCTATGCTCATCTAGGAACACTTCATGCGTCGCTCCTTTGATGCTGTTCTATACTTAAGTATGTAAACTGAATTTTCTTTTCCCGCGAACCCCCGTTAAATCGATGCGTGAGTGACCTTATTACTGAAAATCTTATGACTGCTTCGCCTTGACACGTTTACCTTGCGCATACAAAACACGAGGGTAATTATAAATGCATTCTTGTCCCTGATTACAAATGAGCAATTGTTATCGATCGATAAATCTCTTACATCTATTTTTACCCTAATTCTTAGATTCACCCTAGCAGGAAGAAAATGTTTTAACCGTCGATTCGTGGTCCGGAAGGGTTGCGTTGGGGTAGTCCGTAAAAAGAAACAAAAAGGGCACATTAAAAACTGCTCTGAACCTCGTCTGGACCGAATAATCAGATACCTTTCTGTTGCTAGCAGGTGAGCCTGCTCGAGCGAGTAACGCCTTTTGACGTTAACGCCAGACCTCTTGTGTGTGCGACCGCCATAAACGCAGTCGATGCACGTATGCACAACGTAGATCTTAATCTCTCGTCGGAGTTCCTGGTTACTGGGGGCCATTACTATTATATACGTACTCGAACTATCACTCTATTGTCTCTGTTATCTAATGGGGCATCGACGGAATTGCTTTCGTCGCATCGGGTTTGTTAACTCTGTGTGATCACCCACTCGATTCGTCGAAAGGTATTCGTTCGCGATGGTATGGACGCAGATTTTGACCAACACAAAACGCGTCATTGTATAATAATTTATAAAAATACACGAACGAAACGAGTTACACAGTTAAATGAAAAATATTCGAGGTGCTCGTATTCGTAATGGTTCATACAGAATGTATGTACATACTTCGATTGTCGCAGATGTCTGAGGCAGCGTTTGGCCACTTAAAAACTTAGTGGACCGGCTTGGCCCGGTGGCTCGACGAAAGTAACACAGTTGCCATTCGTGGTAAAATAATATCGAGGAGAAAAAAAGGCTGCACGCGCCATTGACCATCTATGAACGTAACATCGGAACGAGGTACGGATAAAAGTAGAGGGTGGCAAGTCTGTTGGACTAGTGTACACAAATAAACAGACAGAGAGAAATTATTTTCAGGAGGGGTTCGTTAAAAGTGGCGTCACTTTTTGTATTTCCTCACACAATACTCTGTAAGCTAATGGTTATAGTTGTTAAAAAAAAAGAAATAATAGGACTTTTTAAATAACCTGCAGCAATTCATTGTGATGAGAAAAGTTTCTTTCATTAGTCCAGTACATAATGTTTCTACTAATTCTCTCGCAGATCTTGTTGATTTCGTTTCTATTAATAAAAGGGATAAGGTTTAGATTATTTGGCTCGCATCATAGCCATCGCGTCGCTCCATTTCTAAAGAGATAATGATCGTTCCTAGAAGGGAAGCCTAGAATATAATACGCGAAGATTCCCTGGGGACAATAGAGGACGTATCCTCGCCAACTATATGAACAAAAGAATCTCTCAGCGGGGTATTCCCTGGAAAGTACATAGTATCTGATTCGCAGATCTGTTCGATTGCTACGTGCTTGCAATGTATCAGATCAGTGGAAATAATTCTTACCACGAACAACGTCAGAGCTTCTTGTGAACATTATCGATCATCGAACGTTCGTGAAAGGGCAAATCACAGAAATGCAATGTATGTTCTGTTAAATAAATATCCAAAGATTTCAATATTGTATTATTTATTTCTAAATATTACACCCTACACGTTACTATCGTATCAATTATTGATTTCGTTTTCTTCTGAAAATCCTAGAAAATATTTAGAGTACTTAAAAAATGAATCACGCGAGTGACAACATGATGGGCACCCAGTTGAACACGCACCGGTACCTGTAACCCCTGCGTTTTGTCACCCTAGACGCGTCCTTCCAGACGAACGCTTCGCCAAAATGAAAATCGCTGGTACGTGATAATGTCAGTCCATCCCTCAGCCGAGATCATGTACTAGCGATACGAGAAATGGTAATGAGCTTCTAATAGTTTTAATTTTATCCAGCTCCCTTGCGTGGATTTGGCCGGAATCTTAAAAAACTTGGCCAAATTTCGTTCAGGTTAGCTGGTGCAAACCGTGTAACAAAAGAGAGATTTTCGTTGTGCAGGGGGCGTCCGTTTGTGTTTCGTAAAAAAATTGGGTGCGAAGATCCCCGTTGTGAGCTTGGTTGATGAAACACTTGCATTAAGCGAACCTGGTTCTTCGTAAATGTGAAAAAACTGCTGCACTCTAACAATTGCTTTTCGACCAGCTGCGACAGGATGATATAAAGTGTGAGATGAAGCTCATGCTTCTGGAAGACTGCTTTATATCATATTAATTTTAATTATTTTATTTCTCTTCGATATTCATTGCATCGACTGTTTCGAATTATATAAATAATACCAAAGTCTGGCTATAAATCTTAAAGACTGTCAAGAATGCGGAAAAATTTATCGTCGACAATTGTTGCACTGTGAAATTTGAAATATTGCGAAAAAGAAAATTGCATATGCATTATAGTAAAAAAGAAAGACAGCAAAAAAATTAAATAGAAGGGAAAAAATAATTTGTCAAGATTCATTTCAATTCACAATATGGTTTACGCTACTGTTTCTTACAGACGAATAGACGTGTATGTATACAAAAACGAAGCCTCGGTTATGATTGAAAATTCTTGGGATGCATTCTCACCGCCATGGAAAACAAACTGGCCACCCATGGCCGATCGGTGCTCCATTATCTCCGGACTGTCACGGCTTTAGAGGATTACACGTCGATTACGAGGCTCAATTTTAAACTGTCCGGCTCCCTCTCACCTCTGCCTGGCAACCCTTTGCGGGTTACTCCATGGTTTTACAATCAGTCACCCGTGCTGTGACACGACCGACGGCTCGTTGAAGGGGTTGCCTCTTTTCGTAAAGCGGATTACGTTTCTCATTCTACCTCTTTTCTTTTCCCTTTCGCAGATCACGCTGTAAATCGATCACCGTGTATGTGATCGTTACTGATCGATGGTTTTCTGAAATTGATTATCCTTTGGTTACTTGTCTTGTGAATGATATCTGTCAAGTTCGAATATTGTGGACAAGATAACGTGCTTTTGGAGTTCGTAAGCAATTCTTTTGTACTTTGCACTCTTTAGGGATGGCACCAGTGTTTACTGGATAAGGGGAAATGTCAATTTATGAACAGCGAAACGGTTTTTCAACGCCTTTCTTTGACTTCGATTTTTTTCTTTTCACTCCGCGATAGTTTTGCGCGTCACTGTTTACTACGGGGTTGCAACCCCGCTCGGCAAATCTAGGCGTGGTAGTTTCTTTCTAAAGGGTGCCAGCCGGTTTTCGAAAATGGAATGACCGCAAGAACTTCACGGTTCGGTTTGAAGACCACTGTTGATTCTAGACCGTTTTTTCTTTGTGTATCGTGAATTATATTTTGACGTTAAAAAAATTCGACAGTAAAAGGGACAGATTTTATTCCAAACATAATTTCGGGACTGTAAATAAATCAAAGGAAGTAAATAATTTTCTTCTATAGTACATTAAATTAAACGCATAATATTTCCCACTTTTATTTCTTTTTTCCAATGTATAATATTCTTTTTCTGTGCACATATCGTCCTTAAGCTCATTAAATCGAAATACAAAAAATACAATATCATTGATAGAAAGGTTAATTTTATTTTTATTATTCAAATGATCAATACGCAACAACAGGTACAACATTTTACTATTATCAGGAACAGAACTTAAGTTTCACCGACAAGGCTAACGAAAAATCCAGCGTAGCATTAGAAAGTACTTGATGCGTACTCGGTACTTTGAAATTTCGAAGACCCCTCCAGTGTAGACTGCCATAGGTGCCCCCAGGTTTTTTTTCCAGTATGAATGATGATGTATGGATGTTGGCTGGGCGCTAGGGGCTGGGTAAAGGGTTCCATTGTTGCACACCCCCCTCGAGAACGAACCCTCTCTCTCTTCGCGGGAGAGGCCATCGTGAAATATTACCAGTGAGCAACAAACTGCATTCTGCAAGCTGTATACTGTTAATTTTATGCCGGTTTTTTTTGCCCACTCCATCCATTCCACCACCCCTTTCTACTATGCGGACTTGCCGCGCAAAGATCGTTACCGGTGCAAATTTTTTTATGGGGAAACGCTTACATTTTAAATCGTTTTCATTTTCCAATCTGAACTGCAGTTGCGTGAAAATAATTATACAATGACTGGAAATTGTGCAAAACAAATTTGTTAACTCGGATGGATATAATAGGTATAAAGACACACCTAAGAAATATTTGCGCTTTTGTTTTCATTTTAAAAAACGTTATTACAATAATGCAAATTGACAAAAGTGCGAATCCGACTACCCGGCGTAATGTACATTATTTTTACATAAAGAAACCATTGAGTATAACAGATATGGCTTACTGCACATCAGGCACGTGCATCCACCACATTGTTCTGTTACGCATAAAGAGTTTTCCACAGCATCCTTTGATTCTTCTGCTCTCCGCATGAATATGCATCGGTCCAATGCAACACGGGGTTTCACCTTTCATCGGGATTTCCTGGCTAACATATCGAAACCTCCTTTCACGTCACATTGCTACGTATACGATAGCATTCAATCCTTACAACTCCGTTCCTACCATTTCCCCCCTGTGTCCACTAACTAACAATCGTATTCCTCATAAATGCAATATTCACGCCAACAATCGCTACTCTATCAAATTCACAATGCAAGGGCCGTTCTACCCCTTTATTCCGCAAAACCTTTCGCGATGGATACCTAATTTCTCCCAAAGTCATAGACACTGGAAACTTTCGCCCCTGGAAATTCGATCAGCAGCGGCAAGACGCAAGAGAAAAGGAGGTAAGGAGGGTGAAGGCTTGATATCGCGGCCCGTTATCGGGGAGAACAATGCGGAACCGCAATTAATAGGGCTTGTAATCGGACTCCAGACACGCGTCCCCGGGCGAAATATGCAAATTCGATCGGACACGGTTTTAGAAATTCGCCGCGGCCCTCCTCGTTCGCCAACAATGCGTGACTCCATCGACAATAGGAAATAATAAACCGTGATAAATAGCCGGGCAAATACGTACGACAATCGCGGATCTCCTTTCCTCCCGTCACCTCATCCTCGCTCTCTCTCATCTTGGTCGCTTCCAGGTGGACTGATTCATATTCCCGAACAAATACGCTCGGCAAATATCGCGCGGGGGTTGATGGGGTTCTGCGTGTGTGCCCGTGTGCAAATAACGGCGTTAATTTCCTCGCTCACGTGTCCCGTTGAGTTTTATTTTCCAACGGTGTACCGGAGAAAATCGGACCCGTTCGTGTGATATTTGTATATGGAGTACGCACGGTGTGCTTTGGGATGATGTGAATTCATTACTGCGCGCAAGTGGTTGAAATTGTAGATGGCGGTGGGGAAACGGTAGGTAATCAGAAACTTTCTGAGGCACTGTTTTTTCTCCATTTTTTTATGATAATAGAGTCATTCACAATATTAATTCCTGATTTTTCAAAGTTTACTAAATGTCTGAGGTAACGGAAAAATGTTTTAATAAATTCTCATAAATCGCTGAAGGTAATAGTACGATTGTCGAGACCCTTCGTGTATATGTATACATGTACTGTTACATTTCTAACACCGCGGTTTCCTTTCTCTCCTGCTTTTATCTGAAAGACGAATCACGAAACTCAAGTGAGACGACGCGTCCATTACGAGATGGCAGTTTTAGAGGCTTGAACCTTGAAGAGGCAGCACTAATCAAAAGTGGTCCACGGAGACAGATTGAGGGGCGTGCTGAAATAAATCAGCCCTTTGTTTTACAGCTCTAAAACGGCCGTTGGGGATTTCGTACGCGAAGTTACGTCCATTCATTAAAAACACCCCAGCTGCGAGATCGAAAAGGCTTCGTAGACTCATTCAAAAACTGCGTAATCGTTGTTCTCTAATACGAACGTCGCCGTTACGCTATTCTTCTTAGAAAAAAAAATTACGCAAAGCTCGAAAGCTTCGAGAAATTCAAATGTAGATTTGTTATTCAAGCCTAAGTTATCTATATTCCGTAAAACGAAACTCGACACCTTGGTGGTAAGTAGAGGGGTTAACGACTTATCAACGCGTGGAAAGGAAAGGGTTAAACGATGCATCGTAGTGGAAACGATTGGAATTAATGTTTGGGAGTTGTATCCTGCATCCCTCAGGACCTTCTTGATGAAAAATAAGGATTCTGCGTATAATGGCTTGTCCTTTGAGAATTTGATTATCCCCAACCCCTCTTGTATCGAACTTGATGACTAAGATGGGTTGTTATTCATATGTTTGATTCATTACAGAAAATCTCATGACCATTTCATTTACATTTTATTGATTTCCTTTCGATGTAACTAAAAAAAAAAGTGTTGTTCGTTTTGCCACCATACTGCATCGCGTATATTATGCGAAATTTATTTTTATAACAATTCGGTGTATATCATGTTGCAGCAAATGAAATATATGTAAACAAATGTTAATACGTAGACATTTTTGATGTTCGTTAATGGGTAAAAAACTTAGGAAAACGTAGGTTCTTCGTGCATTGTTATATAATTATACTCGGTCTTGGTAATAAAAGAGATAAGTAGGCGCTGATAATTTATTTTTAGACAGAATCGCACATCGTAAGTCTGGTGAACGTTGAAATTATTGCTACAAAATGCTTCCTATAATTACAAAATTTCCCTTCTTCTCTACAAAATTAGAAAATTTTATTAAATTCCTCTTTCCTTCGTTCAATCATTTCAAAACCGAAGTGCTACAAAGCAGCAAACTAGTATTCCAATAAACCAACATTGTTCCCTCAGATTTTTTCAATTGCAATCGCATTTAAATATAAAATATCCGAGCATTGTTCATCGCTGTAGAAATAAATTAAATTCGACGATGTAGAAGAACAATAAAAATCGCTGTCGTATTCCCAATACTTTAACAAATGAACCGCACATTATTCAAATCGGTTAACTCCATTTTTTTGAATTTTATCGTCGAAGCGCTGGATTGACTCTTAACATTTTATATTTAAAATAAATTTTCTTATTTATTTTTTCTGGAGCGAACCGATTGAGCCAATGTGCGGCTCAAATGCCGCTATGTTCCGATTGCATGCGAAGCTTTATTGGACGACGATACATTTTTCGAATATCGACCGATAGTGTGCATCGATGAACCTGAGTGAAGTGCAGAAGAATGCCCGATAATATATTATTATTGCGCGGGCGCGGGTCAATAATCGAGCACGTTGCCTGGCGACGCGACGGTGCTCCTGCTCTCTCTCAGCCTCCGGGATTTCTTCTTCTGCGACTAGTCCTGAAGCTGCAACGCGCAGAAGTCGAGCAACCTTCGATACATCGCCATCAGACCGGTTTCATACACACTGGGTTCAGCACGTTGCCTCCAGCTTTTTAGGTAAGTTATTCTTACCTGATACACTTGCACTTTCAATTGAATTTCGTAGACTGACCTCGTTCTTTCAGCCACTCTACAGTACATTCCATTTATAAGAAGAACGTGGCTGTAACGTTTAACATAGGAGTACCTGTTACTTCTGTATCTTGATTTCCAGTTCAATGGTTCATCAATTATGTGGAGAAACAGTAGACAATTGGCCAATTCCGAAATCGATACGTCAGAGACGAAGAGTGAATACGATAAATACGATAAAAACGATTTTCCAATAGAAAGTGCAAAGGAGAACAGCTTTGAAAAATTATGTGGATTTAGATTGGGCGACGTTTTATCGTTCGAAAAATTTACGGCGCTCCTTTATCGACCTGCCGATCCAGCCAGTTTAGGAGTAGTTCGAGCCCTATTTGGTAAATCTTTTTTTGCGAGTCAAATTTAATATATAATCAGTGTAATAAATGCAAATAAATAAATGTAGAATAAGGAAATTCTAGGACTATGCATGGTGCTGGATGTTGTGGAAGAACGAGGATTGGCAGACGTCGACATCAAATGGGGAGATCCCATGGAATGTCATTTTCCATTAATTCACGGAATGAAACCTCCCGCGTTACCATGGATGATACTAATTTACGCAATAATGTGGATGGGAGCCTTTGGAATTATGCTGGGCTACCGTTTCAAAGTAGCCTGCGCCTGTTTTGTAATTCCGTATTGGTACATTTTCCTGCTGGATAGAAGCTACTGGAACAATCACACGTATCTCTACGGGATCGTTGCAATTCTTCTGTGGGGTACGGAGGCTAACAAGTACTTGTGAGTTTGACAGGAAATCTGAATGGGAAAAATTGGCTCGTGATCGGAGACGTCAGTCAGGATCAATGTAAATACTAACTAATCCAGCGTTTCGATAGCTTAAACACTACGCGCGAAAATTGTCTGTGACTAAAAAAAAGAAACATCCTTGCATCCTTTGCAGTACATTAATATCAATCTCAAAATTCGTTGCAATTTCAAATGGGTTTGTGATTTGTCATTAATTAAGTGTACCTTGGAAATTAATTAACTGATTTTTCCAGTGCTTTAGATGCTTGCAAAATGAAAGGAATCGACAATACTGTGCCATTATGGAACTATCTTATTCTAAAGTTCCAACTTTTTGCTTTGTACTTTCTGGCTGGATTGAAAAAGTCTGACACGGAATGGCTATCGGGTTATGCTATGGTAAACTTATCGAGACATTGGGTTTTCAGTCCATTTAAGTGAGCACGATTTAAAATATAGTCTCTGAATGAAAACAAGTGCACTGAACTGTTGTCAGAAATATGTAATCTATAATGTCGATAAAATATTGCTCCATTTCAGATTATTCTTGACCACCGAGCAAACCGATTTTTTCATAGTTCACTGGTTTGGATTTATCTTTGACCTCACTGTTGGATTTTGGATTCTATTTGATAAAACTCGTATCCCGGCAATGATCGTATGCACAACATTTCATTTAATGAACTCCAGATTATTTAGCATCGGTAATCATTAATAATTGTCATGGATTTATAATTCTGGGTGTATGATATTGTATGAGCATTATTAATTTCAGTGTTATGTATCCATAGGAATGTTCCCATACGTATGCCTTGCAACCATGCCTCTGTTCTGCAACCAAGATTGGCCACGTAGGCTTGGGTCATTTTTTAAACGCAATTGTGCGACATTATTATTTACAAGAAATCAAGACGCAACAAATAATGGAAAGTTTTCATACATTTCGATGTATGAAGATCATATTTTTAACGATGAAACATCAAATAAAAAAATTAGTAAAAATTCGAATGACGAAGCAAACAACCAAATAGACAATAAATTGTTAATCAATGCCAGAACACGAAAAGGCGCAATAGAACCAATGAAAACTCCATCCCTTTTTAAAGATATAAGAGTAGATAACATCAAATCTTCGAAAACGACGAAGCGACAAAAATTTGTAGCTTCTCTGTTACTATGTCATGTATTTCTACAGTGTTTTCTACCATATTCTCACTTTATAACAAAGGTACCCTAAATGTTTGATAATTAAAATTATTACAAAGTTCTTCAACAGCTATTCCTGATTTTTATTGTCTTTAGGGTTACAACAATTGGGTACCAGGAATGTACGGTTATTCCTGGGATATGATGGTCCACGTATGGGACACCGTACTGGTTGTAGTTAAAGTTCACGATAACGTGAGTAACGAGGATCGTTATTTAGATCCGAAAGCGTGGGTACAAACCGATCGATGGGAAAAGCATGGTGATATGGCCAGGCAATATGCTTTCTGTTTAAGAGTACGTCTTATGCACTTTGTATATTACACGCATAAATGTTTGCGCCCAGAATATTTTAACGATCAACTTAATATTTGTAGGATAATTTGATTCAACAAGAAAATCAAGTATTTGATACTATTCATAAACGCGATAAGAAAGCAAAATGGAGCCGGCTCTCATCGAATTTGAGTATCTACATCGACGTATGGTGCTCGCTAAATGGAAGATTCCAGCAAAGAATGTTTGATCCGAATGTTGACTTATTAACAGTAGATTGGCATCCATTTAAGCCTATCTCATTTTTAATGTCCCTACTGTCGCAATTCAATTCGTACAGGTACGAACATAAATGACTTATTACCTCAAACAGTTGCCTTCGAATCACAGCGTTAAATGAAAAATCTAAATTTGCCTACACTCTGTGTCATACGAACAGCATCAAAGTAATGAAATAATTTCTTGTTAACCGCTCCAATGTTAAATTCAGATACAAATTGGAAGAAATTCAGCAACACGTTCACACGTGGCCCAACGACACCGATGTTCTCTTCGTCGCTGATTTCCCAGGACTGCATCTCGACAATTACATCACTAACAACTTTACTAACGTCACTCTGACGGTATTGGAAGGCGAGGTGGCGTACAGCAACGAGAAACAGAAAAAAGGTGTAATGATCACGAAAGGATCATCGATACTGATTGAAACAGGTCAATTTCACAGAATAAGAACGACGGGTGCCTATCCAGCCTGTTACATGTACACCTACACTAATCCAAACAAGGAGCAATCAGAGTAAGCCGGGTATTTAACGATTCTATAAATCTTCGCGGCGATATAAGCGCAGTTCTTCTGTTGCAAAATATGTTTCTTTGCGCGCGATAATATGTAACGCCAATATTTGTTCGCACGCGGTACAACTTGTGTTAGGATATATCATTTAAAGTATTTAGAACATTAATTGTATAACTGCATATTATACATTCGACAAATATCGAGAGTGTATCTAATTGAATAGAATTATCATGCAATGATATTCTTTATTTTACAGAGCACTGGAAATTGAAGAACCAAAGGAAACTCTATCAATAACTAAGGAAATGAATTACAAGATCGAGGCCTGGCTGAGGGCACTGAATCATATAGTAGACGCATTTTTCTATTTAGTCTACGATGTTCCTATGATTCGAAGAGTGCAAATAAACAAATAACAGAACTCGGTGCAGCAATGAAACGGTTTATCGTTGTCATACGCGTAGACGCAATAGCAATTCCATGTTCGATTTTAGATATAGAATACGATTGTACTTTTTTAACTGACGAGATCAAATTGTGATAAATATGTTGTCGTTACAGATGTGTTGCGAAAAGATGAAATCGCTCCGATAAATTTTACTACATTTCTTTGGCTTTCAATTTACATTAAACCTCAGGTTCGATACTTTCTCTAAAGGTAAACGAAAGAATAGAAATAAAGTAATACAATTTGCTACAACGTTGCCAATAACCACGTATACGAAGATTGTAGCAGACGTGAAATGTTGTATGTGAAAGTGTAAAAGCGGGTGTGATTATTATTCGAAGCCCAACTCTCTTTTGCATTTGGATGCAAAGTTTCAAGACAAGAGTCCAATACCGTATTTATAACCAGCGCCACGTATTCGTGCCGATTATTAATTGCCAACAGAGAGATAACCGGAGAAATTTAAGGCACGACGGTAATTATGTCAATTCGTCTGCGTCTCTATAGATGCAATTAACATTACGATCGCGCTTAATAGTACGATCGAACCGTTTTCTTCCCTTAATACAATGCTCGCGAAATAGGATTAAAAATGCGCGGCGGAAGGTTAATCTGAAGAACGTCAAGCCGACGGTGGCAAAAATAGGCAAGTGATTAAATACACTACATATGCGAGTAAACAGTCAGGAATAAATTACGAAGATACGTGGTCAACATTCTAGAAAAATCATTTCGTCGAAAAGAAGAAGATAATTACTTACCGTATTATTTTCTTCGTTCCATGCGTTTGCAGAACATTCGTTTCATCGTCGAAGTACATATTCACACTAGACGCCCTCGTGTTAACGTCGCATCAACGAATTATACACGATGCCAAACGTTGCCGTAATTAAAGACACTTCTTTCGTGTTTTTACGCGGGCGAGAAATGCACGCAATTAAACGTCCCCCTTCTTCGTCGCGGCGCTTAGGTCTTGTCAACCGTACGCCCACGTTAATCGTGTAAACGTGATAGCTGCTATCACCGTAATAACCATTTTCGTCTGATAAATTTTAAGTAAATGCATCCGGTAGATCTGATACTCGTGCAAGTGCAGTGCTGTGGCGTACCTAAGGTTCTAGTAAGTAACGCAGCCCTAGAAACAGCACCATAGCTCGAGAAGTATTATTACAATTATTCTTATACAATAAGAAACGTGCTACCATCTGGATTCTTTGCGACGCAACATTTTTTTTACATTTGTTATGAATAAAATTCCACAATCATTCACCAATAGAACTATCCAAATGTTCGGGGACAATTTAATTGGACACACGCGCCGTGTAATAGTAAGGACAGCGTAGATTAGAAAACGGGTATGAATGTTGTTGGTAATTCGAACGACTGGCAAACAAGTTTCCACTTTAACAAGCACCAATACAAAAACCAGTTGATCTAAAATGAAACTCGCATTCTTCATAGAACCTCCGCGCAAAGATCGGACAAAAAGGGGTGTACGTAAAATATATTCGCCAGGGGAATGGCGAACTATGGCGAGCTGTTAATAAAACTATGGGTTCATTGAACGTAACAATGCTGCGTTCAGAAAACGAGGACACCAACTACAAGCGAATCAGCTGAGGTTATCATTATCATACCATCGCGACCAAAAACCGCACCTGTTACGCTGATACGAGCGTAGCTGATCAGAAACTCGCTTATCTGGATACATGGTGGAGGTAAAGATTGCCGATCGGCAGTCAGTCACATGAACACTATCGTGCACAGATCTTCGGTCGAAGAAACGTGGAAAAATGCACTGCATTCGTGCTAGTGGCAGTGAATTGATTGGCGTTGGCGACTGTGGATCGATAAATAAAAAGGTTATTGATTTGCAGTAGCGGAACCGAATAGTTGATCAACGTGTTGTGATGTGTCTTAAACAAGTGTAAATACTATGAAAGTGATAGCAATGTTACAGTGCTAATAGGAAAGTATTTTTAAGACATTTACGAACAGGTTCGTGGGATGGCAACGAGATAAAATATAGGAAATAAGTGATCCTTAGTTGACTTTAAGATTACAACTTTATAGTGCAATTCACCTTGGTGAGAGTAAACACAGATTTGGTTAGTAGTTTCTTCCTTATTTACATTTCGTTGTTGTCGTTTCTAGGCTTTGTGAGGAATTCTTATTTTCTTTAGGAGAATTGCTTTACGATTTATTCTATGTAGAATTGCTACTTTAATCAAATTCAATTTTGTGAATTTCTGCCTTACGACAGCGGACAGTTGTTTAGCTTCGTTTCAATATCCGAAAGAAAAATGTCAAGTGAACAATCCGGTGATAGCGTGAAAGCGAAAGCCACAGATCCTCTTCTGGAGGCGCTCGACAAACTCGGTGGCGGGTCCAATTTTCTATGGATAATATTCCTTTTTACTCTCACGCCAACGATATTCAATGGGATGCATTCCATGTCCTATATTTTTATTGCCGAGGTATTTATAAAAAAACACAGATGTTCTTGTATTTAAACAATTTTTTTTCATTTTTGTATAGCACCATAATATCTTATATTTCGTAGGTCCCCACACATTGGTGTTCAATACCGACTTTGACCGCCGCAAATTGGACAGACAAGCAGATCAAAAATATTTCTTCATCTAGTTCATGTACGATGTACAGATACGACTACGACTACTTCGTTCATATTGGTTTTGAAAATGCTGTGGAATACAAAATTTCGCATACCCTGCCTGAGTCGATTCCTTGCGAAGTAAGGAGTTTCGCAGATAATCTCGACGCAACATCCCTGGTCCAAGATGTGCGTATCGCATGACAACGGTTTTGTCATTCCAGTCACTAATACGATAATTTAATAAATAATTTTTGTAAAACTGAAGCCGTCCTTGCCAAAAATGTGAACCTTTTCCTGCAGGATATACTCGCAGCGGCATCTATCGCGTCAATGGTCAATTTTGGTTTATCAATATAATCGATATTTTCTGTAACTGAAATTTCTTTTTCGACATTTCTTCGTCTATTTAAGAATTTAAATTATTGCGGCCACACTCTGTGTTTTGAAACAGAATTATTAAAAAAATATTAATTTACAGAACGAAGTTTTTGTTGTTTAAGTTAACATCTATTCAAATATACAGTAGTACTATATAATTATTAATTGTGTTTCGTGAATAATTGTGATTAATTATATCGAAAATTATTTTAGTGGGACTTGGTTTGCGATCAAAGTGCAGCACGTTCAAGCACACATATGGCTTTGTCCCTTGGAAAATTATTGGGCAGCGCTTTCTTCGGAATTTTCGCCGACAAGTACGGTAGAAAAATTAGCTACATTATTGGTATAATACTATTGATTACATCTGGTCCGGCTGCTGCAGTCGTTCCTTGGTACTGGGCTTTTATGATATCCAGGCTAATTAACGGTGTTAGTCATGCAGCCATACAGTACTCCTCGTTTACGACACGTAAGTTATATTTCCAGTCATAAAATCGTCGTTATCAAATAATACAGATATCAAACACATAGCAAAGGACGCAATAGTAACAGGAATTAACTGAAATTAAAAATACAAACTACAAGTTTCGTTTCCCTTTTTCTCGCAATTTGTTATATCGTTAATCCTGAAATGTTGTAATCATACAGTTACAGAAGTGGCCGATGAAAAACACAGACAGTGGATGGGAATTGCTTACAACACTGGCTACGCGACGGGAATAGTTATTATACCCGGTGTAGCTTACTTCCTACACGATTGGAGACACATTCAATTAGCGATTTCTCTGCCAGCTTTGCTCTTGCTAATTCATTTGTGGTGAGTCCGCTGTTGCGACATCCAAAGAATCTCAGGGAATGATCTAAATAGTTTGTTATCTTAAAATCGTTCTACGAAGTGACTGTGCCCGATATACAGGATTAGAAATGTAATTAAGAGATTAAAATCAAAATGTTATTTGTTTCGCTTGATTATTTTTTTAAGCAACGAACGTCTTCGTTTGTCATCATTCTTACGGAATTTCAAATTCTATTATTACGAGCTGATGCAATATTTCACATTTTCGTAGGTTCATGCCAGAATCCCCACGATGGTTGATAGCGCACAATCGTAGACAGGAAGCGAAGATTTTAATCGAGAAGGCGTGCAGGAAAGGCCCCACTGCACCAGTGACGACAACATTGACGTCTGCGATTCGAAGACAGGAATTAAAGGATTCAGACGATCTGATTCTCACCTCGAAAGCGGCAGCCACGGAGGAATTAACCAGGGAGCGATTACGTAAAAATATCAGAGGGTTTCGAGTGTTTATCAGTAACAGCGAATTACGAAAGAGAATGCTCATCACGAACTTCAATTGGATGACTGCTTCTCTTACCTATTATGCATTAGGTAACCGAGTGATTCGCAAAGAAATTTCCTCGAAAGTAAATGATTTAATAAAGTGATTTGCAAGAATTTCGACCCCCAATTTCCATTGATACTTGTTTTTTGTAACTCAACCATCAGCTATGTATTACTACCCCGTTACAAAATATCAAAGGGTTACGTGCTATGAATTACCCAATGACACCAATTACTGACGATGTAATATTGTTGCAGCGTTGAACGTGGATAATTTCTCTACGGATCGATATATTTACGTCCTGGTAATGGGCCTGACCGAAATACCTGCTTACTTGTTACCAACGCCGTTGTTAACGATCATGGGCCGACGACAAGGCAGTGCAGCGTTATATATCATCGCTTCACTGTGTCTACTATGTATTTTAATTGTGCCAACGACTGACAGCACCGCGATCATGATTATCGCTTTGTTCGGGAGGTTCAGTGCGTCAGCTGCTTATGGCATTGTCATTTTGTACAGCTCGGAACTTTTCCCCACGGTGAGCATAAACATTACCCCAGATTTTTTTATTTTCACTATGACAGCACACTCTATGCGGCTAATCGCAAACAATACGCATTATCCATTCCTGATTTTTGTATCCTATGTAATTCTGCCTGACAGCTTGTTACGTTATTCAAATACTTGTTTCAAACACAGGTCTGCAGAAACTCCGCTGTTGGAATGAATTCCGCGATGTCCCATGTCGGAAGCGTGGCAGCGCCTTACGTCGCTGATTTATTGGGTGCTGTAGTATGGTGGGGACCAACTACACTTTGCGGTGGCTTGGCCTTAATGGCAGGCCTGTTGTGCTCGATATTACCGGAAACCCGTGGCAGGCCGCTGGCGAACACCGTGGACGAGGAAATCACGGAAGAACGGGAGAACGTGTCATTGTCCAACTGTTGCAAGTGTCGATGAGACGATAGACATGTTCCCCGGCAATGCGTTCCCACGTGTACCCCGTCCAATTAAGTTTTATATCGCTTTTGTACAAGTATTTGAAATTACAGATACGATAAGCACGGCTTTTTTTTGTACAGGTAGAATCACGAAGATTTGAAATACGAAGGGCTCGTTGACGATCTAATCGTGCAGCTGTTTCGGGATACGTACTGTATTGTATCGTAGCTTCAATCATGACGATATTTCTGAAACGGAGGAGAAATAAATTCGTACTGATTTATAATACAGGTTTCCGTGAGAGTCATTTCATCTTCCCGTCACCTTTTTGTTCAAATGTTACTCGATGTATTAGTTAGTCAGGAATTACGCCGGCTCGGGCTAGAGTTATTTATATTCACTGTGAATAATTCTTCCGGCGTTTATCATTCCTTATATAACACCACGAACCATTGTAATTATACGTTGCATGTACGCATGCACAGCAGAAACATCAGCAACGTGCAATTTCCTAATCTGGACGTAATTATCTCCCCTGATACGAATCGGACACGGCGGCTGTCAATTCTCCCGTGTCGTGGGCCGTCAAATTGAACCACGAGGTTCTTAAAGGAGAACACATGAATGGAACACGATGGAACATGTAACAAGCTTATTTTAGAGAGCAGATTCTGCCTTCATTTGGAATATGTAGAATATACCGCTTTTTGTTTGGTTTATATTATGTTACGCGAGAACAAATACGAGTTTCTTGTTAGTCAGACGATATATATTTTTTGAAAATATTATAGTGCTGGTTTCGGGCAATTTTCAGAACATATTATAGTACATCATAGACGTGATACGTCGTAACCGATGCAACCTACCTTCCTAAACATCTCCTAGTTCAAATATGCGATAAAACTAATCGATGCGAAACGTAGATACGATTGCCACGCGTTCTAGAACAATTAGATTATGCTTCCGGAACTGCCAGATGGTTAGAACTAACGTTTCTCCGCGGGTGCCCTACGAGAAATGCACATGTGCGTTAGAAAGTTACGAATCCTGAAGAACTTGGTTCCTGGGTGTCAGGAACTAACGAGGTACTAGACAATTTTTATTTTTATTCCACACACGTTCGTTTAATATTATAAATATTCAAGATTACATATTCTATCTTCACGGACAACTATTTAACCCGTTAATGAATACAGTATTGCATGGAGGAAACGTCTAGCAGCCATCTCGATATTCGGAACGGCTGCATTAGTATTTTGGCCTCGCTACACATACCTGGAGGTGTTAAACTGGAAGACAGCGGAAAATAAATCTTCAATTGCAAATTTCACTAGCGACCCGGACGTCGAATCGTTCAAAATTCAGCAGAGAATGGATAATTCGATCGAGCAAAGGATCGCGTCAAGTTATTGCCAGATAAAGGGTTGCAAAGATATAGCCTGCTCATCCATTTCGGGGGATACAGATCCTGGAACAGTGGCGACGGATTTCATCGAAAATTATTTCAAGGTACATTTAAATTCTAACTGCTTGCCATTGCGAAAGACCTTTACAAACGCGATTTTTACCACAATTATTTCGCCAATTGGAGGACACTATATTTTTCATAATTCAACTAACCACCGCCCTCGTTTATATTCTTTTATCTATTTCTATTACTTCAAGGACCGTAGAATAGTTGCGAAAACAGTATAGTCAATACACTATGATATACACTATGATTCCTACTCTATGATGTACGTGCCGCGCTCGCCAGTAATGCATTACATCGAGTTGTTTCGTCCAGGTTGAATGCAAGGACGCGAAATCCGTGAAGTTGTCATTCGACGACTGCAAATTCTCTGGGAACACGCTTCGAAGAAATTGGCTGGGTACCAGCGTGTCGATCGAAGAGTTAACGTTCAACAGCTGCTACCTCAGCGAAATAGAGGACAGCGTGTTCTCGTCGCCCATTTACGAGTCGACGAGGAGGATCGCTATGGTTAACAACAAACTTGTCTCTTTGCGTAAAGCGATGTTTCGTCACCTGGCCACGCTGGAGGCTCTGACTCTTCAGGCGAACATAATCAGCCTGGCGGAATTCAATTTACTCCAACACGTGGCTGGCTCTCTGACTACGCTGGAACTGTACGGAGTCATCTACGACCGGGAGGTGCTCCGAAACATAACAGGCGGAGACGTGCTGTCGAAGCTTCAAATTCTGTCGATACGGGGCAATTCCATATCGATGATCGATGCTGAATTGTTTGCCGGAGTGCCGGCGGTGATATCGCTTTATTTGGATGACTCGCGCATCGAAGCGGTATCGCCGGATACTCTGAAGCCAATAGCTTCCCGTGTACAAAAGTTAATACTAAACAACAACAACATCAACGTGTTGTCGGCCAGTCTGCTGGACCCGATACTCAGTTCGAAGCGGCCGTTTTGCATGGCGATACAGGACAACCCGTGGCACTGTGATTGCAATTTGAAATGGATGCAAGACCTCATTAAGTCTCACCCGGGGATGATATTGGGCACCCCCACCTGTAGCACGCCGCAGACAAACGCTGGGAAAACATTCGCGACGGCCGATTTTTGTAATCAATCGATTTCCTCCGCGGTTCCTGACGCGGCTACATCGCCAGGGCAGCCAATCGAAACCACCAAACACGATTGGAGTCACGCTAACGAGACTACGACGCGAACGGACTACGACTCCACGCCGAAGACAACCGCGGGAACCGACAGCGTAGTTTGCAACTCTGTTCATACATTTTTGCGCAGCGGGAATTCGCGTAAATTATTGTCCGACGATCTCCGCGAGTTCCAATCTCGATTTCCCAACTTCTACGTATCCGACTGTCAAGACAGATACATAGTCGTGAATCTCCCGGACCTAGACGGAGTCACGTTGCTCTGGTTCAACAACGACGACGCCGCGGGCTCTCTCAGCTGTGCAGAAAACGTGAAGCACTCTTATCTAATGCAGAATATCGATCCGCAGTCCACGTACACGATCTGTTTGCTACGCGATAACGAGGACACTGTTTCCCCGTTGAATTGCCTGTCCGTGGCCACCAAACCACCGTACGAGTTCAGGACTTGGCTGACGAATGCGGACAAGAGTTTAGTCTTCGCGTTATTGATCTTTTCCCTTGTTCTGCTGTTCCTCTTTGCCGGTTTCCTGTCGTTTCTGCTGATAAGGAAACACCCGACGTTGCTTCGCGGCAGCAAACGGGTCATGCTGGTGAAACAGAGAAACGTGGAGGCCATTGTGCTTCCGAAGGGTGTCGACGTTAACGAGGAAGAACGGGGGCATGGAAACGTTGCATTCGGTGGCAAGACGCAGGAGGATGGATACGTCACGCCTCTTCCTCCATATAGAATTTTGTTGCCCCGTGGATCGATGGTGTCCCGAATGAGTTCACAAAGCGACGTGCATAGCTACGTGTCGGAGGTCGAGCCAATGGATGCGATGGTTGATTATTGGAGATCGGGCAGGGTGAAGAACGAAATTGAGGAACATGAACCGGATGCACCGCCGTTGCCACCGCACCCCCGCCAGGCTGTCCCATCTTTATCCCTGGCGGTGGATTCGTTGGAAGAACATCTGTATCAGAGTTCTATTGCGTAGACTTTAATTATAAATGTGACCTGTATTTGAACAACTTGGTTCTTCATTTTCTGCGACAGCCCGATTACTATACAGGATTTCATTAATCGACGAACAACATTCTTCTGTAGGTATTATGAAAACAATTTGAAGAAGCTTTCGTACGATCGCTCGGTAAGACACGATGCATATGTATATCGTAACGATAAAATAAACAATTCTCGTCTAATCGTTGCGCATCCTATAAAATCTGGCCGATAGCCCAGAGGTGCGCGTGTCAATGTCAATTTCAATGATCAAGTGTGCCCCAATATCGCGGCGCCCAAAGCTCGACGGTCGAAAATAAAACGTGGCTTAGTCATAAGAGCGAGGCCGGCTTAATTATTATTCCCTATATCATCGGAGAGCTGATGCATTCCAGAGGTTCGCGGATTGTTATCATTGGCTGCTCCCTATACCGCCGTTTATTTTTAATGATTAGGTCAGTAGTTCGGCGCAGCCCGCCGAAGTTCGATCCGATTGGCTAAAGGGGTCAGTCAGCTTTGTGCTTCTGCTTCTTAGAAGCGGCTGCCAGATGAGCTTTTTTATCCGCCCGAGCCGCTGGCAATCAACTGCAACTCTCTAAAAGGACGCAATGCCAATATGAAACTACTGTACTGTTGGATCTCGCAGAATACAGTATAACCGTTTGCGTGTCCGCCCACTGCGTGCCGCGTGAAATGGTCGGCTATAGGCAGCGACAGCTTTCTATGGGCACTGCCAATTGCAGTTCCGGATTTGCGTGAGCTTGACATTGCCAAATGTTGTAACCATCGATGTTACGCGCTAGATTTCCATCTTGTCGGTAAACCGCGTTCCCCGACATCCGGATGAATCACAATGATCTCCGCGTTTCTTTCTCCGACCTTTCTACTTTCATATTGTTTTGTTTTAATGAAGATTGTATTATTTAATTATTAATTCCAAGTATTTCATAGTTGGTTTTTTTACTAAAGAGATAACGTACTGAACAAATTTTGTCAAATTCTGTTGGGACAGTTGCATTTTTTTAACGTCAAGAATTTTTGTCTGAAATGTAGTGAAATTGAAATATTTGCATTTAATGTTAGAATGAAGATGGAAGGGGAACGGCGACGTTGAATATATTAATTAACAGGAAAATTGTTCTGATAGGAATGGCGATGCAGTGTACAGGATAGCATAGTATAATAGGATATAAATAATTATTATAGTAGGGAAGAATAATTGATTTAGCGGTAGACATAGTCTGTCATTCATCCGTTGCGGCAATATACTATACGTTTCGCAAAGTGTGTACCATGAAAGGATCCCGATTAAGAATCTTTTTATAGTGTCTTCGACTCGACAGATGATTGGTGATTACCTGTCGACGCTAATAAGAATGCGGGATTGCGTCCGTGGAGCTCTACTAATTAGTTTACTAAGCGTCAGTGTAACATTTCCATCGGTACAGTAAGTTGTTCAGAAGCGATTGCTGAGACGGGAACTATTAATCATTTACTTCGGTGATACCTGTGATTAGTACCAACAAACATATTCGTCAATATATCAGACAACCGTTGAAATGGTAATTATCATACAAACCATTTGGCGCGCTATGTTGGACTAGGAAATGTTGTAATAGATTGGAAAATATATAATTCTTTAAAGTAATATAAATTTTCGCTGTACTGTATTTTCGATACAATATAATAAAGTTTTACTAATTTCTTGGGATTAAATGAATAATATTAATTCGCGTAACAAATATCAATAGCTGATCTGAAATATTTCGATCTCTGTTTAGGATGATATTCAACTTAGCCAGGATCAAATCGCACGTGAGTATCGTTTTAATAACAGACTATTAAGCGTTCCTTTAAAGTTCTCTTACAAAGTATGTAAAAATAAATAATCGCTTCCATCAAATATATCGCACATCGCAGAGCTGAAAATGGGATTCGACGCATTCGATCCTGACAAAAGAGGCGTAATCATGAACGATATGGTCGGTACAATTCTGAGCATGATGGGCATGAAAATTCCATCTGAGCAATTGTCGTCGGTCATCTCTGAATTCGATCCATTCAGTACGTAAATAAAATGCGACCTCGCAATTTTATTAAAAGAAAAAAAAAAAATTAGATCGCCAACTTACAATTATTTTTCCATACTATTATTATTCTCGCTCGACAGGTGGCGGAGAAATGTCATTCCAAGACTTCTGCGGCCTAGCCTCCCGATTCATGGAAGAGGACACCGACACTGAGGCTATGCAACAAGAATTGCGGGAAGCGTTTCGTCTTTACGACAGAGAGGGAGACGGTTATATCACCACCGACGTGTTCAGAGACATTCTTCACGAACTGGACGATGCACTGTCCCCGGAAGAGCTGGACATGATCATCGATGAGGTGGACGCCGATGGTTCGGGCACAGTTGACTTCGAGGGTGAGCAAATCCGTCTCGATCGATCGATTAATCATCCGATGTTACGTTCAAAGTTTATGCGTACGAATATGACTTGGTTCGCGTTGCAGAATTCATGGAGGTCATGACAGGCTAAATTATCACCTTGGCAAGAGGCGGCCGTCCCTCGAAAACTGCGATATTGCTTGTTCTACGCACGTGGAAGCTGCAATTTATCGAGAGATGTATGCACTGTTGGCAAAGTATGAAGTTAAAGGTTCGTAGGTGATGTCTGTTTGAGAGGCGAACGAGCCGGCCGCCACGTGGATATAGCTGTGAAAGTATTTCTGCCGTGTCCGTCGCTTTTGGACTCACAATCGGCTAAAATGTATTTCTATCTATGCCGGAATTAAACAGGAGCCCCACGGATTTCTACCGGGACATGGTTTTTAGGAACAAGTTTATATCGATCGATATAAACTGATGTTCCGACGTCATTGTTTTCATGCGAAACAATGCATGGAAGAAGGGATGAAACGTTTAATTCTTTTTTCGAACCACGTCGTTCATGGGGAAACTGGATGATTGTGTGAGATTCGATAGCGGTAGACTTCGATTTATTTGAATTGGAACGAAGGTTTATAAACCTCATACTTTGCCTGCGAGATATTCGATCGTTTGTAATCATTACGATATTCGTAAGAAATTATATTATAATGCTGTACATTTTAAGCTTAAATTATATGCGTAAGTTCAACGGAAAAATAAAGATATAAAAAAATAGCAAATATAATTCGGGTACGTAATTTATCCCTTTATTACTAGTAATTCCTTAATATAATTCACATTCCAATTAATTCCTATGCTTTTTATATGAATACTCTCGTTGAAATTATTATAGAAACATGATAAACGAATAAATAATTTGTTAAGCATGGTCAGTGTATATTATTTATCCTTCGACCACACCTGTCATGTAAATCCTTCAAATCATTTTGCATTAAAATGGTAACTACTCTTTCATATTATCCAGCACCTGGTAGAATTCAATTTTCCTAACAAGTGTAGTTGCAGTAGCATTTCGTTATAATCAATGTCTGCTCGGATTTGTACAATAACACGTGCGCTGTCAAGTATTGCAAATATAGTTTCAAGACCAGTCCATTTGATCATGATTGTTTAGAGAGCAGAATGTACCTGAAACGGTGCTAATATCTCCTATATATAATAACCGGTGCCAGGTATTATACATAAGCATATAATTAGCTGTCTAAGAATACGACAGATGCGTTTATTACGCCGAATTGTCTTCAGAGACTGCAAAATCTCCGGCCGTGAGCCAAGTTCACCTATTGTCGTGCCATTTTTCCTAGCCATATTGATCATGAATCGTGGTTATAGCATCACGGAAGCTTTAAGAAATGAGACTGGCCGAGTAGACCTTGCGAAACGTTGATTTTACAAATCACAACAAAGAATTCTCACCCCGAGGCAACCCATTACACTCGGAATCGCACTAACAAGATAAATATAATATGATGGATATCGCTCAATGATGTAACCTTCTTTCGATTGACTTACAAATGAACGGAACATACTGTTTCATGTACAAAACTGCATTGAAATTAAAGTAAATCGCCAGGAGGAAGTACCCCGATGAAATTAATACTTGTAGTTATATAAAAAAATGTATGAAAGTTTTTTATTCAATATTTATATAGAATTGCATTCGAATGTTTTAAAGCGTAATTGTTAGTAATTTCTCGGTGCGAAAATTTTCAGTTCCAGAGTTAAAATTAAAATTAGGATTAGAAGATATTAATATTATAATTGCAAAATTGTTTCCACCAAAATAAAATTCGAATAATTTCTGCACTCGGAATTTTAATTTAATTTTCCAGATGTAACGTGCGATAATAAGTTAATAAAGTGCAATTCATAGCATGAAAATCTTACCTGTATTTAATCTCACATTGTATTGGCTGGGTTGTGGTGTTATATCGATAAACCGGATAAAAATGGTCCGATGGCGCGAAAGAAAGAAAATTGAGTACATTGCCTCGAAAATCGTACAATTGAAGCCCCTCTTCCACGGAAACTGAGAGTGGGGAGTGTCCTCGATGAATTTGAAAACCACTAGAGTTCCTGCGTACATATTACCCGGTCAATCACGTGCCAGAAGATCATCCTAATGTCCACATAAAACTGAAGTCCACAGCCAGAATCTGGTGCATACCCGGATAAGCCGCCGACGCTGTCGTGTGTTAACACCAAACTTTAAATTTTAAATTCAATTATTTCATAATGGTGAGTTGCCACAAAATAACAAAACTTCTTAAACAAAAAAAAGTGTTCAATTAAAAAGATAATGTTTGAAACTGTTTATCATAATACTTTTTACCACTTTAAGTGTAAATAATACTTTTTAATTATGCAACAGGTGATAATATATTGGTAAATTTATAATTTCAGGATGATCTGAACAAGGACCAAATTGTCCGTAAGTAATTCTCTAAATAAATCTAAAATTTCCCCGGAACGTTTCTCAATAAAATGTGAATGTTTTTCTCAAGTCTTGAAGAAGGCCTTCGATGCCTTCGACCACGATAAAAAAGGCAGCATCGGCACCGATATGGTGGGTACAATATTAACAATGTTGGGATACGAGCTCAGTGAAAAGACTCTGAAGGAAATCATCACAGAAGTAGACGAAGACGGTAAGAAATTCAGCACAAACGAAAAAACAAATAAAATTAAAACAAAAGCGGAACGAAGTATACTTTAACCCAATACTTTACAACGGTAAGCCAAATACGCTCCGCACTAAACCCTATTTAATCTTCATAGGATCCGGACAGTTGGAATTCGAAGAGTTCTGCACTCTAGCTGCTCGGTTCTTAGTAGAAGAGGATACGGAGGCGATGCAACAGGAATTACGTGAAGCATTCCGGTTATACGATAAAGAAGGCAACGGCTATATAACCACCGAAGTGTTTCGTGACATTCTTCATGAGTTGGACGACAAACTCACGCCGCAAGAGTTGGACATGATGATCGAGGAAATCGACGCTGACGGATCAGGAACCCTCGACTTCGACGGTAGGTGGACACCAATATTTTTCATAACACGTCAATCAGTCTAATTATCCAAGCAAATCAGACCACGCCGAGCCAAAAAAAACGGACGCGGGAAGTAGTGTTGCGGATTGAAAATTACAGGGAACGTGGTTTGCCAAGAATCCATCGGTACGGTTAATTAATTAACGCGTTTGCCGTGCAGTGAGTTTGTGTATTTTCACTCGAGGCGAACAAACCGTACACGAGGATATGAAATATTATCGTTAAGCCCGGTGGTACAAGTAGCTACAGCACTGCCACGTTCATGTCATAAAGTTCCAGTGCATTTCGACACCATTGCACGGTGACGTATGATTAGTTGACGTTGTATTTTTCATTTCAGAGTTTATGGAAGTCATGACCGGCGGTGACGACTAAATTGCACGGTTGCTAATTAGGATGGACAGCGGCTACGATTAAGCACGGCAAAGATTGACACGATTGCGGTTGCGCACGCGAACAGGAAGGGCAAAGAATTCGTCCAGCCGACGTGTTTAACTTTATGGTCAAGGAACATAGGAATGCTTCCGGGTCTCATAAAACAGCGGCATGACATCTACGACCGCTGCAATAACCATCGGTGACATCTCGTCGTTAAAACTGTGCCACAGAGGACATTGCAGTTCAATAAAGTTTAAAAAGTGGAAACGAAATTAAATAAAGATATCTGATTTGCAACAAATTAAGTGGGAAACTTTTTCGAGCAATTTGTCAAACGGTGTATTTTATCGTAACCCCGAATAGCATCTTCAACAGCGGAAATCGATAAGGTACGAGCAGAGTTTGCAGTCTTTGTTTGCCGTATCGATTTGACGCCTGGACGACTGCAATAGTTTACGCCCGCGCTATGCGGTGAAAGGTATATAAGGAGTAAGAGAAGCGGGGAAAGCCCTGAGAAATTAATTCTTCCAATGAATCACTGAGAAAACGCTTGGACAGTTTAAAAAAAAAATCTCATCCGCTGCCAGTGAATAATTCAGTCGCAAAAGAAATAATTGATTGTTCGACGGTTGAATACTCAAGTAACCACGGGTATGGAACTAATAAAACTATCTTTTGTACAAAGAAACACTTTTTGATTACACACAATTTCATACAGTTCTTGCAACAATGCTCTCTGACCGGAACGTTCCATGTTCTTATGATACCAGAAGCGTTTTATTCGCGTACCGGAACGCGACTGATAATTATAAATTCAGCCGTAAACGACAATTAAGAAAATAGATTCTGAGCGGGAGCAAAGATTAATGAATACCAACATTCTTGGCAGCCGAACATTTAGATCATGCCTACAACTACAGGTTTAATTTCCCGCTCACCCTTACGAAAAGTGCACGTGTATGCTAATCTAATAAATGTCTGCTCGTGCTCGCGTCTCTCTGTGTTTTATTTTTTAAACTCATGCAGTTATTCGACACCTGCTTAAATAATTAATTGTAGTCATTGCATGTTCGTGATTCACGAACGAAAACGTTTCAACGATTAACCCCTCTTTATTTAGCCAGCCCGGCACGGCTTGTCGTGTTACGAGTATTAGTTTGAAAATATTTTGAAAATCATTACATATATAACCGTGTAACGAGTTCTTAGAACAAGGGCGCATAGTCAGGGCGGAATGGTGTCATTCGTAAAAAGGGTGGACGTTTCATAAGTTATGTAGCATCTGTAACACGCCCGATTTGTCGACTGCCGACTTTACCGCAAAGTTAATGTTCTGTGCATCCGATACACCGGCCAAAAATCTAAATACCGCAAGACTGTTAGCTGGATTCACGGATCTTCAGTTTCACTTGGTTGACCACAACTTTATAACTAACGATGCAATAAACAAGAAATTATGACAAATGTAAGAGAGCGATGCTATTCTTTTCGCGCGTTAAACGACTCCTTCACATACTCAACACCTCGTTATTGAGTTCGTTTCGCACCCCGGGCATATGATTTACTACGCTACAGCTGATCGTTTGATCGAAATAAATGATCGCTTCGCAACTTTATGCCACAAACACGATATTTCGTTCCAATCGACTCTGGTTTATAGTCCCTGAACGAATATGATATTAATTTTACACCGATAGGTAGATATCCACGAGTATCTCATATCTTCCTTTCATTTTCTATATTAAAATGTACTCAAATAGTCGAGTCCTCGTTCGTCCCCGATCAAAGCCAAATCCCTTGGAATTCCGGCCGATGTTAGAGACTTCGACGTGGAATTTCCCGTCGGAGATTGAAAGGAGCAATCGTGAACAGACGTCGGTGAACGGGAATCAGACCGACAGAAGTCATACCAAATCGGGCATCTGAAATGTCCAGAGATGTCATTATCCCGGCAACTCCCACGTTGCGAGGTAATCGAGGCTTCGAGTGAAAATCGCTGGTCTACTCCCAATAATGTGCCCCCTTATATTCATGATACTTAAATCGTGCTACCGGTCTATCTACCGGCACTGGAGCGAAATTATCATGACCAAACATAACGATGAATTTCGTCATCGTGTGTAGCCTAGGTTCGTCGTAAATCAAGTTTTACCTAGTGAACGGTATCCGGTTTTCTAATAATTCCGCGACTTCGAAATGGCGAAGTCAGCTTCGAAATGGTAAAATCGACTTGAGTTGCGGAATCATCAACCTGGAATGGACAGATCGAATTCGGGTCGTGCCCGATTATTTTGTTTCGTACTTGATATCCACGACTTATTGGAAGGTTCGATTAAACTATCTGAGTTGGGTGGCACGTTGGGAATTTATTATTAATTGGCAATAATGCTAATTTTACGAGACAATAAGGTACAATATAGCGATGCAATGAATAAACATTAATAGGTTGTATTTTACAAATTGAATTATCCCAGGATTAAATGTAGCAGGAACACTTTCCAATTTTCCACACGAAAATCGCCGCTTGCCACTTCACCGTTGAAAGTGACGTTAAATCTTTACTTTATAGCCGTACCAATCTTTGGACTCGTTTGTCCGATGATTTCGATAACGGATTCGTGATATTTTCAATCAAAGAAACGAGGCCTTTCACTGGTCAAGCTCGAGTAGTTGGCACTTGCACGCTCACAGCTGCTAAAATCTACACGGTTGGTACACGGTTCGCGGGAAACGAGTGGCACTAATTAGGGGTAGCAAGGAATTCATTAAAATCGCGATACGAACGAGATAAGTCCTGGAACGTTGGATAAAAAAAAGATGTCGTAGAAGGTTGAAAATAAGGAAGACTAATGTACACTTTCTTTTTTCTTAAACAGTTCGCCAACTACAGACCGTTGTCTAATTCCTATTACAGATCTACCAGTAAAACGAATACGTAATATGTACATATGTCGTAGCTATTAAAATTCAATTACATTTCAATTATCTACTAAATACCTGTCCTTCGGAAGTTGTATTAGATAAAATTGTTTTATCAGTGTA
Organism: Nomada ferruginata; assembly: GCA_963583965.1. Classification (NCBI taxonomy): domain Eukaryota; kingdom Metazoa; phylum Arthropoda; class Insecta; order Hymenoptera; family Apidae; genus Nomada; species Nomada ferruginata. The sequence goes on along the minus strand of OY757214.1, from coordinate 6,212,599 downwards.
GCGAGATTAGAAACCTATGTTTAATTGAAAATAAAGGAACGTTCGGGCTGATAAAGGTAAAAGTAAGTATTTGGAAAAGAAAATACGTATAATGCATAATTACGATCAATGTTACAAAAGCAGTTTCTAATTAATAACTAATCACTGTCGAGTGAAAAAAACGAGTAAACAAATTTTTAATATAGATTACTTTCGCACATCGATATAACTCTGTCGGCTACCTACAGTGCTGCTAAGGTTAAAAAACTTGCAAATTAATACGGTGCAGCTACTTACATTTATACTAATATATTTATGTTGCATCGATATAGCATACTTTGATGGAAAATTGTTTGTGTTGCGTGAACGCGTGCATTCTTTTTTCGAGTTCTGTTTAATTTTCCATGACTGTGAAACAAATTGATCCGGGTGTCATTTGCATTCTAGTAGAAACATGTTTATTGCACAACTTCCATGCATTAATTTGTACAAAATTAATAACACGCTTCTAACCATTACTAAAAAAAATACAATCGCTATTTTATCACAGCCAGTGATAAAGTGGATTTTAAGGATTTGAATTAAGGATAATCGATATAGAGATTAAAATACTAATTAAGAAAAATACCGTTAAAATGCATACCAGGCATGAATATTTATATAAATAAATAAAAATGAAGTTGCTCGTGATAGAAAACGATAAGTATTACATGAAAGCACCCAACTATAATGCGCTTGTCAAAATTTTATTGGCTACTGATGAACGATATTCTTATTTGGTGAAAGTTCAGACTCTTGACGTGCATAGTGATGCGATTTTTATTGCTGCGAGACAAACTGATTAGACCCCTCGAAAAGCAGATTAACTCTTTCGATTAATCAACGTACACAATAATACGGGGTTATAATGAAGTATGAGAAAAGTATATGAGAGAGTAACGTTGCGTCTATGGGAAGAGCGTAGTTCTCGCTGCAACAGTACTGGTAAAAATTTTAATTAGCATCGTAGGAAATCCAGAAATCCTGGATGCTATCGAGATCTAGATTGATCTATTTGATAAACAAGATACAGAACCGGTTCAGGCTCGTTTGATACAAATAAATACTCCTTCACTAAAGATCGTGCTTCCGATAGTTCATCTAATGATCAACCCACACGGTGTACTCTAATTATACGTTACGTACGAAATATTCAGAAGCACAGATTGGTAAATTTCATGACTTCCGCTCCGAGGCACACACCATCGTGTACATATTTCTAGAACCGATCGATCTGCTGAGTACGAAATTGCATCGAGGAAATCAGTTGAATTGCTGAGAAGTCATTTTAAACAGAGAATTGTTTCTCGCGAAAATGAATAGAATTTTCTACAATTACGTCGTGTGTTTCCTATTTCCCTTGGTTTACTACGTGGTTGCATAAAAACATTTCCAATTCAATATGCCCGTTAAGCAATGCACAATGCAAGTGCGAAACCTTGTTACTTCGCGTATTACATAAATATTCGTCTTAGGTCTGTTGCAGTGAAAATCAGACCAGCCAGAGGAATGCGATTGACGCTGGAGCAAAATATTCGATTAACAAACGTACCAATGATATCGTGTGCAACAAATTTCCATAGAGTTGCATCCACTCTCGTCGCAGGTTGTAATCAAATTACGCAATATATTGGTAACACAGGTATCCGCTATAAACTTGGCTGCATTCCAGCATCGTGATGGCCTTGATCGCATTTCATTGCTGAGTTTAATCTTTTCTAAGCATGGGAGGCTCCAGTTGCTGTAATCGACGTCGGTAGACGGTGTAACAACCTTCAATCAGTGATACCTTAATTGTGCCTCATCTGCTGATGCCAATTTTACCTGGTATCATAGACGAGATACAAATATGCAACTTTGTATCACATGCTTCACAAACACTTATAACTTTCGTACGTTATCTGTTATAATTATTAATTATTATTTGCCGCAATTATTGAAGAATGTTGACCAAGGTAAATGACACATAGGCACGCCTGTACTGTGAAACAGCTTGCACTGTATTTTGCTTTAGTTTCTACCGATGTCGTAATATTGGGCGAAAACAGAAAAGGTGCAACCCTTTCGCGTGTGAAGGAAAGTATTGGATGGTACTGGGTTTGTTCTGTATCCCGTATGTTTTGCATAAGTGTATCTGCGCAATTGCATTATCTAATGTTGCGTGAAGATTAATGGTTGGCAAATTACTGTTATTAACAGCTTTAATACGCGAAGCATAACCGAACATTATAAACAATGTTAAACTGTGGAAGGTAGGTCAGATTCCCTGATCTAGGCAGCTGACAGGAAATGTCTGAAGTTAGAGTTTTAATAGTTATAATTTTAAGATTGTTCAGCACAGGTTAACGCCGCCGATGCTCGACTGAGTAATAAACGATTCTCGGTTACTATTAATATAATCATCCAGTCTATTCTGTTATGGTAGAATGGCGTAAAACACCGTCGGCGGTTACTCGCTAGCCTTTTACTTTTTTTCTCTATGAATCATAATTATTCGATAAACGAACGTAAGGATAACAAGACTTTTATATTGAGGTTCATAAAATTTGCCATAACAGTAATCCACTTTAACTTCTCTGTTCGATTGCGATATTAAATAGTCCAGATAACTTTTATACCATCTGTTTGTCCTACGGGGACTGTCTAAAAGGCATAATTCAGAATTCCATATCAGTTAGGGGCAAGCTGGAAAATTGAAATCAATTATAACCGCTTTGATCAGGTTTCTACGCCCGTTTAACGATACAATTAAAGAGTTCGGCGTTAACAGCGATTGGTACATATAATTGCTGCAACACGCTATGAAAGACACAAAGGAACGTAGAACCTTACTTCAAGTTTCCCTGGCTGTAGTAGTGATCGAGAGACATTGGACATCGATGCGTGGATAAATTCTCTGAAATGTTTAATTTCTCTATCCATTTTATCGATATTAATATTACAATACAGAAAAATAAAATAATAATACACGCATAGTATCCATTGCAAATGTAGTACGAGCTGCAACCAGGCGCAGCAGACATTGAAACGATTGACAATAGTTTGAAAAAAGATCACGCACTCATGAACTTCGCCTTGACCATCGATATCTTTTCCCTCATGTTCGATCGTAAAATGAAACACTTAAATTAATCACACTCGCGATCGACAGCTAGCAATTGAAAACCGTAGTAATGCGGTGGAAATTCAGGACGTTTGGAACGCTCTCGTGTTTCCTTAAATTATCTCCCACACGCAAGCATATTCGCGCAGTTACGAAACGCAGAACGATCCAACTTTTCTCTTTTTTAACCCTTCTACGCCTCTGACCGGATAAGATCTAAACGGCGCATGATTTTAATACCTTTTTCCCTCTAAATATATTTCTCTGCCTTTCCTAAGGTCGTTCCATGACGCGAGAATTAGCGTGCAACGACAAACGTTCACCGTTCACGAAAGTAAAAGTTATCGCTGACAGGATCGCATTATACATAAACAAGCAGACCATAAATAATTCCAAGCTAGCCTCTAATCGACCTGAAATCGTGGCGCGGTTCAGTGAGACGGTTGAATCGATATCGTGACGACATGCTGATGTCGTGAACCGGGTTAAACCCGCAACAAGTATGCCCGCGAACAAGATCAATTCAATATTTCCCCGCCGATGATCTTCAAGTTTAACGACCATAAAATTTCCGAACAGAAGTATTCCCCAAGCAGTCGAACTATCTTTCACTCCAGCCAACTGTATCAATCTCAGAATCGCCGTTTATTCAATTTCCTTTTCCCAACTGCAGAAAAGAAATTCTTGAAAAAATAGTGCACAAAATTACGGAAACACGAAAAATGCGAATATAATCTAAATTTTCCAAGTTCCCCTTCGCCGATTCTTGTAGACACCGATCCACTGTACCTCAGATCCATTCGCAATTAAACCTGTCACGAAATTCACGGAGGCGGGAATGTGGATGGGATCGCTGGATCACGTGTTCCCGCGAAATGTCGATTTCGAGAAACGCGAGGAGCAATTATCGAACGGTGGCTCGTGCAGCGGCGGATTCAATTTCATCCGGTGGTTAACAGCGAGGCCGGAGGCGGCCGATTTGACTCTATCTCGTGATTCACATCCGAGAGCGGTCAGTCGACCGGTTAGAGGCATCGATCTGATCCACCGAGCTCCGTAGCATGCTCCGTTGCACGACACACGGTGAAAGGAGTTGCGCGGGTCTCCTTCGGCCTTTTAACGCCCTCGCCGCGTGTACTTCGGCCGTGGTATGTGCGAATAACATTTCAAACGACTGTTTGTCACTCACTCCCCGGTATATACATGCCTTTGCAAGATTTGGTAACTTGGGTTACAAAATATTTACACAGCTTCTACCTGGGCCCTGTATCGTAACAGTTTCTTTGCTCGGGGAAACGAATGATTAAAGACACGGGTCCCTTACAATACGTGAAGGGACACTCGTTGCGAAAGGTGGGCATGTAACTGTGTTGGAGAGAAATTGGATTTCGGTACGCGGGGCGATCTAAGTTTCTATCGATGCATTGTTCTGTTAGTGAAAATGTAGATCATAGAATGTGATATTGTTAGTTAACCATGAACTATGAATTGGTAAAACGAATGAAAAAGTAATTTACACCGCGTAAATGTCGCGTTCAAGGGCGAATTAAAATATCATTATTACCATTATTATTCATTTCCACGGAGATCATTTCTTGCGGCCCGGCAATGTTACCCACGATCCGAACCTTTCGTCGAAAGGAAATTTCAAAACGACCAATAGCCGAGATCGAAGGCGATAGATATGAAAGGGTTGAGCGCGCCGCGTTGGTAGCCAGCTTCGTTGGCGATGGTGAGTGCTGTTGCTTGCGAAGGACACTCACCATATCCGCGGCACACCACGTCGCGAGCCTTCGTTCGCGTTATTGGACGGTAATCGTCATGTCTGACGAGTCATCGATCGGCTCGAAAGTGCCCCGAGTTATTGATCACTCGTGTGATTCCCTGACAGAATCGTGCGAACAATTCTACTCCGCCCTGACTATCCACGACTTTCACGAATGCTGGACGTTCGAGCGGTTTACCGCGCGTAGAAGCGACCTTCCTTTCTTCTTCTACGCTTGGAACGGTGCACGAGGGCTTCTGCGGAAAAGAGAAACAGACCATGAATCAGTGCGAGGGGAGGATAGCCATTGAATAGATCAGAGATGATATAGATGATACAGCAGTCACGCGTTCGAGATCATTTCTAGTGCATTCAATGCATTCAATTCTCTTATTATTGGATGCAGAAAACCCATGCAGTAACTGACCAGATGATCTTATTAGGTACGCCCGTTCAGCGTTCGATTTTCTAAACGTATCAACTGGTCACGGGTTTCCCTCTGGTTTATCGCGAATAATAATCTAGTCTATATCGGGCGTCTTGGCCGCGACGGTTAATTAATAATTGACCGGTTTTTCAATTCTCTAAACGGTCGTGCTCACAACTTTCAGCCTTCGCACCGGTCCGGCCATTGAATTGTCTTAGGGTTAAACAGCCACATACACGTTTGCTCGATCGTTACAACATAATCGAGCGGATATTATGAAATTGATCTTGCCACTTGGCGACTATAGTAGCAGGAAGTGGAGAATGAGATGGAATGCTGTTTTTCGTTCAAGTTCGACTCCTTGCAACTTATCGACGCCGAAGACTGCTCGCTCTCGCAATTGTGCGCCCCTTTACTTTTGTCTAAGGCGAGTTTGGCGACTGGCGAAAAGGAAATATCGAGGCGACCCAGACCGAAAGGCAGGGGAAGTAAGTAACTGCAGCTGGTTCGTTGCACAATCGCGACCAGGTTCATTCCTTAAAACGTGTCCCTATGCTTGTCTTTAGGCGGTGTTGCCTAGCCACGCTTGGCTTGCAGATTAGAGGCGCGATACTATTCGGCGACACGATTTGCCTAACGAATCGATTTACTTCGAATGCCTCTTAATACTTTCCCGTTCGTAGAAATCCGCTGGAATACCTCGCGAACATTTTCCACGTTTTCCAACAGCGTTCCGCAGAAGCCGCTACATATCTTGGAATCTTAGAAAATTATTGCTAACGCTCCAATTAGGTTTATATTCATGATTCTCAATTCCACTAGGTAGGTACTTCCCTACAGGCATTCGCGTTTATTTCCTCTTGCTCTCGATTTCTCGCCTCGTCGGATGCCGGCAAAGCTATTCGATCGGTTAAATTTATAGAAATCCAAATCACGAGCGTGGTTTCTAATATCACTGTCTCTAACTTTCCGACGTCGATTGCTACCTTACTTCCTCTTGGCTCGCTTGTCGCTGATCGCCAATCACTTTGAAATATTGACGCAGTATCCGCTGGAATTCCAGACCTGCTTTCTAATTTGTGATTCAAAACAGCTTCGGAAGCGTTACGTCACGGTAACCCAAATATCCGACGCGCTTATTTTCTCGTAATATACGAAATTATGAAAGAAAACTGTAGCACGCCGAACGGCCGTGCCTTAAATCCCACCTCAGAGTAATCCGGAGACTTTCTTTCTGCGGTCAGCGTTGCACAATCAAATTCTGCTGATAGGAACCACCCAACAAAAATTTCTGAGGTCTTTCCGTTGTAACACGACAACCGTGCTCGATACGCGCTGATTTATACAGGACGCCTGTTAATTCATCGTCGAGACGATGCGAAAGAATGTACGAGGCATAAGCCGTATTAATGATAACGTTGATACGCGTGTGTACAATATATTTCGCGAAGTCGCCACTTTCGATTATCAATTCGGCGCACAAGTAAGGGGAACACAAACGACGACGCGAGTAACACCTAGGCTATCGCCACTATCGTTTCTCCTTTTGCGTCACGCGGCTGAAATTATAAGTGCAAAGGAGAAACCTTCAATGAGGTCGTACCCTTTTTCTTTTTCACGACGGTTTCAACGTTTTGTGAAACACCGAAACGGAATTGGTTTAGAACAGCGCTGGAATCTACAGCTTATCTTTGGACGTTCTTTTTCATCCAGATATCGATCTTAGGCAATCGACGTTATGCCCCAGTGACTGTTCACTTTCAAGGTAACGCCTCTCTTCATTTTCTTCGCTGCCTATAAATTTTTAGCAACTCTACGGAGATTATGTGCCAGCAGGTCCGAGGCTGTTTCTTGCTGGTACATGTCCGCCGAGTTTCTGTCCTGCTATTCTGTTTTTCGGTCGTGTTTCTTTCCCGCAATTCCTTAGTGACGTTACGTCACGCGACGCGTGCGCTAATTGCTCCTGATAATAGGATTATAGATCTCTATGACATAAGCCTTTCCCGGGTTCCGACGTTTTATTTCTGAGACCAGATTTTTATACTGCTCCCAGGGGTAGAGGCACGATTGAATAACGATATTACACTTTTGAAAGGAATGAAACATTCGACTTTGGAATTATCTATATTAACTCAGAATTCATTTAGTTAATTGAACTTGGCACTAGAAATGCACGCGAAATGAACTTTGATGAGCATTTATATGCATGTGTGAGCATTTCCATTTCACACGAAAGTGACCCGTTCAGGCGTATATGTATGTATGCACGTACGCCATTTAGATAGAAAGAACAGTATCTCGATTTCCAAAAGCTCTTCATCAAATTTTTTGGCGACGTGTCCATGATCCATCGCCGATGCAATCGGTGGACAGCGATTGAAAAATGTTTCCACGTCGACCTAGTAGACCAGTGTGTCAGTCAACACCGATATCTTCATCAAGAAATTTCGTGTTCGCGGCGTGGATTTATTGTACGATCATTATCACGGTGCACGCGATATTACGCTCGCGCCGACATCGTCGAAAATATTTACAACTTTCCAAATATCGTGGTTAAAATGACTCACTTCTTTCGCCGTTTACTTTCTTCGTTGGGCAACTTCGCGAAAGCTTCCGCCATGGACGCTTAACGAGCGACGAAAAAGGGGGAAAAACATAGAACGCTTCGATTTGAAGGAAGCGTACTTCGTTGACGCGTGAGAAATTTTATTAATATCTCCCCGTCGAACGTCCGCGGCGTGTGATTGAATCGAGTGACGTGACCAGTTACGTCTCGATACATATCTTTGCAGCACATTTGCGACAGCTTAACGGTCTGCCCCGATGAATAATGCAAGCGACAATAATGCTATCGTGATTGTCGGTTGTTGAACTTTAGGCAGATTATTAAAATTATCTGGGTTACGGGGCGTGAAATTTGGAGGAGAAAATGTGATGCGATACTTTATTGGCCGCGGAAAATGTCAAGGGAAAACAGTATCTATAAAATATAATTAAATTTCCCGTCGCAATAATCGTCTGCATGTTAAAATGCGTTCCTCAATTTTACTTAATCGGATACTCATCGGATATAAATATGAGATACAGTATAAGTATATACAGTCAATTAATAATAATTATACCAAATGCGAACAGATTTAAAACCCACCCTCTTTGGCCCACTGGCTTAAAAGCATAAAATTCACCTCGCAATATCACGGTTGCTTCTCTGCCTCCATGTCTCTGGAAACAGGTCGCAACGTAACAACAAATTTGCAGGAGGTAATCGTCGGCAGTCGATCACCTATAATTATAATCCCGCTAGAATCGTCGTGGACCACGGCATGATAAAAGTGAAAGCGTCGGTAATTTCTTTTTTACCGCTTGCACGGTCGAAATGTAACGAGAGCGAAATTCGAAATGCAAGGGGAAACTCGACACGGAGATTTCGGTCGTGTATCGCGGTTGGTTCGTCGAGATTCCACGTTGCGATCGGACTGTCCAGGAAGGGAACCATTGCCGCGTGTTTATGCAGCAAGCAGTGAGTAACAGCGAGTTAATTGATGTACGAGTTAAAGCGTTTGTAACCGATATACACACGCGACTGACGGTTTAATGCACACAGGGGAGCTATTACCTTCGTGAGGATAGTGCTAGCTGGCTTCGCGATGGAATTCCACAACTTCTCTAAGCAAGGAACAAACTTTAATTAATCGCGCAATTACGTTCGATGTTAATCAAAGAAAAAAAAAAGGAAAAATAATTGTGAACAATGATTTGTCGGACGAGATTGAAATATTTTTTCTCTCTGCCGAGATGAACGGATAGTATCGTTAATGAATTCCCATTAGTGGTTACCATTAGAAAGGCACGTGCTGATTTTATATTCTCTTGATATTTTTGTCGATAGGGATAAATATGCCCCACCCCCTCTTGATTATCCGTTTCAATCACTTGTAATAACCGCACCTATGCGCGCTGCTTGTTCCGAAATTGCGATGCCCAGGGTATTTCACCGTGGAATAATATATAGATGGCGGGCCAAAATTAAATCATTTTGATTCCGTGCTGGATCTGGCCCGATGCCAAATGTCAAGCTTCCGCTGTTTTAACAAGCGCGTCGACTAAATCAAACCAGACACCTCTAAGGATACCGATTTCTATCTTGAAATAAATTGAGGAACGCCGAACGGTGAATTTCACCTATATTTGGACCGCACAGATATTATCTTCGATCGTTGTTAATAAATTAGGCCGATACAGAAAAAAAGTCACGCTCTCTCTCTTGCGTCGTTTTGGACAGAGAAATTCACCCGTCTCTTTCTCCCATTCGTTTCTAGCGGCACACAGTTAAACGAGAATCTTTTTTATTCTTTCTCCGTAATTACTATTCACTATGGAAAGACTAATTTCTTGCTGATTTAACATGCCCGGTGCTATAACAAATATTTTTACTTACCATTGCTCACCGCCAATAAAATAGCAAAGAATAAAAGCAAATGACTACACGTTTCTCAACCTGTCTACACGAGATATATTAAAATCTATGAACGTAACTTTTACAAAAAGGGGGGAAATAAAATTCATTGACAACCCTTCATTACCACTTCTACGATTATGGATCGAATGGATCTCTGTGCTCGGTCGAAATCGTTCCACACGTGTGGTGGATTCTATCGAGCCACCTGGCAACGTGAATGGAACGCAAAGACTCTCGTGATCGTTACTTTACAATGACTTAATACCATACGAGGGCGACGTCATTATATCATGCTGCTCGATTACCGTTTTAATGAAACACACGAATGCGCGGTTTATTACGCAAAATGTGTGACAGACTGACGTAATAAGCAAACCATTCCAGCACCCTTGGCTGCATACAAGCAAGCAAAACTGGCTAAGGCCTATGCTCCATGCGTACGGTGCACAGTATGGTATGATAAACGTTGGCCGTGTGTGTATTACCATACAGCATGATCACGAAGTCAAGGAAATAAACGTTCGAAACGACCCTGTTTCCAACGCTTGCATAAGCGAATGGGTAAATCAGATAGCAGGTAACGGGAAAGCAAACCTATTTATTACTATGTTACGCCGGTCAATAATTACTAGGATTTTGTTCTTCTTGTGGGAATCGCTGGCGTGCAAGGATAAATCTTCTGTGATTCTTTGTAATGAAAATCCAGCTACTTGCGTTTCATGGCAATTTGTAAGTCGATGCTGATTAGATTCTATAGGCACGTATTGTGTCAATGCCTGATGTATCTGTGATACCAGGTCGTCCCACAAGTGGTACGAATGTCCCGTTCCCTTCGAAGATATTGGAGCAAAATAATTTATTTACCAGTATTGCTCCATTTGTGTATTAATTATTCTGTATTTTAATACATTTTCCAGTTTCAGTGAACAGTTCTTGGGATCAATATTTCTTTTAAAGTGCAAACAATTTTTCAGTATTATTTCATTTATCTATATTGAGCAGAGTATTGAACTTAGATTAACATTTTATTTTCCGACTAAGACATCTTACATCTGTATCGAATTTTTATGGTGGAAATATTCGCTTGGAACAATGATGTCATTGTTCATTATATGATAGTACAAGTAACAAGGGCTACGACACAGGTAATGAGCAAATAATGTTCTACCATACACATACCTATACCATATACCATGTACGTAGTATCATACTCGAATCTCATATTCCGTCCAATTATTGTGGAACGCAGCCATTGTTACACCATTCAACCTCAAACGAGGTAATGATGGTCATAAATTTCCCTTATTACGTTTTGCCAATAATTAATGGCGGAACGCGACAGAAATTTTCGATCGAACGAATATGTCAAGCCAACGGAACCGTTTATACTTTTCAGCGTGTCGGCACTGCCCTCTCTATGCAATTAAAACGGTTTCCACTTTAATGAAACAAGGAAGTCCAAGCCGGTCTGAAGAATGGAACTGTAGGATCTTACAATTAGATCTGCACGTGCTTGAAATACTTGTCACGCGAAAACTCTTTCCACGGCGGAAAAAATCGTTTTAATTAACGAGGATTGTTAACTTCCTATCCGACACGTGTTCTTCCGTCGAATATGGCGCTCATTTTCATCCTAAATGAATTTCTAAACGCGCCAGTATTGTTCGAACGAGATCATTTACATATCGAAGAAGTAATTTCCGGTGTATGTGAAGTAATAACGGTTCCCCTGTGGGAAGACGAATAAAGCTCGAATGGAACCTGCTGAACGTATCCTTCCGCTTCGCGAAGATAAAGTCCAAGATCTCATTGTTTAAGAAAATGACGATACTTTAAACTTCAAGTTGATTTTTTGGATTTTTTTTGCTTTTACCATAATAAAAAATTGGAAGAAATTAAGATTGCTAAAAGATTTTAGTACCGGCTATAGCGTCAGGTCTGCTGAAGAACCTCTCCAACTTGACACGGAGATATCATGTCAGAAAACGTTGTTTCGGGAAGGACGCGTTAACGGTGTCGTTTACACAGACATTTTCGAAAATATGTAGGTACATTAAGAAAATGCAGAATCATTGATTATCCTCACAAGGATATCCATGTGCCGTATAAACGTGTAATGCCCGCAATTCGCGGTGTTCGCAATGATTCAGTATTTGGATGTTTCATAAAACCTCCTTTCGCCAATAATCGATGCCCGACGTAGAACGTAACTAAGCGATAAACAATACGAATCACGCCAACAGGTGAGGCTCTTACTGTACAACAGGGTAAACGGATTCGTGCGGCTGGCAATTACACGAGATCGTCTGCGCGCGTAAATTACAACGATCCCAGACAGAACCGGCTATACTAGACGCACGCGAGTTTCCATGCGCAGCTCCTTTTGCATCCGATTTCGCTTTCGTGAAAGCGAGCCAACGTTATCAGATCGGTCCACTAGACGATGCCGAGCAGAATTTGCGAAAAACCCGTTGGCGGATGCTCAAGACGCGGAACGCCGGAAAGTCGTGCCACACTTTTATTCCACACCGCGTGTCGTTTTATCGAACGCGATGGTCGTACGCGAATGCGTGGAAAGCTCATACTTCTTTCGTTCCTCTAACTGTATCATTAAATTTCGCAGACTTGATTATATGCCGGTTTTGTTAAACGTTACACGCTCCCTGAATATTCAAGAAGTTTCTCCGCTCGCACCTCGCACGCGAGACGATATTTTCTCCGAATTAAGAGACGACTGGGATGTAATTTCGTACGGTTACAATTTTTACACGTGTTCGGTTGTAATCGTGAGTCAAAAATATCGAACGGTCCTTGGCGTGTAATCATCATCGAGTTAATAATTCTTATCCAGTTGCATTCTTGGGTAAAGGAGTTTATAATTGCTTAACCATTCGTACAAAATTAACTATTAATTTGAATCTGGTTTGTGGCGTACAGGGGTACTTTTTATTTTTTGTCTTCTTAGCGGAGTTAGTGAAACGAACGTGAATTATGGAGAAAATCGGTTCAAATATAATTGCTGATAGATGCCAACGATAAGTATTATATTTCACACGTCAAGAAAATGGGATATTATTTCCAGCACTGATCGTATGGATACAATTTAGACTGTTACACGACCTGCGCCAGGTTAACCCTTTCGCTGGGAATTATGTGGCAAGTTACTTGCAAATTTTACGTCAACGGTGTTAATGTGTTTGAATAATTTTTATGGCGTGTTAACGTAGCCGACGAGTGGTTCGACAATCATCGACTACTTTCCCTGTGATATCGTGCACATGTAAGTATATTTCTTGTAGCCAACTCACTGTATGGAACTCGCATGCAAAGAGATATCAACGTGATCTGACGCACTTACAGCTTTTGTACTTTACTACATATAACGTAATACATTGTTGCCTGTGAAAGCGGAATGACTAGTGCAGTTGTTCAATGTGTCATTCAAATTTTTTGCAAGAAAGTACTTCTGAATTTTGCTTGCTCTGCTGTTGTGTAAATCGATTTGTAAGTGACGTTCGAATTTCCTTGATGTTTATGATCGATCTATCGGAAGCAGCGATTTTCGCTAGTATTAGAAAAATGGATGGCATGTAAAATGATTTTGATCAACAATAAATACTTCATGATTTGTTTTAGAAGCGACAATGTAAAATGCGTAAAGATTCTATTCTACATTTTCTGTTGCATACAAACTGGCACTTCGTAATATGGTATAAATATACGTCTGCGTTGTTCTTTCTCTAATGATAGCGTAATAAATAGTTAGTAAGCATTAGGGGTGTTCGGGACGATTCGACTCTCGAGCGCGGCACTGGCGACTACAGTATCTTGTAATTAATACAAGAACAAAATTATTACCGGATAACGTGGAATAATTATGATTTTTGCATAATAATTTAGGAAAATGAAACATTTGTTTTTTATGCCTAGCTTTAATTATTTCTACGATTTTTTATTATTTATCATTGCTTTTCCTTTCGTTATGAAATTGCAGTATCCCGATCTTCGAAAAATCCATTGCATCCGATTATTGGCAAACTGATTTCACAGAATATTCACCAGTATCCCGCTCACCTGCTGCTCATATTCATAACCCGATACACCTTTAGTAAGCATATAGGTAATTAATACAGACAGTTGACAGTGACTATCATAGAACAAATTATTAAACAATAAAATAGATATGCAGACATTAAAGTAAGATAAGATACCAAACAATTTCAAGCTACATCATCGTATTATAATTAAGTTCATTGTGCCAAGGCCTGTGTGGCCTCGTATTCTCAATTCGAGCTGTCACACGATAAAAGAAAGACCGGTTTGATTTCACATTGATAAGTTCCGGAATGTCAAAGTGTAATAAACTTAAACATCACCGGAACATGAACAATTTCTATTTACTCGTCCACAGCGTGCCTGAAATTTTTTAACGATGACGGTAATATTCCTGAATTTCATTACCGCCGTCGCAAAAAAAAATCAATCATCCTCAAATAATACGAGATATGTATGCCATTTAAAACCTTTGGAATGCCCGAATAAAATTCACGTAGCATTATTGCACAGCGTAAATCCGAAGTGGACTACCACGTGAATGGGATCACGAAATTGCGAAATCTTTAAGCGCGAAGTATGAGCATTTCGCGATACCTTCGTGGCTAACGTTTACAATCCTTGAGTAGGTAGTAAAACCAAGAAATTTGCGCTTGCATTCGCCGCTTCGGTGCAAACAGTGCGAAATACACTAGGAAACTGTAATGATTTCACAGGAAACCACTAGTTTAGAACAGTGTCTCTTGTGAGTCTAATTGCGATGTCAGGTTTAATATTTACACGGCTGTGTAAAGATATAATAATATGTCGTTTAATAGAATGCACGATGACGGCGAATTAATTAATTGCATTTCTAGTACAACTCGATCGTAAACTATCCTGGACACGACATAAGCCGCTTTAAAGACAAGCCCTAGAAATATAGCGGTCTAATCTCTGCAAGCTGGTTACTCCGATAGTAAAAACCAATTTCACCGCTTTGAATAAACATTTTCTACAGTTCCGCGGATAATTGGGTCACGAATGAGCACGATTTTAAATGATGCTTTTCGTGGTGCTCAAGGCGATTTATTACCGTGCACGTTGCATTAGGGCAACCGTAAATGTTTAAGTATCACCTCGTTTAATCTCCCTGCAAGAGAAGCGATAATTCTTACGGTTTACGTATGGCCACGCTGAAACTCGCGAACATTTCGTAACTCGCGAATTCTGTTACACTTATAGCCGATCATTAGCGCTCGTACACGCGTAGCGATTCGCCAGTTACTATTGACTTGGCGCCATTAACTTTCACGAATTTCGCTCGTAACGCTGCGCCATTACGTTCGATGATTCGTTCGCGAAA
Organism: Nomada ferruginata; assembly: GCA_963583965.1. NCBI lineage: Eukaryota > Metazoa > Arthropoda > Insecta > Hymenoptera > Apidae > Nomada > Nomada ferruginata. The sequence continues at coordinate 6,197,429 of OY757214.1, read as the reverse complement.
TTTCGTAATTCTATGATCCGGTTGTTACTGATTCGTTGAAAAATACCGGATGCTATATTGTTGGCCGGTCTGGAAAAATCGTACCGGCCCGTCGTTGGTTTCTCCCGTTTCTCCCTTGCGTCACGCGCGATTCGTCCCACGCGTCGATGCATAATGCAGATGCAACCGCGGGATTATTTATACCATCTTTATTCCATTCTCTATTTTGCTTTATCCACGGCGAGTCCATTTAATTGGAAATAGATTGGCCAGTCAAAATCCATTTTATCCTGTGATTCGCAATCTTATCTCGAATCACCGTTTGCTGAATACACTGAAATGTAATATTGGTGCTTGGCACTTATAGATTAATCGGGCGGGATGTAGATGACTTGTAATAAGTAAAATTTAATATATAAAATAAAATATGATGAAGAGTGACAATCGCAACATTGGTTCCACGTTCGAATCAATTTTAAACTGGACTACCAAACGTCAATCTGTTCCGTCGATTCGTATCAATTTAAATGCCGAATTCTTCTCTGTCACGTGCTGAATATCTCTATTTCATTCGTCCCTTTGATTTACGTAATTTGTCAGCCTTAAGTTCACCAATTTCGTCAAACACACGATACGATCTACTTATCCGGTTTTATCCGTAGATCGTATCTGACTTTTCGTCATCGGTTCTCGCTGAACGTGCAACCGCCAACGTGATTTAGCCGTCGTTACGAATCCGGGACCTTTATGAATCGGCCGGTCTCGTTGCGGCCCTCGGCCTATCTCGATTAATCCGAGTCACCTGCGGCAAGTTAACGATCAAGGTGTTAGGATGGGATGTCGCAAGAATCTCATTAAAAACGTACTTTCGCAGCTGCAACACGCTGTTCGCTTTTACGTTCCTAACGTCCACGTAACGCGGAATCAGGTCGCTGCCATTGATCGTTAGAAAATTTCATAATCCGTTCGTCGTTGAACGGAAGCCTATTATTTTCTTCATTCGTTCTAATTAGAGTTCGTCGTGCTTGTATTTCTTCGTTATCCATTTGTTCGGACGAGATTGAGAGCAAACTATCAATTTTTCACTTGTCTTTCTGTTTGTTTTTTTATTTCTTTTTTGGCTGGCATCGTTTAGTGATACAGCAACTGTTACACGAGATTTTCCTTCCGATCGAACGTTGATGGAAAGTTCAACGGGAATTCCGTCCTAATAAAATCGTCGGAACTAGTTCGAATTAATTATCTGCTTTCCAAACCGATCGGCGCAAGAAGAAGAATCGATTATGGCTCCTATGTGCAATTTAACGCGAAAGAAATAATTGAGGAACGTTAACTACCAGCTGTCCCAGTTATTATTCCATTGTGTTTGTGCAATTTCGCCGCGAACTTATGGAAGCAAAACGTAACGGATGAACGTGTTCGGGATACCGATTCGGGGTATTCAATACTAACTGATATGCTATTAGAATTAATTGGTTGTATATCAATAAGAAATATGTATTTCGTATGCAATTTGCGAGAAAGGAAAATAAAGAATAATATATTCCTTATTGCGCTTATTCCCGACATAAAACAGTCATAATAACTGCCCATACATAATGAAGAGTTTACTCTAACTCCGTTTCCTTATTTGCGTCGGTAATTCCAATAAATCTTGTCGCAACCAAAAGTTTCCGCGTATTCGAGCATGTTCTTCTGCATCCTTAAATATTCGGCGCACACAGTAAAACGGCCAATAAGATTTCCATCCATTTTACTAAAACAAAAAGAATTCCCACTGAAATCCATCCGAGTCCGTTTCCAACTTTCACCCCGTTTCGATCACCATGCCCAAAAGGGAAACACTAACTTTCGATACCGCAATCTTTGCTTTCAATTTCGGTCGGGCCAAAACCGACACCGTTCGACGAATCGACAAAGAATATCTTCCTTCTGGAATACCTCTTTCGCAACCATTACCAGTACTCATCGTTACACAAATGATTCACAGGAAATATTGAATCGAGGCACGAAGGAAAAACAGAGGCTGATCTCTCTTGTTCGAGGACGTACCGTGATCTTGCCCGATCGAGGACGAGCAACAAGGTGCAACGATCTTTGGTGATGTAATCGGCTCGACTGAGAGATCCTCAGCCGTCTCACCAACTGCTCTCCAGACGATGATGTAAGTTTTATTAACCTAGGCCACGAGAAAGACGCGCCGTGAACTTGAGTCTCAAGGGAATCTTCTAGCTCTAGGAGAAGCTAGCGTCATTACCAACTTGTAACTACGGCGATTCCATTTAATTAATGACTACCCTAGATGGATTCCATACCCATCTCACGGCCGTAACTCTTTTATTGCACTTCCAGCGCGTGTCGCTGATTAAGGTTTAATTGGACGGAACTCGATACGGTTTCGTTCCGCGATTCTTTATGGATCATAAGGGGGACACGTTTATTAACGGTTCTGCTCGACGATGGAGGATATGACGGTGTCGCAAATATGGCATGTAGGAAGAGATTATTTGAACGATTAAGAGACGCAAAGGCAATACGAGGGAGCTAATAAATCAGCGATCCAAATGGTTCTCTGCAGGCATATTCACTTTGAACAAAGTGAACCGAGGTGAATATGTATCATTTCCACGTCGACGCAAGTATTCGAGATAAGTCTGTTTAAATTCAGTATAAATTCAATCTTAAATGATTAAAAACATCATAGCATCTGTACGTACTAAAATCTCATTGCCTCAGTAATCATTAAATCAAGAATTCCGCTGCTCTAACCATTCATTCGCCATTTTAGCCGCACAATACCCCCCCGAGCTCGCCCTACGTAACACGTATTTCAAGGAACATTTCGTTCTGCCCGTTCTCCGGTTCCGTAGAGGTCCACCGGTTTAGTTGTTCGCGTTGAAGGATCAGGAAAAAGGGCAGCAATGAAACAGCGGCACACACGATCACGGATATTATCTAACCTTTAATGCTACCTAGATTAGACCAATCGTGAAGCGAGCAGAGAAAACGGCCGGACTGGTCAGCTCGGCGTGTCGCGTGCGTGGTGAACCACTCCAAACCTCCGGCTCGATCGGAACGGAACGGAACCACTTTTACACCGCATTCTTGGCATTGAAGTGTCTCCCGTACCACGCCTGGTCAGGGGTGGGTGTGGCACCGCTCGAACTCGTGACGTAGCCAGCGAACACCATCGATCTCCTTCCGACACACGTGCAAAACTGAACAATGAGTGACGAAGGATAAGCAGCAAGTGCGCTTAGTAGTCGGCTTAGGGCAGGGGAGATGGTAGAATATCGAAAGTCACTTACGTAAACTTTCTTACAATAGTGAATATCTGTGCTAAATATCGCGGCCAGAGTGTGGGCGTTTTTAATAAGCGCGAAAGGATTCATCGGTCAGTAATAAATGTTCAGTTTATCTGCTTTCAATTGTTGGTAAGATACTGAGATTTCTTTGGGGCGACGCTAGAATGGCTGTTACGGTTGTTTTATAGAATACGTTACGATAAATATGACGAACAAACCGGCCAAGTGTATCGGGGTGATCGCGACGAGAATACGTTTCTCATGGTAACGCTGCCCCTCGGTTAGATAAACGATTTTATAGCAGCTTTTCTATCATAAATGTGAAATATCGCTTGCTTTCCGTTATTATACGCAACGAGAAATACAGGGGGGGACATAAAGTTCTCAGGCGTTTCCGCGAAGAAATTGGAGAAAATCGTGGATAATAGCCGCGATACAACGCCTTTTTTTTACTCTCGTATAATGTTCTTATAAACATTCACGCAAATCGGTGTCAATTTATATTCGTTTGGCCGGTAATGCGGCTCAATTTAAATGATACTTTTGCAATTATTAGACACGCTTATCTGAGTTTGCCAGCTGGCACCTGCTACCATATAAAGTGAGCAACGGCTCCAAAGATAGAAACGCTCACTTTTGCCAGCTATCTATCGCGATACAAACGCTCATTTCCATAACGAACGCGTACGCAACGAGGTTTTCGCAAACTATTACCCTTCTTCCGGGGGGATATGATAATTCATACGAAATGTCGCGCGCTCGCGTGCACCGTGATCCTTTATCACGATCCCTTATCTCCTGCCTGAATTGCAAATGATACGATTTATCGGTATCCGTTTGGAATAAGTTCGCGATCGCGTTACGCACACTTGCCGCGCGAAGCTTTCGAATGTAGATTTTAGTTACGAAATTTTCGTTGTGCACGATTTATTAAGAAACTGCCTAATGAACCGGGTTAATCAACTTTTCCCTCCCCTTCGTAGAATGTTAAGCAGCGGATAACGCGGGACTATGAAATTGCTGGCTATACATCGAGTTTTAACGCTTTAATCGAGAAATTTCACGTGCATTGCTGTGAAGGCATTTCCATGTTCCACCGTGGATAAAGTGAAATTACAAGCTTGTTACGAACCCAAGAGAAATGCACCGACTGGTGAAACAAGCAAACAATTCGATTACCGGAGCAAAGAAGCCATTAGTTACGACTGATACACACGTTTATCTTCCATTTCTATTGGAACATTTTTCACCTTAATCGAGGTAGTCTTTTTAATCTTCCGCTCTCGTACCATTTAAAAAGAAAAATGTCATGGGTGCACAAAACACTTCAGTTTTTGTTAATATCGGTGAGCAATGCATTTCAGCTTTCCGATATGTACTCTGTTCAATTACCTAATGTATAATTTGTATAAATAATTGCAATAGTAATACATTATTGTAGAGATAGATTATATAGATTTTCAGCGAACAAATGATGAATATCCCTTCTCAGCGAAAGGGTTAAGGCAACAATTGTATCCTTCATTTCGAATGGGCACGCTCGTTTTATACCCCAGTGCGCGCAGTTATTGCACTGCGAATTAGAACGATGAGCGTGCAGAAGTGATGGCTAATTAATGCACTTCTTGTCCTGCGTTGCCGTATATAAAGTTTGCCCGATGATGTTTACGCGTACCTTCTACTGGCTCTTACATAATTCAGCGCAGGGATCGCGGAACACGAGACAGTATGGGCTTCGTTTAAATCCACTTAAGTGGCAGTAAACGCACTGGAGTCTAGCACAAGCTCTGCCGCGTTTGTTGTTATCGGTTAATAAATTTTCTTGCGATGCCATGGCATGGAAAAAGGTCCAGTCCCGTAAGCGTTCCGCGTGGACGGCTTCGCTACAAGCGGCAAACAGATATTCACAATCACTCGCACCCTGCACGGTAAAGCACGGCGCTCTGTACGCGTTAATTCGTATTTAGCTGAATGCACGTACATTTTTCTAATCGCCAGATCGACAAGGCGGCTATACTGTTTTTTAATACCTGCGATCGATATCTTGTTTAGTTCTCGTTATGTTCTACTATTTTTCTTGGGAAATTTAACGATGCTTCATAAAAAAAGGAAAAGGAGAAGAAACGCATAGGCACCGTCGTGGAATTGACTAACATTATAGTTGATTCGTATTCAGTATTAATATTTAACAAACAATTGTCTCGTACTTACGTAACCGAACCGTCAGACCTTTATTAGAAAAAAAAGATATTCGTTGGAAACTCTCAGGAAAAAATTATGCTCCCACGATACTTCGAGATATTAACTTTGCACATAAACGTGCAGCGATTAAAATTCGTCATGCATTATCCGCCGTAGCTTGGCAACTCCTGGCCGATCGCGTGAAATCACGTCCGGGCCAAACGATCTTTGGATCAGAAACGCCGACCTAATCGCGGATCCCACGTTACTTTATGACAGGTGTGTAACAATTCCCTCGAAACAATGGACCAGAGATTCAACCAATTTCGTCATTCTCTTCTGCCTCATCATAGCCGATCCGTCTCGTGAAATTTCGTGAACGATCGATGGTGCAACTTGTCTTCGCCGGTGGCATAATTTTTATAGATCTCTCGCGTGTATACGGACTTCCTGATTTGAACTATGGTTTCATACGTCAGCTGCGGCTCTTACAGGTTGCTTAGAGATATGGATAACTCGTACTCATTAGCTGCTTTGTTGCGGGTTTTATAGTACAACTCTCATGCACGATACTTTCTACGTGGAATAAGATGACTCCAAAATAGGATAATACTAAAAAGGACGGAATGTGTCCCGATTATAAAATACGTTGCTTATTTTAGGGGTGAAACTTAACATCTCGCTGGTAGGAAGTCGGCTTCGTCGATGATATACTGATAAAACCTAAAACGAATATCCTAGCAAGTGGTGGGCTTATAATCCCATACAGGAGCCATTAGCGTTATATTTATTTCATTTTCGTATTTGCACATAGAGAACGGTTGTTTTCGAATTGTAATTATCCGCCCGTTTCGAAAGCCGTGGAAATGGCTCGTTTTCTGACCGCGTTGCGTGCAACAAACATTCAAATGGCCTTTTAATCGCAGAGAAAAGCTATACATTACGCAATAATGCGCGTGCTCCGTTTACGTAATATTTTTGTGTGGGAGTACGAACGGCGTATTTTGACGGAAGACACGGATCAATTGTGAAAGTTAGCTGAAAGAAGAACATGGAATATCGCACACGCAGCGTATTATTATCGATTCACGTCGGAATAATTGCAATGATTTTTCTCACAAGGATTTCGAGCATATTAATCACGGTGTCGATTCAACGAACCAATCGCTGCTCTAATTTTTTCATACATCGAAGTTTCTATCTTCCCTTGATATCTAGGGAAGTTCTTTCACTGTGCACCGTACTACGAAACAATAAACTGGCATTCCATTATCATAAATTCATTTTTTGTTTAGCTCAACACGATTATTTCGTAATAGCCGCGCACATCGGGAGCATCGTAACAATTTAATCACCTAATGACGCTCATTTATTAAATCCCCCTGTCCAATTACTGTGAAAATCGGTTGATCCACAGCTATAACGTAATCCGCGTATTCTCCTGGGAGGTATCCAGTTTCACAATTCTATCAAACGTATCTAATCGCGAAAGCATCAGGTTCTACTGAATTACTCGAGTTAAAGCTGTAAGTGTATCTATTATAATGTCCGCTGTTCCCTCATGCACGTTAATCTTTTCTAATTAACGCTTAGGCGTCTAGCTTAACTCGCTTTTCCATCGCGTTGCGAACAAATTGTAGCGTAGGCCGATTTGCAAAATTATTCGTTACGGTTCGCGGGAGAGGCTTGTTTAACAGAATTGTTCGCACGATGTCATCTGAAACAACGAAACGTGCGATTTTCAGCACGAAAGGGACCGCGCGTTGCCTGTGAGAAATAAACCAGGATATTTTATAGAAAACTGCGAAACACTCGTTACGATATAATTGAATGTAAGCGATGGGATACTTATTGCAACGGCGAGAACAATCTCATGGCTAAATGATCATCATCGTGCTGTGTTCGACATGTTGAAACGGGCGAAGTAATTGATATCGCGAAATTATGTACAATTCGCTGTTTCACTGAACGCTGAAGAAATATTTTCAACAGATCTTATCGTGTGTGGCGCGCACTATCTACCATCGCATATTTCTCGTATCTTAATGTAATGTTTCATTCGTTTCCATTTTGCATCTCGTTCTGCTTTCGATTTCCGTGAAAGACTTTCTATCGAATTATTGGCAATCTCTGACCCAACATTATGTACCGTTTGCGCCGATTCGATTGGATCGTTCCGGGCGTACGGAGAATATCGAATACCAATACTCGTGGATATACTTAATGTTACTTTAAGCTGGGGTTGATTCTGTCCCGTTACGAATCAGTGAGTAATCAAATTCTTGTGTAGCGTACAGCATACGTGTGTGCTTTCTATCTTCGTGATTGCTTATCAATCGTACTATAATACAATGCCAATAACGAGTCAAAGTATTATCATAGTCGGCTTCTGAATGTGAATTCATCTCATACATCATTCTTTTAAAAAACCGCAACACCCTGCTGGTATATTCTATTCTTCTAAAGGAAAAGGTCAACACTGTTGACAATAAGAACCGTTCGGTTGACTACCAATAAAATTGTATTCTTTACGAATTCTCTACGTCGAAAGTATACTTTCCACTCAAATGGCGAACCGCTTAATGTCAATCATATCTTACATTCTCTATCTTTCGTCAGGTAATAACCACCCGTGGGTTCCAGTACGTTTCTCCTGCTCGTGGCCTTGAATCGACAGGCAAATATCCCCTAGTATACTAATTCGGTGCAATTTAGCTTGAGATCTCTCAAGAGCAATCAAACAAGCGAACCTACACGGAGAACGAGGAACTGGGCGTTGTCCGTGGCAAGGTCTTGGATCATGAGTCTGCGCGTCGACTCTCTCCAGTGAGAGGAAAAGTGGTAATGACATCGTTACAATCATTTTGCTCATTGGATTGCACTGCGTTTCGCGCACTTGATTATTCCGCAAATCGTGGTCGACGGGAGAAACCCCAGTTCATTTTTCATTGCACTTTCCGGCTTAATTATTGAGGAATTGCCGGGAAAATTGAGGTACAAGGTCAGATAAGATCGATCAAGAAAATTGAGTAATCAGAGGGAATATTCAATGAAATATACCTGCGACTTTTTAACAGCGGTGAAAATTATCTTAAGGTTACATTCCTTTCCGGAATAGACGAAAATGTTCCACTTCTAGGAATAATAAGCAAAATAATTTCCTGATTACTTCACAAATAATAATATAGCATGGAAACAATGGTGTCAGTTTAATGCTTTTACACGGTTCCACGGTAAGTATAATTGCAAATTGCAACGACAACAAAACTGTATCTTTAGATCCAGAATATGTAACCGGGAACAAAAATGTCCAAGGCAAAAGGTATCAGTTTATAACAGAAATGACTGATGCTGCGCACGTAGAGGAACGATCCTTCAAACGGGACGCTGCTGTCGCGTCGCGGCGAGAAAGCATGAAACGCACGTTTCGCCGTGCGATATTGAGGCGGAACGGCGCTAATGACAAATCCTCGTAAGGTAGCAGCTGTTAAATCCCCGGAGTCATGGAAATCTCGCACAATGTAGTTCCCCTGTCACCGGTTTTATTGAAGTGACTGCCGTTCGGCCATTACTCTGAACGTGCACGCAATTACCGCGATCATTATTATCACCGCGGAGCTATTTGAATGTGGTGAACGGTTGCACGGAATCGGAGCAGCGCAACGCTGAAACGATGGAAAATAATGTCTGTGAGACACGAGATGGAAGACTGGAACGCAAGGTGAAGAAACACTGCCTTTCGATCTTTGGATCACCTACCAACCTCTGATTTATCTTGGCTATTTCTACATGCAAATATATTACAACGCCGCGGAGTTGTGAATACAATTCTAAAATTCAGACGATGATTGAGTACTTGATTTCGTCAATTTTCTGCTTAAAGACATTTACACTTGTTCAGTGTCTAAATTGCCGATGACAGAATATTTTATTGGAATTTTATTCTGGCCAAAGTCCACCACCAATTTGTTTAAGTATTATAACTAAACCAGATCAGCGGTAGAGATTGTGAGTTTGAATAAGGCTACGAGTTTTTCATATCGCGTGCTACATACACTATTCATTTTTCGTACTTAACAAATACGAGTTGCAATAGGTAACTAATAGTATTGCTAAAGAGTTTCCCGATATTTCCTGACTGTTGTTTTATTTTTCCCTGGTACAGGCAACTCACACAAGGGTTCCACTCCATAAATCACGATGATAAAAATCAACTGCACTCGTTTACGTTTCTCAGTGACAGGAATGGCCGTCGATGTTGATGATAACGATGTGAAATAAAGTACGTATCTGCATCCGTCTTAATAGCTACTTATTTCATTCATTCAAATAAATGTAATGAAGGGATTGTAATAAAGCCTTCAATACATATAATCCATGCGACGTAACGATATGGCTTACTTATAGAAATCGTGTCCTCCTACACTCTGCGTCCTTTAGTATTACAATCTATAGATTAAAAGAAAAAAATTATAAAAAATGGAGAACATACTGTTCATTGTAGAGTTACCAATAACAATTAACTTCACGAATTACTCTTTAAAGTACTCTCCCAAGGATAATATTCACAGTGCAACGAAAACTATAATCCCTTAAACAATTATAACATTTTAGAATCAGTTATCACACTTCGCCACGCAATGAAAAATATTTTCTTTCCACTCTATGGTCGAGCTGTTCGCAACTGAAAAATCTGCACGTAAAGTCAGTAAGTACATACATAGATCGTGCCAGAAAATAGTCAACCGTGTTTCGTGCAGTAGTTCGGGCATGTGGCACAAAGCGAAAGGTCCATTGAATGAAAAAATATCAAATACCGAACGTGTCATGCAACACGGTCCATTTTCGATTTTCAACACATTCGCAATCGCGTTTTTCCCGACTCGTATCACGCACAGGCGGCGAAAGGAAGTTGCGTTAAAAAATCTAAAACATATTTAATCTTCTATAATGAGCGCAAATATTTTGAGGAATGATGGCCAATATCGAGCGTAATGCTGCAGCGATTAAACTTTTCAATTACGTCCAACCAATTTTACAGATGTAATTGGACGCTGCTCTCTCACAGAAATATCGTTGCAGCCATTGAAAAAGTTCAAGTCTTAATTACATGACGGTATCCTGGACATATTTCACTTGCGTTCAAGTTGAAGTTTACTTTTTTTATTTTTTTATTAATTAACGGTTGAAGCCATCGTTCTTTACTTTTAACAGGTTCAACTGCGTTAACCTTAGACGAAGTTTTTCTAATAAAACGACGTTTTAGATACTTTCACGCTGATCGTATATTGTAAGTCACCAGGGATACATGTACTAATTATAATTGGGTGAGCAATTCTTTGAATGTTGGTACGCGATAATTGCATTGGTGATTTTTAACGAGGGACTGATTTCGAAGAATTATATGTTATGCGGATGTTACATGAAGGAACGACGATGTTGTAAGTACACGATCATTCAAGCATTTATCCACTTCATCTTACCCTGTTCAGATTAGAAGATTTTCAAGTTACACTCGATTTTTCCACTTAAAGGAAAACAGCAATCACACTTCACACAAACTAGATTAAAAATCCTTTGCCTTTAGACGACAATGTTGCAACTACGATCATTTAGCTGCAGTTGGATGGCCTTGTTTGTACCTGCAACTAAACATAACTAAGTTAACCAATTCTGATCGATTTATCGATGCCTAAAAACATATCCACAAAATGTCTGCTGTGAAATTAAAAAATTCGTGTATTCAATTTTTTCATTTTGTATCGTTTTATAGAAATTGCTTCTAAGTCACCGATATGTCAGCTAAATCGTTGGTATGAATTATAAACTCGATTGTAATTAAACGAAGAGAAAGCATCGATTATTTTTCGATTGCCAGCCAATAATATTTAAGACTCAGCTCCGCCCAGCATTTTAACATAAGTAATTTTTACGCACTCACGATGACTCGTCGCTACACGAAACTCTTGAATTCGTTTTAACGATATGTTAGCCGATAAAGGATCAAACACACTTCAACTTAACCGTGCAACAAGTCGATTCACACGTTTGATTTGTGCCGTAATAACCAGATTAAGCATGTAATGATCATACAATGAAAATAGATAAGTCCTATAATCTTGAAGAGAATTGATGATTACATTTACATCGTGAAAAACGTATCTAATATTCTGTGAAGTTTTAGATTACATCAGTGAAAGCGTTCTTAAAGTGATGTATAAAGGTAAAATTGCAATTAAATTTTATGTAAATTTAAAACTAAAATTGAATTTTATACAAAGATAGAATTCAGTTTTATTTCAATTAAAAGATTTCAGCTCTAAATATTTTTAAGTCGAAGTTTCAGAATTTTTTTGAATATAAGTAACTTCTTTTCATGCTTATGATTGAAGTATACATATAAATAAATATATTATTATAGTATCTTATATAACTTGATACATATTATTACACAGAGAAATTTTGTCCAACATGAAATATGCGGTGCAAGATACTATAGCATTAATTTCAACACCTGGTTACGTAGCAGTCACTTTTCAATTTTTCCCAATATCTTACAATTCTACTTCTCCAAATCATGATGAACTGATTTAGGTACCATAAACGATTTCACAACGTACTCAATCAGCACTACGATCCAAAGTTCTGATTAATGACCTAATCGAATCTCAAGCCGGATTTCTGATCGGCCCTAAAATGTGTGCGTTATTTTAATGGGTACAGAAATGGTGTAATATACGTTGTAAAACCACACAGATAACATCTTGTCGTACTACAAACAGCCTGTACGGTACCAAAGGTCTTAAATGTAGATCGGGATCTAGACTTTTTGAGGTCAGTGGAATAAGCGAAATTCGAGTACGAATCGTTTTTACTATTACAGTAACTTGGGCAGAGAAAGGTACAGATTTTCATTGATTATAAATGTATTAGCAGAATGAAACCCAGTTCTTGATTTTCGGCAACTTCAATGAATATTATTGACAGTTTGACCTCGCCCGAGTACCTATCTATAATAATCACAGGTGAACCAGATAGATATGGATATGGATTTCCGGAACCAAGAATACTTTACGAATGACGTGTACACAAAATAACACAACTTCGAAAGTTACGCATAGGATATTATCCAGTTCACACGAATGGCTATAATGACTAGCTTCGATTAGTTGTATTAGTAGAATCAACGAAAGATGAAATATCTCGATAGATATATGTATAAGGGTAATTGGAGAAACATTCGTGAAAGTGCAGTGCTAGTTAATATTATATGAACTATAATGTGATGACTAAATTAAACTCGAGTTTCCTTCTGATAATGAGATTTGCGGCTTCAGTGACCACTGACAACCACTCAAATCATGATATCTTTCTTCTTCGTACTTTCTACCTTTACTCTGTTTCATTTCAATTTTTCGAATACGTGTTCTACCTCGAAGCTATCTGTAATAAAAATTTTCCGCTTTGTCAGATATCTCGTGGCAGTGCTACTGTGGAATAAAAGACGTTTCAATCGTGTAACATCTAACGTTTCTCACAAAGCGTCAGTGATACGGTTAAAATGGGAAGTGAACGTGCTTTAATGAAGCGATCACGATAAGACGCGTTTTAATGAATCTATTCTCCGACGATAATTAGCACAGTTCACTTCTCTCCGCATCTCTCATCGCAAAGACTTTAATGCCCCTCGTAAACCGAAGTTGTTCAATTAGAAACGAAGGAGAGTTGTCACGTGAGGGAAAGTAACGTGCACGGATTTCGAGGAACCAAGAAGAAAAAGAGAAGATGGTGGGCCGAGTGAGAACAGGTGCCGTTTCCAACAGTAAGGAGCGTCAGGTAAGTATGCGGAGAAGGGAACGGTTACTGCCCGCCTCCGCTTAACGCCAGAATGGAAAGTGATCGATTCACTGGCACGTGCTTTTATATGGATCGATTTCATTTTCAGCCAGACTGCTTTTTCCAACGGAATTGCCGGGCTCAATTCCGCTAGTGCATTCCAACGACAAATCTTTATTTGGTGTTGGTCTTCCAACGTCCGCGGCTTTGTAGTCAATCTTAACATAGTAAAAAATATTGCGCTGGTTCTGCCGTTGAAAACGGAACGGGTACGATTTGCACGATCCGCTAGAAATCTTTGCGTAATGTTTCACAGCGCTGAAACACTTTCTGACATCAGACCGCAACCAAGCCCCGCAAGTTCGATACAGAGAGGGCGATGCTAAGAATGTGGACCACCAATTGTAATAATTGTGGTGTCACATAGCCATACAGATTGCCGGCAGATAAGAACTATGGTTCCAGGATATCCTGGGGCTGGTCCTGCGATCGTGAGTTCTTGGACTTTCTTGGAGGTTCTTTGACATGAAGGTAATCTGATGATCTAGATGACCTTAGAATGTGCCGCTGCTGGCACCATAACTTCGTGATATCTCGAGGCAGGCCTCAGGATCATTTGGTGGCTAAGGATGTATCCTTCAACCGCGTCACACATCAAGGTCGATACCGTGCCTCCTACGCGATTCAAGGTGTCTTGCGTTCTTTCACGAATCATTAGAATGCGAGGTAACTTTCCAAATGAGACTCTGCAATAACGAAAAGGATTTTCAAGGAAATAAGTTTGCCTATCGCCGCGGTTGCAGAATCACTCGTATGTGTATTTATGTTAATTTCCAGAAAGTTAGTACCTTTTGTTGTGCGTTAATGGACAGACTAATGCTCTTCCAACCAGTTACGTTAATCGTTGTAAATTGCAAATTAATTCACGCTCACTTGACTTTCTTCCCTTTCACTATGTGCTCCTCTTTAAGGTAAACGAATGGATATTTTTCTAGCCGCGGCGCTGTATCTTTATGGCGGTTTTAACGTGGCTTAAAGGATGCATGAACGGTATTCATGTTCGTAATATAAATGTCAACCTGTCTGCCACACGGTTGTCTTAAAGTTGGAGCGTGACACGGAGATTTCCCTTTGTAACGTAAATCACGGAGACGGAAACTATATGGTTGCGATCGAGAACTCGAATATGGTGGCTCGAATGAAAGTCTCACGCAGTTACCAATGAAAAATAATAATAACTTAACCGCTCGGGACTTATGCTGCTAGATTTTCTACTAGAACGCGGGTAAAAAGCGTCGCTATTCTTCGAACAAACGATACCATATTTCCTTCACTTTAACAACCTTTTATATTGCTGCCGCGTTACGTCACTTGGAAAAAGAAACCGTGGAAATTTCGCGAATTTATTTCTCCCACTCGGCTCTGCGCGAATTGATTTATAGAAATTGAAGACGCCTGTGTACGCTGGCACGTACTATTTTTAGTATCATCTCACTGCCATGACCGGTTCGGTCGGTTTTTCTTGTCATCGATAAACGTCCTCTGCGCGTAACTGTTTCGCCTACGTATTTTGCCGCGGTTGCGCGAACTTCCGTGTATGACGAGTCTCTGTGGCCTATTGTCTGGCACTGGAGGTCTTTCCATTTTTTTCTCTCCGTCCCATGGAAACCAACAGCACCGACAGAATAGAAAATCAGTTGCCCGATAATTACATTCAGTCCAGTCTATTATTGATTGAACGCAACAAAGAGAATTTTATTTCAATTTGGAAACAGTCATAACCATAACCGATACTACAGTATAACAATGTATCATTCAGACCTATGCATTAAAGGTATCCAAAGTATGTGGTACATTCAAATGGAATACGAATTTCTTGAGAGTTTCGCGAATAATTTTCACGTACTGCATGCTGCGAAATATTTGCTCGTAATTAAAGGCATTCGTTTTAAACCCGATAAAACGCTGTGTTGGCCAAATTGCTCGCATGCTTTGGACAATGCTCGCGAACATTTATATTTCGCTGTGCCCGTAAAAAGCAAATAATGGCACGATACAACGGGAGGAATTTCAAATATTTAATCAAGCGATGAGAAAAAGGGAGGATACCGATGATTGCTCTGTCACGCATGAAAATCAGTCAACTGCGTGTAAAATTCAGTACGTTCCGCGGTGGACACCGTGTTGGGAGTGACGCTGAAGAAAACGGAGTTCGGAGTGGCACACGGACCAGGACATTGGCCTGCTGGTGGTTCTTTTTATTCGGCAGTGCACCGCTTTCCCTTTCTTTCCCTTGAGAAATGTAGCAACAATTACGTCGCCTGGCCGTTACTGGGTCTCCGTTACGTTTGGTGCAAATATTAAGTCTTTGATAAGAAAGAAAGGGGAAGAACAACCAGTTACAGGTGATTGCATTAAAATAATTCAGTTGCATATTTCCACCGTGACTGTTCTATAATATCTAGTATATATGTGGCTTGGGTATAGCATGTCCAAGTTAAAACGAGGGAACTCGATGTCAATACAATTCTATAAAACATCCACAACTGTAAATTAAAGTCTTACATAAACTACGTTTGCGCATATTTTACATTGCGATCGATATATCAACCATTTAACTCGCTATTCATACTAATGCAATATCTCCGTGTATCTCCCGGTATCCTTACTTTCACGCCGTTCTATATATCGGCTCTCTAAAAAAGGCACACAACAAAAACAAATAAATCAAAAAGCAAAAAGACAGTCGAATGGAAAAAAGAAAAATCGAACTCTTTAGCATGAATTATGAGAAACATCGCGCTGATCACATCATTGCTAGATCGAGCTGGACTGCCAGGTCTCAATACGAAACTTTCCTTTCGAACGTAAGATTTCTCACACGCGAGTGTTCTTTGATGATCTACCGTGGAGTACAGTGTTTCGAATGAATGGTCGTTCGTTTGCGAATTTCAAGGTGAGCCGTTAAAAAGATACCTACCTGGCAGGTGTATCCCGCCACACGAGACACTCATGTGTGTCTGCCTCAGAATAAACAAGCGCGACGACGACGTTTCTACTATCGTATTCCGGCGACGCAGTGGCGAGACACTCATGAAAATGCTAGAGCAGACGTAGCACGAGAAGACGACGGCAAAAAAAGCGACTTTCATATGATAATAAGAACTCCGATAAATAATAGACGCGTACCTCCAATTATGTCGACTTTCACGCCAGCCTCAGCACTCCAGAAACATTTGCTCCTTTTTTCTTCGAAATGTTCACGGGTAAGTTCAAGTGCATACGCGAGGAAAGAGTCGTACTTCAAAATTTTGCCCGGAGCAACTCTTCGTTTTCTGTTGGGATTGAATATATAGACTGCCGTCAAGAAATTCATTTCAACAGTAGATTGTTGTGCAAGATGGATTATTGCTCGTGCCTTTAAAGGGAATTAATGAAGCGCGTTCAGAAAATCGCGGCGCTGCATTTAAACGAGTTTTCCAGCAGAAAAGTGGTGTGATTTATGAAAGAAATCACCCGTTCGACGAACAAAGTAGTAAATAATCTTTCATTGAGGGTTTTACTTCCAACCTGTTCTCGCGAACGAGGCTAAAAAAATTTCGTATAGAAAGGAACAGTTGACCGAATGACGAATATGAAAGCGAGATTAAATTTTACGATAGGTGTGTGAGTACGTGTAACGTTCGTGATCGGCGGCTGTAAAATCTGTTTCCATTTCTCCCCGATTTTCATAATTAACGAGGAATGTTAATTATCCATCGACTTGACGTTGGTTCTACTTGTTTCCTTACGTTGCCTTTAATACGCGCGACCGCGTTTGTTCCGTAATTGATCATTCGAAACTCTTTGATAACGAATTATCCGTCATTAGTCATGCTTTACTAGAAACCGTATAGAATTATTTGTTTTTACTGGGAATACAGAAAAATCTCCATGCACTGGCCGCGATTCAACGTCGACAACTGTCGCTAAAATGAGCCGTGTTGCACAACGTGTATGAGTACATGATCCTACTAGAATTATTCTAGTAACCTTCGCATAATAACAGTTTGACAGGATAATTACCGTTGGAATTCCTATTTTCGAAATCGCTACTTCTTGCGGCAATCGGTGAAATTCATGTGGGAAACGCAGGGGTGTATATGTATATATACTGTATATACATATATTGTTGCATAGTAACTGTTTTAATGTTTTAAAGCAGCAATGTAACTACGGTTTTCCTAATTATTTACCTAGCTTGCGAAATGTGGGCGAAACCGGGTTCCGATTATTTAATTGGGTTATTTAACATTCGCTACAATATTTCATTTCGACTAGACTCTGCCACGTGAACACACGCAAGCAAATAATTTGCGATACATCAGGAAAACGAAAACTTGCGTCGCTTGGTTTATTCGCTATCGCGCTCGTAGCTTCGCGGTCAATAGTAAGTAATAACAGCTTGTAGCATCGCCATTACATTATAAGAAATCAGCGAAGATTAATATACTCGTCTCCCCGTAATCGCACCCAGCATTTTGTTACGCTGCTTGAATACAGAGAAGGGACTTCGTGCAGCTTCATTTATAAATGAGCCGCGACGTTTTGTCTGAACGTTTCACGACGATTAATAAAATCCTGTCATGGTGTTGGGTTACACAGTTTGACTAGCGACAACAGTGTAACGTTTGTCCGAATAAAACAAATTCGTCGTGAAAAGTTGTCAGTCCACTTTTCTTATGGGAACTGCCAGCATGTGCTTTCACAGTTTTGTTTTTTTTATTGAATTCGAACCAGAGCTGCGGACCGCCCAAATATATTTGGTCGTAAATTTCACGTATAAAGACAAATAAAAAAAAACACTTTCACCTGTTGTAAATCACGTGTAGTTTACCTCCGTATGTATCTTTGCGAAAGCATTTTCGTTAGTATCTACGATATAGAAAGGCTCGCTATTTGTTCGTGTGAAACATTAGGCTGCATTAAAAAAGTTTCTTCTAAAACTCTGATTCACTGGTACGGTCAATCTTATTGTAATAGTTACAGAATAATTGGTAGCATTAATATTTATAGTATTTGAACACATCAGATCTTATGCAGATATGAACACGAACGTGATTATATCAAATATGTAGCAACTAGAATACCCGACTCTTTTACTCAAACTCTGCATGTTAAAGTGCGGTAATTGTTGCAACACGCTAGATAAGGGCACGTCATTAAATATAATAATGTTAAATACCGTATAGTATGTATAAAGCACAAACACGCCGATATCGTAACTTTTTTCCCCTGCAACCCATTCGATGAAGGCAGTCTCTGTTATCTTCAGGCGATTTTATTGGTCGTTCGGAAGTAAAAAAACCCCGAACTTATACATGTACATATTTTTTTGTCTTGCTTTATACTCGGGAGGATAGATCATATGCCTCGAAGAGGTATGCCATAAAATAAGTACATTAATTTTACAAGGAATAGGAAATTAGATACATAATAATAATAATAAAGTACCAACCATTAAATGAAATGACTCGGTTCGCTTACAACTTATTTCCAAAACAAAATACTTCCCGCTTACATTTGATGATAAAATAATTAGGCCAAAGTCGTGAACTTAAATTAATTAGCGCAAACGGTTAATTTTTTTTACAGGCATTCAATTACTGTCTGTAAATCGTTTCATAATATGCATGCAACACAACAACAAAAGTTACCCAGACTGTCACCATGCTTTTTCTCCCTTTCTTTACGCGAAGTTAAGCGTCGCATCTAGCTTTGCTCGTAAGTACGGATTAAGTTCAACGAGGCAATGAGTGCAGCCGCCATGAGAAAATCCATTTACAGTCCGCCAAGAGCGACAAAGTCTGAACGAAGAAGAAAAAGTACCTACAAGTCTATTACCCTGATAAAAATCAGCGTCTTCCTCTTTTTTTACGCAAGGTCGCTTTACTCGTGAAACTGAACTGGAACTGTCCTAAAGTGAGAGCTAGTTTGTTACCTTATAATTGCGGATATCATTTCCCGTTAGATAAACGGGTCACATGTTCACACCTTCTTGGTTGCAAACGACAAAATCTTTTAAACGCTGAAACGCCAGAATAATTCCCGAAAGAAAATTCTGTCGAATTTTTCATCACTAAAAATTTGTTTAAATAATTCACACGCGTCATCAGAAACTCTGCATCAAAATTACCGATTTGTTGAATTGAATTAACGAGGATGCTACTTCGTAATCGAGTTCGTCTCTGGAAAATATTTCAGTCCATGCGTTCTGGCGTACGTGACGTGTAGCAGTACCACCCGAAATCTCCAACAGGTTATCGAGGCAGATGCCGGAAGACTTTTTATTGCATCGCCAGTTATATATAACCAGCTCTTTCTTTCCAAACGTATTTCAGCCCGACATTAAGGACAGTTGTTCGGCAGTGGTCCGAGCATCCCTTTCCTTTCATGCGTTTTCCAGGAAACGCCTTTCACCAAAAGATAGCTGTATCCTCGCGGAGCCCACGAACGCGAGATCCGCGAACTTTCTTAATTGGGACCAGCATGGACACAGGTCGGTGCATCGCGAATACACGGGATATACAATAAAAAATGCATCGTTAACGTTTACCTCATCCGAGGAATTTTCTTTCTCCGGTTAACGAATGGAACGTTTATCGTATACTTAATTGCAGGATAATAGATACTTATCATTGGTCTGTTTTACGATACAAGAAATGATTAATAGTTTAAGCGTTACATATATCTTTAGCTAATTTCCAACGTCTCGTATTCGTGATTTCCCTGATTTTCTTGTTGAACATAAATTATATATGAAAATTCCTGCTATTGTACGAACCGATACTTGGAGAAATTTTTCCTACGAAGAATAAGTTATTCTTTTAATTAAGCGAACAAACGCGGCTATTTAGTCATAATAAATGAATCGTTTCACTGTTACGCTGTGAATCTTAAAAGCGATGTTGATTGCTGCCTTTATTTGAAACCACCACAGGACGCTGCCAATGCAATGACGCGTCGCGACGGAAGGAAATTGAATCATCTGGTTAGTATGCATGGTTTTAGTGATTCCTAGCAAGAAGCCAGGATCGCTGCGTGGTACAACTAGAATAATGATGGACGGCGGTAATTACACCAATTATCCGATCTTGGTTACTGGTTGCCGGCTAGGCTGCTGCAAGAAATCGATCGATTCTTTTATCCCGTATATGTACATAATCGTCCAGACGAGCTTGTCGATCCCGATTCGATCCGAAAAATCTTGTTCCATTTAATACACGGGCTAATTCGGGCCTCATTAATGCGTACCCCGTAGAATTCAAATCGATCGGGAACAAGCTGATAAAACCGAAATCGAATTGATACTACGAGCACGTTTCACGTTTAACAACGGCCTTCTGATAAAACGCGATTTCCCCCGCAGCATAAAGGAGCACCGACTATCGAGTGAAATTATGCTCGTCGAACATTGTTCATTGTTATTCTTCGAGATATTTTTAATACGTCGATTTATTGGATCTCGTATACGCAATGTTTACGCGATAGACATTAAGAAGAAAGTAGCGATATTTCAATTTTACAATTTTACCATAAACAATACGCTTATTATAGAATAAAAATCCCGATTTACCAAGATTACAATCCTGAATTTAATGAAACTCTTCGCATCTAATACAAGTGAAATATCCGAATTCCATTATAGAAAAAGGTAGACCGAGTAGTTATGATACAACAGTTTCCTGATCGTTCCAATCTGCACAATCGAGCGAGTGAAATTTTCCAGCGAGAAGGTATCCGCGTCATAAAAGCGAAGACGCAATGCAAACCGCGGAAGAAACTGCATCCGGGGCTTGCAGCGTTCTAATCTCACCGATGGCCGTCTAGAAACTCCACGATCGGAAATGCATTCCTCTGTTTCCAATTAAACCGCGCTTCCTTCGTCCGGATGGATCGACGCGGCAATCGGTGCAAGTCGCAGCGATGCGGTGCATAGCGGCTATCCGCCCGATCGTTGCTTCTGTTTCGCAGAACGGTTCGATGATCAGGTGTGCCGATCGCGTAAGCTCGCCGGACCGTGAGAACAAAGGACATCCGTGTTCGCTGTATGTATGTACGTAACCCTTTCGCGACCAGACACGTATTCGTCACGTTCTGGACACCGAGAGCGAGATTTTTCGGTGAAAGTGCACCGAGATGATGTATCGCGCGGTCTACTTCTCTAGATATCAGGAGGGGCGTGTAGCCAGCAACGGGACGCGTCTTCCCGACTTTCATTTCGACGCCCCACTTCGACGTCAGCGACCCCCTTCCGGTTCGAGGAGCACCTCGGCCCTTAACTTCAAGCGAGGACCAAGTTCCTGGACGATACTTTGACCGAATTCTGGAAACGGTTTGTGTCTCGTAGGCATCCTTGAACTCGGGTGACTCACGTGCGTCGAGGCGATTTCAAAGTCGTTCAAACGTGCAATGCACGTTTCCCGACATTGTTCTATGTTTTTTAAGGGGGAGGAGGCTGCTTCAAGAATTATTCTGGTTTAATAATAAGGGAAACGCTCGGACGATTTCTACGACAAGCGTTTAACGCATTGCGGACTTTCACGCAACGTGTTCTGCGGCTGGAGAGATAAATAAGACCGGCGATGTTTCCCCTCGGCGTTCCGGAACGATTTGAATATTCTCGCTTCGCGTACGAATGCAGTTCCTCTGGCCGCGTGAATGAACGAACGGAAGGGTACATTAGATTGGGATCTGTGTGTAGCGTCCAAAAATGTCGAACGGGCACAGCGTCTCTAACTATGTATAATAGTTACACGTGATAGTGATCGCTGGATTTCCAGGTTTAACACCGTGTAGTCATTTCAAGTACGTTAAACGAAGGGAAAGGTTAGATTGCCGGTACTTCTCTTACGCAATACAGTTCCGTGTTCCACGCGGACCAAGGAAAGCGTCCACCTGATCGATTATAATACCGCTCTCAATCTTACATAACGCCGTGATACCTTCGAACACTAATTCTAGGCAATCCATTCGAATAAACGCGAGCCGAGTAAGGGCACTGTCGCGCGGACGGAGCGGCAAAAGTTTCGTCATAACCGGCGTGCAAGGTGTGCAATAAATCGTTGCTGTTCGCGACAAGGACACAATGGGCAACGTGTTACACGCGGCCGGCATGCCACCAGCTAAGATAAATTAAAGATTGAGACAAAAGAAGGCAAGCCAAGGTGGTTAACCGATCGAGGGAGCCCTACCTACCGTGGGAGGTTACGAATCGAAAGGACGTTCACAGTGAACCATGGAATTCCGATCGTGTTGTTTCTGCTTTCTTTGAACCGATTAATTATCACGATCCGACGACACCTGTTAAACCGTTGGTTACGATACACGGCGGTTCTGTTTATTGTTTCTTTCAATCGGAGGGAAAGTTTCTCCCGATTGAATTCGCTAACGAAATTCGATTGGCGTTGAATTTATTGGCGTCAATTTCGCCGGGGGACATTACATTTGGTTAAGGGGGTACGTTGCAGCGCGTTTGACTATGCTAACGAGAGCTTTGATGATTATTATGCAATATGATCGATCGTGGTGCATATCGCCGATGGCTAATTATGCCGCGGCGAAGCTTTGCCCGTTTTCTCGGCACGACCACGGCCACATCGTCGCGTCCTAGAGAGTTCACTTTCATTCGGGAATTCTTCGGTTGAAAATCAGCATTACATAACACCGGGAGGCAAATTATTTTCTATTGTACGTTGCATCATCCGGCTGCTCTAATTTTTCAACTGGTTCGGCTGTTCTACTTTTTTCATCGCTTCACAAGTATTTCTGGTTTGCCTTTTTCACGATAGGTACCAAAACGGAATTCGCTGTAGCAAAGGCGGAGGATACGTTCGTAACGGAGAAACGGCAGGAGTTTTTTCTTTTTTTTTTCCTTTTTTTTACGGTGTAGTGGAATCGAGCACCGTGAC
This sequence comes from Nomada ferruginata, assembly GCA_963583965.1. NCBI lineage: Eukaryota > Metazoa > Arthropoda > Insecta > Hymenoptera > Apidae > Nomada > Nomada ferruginata. The sequence continues at coordinate 6,174,178 of OY757214.1, read as the reverse complement.
ACTTTTCTGTGAAATCATTTGACAATTTGCGTTGGCGTTTTTCGTATCAGAGCCCAGGGTACAAAAAGAGATTTTAACATCGCTGTTGGTGTAGCTGCCGGCAGATGTAATGTGCTCTGCATTCCCTGTCGAATGCTTTTCATATGTTGCAAATATACACGGGAAAGAAATATTTGTATATTTTTCTAAATACTCTAAAATTCTGTCGACCCATATACACGATAGGTAACGTAATTGGAATTAATTAGATAGATATAACTGTGCGATACATTGACGATATCAAAACCTGTTTCAGATCTTGAGAATTGCAAGTAAAAACAGTACTTTAACATTCTCTTTCAGTCGTTTGATATTAATATACCTCAATCGTGTCGTGCCTTGTATACATGCATCGTTCTAAAAAAATGTCCTTTACCTCTTTTCCCCGAAAATTAACCCCTTCCAATTCTACACCCACGTATGTATCCACGCCGCTGTAATACACCTTAAAATCTATCCGTTCGTAAATGTGATCGTGGGCGCGAGACCGCGAATAGTGAAAGTTTCTGATCGGCTGATCGGTGCGCAGGGAATTATTTAATACTCTTAGTCGTAAGTAGCCGTTCGAAAAAAAAGGGTGAACCAACGTGTCCGGTCGGCCACACGACCGGGAAATACTTGTATCTCCCTCTCCGTCTCTGTCTCTGTGGAGAGATACTCGAAAATCGTGCAAGCGCTCGTGCGAGACGAATTGCAATGGTCTCAAGAGAACGTGAAACAGACGGCGTGCGTGTGAGCAGCGTGAATGTGTGAACAGCTCGTGCACTATCGGTCGTTGCATTTTCGTAGGTCATCTGAGGTAATGACGGTACGAGGAAAGGGAGTACGTACAACACTCCTTTCAATTTTATTGTCTTGGATAGGCACGGCCTCGAGTGGCTACGATCGATGCAGGATAGGTATAATAGATCGTTGTCTATTATTCAATTTACGCGTGCAAGGGCATCTTGCCTCGATGAAAGTGAGGGTAAATCGCCACAGGCGCCACAATTGGTTTTCAAACGCTGTTCTTATGTACAGATGTGTTACCCTTGCAATTTTTTCTTTTAGTGGCTAGTTGACGCGGGAAAGTATATTAGAGCTGCGGTTCAATATATTTCTCCATACATCGAATAGTTTGGTAAAAAAAAGACGTGGTAATTCGTTCGAAGATGTTTGCGAAATTTTTATTACGTCTGCCGATATCTAAATCTCATCGAAGCAGTTTGCAGAAAGTTGAGCAGGTTTTGCGTATCAATAATTCGTTTCGACATAGCGGTATTGTATGTTAATTTCGCGCTGCAGTTACTTCAAACATTCACATGGTACCTACCTATTAAACGGAGAACGTACTCTGATTCCATTTTAAACGTCCAAGGCTTATCGCTATCTATTATTGCCATTTAAATGGAAGGAGGAATATTAAAAAAAAATACATATTTTACACGTCGTGAATTAATGAACAAGCGTTCGATATTATTGAAAACGCCGCAGAAATGAAACTGCCCGTAGAGCCGTTCAGGTATGCAGATTTTTGTTGCACCTGCACACACATGTAGAGCGGAACCAGTCGGGTCTTGGTTTTAAATGAAAAGGTTAGAGCACGATGAAGGGTGAAAGTGAAGGTTCATTCACAATTAGAAGCCGACTAATTCGTTTCAGGTCGCTAAAAATCGACCGGCGAGTCTTACAGTAATGATTACACAGCCAGTTGAAATGTTGGAACAATTACGTTTTTTGCTTGAATGCATCCAATCCATGTCGGTGAATACATATCACGCGTGCTCAAGTTCTAATAAATATCTCTCGTACATTTCACGTTGTCATCGTGCGAATGTTTGGCGCGCTTCGACTTCGCGTGTTCTCTTCTTCGGCGATTTCAGCCCAACGTGCCATAAACTACCGGCAGTTAGGCAACATTGCAAATAAGAAATTTAACTTGATCGATTGGAAATATTCGACGAACTATATTCCATTTATTTATATATGGAATTTATATTCCATTCTAAGGAACTCTCCATTGGTTTCAAATCGGGTGAATTATTGAGAATGACGCTAACGATCAATCGAGTGAAAAGTGTCGATAATATATTTATGAGAAGGTATAATAAACATAGCTGGACTTCTTAAAAATAGCAATAATAAAAATAATAATCTAGACAAAGCATATCTTTCAGAAATACGTATGAATTGTCTCGTGTTTTGCACGTGCGTTTATTTAGGCATTTGTGAGGCTGACGGTGAAGTAAAAGGAAATATGTACCTTCAACAAGAACGATTTCAGCCGATTAAATGCAACATTGTGCACATGTTCCGCAGTTTACAGCTATTTATCTTCCATTAAGTTGTACGGTATGTAAGAACAGGCTAGAGAGAGATCTGTTGAGTTTTCCTTTTTGTAAATATGTATCAAGCGAGTCTTCTTTACTGTTTCCACGGGTCGTAATTATTCGCAGAACGCCCGTGGATACCTGACGCAGTTTCGAATCGACACGCTTTTACAGAATCCGTCGAGAAGCCAACTGTTTCCCACAGATGCGATGCTATGCATAGAATCCTGGGAAGTTAAAGTGTTCGAGCAATGTCTTACGTTACACGCTATGTACATAGAGGTTACGCTAATTGAGATTTGGAGGGGGTGGAGGGTAAGTCTGGTTTTAACACCTACAAGGGAACAAGAGAAACTAATTAAAAACTCATTGAAATCAGCGCCCGATGAACATATTGTTTGGCATAACAACGATGTTGCAATTGTCCTGGATTGTGGTTACATTTTCCTTGTACATTCTTGGAGGAAATTAGACGCGTAAGATAAACTCGTTTTCTCACCCATTCTGTGCTCCCGTGACGGAATCGTTCGGGCCTCTTAATCGATCGAAACTTATTGTAAACTTTATACTTCTTGTATTTACGGTTTATTATATGCATGCAAAAATTAATGATCGTTACATTTAAACTGACATTACTGCTTAATTATACAATTACTTAAAGCGCACTTTTCTTGGAGTTAGTTTAATTGAGGCAGTAAAGTACCATGAGGCTATAAACAAAATTACGGATAATGATATTGTACCAATTATGAGATTATATATTAATAAAGATCTTCGACGTAAAAGTAACTGCTTACACTTCTTTTTTCGACTAATATAACACAAACTACACCGGCATATATTTTATACCATCTGTTTATTTTTATCTATCACTATCTTAGTTGCCAAGTAAAGACACCATTCTCATTATTAGGTAAACAAAACTTTGTTCCAAGCTCGAAGTAACTTCTGATGCACAGGCACACTGAATTTCGTTTGGAAGAAATCGATTGCTGTACTGAAATTCTTATTCCATTTCCTCTAGCTTTTTTCTCTCCTCGTAGTTGCAACTTCCTGTAGGCAGTGTCCCCGCTGAAACAATTTCCGTTCGCTGACTTACGAGGAAGTTTCGTATGGTTCGTTTATACGTGCGACCAAAGAAAATCTGGCGATAGCACAATTCGTGTTATTCGTATGCCACGACATAGACTGGAGGGCCCGAGAAAGTATCAGATTATGCCATCGAGGATAAAAACAATCATTGCGGTGCCATAAATTGTGTACTTGCACAAATCTGTTGGAATATTCGGCGTTCCAGATAGGAAGCTGTAAAATTTTAATAGCACCACAGGAAACGTGTACTTTCTATGACCATTCCCCCGTGATCGAGTTAATTGCTCCACGAGCCGGCTATTTTTCCGTGTGACGTGAAACACATTCGTCTCTCGACGCGTAAACTCTGAACAAGGATTTATGAAAAAAAAGACCGACGCTTGTGACTTGTCTGCGTCACGTAAATTAACAACGTCGATAATTAACTCGCAGCGGTTGCGGCGATTTTCTGTTTCGAAAGACAGAAGAAACGCCATTTACTTTCGTGAAATGACACTCGAAGAGTAGTGATTTTAATCAGCGGCATTCAAGTCTAACTCGCGAGGATATAACGTATTACAGAAGAAACAGTGGCGTGATAAGATATACGAATGGAGAGGTATAAGCGAACTATAAATATTTATGTCCCTGTGAACGTAATTACATTAAATATAGTGAAAGCACGTTTCCGCGCAGAATTACATACTTTATGGATTGCGCAAGATCACTTGATAACAAAAGCACATTTCTCTACGACTGGCTAATGTGTAATTTTTTCCCAATCAATCACACGTAAACGTCATGATTTCAATACATTCGACGTACGCTGTGCGATATTTGCGGTTATATACATATTCATGAAATTTATGGTACACCGTAAATTTAATGGGGAGTTATGATGCATCGTTACTCCGACTTTCTACGTGTCGGAATGTTTAATGACAAATATTGATTTGTTCGCCTCTGCGGATAGTCTGTAAAACGATCGCGGAGAAACTCTGTGTAGCAATGTTTTTTGTGAGGGAAAATGTTATAATTTCCTTTTTAAACCTGACAATAAGAGTACTAGTTGGTTGACTTTTTGGACGACTGTTTCATACGGCTCTAAAAGGTGTAGTTTCTCGTAAAGAAAGCACGTGGTACGAGGTGGAAGATAAAGTACAAGAATACGCGTGATAGTGAAAGCGGAAAAAAAATTGTTTCACTAAGATTTCTCAGCATTTATATTATACATTCATCTGGAAAATCAAGTGTGTATATTATATGTATATATGTAAGATAATATGTATATTATATCAATAAAAAAAACCCATCATTTTATTTCCTGCCCCCTATATCATTTTAGTCATCCCTTATTAATTAGCCATTAGAGTTTCATTAATTCTGATGCATGTACAGAAAACAATTTTTATCAGATCGAACTTCTTATCAGAATTTTCTAAACGTTGCCGAATTAATTGCAAGTTTCTTAAAGAAAGGCACTCGATCAAACTTTTAAAACAGTATAGCCAAGATTATACAGTTGTCGATAGTTTTTATTTCTCGTGGCGGCACCGTGTAGCTTTAAACGCTCTTTAATTTGCCACACTTCAACAGCAATTTTATCTTCACGCGATTCTCGATGATTATACGTTGAGCCAAGTTAATTACCGGACAACATAAGTCAATAAATCCTGAACTAAATTGTAGTTGACGAATAAACGGTTTCGCAACTTTTGTCGTTTCAATTCTGAAACCTCGTAATATGGAACGTCAGGCCCAATTAAATTCACGTCGAATAACGCGTGTCGTGCTGATAGTATTATAACAATTCTACCAATTACAAATCACGCCGATCGAACGAGGCAGTTGTCTGTTAAAAAATTTGCTCGTGGCACTCGTTCAATTATTGTTCCACGGTCAGGCTTATGTCCGTGGCTGTCAATTAAAAAAAAGGAACGAACGATCGCATGTCAATAAGCACTTTCATCTCGCGTGAAATTTCACGCCTATAGTTTGGTTAACGCGATGCTCGTACGCATCGATTGCCCCTTGAAAGTATAATTCTGCCATTGGAATTTCATTTTCCGTACCAGTTCGATGCACGCGATTACTATTTAAGTTACAAATTGTGCTGTTATCGAGACATGCCACGTTGTGTAATAAGTATTGATTAACCGATCCGGAAACTGTTTAACGCTTCGATTTTTGCGTTAAACAGTTCACCCTTGATGTCGATTAGAAACCAACGGCATGGAAACTGCAATCGTCCCGATGATGATTTATTTCGATGTTGTTTAAACATGAATAAATGAAAGTTCGTTAAACTTAAAATAGATAGGTAATAATTTTATATGCAACGCCAGATGCACCGAACTGAATATGGTTGCGCAATATACGAAAGAAAACGATCGTTATGGAATAATTGTTCGGAAATTAGTTATGATATAGATGTTAAAGTAAGAAGAAAAATATTTGCGTTATTTTTACATTTAGCAGCGAAGAATTTTATTCGAGTAGTTTCAGAGGGAAGAAGAGGGTAGATAGTTTTTGAGAGGTTTCTGTTCGCATTTTTAATTTCATCTCGTAAACTACGAGGAAAAGGTTAACGAGGAACGTGGAATTCGTTTTCACGCTGCTCGCGAGTCAGAGATTCGAGAATTTTGATAAAATTAGTAGAAACCACTCTGCCGTTGAGAACAATAGCCTCGGAACGAATAATCGCGTGTTTGAAGTACCTACGTTTCAATGCGGCTGCGAATCACTAACTGCAAGTACCCATTAGTGGAAGTAAATCAGATCTTGCATTCGCATAACAAATGTAAAATTTTAGTGCCATTTTTCTTGTTACCCATTAAACTGAACTTGCTATGCTATTGCGTCAACTGTGAAAATTGTCTCGTTGACCGTGCAGAAGTGGTCGGCTTGGAAGGAAAAAGGAAAAAAAACGTTGCTTCTCTTAAACTACAGAATGTTGCGAGTAATCGAACGAGGAGAATGTCGTGTATCGCGTGGCGCACCGACTTTATTACGCCAATTGAACATGCTCCATCGAACGACAACTTTTCTAATCTGACAGCGTTACGCAATCCATTTCCCATTGACGATACATGTTATTTACCGGCAACTTGTTATTCATCGAATGTAGAAAGAATTTTTGTCAAAGCATTTCAAATCGCGTACAGCAATAACGAGCAACGTCCAGGGACATGCAATTAAAATGTCTGAACGTGTTCGGTATTTCGGGGCTTCAGCCTTATCGTTATACTGTTTTCTCGTTTTCTACGGAAGAATCGGACACGAGGATGGCCATTAATTGGTACTGGCGAAAGGGGTAACTGGAGATACGGAAGCGTGTAATATAAAGGAATTCACGAGTCGTGAGATTCAATGAATGCCTTTGAATTGATCTACTCGAACGAGAGAAAGGTAGAAATGTTAATATCGTGTAGAAAGGGGGTTATCGTTGGACGTGGAGAAATTATTTACAAGGGTAAAGCAATTAGTTCTGGGAATTAATATATATAAATGAATAATATATATTAATAATATATATAATAATTAAAATATATTTATGAATTAAATGAAAGCATAAATTAAATGAAAGCAATACTCTTGACTTCGTAATGCAAAGAAATCTGAATTTTTATATTAATTTAAATGTCGCGCACATTGTATTATACTCGAACTGGATAAGTGTATAATATTCGGTACGAAAAAGAAGAATTCAAGCCGCGCAACCGAAGTCAATTGTTACAAGTAATGTAGTGGGGGGGAAATTACTTTGTTTACATAGTGAGTTTTCCCAGCGGGGAGACAGAACGAGTTTGGGAAACTAATTTGGTTGAAAAGCGCTGGAAGGCAGGGCGAAGGGGACCAGGGTGCGATTCATTTATACATATACGCGTGCCTCACCTTGTTGCTTCTTTCTATAGAATGCGCCAGCCCCAATTAGAGGCGGTTCGTTGCTCAATTGCCTGACTTGTTCTCGAAAGTTTTCGCCGGGAAGTGTTGGTGAACATCTGGTAAACCATCACGTGCATGAACCTAATAAAGAATAAAAAAAAAGTACACGATCCTGGGCATTAAGAAATTTTTATTTGCGTGAAAGTTATCGTTGGAATGACACAGTCCAGCCGTGTTAATTTGGTTAAGCAAAAACAGAAGGAAAATAGCAAAATAAGACGGATATTATATCCATGTGGCTGTCGCAGCGTTTCGGTACTATAATTTCGTGATACATAGTTTCAATCTTGTATAACCTGTTACGCGTATGCGAGCTTTATACGTACATACATATGGTGCACCGTCAACATATGACGCAATTGATAAATTTTTGCCGAGAACTGTGATAGAAATCTGTCTTACTATCGATTGCAAATTTAATCGTATGATATTTAAGAGTTGAAGACTAGGTTGAAATGGCAATTAAATTATTGCGTTAACTTTCCTCCAACAGAGTGCAAGGAGTACCAGAAAAGTATCTTACAATATAAAATGTGCGATTATCCATGAAATACAACCATACGAGTACGTGGAAGTATAACATTGAATAATAATTTGTCTAAGATGAAACTGGCCTCACAGCGTGAAATTGCAAATAAAAAATAAATGCGTGTATGCATAAAATCGTTTGTGCTCAACCCTCTGTCACTTTACGAATCGAGATCGTTTAAGAGATCGGACATTGTTGACGGTTACGAAAGATCGCCTGAAATGTCAACTGATAAACGTAGTTAAATAGTCAACCGACAACGAAAAAGCAGCTTTCGGTCTCCGTGCAAGCATCCATGCGTGTTAAACTTCTAACCAGTTATTTTTAATTAAACCAGACCGATCGACGTTAGATAGACAAGTTTGCCTTTACCTATTTACTGTCTTGCACACAGATTACCTGAAAAACGAAAGTATTAAGTAACATGTTTTCTTATTAAATTCTCGTGATTCTCGGTTACTTCATTGCGATTTTATACCGACGTCTACCCGGACGGCAGAAGAAAAGCGGAAGAAGAACGGTGAATTATTCAACGATGCTTTTCCTTTATCCCATAATTTGCGTTTTAACCAGTTATCCCCGTTTCTTGCGCGAACGCTTTCATCGGAAGGATACCAAAAAAACAAATTGAAAGGAGTTTCTACATACAGTGTTTCAGCCTTCGAATCGTAGACGCAATCTTCTCGAGGTTCCACCTGTTTGTCTTTTTTTCAAGGAACGGATCAAGGAATACCAACGACATTGTTTCGTATTCATTCTTCGCGGTCTTATAAAAAAACCACTTGAGAACTTCATATGAAACAGCACGTATATACGAAACATCGCCCATGTGCCTATCCCCGATACAGTTTTCTCACGAACGTGCAGAAGCGAAAGAAACGCGGGCGAAACGGAAAATAGAACTGTGCGTTGGACGAAATGTATGTACATTCCGTGAGTTATGACTTTTTCACAGGTTTCACTTTGGACGGCTGTCTGTTTCGCTGTCGATTCAAACGAATTTCTGGCGTAACGATCTCGCCGTTATGAAATATATCAACTGATTATTCGGTTATTAGCGACTCGTGTACTCCTGTCAGCGGATGGAATCAAAAATCACGGGAACGGATTAGAAATTTTATGAACGGACGCCAGGCACGATCTCTCCGCAAACGTGAGACGAATTCATAAATCTGTCGACTGTCCCCGTGAATTGATTATGCGTCGATCGAACACGCCCGTCTATCACGATTAATTTCCCACGGGATGGAAACTGGAGGAGGAAAAGTGAAATGAAAAGTAGTAGCCGGTGAATGAAATTTTAGTTTAGAGGAATCAAAAACTGGCATTTCTGATCGTGTCGCGTTTTAGTCATTGTTTTAGTCACCTAAAGGCACAATTAAGAGATACTCAAGCTTCTTCCTTCCATGCAAGTTTACTATTACGTACTTCAACAGAATTCCAATGTTTATAGTTATCGAAACGTGTACTATTTGCACGTTGCAATTAAGCTACTGCGATTTTATTTCACTTGTACCTACTACGTAGTCTGTGATCGATAATTGACGTTATTAATTGCCCAGCAATTTTAAGATTACCGAATACAGTGCTCGAATGATTGTACCACGGTTTCCTAGAAAGTGTCTCTCGACGATTTTGCAGACACGATTTCATCGATCGTGTTTGCCAAAGTTTCGTACAGATGTTGCCGAAGATACAATCATGGTTCGATAAGGTGATGCAACGTGATTAATGAGATGTCCCTCGGTATTTAATTAAAATTTAGGAGCAGATATAACGAGATACGTACATAGTTCATGATGCGGAAGTTGCCAATGTAATTCCTTCGGTATCCTAATGAAGCGTCATGTCGCCGATGGTTTCTCGTGAGTTTAGGCTTCGACCGAACTAGGCAAGGAACTTTGCCGACCTGCACACAACCGATCGAATAAATTTTCTGCCATCGAAAGAATAGTTTATTCGATCGCGTAATTGAATTTTATTAATGCGATAATACGATCGCCTGACGTGAGCCGTAACGTAAGATCGGTTCGTTAATTCGATGGCTTTACAGACCGAAAAATCTACCCACCTGGTTGGGCAATATTTATGTCCGATGCGTCGAAGATATATTCGAATACACATGTGCTCGAGGGGTTTAATCTGACGTGAAAAATCGCGTAACCGATTCAAGACTTGCATTAATCATTCGATTCTACTCCGTGCTCGATCCTTCGGATATTGCGGTGATCAATTAACTTTGCACAATCCGTCTAATTACAATTACCATTTTGCGCTATTTAATCGGCTTAATTGTAGTCGAGTTCCTGTTACCAATGATAACTCAACGAGGGCGTAACACCTACCATATACTATTCCACGTGTATGTACGACTGGTTTTATCGAGGAATATTAACATAATGAATAGGCATAAAGAAATACTAGATATGCACTTGAGTGAATTTTTATTTTGCAACCCCTTGCACCGAGATGGACAGTTCGCCGATAGAATTCAACGCGTGTAGGAATTTAATCGTACGGTAATTTGTAACTGGATTAATTTATCTGTCGATTGTACTCATTTGTACGATTTATTGATTCGCGTTAGATAGGTTACTCGCCAGTGTGTGAATATTTAATGATTTTCAAAAACCGATCACACTGATTTACTGATCTAATGAAATCTTATAACTGTGCAATTATATTCGTGCGATAGTAACCTATTACTTTAGCTATCTTCTACGATGATCGAATGAGAAGCAGCTTTCAGTTGTACAACATTTATTTTATTTTACAAGATCCATTGAACTATAATACATCCGGAAGTCGCAATGCTAAGAAATAGTGAATTTCTCGTAGTGGAGACATGATTACCCTTATTGGTGCAATATGGCCAACGAAAGGTCACCCCCCAAGCAACAGCATTAACAGTGATCGAGTGAGGTCTGTAAATCAAAGCGACTTAAAATCCCGGCCCAATCCATCAAATGACACTTTACATCGATTTGTAAAGCAGTGCAAGAAAGAATATTCTCCATCACGCCTATAACAAATTATCCTTGCCTTCCACTTTTCTCCGTAGAAAGGTTTGAGTCATTTTTCACCATAAGTACAAATGCTATTAGGCGTTGCTCCTTCACGCAACTGTTCGGTGCTGTATTTTTTCTACTTCGACATCCAGTGCGTTGAGTTCGCGGGGAAAATCGCGAAGAAAGTGTTTTTCACGCGTGTACGCGCTGCAGAGCATTACTTACTGACTTACTTAGTGCGTAGAAGGCCTAAACAGTCACGTAGAGGCGCAAGACACAAATTTGAAAGCAGAGCGTATGCGGATTTTTGATGGCCTGGCCCCTACGATCTATTTTTAGCGTGAAATATGATTTACTGAACGATACCTTTCGATCAGGAATAACTATGATTGTTAATTCCACAATAATACATGGTTGTGCAAGCAGCGTGCTCTATGGACGTTGAAATTCATTTGTTACAGGAAACGAACGTTATCCTGGATCGCCATCATCGACATGTTTCATCTTCCGGCCATTTACATAATTGTATCTGTCTTATTCGTATGTATTGCCTAGCTAATAAAAAGTTAATTGGATATGCCTTGTACATATTCGCTTGGTCTTTCCTCGTTGACGATCTGGTTCAGAATAGCATTTACCCATTTTAGGGACTAGTTTGTCGCGCAAAGAAGAAAAAAGACACCATTTCCATCAATAAATATAAAGAACAGGAACACCCCTGCTATCGTTTTCCCTATAGTACCAGCAGAAAATTAATTAAGGTTCGGCGAAAGATATTATTGCTTTCCGTTTATTTAACGGTGAGTAATCGGGGGGGAGGGTATTGTGTCGCGCGTTAGAACTATATTTATTATCTTATCCAAAAGAAACGATCGGGTCTTCGTGAAAGGAAACAGCAGCCGTGTCGTACGGTGCTGTCGCAAATTCGAACATCGGTGCAAGAAGAAAGAATTCAAGTATGCGGATCGAAAACACCGGTCAATTTGAAAGTAATTCGTTCGGGAATAGCAGGCTAAGTGTACGGGAAGTATGGCAACAGGTTTTCCATTTCGATACTCGGAAGAAATAGTCGGCCAGGAACATTCATCCGGTTGCGCTACATTTGATCGAGAATCTGGTCTCGTTATTCTGCAATCGTTCGCTCGTTACGTCATTGTCCGTGCACCTTCTATCCAGCCACGATCCTAGGATCGATAGTACGTAGTCACGATCTACATTCACAATATGGTGTACCAGGAACAGATCGTACGTACGTACGCGTGGCTTTCGAATGCTTTTACTTGGAAATCGGCAACCAGTAGCATTGAAAAGTAGCCTAAAATATTTGCGTATTCCCGCGGTGTTATCTAATCCACGAAGAACAAGGGACGGCGATGCGCGTTGTTCTTGATTCGGACGAACATGTTGCTGTTCCGACTCCATGCATCGCAACATGATCGTAATAGGTTGATATTATATCCGTAGGAATAAATCAAACGTATTGAGGTTTGAAATACACCACGGGTGGATACTAGTGATTAATCTTAATACTAGAAATGGAAATATCTTGCGAATAAACGAATGTTCAATGTTGCTCGAGCGGTCCCCGGTTGTCAACGATTACCTTAGTATCTCGAACGCATTGAAGTATCGTAATTTTATAGATTACGCTACCGCGGTATGATTAATATAGGCGTGTCGGGCGGTGCTTGTTAAAAGGACATACCGTTCATAAGGCTGCCTCAGGAAATTGTCATGTGTCGAATAGCACGTTCCACGGTACATTTACTTTCGAACGAAAAGCTAACAAATCGTTTGCCACGTAGTTGCAAAGGAGATCGTTGCAAGAAATTGTTTAAATGTGGAGCAATTCTATGATGAAACGATGGTGGTTGTGTATATGCATCGCGGCGGAAAATGATACATTCTTCGGTGGATATAGCTGTCAATCAGCGAGTCACTGAAAATTACGACATTAATGCTTGTCACTTGTTCTTGTAGCGGAGATACACGCTTGAATAGAGAACGATTCAGCATGGTTTACCATTCTTTTCTGCAAGAAACCTTCCTGGAAGGAACAAGTAGGCACGTTTTGTCACGAAGCTTAAGTCTGAGAATGGATTTGCGCTTGCTGGCGATCGTACCTGCATTGTTGACTCGATTTTTTTCCTGCGTGAAACTTGTTCAAGGTTAATGAACAATTAAATGCAATCGTGTGTTTCGTTCAAATTGTACCATTCGAATTGCTCACGCTACACCTGATTATTTCTTCTTATTCTATTTTTGGTTTCTATCACGTCACCATTGTTTCTCCTGTAGCCAAGCAACAAATATCGGCAGGACGATGTCGCGCTTCTTTGCGAGCGCCACGCTTATCTGACAATTAGCCGATTCCGACCACGGAAAAAAGGAGAACTATTTCATAATACACTAGACTTTCGCGGCGACAAAAACTCGTTGCGGTGATAAAAATATGACCGAGTGACGCGGCCTTTTCGCTAATTTCAATGCAGTGAAAGTGTAAATTAATTCCAAGCCGGGGCGTGTATTCACGTCAGACAAATTTTATTGCACGGCCCATCTTAACTCGAAACTTCGTATTCTCAATTGAAAACAGGGTAGAGCAACTTCACGTTCCAGTTTCTATTCGTCCATCAAAAATCACACGTACCCAGTCATACGGGCAACAAAAGGCCACTCGACAACCCGCTCGTACACGATCTTAGCCAGGCGTGATAATTAAAAGTTATGAAATACGAACCAGTAATTTGCGTAAGTATCATTTCAAGCTGCCAAACCGGTACATAACTATTAAAATGTACGACTCTCGGGCCCCTAAAAACTTTAACCTACCAATATTTAACCAAAGAAAGACGCATTTAATTCAATCGACTTCAATATATTGTAGCCAGGAAATACTGTAAAAGGAATGGAAATAAGTCTGCAGAAGGAAAAGAAGTAAAACAAAATTGGAAATGTAGCGCGTTCGAACTGACGCAAGCTAGTCGCGTGGATCGGTTCCACTCACTTGAACAACGAAGTTGAATTTTCCGTGCTGTTTCGATCGCCGCCGATCAGTTTCGAAGAAAATCGATATTTCCCTCTCGATTTCCTTAGAAATCGTCACGATCGTTACACGAAGTCGAGGAGAATATATTCAGAGGCGGGATCTGGCGAGGATGTGTTGAAATGCGTCGCGTGTCCGATCTAAATCACTTTCCTGCTGGCACGCTTCGGCTAGTCGACGCAAGCTGCTTTCCTTCGTTGCTTTTCATTTCGTAGAGAAAAGCGGTCTGGATTCCGGACGGTGACGCGTTCACGATTTTCCTCACTTCCGGCGTACTTCTTGCCTCTCTAATTATCTATCGTTCCGTTTTGCTTTTGTTTCGTTGCTGACTTTATGGTTCCTTTCATTTGGCTCATTCTCCTAGGTCTCGAAGCCGCGAATGTCTTTCAGCTGAACCGTTTCCTTCCGCTATCGTGGGAAAGAATTTGCATATATACCGATCAATTTTGCCGTGAAAGCGTTCGGGTTCATTTCTCTTGTTGCGTTAAGAATAATAAGAATGTTCGGCAGGTGTATGACTATATTAATATATGATGGTTAATATTCAATGATTAACGTGTATTTTCACATTCTGAGATCAGAAACGTACGAAGAAAAATATTATGGATTAAGGATTGTGCGTATCGGCTTGTTTTTATTTTTCTTTCATTGCAAAACTGTGCAGAACTGTGAAAAATACAATATATAGTAGAAACTAACGTTTATGTAGCGCACGCGTATAGCACACTGCAATGCAGAAAACATCATGAACGCGAATATAATTGTACGAATATCTATACTTTTTATCGAGTCGTGTTCCAGCGTCAGTTTCATTTACACTTATTGACCGGTAATTTCACGGAACACTTAACTGGGATTCGTAATCGATTCTCGATAAGCTGAAACAGGTTTTCAGCCGATTGCATTTCGTCAGTAAACTCGAAATGTCACTTCCTCCATGCATCATTCCACGATTACTCTCTTTGCTTCTCTCTATCCCTCTCTTTCTTTTTTCGCAGGTAACCGGAAATTCGTCGAGCAGAAATCATGGATAAACGTACCTACAGCCCGGATAAAAGTCCCTGACGCGTCGAATCCTTTCGTCACGTTTAAACCTCACTGGTTACTTTTACGAGCTTTCGCCTGGATCGCTGCCCTATAGCGGGTGTCGCGTGCACATTCTATATATATGGCAAGATGATTAAATCGTACAGCGTAAAACGAGTTTAATTAACCTAATTGTAAAGAGAGAGTAAGATAAATGGAGTTGCATCGAGATCAACAGAGCACCGATATTCATCTGATTCGACATGTAAACGAATTAAACGTAATACATACCGTCCATGTTTAGCATTTCCTTCGCATTAGGATATTAACAGTAATTCATTTTTATTGGATGATCGTAACGGATCCTCTAGTCTCAGGAGAAGCCTCGAAAGATCAAAGGAGCCACCGACTATTATGTCTTCGGTGGTCAATCCCTATGCCAGATATAAAACCGACATAAATAGTGTTACGTGGATAACGTAACGGACCCAGCATTCTTAGCCTCTTTCATCGGGTAGCCCGATGGAAATGCCTTCCAGTATTAGAGACGATTAACTGGCCGACGCGCGCACTTTCGACAGATGTCGCGTTCACATTTCTAAACAAATTAAAACCGCCAGACATTAAAGCGGATCGAACCGTATTTTCGACCGGCGTAAAAAAGTGGAAAGGAGAAATCGAAGACCGGCGAACGAGCCGCGCTGCGAACATTTCTAGTCTATCGGACAGCACTTGTAAATATGCGTACCACTTGAATAAATCTCGTCAGCCGTCGCGTTATTTGACCGCTTTCGAAGCTAAACCTAGACACGCGGCTAGTTTCGCGTTCGCTAATACGCTGATTTTTCACCGGCCAATAAATAATACCTGTCCGGCAATATCTATACGCATACCGTGCAGAAGCCGGTATCTAGGGATCAAATTATTCTACCGGCCTCGGAACCTTAGTCTCGCGTCGAAGTTCATCTAATTCTGAAGCAAATAATAGTAGGATTGGAAAAGTCGAAAGGCCGATGGTGCTCATTGTCAAGGTACGCCAAGGTTGTCTATTGGGCGTGTCAAGGCTGCTATCACCGAAATATTGGAAGGAATAATGGCACCGTTCTATGCACATACAGCGTGTAACATGTGTCCATACGAGGGGGCTTCTGAAAGAGCGTAAAACGCAGCACGAAGTGGGCAACGTATCCGGCCCCTCCACGTGCTCCTACTACTATTAAACAGTCAGACAGGACGATAGACGTTGGAACGGGTACGTAGAAGGGCGTGCAAGAAAGCCAGAGTTAGAGAAACGATCTTGGTTGAAGCATACGTACCCCACCTGAAATCCCCTTCACCTTCATCGAGTGGAAGTTAGGAAGGCGAGATCCAGGGGGGAACTTGAACGTCACTTTTCCATGCCCCGACGCTCATTATTACCGCGGCGCCTTCCAAACATCCGAAGATATTACCACCTACCCGATTTTGCTACCACCTATCCACCTACTGGCCGATACTTTCTGCCACCTCTCCGTCCTGCCACGTACGTCTCGATCTGAAAAGGAGGTGAACGCGCGCGAGAGTGTATCATTGGATAAGGAATTGGGGCAGGAGCCAATGGTAAGGAGCGCGAGGTGGAGCGATAGGTTTTAAATAGGTGTACAAGAGCACACGTTGGATTACGACTAGTCGGATAAGACCGATACACGTGCACCTCCACGGGATTTCGGGAGAATATTCGTGAACGCGCGGTGCCCGACAGCGTCCTCGTCGTGGTGGTAGTTTCGCTTCCCTGGGGATACCTGGCGACTGTGTGAAACTCGACGAGAGAGAAGTGACAGTCAAGATAGAGCGGCGAGCACAAAGAACGTCTCAGTCGGCGCTGAGCCATAGCCTCAGCAAGTCTCACCACAACACGGAGATCTAGTTCAACAGAGTTTCGGCCGATTTCAAGCATGAGACTCCACTTGGACCACACGATACTCGTCCTCGTGGCGATTTCCGCATGCACGCGGTTCTCCGTTGCGATTCGTGTCACGCAGGCCACCGGAAGGAAGGGCGGTGAGTCATCTTCGTGCTCATCTACTACTCTTCTTCTCTTCTTTCTCCGTGCATCGTCTGTCAGCTTACCTCTCCGCCGCTGTCTACCTATGCTACTGCTTCCGCCTTCTTCTCCATTTCGTTCCCGTTTCCTTCTTCTCCTTCTGCCACGGTTACTGCACTGGCATCCTCGTCCTTCTCGGTTCACGGTCCTCGACCTTCCCTCGCTTCTTCCTGATTCTCTCCACCGCCATGCCTCCTCGCGACGTCCTTCCGATTCTACTTGCTTCTCCTGGCTACGCACACTTGCTTCGTTTTTCTCGGCGCGTTTCCCGCGTTTCCTTCGATCGAGTTCAACCGGTACAGGGATATTCGCGCTTCGATCTGGCAGGTAACCGCGAGTGAAGTGTACGCGAACTGTGTGATAAGGACAGATAAAGTAACAGTGAAGAGCACAGTGATGTGTCGCGGAACCATGGTATATACATATCTGGTCGGGCGAATAGAATCGTTCCCGACAGGGAACGCGACAAGGCTGCAGATAGAACAGCGAAATACTTCGGGGCCATCGTGCTTTCCCACGCGTATCTCGCGTCTTTTCCAACTTTTCATAGAATACCCAGGCGACTTTGATAAATGTCAAAGTAAATGTCAGACGAGGTTATTGTCCTTAACAGTTCCGAACCGATTTCACTTGGTGCACCGTGCCGCGGCTGATGCTTCATTTCGCGAACGAATGAGGTGTCCCCGAATAATTCTACCAGCTGAGAGCGTTCATATTCAACGCGAGCGTTATCCATCGCGAATCTAATCACGAACTTCGACGAGCGGTTCTCGAAGATGCTCGGATACTGTGAGTGATAGCCCTGTGGAAAGCAACCAACAAGAACTGCGCGGAAGAAAGCGATTACAAGTGCTCGAAGGGAACGATCGCAAGCCAGAAAAGGATCATCCGGCAAGAACACAGTAAAAGTGCGTGTCACGTGAAATTTCTTCGTCGCGACAAATCGCAAGTATCAGCGTCGCCGAGGGGATTAAGTCGTAATGGTTTCACGTCCATTGAATCGACGACGGATAGACACTTTTACGGCGATCCTCTTTTTCCCCGCTTGCTCAACGTTATTTCACTGTCTTCGACAATTTCCCGCAGCTCCCATCGCGGCCCGTCAACTGTGAAAACTTTCGGTTACGTTCGGTTTCCGTAAACCCAATTGCACGGATCACTCGCTCCAATACGCAAACACTTCGGTTAACAGAGGAACGTTTAATGGAGGAAGAGGAGCTCGTGAACCTTCGATTAACAAAAGACGGGAAACACGATTGAATCGTGTATGAAAGTAATCGTTGTATCTATTGTAAGTGACAGTAATTGCGATAGATTTGCATACTAATTTCTAAACAGTCACAAAACGCTGCAGTTGACGTTCAGAATCACTCTCGATCTTCATCAGTGTCACTCCCAAAAGAATACGAAGCTTGGAATTATTACTTCTTCTTGTTAATCTAAGAAGCATAACATTACGGCGAAATGAAATGAGAAGTAAAACCTCGAGCGACTTTTTTTGGGAAATATTCATAGAAACGATCGTAAAGCTGTGCTCTAAATGAATGAAAAGCGATGAAACGAGGAGACAAGCGACGAAAGTACTTATCCCGCGATGGCTATCATATTGTTTGCGCGAAAATGTTATCTCCAATCGTGCTCCTGCAAATGCTTTGTCGAGTCCGTTCGATTTTAATCGCCCCGCGGAAGCTTCAGTGGGTCCCCTGCCTCGTTTCTCACATTTCAACTAAGACAGCCGGATTGATGTCTGAATAAGATGTTCCTGCAACGATTTGTACCGCCGTGGAACGTTGAAATTTAAATGCGGTTACACAATCGGTGTTCCAGGAAAATCTGATTCGACGTAAAGCGATTTTTTTGCGTATCGCCACGGGATTCGTTTGGTTGTCGATGCATGCTCGATATTTGCATACAACGACCGATTGTTCTCGTTGAATTAAACTTTCCAGGTGAATTCGTTAGCCGGATGCAGGATTTTCTCTCGAAATATTCGACAGTGTAAGGGGGCTTACGGAATTCAGAAATTACAGAACGATTACGATATCCAGGACGTGACTGGCTGTTTATTATTCGATTGCAAATTAAATGCAATCACGTTGTTCCTTTGCAATTGAGATAGCAGACTTGAACGCTTCGGTGCTTTCCCAAAAGTGTAGGCCAATTATTATTGGATAGCCATGCGAGTATTTGGCGCAGTAATGATTATACTTGAAGAATTGGAATATCGCTGGACTAGAAATTGTATCGAAATTGTCCTTATCGAGTTTCCCCCACTTCCCCCGCCAGATTTTCGAGGTTTACCTTTTTCTGCATTTTCCTCTGACAGATCGCGTTATGATTATCGCGTGTCCTCCGTTAAATATTATCAAGGTTTTCCCTTTTTATTCTCCCTTCCTTTCCATCTTACAGTCCAGCTATGTCAGTCGTTGACATTGCCACTAGAAATGGGTTTCCAAGGAGCGGATGGCATGGTGCCAGTGCATATAACAGTTTATCCCCGACTGGTCGAACAAGTTGTTCACCTACATATAACAACGTTCACTGCTTCTTCGACGCGTGTGCGCACGAGATCGTGATCGTTTCAGCTGAAATTCTCGAAACGGGCATCAGAGAATTGGCCTGCTGGCCACTCAAACGTGACTGGTCATTGTCTCGACCAAATTGACCAGGTATAACTCTATCTTTCTCTGCCCTGCATCTTCTCGTCCCGTTTCCTCTCCATGTTCGTTTCCATCGAACCGGTGTCTCGAGTCCTTAACGGTTTTAACGAGGAAACGCATGCGGCGTTCAGTGAATGAAACACGTCGGTGGTCTTGACTTCTTTGGTACAGAAACGTGTTGGAATAATGACCGTCGAAGCAACGAGATAAGAGGTGGAAAAATGAGTGTATAGATAGGGACATTGATACGGAGTAGACAGGACCTTGTTAGATTGATTAAACGATAATGGGCAAAGTAGAGTATCTAGGAAAAATTGCTTCTTAAT
Source organism: Nomada ferruginata (assembly GCA_963583965.1). Classification (NCBI taxonomy): domain Eukaryota; kingdom Metazoa; phylum Arthropoda; class Insecta; order Hymenoptera; family Apidae; genus Nomada; species Nomada ferruginata. The sequence continues at coordinate 6,154,136 of OY757214.1, read as the reverse complement.
CTCTTATATTAATCGTGCGACACTGAAAATACATTCAGCCTAGATTAAATTAATAATACATTCAACTTAAAGTTTCAATCTTTCATAAAATCATTCGCATAATGGCGTGATTCATGCCTCAAAATTTCTGCTCGATCACCAGCCTCGAAAGTTAAAACTGTCTGGGTCTCCGGACTTTTACCGCGTTACACTAGTGTGAACAAGCGAGAGACGATTCTAGACCGAACATTTCTATACCTTCGATCGGACTGGAAGTTCGACTCAGGTGAGACGAATCAGCGAACGTTAATTTTTTGGTCGCGGAAAGTAGAGACCAGCGCAAGGGATGGCGAAAAGAAAGGAAAGGAAGAAAAAAAATGGATGGGGCGACAGTAGAAATCGCGATTATTCGAACGAACGACTTTCGTCCTGGCGTCGATCGTTTCCTCCGCTTCGATGGATCCTGTTATCTAGGTTAAACTGTTCGCGTTCGTAGCGAACGATTTGTTGCGGTTGCTCGTGACGTGTACGTCTGGGATCGCAATCACGGTGAAACCAGTGACACCAAACGCCGCGGGTATGTCACGCGTGCGTTCCGTGCGATCCTGGAACTCCGTTAAGAAAATTGATTCTAATGGATTCGAAATTACACCTATTCTTCCTGCGATCTAGTCGTTTAGACGGCGAATTGATTTTACTGTTGCTCGTGGCGTCTTTGGTATCTTTGTTCAATGGGCAGAATAATTTATTTGCTTAATTTAGTGCTGAGCGTAGAGCATGGATATTTTAGATTGTTTCAATTACTATTGTCATTACGATTTCGTTGCTGATAATTCTGTCGCAATACGAACGACTGAATTTTTTACAAAGGTATACAAGTACAATTGGCGAGTTGGTCCTGGAATTTACACCTTTCGTTTGCCACATGACTAACTCCATTAATTGAACAGCTCAGCCTGACCATTTCTTTTCCCTTATAAGACACTGGATTGTGAAATTTCTGTCACCCATGGATTGGCTGGTTCATTGCTACCATGTGTCCTTCGTTACATCAATACGTCAAAAGTTCTGCGTAACGGGAAAAAGCGACGCGGTGTCGAAGTCCACTTGCAGAAATGACGAAACTCGAATCCGTCGATTCATGAGACTATCGAACCAGGATCTGGTCCTGAACCCTGATCTTTCCTCGAATAATTTTTCTAACGAACTCAGGCAAACAAATCTTTCTTACGTTCGTTAATGTTATTAATGTTGAAAATGCAGAAAACCTCTCGCGTTTGAGGAACGATCGCTCTGAACGCAACGGGACAATGGGTCGTTTATCGCGGAGCAATTCGCCTCACGAATGCTGCATTTTGATTTAATGGTTCCCTTGGGGTTCCAATCGTTTCTCAATCTAGCCACGCGATACGAAAAAATGTTCGCCGTGTGTTGAAATAATTGCGTGAAACTAACCGTCGATTTCAAGGAAAGCAATTATTTTAACTGGCCCTGGATATCGTTATTTTTATTCATTTATCGCGAAGAAAAATTCGTTTTTCTTCTTTCACTTCCTCGCTTTTTGTCAACCTCAACCTACTCGCACATAGTCCCGTTCATTTGGAGCAATAACAGTAAATTTATTAGCCCCCAGGGTGGGCCTCTAACCTGATTCGTGTTTGAGCGCAGTCCTCTACAGTTAACCGCAGGGTAATCGGAGGCCAATCAAACCATAAAGCATTCAGACGGTCGTGAAGCATTCGATAAAGATCGAGAATCGATCATTTCGCACGTATACCAAGAACATTAGCATTTCTCTTTGATTCGTGGTACTAACTGTCACCGCGATGCAAAGCCATTCGTACCTGTCCAGATCTCTGGATCTCTTGATTTGTGAAATTTCATTCCGTGAAAACGAACGGAGATGGGAGAAAAATAAGTAGCAATAAAGTCGTTATAAGACATTGGTGGACCAGAGAACAGGATGAAATTGTAAGAGTACGACGAAGTGGAATAATTATTGGTTTTTGGGAGAAAGTTCGGCTAACGTCTCGTGGATCGTCGATCTCAAATTTCTTATAAAACGGAGGATCACGCAGATCGATTTAACGGGGGAGTGATTGCTTACACCCCCATTGACAAACTGTTCCACAGCGTGTTTAAACCAGACCACAACCACCATACGCGTGTACCTGATCGACTTGTAGTTGGCTTTGACGTATCGTAGGTCCAGTCGTATTAATTGGCCATTGGGGGACAGGTGTTGATCTTTTCCACTGAAACACGACTTTCGACTACCTTTAATGGCAACTCTGACTCGTAATTTCAGTCGTTTGCTCATTTGTCGCTAGTTAATTTCTCATGGCGTCCTGTTAATGATACTGATGCAAGATACACGGATTGACAATCAGTTCAGGAGAAATTCGTATCACTTTTCGAAGAGGTCCAGGAAAACAGGTTCCTTTCGGATTTTTCGCGTCGTATTTCTCTGTGACAGAAAGGACTAAAAATATTTGATGGCTCTCTCGATCTTGTGTTACTTCGTTCTCTATAAAACGTGGACATATTTCCTTGCATTCCCTTTCTTTGGTTCGTGACTAGAGGTTTGCGTGTCATCCATCACGGCGAGCTATTTTCCCGCAACCGAAATTCGATTAGAGCAGGTGCGAATAATAGTAGCAGCACGTTTTTATCCGTAACTTTCACGAGTGAGTGTTCATTTCGGGAAATAAAATTGTCGTCAAGAGTGCAAAATTAAAAGAAGGAAACACCACTCCAGATTTCCACAATTACGAAATTCATGAAACGTATGAAATGTAACATAAAATGTATGAAACATTTAATCGCTTGTACGTAGTTGCATGCAAATATCAGATAAGCAAAATATATTCCAAGATCGCCAGCATTAAGTCAAGTACATACAGCATTACACCAATATCTTCACGCCTTTCATATCGATGTTTAGAACAATTTTATCAAACCTAATCGTGTCGATCATCTGTTCCATTAACATAGTGAAAGAAATAAAAGTGTGAAACGCTCACGGTAATTGTGCACTTGCTGCACGTCACTTGTCGAGCTGCACGAATCTGATTCGTGGCTGGTATTGGATTCCATCAGCGTGAGGTGTATACACCGTAGGATAGACGCAGGAAAAAAAAACAACACCTCCCGACTGAATCGATGCAACAGTAATAAACGTGGCCGGTTATGTCCACACATCCGGCCTAACGAGTGTTTTACCTGAACCAGCGTTGTTAGCGACGCTTTAACTAGAGCGTCAAAGTTTGCATTCAAGAATCCGCTAATCATCAATCATTCCCATTAATGACGGGACCACCGTAACTTTCCCTTAAAGCGGTTTCTTGTCCACGAGTTTCGACAGACATCCGTGAAAGCGTTTCTGCGAGAATGCTGATATTCTTAATTAGAATCGAATCGTCGAGCAATAACAAAGACGAATCTACAATTAGGCGTGGCCACTTTTATACGTTCTATCGGGGTATACGAAAGGGGGAACAATAGATCGTGTTAAGAAAAATCGACGTTTCGTCCATGCAAAAAGAAAGTTTCGGGAGAGAAAACTTTTGTTGCTCGACGTGGTAATAAACGTACACCGCCGTATCGACGGATCCGGCTCTATAAATGTAGCGTGGAGATATTGATTATCGTAATTAGCGTAAGAAAGTGGTACGCTGAAACGTATCGGAGTAATGGGGCAAAAGCTGTTGGAGAAGTGGAACAGGACGAAACTCCTATCGGAAGGCAGAATTGCCACGAAATGAGAAAACATTCCACGACAATTATCCAGTCGGATCGCGCGGAGGGAGACGAATTTGATGAGTAACGTTGCTTCGATCTTTCCCCCTGTTCCGGTCGATATGCATAACAAGTACACGAGGAATATTAACGACGCCGAAGTAGAACGTGGCAAGAAGTTGAATGCAATTTGCCTAGGAACACAGAGGCGTATTACGGCGTCAAACTTGAATTACGATCGAGAACAGTGATACAGATCCAATCCCTTGGACTTATCTTGCGTACTAGTATCTTTGCCTCGAAAATAAAGCCACGTTCTTGGGTGCAACTTGCACTGGGTTAATTGCATTGTTTCTGCGATCGTGGAAAACTCTCGGGCCTATACTCTGTCGAATCGGAACCCCTTTGCAAATGTCAGTGACTTAACTTTCTCGCATACACGATCGTGCCGGCCTTCTTATGGGAAAGTCTTCTCGTGTTATTCAGTGAACACCGAATCGGCCTTCGTTTTATCATCGGTCAACGTTTCTGGATATGGTTGTCTGGTCACGATCTAACGTACGTACCATCCTGTTCTGTTTGACGTGTCGGTCAACGTTTCTTAATAATTCTGTATTAAATCAGATGCGATTGCTCGATAGCGATGAAACTCGTTGGTAGCAGAAAGCAACGATTTCCTTGTACTCTGCCAAGTTGGTTCTCGGTTAGAACAACGTCTAAACCAGCTCTCCTGGAAATTACGAATGCAGCAAACGTGTTGTTTAGCTTCATTGAGTAGAAGCCTGACGACTTTAGCGTGAGAACAGGTGGCGCTATTTGATCGTGCCGTTGCAATGACCAATCTAATGTCGAGTGCAAGCACGACGTTCAAGGAATGCAAGGAGTTCCTCGCTATGTGTCCAATCTTCCCTTTTTCTGCCCAGTTTAAGTACGGTGCTGCCTTTACGGGTAACGTCATATTTGGCAGTACTTAGCGCCTACTGTTCGTTACGATTCGTGGAGGAACATATTGGCGCGACGCGGCGGCGACAAAGGAAAACATTTTAAAGGCAGAAGACAGTTCTGTTGCACTATAAAGTTGAAACGAATCAGGCGTCCGCGAGAGTTTCATTGATGAGAAATGCAGGTCAGCGTACCTGCTGCATCATGCTCGTAATATGCGGACATGACTGCGAAGGATTCAGGACAATGAACTTATAAATAGATCCGCGCAAATGTATGTAACACAGACACCGTGGAGAACTTAATATGCAGGGATCGTTAAATTCGTATGGAACTATGACAAAATTATAATTCCAATTAACGTTCCTGTTCCCTTGATTAAAAATAGAAGCCATCGTACTCGCTTAATCATCGCTGAAAAAGGCACTATCGATACAAGTCCCGTAACAGGAAAGACAGAACGGCGAATTCCGTTATAAGCCTGCATCCCGTCAGGTATCTGTATGATTCAACCCTCGCTTCATTCACTACAATCGTTAATTGCTACATCATCGTCACCTGCGCAGCCGGGGGCTTTCCGAACCACACGGATTCGCTGGTATTCCGTCTAGCTGTTAATTAACCGTCATCTAAAGCGTCGGCAAAACTCTGGGAATACTATGATCCACGTTGCCATACGACTGGGTACTTGCTTCACTTCCTGCACATAATGGGATACCAGTTGCCAGTTGCCTCATCTGGCCACAATATAAAATAACCATGCTATCCGTGCGTGTTCATAAAGCGCCGTTGTATTACACTAGGCCATGCGTCGAGATGTACCTCTATTTTATCCATTAACAGTCGTTGCATCATTTTACTACGGCACCACGCGACCATCTCGGAATGGCAAGATCCTTTTATTGTGAACGGGTAGCCTGACGTGAGACTGGTTCGATTTAATCATCCAAGTAATGTCTCAACTAAGAACCATTCTGGGTCTCTAAAACTGCGGATCGTTGCAATCAATTATTATTCTTCGCGCGATTTAAATTCCACGCAACCAAGAAGCCAGGAGACAGCTGTATCGAAAAATTCATCGACGAACCGCGAATACGACAAACGAGAACTGTATACGACATTCCTCGTATTTCCGCGGCGAAGGAAAATTTGAAAGGATCAAAGTAACACCCACGAAGGAAAGAGCGTCCTCCTTTGTTCGTCGAATTGTTTTACACGGTGGCGTAAATGTTACGCCATTTCGTGGTCGTTTCACGCGACGACACCAGATAACACTCGGTTGACAAAAAGGCCGGTGTTCTGACTAATTACCGCCTAACAAAGACAAATCTGGCTGGGCAAAGCGAGACACGTAATTTCACGTTTCGCGGCTGCGAGCCGGCGCGACGCCTCCGCGCGCCCGGTTTTATTCTTACATAATGCGCGTTCTGTAATGCCGTGCGAGCAATTGGCCGTTCGATCGTCACGCATGGACGACATTTTAATAAGCAAAACCGAATGTGAAGCATTCGTGATACCGCGGCCGCGCCGTGGTTAGAAAACCACCGGTTCTGGAATCTTGAAAAACGTCCGCCTACCCGCCTCCCTTCGACGGCTAATTTTACAGTTGCGCACTCGACACCCACAACGCGACGTGTCGTTGCGGTTAGAAATTTTGCGGCCGAGTTCTCTTCTACACCATCCACGTTTCACCCGATACTGTATCGCGGTGTCTTTTATTGACCCGCTAGTCGGGCCGCATAGAAAATACCCAAGAATATCCACAGAGGATGATCACTCGAGAAGCGACGAATTACGAGTGCACCAGAGTAACGAGCTTTTAATTGGACTCATTGTGGCAAAATCACAGAATTGACAGCTGACGTATGTTGTCGTGGGCACGTGTATCCTTTCGTCATATCCTGTTCCATTTCTCTTGCCCGCACAGAACGGAAGGAATGAAAAGGAGAAAATAAAAGGAGACGAAATCGAGTCAGCCAGGTGAGTCTATTGTCTCTGGCAGCACCCACGTCGTTTAAGGAGTGGGAGGGTTGCTTTGCGGGTATGATCAGCGGCACAGGAGAGCGTGTAGAACGCGGGGACGGCGCACGGCGTGACGAGGTCGGGAAAGTGGTGACCCGCCGTCCTCGATCCTTGCCAAGCTCTATCCGGCCCCAACCACACCCTTCGAGTCGTTTCTGCATCTCGATATGTCAAAGTGCACGACTAATCGGGCCGCGATCACGCTTCTGTTCACGCGGTTTTTACCTATCTGCCATCGATGGCCTCCTGAACGCGCTTCCTCGAGCGCGATGCCGTAACTGTGTAATAGAGATTTCTTTTTCGTTCGCCGGGGAACTCGAACGTTCGGCCTAGATGGACTGGCTATCGGGCAAAAGCATTGCTGCGGTTTGCTGCTGGCTACGCTCAAGTACTTATTTTCGTGTTGCTTCTTATTCCTTCTGCTGGAAAATTGGTATTTCGATTTCTGTCCGAAGTTAGATCATGCTGGGCGATTTGTTAGTGGTTCGATGGATGAAAATGGGAGAATAGGAACATTTTTGTGTCGCGGGATTGAATATTATTGTATTGAGCTTTCCATAGAGAAGATTTTTTTTATCTTTGGAGTTTGTATACATACAAGTGTACGTTCGTTTTTGGGTAATTTAATAAGACATGTAGCCGATATATCGTTATTGCCTACTCTAAGATAGCATGCAATTGTGATTCTATTTGTGCTTGTGTGACACGTTCAATTACCATACCCTTGTTCCTGTATGATTGACAGCACAAACGTTTCGTTTTTATTGCTCGACCAATTCAAACGCAACTGCCAGATATCTCGTCGCTATTCTTGCCGAGACAAGTTTAGTTGTGCTCTCGTTTTACAAAGGAAAGGACAGGCGATTCTTTGAAAAACGCTAATTGAACGGGTAACCATTAAACAAGTCGATTTCCTCGGGTATTTCCGAGCCAATTCTAGAAAAGAGAGATTTACGAGTTGTCTTCGTTGCAACGCTAACAGCAGCGACCACGATCGAAAAACGATACTCTAATTATTATCAAGAGCGTTTCGTAGCTCGCGCACCGCCCCACGTTAGATGTATAACGTTTCCGATGTCACGCGAGTTCAGTTACACCTCACCAGGTGTTTAACTTTCTCCCAGAAGCTGAGAAATTTGACCAATAAAATTAACGAGCGAAAGAAAAGGGAACAGGAAGGCCCAAAGAACGACACAGAGAAAGGGACACCAGAACATTCTGTCACTTTCTTGTACTCAACATCGTTCCTCGTTTGACTAAATCTCCACGCATGTTCGCTGAAAACTCATTAAAGAAATCGGTGGCCAATCAGCCTAATTGGCGCAACGTTAGAAACGCACAGCCATTTCGTACAAGCTGATCATGGTTTCTATTCTATTTACGCTGAATCTTATTAAAATCCTTGCACAAAAGAGATACCATCGCGGGGACATTAACGAAGCACGCTAATTAACATGCACCCTCGAGGAGAAAACAGATTTGTCACACGCGGCGCGACACGCAAGCATATAAAACACTCGTTTCGTCGCAGCGACGAAAGATCACGGGACGTTCGTGCCCGAGAATTTCGTTCAGCTGTGGCTCGCTGTTTTCTCGTTTATTCAGATTAACAGTGCTCGTTTCTACACGTGAGAACCCGATTTTTTTGCCATGCGAACTGCGGGTTCGTCACGTGCCCCCTCATTCGCACGATTCTACTCTGAATGTGATCATCCACGTCCCTTGCGACACACGGCCGTCTTTGCTGCGTATCGAGTTTTCTGTAACTGCGCCGCAATTTTGCTCGCGATATCAATGAAATCATAATTACAGCAACGGTCACATTGGGCAATAGCATGGAGACTTCGAAGGAAATAGGTTATTCGTTTCTAATACTGTTTTCGAGCTGGGGAAAGCTGAAGCGTGCGTCACCCTTTCGCGATACTTTTGCATGGCGATTCCTGAATTCTCTGACAAATTTCCAAAAGGTATTCGATAACCCACTGTTGTCGATAATACGAAATACATGGTGTTCTAAAAAGCTAGCGTTACACGAGCATGTAAATATGCTAATTAAAATTAACGTATGTGCCTCGAAATTACGAATAAACGATTACCACAATTATTCGCTGAATGAAATATGTTGAATATTGACAAGCCGGCAATACATTTCCTGAAATATTTCTAATACATATTGAATTGCCAAACATTTCTTTATTAGAATTATAAAATTAATACAAGAAGCGTATTAGAATTTTGTCTGTACGGGCCAAATGATGACAGATCGAGCCTTGCTTTCGTTTCTGCAAGCAGCGAATGCTTTAAATTCCTCAGACTTTTCCCAGGTCGCTTTGCATAACGAGAATAGCCGTTAGAAAATCAACGACGCGCGAAACACGTCCAGTTCCACGGTGGCTTGTATTATATTCGCTGATCTTGTATTCGCGGCTGGACGTCTGACAACTCTGATTATTGTGTCTATATCCCTGACGCGACGTGACACACTGGGACGTGACGTGCTTTTGGCGCGATAAGTTTATCCCGTTCGAGGGACCGAGAAACCGAAGCAAGTCGAAAGACTTTCTCGATAGGTATGTCCAGCTGAAAACGAGACTTTTCTTCACACGATTTACATACGTGCGATACGGAAGAATATTTCATTGGCCGTTGCAACGGCTCACGTCTAGACATTCTTGTCTTTGCGTTTATTCAACTTAACGTCAGGCAGATCGATGATTGTCATTTGTAACGAGAAACATTAACGAGTGAAAAATTCTGGACCAATGGAGTGTGCTCTTATTACGGTGAATACAGTCAGTAAAAGCGATAGCTATTTACAGTGATCGATGGCTGACACGTGCAACGAATGGAGACTTAGTCGAAAATTGTTCTTGTTTTTCTTTTTTCCGTAAGCACGTAAGTGGTAATCATTTTTAAATTAAAGAGAAATCGGGTAACCGAATAACTTCATTGATTAGATCAGGTATTTAAAGGATCAGGGATTAAAAATTTACTCTCAGTCATCCATGACAAACTGTATCCTACTATCTCAGATTTCGGACGTGATACAAAATACAATAAATTGTCGAAGAAAAAAAAATGGCAAAAAGTGGGGAAAAGGGGAAAGAAAGTGAAAACTGAGAAGAAGTGGACGGTATCGTGATAAGTACCGCGTAAGTGAAGTTCCTTGTACAAGACAACTCCACGGTTTCAGTGCTGGGACGGATTCCTTCCGAAACACAGAAATACAATTCGTTAGAAAGTGCTGCAATGACAGGAACCACAACTGCCCACAGCGACCATGTATACTGACAATTTGAGGTTCAATAATATTACTTCGTTACCACGTGCGTACCTTCGTCTCGAATTCAACGACAAGGTAGAAACTGCCACCGGAAAAAAATAAATAGCTTCGCGTTACGCGATCATTTTCCTCTATTTAAGCCGCGATGAGGCTACGAAACCGCGATGCGGTGCAATCTAATTAAAGTCAAAGCGAAGTTCCTGCTGCGAACATTACACTGGTTTCGATAGTGTATAATCATACCTCCGGTGTCGGTTTATCCAACACGTTTCGTCCAGCGCCATGTGACACTCGACCGACTGAAAGCGACAAACTTTCAATCGGCGAAAGTTCGCGTATCGCTGGGCGTGAAAATTTCCACCATTAGTCAAAGGATCAGTGCGTCTACATCCTCGATTTACTCAGCTGCAAATTATCATTTCGACTTTTACGGTGTACATATGTATGTACTCATGAGAAACGAAACGCTGCGTCGCGATGATGCATGGTAGCGATTGTCGCGATAAAATCGTCGCTCTAGCGTTTGTCTGTCGGCGATAGAGCGGAAAATTTCATCGTCGATTAAACGGAGAAATTGAACAACATCAAGAGGACAATATCCGCCGTGAAAAGAAAGCGGCACGATGATAGTAATAATAATAATAATAAAGAGGCGATTACACAAGTCTGCAACTATGTGCTCTGACTATTTGCGGAATGCAATGCACCGGAAAACGGCTGTTCTCGTGCGGTGTAATTGGCGTCGCGTGGCGTTCGAAACAATTTAACGGCGTGTCTCGTACGTAGGGCCCTCGAACTGGATTCGAAGGAATTCGATTTCGCGAGCAAGAATTGCTCGGATCGTGCTATTCTCCCTCTCGGCCGGACTTCATTTACACGGCCAACAGTCCGGTGATTTCCCGCGAAATCGGCCTTGGCAACCTTTCTCAGCCATCGCGTGGAACACTTATCGACAATATGTATTTATGATCTGGAATTGTATGAAACCAGTGTGGATTTACATGTTCGTGTCGTTGTTCGCTCGAGATCGACGTGATGCCGTGTGGAAGGAAATGTAACGAGTCGGCGAGTGTTTTTCTTTTTCGCTTGTTTGTTTGAAATTCACTTTCGTAACTTTTCTAAGAGGTCATTTGCACAATATCCCATTTGCTTTGCGATATAAATAAATCGTCCCCCAGTAGGCTTCCGTAGTGGTATGTGATGGAAAATTATCGTATGCAGTGCTTCGAAACTAAGCTATTGCCGTTAGCGTAAGTTGAATTTCTTCGTTGAAGGATCTGAAGGGGTTACTGAAACTTCCTCTATCGGATAAAACTACGCATCAGATTCTTCGACGAGACTCTTTTCTCTTCGGCGATGCGACCCTTTCTTCCGGGCGTGAATGTGCGAGCAGAAAGCAGAAGGAAGTCATCCTTGGGCATAACGAGCTCGGATACACGTCACGACAAATAATAATGCTAGATTCGTATGACGTTGATGGACGCGGGTGAGCGTCGTGAAATGACGTCATTGCTTCCTGCTAATTAATCGCGAACGATAGGTTTTTGTGGACGTTCAGATTACGCGTTCATTCGCATGATGTGCGGATAAATTATTCTCTCTGCGATCGGTTAGACTTGTTACGTAAGCTGCAGATGCAGAATGGTTGAATGGTAAGCTGTTGAATAATACCGGCGACTAAGCGTCAGAATAACGTTACGATTGTCGGGGGTGATTGGAATATATGAGGCTGGTTATAATTTATGTTTCAGTGGGTTTATAGATTTGTTAATTCAATTTTTAGTACCGCAAACAGGATGAAAAATATTTCGAAGTAAGGAATAGAATTGAAAATGAAAAGAAAATTATTGGCAATCTTATAGAATGATATAGAATAAGTAAAACAAAATTTGTCTGGTCACTGGTCTCATCAATTTTTTTCAAGAGTGACCTATGGTTAATCTAACTATTGGTTAATATTTCTACAATTTGGAGTTGCCTGATATTGTATGCGAACAGTTTGCTAATTGCATACCGTTAGCGTCCCAGAGTTGCTCTTACTTTCAGTTCACACAAGTACGCTCCAAAAGTTCGCATACTTTCATCCCAGCCGTGTGTGTTCGCGTTTCACCGCGCAAGGTCGGTCCAAATATTTTAGTGCTTTTTACTATATCTCTACTTCCATGTCGTGGGCAAGTGAACTCGCATAATTGGTCGAATTTACACCCGACACGTAACGATCGATTAATGCCTCGTTCCCAGATCGAACGTCGTGTTTAAAAGCGATCCACGTTGTGTGTAATCCGGTATGACTACCGAATCTAAAGAACAAAACAATGTGTACGAGCAATTAGTATGCTCCTCGAGACTTGACAAGCAGCACGCTTTGTTGACGACCGGCCAACGCGAAAATTTTCGTGAATAACGAAACGTGACAAGCATAGGAAAGACTTTCCGACGCGTGTCCATCCCGGCTCGAAGAAAGTTACCGAATTGCTGTCTTCTTTACGGTCACGCGTCTCCGACATGACGTAAGGAACCAGGCAAACCTGTGTAACCGGTGCCTCGTTTTACATTCAGTTCGTTCTAGTTTCCAGTAACATTCCGTACATCTAGAACCTGTAACTAACTGTTATAACAACGAAATGGGACAAAAATAAAAATGTGCTGGAGATAAAATATACCTACGTGTCGCGGCGCAAGAAGTGGGCGAAATCGCTATTCGGTTAATTTCAAGCAGCAAAAACTGCCAACCGCAGGTAAACCTTTGATCGATCTTCGATTCGTCGTTCATTAGAGTTCGGTTAAGTATACCTGGGCTTCACCTTTTATGGCTGTTGTACAGACCACGACCTAGAAACCGTTGCACGCAAGAAGTCTGGTAAAGCAGCGCAAATTGATTCAAATGTCTGCAATTGAGTCGCATTACGTTTTCATCGGCGTGCACGCTTGGTGGAACGAGTTGTCTCGATTGAATTCTCCGCGTGCTAGCAGAAAAACGGCCGGGCGAATGAGTCCTGGAATCGTCGTGGACATTTCCTCCGCTGTTCATTAACGATAACAGTACCGTTAAAGGCCATGGGACAGGAGACGAGATCGTCTGGGCCGATGCAGTTGGACCGGGAAGGTTAAGCCCCGTGTACTGGAGAGACTAAACAGGAGGAACAGAAGAGAATAAAATGCGTGAGCGTCGCGTTTCGTGAACCGTGTCTGAAGAACGCACAAAAGGCTTTCACGTGGCCTCGATCCTTGATGCTGCACGGAAGAGGTACGAGTGAAAACATATTCGTTTCGGCGATCAAAGCGCCCGCACACCTTTCTTCCGCTCTTGGGAACAATTACCCCGTTTTACTTGTTCGCAACACGCTTCGCGAAGGAGAACGAATTATTTTCACTTCTGTAGTACCACTTCGTTTTTTCTTTTTCTTTTTTCTTTCGTCGTGAGCGTACGATACACTCTCGCGTAATGATTTTTCATTGGACGATTCGAAGGAAACGATCGTAAACGCGTATCGTATTAATTAACAGGAGAAAATTTACGAGAATAAGAAATTGGTTTACATGGAAGAATCGTTGAGAAAGGGCGTTCGTATTTGTTACACCTACCACTTCCGACACAGTTTCCATGAAGGTAGAATAATTGTTTAGGCGCTCGTCGAGAAAGCAACCGCGTAGGAAACTGGGATCCATTTCTTTCGTCGGTCGATTCGCCGATCAACGATTCATTAGTTCGGTGCCGAATTTCGAACGATTTCGAAAAGCTGTGTCGATCCCGACCGGGATCAACTGACAGCATTACTCGGGTGTAAATAATTCATGAGAGGTGCAATCCGCCGCGGATGTTCCTTCGGTTTCCATTAATTACACAATTCCCCGCTTTGTTGCCAAAATACCCGATGTTCCTGTTAATTACGTGGACAGCGGCGAATTTGGAACGCGCAGCGTTGTTTTTAATTATTCTTGCGTGTCAGGGTTGCGCCGTGACTATCACGAGGCGTCGACACCACGCGATGCATCGAAAGTTCGAACACGAACGGTACGCGCCTTAATTAAGTCTGAACGCTGCTTCATTACCTATACAAAACACGACTCGGTTAATTAAGTTAATTGTTGCGGCTGAAAGATTCCCCATACTTGGATGCAACCGCGTGTAAGACACTGTCTTGCCGTGCTTTCTTTATTTCACAACGCCCACGCTGATAATGTTGCGTTCCACTCGAAACGACCGGCGTTGCAGACTCGCGGTTCTTGCAACCACCTGGAAGAAATTCGAAGGCTACCAGGGGGACCCATTTAAGTCAGGTATTAATGCAAGAGGGGTCTTCGACCGAAGTCCGTCGTGCACTTGACATTGGTGAAACCAGTAGGCCATGATTCGTGCACGCACGAGACTAGTCCGACGGCTTCTCTGCCGGTCATTGACTGTCGAATGCCATCTTTCATCGGCGGATGAGCCTCGACGTCGTTAGCCAAGGTCAATGGTGAAAATCAAGGCCCTGTCATGCCGGCTGGATTTACGGCGAACGGGGCACAGGTACCACGCGAGTAACATAATACGCGGATAAACGGGACCCATGCGAATCGAAACGCGGTGGATTTGTAACAGTAGATGTCATACGAGTGTTTGATTTTCAGGATCGTTGGGAAAGTCAATGATTATCGTCGAGGTATGAATTGTTGGCGAGAAGATTAAGGAAGTGAAAATAAATGAATTCTTTCGTGACCCGTAACATCTATCCATAATGGAACAACTGTTACCTCGTTCAAGTTTCAAAGGTGTTAATTAATAGATGTTAACTAGAAAGGTATTAATTAAACGCAATTAATCTGGCGCTTAATCCGAGAAAAACTTGGGATATAACCGATTTTATTAGATAGATTTATATTACCCTTTGGCAAGCCCGTGAGAAAATTAACACTGTACCACTATAAACGAACATCGTATATTGTCAGCCATAAAAGAAGACTAATATGATTGCCGTAAGCAAATCGTTCTAATGATTTACTCACTATCGCGGATAAGAAAATTGAAAGCATAATATCCTTATGCAAGTGGTTCGAGTCTAAGTCGAATCGGGCAAGATCCTTGACATTTGGCGATGTACATATAGCAAGGGGGAGCACAATCGAAACGGAAGTTGAAGTGTTGAAACCGGAAGGTGGCTGGATCCATCCAGCGATTCGTGGGAGGTCATCGTAACGGTGAAAATATGGCGGATACGCAAGCACGCAAATCGCATTTGATCGCCGGTTCACTCTCTATTTCCGAGGCGACTGTCCCACGATCACCGCTCCAAAACTGTGTCACGCTTTCTGCATCACTACTTGGCCAGCACGCAACCAATCAAACGGGAATAAAAACGATCTCGGCCTGATTCGTTGCTCGTGCAAGCCGATCGTGACAACGGTACTGGTCTTCCGCTTTTATCGCCAAGAATTCGATCTATACCTCCGGGCGAATGAATCGAACGCGATTTAATAGATGATTATCGTGAAAGAGTCGCCGACCGTATCGATTACGGGATAAAAAAAAAGAGAAAAATCGAATGGATAGTTAAGAAACTGCTTTCGGCAACTATGTTGCCCTAATCGAACGTTTAAATTACGTGCTCGTTATGAAAGAGTGATTGAACTTTCCTTCCAACCGAGCAGTTCGATTGCAACGCGAATCCAGCAAGAGTATCGATCGCGGTTGCTTCGATATTATCGTGGAGTTAAAAAAAAACCCGTCGCCCGTATTTCCTTGTTGCCCCAAAAGGAACCGCATTCCTTTTCCCATTAATTCGGAGATCGAAATTCGCCGCGTGACTTTCGATCGATGGTCTCGATAAATTTCTCTCGTTAATTTTTTCAAGGTAAAAAAGTTGTTTCAAGTGCACGCATTCTGCGGGGCAAGAAATGCGATCCAAGAATGCGCATGGCTCTCGATCTCTCTGGGGTATTCTTGTCACGATGCCGGCCACTTTTTCTTCTTTTTTACCAGAGGGACGATGAAGAAAGAAGAACGCCTCTCGTTAAGAGCGGTATCAGGCCATCCCGTGTTGCATTTCACCCAGTGCACGTGGTCGAAGATCGATTTCTCGTGACCCAAAATATGCAATATCCTTTCTCCCTTACGTCGTTTCCAGGGCATAATAACTTTTTACACGAACCACCGCCTAACTGCGAATTGAAGTCTATCTCATTATTGAAATATTAATTCTGTTCCGATAGCAATTCTCACGAAAGCTCGTAACTTTCGCCTTTAACTGTAGCGGCACTAGTTTTCAGCCGTCTTTTTTACACGCACGGAATTGTGCAAGTGTCGGTCAATTTTCAGCAGCAAATTGAAAGTCAATAAAAAGGAACATTGTCCGTGACGCAACGTCTTTCTTCTGCTGCACGATTTCACTTGGATCGTAAGCGATGTCCACGTCTTTCTGTTTGAAGACGGTTATCAAGATCCGCGATGTGACAAATTGCGACCAAATGGAAAACCGGTATCCCGATTCTAATTAGCGAGAAAGCTTTGTCCGTCGACTTTTTTTTTCCCTCGGCATGCCGCCGCCGTCGAGTTTAATGTCATTTGGCGAGTTCGCATACCTCAACCTTAAAAACCGGGCCGCAGCTAAATCATCGTTACTTTTCATTTGTCTCGGTGCATAATTGCTTCGACTTGCGCAACAATCTCCTTTCTCGTGCCCTTACTTTCTACGCGACGAAGACAAACGGGTTGTTGAAATTGAAACCGCTTGAAAAGAAAATGTAACGACTGTGTTGGCGCGCATTTGCGCACATGTGAAACAAGTGGCGATTTCAGAACGATCGTGCACACGAGATTAAATAAGGCGGTGTGTAAGTCAATCTCCGATTTCAAGTATCATACATATCGAGCATTGAGCTACGGGGTGGTTGTTTAGCGGTATCTTAGGTTGTTAAGAAATTATCACGTGCTAAACTGTGTTTCATAATAACTTAAACGGCCCGGAGGGTTTTATGTAACCGACGCTGAGAAATGAAGGCTATTTTAAGTAATCACCAATCAATTACTTAAATGTAATTATATGATAGCGCTCTGTAGTGGTATATCAATCTGTTATTATTAATCGAGGAACACCTTGAAATAGAGTAATTTAATTCATTAGCATCGTCCCTTTATTCCTCTTTTCATCTTACACGTGTCTTTTGAGCTTGCCAAAACATATGCACGTGGCGATCTGCACCTTTCCGTTAAATAATTCCAGTAGAGTCACGCAACCTTTGACACGGAAATCACGATTCTCTTGAACCTTATATGGACTTTGCATAACACCGACGGATGAATGATGCTGTGGCACAAGCAGGATTATTCTGAGGCGATGAGCGACGTCACGGGGGGATTGTGAGCGTGTACTTCGTGGGCAGCGATCATGATTCGCAGATTTCTCGGGCGTCGTTCCGGATAAAATAATTTGCAAATCATCAGCCGGCTGTCTGTCTTGCTAGGAAGCGGATGAATGGAAATAAAATTGTAGCATAAGGAAAGGAAGGAGCTCTCTGGGCGAGGTGCAGTGACCTAGATGTGTGCGCCTTTTGGATTTATTAACATGCTTACTTTTTAACAGAATCGCATAATATCAATACTGACGAAATATTTACCACCGTTGAAAATCGTACGTTATCCAAGAGATATGTGGATACGAATGTTACGCAATTATTAATTGTAGATTTTCAGCATTAAAAAGCAAAACAAGTTATCGCCTAGAACCAGTGGATGTTTACTTTGTTTGAACCAGTTTAAAATAATTAAAATCAAGATTTATACCGTGAGACTGAAAAAAATAAAATTACGATAATTATAGCCCTCGTACTTGCACAATATTGCAATATGGAAGTCGTTTTCCGAAAAACGAACGTTTAGAGTGCCTATAGATCACTAGCAACGGTATATTAGCTGACACTTTCTCGTCAGGAAATTTCGATAAGATCGCAAAACCCGTAACACTTAATCGAGACACCGAAACTAATTTCTAAGTGCAACAGTGATAAAACGACAGTTGATTAATATAGAACTGCTCACTCCAGTTCGGACTTATCCTCAACAAAAAAAATCGACAGGAAACGCGTACAATGTCTACCATAAGAACTGAATTCTCTTTTATATACCTTCTGAAACGACAGCGGGAGAAACCTTGCGGAAAAGCATTGGAAAACGGTGCGCACAACTGCGGGAGATATTACCTCTTCGACATTTATGGCTTTATTAAAAGGAACACCATGCTCCGAGGAACCAGTTTTGCTTTCCACAAAAAACCGACGACTCTCGCCGCATAATTAGCGGAAACTAAATTATTAGATTCTTAGATCCCGTGGACATACCATTAGAGTTCGAACAATTTTCGACCGGTAGAAAGCGATGGAACGTTTTGATCGTTTTGAGGGTGCTCGGAGAGGCTGAGAAAAAGAAAGAGAAAGAGAACGAAAACAAGAAGATCGATTCCAATAGTTAGAGCAATCCAACACGTAGGTGGAGCCGTAATTTCATGGGGCGATTACCAAGGAAAGTACTCTCCCTCGTCCCTGTAGACTGCTCGTCGAAGCATGGCACACGGAGAGAATTAAAGGAAGCGCGGTCTCGGACGTTAGTAGGACAATTTTAATGGTAGAATCGGCCGTGAAATTCGTGGCGAATGTGGGCACGCGCATTTCCGGCCACCGGTATAAGCCTTTCACTTGCACCAACCGCTGCGCCGAGTCATTAATTCGACCCGTTTGCGATTGTCCCGTTGCATGGGGAATTTACTGCAGGAACACAGATCGCTGAAACTTACCTATGCCCACAAGGATGTCCCCCAGGGAAATGATATCACTCGGAGGCACGCGGAAATGGGAAGGAGAAACTGCGAGGTGCTACATTCGGTCCTCATTAAAGTGCCTGCGATGAGAGCTTTAATTAATCAGTGGACGGAACGTAAAACTGGTCCGGCAGAAACGTTAATGGAGAAATTCGCCGTCTGGCTTTTCTGAAACACCGATATTTAAATGCGTTCCTTTATAATAGAATATCGAAGGGGCACTTGCTTCGATGCAACCAACAGACAACCTCACGGGCATACAAAGGCATTAAGCCGGATGATAGATGACGGATCACGTTTCGCATGAAATGCTCGAGAGCCTGCTAACCAGAAGAACTTAATAAACCAGGCCAGAAAACGGTGGCATTTTATTAAACCAACGAAGCGACGTGAAGTAAAATAAAGTCGGCGCATAAATCATGCAAATGATAGGTTCCACGAGAGGCGGAAGAAATGCAGAGACACGAGCAAGACTCGGGAACAGAGTCGCGATGATTCTTGCGTTCCGAAACGTAATTTTGTTACCAGAAAGCCTCCGTTTTAGTGGACCGTTATTACAATAATTAGCGCAATCGAAGCGGTGTTCACGTGGCATGGTTACGAACCACGATGCAACACTGGCTACACCTTCCCTTCACCTTCTGCAAGCGACGTTTGCACAATACCTACGTTTTGCACAACGTGAAGGAAGGCTTGTCGAGAGTTCCGTAAGATGAGAGGAGGACAAGGACAAGGCCAAGTTCATCCACGGATCACCGTACTTTCTACGTTCCTATATTGTATCGCACGCAGCATCCACCTTTCTCTTAGTATTCTGGGGAACTCGTGTTCTCCATTCGTGTCTCTGTCGTTCGATATAAAAATATTGTGCCTTGAATAACTCTCTATTGATCTTGCTTATTGCTGAAGGCTAAAAAGTTAAGAATAAAGTGCACAGGTTTTTGCCGTGGAATGGTTGTAACAGAAGTTCTAGCATGGTTTCGTATACAGGTATCGGATAAATGCTAAATAGTTGCCAGTCATGGAATGATCTGTATCCATGTTTCACGGTTAAAGTGGGACGTAGAAATGTAAAGAGGTGAAGGGATGTAAAAGGAAGCGAACTCGATGGGGATTGACAGACATTTCTAATCAATTTGTGCTATAATACAATATCGTTCTATTAAACTCTATTTCATTGTTCCAAGGCGAGTACATTATATCAACCAGTAATTGTGAATTATCTAATGTACAGGATTGTAAGGCTTGGCCTTTTTTTTTATTTCGAGCAGATGAATGCGTTTACATTAACTACGCTGACATTTTGATGACTCGATTGTCTGCAGCATGAACGGGACGCGAAACCATGATCAAGGCGCAACATTAAGCGTGCCTCGAGTCAATAACATCCCGTTACAATCTCACTTTTATTTGAACTTTACCTTTTGTTTGAACTTTAGAGCGATGATACCCTCGTGACCGTAGTCTCGTAGCTCCCACGTTGAGGATACCAAACAACGAACTGCCTATGTGACAAAAGTCTTTAGCATAATTCGTTCTACCTATTGAGTAATTTATTGATTAATGCTTCTTTTACGGTCAACAAAAGGCCTGACTGAATTGTGCGGGAAACAATGATCACGATAGCTATCGCTACGCAGGAAAACGAAACCGTACTATCATCACGCAACGCGCTAGTTTCCACTCTCACTTCCTTGCGTGTCCGCGAACCGATTAGCAAATATGGTATCTATGTACATATATTGCTGCTCGCGTTGATTTGCGACTAACAATTCTGTTTATATTACAGTTAACGTTGTATACATAATTGATATTAGATAATCGATTCTAATATCAGCCGATCAACCCATTATGCGTCTACGTTAGTAAGAATAGAAAGTATGTATACCTAATTGTTTCTGGAAAACTGATGTTCGTCCTTGAATATGATTCAGCAGAATAGAAAACGCGAGCAGTGTGTAAAGTTGTAAATAAGCGCATTCACAGATAAAGATATAAATATTATAATAATAATGAATTTTCCTTCATTCAAGTCACGAATTTCTGAACAGACTGTACACGTATATTCACATATAATCCTCTTCGTGAAATATCGTTTAATCTATCAAGTAGTACAACGGCAAGTAGTAAGCACAAATACTTGTATAATCTAATTAAAGGTTAAATCGAACATTTTCCGCGCATCAGCGTTCACTAGTTCGTGGTGAGTGCAATCGCCAAAGTTCAATCGCATACAGAAGAAAGGACAAACTTCGACTCGTGACACGATCGATGTCGAGGGTTGACATTTAGCGTATCCAATGGTCCCGTTTCATTTCCTTCGTCCCAGTTTGTCGTCTCGCTGTTTCGAAGGATCCTTTCGACCGTGCGAAACAGATCCATCGGGTGTTTCAAGGAGAAGAAAGCTCGCACGCAAATTACAGCTGTTCGTACGAGCAATTGGGAGTTTCATCCGTGAACCGGGTTCGAAAGGAGCGAAATAAACGCAAGAGAAAAGAATTGACGGCTCGAACGAGAAATTACCATACACCGCAGTCTGACGTGACACGAAGGAAATATAAAAGTGAGATGTTAATGCGACAAGAAATGGCTTGACATGCGCCCAATCTTCACTTCCTTGGTAGGGATATAATATGTAGGTTGAAGGATATTCAAAAGAGACATCAGTTATGCACGACATTAACCCGATATATTCGGGGGTGAAAGTGAAAGGTCCAAGGAAGCGCATTACGAAACACGCCTTTCTCGATGATTCCCTTGCATCCTCTGTTCGCGATGGATGTTGTAACGCGGTCGCTGTTAATCTCCTTATTGAACATTTTCTGTTTTAATGCTCGATTTCGTGTATCGTAAGTAACTTCGCTGATGAACACTTGGGTGGGCATTCTTTTAATACGGAAACGTGACAGGCGAAATTTCTTTGAAAGTTTTCCTCAATTAACGAACACCCAGTTCCCTGGCCAACGTCAGTTTAAAATTGGACATACTCATTTATGGAACGCCCGGGACCAATTATTATTGCCGATTGAAATTAAAATTTTCAAAATAAGGTTCTTCGGAACCGCAACTCTAGAAACTCCACCGTTCTCAAATAGCAGAAATATTATATGGCAATTGACCTGATTATACAACATCCCCTAATTCAACCCTAACTGATAAGATCATTCATTCCCAAGACATCCCGTCTACCGCTCACAGTACAGTTCCGTTCTTTCTACGATCTTCCCTTACGCAAGCGTACTTTTGCCTCCACCCTCGACGAAGGTGACGTTTCCACGGCGGTAACGAAAAGATTCCTCGGCTTTTTACACGACTGCATTGTCTGTGCTCCTTGTGACGTACAAACTGTCCTGTCACGGCGTTGCTTCATCGCGCTGTCATCGTAAAACCCACCCGCGTGACAGGATTTCCACGTAGATGACGTAGGTGGACTCTCTAGCCCAGTCCGTGGCCTGCTTCGACTACAGGTACTCGCTAGATTATGTAAACCGTGTTTCCCCGCGTACACTGAGTTACGTAAAACTATGAAAATTATATAATGAAACGCGATACATGGTACGTCGGATGATGACACATCGGTTGGAGATCCGTCGTTACAGGTAAAGCGCGAAATACAGTGAAAGTGCTCGCGTCGGAACAACGGTGCAGCTGCAACGTCATCTTGGCAGATCGTTCGACCGTTTCTAACGACGCGCACGGCGCCGTTCGAAGACAGCTCGAGCGCATCATACGGGCATCACTGACATTTATTTAACAAATACACCACGCGATTACTCACTCATAATTTTATTATCTGACAATTGTTACCGTATACGATTCGCAGACATCACTCTGCGCGCCAATTTATTCGCGCTTTCTACTCTTCCGCCTCGTAAATGTCCTCGTATACATTGCAACCATTGACTTTACGTCGCCTTTCGTAGCCCGGAATGCTGCAACGTTCGATACAGAAAGTGTATTCGTAGAATTGTAGTTATTCCGACGATTACCTAGCGACTCGAATCTCAACGTTCGCCGTACGAATTGTCTTAACGTGGATCATGTTAAATATTGCATTTTATACTTTCCCATGCGCCTCGTGTGTATCTCGTTTATTGTATACACATCTGAACAGAGGAATTTACGATACGATTTCGTTAACGGATTTCTAGCTGTGCAACAGCACTCGCATTCAGGAAGCAAGCGAGCGGACGAATTATTATTCAAAACGGACAATGCATCGAGTGGCTAATAAAACTTACCTTGCATCGATCTGCGATCTGAGGTATGGGAAATTTGTAGAATATCTGGCGAACAATAAATTGCATTCCGGGTCCTTTTCTTGGCTGCCCCGGGTTAGGTAACCGGGCGAAATTTACGAAACTGTCGGGAATAGTAGAGAAACAAAAACTAGCTTCACTCATCGTGTTATCTATTTTATGGATCCTTTTTTACGCGAAAGAGAGTTCACTGTTATACAAACTAACGTTTACTACAACTCCGTTGCGACAGCCTATTTTTTCCATACGCTTAGCTTTATGGATCTGGTCGATTGGTACCGATCGGTGGCCAGTGTTACGCGAAGCTCGAGGAATGTCGTTCCGGAATACGGTAATTATCAAATATTGCGTTCCAGTGCACGGTGGTCTGGGTTTTTCGCAACACGGAACTGTTCGACTTCCTTACGCACCATTCAAATCGATCGGAACCGCCGCGCCGCTTGAGACTTTGTTAAGAAAACCTACGGCCTCGTAGAGAAAAATCTCGAGCTATTACTACAAATTTTTACGCGCAGATATTGTACAACATGTCGGCACTATAACAATTTGCATACGATTTCGGTGGAACGTCGGGGGAACAAGAGACGGTTTCAGGAAACGATCGAAATGACATAAAACTTGTAAGATAGTCCGATGAGAAATGGTTCGTGTAATCAATATAATTATACCCTCGATACGCTTAAAGAAATATCAATTTCTATAAATTTGCGATTTGACTTAAATCAACGAATCGATGAATTGGTAAATTGAAAGGAAATGGGACCGACGGAATATCGTTTCTATACACTGATATAATATTTCTCATTTCCATTGAAACACATATGTACATATATTCCACGAATATTTTAATATTTTCAGAGCGCGTTTACCGCGGAAATCATGGCACAATGTAAATAAACGCAAGCTTTCGAGCTCCTACGCGAGTTCAAAGCTTTGTACGTACTCCGTGTTGTCTAGTAAAACAAGAAAAAAAACTGGCATACCGAGCGAGCGGTATAATTCATCCACGAAGAATTTTTACGTCAGGATGTCTGTTTGGTGCAGGGGTCGTAAATAATGTACGCCTATGCCAGTAGTGGACGAGGCCGACCGCCTAGCGTGCGACCGGATGGAATGGTGAATTACAATACTATAACCCTTTGAGCACAGTGTCCATAGCTGTGCGGGGTAGTTAAATATTGGAAAGTAATTCCTGCGCTGGTTCGTTCTTACGGCGAAACACAGGGAAACTGATCAAGCCAATCGTAAGTGGCCAAACGCCGCGACCATTTGCTGTCGAATAAATTTTACTGACTAACCCAATTTCCCAAGACCGCCGGCCAGAGAAGATTGCGTACTCTGCTAGTGAAATGGAATTCATAGAAAGTTTTCTAAAAATAAATATCGGAAGGAAATTCAGTCGGCATTCGATTGCTTGTAAGTGTCCGCCGGTCTCTAGAATTTCCCGGGAATTTAATTAAAGAATAATTATAAAATTTCTCCAGGCCCAATGGGCACCGCTTTCCGCAGTGAAATATTTTATAATCATCCCAGGTGAGATATCAGATTTTCCAGCTTTCCAAGAAATCCCACGCGATATTGTCGTTCGCCGCGTGGTGACGGACGAATACGGCGAGACAAGTGCACCGCATTTCTGATTTTCATCGGGAGAACGTTACCGTAGATCAACATTCTAGTGGAACGCGAGCCGCGCAATTGCGTTTCCGATTCAGAACGCCACGCAATCCGAAATTCCTGACTGGCTGATTTTTTCATCGATACTGCTTGCGTGATTTTTACCAGGCGACAAAACCAGTTCGCAACTACATATGTATGTCGTTTAACTAGAGAACAGTGTATGGCGGCGTAAATAAGCAATTCGCACTTGACTCGTTTATTTATGCTATAAACGGTGGAACGAATAAACACTAGGAACTAATATTTTTTAGGAATAAAAAAACCCATACAAGTTGCCAAAATTACAGTACAAAAAGTTTCGACTTGTGGGACAATTAAATAAGTTTTCTTCAATTTATCTTGTCGGATTCATGAACTAATGTACCAGTATCCCACGGGAACCAAGCAACCGAAATGAAATTGAAATGGAAACAGATCGTAGACGAAACGAAACCCGAAATAAATATGAACGAAGAATAAATTGCGATACAGTAATGAAGCATAATTGGCTTCTCTAATGGCCCCGGCTTGTGGAATCGGCGTTGTGAAAACTATTCGCAGAAGTCACTCGAGCGTCGCGATAATTGAGAAGAAAATACATACAGCACTAGCCGGCCGCTAATACGACCATCAAAGTAATTGTGATTCACTTACAGTCATTCCAATTCCACGCTACACGCCTCGTAGTTGTAACACGTATCTAGTTGTTATAAGTTAATGAGTTAATCGCTCTTTGTGCTAACCAGTAATTAATCTTCCTATAATGATACGGCCGAGCTTCGATTCCAAGAGAGAAAACATTCGTATCTATTCTTTTGCTTTAATATTATAGTTTGTAGCCTGCACGTTGTGCAACAGCATTATTGAGCATTTCGCGAGGGTCGAGGTGAAGATAACCCGAAGATAACGTACACCTTGACTCTCAGGAATTCCTGTTCGTGCTTGAGCGCAATTTCTCTCGTGGATCGCATTCTCTCGTACACTTCCGTAGCATCGAACTGGCGAACACGCACGAGATATAGGACAGTGTTTGATTTACGAATGTGTATTGAATGTTCGTAGCGCGTCTCAACTATTATTTTGCCATATTTCCCCATAAATCGAGGACTTATCTTTAGACGCGCCGAGTGAAACGGTAGAGAATGCCATACTTTTTCACGTGCTCGACGTTTTCTTCGCGGCGCGTTCGTTTTGTTTGCTCCTGTTATGACGGCGTTGAAACGATATTAAGCCGTACACTGTAGGTGTATAATATACTATGTTGCCATCGTACCAGGTATTGCATTTACATCATTTATAGTTATGAAGTGCCGTAACTTTGAAACGTGTAGTTACGCTGGTATAAATAGCACTACGTGTATCGTTTGTCCGCCGTTAATTAGCTAAATTTATTACAGCGTATATGATTCTCCTTCAGTCAGCTCTGCTATAGCATCGGGAACAATGAAGAGGCAGACAATTTTCAGTCCATCGATACATCATTTTCCTAGTTGCCTTGCTGACAGGTTTCTCTGTACAGGGTATCATATTCGTAGGAAAAAACTATTCACTTTACTCGTATTTTTGCCCGGGACTCATTCATGCGCTGTTCAAATTATCCAACTTTCCAATTAAAAATTGAACCTTATTAAAATGAAAATTACGACTCAATGTTTAAAACGATTTTCTTATTCAGTTGCAGATGGGGCTGGCGATCAAACGCCGGCATCGTCCTTCTGGACGCCAACAATTAAGAGTGGTAACATCTTTAACGACGATTCCACCAACTTCTTCCCTTCGAGTCACGGCCTAGTGCAGACCCATCCAACTGGCAATGTATTTCGAAGCGGTTTCGGCGGAATCGACAATCTCGGTAGTCGAGGGGCAACTGTCAGACCGCCGAGAACGAGACCCCTAGATTATAGTGAACGTGCCACAGCTGAATTGCGTCGAAATCCAGCACTTTCCTCGCCGGACGAGTGTGCCAGAGCTTGTCGCGAGAATGAACCACCCAGGATATGCTATTATCACTTCACCCTCGAATACTACACCGTACTCGGAGCGTCAGTATTCTGCTTATACAAGAAATGACACCTACAATCTGATCAAATAATACGGATGTATGTACCGGAATTGTGCGCATTCTTATCATTCTGTTTCCTTAATTTACAGCGCGTGTCAAATTTGCACGCCCAACGCAACGAACGTCGTGTGGAGCGACTGTCAGTGCGTGTTGGCTGATGGTGTGGAACGAGGTATTCTGACCGCGAACAGAATGGTACCAGGGCCAAGTATTCAAGTCTGCCAGGGCGATAAAGTGGTGATCGACGTAGAAAATCATATCGAAGGTATGGAAGTTACCATTCATTGGCATGGTATATGGCAAAGAGGCTCTCAATATTACGATGGTGTGCCATTCGTGACGCAGTGTCCCATTCAGGAGGGTAGCACGTTCAGGTAAGTGGATCGCAGAGCTTTTCAATGAAATTATTTTCATTTTGCGTTAGGCCTTTCTTCACATTTATTCTACGTTTATAAACAGGTACCAATGGCAGGCTGGAAACGAAGGTACTCATTTCTGGCACGCTCACACCGGATTACAGAAAATAGACGGTCTCTATGGAAGTATCGTGATACGTCAACCACCCAACAAAGATCCTAACAGCCACCTTTACGACTACGATCTGACAACTCACGTCGTCCTACTCAGCGATTGGTTCCATGAATACTCCGCTGAACGTTTCCCCGGTCGTCTTGCGGTGAACACCGGCCAAGCACCTGAAAGTGTGTTGATCAACGGAAAAGGACAATTCAGGGTATGGATATGGAACTTCTTCCTCGTTAGACAACATTTTATTCCGTCGCCTTCAATAAATGTCTATAATGAATTCAATAGCAAATACACGTTCCTCTTCCTCTTTTACTTTCTCTTCCTCCTCCCCTCTGTTCTATATTACTGTTTCCCTCTTACGCCATACACACAGATAATACTCCTTGTCACCTAAATTAGACGATTCCAATTTTCTAATCCTCAATGGTTTAAAAACATCCAATTACAGTCTCGAGTATTTAAAAAATTGTTCGGGAGAAATTTAATATATTTAATCATTAAACGACACGAGACAATAAAATCCGTTTCCGTTTGCAGGATCCCAATACAGGCTTCATGACGAACACACCTCTCGAGGTGTTCACCATAACTCCGGGTCGTCGTTATCGTTTCCGTTTAATTAATTCCTTCGGTTCAGTCTGTCCATCTCAGATTACGATCGAAGGACACTCGCTCACAATGATCGCGACCGATGGTGAACCGGTGCAGCCGGTAGGCGTGGACACGATCATCTCGTTCTCAGGTACCGTCTCTTCGCATTCAATTTCATCGTCGGCCAAGGGAAAGCGTGATCGCGTTTTTATCTCCGCTTAATTGGTCATCTTGGAAAAGTGAAATCCTAACACCGATGATTTACAGGTGAACGATACGATTTCGTTATAAATGCCGACCAACCGGTCGGCGCATATTGGATCCAAGTTCGTGCGCTAGGTGAGTGCGGTATTGCACGTGCCCAACAGCTGGCTATACTGCGATATGCTCGAGGACCGTACCAACCGACTACCACGGCGCCCACTTACGATTTTGGTCTTCCACAGGGTGTTGTAAGTACAGTGCCAGAACTTGCAAAGGTTCCCATTGCCATTTTAGTATTTGAAACGATTGTGGTATCATCTAGAAAAGGAAAGGATGATATTCGAATGAAATTCAAGTGTCTTTGCTTCAATCATGAAGTGAATGGCATGAAGAGAGTGCACTTAAGTAGGATGGCGATCAGTCTTGAATAGTTTAATGGGAAGATTTCTTATGCGAATACATTATATTGCAATGAAAAGCAAACTCTCCGACTCGCCACCAGATAAGGGTTCTTAAATTATTTTCGTTACTAAACCACCTGCTTTCAGGTGATGAATCCCCTGGACGCAATCTGCAATCGTCCACGCGAGGACGCCGTTTGCGTGAACCAACTGAAGAATGCTCGCCAGGTTGATCAAGGACTTCTCCAGCAGCGCCCGGACGTGAAAATATTCTTGCCATTCCGTTTCCTCTTCTACAGGCCAGAAGAAGTCTTCCAGCCGCAGACGTATAATCGATTCTTGGGTAAGCAGCTGAATAACCATTTCAAAATCACGTATCTGCTTCATAGAGAAAGGCCGCTTGGTTTCTTTCAATGGATCGCTTCTTTTTCCCTTGATCTGTCGCAAGAATTCATTACAATCCATTAACTTGGAATTCAAACGTGTTCAAATCGAACTCCCGTTTGTGCTTTCCAGTTGCCCCGACCGGAGATCATGTAATCTCTCTCGTCGATGAAATCTCGTTCACATTTCCGCCGGCGCCTCCGCTTTCGCAAATCGACGACATCCCGCCAGAACAGTTTTGCAATGGGGACAACAGGCCTGCCGATTGCGGTGCTAACTGTATGTGCACCCATCAGGTTGATATCCCACACAACGCTGTTGTCGAGGTGGTCCTCGTCGATGAAGGTGCGTTTTCCTTCTGGAGGCTTCCAGTAGCCGATTTATTACAGACATTATTGCAGACATGATTTTACAGATAGTTATCGATTCTTTTTTTTTTTAATTCATTTGGAGTCACAAGTGTTAAATATGATTTCAGTACAACAACCGAATCTTTCGCATCCCTTCCATCTACACGGTTACGCTTTCAACGTTATCGGCATCGGTCGCTCACCCGACAAGAACGTGAAAAAAATCAATCTGAAACACGCGTTGGATCTTGATAAGAGGGGTCTTCTCAATCGACAGTTCAATTTGCCACCTGCCAAAGACACTATCGCCGTGCCCAACAACGGCTACGTCATTTTCCGGTTCCGTGCAGACAATCCCGGTAAGCTGGGCTACGTAACACGGTTGATACGCTCGCAGTGAAAAGTTTTACTGGGCAAATATATTAATGCATTATGATATATTAATAATATAAATATATCAATAATCGTTTCCGGTTTTCACAGGATACTGGCTGTTCCATTGCCACTTCTTATTCCATATACTTATCGGAATGAACTTAATTCTGCACGTCGGAACGCATGCTGATCTTCCACCGGTGCCACTTAATTTCCCAAGATGCGGCGATCATTTACCACCGATCACGCCACCGTCGCTCTCACTGGACTCGTTTCACTGATCCGCCCTGATTAAAGTAACAAATCAGAAGCGGTCCAAAGCGTGCACGATATCCTTAGCGTATTTCTGTAAATTAGTCAGTATGCTGTAGCGAATCCATTTCCGTAAATCTTTCCCTCGTCGAATAGTTCATCACTGTGCGTTTCCCGCGATAGATACGAAGGTAGGAGAGAAAGGTGAAAGAGAGAAAGAGGGAACGAGCGAAAGGTGGCATGAAAGGGGAAAGAGGTATTCCTGTGAATCTCAAGGGGGAAAAAACAAGAAAGAAAAATGAGCTATACAGACAACTTACAGAGGGAGGAGCGGAATGAGACTCTTAATCAGATACACAACCGATACCGCTTTTGGTACCGCAATAGCGATCGTTCCCGAGAGACGATAACGACTCCACGCTGGCAGCATTCGATATTTATTATGCTCTAGATGCTGTACTCTGTTGCAGTGCGCGACCACCCTCCTCCAATTAGGCGATTTCACAGCGGGATTTCGCCGACAGCCAGTCAGAACAACGTGACACCGATGTACACACGTGCACACGTGGTATAAAATCAAGCCGGCGAGCACAGTCTCCGGGACGCGCGAACGTTACTAAAATTTGTAACTGTGTAAATAATGTAGAAATAGTCGTTACATTTTAACGAGACATTAACGTGGTAGTATTGGGGTAAAATAGCGCGCGGGGGAATCTTCGGGACAATGCGCAGCGGAGGACCTTTCACCGTGAGGTGGTCGATCGGTGATCATTAGAGGAACGCTGTTTAAGGAAACTCGGCCCGTTCGGTCCGGATAATCGTGGCGGGGCTACCGTGAGCGAAATGGCGCGATACGAACGACGAAACGCCTCGCTGGATCGAATCCAGGTTCCTAAAGCGGCCTTATTTAGGGAGGAAATTCGTGCTCGTAACTGGGGCACGCGGCTTTCGTTCTTGTCCTTGCCAGCCTCTCAAGTAGTGCAATTACCGTATACAGAGGCAAAGGGGAAAAAAGCAAACAGGAAACTTTTAAATATTACCTAATACGCGGAGGGAAAGAAGCAGGGAAGAATATATTCGTGGCGGATTAGTGTCATGGAAGACTGGACGGGTGTGAAAGAAATTCCAGACTTGCAATTACCCCGCGGTTGTAAACAACAACCAAAAAACTGTTCCATTCTGCGCATACCCGTTCACCTTTTGCGATACGCGCGCGTCAAGCTGCGTCGTTCTTCTTTTTTCAGAGCTCCGCGATTCACGATTCCGTTCATTATTCATTTGCTCGCCGCGAAATTTCGACACGACCCTCGCGCATTCGGATTCTCTCTGTGACGAACAGGAGACGGATCATTTATTGATCATTCGCGAACGTCGCGTCGCACTGACTTCCCGTCAATCCTCGATTAATTCATATTCGGCCTGTTACTTCCACATTCGCGTTTAAACGTATTTCGAACAACAGTCAATATTCGATCGTCACATATACATAATACCATCCTCGAGCCGTAGCAGACTCATTATACCAATACGTATATAGTATGTACGTTTGTTCATGGTGCCTCCATATTTCTTTTATCACCTGTGCAGAACGCATGTTAAGACAGTTACTCGCAAACTCACAATTCTAACGCTTGATGACCGTCGGCGGTCGTGACGTGGTGCAGGTGTATTCGTGGTTCGCGCACGACGAATACACAGCACGCTACGTCAGGACATTCGCGCGTTTTGTAGATAAAATCCCTCTGGTTCGTTTTGCTGAATACATTCGACGGAACCATTAAAACACGAAATACTCAATCGCGACGACGCACAGTCGCCCACGAGCTAACGAGGCAAACTTTATCTGTAGGCATGGTGTAGTGCGCTGTATCGCTTGTGCGCGAACCTTGCACGCTTCGCGGGCGTGTCGTATTCTTGTTTCATGGAAGAGGGTGTTTCTGGTGTTGCAGTGTTCGCCACGAAACCGCCATAATTTATTTCGTGTGATTTACGGCGGGGGGATAGGTAGAAGGGTCCGACCGACAACCAGGAACGCTCTCTTCGGTATTATTGGAGATAAAACGCGTACGCTAATTGTTGGTTCAGCGAGACCTCGATGCTTTTGTTTTCGAGAATCCGCAAGAGAATACATACACTTTAAGTGGATTTGGATTTGCTGGAGCGCGTATTATTTCTCCGTGCGTGTTCGACGGAGACGAACTTTCCAGACCCAGGAGAACGTACCTGTCGTTAATCAGACGTTCGTAGTGTCGATCACTATTTATTTGTAAAGATTTATTTACTGATGCAGTTATTTACAGTAGATTGGTATTGGTTGTTAACTTGGAAATATTCAGACGATCATGATTCTTCACCGTTTCCTCATTGCATGTAACTTTGTTTGGGAATATTTTACTCTAAGACTTTCTTTTCTAATTTATTTATCAATACAGCATTGATTAGGAGAAAGATTTTTTGTTTTAATTAGGATTTACGAATTTTATTTCTTCGTCCGTTTATCATCATGCATGTAATGATAACGGCGTGTGTAAACAGTAAATAGAGTGTTTACTGACGTAATTACAAGGTTGAACTTTGTAATAATTATTTATGTAATGAAACGCCTATGAGATTCAGCAATTATTGTCCACGTGGAGGGATGAGTTTTCGTGTTTTTGTACAGGTAGTATTTAAGCGAGTAACTCGCGTATAATCCGTTATCAGATAATGATGTACATTTAATAATAAACTTGTTTCTAAAAGTCCTATCATTTCTTCACTTCGATCATCCTTTAGTTTTACTAGACGTGGTCCCGGCTTTCTAAAAAAAAAACCAGGACAATGACCACGCAAGAAACTAGAATACTGCTATCATCAGCATTAACAAGTTGCGTGCTAAATGAAGTTGCAAAAGTAGCGGTACTCGCAATTAAGTCAGACTCACTCAATTAAGCTAGAAGTGCGCTTAACCCGGACATGCGATCTCTTCCAAGTAATTTACAGCGTAATGTGTGAAGGAAACATCCAAGAATTCTTGCCTTAGAAGTTAATTTTTGCAATTGCAGCTTTTCACTTTTTCAACGAAATGCAAATTATAGGGGAATCGAAAGTTTTCTATGGCTTAGGTAGAATGAATGCCTTATATGATTTTTTGTCTGAATTTTTATTGTATTGTATTAACATGGAATGTTTCATTGAGCTGTTACAAATGGTTTGTGTCTATCTAGGTGTACTCTTTGTTTTAATGACTTCCTAGAATTTCTACAGTTTCTTTTATACAAAATATGAATTTTGCGCGCGACGTCAATATTTCTATTTGGACGATATAGAACCACACAAACATGAAACGAACGTTTCTAATTTCGCTAGGCACAATGAATCATGTTTCTGATCAATGGATTTATGTACAAAAGCGTTCGTCTAATTTCACTTAATTAAGCACGATAATTCGCAACATTATAAAAAAATGCTAGATACCTATGTTTATGACTATCATATGATACATATACAATCTAAATGAAGAACCTTTTCTCGTACAAAAATACTAACAATGGATGGAACGAATTATTACAAAATATATCAATTTCGTTTGTCATTGGGGAATCCGTAGAATTTAACAAATTTAATATCTCTCGAGTTCCCTGCCTCTTTGAAAATAAAAGACGAGGAAACCTCTGTGAATGCACGAACCCTAGTACAAAAATACTCAAGACAGGAATTGTAAACCATTCTACGTATGCAGTATATTAGTAGTAACTATTGAAGACGTATCAAGTCACGAATAGTCAATCCTTGACGCGAAATAAATTTCTGAAGCAGTTTAATATCTGTTACTTTTCATTAAAAAAAAAACAAAAACGGAAAACACTTGAAAAAAATGATTGCGGCCTACATATAATGTTTTTCGGGTCAAGGATTAAATTATCACCTACTACATTCAATAATAATCGATTAGCCTGTCCTCGAACAGTGTGAGCAATGATTCCATCGAATCCGAATACCCGTTACGTGTACTTGCATTGTTATACAATTTGTTAAGCAGAGTTTCGAGTTCGAAATTTGTTTGGACATTTAATCAACATAATAGTTCATTCTATCTTTTTTTTCTTCGCCAAAGAAAACAATTTCTTCTCTTCTGTCTCGAGTGTTATTTTCCAGAATAGTGCGAGCCGATGTTCGACGGCGGTCCTCTGTGATGATGATGATGTTTTTCTCCCGGTCCAGAGTATCTGCTACCTGGTCTAGAATGAACTATGGCGTAATGATCGCTATTGGTCGAAATCGACCTCGTAGAATTCATCGTCGATCCCCCGGATGCGTAGCCTTGCTTCCCGTTTAAGGAGTACCTAAACAGAACGAATGATTCACTCGAGGATTGATAAAAATAATACTGCTGACAATGCTTCATTACGTTTGCGTCTATTCATTTCGAATACAAAGAGAATAATTAAAAATACTAATAAGCATTCTCAATGACGACGGCACTGATACTATATATATTATACATTAACGTAGTTAATTGAACAGTCGCCATATTTTTACGTCGTACTCTTTACGCAATCAATTTAAGACACGCACATTCCACGAATCTTCGTTTTCTAAACATCTCAATTATTCGCCGCCCTAAAAACAAAAAGCTCCCCACACGCTCCCAGATAATTACAAGTTTCGTTGCATTGCACGGAATCTTTAACGCGTGCAGAATGCAGCAGAAAAGTAGGAAAAAGGAATACGATCAAACCTCGAGCCATATTGGGAGCCGTGCCAGCTACGATACGGATCGTAGTCCTCGATAATCGACGGCTCCTTCTCGATAATGTCGGTCCTGGTGCAGCTGCAGGTCATCGCGGAGCAGAGGAATATATTGATTATCAGCATGATGAGGAACAAAATGCCAAGAGCTACCGCCAGCCATAAAAGCCATAACGGGTGTACACTTCCGTCCTCGTACAGTGTCTGAACGGCTGGAAAATAAGCGGCACATTAACGTCGGTGGTATCCACGGTTAAGATGATTGAAATAAAGAATGTTAACGCGCTAACTGGCTAATTAATTCAGCGGGATGAGAAGTCCCAACGGGCGAGGTAAGTTTAATCAGGGAGTAGCAGGAAGTGAAGGTATAGCACGAAAAGAGTACGGTGCGATATTTACATGGCGTTTGACCAGGGTCAAGAACGAACACGCTCGTGCCGGCTACAAGCACTCCTTCCTCGCCGCTCACGCTTTGCCCATTAATTAAGGACGCTCCCTTTATTTCTTCCTCGTTATCGCCTTCGCAAACGGGGATACCGCAGCTTCCTGTAAGAACCAAGATAAACCGTTTGCTTTTCATCCTTTATCCGCGTCGCGAAAATTTACCGTTCGATGGATACTCGACCAGCAGTGCGAAATATTTCGAAATATCCTTGGAACAAAGGGAACGCAATCGGGACTGACGCGATACAACCGATGGCAATGGTACCGTTCGAACCACGCGTCTAACGTCCGAGGAGGCTTTTCAGAGAATATGCTAATTGCAGGTCGAGTTGAACGGCACGCTGTAACCCAGATTCAACCAGGTCGTAATCGGAAATCATTCAGCGAATCAGTTTACCTCTGCACACAGCGATGTCGCATTGAAAATGCACCTGCGGACTATCGGGAAACCGGAACATCGAGAACAATGTCGCATCCGCCAGGCCGGTGTTCCGATCGTAGATGAATTTCGTCATGACCCGAGCCTTTACGGGACACCTTTGTCATGGAAAACAAGGTATACATAATCGGTTATGATCGTGATAGACGCGCGATAGTTTGAATCGCTGGAAATTCATATTTAGATTATGTAAAACGGAAGCAGAATCGGTGATGCTTTTAGTAAACTAGTCGGAATTATCGTCAATCGATATTACGATTGAGTGTGAACATATGATTCGTGCGTAACTATATAATGCATAATAATAATAACAATGGCATAGTTCTTTGCGAACCTCGAACCTACCCTTTGTCGTCGATCAGCTGTACACTGGTGTTTCGTTTGTTGAACGCGAAGCACGATTTCACTTTGATTCCGTACATTCCTGCAAACACGAAAGATCGATGAGTACGCGTCAACGCGATCGTGCGTGAACGGGTTACGCTCGCTCGTTAATTCCAATTAAACATAAGGGGTAAAGCATAGTGAGAAACGTTGTGTACGAACCATCTGGTCGCGAGATCTCCGCACGCAAAGTGTAGTTGTGACCATAAATAGCTTCTTGCACTTTGTGGCCTCCGTCCAAAAGACGTAACGATACTAGCGAGGTCTCGTTCCTGCGCAGAGAAATTATCGGACGGTGCGGTATTACAGCCTCCTGGTACACCCATGACGAGGATCGCAGCGATTTCACGAGATAGCGGCTAATATTAATAAACTGTTATATGTACTTGGCATTTTTGAATCCGGCTTTTCCGCACGTGATCACGTAAAATTTATCGTCAGCCAGCTCCAGGGTCTTGTGTATCCTCACGGCGATGGGGATCGAGCGTTCCTCGGTGTCCTGCAAGAATTACAACGGGATTAAGAGGAATTTGTTGCGGCCACGTTTAATGGAAGTTGACGTTTCAGAAATTCCAGTAGTGTCGCGATGAAATCGTGGAAATAACAATGGTGGAATGTTGCATGCTACAGCGATGATAGCGATAAAACGATAAGGGAGATCAGTGCAGGATGTTTCGTTGGAAATTTCGAAGGCACAAATTAAAATTAACGATTGGGAGGAGATTGGAATTGAAATAATTAGATTGTTTCCCATTGACAAACTAGTGATGCGTATTTTAATTAACGCGTACGGTATTTTGTTCAACAAAGTCGATAGATAGATGACTCACATTATTTACCAAGACGCCACAGTAATCCGGCGATCCTTTGGGCGCCAGAAGATTAATGGCGAGCGTAGCGTGTGTAGATCCATTTCCGGGCGCCATGCACTGCGGCGTCCGAAAATCTCTGGCGTGAACAGCCCCTACGAAACTCTGATTCATGTTCACTCGTATCGTCATGTGACCAGCCTTGCATGTTGCTGTAACCGTTGGTTGGAACTCGGTGTCCAATAATTGCCCGCTGACCTGTGAGCAAACAAGAACCACTGTCAGTTCAGTCAAATCCGCCTTCGGTGCGATTCGAAACTAACCCGTTCCGTTAGTTAAAGCAACGATAACAAAATCAACGAACGCCTATCGCGTTAATTCGTTCGGTAAACGGGAATTAATATTCGTAATGATGACCAGCAATAGTCGCGACGAGATACCCTCGACCTGATTGCAAGATGAACATCTGTGAAATAATGAATATGAAAATATCGTAGGTATTCTTGCTTGTCTTTCTGCTCGACTTTCAATCGCAGGTGGAGGACGTGTATGTCTTTACCGTCGAATTATCAACGGTTCGATCATGGAAATGGCGTTCGAAAGGGAGGGAAGGAATGATCCGGTCTGCAATTAATATTAACGTACCCAGCTAATTAGTCTGCCAGCTTTAATTATACACGGTTAATTGCCCCTTGCCCTTAAAAGCTAGCATGCCATAGTCCTTCGTTTGTCTCGTGGCTATAAATTATTTAATTAATTACGACCGGGCAGTCGAAGAGCCCGCGTGTCTGTGGCGTACTCGTACGCGCAGGCATATTATATTCTCTATCGGAAAACGATGAAAATTCGCAAAGCTTGCGGCTCGTTATTTCTCGCCTATCGGGGCTAGAAGTGGTGGCTCATAACGAAAGGACTGCGATATTTTCTCGGGCCAATTGCTAACTTAATGCCCAAGTAAACTTGGACCGGTCTGGGCAGTAGCCATCGACCCACGCCAACTTTCAATTTCATGTAGCCAGACCGCTTCGCAGCACGGATATATGGTAGACGTGTATAGGTGTACGGCCGACAGTGCTGGACGTATATTCGCCAACAATAAAATCGGACCGAGACGCAATGGACGAGAGATGCTACTACGACCAGCGTGCTGTCTTGGAAGCAAGACAAAGGTCTGGAACGTAGGCGTTCGCAAGGCCAGCAGTCCTAAATGCTTCAGTGGCCTCTCTGCAATCGGAGAAAGAGAGACGAATCGGACGTGTTGGGTTACTGAAAAGGATTCCTTCTCTGGTGAACGGCTAATCGATTATGAGAACACGACATGGTAACGTATACCCGCGTCCTTGCGTTCTGCCAGTTGCTCCTTTTTCGGTCTGTTCGAGTTCTGCGTGCCTCTCGTATCCCCATTCGCCATCTATTCTATTATATTATCCGCGAGACACGGGGGGACCAACTGTCTTTATCTCCTATTCATCTCTG
Source organism: Nomada ferruginata (assembly GCA_963583965.1). Taxonomy (NCBI): domain Eukaryota; kingdom Metazoa; phylum Arthropoda; class Insecta; order Hymenoptera; family Apidae; genus Nomada; species Nomada ferruginata. Next base: position 6,116,035 of record OY757214.1, on the reverse strand, counting down.
ACGAACGATGGTCATCTTTCGAATATTACTTTTCAGCCCCGTCCTGTGCTCCTTCCGATTCCAGGGCCCGCTGTTATTCGCCTACTGCATAGGGGACGGTCTGCGTTTCGTTAGACGTTGCGGCGACAGTTTTTACCCGCGGATTACATTGCTGTGCGTTACACGTTCAGCCCACTTATCCATTTGGCGATGTACATTCTAAAACCGCAACGAAGTGATTTACCTCTTCGCGACTCGTGACAACTCGTAAAGGTATGCGCTAATTATAGCCTGGTTGCGAGAACACGCTTAAGTCCTCGGGCTTTACGTAATCGATACGGTAGCCCCAATTAACGAATACCTCAATGACACCCTGGAGAGAGTACGGGGACATAGATCTGCAAGGCATCACGGTGGAACGTCCCGCGAGGGACAGGTCCGCGAACGAATCTCAGAAAACGACGCAACGGTCTTCTCCAATTTCCGTATCTACGCGAGAGTCACGGCAAGTATGTAATTACTATGATTCACGTTCGCCAGGCTGATCGCATTGGCACGCAACATTCGATACCGCACGAAATCTCGTACGCCTCCATCTTCTCTCTCTCTTTCTCTCTGCCTACCAATCCTCTCGCGAATTCGCGGTCGCGTGCTAGACACTTAATAGACGCCGACATTGTCGCGAGCATCGCTTTCCATCACGTGCAGCCACGCAGAATGTAAGCAAGCACTTACATAAGGTTGTACGTAGCATGGTACACGCCCTGGTCGAAGCGACGCGACGCGACGCGACATCGCGACGCATTGTGCGTGACGTAATCGTGCCGCGTTTCACATTCAGGTAGTGGGCCCGCCGATGCGAGAACAGAGGGCCCAGGTAAATAAAGAGCACGATGACATCACGGAACCGGCTGCTTACATAAACGAAAGTTAACTTGGCCCACGCGCACCGTTCCTTGGATAGCATCGGGAGTGTGTTCGGCTGTTCGCGAACGATTTCGTCCTGGCCACGAACGAACACCGTGGCTCGTAGCGACACACAAGTCGGGCCCCGATGTAACCGCTAACGAGCGATTTTACTCGTCGACGGAGAAAGCAACAATTAGCCGGCACGGACGCGCGACGGCCGGTCACGGAATAGAATAATTCATGTACAAGGAACCGTGGCGGACAAGTGGCCACTTAGTAATTCGCTACGATAGAATGTACACTATCGGCGATCGACCCGGCCGTCGATAAATCAATGATTTTTCCGTTTTCGTATAGAGAAACTGTTGCAACGCGAGCGTGTCTGTGCGCGCGTGCGTGCGCCCCGGCCCGATGTTCGCGCGAGCGCGAATTTTACGCGTGGATAGCGGCAATGTATCAAGATTTAATCCGACCGCCCCGTGGCCGCAATGTTTCAACACATTCCGATAGTACACACCCATGGGCAAGTATGCGAACCGCAGGAACGAGGGCGGCGGAATAGTATCGACTGTGAAGCGGCGCGCATTTTTGGGAACCGGGTGAAATATATTGGCGGACTTATCGAGGCGTCGGACATACGCGAACCTTCGCTTTGCCGTATCGGTTTTATTAAATACGCGAATAGAAGGAGTTCCATGTTGCCGGCGAGGAGCCGTGAAGGATTTCTCTTGGGTCGAGATAAAGCGTTTTAAAAGAAGGCTTGCTGGTTTCGTGCGACGCGTGATTTATTTAGACGCGGGCACGTGTTATCACATTTTTCTTGCAGTCATTTAAATGCAATTTCAATAAGATACCGTGCACCCAATCGTGGTATCAGTTTAAGGTCAGTTCCATTGATTTTACTGTGCCGCTGGTTTAATAGCTGGATATATCTGTCACTCGTTCATGGAAACAGTTATGCATAGAGTAACCGCGATCCTTTTTCTCCCCAACGGCGATCTACCGGCCGGAAATTTATAGCGAAGGCATGGAAAAACACTAAACGCGTGGAACAGCACGTGGTGCAGCCGAGTAATTGAAAAATACGGCGAAGTCACGTCTGCGTAGAACAATGCCGCTGTGTCACACTCGCAAACCGTAATATATAATACTGTAGGTATGTACGTTGTCACTGGCCTTCCCGAAGAAGCGAGTTTTACGAAACGACTTGTAGTAATCATTTACGCGCCTCAGACCTTCTTTCACGTCCGATGTTCTATTGTGTTCCCGTGAAAGGGGTCCCCGTCTTTTAACACGTTCAATAACCTATGGGAATTTGAACTTGAAAGGGAACGGCGCTTGGGTCTTCAACTTTCACTGTTACGATCACTGGAATACTCAAATATACTGGGCGTTTCAGAATCTCGTCATTGAACATAGAAACTTTAAAGTTACTTGCTTCTATTGTATACTTGATAATTGATTTCATCTTAAAGTCTCCAATCCCCTAATGAAGATTGTCGTAACGACCGCGTCGTTAGAGATTAATTTTGCTCGTGTTCTCAACACTATCCGTGTAATAAAACAATAATGAGAACAACAATGGGAGAGTGTACTAAAATTAACGCTGAGTTTTGAACACCCTTTATGTATCAAGACCGATTTCCCAGACTGATTTTCCTTCAAAAAGAAATCTGTTACACTGTTGTATTGTTGGTCTATTAATTGCTTAAATATATTTTTGCCACGGCAACAGGCATTTTACATACACGTCCCAGTATACTTTCATAAGTATACTCTCGATTAACATATCCTTCAGGCATACCTGAATCGCTGTCTATAATACCGTAAAGAATAACGCCTTTGGGCATGACACGACAGACGTGCAACACCTTCGAACGATAAAATTACGAACAAAACAGCCAACAGACATTAATATAACAATTACGACGCTATCAGACGCGTCAATTTTTTTTTTTTTGCGTACGATTATTACAGGCACAGCTCTCGGGCGTTTGTCAATGCGAGCTGCTCGTACGAAGGCTCATACATGCAACGCAGAAAGCGCATTCTTTGGCCAGAGGGCTCGAGCCGGCTCTCGAATTATCTTGCGAGGAAAAAGGAAGAAGTCGAAGCCAAAACGTATGTTATTGACCCTGCCTTCTTCGGATTCTTTCGTCTAACCGTTCGTGTCGTCGATTTTCTTCCCTTTTCTTTTCCTCTCCTTTTTTTTCTTCCCCGCCGTTCGTCCCTGTTTCCTTTTTTTTTTATTTTCTTTACGACCACCAAAACCGAAGCCAGAGGCATTTTCGCCAAAAAAGGCACGGATCGTTCCACGGTGCAGTTTCGGCCTGTGCAATTTGCGATCGAATCGTTTCGCAACCGTTGTTACACTCGTCGCTAGACGTTTAACGGGCAGACACGTTGTTAAAAAAAAAGATGCCCGTTTACACAGAAGCAGAGAGGGAAAACGGCTACGTTAAACGGGACGCGTGCAAATATCCAAGGAGCTTCCGAGAAGGAAGGTCCTCGAACAAATTTCCAAGAGGGGCCGAGGAACGGTGAAACTTCAATTTGCTTGTCGTCGTCGAAGAGGCATTGGTAATGACTCGATGTAAACGTTTGTATGTGTTGCTTTTACAGCCTCCTCGTCGCCAGTCAACTGAATATTAGCTGGCTGGTCGGACAAAATACCGAGAGGTTCGTTGTACGGTTTATCCTGAAGTAGAATATTCGCTGTTTGAAATAAGACGATCTTCTCAGAGTCACAGACTTCTAATAGTTAATCAATTTCTGTGCCCGCGTATTATCCGAACAGCTTCCCTTAAAAGCTTTTTCCTATGACATGACTACTATAGTGAGTAGAAACGATTCATACGACGCGACGCGCGGATAAAGTGCAATAAAATTAAAGTGTACGCAAAATGAAAATTGTATAGGCTCCAAATGGATTCCTGTCGATGAATATTATTATCCAACAGAAGATTCTGTAACTGTTCATCATCATCGAGATTGAAGCTTCAATCCACACGTGCAAGCAATATTCTAGCAATATTTACAGGTGGCGAAGGAGTATCGCGCGAGGTGTAGCACACAGTTACACCCCTTCCAGAAAATAATTCAACGACTGTTTATCAGATCGACTTGCGACAAAAGTGTGCAATTGTATAATAAATTTCACGCTATCTGATCGGGCGTTCCCGCGTTCTCCTCCCACCTTGACGAGAGTAACTTCTCGAAACTATGTAGATGGAAACCCCAAAGCGTGTAAGTGAAAGCAGAGTGCAGTGGGCCCTGGAAGACCGTCTGTTAAATTCACGCATGGGAGAAACGGTTCGAAAGAAAAGCCGGGACATGTGAAAGTGTGCGATCCATGGAAGATCCACGGCACGCCGAACGTGGCGAACGTACGTTCTCCGTACGCGGGAGAGCTCCCGCATTCCGTTCTGCTATGCTCCGTATCGCCCACGAGACAATACTCTCGAAATGATGCACCGTCTTTCATCTAAAACGCGGAGTGAAAGCATTCGGTGCTCGAGGTAATTAGGGGAAGCTTGGACGACGGAAACAGGGAGATGTGTCTGCACTCGTAATACGTTGGGTGCTTTCGTTAGACCATATGGATATCATCGTGCATACTGCGATGGGAATTCATGTATATGCGAGAATAGATAGAGAGGTTTTTGTTTATAGAAAGTACAGGTTCGAGGTGTTCGTCGTTAGCGAGTAGTTTCGACAAATGATTCTGGCGAAAGAAGAACATTCATAAAACGTACCTTCCTGAAAACTAACGATGATCGCGCACGATCGTGCAATTCTAATGGCATTACCTTTTATAATTCTGTCCTTTGCAATTCAAATTCTATTTAGTTTTATATCGTTCTCTAACAGTAATGCGTATAGAATACTAACGACGAGCGTTCTTCTAACGGAGAGAGGATTGAAGCTGGCTACGTGGGAATTGAATTATGGCCTGTTTGCAATAGGGAGGATTTGACGGTATCGTGTATAATTTAAGCGTATGTAAAATACCTGTTGCTTTTCGATTTTCTTGTCGCGCGCACTTGTACACCGCCTAATTGAGCCTGGCGACTTAGGTAACATAAATCATCGCGCCAAAAGGTCCGCGTTCCCCATATGAAAAATGGCGGATTAAGCGCCGCACGAATAATGCAGGGATGAGTTCCGCAACGAGTTTGTTTCTTGGGCGTTGCATAAATTATGGCCCGATAGAAATGCATGCGGGGGCCCATGAATATGTTTCAGGAATACGACAACATATCGTAGCCTTAATAACCTCGAGCGTGCAGAGCAGACCATTGGGCAGAGAGTGCTTTCTGCGACCACGTTATTGAATGGCGATAGTGAATTGCGTGAAATTATTACGATTATACGAAACGCGCGTGGCGTGAGAGTAGCGATACTTATTACCTTCACCACCTGCGTCGAAATAGATAAACGATAAGTTCCAATAATGCCATGGTGTTTGAACAGATGGATAACCGTGGTGTTCACCGCGATGCGTTCATGGTGTTCCCTATCATCGCGAAACGATCGTAAATTTTTCCAATAACGACGGACAAAGGAACGAAAGCGTCGGTTTTATTATAATAAGAGGAATGCAGAGAAACGGCACGGCGTACCGTGCGAAATATTGAGGCGATTTAAGACCAGCCTGCGATTAAATCGATGCTAATTTCATAGTCCAGTTTATCGTAAAGCGATGCTTTTAATTGAACCGTTAAAACTCGATAAAGAACGTTCGGCGTAATTAATAAATCTTGAAGCGCGGCGGCCAATGTAATTTCTCGCGGTGCGGCCAGTTCTTCTTTAATAATCGCGGGTACACATGCGGGGAATTAAAATGAACGATACGCGGCGAATAAGGCTGAACGAACCACGGACCACAACGGCCTCTTCCCCCGCGGTTTTAATTAATCTCTGACACGCTTGCAAATTCGTAGACTTACGGCTGTGTCGGTATACTTATTAATAAATTGTTGTATCAACGGAGGATCGTTTATCGCGGCTGACTGGCAAGGTTGCTTAATTTTCCACGATAACTCATTAACCAGAGCGATAGCGACTGGTCTCTTTGTGTCGGGGAAAGATAAATCTCGGATGATTTCTGATATCGCAAAACCTTCGTCGAATGCAATCAAACCATTTGGATGAAAAGCCCGAGAACGGAGGCATCCCTTCTTTATCGTGATTAATCCCACGTCATCTTTAATCAAACCTTGCAGGTGCAATAAAATCACGGCGATTAATCTGCATTTAACGTCCGCGTGAAGCTTGCACCGCAACCGTCAGCCTAGCAGCCAGTCCAATTAAATTATTAAAACGCAATAATGTCGTTGCAATTAGTTCGAGCTCTGCTATCGGAAGCACAGAGCAGGAATCGCAGATTTTCATCTATGCATTGTTAATCGTTCATCCTAATTGTAGCGTGGAAATACACGTAACGTCATTAAGACTAACGATGAAGAAAAAAAAGAAGAAAAAAAAACGAAAGTACATACCACGCTTCAGAGAAAATTCGAAAGTCCTCAAACTTAACGGCACGTTCGAATTCGAATACGAATTACGTGCAGCCCGAAGCATTTCTCTCGACGGCGCGTTCCGTTTCGATTAATAAACGAGATCGAGTATCCTCGAAAGAGAAGTACCACGAGGGAAAGGGTCCGATGCAACGTTACAACGGGGAGCCTGTCGCGTAGCCGCATTCGTGGCCAGACGGAAAAGTATGGCGAAAAGTGAAAGCGAGAAATTAAAAAGCAAAAGGTAAAACTACGTTCGTCTTTACGGCCGGCTGAGGTCACTGGTCTTGCAATGGTGGCGAAATCACCATGGGCCCCTGGAGCCTTGACTTCCAGACAAGAGGGCAGTGCATAAAATTTTAAAGACTTTTCTTGCCAATAAGTAAGTTGGGTACCGTATTTGGTCAGACGTGCGTTCATCGTGCTTTCGACTTTCTTTGTCTCGCGCTACTTCATTTATATATGTATAGGTAATCCTTTCGTGAGCTTTTACGTTAGCAAGGAACAGTTTCCATCGATGCTCCTTTGATAATAAACTCGATTTAATTGCCAGAAAATAATAGCAGTCTAAACATTGCAGACCACTGTGCGTGCACACGTTATTACATCGTATAACTTTCTCGTTCGATCAATAAACGTGCATTGTGCCAGCCTCGTTAACACCCAACGACTGTGCAGAATTGTATAACTCAGTTACACCTAACATCGAAACGTAACTTCCAAATGAACGGGCGTTCGATAATGAACGAAGTGCCTACATACTGGGAATGTGTCAATAATTTCATTGGAACGTTCGCATCATACGGATAATGAGTATGTACGTGGAGGAGCACGATGATATCACTGCGCCCGTTGCTATTTCCTTAACGGCGTCGTTTATCTCTAGCGGAATGACATCATTACGGTTTCGAACGGCGACACACACGATGCACGTTTGTTGTTCAGGCAGAAGATTCCGTACCTGGCGCATTTTACGGTACCTATCCGTCGAACGATTCGATTACAGGAACGTTTGCGAAGGGCCGGGCAAAATAAAGGCGGAATGGAAGCTGGATGAAGCGCTGACTGGCCAGAAAATTCCTGGTCTCCATACGCTTTCGAGGATTGTTACTGGAAACGAAACGTTGCCGCGACCGATGAGCTAACCGTTGGGTAATGGATCCGTAGAAAAAGATAAAAAGAAAAGAGGATCGAACGAAGAGGAAATGCTTCTCTCCCGAACGGGACATTAAAACAGCCGTGTGATTTCATGCGGTAGTTGGAGTCGTTCTGCCTCGTTTCCCAGAAAACGATGAAGAATTCAGAGCTGGCTGAATTCGATTTCGAGTCGAACGGTAGAACGGGCGTATTGGAAGGGTACACTTTTTTTACAGGGTGTTCCAAAACTGACAGTACATACTCCTCGGCCGCAGGAACAAATATAAATAAACAAAGATCACTGTGAATGTACTCAGAGGAGTTAACTGTTAATGATTATATAAATATCCTTATGCAGCAATCGTAATTCTTCTACATGCAAATCTTCACACTTTCTTCGCGCCCCTATATTACCTGTATGTATAATTGATTGCCGCAAAAACTTGCCGGAACAAGAAATTCTATAATCGACGAATAAAAACCTGTCCGACAGACATGCTGTGCGACGTCTGCGTATCGTCTACTGTTACGCGTGTGCTCCAAAAGTTTACAGCCTCCTTTCTGAAACGCTCTGTACGTTCGTGGCTCTTCTTCCCCCTATCCGGCTCTGCTTCTCCCCCGGTATCCCGTCGGATTCCGTGGACCGGAGCCCATGGGTAGTTTAAACACTTGACATGCTTCGATCCACGAAGGACTCATATAGGTTTGCCCACGGCAGCCGGCAAATCAGCCACGTCAGTGGAGATCGTGATTTATACCCGCGGTTCTCCCGAGGGCGACGCCGCGCCGCGCCAGGACGAAATCGGCGAAGAGGTACGTTCTTCACGCTTCGTGTGCAGTATCTGGGATCCCTTTGTGTTCGCCGTGAACGTGCACGCTGGTCTTGGCGAGGCGGCACACCTCGCTACGTACGAAATGGCATTGTCGTAAAGATGTAAGTGTCCGTGAATTCTATCTGCAAGTCGAGAAGACACCGGCGAAACCACGAAGCGAGAGGATCGAACTTCAATGGCGGCGTACTTCGAAACGTTGGAACGAGAAGATTTCTTGCAGCGACGCGCGCGTGATGGAAATATTGTACAGGCGATTTTTTATTTTACAGGATATTTTAACGGTATTATGTTTCTGTGCTCTTGTGTGAGAGCAACGGTGGAATTAATTTTTCTAGACGGTTGAGATGAATATAGTGTTACAGGTAATGATTTAACGATTGAGGAAGAGATATTGTTGTATTGTATAAAGTGTTCAAATAGAATTGTTGTCGAATGTTGGTTTAATGATTTGCACGATGGAACGTGCGACTAGACGGATCATTTTTAATGATGGTACTTTCATAGAAATATTTTAGCGAGGCATTAACGCTTTGTTAGTCTCGCGTAGCAAGAGAAAGATGGATATTCATGGCCGTGATAATTTATCAGTATAGCTGACGTTAAGAAAACGAGAATGAGAATGAAGAAAGAATTAATTGCGGCGCGGCTAAGAATATTCAGTGCTCCGAGCACCTTTGTCTTCAACTGTACCGCACAAGAAGCATGACAAAACCCATATTGTACAACTAGTTAGAAGTCTTCAATTGTAAATTAAGAAAAAATTATAACGTAACAACGAACGATTCTACCTGAAGTGTCTGAATGAAAAAAAAATAAATAAACCAACTACCGTTCCCGATTTCTCGATATTTTTCGTTTCAAAAATAATATTGCAACATTTATATTTTTGGAATAACTTTGGTCAGAACTCGTAGAAGTCCAGTAGGTATGACCCAAGGGTCGTACTGGGCGGAACGGCTGTCTCTACTGGACAGCTGAATCTGCGACTACTGAATCATATCTATTGGACGTCCACAGTTTCATTTATAATAATTTTCATAAACTTAAGTTTCCAGAGACATATTGCACTTTTTCGACAAATGAGAAATATGCAATTATAAAATTTTTCGAGAAATCCTCGAGGAAGGATTCCCACGAAGGAACATTAAATCCAACTCCAATTCTGCAATATCTTATCAACAGTCTCCAACGTCTGTAACAATGAACCCAGCGCGGCGATATGAATCGTGATCGATCTATCTACAGTGAATTTAGAAAGTGTCGTTTTCTCCACGATCGCCATTTTCCCCGCGATAATTCGCGAAATAACGTATAGTTTCGCGCATCACACGTGTCGCGTTCATCGAACACGTGTACGAGTCGCGATATTGTTTAAATATATATATTCACTTTCATTCATGTTTGGCAGTATCTTGATAGGTGAAAAACAACGAAGCCGGGAACAGAGGTGAAATCGTCTATTGTACGTAGTACGGCGCATAGTATGCACACAGCGTGGTTGGAACGCGTCATCATTAGCACCATTTCCGTTCGCTCTGATACACAGCAGGCTCGTAACGCTTAAGCGATGCGTGATTCCCAGCGGCCAGATCATTCTAGAATTTACCAATGCAAATCGATGAAAAAACAACGCCTCGCAGCGTTAACGCTGTATCTTTCCATTGCCCTCGACCGTCGACATTCCTATGTAAAACTGCGCTTCTCGTTCGAAAGCCTCGCGGTGCTTCAGAGAAAGAAGTTTCATCCGCTGACGATAAACCATTCCAAAATATTTTAGGAGACTGACGATATACTTTTCAAGGCCGACAAGTGTCGTCCATATTGCAGAAAAAATAATTTCTTTCCTGCGGATCCCCGAATGATATTCCAATCGAAGCTTCGCGCCCTTCGATACGAAATTCGTTCAAACACAAATCTCAAGGTAAACGCGAGCCTAAATTGAGGCAAGGTATCGGACAAAGCAGTCATACACGCAAAGCTGAAAATATTGTTGCTGCAAAACCACCGACCACATGGGGATCTCGCTGTTATCATAATAGAGCAGGGATTTTACACGCGCACGGTGGAACACGTTTCAGCCGACGTGGGACTAAAATCGGACAATACCGTGCACGTTATGCTTCCGTGTCGCCTGCCGTGTGTACGTACTTGATCCTCGATGTAGATACAACGTATGACATACCAGCTGCGACCGCTTATGGCCGGTCGTGCGTTGGGTGGATCGTCGATATTCTCTGAACGCCCGTAGCCTCGTAGCCGTTCGTACCTTTCGCAATCTCAGAGAAAAGACATATGTATGTAGGCACTATACTATCGTGGACGAACGTAGGCCGTCGTCTTGGCGTAGGCAGAGAGGCTATCTGGCCCGCGTTCGTTTTCCCGAAATGGCAACGCCGACGAGAGGAAAAGTATTCAATGATTCTAATGGTCCTTGTCTTGGAGATTCTCTACATGGCGATCTACTTTCCCGTATGAAGCGGGAAAACCGTTCGATGGCTTAGACTGTTGATGTTTCTCTCATATCGACGGGAGAATTTTTTTTGAACGAAATCGTGGTGCAAGTAAAAGGGGAGTTTGTTGAAAATTCTTGGCGGTCGACCGACCGTAAGTAGTACTGTGTTGGAATTAATTGTGCGTTACATTATGGTTCTGGTGAACCGTTATACTTTTTCAGAGAAACGGCTCGATATCGCTGCATCTATTCAGGAGTCGATACTTTGGTACGTCGTTCCAATTGAAATTAATGGGGTTTGCTTTTGTATTTATACAGTATATCTAATAGAATATAGGGCGATGTAATTTCATTAACCAGCTATCGACTCCAAGTTAATATCCAATTTGAACGAAAATTCTATTTAGCAATCCATGTTCTCCCGCAAATCGTAAGGAAAATTGTTCGAGTAGGTTTCAACGTTCAAGCTTTATCCCACACGCAGCCATGTTAGGGAACAGATATCGAAATACAAACTTGATCTTCAAGTCCGAGGCCTGGGACGAAGTCGAAGGTGTTAAAAATAGTTGTCATTCGAGTACAGAAGCGGTGAGCTTAGCATGACTTTCCTTCACTGTCCGCGGATGCATAAACGGTTGTCGTAAGTTTAAACGTCTGATTGCTGAGAAATATTCTCTATAAGAGGATTACAAAGGAGAAATAAATGCGAGGTTCGTGTCACGCCTTAAATTCCGTCGATTTCTTTGCGGGAACGTAGAGCAATGCTGAACTGCGTTTGCGTTCGCGTTCGCGTTCGCGTTCGCTGGTTTCAGAAAGCGATCGCCACACTGCTCGCGGAAAATGCGAATTCCTCTGCTCAGTTGAGAAATGAGATATGTGAGAAGCATGAAATTTTCTGCGCGAGACCGCCGCTCCGCTCCCGAGGACATCGAATGGTATGCCGTACACATGGACGCGTGCATGGATGAAGGCGTGGATTTTTCTTATGTCCTGTTGTTTGCGTTACGTCACTCCAACGTGATTAAATATTTAGACAAGCGAATCATTCCCATTCTTTAACTGTCTCTCACGTCCGCCGTTAAACCTTGCAAATTGTTGATCCCCCGGTCAGAACTTAACGGTCGCCAGGGTCGGATTATTAATCAACGGAGGCGCGATTTTACGATTACCCTCCTTTATAGCGGTCTATTCTTTCAGCCGGCACTGAGCAGCTCGTAATCGCGCGTAGGCACACGTGGAGGACTCAGAAGGCAATCAGTGTAAGTCCAACTTTCCTGAACATGCGTTTCGTAGAACAGAAATCTCTTTATTGTTCAAACTTTCAGTTCATAAATCAATTAAGTCAATATTTTCGCACGTAAGCAATAGATGACGGTACTCATAAATACCTTATTTATCTCGTTTTGAACGGCAATGGACTTACACTGATTGGCTTCTGAATCCTCCATGTGTGCGTAATGGCCATAACGAAAATGGCGTAAGTTAATTGCACAACGATCCGAAGCTATCGCTCTAGCGTGTCACATCTAGCCTATGAATTCTGCGCAGCAGTGACACTCATAAATATTAATAAAGTAAGATTGAGTAAATCGTTCGATGTAAGACCTTGCGTCTTCGTGTGGCCGTTTAATAATAGGCATCATCTTGGTAATGCCCTCGATTGCGCGCGTTAAGGTAAAAGGAACAAAAAAATAGAAAAACTTTAAGGCTCTTGACATGTCTCTACAAGGGTTTGCAATTAATTCGCCGATGCAGCCTTAGACAGCCGGTGAACGCCATTAAAATTCTTCGCGAGCTTACGCATTCGCTTTCGAATCTGCGCGCAGCGAAGATTTCCAGGACATATCGTTGATTTCGATAACTTGCGCGGCACACGGGCCCTTTTTCCCGTAATTGTGCGCGCATAAAAATGACAGTCGGTGCGCGGAGGATTCCGAGTAAGTCTATTTATACGCACGGGATTCGAACGAGCCGAGTAGTATCCACGATTTACGTCTGAGATAGCCCCGTACGAGGCAAGGCCAGTGTCCTGTTAAATAGATTTTTTAATTAAGCGAAAGTTCGGACCCCGGGGTGTGGTACGACGACGCGCGCCTGTGTGCATCATTGTTTCTCACTGCCCACTTAAACGGTACGTGTTTGCACACTGCATACCGGGTGCTCCTTCCGTCGCGCATTATGTGCAGCTTAGGAACCAGCGTAGGCAAATGATCGCCGGCAGGCTGACATTTAGTCGAAAGCAAGTTTTGCCTTTGCATTATTCATAATCGAAAGTATCCGTAGAACTTCTGTTCGATTATGAACAGTTCCAGGTAGTCTTTTATTAATTCCACGGTTCGAATTTATCTACAGAAAGGAATAGTAATATTCCTGGCGGAGTGCAATGTCAATTTCGAACAGTTTCTCATACATTTGTACCCCGAGTATATTTCCATCCCGTTACAAAGAGCGTTAAATATCTCAAACATCTTTCGATATTTCCCAGTCGATTCACGCATGAGTACATACCGTTTGTTTGCCCCTTCTTTCGCTCAGCACACGTAATTGTGCAATTCACGTATCCGACAATCGTTTAATCGATTCACGCACAAGCGTGGCCGCATTCGTGGTAGACCGCATTCTCGCCGGCAATAGGTGGATCCAAGGGCCCAGGCATTTCGACATACAATATATATTTCGGCCGAAAGGGGACTGCGAGCCGGGCCGTGGCCAGGGACGCGGCCCTTTCGCCGCTGGACACACATTCCGGTACCACGTTTGCTGGAATCGGCGGAGCTGACTTCAACGCCGGATACCCGCCGGTCTATCTGAATTTTTCCCCGGAGTGTGCAACGCTTTCAGCGCGACAATGTCGAAAGATAACACTCCCGGCCGTTACCGTGCTCCGTTCTCGATAAATTACTGTATCATATCGCGTTACATGGCTGGCACGCGAATTCTTGCGCGAACCTCATTTTCTTTCAGCAATTTCACGATACTACGAGCGCCGAGTACCGTTCGATCGGGCCCTGCTTCGTGCAGCCTCCGGTAATTCGCGTAACGCCGCGATACACGGTGTTCCCGTTGAAGTATTTAACTTCAGGAATGAAAAACGATGTACCATTCTGTAATAGTTTGTTTTTCCCTCGTGCCGCTTTATTCCATGCCCGATCGTCGCGGACACAGATTTAGAGGGGACGAGGATGCATTTGCTCCAGATGAATGAGTCAGCTGGAGACGCGCCGGTATATCGTTGCGATTTATTGCCCCCAGAACTCGCGTTTGCAATGATCTCATGTTATCTCGGCTGGATGGAGGGGTTGGGATCGTCATCTTCTATTTCGATTCGATCATTTTCTTTTTTATGCACAGTGTTTGTTTGCCGAACGATATCCTTGCGCTCGTCTATCGCAGATCTCGACTTGTAACGAATGACACGACGGCGATACAGGTAACAGTACAAGTGCATCAAAGCCGCATACCAACGTGTATCTACGATCTACTTATTCTCCGAAGCTGACACGCGAAATAAATTACACGCTCGTTTAATTAATAGTTTTGTCACGCCGTGTCAACGTTGTCGAGCGTTGACGTCTTGTTTCGCGACCGAAATTTCATTGAAACGAAACCTCGTAGAACTTGTGTCAACAATGATATCTTTAACTCTCCAAGATTTTTTTAATTACTGAATAAAAACCGAGCGTAAACAAAATAATCTTCGACCCATAATAATTATTCAATTCGAAGAGAACCGTAAATATTTGTCAACCCGCTGTTTTATCAAATTCGCATGAAAAAAAATCGCCGTGAACCGTATCTACGTTGAATTTCTAGACTGGACAGTGCCAAACTTACCTGGCTGACACGAAGCGCCACCAGGGCCAAGCACAGTACCGACACAAGCGCACTGGGGAACGCGTGAAAATTGGTCCTTCTCACTGGCATTTTGGAGGAGTGCGTGTCACACTGAACAACCGATTGTTAAACGTGTCACGTTCTGGCCAGGGCTCTGATCCTTACAGTTTCACGTCACATTTTCGTTATTTCCCAAGAACAGTCTCATCGTATAGCACGCGTTTAACGAGATACAATGTTTCGCAGAGGTCACGGGGTTTCTTCTTATACAGGACAACGAGGAGACGTGGTCCGTTGCGCGGTGAAACGTGATCTCGTGGACGATGTCTCGAAAACCCGATGGCTCGTTCGGCAGAACTGGAGGCGAGTGTTATACTGGCGCAATAATGACTGTTCCCCCTGAGCTGCCACCAGGGACGCTCAGGTGTTCAGAGTTTTTGGAGGGGATAGATCGTGCCGCAGCGGCCATTCCCTTTTCAGCCGATGTGTATGCGATCCACGCATTCATGTCTCCGAATCCAGCGATGAGCTACGAACGTTCGACGTGGTTGCGGAACGAGGTCAGCACTGTGCACGGCATTCGTTGCTCGTGTAGGAGGCGCGCTTTATCGACGAATCTAGGGGATTTCAGAATACTCTAGCATGTGCCAGCAAACTGTTTCTGAATGACATATCTTCCACTAGGGGACGACTAACTATTCGTTTCTTTGGAGAACCTGAAATATTTTTCTGACGCGTTACCACGAAATGGTTGTACGAATTTAAAACAGAACGATTCATTTGAACTTCTCCTGCTCCAAATTAGTTCCTTTTTGAAGGTATCCTCGGTTTGCACAGTGAATTGCAAATATTGACTCCGAAAACAGCTCATCCGCTTTAAATCTTGAATTTTCGAAAGCCTTGCTCGACGATGGCAAACTTTTCCGCGTTCTCATCCGTAAACATTTCAATGGAAGTACTTGTACCTTGGTTTAATTAATGTATGCTATGAAAAATTGCGTTCGTCGATAACGCCAGGAGAACTATGTCAGACAAACTGTTCAATAGATATTGATTGAACGAAGATTGCAGGAATTACTGGATTGCCGATCGTCGTACCGCTTACAAACGTATTGTAGCGGCACCTCTTAAGTCGTTACAATGGAGACAAAAGCGCATATTGTAGACAATAGGAAGCTTATAGGATCATTCATGGATGACGCGAATACCATTTATGATACTGATTCATCGGCATCTTTACGCGCGGATGTTGTAAAGGAAACATAATTGCATCTTAGAGTATCCATTTTTCTATTGCATGGTAGTTTACAATTTTTCATCCAATTTTTATGCTTCGCCTGTTCGAGTAAATGACTATCCTTATATACACGGAGGTTGCTGTAAAATGAATAACTGTAAATTTTTTTGCGCTCGATAATAAGAAGTACCTGCTCGTTACTCGGTAATCATATTAACTTCATATACGCGGTATATTCAATAACGACTATGTAATACATAATTTAGTTCTGGCAATTTTTCCTGTTACGTATTAACACAGTTTCGCCTTGTCGAGCCGTGCGGTCGTTTAATTGGTGCCTTGGTAAAAGTGGTGGCATACGGAAGAAACAAAATTAACCGACGAAGAAGAAGAGTCACTCATCGTTCGTGTTTTCTTACGTAACGCCGCGGCGTGACACGTACACACACGCGTCTAACGCGTGCCCGTAAAATGCAATCTAAATAAAAATTCATCCAGTCATGTTTCTTTTCAAACATTTAGCCCGGAGAAAATCCAGTGGCCCCCCATTCCTCCATAGAAAACGCTCCAACGCTGTTTCGCTTCTGCAGAAAGATGAACGGAGGAACGAAACAAAAACTGCCTTCACATTGAATTCTGTCCCGCACCTAAAGTAACACTCGAATGCAGAAATTGTTATGGATATTAATTCCATTGCAAGCAGGGGAACGCGGAGCAGCGCGGAGAAACAAATAAGCAAGCGGTGAAACAAAGAGATTTTATTCCAGGATGGGTGTTTGTCCCACATTTTCATAAGTTACCAACAAGGTAGACGCCTCGCCGGTTGCGACCGTCATCTCTTCGGGACAATAGAAATTCTATCTCCCGAAAGATTTCAAAGTACGGTCTCCATAGGGACAAAAGCTTGGTAAGTGCAACGCCGAGGAATCATGAATAACTGGGTCACTGCATTAATACTTTTATACAGCCTACCGACGCGACGCGTCGCGACGCCGTGGAAAGTAGAGCCGGTCGAGTGGTCTACCTGTGTGAACCGGGAAATCCACGTTTCGCCGGCGCGCTCCTTATAATTATTACGATACCAGCGAGAGAGTAACGTTGTCCGATGGAAAGATAAAAATAATATTCTCGACTTCCAGCTAGACTACACCTCCCGACTTTCAGACGGATAATTTTGTAGTGCGGTTTTCAAAACGCGCCTCGATTGGGATGGGGGTGGATGAACTGGAACTCGGATGTATAGGCACGACGGTGGAACACTCGCACCTTAACGGTGTGTAGGCTGACGTTTCATCTTCAGTCGGCCAGCAGGTGGAACGTGTTTGATGTACGTCATCTTGTACAAACACGAGAACCGGGACCGGGCATATCGGGAAACACAGGGGCTCGTCTCTTTTCCCCCCTTCTCGTTAGCTCGCAGATACGCTAGAGGGGGTGGTAATAAGGGCGCAAGCGTGAATCTATCGATCAGCAAACCCTCCGGGTAACACCCTCGCGATCCTCGGCCGAGGCTCACTGCTTCACCGGCAAACTAGTGGGTAGTACACGCACGCGACACAGGTGAGTACTAACATCTAAGATGTTGCTTTCTAAGTGTAATGTAACAATAAGATAAGAAAGTTAAGAGCAGCTTGAGAAGTGGACAAAATTATTTAGGTATATATATGTATGTATACATATATCAGGGGATCGTTTAAAGATCAAGTGAAACGAAGTATGAATTTTTTTGAAGATTGGCAATTTTTGTTTTCGATAGTTTGACGTTCGTTGGTAGCGTAAAGGTTCGGCTTTTAATCAAGATAAAACGGAATTACTTGGAACGGTCACAGGGTTGTTAAAAGGAATAGGAAATTGATTTTTTGTCGGGAGGTAGTTTTTATGTTCCTTTTCCATGCTACCCGGAGGTTTAAATAGATAGTCGATACTATGTATTCTTGATTAAATGTAGATAAACTACTTGTGATGTGTAAGTTGTCTGGGGATAATGTTTTTGTGAGATAGGTAGGTACTTTGTTGATTGAAGAAATTTGAAGAATTTGAAGTCAGTGATCTCGCGATCGGTCTTTTGTTACAAGTATAATATTAGTTAGGTTTATATGTGGCTTAAATTTACGCGGGAGCTTATAAACTCAATGGTGGTATGCTCATGGGTGAGTACGAGACAACAGTTTATAGTGTGCATGGTGTGACGTGATTGCTCACGCTGTTACGCTGCGTGTTATTTTCACGTGACGTTTCACTATACTGTACATAATAAGCATTCTTCATTTTCATTGATCTTTTCTTTCCGATTCTTGTCATATATTCAAGTAAGAAGATAATACGTACACGCGTGTGCTGTTAATTATCAATTCATAGACACACGAGTGAATAAAACTTACCCCGATAGCTTTCTATATCATCTATCACAATAAACAGAGATATTAAATGAAAAAAATATTGTATTTATTTATTAGATTAGATACTGCATATTTAAAAGAAAATGTGAGAGGGCAGATTATAGTACTACGCCCACTTCGTGCGATTCATCCCGCGGGCGTTTAAAAATTAAGATAAACAAAGGGGAAATGTGTATGAATATATAAGCATTTGTGACTGTTACGTAACTGCACGTTTACGGTAAGTATTTTTTACTTTTTCAGTTTCATTCATAGATGCACGCTTCCGTGTGCGCAGCTCTGGGTGGTCAATGCGCCTGCCCTTTCTTAACATCTAGGGACTCTTCCGTAATCGATTATTACTAGAGTAAAAGCTGAAACCTTCTGCAAATAACACGACCATTGCAGATCTATGGAAATAGCGGCATAATAAATATTTGCCTACACATTTGCATCGATTAATTAAAAAAATTTAGCAAAAACATTCGGAGCAAAATATAGGTACTGAAAAAATATTGACTGTACAATATTCGAACTTCACGGGGTCGATGTTTGAATAAGAGGGTGCGCCATGAAATCTATTGATTCATAAACTTTGTATTCATTTTTATCCTTTGTGACGTTTAATCTTGCGATATTGTCAATAATTTGGAACTTTGGAATTCGAATCAAATACATAGCATCATCCTGAGCTTAGCTTAAATGTTGAGCTAATTTTATATCCAACATTGTAAGGTATAATACGATGTAAAAAATTCAAGAGTATAGTGAGACCCGACGAAGTTCATTCGAAATTCAATTAGATCTCGGATCACTGACATTAATTGGACGCAGACAGTTCGCCGAGGTGACATGCGCAGCGTTGAACAGCTTTAATACCTTCGAGGTGGAAACACCGGCTGGAAGTTCCGAATTTAAGGAAATCCGTAAACTGTTCTCAAGCTTAGACCAAACTTTGCCGTATCCCTTTTCCCTGCTGAACGTGACATTCAACTTTCGTTTCAATTATAACAGCTCTACAGTCACGGAAGTCGTGCAGTGTTGTTCGAGTAAAGTTTAGCGTTCGACTCGGAAGAATTTCATATTGCACGAAACGAAACACTTCCCCTATTCGTCGATACAAATTTGTACAGCCACCATTGATCTGGTGGCACCCCTCGTATAGGTGACACGGGAACAGTAATTCCCTATCAGGAGCCTTTATCTCCATTCAATATTAGGGCTAAAATCACGGTCCTGGCATGATGGGGCAAAGCAGGGGTAGCGTGAAAATCCTACAGCCTGTAAAGTCACGCTGCGTCGTATCGATCAGTAGAATATCAAGCTCTACTTTTGCTGTGCTAAATTTCTACGGCGGATCTCCGCCTCGCGTACTCGAGTACTTACTCGCGCGGACGCTTTTATCGCGGAACTCGCACGAGAGATGCTGTTCTTTTCTAAGAGCAAATAACTTATTTAATTCCCAGCTTACTTCAACAAGATATATTAGAAAGAATTTACCTTTGCCCTTTTAAGCGACTAAAAGGTCTGAAAATAATATACGCACGGAAATTTAGTACAAGAAAGTAGTATAAACAAAAGCTAACAATAGATATATTATTAGCTATAGTGAGACATTTTTTGCATAATAATTTGTCACAAAAGTACTAAGGGTAGAAATCAACCCGCAGAACTAACATTCGCCCAGCTCTGTAAATAAAACTTTCACGCAGCAGAATACTACTTCCCATGTCCACTAACAATCGTCCGAAATTCCTTTTGCAGATTTCAACTTGGATTGTTTATTTTCCTTCCTCACCTCTCTTATTTCATCCTTTCCTTTCGGATTACCTTACGTTGAAGCGTTATTCCGTAACTCGGCAAAGGACGCAGCACCAAATCGTTAGAACGGGCGTCGAACGAGTCACGTCCACGACACATCCTCCTCCCCTAATTCCCCGCTGCCCATCACCTGGAGAACACGAGGAACGTCGCGTTCGCGAACATCCGACCACTGAATACCACACGGGATCCTGCGGTTTTCGTCAAGGGGACGAGGTCTGTGCTAAACCAGCAAGATTACCGGACGCGGCGATTGCGCCAAATATTGTGGTACAGCTCCATCACCCGGCAACATTTCATTCTCCAGCTTTCGACAGTCCTTCACCTCCAATGTTAACTACCTGAAACGGAGGTGAGTGCTAGTTTGCGTTCGTCGTTGTGTCGATCCGAGACGCCTGTCTCTTGTGCATGCTCCGTGTCAATTTGTTCGATGGAATACCTGGTACTTTCTCGCTGAAAGACTGATTGCTCGGGCATCTTGGAAATAGAAAAGTTTCCCCCTGGGAAATGACTCTGTGTTTGCAGTGAGTGTTTCAAATATAATGTTTTGCCAACGGGGAATAGTTTGGTGTTAGAAACCCGTTGAGATTGGAAGGTATTTTGTACTACGACATTTTTAATTATATTTGTTTCTTGGTTCCGGAGACATGTAAATGTGCAGGTGGAACAGGGCGAGACAAAGTGTTTTTCATCCCTTTTTACTGAATTCGGAGACAGTGTAATAAAGTAGCAGCCTGAAATAATGTACAATTATCTTGATGTAAAATTGAATGGCTGTGCGATTATATTTTCAGCAGCGGTAAATCACGTATTATCTTTGCGGATAAACTGCCCGTTCAATTAACGGCGGTCTGGCTATCTGATTTATACATTGAACTATAATTAACATCGGTATTCGAGTTTCATGACACGTGAACGGTCAAGCAATTTCAACCACTATGATATGCTGTCCAATCATTTAATTAAAAGGCCGTTAATCTTAAATTGCTATCTATAAAAAAATGGGGTCAAGACATTTCATAAAATTGCAACGGTGTTTTTATTCTTTATAAATCTCGATGTATGCATGCAGATTGTTCAAGAAAGCGCTTTGGCATCTTACTAAAATTTATTTAAAAGAAATCTCTTCAGCTTTATTTCACATCATGCTAATAAATACCATTACTTCCAACGTCTACGAATATTTTAAGCTTTCCCCTACTGCCTCCCGCGTCTTTGTTACGAGACATTGCATTGTACAAACGAACGAAACGTGTCTATCGGCTACCTGTCACCCGATTGTCTAGAATGGAAAAGACACATTTCACGCAAGCCACCGCCACCGACGTGTCCACCATCAATAGACACTACCCGAATGCAGGCTGCTAGCATCAGAACCAACTGTGTCATCACCCCATGTCACGCATGCAAACCAGCCATCAGCAATTGTCCATCATCGTCAACGCGCCATCTATGCCATGTACACCCCGAGCGCTGGCTGTTCGATGTGCGTTAGAAGCGAGCCATGCGATGCGAAAGCAACCACGCAATTGAAATGCAAAGAGCGTGAAATAACTGGACGATACCGACCGATTACCACTATCACGACCACCATCATAGTTTGTCTTCCAGGTTCTCGTCAGGGGACTTAAGCTCGGACCTCGACGATGAACCAAGCTCAGACTCCGGGCTGGCCTCCATGGCAAGGGATTCATCCCAATCGTATCAAGCGGTACCGGATCGGCCTTTGCAGTCCCAACCGACTCCAGTTCCACCTTCTCAACCACCGGTACCTGGAGCACCACCATCTGGACCACCACCTGGACCACCACCTGGACCACCACCACCGCAACCGGTTGGCGGTGACTTGAGTCTGAACCTGAGGCCTGGATCAAGAACCACCAGTGCTCCTTCGTCGCCTGCGAAGACCAGGGAAAGTTTGCTCCAGAGAGTTCAGAGTTTGACCGGAGCTGCTCGTGATCAGGTACGTTAAAGTTTTCGTGATTTTGAAGAAAAATTTCGACCAGTATGTGCAAGTTAAGAGAAGCCACGATCGAATAGGTTGTATATGCCTGCATAATTCGTGGCGTAGGCCTCGTAACAAAAAGATGCGAGTCTGATTTGCGAGTAAAATTACGGTCTTGCATGCCGAATGCGATATGTGGTCTTTCTAATGCTTTCATTGAAATATGCTGGAGTCGCGTGCGCGAGATGCCATTAATCTCTTCCGTTTGCCTTGCTCGGCTAAGATCGTACTTTTTTTTAGTGGCGAAAGTTCTTTTACATGCATTCGAGGAAGAAATATAAGACTTGTCCGGATAAGAAATATTGTATCACCGATGAATATAAATTCCTCAAACGTGGATGTTAGCGTTTAGAAGTTCTATGAATCTTGAATTGAATTCAGGGTGCATCCATTTTGGGAGCAGCGGTGTCAGGTGCGACCAGGGGACCGTCTTACAATAAAGATCGATGCTTCACACTGCTGGTAATCGACGACCAAAACACCGACTGGAGCAAGTACTTCCGTGGTCGAAGACTGCACGCCGATTATGAGATTCGCGTAGAGCAAGCAGAATTTCGGGAACTGTCGTTGACAGCGAGCGAAGCTGGCACTGTTGTATCAATGGCGGTCTATCGCAACGGGACCAAAGTCATCCGGTAAATCGATATTCTAATTTATTTGTTTCTGAAAACTTTCGTCGCAAAAAAGAAAACGCATCGTCGTATTTTCGTTAAACAGGTCCTTCAAGCCCGATTTCGTCCTGATACGACAAAACCTTAAGGACGCGGGTGAAGATTACAGGAATCTTCTTCTTGGGCTGATGTATGGTGGAGTCCCGAGCGTCAATAATCTCACCGCTATTTACAACTTCCAGGTATGTGTCGCGAGAAAATATTCGAAAAGAATTTCGAAGGAAACTGAGTTTTTTAAATCGTACCTTTCCTTCCAGGATAAACCTTGGGTATTCGCACACTTATTGGGACTTCAGCGTCGTCTGGGAAAAGACAACTTCCCACTGATCGAGCAAACATATTATCCTAATCATCGTGAAATGGTGAGTAATTAAACCGTTGAAGTGTATTTTCATCTGTTCGTGTATGTACCGCAAAAAAATATGTATCTCTCGTTTATTTCCCAACGTTTATGTATTATAATTACTTACAAAATTTATCAAATGGAAGAACTAAGGCTAACATACATCGTTTCGAGTTACGTTCTCGCGATAAAAAAAAATCCAGTTAATTTTCGTCGCATCAGGCGTTTTTTTTTAGTGTTTTGTACTAAAGTTCTACCCATGTGCAGGGTCTCGGTTTCTCGTCCTGCCAGCAAGAAACGTTATAACCACGCTTAGATACGTAGTATACAGTTCAGAAACTTGATCGTTTGCTTTTAACGCGACTCTTCGCATCTTCGTATATTCTCAGAATAATGAAACAACGCGGTATAAAAAAAAGACACGACCTTTTAATTAGATCTCTTGAACGATTATTAATAAAGCATGAATTTTCTTAGGAAAAAGTTCAATTCAATTATTAGGGTGTTTCACTATTCAGAGACCTATACAGAGCCAAGCCAAAAATTGAATATATACGATTCAGCAGTTTCTTATATAGAGAATTCCAAGCTACGTACAACGAAACGAAAACGGGAATAATTTAAAAATGCATAATATACATCTTTAGCCTAATATTTACAACTAAAGAGGCGACCAATCGATATTGAAAATATTCACCCAGGGCTGCTATTTCAAACTTCACGAAATTCAGTCGATTTGCGTTGCACTCGATGTCGTCGAACAATTCCGCGGAACTAATCTTTGATTAGTAACAATGACCGTAATTGAAAAAGAAAACATCTCACGACGAATCGATAATTCTCCTTAACGCGAACGGATAAAGACTTGAATATATTTATTCAACGTTATTCGCTACTTGAATATAAAAAGGGAAAGCAGCTTCTAATAATGAAATAAATATTAAACAACGACTGGTTAAAGGAAAAAAAAGTCCGTTAACTACAAACGCAACGCTGTAGACTTTGCAAGCGCTGAAGAAGTAAATTATCATGGAAATGCAAGCAGTTTCAAGAGTTCGTCGAATTATAATACACCCCTGAACGACAACTTCACAGCAACCCAGTTGGCTGCTTCGTGTTTAATTAACGAACGACTTTTGTACTCGCCGGCACAACCACCCGATTAATACTTCTGATGGAACGCAACAATAAATAGAGCGTGACATGATGAAGATATGAAAACGTGACACCGTTCAAATATTAATGCTACATCTCCATCGTGCTCGACACCCGCATTTCTTTTCAACCGTCAAGTATTATAGACGCGTCTCCTTTCACAGCGTCGCTGCTTAGTTTCACCTGGTTGTAAATAAACGAGCACGTCTAGAATGGTAGCATTAATTTTTTCATCTAGTTCACCCGGCGCACCGAAAGTTTGCTGCGTTCTGGAACGCCTTTCGCTCACGAAACAACAGTCCTCGTAGGAATCTCGCGTAATTATACAAATAAATCTTAAACCAAACGTGCTACGTGATCTGGCACAAGCA
Source organism: Nomada ferruginata (assembly GCA_963583965.1). Lineage (NCBI taxonomy): Eukaryota > Metazoa > Arthropoda > Insecta > Hymenoptera > Apidae > Nomada > Nomada ferruginata. The sequence goes on along the minus strand of OY757214.1, from coordinate 6,091,391 downwards.
GCGTCGATTTTTCACCAGCGTGATCAATTCTCCTTTCAATCGTAGAACGCTCGAATGCATCCAGGCAGAAGAATTTAAGGTTCCCACGCTCTTTGTTGCTCGCGTTTCTGTTGATACTCTTTGATGCAATTCTTGTAAGGCACTGACGGGACCCAGGAACATCCACCTGGTCCTTGCATACAGACACCATAATCCTCTTGGCAAGCCTCAGGCCCTGGATGGCTCTCCCATAAACATTCTTTCCCTGCCGCATTTTCTAGCGCTGCTCCCTTGATCCACCACTGTGTATAGTGAATCTAACGTGGACGGAATAAACGTTGCATGAATTAGTCAAATGATAAGAAGAAATTTATTCATTGAAATTCTTCATAATTATTAATTAATGTGATATTTCTTACTCACATCGCAAGAACAGCCGTGGCGATATAGTTGCTTGAAACCCTTCCGTTGTCTACTGGTGACCGAACGCCACGGCATCGATATACCGCAGATCGATACACGTGCCTGATCTTCGATCGCCTTACCACTTACAACATAAGTCTCGCCGGCTTTAAAACGCACACCGCACATACTATCCGACGAGGAACTCCATAAAACATTTTTCTTCAGGGCGAAGTAGGATTTCCAGTTGGTCACCTGTTTTTGAAAATCATCAACATTACGATGGCCTCCATAAAACAGCTCTGAAAAGGCGGAAGTTCTAAAGCGACAGTTTCTAAAGGATATTCATAGATTCACGAACCTTGAAGATTTTACTGACTTTCACGTTGTAGCCGACTTCATGCTCGTTCGGGTTCGTCACTTTTTTCACTCTCACTAGGGCGACTGTTGCACGAAAAGATAAAATCAACCGGGTCAGAAACGAGGCAAATTGGGTCAATGGAATTTTTATCAACGTTCCGTGTAAACTCTTACCGAAATCTGAATTGCAAAACAGGGTCTGTGGATGACTTCTCCTGCATGTACACGCCACAACCCTTTGCACCGGTGCCAGTGATAATGCTACCAGCAGGAGGTACGACCAAAACCTTAATTGCCACATCTGAAAAGAGTAAAACAGAAACGATCACGTTACGAATGTCTAAAGACGGATTTCAAAAAGCAATGGTTTATTGATTGCAATTAACGCCGATATGTAACAAGATACGTTGCAATTAAATAATCTCCAATCAAGCACTACGCAAGTATTGTAACAAGATAATGCTGGTGCATCGTAATGCTTCTTCGCCCATTCGGGCACCATTTATCTTCGAAATCTGATTAGCTATGTCCGAACGATTCGAGGCACTTGTCACCTGTCAGATGGTAGGAAACTTCTAACTTTATTTAACGAACTAGAGACAGGCTGACTAAGCCGAGAATACGTGTTTCATTTTTGACGCAACAAACCAAACGTCGCCGGTGAATCACGTGCGTTTCTAAACTACTAATCTCAATTTGCTGCTGGTCCATCTAAATCTGCTACCTCACCGGCCCACCTGCGGACCTGGTTAATGCAAATTTATTCAATCTCCTCGAAACCACAATGCACGACCGAATTTACGCGCGAATTCTACGAACCTGTTGATGAATAATTGTTAGCGCGACGCGCCGTCCTGAATAAACATTCATGTGTACACATATCCATTTACAGATATTGAAGTCAAAATCGATGGAACAATTGAATAGATAATGAATCCAATTAAATAATAGATTTCGACGGCTCCCGCGTCGAGCATACCAATTGTCTCAGTCAGGTCGGATCAGATCGAAATGAATGGAGGCCGAAATTAGCCACCGCAGAAAATATGAATCACAGGGACTGGACTGTCACGAACTCATTCATGACACCCGAGCCCGTGTGTAATAACGTGGAATTTTCTCTGGACCCACAGCAAGTATTACGGAAGCGCTCCAATTCGACCTAGTTTATCGACGTCAGTTGGCCCAGCTCTAAACATAGATGCAAAACGGCGACCAAAGTCGAACGCGGACCAGAAACGCGCCGCGAGCAGCCTGAAACGTCGTATTGTCGATGCGCTTCCTTGCACTGCGAGAATAGATCTGTGGACAAGTTAGAATCGAGGCATTCCTAACGGAACCCGCGGCAGCTGCAGAATTCTTCTCGGTAGCCGGATTACGGTTACGCGAATCGACAGATTCCGGGCGATCAGTTTCGCTGCTGATGCACCCACGTACCGTTCCAACCACTACGCTTCAATAATGTCACGAGTGACCGGTGACATAAATAATATCCCGAAATGATTTTTCGCGTTATCAAAGACAACGTGTTCCGCGCGAATGCGATGTCAACGCCGTTTATTGCTGTCGAGGGTCGGCAAGCTACGCGGCGACTGAACGTGTCAAACGATCGATCAACGTATCGTTACCGTCTTCGAGCAGCCACGATAATCGCACGTCCGTGTATCGAGTACTATACATCACGCTTGAAAACGCCTGATTACGCAGCGTAACCCGCCGCGCTACTCCGAAACGCAGAGTGCGCACACGCGGACCCGAGTGACCGCGAACGACGGGCGAATTTGTAGGTGCACCCGTTTGCAATCATCATTCAACACACGCGCACGACGAATTTATGCCCGCCCGTTGAACTTTTCATACCGCCGCCGATACGTTTTCGTTTGGGAGATCGTTTCGAAAAATTTATCGGCCGTTTGGCAACGGGCTGGCTCGCTTCGAGCGTAATGGATGGTAATAACCGGGGCAATCTGACTGAATTGAAGCACGTTACGCTAGCGTCGGGCCGCTCGTAGAACGAGCTGCCCGACGACGTTTTTGTAGCGGCGCGGATTCGATTTTATTTGCGTTTCCAGCCGTATTCCCCGGCTTTATCGTTGTCGCCGTGGAAGCTGAACTGCATATAATGCCGCTGACAAGGAGCAATTTCGCGATTGACGATCGTAAAGTACACACGATCTGATTATTGTAATTACGCACGGGGGGGTGGGCGCAGGGTGTATGAAAGTTACGAGCACGAACTCCAGTGGCCAATGAAACTTGCGACGAATAATAAAACTGCGCTGCGAAGAGCGCGATCGAAAGCTTCTCGCGTCACGTAGACATTCTCTATTCGGCACAATGTTATTCGGGACACATATAACATAGTTTCTAACCACCCCTCATTCTACAAACCTATATAGAAAATAAATCGTTTCACGTCTCCGTCAACACGGAGACGGGTCAACACAAATCCTTGGATTTAGTAGAAGCGTACTTATGGAGTAACGATTGCTAGCGCCCTGTACTGTTCCCACCGAACGAATAGAATCGATCGACCGAGAAATGCATCGAGGTGGTAGCCGTCTAATTGCACGGAGGAATTTCAACGTGGCCGCAGTTCGCAGCGCCCACACCCTAATGATGATGATACCGGCGACACTCTCGCGTGGCATTCATCCGATCCGCTTCATGCATCATCGTGCAAAACGGATCGATTGGCCAGCTGATGTCATAGACAGCTACGCGTACGTATTACTTTTATTTCTGTTTGCAACCGACGACCAACAAACGCACGGTGATGGATTGGCCGTGGACGGCGATCCACGCCTCGTGACGCATCAACGTGACGACCTGTCGCAGTTCCACGCGATTCGTCATACGCATCAGGCTTTATTTCGTTTTAAATTGACTTACGCCACTGCACCATACGCGTCCCCGTAATCGACCACGTAATTATTCGGTGGTCAAATTGCGGGAGGCGCTCGATGCGCTCGACGCAGGTCGTAACCCGGTGTGAAATGAATATCGTCGATATACTGAAAATCGATTCGAATTCCTCTTGTCCTGCTTCGAGCACACGTTTTATTGTACATACGTGCTGCATTGTGGTCGTTATTGTACGTTCGGATTCAGTGTAACGATCCGACGATTTTGCGAGGCAGTTCGCGATGGAAAAACGTGACGCGTAAATTAATTTGAACTTCTCGCATTTCTTATTTTAACTTGTTGAAAGCCGTCCTTCAATGAAGCGAATTACGTAATTGGATTGCGCAAGCTTGCGGAGAATAGGATGCAATTTTTTTCGCGCGCGAAATTTAAAAAAAGCGGAAAACTGTTCGTTTTACGAAGACCGAATGTAATCGACCGGGGGCTGCATTATCGCCCCCCTCTAAGCGAAATAAGCAATCGGAGTCGCGTGTACAATGTAGAAAATAATTTACGATCGATAATTCCCGTCTTGAACGAAGATTTGTGATCGCGCTTATGCAAATAAGTGTGCAAGGCTACGACAATTAACCTTAAACTCTGAATAAAGTTATTCACGATTGAACACCGTTGAACGTGCAGTTGAGAGCCGGTCCGCGAATGTGTACGTTGCCTTTCATACTTATGATAATCTTAACACGAGCACACAAACACACGCCTAGTGTAGATGTACAAGAACTCGAGTGAACCTCGCGATAATTCACCTGTATCATTGCCATAAAGAATCGAATTATCGAGAGACGCGGCGGTAGTACGGAATTGGCACAAACTCGTGATACGAACAACGATCGATAATCTCGTTCTTGTTTCTCCCATTTGTACCTCGTTCACATCTTCGAGGCGTTCGTAAATGAATGACCACGATAAGCAAAAACACTCCGTTCGCGATCATTCTTAAGTTTCCCCTTTAAGTGATGTAAACACTCCACGGAATATTGAATAACGTTGCATAACCATTACGTAGTTAACAACTATTGATTGAACGTTCCCTTATCAGGAACATTAAAATCACACTCATCCCGTCTGCGCGTGACTTTACGTAACTTCATCGACGCGTATACGCCGATTTATATCGCGTCCGCCGGCGAAAGGATTGTTTCGTGTTTCGCCGCAACGTTTATCGCTTTCGTATATCTTCATTAAAGACGCGAGAACATCGAAATGATGCTGTACGCAATGACGTAGAGGCACGACGATGTTTTCATCGTGCACGCTTTAAAAGGTCTCTCGACGGAGAATTCTTTGAGTCACCGTGGCGAAACAATCAAACCGTTACAGTGCAGTTCGAGGCACACAAAACACGTCACAGTACAGCCCTTCAGAATGCACTTCCTATGATTGTAATAACGCTAACGCTTACGACAGGCCTTTTTCTACCTACGTACGTATCTACTTTCTCCGACCTGACGCTTTCATTTGCGGGTTTCGTTGCAACTTTCAGACTCGACACCTCGAGTTACGTACGGGGACCATTATTCCTCATCGATTTGATCGATCCGCGTACCATTTCCGTTCTATCTTCTTCTATATTCTTATTTTCTTGCGACGCGAAGAATGCGTGAAAAAATTTCTTTCAAGAAGACAATCGATGCAGCAATGGAATATCAGCTTGGTAGCTGGAATTCTTGCAATTGTTTACACGGCACAGTGGGCGGATTTACGCGTCCATTAGAACGCGTTCTCAGCGAGTTCTTGAAGCTCTATATTATGTTACAACTGACAGGAACTGCAGCAACAGCAGCTCGTATCAGGTACACCGAGGCGTGCATCGTTCACGATCAGCAGTTTCGAGCGTGAAAATTTCCACCGTCTACGATTTTACACGACTCCTATCCCACAGAACGAAGATGTACCTGCCCTATAAATTTTCGACCATCGGCCGATCGACGAAATATTATTTTCAAGTCGACGTACATAAATCTGAAGTGATACAAATGATGAAATTTTTATTAATAATAAACAGATTTAGCTGGTTTAACAAGTAGTTCGCGTATGGTAGAAGAGGCGTAGAACAAAACCTGTTCAATTAACATTTTCTCGGCACAGCGGTGCTAAGTAAAATTACCGATGACAGGCTTCTTTATCGCTTCGCCAATGTTATTTATGTTCTTCCAAAGAGGAGATGATCAACACCTCGAACAAAGCAGAGAATCACAAACGCGTCGATAAATTGCAATAAATTGCAATTCGTGAAGAGATTTATAAGTGACTGATCAATAGGTGAAACGGTGGAAGATTTATCGATGTGTTCATCGAGTTATCTAACACGCTTGGAGCTCTAACGTGAATTCTGCTCCGTGAAATAAAGGCTGAAATTAGAAGAACGTGGGGAATTGATTTCAGATTGAATGAATGATTGCTCATTCGATTGGCGGGGCGAGTAATTAATTATTTCTCGCTTTAGATAAACGTATCGCGTCGCGTTCGAATGAACTGACTTTATGGCTATTTTTAATGAACTTCTTGCTCGTTCTAGTAGTACAGGCGTCAAAACCAGAACAGTCGTACGTTATTCTTATCGCTATTGCAAACCGTCCCACGGTATTACGGTTCTAAGAATTATTTCCAAAATACACGTTGCCTATTTCTTTTTTAACGATAAAGAATTGAAGTACGATTTGCAGGAAACGAGGCATCTGCCTTTTGTCTTTCCGCTTTGTGGAAAATTCATGAGTTTGCAGATTCAATAAATAGAAAAAGAAGATAGATATCCCATTGTGAAGAAAACAATTCTTGGTATTAGCAGTTTCTTTGCAATGTGAACCGATAGAAAACATGCATGTACGCGAATTCCAATCTTTCGAGCAACTAAATTACCTCGTGGATACCAATCAGCAAATATGATGAATAAATATATATATATAAAATAATTAGTGACGAGAAGAGATATTAGGCTTCGAGAATTTATAGGAAGCTGAGGGACCAATGTGCAATTTTTCAGTCATCAGCGCATTCTAATGGGGATCACGATGACGCGATATTTTTATAGGAGAATCATTTCCCTTGCTGGCCATTTACATATTCATTAATTCGACGCCGCGTTAACGCGCACAGGAATATGCGGCCAGGACCAATTTTTCTCAGTGAATTGGTGTCTGCTCGTCTCGGACAGGATACATCGATTACAACTTTCGACGCGTCATCGACATAAATACCGGTTTAATCGCATTTTGTCCACTGTTTCACATCTCATGGATCTTAAATAATTTCCTTTCCTTCACATTTTTCAAGGCGACGAATTTTTCGACATGCCCTAAGAAAAGATCAATGTGGGAAAGCTTATTTTTCGTACATAGACTCATTGAATTGCTCGATTCGGAATTACGACGTCGAAAGGGGAAGTAGGGAATCGGAGCAACGAGTATAACGTCACGTACACTTAACGGGAACGCGAAGATGCAACGTTTGTATGTATAGCAATTAGCATCCCTCGCAATTGACCAAGATAAGTGCCGCGCAGATGCTTTCAAACGTGCCGTTTGAAATGCATCATCGTGTTTGCCAACACAACGTGCAATCAACGCGTTAAAAGACGCGTGTGAATATCATTGCATGGAAAATAGTTTCAACGGTTCTTAGAAAGTTTATCGATTGTTTCTCCTTTCTATTAGAAATTACTTGAAATAATCGCAGAAAAAAACAAGCCGACAGCGTCTCCTCAATGGTGACATTCTCCGCAGGTCAAATATGTGCCGCAATTTTCTATGCAGTTCTGTGTGTAACATCGATCGATAACGCATGCAAATCGAAAAACCCATTGCGCAAACTAAACACACATACATACTGAACCGACTGTCTTCAAAGCTTTGCGCATTGCTCTCGCGATTTATCTCTTTGCACATTTCTCGCATCTCACCTTTGATCATTTCGTGAAAGTAAATGAAACTCAAGATGAATAAGGAGTTCCACAAAGAAGCGCAGGGCAATGTAACAATAAGCGAATAACATTTTCCTCGACTTTGGCTTCTATACAATCAATGGACTTCTTCCAGGCATCGTGACCTAAGTCTCGAATAATGCGAACACACAGAGCAACATTTTATTACAATCTAGATAAAAATACCCTCGAGTAACGTCCAACGTCTGCCATGTGTCGGATAACAAGATAAATCTGCACTTTTCCCCAGAAACAGTCGAATCATTATACGTTCTAAATTCATGACTCGGGCGCAAGTGCGGGCACAGATGATCCGACAAGTATTAATTACGCGATCGATCAATCACTGCCAAATGAATGGTCGGATGGTGAACGCGGAGTGTCACGAAGCGCGCGCGGTTTCAAATCATCGCCGTATGAACGATAAATAGACGACGCAGTTAATGGTGAAATGATCTACATTTTCCGAGCCGTTTGAGGCGAACGGCGTTCGATTAACGAAACGGTGTCATGAATGGTTGTCCGATCGCGAGACAGGCGGTACCACGACGAACTCTACACCTCGTCAATTATTGCGAATTAATAATTGCACCGAGCGTAATAACAGACCAGTGTTACGCGTCTTGAAACGCGCGAACACAATGTGTCAGGGGAATCACGGGCGCATAAACATTGATCATAATAAATATTGCTATCGTTATTATCTCGCATCTGTCCGAAAGGTAACATAGTTTCCCACCTGGCGTAGGATAAAAGTTCATGACTCATGATGTGCGTCCGGCGAAATGGAACGTACTTCATAGTGCACATATTCCACTGCAAAGTATATTAGAAAAAAAAATTTCGCAGAACTTCGATAGGAAGTTTTTTTTTTGCTCTCAAGAACGTTCGAGTCCAAAGCAAGGGTCAGTATCGAACGTTCTTGGAAAAGCCGTTTCCATCATTTTTCCATCGACGTATCACGAGTGACGTTTATCTGAAGCAAATATTCCAACGCGATACGCTACTATATCGCGAATCTAATATGCGCGACGCATGTGTGACACTTACGGTAATCTGTAAATATGGGACAGTTGAAAAAAAAGGTATTAAAAAAATGCGGAGGAAACGTATCAACGTTCGTGTCGGAGAGAACACAACCGATGACGTGAAAGTGGACAGTCACCAGTCGCAGATTCGCCAGTTTACACACACGGCCGTCTAATAAACCGAAGCGGACGAACTCACTCTAATTTCCTGGGAATGCAGAAACGCTAAAAAAATTCGTGCACTTGCGACACAACTTTACCCTTCCACTAAAGGAACTACCAACACAAAAATCGCGGAAACCCAAATTGGCTCAATCCAAAGTGGAAATAAACAAATAAAACAAAAGTCGAAGAAACAACGTCGTACCTCAACGTATCAGAACAGACATGGACATGCGTAATCCATAATGCACATTCGCGTTTTATTCGCGCAATGACTGAATCGTAAATAGGGACGAACCTCGAAGAATCGGCCGATTCCAAAAATAAAAATTATTCGCGTGCCGGCGTCAGAGCGGAGCAGCCAGGTGGAAGCTTCTAAGACGCGCGTCAAGGCAGAACTGCCCCAGTTCCATCGTATTACCGCTATTATATTCCGCGGCAGCATACGTACGTGCGTGTACGCATGAGCTCTCTGAGATCGTGTGAGCATGTTCCCGCTCGCCCGTTCCGTTCGCGAATGTATCAGCGTCGCGGCGTGCAAAAGCTCGACGACCGCCGAAAAAGGAACAGGGACACGAAGCAGCCCGCCTATCTGGACCGCGATTAATCATAAATTTGGACGTTACGTCATGTCACGGTCGACGATACGTATTACGGAAGTGAAGCTGACCAGCGCAGCGGGCGATTACGTCGATGCTTCTTGGTAAAGGCGACGGACCGGACCGTGCACCTACATTAATTATTATGCCCAGGGCTTCTTCACGGCCACGTTGGAATTGGGACAGATGATTGTACGAATAACGAATGTGAAACGTAGAATTGATGGATCGCTGGTTTTTCGAGTTGCGGAGGGCGTTCGATTGCTTTAGAAAGCGTGGACGAGAGATAAATGAGCATGGATTTGTGAACCAGTTAGAGGGATATCTGGGATCGTATAAATCACGGTTACGTGGAAGATACTTTTGTATTACTTGCACAGCTCTGACATAACAAATGTGCTTTTTAGTATACACGTAAGATATCTTTGACGCTTCTGTTGCATTGTTAAGTGGACGAATGGGAAACAATGTTGTGTTCATTGGAATACGGTTATCGCGGTTGATAATGTGCGTGAGTTCTGAGTGTTTATTGAAGATGTTAATGGAATGGTATTTATGAGGGTTGCGTTCGGTATGCGTTTGTCGCAATAGTTTGGAAATTTCACCATTAGAGGTGAAATAGGATCTTCCTCAAAATGATTTTTTGTCCAAGATATTATTATTATTTGTTAAATATAAATTATGTAAATCGTCTTGTGCAATCCGAAAGATAACTATAGACCTCAGTTCTGTTAATTAAGTAATGCGCGGACGAAGAACAATTATCAAGGTCTCCATGAATCTCGATGATTTCTGTTTCCATTTCTCTATCTCCACCTGGAATCGAACTCCACGCCCGTGACAGTGAAAACAGTAGCATGCCCATTAATTTCACCGCGATCAAACATCGCCGCCACTGACCGTCGCGATATACCTCGATTAATCATGAATTTGGACGTCGCACCGTGTACCTCGTTACCGCGGGTGAAAATTTACCGGCGAACACCGCCGTATCTCGTCGCGGGCGTATTTTGAAACGCCGCGAGCGATATTGGGACCAACGATTCGCGGTCACCCGATGGCAGCGGAGAAAAAAAAATGGGGCTGACCTGGCACGGTTTCAAGTCCGCGTAGCAATGAATCTTTCTATGGCTTTGCATAACTACCGCCTGCCGTCTGCTATTATTAATCCCGCGCGTAACATTGCAATTTCAATTAGACGTTCCCACGGCGCAACTTTTGTTGAGCCGCTCAAACGCTCATGAATCAAACCTCGGCTCTCTCCACCAAAGTAAATAAACAGATATCGACGACGTACATACGTACGTATGTACGTAAAAAAAGTGGATCGGTTCGACGAGTCCAGCTGTTCTCGTTGCATCCGCATAATCCTCGTGATTCGACGTTCGAAAATTGTTCAGGCCGTTCCTACCGCTGCGCTTGTCACGAAATAAGATCGCGCGACAATTTCGTATCGGCCGACAAATTGACGGTACGAAGCGTTTTATTATGATAATTTGTGAAATTAGGGTAATCGCCGATGCGACGGTGGAAAGCCAAGCCGATAAAGGGATTCAACACGTTCGTAGAGTTCACTTCATGAATGCGTATCTATATTTACGGTCTGACTCAGAGTAAATAACGCAGGAACTGACGCGATACCGGTGGTCGACAATTTGCTGCTCGTCAAATCGTCTGTTAATACGACCAGATAACAATCCGCCAGTCTTCATTTACCGGCCGGAATAAAAAATGTAACCACGCCGATCGAGCACCGGCCGCAACGGGCACACGAGCTGCATTAATTCGAGGATTCGTCAGTGAATCGTAATGCACGTCTCGTTCGTTTGGAATATTACAGTGACGTATGATTCAGCGTCGATTGAGACGGATTACGTTTAAGATGCAATTTCGTGGATGATTTCACGAGGAGAATGGTGCGACTGAAATCCTCAAGTAGATTTAGGACGATCCGTGTCAGACACAGGGAGTGCAGTCTCGTGCTCGTTCTATTGGTGGCGCTGGATTTTTATGGCTTCCACAAAGCACACGTTTGTTTGCATAACAACGAAGCACGTTCGGGGAAGTTTTGCCATGTTTGTGAAAATAATCGTTCGCGAAGAAAGCGTCTGCGGGCATGCTGTCGCAAGAGAGTCGTGGCGAATTGTTCCTGGCTTAGGGCAAAATTGTCGATCGACTGACTCGAAAAATTGCACTTTCGCTCTGACGCGAAATGGTACGTGGCCGTAAACTTTTCTGCGGCGTTTAATGACGATAACTATCATCTCTGCCGTATGTAAATTGCGGCCGCTGAACAATGAAGCGTAATTTTGCGGTTGAACCGTGAACAAGAAAATTTGCGTGACTCGATTTACTTCTGCAAACGCGAGATTTCTTTCGAAACGATCTTATTATTAGAATACAGCTAATGCGCGGCTTGTTACATTGTAAACAGTATTATCAATTACGAGATTAACAACAACGCCTGGCAATTTCAGGGAAAAAAGTTCCGCTACATAATTATGTAAATTCGACCGTTCAATGTGCGATGTTGAAAGTCGTAGTAAAAATAAGATGACGTCTTGGAGGACGAGGAATATGATTGACTTCGAAGATTATGGCTAAATGGATACGAGATATATTTATTGGGGTGTTTGGATTTAGTAAAATACGGGGCTAAAAATATAGGGCAGTTAACGGCAACAGGAATAAATGAGCAGCTATATTCACACGCATCGAAGAAATAAAACGTGTTTCAAAACAGCTCGTGGGTCACAAACCGCTGACACGGATTGTCTGTATCTATTTATATCCAGACACGGAAAAAAATAGTCACTGACTGACGAATAGCTCTATCTTTGGCGCGAATCTACTGCGAGCAATTACAAAGATGCACTTACGTGCATACCAAGGGAGGCAAACAGTCTTGCGACTGTTTTATTTTACCAACCAGCTATTTCATGTTTCTATCTCCTTTTTTTTTATATTACACTCGTTTCCAGTTTATATCACTGTATCGTTCTAATAATTTTCACCGTTATCGTTACACGTCTATTATAAGATTAACTGCCGTATACCAAGGAAAATATTCGTACAGAGGAAACGAACTGTAGCAAGCTCACAAGATTCTCGGTACAGCAGATTCTACTTAAACAATGTCGATCCATTGAAACCAAACACGAGCGTATCGAAGTAATCGATATCCCCATTTAAGCGTAACGCATTGTCCACCCACTGACGGCACCCCGTGAAAATAACAGATGAAATCACGGCCGATTATCAAGACGTGCACTTCGAATTGCGAGCGTCGCGACGAGTCCGTGGGCGGGCGAAAAAATTCCGACGTTCCCTTGACGTTCGTACCATTATTTCCGTGGCATGATTTCACGGGGCGCATGTCGATAGCGAGGCGCGGAATCGCCACGTCGTTCACCCCCGTGAAAGGAATTGCAACTGCGATCCCTGCCAACGAAATATCGCGTGCTACATGTGAGGAATGCTTTCGGGAGTGCTACATGCTCGCCTATAATGGATAATTAATTCCCCGTGCATGGAATACAGCCACTGAGCTCGGCTCGGATTTCAGAAAAGCGAATTTATCACTGAAAGTTCACAAGGGGTTCGCGTTGCACGGCCGCTAAATCTCGCCGTGTCGTTCGAGTTGCCGCGATTAAACCACGAACGCGTATGCACGGCGAAAGGGCGAAAGAGAGGCTAGACGACGAGATGCAACGACGATGCGTCCCGTTTAACGAATGGCTCTAATTACTAAAACGTTTTCCCATCCTAGGAAACGTCCGGTTCGCCGAACCGCCGTGCCGCCCGTTGCAAAAGTGTTTTATACGTTGGTGTTCGTCGCGATTCTCGTGCCCGTCGATGAATGAGATTGCTGCCCGCTGAGTCACTGCTCGTAGTAGAGTTGCCGTGCTAGCTGGGCCGCGAAAGAACGCGGCAGACGTCAGACCACGAACAGGGAATCAGCCGGCTGTATGTATCACTCGGTTGTGTACGCGATAGAAATTTTAAAACAGCCTGAGCGGGCGCGAAGGTTTCTGCGTACATGTATACAAGAACTTGCCGAATGCTAACTTATGGATACGAGCGTGAATCGGTGCCAAGGCTGACTCACAACCTGCGATTCGCATGCACTTCAAAGCGACCCGAGTGCCGCTGAAAATTCCTTCCCCTTTGCCTGCCGATTTCGTATTTTCAGCGAACCAGCAACGCGGTGCACGCGGCGGTGCAAAGTGCAGCGTCGTATGCAAAATCGTTACGGAGAATCGGGTTTTCACGTACGTACGTACTGGGAACACTCCTTGCGACGTTAGTAAGTTTATCGCCATGCACTGTGGAACGATGAGCGAAGAATTTCCTAACAGAATACGAAATCAGTGGCCGATGTAAACCGCTGCGCGGTAAACTAATTGAACATTCACGTCGAACAACCTATATTAGAATTTCAAACAAGCTGGACACCGAAATGTAGCAGAAAACGGTGTCGCTCGGCGGAGAAGTTACATATCGCTGCGAATCTGCGAATATCTTAATCAGCGTTGGCTACCAAAAGCTCACGGGAACCAATGTTTCTTGGGTCAGATTCGAATATACGTGCCGGCCTTCTGAAACGAAGGCAACACGTGCAACGCTCGCCACGGTCGTTCATTATCGCAGCTTAATGCATCGGTCGCGCTTAATGCAATCGGTTCTCCATGCCAAGGTATAATCGCGTGCGTTAATTAAAGCCCGCCAGCCGTTTGATTATGTTCGCCACGTAATCCCGGCTGCCTGCGACTGAATCCCGAGCGCCGGCGGGGATTCGAGAGGACGAAACGAAAAGGTGAAATAGGAATGCCAGTCGGGCAGAAAGTGCATGACTAGACTGGTCATATATTCGTGATGATGTAACGGGAGAAACCGCAGAGACCACACCCCGACGATACCGCAGCCACGTGCTGTTTCGTAAGCTGCCGACTTTTAGGCAAGGCCAGTGCGACGCGGGATGCTGCTTGCCCTCCAAAAAAGAAGGTGCTTTCGATGAACGTCTGGCCCCTGTAACGTGGACGTCGCAACCTTGACACGCGGTAAATAACGCTTAAGGTCCGTCGCTTAAAAGTGTACTTCATTCCCGGACATTTATGGTCAACTTTGACGAAGTCGAGAAATTGATTAAAAAGAAATTGGAGGGTAAGGCACGAAAGGACTGCCCGCGATTCGCTCGTATTAACATCGTCGAATATCGCCGCGTTATTAATTCGCTGTGGCAGCGATCACGAAGACTGTCTTGTCAGGTTCTTGAACCGCGCACGGAGTAACTGCTGCGTGAGAAATATAGCGGCGTGCAGCGTTTCCGGATGGAAAGAAGACCTTAGCAAGCGGTCTCGAGAGTTTTAAGAGTACGCGCCATAACGTTGTTGCTCGTTAGCGCGAACAACGGTTCGTGTCTCGAGACTGAGTTCGCAACTGTGTGTCAATTTTAATTGATCACGGGGACACGGTCGGGAGTGCTGTGGGGGGTTAGAGTAATGTATTATTTATCTGGACGCATTCGATACCTTTTACGATACGGCCGAGAAAGGAGCGAGGGAAAAAATATTGGCAAGAGGGTGGTACCAGGAGTTCTATGGAAACTATCAATTTATGACTGGCGCCAGCGGCGCGTATTGGATAATGGCCAACGATGCAGGAACGCCGTTAATCACCGGCATAGCTCGTGCAGTCGAAAATGCATGGGACCGATAAAATGAGGTCGTGAATTAATACCAGAACTGAAAATAACAAACGGACGTACCGCGAGGCGTCGTTAATTCGCGCGACGCAGGGTACATACGCCGAGTATAAACGTTACCGTAAGCGCGGTAACAGGCGGCCGATAAAGAATGTTTCGCGTACACTGTAATCAGGATCACGGGACAGGCATAAAGCAAGGCTAGCGCGTATAAATAACGAGAAAATTGCCAATAACTCTCGGGACCTATCCTCGCGTCCATGGTACGTTTGATCTCGGAATAGTTCGGGATTTATCGTCCAGATTCCCAGGTTACGCTATCTCCGCCGCCGTAAAATAAAAAGGTAGCACGGACGCACGAACTCCTGTGGCGTTATCGAAACGTAACACTGGACCCAGGGCTGTTCTCGTATCTTGTACATCGCCGGATGACGCGCGTGCGATCACGAAAACGGCCTGCTATAAATATTCGATTCGCTGCTCTAATCTGTTGGCAGACGAGATCTACCAGGTCCACGGGACCATTCGGGTATATACCTCGAATGGAAATAAAACGCGCGTAGAGCAAAGGTAGGTACCAGGACTGGTGACCACATTGACACGCGAGCACTGTGCGTACGTGCACGGGACGTGTATACATATATATGTACAGTGGAGACCGGCTGGTTGGCGCCACTAGGTCCTCTCTGCGTATCGGCATAACGCGTAATAAACGTAATATCGTATACGCCGATACTGCGTGTGCATTGCACTCTGTTACGAGTTAAGCCGAGGGATTGTTTTCTCTCTTCGTTGATTAATCAACGAATAACAATACGATGCCACGGCGTAGGGCGCTGTCGGAAAGAATTTGTAACGCGTCCCAGGCGATCCGTTTCTGTTTGTACTTCAGGGAAATCAATTCGCTTTAATGAACGCCTTCGAAAGTGGCTCTTGGACGTTCTACGAAGTCATTTGTATAATTGTAGGGTAGGTGTGGGAAACATTTTCTGGTGGGTTTGGGATGGCCGTAGATTCTTAGATGTAATATATCGTAATTGATAACTATTTGTGTTTCTCCTTTTTTTGGGTGGAGGGACTATAGTTTCTAACGAGGTTAATTTTATATGGTTTCTAATGGTATTTGTTCAGCATTGTACACAATCAATTCACACGAGAAAATCAATCGTTGACTAGACACCGCACCGCGCTGGTGGGTACATACGTTCCAAGGTACGAGACGGCTGGTTCAGCTGGTGCTCTCATATTTTCTGTCATACAATTTACATATACAAATTGAAGCCATCGCGGTGTATGGAGTTCATTAATAATTGATCATTAATAATAATAATACCTTAATAATTTAGCAAAGGAGCCCTAACTAATCTAATAGCTGATTAAAATATAATCAGGTTTTAATTTAGGTATCGTATAATTATCGCCCACTTAAAGCACAAATTTAATATATCTAGCGGGTTGTGCATCTTGGAAACCATAATTAAAGCATCCTGCAGGGTAAGTGAACTTTCGCCATCTGACATCGCACCGATAAAAACGTGGAGTCGGTTTACGAGAAAATCTGTCCGCACGAAATGTGTACCTGACCCCAACCATAAATATGGTATTCCGTGGGAACCGGCGCGCGAGCGTGGGGAATAATAAGAGGTAATGGATTGAAATTTATGCATACCATTCGAAACCCTGGTATAGTTATTCTTTAAATCGATTCCGCCACCTTGTTGACAGCAATTGGCAATGAAAGCCCGATATCGTTAGCATTCATTAGCATAGTCTGTGGAACTTCGTGTCACATCCTCCTCTGTTGTGCTCCATACCGAAAATATCCACTGTATAAACGAATTTATATTTTCCTGGTATTGTGAAATACCGTAGTTGTGTGTATTTGGAATTTTCGGAATGCCCCAATACCGATCGATCTATCTTATTAATACTCGGTCGAGTTGTAAACAACTTCTTACATTTCTTTTATCACAATGCTGCGCAGCATTATCGGAACCGGCAAAGTTGCAAGCAAAGAGAAACGAAGATCGATACTACTGGGCACGATAGATCGAACCTCGACTAATTAGTATCATGAATTATTCATACCCCGGGTTGTCGCTTACAGAGCCTAACGATGATAGAATATAAGATAGAATATAACGAGTGGAGGGTTCTATTTACGTGTAATAGCGAGGAATAGCAGGTATTCATACTTTTTCACCTGGGAAGTGTTAACTACACGAACAATAAAACATTATAGGTGTTCCGTGATGGAATTAGCATAATGAAACGATCGTAAATGTCTTAATCCCTGTTATTTTCCTGGTTCACGCGGTTCCTTCGGCTCCAGCGAACCGTTCGTGCCCACAACGTTCATCGTCAAGGAAGTTTTATCTAACACCGCCCGAGAACGACCATAAACGATCTAACGTCCCATTCACGTTACCTGGACCAAATTTATCGCCTTATTTGCAACGACTGGCGCAAGATTTGTGATATTTAGAAGCAGCATCACGAATCGTCGTATTTGAATCCTAACAATTTCCTCCATTTCGCCTAAACATCGATAAAATTGTTAGTGCGACCTGTACGTGGAATACGGAGTAAATTAATCGAAACACGGCTGTCTTTATTTGCAACACAAATCTGTACTGAACGCTTTACTATTGTAAACAGCCGATTAGAAACAAGAGTACACGGAAGCACGATTAGCGCTGCTCGTTTTGGCTCGCAAGCGAATATGATGTCATCGTTTTGATTGCCGGCTCAATAAAGCGTCAAATCTAAATTGAATGCGATCGAGTCGAGGCGTTACACTTCCACTCCGAATCGCGTATATCTTCCACCAACTTATAAAAAAACATTTGAAACCTATAAAAAACTCTATTCGATCAACGCTGTTGAAAATCTTACCCTCGATAAAAAAGAATCGCAAGTGCTACTGCCCCCACCCTCTGCGCCAAACGCAATCGCCACTAATCAAGACCAGTCGTCCCGATGGCAATCGTAAAACGTAAACGTCAAATGGTCCGTTCGTGTGCGTTGCAAACATTAACTCGTTCGTAGCGCAAATATAGAGAAACGTGCGCACGTACTAGCGGCAACAGAGATGCAGAAATGTCCTCGACTACAATTGTGAAAATCTCGTACATGGTGTACAAATACCTTTCTCCGTGACCCTGCACAGATCCTTCCGCTTCGGCTTTCCTCGCACAGTTTACTTGCACTCCACCTTTCTCTCCGTTATTCTCCTTGACCTCAAAGACGCGCGATCATTCTTCGAAACTGCAATCGGTGCACGAGAATCCGTCAGCCCGGTCGACGAATTTCATAAACGCCCCGTCTGCTGGATCTCTCTCCGAGGGAAACCGGCGAGTACCGCGTGATTCTTATCGCGCGCACCCCGCTTGTTCACCGCGCCGCGAAAACGACGATCGAACCGGCGAAACGTGGCAATAATCGTCCAAGGCAATGATCTAGCGTTCGACAAACTGTGCCGTTCGACACGATATGCATCACCGGTGGTGCAATGGGACCGACAGGATTTTCACGTGCGTCTATCGTTCGGCACACACTTGTACGCGCGACAAGAGCGAACCGTTCGCGCGCGAGCTTCGAAAAGCAATGCAAGCGCGAACAACACGGGAGCCTCTCGTTCCTTCCTACGTTCTTACGTCGATCTCGCTGTTCATTCTGTCCCTCTTCCGTCCGCCATCCACCCTCTCTCTCTACCCTTTGCTCCCACCAGTCTGTCCTGTTTACTCCCGCTCAATCATACCTGTCCTCCGTCTCTGTCCTGATTTCTAACTTTTACCTTTCTCTCTCTCTCTCTCTCTCTATCTCCCTCTCTACTTTTCTACTTTTCTCGTTTCAGCGTTACGCTCCTTTTCTCTTCCTCCAGCACGATGATCCTTCTTCATGCTTCTTCTCCCTCTCTTCCATCTTAATTCTTTCGTTTAACGCGTTTCTCCTTCTTTCTCTTATTTTCTCATTACCTCCTCGTCTACTTTCAACGCGTCCTTGCTCACTCTTTTATCTTTTCCATTCTATCGTGCGTACCTTCGTAACCGCGTCTCCGTCGTACATTTTCATTATCGTTCGTACCTTCTCTCTTATTTTCTCTATCTCTCTCTCTTCCTCTCTCGCTCCCTCACTCTGTGCGATCCTCCGCGTCCCTTCCACACAATTTCTACCCCTTCCAGTTCACCTCTCATCCCCCACTTGTCGGGCCGTATACCTTGCTCGCTTTGCGTCTCCTGCCGGCCACCCACAGTCCTCTTTCTCACTCGCGTCGATCTTACGCTTCTCTGTTGCGCCGTTTCACCGGTGCTTCGTCTTCCTCTTTCGTTTCGAACTCCAACGATCTACATTTTTCTTGCCGGGTTTTCGTCCTTCTTCTTTCCACGGCCACGACTCCTTGACGGTTCTTCCTCGTTCGCCAAAATGTGATCGCAGGGGTCCCACTAGTCGCCATTTGATCCACAATTGCTATCATTTAATACGTCAACAGGTTTTCCTTCTTTTATAGTTTCGTTCACGAAACGCGAACACAGTGGGGCCAGTAACGTACTCCGTCTTCGAAGCAGCCGTTACCACATCGGCTATATTAGTATTCGATCGGGCTGGATGATACAGGTTCGATAAACAGAGGCTGGTAAAGTGTATACGCGAGCAATGTTTCTCCGTTCTGTCCACACTAACACATTAAATATATAGATACGAATTTGTAAGCTTACGCAGTTCGTCCCGCGGCTGATATATATACCTTTTATTTCCTATTACGTCAAAGAAGATACATAATTTAGCGGCGTAAATTTGTGGAACGCCTGGAATTCGAATCCAACAGCAATTCTATCAGCTATCTACTTCTTAATGACTCATCAAGCCATTCAATGGCTCGACCCACTCGGTCCGGTCCATTGCAATTAAAAGTCATTCCGAAGCAGATACGAACGCTTGTTTCGCGAACGCGAACACCGCATTACTTTTAGCGCGTTCATGTACGACGGACAAAATCGAAGGCGACACCCCTGCGTATGTCTGCCCTCGGAGTCCTCGAAAGTCCCCTCGAGCACGATAAATGATTTATCTCCGTGTCCCTCGCCGTTGATCCCCGTCGTTGGTGTTCGTGCCACGGGGGAACGGACACGCGTCCAGCGGTGCTCAGGAGGGCACTTTTGCGACACCCACGTGCCGGCATAAACACGTGCGTATAGTACTTGCGCTTTGAGCACTGTCTATCGGGGAATCAGCACTGCCAGTCTATCGTGGCCGGACGCGCACCCATGAGGCGATTCGTTCAACAATCACTTCCTTTTTTCAACGCCACCTCGTTTTGTAAACGGACTCGTGGCTAAAGTGCACGAAAGCAGCGCGGTGAACGCTGTACAAACGACATCCGAAAAAAATCATTCACTCTGAATGAATAATTTTGTAGGATAAACGGGCGCATGAATTTGTCGAAGGGGTTACTCAATTGGTCAATGCGTCGACAGTTATCACCGTTGAACAATATCGATCGTCCAAGGGTAGATCATGTAAAAACAGACTACGCGAGGCTTGATAATAAAGGAGATCAGGATTTTCATTAACCGTAATCGCAAACTCAGATTCCCTCGGGCCTGACTTCTGTCTATTAAGAAGAAATTCCTCGGCTATCTATGTAAACGGGATAAACGAGAGAGCGTTCCTATTTTACGCCGCCTTTACCCTCTTTTTCCTAACTTGATTACCGTGGAATCGAGTGAGGATTCGTTGCTGGAGATCGTGCACGGCGACTGATTCTCGATTACAAGGAACGGAACCGGTATGATAGGATAGGGCACGCTTTTCGAACGCCTTTAGGGCCTCCTGGTGCCGCGTTTCAGGGAAACCCATCAGGACTGCGTCCGTTTCGTAGCAGAAACGTTTTTACGGCGCGGGCGAAAAATAGTTCTGGAGGATGTTGTCTCATGGGCGATCGTTTAGAACGCTTTTCAAGCTGACGTGCGCGGCGACACGCGGTATTATCAACGTTTAATAATCTCTTCCAACCCACGCGAATATCCTGTACTGCTTAATCAACCGCCTGCGTATCGGCTGACTTTGATCTTCATCCACAGATGTCGGTTAATGTATTCGATTATTGAAGACTAGCCGGAGATATTGCTGTAGGCGTCCCGACCGACTGCCTTCCGCCGATTAAAACGGAATGCAGAATACGGGTGCTTTGTTAATCGATTCTCCGTGCAATAATCTCATGGTACTGTATAGAAACGCGTTGGATTTATCGCGAATGAGAAAGTGTTCGCTGCTGGCTGCGTGCGGAGTTATAGTTATCGACGTGTAGCTCGGTGAACCAGTCACGGCGACTAATTATTAGTATTTTGTGTTGAATAGAAATCGCGTGAATCATTTATTCTACTGTAATTTCGGAAGGGTTATTCCTTTCATTTTTTTAACGTTAGCGAAATAAATTTGAGAGAAATTACGGTTGTGGATCGCGGGGGCGGTAAAGATTGCGCGAGTGTTTGAAATTGTTCTGAATTTAATTAATTCTTTGTTTTTTTTAACAATGAACAATTTGCAGGTGAGTGCACCTCGTTATCCAGTCGTGGTGAAACTTGGTCACGCCCATGGCGGAGTGGGAAAAGCTCGCGCCGAGACGAATCAAGAGTTTCTAGATCTCGCCTCGTTGGCTGCTTTGGCGAACACTTACAGCACGTCGGAACCGTACGTCGATACCAAATACGACGTTCACGTGCAGAAAATAAGCAATAACTACAAGGCGTTCATGTGAGTATTATGTATAAAATAAAGTATTATATGTAAAAGGAACAAGAAAACAAAAATGTAGCTTAAACCTTGATTTGCAAGGTGAAGCTCGTTGTACGTAACAATGAGTAAGTATCTCGAATAAATTACATTTTCGTTAACAAATTAAATTTAACTAATAACTGCCGCGATTTCGCCACAACGAACATTGTAAATCTTAAGACCTTTTAAACGAAGGGATTAAGATTTATATTTGGCAAAAAAAACAGACCTTCCAGTCATGGAAGTCGAATACCTGCTTTAATTCAATCATGCCCTATCATTTGAGACGCGAACAGATCAGGCACTCGTGACAAGAATAGCAAAGTACACGATTGGTAACCGTGCTTGTCTACGTTCCTCTCAGGCGGAAGAGCATAAGCGGAAACTGGAAGTCGAACACCGGTTCGGCGATGTTGGAGCAATTAGCCGTAAGTGAAAGACATCGCACCTGGGTTGATAATGTGGCCCAATTGTTCGGTGGATTGGATATCTGTGCGATCGAGCTGCTGGTAGGAAAGGATGGACGGGAATACATAATCGAGGTGAACGACAGCGCGTTGTCGTTAATGGGAGATTCACAAGAGGAGGATCGCCGTCACATTGCAGATCTTGTTACCGCTAAGATGCAGGTGCGTATACAATCTGCCAAACATTTCCCTTGGTAGATCACTTACTTATTATATTTTTTTTAAAATAATTTTTCCTGCACGACAAACTATATTTCCTTTTTCTTCTTTTTTACATCTAGGTATGCTGTCGACCTCAGAGTGTGCTGACGAAAACAACGTCAAGAGGATCAATGTCTGGCTCGAGTCAAGCGACCAGTCCAGTAGAAGAGCGTGCTCCACCACAAGCTGCTCCACTTGGATCTCACGGAAGTATGGGGTCCATGGCCAGCATAGGAAGCATAGGGTCCGTAGGATCTACGACAGCACTGGCGGGAGACGTAACAACTTCTGACAGTCACCATCAGTTGCAACGCCGCGACTCTCAAGGTTCGTAGACGAAACGATTTGTCTTTATTGAAGCGTAAGCGTAAATTACGAAAAGCGCAACACGGAAATGATTTTTTATTCGCAGCATCACAATCGAGTACAGTGAGCAGTGCTCCCTCTGTCAGTCGACGTCCAGAAGAACAACCAACGCCGAGAATACCATTCCATCGACAGGGTAGTCAATCCCAGGGCGAGGACACCGAAGACACGATGAAGAACTTACGGAAAACGTTTGCTGGAATTTTCGGGGACATGTAAATTTACCGAATGAAGAGTACTGAAGCAAAGGGGTTCCTTTTAGAATTTTCGTTTGACCTACGTTGGATACAAAACGGTCCAAACAAAATTCCAGTCAAGGTGGAAATGGATTAATTAAATTAATTACAGTTTTTATTCATACATATTTGTATGGTTTCTATATACATACTATATTTGATGGCTCGTAACAAATAGTTCCATATTCATTATATTGGATGGAAAATGTTTGGCAGGTTTGACTTGCCCCAAATGTTTTGATAAATATTTGGATCCGTTGATAAGAAAGCGTAACACCGATATATTTGCAGATCATCAAATTTACGTAAATGAGATTCGCGTCCCACAATGGGCGCGGTATAACAATGTAAATTTTTGCTAACGGTCCACGGCGATGTGTACAGACATAAACATAACTCGTTAACTTTCCGTTCGTAATCTCGAACTAATAATTCAGTCTCGAGAGAATTCTTTCCCGATCGATTCAGTTGAACGGAAAAGGACGGTAAATTTATTCTTGTGTAATTCTTGCTGTCGTTTGCCATTAATTTCGGTACTTGATTTGAGTTTTACACGTCAGTTGCTTTTCAAACATTAACTGCGTACTTTCGATAAGGGAGGGTGAACAAAAATTAGGGGAAATTAAGAAAAAAAATGTCGTGGTCGTTTATGTATATTAAAAAAAAAAAAAACGTAATGTAGATTCTATGTATTCGATGTATTCAGCATTTACATAGTGACTAGGAAAATTGTCTGAGATTAAACGGTGAATCAATTCTTTTCCAAGTGTCCGGTTATGTTTCGTTACCATCGACGTATCCGTTTTGCATACTCGTCTCGCTTACAGGAACGCCGCCACTTGGTTTTTCGATTCCAACAGGCAACAATATCATAGGCCCCTGTCATCTCCTCATCCGACTTTACTTCAGGCGTCCACTTTTTAGGCTTAACTTTCGATTATAGCATTGTCTTAATGGCGAGGGAAAGGGAAATGCGAGGGGGGAAAAAAAAATATGAAGGAAACGATGGATTATAAACTTGAATGGGCGATGGAAGCCTTGCCGTAAAATACATATTTGTAAAATTGTTAAAAAGTATTTGTAAGCCGACGTCATTCAATATGATTGAGGAAAACAAAAAAAAGAGGAGATTCGGGCATTATACTGAACATTTGGCTAGAGAAGACTTTGGATCGATCGCTGGTGCTCGTTCCTTGACGCCAGCTGGAAGAACAAGATCTACGAGTCTGTATCTTAAGCGCACAAATAGTCATTAAGATTTCGTGACCGGACAGTACGTTGACATCGTGTATGCGAACAGCGCAAACATTTGGTTGAACAGAATGACACTTGTGGTGAAAATAAAAATTTATCCTGCGACGTCGCCGGCTCGCTCTTGTACATGACACGTTTCGGCTTGTGAGAAAAATTTTCCTCGACCGGCGGCCATTTAGATTTGGATCGTACGAAATTTGTCGTCCCGAATAGTGGTGAGCATCTCGATGTTGAAAACTGTCCTGCATTCCTATAACGAGCTGCTTCTTTTTTCTAAATTTTCGCGCGTTCGTGAGTCGTCTTTAAAAAAAAAAGAAGGAAAGTGCTCGCGCGTAGCGACTTGGGCAAGTTGGTGAAAATTCACGAAAAAAAGAGATGTTCGTTGCTCCGTAGGCTTTAAGAACATTACTGATGAAATAAAAAAAATAAAAAAATGTAATAAACGGGTTTGTGAACTAGGGACGGGAAGCGAAAAGGAAGCGGCCACTAGTTGTCGCGCGAATGAAGAAACATGGCCATTCGATCCTTGCGATTTTTGCGATCATGCGAAAGTCTGAAGCGCACCGATGAACATTTTTGACGATCTGCAAATATACGCGTGTTTGCTTACCTGGCTATCATTGATTTGGGTAAACCTCCTTTGACTTAGTACTCGCTGGAATGAAAGAGGATCAAGAAGTGTAAAGCGAAATCGATCGACGACGAAGCGTAAAGAGAGAACGAAACGTCTTCATCCAATGATCTCAATTTATCTTAGCGTTAGGGCTGATAAACGTATTACGACGAAAGATAGACATCGTGGTGTCAGCTTTGAAAGAATCAAGAATAAGTTCTTCTAGTATTCTGTTGCGCCTATGTTTCGGGTTTCGATGAATCTTTGGTTGAATAGAAATCGGAAGTTTAATTTCACTTGAAAGTTTCGTTAGTCGCTGGAATATAGAGTAGGAAATGTGTAGGACTGTAAAAGGAAAGTATTGCCTCTTTCCGTTTTCACTTCATTTCTGTATTATGAGTAGCACGTCGCTTTATCGTTGTTGAAAATGAAGAATATAAATGTAAGCGATACGCAAACGCAACGATGTGAACTTAATCCATCCTCTATTGCACATCTAATTAATCAATATTCCTTGGTAATTTAGTTTAGTCAGAGAGTTACTGATCCCTTAGATGGTACTGATTAATAAATTGGACAGATACCCACCGTTACGAGTTCATTTTCGAATAATAGATGGCCAACGATTTGGTTTTTGATGTGCCTTGATACTTAAGTGTCCTTCTTGTCACGTTTCTCACCTATTCGAGATAGTCGAAGCGCGTTCCAATGTGCACAACTTTTACTATGCACTCAACCATGAGATATCTGTTGTTTGTACTTTTTATACACCGAACGCGTGCACCGTTTTTGTATTCGTATGATCATCGCGGACAGCTGTTAATTAAATTCACCACGCACCTCGTCATCGCGGATAAGTGCAGGTACACCGTCCAAGTGTGATCAAAGGCGTACGAAGGTGTTAGTTTCAATTGATACGTAAACGCGATCGAGACACTTGTCGTTCGTCGATTATCACGGTAGCCCGTGTGTTACGATATTCACTATCTTTCGTTCACCACGGTTCGCCATTTAGTGCTCTTAGATTCGCATTTGCTTATCGCTAATTTCATTACACCATGTTGTGAATATTCGATGTTACTACAGGCAATGGCGCATAGAGAGTCAGAGATGAGGCATAGAATTTGAAAGAGTTTAGAATGGTCAGCGAGTGCAGCAGAGGTTACGGCGTTAACGTTAAAATCTGTCTAATTTCGCGACTTATTGTTAGTTCCGAAATTCGTGTAATATGAGATCGAAGTGAAATCAGAATGATAAATACGTCTCGCATAGGTACGAAAGTTGCTGACGTTTTGGAGCAGTGTTCTAAGGGGATAACTAGATAAGGATACTAACAAAACCTTGGACAATCTTTACAGCTAGAATGCTGCTCTTTACTCGACGAAGTACAAAAACTTTCGGGAAGCTAAGGCCGCTGAGACTCGCTTTCGGAGCTGACGCCACGACGCGAAAAAGCAAAATGAGAGTTCGATAAACTTGTCAAGATCTGTCACATGATCTGCTAAGATCCGGTCGGTACTGAATCCGTACTGATACGTAGGCGCGGTTAAAGTTAACGAATATCTCAGGGGTGCAAGTTTACGCACTAGGTAGGATAGAAATGAAAACAGCAAAGGCAGTTGGCTTCAAGTATTGTTGCAGCCTAGACGAATCAACGGCATTGACTTCGATACATATGTACGACGAATGGCCACTTAGAAAGCACGCTTCTTCGGAGAAATCTTAGCGATTATCCATTTAGGGGCAGACAGTGCGGAATCGGGCCCGAAAGAAAAACGATCATCTGCAGCACTAATAATCGTGGAAATGATTTTTATGCAACGTTACAACATTTTTGTATAGAATATTTTATCGGATAATTGAGATGTTAAGGTCAATTGTTACAAGCATATCGCGAATTTCTTTTACAGTGACGTACATATTTCTATATAACGAATTAATATTTAGTTTAGTTTTAGCCACTACACGCGACTACTTGGTGGTGTCACGTTTATTCCATTTATACGAACTTCATTTCACGATGAGCAGCTTTTCATTAGAGTCGAACAGATGATCATATCAATGGAACACCAAAACAGACAGAACACACCTTCAGGCATTTCGTTGCTTGAGCATGTAAGAAACCTAGATCAACGACATTGTATCATAGTATTATCTAGTGCCCGTGTGATGTAGTGAGCAGCCTGTTACAACACCTTTCAATTAGTTTTAATCGTGTTTACGTGTTCGCATCGCGCTTAATTTCATCGTAGCCATGTCTCAATAGAAACAGCTAGGCTGATAGATCCCTACTTTTTTTTTACATACATACGAAGATTCGCTTCGCGTCGTAACTCGAATCTCGTTTTGACCGGTGCTATTCGCATCGAACTTTCGTCATTCAGTCCTTTCCTTCTTGTCGAGAAGTAATATTACGGTTAAGCTAATCTACTTTGGATCCTTGGGTCGCCGTAACAACGTTGTTGGTTAAGATTCACCGAACATAGTGATACGTTTAAGCTTGTAGAATTAATTTCGGTGCCGTTGATAACGACATCGTATAAAGTAAGTACCAAAGATAAACAGAAAAAAAGGAAAAAGTGAATAAAAAAAAAAGAATTGGGAAAAGTGGATCGATGGGTTGATAAAGGTACCGTAATTTTATGATACCATCGTTGTTCCGTTGTTTCTCTCGTGGTGCTTGTTTGCGTTCATTCAAGAACCACGCGACGAAGCCACGGAATTCATTCGATCGAATAGCCTATGGTTACACGCTTAGGATATGTTAAGTGACAATTCTAATCATCTCGCCGAGTAAATCGGGCGTTCGACGCTGTACATCGAGGCTAAACCTTGTCGCGTGCCAATCCAGTTGACGACTTTAGCTCATGGCGTTCCCTGCCAATTTAGTGCCTCGTTGCTTTCCCTTCCTTTTGCATTGCACTTTCCTCTGACTGCTGTCGAAACAACATAACGATGCTTAAAGTGACTCGTTCTTCCTCTATCTAGGTAGCCCGCGGAAACATCAATTGATCCTTGATTTTCTCGTTCCCCATTATCGTTCTTCACGTGGGCAAGCAAAACACCAAAAAATTGTGCGAGACTTACAACGAATGTGGAAGGGGCGAATGTCGAGCAACCTTCTCGTACAATTAGAATTTCTTCAACCGCGAGGAGGCACGAGTTCTCGGTTTCGTCTCAATTTTACGAACGCTCGACCCATGATTACGGTTATTCAATGTCTCTGTGTAACGATAGTAAGGTAACGCTTAGCATTAAAATTAACAGTCTTTAAGGTGATATTATCATTGTAGGCTAGTTAAAGTATATTAGTCTCTATATGTAACCATATGTTACCACCTTGATTTCAATGAGTGCTAGTCACATGTACTATAATCACTTGATACTCGTACTCTCAGTACACGAATAAAATATACACAACATATATGTAATAAACAGGACACACATTATAGCCAATGGTACGTGGCGGTTGTAGCTTATATCGTCCTGGACGAGGAACAGAGGAAATAGTCTGCTGTTCCAGGGTCGTGTTAAACGACGCTGTAAGGTGTAAAAGGTGTTTCAGGTCTAATTAATCGTATATCGGTTCGAAATGCTATACAATTCGAAGTGTAACACGAATACAGTTACGACGAGGGGAACGAAAGAAACGTTCTCGTGCGATCGAGTGGCGCGTTTTCTATTGAAAATGGCCGTCTCGGTGTCTCTTATCGTTGATCACTTATTTCTGGATCTCCGAGCAGAGTTACCGCAGCACAGGACGCATCCACTGTTATGCCGATAATCGATATCCATTGTACGACAATATAAGGTATTCCGAGTAGAGTGGCGCGTGTTACGCGGCCACTCTTCTCAAAACGAGACAAATGTGAGAGAGTAGCGTTAGTATTAATCTCAATGTTCCCCCTCGCGGCGCGCGTATCCCAGATGCGTCGCGAAATCATTTTAGAACCTACCCCCTGGAAATATACGCGATCATTTCGCGAATATCCATTGCCTCGCGGGGTGCTCGAATATTCAATCGGTTGATTGCACAAACCGACCGCAGAAGTAACATCGTCGATCGCGTGTCGTTCGCCTTTCTTTTTTCTATGCTGCCAGTCAGGAACGTATAAATTTGCGAACGAATTTTTCTTGCACGCCTTGACTGTTGGATATCGAACGAACAACGAATAATCGAGATCGAATGATACGTGATCGCTGGGTTACGTCTGCCGGAGTGGCCAGGCGTAACGAATGCAATTATTTCCAATACTCCGATCGTACGTACATTTATTAGAGTTATCTAATCGCCAAGAGGAAGAAGGAAGGGGTGTTAAGTATATGCGTAAAATGCGAGTTCTATCTGTCATCGTTTTAGCTTTTAAGGATTTATCACCGAAGTAAATGGGGGTAGCTCTGATCCAGTAAGCGTATCGCGTAAGCGCAGCATATTGAACATTCGACAGAAGAAACTAGTAGTACAATGTATAGGATTGTGTATAGAAATGCGAGGGCACGTGTAAAGAGATACTTTGCCTGGGTGCACGTCGACTGCTCGTTACCGATCGCCCTCTGATAATCGAGTACGTTAATGGGATTGTTTCGTTGAATCCTTCAAGATTGGAATTCATTGTGGAAATACTGCTGATCGTTTTCTACTAATTGTCGCTGCTCGATCGAGATGCAGCAGTCACATTGTGAAAAGGGTCGATGGGTAACGAGCGCGAGTTTCATGGAGCAACAAACGAGTATTGTAGGCGACGACGAAAGAAAAAAGACGACACTTGATGCCTGGTGATCATTTCATGGCCTTAATTAAATTTTCTTCGGGGGTCAAGTGTCTTTGTCGTCGCAGCCATTGATGATGACTGTGACTGAGATTCGGAAGGTCTACGAAAAGGGAACGGACAATGAAAGGTGCTAATGAATCTCTTAATAGTTCACTATACTTTTTCTCGAACGACTGCGATACGTACTTCGCCATTGCAATGAACGTGAAAATAATATTTCGAGAACTGATCGGATGGAGGTAGAGAATTCTGATTCGATGAGACATGGCATGGATAACTTCTGTTTGATACGAATCCTGACGCATGAATAAATGTCGAACACCATGAGAAATGGGGCATCTTTATGGTGTATCCCCGAGACGTTCGACGTGCATTTTACCAGGCAAAACATGGATGTGCGTTACAGAGTTTTTTTTCGACTAGAATCGTGTAATTCAACCACTGCATAGCAACAAAAATATTACCATACTGGACTGCGAAACGTGCCGAACGTTTTGATGGTCGTTATGGTTGTTAAGACATTGAAATATTAAGAACTCTTTGACGAATTGAGCTGTCTCATTGTGTTATGTACACACATTTATAAATATATAAATATAAAAAAATATATATAAATATATATGTTGAAGTTACCAATAACAGTACGATGAATCATATTAAGCAGTGTAATCGACGAATGGCATGCACCCAAATTGTAAGATGCTTAAAATTACTTCCGAAGTCGAGTAACACAAAATGCATTCAGTCCCTGATGATAAAAATCCTAATAAAGCTGTAACGAAGACGAACGTTAGTGTATGTAAACAGTAATCACAGTAATCGCAGTAGAGAATGGGATAACACTTTCGATTCCGCGTTAGATTTCGGGACACAATGCAATTCTACGTAGTCCAGGTAGGGTCTAATGAAATCCGATTACTGGCGATGCGTAGGCTAAAACTCTAATAATAAAACGAATAAACCATTACACAGCTGATTGTTATCAATTTTGTATCCTTATCACCCAACAATTATTCACCTACTATTCCTCCCTTCAGTTTTGCCTATATTAAATTTAATTACTCCAAAAAAATATTTTCTTCTTAATTTGCAAATTTATTGAGTATATTACAAAGTGCGCAACTAATACAAAATTAAGGATTCCTTTAAAAAAGAAAATAGTAGAATGTTTCAGCAAAATTATTTTAAACGATACTCTTATCTAACTCCGTATTAAGAGAATAATTACGGTACATGCCACCGAGGCTCTGATTCACACTGAAAGAAGAATTTCGTGGATAAAACATGGTGGGTACGGTGTGAATCGTCGGTGAGTACCATCCGTAATCCATCGACGTGCTCTTGTAACAAGGGTGCGGATGCGGACTCTCGTCCTGGCGATATCCCTTGAACACCCCTGCAAAAACAACTTTTATCGGATAAAATTGTTCTTTTTTTCTTGATACATTAATACAGCATTAATACAGCTGCTCTGACGTAAGCTATATTTCCCAATCTCCAATATTCTACACGAAGCATTAACAAATTAACAACACATTTAATTATGAGAAGATTAGTAAAAGCATTTATGTGATCTTAAACGTTACAGTAAAATAAAGTGATCGGCACTGATCCTGATCATTTTAACACTTTCGCATTGATAGAATGATTACAGATTCATTGGTATACTAAAATCACACTGTTCATTCGTAAGTCGTATCAATAAACTTGAGGTTCTATTTCTATGCACTCGTAGGGCAACTGATACGCGACATTGTTGCATTGAAATTGTCCTTGTATTTTAGAAACATTGTCCATCACTGTTCCATCGATCTTGAAGCCGGGATCCACGGTGACGTTCTTCATCTTCACGAAAGCCAACATGTCCACGAAACGTAGCTCGTTGCTGTGTAAAAATAGAAGCAGCAGACTTTCCAGGCCATCGAAAGAATCAGCCTTCAGTATTCCAATTTGATTTCCATTAAGCCATAAAGAATTCAGGTGTTTCAGGTGTCGAAAAATACCACCGGAAATAGTCTTCAGCCGATTCTTTCCCAAATCCAATTCATTGATCTCGCTCAGCCCACGAAACACATCAGGTTGCAAGGACGATATTTTATTCCTCGACAAGTAAAGAAGATCGATGTGCGGCATTCCGTTGAACGCGCCCACTGGAATCTCCGTAATCTCGTTCGAATCTAACGCCAATGTCTCCAGGTGTCTCAGACCTCTGAACATGTTTCTCTTTAGGGCAATATTATTATTTGTGGCGTACAGCTCGTGAAGATCAGCAAGACCCTTCCACATTCCTGGTCGAAACGCAGTGATATTGTTGTAATCCACTAGCAACGTTTCTAAGCTGTGCAATTTCGCGAGTGCGCCGTCCTCTATGTCAATGATAGTGTTGTTCTTCAGATCCAGATATGTCAATTGGTCCAGCCCAGTGAAGTAGTGTCTAAGAATCGTGGACAGCTGGTTGTCGCGAATGTACAAGGCGGACGAATTGTTCACTTCTAGAAATGCATCCCTGGCGATGTCGACGATACCGAGGCCCTCCAGGTGCAACTCTATGTCCTCGATCGTCTGCACCGCGTTGACATCCTCGAAGGCGACGCTGTGCAACAGGCCGTTCGCCAAGCAGACGTAAAGATGGTTATAGACTTGGCAGTCAACTTCCTCCGTGCTAACGTCTTGAGCGGCGTCCGATAAGAGGAGATAAACGAGCAAGAGGAAGCACATGATGTGCTCTGATGCTGGATGAACACTGAACGCGTGAGAGAGCAACGTTTCAACGTGAAGCCAAGGGAATAAACCGACGATTACAGTTCGCCAGATACTACTGGAGAAATATATCAGCTATACCCCCTATGCTATAACTCGACGTTGAAGTCCAGTTCCGTGGAAATTAGATGTTTTATTCATTTTAACACGAGCCCCGCAATTGCCTGCTTCAGCATAGCCACTGTGCGTCCGCTGCTGATAAAGCTACATAGTGACGTTCCACATCTTGAAATACAATTTTATTGCAATCAGACTCTTGATGCTCGGCCATGTAGACATCTCTTGGCAGCGATATTAAAATTCATAATCTTTGAGTATTTTTTCTTTTGTTTTTGCAAGAACAGGTTCTTCGTGATAACTTTTTGCCAATTCTCAGTCGATGTAATTTCACTGTCTTTTTTTATACATGAAAGTGTTCTTTGAACGCGATACTGAAATATCTGACGACGTTCAATGGAAACGTTTATTCACCGCCCCTTTAAATCTCGATTTAGCTTTTCACGTGGAAAATCATTTTTCTCGACGGATCGTTCTTTGCTGTTCGACACACTGGAAGACTTTCGGTGATGGAAATTTATATATTTATATCTTTAACGTGTTGCTTCCGAATGAGAAAAACGAAACGTTGCATTCATTCTAGAAAACAAACTTTCGCAAGGAGAGAAATTGATGGGGAATCGTGTCATAGATCAATTTCGTACATTTCATGAACTTCTTTTTTTTGCAATGATACAAAGTAATCTGTTAACGTAAGATGCGTGCATGAAATAATGGAATAGCGTGTTTTCCACACAATGCCTATCTTGTTAAGGGTTCCTATGACATATGCAAAAATGTCTGCATTACCGATAAGCTTCGTCGGACGTACCGATCGTCAACACTGGCTTATTAATAGCAGCATATTATCGTTTTAGTACGAAGAAACTTCTTGCTGTGGAGTCTACCGCGAAATAAGTTGCTTTCACGACAGGCGAAATCAATCTCTGAGCGAATTCAATGAAGTATGCGCATAAAATGTTCGACCGGAATGTCCTCTTATTTTATTTTTATTTCTCTCAGACATTGCGAAACGATACAGATACATAATTAAGATCGTGTCAAAGGTTGAAAACGTCGAGCCAATGAATTGTTCAGACTTACGTGGGAACATAAATCGTGTCGGAAGATTGCAGGTTCGATAAATCTCATCTGTGCGTGGACCGAAAGAAATCTCCTCCCCCTTCTTATCACCTTTCTTTTCTTCACACACGCACCGCTTTTCGATCATTTTCGGATTACGAGATGGCTCGAAACGAGTCGTGAATGTGTCGTAACGCTGGAGTCGTAAAGTATAACGTGCATGGAACACCGTGGAAATAACGCTGCAATTTCCGTCCCGACATTGGCCATAAATGTTTGGTTCCTATGGCGACAATATCTTGCGCGCGACAAGGAGATCGATTATAACGGGCTTTGAGACACTTGTTTGGCTTTAGAAATTTGTACTACGATATTAAACATTCAGATCCAAAGTTTGTCACGTTGAAAATTCAATTGTCAGAATTATTAAATAGAAAGCGTTTCAATTTAAAATTCAATATTTTTGTACATATTTGAATATTTCAAATTCGTATGAAAATTTTTGTATTCAATTAATGACTAGCGATATTTGTTCTATTTAAATATTTACGTTCTTTTTAATAAAGGAATACGCTAATAAGTGTTCAATGTAATTTTGTTGTGTGTTGGACATGAGCGTTTTAATCTCTTACGTCATAGGAAATATTTTATACCTGTCTGTACTCGTAAGCACAATGACAGGGTCTACTTCTTTGGTTAGCAGTTTTTTATTAGGAAAAGGGTTATTGAACCGACCAGGTGAACGACTACTGCACACTCAGCCGGCATTTAAAATTCTAGCTGAGTATGCAGTACATTGCAATCGGTTGTGCTATCAACCACACCGATAAAAATAGTAATTTCGATGACATTCTTGAAATCGTATTTCTCGTCGAATTTCTAATCGAAATACTGCAAGAAAGTTGTTAAATTAGGTCAGTCGAACTTTGTCGGCGATTACACAATTATAGAGCTGAAGAAATAAAAGCGAAAAAAAAAAATTAAATATTGTTTAAAGTCGTACCGTATAGTTTTGTATATTAAGGGATAAAAATGAAGGATTTTAATCACCACTATTATATTGTATATTACTTTCTGACATTCATATGGAAATGATACTTGTTTAAAAAATATTGATAGTAGTTAAGCTTGCTATTAATACACAAGAAGTTCCTCACGCTTTCGCTCGACACATGGTAATTATAAATAACGACAGCTGGTTCGTTTGTTATGTACACCATCGTATGTCAACTAGCTAGTCGACAACGTAAGTGGAGGTATGGACTTAATGAAACGATTATCATCGCCGGCACTTCCAGTTGCGGTCTGGCCACCAGAAGCGAATTACTGGCCTCGTGATAAGGGTTACGAGACACAGAGAATGCAATAAAACAGGCTCAGAAATATTTTACAGTGCCGAGTAAAATGTTATTACAGTGTCCAGAATTTTCACGATTAAATATTATTGTTCACAAATAGTAAATTAAAAAAAGAAACATAATTAGAATATAAAAAATTTATTTAAAAAAAAAAGTGAAATTAAAGTTCGTACGGTGGTAATAAGTGAGAAATGGAATTAAATTTCTCTGATAAATTGGCATCGAATGAATGCTATTAATACCTACGTTGCGCGACATTTTACACTTTTCCCCGTGGAAACGTAAAACCCATGACATTTAAACGTGTCATAAATATTCTGTGCTATTAGTTTCCATACGTATGGTATGTATAATATATTAAATCGCTGAATCGTTTGTGCACCTCCGTTAAAAGCATTCCAGCGGGAGAATAATACAGGCGGCAATAGTTTTCTTTGTCATTTTCAATTGTAACTTCTGCATTCATACCTCATCGCTGGCAAACACAATATTATTGGGCAATTTGCAACTTGCATTGCATTTACCAAAGTTAATATTTAATAAAATTCTTATTTTGTAACAGCAATGAAAACGCATGCTTTCCTGCGCGTTTCCTCAACCTTGATTTTCCGCCGTCGCAGTGGAAGTAATTACGAGTGCATGCGTATCAAAAATGATAAATGTTAGATAATTACAATTGCGAGGAAGGTCATTCTTTATCTCTATCCACGTACGAATGTCAGAGAAGTATTGTCCTGCAATTTATCTCTCAACTTAACGACACTCGAAGAAAGAAGAACCGCTTAATTGTGTCAATTTCTATTACAGTTCCGCGTAGGTCGTTCTGAACATATTGAACCGTAAATTATAAGCAATTTATTCCGAGCACCCGAGTGAATTACCTGCTACAAAGGATCGAAAATTTATATTTAACTCGACATTCACGAATTTGCATTCGAAACGCGTACAACAGCGACACGACGATCGTCATTGTACGGAGCATGTAACTGTTAATGAGTTTCCGCGGTGAAGTTGGTCAATGATGCAAAATGTGGCGACTCGAAACGATAATAATAACCAAGAACGCGAGAAACCAACGCCTTGTTACATCAACACGCGCGAGTCTCATTTAAGCAGCAAAATGTTTTGCCCGCGTATCAGGCGTAAAAGCCTATTGTTCCAGGCGTAAAATAACACCGCAATCGTTTTGCACAGGAATCAACCCCAGTCGTTGAAAGGGGTGAATAATCATGAGGTTGTTCCTCCTTAAACTGTTCTCGTCAACTTAACCGCGTCGCCTCGACGAAATGGACCAGCGAACTCAAACGATTGCCACGGAATACATGACCTGAATAGTGACATTTGCGAACCATGAGCTGCAACGTGGTGCCCCTGAAAAAATACGCGGAAATCAGCTACCGCGTGAAATGTGTCGCCGTAGAAAACGAACGCGTGTTCGGTGACGTGTACGTCAGCCAACAGACACGAAATTTCCTGTACTGCGCGGATGGATACCAGTTCCCCTCGTTGTACAGCAGAAGAAAATCGAACTTGATTCATAGGGCCTGGGAAGGTCCCAATTTTATGGAACTGAATCGACAGAAACGAAAGACTAGAAGGGGTAGTTTCGTGCCGGCTAAGGTGGAGAGAAAATGTTTGAAGAGATCGAAATCGCTAGGCGACACGAGTCTGAGAAGCAGTGCCAACGAGAATCGTGAACTCGATTTATGGAAACCGAAGGTACCGCTTCGTGAATATCGTAATAATTATTTATTGCGTAGAATTATTATTTTAATATGTAATACATATATAGAACGAATGGCATTTATTAACAACAAGAATGATACTTATTCAGACGTATCCACCGCCATTGCCAAATCCGTCAGTAAAAAACGAAGATACCGTATCTTCGTTAGTGGATCAACTGTTGCTAGACATTTATGGTTTGCCAGACGGTGATAGAAGGCGATCGGAAAGCGACTCGACAGCCTCTTCCCTAAGGATACATCCGCAACATCAGCATCTGCAAAAGGCTCGTCTGCTATGGAAAAGTAAGGATAATTCAAACGGAGATTGACACGTCTATAATGCCCGGGAACGAACCGGGAAACGTGGGCGACTGATAAATTCTTTAGCTCGAGGGCGTTTATTGTGGTACACATTTTTCTCAGTGGTGCTAGAAACTGTTAGCCTGCCAGATAAAATTGCCATACTATTAAGATTATGGAATCCTTGTCTACTCTTTCTTTATACAAAATAGGAAAATTGAATTTTTTTAAAATTCTAGTTTGGATATTTATTAAAATGCTACATGATTGTAAATAAATTCCATTTATTACACAGATTGAACATTTTGTATAATGTTACTTTTTGTCGCGAAATTCGTAGACGCGTCTAGCGATATCACTTTGTTCACGGTATTTAAACGCACCTTGCCACGTGGAGATCGAAATTCGGCTGAATTAGGGAAAGGTACTTCGGCAGGAGCTAATGAGACGAGAGGTCTTACAGACGAGACAGACAAGCGACCTCGTTGACTTCGAGGTAGGAAGGTTCTTTGACTTGGAGCGTTACTTTCTTCCTTTTTTTCGAGGGGAAGCACTTCTTTTATCTCTATACACGATGCTGCTTCATTTCGCCTCGTTGAACATGCATAGGGAGAAGCAGGGGGGAGATTGCAAGTATCTTAAGATAAAACCTATGAGGAAGTCCATACTCTAGTATCAAGTCAAATAAATAATTCTAAATTGGCCAGGAACATTTAATACTTATTTATTTTATTTTCGTGACCAGTAGTCTTCCATAATTCATGACTCGTGACGGATGTCAAGACTTTCGCGGAACACGTATTACAGCGGAGCAGCCCTCACGCCAAGTTCTATCATTTAAATTTGAGCGCAAAAGTTAACGTAATTTAACTTAGTTATCCAAGACTTGGTCGGATTGCGGGAAAATCCGAGCTCGTGTTCAGAATGATCAAATGAAATCGTCGGGGACGCGTTCGTTTCACCAAAGAACTCGCTAAAGCATAAGCGAAAGGGTTGAGGGAGTGCAATCTTCGTTTGGTGCACGCCGAGGGTGTATCCTTTCGAGGTGTTATCGAGATTGCAGCACGGGTTCAAAGATTCTCCGAAATATCTCCCCTTTTAGTCGTATCGAAATCAACCTGTGTCCCCCAATTTACGAAACTCTCTCCAATCTCAAATATTCTACCCCCTCGTGGCTATTTCAGTTTAACAGAAGTCAAACTATCGATACGACGACTACGATACGAAAATGCGTGTGCATTATTTTTGTTTCCAGATGAACACGAACTTCAAATTCTTATATCGAACCTTCGAGCCCATATCAGCCACACTGGTGGGATACTTGTCCGACATCTGCGTCGAAAAGATTATCTAACAACCAAATGTGAGAAACTGTGCGCCTTCATTACCGCACACCTTCAAGCTCGCAGCCCGAAACGCAGTGAGTGTATTATTTTAATTTATTTTTTATTTATTAATTGTAAAGAAACTGTCTGTATATACATATATTTATCTACAACACGCCTTGACTCTTCCGTTTAATTTCGTGTTAAACGATCGTTTCGTTCCGCGGTTTA
The DNA here is from genome assembly GCA_963583965.1 of Nomada ferruginata. Lineage (NCBI taxonomy): Eukaryota > Metazoa > Arthropoda > Insecta > Hymenoptera > Apidae > Nomada > Nomada ferruginata. The sequence goes on along the minus strand of OY757214.1, from coordinate 6,052,810 downwards.
CTCTCGACATTTATACGAGCCATTAAAATTATCCGAGCAGAAGAAAAAGTAGCGATTAAACAAACAGCAACGTTCCACCAGCCCATGACGATAATGTCGCTGGACAAACAATAGAATACAGAATACAGAAACACAGCTTTTCGCGTAGCTAGAAGCTCCGCGTTTCCTTTCAAAGAATAAAACTGTCGCCGCACAAAGCGATCTTCGCGTTCCGCATCGCGGTGAAAAACAGTCCACGTGGTTTATACGGTTTCCTCGTTAACCAACTAGCAACTTATTATTTTATCTTATCGCTGTTCCGCATTCATAAATATGAAACAGGTAGAACGGGAATCGAAACCGGACGTGTAAAGGGACTCGTGACACAAATACCTGCGCAAACTTCAATGTTCTAGGAACAATATTGAAGCTTCTACAATTTAAGAAAGTTATCAATGCAAAATTTATTTAACGCTCGAAACTTTCCATCCCGCGACACAGGCTTTTCTGCGGCTACGAAAGTTTTTCGTACTCTCTTCTCGCCAAACCGCACATGCGCCGCTCTTCGAAGTTGTCCGCAAAGCGATCCGCGAAGGTCGTAAAAATTTCAATTAAGTTTACCCCCACGCGTGAACTTATGGAAAATTGAATACGCAACCAACGTTAAAATTTGTTACATCGGCGACACGTAACGCGGTCGAGCTTTCGGTTTCCGTGCGATCTAGCGGATGTGCACGTAAAAAATGTTGGTTCACTCTTCGCGTGGGGTGGTGTTACTTAAAAGCGTCCACTTTAGGAAACGTGTTATCGATACTTTTAACAAGTTCGTATCGCGGTGTATCGTAAAATATGGTGTGCCGCTCGTGGTCGACTCTTCCGGATAACAAAGGGGCCCCCTTTTCACGTGCCACGACGCGGTCGGTGATCAATAATTAGACTTTGCCGCGCGTATCGCCAGCAACACGCATGCTCGGCCTGCTGTACGCGCGTCCGAACCTCACGACGCGACGTGGCGTCATTGATAAAGTTTTAATGATGTTGCGCCTGCGAACCGGAAATGCGGAACTTCCCTCCGTCTTCCCCAACTTTGGATCTGCATTTAGTACGATGAACTCGATGCGTCGCGCGAGCCTATGCACGACGACACTGTGAGAGGTAGAGATTTTTTTTGCGCCGAAAGATTTGACAGCCTGTTCTCTGATTTAAATGAACGGCAGGTGTTTTTACGGATCGGTGTGGGAACCATATACAGTTGTTTCTCTTTGGCCTTGTGGGTTTTCGATTGCAGTGCTTGTACGTTTCCTACGAAAATGAAAGAAGGACGATTTAAATAAAGACATTAAACATTTTTTTTCAAATAAAAAATAGTGCAAAGCGATTCATTGTAATGTCAGTTATTAATTTTTCAATGCTTATTTTGATTACGTTGTAATCTTCAGGATGATTCGGCGAAGATATTGCCCTTGTTTTGTTCCTGAGATGCAGAGTATACACGCGGAGCAATTTTTCATCCTTAACTCGACGAACTTGTTGACCTCGCGTAATTTTTCGACCACCGTTTTCACAGTCGGTTCTTTGCCGGAGTGCATCAATAGTCCAACCGAGCATGCAAAATATTAAGTAACTGTTTCCAAGCCATTACCTCGCCTCGCTTCCACAGGCAACAAAGACACGTTGCTGCGAAATGAGCATGTCTGCTGAATTTATCCGCTGGTATTATGCGTTGATGATTGCATCGATTATCCTGACGTTTTTCTACTCCAGATATACATAGAGAACCGTGATTTCCATAAGTATCTTCTTCCACTTAATTTACGACCCGATGCGTTTTTTTCATTCCTCGTGAAACCGCGGATATCAAAACAGAGTGTTGTTTCATTCGAAATCTCATTCGTGTTTGAATATCGATTGCATTTCACCCTCGAGACATAATGGAGAATTCGTCGTTCTACGTATATATACATATAAAAAGGAAAAAGTACGATTGTTCCACTTCACAGAAGAATGACCTGCTCGAATGACTAAATATCGACACTGGAGCCACCGTTTATTGAAAATCGACCATGAAGACCAACAATTGCGCACGGAAGCTGAAAATAGGCGGTCACACGAGATTCCAGATGGATCCAAACGTTTCGAAATGGGTCGGGTTTACGTGAAATGGATCACGGGTCTGAATCGAACTTGTTGACACGGTCAAAGGTAACTTCACCTACAAACGAGTAACTGCAAGCTCGTGTTTAATCCATATTCAATTAGATTCTCCCCTTTCGCGACGAGGAATCCTGGAAATACGAGTAGGTAAAGTCGATACCGCTGCGATTCTTATTTTCGTCCTTTCCGCGGAACAACTTGATTCGTGGAGAGCGAATCGTATCGCTGATCTCTTGGCAGTGTTCTTAATTACTTCCGCCACCTGGCCGCATAGACGATAACGTCGTCAGCTGATAATCACTGGCTCTGATCAGATGAAAATGAGACGACGTCTTTACAGTGAACTTCCGTGTTCCTGGATATTTAACTGTTGTATATACTGCTATTCATTCGAATATATCCAAACTTTCGTAACGAACTTATACAGTTGGAGAAGAGCAAAGAAAAGGGAAAACCTAATAAATTCATTTAGGGCTAATAAATTACATGGTACAAATAAAAAAAAGTGGGCGAAGAATAAAGTGTCGCCGTAAATACTGCTTTATACAGCAATAATATTTATTCATCGAGGCATGGAAATGTTCATTTTTCGTAATAACTAAACAACTACAGGGGACATACCAATAATGAAAGAAATATCTGTAGCGTTTCTTCATTTCTATCGTAACAACGCTATTATGGACTCAACGCGAAAAACCATACAGATACGCATTATATCCACAATTGTATCCGGTGGCCTTAGCCCCTTCGGTGTGTTGCCACTGACTGACGACATTTCCGACTGACCCATAAAGGAACCGAGTCGATAAGTTCATCGATTCAGGATACGCGGCTTTGTGTACACGGATTAAAATCGACTAGTGTACCGCGATGACGGCACGATAATATCATCCCTTACAACCTCGCGTACAAACTCGTACTAGCCTGTCGAGAAGTGGAAAAGCTCGGCGGATAACCAACGTGATAACACAAACGACAAGAACGTACCAAACATCGTTGGAAACTACAACCAACTTCTGCACAAGAATAATCGAACGAAAAGTCTGCTTCAAATTCCGGAAATGGAGGAGCAGCTCGAGCTTGGACCCATGCACTCGTCCACCAAGAAACTATCCCTCGATGTGCGCACGACAGTAAAAATTATACAGAAAGCAACGGAGATAACGGCAGCATCGTTGAAGGCGCCAGGGGAGAAATGTAACAACAGGATTCGAAGCCACCCCTGCGTTGGCCGCGAAGACGTTGGCGCACGACAGCACCCCCACGGGCACAAATTTCTCTCAGCAGGGTGGTGTGGGCGTTCGCGCATGCGACGTAACGGGAGTGGCTGATCGCTAAGGCTGCCCGAGCGAACGGTTCGTGGAACAGCTTCAGTGTGCCTATCGCAGGGTTCCACGAGACAACTACCCCTCCCGTACACGCTCTCCACCGTCGTTATTGTCACGGTGGACTCACGCGCGCGCAACTCTTCTTCCACCGGCGTAGTGGTCGTTCAGCTGACTCGACGTACTCTTGAACAAGGGTTGCCCTGCATCGTTCCTCGCGACCCTCTGCGCAGCAGCTGCTCACAGGAACGGGCGAAATCATTCTGAAGTTGAGAATACCTAGGCGTATATATCCCTCTCTCTCTGTCCGTCTGTGCGTGTCGCTCCGGCTCGATCGTTTCTTTTTTACCCTCGATTTCTCTCCTTGGTCGAGGGGGGACGAGTGTGCGAACGAGTACGCGTCAGTGTCGGTGGGGTGCACCACGGGGATGTGCTTCTGGTGAGCGTTCGAGAACAGTGTGTGCTTAGCGACACGAGGCCAGATGCGTTGCTTCGTGTGCGGTTTTCTTCGAGACGCGACGTTCACACCAGTTTCACAACGTCGTTTCGCGCACTGAGAATGGTAAGACGTCTCTGGGGCTGTCCCTATGGGGATGCACATTTTGGTAGCTTCCTTGACCGTGATGGGACACGTTGGCGTTGATTTATGGAACGACGATTGCCCCGTGTTTGTGCAGTCCTGGGAGCACGCGAACGAGTCCCACGGGTTTTACGAGCGTTCGCAGTTGAGAAGCAAGAAACGGGATGCTCCGTTTCTGGAATTTCGTTTCGGATGTTCTATTTTGCGGGGGAGTATCCGCGGCGCGAGCAGGGAATAAGTAGAGACGGAAAGAACGAAGAAATCGATGTGCATCCCTTGGCTGAATGGGATTAGATAAATCAAAGCGTTCGATACAGGTTCAGCTGATGTTAATATCTTGCTACGTGTTACGATTCACGTTGAGCGTGTGTGTGCTCGTATTGAGGTTCGTATGTGTTGTACGTGCGCTCGTGGGAGGGTAGCAACCATATGCAACTGTTCGGCTATCCCCTTTCTTTTCTTCAGTTTGGGGGATGATTGATTGGTTCCTTTATGATTACTTGTTTTTCAATCTGACGTATATTTATCCCGGTATAGAAAACTTATTTGCAAACATTGTATAAAAATAATGGTTTGTTCCATTTATCTTTTGATCGTCGATGCATTTTTATTTTAAGTTAAATTTCGCCTATTGAAGTCGGTATTTGAACTTGTCAACGAGACATTCGAACGAGATGATTGACTTAAAAAATTGTTCTCGACAAAAGGCCACAGATTTTCCTTCTATGTATATACGCTGCCCCGAGTGCGTCACACGCTTTCAATTGAAATACGGATAACCAATCGATTTATCTCGTTATCGCCAACTTCTTCGTTAAATCGAGCGCTTATACTACGTACGACTGGTACATTCGCATTGAGCGCTTTGTAACAGGTGGTGTATTTCGTTGCGAACGTTTTCTTAAGAAAAAACTACGTTGGAAGCTGTTTCGTTTGTCGCCGGGAGCCTGGGAACGGTCTCTCGTTTTTAATATCGTGATCGCGTATCTCTGTGAAGTTAACGCTTCAGAGCTCGCTATTCCATTGCGTTCTGTAGCATTTAATAGCCCCCCCGATTGTCTTCAATGCACAGAAGCTATTTCGAGACGTTTGTTTGCCGCTACAATGCCACTACCACATTCAGGCATATGAATAAACAAACAGCCGTTCAAGTCAATGAATAATTCCACCGCGATCGAGGACGCAGCTAAACAATTTTCTCCATTCGATCTTCATGTATACAGTTTCAAAATTTGTAGGCAATACTCTTAATATTACCCACCATTCAGGGCACACTACAACAATTCCTGAAATCGGTTGCTAAGAATGTTCTCAACAACGTCAACCGCAACGTTATCGCGCTGAAACTTCCCTTTCGAGATTAAGACACAATTAAGACGTAACTTGGACGTAACCGCGACGTATCTTAATTTTAGTGGTGGCTTGCGAAGTAAACGTGGTTGCGATCGGGATTTCAGACACGTGATAAAAATGCGTCTCGAACGACAAAAGCTTCACAGCACGCGTCTGGCGAGCATGATCCCAAGAAAATGAACGCAAGGTCGACGGATCATGGATCACGAAAACGGCTGAAATGCGGCTGCACTGCGTACAACAAGAGGCGGCTTAGGTGAAAGTGACAATGAAGAAGAAAGAGCGGCGTTCCTAATTGGAGAATGAGCGGATTTTTCAACTCCCTGAAAAACTTCGCGTCAGGAGCCGCGTACGCCGCCAGCTCTGCCTCGAAGTACGAAGAACTGGAAGGTGAACACAAATAATTTCAACGTCCGCTGCATGCGACACCCGTGTTCCGTTCAACGGAATCGGATTTACGATCCATTCTGTTTTATTCGACTGTGCAGTACTGTGCATGCGAATTTCAATTAACCTTCGCTTCACGACTTTACGTTCGGACGCACTATTTTCGTTTCAGCTGGACCGTTTCAGCTTGAAAGCAGCGTGTAGGGGGCATGATTGCACATTTTAATTTAATTTGAGTGCAATAGGTATAGGAGGAACAGCAGATTAGGTATAGAATACGGTCTATTCTTAACTCTTCTTCGATTTCTTATGGCAATGAAAGTTAAATGCAAGTTAAAACACAGCAACTCTAATTTGCTTCAATAGCTCATTAAATGAATTAATTTAGAATAATTCCCTCAACAGCCGTGACTGGCACTTCACAGTAATTGTACGATTTCTTGCAAGGCGTGTAGATTTCAAGGATGCAAACTACTTTGCAGGCTACTAGAAATTCATGGAACGCCCGACAATTGAATAACTTAGAATCGAGTTTCTGGAAAAATTGATCACACGCTCCAGCCTCATATTTTATTTAAGTTCGACCGAGGCTCCATTAAATGGAGTTCTCGCTCAAACAAAATCACGAAGCTCGAAAGGAGATTCAGTTACGCGTTCTGGGGATCCGAGTGACGGAATTCGACGAGCTTATCCTCGGGCAACAAAGGGATAATGGAAACCGATGCACGTGTGAATTTGTAATACACCCTGATTTCCGTTTATTCTGGCATAGTTGCAAAATTTATTACCGGAAAACCGTGCAATTTGTTTGCTGGCCCCGTGCACATAGATTCTAGCTAATGAACTCATCGTGCACGGTTAAATTGGATCTAAATGCTGATACTTATATTTTAATAAATTAAAAGAAAGAAATTCTGCCGCAACGAGAGGGTCAAGGAACTTTATTGTCTCAATTTGTGTTTCAAGTCTCCAAGTTTCTATTCCAAATATTCCAAATAAAAATTGTTGCATCTTATTAAAACGATTCTATTAGTCGTGTCGATTGAAACAAGATTTCACCACGTGTGCGCACGACCACAAAGAGTTTGTCGCTAATCATACTCGAAGATTCATGATGCCTAATTAAATAAGCGGCAATAAAACCGTCTGACCAATAAACACGTTAATGAACTCCGCGTTGCATGTTCATCGGAGCGTCGAGTTCCGTTCTAACTGACCATCTTTCGCCGTTTATTCGACGCGTCGCGTTGGATTAAGTGGAAGGATCGATTGTAAAACTTCGCAAACGGAGTTAATTAGAGCTGACACTGCGATCGAATTAGGGACATTAACGTTTCTGTTTGTTTAACGCAATCCAAACTACTCCGGCTATTTAACGAGACACCCTCTTCTCCCCATTCACGACCATTTCGTTGCTTTGCCCTCTGACTACTCGTTGAATTAAATTTTTAACAGGCCCTCTTAAATGTTTCAACCTGGACGACGTTTCACGAGCACGTATTTTTATTTCTTCTACATTGTTCACTGTACAATTTGTTAATCGCACTTGCAAGCTATGAATGTGAAGGTCTTTCAATGCCGTGAAATATCCGTGGAGAATATTACATTTACAGACGAGGATACGAAAATGAGGTTCAGTTTAACACCGCAACCAGGAGAAAGTGGTTTTATACAATGGCTGGATGCAATGAAAATGGTCGCCAGGTTGGCTGGAGGAATTCCACCGGAATTTCGGAAAAAGGCAAGTATCATACGAAAGTCTTCACTTAGAATTTCCTTCTTTTTTCAAATATTAAGGATGCACCCTCATAATTGTACTCCCCTTTTCCCTAAATATTTCACAGCTATGGCTAACGCTGGCAGAACGTCATCTAGAGCAGCGCGGCGTAGATTGGAAGCAGGCTGAAAAGATCTGTTTCAACGAGTGGAGTAATCCTGACGATGAAGAGCTCGGTATACAAATCGTTAAAGTAAGTCCACGAAACGTACATCCTTTTTACAATAGCTCCGCGTATGTCGGTGCTTTCATGGAATTCCACTATCTCCCCTTTCACGATGACGATGCTAGGATTTCTTGAGGAGAGCTTGATAAATTTGAAAGTCAAATGTATCCACTTCTTATCTTTTTAAGATTCTTGCTTTTCCGTGCTTTATTAGCGGAATACTATTAAGTACAAACCTATTTAGATAGCGAGCACGAAGTAATACCCTGTTGCTTGTTAACTAATAGCTTCCCGAAAGCGATTGGTAATAAATATTTATACGCTACTTCTTTACTGAATTATTCATCCGGCGTACAAATTGTTATCAATCCGTTTTATTGCGCGAAACGCGGCTCAAGCATTTCTCAATTTATAAACAACTTTCGTTCCCTTCAGTACCGTCAATATTCCAATCGAATTCATCCAAAACCTGTTCCACATATCACGTAACAAGTCCACAAAAATCTCACTCAACTGGCACGACACTGCACTTCGATCGCCCTCCCCACGCCGTATATAATTACGTTCAATTAAATTTCGATCATCCATCACTTCGACGCCGAGCAATTATGTGCCGCCGATGAGCCTTCCAATTAATCCGATCGCGACGAGAAAAAGTGACCTTTAACGAACATCGTCGAAGTGACCGAGAGCTAGCCACCCAATTTCATTCCAGCCGTATCGAAATCGTAACTCTTCGAGCTCGTGAAATCCTGCGTATATATGTACATATACATATACACACACAACCGTATATATTTACACGCCGGTGATCCTTTCAGGACCTACACAGAACAGGCTGCAGTCTATTTTGCGGTGCAGCTGGCAGAGACAATCAGGCGGTGCTTCGTCGAGTTTTACTTGGCTTCGCCCGATGGAACAAATCCGTGGGCTATTGCCAGGGCCTGAACGTGCTGGCCGCCCTCGTCCTACAAGTTATGGATCGTGCAGAGTCCGCCGCAGTTAAAGTGATGATCTACTTGATAGAAGGCGTCCTGCCGGAGGGCTACTTCGCGGACAATCTACGCGGCCTGTCCGTCGACATGGCGGTGTTTCGAGATCTCCTGCGGGCCAGGCTTCCGAAGCTCTCGAAACATCTGGAGGCGCTGCAGAACGACGCGAAGGACAAGCCGACAGGTAACCAAACTGGTTGTGTAATCGTAACTCTCTCTGTTCGGTACCCCTCGACGGACCAGAGATATCCGCGTGGCCCAGGCACCGCATACGAAGCTGTTTCATTGGCGAACAAATTTGTTCAGGCAGCAGTTACGAGCCACCTCTAACGAATGTGTTCACGATGCAATGGTTCCTCACTCTCTTCTGTCATTGTTTACCCCAAGAGGCGGTCCTGCGAGTGTGGGACCTGATATTCCTCGAGGGAGACGAGATTCTCCTTAGAACAGCCCTCGCCATCTGGGAAGGACTTTCGGAGTGAGTACGGACGGGGCGAATGTTCTATAGACGCTTCAGGGTTGTTGAATACAATGGGATATTGTTTTGTTGTAGTCGAATTATGACAGTGACATCGGCAGACGAGTTTTATAGTATAATGGGAGTACTGACGAGGGAGATGCTCGAGTTTACAGACGTGAATAATCTTATAAAGGTTTGCTCGAATGTCTTCTTTTAGCCATGCTATACAGACGTAATGAAGTATTCCTGGGAAATTACGTGAGCTGTTATTTTGACAGAATATCGTCAGCATGGGACCTCTGCACGGCGTAACGGGATTGAGAGAGAAACACAGGTATAATATTACACCTTGGGCAAGAAAACTCAGCGACGATGAGGACACCGATACAGAGGAAGATGAAAGGCTGGCCGTTGCTGCTGCCATGTTCAGCATCGCGCAGCGCTTGAAGAAAGGTACAGAGTAAAAATGCGATAACATTGTAATCATTATACCGTTATGATATTGGTCGTGCTTGTTTCACAACGTGAGAACATATTCGCAGATCGTTTACCGCAAACGATAGGTGCGCTCCAGGCACTGGCACCCAGCAGCGACCGGGAACGACTCGCTTTGGATATTAGTACATTGAAACAGCAGTACGCCAAGCTGAGGGAACGTCAACGACAGGCCCATATTATACTTTCAGGTAATTGCTGATTCTAATCATGAAATTCGATGTATCTGTTAAGGTTTAAGGCACGATAAATCATTTCTTTGTTGCATTGCTTTGAAAAGCGCGCTTGACGTAAATGTTTCGCATATATTACGTATTGATGTAAAACAAGACCAATGGAAGTATGTTCGTTGCAAATTGAACGGCTATAAGAATGCATACATTCTTTTCTTGACCCAGCTGCATGTGCAAGGCAGACCATGGCAACACCTCCTACTTCTCAGGCCATGAATCATCTTTTAGTGGGCAAAAATGCGCTCGTGAGTGTGAAGAATCGACCCTTGAGCCTACCTTCTGGTACTGCGCCGCCGAAGACAAGATCTACGACTCTAAATCAAAACCGAAGGGACAGACAAGGTGTCACGCTTCACTGGAAAGATACGAAAAAACCGAAGCAAGCGATTCCGAATGTGCCAGGTACCGATATTCAATTTTTCTAAGATGTTCTTATATGGTAGCGTCTGTCATTTTTAAGCCACTTTCAGCGTAAATAATTTTCTTATTTTCAAAACTATGCCCACTGTTTTAAGTTAAATTTAGCGTTTTCTGTATTTTACCGCAAAAGAAGTAGTCAGGAATTTTACAGTACCGTTTAATGGTAAGGGGATACTGAAAGATGGCAATGAAGAGACCTATGCGCCCGGACGTATATACCATCTGTTAGTGTGCATTACTTTCTGATGGAACAGAAACATTTTTACCCATGGTCGAGAAAAACGTTGCCTACTCAGAAAATAAAGGTTTCGAAAGTGCATCCCCAAAGATTATCGCAAAATTTATTTTCATTATTTCTACATTACAAAACGAGGCTTCTTTAAAATGGAAACTAAATACACAAATTTTCCACTTCCTCAACAATTGTTAAATTTCAACTTGCCAATTTTTTAATTGCGTCTGCCCTAGAAACAGTAGAAAGCAACGCTGTATCGTCGGTGCAATCATCGGAAGCTGAGCTGGCGTCTCCGAAGCGCAACAATGCTGACAGTGATAGCGACAGCACGTCGACCGAATTGTGCGACGAGCCGGACCGTCTCAGCGACGTTGACAGCGAAGACCTTACATCAGCATCCGAGTCCTGCATTATAGCAAAGGACGAGGAGACGGCCTCTCGAGTGGATGCTTCATCGATTCCTGAGAAGACACTCGATCGTTCGTTGCCCGAGGAGAGGGAAGAAGCAATCGATACTGAGGGCTCCAGGGACTCGAAAATTACTCAGGAGAACTTGAACGGCATGTCGATTGCCAAGATTACCGATCAGATACGACGACTATCCGCTGAAGATGACAATAATTCGATGGTTCCTCAAAAGTTCAGTTTGCAAAGCAAAGAGTCGCCGGACGAATCGTCGACATTAGGAGTGGAGATAGAAAAGTCGATGCCGGACATACCTATGGATTATACCTCAGACTGTAATATAATTGAAAAATCGTTGGCCCTGGACGAATTTGATTACCCAGGATTCAAGAATAGCACGATTAATTCGAGGGAGGATGAAGTACTGGTTCACGAGAAGCTAAAATCGAGACAGACGAATGAACAAGCTGAAGGAATAACCCGAGACCTGGTTCCGGTAATTAAAACGAGTCAATACGAAGATAAACTATCTACGACAATTAGACAAACCGATTTGAATACATTTTCGGATTATTCAGTAGCACTGGACGTAAAGTACGATACAATCTCTGATACATCGACCGTCGATGTTAGAAAGGAGGACGAACTTGAATTAGATCGATTCACGACATCCTACGAGTATTCTAACAGAGTCCCCTTGGACATAGCTACGCACAAAAGTCCAAAAGTGGTAAGTTTAAATAACGACATCTCAAATACCGCGGATACTGAAAACACGACCTACTGCAAGACCTACGTTGGCCATCTTCCAATCTCACCGATCACGGTCGATCAGAAATTGAACAAAGTGACACCAGCTGTACACGGAACGAATACCATTACAGGAATTACCTTTGAACCGCCTTCGAATTTGGAGGCGACATTGGCGAAGCCGTCTTTCGGCGATAGACTGCAGGCAACGAAAATAAAAATCTATTCGGACCTGGCGAAAAGTCCAAAGACACCGGAGAGTAACAAATCGTTCAGCTCGGGCGAAACAATGGGGCCCGACTCGAAACCGTCGAGTTTAACAGCGAGTCCTAGGACTCCAGTTAGATCAGATTCCCGAGACTTCTCCATAGACAAATCAGCCTGCTCGTCGATAAGTTCAGATTCGAAGACGCTTGTAGTTCGTTCCACGGATTCCGATGGCACCAGGGAGAGCACGAAAACTGACGCGAAGAAAATGTACGAAATGTCCAGCTCTACGACCCCGATCAGCACAGACTCGTTGAGGAACAAATCGGAAGCCAGCCCGAAATTGGTGGTGAGCAGTTCCAGCGAATCGTGCAGCCCGTGTAAATTAAAGTCTTCCGAGAGGTCGTTCAGTTCGGATCTACAATCGCCAATAAGTGCCAACTCAATAAAGTTTAGCTCGAATTTCAATAGACGGGGCCAGGACGACGTGTCCAGCTCCCCGTTGGATTTGAGTAGCGCCACCTCGCCGTTTTATCCGATCTCGAATCCGAGTGAAAAGACCCCGACGTCTCCGTACAGCGCTTACAAGCGTAGATCTAGTTTGGACAGCGCTGAAACGTCGCCTGAACAGAAATCGAGCAGCACGAAAGAACCGAACACGTTTCTGGGCTATCAGTCGAACTTCGATCCCACGATAGGGTCATCTGATATTAAAGGTATAGACGGCGTGTCTCGAAAGAGTGATAGTTTTCTTCAATCGGAGTTTAATATGAAAAGAGGGGACTCGAGTGCGAGCTTGACGGAAAGAAGAAACGGCGGCGATAGTGTTAGTTATTATGAAGCAACGACCACTGAGTATTATCGTAAGGCTAAGGACGCTTTCGACGATGGAGGAGACGATCCTTTATCGGAAAAGGACGTGGTGCCCTCTCTGCCTCAGGAGAAATTAGGCAACCATTACTTGAATTATCGATACAGAGATCGATCGAAGTTATTGGAAAGAAGTTCCAGTAGCTTGGATAGTAGAAGGTTCAATGATATGAAATCGTCTACTTTCACCGACGAATTCAGCGCTTCGGTTGCTAAGAAGAGGTCTAGTGATATTTTGGAGGACATAAAGCACTTAGAGGCGAAGGCAAACCAGGAATCGTCCGATAATGGAATGTTGACGATGAAGAGTAGCTACATTTGGGAGGATCTGAAAAATTTGGAGGCCAGAAGACAAGATACCTTCAGCAATTCTGCGAGTACCTTTTCCAAACATCGTCTGGAGATACCTGACATCAACGTAACTCGGGAGGGCAGAAAATCATATACGCTGTATCCAAAACTTAACATAGACGAGAACAGTGACAGTATCCTGAAAACCGTGGCGTGTAGTAAAAACAATATCGATTCCGACGATGGCAGGGAATCGAAGTTAGGCGTGTGGACGAAGGTGAAACCAAGGAAAAGGAGTGACAATGGTCGAAGGAACAGCGACAGGGCTTTGAAGATCATTCAAGAAAATTCTGCTATACTCCAGAAGATCCTAGCTTGTCAGGCGAAGAAACGTTTACCAGATCTCGAGGAAATATCCAAAGAAATAACCATTAGCCCGATAAATGAAGAAATTTCGAAGATCTTCAGCCCCATTTTGGAGCGAATGGGATTAAACGAGCACGAGATTAACGAGGAACTGGCGAGGATCAATTTCAAAGATTTCGATAACATGACTGCTACCAGTGTATCCGAGTTTGACGCTAAGATTAACGAAGAATTATCCAAGCTCTCTTTGATCGACGAGGAAGAGCAAATTGGCCATTTCGATGTGGAGGAAGGAATATCGCACGAATACTTGGACACCAGGGAAGCTTTGATAGATCGTAAGATAAACGAGGAGTTGTCGAAACTGTTGGCAAACTACGAGGAACACTCCCCGGCCAGCATGGTGACTGTGGACAAGGGTCAGTCTAGTCAGAATGTGAGTGAAATCGATGGACTGGATCTGTCCAGTATTTCCACGAACGTGTTTTCATACAAATCGTCGAACGATTCTATCGATACGAGAAGCGACTTGGGCTCAACGCAGGAGCCATCCATCCCAGTCGACAAGTTCCCTAAGTACACCGAAAACGTGCTACCGTACGCAGTATCGAAGTATCAAGTGGACGATTCATCGCCAAAGAGCGACATAGACATCTACAGGGAATTAGAAAAGCTCGATAAAATCTCTTCCGCTCAAGTGCTACCCGACACAACCCTGGAACTTCCCCAAAAGGAATTGTCCTCGATTCCATACGTTCCAAACACGTCACCATTCAAGGATATTCCGCCATTGAGGTATGCATCTAAACCTGTTCAATACGACACGTCGCCCTTAAAGATCTCTTACGATCCATATAAATCGTTCGACTTCAAGCCCAAGGTGTCACCCAAACACGCTCCCACTAATCCTTTCGTGACAGCTTCGTACGACAAGCCAATCGTCGACAACACTTTCGAATACATAAACCACAAATCAGAGATTTCGGTCAATCCCTACGATTTGCATCTAAAGAGTCCAATGCTGACAAAAGAGTCACTGGAATTTCGTGTAAGATACGACGAGGAACCGACCAGGGATATCGGAGCCGACTATATGTCCCTTCCACTTTCAACTTCATGTAAGTCACCATATTACAGCAACGGCAACGGTGAACCATTGACACCAACCAAATACATCTCCAAAGAGGAAAGATGCCTAGATACTGCTGCTGCCTCTTTCCTCGATTACTCTAACGAATCGTCGGATCTTCTTCGTCGAAAGTACGACGCCTTGTCCCCTAAGGAATATTCTCACGCAAAGAGCAGCGAGTACGATAGCCACTTGAGCACGCTACCTCCGTTGGACACAGGAGCGGAGACAGGATCGTATCTACCAACGAGGAATCAAGATTATTATCCTTTGACACCAAATCGTTATAAAAAATCGTCCCTGAACTTGGGCAACATTGGACACTCGAGTAAAGGCGCAGAAAATAATTACGACACTGCGACTAGCCCCAAGACGCAGTTCAGTCCGTTCCCTATCAGAAACGCTCCCAGGAAGCCCAAAGAGCTCACTCTGAAGCTGGGTCTCTATTCACCGAAGAGCTCCGACATCGGACAGGTGAAGAGGTCATAGTGTAAGACGATTCTACGAGGGAACGTGAATCGGTTGATGTTAATTGTATGACAGTGTTCTCGATGCCGTCAAACCGGGCCTAAATTATTGTTTCCAGATTGTGGAGCCTGATATTGTCAATGATGAAACCCAACGCTGCGATTGTAACACGTTACGAAATTATGTATGAATATCAAACGATGAGACTTTGTGAAGTTTGCCTCCGTCTTGACGTTGGGCGAACGGATATCGAAATTGAACGATGGAAGAAGTTTTGTTTCATATCATTACGCTGAAATATCGCTCAACAAAATGAACGTTTCAATCACAACTTTCTTGATCTATCGCATAACTCTCCTTAATATTAATTATTAACTCCGTTTTCCCGAATGTTCATAAATTATAATCGTTGATTAATTGCGAACGTTTTTTACGAGCTCCGCTTCACACAGCTTGCCACGAAAAATTCTCCGTTCTCAACGAAGGGAAGTAATGAGAAAAATCTTCGTACAAGTTCTTGGCGAAAACATATCCGTGCGATTTCTAATGCGATGCCTTCAGTCTCCCTCCAATCACGCAGGGAATCTTCATTGTCGCGTCTCGACCATTCGGAAAATTGCGATAAAAGATGCTTTCTAAACGGAAGAAAAATGCAGAGGAAAGATACGAGAGAAACGCAGCAAAATGCCTTCCATCCCTTCGAACGCGATTCGCTTTACTACGATAGATTACGGCAGTGATCGCGACACCGTGGTAAGGTGAAACTTCCTTCGAACAGATACAGTATATAATATAACAGAGATTGTATAAATTATAGAAGTTGTTACGAAGGAGTCGCGATATAGAGAGCTTAATTTGTTCGTACGTTTTGCCCAAACCTAGCCGTGCAGAGGACGTTTCGTTTGAAGTAAGAATTAGGTATTTTACGTACCATTATTCGGGACTAAGGTACGCGAAAGGGGCAGCGAGGCAGAAGGAAAAACAAATTGTACATAACTACATAGACGTTAATTGTATATTATTAAACGGAGGAGAGAAAGGGGAGAGGTAAATCTTCAGAGTCGCTCGAGAATTTTTTATATAAAATAAAGGTAGTATTTTTAGATGTTTCTAATATGGGATAATACTCGTTTCGCCGCCGTCATTGAACGTATGAGCTTAGCTGAGCTATGCTTGTCGCGGGAGCATCGCCATTCTTGCGATTCTTTCATTCTCGCTACGGTTAAAGTCGAAGAAATTCTATGGCAAACTATTTGAATAACCTACGTTATCTATACTATTTCCATTACTTTTAGACGAATTTCTTGAAGCATTAATTCAGCTACACTTCAACTGTTTCAGATATAAATATATATTTCATTTTATTATGACCTGTCGAACTGATCGCTCAAGATAATAATTAGGAATATCGATGGAGATATTTCGCAATATTTTATTTAATTCCAGATACCTCGAATAAGTTTTAACGATTAGAAAGTATAAATAGATAACCCGCTATTTATTTTCATCGGCTGACTTGCATAGCGATATAGACATCGCTCTGTCAATCATTACGTCCAATTTGAGCACCGGCGACAGGTAGATTGGTCAATTTGCAACTCGTTGCGTGAAGATTTTAAAAAGATGAACTAGGACCTTTCATGATATTCCCGAAGTAGCTGCGTTAATGTGCCTCTATGATCGTACTCCACCAAGGTTCTACTAAATTTACAACGACCTATCGAGAATTCAATTCGTGACCTAAAAAAGGAAAGAATCTCCGCGTGCAAAGAAACGCAGGAACACTCGACACCGAATCGCATGAAAAACCTCTTATTCGCTTTTCCCGACGTCGATTACTCTAAGAGATCCAGCTTTTAGGCAAGATTCGCGGCGCGTTTACGCCAGCTTCTAAGTAACTCGTTGCACTCACCGCGAATAAGGAAATATCGAGATAACGATTCGCAGTTCTCGATCTATGCATCTATGATCTATCTACGTAGATCAATGCACGCAATGCTTCTGCAGCCACTTTGCGCTCGATTAAAACGATGTACCTTCTCTACGACGCGACGTGAGGATATAGACCAACGTATCAGACGAGCTCTTACGATGTTCAGCGTCATATTTTCTTGGCGAACGTGGTCGAAGACGAGGAATCACCACCGTAGGACACGCAGCGGCATTCACGTCGGTCCTTCGACGAACGGGCAAAATTCAGCGAGTCGAATCGAATCGATAGTGGTTCGAAAGGCTGCGGGGATTGAAAGTATTCATAAAAAAGGTGCTTTAACGAGGCATTGGCGTGTCGAGGCAAACAAAGACGAAAGAATGTGGAACGTAGGTAGCTGGCAAGAGGATCGACGATAAATCATTATTCGTTGTGTCTCAGAAATGATCGTTATCGGAGGGAGAAACCGCGTGGATCATGGCGATTCTCAGTACATGCTCGGTTCACAATATTCTGTTCACTTTGCTTTATAACAGTGTCACGGATGCACCGTTGACCCGACAATATTCATGTTCTCCATTAGTTTTGCAATGTTACTTCACAACGCGCGATACAATTTTTCCACGTATCTACAGTTAACAGGGCGTTATCGTATAGATAAAGAGAGTTCTTTTTCTACGCAGGTAATCGACGCGAAATGAGTTGAGAAGGGAAGGAGTGGAAATGTCCCTTTTGTGTGACGATCGCTAAGGACGCTGATACGACGAGGGCACACGAATCCTATTAAAAAAAGACATTTATAAAGAAACGTTATATTTACAAAGGGTGTGAATGAAATTGTTACGTGAGATTTTGTGAGAGTTGTTGTAAATACCTATCGGTGCGCGTCATGCAAGATATAAGACTGTATATTTGAGGAGCATAGAAATATAAATCGTTATGAATAAAGATAAACGGAATAAATATATTGAGAGAAACATCTTGTTCTGACTTTCCTGTTCGTACATCCACGTCGAATAAAACATGCCGTTGTCAATGCTTTTTTACGATATCCCATAATGCAAAGTACGCAATTTCCATGCTTTAAACCATAAAAATATCTGACTCGCGTAACAAAATCGCGCGCATACACAGGGAGATTTTATCGGCTAAAACTTATCGGTTGAAACGCCCGCCCGCCGGACCTTTTTTCACGAACAGTACCGATATCTTACGCTCGAGTGGATATTTCATTTCGCTAACGCGATTACGCGTATTCATGCGCAGAGTATCGCAAACTCATTTTAATTGGGATTACGTTTCAATTAAAACTCAGTTCCCATTAAGCGGTGGCGTTGAGTTTTGGAGAATAATTGATACGAACAACGCGTTATCCGATTGCGAGGATGGATAAAATATGCATGTTTGCCAATCAAGAGGTGTCCAGGGTTACACACCTGCTCGCTCTCTCCTCCCTGGACAAATATGCGATTACCAGGTTCCTCCTCTGCAGAGCCGCTCGTTCCCGTGTGCACACACGTGTATAATTCACGTCTGTGCCGTGCGAGACATAACTGGCAAGCACTGATACCTTTGAGTTGGTACCGATGAAATTTTAATGATGCACAAAATCGGGAACGCGTTAGCCTTTCGCCAGTTTTCCCATTGTTTTGCGAGCGCGTTCCACACTGGCCCGCTGGAAAACCGCGCTCACATTTATAAATGAAAATGTATTCTGCGCAATTACATTGCGTTCGATTTCCGTGACAATTCGTACAATTTTATTCGACACCCGTGTTCCCCGATATTTGATCGACACCCCTTTGATATTAAAACTGTAATCAGTCTGGTGGCCAATTAAAACATCTCGTATATCGTCCTGTGAATTTTTCGATTACTGTCTGCCTGTAAAGTTTTTTCAATTAAATTGAATAGCTTAAAAATGATAAACGGTTGGAGTAATTGATTTCATTGCTGAGCAGCACTGCGTTAAACTGTATTAGAGCAATCTTTTTACTTTCATGCGGAAAGTATTTTTAAATTATTTTTAAATTACTTTAAAAAGGGTGAGATTATAACAGATTAGTTTTAAACTGAATGGCCTTCACATTTCACGGTTTTACCATTCGAATATACACGAATATGCGAACGATGGAAAAGTATCTGCAAGACTGAAAAAACCAACAGACTTGGCTGTGTATTTGCTGGGCTACGTGTCAAACGTGTTCAATTTCAATTCATCTGAAACTTTCCTCTGCTTTCTGTTGATCGCGTTCACGATTGATTCTCAGCAAAGAGTGCGACAGTTCCGTAAAACCATTCGGCGTACTTAATACGAGGGCAGCGTCATATATGTATGTACTGTGCGCTGGATTATTGCCGACACAACATATTCAGCAATTTGTCCATTCGATGAGATATCCGTCCTCGCAATTTATTTGTTTGGTAAAATGACAATTCGCCAGTTTGCCCCGTCGACGTGGCACGTCGATTCGACGATTGGACACCATCCCGTCCACGCTTCAATCCTTTCATTCAATATTTTTCTTTTTTTTTACTATCCGTAATAAATTCGTTTACCTTCCACTCCGCTTCTTTTTGCACGATCTCGTTTGATTAACTACGAACGGATAACGTAATTTCCGAAAAAAATTTCGGAACTACCGACTGTCTCATAAATTTTACTATCCTCCAGGAAAGAAAACAAAATATTCGAAACGAACGCAGGTCGTTAAATCTTCCATGTCAATCGTTCGAATTTCCACCTTTGTAACCAGCATTTCGGTTCGTATAATCTGGCTGGTTAAAGAGACAAGAGAGAAATCTGAATATTAAAAGGGGGAGAACAAAGGATCCGTGCAACGAGTAGCAATGACAAAGCAGAAGTACTATAAGTGTTAAAGAAACCGAGAGAAAGAACCAACGTTGACTAATCGCGAGCATTTTCACCGGCTCTGCCCGAAACGGCTTGGTAAAAATCTGTCTCCAGAGAGAAAGCTCCACGGAGCAGCTGTAGAAATCCTCGTAAAACGTACTTACGATGCCTGTGAATTGCTACGAAGATTCCGGGGCGTACAGAGGCAGAAAGCGAATAAAAGCGTGGTTCGTCAACCATACTATCGAACCATCGAACTTCCGTTCTATGCTTCAGCTCCGACTGGTTAAAAAAAATAGCAAAGTAGTCCACGAATAAAAGACAAGCAAAAAAATCTGATGATAAAAAAAGGAAGCTGGTGATAATAACAAGAGAAGTACCAGCAAGAAAGGGCTCAAAGAACGAGAAAACTGGTAACGAAAATGAGAAACATAAAGCGCAGTCCAAGGGTAGGCGGTCACAGAAGGGAGCGCACAGAGGCACAGGTACGCAAGGTAATATGTACCTATCCCGTTATGGAAATGAGCATGACCAAAGGTGTATGCACGGGCTCGCGCACTCTAACATAACCCAGAGACATCCATTGCATCTGTAATGACGCTTCAGTTCCCTTGCTTCTTGCTATCATATCGCGCCCAACGACTATGCATCTTCGATGGTTCTGAATATGAAATTGCACCTAAGAATCCCACCACGAAATCGGAATAATCTAGGCACGTGTACTAGTTCTTACCTTTGGGTTCATGTAATCTCAGATCTTGACTGTCGTTTCGGTGAACGTGTCGCGAAACCTCTTTTCATCATTTGAAAATCGTAGGGTTGAATGTTTGGAGATTTTCTTCCCCGTTGACGATGGGACAATTTTTCTCGTTCCGACGGTTTCGTTGATCACCGAGAGCTTCCCATTGCCTGCGCCAAAAGGGATATTGTTATTGTAATGAATCGAAGGAAATTACCAGACTGTCGATGGAAAAATTGGTTTCCAGAGATGAGCAGAAATTGTGTGTAGGCTGGAGAATGTGATCGATCTGCATTCTAATGGGAAATTTGAAGGTGCGTGCACTTTGGCGTTCGCGTAAATGGCCAAACTATTTTCGAGGAAATTTCGAGCAGAGAAATACGATTCCCTGAACGGGGGGAACATCGATCTGCATGTTAATAGAAAAATACACGGGGGAGAAGATAGTAACGTCGTAATAGAGAGGATAGAATGGTTTCACTTGGGCAGAACGGTGGGCGTAAGGTAGAGCACAGTTTCAGAAAAACTTACTCATTGAAATTTATAGGCATAATTTCTAATGTACATTCTAGATATCAAAATTAAGGCGTTTTATTTCAAATTTTCATTTGGTTACTGCACACGGGGTCAGACTACTAAATGAACTAAAATTAAAATATACAGTACGAAAAATAAAAAGAATATATTATACATAATAATGAAATCATTTAAAAGATATCGAATCGAATTATAGCTTATTTATCATTGTTGTATAGATTGACAAACTTCTGCTTATCAAAAATTTATAATGGATTATATCTCAATCATATCAATAATAACTGTAAAGCTTATCTTTAAATGTTCCTTTATTTTCTAATTATCTGTCATAATATAGGTGTGAAATTTACAAAGGTATCGATCAAAATCTGGGACGTCACGTCCTATCCAGGCAGCGTCTACTGGTAATGAATTGATGCTGAATTGATGGTAACGAAGTATATGCAGCTGCGCGTGTACGTTACACAGGTCGCTCGTTGTCTAACTGGAATTATGCAATCAAATGACACAATGGTTCAACTATTATGTATCAGGCAAGCGACCAACTTGCCCGCAATGAATGCAACGGTGACAATACCAGAGCTCGCCTCTTCTCCCGTCTATTGCAGCGTTGGTATGCTCGATATTGCCCAATTTCGTTGAATAATAACTGTCCCAAACAAAGGCAGTCATTGTAACGCCCGATCGTTAAAAATCGTATTTCATTCACTGACGTAATTAGGTGAAAATTAGGTATTCGCGTTATCGCGAGGACACAGTATATCGGGCAGAATTTCTAGAATCAGTTAACGCTCTGCATTCAACCGAATGCTCATTTGTATTACAAAAGCTACCGTGTTTTCGAATTGCTTTGAATCCTCCGTGATCGCTCACATCCTCTTAAACGAATCACACGTTCGAATTATACGCAATTCTACGGCTCCGCGGAAAATTAACCGCAGTCGGCGGTAATGTTAAAATAACTGAGCACTATTCTTCGCTTCGTTATCGATCTAATTAACGAGTGGAAAGACTGGGCTCGTTTTCCCTCAGAAATCTCTGCTTTCAATGTGAAAAAAGGAGGGCAGAAAAATAAGGGGAAAAGTGGAACGAACAGAAGGCGAAGGAGAATAACGCGGGCGCAGAATAAGCATATGAGGCTCGCGTTCGTATGATAAAAATCGTGGCCGGTAATTGCGTATGTACATTCTGCTCCGCACTTACGATTCATTAAAGAATCACGTGGAATTTTTATGAATGTTCCGAACGAAATCCAGCTTTGCCCGCCTGCGGAGTGTAACGGGGTGTACAGGAACAGGAGAAAGTGTAATGGGATGTTTAAATTTCCAAAGGTAATAATCGGGGGCTGACGGCTTCAATTGAGATAAGAGCAACCCCCGGTGCACGCTCGCCTTTTGGCAAGAAGCATTAGCATTGAAACATCGGCGCGGAGGTTCCGCTGATGCGGAAATGAACTTGCTAACGGGGGAGAGTGGATAAAAAGTTGCGGACGATACGCCGCGGTCTGCGCCGTTTTTTTCATCCAACAGAGTGGAATCGCCAACGCATCGCCATTATTGAAAGATGCAGGCCCGCGTAACACAAGGAGGAGATGCTGGACGCGCCGCACCGCTTCAAAACTTTTCATTCGTTTGAATTACCAGCTCGATGAATACATAAAAAAGAAGGGGCGAGGGACAGTGAGAGATATTGAGGGGCGAGAGAATGAGGCAGAGGGAGGAGGAGGAGAAGAATTGTGTAGGTATATTGTACATGTGCCCTGCGAGTTGCGTGATCTCGGAAATGGCAAATGAGAACGGGGGAAAGAGATTATTATCGCGAAATACTATCGCGTGCCCCGCGTCGAAACGGCAACCCTTTGAATCTGCGCATGATTAGCGAGAAAACGTTATATATGAAAACAGAAGTTGTCGTTACAGATGATAGATGACATACGGCCGTCTGTGTTAGAGAAAACGACAGGCCTACGGAATCGTGACTTTACGAGGTCGCTGCAGGCGAATGCAGAAATTCACTTAGACCGTTCGAAACCTGCAATCAAAACGAAATTCATCGGTTCTAAAGGGCAAATACTGTGGCTTGAAGCAGCGCCTGTTTTCAATGCGGCCCATAATTCAATAAGGGTTAATATTGTTTTTTGCATGAAAGAATGAAAAACAAATCGCATTACGCTCCGCAACGCAACGGCCGATAGTCGAGTTGAGAATAACGAAGTATGTAAAATCGCAATACAGATCATTCTTAGCAGATGACCATTAGCAAGCAACTCTAATGATAAGACTAACTTCGAACTCCAGTATGATGAAATATTATCTTAGAAGAAACAATTACATTCAACGCATTAGCACACCATTTTACCAGTTCTATTATACATTTATTAATAAATGTAAATATCTTATTCGTTTATTTTTTTTGTAAGTGTCAACGTGTGTATAAATATCATGTAAAAATATCACTTTCTAATAAAAAAACGTTGAACCTGTTTTTTTTGTTGTTGCTCTACGAGTAGAATTACCCATGTAAATATCTTCGAGTCTGCTACCTGGCCCGCCGAGCCTAAAAATGTTACGATCTCGCCCTTTTCAAAAAAAATCCCCGACTCCCGCCTCAAAGCGCTGAAGCACCGATTTCTCGGCGAGTGTGCGAGTGACGTGGTAATCGTAAGGGGTAATCAATACCCCGGGAATTCGGGCCGAAAGAATACATTGTATGACTGGTCCATTTCTGAATCCCGTCGATGGTAATACGTCCTAATCGGCGCTGTCGAAACATTCCCCCTCGAGGCAGGCACAAAATCTTAATGTCCGATTTTATTGAACGTGAGGCGGTCGTGAAGCTTGCCCTTCTATCTGTCTCCGTGATTCGTTCGTGCACCTGCCGACGATGATTACCAGGCGCCTTCTGTGCTCGTCAAGAGTCGCCTGGCTGGCGCGGAGTACGTGTTCCGATAATAATGCAAATTTCCGTCTCCTGCGGTCTGCATTCATAAAGACCATGGGTCGATTAGTCCAGGAAGAAACTGAATTCCGTGAGATTTTGGACCGATTATCACGGGCGCGACACGTAACCCGCTCTGAAGGACAAGGTAATAGCGTTGCACGACAAACGATCGCGGTCCCCGGCGAATTTTAATCGGGTTAGTATCTGGTGAAAAATGCACGCAAGCAGAAACGGTCAGGATTCGCCGTGTTAATGGCCAGATAAATGCGCACTAAGATTTAATCTTTCGTGTCCGAAAATTTAATAGGGTTCGTAAAGTGTCCAGCAAATATTGCCATGCAGCTAATCAGTCGTTCGAATTTATTTTTGCACGAATAAAAAATGTTAGAAGCGTTTTAATTGAACGCCTGCTTCACAAATATTTGTCGCAAAATATTACTCTGGCGAAAGTACGCGGTCCGTTAATTTCGCGTTCGGGATCATTTTGTATTAACGACCGTGTATAAAATGCGGGCAAGAAGATTCGACCCACTTCTCGTACAGCAGACCGGATTGTTGAACGAACAGTTCGATTGTCGTCGCCCGGGCATTCACCGCGTTCCTGGAAATTCCGGAAGGATTTAATATTTCAAGGTAGAGCAGCGCGCTCTTTTGGCCGAACTCCTTTCAGGATCCCCGGCCCGTTTCGCCAATGAACTCCGCTCGAAAGTTCTCCGCGGCGGAATTGGCTCAGCTGACAAGTAGCCTGGACTGGAATTGCACTGGCAAGCATCCGAAGATTATACTTTAACCGGTCAAAGCGAACTTCCACCGACGATACTTTTCGCGGGGCGAACCGCGGGACCACTCAAACCATAAAGGCGCGGCTGTCACAGGGACAAAAGGATCGGGACGAAACAGTTTCACGACCAGCGTGGTCCTCTATCGAAGAAATGGACTCGTAGCCGGCGCAGGAAGTACAAGAAGTCACGCGTGCATCAAGCGCTTGTACCTTTGTCGTGATTGCAAAGTTTCTCGCGGGAAACTTGCCCGACGTAGCCGGTTCCGCCCTAAACTATTTGCTCGGGACATTTCTGGAAGGCATACCGGAGAGTACCTTTTATACCGGCGAGACCGTCGCGGGATTATCTTTCTTTTAGTTTGTTGGGCTGTCACGGAAAACGGGAGAGAATCCTTGTTCCCTCGAACCAGCCGGATCCTCGTAATGTAATATTCGTTTCCGGAGTCACGAGAATTATCTGACTGGAAATAAACGCGAGGCGAGTTTCGTTATCCCTCTGTAGACTCGAACTGCGTGGATATGTACACGATAATGACATTTATTTTGCGACAAAAGTAATTGCCGCCTCTTTAGAGACTTTGGAATGTTTCAAGTATTATTTTAAAATTCCTGTGGGTAAAGGTGGAATAATCAATTCTCTGAATAAAAGCCTTTGGTAATTTCAAATGAATGCGATAATTTCATTTTTGGAATACACGTTCCTGGAATTGCGTTACCGCGACCATAGTGCGATACATTTGTGCGCTAAGTCCTCTTCAGCTATGTATTATGCGGTCCTCTATATCCACCGTGGCTTTAAAACATTAATATTCCGGATGCGTTGCGTAAACTGGGATAAAACGGCAGAGATCATATGAAATGCGGAATAACTCACGCGAAGATGTGAACACAAATTTTGTATCACTCTTTCACAATGGCATTCACGCGCTTGTGACATAAAA
The DNA here is from genome assembly GCA_963583965.1 of Nomada ferruginata. Taxonomy (NCBI): domain Eukaryota; kingdom Metazoa; phylum Arthropoda; class Insecta; order Hymenoptera; family Apidae; genus Nomada; species Nomada ferruginata. Next base: position 6,027,046 of record OY757214.1, on the reverse strand, counting down.
CACATACGTACAAGCAAACAATTCTTGAACCCTCCTTGTCAAACCCCAAAACGCAATGCCTGTAACAATTTCGCTATGAATGCAGTGACATTTTCCCACGAATTTTCCATCGTGGTAACCACAATTCGACCGCCGCGGAACAAACGGAGGACGGAGCAAGTGCCGCGAACCGTCATACGGCGATCCGAAGACGGAAAACCGCGACGATGCGCATAACAGTTTCCATTATTCGAGCCATTCAGTCGACAAACCGAAATTTCATGCCGATGTAACAATGGGACGTCAACTCGCCGTGAGATTCACGTTCACGAGTGTGTAAGAGGACGGTGAACAGAAAGAAAACTGAGCACCTGTGTGCGCTTCCGCAGGAAAGCGAGCAAGCCGCGAATATATATTCTCACGGGGGAAGTGCTTGGCTTTGGCGAATAAATTGCGTGCCGTTTTATTTACGTCTTCACGCAAGCTGGATACAAAGGCGGACAAGAAGGAGCGCGCGGCAGCTTCGAATGCCGGTGCAAGGCGGCGGATGCACGCTGAAAGAAACGCTTCCATGCTCGCCCAGAGACACGCACGGACACTTTTACTTATTTTTCTGCGCGCCAGCCTCTGCTCCCGGTCGGCATTCATCTTCTGTTCGTTCATTCAAACGACGCTCCGCCGCGGAAACTCTTAGCAATTTACGTATTTAGATATCGTCGGGCGCAGATGCTAACACTCCCGCGCCTTCCCGCATGGGTTTTTACGACGCTTTGTAAGTTCGCGTTTAATGGTGCCGCGTGTGTCGCGGGAGTCTTTTTTTGGTGGCAGCAGTAAGATTCGAATGTACATACGTAATACGTGCGTTGGGAAACAATTGAGATTGGGGGATTGGTGATGATGATTTACAAACTTTTCTTTGATGTGACGGTGCGTATTATTTGTCGAGATAGATTTAACGTAAAATGAGTGACAGAACGTTAGTAAATTTATGTATATACGTATAGAACATAGAACTGCGAGGGTTTCATGGATTTTGAAGAGGATTATATCAATTTAGAACTTTACTCTATGCACAGTCCAGTTAGGTGCATACTTCATGGTCCAGTATTGGTGGAATAATGAATTTTCCTGACAACGCAGAAAATGTGTCGATAAATCCGATACTAACGATTTATCTGGCAGTGCCATGCACTGGGGACGAGTGATAGTCAAATGAGGCCAGCAGTGGCGTTCCGTCAATCGCAGAGTATGAAATTTATCGATGTTTGCTAGCTGTCTTGTAGATAATGCGCAATCGTTTCGATAGACAGAGCCGACTCTGCATGAAGTATTTTTGCGATTTTATTATGCAGTGCATTCAAATAATGTATTGGAAATAGAATTAGATCCTGCGAGAAAATATTTGAACACTGTACTACAGACTCCAGTTTCATGTTACTCTATGTAAGTAACGATCCGCTAACATCGCCTGAGTCCCTTCTATCACAGTAACCTGAAGATTCCTGTTAGCACTGTTGAAATATTCTCCGTTTCTCGTGAATGACAACGGCGGCGCAAAGGAGTAACAGCTATAATCATCCGCGACACGCAAAGTAAAAGAACCAAGTAACTTCATGCATTTGGATATTTAACTGGACGTACCATAAGAACGATGAATTTCGTTCGCAAGCTGGGAATGACTTCAGTCTTGAACGATCGAATTCATCAATTAAATATTACATCTACCCCATTTATTGTAAAACTCACGTTACTTCACTATCTATTACCTTCAAAGTACAAGAAACAATTTCCATCGTTCCCGTCTACTATCGAATCAAACATTCAATTTTCACCGTAAGCACAGCCATTTCAGAGAACGTGACTGACCGTAACGTTTGACTCGTCGAGCGAATTACAATGTTACCCCTTTCCCACTCGCGTACCTTGACTTCCGTCCACGTTGACACGTGGGCCAAAGACATCGACCACGCGGGCACACGATGTTCACCGTCCTGCTATATTTAAACGGTGCTGCGATCCGGTCGCGGCACTTTTTGCGTGTCAACGAGGTTGACGCACCCTTTGGGCCATTCTACATAGCGAGGACACTAATTTAGAGGCGTGTCGGCATTTAGAATGTATCGGGTTCAGCGACGTCATCATTAGAGCAGCTCCACTCGTTCAGGAGGACTGGTCCACGAAGTGAAGTAGATAGGGACACGGATTCCGAGGGACACCGGTGTCTCTCGTGTCTTCAGCTGACACCCTCCGAGATACGGTGCTTATGTTAATGCGAAGGGAAACGTGTACCAAGAGGAACGGGCAGGGACTGACACACAATGCGGCTCGCGCGACGATATCCGTGCAGCCGAGGGCCATTAATAACGAACGGGACGAACTCAATGAATCAAGGACTCAGTGTTCCATTATAATGCAAATATTCGACGCTGTTTAATGACGGCGCTGTTTAATGTTCGCTGCGCCCCGCTGGAATGTTAAGTGTACACGCCCTTTGCCGGAGATCTTCTTGTCGTGCTACCAAGGTGACCATTTCGAGCGCACCGGCAACCTGGTCTTCTGGAATCCCTGAACCTGGATATTTGTTTCTGAGAGGCACGCTGGCTGTTGCATTTGATAAATTGCAACAGCTGCAGCTACAGTGCTGAAGAATGATTTAAAGGTGTGGGGTTGCAGGTGTTCTCTTTGGGAGAGTGTTACTTTCAACTTTGCTATATTTCGTTATTAATATTTATCGTGAAACGTTAGTAACGAGGACGCAATTATGTACAGATGTAGATGCAGTAATAGTCCAATGCTGGTTGTTTTTCAAGCGCATCAATATACACAACAAGGAAAGGACGAATTGCAGAATTCACGTGGCACTGTAGTTATCGTACGTTCGACGTTTTCACCCGTATTTCAAAATACGCTGTTAAATATGTAATGGCTCTTTCCATTCAACCTCTCGTAGCTGTACGCAAGGGGACGTCATTAAAAATTTGACTAACAATTTACTTGTTAAAAGGCTCGCTTTGAATACAACTGCACGAGGTACTCCAGCAAAAAGAGCGTTCTGCCTTCTTCGCCAGGTTGCTTTAAACGCGGAACGCTCGTTTCATTATCGTTCAAATTATATTTTTATCTATCGAAGTTTCACCCGGAACCGAGACCAAATAACACGCTAGAAATAAACAGATCGACGACTTTGTCTCTGCACGATGTCGCATCGAAACGATCAGAGAAATAGAATCGTGAATTTAATCGAATCGCTGCTGTTAATTGGAATATCGTTGCCCTACAAAGGAGACATCGAAAGAACTTGAAAAATAAACTCCCCCGGATGATTTCACTTCCCCCGCGATCCTCTCGGAGGTATAATAATTTAAACGTTCCTCTTTGCATTTGTGCGCGTGGTTACAAGGGCGGCTATGTATTCTGTGTGCTTACCAATGCTCCTTGTTCAAAAGTTTCGCCCGTGTTTCAAAGGTGGATTACGATCAGCATAAAATACGACAGAATGTCTCATATCGCAGATGCCTCGGCAGATCTGCTTCGTCTAGACGTTTACTTTGCCCAGGTTGCTGCAAGATAAACCGAACTTTCCACGATGAGATAAGTTGGCGAAGAATTAATACAGCTACCATCTCACGGCGGATCGCTGCAAGCGAAGCCGTGAATATTCCACAACGCTGGTAATTATCGAAATTTTGTTCTCTTACACGGGTCTACGCGATTCCCCCTCTCGGCCAATTGTTTAGAAGTTAAAGTAACGCAGCGTTGAACCAGAGTTCCGTTCGCCCGGGACGTCGCGTGCCACTGTACCGTTCCGATTCCCCTGCCGCGAACTAGTTCAGCCTGAACATCGAACTTATTAATTCGCACGGAACAATTCGAAGGTGAATTTTCTTTCGACGGGTGCGATACAACGGGCGAAACCTAACGCGCAAAGTTCCGATGCTAATCGTTGGAACTTGTAATGGGAAGGCGGAACTGTTAGGTCGGGAGAGCATGAGAGAATAGTTCGAAACACATATTCCTTCGCATTGTTACAGAAATGTTCGCGGATACTCTTGATGATATTCGTAACATCGGATATCATCAACGATTATTCTGCCCGGGAAACTTTGGAATAATCGACATAACAATAAGATGATTTCGAGCGCTTCAATTTGCATTAATAACGTTGGAGGAATTGACCTACTTGCAAACTTGTATTAACAGGTGAATTCGAAGGGACCCTGAACTTTTTATAATTCATCGAAATTCTTTGCATCGCCTTACGACGATCATTACGAATTATGAATTAATTGCGTCCCAGAAGTCGATATCATTAAAGCCAATAGTTACAACAGCTTTATGTCTATCTAACTCAAACTAGCCAAATGTCAGGACGTCAGGGAACTCATGAATTTGCATGGACCAAGCCAAATATAATCTTAGTGCACACAGATGGTTCTATCTCTCTCTCCCTCTGCCTTTCTCTCGCTCTTCCTCCCTCTCGGGTTATAGGTGGTCTCAGCCCGAGGACTCAGCTCGTTCTCGCCGCTCATGCTACGTCGTGGATAGGAAGTGCAGATTGCCTTGTTTAATTACTGGTGAGGGATGGACGAAGGACTTCGAGGGCAATCAGCTTATTTGTATTTGCTTACAGATTTACGCCATCTCGGTTGGAGGCTGATTTCCAAATCTCACGAAATCGTGCGCCAACATCGTCTTACTCTTGTAACTCGTGGAACGCAACTGATTAGACCCATCAGAGTTACGTGCCTTCGGTGCACCGAAATTTGTTTAAACTTCTTCGAAATATGTATAACCTTGTTGCTTCAGTATTTCGAGGGATGTAACAACTTGACATATTCAGGATACATGGCGTATCGCGAAGTTAAGTATTTAACTGCACCCGTGGAAGACGAGATTTCCCACATTGAGCTTTTGAAGATCAAACAGATGTTCATACTTTTGATGTCTACCTTTATCCAAGGCGTAATATATAATCCGGCGTTTTAGAAAAATTGAGCTCTTTCGGATGTTAAATATGTATTAGCGCGCCTTATGAAAAGGGAGCTTTTTCCCGTGCACATTTTCGAAAGGCAAATATTTAATAGCTCGCTTCATAAATAATTGTATAAACTTGCTATGTCGAGGATTGAAGAGTCCTTTTTTTTAATCCGCGAAAGAAATAAAGAAACGGTTCAAAGTTCAGGATCAATGTTCTATTTGCTCTTGGAGAGAGAACAATTTCTCTTATTTTTTTCTGTCAAGTGCAAAGTATTATTCGTGTGTGTACGGTACAGCTTATTACGGTGTGTACATTATGAGATCGTTGATAAGTTTAATACAGGTTTCGAGATGGCTACACTTTCCTAACAAGTAGTTATCGATAATTATCTATACCGTGCATACACGTTTTGTGTAAATGAACGTGCACTAGTTCCTGTACTTCATTGCAGCATAGGACTCTCGTTACACGTGAACGAAGTTAATATTAAGGGTAACTGCAAGTCGCTCGGGTAGTTGAAGGTAATTGTAGAACTCCTTCAACATTATCGCATATTCCTCAGTATTATGATAAAGTTCATCACAATTCACGTCATCGTTTCCTTTTTTCTATGTTTCCCTTTGTTTCAAGTGCTTCGAGAAATACCACGAAAATTGTACAAAGAAATTTATTCCTTCAACTTCGAAATACCATTAACTTCAATATCGAGCAGCCACCCAAACGTGCACCTTCACAAAACAAACATTCAATAATGCAAATGCAAATCATTTATCCGACCACGAGAATGGAGCACGTTGAATTAATCGGCCATTGTGCCGGATAGAGATCGATGGGCAGTTTTTCAGCGGCAGGTTCTCGTGGAATTGGTGGTTCCGATCTTTTATTCAGCACGCAACGCACGTGAGCCGAGTACGTAAATATAAATCGTAGCGATTCAGAAAACGAGGCAGAAATCTCTTCAGGCTCTTCTTTTGCGTTCCAGACACGCGATGGCCTTCGTCTTCATTAGTGCGCCCCATTATGTGCACATACCTTTTAATAAACCCACGATACGGCCAACGTGTTTCAATTCCGTCGCGACGACATTTGTGCGGCAAATTTCGCGTCCCTCTTTCTATAACCCAAGATATTCAAAATTCCGTCCGTATCTTATATTGAAATACTTCGAAGACGTTCCAATTATTCTTGCAGCGAATATATAGTATCGCGCATAATTCTCACGCATTCATCATTTGTACACCTTGCGTAATTGATTACTATTAATATTCTCACTTGTAGCGAATTACAAACGTGGCAATGTATAGCAACACAGGCCAAGAGTTTCACAAGATTTTGTAGCTCTGGTTTAATTCTAAATAGAGCAGATTGTGCTCGAACACGGAATACCTAAATGGGGAACCTCGAATCATTGAAAACAGACGGAACTGTTGTGCGTTCTCCTTTTACGTTTCGACCACGCGATAGCCTTCGTCCTAATTGGTGCGTTTCACCATATCCGATGTTGGTTCCTGAGCAACTCCATGGGCGAGTTTATTCGGTCCACGTCGTATACCCCGATACCCTAATGAAGCAAATTTGCATCCATACGCGATGCGAGTGAGCAAGTACAGAGATACAATAAAACTGATTTCGCGTCGCTTGCCGGGGTCCTGATAAGATGGATGCGTCTGCACGGCAGGTCGCCGTCGCGGGTTCGCAGTTGCATGATAATGTTTCAAGCATGGCCTGCTACTGTAGGGGATAACGTATTGGCTGTTCGTTCGGTCCTTCGCATTCCTGGAGGATTGGACACCACGGCCTGGAATCCCAGACTCCACGGATCGATCGAAGCCCTTACGATTTTTGGCCATTCGCTCGTATGGATGTCTGACATTACAAGAGTGTTTGGAATGGAGCTTTGATAGATCTTTTTTGGTTGAAGCTGGATTATTGGAATAGCAAGAATCGTATTGGGAAGTCTCGGAATTTATGTCTGTAACCCTTTCGCTGTGATGTGGAACTCAACGGAACGTTGATTAACGTAAAAGAGATATTGCAATTATTTTAATGAATTAAGGGGTTATCCTTATAAATGGTGGGACAAAAAGAAAGATTATGTTTCACTTTCAGAAAATGTTGTTTACTCTTTTAGAGAACTATTACCGGCTTAATATATTATAGTAATTTTATATTAATTACGCAGTATAAAATATCCTTTTTCTATAGAACCTCTATTGTGAAGAAAAATCACGAGCGTTGGTACATGAAAATGAGGTTTACGAATTCACTGGTTCTCAGAAGACAACACTACTGTGGTTCTCGTGCCCGAACCCCGACACGATACATAGTTAACTCTGTTATCCATAAACTAGAGTCGAGAATCAGGAAAACTTTCTGATGTATAAAGCCCGGGTCTGCAGACACAAAGGTAGATGGTAATAGTAGTTGTTGGGAGCAGGAGATTCATGGTCAGAGGGAACGGGAGAATAGAACGTCAATACAGAGGCTCGTTACACCCTGATATGCCAGTGCCAACAAAGCAGTTCTGGCTGTTGGTTGAATGCACCGGCATAACTAACATAAGCAGAGACTCTAACAGTTCAATCAGAACGGGCCAACAAAGATACTGCCCTGTCTATTGTGTACACCGTACCGTGCAGGATAACCCTTCGGTCTTTTCACGATAGGTAATCGAAATGTAATTTCACCTACTTCACTCGGGGACCCGTAATCGATAGTGAATTCTGCATAAATTACTCAACGTCTAATTTGATTGAATACCTGCTAGTGCATGTCAGTACACAGCGTGATACATTACTGTTATATTACGTATTCTGTACTACACATATTCAATTGCACGAGCAAACGTAGCGAGTGAAGAAAGAAAATTAAGCCAATGCATTAAATATAACAACGGTTCCCGAGTTTTATCCTTTGCTCAAGAAAGATTAATTGAAGCCATTGAGGCGGAAGATTTAACGGAAGATACATAGAAGGATTCATATTTTAGGACTCGTATATACGTCGCAACCTCGATCACAGCCTCGCCAAAGGTAACCGAATTCCAGCACTGAAATTTCCCTTTTCAAGCCGCTTTTGCTTCTGTTCATTTCCTTGCGAATCACCAAACCGTACATCCGGAAGGAATTGCGGACAAGTGGTAGCCAGCACTGGATCTAACCGGTAAGGAAATGAACGTTATCCGAGGCGCTCCAGCTTTTGGACTGGACGTCGAACGATAGAATGGAGGAATCGACGATGAGAAAGAACGTTCTGAGAGGTCTAATTACAGAACTTCGCTTGATACTCTGTACGTGGCCGTTTAGTTTCTCGCTCGTAACGTGAACGCCGAGAAGAATCATCGAGCGTACTCGGATAAGCCGCGCAAAGGCAGGATGAAAATAATTAATCTCGCATGAAAACGATTCTTTAATCCGCCCACGCTCCCGATTGACGCTGGTTTATCCGTCGTTTCGCGTCGAACGTTTCGCGTAAATGTGGAAAGTGGCGGATCACACGTAAGTCATTTTCAACGGCGTCAAATATTGAGCAGCTTTTAGCGTAGCCGCTGCGCGCGTATCAGAAGACCGGCGGGGAAAAAATGGGGAACAAATGGGGGAAAAAGGGAGGCAAAAATGAAACAACGGTGGAAAAAAGTCGTGCCTTCCGCGCAGCAGAAAAATTTATGTGCAGCTACGGTATGCATAAACGATGAACCAGACACGTCACTTCTCGCGTTCACTGCGCGCATCCGTCGACGCGCATTCCTATCGAATTATTACAATCAGTTCCGTTCTTGGTCCGTTCTGTAGTCAAGCAGATAAGGGAATACGAATAGAAATTCAGATTCTTTCGATGGCTACACCCCTAATTGGATAATTTGTTATTTGTGTGAAAGAAAGGGATTGCCGATCGATCGACCGAAAGACCTAGAGAATAATAATTGTTCGTTCGTATAGGGTTCCTGCATTTATCGTGGCTCATTCCAGATTCATTGTATCGATCGAGTGATGAACGATCAAAAGAGCATTAATGGTGAACGAATCATTAAACGTATTAAAGGGGAACACATGAATAAAGCATCCAGCGTGAGCGCGTCGCTGGGAAGCAAGGAGAACGGTGTCAATAAATCTCTCGCTGATTATCGATTCATTGGTTACCGAGGATTTCTGAATACAACGCGTTATCCGATAAATGAATCTTGAACAGAGTCCTCGCGATGGGGTTTAATCGATATCCTCCGCGTCGAGATTAATATCACGAGCGTTCTTATTCGACGATAAAAAGCTCGATGAAATGAAACGTATTACCTACCCGTAAATAACGCGGACGTTTTTCGTACGAGGGATACGTTGGGCCGAGAGCTTCGTTAGAACACCAGGGACAGGCGGACTAGATTTAATTCGAATAAGAATCCCCGAATCCCGACGGTCCGCTGATAACAGAAATCGTCTTCCACAGTGGGAAACTTTGATTTCGCCTAACAAGGAGAATAGCGTTGCGACGACAATGAACAGGAAACTGCATTAATCTGTGAAGGAAACATATTACAGCCCGGCGCTACCTCTGTTTTCCTCGGTGACATGGCCCGACTGTAACACAGAAGGACGTGGTAATTAAAATAAGAGCCCCCAAGTTTGCGTTGAATGCTATCTTAGCGTCGCGGTTAACCTCTCGGGATCCAAAGGTATTTCGGGCTCACCTACACGCTCACAATTGACAGGTATACTGGGGGCCTTAGATACGTACTTACCGGGAATTCCTTCTGTGCTCGGTGACACCACATCGGGACAACTTGCGGGAGACTTTAGAGTTCAGAGTTTAGTTGGCGGACGCCGCATCTCATGTTAGTGTGATTACTCGGGGGCTCGAATGTGCGGCTTGTTGCTTGTACCCAGATAACAGTCAGCGTGTATAGGCATTGCTGAGCGTACAGCGACGATAATAATGCGTATTTCTCTCTGCCGTAAACCCCGATCCAATTAAGGACCCATGATTACCGGTATTACACCAGCAACAATGATGAGCTGTAACTTCCGATTCGATGTCCTGCACCGATCACGGAGATCCTGGTCATCGTTCAATCAGTCTCGATGACCATTTGGTTAAATTGTTCGCAAGATGCTTAATTAATGGCACACGTGGCGCCTGGCTGTAATCGCATCGCGTGCGTTTTCGATCGTTAAATTGACGCTGACGTCAGATAGAATTTTATTACCGTCAAGCTCCTATCTAAACTAGGATAAAAGCCAACGGCGAATATTTTACATTGCCAACGGCTGTAATGAGAATCGTGCAACGCTAAAGGGACGCTTTTATTATCTTAACAGTTGAACGATTAAAGAATAATAAGTTTTGCTTGATTTTTCTAGTACAAGGGAGAATGAAATCAAGTGTAGATGTTATTTCTCCGCGTGGCGGCGTGGATGATTTAAATTATGGATTTCTATTCGTGTCTAGCCAGAAGCGTAGCTCGGATTTTACATTATCATCCAAAGTAAACGTCTGGAAGCCTTTTCTTTGAAACATTCTTTCCCATTTCCTGCGTATCTGCGTTAAAAGCTTTCCTCAATTTTCACGAAAGTTTTTCTACTTTCCAAAGCCCGACTTTTCAGCCCGTTTCGACGGGGCACAAGTAATCGTCTTAAATACGATTAATAGCTCTCCTTCGCGACGAAAATATTGTTTCCTTTTCTTCCACGATTGAACGGATCCCGTTTCATTTCAGGCCCAGGGTTTGATAGAGGTCCTTAACTTTGCTTCCCTTCCTGATTCTCGACGAAGAACGCTTTTCTTCGTGAAATAAGTCTCGACGCGCGTTCTGCCACCGCTCAATATTTACGTCCGTCGTATTTTCATATCGATCCATGCTCGCGCGTTATCTCAAACGAGTTCCCGTTGAGCAGTTTCAGTGAGAGCACGTTTGATATTCACCGCGCAACTTTCTGACGTTTCGAAACTAACTTTGAAAAATCTTAATTCATTCTGAGCCATCGAAAGTGGAAACTGTTCTATCGCAGCGGAGCTCTGTCTAGAATTTCGAATAATACTGGAGCGCAGAGATTCAGAGTTTCGAAAGTTTTAGTTGTGCAGTTACCACTGCCATCTGCACTAATCGCGAATTTGAACATTGCTGTCTAATTCAATGTAACAAAGTTCTGAGCTGGACTCCGGCGAGCTTTACTCTCTCAACGGAAATAATCGTTACGTAAACAGCGCGTTGGATTTGGTAGGTTCGTAACGAAAGCCTCGAAAGAAATAATCCCCTCGGATTACGTTAATTGTATTCGCTCACGAGTGTTTGAACGAGCGCAAGCTGAATTAATGTAAAAGTCTTATCGTATTTTCTTCAAGAAAGAGAAATGAATATATTCTTTCGTGCGGGCCTTTCGTTAAGATAATTTATATTTATGTATTGCTGTATGCCTCTCGTTTTCAATATTTTATGAAATGTGATCATATCCAACATAGACGCCATTTAATGCCATTAAAAAAAAATTCATCAATTCGCGAATACAACTTTGTCAACGATATTCCATTTACTTCGACGAATTCTAGAGAACTAATACAAAATCCCCCATCATGAATTAACGGGCAGACCTTGCACATACAATACGTACGTTTATATACATATGTATGTATATACAACACACCGTCCCCCGTGAACAATTTGAATGCCCACTCTTTCCTCAACAAGGGCTGTTCACAACTAATCAACAAACACAGTTCTAAAGATCGAGCGTGCAGCAAATTCTCCGCAACGGGTAAATACATCTTGCGCGGGCCAAAATGACCATTTCCATGCGAGGCCAAGAGTATGTACATGGAAGCTTGCATCTATATCGAACGAACTCAACCCTTGTAAACGGCTGAAATTCATTCGACCTAACATGCACCGAGCAGGACCTTCTGTCGGTGCAATATTCACTGTTACCTTGGATGAGATATGAATAGACATTAGGTGGCGGGTGCATTTCAAATCAAGCGATAAATTCAACCGGCGCTGACATTGGACAGCTTAAGCTCGCAGAGAGGATTCGGGGTGAAACCGCGATGGCGAACAGTTAATTAAACGGGAAAACTGAACGCTACGCTGGGACAAAATCTTGCTGAATGAATTCTCGTCGTGGAATTAATAGGGGATCGTCGTTCGAGTAAATTAGGAAGAAAAGTCAATTCTATTTTCGAGGGCACCTGCCGGAAGCATAAATGGAGCTTAAGAGTCGAATTAATAACTTACGAAAATAAGATTCGAAGAGTGAACTGAGAAATTTCCTGTGAGAGTATTTTACAAAATAATAATTCGATAGTAATAATATTATATACTTAAGTCCTGAAATACGTGTACATATTATCTCTTTTCCGCATTATGTTCGACGTTGAAATCGTCCGTCTGCCTCTCACGTTTAATGCTCGAAACATTATATTCGTCCGTGAAAACGTACTATAGGTTGAAAAGTAATCAAGGCTCACGTTCGATTCGATCCGGATGACACACAGGCAAAGGCAGTTCCATGGGAAGGCAGCTCGTTCACCGAGTTACTTCCATGTCGAAGTTTATAATTACATCGAACGATGCTAGTCCTGAATGCGTAATTAAGGTACGCGGTTAAAGCAGCCTAGAAGAGTTTGTTACGTGGTACTAACGTGCCGGTAACAGTTATCAAAGAGAACAAGCGGGGAACAGGGATGTAAAGGAGAGCAACGACACGAACGTTTAAATGCGGATCGTTTAAATGGAAATTACCAAACACTGTGAGGGATGCAACAAAGCTTGTCCCTGCTGCATGAATACGGTGACAAAAAAAAATGTTCAACAATGCACTGGTACGTCCAACAGCATAAACATCTTTGTAACGGCGACATGCGTGCGTGTATCTGCTGTCCAATCTTCATTATACCCATCATTACGGTCCTCGTTTGCACAGTCACTGCAACGCAGAAAACAGTGTTCTCCATTTTTCTCCATCCTCTATTTTCCTTTTAAAACTTGCAAAAGTTAACAGAGCGATGCGTTGTGAATCGCGTAAGCTCTCTATTGAGCGCATCGAACGGTCACGCAGAATGCATGCAAATTGCGTGGGAGTCGAAGCGTACAGTGTCACAAGATGCATTAAAATCGCTCTGCAACGATATTCAACGTCAAAATAGCTGTTGAAAGAAGAGTCTTTGTTACATTATATCAGTTAAACCGCGTTCATACTGGCAGCAAAGTACAATTGCAATTATCCCTTTAGATTTGCGCAACGATACCGAAGTATAGAACAAACTAATTGAAACGTTTTAAAACAGGTATTTAATTAATTGTTAACAGAATACGGCGCGACGTGCCCTCCACTGCTGATAACGTCCAGCCAGAGAAATTATTAAATTGCTTACACAATTACTTTCGTTATTCGACTTCGCCTTTTTCCACCCCTGCCACCCACCCCGACAATTTTTCTCCATCTTCCGTAGAATACGTTCAGTGCGCTAATTAGTTCTTGAATTAACGCGTAAAATTAAATGGCTCTGTTCTATAGAAGTTTAAATGGTCTACCGAAGTTATTTAAAATTCGTAAGTTAGCGGCGTACTATTCATAGTTGTCGACAAAACGAGACTTATCCACATTTGCACTCTCCGGGTACTGAAAACTCGGTCCGTCGCCATTATGGCGCCGGTAACTCTGGAATTACTTTGTTTCAACTTCAATGGAAAGAATAGTTAATTTAAGAAAGTTTTAAAAAAAAAAAAAATAAGAAGAAACGTTTCCCGTGTATTTAGGTTTAATTAAAATAGCGCTGCCCGCGAACCAGCGTTATACCAAAGCGGACGTTCCACGGGAAACCGAGTTTCTCCATTACGCGGGGAATTCAATGGCGCGACTACGGATGTCCCGAAGGCTTTGACGTTTCTAGCGAGCAGCGTTTCAGCTGCCACGACGAATCACTTTCGTGGGGATGTGCAGATGCGTGCATCAGGCACGAAATCGGATTACCAAGGAAAAACGAGAGTTTCCTTTCTGCTAGAAAAATAGTAACCCCTGTCGTTGGCCACGATCCGACCACAGAATTTAAACATTACTTCTACGTTGGCTAAATACACGCGGTTCAAATGTAATCCGTAGATAAATTCGTGAAATAAATATTTTCTGTGTTATGTGAACAAGATTTCGATGTGATGATCTATTAATCTGTAAGTAAAGTGATAATAGATACTTTTACGGGGAACTTTAATAATTATAATTGTGCAGAAACATTTAATGGCTGAGAATAATGATTAGGTATACGGTAAAGAAAAAAATATATATGACAAATATATTGTTAATAATCAGATATTTTATTTAATTATTTTTCTAAACGTAAGACTGTTCTCTGCGCAACCATTGTAATTTAAATTTGAACGTAAATACGAACACCACCCTGTTCTCTGAAAATAAACGCGGCGTTGTTCAAAGTGAGAATGATGTAGGTCCCCGCGTTCACCGATAGTTACAGGAGGCAGCCTAGTTGTCAAATATAGGAATTCACTCCTTTTTGTCGACACGGGTACTAAATTAGGAACGCTACTCAATGATAGGGACAAGCTGAATCCTCGAAACGAACCGCTGACGTTCCGCTTATTTTTAGCATGCGATCACACATGTGTGCAATGGTGCATCAGTCATAAAATAACTATGAAACTGGAACATCGGGGATAACACAAACTCGATGGCTTAAAATTGTTCGCAGTTGTTGTACAGATATGACCGAGGCGGTATAACGTTGCAAATGGAACTGTGAAAAAATTCGTCGGCATTTTTGCCTTCCCGCGATAACCATGTAACTGGCCACGAACATAATAATGTTTGATACGATGTCTATAAAATTGTACCATTTCAATTCCCGCAGGACTATTTAACAGCCCTGGGGCAGTGGTAAGTTTATAACGGCATAAATACATTCACTGTATTTTTTGTAAAAAAAAAAAGAAATGAATATAACGCGAAATACAAAGACCTTTCGATAAAATAATGTAACACGTTGCACGGAAAAGCTGCCGGGGCATTGACGAATGTGTTTTAACATCCGCAAATATTGTATATGCGTTTATTATTATCTCTTGTAAAGTGTGCGCGTTTCAAGTATGGAATCGAGATTCTGGATGATAATACTCGACTAAATGTGGGGAACCACGAAATAACGAGGAATCAGTGCCCGACCAATATCGGATTATTATCGATTCGGAGGATCGGTGCTCGTCGAAAATATCTCACAGGCATTTCACGGTTGCGAGGTCGCCAGCGAAAAGGTTGCGGAAGCGCGGAAGGCGAGCGACGGTGGTCGAAGAGAGTCGCGGCAGAAGTGAAAAGCATAAAAGTGGGTCGCGAAACGAAGCGCGGAAAGGATTTCCACGGAAACGTCGGGACCTTGCGCGTATTTCTTCACACGGCTGCCTGGAGGGGTTGGAGCTTCCGGTGCCGTGTTTCCGCCGCTCTCGTAGCAGAGTACAAGTGCGAAGAAAAAAATATATAAAAAAGGGGTCGCGGAGTGGTGAAGAGGCAGGAACGCGCGAAAAAGAAGCTTCGAGCGACAAGGTAGCCAAGGGGACGTGCAAATACATGTGAGACCGAAAGGCCAACCAAGGTAAATGCAGCCGTTTGTACGTACACGGGGACTCTTAAATTCTTCCTGGTATGAATTTTTAATTTTCCTGTACTTTACGACTACCCATTAAAACGTAAAAGGAGAAAAGAAGCAGCGGTAGGGGTCGAGAAAAGAAAGTGCAGCAATGCCCAGCGCGGGCCTCGTAGAAAGCGGAAGCGTAGAAAAACGTTGGACGTATAGCGCCCCCGGGAATCTCTCCGACGGAGGTTATATTTTTCTCCAAGAACGCCGCCGACTATGTACCACGATTGCCTTGAGATATGCGGTTACGGGAATTTATTGGCGTATAATAGCTCGTGGCCTGTCCAAGGACGCACTTATCCGCGAATGCAAAATCGATACGGGGAGCTTTATCTCTTGGCATGGCGTACCGTACTGTCTGACTGTGTACAGAACTTCTACTGGCTCTGTTTATGGACGGTGAAACAGTAGCTTCCTCTATTTGAACGGTATATATTAGATTCAACTGCTGGTTGGCAATCCCAGATACCGATGGATTTCACATTTTGATTGGTTTCAATATTTAAAATTTCGAGTTTAGGGAGAAACACATTACATCACATCATCAAACAATCATTATTTTATGAAACGTGTACAGTGGAGAGGTCACTATTCTGTATTATTAATATAATGTGAAAGTGGTTTCAGTAGCAAGCTATTTCGAGGGGAAGCCAAATATTGCGGTGATATTGCAATGGAAAATGTTAGGATATAAAATACGCAACGGTATGTTTTTATATTGAAACAATATACAATATCGGCTGGCTTTCGTTAAACGAATAATTATTAAACGAAATGCCCCGTATAAATGATATTTTACCACGAGTGTCGCGTTCATCGTGTGATCTAGTACACTCCGACTCCTTCATGCGATCACGTTCTAAATACCGAACGATGCCGCAGCGGTGAGTACATTTTCATGTACCCTGTACAGTGCAAATAAATCACCCGTTATCGAGCGTCCTGGCTGGTTAAACCGAAAAGCGTACGTCCGTCGAGCTGCCAAGTTTCACGATTCGGCCATCGTCCGAGTCGAAAGAATCTCGCATTTCAAGAAGAATCGACGCCACCAAAATCGAACGCGATGAACGGCCTCCCGTACGAATTTCAATTTCCCGTGGCCACGTTGAAAGCGTAATGACCTCGACGTTCAGAGCTGATAAGATGATTTCGGACGTCCCACAGCAGGAAACTGGACCGCGTGCTGGTCGCGAGAGACCGCTTGGTATTAGGTGCAGAAACCGACTGAGTTACGAGGGGTTATAAATTCCGAATATTGGAGTTCTGCCTTGCGTACCCACCCCTCCGACCCAAACCCCCGGCCGTTCGGTACAATAGAAGGAATCTCCTATCCGTGCAACTTGTCTTGACCTACCTCCACGTATGTCTGTCCATACAAAAATAGAATATCCATTCGACCGAACTGTATATACGTATGCCAGCCAGCTTTACGTAATCCGTTGGCGTGCGATGGCCGCCGCGTTTACAATGGAATTGTTTTATTAAATTGCGTGTACTGTTTCACGACGGCAGAGCTTTGCTTTGTGAGAAAGATCCGCGCGTTTAATTTAACATTGCAACGATTAATTAACAAATGGATGTTTCCCTGAACTTTAGTTGGTATAGTCTGCAACGAATTATGGACGCAGCATTGAATTGCTTAAACCACTTCCTTTTAAATGAACGCGGAACGTGACAAAGCTGAAACTAATAAAATCGAATTAACCCATCATCAAGGGCTACGTAGCACAGCTGACAGCACACCTTGTGAGTATACTTGACGTTACGCTCCGATCGTCTTTAACGGAATAGATTTTTTCCTCAAGACGGTGAAGTGACGTCACGGGCAAAGCGAAAGGAAAAAGAGCCGGCTGAAAGGAAGTGAACTATCACGGAAAATTGCGCAGCGGACCGTTCGTCCGGAAAATCGACAGTTTCTTCTATTTGCCAGGTCTTGCCAGGATCAAAAGAATGAAACCTTAATTAGCAGAGGAGCAGGTACGTGCCGGCACGGATAGCTTAACAGGAGCTTGTCTTTCTGTACGTCCTCACGCATTCACACAAAGGAAAGCCCCACTCTTCGCCGGAATGTTATAGGATTCGAAGGAACGAGGCATCCGTATCTGTACTCGTGCAATTTGGAATATTGAACGACTCGCCGCATGGGGACATCCGTGTAGATATGTTATCAAGTTATCTATTTAAAGGAATCGATAATTATTTCAAAGTAGCACCCGCAATTATTTTCTCGTTGAGATGATTAAAACTAATGTTATCACGTTTTGCTATTACATTATTAGCTTTACAAGTTGCCAGCGCCGCTGAACTCGCACGTTCTTAATAGAAAACGCAGGAGAATTTTTCGCACGAAAGTTCATCCTACATCGTTCCCGGCGCGAAGTTACGCTGCGTGGAAACTTTCATCAGCGATAAAAGTTTGAGCCTGATAACATTACTCAATGAGACAGGATGTTCTCTCGGTAAAATGCACGAAGGGGCACACACATATATCAGCGAGTGATGCGAGCGTCTGGAAGTAACTTAGTTTCCATCTCCCGATGGTCGAGTCGTTTTTCAAATCGATCGCCTCGATTTCGAAAAACTTTTCCGCGTCGAATTACGTAACGAAAACATACTAGCATATTTATTATCGCACCATCCACGGAAGAACGCACAAAGCGATTGACAATTACGCGGCATTCAACGTTAATGCGAAACTGCTTCAAATTAAACACTTGCCATTAAAATCCATGGAATAGAGATTCTATAAGCCTGAACATTTCTTTCGAACGGTTTCCGCACAATTAAACCGGGGAGCCGGTTGTCTTTGAAGTGGAATAAAATCGAGGACGATTCTTGATTCCGCTAAAGCCATCGGCCGTCGTTTTTCAGTCTTTTAATTGCACCGCTACAAATTGCCATTCTCGAAGTTGGCAAAAGGGAGCACCGTCGGGGGTATCGTTAATGGATGTTTTAGATCAACTTTTAAGGAAGATCGGCACAGCGTGGGAAGCAGAAGCGCCAGGGGAAGCAAGTAAGAAAGGGGAGGGTGCGAGCGAATTGCTAACGGGTGAGAATCGGAGGGCGAGGCACGATGGGGATGAGGGAAAGCGTAAGGGAGAGAAAGGGAGTGGGATGAGTAACGAGATCAGGTACTCGATAAGTTCTGACAAGCGCAATTGCACTTTCGAACGGAGCTCGTCTATGCTTAGACTGAGCAATTCCGTTAGCTGTTCCTCCTTTTGTTCGTGGAGCTTGCGTAACGACCAAAGTTCTTCAGATCGTTTTATTCGGCCTGAT
The DNA here is from genome assembly GCA_963583965.1 of Nomada ferruginata. Classification (NCBI taxonomy): domain Eukaryota; kingdom Metazoa; phylum Arthropoda; class Insecta; order Hymenoptera; family Apidae; genus Nomada; species Nomada ferruginata. The sequence goes on along the minus strand of OY757214.1, from coordinate 6,008,184 downwards.
CTTTCGGCGCGCGAGGCGCGATTCAGGTTTCTCTGATATCACGCTCTGTTATCGAGTATCGGAAGTAATAACGACTCATTAGGCGTCGACAAACGAGCAAAAGGGCGGACGGCAAAAGCTTGTTAGCGAATTCTTTGGAACTGTTCCGTTTGCTCGTGCAGACTTTAAAGAAATGATACCCGCCAGATGTGTGTTCGTTCATCCATTAAATTACCCTACGACAGATAGCAACAGACTGTAAGGGTTGAACGTGTGCTATACGTTGCGGCCCGGTATTGTCAAGTTATCGATCTTGGGTAGGTACAATGACATCCGACTATAAAAGTGACGGGGATTAAAAATGCATTATGTAAGGAGCTTGGAAGTTTCCTCTTTCATCGACCCTGTGACGTAGTTGCGCTTTTCGGGTCAATTAAAGGAAGTATGTAAATGCGCCCCTTCCTGATTAGTTTCGCGACGACAGAAAATTTTCATCGATCAGGAGGACCTCGATTCTTCGTGCACCAGCATGCTTCATTTTTTCCTCATCGTACTAGAGTACTTTCTACTCGAATTTTTCTAACGACACCGTATATTTGCTGCAAAAGTGTTCTATGGTAACTCAAACGCTAATCCGTCTTCGGATCAAAGGTAACTACGGGAGGCCCCTGAATTTATTTATCCGAAATTACAGCCACATTAAAGGGCAGACTCATGGAGCAGGGCTTCTTTGAATTCTGAACTTACGCACGCCTCTAGTCCAGACGAAACGTCGCATTGGGGATACAAATCACGTGAGCATGCTTTCTGACGCGGAACTAATAGAGGCGCAACAAGGTGGGCAAACAGCAACGAAGGCTCCCCTGATTGCAACGAATTAGAGTGTCCTATCCGGCCAACCGAACTCTAGCAGTCGGTAGACAACAGTGCGGTTCGGATGAGCTGCCGCGAATCTACGAGCATCCGCAAGAGAACCATGGTTGTTTTCCCTTGGTCCGTGCAAGGACTCGGGCCAGTCGAATGCAGCGGTTAATTGGCTGGCTGCTATAGCACGCAGTTCCATTCAATTTCAGAATGATATCGGATTTCCACGCGGAGTTATCTGCGTTACGAAACTTCGATTCTGTCCAACAGGGATATCGTAGAATATGGGCGAGGGTATGAAACCTTTTGAAAGGTGAAAACAATCGATTGGTAAATGTTGTGCAGAGGCAGGATCATGTGTTTACGCTCATTCCGCCGTTCAACGCGCCCGTTCGCGACGTACTTAATGATAAATCGATTCGACGATTAATTATAATAATTCGCTCCCAGTGTAACGTCCCTTGACGCCAAGCCTTTGACACGGTACACCGTGTACCCTGAGAAACTGCCGATGTGTCATCCATCTAGACGTAATCAACACCTCTGGATATCAAAGCTTCAAGCTCTCTCTCCCTCGCGGGAGTGACTCGTGGCATGTCTAGCGAAAGCTGGTAAGTTTATTCGGTGGCACGGGGCTGTTAACTTTGGAACGCGATGCTTTTTCAATGAAGCTCGTGTACGTGTTGCACTGGGTTAGATACAGTGGGCTATGTGTTGTACGAAATTAGAATCGTTTTATTGGGAGATACCGTGTACGGTTCTTTGTACAGCGCAGTGCAATTATAACTAGTGACGAACATGTCTGTGAAACATATTACGTCAGGTGATAATCATACATATTAAATATTGCGTACGCGGTAGTATGAAATTATATGAAATTATATTCATTACGGTCGTCTGCCAGTTTTCAGTGAAATTACGAAAGCATTTTGGATAAATGTTGCAACGTAACGTGGTACCTTTAAAATTAAATTATACCTTGGTGGATATATTTAAATAGGCGTATGCCTGGTCAGTCACATTTTTGCTAGTCCAATCAGCCCTACCTTATTCCCATCATTTTCGTTTCGAACAATACCACAACCCCGGAGGTTCATTAGTCCTCCTGCAGTGATGCTAATTAAATGACTGTCAATTAACTCGAGCACGCTAAGATTGACTGGAGGCAGACCGATTGACGCTTACTGGAATAGCTCCCGGACGTTTAATCTTCATTGTTTAGGATTCATTGACTGAAGCCCTCGACTGACGGCATGGATTTCGTCTGCTTGCGTAAAATCCTTTATTATCTGCCTGACGCTTTCCTCGTTACTTTCCCATTTTCGATGGCGTCGCGTGATACGCGATATTGCACCACTCGTCTCGTTTTGATCGGCTATGAACGTCTTCCAGCATTTTGAAAAAAAATACGTCCTCATTCGTCCATGTCTGTTTAACGCTATTAAAAGTGTAAACGATATTAAATCGATTGGAGAGTAAAGTAGCTCGAAGAAAACTTTCCCATCGTCGTATTGTATAAAAGTATAAATGGTTGGTTGTTTTCATACAATAGGATGAAACGTTACAAATGTATACGGCAAAGAAAAAAAATATCTGTCATCTATATTCGTGTACCTATATTTTTCTTTGAACTAAGCGTTTATCAAAACTTTCCTCGCAAATCCTCCGTGGATTCACGCCCCGAAATACAATTCCCCGAACTTTGTGCTGCCCGTCACCCTCGCCCTTTCTCCAAAGACTCTCAAAACCCTAAAGAATACTCGTTGATTGAGTATTCAGGCTTTAGTTTGCAGTCAGCAGTCTCATCCTCCGAAACTCTCCGCCCTCGATCTTCGTAAGTCGCGAATAAAGGCCCGTGATCTCATAACTATCGGTCGCCTTTCAACTCTCCAGACGTAGTAAAAGTCATATAACACATTTGCTTTATAATACGTACCACCAAAAGCCTGAAACAAACAACTTCGTGCTTCAAACAAATCTACACTTTCTCATGTATCGCGCGTGCGAGAATTGTGCAAATCCTTTTTTCGTGGAAAGGGTGAGAGATAGAGAAAAAAATGGTACAACTACAGCCGCTTTTAGGAGCAGGTGTGTTTATACAAGATTCCCCGTGAAACCGAAATAGGTGTCAAGATCAGTTATACGGGGCACGATCGTACAAAACGATCGGCACCGGAAATATGTGCAATGACACGTAGCCGGGGGCGGAAAACCCTTGTCAAAATATTAAACCCTTCCTTTTAAGATCGAGTTTCGAATAGTTTCATGTCATAACAAATCCTATCCTCTTTACGTGTACATCGCAAGGGAACGACGGTACACGAACGGGACTGAGTGTTGGAGGGTTCAACCGGGCCAGGATCACCTTACAACAGCTTTCCACGCGTCCCCTTTTATGAAAGGAGGGCATATTTCCACTTATTTTTGTTCCATCTTTGAAATCATACACCCCTCTTTTTTTGTACAGATCCATGCGACTGCTGGCCGTGCATTTGTCGCATGGATACCACAATGAATTCTTCACCTTGTATCCTAATTTCGTTCTGCACGCGACACAAGATGAACATTCCGGCGGGAGATTTATCTGCAGCAATGATTTTCGATCATTTGTACCCCTATTTCCTGGTTGGAGACAGCGTAATTAAAAATATAGAAGCGACGGCGTGATATCGATTATTTGGGAGCAATTAAACGACGCTGCTGTTCGTGCACGCTCTCTCGAAATAATGATCGTCGATGCGCAGACACTTATCGAGGCCTCGTACCTGTGCTCGTACAAACACGTGCTTCCGCTCGTAACGGTGTACCCCGAAGACAGGTTTTCGAATGCTCTTTGTCAAACGTGTCCCAATATTTTGACTCTCGTCATCCGTCAGGCGGTGCAATACGAAGTAATAGCATTTCCGCTTCCCCTCTGGGATCGTAATATGAAACCCCGTCGTTATATCGAGATTTCCTGCGAGTGCTCCTTCCTGTCGTTGTTCGAAAACGATAAAATTGCGTTCAACGATTGCTGGAAATTTCCAAGCACCACTTTGTCAAATACCGAAGCGAATGCTAATAATCTAACTGCAATATATTCATTTCAACGAGCCACTAGAACTTGCCATAACATTTTTCTGCATATTTTCTTCCTCTACCCTTTTCCCGCTGGCGTTCGTATTTACGAGTAGCCCGGGACAGTTTCAAACGATCGTACGTACTTATTAGCCAAACTATGGAGAAACGCCTGTACACAGACAGACCCGCATAAAACAATGAAGCAAGGGTGGCCTGGCCAGTTGGAGGGCCGACTGCCGTGTAGATCGATAACACTTTCCGGCGGAAACTAAGCTTAAGCGACGTACCTAACAAGAGGAAATGAGGTACTATGGGATACGCAGATCGAGAAGGGGTTAGTTTCGGCAAAGAAGATCGCGGTTGGCCGTCGGTGCTGTGCACCATCAGGATTGCTTCCTCCTGGACGAAAGGGTTAAAGTAGATCTCGCTTAGTCAAGGTGTTGGTTCGCACATTTCGGCATAATCCGTGCACAATATATAACAACGTGGGCTTAGGATCTCCGGCCAGCGCAGTGCGGTTTCTCTGGTCTAGGTGGCTCTTAAGCTTCCGGCAGCTGGAGGGTTCATGGAGTTGGAAACGACCCGGTCTGTACGATTCCGTACCGTGGATACGATAAACGTTCGCCGCCCCGGTCATTCGTTAACCCTTTCCCCCGTGTATATATATATATGTGTGTATATATATTCGTCGTACAATTTGTCAGGACCGGTTAAAGCCACTATTAACCTACCAACGATTATTGCCCTCTCTTTTCGCTTTGCCGACTATTTTCTGTGGAATTGCGATAGTTTCCGGGTGTGTAGTGGCTCGAGCTATGAAAGTAAGACTAATTCGGAACTCGTGTGACGTTGATTTCGTTCTAGCCATTTCATTCCGGGCAAGTCTCTGTGATATCAGGCCATCACTGATTTACTTTAGTTATTCGATAGACCGAATAATTTATTAAACGAAAAATTCTCGAATAATAGTAAAGAATTCCTCATAAATCATTGACATCACGTTTGTCTCTGACGCACGACTTTATCCACAACGTGGCATGGCCTAATTGCGGTCAAATAAACTTCCATTTCGCTTCGGAGGATATTGGACGGAAATTTCAAATAATTGCAGGTACGGTAAAGCCTGCCGTGGGCGATGGCAGTGGGTAACAGCGGTAAGAACAGTCCACGGACGATTGCTAAGCTTCCAGTCTTTCCTCCTTTTACCACCCCCTTTCGTTGCGACCTCCCTCCAGGGGTTCGAAATAATCCTGAAACCGGGAAATGTTAGCGATGAGAACGGAGTGGAAGAGAGGGTTGAATATGGTAGAGAAAGACGACGGTGGAACGTCAGATGGCGGAGGATATAAAATAAAGTCCAAGAGAAAGAACCGGGGACACGCGTTTAGCCGGTCGAAGTCTTTCCTCGCTCCAATTGAGCTTCAATAATTTGTGGCCCCGCGCCAGTGGGCTGGGCGAACGATAAGACGAAATGGGTTGGGAGCGTGCACGGGAACTCTGGTGTACGTGAACCGACAAGTAGGAGGAAGGGAAATCGGTGTAGAGAAAGACTCAGCCGCCGTCGCCGGAGGGTAGTCGGTGCAAAGCAGGATATGCGAGGCAGTTGAAAAGTTTACACGCTCCGACGGTGATGTATGGAGATTGTGCGTGCGTGACTTGCTTAGTTCTGAGGTGGAAGCTCGCTCGCCCTCCTCTCATCTCTCTCGCCGGCTAGCTATTACTCTTTCTCACTCGAACTTTCTTAGTCGGCGCTCTGATAACTGCTTATCGGTCCGCTGGCAGGGATACTGGTATGTATTTCGTTCGATCGGACACGTGGACGACCGGGACACACGGCGGATGGTAATAACCGGCTCGAACTTTCCAACAGAAGTGTCCCCCTTAAAGTGATAAATGCGTTCACGGTGTATGCAGTCCACTTGCGAAACTTCTGCTACCAGTAGATTAGGGAATATTGATTGTAATTAATTATCAAGCGCGTCCCCTTTATCGTGGAACGTGTTCTCATCATTTAAGCTTGCGTATGAATCTCGGTCACCATCTGTACGAAAACGTTTTAATTACACGAAGACGTTAAATTTAGATCAATTATCCGCATAGGTGATTGCGGTAATTTGCTTGCGAACGTTCGCGTATAACAATATAACTATCCATTGGGAGAATCTGTCTCGCACGCGTAAGTTCGAATCACGCTCAGCGCAGCCGCGATTCACTCGTTAAACAAAGATGTCGCGGTGAAACAGCCCGAAGGGGTTAATCTTCCTACCTCGATTGTCGTGGGCGCACGATAATTAAAATCGTTCAATGGCGCAAATTAATCCCGTTAACCCTAAACGCTACGGTAAACGTTTACAATTTCACAAGGGGAACGCTTTGGTAAACTACGGCGGGCCGATTAACGGAACAATACACCGTCCCACGCCCGGCAGTGTTCCTGTATACATTTCATAACTGTTAAGAAGACCGAATTCAGAGGCGCAGGACCTTAAATAATTATGGCGTTTGCCCAGGGACCAAGTCCTGCGAGGCCAGGCCGCTCAGGACCACTGATACCTCGGGCGGAGGCAAGAGGTTAATTGAAGGCAACAATTAATTTACGATGTTGAACGAACTTACACAACTTTGACAAGCTGCTAACGGTGAAGGATGAAGCGAAGAAAGCCGCAATAAATAAGGATGAGGCGAACCGGGAATCGCGCTTTGCCTTCTCCCGAGCACAACGGGCCACGAAGCTGGGACGTTGGCCAGCCTGGCGGAGGACCGGCGACCAGGGGACTAGGGGAAGTCTTAAGCCCTGGAACTAGCGAACAGCCGTGTCCTCCTAGCAAATTAGTCGCGCTGGATTTACCCGTCGCCGGATCAGTTTTTTAATCTTCCAGAGAAGCCGCAAATAATTCGGTTCCGCGCGTAGAACCTCGCCGGGCCGCTCGCCGCGGTGTAGGTTTTTGCTCGATGAAAGTTTTTGATATCACCGCCACTCTATCACAGCTCTTCTTCTTTCGGCGATTCAGTTTATTATCGTCGCGAACTTAAATTTCCCAGCATGTAGTCCTCGAGTTGCAATTTTACGGCAACTGGATCGCGCAGAAGAATCTGCGAAATGTAGAAGTTTTCGTCGCAAGTAGAATTGCCCGGTCACTGGTCAGACATGTATACGTATAAGTAGGGATCGTATAGATAACAATGGGACGACGAAGGAAGTTCGTATCTATGTATAATAAATGCCTTTGAAGCAGAAAAATACAGAATCCGCACGAACGGCGAAGGCAGAGGGAATCATCTATTATAATCTATAGCATTCAGGCCGGATCGATCACGAGCCATTTACTTCGTTATTACAAAGAAATAAATCTTCCGGTCGATGCGCATCGAACTCACATTCACGCGGCTTCTTTTAGCTCAGTCGAGCGAGCCCCGCCACAGTTTGGCAGGGCGCGTAGCAATTTTTTTTCCTTGCCATTTGCGACGCGTTTGCGATAAGATGCAGAGCGTGGGACAATTTTTAGAAAACCTTGCGCCACGCTCTCTCCCTGGCCCCTTTCTCTCTGTGCTTCTGCCAACGTTCTCTCCCTTTCTGCTTCATTCTCTCGTTATAAAGTGCTGTTCGGCTGACAGCTCTTATCGGCACTTCGCACAGAATCGATACGAACGGCTGAGTACGCGATGTCCCTGCAGTCAGGCTCATTTTGGTTAATGCACTTTTCGCTGGCTGCGCGTGATTCTGGCGCGATAGTGAAAACCTTCGTTCAAGTATAATACGTCTGCACGGCTGTGCGCCACGTTTTCGCATATATCTCGAAATACGGCTGAAATACTGGATAAGATAAATGCCCTGGCTCTATTTATACAGCCAGTGATCCACGTTCTACCGATTAGACCATTATTTCATAATTCAACGACTGACGCGTTGGAGTACGAACGCCGATACACGACGTTACCTTTGATAATGATTCGAACGTTTACAACAATGCGACCTGCGACCAGCGATATAAAAGTAACATCTCTGCAATTAACTTCTACTAGGCTTTTAATACGAAGAAATGGAGCATTAACTGCGCGGAGTATGTACCAAACACGGCTGTGTGTTATCTTGGTAGATTTACGACACTGTGGATACGAAATTTCATTCGCGTAGATGTCCAACATCGTTAGCGCAGCACTAAATCAAACTAATTAAGCATCGAGAAATATAGCGCTGCATTAATTGGTCGAATGTCGGATGAAGATTGACGCGTGCTCGTTTCCGGTCCCGTTCCCGGCGTTTAACATAATCCCTAGCTGTTCAGAATTGTTACGCGACACCGGATATATCGCGACAATAAAATTGCTCGCGGCTCGATGTTCCCAGCGGACGTGTATCGATATATTTCTTGGCACATCTTGCCGGGGCTCATTTCAGGGTCGTTACGCGATTCGAGTATGTCCAAGTGGCGGCATAAATTTACGCGCGGAGAAATGACGCGAGAGTAAAGTACATTAATAGGTCTCGGTGGGACCGCTCCTGTCTTGGATGGTTCGTGCTGGATTTTCGAAAATTTATTTACCGGTTGGACAGTGAGCTAGACGGGGAGGCCGGGACAACAGCAGGTCGGGCCAGTATTTTCACGACGACGTGCCGCGCCACTGTGCCATGCGGATTAAACAATTTTTACCTGGTAACCGTTGCATACTTTATATTCGAGCGCACGTGCTGCTGGAAACTGCAACGGGTCTCATGAAATATCACCGATTTTAATGAGCGTTCCACTGTCCAATCATTCTTCTTTCCGAGGGATCCCTTTTATGCCGCACAGACATAGCTGGCAACGCTACTGCCGCATTACAAATCAATGAAGTTGTTGATGCATCCGGCTGAATGCAAAACTTTCGGTCCGACTGTGTTGCGTAATTGATACCGCACATCGATTAACGGAAATTCGGAATTGAATTGGCGAGTAGCACAATGAGTGGAATTTTCATACGTTTCAAATATGTTCCTTCGAAAAATATCAATGGCAATGGGTTCATTACATTGAAAATGTTTTCAAATAAAGCACTAGAACGTGCACCAAAGTCAAGCTACATTTTCAACAATGCGGGAATTCATTCCACAGGCAATGCGTATTCCATTGTTAACTTTTTTTTTCCTGGCATTATTGTTTAACAAATGTTTATATGCCGTGGAAGTTGAAATTTAATGGATACTGTGCCCGGAAATGTATGCGAAGTGCATTCGCGGCTAATTAAATTATACACGCTTTATTATTAAAACGGGATAATGGAGGATTTATAAAGGGCGTGCTTGATAAATTTCACTCTGCCCGGTTCATTATGACACTTTTGATTGATATCGAGAGGCACATCCAGCTTGACGTGTTTAGCATGGAACTTGATCGTTCGTGTGCAGTTCAACCTGAGTGTCCCAATTTCCTCTGCGCGATTACATCAATAGAGCAGCCGCGTTCCTATCGCGATACCCAGTGTGATTATTGCGACACGACTGCGCCTGTGACCTAACGTCGCTCCATGAATAAAACGTACAACAACAAGTAACCCAAAGACAGCGATATGATGTATGCAAATGCAGAGAGATTAATTAAACGATAAGCCAAAATTCGTGCTTCAGCTTTACAATCTCCATAACATATACCTACACGCTGAATATACAAGCAGCGAATATAGAATTGCATAACATATACGCGGTGAGCGTGCAAGCAGTGAATAGTGCATCTACCACGGAAGAAAATTATTCGGATCACAATACCGTATACATCATCATAATTTCGTTGCACTAACTAGTACACGTGTTAAGAATAGCATGAATTTAGTGGCGTCTGATTAAGTCTGGCCATTCTCAGGATCATAGAACGTTGGCCTGTGTGACCTCAGGGTTGTAAAAGCTCATCCTCCATAGCATAGTGGTCGTTGGATCCACTAGGTCTGCATCTGTCGGATCGCCAACTCTGGCACCGTTGACACCTATTTTAGTCATGGGACAGGCTTGTATATGCACATACAAATACCGCAAAGACGTAAAACATCCGACGCCATCTTCTTTTTGCCATTGCAAAACTCTGAAACTTTAGTCACTGCAATAGGAAGCTACTATATTAGCGATAAGTCACTTTGTTAGCATATACGCTTTTCATTAATTGTGGTTTTGCCCGGATTAAATAACTCCACAAACTTGAACCCCCCTCCCACCTCCTATCGTTTGTTACTTTAAAGCTATCTTCTCTAGTAATACGGAACCAAAGCAGCTAACTAAGCAGTAATATATCCCGCATATGCATGTCGATGCAATCTGTGCAGGAGCTCCCTTAACAGCACATAAGCGTAGCATGTAACGGAATGCTTCTTGCGGTTGTTGTCGAAACTCAGTTAACTTTCTAATTAGACCGACTTGCCAGTTTACAACCAGCCATAAAAGCAGAGCCTTCTATTTTCTCAAGCAGCGAACCATCTCCAAAAAAATGTTTACAATGGATTAATTGTAACATTCGCAAATAAAAGTCCCTCGTTGGTATACGTGCTCAGGTGCGCAAGCCACCTACGCGCCACTCTTCCCCACTACATCGACGAACGACAGTCTCAACCGTGTAACTTTTCTATTATTCTGCGCAGACGATTCTCGTGTTGCGTTCCAAGTTTTTAAACAAGCTGCCTGCAATAAAGCAGCAATGACATTACCTCCGCCACCGTGTTCCGTCTTTCTCCTCTGTTTCTCGTCCCTGCACTTCCTCCGGTGTCCCGGGATTCTAATGAAAATTCCACGACGAAACGAAACGAGCTGGAACTTTGATACAACACACCGTCAGACAAATAGATTTGTATACTTCTCTTCCTACGTAAAAATCGCAACTTCGCAGCGTCTGGTCGAGTGTTGGCAGCACGAAATTCAAGTTCGGTAGCGCGCAATCTGTGCGAACTTCAGAAATACAGCTCGTGCATTCGTGAAATTTATTATTAACGCGTGTATAGCGTTTCTTCGTGTCGGTTTAGCGGCCAGGCCGAGTTAAATGTTTCACGCGGCACGGCGAGTTTCTAAACAAGCCGGCCGCAATAAACCGCGACTAAAATTTCCGGTATTCCACCGCAAGTTTGGCTTGGGTGTGATCCGTGCAATTTCGCATATAAAACGCATCCGTAAAAAGTCTCACGTGCAACGGGTCCGTGGAAGACAGACCCTTTTCACGTACACGGTTACGCGATATCTTCCAGACCGCGGCCCCTCGGTTTACTTTATAGTGGCCGACCGCGAAAGGCGGTTATCAATTCGCGGAAAATATTGATACTTCCCTTGGTATTCCGCGACGTGAAACGCCTGCTATGAGAGGGGAATATTGGCACGTACCAGGGCGAGATCTGACGCGGGACCGGTTGCTTTCAGAAAGAGCTACGCGAAAGAGAAACGCTGTTGTAGCGCGTGCAGGAACTCGCTTTGTCGAGCGAAAAAGTAATTTGCGTACGTTCTGCGGTCCTTCTTTCTCCATCTGACAGAGATAACGGGCTCTGTTCCTTTCGAAGTGACAAATTTTGCTGGAAAATTTTGCTCGCGTGATAAAGAAAAGTCTCGTGGTTTACTTGAACAGAAGAATCGATATTCATTTGAAGAATGGGATATCAAAATTTCACTTGAATAGCAAAGAAACGTTTCAGACTTTACCACTTACAGCGTACAGTTTATTGACGTTTTGTAGAAAAACGGAGGGCTACTTTTTTACTTGCTGGCAAACACGCTGTTGCATTCGCCAGGTGACACGTCATGTGTTCTTGAATACTTCAGTCAAACCTCAAGATACGGGCACTTTCTTACATACGTGCTCGCCAGCTTTAACCGAAAGCGCGCATGAATTCTGCATGAACGTCCCTGTGTCGCCTGTGCCTCCAAGCAGCGCCGCGTCTATTTACCAAGTTTGTAGGGTAAATTTATGTCGAACACCTTTCACGTGCCACGCTGTCGATAGTTCCCCGTATAAATAGGAACGCGCATAAATATGAACGAAACGGGCAACGACTTAATATCGTATACTGTCGTCCCTCGAGTTGATTTCTCGTCGCGATTCGAATAGAGCATACGGAACGGAATACGCTTCCTTGGATACTGTTTAGCTACAAAACGCACGGCTCGAGATACGTATCGTCCGGAATTGCTTGGCACAAGTCCGTTCCCACCAGAACGATCCTTAAAAATATGTCCATAAAGAATTCGCATCATGTATAAATGGGTCACCGTTGACAATCATGATATCGCTGGCGCCGTTGCGTCGCTACGTTTCCCCGCTATGATAAAGATACGCCATTTTTTAAATTATGACGAATATCCTGTTGCCCCGGACGTCTGAGACTCCGAGCTCTTACTTAAAGTGTATCCCGCGACAAGCGTACGTCGCATTTGTCAATGCGAGAGACACATTGCTGAGTCGCGTGTTACGAGTTAGCTGCATCATGTGTTCTGTATCGTGTGCGCACCTGGCGATCGATTGACATTGAATCATTACGTATTCACCCGCGATTGTACTTTCTATCGGACGTTTACGATCCGTTGATTAACGCTGAGTAACATTGTTTGCTTGCAAAATGCTGTACACGCGCGAAATTGACTAATATGTTTCGCTGGAAGATCATTCGACGCGCACAGGGTACCCTTAACTCCAGGGCTTAATTCTAGTTTCGATCGTGGATTTGCAGATTGCAAACCGGAAGCAGCGTAAAGGCCACGCAAGTACAGAAATTACTACTACGGGCACGGCTTCGATCTGTGCTACTCCCGCGACTAATCAATTCTGCGAGCACGATCGCCGATAGTTTCGAAGTTGGATTTATGGACGACGTCTGAATTCGTGGATGGCGACCAACCGCGTTATATAATTTCGACGCGGAACAGCCACGATGGAATCGCCACGATAGTGTCTGTTCTAATATTATTGATCGCTAGAGCCACCTGATTTTAACAACGTTGCATCGTTTAATCGAATAACGTTCCACGCAACTGTCTGACACGATTCAATATTAATACATAGTCCTTTCGATTCATTGATATTCACTAATTACATCGTGCATGTGTATTTCGTTCGTATAACGTCTACAACTCTCTTCTACTTGAATCTGACGCTCGAATGTACGTAAACGTTCGATTTCATAGCGATTGTCAACGATTGCAACGCTTGTGCAACGAGTTCTGCCGTTTTAAATATCTAAAATCTACGATTACTGGAATCTGTCGCGAATACGGGGCGAATCGATATAATCGGGCGTGCATATGCGGTTCCCTTGCGGGTCATCGGGTCAACGATCGATCCGCTTGATACTCTTCATTCGCGGATGAAGCCAATCGTGCGGGATATGATGTAAGTTTTATTTAAGGCGCGCTTTATTGGACGGAAGGGTGCTCGACTACCGCCCAACGAACTTATGATAGCTGGTTGCCTTTTCGTTAAGAATGGATATTGAAGGGAGGTAGAGGTTCGATTATGGCAAAAAGGGTGGCGGTGATGAAGTGCCAGGGGGTGACTTCCCACGGATTGCACGATTTCAGTTCCTTTAGATACCAGTGATTTACTTTTTGGAACGATGTGGTGAACTAAGGGTCTCACCGAACGGAGTGATATTTTCTGTAGAATTATTCCGCTTTTAAAATATCGAGTACGCTTCTAAATAATTCATTTAAGGGGATACTTGATTTCTTAACATATTTGTTAGGCCCCCTTTGGGAATTTGTTTAAAAGTCAGAGCTTCTGCACAATATGGTTACTAATATTTTAACTACATCATATACATTTTTCTTAATTAATTAATTGTTGTAACTTTGTTGATCATATCCCAAGCGTCTTTTTAAACTTTAAGTACTAACAGGTTGTTGGACGCCCATTAAAGCGTCAACAAGCTGAAATAACAATAGCAACGGTAACTGGGTACCAAGGTGGAACACCTGAGTGCTCCACTCGTGTAATGGTAATGCAACTGTTCCGGAAAGACCGTTTTTCCGAACGATCTTATTATTCCAGAAAATTGGCGACCCTTGCGCCGTTAATTCCACCGCGTAAAGGCGCTTCGCGTAAACGACGTCGTTTCTCACACGCTCGTGATGCCAACGTTCACGAGGCCAGCTCGTTCCCAACGATCCGGTCAATCAGGCTATATCCCAGCTTCGATGCGTTGTACATCATCTATAACCGTGCACCTTGAATTTGCGCGGCCGTGCCGGTACGTTCTAGGTGTGCGTCGAGATATTATGTATATTGCGATGCTGTGGGTACGGTTTAATGTGTCTAGTCTCTTGCTTGTGGCTACAAACGCGTACAAGCCGGCTCGCCTTTCCTTACTTTATAGTGGGCTCGATAACGCCATCTAACCGGAGGTCTAATGGCCGCCATTCTTATCGCAATTTTCAGAGCCCAGTAAAATTAACGACGACTGTTTCGCAGTGGGTATCGGAAGCAAATTGCACGGTCTTTGGGATACGTCGCGAGAGCATCAGATTATAATATACTGCGTACTATATGCATAGATGGAAGTTTCAAAGGACTGACCCCGAAGTTCAGAAAATTATCAAACTTTTTGTGACACACGTGGAATGAGCTTCAATGAAAGAAATGGTAACGCGGCTGATGAATGATATATATATGGAAATGTGGTGTTTGCAAAAAAGGTGAGCAGCAACGAACAACCATATCTCATACTTGCCAAAATAGGAAACCACCAGCTATCCAAACGATAAAGCCAGTAATCAATTAAAATGCTAGCCCCGTCTGTTATTTATTGCCCCCACGCAACGATCCAGAATTATTTACCCTGTCTACCGCGTTGCCTTTTCAGCTCATTCCTCCCGCGTTCCCATCACGCAGATTTATTCCCCGTCCATTCCAAGATGCAACGATACACATTCGTGCTTCATTTTTGCCGCGTCGCGGCGCGCTTCTACCATGGAGATGCGTTCGCATACTGGCGAAGAAAATACGCCGCGGTTTCAATTTATCTCTCCTCCGCGTCTTCCGTAATTGCACAACGAACGTCATAAATTGTTCCTCCCTTGGCTCGGTCGGTGTACGTACGCGTGGCCGCGTGAACAAGCGGGGCCGTTTTGCGCGAAATTCATAAGTCAGAACGCACCGTGCAGCGTGGGTGTATGACATATCGAACGAAGATTTAACTGTTATCGAACCGGATGCAGTTCTCTCGTTGCCCAACCGAAAGCAATCAGAGATATAAGCGGGCAGAAGTGGCCCTCGTCGATAGCCGCATTCCAGCGCACAAAAACATGCTTCCTCGTTGCAGCCACTTCACGTGAAACCCGTTTTTCTCATTACCACTCGTTGCTACGTCCTTAATGAAAGCCGTTTTTCTGTGGGCCACTCGTTGCTGCGTTCTTGCCGTTGTTGCTACCACCTCGGAGCACACATGTCGCGTTCGACGAGCGTTTTACCAGCGATTATAACGCGATCTCCGTCAAAGTGGCCCGATTTGTTCAGCTGTAAGTGCAGAAATTAACGCCTCGCAAATCGGGGATATTGATTGACGCTTGGAATTTGCGACGGAATTAATGTGATTCGTTTTGCCAGTATCTAATCATTGCTATGCAAGAACTGGTAGTCAGCGTACACTTTGCTACCGGTGAGAATAATATTTCTCCATGGCTGGCTGTTACTTCTGTGTGCCTAGTGTTCCCGGAATTACGGCGACGTGGAACGAAAGTAATTAATTATACTCGCGTTTCTACAGAAATATCTCTATATTAATTTGTTCGAAAAGATGTAACAAGAGCGCACAGGGTTATAAATTGCAGGCGTAATCGGTTAAACAATTCATTAATCTTATGCAATATACCCTGCATGATAGCGGTTCTGGGAGATAACGATTCTTGGTACGAGTGCGGCCTTAATGATCGTTTAAAATTGCATATCAGATAACTTTAATAGGTTGAATAATTATAACCTTGCTGTTTTGCCGTTCCAAATTGCTCGCAATGTATATTTTAGCGTTAATTTACATACGTTAAAATGTTATAAAAAATGAACTCATCCCCTCGAGAAATTTGCCATTACATATTTTTTATTCTTCATTTACAATTATCCCGAAATGTTCCCAGCAATCAATGTGAAATACTTCCATGCGCGTGCCGAATATAAAACCGACCCAAATGGGAAGTCGTATATACACCATCGTACGAAAATTCTCTCGCAGAAACGCGGACAGAAAAATATAAGCTGAAGCATGCGAACCGCCGACCTATCGGAATGCGATATATAAATGTAAATGAGTGGCGCTATCGTGGTATGTGCAATTAAGCGGTTATGAAATTCTTCCCTGTCGGAACATCCTTCTTTCGTCGCAACTCCCGGTCTCTCTTTCTTTTACGCCGCCTTCCGTTTCCCTGCCCAATACATACCCTTTCATCCCTACATGGCGAGGGAAGCAAAAGTTTCCATCTTCGTGATTTATATACCACCAACGTGCGAGAGGATTACGCGACTGGTTGGCGCCACGAATCAACTTCAGGGTAAACGAAGATTTGTTGATTGACGGGCAATAATCGAGAACGAGAACTTCACCTTATTTATTCTTCCTGCGGCGCGGCGGCAGGATTGCGGTTAAAATTCGGCGGTGGCAATTTCGGCAAATGGCCTGCGTGCCGTTTTTCCATGGGAACGGGAACGTAAAACAAAAGGTATCGTTGTTCGTATTTTTTTTTTCTTTTTTTGTTGCCGACTGCGGTCGTTCGTTTGTGGAAGCCACGATTTGCGCTATTTTCGTGATGCTTTCCAGTAAATGGCGGTCCGCTCACAGTTTTGTTACGCGAATATAATGGATTGCTTCGTTTCGAATGTCGGCGTGAATATCAACCCGGTTTCCGATGAGTGAAAAATGGCCGGTGTATTTGGCGTTCGCCAGTTTAATAAATACATCTTCGGAATTAAACACGGAACGTTTGCCGTTTGCTCGAGTTTCAATGGTTACTGGGAACGTAACAGCAGTTTGCGATGGCGTGTTGGCCGATCACGATATCGATGCGCCGTTTGCCGAAAAGCCACTTTAGAATTCATGGGGATCCTTTTTTTTTTATCGAGGAATTAGCGAAGAGTAATCCGTGTCGGAGTGTTCATCAGGTACACTGCGCCTGCATATAAATTGAAAACTCTTTGTACAGCGTGATTCAGGCTACAATCGGAAAGCGGCGACCGACATTTACCTGAGTAATAAACACCATTGGAAAAAGTGCAATTAAACGACAGCGTTCGGTTTAATAACCCTTTAAATCCTCGAATACTCACAGCGACACGTATAATTGGTAAAATGTGATCACGCAAATACATGAACCCTGCGCAACTGTATTATCTTTATCAAATTTGTTTCGTTGGAAAAACTAATCGCTTTTTTTTCCACTTCTCCTGACAAGTTTGATGGTCAAACGCGCAGCTATTTGTATTAATGAATCGGTTATTAATTATAGTTGAATATGTATATTATGAATGTTAACCGCGCGTAAAATATATTCTATAGTTGTTCTACCGAACCGAGCTTAATTTTAATGATCAAACGGGACCCATTCAGAGGGGCAGAGATATTGGCATTCACGTAGAAACGACTAAAGGATGCTTTATCCGGTTCATCAGACAATTTCGTGCCATTTTTACGCAGGCACGATGGCTAATTAAACTTTGATTAACAAGTTGAACATTGTCGAAGCCATTCGGGGGACATTGGGACAGTGAGGAATATTAATTAACGCGGCAACACCCTCAAAATTGATATGCCCAAGATATATTAACGGTTACAGAGGTATCGTTTACACAGTGCAGGAACCGATGCACAAGGCGATCAATCTTAGCTCCCTGGCGATATACCAGGAATCATTCAAAGTGTGCACGTGTAACAGGGTGCCATATAGATGCCACAGATTCCGATATTCTGCAAGATGAAACTATTCAATATCTGCGTCATCAGTTCGCGTCACGACACTTTACCACGACTACCTGAGCCTCGAGTTAACGTAACTACGAACTTTACTATCCATCTCTTTCGATATTCCATGATTAAAAATAGAAGCCTAGATGAAATAGGTTCTATCCATAGTATTAAGCGGGGGAATTGAATAAGAAGTTCAATGTTACTTAGCAATAGGAACAGGCAGATCCAGTGTTCCACCGTGGTCCTGGAATAGTCATTCGAATTCTGCTATACGCATCTGCAATTTCATTCTCACGCGAGTACATACCTACCACTTCCCATATGCAAGAAAGGTTCGACGCAAATGAGAAACTCAGTCGCAAGCCAAATACAATTACAGTGATTGCACTACGTGTAGAGGGGTTGCAATGCGACTGCAACCCCTCTACACGCTTATCGCACGGCTATTGTTTCATTTATTAGGCGCCCGATATTTAATAGCTTAACGATATCGGCCGACGTGTGTCAGAAGTGCATTATTCCAATTATTCCGTCAAATCGTGGATACCAACGGCGAAATCAGCGTCGCCTCTGGCACAGCTTCGAAACGTGCAACGCGCGCTCCAGTGTCCACGACCCGACCACCAGTAAATTATAAACCACGCAACGAAAAAGGTACCGGCAGAGAAGTCTACAATTAAAGGCATGCCGCTGGTTCCACGGGATAGTGTGCCATGCGCACATACTAATTGCGCTAATGAATATTTATTCAATTGCTGCGTGAAACCTCAGCCATGCCACAGGACAAAGGGATGCGGTCGCGAACCGTCCGACGTGGATAATATGTCGTATTACCGTGCTCGATCTCTACCTGGTTGCCTCTCTATCCCGTAACATTTATTGCGCAATTTTGCCCCGCGATCGTCCGCGTGCAACACGCTCCGCAGAATTCGTGGCGTATTCGTCGCGACGCGCGTCTAATTGCAACATTCACCGCTGTCTGAATCGAGTTACACGACCCTATTTTTGCTCGAAAGGGACGTTCCGTGACACGTACGTACGGGGATCAAGCCCATTTCAACCTGGACGCAAATAGCAACCCAGGAACGACATACAGCACGATCTTACGGAATTGTTTTAATATTTAAATAGGGAACAGAGACACGGGCCACGAGCTTCCCTCAAAGAGTTCGACGTACGTGGCCGCGTTTGCTTAAATATGGCTGTATGCACGTTTAATGCGGACACTACCTTCATTTTCGTGGAAGCTCTTTAGGCAGAGACCACTGGGGGCGGCGTAATTCTGAGCCGCGATTCGCGTGCTGCAATGCACGAAATTTACGAGACAGCGGCGTGCGCCGCGCCGCTGGCACGCGGAGTTTCTTTCTTTTTTCTTCCACCCTGTAATCGTACATTTTAAATTAATTTACGTCCCCCGCACGCTTTTTCGCAGAGTACGTTTCCAGTGGAGCGGGCGGCAGCGGATGGTAGATCGCCGGAAAAGGGGCGAAGTTGCGCTTTCAAGGCCGGTCGCAAGTGGCTTGGCAAGGAAACAACGTAACTTCATTGCACGTGCTTCGTGCACGAAGGAAAAATATTTTCTTTTCGCCTGGGTCGTATGCGCGATTTAATTCTGAACCCGTGCATTCTCATGGAATTCAGTGCCGCGGCGAACCAGCTTCTACGTGCTTACGCAAACCTGCAAATGCTTTAGGTTTTAGCGGTTTGGCATCTTTGTATACGGTTTTCCACGCGGAATATTTAGAAGCAGTCAGAGACGGTGGCGCGTTTCCTAGAAAATTCGCGCGGAAATTCATTTTTCTTTCAGACGGTGGAAACAGAAACGGAGCGATGAATCCCCCTTAATCTTTGCCATTTTATTCCCTTCTCAGAGCGTGCTATGTGTGTACCGTGCGCGTTGAAAGATACTTTCAAGACCATTTTAATTCTGCTATTTGTTGTAAGCGATACAGCTCCGAATTCCTCACACGACAAGGGACGACAGGCGCAATTTTGCGCGGATCGACCGCCGTTTAATTTCACGCGCAAGTCCCGCTTCCATTTTTAATTTCCGTTGCGCGGCGATAGCACGAGGATGCAGCCTATGCATCCGCTCGCTCGTTTCGCATTTCGCCACCGCTGCAGTGATCCTCGTGCAAGATTCACGAGCACGCTCGTCGAACACCGAACTCTCGTTCTTCCCAATTTCTCTTTCCACTGCGTACGGCACTTCGCTGCGTTTTCGAGCACGCCACCACGATCTCGTGACTGGTGTGCGTGGGTTGGGAATCTCGTGCGTGTTACGTCTGGCCCGTGTACTTGACAAGATTCCAACTTCGTCGTACCTCATCCTTTCTCCACCTCTCTTTCTCCCACATTTCCCCCCCCCCCCCTCTTTCCTCCTGTTACACATCGTGCCCAACGGAAGTTGGAAAAGAATAAAAAGGAAGACGAAAAATCGACGAGAACGCAGGCCGGGTTGACGCCACTTTTGAGTGTAGCGTTTTTCCGCGCGCTAGGGTCCAGCGACGGCAAAGTTTGCGGTCCAATTAAAAATATCCCGAGCTTTCCCGTCTCCACCGCAGCGCGCCGTTAATGGGGTCGACACACGAAAGCATAGATGGGTTTCTCGGTACATTCGTTCGCAACTTGAACGTGCTACGGTGAATTAAAAATGATGGTAAAAGCAGAATGCTACGGGTGACCGAATACACGGCGCTGGAGAATCGAGACCACGACTTTTGGAACTGGTGAATGTTTCTCGCCCGGACTTTTCCCTCGGTTTGTTACTTACCATTGAATCGGCGGCACTGGTACTTTTTCTAAATTCTTTATCCCAGTTTTATGTACCAACTTTCTCGTGGTCTTTTATTAGATCGGATACTATTGCTCGCTAACTGGTACTGAATTTAATTGTTCGAAACTTTCCACCTTCGTGGAAATTGGATTAGAAATTGGTGTGCGAACGGCAAACGTTGAATTGTCGAGGTATTTATATATGTATTGCCCCGTTGAGTATTTACGTTAAACTACCATTGTTCGCTACGTCGAATTATTTTCCATCTTGAGCAGACCTGCGCGCAGGCGATCATGGTATTTCATTAAATATTATAAATCACTGTTTGCAATGTGCGGTGTGCAGCATGGTAGCCTGCAACGGCCGAATGGTGCCGTTTGATTTGAGTAACCGTACCCATTTATCTTCTTCCGTATAGGAAGTAACGCTACATTTGCACGAAGAAGCATGGTTTACTCCAACGCGAAAGGGGCAAAAAAGGAATGCGACGGAAAAAAGTTAAAAGCGATCAATGTATCTTAAAGGTAAAAGTTCGCCAAGTCAGTTTTAGACGAGATACGCTGCGATATATTGATTTTTTGCTGAACTCCGCCTGTAGACGGAGATTTAAACAAGGATCACAGCATTTACATAATTACAATGAACTTCCTTGCATAATGACTTTGCTTAGAAATGCTGTCGAATCGGTGGAATATAATTATTTCCCTTTATCTATTAAGTCGTTAGCTCTGCTAACAAATAAAGTTTACTGACAATACATTCCAATTACCGTATCTCGTTATAGAAGGTAATGAATAAATGTTTCATAAGCAACGTGAACACAACAGCCAAAGGTTCTTTCCCTTGGATACTCGGTTCGGCAATTACTCGGCAAATACAATCAATTTATCGTAATTGCGTTAGACTCTTAACTGTGCTCCAATTAGTCAGTTAAACCAGGAAATTTAATTAGTTTAATACAGACAAGCAACTGAGCATCGTGCGGATTCTCCTTCCTTATTATTCACCCAACCAAGTCACTCGTTTTCATTACGGTCACCATTACGCAACGTAATGTTACACTTTCAGGGCGCGACGAAAATGTTGTTGCTCGTTACGTACCCCATAGGCATTGCTCGTTCGTAACAGCCATTGATCGGTCCAATTTACGAATATTAAAGGAATACAAGGAAAGCAAATTGTTAAAAGGGATATCAAAAGTTCCTCTGCACAACGATTCTCGTGGACCTCGACAGGGGACGATAATGCGAGTCTTTTCTCCGGTCGATGTGCGGAAAACAAACGGAGGACCAATTATCTCCAACTCGTTTCTCATGTCGCGCGCAGCTTTGTCGCGAATGCGAGTGCGCCTGCGAATTCCAGCGCAAAAATAACGAGCGTAGCCCTCGTTGTTACCCATAGGCAACCCTTGTTCTACGACGTACGCCGCTTTGTAACGCGCACGTCGCCGCTGTGATCGTCGCGACAACGTTTACGATAGCGATAGCTCGCCGTGAATTGTAACGAAATAATATCGCTGCCGGGCCGCGACTGTTGAATCAGACTCGCGTGTACGAGCACGCGGTATCTTGGTCGCTGGGGATTATCGCGGTCCGAATCTCCGATTTTGCTGGCATGCGAAGTCGTAGAGAATTTATTACCCCTTTGCGTCCGTTTATTTGCAGACTGGTATCAAGATAATGGCATGGTCGCGTGGAATGAGCCGTCATTCCGACAGAGTAACAAAGATGACGTAAAACTGCGCGGATCTCGGCGAACCCAATTGCGGTTCCATTCTTACGTTTGTTAAACGCCCCGATCGAAGGGTTGCCTCTGCTTATTCCATCTTTTTACGCGACAAAATTGTTATCATTCAATTCAGATTGGGTTTGCCATCGCGCTTCATCGAATTTAAGAGTCCCCTGCCGTCCGGACCCTGGGAAAATCAATTTCCCCGAATCGTAGGAGAATCTTGAAAAATAGAGTTTACCCCAAGCTCGAAAACAATCTCGAGCGTCGCGACGGTCCTTTCCACGCAGTCAACGAAACTTATTTCTTCCGTTCCGTAGATTAGATTGTGTGTTAGGTTCGATGCGTCGTCCTGTAGGCTCGCCCCTAACGCGGCTCGCAAGATAACAATGGGCCGGCGTTTTATACGAACTCTGATGGGACAGAATCGAACGGGCAACAGGATCAATAGAACTACATAAAGTAACTCATCGACCATAAATGGCTAATAGAAATAGGTCGCCGATCGTGGACAGGAGAGGGACGCAGGGTCTGAGAAAAAGGTATAGAAATAGATATTGGCTGATCATTCGCCGTTTCGAAGGAAATTGTCCCATCAGGAGATTGAAAGGGGCTCGGGAATAAAGCTCTTTCCATGTATTGGCCGGCAATGATCGTAGCAGGATGTGATAAAGGGTAATATTTCTCGGGCGTTACTAAGAAAACTTTCTTTTCTCCCGTGAGTATCCGTCGATCCGATCTACGCGACGGCGACGACTTTTTTCGACAATTCTCATCTTCCAGATTTTTCCTCCGTTCTAACGAACACCAGTCACCCGCAATTTCATCCTTTTAGCTAGATTAATATTATTTTCATGTACGATTGCCTATGTATAATACACATATAACGATGATTCATAGAAAAGTATTGTTCCTACCATTGTGATGCCCCATCGCCAGTTATTGCATACATATATCTTGTGATACACAGACAAGACGCTTGCAATCTCCAGCCATGTAAAAGTTTTCTCGTTCGTTTACGTAGTAGTCTGTTTCCGCCATCCCCTTTTTCTTCGTCGGTTTGAAAACAGAGTTCTGCGGCTTGACCGAACAGCGGGCAGAGAGCTTGTCATACACGCTTTCCTTGCGTTTCGTTACCTCTATCGATCCACGAAACCCCCTTTCGATATCTTGCACCCTCTTGCCCCAAGCAAGAACGTAATTAGACACGAAATAAGGGTGCCGGGTCCGCTTTCAGTTCATTCAAAGATCGGTCGAAACGCGTACGGCCTATAATTACCGAGATATTACCCGAGGAAATTTCGTGCAGAGAATTGGCAATGAGTTATCGCAACTCAACCATTTGCTGTGAAAGAACACGCGCACCTAACGCGTCTGTGTTAAATAATTCGACTAATAATTCTTTGAAGTACCGCCCCTTCTCAATCTATACTTAACATATACTAAATACATACACATCTAGTTCCAGTAATTAGAAACAACGTTCGACGAGGAACGCGCTAAAGTCTGAAACGGCTGCGCGCAAACATTTTTAGGCAACGTTACCCGTTAAAATTCGCCGTGGAGCACCAAGTGCAAATTGCTTGTGGGTCGTTTCGTCTGCCAGGAGGCCATTTGTCACAGCGGATTCTGGACCCGCGTCGTATAAGCCGGCTACGCTAATAATGACGCGACGACGACTAACTACAAGCTCATCGCGCGTGCATTCATGAAGCAATATACATGCATTTACACGGCCCACCTCCGTCCCTCTCCCATCCTCTCTCTCGCTCTCCTATCTCTCTGTATTGTAACATAGTATTCGTTGTCACTTGGGCCGTACCCACACGGTCGCAGGGTCTTTACCCGCTGTCTAAACTGAACAATGAACGTTACCGTGTCAACGCCGAATTAATACATTCAAATTACCCATTGTTGCAGGTAAGACCAAAGTAATCGCATTGCAAATGACGCCTGTCATCGATGCAACGTGCCGCACGCACCGCCACGGGATTGATCGGCCATTTCTGCGAGGGCGGAACACCGTTTTTGCGTTTCGTTCACGCGTGAGCTAGTTGACACGATGCCACGGTGTAATTTAAACAGATGCCTACGCGTCCGACCATTATGCTTGAAATATGCTGCCCTTTTTTCTTTGTTCCAGCGTTGAACACGCGTTCCCTGTCCAATAAAATATCTTGAAATTTATTATTGGCGGAGTACTTTGGGGAATGACGATTTCAGAGTGCAGTAGGAAATTTCACTCGATGCAGCAGCTTCATATTCAATGGCGAAAAATTGGTTAAAGTGGAGATTTTATTGGAATATCGTTTGCGAGAGAGCAGTTTAAATCTCGTAACGATGACGATATCCGGTAGAAATATTACGTTCGGTCGCTTGGTTTTAGAGTTTAATAGTACTTGTTAATTAATTAGCTGATAGGGGCAAATTTATTGTGCCCGTTCTAAAAAATATTAATAAAATTGCAAGTTACGTCGGTTCATTTTGCTTGAGCGCAGGGCCGAGTTCTCTCGATACTATTGATATTGTAATATCCAGTGCTGTCCGACCAGAGAAATTCAACACTCGACATTTTTGTTGCACAAAAGGACAATTGAATCCTGTTCTCCTTCGCCTGGTGCATCCATTAAAAAAATTGCATCAGCATGGTAGAAGAATATAGGGCAGAGCTAATAGTAATCCTGCAATTCCTTTAAAATGAATTTCTGGGGTAACTTCAATGATATCATAGGATATTGAATTTCCAGCACGTGGTTATTTATTCACGGTCGAGCAACGGAGCGTTTTAATTCTATTAGCCGAGAATTTCGAGTTCCTATTTCGGAATTAACGCAACGTTTATGGGTAGACAAGATTTTTCTTATTGGAGATTCAATCTTTCACGTTGCTCGTTAATAGAGGAGGTTACGAGCGCGAGACGGACGAACCGATTGTACGTGGTTCGAATCGTTCAGACAGAAAGGGACATTTCAGAACTAAAATTACTCAAACGCTGCTTATCTTACAACAGTCGAATGCCACGATTACAATCGTCTCTTTTGTTCGTTGACAAATTACTTGGAAATGTGTCCCATAATTCACAATACGCTTTCTTCGTTGACGATGAAGCAGAAGTCGTTTCTAATATCGAGTCGCTCCTTCTTGGCGTATTTTGCTCGAAAGGGTCCAATCACCTCCCCGGCGGAGCCGTGAAATCTTCGTTTCCGTTCCCGTTTAACCAGAATTATTCTTAACAATGCGACACCGTTTCGCGGAACAATGGAAATTCAACGGGTTCGCGGGAGGGTCGGCGGCGCGGTAATAGTTAACAGACGCGGCAATCTTCGCGGGAATTACTTGGCCAGCAAACGGAGAACGCTAAATTATTGCGACGGCGGGGCGTGCTTCAGAACCCGGGCTATCCCGCAGGAAGTTTCCGTAAAAGAAACAAGGAGGCGCGGGGGTCCGGAAGAAAAGGGCAAAACAGGAAAATAAAGCGAAACGCCTTGAGCGTGAAGCCTAGCAGACGCTGCTCGCGCTGCTCGCGCTGCTGCACAAGAAAAGAAGTCGCGCCGCCACGCCACGAGGGAAGGGTTGCGAATACGTCACCTGAATGCCAGCGTAATGTTCACAAAATGCCGGAAATATAAGCAAACGTGCACGCTTTCTGCTCTCTCCCGGGAACTCTGTCGTTTACATAAATAGCTCGAACGACCGGATTTCACGTGTACCATTCACGAGTCCATGCACGCGTATCTTAATATTTGACGGCGGTGCTTCCGTGCATTTGCCTACCAAATGGAACACAAATACGTTCGAGAGTTCACGGTCCCCGTGACGAATGTATGCACAGTTGAAAATGTTTCGGAGACATCGAGGCCGATTGTTAACCGTTTTGGATTGCACTTCGTTTTCGGTTGCATCGAGTTATTCGGGGCGTTTAATATTACGGCGCTGAAACGAGGACGACGCTCATGAGGGAATACGTCGGGTGTTATTTGCCGTGTTTCCTGGAGAAAGAACGGCTGTCCTGACATTTCGCTCGTGTGCTTCTCTGGTGCTACCGAAACGTTGCTGTCTTTGTATATTTTCAGCGAGGGAAGCGTGAGTCCCGAGCGTAACAAGCCCATGGCGAGATAAAAAGGAAGGAAATATTGTGTCCCCATAGTTTTGAAAGAAAAATAAAAGGTTAATATTCCCGGAGAATTTGTACTTTATATTTTTCTAAGACATTTCGCATTTCGCAAGATTAGATGATACTATTTGAAAACTGGTTAAGAACATATTCCGCAACATAATATACTTAGTACCTGAAACGTGAATATTACATAAATACATTCCCTTTCGTCTTAAATTCCGTAGCTTGTTCAAGCATACGTGACTCCCGTCTGTGTCAGTTCTTTCGGTATCTCCGAACGCGAGGAAATTCCTAAGAGAATGTCCATATATATATGTGCATACAACTTTTTTCGGGGAGAACGGCATCAAAGTTTCACTTGGTTTTAGAAGCACGCACCGGTAACTGCATATTATGAGAATAAGTAACGACCGCGTATCCAGAGAATGCTCTCATGTGCTTTCTGCTCTCGCGGTAAAAGACTTTTCTTCCCTTTTCGCTGTTTATTCCGTTACTCTCTCCCTGTCTGTTTTACTGTTCTTTTTTACAAGCGCCCGCGCCATTAGTAACGAGAAAATGAGTTGAAAAATTATTTGTGTATAAAGTTACTTTTTAACGCGTACTGGCTATGTTCCGGCGGAGATATCGCGTCCCTTCAATTATTCTTTGAAAAAGCAGCAGCAGCAGCAACAGCAGCAGCAGCAGCGGCGGCGGCCTGCTGCGTAAGTCGTAAACTTTATTACACATCGAACGACTCGAGTGACATTTTGTATCCTGCTGAATATATTACAAAGCGCGGAGAATCGTTGACGAAGACGCGAAAGTTGGAAAGTTTGCACGAGTTACCCTTCTCTGAACTCTTTATTCTTCTTCTGCATCGATTCACGGGCGCACCAGGTGAGATGAATTTTCTCGACAAGCTTCGCGTCGCGACAGAACAAACGGGGGTGGGAAGGAAAATGTTGTTACATCGTGTTTGGTCGCGGATGGCGTTTCATTTTCGGGCGGACGTTGCGAAACGTTCACGAAACCACGGAGGAATGCTACGTTAGAATTATTTGCTTAATTTCGTCTGCTGTTAATCACACTGGAACACGATGCTTTTTTTTCACAGCGCTGGAGGATATATTGTACGAAATGTAATTAGTCCACTTAATTAAAGCGTCATGCGGGGCATCGTAAGTTCTACTAACGTTTCGTTTACGGAAATTAACAGCGACAACAAGGAGGCCGGGGGAAAAAAGAGTAGCTAATGCTTTGAACTGGAAATAAAATAGCAGGGTCACTTCAGTAGCAGGTAAACGTTCACTTTACAGAAGGGATTTTAGCGTTTCTTCTCAAAGGCCTTACACGAACGCTTAAAACGCGATGAATCGTAATCATTTGAAACGATGAAGTGTACTTATTTCTCAAAGCGTTTGCATCAAGTTCCTCCGGAGTGTTTTTCCCGCTTTCGCCAACCGCAAATAGTTCTCAATCGCTTTTCGTCTTTGCTCTAATGACAAGGCAAATGAAACACCTTTCTGTAACAAGAACATTAAAGTGCTTGCTTTCTTTTAAAGACCTAGAACCTATCACGTACAGTACAATATATAGAATTACAGAGACACAATTTCCATGTTTATAAAGGATCATGAAATTCCCAAAAATCTAGAGGCACGCTTAATCACACCTTACACTACTTTACAATACTACATTGGTAATATTACTAGAGACACCGTTAACACGCAAGGCTATCCGCAACATTCTAGCCAGTTCTTTAGCATCGACCCTTATTTTGTTCGACCATACAACTGACGCTGCGGATCTTTTATCAGATATTCCCCGTACAATGCGGAAGAACGCGAGACACAGACGACGAACTTATCGAACTGATGGTACGGAAAAAGGTCAGCGGCTGCAGCGGTACCGCGACCTTCTGCCGGCCACCATCTACGAGGCTTACCTTCTAGCCGCGTACAATGACTCATCCTTTTTCGATCTTCACACAGCACGTCTTCGCCCGATGAGTTTTCATTTCGTCCGTCGCGGACTTCATCATCGTGAATGTACGCGGTGCCGCTAGTTTCATGGGCAACCGATTCAAATAGGGGGCCGATAGTGTCAGCCTCATGCACGTGTTTCGCCGGAAGCTTTAATTAGAAGACGCCATCACGGCCTGCCTATTTTAATCTCTAATCACAGACCGGGATTAATCATGGGTTTCGACCCGTTCCAGGAATGATTTCCGATTAGAAAAATTCACGTGAATTACCATTAATGTATGCTGGCTTGAATTCATTAATTAGCGTGTATCTACTTGAAGCGGAAATTCACAGTTTTGCTATCATCGTCAGCGGGGTATAGTGATCGCGTGGCGAGTACTGGTACCGCGGTAAAACAGGCCGCGCTTTTGGAACAAATAGCGGAATCGCTTGCGTGTGGAATTGCTTTCACCGTTTTATTTATTTGCGCTCATTCAATATTTAAGCTCGTAAATATAACAGATTAATGTTATATAGCCAGGCCGTGTACGCTACATTTTCAGATTGGAAGCTGCGCCGGCGTCATTTCGGTTTACTTGTTGATAAACCCCATCAATGAATCCCCCCGTAGTCGAACGCAACGATAATGCTCATTTCGCGTAGCAACAATTTTTTTCCCCTACATTCGTTGCAAGGAAATTATACGGTTACACGATTAACGTCATACACAGCGATGCGCCAAAGGGTCGTGGCGAGTGTAAACAGAAATTTTAATTAGCCCCGCGAATAAGGATACGAGGAAATGGAATATCGTTGTGCCATAAGCGTTATCGTGCTAATTAGAAAAACGCGGAACAAACGAGCTCGTAGCAGTGACTATTAGGGGAGGATTTCCACTCTCGGGATGTTCGTAGGAAATGAGTAAGTCCTCGACGAAACGTGTCGTGCGCTTGTGCTTCATTTGCATTATCAAACGTGCCCCGGTTTATCCTCTGGTGGTTCACAGTGTCCTTATTTGCTGTGAACTCTTCCGGGGGTATTGGGCCGGCGAATATTCGAACGGTCTAAGAAGCAGTGGCCGTATTATGAGATCGATTGTCGAAGCAAGCAATAGCTGAGCCGGACGAGATGTCGTTTGCAAACGCGCAAATCCTCGAAACTGCTACGACATCAGTCTGCGGGATTAGACACGTCCACAGTGTTCAGTCCTGGATGTAAAACGATGACGCAAGTGTGTCGTCTGTTCCTACATCCTACCCTTGAACGCCTGTTTTCACGACCCAGTTCGATTTAACGAGCTCCTCCAGCCATAGGAACTAATGTCCGGAATCGTGTTAGTCGGAACTTGGACAGAAATCGAAAAACAGATTTCTCCCGACGATTTTTCCGTTCGGTACAATTTCCTTGTTAAATGAGGGGTGGCGAGAGGGGGTGGGTCGCTTACGCGAGCTTAATTGTAACACGGCGTGGACGCGAGCGGGCGAACTTCTTCGTCGAGTGGATTCTGTCTCTCTGTTCGTTATATTAAGGAAGCTTCGAACAATCGGATTTCTTCGGAAGCATTAAGGGTGAAACTTTTAATTAAATGTAATGGCGTGACGCAATTACTGCACCCGTAGCTTGTCACGTTTAACGCCCGGTATAATCGGGCGTATGTATTTTCAGCAGAAACATGCGGGCATGAGCAACTACATATTCCCTTTCTCTCTCCTACCCTCTTACCCTCTTACCTTTGCATGCGAAACCGCTCACGCCAGCAACGTGCACCGGAATGTAACTAAACAAACGGTACACTCTGGGATCACCTTAAGTGTTTGCGCAAGTAGTTGCCTAGTATTATAACACAGTTGGCATGGTGCGCTGTATGTCAACCATCGTCAAAATTAGGGAACGCGTATGCACGTTCCCGATGTATAGGTATTGTTGTTGCTGTTAATTCATAAACACCTGGGCAATCTCAGCAGTCCCGCAGAGTTGATTCCTTCTTACTCAAACGTGCTAAAAATTACCGTGCAGGACGAGCATTAATACTGTCCGCTCGTGCTTGTACATCGGAGGTTCTATGCTTAGTAACGGATAATATAAATATCGAATGAGCCGCAGACGTTGAGTATGTTCCAGAATACCGGATGGATGCAAAATAGTATCGGACCTGTTTGAGTCTGTTGAAAGTCATTACAGAATATTATTACAAGTGAAATGTATTTTTACAGGATGACGCTTGTCGTTTAAAAATGTCCACCTCCAATTCATTACTACTTAAACGCCAACAGTATATATAATTAACTGGAAATAGTGCAAAATTGTGCATTAGTAATTACCACTTAACCGAATTCCGTTTTTCATCAGAGCAGGTTTGGAAAGTAACTATTCGTGACCGTCCAAGTTTACTTGGCCAAAATATAGATAGTACCTGTTCCCTCGTCAATCTTCACCTACCGTTAAAAAATACAGATCACAGAACCACGTGAAAGCCCTCGTCGTGCAAAATGTCACCAGTCGCAATCCCGTCGGAAAATATTAATATTCAGGGTAGCACGTGTTTTTCAATGTTTCGAGTGGACTTCTTGACACAGTTAAAACCGGCGGCGGTGCACCGCGCAGTTTTGGTTAAACAAATGTTTTCAACCGAGTTATTGCGAGAACAAGAATTGTCAAGTTGTTCATGTAGAAGAACTAATCTGTAAACGCAGATCCGTTTAACGTGGGTGGAATTCGCTCCGCTGAAGTTAACGTGAACTCGCGTGCAACGGATAGAATTCATCGAAGCCACGATAATCCCCTTTCCTCTCCTCCGCATTCATTCCCTTTCTCTCTGTGTCCACTAATGCAATGGAAACATCGGTAGCTTCAATACATATGTATTCGTTAAATGTCCGATACGAGACCGATCGATGACACGAACAATAAGCAAAGTTGCCGCTACTCTGTATGGACTAGGCATTATCTCGTTGCAACAACAGAGTCATTCAAAATGTTTCCTGATACTCGACAATACGGATGATCGCTTAACTGTAATTACTTCATTGTCGTGCTGCTCTTGCGACTAGCCGGCACAGTGTATCATCAGCGATTCTGTTTCGAAACGGATTAAGCGTGGCGAGATTAAAACGCACGCCACAGTGAATCGCGTTTACGAAACGAAGGAGCATCGACCAGCATAGCAGGTGTGAACTGCTGCCGCACAATTAGATGATATTGCGACAGGCTAATGCACGTGCACGTGCTAATGTATTTGCGAGCGTTTCCAAGTCACCTTTTAATAGAAAGATTTCACTTCATTTCGTATAACCATCCGAATAACGTTAAGGATGCAATACATGTCCCGATGCACCGCTGACAATGAATTATGGATGCAATAAAATTAAAAAATTAATTCGTGTATAAAATATCAATGTATTATAACTGAAGCATCGTAGCTAAAACGGCCATAAATTTTCTACTATATGAACTTCCATACAATAGCTCGTCAAGCGTATGATTACAGGTTTCAATAACCCGTGTCGAATCATCAATTTCCTCACCTGTAATTTATTAACACTCCGTGCATACGGCTAGGCAGAAGATATGCGAGGTAGTAAAGAGCGGCTGGTATAGATTTCTACCTTATTGTATCGAAGATGCATGCTAATCGTGGCGGAATGGATAATCATTAACGACTCTTTCCAAAGCAATCAATCACCGTAACGCGAAATCACTCGTGGCCCGGGATGCATCCATTATATGTATGTATACGGCTGTTAAGCATGTGTTTCCGGTCGCCACGTGGCCGAGTTCAATTTCACCGTTCGGCGTCGGACGGCACCTTTAATTATCCCTACACGCGAAGGTTTAGGGAAAGGTCGGTGGCTTACAGTTTGCGATAAACCGTACCGACTGTCACTCACCTGTCCAGCTGGCACCCTTTCTAGCTTCAAAGAAACTAGCTGGGTTAACGAGTTTACCGATGCACCTTGTACAGGATAAATATTTTAAGCCCTCCTTCTGTAGTAATCGTTTTCTTCTTGCATTAATTTATTCTAGAAGCGTTCTATGCAATTAGGTAGTAAAATATTTGTTTGTTTTCTTTGACATTGGATACTTGTAATACCTCGCCGCTTTTGGCCGTGTACAGGTGTATGTATTTATATATTTTCCTTGCATAAAATTTGTCCAAAAGCTTCATTAACTTGGGCCGGAGTTTTTAATTTATTGTTTATTCATTATTATACAAAGCGGCTTTAATCGGTGCTTACGGAAAGTACTTATCGGTTATTTCTTTCACAGGCCGCTGCAACGGGTTAATCCTTTGCAGACCGTTAACACGGTAATATTAATAAAGGAACAATATATGGCTAACGATGAATCAATGCGTACTATTAATTATAATTTCACGCATATTAGAGGCTGAGCAATTAATTGGGTCAATGTATTATACTGGTCAGCGAAGTATTAATTAGTTTCTGCCAACTTTAATACCCAGCTTCACGGTCGGTGGACCAATTTCTGCGGGATAACTGAAGCGAATTTTTTAAATATAAGCTTACGTCGACTAATGAAGGAATTTGACGTGCTACGAAACTGCCATGCCAATTCACGACCACTCCATTTCCCTTTAGCTTCGCGAATTTTGTTGCACGGCTTCGTTTGCGCTACGATTTAGACGATTCATCGTTCCGCATCAACCCGACTATCTGCTGCCATCAAGTTATTCGGAACAATGCGTTAAATTTGAATGAACGAAAAAAAACAATAGCTGTGCGCATGTAACTTTTAGGCAAACAAATGCGTTTTGATACGGTAGTCATCCGTCAATCCGGTTACTCCATTTTTGTTGGCCATCCAGCGAATTTAACTAAAACAGTCACGGGCACTTTATGCGAATAGATTGCAGCTAGAAAACAAAAATTTATTGTTTATGTGCATAAAAATGAAAGAAATGAATGCTTCCATATTAAATCGATCTATTCACATTTGCCACATTCCTCAAGGATAAATTGTATAAATCAAAATGAAAAACGTAAGCTGCAATACGTACAGAAACACATGCTCCATTATTATGCGCGACAGTTGGCATAAAGCTACTTTATGTAAAGCCGTTTCACTCATTTCCACAATGCGTCACAATTTTATATTATGAAAGGAATCAACATTTTCAGATTCGCCAATTCAGTGAAGAAACAAAATGCCTCCGATTGTTCTGTGCGCACGTGTGCGCGCGTCTGCACGTGGGTGAAATTGTTTCGTTCCATAAATCCCCCAGGAAACGGAACATTAAATCACGCACAACGTCGCGCGCATTTTTACCTTTATCGAAACAAATTGCTGCTACCCGATGAGTGGACCGGAATTAAAACAATGCCGGGCCACATCGCGACACGTTAGCTATCACCATATTTCCAGGGTACACGCGCAAATTATTAGTGAATCGTCCACTCGAAAAGCAAACATGTCGTGGCTACACGCGAACGTGACTTGCGTTTTTTCCCGTCACGATTATACGAGTCCTGGTTTACGATTTCATTTGGTACATTAGCTTGGGGAATCAAAGGTCCAGCGGTGCGGCTTTTTTTTTATTATATTATACGTACGAATTGCCACGGCCGTTGTTCGATCAATGTAAAATGTAGAATAAATCCAGGTTCGAGAGGGACGGTCAAAAAATACCTAGGCCATACTTGGCTATTCTCAACAGAGTGAGGAAGTAAGTTTAAAACGACCAATTCTTTTCAATTGCACTTTCATTCGCCAATGAAACATGAACGGACAAAAGTCGTAACTTTGATTCGACCATTAATTTACGACTCGTTAAACGTCGAACCCTTTCGCGAAACCCGCCGCGTGGGGTGTATCGAACAAAACGTTTCAATTCGGCGCAGGATGTCGGTTCGTCGTAAACGTGTAACAATAACCGGGCAATGGTCTGGCGGGATGAAAAGAGACAGAAACCCAGGATCATGATTCACGCTTGAATTTACATTTTAATTACATTACGTTTGATAGCAGTATTAATTTCATTGGAACGACCGATCACAGGAATTCCGATATCTTCGACGGTACTGGTGCACAGCGGGCCATCGCCACGACAATGCGCCTGTGATGGTGCACCGTAATAGATCAAAGCGAATCTGGCACAAATTAATAATCCGGCGGGTCGATCTCTCGAAGAATTATTGCTACCCGGGCGAAGGAAACGGGGGTGTGTTTATACAGACAGACAGGGGGTGGTTTGAACGGAAAACGTGACGCGTCGCCAAGCGGTGACTCGGAAAGAATAAAAATATAATTCGATACGTGACCAGTGCGAAAAAATACGTCGCTGGCGATGTACACAGTGGAGAGTGTGTAGTTAGATGGTATGCGTACGATGGGGTGGATATAAAATTCCGTTGGCAGCAACCATATAGATGGTAATTAAACAGTTTCGCGAATGTTCCAGCATAGATTTGGAACACTTCGTCGCAGTGTTGCATGCAGCCGACGATTTCGACGCTCGAAGTGGAAAAATAAATATTTGTCTTACGAAAATGATCGAATTTATTCCTTGGAGGTAGCAGTTCGTGACTTGCAATACGTTTATCATTGCGATTAATCTCTTGTTTTCTCACCCTTTCTAATATTCATTCGTTAGGGAACCGTACTGACAATGAGTGCAATCCACTGGCATCGACGTCTCAGGGTAATTAAATGGCGCTGGTGATTCAAACACTTTGACAGCTGCGTAAAAGAAATCGGGTTACGCGTAATTAATTAATTTCCGAGAATTGTACAGAGTCGTCGAGAAGAAACGATGCCGTTCGAAGGGAGGAAGTAGTAGGGATGGGATCGCCTCATTAAATTTTCCAATTTTCTCGAGCTGGTCTAGAAGGAAGGGGGGGAATGTAGAGAGAAATGAATAGGAGCGCAAAAGTTTTGCAAGAAAATATCTTCCGGCATGGAGTTGTTACATTAATCCGTTTTGAGATACAAAGGGTAACGATGTTTGATTCGTGGCAAGGGACAGACAGGCGGTGGCTTATTAAATAAGCATAAGGTAAATACGAACTAGCCTGAAGCTTCGCGTAATAATGGCGCCTGACATGTGGCTAACGGATCGCTGCAGTGAGTGTTATGGAAATTTATCATAAAATAATCTCATTAAATCGACGAGCAATTTCGTATGGCCGTGGGGATTATAAAGCGATCCAACGAGTGATCAAAGACATAGACGAGCACGGGTACTCGCTCCGCGATCCACCATATATCTTGAGAAACGCCCTGAAGTTACCTTACAAAAATACGACAACCATAAATACTCGTAACGGCGAGTATTAAATATATTGCCGACCTGGTGGACATGCACGTTTTCCCAGCACCATTAAACCTTTTATGCGAAAGAACTTGGATAAACAGTACGCATACCTTCGACGAGAGATCGTACAATATAACAAAAATGTATGGAAAATAAAAATAAAAAAAACCTACGGATGGTTGCTGTTGCTGTTAATTAATTGGGGCACCTGTTTGATGCTGTTTTGCTATTGTCGTATGTCTGTTCCCTCGTATATTAGCTGTGTTTCTGGGATGGGGCTTAAACCTTACGGCCGTCTCTGTCTAGCGATGGCCACCGTATGTCTGCATCCTCGACCAGAACGATTTGTTATTCTACAAAACGTACCCAAAGATTGAGAGACCTCAACGAGCCCAGCACGCCGTTGTATAAATTAGATTCGGTTACGTCCCTTGCCAACACCACCCGCCAATTTCACCTGCGTGTTGCCTACCCTAATAGAACAGTCTCTTTTCGAAAATTGATGCGGGTCTGTGAGCTTCTCGTCCCTGGAATAACCATTCTTTCTAGCTGAACAGTTAATTAGCTCGCTTGCATATTAAAAAATTATGTATATATATAATACTTCTGGCATAAGATACAAGGGGCCGCAGATGAAATGGATTTGGTATAAGTTTCGAATGCACCGCACTAAATGTTGTACGCGTAGATTAAGTTCCACCTCTCAATCAAAACGCGTTTATTACAAAATATGACGTAGCGAGCAGAAGCACGTTTAAGTTCGGTAGTGAGCGTGTTGTGCTACTCAGGTGGGAGCCATAGAGAAAACGCATTATCAAGATAATCCTCTCTCGTTGGCAGGTGCTCGAACGATAATGTGTTAATAACAAAGAGCTCCGCTGCAGTGTAATGAAAATCCCTGATGCTGCCTGGAACTTGTCATGCGTTTGATCTTTGTCAAACGGTCAAGTGGTGAACGCAATACTAAATTTGACACTATTACTCAGCTAATGGGAGGGAAGTAATCGTACCGCTGGTAAAGCAACTTTTCTTGATAATGTTACAATTTTTACAAGTAATTGCTGTCGCTCAACATTTTTCGTGAAACAAGGAGAAAGGCAGTCCTGGTAATTTCTTGACGTAATTTGTTCGTTTAATGTAATTCAGAAAATGAAAATAGTAGATCGAAGTTTCAATGCTCTAAAAGTACCTATCTATAGCAGAATCGAACGTGAAACGATTTTCATAAATGAGTTCAATACTAATTTTGCATCGGCGCGGAATTATTTAGGCCCTCGTAATTTAACTATCCCATCGCAGTTTATAGCCTCATTAATATTGGCATATTATTTATCGGATGACGTGTTGCGTGCTCGTTTTCGATAATGTACATATATCGAGATCACTCCAAAGGTACGGCCACGCACGTGACAGATATACGATGGAAAAAAATAGCATCACGATACTCGGTACAAAATATTTATTTAACGTAATTGTATTGCAATTACGGTCTAGCTTTTTTCGCCATTACACTTCCCATTTCAATTACTTTCTGATAATGAGTTTCATAATTACTGAACGAACATTGTCGAGCGAACCCGTACACGCAGCTTGTCACTGTGAGTTTGCAAATTAAGTTCTGGCAATTTTTTAAGTAGACAATGTTTTTACACGGCGGAAAATCGATACAGCGAAACGTTAAAACTTTTTAACCCAAATTAAACTTGAGGTAGTAAATTGTCTTCGCATAACGCTGTAACAATATAGGCGAAGATATTTAATTTTCAACGTTTCATCTAAATACAAATAAAAAAATACGGAAAAATTCTTGGACCGATGGAAAAATTAAAAAACTCATCGGAATGTCTGTTTGAAAATACCTTTATACACATGCATTGTCACGGCCCGTAGAAGCGTAAACTACGTAATCGTGAATTTTTCAACTTTGTTTATCTATCTGTCTCGACCTATTTCTCTCTTCCATTTTAATTATTCTATTTGCTTACTGGACTGAAATTTTCTGCTAGAATTTTTACCCAGTTTTATACCCTTTAATGTAACTTTAATTATGAAAATTTAATATCGCGGTATGAATCCACCGGATAATGACCCTTCATTAGCGAGGTGAAGTTAGGTAAAAGTTTATAATGAAAATTTATCGCAATTTCGTGATCTCCCCGTAGTATGTGCCCATCCGCCGCATTTAACCTTTATATATTTCAGGAATTCATACGTCGATGCACCTTTCAAGCGACAATAAAACGAAACAACAAGAAACAATTAATTTCTAAGTAATGCAAATAGAAATAGTATTTCGTCGTATAAACGCATTACACGTCGTTTGGACATTGTTGTCGCGCTTATATAATGAGCCACGATTAAATTCACGGTGCAACAGCAGTGTCGGGCACAACGGGAGGACAACGGGGAACTAAACGCATAAAAAGTTGTTAATTTGCTCTTGGGCGCGGGCTATTTTACTCGATTATGCCACTTGAGCTTCTATAAAGTTGTCCCGGCGGTATCGAACTCACACTATTTCGTTCGCGGGTTATGTAGTTCGAACCGAGACGCACACTTCGATCCCGCCGGCGCATAGTCCCGAACTTTATATTGGCTTAATTGGTTTTAAGGGTGAAACTTTAGCCGCACTTTTTCCTCTGCAACTTCTGTCGCTGTGTCTCCGCACTGTGAGCGTTAACCATCGATACATGGAGGGATCGTTATTTCGATGTCGATCCACGGCTGAAACTATTTCAGCAAAATGAATGTACAAAATTTGGTTACTCGTGGATGCATCTGTAACGGGGCGCTGTTAATATTTAGAATGGTTCAGTAGTGCCCACTTGATAACACCAATAAAGCTTTAGCGAATATTGCCTTTATCTTTAGAAATTAACGCCATATGGGTGTTGCTGTATACCTCTTCTCCGGGCAACCATTAACCGCATCACGTCTTCGTGACAAAACGCACAGGATCTGCATATAACTGTCAATTACGGAATAGTAATTAACGGAAGTGCTTGCCTTAGCCTGAGAATATACACATAGAAACAGTACATACTTGGTGTTGAAAGACATGATCCATAAACTTGGAGTGTTGTAATATTGTAGAATTTAGACAGTGATAACAGTGAATAATCGTGAATAGCGAATTCCAACGCAAAGAATAGAATGTTTATATTAAGTTTCCGTACATGTTGAATTTAACATAAGATATTTGGACAATTAATAATAAAGGAAATTCCGTAACTGGAAGACGACGATGATTCTTCAAGAAAGTTATTGTCAATCGTACGTATACTTTCGTATACCTGTATATGTTGATTTACTATCTGGCAGCGTATGCTTTGGAGATATTTAACACATATAATAGATTATAACGTGAATCCGATAGTACTGCCTACAAAATGAATCTATAAGTGCTAGAATTTCGATAAACCTCCCGCATCGCCTTTTCTTATTCATGGATGCCAGCAGCACGCTCATATGTTATGAAATGGCGATAGCTGGTTATTTGGAATCAACAGGATTTGGAATGGAATATCCCTTTAATGCTGTGAATCGTATTAGTAATAGTAGCATTTATCATACACATTGAAACAAGTTGAACATACTTCAAACGTATTACCATACAGATCGTTCGAAGCAAATATTGTATAATACGCACAGAATTGTACTACCCTTTTGCCTGCATTTATTGACTCTTTTATTACCATTTGAAACGCAGCAACGTTCAAATGTAATAAATATAAATTAATTTTACAATTTCTCCTTTACGAAGCTGTGTTAATAAAAAGAAAGCTATTGCCTGTAATTTCTCACTATCAAGAAGCATAATAAGAACTTCTGCGTCCCTTTGTTCTATTATGCCAGTAACTCGAAATTAAATAGAATGTAGGATTACCATAAAAATGGGTAGGCAATTTTTTCCCGCAAATTTATCTGTTGCATCGAATTGTCTCGCAATTGTAAAACCTTCACCTCTTACGCATTTTATATTATCACAGAGAAATACATATACATACAACGTGTTACGTGAAATTTATTCAAATGCAAGCTCGACGTCGTTAATGGGCATTAATAAATTACGATAATGAAATGCAAAGAAGAATAGGCCGTTCAAATTTACAGCCATTTAAATAGCTAATATTCAGTGCGAATGTTCTTTTCATGTAACAGCGGAAATTGTCGCCTGCTTTTATATACACAATTTTCTTTACCGGTTTTTTTTTCATTTACCAACAATGAATACATTGTGAGTGGAGCGTAAATGGAAAGAGTTTATTTCTCATTTTCCATAGGGACAAAATAATATAGATTATTTATGTCTCATATTTCTTGATGTCAAATATTTTATAAAGGCCTATTTATTGTATACTGCGCAAAATGTATGCTTTATATTTTATTACCATTACATTCCCTTTTATTTTTTATGAGAGCACCATAACAAAAAGGAATTGCGAGTTCTAGATTTTGATCACTGATATAAAGAGTGCATTTTGCATTATTACCTTCGATGTTTCTGTTTAATCTTTTCCTGCAGAGACTTGTGTACAATGCAAAAATTTGTATTTTGGACACAATATGAATATTACCTATATTGGTCTTTTTACGTCCCTTTCGAAACTTTTGTAAATGATATTGGAGAACGTCAATAAATAAACGAAAGCAACGAAACATTACTTTACGTAAAATATTTGAGCTTGCAGGATGACACAGTTGACTGGTGCGGAAATTTTTAATCGGCCTAGATTCCTCGCCATATCGTAATCTCTTGCTCTGTTCATAATAGAAAATATAAATTCATCGTACGGAATATTAAATGTCTCTGCTGGAGATAACGCTAAGAGGGGAACAGCGGAAGAGTAAGATGCAGATAGCGGTGGAAATTACTATTCCAATTGCATCTTTCCAACGGTAACGCCCCGACTAGGAGGAGCAGGAAGAAGGGTTAAGGCAGCCGGAAAGCTTAATTTGTCGGAGATAGTAAAATCCGTGGGTTTAATACATATTTATAAAGCGCATTAATGTAACCTAAAGAATATTCATGAAAATCTTTCGGCGTTCGCGTCGGATTCCCGTGTTTGTACGTCCGCCTCCCATTTTCAAGAAAACAGAAGTAATACACCGGGAACTAAGGCCAGATGTTAAAACGCGTACCGATGCAGCTTATAATCTTCTTTGCTCTCCGTTCTGATTTTCCTTGTGGCGCCACGAAGGTTCTGTCATTTGAAACATTCTGTGCCGTAGGTTGGTGTGGTGGAACGGTCCGATACGAAATTTCATATTACGGAAAATAAGAGAGATGAAAGGGAATGAAGCTTTTCATGTTACTTGATATTAATATTTATTTGGTATCTGGTGTTTCGTTACATTGACTGAATTGTATAATAGCGTGCAAAGTAACGCAAGTTTTCCTTTCTGTTGGGAAGTGGAATTTATTTCCCCCTTCTTCTTTTACAAAGATTCTGTGAGAAACGAATTGTACATTAATTTATTGTAAATTGATATTAACGACAGTAGCGTACCTGGCACATGTCCTTCATGACAGGAGCATCACAAAATTCAATAGGTAAATGAGGACATCTGGGCGAATCCTTGGGAAATATCAAGCAATGCAATTAAAAAGTTTCAATGAAACAGGTAAATAAAGTTTTATCTTACCATTGCCGCTGCAGGTGTAAGATAATAATTTATCATGGAAATAAAAGAAAAGCACAGGAGAAATAATGTAACTACTCGATTCATGTTCGCCAGTGGTTAACTCTCGTCGATCTCAATGTTAAAGCATGCTTCCTCTAGCACATCTGCCTTTTATAGTAACTCTGTGTACTAGGTGTCAGTATTTAGGTGTTTCTCGTGACAAACACAAAGATAAGTATATGTTTTATCGCACTTGACAATAGTGTAATGTAATTTAAATACCATAATATGAGAATGTTGATACGTAATTTTATTTTTTATTAGATACAATTAAAGAAGAGTAATTAAGATTTGCTTAAGTATTGACGTGATCCTGCCAGAATTAAAGAATTCACTTGCCGTTGCACACGCTCTGTTAAAAATGAGAAAAATATGTTTTACTATACCGTGATTGAAAGCTAAATATCATTATGCAAAATTTAGACAATGCAATTAATAACGTGATATAATTATTAACTTACTGGGCACAAAGCTGCTACCTCAGGGAATCTACATCGTCTTTTATAAAAAGTACCACACTTGGATGGATCCTTAGATGGAAGTTTAAATGCAATGAAATGTTAATAAAACCAATTACAATAAAAATAATAATATATTGCACTGTTAACTTACCGCTTCAGCGAATTTAAAAAAATATCCTGACATCAAAATGATGGAAGAAAGAAGGAAAAGGATTTTAACTATTTGATACATGTTCTAACTTTTCGAATTCTTTCGATCTTTCAAACACATTCGGTATTGACAAATCTGTACTTTTGCTTCTTATATAGAACAATCGTTCACTTCCATAGCACATATATATAGATAAATATGCGAATGCTTATCAGTTTTATGTGAGTGTACTGACAATAAAAGCAAATTGTCGTGACTAGTGCGTCACGAATTTTTTGCTTCACGAACGAAAACATTTTTTTATTTAGCGTTACAAAATATAATTATTACTCAAGTTTTTATTTAATTCGTTCTCTATTTGTAACGATACTTGCGGCCGCAAGTACACAAATGATAAAATACGATATTTGCACAAAACTGTATGTATTCTAGCAATATTTCATTTTATTGGAAAGCACAG
Organism: Nomada ferruginata; assembly: GCA_963583965.1. NCBI lineage: Eukaryota > Metazoa > Arthropoda > Insecta > Hymenoptera > Apidae > Nomada > Nomada ferruginata. The sequence goes on along the minus strand of OY757214.1, from coordinate 5,965,803 downwards.
TTACACGAAAAGAATGGAATATTAAAAACAGTAGGAAAGTAAAGATTAATGTTCACTGTAATTTTTCAACGTTTTATATAATTTAGCGATGGTGATAGTTAAGCTACGCACTTTGTGCCAGGTAGGAATTATACTATAAGTAATAACAATTTTTACTGCAGCATAAAATATATTATTTTCTATCAACTTGTGGCTACATAAAGAAATGTTCAAGCAGGGTTCACATATTTTGAAATGTCTTTTACTGTACTAATGCAAGACATGTTCATTATCCTTTCTTTGATTTCCCGCACGAAATCTGAAAAGTAGTAATAGTAATAGTAGAAAAAAGTAGTAATAACAACTGGAACTATGGTATATGTACAGTATCATAAATTCATGCATACCTATAACTTAATTTATATAATGGAATATTTTACTTACAGCGCATATGAAGTCTCTGGCTTTATTACACTTATTGCAATTAACAGGCGGAAACTGAAAAATTATCGTGATGTACAAGACTGTTTTACGCCAGCAAATAAATGTTTTATCGATTATTTAATACATTACACATTTTACTTACCGCTTCTCCAGGCATAACAAGGAAGCCCGATATGAAGGCGACAACCAGAAGAAGGAAACACAATTTCAGTGACTGATTCATATTGCTAGGCGTTCGATATGTGTTAATGCCAATATTCTGCGTCTTATATACTCCACCTAATCGAAGTATCTTTGAATACAAAAAGATATACGAAAACTGAATTGATATCCTGAGTAGTGAAATGGATTTTTCGTGACGAACGTATTGCAGATATAACAATTTAAAAATTATTGGCATCGCGTACGTTATTGTGAAACATGTTGTTTGGCAAATATACTTTTTAGAATATTTTCCAAATAAAAACGAATAAACATGTATTTGTTATATGTATGTCAAATTAACCGACCAATCTACGATCAAAATAAGATACTTTATTATCAATAATACAATATGTTATATCGCAGGAAATTAATATAAACGGGGCCAAAATTTTCATATAATATTCAATCACGTGAAACAAAAATCAAGAATTTGCACTAATTTAAACATATTCCATCGAATTAATATTAATTTCACAAATTACTTTTTCTGTTTTTTGCATTGTAACTGAAAAATGAATTGGAAAATAAGAATAATAGTGGGATCACCTCAATTAAAATAGCATCATCGCAACAATCGATTTCATATGATCACAAAATATAACATATCATGCAAACAATGCGAAATAAAGCGGGCAGATTTTACGGACATTTTGGAATCTAATTATTGAAAGGAGAAACTCATCAATTAACGCTATGCAAATGAAATTTCAACGGTTAATTGATTTTGTGGAATATTTTCTGCTTACCGCTTCCGCAAGCAAGGCAAGATGGCCTCATATGAAAATGGTAGTAATAAAAGGGAAGGAGAATTTCAGTGACTTGCCCATGTCGCTATGCATTTGATGCTTTTGATACTACATTTTACTACAACCATTTTCCTTTCTTTACAGCCGACCTGGCTGATATATCTTCACTTCAAAAGGAATATACATTATGCACAAACGATTTCGCTTGTGCATCTAAAATGTAATTTTCGTGACTGACGTATTGCGGCGATATCAATTCTGAAGCTATAAAACTCGTCCGTGATATCAGGTACGATAGAATGCACGATGTTATTTACTGTTTATTGTTAAAACATTTACTTCATAGAACGTTGGTTAGAGAATTGATAATGGACAAATATGCGTAGTTCCATTGTGAATAATAAATTCGTTAAAAATACCGAGGTTTTCTACGGGTTTAATAAAATGACGATTCCGTTTAATTAAAATAAAATTGTATGGAATTATAACACCAAAGAATATATGTTTATATTTTTATTTGAACCCTACAATACAATAGTGTAGGATTGGAAATACGGCGTGAATGTTGAGTACTTGAGAAGGTCGTGCGCATGGAGGGTACAGCGGCCCAAGGGTTCGGGTGGTCGGGACCGACCATCACCGAGGAATGACTGGGGGGTGTGTCCTGAATGAGTGAGCGCAAATGAGGAATAGAATGAAAGAGAAACTAAGAGTGAAAGAATATAACGAATGAACGATGCGTGCAAGAGGCAGATTTAGGAGAGAGTTTGAGCAGAGTGAAGAGTGCCGTGAGCTGAGAGTATTGTTGAGAGTGTTGAAAGTGCCGTGTGTTGAGTTACGTCGTGTGTCGACATATTCTTATAATAAAGCTAGTGTTTTAATGAGTAACTGAAGTCTTATTAAACCACCTGTCCTCTATTCCCAAACTACGTGAGGTTTACGAAAAATAACTTCTACAATAGTTTTCTGCAGTTTCGTATATTATTGATTGACACTGGAATAGGTTCAGTTGAAGTGAACATTTTCTTCATCGTGTACTGCTATAATCCTTTATATGCTTACTTCCCTGCTCGGCGACATATGCCCTAAAAATTGAAAACAGAAACGCACATATTCATGAATTGCATATAATTGTTACTTCAGTGTAATTCAAACTAATTACATACCCTGCAAGCCATTGGAATATGTCTCAATCGACAATTGCATCCTATAGCCTGCATACAAAAAAGTACAACAGATATAAAATTAGCTAAAATTTCACACAGTATTTTACTGCAGAAATGTTGCTTACCTCAGTGGGTGCCACAAAGAAACCTGTTACTAAAATAACAGAAATAAGGAGAAAAATAAATTGCAGTAGCTGACTCATGGTGAAACAAGCTGGAATCTTAACATGTCGTGAACATTTGGTTGCTTATATATCGAAACCGATATTTATGTACGCGTATATAGCTCACGCTTTTGTAACAATTTATAGCTATTCAAACTTTATTTGACATCCAAACTGCGGCATGAAAATGCAATAGGCAAAACATTAAAATTGTTTTTTTTATTTGTCTTTTATCATTGCGTTATAGTCATATTCTCGTGCTAGAAAGTAAACGTTAACACTTAATGCTTATAAAACTGCCATGTCGTGCGGATAGCAGAATAAATATAAATTCAAGTATATCATTAATAGTGGTAACACATAAATATATAATTTATTATTACTTGGAGTTCTTCACCAGAGTACATAGGTCAGGGTTGCGTAAACTAAATTTCAGATGTCAAAAAGTAACATTTTTCTTTTGTTAAAATTTAATAAAACGTACCTCAGGTCATTAATTAAAGGCTGTTTTATCTGAGAGCCAAAGGCACTAGTCCTTTCTGTCACCGATTCACTGTTATATCAAAGAAAAATGTGTGATTTGTAAAATAGCGCTGGTTCTGTCAATATCATTGAAGATAAAACTAGTGCATCATACGTACCCCGGCTTTTTCCTTTCTCCCTTGCAATTATTTTTTGCAGACCAGATAGAAAGAAATGTACAACTTGTAATTTCATGTATACACCAATACGATGTATGGAACATTATAGACATTATTTAAGGTCAATGAAATGGTAGTATATTTCGTACCTCCGAAGGCAAGTACTTGTTAAAATCACAGCTAGCAAAGAATATATATTTCAGTAGTTTATTCAAGTTACTTTGAGTTCCTAGCGGACTGCCAATAATCAAACGTGTATATTTCACTAAAAATGTCAATAGGGATTTATGTGATATTTTTTTACTGGTACAAGGAATTAAACGAATTAAAATATAAATGCAAATACGGCATTTGTGGCACACGTGTTATCTTTCTATCTTCAGTATACTACTTATAGATTCTATAAAAATATAGACTCGTGCGGAATAATTAATAATGCAGTACGTGTTGCTAGTAACAAGTTCACAGAAAAATCAATGTTATCATCTCCGAAGCAGACAGCTTATTTCTCGTCAATATTTAGTCTTATAAGAGGTACAATAGCTTCCAATGATAACTTCAACAAATATACTTGAACGCTTGAAACTATCTCTTGCCATAGGAATAAAAAGAAAGCTTGTCTTATTTTGGAAAGCACAGACTTTATTTATTATTCATGTACATTTTTGCATATAATCAAATGCACAGTTGGGCTGTGGTTACAGAATTGTTTATTTTCCTTTGTTGCATAATAGCTGTAAAGGGAAAAGGAAGGCATAATTATTAAAGAGCATTATATGCTTGAGTCAGTATAATATCACATTGTTAACTTACCCTGCACAAGCCATTCTGTTTGGGCCCCGCCTTACAGTTACACTTTATAGACTACAAACAATCATGGAGAAAAGAAATTAGTATTTTCCGGGAAACGGTTTACAACCGTGTTGCACATTTTACCGAAGAATAAGCTTACCTCGGCTGGTAACACAAAATAGCCTGTTACCAAAATAACGGACAGGAACAGAAAGAGGTGTTTCAGTATTTTATTCATGTTGCAATTCGTCGAATTCTTAACAGACAACCAATATTGTCCTCTTTATATAGGGGAGGATGAATTATATAACGGCGTTTGTGTCCGGTACACGAATAATTATATGATATCTTTGACCGTAAAGCAAGTATTTCGTGACGAGCATGCCGCAGTGAAGTGCTGCGTGTATCGATTTATTAAATCATAAAATATGTAACGTTCAAGTTGTAACATACGTGATGTTTCATTTTATTGAACAATATAATTACAAATATTTATGAATTATTGCGCGTGTTAAACGGTAAGGATTTGAAAAATATTTACAAAATTAAGCAAATTCATTTAAAAATATTACTGCTTTTTAACATTGCTAGCTACGCCAGTATCCCGACTACTTTACATTGTTGATTAAAATCGCGGGGAATATTTGAAAGCAAAATTTATCCCTCTTCTTTCTGATGACGATTCCCGCGCGAAAGCACGCACAGTAATATTGATCTCATTAATTAACTATTACTTCAATTTAATCTGGAAACATTCCTAACAAAGTGATGTCGCAAAATTGATCAAAAATTAATGCAAAGGTATTCATGCAGTGGAATTTCATATCTCCGTTGCAATGTACCTCTGCGATCATAATTGTGCAAAGCAATGGTACGTGAAAATTAAAAAAGAACAATAACGTCGATACTCTTTGAATAACAGTTGCCTGGAATTTATTCTACCTCTTAATTTAATAACAATGCGACTGTTCCGATGCGAGCCGAAAATGACATTCTGCTCGACACCGTAGCATGCTGTATATGATTATTCGATCGATAATAATACCGGAGTTGGAGTACACGTGTTTACGTACTCGCGAATACACGGTCGTACCGTAAAGCATATAAACGAAAAGGAGCATTGTTTCCTCGTTGAAGTAACGAGAGTCACGCAGAAGTACCGAGCCTGGGATCATTTCGCGGATATACGACTTTCGCAACACCTTGGCGCGGAATGGAAGGAGCTCGGCTTGTTGGGAAAGTTTCGCGACTTAAGCCCCGTGCTTCGTCTTTCTTCTCGTTCGCGGAACATGCCGTCTCCGGCGTATCTAAGCAAATCCTTAGCCAGGTATCACAAAGTTATCAGAAGACAATGGAGAGCAGATCAGGTAACTTAGTGAGCAGCGCGAAATCGAACTTTGGTGCCGCTTCTGCTGGCGCAGATAAAGTTACCCCCTTAGCTGCCCTCCGTTTTTCTTTTTTCCCTTCATTCTCCCTCTACGTAGCCCCTCTCGCTCCTTTCTTCATCACTTTCTCATGACGATACGTACTTTCTTTCTCGAGTTTTTTCTTTTCCACCGCCACCCGTTTTTCCTTTTCCCGTAAGATACCGCTAGTACTTTCTATTTCCTTCGACGTTTTCATTCGAATCGAATAAAAGAATACGTGTTTCAAAGAGAATTCTGGTCTGCCGTCTGATTCTGACAGAACGCGCCGAGATCTGATATCTTTTTCCGACGAGGATATCTTTTGACGGAGGGAATTGTACATTATGGAGGAATGAAAAATTCGAGCTGGCAGAGATGGAATAAGCGTCGTCTGATCTTGATGGGGGCGGGGGTGGAACTTCCGGCGAACTTTAAACAGTTACTGATTTTGTTCGACGAAGAAACCGTCCTCGAATATAACAAAAGTTATTTCTTGAAAACCTTTCTTTCCTACTAGGAAGCTGCAACGCCAAGTATTATCATAGGATTGATACTATTTTCATAAATTCATATACGAACTTCACTACGACCGCTTGGTTCGTCAGGGTCTAAATTAGCCCGCGTTCAGGTAAAATTTGATTGCCCGAACGAAATTAAATATCTCTTTCTGGTGCACGGCACCAGTTTTCCGTTACAACGCAACGGGGAAATTTACCATAGTAATAAGGGATAGACGAAAAATATGTACGGCGATCCTTGGATCTGGACGACCATGAAATCTTTCAGATTTGCATAAGAGCCTCATTTGCATGAACTTATTAAATTTTTGGCATGAGTAGTAAAACATCGTACGTAGATATGGACAAAACTACCAGCAGGTGGACCTAATGTGTTTTAATACAGGCTCCGTTTTTATGAGCGAACTCCCAAGCAGAAAGCGTAAAATTCCGCGCGCCTGTTATATTCCGGTCTTAAATTTGCGTAATGACAACTTCCACTACCCTTAACCGTCGCATTCACCCTTCTTCATTTTTGCTGCCCCTCTTTCTTCGTTCTTCCTTCCACAATTTTTTTTCGTCCACACGCACAGGTCGCGGTAGTGTCGTACGTTATGTTCCAACACTTCCGCCTTGAATGTGCATCCACAATGAATCCAACGCAATTCCGATCCGCCACGTCTCGAGCCCATGCAAATACTTGTCCTTAAACGAGGTGGCAGAAAAGCACTGCATCAAGGATCAACTTCTTTGTCCGTCGCCCGCTTTCGCGCCACCGTAAGAACAATATAATCGAGAGCCAGGGATTTCGCAGTGCGAATTTAAAAGGGTAAATTGAACGCTGCCTAAAGGAAATTTGCATAAAACAGAGGGACTTCCAGAGTTGATGAAATGTTCCTCGATGGAGGGAAAAGAAAAAAAAATTATTCCCGTTTCCGTTACGCGGTGGCTGAAGTGGCGTTTCAATTTCTTTGATCGTCGAGCGAAGGTCTTTATAAATGTAGAATTTTAATTAAATTCTTAATTAACGAATGCTTAACTTGTTTGTCCGTGTAATGGTATAGGAAAGGTGCATTATTAAGTGGTTGGCCGCTGTGCCATTTCATTTAAAAGTGGCACGTTACTTTTTCCATCGGGCACAAGCATCCAGAGAATGAATGCTATTCAGGCATCATCGTATTTTCAACGAGCCGTGCGAACGGGTTGCCGCTTATGCATACTGCCCGTTCACTTGCACTGCCAGAGGGCCGAAGTGTCGCGATTTATGGTTATGACAGCAATTTTATGGACATAACTGCGAAGTTATAATTACAGGTTTCTTGCGTCGCCGTTCGTGACAAAGATTCACCTTAGGTACCGTGAACATTCGACCGTGAGCCGTTGCGTTGCTTATGAACGGTAACGCCGCAAGAGATACCCATAATTTCCACCTAAAACAATAGAAGCGCCCTGCTATTCAACGATGAAAACTCTACAATATTTGTTTCATAATTTCAATAGATTTCTAATAATTATTCGATGTTTGAAGTATAATTATTTAACTTCATTCATAATTTACTTGACGTTCACGGGAATCAATTTTATTGAGCCGTCGGACAAGTTTGCCACAAAATAATATTTTGCCAAGAAGAAACGGAACACGAAAGTTCCAGTGCATAAACTACACCTCTCGGACATGCACCACCTAACCGGTGTGTGTATATTAGGCAACGATTTGCGGATTAGAAACTTCGGCAGGGCGGAGTTGTCGAGACGCGTTCCCAGACTACGTAATTAAGCAACAGCTAAGGGGACGCCGAACTTGTACGTGATTACATCTCGCAATTTGTTAAAGCGTTGCCCTCGAGTTCGAACCAGGCTGCGTGGCACGGACCGTTTACATCAGAATCTACATTTCGAAAATTAATTTACTGCCCCGTGACAGACCGCTAATCGATGTACAACCTATTTCTTGAGTATACGGATGGAACGATTGGGGATAAAATAGGCGATGATACATTTAGTTACATATTTAGTGTAATGCGTTTTTCGTATGTACATATTTTATTTTACCGAATCACTGGCACCGAGGAAGTCACGATTTTAACCCATAGACATCCTGAATCTTGTCCAGGATCACCAACCCCCTATTCCATAAATGCAGATCACCAAAGTGGTAGTTCAAAGAGTTCAGGATATCTGATCCCGCGAGTTTCAAGGTTGCCAATACGAAGCCCCTAAGTCCGGGGGCATCTGCATCACGTCGCTGGAGTCCAACTTCCTCTTTATCAAATCCCACGAGTCCGGCTACAACTCTATCACGCCCCCCACGAATTCTAAAGTCATCTGTATCTAGTTCTGAAATCCTTCCTGTCGTGTCCGTCCATCCCTATTTTACACTAGAGATCCATGCCCCTCGGCAATTGTAACTTCGAAGTAATCTATACCTACATGTATCCCCACGAATCAGGGGACTACGCCTTTCGATCAATAAACCGTGTAACTAAATCGACATGTGATTACTTGGAAATTCACATTAACCTCAAATTATTAAAGGAAGTATCCCATTAAATAATCGCATCAACCTCGAATGTTTTAAAGACGAGTACCTAGAAGCGCCACGAGCTGGCTGTCAAAGAAATCGGCCACACCGAAATTTAGCAATCGAGTTTGAACGGCGCGGCGTAACGTTCAACGAAGGACAATGTATCCCATGCAATTTACCGTCTCCCAAAACTTCAGGAAACTTGCTCCCGTAAGGAATAACCTGGCCTGTTCGGTGGTCCTCGAGTTTCCAACTAATTAACATTACACCGCCGCGTATATAATATTCCATCTCCGCTCCGTTTCGACTTAAACGTAGTGCAGACCCCCAGATCCGCACCTTCTAACAATCCAGGTTAGCCGATGTCGAGGAGCCCGGTTCTATGGCTCGGCAAGGAAATACTCGGTGCGGGGGTGCAATAAAATGCGCGAACACCTCTGGATGGCACAGAAACGGCACGGTCGTTCTAAAGGGGAAACCAATAAGAGCCCGAACTCTTCATTAAAACTCCACGAAGCTCGGCGGAGCGCTACATAAGAACGAGAGGTAGCTAAAAAGTCGTGGACGGTTAAAGGAGAGGCAAGGGACGAAACCCTTGAGCACCACCTCCAACCACCCACTTTTTTCCCAGCCTTTCAGCCCTTTCTCTTTCTCATTCTGATCCCCGTCGCCCGTACACCGAGCTCCCTGCCCCCTTCCTATCTTTCATATAAACCTGGGAGCGGGATATTAAAAGTTATTCCGGCGCCGAATAAAATATCCAAACTTTTCACGACGAACTTTCCACAGGAGATGGCCCTCCATTCTACCGACTGCTGTGTGTTCACGGGAGAGCACGCCCGAACGATATTCGGTAAACGACTGCTGCTTCTGCTTTCGGCCAAGGAGAAGAAAGAAAGGACGTTGCATGATGCTCGGTCTTTCAGCAAAAGGAGGACTTCTTCATAAGCCTTAAATGAATCCTCCGCGGCCGGGTTTCGGTCGCTCCCTTTTACTTTATGCCACCGTATATTCTTCCGGCTGGTCTTATCGCGCGACGTACCCTAGGATTACTTCGTGAGAGAATTCGCAGGAACTTTGCTTATGACCGTACGTGTCTGAATGCTTCGAAGATACGTGGAATTCTTAGCACCGTTGCTACCTCGCTTCTCCATTCTATTTCAATGCACGTAACGTGCTGTTCCTGTAACAACGTGGCAATTCAAACGATAACACCTGGCGGCGAGGATTTTCGTGGCATTTCTTACGGACCGACGCGACGCAACGTTAGACAATCCTTTGGGTATATATCATGGAAATAAATTACACACGAGACAGGCGTGTTTCTAATTAAAACATTTCCATTTCTGCGCGATCATCCAATTTTTGCTAAAGTAATTTTCGATGTTCCGGGATTATTTTCATCCCTTCTTCGTGAACAAAAATTACGATTTCCCTGAAATGTTTCGCTATTGACGGCTTCGAAAATTGATCCGAATTTTTTAATTGCCCCGAAGTGTAATTTGATATAGTACGAATCATTGTCGAACTCCTAACATAACAGGAACAGAAGTAGCGAATTTCAAAGGAACCCGTATGCTGGCCGTACTGATTAACAAATTGCTTCGAAAAGTATCCGCTAAACGAGTGCAGCTACCTCGTCGGATATCGGTATCGATTATATTTGTGAAAGTCGCCGGTCTGTCCGAGTAAGACCTAAATCGCTTGCGCCTGTAAGGGAAGAACGTTGAAAGAAGAATATCGAAACGATGTTGACTGAAGGTGGGGCACTATCTAGCAGAGAATTCGAACTAGTCTAAGGATCCGTAAAACTCCGCGACAAAAGCAGGGTCTGGGGGTGTCGAGTAACAAACACTCGATTCGCGTCGAACGAAAATAAGAAGAGACGAACATTTCACGGAACTTTGCATCCGCGCCCTCTTCTTACGCGCTTTTTTCTTTCGCCCCCTCCGCCGTGTGCGTGCATTTGCGTGGAATCGTCGCTTTATCGGCAAACGGAAAATTGCACGACTAAATTCGTTAGCGTGTCGCGGGTGATCCACGATGAAAAATTCGACGCTGCGCCCGATGCCTGAAAAATGCGCCGGGGAGAGAAAGGGCGAGCAGGAGGGGCCGCGGACAAATTTCATTCGTCGCTCGTCGATAACTCGTAACGCGTTTCAGTTGATCGGTGCGATTTTTTCATAAAAATTTCATTCCGACCTTAATCAGACCGAATGTAATTGTGTTTTACGATCGTGTGCCCGAACGAATTTATCGCTCGTCTCGCGCAATATCCCGATGGTACTTTTTGACTGCGTTCCATTCCATCATTTCTGCGCAACGCGCTGCGTTACTTACCACGTCTACCCGGCTCGAATTTGAATTCCCAGCGCGAGACGGTGATATTAAAACACCGTGTTACCATGCATACGCGCGTACATTTGTACGCACACACGTATATTTATATACGCGTGACTGTGTACGCCGTGGCGTGCGAATCTTCTAAATAAACATTAGCAACGCAGTGTGCATCGCACAGAATACAGTGCAAAGCCAAATAGAAATCTTGCCTCTATTCGAGTACCGGTTGGACCGCGTACAAACATTAATTTAAACGACATACTGTGGAAAAGCTAATAGCTGCTTGTCCCCGTCTGTGATTATTAACAGTCTGCGCTTCCGGGTAAAACATCATATTGATGCTTATATCCCGGTGTTCGGTCGTTGCTCAGCGCAATGAGCGATTAATGATTCGATAAGGGTTATCAGGCTAGTTGCTCGTTCTCCATAACAGCATGACAGTGGAACTCCATAGTTTCCTTACCATTTACTCGAACGGGAAGAAGCACGATTTAATTGCATCGAATAAAGCTAGAGTCGCGTATACGTGTTTAACGTGGCACTCGACGAACTTCTTTGAGTAGGTCGAGCTCGCTAAGTGCAGACGTAAAGACACGACAGTAGCCTAAGTCCACGTGGCGTCAGTCGATTACAATCACACGGTCGACTTTACCGTAAGATTAATCCAGCTTTACGAAAACGGGGACGTCCGCTGCGTACAACTGATCAATACCCAAATATTAATCATATCGGCCGAATAGGAAGCTCGCAAATAAGAGGCTCGCAACGTGGCCCGGAGCTTGCAATATTTGCTCGGTAAACATTGTCCTTGGAACGACACACTAATGCTCGAAATTGCTGTTTTGATAGGTACTTTGCACATCCACGGAGATATCAAACATTCGTAATATCGATTGACAGCGAACAGTTCTCTTAGATATCGCCCACGCCGCCCCGGTCCTCCCAAATTCTACATCGCGAACGAGTGCACCACGAGAATTCTTTACCTCCATCCCGTTCCTCCTCCCTTTGTCGATTTCGCTTGCTGCTGTTATCCGTTTCACCCTTCTCCAAGCCCACCCCTTCGTCCCTCTCTTTTTTTCATCGTTTCTATCTCGAACCTTTCCCTTAGCTCGGTAAATCCACGGGGACTCCGCGGGATTTGAGCTTTACGGATTTGCGGCGTGCCATGTCGAAGTGGAATACGTCTCGTGAGGTACGCCATAGTAGTCGAACTCCGTGCCAAATCAGACGAATCCGTTGCTTCGCCCTTTTCCCTGCAATCTTCGCGCCGCTTTCACGAGGAACCGTTTCGAATTCCCTTTGATCAAGGCAACATTTGTCTCGCTATCGCATAGATCCCCACGTCGTTTCTGTCGTTCTTCCTTTCGATTTCTTTTTTTTTCTTTTGTTTCCCCTTCCTTTTCTGTCGCTTCATGTTTGGGTCCTCGTCGTTCCCTACCCGTGACCGAAAAATTTTACTTCAGCTGGGAAAAACGTCGGTCGGAATAGTAACGACCGCTTGCAATAACTGCGAGACGCTTTTTAATGCCAAGCAAAGCTTCGATTCCGTAGTCTCGCGTGTAATTGAGCGTTTTATTATTTCGAAGGCGAGCGTGGCCCGAATAAGAAACTCCTTGCCAGTCCATCACGAACGAAAGATTAATTACTACGTTTGAAAGGGGGCAACGAAAGATTAAATATCCTGAGATTAAGTACCATCCCTGAAATATCGATCGTAACTTCTTCGTGAGAGTATCTTGTCGAAATAGTCGACAATCCCTGATTGATCTTTACCCCATGTTTCTGTTTCTCGCAGTTTGATTAAATGTCTCATTTACTGCCATTATCGTTGCTATTATCGTCGGACGTATACGTTCACGAACGTAATTTCCGCGCGATGAAATCGTTACCGGCCGAAAATTCTGTTTGATGTTGCTCGATGTAATTCGTCCCGCGAGACAGCCGTAAAGATAATGGTTGGGAACGATTACGTGTATCTAAATCGGACTGACGCGTGTTCCAGGAAAATCGTTTGGTAAGGCCACTGGCACGCCCCGGCTGGAATTTCCCAAACGTATTTTCTGCCAGGTGAATTCATTCGAAATGTAATGCAGCCATATTGGGTATTCGTGATGCTCTCCACGCTTTTGTATCAGTCTGACAGCCGGTAGTTTATTTCGTTTCGATCGGAATTCCATGCGATATTGCAGACGGAACATTGGCGAATTTCAACTCAGAATACCAGCGAAAAAATACAGGCATAATTTTTTGTATATTTTGCGTAAATACCGATGAGTTCTGTTTCTTTATGAAAATTGACGAACACAATCCTGGGATTCGATGCGCGCCGCGGTTGGATTCAACGCTGTCGTGTAATATTCGCGGAATAAAAAGACGAGCGTGCACAATTTTTGCGGCATTCTATAGAATATTGATTAAAATTATTGAGGGATGCCATTAAAACTAATATTAATTACTGAAGTTACATAAGTTTTACAATCAATCAACTTCGATGCATTTTTTCCGAGGGGGCATTAGCATTTTAAATTAAATTGAGGTTGTACTGGGTAATTTTGAAAGGGAATCTGTATTTCATTAAATAGAAACAATAGTACAGTTCCGATTAGACGACAAGTATTTACAAAAATCAATTAATTAATTCAGTGTCAGACAAAGACGTAGTTCTAATGCAGCAGACGTTCGACTTCTCCGTCTCGGAAGCTCAGAACACGGCAAACGCGATTATCAGCCTTTTTAATTCGTGCGAAGAGTCGCCGTGAGTCGTTGCATTCTAATTTCAATTTCGGTTCGCTGGCTTAAGACAATTGCCCACCCAGCGCGAGCCCGGCGCCGATTAAATATTCTTACGTGAAAATGATTTTCATCGGCGGACAGGCTTCTCTTTAATTCGGAAAGCGGGGAAAATTTTTAATCATTTCTGTTCGCCGAGCAGCGAGTGGAATAATTTTCGTGTTCATTTCCGTAATCGAGCTGCCATCGAATTCATGGTATTGTCATTCGTTTAAGGGGCTCCGAATTTTTCGCAGCGTGCTGAAAATAATTGGGGTATCATATCATTATGCCGAAAATGGAATCGCAACGGTTGATGTATTTCCGCGTTTCGTCTATAGAATATTGATAATCACTTCCATTTATTATTCGCAATATAAATGTGTCACTGTGCGCGAAATACACCTGTACGATAACGAAAGATAGCAATTACGATTAAGAAAGAAAGGATTTATAAAGGTCCCCGCGGCGACTACGAATAGAATATATACGGCACTGCACCCGTGCTCCGGAAATGGATGTGCCGTTTTTAAAAGTCTAAGCTCGCGCGTGGCTCTCCATGCTGGAACGCGGTACACGCGTTTGCCTTTAATTAAACGCAAGAACATTTCGCTGCGGATAATTAAATTGTCTCGGTACGTCGGCCGATCGGTCACAAAGACACGATCTCCGACATGAATAATGCAGCCGTCCTGCGGGGAGCGGTTTTAATGGATCAGCTTTTAATTCGTCTTTTAATAAGAGGGAACATCGTGGCCCCCGAGAAACCACGTGCGCGCTCGTTAATGCACCGGTCATTAATGCTACCAGCGTCTTCTTATCCTCCGATCTTGCATACTGCCAGGACATAATTAATGCCAAGTGTCGGGGACGCTGTTAATGCCGTGTAATCGAGTTTCGCAGCGGAAGAGACTGACTTCGTCGATTTCTCGTTTTCTTGGATCTTGCGGAGACGTTCTTTGAGTCATCTTTGACGTGTCGTGAATGCTTAATGTCGTCTTGTAGGATACTTCTGGATAACGTGACGACTAGCAGAAGGAATAATTAGCGTACGTAAGTGAAGTTATTTAATTTGAACTTGAGTTCTGGCGGTAAAAAATAGGATGCAAGTGTCGAAGGAACATATCTATGTGAGGACATTTGATGTAGCTTAAAATTGCTCCGTTTTATTCAAATGATTTTTTAATGTCGGGCTTCAACATACGACCATTAATACGTTCATTAAAACGACGTCCTTTAACGCTGTGCTCATTCGTTCCATCTCGTACTCTTGATAATTACGATTTCATCAGATTCGCGATTATCCTGAATTCAACGCGAAACAGAGCTGCGGTTTGCGAGTTTTCGTGCCAAGGACAGAAGAAGATAAAACAAGTAGACTTCATGTTTAACTGAGTTATCAGGGTATCACAGAAATTGCATGATATTACGCAATTACATTCTGAATCTACACATACATAAATTTCTATTAAATCTCGTCCTCCAATTCATACAACTGGCACGGTAACTGCAAAAATGTTCACGGCACGGAAATGGAATTCCTGTTTCTTCCAGCATCCGGTGCTTATGACAACGCGACCGGCGCGTGAAATTTTCCGTTAATCTAGGACCACCGAAAGACTTCACGATAGACTGCTGGTAATTTTGTCAATCCACACGGTGACTTTCTTTAGCCGGCAACGTCGGAATGTTGCATGGATTGGCATGTCCCTCAAGTCTACAGGGGAATCGCTGCATATTTTAACGAGATGTCTTCCACGCGGAAACGCCGTACGACTGGCGTATTTATTTATTTATTAGTCGGGAGTACTTTTACCTTTGAAGTTGCGCCACGAGCCGAATGCAGCCATGTATGCCAGATGTTCGGTGACTTTTCTGAGCCTTATATTTTGCGGCCGCGCAGGATGCGCATGGAAATGTACAATAAACATGAGTTCACAGAACACCGCGACTCTTTCCGGCCTATAATAGGTTCTTATGATTACTTATATATTAGAGACTGAACACATCGCTGCGAACGTACACCGAGTTCCGCTGAAGAGCAGACGTTCCTTGGGGAATCACAGAGTCTCTTGCAACATATAATACTATACCCCTTGCTGGCTTACTAAATCTACCCTACTCAGTTGCTTACGAAACGGACTATCACATTACATTGGCAACGGTAACGGAACGTTCGTGCACCTTGGCGATCTTCGTGAAACTAAATTCTGCCGCACCAGTAGGTACTTCATAACTTCATATCGAAAAAGAAATAATGGGAATCGCGGTACGTCTGTTTAGTGATCGTACGAGTATTTCAAATCGATAATGCACCTAGCAGTTTCGACTTGCTTGTTTTTCAAAGCTGTCATTCGGAATAGCTTCCGATTCAATTATAGATACGCGATAAAAAAGGGCAGAAAGAGGGACGAACGTGTCCTTCGTCTGAAACGTCTGGCGACTGTCCAATTTTCAGTCACCAAGTTCCAACAGCTCGTCGGCAATCCGATTGGGACCAATCAGAGGTTACAATTCTGCGCCCCCTGTCTTCTTCTCTTTTCCACCCCTTTTTTTTATCCGGGGCGGAAGGGTAAATCCACTGCAATTGCGTCGTCGTATAACGCGAAATATAATACCGGATAATAGACGACGGCATGTCTCGATGCGGTCGGATAAAACGTGATCTCTCGCCGGGACATTTTGATTTTGCAGCCGGCAGATTTATTTTGCGAAAGGCCGCCGGTGTGTCTCGCAATGGTCGCGGAATCATCGTCCTAAATCAATATTTCGTCTCGCGCACACTCGTATTTCAATGATTCACACGATTCTTCAGTGGAATTGAGCATCGCCAAACAAGTAGAGGTTCGTAATGAAAAAATTACCTGGATTCACCTTTTATTCTGTCGCTAAATGTTCGAATAAAGGTGATATGTAACCACTCGAGAAATCATCCGTTGAATCGCCGCAGCGAATAAACATCGATCGTTTCACGAATTTATGGTCAGCTCGTTGACCACGAAGTATTTCATTTATTTCGTAAAAAGAAAAAGGCTGAAAGAGATGAAACGTCTATGGCTATACATATATGTATACGTATATGGTTAAAATGAAACGTGATTTTCATTTCGTTGTTACCCGACAATGAATCGAACAACAATTACATCCGCGCCTTCAATTATACCGAATGTCCCCCGCTTTTCCTACAATCGTTACATGCACCACGATCATGTTCTCGCAAATGGAACATTCCCCGATGTGCACAGACACGAGGCAGTCTTTGTCAATGACTTTGCATTTCCACTTGATGCAGGATCACTCCTCGAACAGTAATTAACTCGTAGCGGGGTATTCGAGTCCGTGGAGGCGGTGGTGAATTATCGCTGCGTAACGTCAATTATCCTTAAGAGGATTAACGTCAACCAAGTCGCTAAGGAAGCCATGGAAAACGGGTCAGGTTTCACGCGAACCGTATAATGACGTTCCTGAAATCGGTATCGTAGGAATTCGATAGCGTGTTACAGCGATTGTACATCACAAACCGCAGGGAACAGTCGTTGGAAGAGATCAGCTGATTCCCCGAGAGGCTTCCGGCTATAGTTAAGGTGTACCTACCCCCTTCCTTTTAGGATAGCGTTACCCCCCAACTTCCATGGCACAGGTTCTTCGACCTCCACCTATATTCAACCAACGCCCGTTTCAATCTTCCTCTGTACCATGGTACTGTGCACGCCACTCGCCTGAAATTTACTATCCGGCAGATTGCGGGAAACAAACGGCTCCTCTGCTCGCTTCCAAGTCTACTTGGACCTCGATTCAACGGTGAACTAACGACCGTGCGCTTTTTGGAAGAAGCTTCGTCGTCGTCTTGCGATATAGCCATTGCGTTGGCAGGGAAGGGAATACACTTACGACCCGGGTAAAGTGAAACGCCAGTGGATCGAAGACAGAATGAAATGGCCGTACAGGTGGGTCAGCTATCCGGCAAAATAGGATCGGCGTTTTATCGAACGATAATTCGTTGCGGAAATAATTTTACAACACTAGCGATGGACGTAGCAGCCAATGTTTCGTTCCGCGGAACAATATTTTCACTTTCAATTGATAATTGTATCTGGTCTCGAGTGATGGAAGAACGGAATAGAATTTGCGCAAAGTAAACAGAAGATGATATTACACGGAGCTCGATGTTTCTATTATTCTCCGCGAAACCATTATCATTGCATTTCAACTGTATCGGGAAGATAGAAGTTTGCCTTCTAAATTTCCCCGCTGTTTGTCGAAACAAAACAGTGGCTGTTATGTTTCCGTATCTGGCCGGATCAGGCAGCCGAACGATCGACCATACCGCCCGGAACGGAAGGAAAAAAAGTGGACCCAGAAGAGGAAGAAGATGGAGATGCAGTTTATCAAATCGAGTTGCGCGTCGTTGACGATCGGCCACGAGGAAGAGAACGAGTATTGCGCCGGTAAATTCTTATTACTCAATCTGTTCCGGAGATAGGCGAAACGAGCGCTTCCTCCGTTGACTTCCAACGGCTATCGTGCGCAAGGAATGCTTGGTCGTTACCTTCAAGGCATGAAAACAGAATGTACGGTGAACAGAATCGCTCAGAGCGGATAGAAAGTATGTACTCGACGTAGGTTTACATATCTTGGTGTAAGACGATGGAATTGCCTCTTAAAAGAATCGTTGAATGAAATACGCGAATACGCGCAAACTGCATGCATACGATGGATACACGGGGGGGGGCAATAAAATAGTAATGCAAACATACGAGGAATGCAGGCAATGTTCGGTTTTAAAATTGCCCCTCCTCGACACGAGTAATTTCATCCACTTTGCGGGTGCGTCGTTGACGAAATGACCGCGAGTAGTGAACAGCGAAGTGGATCGAATGAAAACAATTTTAAATGAAACACGTGTCGCAGACGGATATGTTCGTCAAATTTCCATGACAGAATTTCCATGAAATCATTCACTCGTCAGGCTGCGCTATTGTAATGAAAGTGGAATTCGAAGTCGCTCCGCGGGAAATTTATTTCACGAGGGTAGACTTTGCTCTTGTGCGTGTCACAGAATCAACGACAACGACCGACGGGGGACAAGTGATAATCGATGTTCGTTTCATCGATTAAAGAGTGAAAAGCGTCGGCCGAACGGGCAAATGGGACGGTGAAAAAGAAAGGTGGAAAGGATTTATCGAATTCGACGGGAATGGCTGAGTTAAGATAAAGTCTCGGTTTCCTCGCTCCCTACTCGCCAGGCACGGAACTTGTAAAGTTCGTGGAAACTAACTTGAAACGATAGACCGACGCCTTGATACGAGTCCTGGTGAAAAAAGGAAGCTAGTATCGCTGGGTGAGAAATTGCTGGCTGGGTCGCTGCCCTCGTGGCGGCTGTGCTCCTTTTATCGTTTCAGTCGAAGGTTTATGTTCTTATGGTCTCCTCAATTCCTCTAAGTTAACGAAACAAAACGCGAAAAATATTTGTACATTCAATAGTATTAATAATTCTGCCTCTTTCTCAAATGCGAGCATTTTAAACGTAGTTTCGCAACAAAGTAGTTTCGCGTATTTCTAAGTAGCCTTAAGTATTCCATCGTCTAAATCTGACATGACCACATTTATCTATGAAGAAAAAAAGAAAGAACGAAGAAAATTGTCTGTGAATAACTGCCATTGGATGCTGGATCTCATTCCCTTCTCTCTTTCAGAACCATTTCATCTTTTTATATTGGATTTCCTTTTATCTTCCTTCCTCCGAAGAAGGCTGACGAGATATCTCATCCGATAAGAATTTTAACTTCGGCCGAGGGAGTATTAAAGCATTCGGTTATCTGATCTTACAGTGGTACTTTGAAAAACTTTTCCTACCCTTCCGAGCTTCACGGTTCACTTGCAAAATTATCGTTATTTAATATTCCGGCTACGAAAATCTGAATACCCATTCCAGCAGCAGACTTTCCTTTTCCATAATCTATTATCCCCCGAATCAGCTTGAACTCCGGAAAACTCACCCTTAAATTACTACTCCCCATACATATGTAAGCATCCCAAACAGGACGAAACGATTGCACGCTGTAATATCGTGAACGATATACGGCATTGACTTCGACGCAATTTTTCACCCCTCGCGTGGAAAAAAAGCGATTATGGCGTTCCACGGGGAACAGCCCTCGCCAGCTCTACTAAACGATCATCCAAAGGTAATAACGTATTTAGTTGTCCCAGCGTATTGTTTTCCGACAGACAATCAGGGCACGTGCAATTCACGTGGGCTTGACTATCAATCCGTCCAATTACGGAATAATTACTCTGTCTTGCTCGTTAAACTGGCGTTGCGAAAGCCTTCGAAAGCTGGAACGGGCTCGTACACCCGAGGCCGGCGTATAATTGCCACAGCCCTGGCACGACTATTTTTCATCGAACGGAGCTTAAAATCACAGTGTGTCCGGCGTGGCGCGACGTGCACGCGGATATATCGGACTTTAAGCCCGCCGAGCTTTCGCCGTGGCATCTTGCATGCACGCCCGCTGGGGGCGATAAAAATGAGGCATGCACAATCCAAGGAGCGGGGTATTATTTTTACACCTGCAATCCATAGATAACTCACGGCCAAGAGGTTTCCCAGAAAATTTAAGAGCTTATTAGCCTTATATTATTTTTCCAGTTCACATTGGGCGCACTCGCTCCACTCCATCACGGGAATGGAAGTTGCATTATGCCGCGCTATTTATGACTCGTCGCGTCGTTTCTCTTTCCGTTTCATTTCGTTCTTTTTTCTGTAGACTTTCCTGCTTTTTTCTTTTTCCCTTGCATTTCTCGTACGAACGGGCTGCGTTCGTGGAATACACCTTGGGATCCAATTACGTCAGGTGATTCAAATTCTGCAATTATTGCAACTTTTTGATTCTTACGCTCGGGATCCAGTCTCCATTCTCAGAATAAACCCTTGTCATTCGTACACAAGGCACGTGAATTCACTTTGCCCACACGCTGAGCAAATTTATTCTTAGCTGGGTTTTGGGACGTCATTCATTGAGTTCGATTATCCGATAATAAATGTAGAAGGTACAAAACGAATTCGATTTGGTGAAACGTTCATCAACCTTTAACTTGCTGCCTGGTCCCTTTTATTTCGAACAGAAATGCGAATAGTACGTATTCCATTATGGCGTTTAAATAATTCATTAGCAGTAAATTTACGAAGAAAAGCCGGAAATGGTGTAAAATTTCGCAGCGCTTTTAATAGCGTTCGTTGAGTAAATCAAGCGGATCCTAATCTATTATTAATGTACATTGTAATTACAAGGTAATACAGCAATGACCAAACGATTCTCGGATCACGAATGTATTTTTATCAAATGGTTCATAAACACGCGAATTAGTTTGGTGATTATAATAATCGAAAGTCATGATGTTGCGATATTAACGCGATAAACAAGGGAATATCAAGAATCTTATTTACTTTCTCGTAGAAAAGACCGATGCGAACGATATTATCGTGACAGTAGAGTGGATATCTATGATTTAGAATAAAGTCATCGTGACGTGGCGGACCGTATCTCTGGCACTATTTTCCAGGGACACGTTATAGCATACAATGGCAGTCGGATATCAAACCATGGCAAGAAGCCACAGGAGACGTGCGCTTGTCACGTTGATTCAATGGTCTGCCATAATTTCGCATTAACTTCTACCATAATTCCTCTATCAACTTAGGGAAACTCCTGAGTTACGGAAAAGAGATAAGAGAAGCTGCCGCTGGAGAGGAATATGAGAGAAGGAATCTTACAAACCCACGGGCAAATAACCACGTCCTCCTCTATCTCGTCAGTTATTTGTACAAGCACCATCGCGCGTAATCAACTTCGAAGTGAAACGACGCGACGTTAAGGTTATTGCATCCAATCCCGAATTAAACCACCTCAACGGGTTTTCACCCCGAAAAAAATAGAACGCCATTGTGTGTCCCTCGCTTTAGAAGAGGTTCGAGAAAATAATTCCCTTTACCTTATAACACACAATCGTTCGACCTTCGAAATATATTAATTCAATGTAAATTAAATTGCCGGGAGCATCGTGTGTTTTTGCGTGGCTTGTACAGATAATGAAAAAGCATGGAAACGCCGACACATGCACATAATATTCGGTCGAACTATTGCAACGCATAATATTTCATCAAGCTCGTTACCTTTCAATTTACTCTCGTAATTAATGAAATCGCGCTGGCGCCGTCCTGTAGCCCCAAACCAATTGACGCAATAGCACATATCCGATCTAAATGTACGCCAGTCACGTCTGCGACTAATTTGCTTTACTACTTGTATAATACGTCCAAACAATTATTGTCTCGACGAAGTAACCGCGGCAACTGAATTTCAGACAGACCGAAAAGTATATTGCTGTCCCGTAGCGAACGTGTCTGCCACGAAATGGCGAAGGTGTCTCCGGATTCCGAGTGGAAATCAATTAAACAGGATACTAATAATATTTGATCCCTCTAATTAGTGGCACAGACAGATGGAATAAAACAACGGCTGAACGACAATGCCGTCATCCTGCCGACAGAATATGTGTTAATACGTTCGAAAACAACTGCAAACAGGTCGCGAACCCGTGTCAACGTGAAATTTTCTATCCATAATTTAATTGCGTTCACAAATATCATAACCTACTTTCTCGACCATCTATCTATACAATTTCGGTAACTATGCAAATTTATTCGACTGTATAGTCGCACAGAATAGTTGGGGGAAGGGGGTGGGAGGGGGGGCTAGAATGTTCTAGCAATACATTAATATCCTCGTCGAATTATCGAACAATGGTGTTTAATTTTCGAAATTAAATCTTTCACCACCTAAAATTGATCGCAATTCACCCAACTATGCTGGTTCGACGATTAACCGGGCAGTTAGTGCTTGGAATAAAAGGTGTAGAGAGATCTTCGAGGTGCAAAAAAACCACTCGAAGGAGGCTGTCGGATTCACTGGTAGGATCATCTCGTAGAATTTTACTAGCACCGTCTTACGGTAATGGGCTAATAAGAGTACAGATTTAAGATCGGTGCTCGCGGCACGCGCGGATAACAACGAACGCAACGGGGCTGAAAGTTTATTGGGAATCCCGTTTTTCCTAATGAAATTCCGAGATTGCGCTTGAACGATGCCAGAGGGGAAGAGAAACCTTGTTAAAAAATAAGTCACGCCAATGTTAATTAAAGTTTCTCGTATACTAGGCGGAATGGTACAGCGAGTTGTAAAGGGAAGAGGGGGATTTGGTGGGGGGGGGGGATTTAACCAGTAAGCCTTTTGTCGATGTAAAGGGAAGGAGAATTTAATTTCGCGGACAAGCAGAGCGTTGTCGAATGAAAAGCGTGGCGCATCTTCCTCTCGGTGGTGCGCGCGGGTCGCGGACCAGTCATTTAGTCGACCGTTTCGTCAGGAACTGGACCGTAATTTATTGTGTAGCCAACGCAATTAAGCGCTTTCGAACGTGCAATTATTTGGCAGATTTACAGCGTACCTGCCTTTCCCGTTCTTGCTTCTCAAACGATAGAGCAACATTTCCTTCGACGAAGATGAATGTTTTGTCACCGCTTCTGAAATTAATTACTTTCGGGGTTACCACGATAGACGGAACGTTGCTATTCCGTTTACCCGAAAAAACACCCCGAACACTTTGTCAACAAGAAGGGAACAATGACGGATATGTACTTGGAACATTCGCGTTCGCTACAAAACATTGTTCTGCAGAGAAAGTAAAAAAACTGGCAGGCTAAAGGATAACGTCTCGTTAAAATAAAGGGGTAGAGGGAGATGACGACCCTTGGGTAACGCAGTATAAAAAGGCGCGATAAGAAAGGGAAGGCGGTGAAATTGGGAAAGGGCCGAGGGCATAGGTGAGGGGAGGTAACGGCGAGTGAGCAACGAACGTTAGAAATTTACTAATGGAACGGACACACGGCGAGGCAGCGAAAGGAACAGGGAAAACGAACCGAGGAAAACGAGAGGCAGAACGCGCGGTGGAAAAAGAAGGGTAAAACAAAGTAAGAGGACCGTAGTTCCAGGACGATAAAACAGCGGAGGTTGTTGAACGGGTGTACACCCTTTCCTCGGCTCTCTCGTCTCAGAGCACGGCACAGCGCAATGCGGCCAAGCAGGTAGGGTGGTTACGGTGCAACCAGCTACCCCTTGTTATAGTGCACCGTTAGTGACGGCACTTACCGTATAGTCTTCCTTCTCGCTCCACGGATTGCTTGCTCGCCTCTAAATTTTCGGGCTAACGTTTGCCTTCGTTCTTCCGTCACGAGAGTAATTGTCACGGGCAAAGAATGCGATCGAAGTGGATCCCCTTTTCGCTGCAACGCGTCGGCTAAATATAACGATACGTCGCCTGACGATTTTCAACTATTTCGACCGACGCCGATTAGTAATTACTCCGTCTCATATACGACGCAAATACATACGCGGCTTAAATCGTTGCCCACAGCTTCGTCAATTGCGGGCTACCCCGTCTTCCCATTCGACGTTACTTCTTTGTGGCAGGGCACTTGTGTGCTCGTGGCCGGGGAAGATAGCTTCGATTTCGGCGTTGTCTATTTTCCGTGAGCGTTTAGAAGTTTCGGCGTATACCTTGATAGTGAGAAACTTGGCTGGGAAGTTCCGAGGAAAATTGATCGAGTCAGTGAAGGTAGATATAGGTACTCGGTTTATACTCGATCGTACGGTGAATAATTTCTGAATACTTCTCGGGAGACGGAAATCGAGGTTGAAACTGAAACCTGGCCTGCAAAGAAGCACTGTCTTGTTTGCGACACAATATTAACATTCAGGTCCGCGTAGCGACGTTATAAATGTTCCTAGAAGTTCTCGTGGTATACAGAAAATAGGAAACGGCGAAACACGTAGCTAGGGAGAAGGTGGTTGCACGGGAAATCAGGAAGGTAGAATCGTTCCCTTTTAAATTACGATGGCGGAAAAGCTTTTCGATAAGTGGAAAGGCAATTCCGTAAGGAGCAATGAGAACGGTGAATACGAAAAAGCGGAGCTTAAGAAACCGCCATAAAACTGCCAATTGTAAACACGCAGCGCATGCATTTGCTAGTTACAGCGGGGAAGTCTCTCGTCGAGCGAAATAAGAAATAAATGAAATAACGCGAGGGCAGAAAATACGAGCGTCGAGAAATTCCGTCGAGCATTCAGATGTGGCCCCACTGTAGTTTATCGTGCACAATGACAGGCAGTAGAAAATGCATTGCGACGTGAATGACTCGCGATTGAATAAAGCTGCGGTCGGTATACACGATTTAGAGGGTAACCTATTTATTCGCGATTGAAAATTCGAATTAGACGGCGATATCGTAAACTCGCGGCAGATTTTCGCGATACGTCGACGGGAAAAATTTAACGACATAAATCGAATTTAACGATCCGTGTGAAAACTGTAACTCTAGACGTTTAGCAGTTTTCTGCTGACACGGTTTCGAATCCGCATTTTCAATCCTCGCATGCAAAAGCCGAGGAGGGGAGCGAAAATGAAGGTTGAAATTTTTCCACCTATTGCACGGATGTTTCTGCTTCGAGTCCCGGCTGTCGTTTACCTGCCATTAACGGCAGAAAACGCGAAACTCCCGAATGCTGCATAATTTTTTCCTTGATGAATTCGTAGCTATAGTGCGTCACGCTGACGGAAAAATTGGGTCAGCATCGTGACGGAGTACGTAGCGGGCTCTATGAAAGGTTTGAACGAACATGTAGTGAGCGAAATAAAGGGGTCTCGAAAGAACGGAGAAACACGGTCGGGCGATGAAAAATTCACTAAGAGTCGCTTTCCGAAATACGCCCTTCTAATTTCTTTCCCGGCTTAATTACGGGCCGGAAAATTCGCATTACGGGTGACCGCAAAACGAGACGAATTTTTCTGTTATCCCCGTTGGTCAGGTATAAATATACCACGATATATGTATCCGTCAAACACGGATGCGTTAATCCGAGAGCGATATAATTAAAAAATATTCCCCCGTTCAAAGAGAATACTAATTCCATAGAGTCTTATAAAAAGTTTCATTTACTTTGTTACTACTTTATAAATCCTCAGCGTACCCACGCCATGAGAGCAAAAGATTAGACCGTCCGGAACAGCTTGCTTTTATACAAGGTGGTAGTATAAAAAGTTATGGAGAGTCAAGATTGAACTGCACAACGTGGTCTATCATTCTACGTGATACCCATTTCAGTTTCAACTTTTTCCCCGGCTTATATTTTATTTAACAGAGCGTTCGAACACCTTGCGAAACGTCTCTGATACGATATCGTTCGTCAGGCGTGCGCTTTACCCGATCCGTCGATTTGTAAGCAGCAACGTTCACCCTGTCGACAATTGGATTTCTTTCACCCCCGGACACATGCATTTTTAACGCTGTTTGCTATTCTTCTCCTTAACCGTGCACAGCAGTCGCAGAGAAAGGAAAAACTAGGACGGTTTCGACGTAAAGCGAAGTGTACAGGTATCTGAATACTTTGAGGGTAAAAGTTCCTCTGAACAGGTAAGGCCGGAAATAAAAGGCTTGAAAGGGCAGATGGATGCAGCAACGAGCGACGAAGCTGCCCGGAGGAGGGGCAGCCCAGGTACGCATGTATGCATGTGCAGGTAGATGACTGTTCAACAGTCGATGTAGCGCGAGTAGACGAGCACACTGAAGCTCGTGGCTGTGTAAAGTGCAACTCCTCTTTGGCCCGTCCATACGACAGAACCAATTTCCGTTTTCGAGTCCTTTTCGACTGGAAAAAAACTCTTCCTCAACTTGGATGTATGTTCCGCGATATTTTTTAGTTCTGTCTGATTGGTACGAAACTCTTCGTCACTGCTCGATGAAAAGTAACGCACGCGCGCGTGCACGATCGATTTCGTTTTTCGGAGATTGGTTTTAATAAATGCAGCGGATAAACGCGAGGAACAGGTGAAATATTGAAATATTCAACGGAACGAACGATCAGAGTATATCTGTGTTTCGGCTCCTTCGGGTGTTTCGCATTATTTTTTTTCCCCCATCGTATTTGTTGGTAAAATTAAAAAAAGAATCCTCCGAACATTTCACGGTTAACCGAATTGCCGCTGAGTAATTTAGTTTGATTCATTCACTCGTGTCCGCGGGATTAGTTTACCTTAATTCAACTAGCGAAACGTAAGTGTGATTTATGCAAAGCCAACCGGATTGCCAGGACATTTGAATGAAAACGTAATATAGCACGTGCTGCGTTGGAACGGAACGCCGAGATAAACAGTTATCATGGTTTGGCGCGAGGCAAATGAAAAAGTGCAGTGGCCTCATTTATGATAGTTCTGGTACTTTCTCGGTTGGGCCAGCTTTTCTTCCATCGTCTTCGTTGTAATCGGGGAATTTTTCAATAGAACGCTCGAGTTCGCGTTTCTCTTCGTTGAAAGTGGTGCGGTTTCCGTCCGCCCTCCCACGAAAATCATCATAACAGTTGCACCATTTATTACGTTTATTTCCCGTTCGACGTCGGCGCAGTTATTGGAAATCTTCGTGGAACCGACATAAATGAAAGACGGAAGCAACTACCGTTAAGGAATAGAGCAGCGGGGGGCACAAAGGAATAAAATACTATAGGTACTCCTTGGAAATGTCCTCGGTGCTCTCAATAGAGAGGAACATGATGTTTCTTTCGGTGATTCGGAATATGATAAAGTGAAATACGACACGACATTGTCGGCTGTGTTAATTATTCAACGAAGCCAAATGTCAGCGTACTACTGTGGCAAAACTTTTAAGAATGCCTGTCATCTCACGATTAATAATTGAAAAGGTGATTCGTTGGAAATGGTGATAGTTCGCCAGATAGATTAATTGCAATCAAGGAATATACATTGCGGCTACAGGTCGTCACCGTGGAAATTCAGAAAATCGTGAAGCTTGTTTACGGCATCGCGGCCAATGCCAAGGAGGGAGTGGTGACGATGTCCGTGTCGCATTAAAGACAGATTTAACCATAACTCAGAGCGCCAATGTATTCGCATAATGTGTACACGCATAAAGCAACTTCTTCTTGAGATGTAACGACAGAGGAAAAGCCGCAAATCGTCTTTTTGTCGGGCGCAATCACGCCGCGATGGCGACTGAATATATAGGTATATATCTTGGCGTGTTCCTGGAAGGCGGGGGGCTAATGCGACGAGGGATGATGGAATTTGCAAATCACCCTGCACTTCACTTTTCTCTCCCTTGGTTCGCAATTCCCCCATCTGCGTGCTCATCTAAAACCTCATCCTCGTCTTCATCTCTATCCACTCGTTGCTTCTCTGTTCGCGTTCGCCGTGCTACCCTCTGCGATTGCGTCGCCCTCGCCAGGCCGAGGATCCCGCCATTGAGTTCCCCTCATCCTATTTATCTCACTTCTTGATATCTCTTTCTTGTTCCATTGTCTTCCTTTGTCTTCCTTTGTCTTCCTATCTGACGACATATTTCAAATGTTACGTCTGTCCCGCTTCAACGCCACGCTATTATTTCAGTGTTTTCCTCCTTTTCTCTTTTTATTTGCTTCACTGTGCGTCCTCGCCATCTCTTCACTATCACCCCGCCTCGCATCCCCCGTTCTTACCACCACCGGTGTCCAACCAATCCACACCTTTCTTTTCCTCTTTCATCCCAATTTCGTACTGATTCTCGCTCCCTCGTACTCTTCTCGGTTACTCCTGCAACCGCCTACGATATTCTCGGCTCGTTCACGACTTAAGCGAGCCACGCGCGTTTCACACTCCCAGCAAACTTGGCCGCTCGAGCCCGTGCTCGCGTTCTTGTTAACCCTGGCTGGTTTTAATAAAAAGTTGAAGAGCCAGGCTTACCGCACCCTCGACTACCATCGATCAGCTGCATATCCCCGTTGCCTCCTCGCCCCGAGGCGAACAGCTCACTGGTTGCAAGGAATAAATAACGAGTTCATATTCTGTCACCGGGGGCGTGTGATTCCCTCTCGAAATAACGCGATAGGGAAGCGGTGGAATTTAAACGAAAATCTTCGACGAGCAATTTATTCGCCATTCCGACGAAACTGTACCACGGAAATTATCATAATTGCACGGGAAACTGTCACGGTTATGATTTATTGTAGGACTCGTTTAGACAGGGGAATGCTATTGGAAATTAAATGCAATTCGAAAAGTCACCCGTAGTCGAGTTTATAAACAGGAAACAGGAAACTTATTCCGAGCACCGGACACACACGATGAATTAATATTGTTCAATGAATCATTTGGAATATGTCTGGTGTCTAAAAATACTTCTGCGTGTTCTAAATATCTTTTGAAATCTTCACGCAACAAAATCTTTCACTTAGCATTACGTCACGCGCGGCTAAAAGTTCGTAAGAGCGTAATGTGATGACCCAAGAAACCGCGCACTGGAACCATTATACCTGTCAAAGAACCTATAATCTTATCCGACCCTTTCAAGGGTCCATCTTTCTATAGGCGAGCTTAATCATTTCATACGTCGTCTATTCAAGCCTTTCTATACTGGCGCGCGGCTCTCAAGAGGAGATAGGTCTTCGACTCCGTTCCCTTGTGGTTCAACAAATGGATAATGAACACACGCGATTCTTCCGCCTTCGTAATTGTCCCGTAGAGGCTAAAGAATTATTTTGTGTATCAGAGAACGATTTGGGGCACGCAGAAATTGGAACGAACAAACAACTTTTCCACTGTAATATATCCGACGCAAACTGAAAATTCGTATTTCATATTTCTGACCCTGGAATTTTGTTAAACATTCTTCGAAACGGCAAGCAATTACATTCACTGGATCGTGAATTTATGTTATATGATGGGTGATTTTTGGAAACGTGTCATCGAATCTGATGGTTCTTATATGATTTTCTCATACACAGTCATACATAGATAGATACGTTTGTTTCTAATGATATCGTGCTACGTTTTCGTCAAAAGTGGCAATAGCAATATCATTTATCGAAGGAAACCTGTGGTGAATTGTTGCGCCGCGGAATTTATCGTAATTATGTATATAATTAAAATTTCTGGTAAATTATTCGAGCATGAAGTTACTTTGAACTATTTTCGATGAATATAACGGAACGATTTCTCGTTTCGTTTCTCGTAGTATAATAGAATTCTTTCCCAGGGATCCAGAATTCTTACAGAATTCTTTAAAATTCCCAGGATCGTCGATCAGGGCGAAGAACAACAATCAAAGTGACGTACAACAATCAGCTAACCCGCACTTAAAACTCGTTTGGCGTAAACTTGGAATCGCTTTCATTGTACTGATTAACGGTTTTGGATGCAGGGCATAGAAAGTAAAGGATCGGCCCGAGAATCGCTGAATCCGCTATTAATCAGTACGTTTCCCCCGATAGTTGAAGGGAAGATAACTAGTTCGCTAGTTGGCATGCGAGTCGATAGCATGCAGCCAGGTCAGAGCATGCGTTTCAAAGTGGCACCGTGATTGTAAGGCGTCGAGGTAATCTTCGACTAACAACCCATTCACCAGGTCACTTCGTCGGCACATGGCCTGCTCTACGCTACCACCGAGCAGAGTTCACGGCAACAGCAATTACCGAACGTTCGATTACTGTTTGCTTTGCCAACACCGTATCATCTTTTTATACCACCGAAAGTGCAACGAATTTTCTTTACGAAACGAACAATTTTCATTGGATTCTACTTTTAGGAAGGATACCCTCATATTTTATTTACAAAAGCTGTCGAATGTAATGGAAATTATTCGCGTATGACGACAAGGCTGATTAGTACAGTAT
Organism: Nomada ferruginata; assembly: GCA_963583965.1. NCBI lineage: Eukaryota > Metazoa > Arthropoda > Insecta > Hymenoptera > Apidae > Nomada > Nomada ferruginata. The sequence goes on along the minus strand of OY757214.1, from coordinate 5,935,350 downwards.
GTTCGTTGGTCGTGCAGTTCATAATTCACAAGGGATCGCGACTATGTCTTTTGGAAACCGTTATGAATCATGAATACACTTGCGCATAGTCCGCAGTGGTTCTGTACATCGTGTGGTCCTGTGTGGCTCGTGGTCGATACCGTTTACGACGTCTATGAATCCGTGACGTTCATGTACAGCACACTATCTCCACAGTAGGTCACGACAAAAGTTGTACGAAATCTATGGTGGATTATTTACGATCCACCGTGGACGATAGGGTAAGATCTCAAAGGTTGTTGCTTTAAATGGAATATCTGCGGGGTCGTCGATGCAGGGTCGAACAGTCTCGGGTCATCCTGATTAGGTCAGAGGACTTGCACGTCCGTGCACCATATTTATTGCTGTAGGAATTTCTAGCGACATGTATGGACCATTTGTTCTCTTTAACAACAAACTATTCGCAACAAATTACCCACGATACAAATATTACTATCGTTTCTGAATTTTCACTTTTAACATTTATATCAGCTATACATAGCAATAGTAGTGTTTACTAATTTCATATTAATATGTATCCATTTTATTGATCTACTCATATTAAGAGTTCAAGTTTTAGTTTTCCCCTTCCCCCCCGTTTCCTTCGTGCGTTCTTCGTTTTACCCTTCCTATTCCGTTCCTCTGCTTCTTGCCAAATCCTCATCCACGGTTGCGGTCGCGTTCCTCGCGACAAAAAAAGTATCGTAAAGCATCGGAAGGAAGCAGTTAAAGCGATCGTTTCGCAAATATGCCACGGCCTTTAATTCGATGTCGCCACAGGACGCATACATCTTCCTGTACGAGTAACTACAGCTGACCTGCCGCTGACGGCAGTCGTTAAAAGCCCGATCTTTCCACGACTCTTGGCCAAACTTTCCAACTTTTTAATGTCTCCTATGCGTGTATAGATAGGTCCGTGTAGCCCGGAGTGCACCGTCATAATAATTAATCCGTAACGAGGGACTTAAAAAAAAAAGTTAGGCGATTGCATTAAATCGTAAGGCTACTCCTTCTAACTTTAAAAAATGTACGATAAAAGTGGATCGATTTTTTAATTACTATTTTGCCGCGATGCACGCTCATTTTCGCAGCCGAAATTGTACAATGAATTTTAATTAAAATACCAATTCAGAAATTAGCTGCGCGAGCCCCATGTGCATTAAGCGAGTACGGAGAACTTAAAAAACTTTTTATCCTGCCAGAACTAACCGGTACTCCGGCGAGAAGAGTCTCGAGGCTCGAATTAGGTCTCCCCTATTCTCGAAAAATTCGTCGCGCTGGATTTTCCCAGGCGCAGCGTAAACCGGCGTAAACCGGCGAACGTTTCCGCGAAATTTGCTTCCCTTTTTTTTTCTCTACCTGCGCTGCAACTCCATTCGCACACTTTCCTCGGAATTCCCTGCTAGAAATTCTAGACCCTACGCCCTCATTCTCTTTTTAAATTGATTCGCAGTGAGTTTCAGGGGGAAAGCGCGAAATTGTCAGACGAAACTGCTGTCTGCAACTTTTCCCACATGCACGACTTAGGTAAATTATTTAACAAATTTTCATCTCATTTAGTCGGAAGAAACTGTACTCGTCCCATGGACGGACAAGGAAATCTAACACTATGCAGCTTGAAAGGGAAACGAAGCGGTTTACGAAAGATCCTTTCTGCGCAAAAACATATATATCACATTCTGACATCAATTGCGTTTGCGATCATAGTGGATTTCCGTCGGTTCTAGCCAGAAGATCGTTTGAAGCGGAAATTCAGTATGGTAACGCGAGACGTGAACATGTACACGTGTTCTCCACGGGAAATTCGCGCTGGCTTTTACTACGGCCGGTAATTACCTTTCCTAATAGCTGTATGTATGTACACGCGCATTCAATAATGCGTGGCCTGCAGCACGAGTTCGAGGGAAGTCGGGTGTGGCTTTACTTTCGCGGCTGTTCTCTGTTTAACAAGAGCTGCCAGATCATAAAAAAGAATCTAAGTAGAGCGTGCCTCGTTCAACGTTCTCCTATTATACCTTTCAGCAATAATTGCAACCCGCTGTTGGTCTACACATGAAGCAGTGAGTGCCAATGAGTTGGTTGAATGAGAGACGTCGAGACGGTTTCATTACGTGGCGGGAAATTGATTGTTAGAGGAAACAGTATGGGTCAACTATAAATTTTAATTGCGCTATTGTTTTTCGGGCATTGGGATGCTTTTGGGAAATCGCGGCGAATTAAAATGCAACACACGGGGGCGCATCATTTCGATTCATGGATATTCGTTCATCGATGAAAGAGGATTATGCCCGTAAAAGCAGCACGGCTATCGCGTTCATTTATTAATTATATTATACCGGGCGTCTGTTTTTTCAGCGATACCAAAAAAGAGAAAGGTGGGCTGGCTGAGGGTTCGCGATAAATTGAATTTCATAAACTCCGCACTGCCTACGGCTCGAGGACGGTAATTTGATACCAACTCTAGATATTATTCATTACCGCGTCAATTATTTATACATTAATGATCCGACATTGTTTCACTTGTTGGAGATAAATCGGCAACTTGAAATATCGCGGAGAGTGCATTCAACGCAGGCTTTCAAAAAAGATGTGTTTTTTCGTGACCGTTATTACGTTTGTGTGCTCGCAACGCGTTTCAGTCGGCTGATTTCAAACATTCGTTCTACAATTTTATGCACAGCAATATCTGTATTTAAAGTGACTTAATAACGAGAATGAGACGATGAGAATAGCTGACAACTACGTTTACAGCCGCATTGAAATTTATATTAGCAGCAGAATATGTATTTAACGCGGAATACTCGCGATTGCGGGGCTAACAGAGAGTATAAAAGAATTGAAACGATTATGGGGAGCCTACATTTATACGGATAATATAGTCGAATGAATGTTATAAAATGGTTTCCTTACAAATAATCGATGCCCTTAATACATCTGTTCCACTTGTGACCCACGAAGATATACTAATGCGTTCCAATTAAAATAGCTCGTGCAAGGTATGAGCAAGGGAAACTGATAGCAGGTAGAAGTAAGCTAATATCGATATACATATAATAAATTTGTACATAAACATGATCTGGTAAACGCCGTACAAGAAATGTTTGGAAACACTAAAATAAGGTTTCCAACTCGTAGAAATCTCTTAAACAAATTAACCATAAAGTTCTCAACATTAAGCACTCTACAGCTTCAGCTTCAGTTCGTAACATTTATTATACACATTAGCAAGATGCTTTGCTGCGGGATGAATTTCCACTTTTTCGACTAGGTGTGTTCAGCAGTTAAACACTGTCGTGCAAGGGCGTAGCATATTACAGGTGTACGCGCGAGTCACGAGATTTTTAATTATGCACAATTAATGGTAATTAACGACGATTACGATCTAGTCTAGATCCCTTGGCCAACGTAAATCTTAACGACCACGGGCCCCCCTCCGTGGATTATTTAAACGCTTTCTAAATTGCACGCGAGTCTAGATTTTTCCCAGCAGCCACCAGCGGCCACGACTTATGCCGGACTGTAAATCAGCCGTTTCGCAGTATCTACACGGATTATTTTTCCCCGGTGCATATAACGTTCGCGCGCCATAAATATTTTGATACACGGCCGCGTATTACGCGAGCGTTTCGCATTTTAAAACGCACGCAACCGGGGTTATCTTCATACGATGTCCGTTCCCCGAAGAAGCTACGATAATTCCCCAGAAAAATGAACCGCGCTTGAAGTACGGGCAAAAATTATCCACGTCACGGTTATGAACGCCGTTCGCGCTGTCGTCAACCTGCGACCGTGAATTTTCCTTTTCCCGCCATCACCGCGATCCTCCGTCGTTGATCGCCGATAAACGATCCGATAAAGATCCCGGAAGCACTCAAACAGCGATGATATCCGACGCTACGAAATGTGCGGAATTCAAGCCGTCACGTGGAAGCGGGTGAAAAAAATGCTAAAGTCAGCGTCGAAGGTGGCCGTAATAAATTTCCTCGGGACCATGGTCGGGCTCGCGTAGTTCCCTGCTGGCGCAATTTTCTACGGACCGTTTCTCCGTTGGTTCAACGGGGGAACAGGAAGGGAAGCAGGAACAAGCCGCCTCCTCCGCGTTTCAGTATACCGACAGCAGGAAGGGGTGGAACAAGGCCAGGGCCGAGAGACCGGGACGAGTGAAGTGGAATTAGAGCAATCCTCTCTAATGGTAATTAATGTGCGGCGTAGTCAATGTAACTCACGTCGGAAGAAGAGCGCGCGATCAAGTCGAAAGCGCTTGGAAGATTCTGCCTCGACGTTCGGTACATCTATGTGCGCGAGCGCGTGTATGTGCACTTCTCTGTGTGTTCATGAAACGGTGTTAGTGCTTACCGGAAACGGTGGCACTGGCTGGCTGGTTCGCTAGCCGTGGACCGAACTGGCTGAGCAAGAAACAGAATTGTCCCGCCGGTGTATGCTGGCAATGGGAAGGGAGCGTCGTGGTATCGTGGCCAGCACTTTTAAACAATGAAAGCTGATTGAATCGGGCTCGGTGCCGTAACCAGAGGTGAAGCTTGCCCATAGCTGGCGCGCGTACACTTCTTTCACGTTGTCGGAAGCCATGTTGCACGTTTCAATGGCAGAGCACTTCTTCTCGTCGATGGAGGGTTGGAGGCGTACGACCAGCACGTACATTCGGGATCAAGGGGCGCATAGAAGCCACATCTCCGATGTCACGGCACCTCCCCTCCTTCCTTTCTCCCTTCGCCACGACAATTTTTTATTATTATTGGCCAGTACACATGGACCAGCTATCGACGGATGATTTTCAGACGTTTATTGTCCACCAGAAACTGCTTAAAGTGTATCACCTCGTGAACGATGACACAAGGCGACGGCTTTAGGAATTTATGGGACACCAAGATAAGGAGGAATAGTTACCGGTAGTAAGTGGTCGGAGTATGGCTACAATGGTGGGCCTCCTTTCTCCAGGCGAGATCATCGCACGAGGTTGCAAAAATGTACGATTAATTTTACTACACTTTCTGGCTACGGGTGAAGGGATTAATAGCACTTGCGTAAGGGGATCGCTTCAATGATTCTGCCACGGCAAAGATTTCGTACATCTGACGCGTTTCGTTCGTTTTACTATCGCGAGCACACTGATGCACCATTCCATTAAGTGTTAATTGAATCCGAGGGCCTGGACAGAGTAACATAGATACGGCTGCGAGCGGAACGGGTAGAAACTGTGGCTCTTAAAAGCCCTCTTTTAAAACTATCCCTTCGGTGCTTAGCTAGATCCCTTGCTGACTCGCAGTATGTTTCTTTCCGAAATGCTTTGAAGTTCCACCGAAAGCATTAACGGTGTGCCGGCTAAGTGCGGACGGAAACGAAACCCTCTGAACCTGCATTATTTAATTGTCGTCAATATCGTATATCGATTGAGTGAATAGAAATAAAGAAGTAGGGAAATCTAGCTGGCTATTATTGGACCGAGAATGCGGGAAAGAAATTTGAAGATAAATTTGAAAAGAAATTCCAAGGATATTATTCCCGCAGAGATTTCTGTTATAAACACCAAGTTCCATAAGACTCTACCTTCGCCAGAATTTCTATTAAAAGAAAAAGAAAAATGTTCACGCGAACTTTCGTCCCCCGGTGGCTCGTTCTTTGGACACAATGAATTTTTTCCCTATTCCTTTAACAACGTATAAAAACTTCCTCGCCGCAGTAACTTATACTGCATTATGCCAATCCGTTATGCATTTTCTGCATAACATTCCTGAATGATTGAACCCGGAACTCAACTGACAAGACAGACATGAATATACAAAGTCGTCAGAAAAGATTTCAATCTTTTTCGAGTAATTTGCATCACGACGATGTTGTACAGGGTACGTAATATTTTATTCATTGCGCATCCAGATAATGTATAAAATATTCAACCAAGTATTGAGAAATTAAATTATATTACTCGTGCATGGTGTTGCTTTTAATATTATCCCCAAAATTTATACACGCTTGAAAATGAAATTGCAAATTTTGCATAAACATCGCGTTTTGCATAAAGTTCATCCTTTGGCCCCCGACGATTTGTACTAATATACGGATCGGCGATTAGTATGCGTGACGTGTGCATCAATTAAGCGTTGACGCAATAGCGACGGCGGCGACGGCTTTGACGAAGGGACGCAGTTAATAATGGCGTGGCGCGCTACTACTTGCTAATGGTTTTCTATTACCAGTGGCAGAATAATTACCTTATTACAAGTGATCGCGAGCTACCTGTTGCCGGCTGGCTGATGTTTAAAGTTGCCAACAACTCCGTGGGGTCAGGCCGCACATGCGAAATAATTAACGAAGCGACCGTGGCCCGATGGGAAAAACAAGTCGTGTCTGTCTGTAATTAAAACTAATATCGACTAGACGGCATGATGCGAGGAATTTGTCCGCGGGGTCAATATCATTGGCGGAATGAAGAAATTTACACTTTCGCGGATACTGCATTTCACGGGGGAAACATTACGGATAGAAATATCATAAGCCAACGAGTAAATTTTATTTAATTATGACGCCAAAAAAAAAAACGTAACTAGAGGATCGTCTATCTTGATCAAATAACTTTCGATGAACGTAACTTCCACTGTAGATACAGAATTATTTACAGCGTTACGCTCTTCTATTAATTCAACGATGAAATTACTTAAAACGTCAGTTTATGGGCGGGCAGCCTGGTACAAGTTGCCAAGTACGAGCTTGGGTTAAAAAGGCGCCACTCAAAATTAAAAGCAAGCTAGATTTTTAATAAGCGAAAGGTGCATTTACCTTGAAGATTCGATATAACGTTAATCCGCGTAGCGTGGCTTGTAAGCTTTGCCGGGCGGTCGGGATATCATGCAACTTTTAACAGGGAACGGATTTAATGGTTCTGCTCGTCGCAAAAAAAAAGAACCAGCTCGAGCCGTCGGGATAACCGTAAGATTTTATTATCCGCGGCTTCCTAAGAACAACTTTTTCCGTCGTGAGAAACAAAGAGGGGCAACCAGCAGAAAAGCCACCACGTCCACGTCCGTGTTGCTTCAAAGCAAATCCTCTTCGAACAGCAGAAACGCGTAGCGTTGCCAACGAAGACGGCGATACCCATTTAATCGATTCGAGGCTGCTCGTAATCGCTTATTCACTGGTATCTCTATCTCCCTTTCCCTATATCGTTCGTTTCCCTGTGTCCCCGTGTGCAGCGTTTCCGTGCAATCGAATGGCCGGTTACCGAAGGCAGAGGACGACAACGTTGGTTGAGAGCGCAGAGCCACCATAAATGTCTTCCCCCGGTTGATTGAAATTTATGTTTTAATTCATAGTCGAATGGGCGGCAGCGGCAACACGCCGCGCCAACTTGGTGATGCACAGAGGAACGGAGAACAGGAGGGAGAAGAATAGAACGGGGAACGATGGCTGGCGAGAAAAAGAGTTCGAGAATCCGAGGTCACTTCGTTCCTCTGTTTTCTGTTAATTTACTATGGCGTGCCGCAACTGAGTGCGTTCTAGGCTAATAAATCTTAAGCCTAGCGCTACACCACCTCTCGCTTCGTAGACAACTGGCCCTCTGCTTTTTCTACAAGCTTCTTCCTCTATTGTTCGTTCTTCACCTCCCCCTCTATTGAAAACCTTTCGCCGCTGTTATTCCTTTTCGAACGTCTTCTTCGGTTTCCCCCGCAATCCCGCCGGCGATTCGCGGTTGCCGATCGTTTTTCCCCGTTGAGTAGCTTCGGGGATACGTCGTTACCGCGAACATCCCCTTGATAAAATTTTGCGCGAGGAATTAAAAGGGTCGAATATCTCCTCTTTGTTGGGTTTGTTTAGTTTGGAAAGTAGATTGGGGTGGGTACGTTTTACAACGTCAATGGAGATATTGAGTAATTATAATATATGTCAGCATAATAATCTGGAGAGGATAGGGGTGCAAATTTCATTTTGTGATGCCTTTTACCTTGCGTTCAGTAACCATTAATATTATCGCAGAAACATGAGTGGTTATAAGAAAAAGAATAACGAGATATTTCACGCAGTGGAATAAGAGTTGTTCAAAAGTCATCTGAGATCGTTCAAAAGACACTGAAAGTTAATTTAAAGTTACATAGAAGTTGTTCAAGCATTGTTACATAAAGAAAGATAATATGTAAAAAGCTGCAGAGTGTACATTGTATAGTAACGAGTATCGAGTTGGAAATAGAAGTTCCCATCGAAACCGTCTTCGAAAATCATGGAAATATTCTTACGTTCGAGAGAGTGGACGTGGAAACATTCCGACACTTCGCTGTTTATGCAATTACAAACAACGCTGCTCCATTTGCAACGACGAACCGCACGAAGCCGTGGAATACAAGGCAAACAACGAACACGGCCGAATGAACTTTTGAAATATTTAGCGAACACAGAGGTCCACGAGCTTCTTTGTCGCGGGAAAAACGAGAGGGAAAAGATAACGAACTCCTGTACCCGGAACAGAAAAATTTCCAAGGAATCGTCAAGTTCGGAATATTTACGATGAAAGGAATTGTAAAATAATATTCAACTTTCAAACCCTTCCAAGCTTTCTGCCCATATTTCCCCTCCGTGATTCTTATTGAAAGAGTCCTTTATTATATTTGTTGAACTATTGTTGGCTTCAACTGTATAAGTAATTGCATGAAACGATCTGACGAGAAGAATACGACCTTCATGAATTCATGAAATAAAGTTTTAAAATAACCCCTAGTTCACCTAGTTGTTCCTGGTGAATTTCTTTGCACCGTGTCCATAACTCGGTTCCACCAGACAGCTCGACGAGTTTAATGCAATTGGTAAAAATTTAAAGCGAGACAAACTTGAACTCCGTTTCTGACAAGCTACATGTACCTGCTTCATAATCTATGGATTAGGTACAAATTGAATACCCGAAAGAGCAACGACTTAGGAAATGTGATGCGAAGAAAGAGAAGCAAGAAGAACTGAGCAACGGTTGACTGCATATAGTGCTGGGCAAATTTTTATTTGCATAACGAACAAAAACTGACTCTTAAATAGTTTCAGTGGAATCGAATAAGAAAATATTCGTAAATTCTGTGGATAAAAATTGATTCGGACGGTAGTCAACTCTGTGGATTGTAAATTCACAACGGTGCGGTGTAAGCCGGGACCTTTGTGAAAAATGGTGTCGGGAACAAATTATTTCAGCGACCAGTATTTTCCACTGGCAGTGATTTATCGTAAACGAGCAATCAATACATTTCAAACATTTTTTTTTATCCCACGCCTGAACGTGTCCTGCGTAGAGAACATGAGTATATACGATTTTTTTCCGTCTTTTTCCGCCTATCAAAAATAGAGAAGGTGACGGGCACGAGCTTTATTCGGATCGCCTAACCGCGGTATTTGATTATCGTGTTCGAGACACGGGAGATGAAAATTGGAAAAAAAGAACAATGAAAGTACAATGGGTCGTCTGGCCGCGAAAACAAGACCAACACAGAAGAAGAGATTTATTTCGATAATATCTGCCCCCGTGTATAAGCGGGGGGAAAAGCCGCGAGTTTTTCTCAGAGAGTAAAAAATTATTCACAGGGCAAAGCTACCAGCGCGAATTTTACAAATGCTTCGGCCAATGAGGTTCATCCAGCTATAGGGGTGGAACAGCGTGGTCGGGGATGGAATGTTTCGAGCACGGTGTATAAGTTTAGAAGATGGACGGTTTCACGAAGAACTCGAACTTTCGAATATCTCATTAATTTCCAACTGTCTGCCGGTGGCAGTCATAAGTTTCGCCACGCTCGTGGCGGTTTCAAAAGTTCGGTACGATCGCGCCCTCAGCGTGAAATAAAGAAATGTTTCCTGGGTAACTTGGCCTAGCCGCCAGGCAGCGGCCGTCGGAACGACCGATGAAATAGCGCACAAGACGTATTCGACTTACCGTGAGTGGATGTCAAACGTGGAGAGGTAGCAAAGTAACGAGCTGCTTGCTTCTTTGATTGACAGTTGTATCTGTAGACGGTGGTAAAAGAAGGAAGGCAGCGTGCTGGAAATTGGCTATCAATTTAGAAAGTAACGACGTGGTTAAGCGCTCGAATTACAATACTTTATATGTCGTTTGCGTGCGTGTCATTTATAAATGCGACTAATACGTAGATCTATAATAGTTCCGATTAGCGTTCCCGGTATCTCGATATTTTTCGTTTCTAGGAGAAATGGGAAGTCAGATTTTATTTCTCAAATATTCCCATTGCAAAAATATTGCGACATTTATATTTTTGAAATAAAGTTGACGGCTTTACGATGTCACTTTGACATTCATTGCTAACATTTATTATAATTTGTAACACACGATGGCATCAACATGTTGCCTGCAGACGAGTTTATACATTCACGATTAACTAGTATAATACAGAATTTGTATTGTATTGTATTTTTTATAATAATTTTCTTAAACTTGAGTTTCTCGAGATATATTGTAATTTCTCGAGAAATGATAAATAAACGATTATAAAATGTCTCAAGAATTTCTTGAGAAAGAATTCTCGCGAAGGAACACTAGTTCCGCTATTTTGATATATCCCAGTATTTTGTAAATCAAAAACTTTCTTTATCATTCTGCCTAGATCTGTTATCTAAACTTGAAATCGAAGCTTGTGCTATCGAATTAACATAAACTCGTCAGCAGAGAAGTATTAAATCGATACAAATGGCAACGCTATTTAATCGATAGACGTAAGGCGAAATCCATGGCGGGTCTCGTCTGACTATAGGCGGACCTGTTTCACTGCGCGCAACAAACAGGAAAGCATAGAAGGATAGCGTTATCAATTTCAACAAAGTCGTTGCGAGCTGAGGCTAAAAACAGCCGGTGTATATGCAAATCACGGGCAAAAACTGCGTGAAAATTTATCGACGTAAAGAAATATTCAGATAAGAAGAAATACAGTCGGCTCAGTGCGCAATTCAGTGCTAATTTATCGACTAATTAAGCGATCGAACTTCCTGCACAAACAATCGAAGTTTCATCGTTGAAGATGAAAGTAGGTCAGTAAGCGAGGCAGGATGAATGAACGAAAAGAGACAGGCACTAGAGAATGAGGGAAACAGAAACACGAAACGATGAGAGAGAATGGTAACAAGTAGGATATCGGAACGACGTAGAGACGGATTTCGTTAAGTGCTGAGGACAGAATAAATTTTATGGAAGTGGTATTCATTCAGCTTGCACACAATAAGTTATTGCATAGAACTCGCAACCAATTTATTGGAAATTCACCATTTGTTAGTGGCGATCAGGTATCGGTCAAGGTTACATTAGATGACGGACAATTGATGGAATTCGATTCAGTTGCATGAAAACTAAGTGGAACATGCGCTGCGCGGTAAAAACGACAGATTTTTTAATCAGAGAAAATTCATAAAAGTATTTAATTTTAGAACATTTAAACAATATATGGAAAATGGTGATTTTATGAGCGGGCAGGTGAATTGAACACGTTGTGGAGGGTGAATTTTAAACGCGTATGTATATTTACGCATTTCTAGGCTCGATTCGTGTCAAGCATTTTTCGCTTTCCCGTCGCACGTATGCACGTACGGGCGGCGCACATTTCCTGGCTTTGTCCAACACGTGCATTAAATATGGCCTGCGCTGTTGGCTGGCTTTATAAAATAATCTCCGGCAAAACATGGTATTGAAATTTATAGCGGAAACGCGCGGCTCTGTATTTAATATAAAATTAACGTCAACGTTAGCAGATCTGGAGAATACTCTTTTGGACTGGTAATAGCGGAATTACACGAAGTTGCTTAACGTGGAAACAAAAGAACAGATCCGCTTGCAACCATTCTAATAGCTTAACATAATACTTTAATCTTAGCAGGAAAGAGAATACATCTGGTATTATTATAAAGCATAACGTTTGTAACTAAATATTCGTTCAACGCATACGGCATATAATGTGCGCAAAACTACAACACTATTGCATACTTTGATGGGCCGGCACAATGAGATTCATAAATGATAAAATACCTTGTGTGTCATAGAAAAATATTGGCGCATAATTAGAGTGAAATAAAAATCATTCAAATTTCCTGATCTGCGAAGTAACACGGAATTAGAGCTTGAAACGATTGAGTTAAAAAACATAACGAGGATAGACCGTGCGAAACAAAGGTAAACACGTGTACGTACATTATCACGTACCTAGTGAAAAATAAAATTGGCTTTTATATCCATTACCCTAGTATTCCAGTAGCACTATCTGTTTTTACCACGTGTTCCCCTTTCTTCCATTCGTGCACAAACTCTCGATTTAGCTCCAATAAACTGAGACATTGAATGGAACTTCTGCAAACGTCCATTTCTAACACCACCCTCCGCAACCGTTTTACATTATCCTCTTTTACAGCCACCTTGCGTAACCACTTTTAGCTGTCGAGCAAAATCCGAACAAATTGTTTCACGTTCTTCCTTCCACGGCAAATATACGACAAACTGCGCCAATACTTGCGCAAGCAAAGTCGCCCGGTGAGTGAGACAAAATGGGCAAGGGACGGGCGAAAACGAAAATCGAAGAGGGCAAAAGCGAATTCAATCTCGGGACACTTGGATAAACGCTAGGGTATTCGGTCATCGGGACGAAACGAGAAGTTTAGCGAGGAGGATCCTCCTGGGTGTATCGCGGGAACGCCAAAATCTGCCGGCGGGCAACGACGGTATCGCCATGCGAGCCGTTGGAATTGGCGTGGTCCCATCGGACATAAATTTCAATCAACGGCACCGACGACGCTGCTCGTCGACGCGACGGCAGTTCGAAGGGAGCCCGAAATACAATCGCGTTCTCATTGAAGGCGTCGCGTCGCTCGCATACTTCGACCCCTGGATATTTATTGCCACCTGATCGAAGGTACGCTGATTGGTTCTCGTCGGTCCTTTCGTCCCTGCGCGTAACATGCCGCACGGAAACGTTAATTCCGTAACGGTGCTAGCCTAGCCCTTGATTAGTTCCCGGCTCGGACGAAATTTGCATTAAACGGAACTTTGCAATACTATTCTTTATTTGAATCCATGGGATTTTTTCCAATTTTTATTTTGCGTTGTTATAAGTATATCTCCATTTAATATAGAATCAGGTTTCTAGCTAATGTTGTACATTCCATATTTACGGCTTTGGTCACATTTACCTTTCAGATAAACGGCAAAAGTGTATTTTTAACTTACATTCTGCCGATACTGCTGTAGTTCGACGTTCGAGAGTGATTCAGTAACGAGATTGTTCGACCTACTTGCCACCTCTCCCGGTCGACTAAATCAATTTCCCATTTTTATATTTTTAATCAATCTCTAGTGTTTCCATCGAAGACTGAGCTCTATTTCGTTTACCCATCTCATACGACACCGTTCAACAGCCTGCATTCAATTTCTTCTCTGTTCAAAAATTGCATCCAACAATTGCAAACCTTTCTCCCCAAAATTGTAACGAAAATTCATCGTACCAGAACCTGAATTTATCTCCGAGCTTTCTCAATCTTCCTTGCTCCTCGCTGATGTTTCTGGAATTTTAGACGAACAGAAAACGAACACAGCAAGCACAAGAACAATTTATTCATCTTCAAAACGCAATACCATTTCTTCAACCAAGTTTTCTACTTCCAGCGTCGAGCTCGTGACAACCAAGCCAATACAAGTCTGTCAGGGCTGAATGACGTCCACCTTACCCTCGTTGGGTAAAAATTGCTTCTTTAAGGTTTCCTTACGGCTCGTTCCCGAGACGTTTTGTTTACCGATTGGCAACTTCAGTGCCATTGAACCGGCTAACAATCGTTACACGAGAGTGACGTTCCTCGACAATCGAGCACGTTTCCATGGGCGGTCTCATTCAATAGCCGCGCGTTGGAATATTGCCTTCCGCGTTCATTGGCAGCTTTTAATTAACTTCGTGTTCGGAAAAGAAGTAATAATACCCGGCGCACTTTACATAAGCCCGATAATCGACAGACATGGCGGAAACAGGCGGGCAGAGCGGCGGCTGGGAATAGTCGCTCTGGGACTCAACAGATTGATTCGAGGGAAACGTTGCACCAGGTTATATTGCACTGCTGCTGAAACTGTATGCCCGTGTGCAACCTTGTGCAGCAATGAAATTGCGACGGTTACTTGGAGTTTTCGAATCGAGATAGGTACTGATCAGTTTCCGCTATTAAGAGATCAGAAGCCGGGGATATCTAGGAAACTTTAGGAATAATTGATCGCTGCAGCGAGTATCGTTTACTTGCTTGGTAAATAATTAAATATAAAATAATTTTTGTAGACTTAGATTCGTTGGTTCTTTATTGTAAGCTTTAAGATATTATTATAATTTGATTCGATACAAATTTCTGTACAAAAATCGGGCAATACTTTTAACATCGTTGGTAATATTTTGATATTATAGTCAGAATATCAAACTCCGGTATTAATACATGGATATAGTAAAATACAAGAAAAACTGAAAAATTAACGTATTTGGAAAGTTTAAATAAAGGGAATACGTATATGGGCAATGCGTGTAATTAAAGGAAAACAATATGAATTTGTTGCGAGTTGCAAATAGTTGCAAACCCGAACGCTTCTGCACCGATATTTTTCGCATCATGTAATAATGGAAAACGCGGATCGTCAGCAAATAATTATACTGCATTGTGTATACTGTATTTAAATTATTCGTCAATTGAAATTGACAATAGGAACGAACAAGTTTTATTTCACTTTATCACGACGAATTGCACGTTGGTGTGCCTTCGCTTTTGAAGAAAGTCCTCCGCGTGAAACGCTGTAGACTGTAGAAGATCAATAGTTCTCATTTACGCTTCTGTAAATCGGAACTACTCGAATCCCAATGTTCTTGAACGCTTTTAGGCAATCAACTATTTTCTATAGAAACAGTTATCCTTTGCTAAGCAATAAGTGCGTCACTTCAACTGTAAATACAATTTTTCCCATTTTGTTCTGACATCGATTTGAAGCACCAATTTGCGTAAAAACAATTGTCAACCTTACAAAAAACTATCGTATTGTTTTTGTTATACAAGCTGTATCTTTTTTATGCTTCTGCGCCGGTTCTTTTGTTTATATTTTACCAAATATTCGTCCTGAAGAAATTGCCCAAACTCTCGTTTGGTGCACTGCAAACATTTCGCGCCCGGTATCATCAATATTTTTCCGACCGTTTTGCTGCGATATTTTTCTACGCAGAACTACGGAAATAATTTGTCAGAAGGATTACGGGGAGAACCGAGGGCAATTTGTAATATGAAACAACAAAGGCCAGCGTAACAAACGAAAAACAAGAACCGCCAGACAGGTTCGCCAAGTTCACCATTTCGCACGGGAAGTAGTTCCACCATGTTCCGGATCGGCTGCCAGCTTCCGCGATCGCGCTCGATCCGCGTAACATCCGGCTTTCGCGATGCCGAAACTTCCGGGAACAGAAACGCCCGGAGGACCTTAACAATTAGTAAATTCAGCGCCCTGAATGCATCTGGCCGCAGAATAAAAGAAGAAACCGCGTGTCTCGTTAAGGTAACGCGCAAGGGCCGGAAGTTTGATTAGTCGGCAGTCGGCGCAGGCAGAATATTAGCGAACTTAACCGAGAAACTTGTTCATTAATGGATCGGAGAGCGGTGAAGTGGTATAGAGATAGAAAGAGGTAAGGCGCGAGTGTGGGAGAGAGAGCGAGAAGGAGAGTTAGGCACCTTGGTAAATCCACGTTGTAATCTGACGGCCAGATCGGGACGGCAATTCAAACTGCCAACAACAGCCGAACAGTTCCAAGCTGCCGCGGTTTCGGAAGGGTTACATCAGAAACTTATGTACACGCGTGTAATTAGTTGGGTCGTGCCCGATAGTAGTGTGCTTCGCGGCTGATTTGTTATTGGTCATGGCAATTTTCTTGAGCTTCTGCAATGCGACCGTTCACAGTATCGCGCCACGCGCGTCCGTTTCTATGGCTACGTCCCTACGAGCCGTACCGTATTTCCGGTCCCCACTGAAAATTGATGATGATAGAAGAGGGGAGACTTCGTGGCACGGAAATTAGCGACTTCAAACGCGAAGGGAACCCGATCCTCGCGACCTTACCCCTATTAACGCGTGCGCTATCAAGGCGGTGGTTCTTTCGCTGGTGGGTTGCTGGGGGTGGGGAATGAAAGGGTTGGAACTAGTTGCCTTATAAACAATTTGTTAACGGTCATGTTTCCGACGATACTATGAGATCAGTCCATAAAGTATCGTCGGTACCTTTCAGAAATTTGTGCGATACTGTTGAGAAGCATGTTATAATAGAAGTTAGCATAGATTTGTGAAAGTTAAAATTTGCGTTTAAGGGGGCTGCTTTGTGAAACTTTGTTTCGAAAGTAGCAACGGGTTAATGAGGAAGCGGAAACTGTACTTACCATTGTCTTGTTTCATTATTATGCTTATCTTGATGCACCTAATTCGAATTCTTCATGGGATTAATTTGAAGACGGGATGGTAAAGGGTAGAGCGAGGTGAGTCGCCAAGAATAAATGGACACTCATTTTAGAAAAACATTTACATATTTATATATATAAAATATAATACAATTTATTACAGTGTAGATGATAGTGTAGCGTTTAGACGTTAATATCCAGTGTAAATTAGGTATAAATCTAAGAGCGGTTTGGAAGGACAGGGCGCCCGGTAATGCGTACGATCCGTGCGTTGTCACAGGTGCACACGCGCGTCCGCATATCGCGGCGGGGGAGTACAGATTGAACATGTTACATGAAAATTATAATGATACAAGATATTGTTTAGATAGCTACCTGAATTCGAGTGTGTGGGTGCCTATGAAGAGTCTGGGACGTAATTTAAATCTAGAAACTATATACAGGGTACCTATGTACACGCACACGCTATTCGCTCGATTCCTTATTTTCCTTTCCTCCTCGTCCACTCGCTTGCGTCGCCGCACGACCACCGTATCCCAAATATTGTTAATGGGCCACGGACATCGCTCTCGACGTTCACTACTCTCTTCTACATACAGTACATACATTCCCGATTTCCTGGCCCCGCCGAGATTTCGTTAAAAGTTTCAACCACTCTTTTGCCATTTCGTTCAGTTCACTCGACCTCGCCTTTTCATCGATTGTTAATTGTTGCCACATTTAATGGATACGCACGCGTACTCGTTAGGTCGGCTCACTTCGAATCGACAAGAAATCGATGAACTGCTTCGCGTTGCTCCCTAATTGTTCATTCGTTCCTTTGCTTGCTCGTTTATTTTACATTGATTGCGATTGAGTGTCAGATGGTTCTACAGTGAAATGGTAAATTCAGAAATATGCGACGCAGAGCAGTCGTTCTCGTTGTTGGTTAACGAAAGCGCGATGGGCGCCAGGAGTAACTCGGCGAGATAACAAACCAGCTAACATACACACGATGCAGGATCATTGAGTATAAATGCGTAATATCGTTCCCTATTTATCTAACATAATTATTCCATCTTAAATGACATTTACTTCTGACACTCTGCTTGATTGTTCTGGTCATATCACCGACAGTTCCTATCGCCCCCACACCACAGCCAGCACCAAAAGCCCGACGACGACGCGTCGCGACGTCGTCGCAGCCGCGTCAGCGAACGACCGCCGTGACTAAAATCAGCGTCGACATCGCAGCGCGGAAGAAGTCACGGAACGACTTCCTTTCCTTGCCTCCCGCACAGTCGATTATAACGAGTCCCTCCGACGATGATAAATCATCGGTTATCCCGTCGTGGATCATACGATACGTGGCGAAGAAATTCGAGGGGAAGAAAGTAGCGGTTCTCGTTCGAGCGTTTCTCAACTCGTTCCTTCTTTACACGAGTCCCCTCGTTTTTGCTCTCTTTCAACCGTAATTCAATATTGTGCAATCGGCATCGATACGTTAGCAATGAACGTCGACGACGATTCTCAGCCGACTTCTGTTTCCTATCGTTGTGTGTACGTGTGTCTGTTGCGTGTTATAAATTACATGTGAACGTGTGGATGTTCGTGATGACTCCGATGGTTTCGTGTTCAAACGATACAAAACGAAAATGGAAAAACGTAGTAACGGAGTTCGAATTGGAACGCTGACATTAGCGAAGCGACGATTGGCAGTGTGACGGTAAACTCGACTCGATAAGTGCGACGATGATCGGGAAGGAACCTTCAGCGCTTAAAAGTAAGGCTCTCTTCGAGGGTAAAGATAATCGCTCGACTGCCCTACGAACTCTACACACACAGATCCCCTATGACATTTACGAATAATGGCAGTATTAAATTGTAAAACGTGACTACGCGTTTAATTAGTTTACCGATTAGTCAGACTACTTAGTGAGGCTTTTTTCATTATTTCTACGCTAAGGAAAGATGGAGAGAGCTTTCTCATCGACAAATCGGTCGTCGTGGGTCGCGAGGGATCAGTTTTATAGGAAAAGAGAGAAAGACTACGACCGAACAAACGTCGGATCGAACGAAACAGATTCAATTGAATGTTAATTGACGACCGAGCGGCAGGGGATGTGAAACGATAAACAACACGCAACACGCTTATCGAGAAACGATAATTTTCCGATGAAATTTCCCAAGTAAGACGCGCTTACGTGACTCCTCGATTCTCGTGTATTTGTCTGCAAAATCTGCATTCTCCCCTATGCTACAGGTATTCAGGAAAGGTGCGCACGTTAGGTAACTGTTTACTACAAACCTATCGATCGCGGTGCTCTGGCGTAAGTCCTCATTTTTTGCACGCCATCACGCATTCCATTTATCCTTTTCCTCGTCCCTTGCATTCTTCTTACGATCTATTTCTGTGCCTTTAACATTTAAATGATGCTCGAAAAACTGAACCGATTTTGCGTGCATCGATTGAAGGACGGTTATTGGGTCAAAACGGCCATTAGGAATTTTATTTGCGCAGGCGAATTTAATTAAAAGCTGGAAACTGAACAAAGTTCCAATCGAACCAGCAACTCTGATCATTTTTTCATTAAGGGAAAATACAGTTGCCAAACTCAGGGACTGACTTTAAAAAATGAACGCCGCGGCACAGAAAACCAGTCGATTATATAATCGACGTCCAATCGGAAAAGATAACCACCTCGGCGTGCCAATATCCTACATTGTCATGTTTAAAAATCACCATGATGAACTACATTCGTCAGCGTGTTGTTTTTGAACAATTCTTTTATTATCTCAAGTAGTACACTGTCCGATATTGAAATACAAAATACCATTAGAATCTTCGACCATAATAATACATTTCTATATTACAATTCCAAACTGTGGAGACCTGGCAATTAATTACAAATGCTCAACGAAACTATCTCGATTATTACCGATTATGTACATCCTATAGATCGCCAAAGCACCGCTTCAGCATCGCAAAGTTCAGCGGAAACGCGTGTCTTCCGTTCGCGGTATCGATCACGCAGGGATCGGTGAAACACCATTACTAGCGACAAGTGTCCCCCAGCTGGCGGCGGAGAACGCATCAAGAAACCGAGCGCACGCTTCCCGTTCGTCGCGCTTCGCGGACGTGTTGGCTCACGGAGTACAGAAGGAACAAAATAGTACACGTGAAACGCGAGCGTCAACAGAGAATCAACGTGGCAAGTAAACTCGCTCTCTATACAATTAAATAAAAAATAAATAATCACTGGCGCGCGCGCGGCCAGCCGAACAACGAGTGTTACACTTAAGAAACTGTACAGAATATTACAAGGGAAATATTACAAACGTTGGTCAAGTGACACGGGCGAGGCCGCAATATAGTGTTGTTCCGACGTATCGTGGAACGTAAGTGTTGGACTCGTCGAGAAGCTTCGCGTGCGAATCGACCAACGTTTATACGTTCTCCGTTAAAAAACGCATCTATTCGTTATAGATCTAATAGTAACAGAATATACAGATTCCGGCGGAAACCAAGCGAAGCGCGTTTCCGGTGACTCGATCCAAACGATAAGATTGCAAACCGCAAAATTTTAAAAAACTCTGTCCGCCTGTTTCTGTAACAAATTGTTCGTTTAAAAAGAAGCAATCGTTCGAAACGCGTTTCACTCGCTTGGTTCGCCGCGTGGAAAATAAACAGCCAACAATATAAATTCTTTCGAATCCAAAATCTTCAAAATAATTCCGCCCGATGGCAGTTGTCTTGTGGATATCTTTCGCTCGAGATCGTTAGCTGTTCGAGGGAAAATGGAGCACCGATTATCCGCGACGTACACGGGTTTCTCTCTTATCGTCGAACGTCGTACCGATTCGAAATCGGGGCCCGTTGCTCGCACAAATGGACTAGAAATTTATATATGCATGTTCTTTGTCGCCGAGTAACGTTTACACGAACGCTGGTCAATCGAGGAGGCAGAAGCTGACCTCGATAAAAAGATCAAACAAACGTAAGTTCATGCTCATCATTGACGCCACTGGACATTAACATATTATATTTCGCGCAATATAATGTGTTGTAAGTCGCGTCGTGCGTAATAGACAGGCACAGAAGAACGTAACAAAAGAGGGGAGCAACGAGCAGACACGTCGTAAACGATTTCGATTCACGAGTCGTATCGACGCGTTGTTCTTTTTATCTGATCGCGTCAAAAGACCCGTCTGCTTTGACACACGGGACTAGCACTCCCAATGTTAGCGTTAGCGCTCTTTGCCAGAATTTCGTGTGATTTTCTTTGATGTAACGGCTGTACCATAGCCGATCCAGGCGAAAGATCCCGGATACTGTGCGACTAACTGAATTGGATCGTGAATCGATTATGTGCGAAAGGACCCGTGCACTTTTATCTGGGCGTCGATACGGGACGATGAATCCTTTTTTGTCAGCGCAACGGTATTCGTACATTTACCATCCCGCATAGTATCGGTCATGCGTTTGCCCGATAAATTTGATCGCTATAAAAAAATTCAAACCATTGACAGAACCTGCGCAGCCGGTTCGAGAACGAAAGATATCCCCAACGACGGTCCCGTCGTGAGCACGCGATACACGATAACAATACAGTGCACGAGCATAGATCGCGAAAAGTGTGGTCGATCCTTGAATGAAGACTCACGTAGATCATCAATGCTTCTCGTTCATTAAGGGAAAATATATTTGGCAATTTTCTATAGACCGTGCCGTACCGTCCATTATTCGTTTCACGCGGCCATGACTCGAAGCCACTAAAAATATTTCTCTTTCCAGCATCCTTCCATCAGATCGATGCGCTACTCGTTGAACGAATATTTTGTCTTTGTATGAAAAATTGCACGGCAACGATTGCTCGGCGGATTGATATCGGCCGGCTAGATGCGGATACGAACGTGAAACGTAACCTGGGTATCTCTACGTTCCGTCCTCACTCAACGACCAATAAAACGACAATAGTTATTTTTCGCCCAAGTGACGCGTCAGAGGCTACACACCGGCACGTACTTACATATGAATCTCCTCCACGATCCAGCGCGATCAACAAGAGGATAGAACGGTCGTCCTAGGTAAACAAAATCGATAGATTTCCGTCGGTCGATCGGTGTACAGACGACCAACCAGCGTTCACCTGAACGCACCACCAACGACGGCTATCAGCGTGGTGAAAATCAGCAGCGCTGGTACGGATCTAATCGAGGAACTTCCGGCGGTGGGTATGTCACTGCTGCGGGACACTTTGCTGCGCACCAATTGTCCACGTTCTACTGCATTCGTCTCGTCACTATCAGGATCAACCGGTGCACCTATGTCCTCGTCTTCGCCGAACGGCATAGACAATTTGTTCCTCAGCGGTTTTTTCGAGCAGGGCAGCTGAGCCTCCGCGTACGGCCTCAAGATCCTAGGATAATGGACTTCCAGGCTGTCAGTTCCAGGCAGAGCTCCTTTGCTGGTCCAACAGAGGGGCTTGAAGGTGCCTCCTCGAGTAGCATCCTGGAAGCTCTGGAAGCTGGTCTCCCAGTCGTAGCTGAGCAAACGCTCCTCTAGCGTCATCCCGGCTAACTTCTGCGGCTCTTGAATCTTTACCGGACTGGAACCCCTGTAACGATAAGATCAGTACGTTGAAGCTTGGCTTGGCTTGCCTTCGTTTTTGTTTGATTCCGTTCGGTTCGGCTCTTCGACCTATATATTCGTTACGGCTGCCAGCGAACGAAGTTTCAAGTGCAACGAGACTACGAGCTTCGATCCCGTGACCCGCATCGTGAATGCACACTCGTTTAGGGGAACAAAGCTTGTTCAGTGCCCTTTGTGTCTGTCTCGTGGTAGTAGGAAACCGTGTATATCTATGTACATCTCTTCCTTGACCAGAAAATTTCGCGAACATTGCTAGCTAAGCTGGATGCCGAAACGGAATACGAGTGCACGACAGGAAATGGAATACGCAGCACTGGAACTTGCCGCAGCTGTTTAATGGCAACTAGAAGATCCTACCAGCTTTTAAATTAATTAGTTTGATGGCCCGGTACGGATCGTGCTATTAATAACAGGTGCACGGTTCTGACTCCGCGATCGAAGCGGCCGTTCGGCAACGATGTCACGCAAAGATGACAATGATCTCTGGCGGAGTTAACGACCCAGCCAGCAACGACCTGCCGATATTAGTAGTAGTAATAACTGTAATCTAGCTACGGCGTTCAATGGAGCCTTAGTGTGTTTAGCGAAACAGGACGCTTGTTACATTAAAGTTCGTGACACGTCGCAGGAAGCATCTTCGTGACACACGTAACATTACGTAATACAATGAACGATGCGTCTAGCGCAATATAACCGGCGCTCGTTGAACTAACGACAGGTCGTGCGGTCGTGACGCACGGGCCATCGCCGTCCCTAATTGCCAATTTAAAGTAATCAGAGTGAAAGGAGCGAACGTCTGGTCATCGCTTTGTGTGTTGAGGCGTGCGTCGCGATCATTAAACGTGCCATCTCTACGTGCCGTGTAAATTAATATCAAACGGTCTTTGAACTCGCGGTAACAAAAAGTAAAACGACCAACGAAATTGCGGCCGTGATTATTTCGCGAAATTCGAACGGACGCCGGCCTCTCTCGTCTGTCTCGCCGCGAACAATCCGCCGAGGCATGCGTAAAACAGGGCGGGAACATTCGTCGGGCTCGTCGAAATTGTTGCCGATATTTGAGCACTGGTGGAAAACGTTTTAACAAACACTCACTGCATCAGCTTTTGGATCCCCAGACTCTGTAGAACCGTTGGTAACGCAGGCAGAGAGTAGCAGAGCGACAGCTCGATGCGGGGGTAATAAAGCGTGGACACCAGGCAAGTTTCTTCTTTCGTTGTCAGACCGCCTAGGGTGATTGTTTGCCTGGATCTCGACGAGTATGTGCATTCGGCCACCAAATGATCACCCTGGAACAAAATACACCGGGACGCTCGCGATTAGTCAATGTCGATGGTATCGGACAATTATTTCGACGAAGGAATGTCTCATTACTGAAACCGCGGTAAATATCTCAGACAGACATATTTCATCTGATAAATTCGTCCCATTACGATCTTAGTTTGGATGGAACAAATAAAACGAACACGGTCGTGACCCGCTCAAAGATCACGGAGGTAACACTCACCGGATAGACCCTGACGGGCTTCTGCAGCTTTCGATACTCCTGATAGCTAGGATCGTAATTGGTGTCAGACGCAATGGGTGGCAGCTCCTCGCTGGACCTTATCTGGCGCAATCGGACCTTCCTGCCCAGTTGATGAGTATGCATGCTGACGGCGAATATGTTGATGCCGCTGTTGGGAATGGTCTGTCCCGTGCAGTCCGAGATGCAATGACCTTCGGAAACCACTTCGGGCTGCCCTGGAGGTATGATGTGCCTCCAGTTCGGGTCGATTCCGACGCTCAGAATACCTGCGTCATGGGTGCGCAACCGATCCGTGTAATGCAGACGCAGGCCAGAGCTGTCGGTGATGAACGCGTCGTCCATTTGCGGATTAGCGTAGTGCGTTTCCAGCATGTAATATCGCGGCCCTGTATGAGGGTCGAGCGCGTAACCGGCCTCTGGTGGATAATTGAAGCCCTGCGAGAAAAGACATGATGAACGTTCGGTTAGAGGGAGGCTTGGTATAATTTTCATAATTGGGGAATCGGGCGTGTCGAATTTGCGAACGTTTGTTTAGGACGCGATAATTTACGTCGCGGTATTCCCCCCTGGCCTTGTCGCGAGGAATATTTCTTACAGAAATTTTTGTTGCATAGCTTGCGATTATTTTCAGCGTCGCATGCGCTGCATCGTAGAAACGACACAGTAAAGTAGAACGAGCACAGGTAGCGTAATTATGCAAGTAAATCATATTTGAGATATAATCGAGATTTGAAACAGTCACGGGGCTAATTACGCCAGGATAAATCACTGTCCACGAAGGTTAATCTGACGTCATCGCGGGACAAGCTTAAGAGACAGAACGGCGGAACGTTGGGTGTAGTATCGTGGTAATGTCGGGTTTTCTGTAATGCATACCAATGCGAGGGGCGAGCAGCCCGCAAACTCGTTTTTTCGTGACCGCTGGAAACATGAACACCCTGCGAAGATGCGACTGATCGCTGGGCGACCGGCAATCTCACACGTGACACCGCAGCC
This sequence comes from Nomada ferruginata, assembly GCA_963583965.1. NCBI lineage: Eukaryota > Metazoa > Arthropoda > Insecta > Hymenoptera > Apidae > Nomada > Nomada ferruginata. The sequence continues at coordinate 5,910,748 of OY757214.1, read as the reverse complement.
ACGATTTAATTGCCAGCGCGTGTATAAGCGTTTCCTTTTACGTGGAATAATTTAAAAACGTAACCATACCTCGCCCCGCAATCCGGCGAACGCAATTAAATCCAACACTCGAGACATCTTTTTGAATGGTCGGCCAACGCGAGAATTACAAACGCGATATTGCATTTCGAATCGATTCGATAAATTTTAATTAATTCTCTCTGCGATCTACTTGAACCGAGATAAATTCAATTTTCCGCTCTACTTCAATTGAAATTTGTTTCGACTCGTCGTGCAGACAGGGGTGGGGTCGGCGCCGAGGGGGTGGTTGGGTGGGTTGGGCAGATTTATTTAATTCTTCATTTACATTTAAATGTGTCACGTAGCATACCTCAGAGCCCAGACTCCAGACTGCCGCAATTGTGTTGCACTGAAGAGACGGCTGATTGGGCTGATAGCAAACACTGTCAGACGTCTTAACAGCGGATTCCAATTGCGCCTGGTCCCCACGACACTCGTATAAAGTCATGTGATGCAAGTAATCGTGACTTCCGGGTTGTATCACCGGCTCGTACTGAAACAGAAAGGGATCGCGAGCGTTACATCCGGCACCTGTCAATCGAGGTAGAAACGAGTGCCGCTGACTCGTAAGAACTTAATTCATCGCGCGCCGGCGGCCTCCATCGCGTATGATTCGAAAGTACCTTTGATAAATCAGGGGGGCCTTTAAAGAATCGACGCGCGTTGTTGAATTTGCCCGTGGCAAGGTGTGAATCGTGCGCGGGGGATTTTCAAGCACGTGTCGTCTATTGACAAGACTGTCCCGATGAAGCACGGAATAGCGCTGAATTTCGAATAAAAGATTTATTCTCGCGCCTTCGTTAGAAGGGAGTGCAATGTAATCATGTTACGTGACGCGTTCATGTCCGATTGATTGGTGTTATGCGATCGTCTGTATCGATTTAGAAGCTGCGAAATAGAATAAAACACGGACAGTGTGAAAATAGCAGGAAACAATATATAATTCAAACGGTTGCTTAAACGCAAATTCTTCATTGAAGAATAGACTGGCTAGAGCCGCAAATCGATTCGATAAATTCATTGCATGCCAGTTGTGGGGAAAATCAAATTGCCGAATGACATCATGCGAATTACAGGCTTTTCAAATCGCGCGAAGGCACTTTGACGCACGCAGAAAAGAGGCACAATAGCACGTTGAGAAGGTAGAATTAGTACTAATTATCGAAGCAGGTATTTTAAGGACCTCATCAATCGTTTGTTGTAATTGACGCCCCTAATATTAAACGGAGTTAGGAAACCACTTCTCTGTTCTCTGGGAGACACTCGCGTACATATCCATTCGGAAAACTGTATCTGCGATACTCGAGTGCTCCCATGTCGACGGGAATTTGTTCAACGCTACCGGTTTAATCAAGTTTGGATGGGTTAGATGCGTAAGACGGGGCACGGTGAGCGTCGAGTAAGTAGGTTATAGCTATGAGCAACTTACCTTCACGACGTGGTGTTTGTGATCAATGTTTGGCATCCTTAGAACGCGGCACCAAAGCAACGTGTCTTGTCCCTTGGGCAAGCGAACCTGCAAAGTAATTCAATGACACTTGGTTAAACCATCATAATCCTTCGCGTTACTATTCTATAGTGGCGATGCAAGAAACTTCCACGCAATAAAAATGTGATAAAAATGGAATTGAGCTTTCAGATTAAGTGAATACGCCATGATACTTATGAAATAAATAATTAACAAATTAATCATTCTGTAAGACTGGTTTTTACTAAAACCAGGCTATTACTCTGACTCGCGTTTATTAACGGGATACGTTATATACATGTATAGATATTCTACAATATTCCGAGGATCGCTATGCGTTTGCTCTATGCAATGGCTTTCCCAAGAATGCCCCGACGCTGCATCCTTGCCGTCTTGAAGGCGGCCTATCGGCCTCGTGGTGACCGTTGCCAGATGGGCGGCCAGGCGCTCCGAACCCTCGAGTATTCTTACAATTCCTTCCGCCAAATTGTCCGTTCTTTCGCGAATTTGTGCAGAGCACTTGCAATACGAATTTATTTAATCCACGCCTCTAATTTATTCTAGAACTAAACAATCTTTCTATCCTTTCGAATGATCGAAGGAAAATTCTCTTCGCGTCTATGGAAGCCGCATTCACTCCGAGAAAGAGTTCGCAGGATATAAGGAAAAAAACTGAAGGCGAAGAAGGATAACGAAGGTTGGCTCGAATTGCAGCCGCGGGGTGTGTGAGCGATCCCGAGAGAAAATTGCGATTCTTTTTTCACGGGCATACTTCTCGACCGCCCCAGACTGAGCTACGCCGCCGCCGGATTCTCCCACGCGTTTCTGCGAAATTATCGATGTCAAGATTACCGGGAAGAACGACTGCGTTTATTGTTTTGCGGTTGAATATGCTGAACAGCCCCGGGCGAAGTGGAGATTTAGGTTCGGAGAGACACGTTTACGATTGCGCCGACAATCTGCCCACCTTTTCTCAGCTTCTTTCACGCGACGAAGTACCTCACGAGAAAGCCGATGCTCATGAAGCACGCAATACGAATGGATGAGTGTTTACTGGATTCACAGAAACGGAATTAGAAAAATCCATTCATTATAGAGGCATACAGTGTACATGTTTCATTGATCCTATTTTGGTTACGTCTATTTGGTATATTGGTATTCTTAGATGACTCGACGAGAAAGGAATAAAGCAGAAAAGATAAACAAAAATGTCGTATTCTATTTCTAACGAAATTCACACCATTGTATCGAACGTGCGAAACACCTTGCCGGTCTAAACAGATACCTATCGCGTCGTGTACGTCTATCAAAGATGCATGGTACACGGCACTGCAATCACGGGACTTTCAGATAGAGCAAAAATTAGATCCCGTATTCTGTACCTTTTATTTTACCCGCACGGGTAAAATAAATAAATAAAAAATAGCGCGCTGCACCAAAGTAGACTATGGCATCCGATTAATTTGCAACCTTAATTTACTCTGATAATATCCAGTTTGTTTTAACAAGATATTAAGAGGTGAAGGATGAGTAAAAAGACCGCAGGAATCTGACCCGTGAATTTCACAGGAATAAACGTCATCGCGGGCGCAATTCACGACACGCCTCACCCCTGTCTGCTATTTACCCCTCGTCGCGTGGTTTCTTGGAAACAGAGGGGGCGATAATTATCCTCCAGGTATGCCGCGTTACGCGTAGTATGCGTTCAAATGCGAGACTTCTTTTGAACCGTGGCCAACATAAAAACGCGTTTTATGTTACTCGGCCGGGATGCTCGCGCAGGCACTTCATATTTCGCCCTTTCGTGTTTCTCGGCGCCGCGACAACTTTTTACTCCGATGATGTTGCTCCTATAAATAACTAATAACGCGCCGCGTTCCCCTTCGTATTCAGAAGGAAACGTTCGAACGGTGTGCGAGAAAAATTGATGCGTGAAAGATGCCCGTTGGAAATCGCGAGAAAAAAAAAATACGAGAAACGTGACTGCTGGGACAGAATAGACGTTCTACTTACATTCTCGAGACAGACAGGTTCAGAATGAAGAAACGGTGCCCCAGTCGAACACGAAGCACGTTTATGATGACCATGATTGACGAGCAACATGTTGAATCTAATGAACTTCGCAGATCGTGGAAATAACTATGCTTCTTGCGAACGTCAATCGCAACCTTTCCTTCGGGCATTGAAACGCGTGATCAATTCATACTGTGCGACGTGCAAATACATCCACGAGGTGTGAAATCAAATTATGCGCCGCAATAATAGTGCGCGTGCCATCGTCGAACAGGAACGCGAAAGTGGCCCGCGAAAAGAAGTATCGCTGTCGGTTACAAAAGAGCAGCGAATGAATGCAAACCAGTTTTAACAAGCTGGCCCTCCTCCCTTTGTACCCGCGGACATTCATATTCATAGCGACACGATACAAAAGTTATTCGACCGACTCGAAACTTCTGGGCATATAGTTAGCGAAGAACAAGTAGCATTCGCATAAGAAAGAAGTAAGATGGTTAGAGACGAGAGGCGGTGGTCCTAAGATAAGCGACGCTAAGGCAACTTTAATGTCGTCGCCTTTCGGTCGCCTTCGAGCAGAAGAGAGAAAGGCTGTTCTCTCGTCGAGACAATTAAAACCGCGACGCTCTGCGATAACGTTAAGAAAGTTTCTGGGACGCTGGAACGCGTGTCTGCTAATCAGCCATCGTTGGAATTAAGAAGTTTGGAAATGAGGCACGTTACCGCGACGAGAGGGAATAGTTCACGGAGAATTTATAACACGGGGCTGGATAAGAAAGGAGCAATAATGGAGAAAAAAAATATTCCGGAGGGGATGAAAATATTTGTACATAAGTAGACAAGCGAAGTGTGAAATCAAGAGTTACTTTCTTATTTTGATAAGCTTTTTTCTATCAGTTTGTACTTTTAAAGAATGAAATTAAATGCAATCGCAAACGCGCACCTTTACGCGGCCTGAATAACAGTCACGCTGTGACAAATTTATTTTTATCCACGGTTCCCTTGTTAAAAGCACGCGCGGCAAACTGTGTGAAAAGTGCAAACAGTTTCGAAATAGGAGCGAAAGGGAAAGGGGGGAATCATTCCATTTACTGAGCAAACGAGACTGAGGACCACAGTAATTTGTTACAGTGTGATGAGCCCCGTAACACCTCAGTTTCGCGATTCCATCCGATATAAATTGCAAGCAGAACTGACGAAATTAGCATCGTTCGGTTCCAACTGGCCATCATACCCACCCTCGTAATTTCAATGTATGTATTATTCCGTCCCCTGATGTTCCAGATGACACCGTCCCTTTCTCGTTCATTTCCATTACGCGATTCGTTGACACGCGTTGCCCGATCGATCCGAGTGAAAACATTGATGGAAAAATTTAACAGAGAAACAATACTGCATAGCGGATATCATATATTTTATCAGTTATAAACACCTTGGACATAGTCGAAAATTGATCGATTTTTATCGATCGGGCTGGCAGAACGAAAACGCGCCGAAGCGTAAGCTGTCTGATAACTTCGACATAGCTCAGTCAGTGTATGTATATTTGCACAGAATTCGTGTACCAACTGCGCTGTATTTACAGCTTCGTTTACGTCCATTTACCCCCGCCCTGTCGAGCTTTTTCTTAGACTGCCACGGGTATACTCGGTATTCTGGTTACGACAACGGGGCTCGAGTATTTCTTCTCTTCATTATTCACGCGAATGATCGATCTGTTCGTCGTCGACGCGGAATAGGAGCCGAGTAAATCCGCTCCAAACCATCCCCGCCCCTTCCACCTGCTGATATAAACTATAAGCAAAAGCCTGGCAGCCCGTGGAATTAGCATTGTCCGATCCCAGCGATAGCGTCGACCCATAATCTATGACCCGGCGACGCTAATGAACGAATAGTTTTTGCCGGATGTGACCCGGTTAAGATTTATGCCGTCATAAATTCGGTGCACAATGCTCCGCGGCTTGCATCCGATAAAAATCCACTCGCACCGAGCTGAACGTTGAACGCGTTCGAACATTCATCTCACGCGCAACCGAGCCACCCACACTCTGTGCTCTCCTTTTCTCCCGCACTGTTTCATCCGCTTGTTCACCCATTCTCTTTTTCGTGCATCGACTATCGAGCACGACGGCGCGGCGTGTGTGCACGCATCGGAGGAACAGAAGCGTGGGGCTGCATCGACCGCGAACGTATCGCGGTTCGAGCAGAAAAACTTTAAGATCGACCACCTTCGAGCGGCGAACGAGAACGGATGATGGTCCCCCGTGTGCGAGTAGATTTCGAACTGGCTTCGCGATACCAACGAATTAATGGTCGGGCGTCGAAGTTACATTAAGGGGGTGTTCTCTCAGATATTGTTCGGCGAGTTGGCGGAAGGATTCAGATGCGATGAAACGATACTTTAAATGTTCAACGCCAGAAGTGAATAATAGAGATTTAGATCAGGAACCGGTACGTCGTTACAAGATCATCGCTTGGCGTGAAGATTCACACGGGCAATTGTCTGGAAGTCGTCCATAAGTTTCATCAATGACCAGCCTGTGCAATCCCATTGGAAACTTCCGGCTGGATCCCGTTCAATTGCAATTAAATTTTGAATCTCACGATTGCGATAAATCCGACTAATAAGTTCGTAGACATTATCGAAGTTCGATGGAACCGTGTCAGAGTGCCCAGCGCCCGACGATAGCAACGAATCGGGATTGCCGCGATTCATTTCGTCCGGCACACTTCGTCGTAGAACGTAAACTTGATCCCGAGCGCTTTCAGGAAGGTAGTTTAATGCGATATCGATGATACTACTTTCCAGCTCATAATTAAATCTCTTTAATCGCCTTTCGGAAGAAGTCCGTTACCGTCTGCATGAATGCCGTTACCCTCGCAATGAGGTGAAAAACATAGACACGATCTTTAGTAGCATCAGCCTGAAATGTTTCTAAATTAACCAATGCACCCTCGTATAGTCTTGCCTGGATCTTCATAAACAGCGCGGCGTATCGACCGCGAGTTCGTCGAATCGTTTCTACCTGGCCCGCCGTTAATTCCACAGCCAACACCCAAAAAACCCTTGAACACCTATCCATTACATTATTACCACCTACGCCGACCTCTCTATCATTATGCATATTATAAGACGCGTTGCATCGCACCGTATCCTCCCTCTACGCGCTATAATCATATTATGGTATATTCGCCACGCAATGGTTCGTATTACACCATAATTTTCCACCCACATGATTCCGCCGTTGGTTTCGCACATCATCGGCCCGTCGAACGCGGCTGTTCGTGAAACACGCCGCGACGCGACGTTGCATAAGGATAAAATACATCCACGGTGTGGTCGTAATCGATCGTCTGGGAGCCACGAGGGGACGTGGATGAATGGCTCGATACCAACCTGCTGGTTCAATATGTCCCACGTTTGAAGCCGCGACTCGACTTCTTGGTTGCGCGGGCTTGGCTTCGGTTGGGCGTCCCTTTGCACCAGATAAAGCGGCCTGGATCCCCGTACAGCGTCGTGGTCCGGTAGAACTCCGGCCGCAGACACCGGTTCCTCTACGTGATATTGCCAAACCACTTGCATCGTGTCATTCTGTAACATAAAGGAAAGGGTATGCTGAAGTTGCCACGGATGTCTGGTAGAATCGCGGGGACCGAACGTCGGCCCGCGACATAGCCGGTCCTTCATTTTTCTTATCGAAAAATGTCGATAAGGACGGCTTACGGAGGCACAAAGGTCCGGCTTTTATATCCGGCTTGCTATAAAAGTCGAAGCCTTCGGGTTACCAAAGGAACTACGGGGATAAAGGGGGTAGAGGCACGGGTGGAAACTCTTCGTGCATTCACGTTCAAATTCCGCAGGAATATTCTCAGAGAGTCTCTCCGGCCGAAGGACGAAGCACTCGACCGAGAATTTTTAATTTAACCCTTTTTATTTCGCAATATCCCCCCTCGCGCCGCGCCGCCGGCGAATCGCATATTGCAGTTTCGACGAGCTCGCCGAAACGGAAAAAGCGTTCCCGTGTACGTCGCGCTAACCTGTGTTCTATTGTATTATCGAAGACTCTGCCGTTGCTTTAGAGCTAAGCTTCCCTCCCACCGATCCCCTTTCCCCCTACTCTTTCGCCAATTATTTTCGGTCATGACTAAAACGGAACTGACGTAACTTGATTAGTCAACGTCCGTAATAGAGTTGGGAATAATACGGAATCGAATAAATTGTGTTGCAAGGGTTACGACCTCGCCTGCAGCAAGCAATATTTCCCATCGACTCGTTCGCGTGGAATTTATCGCGATTCAATTATATTGTTGACGAGCTTGAAATTAGATAGGCGTGTGCGCTCGGCACCATCGAATCCACCACCTTTTCATCATGATCCTTCGAATCAACACTCTCCCCATCGACGAACAACCAAATCACCTGGCTATCGGGGTGAAATTAATTAATCCGTGGATCCGATTTCTCGACCCTCGGAATCGTTGCACGCGAAAGAATCGATTAGCGGAAAGACCGATATCGTACGGCAATACATTGCACTAACTCCATTCAATTGAACGTGCGTACGATATTGTGCGTTTGTCGATAAATATACCTCGCTAATCCGACCGGTCAGTTTTACGATGCGATCCTGTATTAAGGATGACCGACTGGATTCATTTACGATTCACCTCTCTGTGGCCAACGATATCTTGGTAAAAAAAAACCCTTGTATTTACCTGGCTGCTGGCGTCGGTCCAAGCGCAAAATAGTGTATGCTCGGTTTTATACAGCGGTCAGCGAAATTAGTACCGACCACGTTCGTTGTGGCTTTACCGATTAAATCGAGTACGAAACCCTCCGTAGCACCCGTGCCTACATTCGACCGCGGCTTTTGAACCTTTGCCTAGGATTTATAGTACTTCTCACGTCTGGCAGAGTAATTAAAGGATCTCGTGCTTGGAGTATTTTGTTCTCGTATCAGAATTTCGAGGGGGAACGAGAGTGGTGGAATTGGTCGTACAATCAGATATTCTCGAACACAAACGTGAGATTATGTAACTGGAAACAGGATGACTCGTGTTATACGAATTTGAATATAGAAACTATTTATAAATATTTATCTATGTGTACGCAACGAGTGATGACAGATTAAGTAGAATACCACCTGCTGTACTTTATCGAACGAATCGAAACGTTAAATATGAACCACGTTGATTGCTTCGTAGATTTACATTCACGATACGAGTCCCAATAACGAAAACTACATTATGTTACCAGCGTAAAATGTGTCCCCAAACAATCCCAAACGTTTGACGAATTAATTATTAATATTGTAACCACCGTTCCTTGGTACAACGTTATGGTAGCCCCGTCGTTGGATTACTTAACGTTTCTTGTCATTTCTGTTATCGTTTGACAAATACACCAACGGGCGTATTCCACGTTTATTCACGTGACGTGATCAGAATTTTCCCACGTGAACGCGAACGTAGCGCGCAATCAATCCTGAGCATTTTCATCTCCGAAAGTTTTACGTACAGGCATGCCTCGGGGATCAATTTCGCGTCGGGTGCACCGATAATCTGTGTCTGTCATGCTCCCGCAACGGTTGCACCCTTCGCAAAAGAAGGGACACGCGAAGCGAGGGTGGTCCCACATGTGCCGTACACAGAGTATCAGCAATGGTACTCCTATCCACACCGGTGGTGGTCGACCTCGAAACACGTATATCGATCCGCGTTATGTGCCAGACGTGCCCGCCCTAAACCACTCACAATTTCGAACAATCATGGTTGATTGGAGCATTGGCCAGATGCAGTCTTGTTAATGTTTCATTCGACCGGCAGTCCCATTATCAGCTACTTCGTAAACTAATTACGAAGACGAGATTTGTCGCCAGGGTGCACGCCTTTGTTCATTAACCGGAACCTAATTCAGCATTTTATACATTATTAAGGGTGTACGTAATACTGTTCGGTCACGTATAAAAGTCGTGAAGTTTAATTTTTAATATCGAAGGAAAGAGACCTCGATGCACAGTGGAATTGCACGACCATCGATACGATTGACACCGTATTCACTAGCCGACTCACGCGTCGGTCATTCACAATTCTTCGTCGCCCCTTTCTTTCACTAACAATGATCCAACTTCGAGTATCACCAGGACTTACACGTTCCTGCCCCCACATTAATTCCGCATCGAGACAATCGGGCGCCGTTTACCTGAATTGGATAGCGAAGATAGGTGTAGAGCCACCTAGGCGACCTAGATCCCAGGATAGATCGAAAGATTGCGTCCAAGCGAATAGATGGAAGGTCGATAAGAGGAAACGGGCATCGCGTGAGAAGTCGGGACAGAATTACGCGATCTGACACTATGGATCGGGCCCGGAGAGCCTCTTTGACGACGTCATACGGAGTCACGCTTCTCGTTGAATCTCTACCTTCCTTTTGTGGACACCAACGAAGAAAGCCAGCCACGAGCTAATCATTAAGGGAACTAAACGTGCATAGCGTGCTCCTGGACTATCGATAGAGAAGAAGTCTGCTCCGAATCCTCCTGCCTTTCTTCCTATAAAAGAGAGAGAGCAAAACTGGATCGTAACATTTTGGAATGGTCCTGAAAGGATTCACTCGAACAGAAAAATACTGAATCGTCCGAGGCAAATTTCAGATCCCTTATGGTTGAAATTTCCTTCGTTCCACAGCGTTTCATTAAAACGCGAGGTCGGATCGAAGTGTGTAGTACTCTTTCGAACGGCACAGTCAACAGTCAGCGGAGAATAAGTTGAAGCAAAACGTTTCGAGGGTACAGCGGGAGATTAGGGGAGAAATGGAGAGCGATTCTCGTGGACAGGAAGCAAAGGAGTGGAAAGGTTACGTGGATCCCTGTTTAAGTGGAAATATCTTTCCTTCGCTGGCAACGTTATTCTTAATTAAGAAACTTTGTTGTTCTTCGTTCTCGAAACCCGGAAATCTCTTCCTCTCCTCTGCTCTCCCTACGTTCCCCTTTCATGACTCTTATCCTTACCCTCTGACGGTGCGTACATCTTGTGAGAACCCGTAGTTCGCGATTATCCTTTCCAATAGTCGTTGAGCCCCAGAGACGAGATCCCATTTAGAGAGTTAAACATGTCGCCTCGAATGCGAGCAAACGGTCGTTCCAGTCCCCTCCGAAGACGGATCGTATCATAAAAAATGTAACCCACGCATGGTCCCAATGACGACGAATGGGTAATCGTCGAAGGGCGGGGAGACTATTGAAAATAACGCGGGTACACCCTGTATCGACCTAATTGTATTTTTCACGGGTCGTTGTAAAACTTTCGATTTAATTACTTAACGGTGTTACGGAGAGGCAGAAAGTTCCAATATCTTGGTAACAATGAGCCCGAAGTCACAAAGGGCTCCGAGTCGAGGCAACACGAGAGAAAAGAGATTAGTCAGAAGTCTGAATGCCGTAATGGATCGCGAGAACGAGCCTTTTGTCAAAACGATTCGCTCAGTTCCGCGTAAGTTCGTTCGCTTCCTTTCCTGCGCTTCTCCCTTTCCACCTTCCTTTGCCCCGCGCCACTCGAACCAGAAACCATCCGCGATTAACCGTTCGCTATCGCGCTCGAATGAAAGAAGGCGTGCTCCAATTCCTAGCAGCAATGAGACGTCGTCTGTTTCCTTGGACCGAGCATCTCGCTAGGGCCAAGAAAACAACTTGTCCGAGGGGACTTGTGTTCGCCTGGGCCCTCCTTCGGACGATTTAGTTCGGGATCGAGGAACAGGCTACGAACCCCTGAACTCGAACACACCCCTTCGTGAAACGAATGTACTCGTTCCTCGCGTATCTGGATCGAAGACATATCGTGGTGCTCATGCAATATGTATTGCAACGTAGATTAATCGCGTGCGGTTATCTAAACGGGGACAGGAGAATCGTTCCGTTCCGCGACTTTCGTCCGGTTGCCCGAAAGAAAAGCTCTTCAGCAGAAAGCTGTGACCATATTTCAGAAATTGTCCGCGTACTCCAGTATAGTGGTTGTTTCTATAAACCCGGGTGTCCTGGTCGTCGCCGAGAGACGAAACTTCGTCGGGCCCAATAAAAGTGTCCGGTGGCCTGGAAGCTCGAGCGCGTGCGAATCGAAAGGGCAGAAGAGTAGGGCGGGGATTGGGTCGAAAGTTCTAGAAACGCCCGGCCACTTTACGGTCTCTCGCGGAGTTTCGTTGAAAGAAAAGTGTACTCGACGCTAGGAGGACGGACAAACCGATAGGAAAGCGGACTGGGAGCGTGGCACGGCTTCTTTTCCAGGTGGCGTTAATTGCTTCGAGAGTAAAAACCGAGTGAAGGGGGAGCAGAAGCGGCTGCTTATCGACGAGTCGAACTGTCTTTCTCTCGTTCCTCTCCGCCCCCAGCTTTTCTTGCGCATCGCCACCCTCTTAGCGGCACGGATCTGCTCGACGAGCCCCTGAGCCGAACGTGTTTGCAACTCCGATAGGGAAAACTAATATTGAACATTCCACAGTGGAACGCAAAGGGTGCGATCGGGACGAGGTTACCGGAGACGAGGATGAAGAACCGAGAGGGGTAGGAGTCGAACTTGAAAGTTTTAAAAAGCAATTAAGGGCTTCAAACTTCCGACGCTTACTTCTCCCGCTGCAAATCCATTCTTCTTTCTCAACCCTCGTTTCTCTCACGCCCATCCTCCTCCGTCATCTTCGTTTTCACTCGTTGCCTGTAACTTGATCTCATTTCCCTCTCTCTGTTCGCCCCGTGTCGTTTCAAGATAGATATACTGTCGTAACAAAATGCGACATCAAATTCTTTTGTTTCGCATACAAATGATCGGCACAGCTAAACCACGTGTGCCGGGTTGAAATCGCGACGAAGTTTCAGAGAGTCACGGGAATACACGTTAGTTGTTGTTGCTGTTGGCTCCTTATTTAACGGGTTACCCTGTCCACGGGCAGGATCAAATGACCCAGTTCAGACTTCATTTTAATCAGCCGCGTTGCCTGGCAAATTTTTTGTCACGAACAAACTTCGCCGTGAAGCGCCAGCCGGTATTCTAGCTACCCCAGAAGTTTCTGCACTTAAAGCACCGAACGACTATTTCTTCGTCGATAAATTTACGTCGTGCAGCATGACAAAGCGATTCCTCTTTTCAATTATTACGGTGATTCTCGATACGTGATCGAGGAATATGTGCACCGTATCGTATTTTCTGTTTGGAGGCTGAAACGTTGAACAGATAAGCGCTCGTGGAATAGTTTCCTGCAACAATGCAGTCAGTTTCGAGCGATCTGCATCCTCGAAACAGCGCAGCGTACGTAATGTGCATAAACCTCGTAAGAGTCTACTTCTTCCATTCGTGGCTTGGGATCCCACGAACGTTTTGAGTGGAACGCGATATGCATATCGTTCGCAGAGTCACTCATCTATAACACGGCCCCCATTGAAATTGTCGCAGCCACGTTTACATAGCCTACATCGATTAGATTCGCATTCGTATCGATACGTTTCACCTACAGCTGGAACAACGTTGTCGGAGATAATCGAATTTCCCTGAAAATTTTTATCCCCAGCCCTGGAATAGACAGCGGTTCCCATCGACGCGGGAGTTCTTTTTTACTGTGTAATTCTTTCGTGAATCATAAATAAAGGGGGTTAGCGCTCGTGATCAATGTGCGTGGTCTTGCATATCTGGAAATTGATGAATATAAATGTTCATCCCGCAGTGCAGTATGATTTCGATAAAGCCAAAGATAAATACATATGTACGAGAACGTTTCGTTGAAACGAGACGTTTCTAGCCCTTTCTTCCGTTTCGTCCAAGCTGTGCTTCGCCAATGGAATTCGGCTAGATAATTTTAGAATCGCGTGATTAAACCTTCCGCGATTAAAGTTGTCGGTCGGCCGTAAATAATGACTTTAAAGCATGGGCCGAGCGGCGTGGCAGTGATACACGAACATCTAGCCCTCTGTATTACTCCTACACAGATCGTCGTGATGTTGAACAAAACAAATTGAATTTTAAGTGACGCCCGATCCCCGTATGATGATGCCCGTCGGAATCGATTAACGTCGCCATAAATATTTCGCGTTGTAATTGGAACGCGGACGGCAGTCGCGTTACACGCGACGGCGCCCTCGAAATTCCGTTGAATCTCTGATGCACAGGATTAATCATTCCCATCTCAACGAATTGAGTTTAAAAGGAAAAACAGGAAAGCCGCAGACCGATCGTATCGTTGTTTGTCTTAAACCACGCTCAAGTCTTGGAAACAAAAGAACAATTTGCCGCAGAGATCCGGCGGGGCGTCGAAACTCCGTTTCGCAAACTGGTCCGCCATAATTCATGAGGAAACAGTATCTGGCTTGTGTACCGCGGGTCCGTTGCTGGAAAAGAGACAGTTGCCCTAGCCAGATACACCACAGCATCGTATCGACGGTATTCTCTTCATCAGCTTGATGTCGGCGAGTCGACATCGGTGAATGCGATGCCAATGGGATACCTGAACACGTATCTGGTATGTACTCAGTCATTAACGAGAGAACTCGACTCAAAGTTCCGGATAAACCGGACAAGGTCCGCGTGAAATAACGCAAGAACTAACACATCGCGTTCGCATGTTCGCTAATGGATTCATTCGTGTCAGGGAGGACCACCCACGACCTGATACTTCGCCGATTGAACGATCCAATAATGCTACAGACAGGTTATATCAAGTGCTCTTGTTCGAGTAAATGGATAAAACATTGATTCAATTTATCCTAGAGCGTGTAGCATCAATAGGATCAAGGCCAATCTTCCTTCGACGATATCTATAAAGCTTCGAGATTCCACGAAGAACACGGCGATACCAATTGTTGCGTTGAAAAAAAGGCGCAGCAATTACGAACAACCTTGGACGACGAGTTAAAAGCAGCAGCTGGTCCGGTCAAAGGAAGTGAACACGACCGATAGGACAGAAACGATTTAGAGGCAGCAATCTCGTTCGACGTTTATATCCACGGTTGCGGAACTGTGCCAAGTAGCTTTACTTAGCCGCTGAATAGAATGCGAGAGCCGAACGTTCACGAGCAAGTACCGAAATTGCTGCTTGCCGAGCATTAGCCAGAGGCTAACGAGACAAAGGGTGCGCGCAGATATTCTACTAGATTGATTGCCACCTGGAATTAAAAGTGGAAGCCGTGCTCCACTTCAAACGAGGTTTATCGCCCGATCCGATGCAGCGAGCCTTTAGAATATTGGCGTCAGCAAGCAGACAAGAAACTACGTACGGCACTTGTATAATTAATGAATTAAAAGGCTTTCCACTTTCCAACGGCGCCCGGGGTCTCCTTGGAATCATATTGCGTTCGTTTTCAACCATGTTACTTACGTCGATTATCGTAAATTATTCGCGACCCTAGCTCGCCGTCCCTTCTTAGTAATTGTCCCTTCTATCGATTCAAGAGGCAAGCATCTTACGTATAATACACGGCGGTAAGATAAATGGATCGTTAATGAATGATGCTAAGCGTTATTAATGTCAACTATAGCCGCGTGTAGGTAAACGGAGTAAATAAGCGCGGAAGAAAATTCTCTACTATCGATCCGTTTAACAGAGGAAAGTCAATTTGTATTGTGCTTATTGTTACCGAGCAATAACTACATAGTTGCGGGCGAAACGACGCCGAGATTAATAATTAATCCGTACAATTTCCGTTGAATTGCAAGAAGGGGTTTGATAAGAACAGTAAAGTTAATCTTGTCAAATTCTGAGAACACGCTGCAACCCAGGACTAGATACCCTAACTTTCGACGCTGGCTGTCGTGTCGACGAACCGAGGAATCCCTAAGGAGTCAGACGTAGGTGGGGCTGGTAGACGCTAAAGTTTACCCACCATGTCTCACCAGGAGACTGTATTACTCGCTTTAACGTACACGTGGGTCAATATTAATCATTGTCATTAGCGCAGACTGCAAGACAGTTTCGGAACAATGGATGTCTGGAATCATAAAATTTCGTGCTCCCTCGTGATATGCGACCTAGCATCATCATGGACGTATACATACGTTGTAACGTTGGTAGCATCGTAGCGAAGCCAGAAAACGATATAATGGAAAAAGAGGGACTCTTCGTGGGACACCTGTACGCGTCTACATTGTTCACGCATAGAGCCTGAACAAGTTGAATACAAAAATTGAATCGGGCAGCTCCGTGCAAAGTAACGACTGAAGCCTAATGAAAAATAGACTAGCTTTAATTGGCCAGAAACGTGGGAAACTCAGCGCTAAAACTAAAACGAAATCCTCCATTATGAAGCTCCGAGTTTCGCGCAGGGGTTATCTAAGCCCCCCTGCTGTTATCTAAATGGTACTTATTGTCTTGACGTATAGTACACTTTGCTTCTTCGCTACTGTCCCCCTCCCTTCGCTCTGCTCCGGCCCTTCCAGCTTTGCCCTCTCCACTTCTGTACAGGCAGAAGTACGTTGCCGGTGCCAGTCGTTATCGCACACTAAGAACCCACCCCCATCTTTTACTCCTTCCCTCTCGTTCACCCTTTGGCCCTATCGTGCAGCATTTGCCCCGTTCCTTTCAACCCTCTGTCCTTTCCATCGTGCCGCTGCGAATGCGCATGCGTGTTCCCTATCGCTGTTTGGACGATTTCAAAGAAGGAAGTCGACGGAAAGGAAAGCGCTGGGAGAAGGGGGTGAGGGAAATCGAAGAGGAATGGGCAAAGGGACGATGGAAACGAGAGCAGAAGAGTAGAAGGAAAGATAGGTAGTTCGGCACGTCCGATATCCGTGCACATATTGCCACAGCGCGCGCCTTATCCCGATCAGTAATTAGTCCGATCGTTTGCCAAAGACCGAAAAGGGAAGGACCGTTGATTGCTATTAACGGCGTCGCTGATTGGGTGAAACCGATTCAATTGCCCCCGGCGAACCTTCCACGGCCGAATCTTCATTTCACCTGGTTCTCTTTTCTCGCCACTCCTCGCTCTCTTTCCCTCTTTCGCCGATTCATCCGATTCGTTCGTTTATGCCCCAAACGAGGGTGCTCGCTCTGTTGCTCTTTCTGGGAGGATGTTTCATCGTCCTCGATAGATAGGATAATAAACTACGGACATGCCCATCGGACGATCCTACGCCCATTCAACCAACCGTGGTTTATTGTACGAGCATGCCGCGCGTTGCTAACGCTCAATCCGACTGAACGTTGAAGCTTTAACGATATCTCGTCAACCCTGCTGTCCCGTCAGGAGCAAACGATAACGCCAAGGACTGCGGAAGCCACTGTTTCATCGCAATATCAGTTAACTTAATGAAATGTAAATTTGAACAGAAAAATTCCCTCCGGCAGATTTAATTTTCTGTTTGGTCGCAAGAAGGCAGAGCAACGGCGGATCAACTGAAACAGGGGAAAAAGGAGAACCGATGGAAACCATCGCAACACTGCGGCAAGATTGGACGGAAGCAACGCGATTCAATCTATGAAAATCCTTTTTCTCCAAACCCCTCGCATCTCCCCCCTTTCAACCCGCCCTGTTGATTTTCGTTTATTCTTCATCTTCCTCTCGATATTCTTTCCAGCCAACCTCTACTTCGCTGTGAACGTTTTCCACATTCCGGATAAATAAACTCGGAGCCAAGCGCGAGATCGGCGCTCGCAGCAACCACTGAAACGTTCCTCGGGAAACGGAAAACGGATACCGTCCGTGGATACGTAACGGCGCGGAAGAAGATCGAAAACTAGCAGGCCCGGCATCGGTCTATTCCCCTATTGCAGACAGTCAGAATTACGCCCGCACACAGACACAGAAGACGGGGGCACGAAAACGAATATCTTGCGGGCTCCGAATCGAACCGCTGGCATAACAGCAGCAGCCCCGCGATTCATCCAAAACTTCCGCATCGATCCATTCATGCATGCTGACCGAGCCATCCAATCAGCGGAACCAAAAGACCGGCGCAGCCTTGCCATTTAACCATCGGAAGCCGATAGACAAGCAACAAGGCGGGGAAAACGTTGAAAGACAGGCAACGGAAGGGGAGCCCACGAACGGAATCGAGAAAAGTGGAGCACCGCGAAGCGTGTAGTTGAAACGATGCGACGCGACGCCCGGCAATGTTCATTTTCACTGGGGATCGAATGAGAAGGTCGAAAGGCGAGAAGAAGCATCCAGGAGGATCGATGGCCACGACTCGGCCGTGTGGTTTCGTTGCCGTGCAAAAGGTGGAAAATGACGCACGGCTTTCTGTGTGGTATGTTTTTGGAAAACCTCGGCGGCACACACGCGCGTCCAAAAAGGCAGTCGGTTGCCGTGAGCCCGTCGAAGAAACGACGTTGCCCGTCTGCAAATACGTCGAAACGGTAGAGAAAAGGACGGCCGGATAGCAGGGCGGGTCGAATAGCGCGAAATAGCGCGGATTTCGCGGGATCTCGTGTATGGAGGGACGAAATTGAAGATCGAGTGGCGAATACCGGAAGAGTGGCTGCCACTCTCCAGCGCAAACAGGTGAATTCACCGCGGTATATGCACCGTCTGCGATGGGAAAACGGAGTACGCGGCCCCGTGCCTGTCGTGAGTACAGAGGACCGTCAGATTGGAGCGACGAATAAGCCGCGTAATAGGAATGGAATATGTTTTTGCTTCCGTCGCTGCGTCCCCGCGATACCGACACGATTTATCCCCCCCGCATTTCCAGTGCTGATTGAATTCGTCGCTGCAACGACAAATCGAAATACCATTGCCTGCGACACGTGCCTCGTGCTTGGCGAGTTCTTACGCGGTCGACGGAGAACGGTGACTTTGCATTGATTTAGGGGAACGTCGCGTGTCGGGCCGAAGGAGAAACGCAGACAGCCCTGTGGATTTGTTCGCCGCGGATTTCAATGAAATATTGCGGACGCGGCCGCGGTGACGTTGCTTTACAAACGGGGATTTTCCTTTCTTGAAAGGAGTTGACGACAATTTGCTGTTCGCTGATCAGGCGTCGTAGGATAGCTCGATCGATTGTGTCATTTATTCAACAAAGTGGGAGAACTCGAGGGTATTGTTTTTACTTATCCCACGCCTTGCAAGAGCAGCAGAAATTCGGCGAAAAATAAACAAAGTACATAGAACCACGCGCTAAGAGTGAGGACTAAAAAGAAAAGCGGCGAGTACATCGGGGTTCGTAATTAATTCGAAATTTCCAGTAGACGCGTTCAGCGCACGGATGCTTTCGACGCTCGAGGCACGATTTTTCTTGCTGCAACTCGACGCGACCTAAATACGCTAACATTTTCCCGCGGAGTTCGCACGCAGTCGATATCAGAATTTCAAAGTTGTCGCGTTTCCGCGCGTATAAATCGCCACTGTAAAAAGCTGATGAGAGAGCCGGCTCGCTGATAAGTCTAAATGAAGCCGCGTTGATGAAAGTGGAGTTGCGTAAATGAAACATATGAACCGTGCCGCGGTGCTTCCGTTGTCGGTGCTCGTAAACCGTGCGCTCCGCTGTACGCTCTGCCCGCTTTTGTACAACTATCATCCGAGTCGCGATATTATTTTCCCCTCGGAACAGAATCGACAGAGTCTGCTGTCCTCTTTGCACGGGTGACAGGTTAGACAGCGGCCGGGACGCGGCGATAACATTTTCAGGTAGCAGGTAGCGATTCATCTGCCACGACTGCCGTTATAACGGTGGACGTTAGTCACATTACTGGAAAATCACCCGTGACGTTCGTATAGGTGTTTGTCGAAATCAATTTACACGGTTCGGCGCCGCGTGAAATTACACGGCGCGGCTCCACGTGAATACGTATTCATTTGCGCAACCGTCGTGGAATGTCGCAACTTGTAACGTCATTAACACAATCTCGGTACATCCGTCACCGCGGCATTTTAATGCGACAGCATGCCAACTTCGCCGCTTAAATATTTTACGACATTTTAAACCCTGCTGATTGTAAGCAGCTGAGGGAAACTCGTGTCGCGATTCAAAAGAGACCCCGTTCATTGAAATCCCGCGAGCGAATTCGCGAAATATCGCGGACACGTTGAATTATCAAAGTTTCCGGTTGGCCCGCTATGCATAAAACAACATCGAAGTTGGCCTGTCCTTGCTCGAGGGTTAACGGCCGGCCTCGGCGTTCCCAACGCCACCACGAACGGATCCACTTGCTTCACGAACTTCAATTGAAACTCTAATCGTTTCTGTTCGTTTCCCGCCACTCTGCCCGCCTACGCAACCCCCAACCTGCTTTTTACACTGGCCGACGGAACACGTAACAATTAGGTCTTTAAAAGTTTGGAAAATGCAACGCGATAATTGACCCGACTCCGAATCGTCCTGACCGTTCTATTGTCACTCTGAGTTTGCGATGCGCGTTCGGATTTTCGTAGTCGGCATTTGTACGGAAGAATTCAATAATAATTTCTGCCAAACAATTGCGGCCAGATAGGAGAATCGAGCTTAGAGAATTCAATTGGGACCGCCTTTCCATACGGGAATTACATATTCACATACGACTGGCCCCTCTGTTCTCAAACGACAATTCTTTTCATTCGCGTAGCGCACGGCTCTCGACGTTCCACCACAATGTCACCACTCGAAGAATTGATAACGACTGCTTTATGATTCGAGCATACAGTGCCGGTGAATCGGCCGCTCTTGCGTTTCCCATTGTCGCTTCTTGTCTCGGTGAGAAGCAGCGGAGCCGTAGAAAGCCACTGTGCATTCGAGGCCTTTTGATAAACGCCGGCGATGGGAAGCTTTTTAGGACATTATCCGCGGGAACACCTGTTACTGGCGCGCGACGTTTTAGCGAAAAAACCAACCGCACCGAGAACACACTGCGACGGGCGAAAAACAGGGGATGATGGAATTCGTGTCGGGCGTCCTCGTAGTTGGCCGCGAGCTTATGGGATTGCACAGTCTTAACTTATATTAATCCAAGGATTCCGCGGGGGAAGGGACCGGCCTCGATAAGCGCGTAATTCACGGGCAAATATGATTACAGGCAACCGCGAGCTTTTTCCGCGTCCGTGGTAATTTGAAACGTAGGAACCGCCAAACTTTTACCTATTCACGCTGTTTCCAGAAAGGGGCGAGATGCATCGGTGTCGGCCATTCTAAAAGTACTTTCTATATCGGGTGACAATTGGGAAACTTCAAATGGTCGTGGTTTAAACGTCGTTATTTATTGATCTAGCTACGTGCACCTTCCTTCGCCGGGTAGCGAGACGCTAATAAAAGATTAACTTTAAACGGATTCGCCGCTAATCAATTGGATCGACTTACTGATATATATTATGCAAAATTCCCATTACCGCTAAGCTCGCGATTCAGCGGACTAATTAATTAACCCCCCTTCCCCTCCTCGTCCAGCACAGAACATGATTTCCAGATTTCTATCACCGATTCAACGAGTTTCAGTAATCTCGTGCTGGTAAAATTTCACCGTCCCGCGACGACTCGCAATACAATGGCGTGCCTAGTTTGCGGAAGTAAGTGCATGTGTGGGACGTGCCGATCGCAAATATAACTCGAACGGGGCAAGGTTACTGCAATATGCAACTCGGCTTCTCAATTTCTTCGGCGTGCTTTCACGCATGGAATGGAATCCAATCGGTGACCCACATTTCCCTTCGACGCTCTCGTCGCCACGAGCGGATTTACAGAAGAGGAATGTCCGTAATATCCTATCGTCGATTCGTGCAAACTTCATCGATGTCTATTTCAAAAGAATTTCTCGGGCTTGAAATGAAAGGGCAGAAAATGGAAGGGAAGAAGCAATACGTAAAATAATCCGAGCTTTTTTCTCAGGAGAGATTGGCTCAAAGGTTATCCAGTACGCGTACAAGGTTCTCATATCACTGCATGTATAGGTACATGCGTATTTCAAAACGTTGAAAATTCGACTAAAATATAATGCGAAAGAATTTTATAAAAAAATCCCCCGTCGTATTACGGGACGTTGGTATTATTTAAAAGCGGTCGCGTGCTTTTCTTCGTCTTACGCGTAAAGTCGTGTCTAAAATTAAACCAACAGCATGATACATATTGTCCCTACACCACGTACAAGTCCGCGGTACTACCAGCCGAGTTTGATGCGATGTTCTCACGGAGGACGATATATTAGGCGCGATAACCTGGCTGCGGAAACGGGAAAGAGTTGTTCACCCGTAACTTAGTTGGACTATCGCTGATTTCGAGATATTTGCTCGGGATTACCTCTTCGTTTAACTTCCGTGTGTTCGTGGGGTGGTGCGCCGGCAGTGCACGCGCCACTGTGTGCGTACGTGGATGAACGGAGTGGGAACGATAGCAGAGTAAGGAGATAGCAAGGTGAACGATAGATAGTAAAGAGAGAAAGACGAAGGGGATTGAGGTAAACGCCGTGTTCCTTGTGAGACGTCTTCCTCTAGGAACGCTCGAGCAAGTGTCAACCTGGAAGCTTCGTGGAGGGAAAGGGGCAGAAAAGAAGTTCGATCGCGCAGGCTAACAATGCGACTTGGTAAGTAACACGCGAAACTTCGTCGTGAACTTGGTTCGTCCAAATAAACTGTGGTTTTTGGAAAAATCATGATACAGTAACTTTCTGTATCTTTTAGCCAAGGAGTTCTAGCAGAGAGAATTTTCGATCTCTGCGATCGAGAAGCTTCACGACCATTCTATTTTATTGGATACACGTTGACAAGGTGGAACTACAATAGCTAATTTAATATTATACTTAATTTCTCAGGAACCTTGGAGAAATAGCAGAAGGTAGAGCAATAAGCGGTCGGAAAAAGAACCAATTCGTTGTAAAAAGGAAATTCCAATTCCTGGAACTTATCGCGAGGATGACGTGTTTGCTTGCGTCAGTTAACAGATAGGATTCAATTGGAAAGTATCTCCGCGATCTGGCTTCAGGATGCACTATGGCAACTCCCCGGGGATGCACCTGATCAGAAACTCCAACAACTGCTCTCGCTTTCCCCGACGACGTGTGCTCGTTGAAAGAGCGACGCCGGCACGTGTGTAGGGTACCACTTACACGTCACGTTGCACCGCGTGCATCGATTTCCGTGACACGCACCCATGGCACGGAATTAAAACCAGTGATCGAGCGTGTACGCTCGTAGTTTAAGGGCGGAAAGTAAGCTCCAATCTTCGTTGATTCGAGACAAGCTGTATCGCGTAGCTATCCGTCAGACAGGGAATGGTAGCGACAAGTTCTGCTGGAGGCATTCATGCGAAATATGATGCGCACCCTTCTACGTTCTCCTCGAGGATCTCGCGGTTGTTGTTCTATATACACACCTATGCGAGATTAAATGAATGGATGCACGAGTGCTTGAAAAATTCGTTTCAGCAACCGGTTTCTCCTTAATGCAATCGCTTTCTTTCGTTTCGACTACCATATTACAGCCAATCTGAATCCTGATGGGATTCGTGATTGAAGCAAGTAGCTTCAACGCTGAAACGCTTTGCCTATGGTGACTGTATCATGATCATTTTAAGCGTTCCTATTTTATGTGTCGCATATATGGAAAGGACGTGGATGTGTCGGAGCGTCCAAGATCGCAGGCAAACAGGCGAAAGTTTAAATTAACTCGCAATATCTGGCGGCTGTTAACTGCGCCAACTCTGATCCAAGGTAGAACCGCAGACATAATAGTTGCATTATCGCTGCCGACGGGTATTTCATAGCTGGCATTTAGGGTCGAGGTGATCGGACAGTTTAAACGTTCGAGCTAACACTTAATCGATCGAACCGTAGCTGTTATCAGCGGCGTGGTAGAAATGCGACTCGTAGGGAAAGCGGACGTGAACTTTGTCCGATAGTTTGCTAAAGAACTTCTGTGGCAGCGTGGATAAAAATAAAAAAGGAAGATGATTTTTTATGCATGATCCAGCGCGATTTTTCCAGGTGCGACGTTTTTATTTGATTTAACCGACAAACGATTCCCATATGGTACGACGACTATTTCTTTGAAACTTGCACTCACAGCTTCACCCGGACACGTCTTTTTTCGCGATGAATCCCTTCTTTCAACTGTACGCACATGGTGACCATGTGGGTGTTCATCGTTTTATTCTTTCATCGCCGGGGCTCGATAAAAAGTTCGGAGCGAACCCTTCAGAAGATTGCTGTCTTATATCTGTCGACTTTGTGTTCCTACGAGTTTCGTCTGTATTTTTCCAACATAATTTTTTTCCTAGAAGAAATATTGTTCCAGAAGAAATTTCGTTTAGTCTTGCCGAAAGAAGAAAACGGAGGGGGCTTAAATTGACTTTGGGCCGTTCGATTATTTTCATATCGTAAAACACAATTGCATTCCGTGCATAGCTCTTGGCAAATCGCGTTACGAACTATAAACTTCCGAGTGCAACACTGATGCAACGCCACAATGTGCACACGCCAGCACAGCTGCAAGTGAAATCGTTCGTTGGATCAGTTTTATTAATGGACGACGGTGATCGCGATCGGTAAGACTATGACAACCCTGTCAACTTTCCAAAGATTAATGTCGTTTGTTCGTTGCGTGAGACGTGTTCTCTGCTTCATTTTTTATATTCATTTTATATGCAGCGTGCGAGCAACCGGGTCGTACCGCCACACTTTTGCATATAAAAGTGCATTTAATTGATAATGGAAATTGTTTTCTCGTCGGCGGTATAACGCGTAATCGTTATAAGCCTGGCTTAATCTCGTCATTCGGTGTTTCAATAAAGAGCATGCAGAACCGAGGGAAACTTTACATCCGGGTTTCGCGCAAATTCGCACGTTCAATTAAGTGTTGTAAGCGTGACGAAGAAAATTCCGAGGAGGATCAAACGATTAACCGGGGATTTTCGGGTTGGCTTTGCGAAACGCAAATACGTGCTGTCTTCAAAATAAATGTAATTCCCATTTTTTAATCTCAGATAATAACAGCAGTATATTACTTCACAACTGACATGCTCATTGCCCTTCCCACACTATGGAAGTTACAATTTAAAAATTACAAACCCGGGAGACTGTACCTCGCTACCTCGAATCGATATGAACGTCTCAAGAAAAGTGCGTGCAAATTTATGTTTCTAAGGAACGCAGCTGAAAATTGCATGACCATCCTTTTCCACCCCCCGAACGCCCCTTTTCCGTTGTGCACAGCCGCCCCCTTTAAATACGATCGCTTCCGCTTTGCATTAGCTTATTTTGTATGCAGCTAATTTACATGTCTAACGGTCACGATAAAATTGGTTAACGCTGTTCCGAGCCTGTGAGTGAACGCCGCCTAATTTAAGCTTCGGTGTAAGCAGTTAAGCTCCGTGGCCGATTTCATAATACACGGTATATGTTCCTGCGATTTAATAGAGTCGAGCTTGTCGAGCCTGCGCGTTTATATAAACTAATTTGCGGTCTGCGGCAGAAGCTTTGATGACGTTCTTTTAATCCAATTTTACGATTAGTCGATCGCTATCTCACGTCCCCATCCGAAAAACGTTCGTTTATCTCGCGATATTGGTAAATTGATTTCGTCGTCATTGAATTCCGTGTGAAAGCGTATTTAACAACGAAACTGACAAAAATGGGACTGGTCAAAAACACTGCAAAAAAAGAACGTTAGGAAACCATAGCTTTCAACATATATGTATGCTTGCAAAGGGATGCCTACTATTTTTGTATCACGCGTCGGAAATAAATAAAGGACTGCTGGCCATCCCATCCAAAGCAGAAAAAATTGATAAGAGAGACGCATTCTGGAAAATTTCACGTTCGATATTCCGGGCAAGAGAATCCAGAATTTTTCATTCCTTCAAATTACGAATACCCGGTTACATATACGATCGTATGTATTTATTTAGAATTACTCGGATTCCTGGAATTTTTTTACATTTTTTTTTTCCCAAGTAACGCACACCTACGTACATATGTATCGGTAGCCTAAATAATTGGGACGCAATTCTCATGATATGTTGGCCGAATATTGATCTACCGCAGTGCTGCTGTACAAAACTTTTCTCTCGATTCCTGCTTTCCTTGCTAACGAGATTTTCGCATCGATCTCCACTTCCTTTTATAAAACGAAATTAGTGTGGAACAGCGAAAAGTACTTTCCCCCGCTTTTTCTTCCCTGCCTGTTAGCACGTCGCCACTGTGTCGTCCTTTTCGAATAATACGTATTATTTATCGAAATGTCAAATATATATTCCGCTCTCATAACTTCGAAATAAAAATCATTGAATTATGAAATGACAGTATCCTTCACAAAGCTTTACAAGGATTTGCTTTCGTGCAACGTCGCGATTCCACTCTGAATAAAATTACGAATACGCCACCTGCCACGACATTTCACATCGACTAGATTTTTGTACCAAATCTTAAGCTTGGAAAAACACGTATCCGTCTTGTAACTTATCCCACGCTATTTTACTTTCATCATTTCACCAGGACGAAGCTGCGGCCTCGCAATACTTATCCAATTTAGCCTCGAGCGTAGCGTCGATAACTTTTCGCTCGCGAAAGAAAGAAGGTGCTTTTGTAAGGAAACCCCGGAGAAGTTTCTCTTGGCTGCAGCCATGGCCAGTAACGTGTCCAACAGCTTAATCTTCAAGTAATCCCCGTTCCCTCGACTCGACGCCTGTGAGGAATTAGAGGTAATCCGAAACACGAGTTTAATGGCCAGCGCCTCATACAATCACAAACTGAATGTTTACAGGCGTTCCCAACAGGCCGATTTATAAACAAATTTACAGCTTTCAGCGGGGGAGATTTCGCCGATAAATTCTCGACGTCCTTCGATAAACCGAGCCGCTGCAACATTGCTGCATGGCCAAAAACAAAGGGTGTAGCATTCAATTTTCCTTCATGTCGAAAGTATTACTCCTCGTTTCGTTTAACTGTGCCCGTTCAACTGATAATAATGCGACGTTGAAACGGTCAAGACATTTTTCTCTCGCTGCATAATGCATCGAGAAATTTTCCAGATCTTGTTTGATTATTACCGAAAGATTTCCCTTCGAGCGAACTGATTGGATAATTCAATTTTATCGCTCCGTCCCACAATTGCTCCGATCGCATTTGGTCAACTGATGCCCACATTGAATCTTTTAGATTTCTCTGCAGTTTCGTCCAGTCATCTCAACACCAATGCCTGCAACATGTATGATGCACCAGCCGTGTCCTTGCGATCGGAGGGAACACTATCGGTAGATTGGAAGGTTCCGTAGAAAAACAAGGAACTGGAGCAATTTCGTCGTTCTCTTTTTCCCTAATCGCGCCATATTCGAAACTTCCTTTTACCCTCGAACTTTATCGCATCGTTCCGACGAAACACTATGGTCGAGGGTAAACGCAACGCTGATTGGAAAGGGACCCGAAGGACTGCGATTGATCGTAGTCATCCGGTGGAAAATCGCATCTACTCGCTGCGTCGATAACAAAACCAGTCCCGGTCCGTCTGGCAGACTGAATTCTTCTACGTAAATGTCAGTTCTCAAGTTTTTGGCCCGATTGGAAAACTTAGAACGCCGGGGAACTTTTTTGAACTGTCATTAGTTACAGAACTGTGTGCGCACGCGCGTGTGTTTTTGTGTGATCGCGGTAGGCAGTCGATTTCATTCAATCTCACCCGCCCGGCTCCCTTTAACAAACATGTTGACAACGTGTACTCCGTTACTAGATACTGGGTCGACCAATTTACCAGCGTAATTGGAACCTGCTCTCCCCCTTAGACTTCTTCCGGTTTTGCCATTTTGGGCAGAAATTCGGAAATGGTCACCTTTATTTACCGCCCGATTAAATCGGCGACTTCCGAACATTGGAAGGGGGGAGCTTTCTATTGACAGCCACACGATGTTTAAGAGATTATTAATGTTATATGATAATTAATGAGAATTAAGTCGAGACACTATCTGCAGGCAATAAAGACTCAAATCGATTCAAATTAGAAGGCACTCCCCCCCTCCGTTGATAGTAGCGTTGAAACATCCGATTAATACAACAATTCAGCCCTGGCTGTGTAACGTAGAAATCGAGTTCCTACCAATAATTGTCTCCAAACGTATGTAATCCGGCGCCGGAGGGTCCGCGGAATCTCCTTCCACGTTGATTCGATTTCCCGTCGCTCGGGATACATAGTAGCTTCCGGCAAATTCCCCCTGGCGCCCTCTGTCGCGACGCTATGAGTATACGTATCCACCCAATAAGATCGTCAGCGCACCTGGCGACTCTCCCGTTGCCCCCTCTTGAAACAACCCTCTCGCTCCTCGTCACTCCCAAAGGCATCGGTCAAATTCGATTTTCCTTTTACATCGAACTGAACCATTCGGAATAGCGATCAGTTCTAGTGCCGAGGGAGGACCTTATCCACGAAGTTCTCGTTGGCTACTATAGGACCAGCCAGTCAGCCAACCAGCCAGCCGGGGAGTGAAGTGGTAAACTAGATACGGCTACAGATAGGAAGGGAATAGAAGCAGAACCGGGTCAGCTAGCCAATCCCCTCTGCAAGGCACACCAATCTCCCTACCGGTAACACTGACGTGCATATCCTCGACCTGGCGCGAACTAACTCTCTCTCTCTCTCTCTCTACATCCCTCCCGCCGCTATGTTTTTTCACATTTTACCCTCCTCGATTTTCCCGTTTTCCATTCGCTTTCCCGAATATGCACGTACGTATATAGTCGCCCTCTAGTTTTCTACCACGTGCACCTCGTTCCATTTACCCTGAACCGATTCCTCGTCATCGCACTCAGGAGGATTCCACGGAAAAACCAGACTACGAGTCTTGTAAAGTAGAAACTCCCGGTGACGCCGATTTACCGTTCGCAACCAGGTCCACGTTGCATAATGCCCCCATGGTGAAGTCCTTACCCGACTGCCTCTAACTTCAAAGGGGAATCCGTTGCTACGCACCCGCGGAACTTTTGCGGTTTCTATCGTCGACATCCGACAAAAGAGACCGAGTTCGCTTTTCACTGACTCCGGGATATCCCGCTGCGACTTGTCGCGTTCCTCGCGCACGGGGAAATTTATCGGATGCAAAGGACCGAAAGCGTTCGCATTGCCGGTGTGTGCAACCGTGGTCCACGAGTGCACGCGAAATTGGGCCGTGTCCGCAGTATCCCCTTAGTGGATATTTCTTTGTCCTGCCCGAGGAGTCAACAGGGTACGATTTGTACATCCTCCATCGCCCCCACGTTTCTATCTTTTACTCTCGATTCTCCGCGAATCACAAACAGACCACAGGCATCTCGAAGCGTCTTCGCGAAATATTTACATCTCTACGAGAGCACGGCAATCTCGTTGTACCGCGGGGATTCGTGTCGTCTCGCCCTCTGAAACTCTCTTGGTCGACAGGGTTCGTTTGCGACCGCATACCGCGCCGTCGTGGCTAACGAAATAATTACTTGTTTGCATAACTACGCCGTACGACACGCGTACCTGGTAAACAAGACTAATTATGAAAAATACATATTTCAATGCGCGCCGAAACGTCACGCGTTTCCTCTGATAGCCGTGCGGCCGCTGGTACACTCGCTAATGAACTAATTACAAGCGCACACAAGACTGATGCGCGAGAATCACCGCCACCTGAACATGAGAACTCGCAAGACCTGTGCCTGGCCCCCTCCCCCGCCCCTTAACCTGCCGCCCCCTCGGTGTGTGTCGTCTACAACGTAGTGACGCTTAATTTCACGTTCCACTGATGAGACTGTCTGCATACTAAAGTAAAGCCAGCTACCAGCCGCGCAATATTAATATGCAATCGAAGCTCTACTCCATGCAAGCCGGTTAGAACGGAGCATCGGTTAATTTGATGTTCATTCGATTAATCCACCGCGGCTGTCGGTAGAAATAACAATGGTACCGCGGGCCTGCGAGACTACTATATGTATATTGGCAATTTGCAGAGGTGCTCGATACATCGGCGAACACCGTCAAGTTTTCCTATACGATCCATTGATAATTTGACACAGGAACGACGTAAATTCTTTTTCGTCTTACGTGCACGTCGAATACGCGCCAAGTCTACCGTGGAGTAAAACGTCGATTTATTGTCGCATTGTCGTGTACATCTGGATGATAAAAGTTTCGAGCGGATGTCAGATCGATATCGATTGAACATGTTGTGTTTTTTTGTATTAATAAAATGTATACGCCATCTGTTGCCTGGCCGTTCTTCCTAGAAATATTTTGTACCACCTTTCGACCTATTTATTCGAGAAGACCTTTCCCTGTTCCCGATCGTACCACGATTTCTGCGACGACCGCCGTAATTTTCTTTTCGAGACAAAGAGTCCTTGGTACGTTCTGCGTTGCGACTCCGATCGCCGATAACCCTGAATAAGCGTATGCTGCAGCGAGCTCGCAGGCCCATTTAAAGTGTCTCGGTCCACCTACGGATTCTGCACTGCCTTTAGGGCCGTTCGGCGGGGCGAACGTGACACGTAAAAATATCATGTAGGGTACCGATACATCACGCGATCAGATAAAGAAAAGGGGAGCTGACTTCGTCGTTTGTCCTCGCGATAGAATCTCGGTCTGCGGTAGCACGCTTTATTTTTGCACCCAAGTATTTTGATGACTCAACTGCTAGATGGACATTCCTTGGTCCGCTGCATCCACACCGTCATGTTCAGTTTCTTGGTAACGGAATCTCGAGATCGAGATCACGGGGGAGTGCTCGGTTCGTTCTTCTAAATCTTGGCGGATACGTGAAGAAGATCGGACCCTGCGACAACGTTATTCCGAAATCTTCATCTGCATAATGTAGACATTTCGTTCAAATTGACGGCCAATTTGGTTGGTCCGCGTTTCCCATGCCGAGTAGGATCTCGTGCGAAATATCTATTAAGGTTCTCGCCGATGCATTTTATTTTCTCATTTTCTGCATGAATAATAAAAGCGTACGTTCATTCTTGGCGACGTCGAACCTCAGATTCATAAATCAGTCGCATTCCCCGCGTCTTGGGACCCAATTTGCGCGCTGATCCATGGAAATTCCAGGCGTCAGCTGTTTCGCGAATGCTTCTCTCCGGACTTCGTTTCGTCCGCGGATATTTGCACCGCATGCACGCGTGTATTACTTACGCCCGCACAGACCACAAATATTCATCCCTCGCCCTGCGACTCGTTGCTGGGCTTCGTGCGTGCGCATTGTAAACCCTAATATTGACAACTTCGAGGCACTATTGACACGCAAAGGGTAAACTGTGTAATTATTTCTAAAGCTCGCGGTCGTTTTACGATGGTAGCTTCTACAGAACCATTTAAAACAATATTTATCGCTAATGATAAATAATAAAGAACTAATAAGATGCACCCCGTGGTCATAACTTTTTTAGTATTAATTCAGGCTAATTCAAAGCAGCGAAACACCTGATTCTTTCGGTATCGGAAGGCATAATACAAAGATGCCACTGCTCTGTTTCTGTGTGATAATTATCTTCGAATTGAAACCGCGCCGCCATCCAAATGATGGCTCCATCGTGGCTCGATCTAGGTCTGAGTTAATTACTTGTAAAATAAAGAACTAGGTCGACCTGACCTATCCACCAGGCGGAATCTCGCGAACGAAGGCTTGCTGGTGATAACGAGACATTGAATTTTCGCCGGCCTCTGTTAATACCTGAACCATCCAAGCCACCCCTTTGGCTCGCTAATGATTCTGCATACCGCCCACAACTTTCCGACGCGTTACTCCGTTCTTGTTAGCCGGCCGTGAACCGTTCTGAAATTCCTGACACTTTCGCCGCCGCTGCGTCGCATAGTTGTAACTCTTAATGCAGGTTAATTAACGTTAATTGCAACGAGTAATACATCGCAAACGTATTTCGACATTTTGACTTCGTTGCGGTTGTCGCCCCGATTCCGTGGCGTTCAACCTCTAATTTACTCCTCCCGGCGAATAGACATTTTTCTCGTAAACACATCAAACGATCCCGGGACAAGCACTCAGCCAGATACACGAAGTTACTTTTCACGCCGGAAGCCGTATAAATCAAACCACCTACCGTGATCTTAAGATCCCGCGGGTCACACGTATCGTATGGTCTGCTGAAACGAAGAACTGTGTGCGTCTTGTTCTCGTAGCCCAGTAGCAGGCAATAGTCTTGGCTCGAGTCCATCTGCGGATCCTTGCTTGAATTCTTCACATGCCGATCCTGAAACAAGCGATCATTTTTCATTACACTTCAGTGCCAAGTCGCAAGGTAAAATCGTTCAAACAATCAGTTTTGCATGGCTGAAACATTGGCGATATAGTTTCTCCCAAGCTGCGAGCAAAAGGCCATCCCAATTTCCGCGCGAACTATCATAGAATTCGAATTTCAGCCGGAATTCGAACCCCTCATTAATAACGTTGAATCGCTGATCGCGTTCCTGCCGTTTTTTGCCCCCGCCCTATTTCACGACGCGCGAAGATATCAAAGCCTCCGAACGTAGCTACCGAACGAGGTCCAGAGGCAGCTGGATGAACGAAACTATTCCTCGCGCCGTCTTTTTCACCGATCACCCTTTCCTTTTTCTTTTTTAACCCGGTCCGAGGCGTTTCGAGAACCACACGCCTATCTGGACACTAGTCAGCGCAGTTAGTTAACCGTCTCGTGGCGGCGTTCGAAGCTCCGTAGTGGCGAAGGCAAGTTTTTCTGCGAGATTCCTGTTCGCCGCCTCGATATAATTATCCGCGGTTCGCGTCGGCTCGACGCGCGTCGCCTCGCATCGCCATTGTTCCCTGGTGAACCACTCCTCGGCTGCTTTTTTCGCGCCGTTTCGGCAACCTTTATTAGAATTTAATTTACCAGCGACGGGTACCTGCGTGGCGTGCACCGTGAGCTCGGGCGAGTCACGCGTGTTATGCCTCTGGTCTCCTTTTGTCCCGACATTCTACGACTTCCCATTCGTCTCACCTGCGACACGCACGGTGACGTATATGCAAAAATGCAGACCACAGGGAGGCAGAGAAAAAGGGCGCAGAAAGAGGGAAGACGGGGATATCCATTTACGTTGGCCTCGACGCAACGCGTGAAGTACAGGCACGTTTCGATCGGATGTAAAATATGTATCGTTTGCTATAAAAATATGCGGTCGCCCAACACAGAGGTCAGGTACATCACGAGCGAGGTACTGTTCGCGCGTAAAAAAGATTGGACGCAGGTGTAGGGGCAAACGAACGGAACGAACCGATATCGTCAAAGTATCCAGCGCAGATTTTTAACTAACGATCCGTTCAAGTTTCCTCGTTCTTTCTCTTTTGTATTTCTCCTCTATGCTTGCGCTGCTTTTGTGCCACAATCGTCTAAAGTGAACGCGGAACTTCTAGCGAATGTAACGCAGTGAGTCTGGGAGAAAATTCGAATTCCTCGAGGAAACAAGAACCATTCCTTCGCTTTGAGAGCGCGACGATCGTGCTTTGAACCACTCAGTTCGCCGTTGATATTGCTTTCGCGTTTAGCGTTTCGATGAAGGCTTCCGGGGCGAAACAGAGAGAACGACAGGAAGCACGCTGATGGGTAACAGGTTGCAAGCTTTTGTCTCAGCGCGCAGAGAATCCGCGCCCTTCGAAACAAAACGCGATAGAATTTAAACTGGCTCGCCTATAAGGTTACATTTTATTGGCCGCCGTTATACGCTAAACTTTTTAACCCATTCTCACGACCGTGCAACATCGAAACCAACATCGAGCTGCAAAATTCGCCAAGGTGAGTCTATACTTCGCGGAAAGCGTTTACGGATCCTCTGAAAGACCGCGGCAGGTCGGAAAGGGAACATGGCGGCCGCGAGACGAGTAATAAATAATTTCCAGTGCCGTCTCGCGCAACTTCTTCAATTTCCGCCACCACGTCGCCAACGGGGAGTAAGTACGTATATTTTTTTTTCCCTTGCTCGGCAGCCGCCAGTGGCAGGCGACACACGACCGATCGGAAACTCGTCGTTTCTTTCTCCCAGTCACCCTTACACTCTTTCACCCTTGCCGTATCGTCGAACGGTTGCTCGCACGACACCTCTTCCCACGATTTTCCATTCAGAGACACCTTGCAGAAGTTGACGTCGCGTTCGTATGAAACTACGTTGTAGCACGAGGAAATTCACGATCGCGGAACGACAGTAGGAAATCGGATCGAATCAAGCACCATGGGGTAAGTTGGCGCGCGTGTAGTTTCCCCCCTCGTGACGCATATGACGGGTGAAAGGGAGAGTGAAAGGGAGAAGAAACAGGGGAGGAGACAGAAACATCGTTTTCGCAAGTGGAAATCGTTCGACAGTGGCACGAGTTGTGCCGTTTCCGCGTATGTCCGCGTTCCCGTGCTGTGCAATTGTCTTCCCGTTCCATCGGCCGTCATGCCGACTGTTTATTGCCGTCCACGTATGAACGACGCGCCGTTGATACCGTGGAACGCGGCGTATTGCCGAGAAAGAATGGCGAACGGTGAGTGGCGCGTGTCCCGCAATTATACGAATTATGTCTGCGCCATTCAGTCGGCGGACAATACGTTCTACGAGGCGCCAGCGTTTAACCGCGCCGATTTCAACGAGAGCTTTATCATCCGTTTCGATTGGCCGCTCTTTCGAAATACGTGTTCCTCTGGTTTTAGCAATCGAAACGGTCAGTTGATTGACGCCCGTTACAGTTGTCTCCAGTTGAAAGCGCTATCTATTACACGTGTACTGTAGTCGTGGAGAAATTGCTATTATTAAGCGCAACAATAATTTTGAATATTGTACACGGAAATTCCTACTTTGAAATAAATAGCATCTGTCCATTTCCATCTTGGGCGTTGGAAAAGAATACGAAGAAAAATGTACATGCATCAAAGTTTCAATGGATTGTTGTCGTTGCCAACCAGACACGCCGTTTAAAACAATTAATTCGCCTGACTCAACCGCGTTTCTAGTCCATCGAATTACATCCGCCACTTAAGATCGAGATTAATACAAATTTCTCAGCTAATTGCTGTGAATAACGCCATGTGTCCCTGACCTTATCAATATCTTATGAATTCCACCGTCTTGCATAGCTTCCCAAGAAACTTTTTCACTACATTTCACAGTTTGCGTGCGACGTTCGCCTTTTTTCGCGCGTTTACCCACACTGTCCCAGCCGAGCTACTAAAAGAATCAAGAAGTGTACGCTATTATAAAATGTTATCGTGATAGAAGCGGCATTTCCGCGGCTGCACGCGTCCCACGGTGCTGTGGCTTTTCTTTTCCATGGACTGTCATTCCTGTGTTTATTGTCACGGGGGTGTCATGCTATAGCAACCACAAAGGCCTCTAAGCTGCTTCATTATGCAACATGTATTGCAATTATTTGCGCAACATCCGTTGGCCGTAAATGTCGGAAAAAAGCAGAAACAAAACTCTGCATGTATAGGAGGTGATAGGTAACGAGCCTACACAAGTGGAGGAATTCTTTTGAACGAGAGTCCGGTGGGCGTGTAATTACGCTATGAAATCACGTTGGTTTTTTTTAACGATCGGAAGTCATGGTAAAAAGGGAAATGCTGCTTGCCTCGATTAAATTGCTGCAACGGCAAAGTGCTACAACATATCGCGATACATGCGTGCTGTCGCGGAATGGTCTTGAAACACGAAAAAGGATCGGAAAAGTTCGCGCAAACGACAACGTCCTCTTTATTAATCTACTTTTCTAGTTAGATGTTCATTGCTGCAGTTTGCCTGCAAAACGCGAACGTATATGCATAGAGTTTGTGCAGAATAGAAGTGGCTGCGACAAGGAAACGGCGCCAAGTAGGGCGTACGTTTTATCGCTTTTGTGTCCTTGTTTTATTGTCGAACTGTGTATATACTTTTCTCTTCGTGCATCGCGGGGAATCGGATTAAAATACCTTGACGTTGACTTCTTGAGAACGAAGCGAAGGGAAAAAGAGCGGGACTTTTAATATCAAGCGAGCCGGAAAACGCGAAAGAATGAGCCCGAGTGAATTTCCCACTGGCAGTCAATGAATTAAACACTTTCGCCCCAACCGGTCGTCCCAGCGGTGCTCGTTATCGCGAAATCGTTTCATCGGCCGAGCAATAAATTTCTTTCGTCGCGATCGCGCTTGTTAGTGAAATTTCCGATATACCCGCTAATCAAATAGCTCGGAGCATTGCTTAAATCCGCAATCAGATTCGTAATTCGTGACTGACAATTGCGATGCTCGTCGGATCTTCGGTAAATCCAGTCGATTCGTACAACGGTCCACGCGACCGACACGTTCAGCTACACATTTTATTCCACTTCCGCCGTATACACCCGTAAGTTCACACTGTGCGACGTAATTGCCGCGCCGTTTCATCGAGCCAAGTGCATATCACGATTTTGGTGTATCGCTCGCGTCGCAGCCACAGATTCTACGCGCGTAGAAATTATAGCAATTACGCCGGGGTAAATTCGCTCGTGCTCCCGGCGCGACGTTGAACATCATCTGTGACAACAGTAACACGCCATACCACGTTTAATGATCCAGTGGCCGTGCAAATAGTCAACGCCCGACCAACGACAAATCTCCGATTAGGCTGGAGAAAATCGCGTGTCATTCCCGCGACTCGCTCGGCCATACCTGCCTGAACAACAAGCGTGCCCGCGACGGAAACAATTACCGTACGCTGTGATCGTTAATAAACTGTCGCGGCGTTCTTGCGAGCTTCTCTCACGAACTTCCACCGCGGTAGGAATTTCTACGCAGCGAGAAAATGTTTCCGGAAATACCACGTCGCTGGCCCCGGCCAGAAAGTTTCTTTACAATTCCGAGTGACACGAAAGCATCGAACCACCGCCTGGCCGTGTAATTGACCCCGGTATGTACGCCGCCGTTGTTTCTCACGATTACCGCCGCCGTGTCACGGATCTGCGATACGGTTTCAAATAGCGACAAATTATGCCAATTGTGTAAAATACCTTGTTCCGTCAATAAATATCGGATCCACTGCATTATCTGGGACACTGTAACTTCGTGGACAATATTTGCTGTTCCAAGATATGCAATTGTGATTGACAGGGGTGGAGTTAATTACGTAATTGACTGAGACTGGCGCGACGGTTTCATGCTGAGTGAATGAATGCCTCTATTACTTTCGCGAAGACATTGAAACGTGAGTGGAGTCGAGGTCATGCGTAAGAGGAAAGCCGTGTTTCCGTGGCACCGTAATGGTCTACCTATTTAAGGATAAACGCGGTGTTTCATAGATATTTCATATATGTGTCATATATGTTTCATGTATCAATAAAGAGGAGCAAGAGGAAATATTTAGCGGTGGGAATGCAATCCATTCGTATAATTTCCAGTCGGTATATAATTTCAATTACCAAGTGGACAGGGTTTATTTCAGCTCGGTTGAAATATCCGAGTAATCTAGTGGTAAGTGCAGCCTCTTTTTGGGGTTGACGCCTTCTCATCGGTATGCCTGTTCGATTGCGCGTTGCTGGACAATTATGTCAATTACTCTGCGCGATTCGTCGGCCGCGATAATGCGACGCGACGTCACCAACGCTGACAGCGGTATCCTACTGGAGCTAATGATCGCGCTTAATGGGCTCCCATGGCGTCAAGAACGAGATCGATTATCGAAATTCCCCGAAGAAGCAGGACAAAGCAGAGCTCGAACGAATCCACAGACGTTGCTTCATCGCGATCAACCATGCGTAATCGACAATCTGCTTTGGCCTTGTTTGTAGTATGTGAAAATCTAAGTGAAAGTTTCCAAGATCGTGGTGAAACGCGGCAGGAAAAACGAAGTAATTACAAAACAATTGGCTGGGCCTAACTAACAAATATTACGAGCTTAAGATTATTTTAGATTAATAAGGAACAGTTCTTGCCAAAGTAAATAAACATTTACTATTATTCCACATTAAAAAAAATACTATGTCCTTCATTATTCATAACGATACGCGACACTCTAATTGTTTCATGCCGCAATCCGTAGTTTTAATCTCTACACCTTTCGATTGGTCGAATCTCTCTGAACGTAATCAGAAGTCTCGGCACGCGAGTTGTCATAAAGTGATTGTCGTCGCGCAACGATCCACGCCACGATGGCAACCTCTGGTCCGGTTTGTCGCAATGCGTACAACAACCGTGGCGGATTTTATTCACCGTGCTCGTTTCCACGTATGTAATCATTAACGCGATGGCCATGCTTCTCTGCCGTGGACACCGCTATCGGGGGCTGATAAACAAATCGAAGTTCGCGCGGCATTTCTCAGGCGTGAAACGTTCGCCAACCACGCTCGCATTCTCTCCACAGCACCAAATTGATAACGACAGCCGCACGCACCCATCCTCCGCGTTTATCCATGGGCGCGGTAAACACCGCCTTCGAAAATGGTTCGGGAAGTTTAATGACAAGTGCACGGGAGATAACAAAAGCAGACACGTGTGATTATGCGTGGAACCACCCCTCCGTAGTTTCGTTTGTTGGAACAAGATGTCTTGCTCCTATGATTGCGAATTGTACATTTATAAATAATTGTCAGAAATGCCATTTTCTTCGCATAATAAAAGAATACTAGTTGGGATTAATTTTTAAATATTACTGAAAGCTACTGCTCGCTGCAAAACACGAAACGCGAAAGGGTTCAATGCGAGTGGCATATGCATCCGAATGTCGAACAGAAGCTTCGAATCGATGTGAATGTACATGCATTCAAGATAAGACGTTCGAAGAAGTCACGAGGCGAGTGGTTTTCGCTCGAAGGCACGAGTTATACCTCGGGCGACTCGAACGAGGCGTACTTCGAAATTCTTGGCAAATCGAGTGACTCCAACACGTGTTTTTGCAATTGACACGGTTGCATCGGAGGAGCCGTGGAACGAGAATCGATACAATCGCTGGAAACAGGTTGAGAAGCCGTACGCGAAGCCTGATAATTGAAACAAAAGGCAGGAAGAGCTTTCGAGTTATCGGCTTGATCATTGAAACGGGAAACGCGAGAACGAATCAGGCCACGGATCGCCGGTAAAGACGCAACAAAAACGGAATACAACTTTATTCCCGTCGATGTTATCCAACCAATGGCAAGTGTTCCAGCCACCGTGCGTTCCGCTGTTCCTGTGCTTCGCTCCGACTGGAAATCATACTGTTGATGAAGTTACCGGAAAACTGAAGCGGATACGCACGCATACGCGACGGGACACGCGAGAATGAAAAACTACAGCGACGGAAGTTAGTCAACTCGAAGTGATCGGCCGAAGATTACAG
This sequence comes from Nomada ferruginata, assembly GCA_963583965.1. NCBI lineage: Eukaryota > Metazoa > Arthropoda > Insecta > Hymenoptera > Apidae > Nomada > Nomada ferruginata. Next base: position 5,872,087 of record OY757214.1, on the reverse strand, counting down.
TTTACAGATACATTTGTTCCGATAGCGACGTGTTTTCCACGATCGTTCCACCTGCGTGCAACACCGGTACCAGAAAATGTACCGGCGTTTCATGTTCCATGATTTTTAATTCTCACTAAATGTGCAACAATTTCTCTGCCATTACATGTGTCCAAAAAAAGCAACTACCGAACTATGTACCAAATTTAACTCTCGTCCGTGTAAAAACAATTCACCGAAATGTGCCCCAGTTTCGAAGAAATTTCGTTTACCACTTGTTACACCCCCAGCGTCACCCTTCGTTCTATTCCTGACCATGTTACGTTATTACCCGCGGCGCGTACACACATAGAAGTGAATTGACGTAAACGCCCTGTGCCGTGTCAAAGAACGCTCGCTCCGTGGCTTTTCACCTTAACAACGCGATCACACGAGGTCGGATTAATAATTTAGCGAGCTCGCGTCAAGCGAAACATTATTCCGTGCAACACGATTCCGCGGGCACGCGGTCAGCCAGCAACGGCATAATCGATATTACAGCCGGAACAACGACCTTCGATTCCTCGTATTCCATTTACCCCCGCGGGAATTACAACCCCGTTGAATTCGTGCGTCTCGTTGGTCGAAAGTAAACGGTCCACGCCCGTTGAATTAGATTCCTCGGCGAAGAGTTTCACGGAACCAAGCGCGCATTTATAAGCGGCCCCAACCGGAGACAATATACAGGTGTGAATCACTTCTCCAAGACATCCACGATTTACAAATGACTTTGCATAAATTATGTCTCGCATGCTATTCGATGCACCACTCTCGCTCATTTCTTCGATTTGCAAATCAATTCGTTTCTCGACTATCACTTAAAAGTATCGTCTATTGGCGATTTCCGTGAGGATTATTTGGACTGCGAAGAAAGACGGATTGCTGAAGGGATTGGATCAGGGTGTCGAGTGGCGCATTATCGGGATCGCGGGCCGGATCCAGAGAATTTACTGGAAATTATCGAGCGGCCGGAAAATGAATGTTGAATGCGCCGCGCGGATGTATCGTCTTCGCTGAGATTGAGCGTGGCTGATGTCTCAGGCAGGAGAAATATTTTATTCAAGACGTTGGCTCGTATTGCCTTGGAATCGTAAGCAGCAGCTCCGGACTTGTTACAGATGAAGACAATTACGCCGAGAGGAACAGAGGTTGAAGCAGAGGTTGGTCGACGGAAAGGAAAAACGAAAGGGGAATGCGAGCAAAAAGTTTCATGAATATCAAGAAGCTCGGCGCAACAAATTTCACGCTAACCTAGATTCCACGGAATACCGCCTATCTTTCCAGGTGAAGAATACGTCGATGTCTGCTCGTGGTTTCATCAGCGCGAACAATGATTCTTCGGGCCATCTGTACGTCATTTTCTATTCAGAAGGGTATAATATGCCAAGTACAGATGTCTCCTAACCAGACGAATTCAATATATCAGATGTCTAAATAATTGACGCATCAAATTCTACTTTGGCTGACATATGACGGACCCTATTCCCTGCCTCATGCCCTCGTTCCTTCAACTAAAAAGGCTCCCGCCAATGTCGCCCCTACTTTCGGATTAATATCCAGTTTATTTATTTATATTACAAATTTCTCACATATATTACGTCAATCAATGCGTTAATGTCTGACTGATTATTAATCGAAACTAAAGCTCGCTGTTACCTCGCCAACTTATCCATTTATACAGGCTGACTGGCAGTTCTAGATCTAAATTCTGTATCAAGTTTTTTCGAATTTCCGGGCAACTATGCTTTCCTGGTTCGCCAAGTGTCTACCGCGAAACTCGCGCACCAAGTGAATTTCTCATCGCATAGGTGTTCCGCACGGTGGAACCGAATGCAAGCAGATCGTTGTCGCGTACGGAACACGCTCGTGTCCGCGGCAAGTTTAAAGCTTCCCACGAGGGGTTGCCGCGCGAACTTGAGCGTTGTCGTCGCGACGCCACGGTTTCCTTCGAAAGGAGTCATCAGTGCGCGACGCCATTATTCTTTCCGTCCTATGCAGCCAGTTTTTCTGGATTCCGAGTCGATCGTGCCGTAAGTCCGCCGCCTTTTCACCGACCGGGCCGCTGCATTAATCACGAGACACCCGGGGATATTATCGTCGAAACGCGAAACGTCCGCTCGTCGTAAATTTCTTTCCCTCGGCGTCTCCGTTTCCTTGTCCCCCCCTTTTCCCCCCTGTTTCACTGCTGTCTTGGTTAAGTATTAATTTATTCGATTCTTTCTCGGCTCCGCTCACACCGCTTGTTTCTCCGGAGATATTTCGCGCTACGGCGCCGTCGACTGCGTCGCCTGTGAGGTGGGAATTCATTTTCCTTCCCGTGACAACTTGCAATCGTATCGCCGATCGTTATCGTTCCGGCCGGGGGTATAAAGTGCTCGCGAAAAGCAACGAGGCTGATCGTTCGATTTTATCGAGAAGCACTTGGTGCGTTATAGGGGACGGCAATAAGCGACCCAAGTGCATGAGAATTCGACGATTGTTGTTTGGTAGAAGCGATTGTTTTAACCACTGGCTCTAGTGCCGCGTTGTTGGCGGGCATAGCGCAAGAGAGGGATGTATTCCTTAGAAAGCCATGTCACTAACTTCGACAACTTTTCCTGAAAATGCACAGAACTGTTGTTCATCGATTTGCTACGAATAAAAAAGTTTTACGCCAACAAAGAGTTCGGAGCTTAAGCATGCAAATGCACTTCCGCGTAAAATCAAGACCCCCTCGGTTATTTATAAACTCTGGCGTTACTTTCCACGGTTTCCTATTCCCGTGCCAAGTCGGGATTTAATTAGATATCACATCTTCGGCGATCGAAATTTTACTCCGAAATCGGGAGCGATCGTCGAAGCCATTTATTATAGAGTGATAACATTACGAACAACGCGGACTTGCTCCCGTGTTGATAATTCCACCATAATCACGAGCATTCGTATATTATCGGGGCAAGTATCGTGGCCACCCGCGCCCCTGACAATAGAAAATCCCAGACAACGTTTCACGCTCGTAAATCACTCGCATCGTATTTAATATCGCACTACTCCAACCTGACTCGCGGTGTACACGTGCACCGTGAACGAAAAATGGTCAGCCTGTGACACCATGCCTGAGGTGGCATTGTAATCGTCGTCGCTCTATCGCCCTGCGACACGACTTCGATACACTGATACGGCGCCTGGATAAACTAAAACCTCCGAAAAATGATTATTCAAGAAATTCAACGAATTCGAGCGACCTATGTTAATTTAAAAACAGAAGAATAAAAAACCCGAACAGCCCGGTACACTTTCTAAATGCCACACGCTTAGATTCAACGGCCAACAGCCATTGTCATTCATTGCGAAGTTAACAAAACGATGGAAGGGTCGCGATATCCGCTATCGATGGCCCGAAGATTAATATGAAAGAGTTCGCACAAAGAACACCGACCCGCGAAGCGACCGGGTTAAAAAGTCACCGTTCATCGGCTCGACGGTGAAGTCGAAGACGGGGGCGAGGAGAGTTTGCTCTTCCTCGGTCTAATTCATTCGTAACTCCTACCGTTCCAACGGAGAGGGAACATTGAAGAAGGGTTGGCGGGGCTCGGGGAGGGAAAGAAGAAGTCGTCGCGGGACCGAATGGGATGGGGCGAAAGCTGAAAGACGTAAAAGCAGTCTGCGGTAGGCAGTGAAAAATCTCAAAGCCATTCCTCATCTGTCCTCGGCGGGGAGACAGAGAGATGGAAGGGGAAGTCGACGTCGATCCAACGGCAGTGGCCGTGCTCTGGGCGAATGCCACCCGCATCAGATAATATTTAAATTGATGATAAACATTTATAAAAGCGTTTTGTTATACAGAAAACATATTTGGATCATTGTGCGCCGGCCGCGCGCCGTTGGAATGAGGATTATGAATTCAGGGGACCGGCCCGAAAGCCATTGTCCGTCGGCCCTCTCATCTCCATAACGGGTCCCATCTTACTTCATCTTCAGTCCCTCTTCTTCGACCTGTGCATGCTTGCTCCTTGGTCGTTGCTTTTCTTTCTACTCTCTCTCTCTCCCTGTGTCTTTCTTTCTTTCTGTTGCTTCCACTGTTCTCTCGTATCTGTTTCGTCTCAACAACGATTCTTGAGCACGGACGCGGCGGACTCCACTCTGGTTCCACCATCTCTCGCCCACAGGTGGCCCCCACGCTCGCCATCTCTCGCTACCGCGTCTCCGGTGTAGCCGTGTCCCGCCTTTGTGAGGCCAAACTCGACTCGATCCCGAATCGTGATTGTTTTCTCCTTGCCAGCCTAAATTGTCCAAATGAATGCGCGACCGCCGCAACGCGACACCGCCCCTACGCATGTGGATGCCTCAGTTCATATGAATGGAGTTACAAAGTCGTCGGCATTAAACGCTCCAGCTGTAGCAGGGCGATCCTATCGTTAGGAGAATTCTTCTATGAAGGAGCAACGGAAGAGGCCGGTAAAATAGGAGGATCTGGTCGTACTTCGAAGCTGAGTGAGATTCTTGATGCTTGGAGAGATTACGTATTAGGGTTTTAGGAGAATTGCTTTTACGGTTCGGTGTAATTTGTACCTGATCGTAGTTTCAGTTAAGAGTCCCTTAGTGGAGTGGAGGAGAAAATTAGAAACCTATCCTAGTTGTTGCCCGTTAAAAATGTGGAAGAAAATGAAGTTAATAATTAGTGAACCCAGTTTAACGATATGTATATTCTTGCAGCGCATCGCCAGTTGTATTCGCCGCGTGTTCCTTCTTAACACCTGTCCACGCGGCCCTTATACGTCTGCCCTTATCTTTCCGCTCGCATCAAACGCTTCTCACTCACGGGGCCAATAACAATAAGTAACTCCGACGTGGAACACGTAGAGACGAGCCGGTGCGTCCAACGAAATCGTATCACCGAAAACATACAACGTTGTTCTGGACAATATAGGTGTCCGTGTACCACGGTGTCCCACCGTTCCGTTTACCTTGCGATCCGGGCGACGATCGAGACGAAAGATTCTCGAAGGCAGCGGAGGCCGGTTAATTCGAGCGTGCGCCACACCCCGTCGAGTTCCACGGAAAGGTATTCCTCTTTTCTCTACGCGCTCGTGTCGGTCTTTCGAGCGTCAACACGCATCAGTCGCGCAGGTAACGACAACGGGCAACGGTGTCAAAAAAGCGCGAGGCATACAAAATGAAAGAGGAGGAAAGGGAAAAACAAGAAACCGAGGGAGGAAATCTGAGAGGGCCGAAGGATTACGAGCACCGAAGAGATCGAACGAAGGTGATAGTGCGTGGTACGTTCTGACGCCTGACTGCCAGGTCCGACGAATAAAATTAAAACGTTTTCGTCGGCCTGTCAACCAACTGTGGGAGGCAGGAGCGCGGTCCTCGGGTAGATTCTTTCACGGATAACACCTCGGACGGCAATTCCGTCCTGAAATCGGTAAAATCGTCCGGCGGCGAACGCCTTCTGCAAAAAACTGCACGGAATCCCATGAATTTAATTACCGTCACCGTTATAATACATTCAAAAGTCGGACGGTGTAACCAGCTCCACTTCTCCTTCTGTATCTTCCTCCGTTTCTCTTGGATCACGATGGCCAGCTAGACGTCGGCGTCCTCCGGTGCCCGACTTACATTTACTCGGGCGCGCGTAACGTGTCACGGCCAATAAAGTCACCTGCGCGTCGACGATTTGCATATTACAGCCATCGTACACGTCCTGTCCGCGAAATAAATTTCATCGCCGTGGACGCGCACCGATTTCGCAGCGGTAACGGGAGAGGACTTGCCTGCCTTTGGCCAAGCCCACCTCTGCGCTACAAGCATTCTCCGTGAAGCCGCGGGAAAATAAAACGAGCCCCGTCGAAGGACGGTCTTCGGTGTCACTTCGAGGATAAATATTAGTAGCAGGTTTCACCGGATCCGGCTTAGTCAGCCGTGAAAACATGGACGAACGGCGACAACGAGAGGATGCGAAAGGATGTCTGGGCATTCCACACGACCACGGACGTATGCACGTACGTCGGGTTTCGCGAGAGAAAAAAAACGAAACCCTTGATGGGGGGTACCGATTGTGAGACTCCACGCACCTGTATCTTTCTACGCTTTGACTTCAGAATATAAACTGGTGACAAATTTCTAATATTATATTAGAATCGCACTCGAAGATGAATACATACATGGAACGCCCGAGTCGGAACGAAATGTTATACCAACACAAGAGTGAATGGCTTCGTTCTGTGTATACCATGCATCGCTCTCTTTCTCGCCACGAGAATGCAAGCGTAAGAATGCAAAAGCTTCCTCCAAACGGGGAACCGCGCCAACGATCCCGCCCGGTCTATCAACTTGTTCAGAAACCGGCTGGTTGTCTTATCCACTGCACGCTGTATTCTAGACTAATTATAAATCGTTTCCTGCCTCGCGGAACGGCGCCAGCGAGGCCAATGTGAATCCGTCGTTGGCAATTAACGTGGCGGATGTATTGCAATTTATTAGTAACGTGCAAGCTTACTTAGCCGCGTTCAAGGCGGAACCGAGGATCTCCGGTAGCTGGTGGCCTGAGCCATTGTGCCGCGATGTACCGGTGCCGGTGCTGTTGCGGTATATATTTCGCCAGGCCGGAACGATTATTAATTCGGCTACCGGTTCCTCGGGACGGTGCTAGCCGTAAACTATAATAACAATAAGACCACGCGATTCACGTTTGTCGTCGCTGTTTCGTCGGCTGCTTCGATTCCCACGGGACTCCTTTGCCTCGAGATTCCCTGGATATCGAAACACGTTCACGTTTCCATACGATCTCGCTTGTGAAAACTTTATTCGACCGCCACTCTCGCAGCGTGGCTCTTACTTTCTGCTCGTAGCACGGTGTACGTGTGGAATAGCAAGTTTGCTCGTAAGCAACCGGTCGCAACTTGTGGCGGAGGAAAACTTCGCGCGTCGAGAAGTTTTCTGGGGGGGAACGAAAAATGGTCGCGCGTATTTTCTCGGAGAAACAGCGTCACTTTTATCCCCGTTGGAATAATTTCGTTGTTTTTTTTTTTGTTTTTTTTCTGCCTTCCTGTACGTGACGAAGGAACGCAGTCGCTTTTAGCGTAATGACTTTCTTCCATTTTTTTGTTGTTGCTGTTTATTCTTCGCTATTGTTTGCGCGGTGCGCGATATTAATGGCGAGTAGTAATTCGTGTCAATGGAGCTGTGTATTATCAGGGGACAAGGTGACTAATTCCATGGAAAAATGGAGCGCAGCACGTTCTCCCGGACGCGAAGGTACAAATTCGGGGGATGTGCGAATAAAACAGCGCGGAAAAATTTCAGCGTGCAAGTCTCCGCCATTTCTCAAACAGCTTTCCGCGAAAACCTTGGCGTCCTTGCGAAACGGCCGGCTAGAAATTCTGGCCACCGCCGAAACAAAGCATTCGGATGAAAGGGGGAGATAGTCTAGACAAATCGCGCGCCACTGTGCTTTCGCCATCGCGTCTTGTTCCTGGCGACACTTTTTCGACTTATCTCGACGCACGAGATCAACAAGCCGCGACGCCATGGACAAATGGCGGGTGGCATAGTTTTTCCAAACGGCGACATTTCAGCGACACGTCTGCGGCCAATTTCCGCCGTTGAGGATGACAAATTCGCGGCATTGACTCGCTTTTGCACGCCACAAGGGAGACGGTACATGGCCAGGTACGAGCAGTTCTATCGTTTCATGAAACCCGACGCCTTCAGCCGAGCTCGCGCAATTCCCACGGGGCGCGTATGAACTGTCCCCTGTTGGTCAGAAATTTCAGGGGCTTCCGTGTAATAAGTTGTCACCGACATATCGACCCCCATGAATAATTTGCAAGTTTTGTTGCAGGGGATTTGAAGAGGTCGAGCGGGTTCTTTGAGTATAGAAATAGAGGAGGTAATTAGACGTTTCAGGTTGTACAGCATTGTACCTATTTTTATTCGTGGCCTGATACTTGTTCGGTAATACTTGCTGGTGTTGCATCGGTACTGTTGCAAATGTAAAGCAAGGAAAGTTCGCGTAAATGTACGTTCTGTTTGCCTCTCGACTTCTAATTGGCATCAACTTCCAGGCCCAATTGAATTATACACGAAGTCTAATTGACTCTACTGGTGGATTAGACTGGCCGTGCATATTGACAGAAGATTGATTGCCTAATTGCAGCCGGCATTTAAAGATTCATGTGCAGCACGTTTCTGAGAGCGGCGCTTGATTATCCGTGCAGTGGAAATCGCGGATTTAATCGGCCGACTGCTGCAACAATCGGTCAGGTTAAATCTGCAAATGCGTTTGCACGAACCCCAAAAATTTACATTTCTCGATTGAAAGAAATGAGAAAGTTTTAGAAAAATAGTCTCTTCACGGACGATCGACTGCCACGTGTTAAGAAACCTTGCGCAAATAGCAGAACACCAAATTGAAAGAAATTTCGCCCCGAAATCAGGCACAGCAGAATCTCTGGCACAGCTCGCGAATTTTGAGAAAGGTGGAGCGTGTCGTGACCTGGCCACGTTTTTCCTTCCATCGCCTTCGCGATGGTTCGTACTTGCGGCACGCGGTGGCGAGCAATTATTGAAAAACGATTTGCCAGGCCGCACAATATTCCGCAATTCTAGCTATCGCTGATACACGTCGGAGTTCGTTGGTTGCTGGGCTGATCGTAGCTAACCATCGAACCGCTGGTGTCCAAGCCGCAAACGTTCGACCGCCGGTCGTAAAGCGTTTTAACGAGCGGTGCATCGCGCATCGGAATTGACATCTTTCGCGGCGCTAATTTATTTTCCACCTAAACACAACGGAATGAATCGTGACGCGCGTGGAATGGCAGCCATTTCTCCCCTTCCTTCCGCCCTTTTTCCATTTCCAATTAATAATGTTTTTCCCTTGAATGCATACGGGTGCATAGCTGTATCAATTAAATTAATCAGTTTATCGATTAGAGATAAACATCGACCAGCTTCCTCTGCCCGCGATCGCTCGATATCAATTGTAATCTAAACGCGGCTTCATACATTGACGTTCGCCCGGAGATTAAATCGCAACGGAGTGAAAAGAAAGCTGCAAACACGCGGAATGCTCCGTGCAATCGTGTCCGGTAATAAATCGAGTTCACGGCTAGAGGTGGTATCCGTAAAGTTTTCCAAGCGACTAGTAGTCGTTCGAATGTGCGGCAAACTACTTGCCGCGGCTGATCAGAAACGGCGTGCAGCACGGTACTAATCCACTTACGTAACCTTTGGCGCATGTACGCATATGCACCGGTGAACGCGTGGCATTCATGTAGGAAGCCGAATGGCAGCTCGGCAAGCAACGATCAACGCTTCGGCGAACGCACAGGGTTTCCCCCGATACGAGGAATGCCAAGCAGCCGAAAATCCTCTGGCTCCTTTGTGAGATTACCGTGATAAAGCCACCGAAATTCTCCAGTAAACCTTCGCCAGTATCCCGTGCTGCGCGCGCCTCGATCATATTCCGCCGATATATCAAATCCTCCATCGACTGACCACGGTGCCTGACCATCGACGAGATATAGGAATAGACTAATCGTACAAAGTATTCTTTCGCCCCGAATTCCCGGAGCATTGAATACACCTTACCATTTCCATGTCACTCGCAAAGTTGCCAACAGATTATACAAAAGTAAGGAAATCCAGTCGGTTGACCCTAGAGTCATAGGTTCAGTTAAAACTTGGGCCACTTCGTCATCTTGTTTCTTATATCGCACTAGATCCACGCAAACGCACGATTCTTCCGTCTGCCAGATGCCTGTGGGTTTCTCTCGTCCACCACAGACTCAATGTATTCCTCGTAGCTGCGCTGTACCCTGGGAAACACTGGCGACAGGGATTCTCTGCGCGTAAGCTTGAAACGCGATACAAAAAGTTGCGGTGAGACGATTCGCGGACACGATCGCGAAAAGGTCGAACAGTTAGGGAACAAGAGACGTAGAACGACGGTATCGTGTTCGCGGGAAGCGTGGCGGTGTTAAAGTTAAAGTTGCCCTGCAGTCAAAGAACGGCTTTGCTGTGCAGTTTCAATTACCACAGGGAGATACCGTGCAATTTTCAAGAGACGACAGACGAAAAAAGCTAAATGAATTCCGGGAAGACCGTGCGCAGGATGAAGCTTCCTTAGAAGTAACGTAATTGAAACATGTGGTAGGTCATGCAGACTGGGCTGCTTCGATATTCTTGTATTCTGAGGGAGAAAAAACGAAATCTGGGAGCAAAAGAAACGATAAATTGATTTCGCTAATTCCTCGTCGGACCGCCGAAAGGAGAGAAATTGCAGCGGATTTCCGACATAAGTTATGGACTCGTCAGTCCAAGCAGTTGGACGGATGACGTCCATTTATCTGCCCCACTTTCCGTCTGTACATCTTTTTTCATCCATCTCCAGGGAAATACCGTTGCCCGGTCCTGAAGCTCGCCTCGCCTCGTATCAATTTCTTCGCGCTGGCACGAAAGTGAATTTCTCGGCTGGAATCTCGTTCGAGGATAACGAGGATTCGCCAGGTAGCGTGGCGCCGCGGCGCACGAATTAATCGGCACATTTCAACGTATCGCTCCTGACCCGTTGTTCCGACCCGACATACCATCGCGCCCGATGAAACTTTATTGCAGCGATAAACAAAGAAAATAGAAGCCAACGCCCACGCGATCGTCCGCGATTGTAAACGTACTGATAAAGAAAGTGTACATTGTGCCATGGCAAAATATAAATCACCGGGGACCACTAGATTAATCGAAGCCGATGCTGCTGGCCCGAAGCCACGAGCCTCGCGAGACGAGTGCCTCGTTTTTATGGCACCGCAGTGTTTCCATGAAATCGAGGGTATTTCAATCCAGTAACGTTCAGGAGTGTATTCGATACGGATAACTGTTGGCTTTGATTGCGTTTCACCCGGCGGCGCTATCTTCAATTCAATGGTCTCCAAGAGATTCACAAAAAAAAAAAAGAATATAAGAAAGTAGCTTCCCATAACAAGCACTGCTATCATAATGCCATTTTCATCATCGACACGATGCTGTTCCAAAAATGGATACACCATTCGCATCTACTCCCGTCCGATTGTCTACACGAGGTCGGCCAATCAGCGAGCATCTATTTCCTCGGCACCAGTAACGAAACTGTCAACGGCACGCAGGAAAAACACGGCTATCTTTTCAGGACAGAAATAAAGCGCTCGTGAAGCAGAGAGGGGTAAGTCACTGGATGGATAACGTTGTGTACGAGCAAGTAGCCCGGTATCACGCTACGTTTCCTCCCACGTCACAATTCGACGTCTCTTTTCACTGTTTCTTGCCGTCGAGTCGCGTCGCGTCGCTTTGGCTCGCCGTCGAGGACATAGAAGAAAGAAGAGAAACGACGGTCGAGAGAGCGGGGTCGGCGGAAAAGAGACACACAGGGCCAGCCCCCTTTTTCTTCCTGGCCATCTTATTGCGGCTCATTACTGCACGCAGGATGTGCCGGCCAGCAAAAGGTTTGTCCCGGCGGTGAAACCAGTCGGATGCCAGGTGCCCGGCTACGCTCGCCAGCTCCTGAACGCAATACATTATCCGGCGAGGCGCGCGGCAAAAAGTAACTTACGACCGTTTGCTTGTCAACCTGGTAATGGCGTAAGCTCTTACCATCATAATCGGATGACAAGGGCCGTACGCGCAGAAAACCCTCGCCCCTTTTCTACAGCCGGCGTACACACAATGGGGCGGATCGAAAATCGCAGTTACGCGAGCCCCGTTACCGGGCGAATTGAATTGAACGCGTCTCGCGCGGATACAGAGAGAAATGGGAATTCCGCTGGCAGGCCACTCTCTGCGAGTTTTCACCGAATATCCCGCGGACATGCAACGCTTTTAATTCTCCGAGTATATATCGTATACGCTCTGATTCGATTGCGTTTCCGCCTGAAATGGAGGGAGCGATCGTGGACGGGTTCGATTTTTTTACGATTCGTGCTGCGCTTGATGTAAGACTTGGTAACACAGGTGAACGTATCGCTATTCTACGAATCTAATGTTGCACCGTTTCTTTAGATCTTATGTAGGAGGTATACGCGAAAAGAGAGAGCGAGTATGAGATATTGCATATCACTAAGCACTGCTCCGTTGTTCCTGTTCCCGTAATCGGCGACCTTAATTTCTCAAGCAATCTCTCGAATGCAGCATAGAGAAAGGTGACGCAATCGCGAATCGCTTCGGCTGCCCAGATCTTGCTTAATTACCTCAAACGCTTTAATTTACGAGGCCCGCAAAAACGTCCGGCAGGAAACCGGGACGGCAATGAATATATGCCAGCGAATAATTAATCTATTAACGATTATTGCTTCCCTAACGTGGCCGGGGTCTAATTGGTCGTGAGGCGTGACACGGTAACGCTGCGAGCAAAAGCGGTAGCCAGCAGCTCTTCCAAATGGAAGCATCGTTAAGAGTGAGCCATTAAACCGACACAGCGGCCGTTCTACCAATTAGCTGTAATACGAGTTAAGTAGGCAAATACATAGCTGGAATTTATCTGACGAAAACCAGCGATCCGTGGCTTTCACCGATAATCTTTAACAAGCCGCGAGTATTCACGGCCCTTGCGCGTTCCACGCGATGCTGTTGCGTGCGAACGATACCGCTGATAATTTGTCGAATTTACAGATAATTCGTTCTCGCTGCCGAGTACCGAGGAATTCGAAGATTCTCAGATGCTATCTCGTACCGCTAGGCAGCCCGAGCCCCCCGGAATCTCCCGCCTACTGAACGCTAACACGCCGATCGTGACTCCGCCGCGGCGGCCAGTTTGTTCCTTTCAACGGGAACTCAATACGGCCTTAATTCCTCGCCAACTTAAATTAATCTCCTCCGCCAGCTCTTCCCGGCCTCTGCCGACTCAATTGTTCACGTCGACGCGCGAAAATTTCACTCCGTGCGAGCAAATACTATAGAATGTCCACTTTTGTTATTATCCTACCAGAATGACAGAAAGTGCGTATTGCCGACTGATACGCAGAAATATGCGCCACGCAATCTCCGGGATCGGGTAACCAGCAGCATCCAGATATTCGTCCCCGAAGCATCATAAAGTATATTCTCCCTGCGCCACGGTAGGAGTTATCGTATACACGTATCGCGGTCGTCCTACGCTGAGGCAACCAGCGCCACCAAAAAACCGCCATCCACGCATATGTAAAACGCATCTCGAAATGAAGGCCGGCCGCGTTCCAGATAATGCGGCGCCACTGCAAGTTATTTACCATGTTTAAAGTGAGCAGCCCATCCCATTATACGAGGCTGCACGAGCAGAGCAGGGAGACGGGCACACAGGCGAGGGTGAACGCGTGCACGTTCACAGGCATACGTGCACGCAGAAACGCGGTCGCGATGCCACAGATTGCTGCCTCGCACGGATAACAGTCATCTCGGACAATAAGGCATAAAAGGTGTAAGCGGCCCCGAAGATCATTGCCATACGAGCAGAGCGAAGAAGGCAAGGGAGTTAAGCAGGGCAGAGCAAAGCTGGAGCGGACGCGAAGCTATCATTGCATCTCCTCATTACCATAACTAGTTCCACCTCTTCCCCACTGCGCTTGTCTTCGTTCATACCTCTTAGGCCACCACCTTCTGCCCATACTCCTTCTTTTCCCTACTGTGTTCCACCTTCCTCTGTCTTTCGGCGTCCATGCATCATGCCTGATACACATTCACGCACACCGTGGACCGCAGCCGCCCAACGGAGACGGACAATGAGAAAGGGAAAACCAGTGGATGGGGCAGGGACGCCGGGGACATCAGAGAGGAAGCTCGAAGAGGTTCTCGAGATGCAACCACGGCGCCAAGTAAACAGCTGGACTGCCTCATAAATTGATGCACGGCTGGGAAATGGAAGAAACAGGATGGATGGTTGAAATAATGGACGAATCCCCCTTTGAATCGCGACTGCGTTATGCTAGAACGATTTTTCTCTGCTTCTTCTATCGAAACTTGTTACCGCTCCCCACTTGGATTAAACCAACTAGCACGATGCTACTCCTTCACTGTTTCTCCCTCGAGGCTTGTAGATAACACGAGTTGGCGCTTGCTGGAGCGGCATCCCGTCAATTCAACTTATTCAATGATCGACCGATGGCCGCTGCGAGACGCGCTCAAGAATATTACGGCTGGCTACATGTTCTTATAAGGTAGCCCTGACATCGTCAGCGAAACGAAGGGCGGGAGGAAACATACGCCGAGAATTTCTGCCGTTCCACCGCGAAGCAACCGCAACAATGGCATTAAGCTATATCTAAAGATATGGCCGGGCGCGCGCCTTATAAGATCAGCCCGGAGCAAGGGAATGAAAAAGGCGAAGAAAAGCAGGCCAGATAATGAGTCTTCTTTTAAGACGATGAAACACGTACCCCGGCTATTTTGCTACCTTCACGGTCTAACTCGAGATTGTCTTCGAAGTACAACAACGATCTACATCCATTCTTCCCAGCCTGTCGAACGTTCCCCTTTCCTCCTTTCCGTCCAACGAAATTAATATTTTTCGCGATCGCATGAAAGCCCCGGTACAACGTGAAGAGAAGAAGAGGAAAGGACCAACTCATTACTGGCATCGGTGAAGATACCCTCGCAGCTGCTGCGGCGAAAAATATGAAAACACGCCTCGTTGAATGAATTCTGCCGCGATGAAGCGGGCTGCGAAAGGGCAGCTGAGAGAAAGGACGAGGGACAGAGAGGGGCGAAGAAAAGGAAGAGTAAACGAGCGGACCAGGAAGGCGATTTCGGTTAACCTACACAACTTCCCCAACCTCAACCCTCCGTCCGCGCGTTCATCTTCGTTGATGCGCTGCCAGCGCAGCGCCATAAACATGTATCTTGCGAAATGAGGAATCTCATCGTCAACCGGATCGCGGCAGCTCGCATAAAAACGTGTCACGCACGCTCCGCGCAGCATGGTAGCAAGGAAGTAGCCGGTTCGTGAAATCTTGATGAAACTAGCCTCGTTCTCCTCGCGTTAACCTTCGAGTTCCGGGCACGGCTCGCAAAAAAAAGAAAAAAATACCAGACCGAGTGATATAACGGCGGGTGCGTGACTCTCATAAAAGAACGTCGCGAGCTCCTAGGGGTGAATCGCGATTCTAACTCCAGCACCGATGTCGAAATCGCGATAGCAAATGCAAAGACCGATTTCCATAAGCTATTCTCGAATCTCCAGTTGTCTAAAGGGTGCCCTATGCAGCGACCACGTGTCCTTCTTTCGTCCCCGATTTCCCGATACCGATATCGCGAATTCGGTATCCATTCGGCGAGGATTATCGAACAAAAGTATCGCAGATCCGTAAGCCTGCGATACAGCAGTCAATGCGATGTATCAATGGCGTCCTGCGACGTAAGTCCATCCCCGTCGTAAAGGGCTGACGAATAATCGTGACACAGTAGCAAACGCTGGCGATTCAGCCGTTTCTCCCGCGAGAGAACGAGGCTAGAGCGCGGCCAGCAGTCTTTGAAGCGGCCCGACCATGTAGCAGCATTTTTGTTTCGTTCAGGAGCAGCAAAGGCTCTGGGGAATTTCGATACAATGCTGGGCTCGCGGTGCGGTGCGGTCGACAGAAAAGGGTTGCAGCACGATGCAGGCAAGGGACTAGGAGGTAAAACTGCACGGTAAAGCTGACTCGGCAAAGTCGACTT
The DNA here is from genome assembly GCA_963583965.1 of Nomada ferruginata. NCBI lineage: Eukaryota > Metazoa > Arthropoda > Insecta > Hymenoptera > Apidae > Nomada > Nomada ferruginata. The sequence continues at coordinate 5,856,433 of OY757214.1, read as the reverse complement.
TGCACTAGCGTATGGTGGAATCGGAGATATGGAAGAGCGATCAACTGGCAGGCGAGCTGAGTGGAAGGATGTCGAGTTGCAGTCTTTCTCTATCCGTTCTCTAAAACCGAGTTCTCTAACACCATCCATCTGCTTCATTGCTGCGCCGGCATCTTCTGGCCGGCTCTAGTATATCCAGGTATGTGTACCTGGACTCTTCTTGGATCCGTCACCATCCGAGCGTCGTCTAATCCAGTTTCGCCTCCAAGATTGCACCCTAAGCCGGGGATCGTTAAGAGCTGGCAGGTTTGATCCTTTGTATCCAGGACATACGACACCGGCTGGAATGTCTGTTTCACCTTACCAGCCTTGTCTCTCATGCGAAGATAAAAAAAACTAGGAGACGGCAGAAACAATTATTGAGGATTTCTCTTTCGACACTATTCGATTCGAGGATCAAGGTTACGATATTAAATCGCAAATATTTTCTTCCACGGCGTAGCAAATTCTACAGCCTCGTTGTTTCAAGAAATGCATACTTTCGTGCTTAAATTGCGCCAAGGTTTGATGGCTATTCCCGGCGAGCATGACGGGGCAAACGACAGAAAAGTAGATTAATTACGTCAAACGGCTGACGAGTGTTTTACTACTTGGTAGTTCCACCGAATTCGGAGCGAGGTTTAGTCAGCTGACTCTCTGTCTTCTCATTAATCCCTTTCGTGGAATCCCGTCTTCTTCCCGACGTCAAAGTAAACTTTGGGGGGAGACTAGGTATTTGCTTGGCCGCTGTTTGGCCAGACGTTTTAAAATACCACGTATCTCGCGATCGAGGGAGTTACAGTCTAAACGCTGCGGCCAGTTACTCTGACGTGGCGAGAGAAAATGACGATGCCTACGGTTCCGCCGACCACTCGAGCTACGTCAACACTCGTGTGGCTTCGCTCTCGGTTGCCGAGTGAAAGTATATAAGCTTATTCGTGTGACGGATCATCCGACAGACGGTGGTATTTAAAGTGTCCCTTGGTCAAGCGCAACAAGATCAAACCGACCCTCTCGAGGCGGTTTTTCGATTAGGAAAGAGAACGTTGCCTCACGAGAATAGCTATCGAGACATTCTCACGACCGTAATATCTGAATGCAATTTTTTTTTTCTTTCGCGTTGAATCGCCTGACGTCCCCTCGAGAACGTCGTAAAGCTTGAAGGAGCAAACTGCTGACACAGCCATTCTCTGTGTCGGAGAAACAATTTCGATCGAGCAAAAATTCATAATCGCGAGTGGAAGGATTAAATTGCGATCAAGCAATGCGACAGAATTGTCGTTAAGAGCACAGCAAGCCGAGCAGCGCGCTTAAACATGCAATTACTTACTGCAAACGAACCTGAAGGATAAGTCGGCGAATCCTCTTACGCACGGTTCATAATTACGCCAGAAATTGTAAGGCAAAAAAGAGGCGGATAGAAAAAAACGGAGGACCGCAATAAATCCGCAGTTAGCGTTACATTTGCTTGGCCGTATTTTATTTCGCGCAAAGTACCGCCAGGCGAGCACGGTGGAATTAAAAATGAAAAGTCCCGCGTGCACGAGCTTTGCTTAAAGAATGGCCCATTAGGAAGATACATTTCGCAGACGTGGATAGAAGACAAAAGCCCGTATCAGTAATTGGCTTAGCCACAATACAATCGATGAATCCTAGCCGTTCGGTAGGAGGAACCAATAGAAGTTGAACCCAATTTAGTAAACTCGCGTTAACTTTCTCTTGTATCTACGGGAGCCACGCTTCACCAAATACCCGTTTCCGTCGAGTCGAAACTTATCGAACGACGTCTAATTTCTGCTAATTAGGTAACACTCAACGAAGATACTGCAAAACGTAGCAAACCACGATTCTGGAATTTGTAGCCGCTTTTCTACGAGAATACCAATGCCACAGAATAATATGTACTTGACTGAATGACGTGCATTTGGTCAGCCTTCAAGACGTCATTTAGATACGCTTGTGTCGCGAGTGGAATTCACTTGCCATATTTCTGCCGCTGTTCTCCGCGGATTCATTAAATCGCTCCAAAGCTGACTTGGTTAGAATTCCTGGAATGGTCACGTTCCTCTAGCGACGTTCGCATAATCATCGATCTCAGCTGCACAATTTAATTCTTTACGAAAAAAGTACGAGTTCCTCGAATTGTCTTTCCCGAAATTCCTATCCTAGCGGGCACCAGGCCGATTTGTATATTTCGCCGCAGTTCGTCAAAATGCGGAGATCGATAAACATGTCAACTGGAAGGTCTTATCGCCTGGTTCCCAACATTGAATATCGAAACGTGGTAACGCGGTGAGGCCAATCATTGTTTCACCTTCGCCCGACTGTGACCGTGGCCACGTAATTTTGGCATGATCGGCTGCCCGAAGTTATCGTTATTTATCGCTGAATCGTATTTCAGGGCTCAATAACTATGTGCTCGCGTGTCTACGAATCTGCATACGTATCGAATCAGTTGTCGGACTCGTATCAGCCGCCGATAACAGAGCGACGTATGTATTTACGAGACATACATACGTGACTCGCGACAGCGGGGATCATTCGGCTTGCAAGCACTGCATTAATTCCACCCCTAACAAACGCCGGCGTATATGCACCGTTACTTTATAAGGTGTACGCGGTATAGGAACGACTTGCAAATATGCCAAGCGAGAAAGTAAATCAACTTTGTGAAATATGATAATTGTGAGCAGCGACGTACATAATTGCCATATATTGTTCACCGAGAGTTTCAACAAACAATAGCCGGTTAATGGGTTTTACAATCCGCGAGCATCTTCTAGCGAGTTGCGCGGTTTCCTCGCTTCGTTTATCCTAAATGCCCGCCGTTAACGATGAAACCACTAAAATGAACAATGAAACGGCCCTCTTCAAAAGTGATCTACGTGCGGTCGAATTAATTGTATGTCACGTGGATAACGTTGATTTGCCAAAAGGACGCAAATTGGATATTCGCAAGACAATAATTGCCGAACGCTCGTTTACCGGAATTCGCGAAAGAGCGATAATATTGTTCCTCCCTTCGACCCCGTCCACTCTCCGCCGTTAGATCGTTTGTCCCGCGACCGCCGCGTAATTTAATAATTAAATGACGGTAATGACAGCGGATTTTAGCGTTCCAATAATTCACGCCACGCGACAGCCCCGATTGCGTAGCGGTCCATGGGACTCGGATCAAATTAACAATAATCTAATGACATCTGCATCGCCGATACCAGCTCGCGGCCATTGTAAACGAACAAACGTTACAAGGTGCATCTATGTGCATACCTCAATGCCCGATGACTGAGAAAAGTTTCATTAAAAATCATTCGCCACCCGACACGCTGCGTCAGGGAAGTCGGGCAAGATATACATATACAGTCAGACACACCGGCACTCCTTGCATGCTTCACGCCCAGCCAACCGAATTTTTTACAGTATCGGTCCACTCATCGAGATCGCCCGTCGAGGAAGTACATACTTCTCGTGTACACCCTTCCACGAAGATAACAGAGGATCGAGGGGGAAAGGACGCATTATAATACCGATCCACATGTGTAAAACGAATCGCGATCCATCACCCAGCAGCATAATCTTAAGCCACGGCGATCCACTCGTCCCTTTATCTTTCGATACTTTTATTGTTCTCTGTCGAGAAGATTGCTTCGGTCCCGACCTCGAACTGGGTGGCACGATCTTTACCGTTCACGCGTGTCGGCGTGTATCTCGACGTCGGGTCACGTCGCAACGTTGCACCGCTCAACGGCAAGTTTTACGGCGATGCTAAAGCCGCCCCTTGACGCACGATACAAATGGAACGGGGGGTGAGAACAAAACAGAAGCAGAGGATCACGAGGTGCGCGTGCTGTCCACGGCAGGTCGCGATTTCACGGCCACCACACGATTCCCGCCACCGCCGCTTCGACGGACTTTTAATGAGTCCGCTAGAGAGCGAAACACGCGTGGCTGCGTCTCTCTACCGCGAAACGATATTTGTTCCGTGGAATTGCGGGGAATGCGAGCCGCGGTTTGCATAATGAGGGGGCGAGACGTGATCCAGCAGCACACGGGTACCCCTTCACGGCTTCAAGATCCTTTCACCCGTGTATACAGTGCTTTTTAGGGAAACTCGGATACCGTATCTCCGTGCTTAACATTTCTTTTTACGTGAAGAAGCTTTAAAACGTGCTTACTTCTCTGCGCGAGGACTCGAAACGCACGGCTTGTGGCAAGGGGAGTAGTAGTCCCCTCTAGCCAATCGACGCGTGGCTTCAGTTAGCGGTTTTTAAATCCATCTAGCGAGCTTTAGTATAATTTGAAACTTACTTCTTGCGGTCGCCTTTCTCCTTTTTTTTTAAATATATTTTGCGATTGTAGACGATGTATAATAAATAGCAATTACAAGAATGAAACGGTTAATTAGGGAAATGAGGGTTTGATTTGATTGCTGGCTCTGGCAAGCCGTAAGGACAATCGTGCTAGCGCCATTAAAATCATTCGAGAGGGGACCCGTTCGAATTGTGAGATTTAAATGGTCCTTCTCGGAAGGATTTGGGTCTGAGTAATCTCGTCTCGAGAGTCTAGACGCAGCCCAGGGCGCCGAACTGCTCCAAAGACGGCGAGAGGCGAATCAGCATGCGAGGCATGGCTTCGGGCCGAGAAATCTTTTGATGCCATTCGCATAGAGGAGAGTCCTCCATGCAGTCGTTCCAGGCATACATTTCGCAACAGACTACAAATCCCACCCTGAATGCCATTATGCGGTTCCTCGGCGGACACCTAAAGTGCCGGGAACGTAATTACCGTAGTCGTAATAATACAGTTTACTAGCTAAACTAATTTCTTCGCGAGCTCGTCCCTCTTAACTGTCGTTACTGCGACGTTAAAATCCAACCGGTGCAATTGTACGTTTCTGAAGAATAAAACCCTAGTCTTTACGTTATAGTTCAACGCTTGTTGTATGGCCATTTACTTAACGTTTGCCGTTAAGTGATAGTTTTAGAAACACGAAATGCAATTTAATTTTAGAACGGTAATTCGAAAGGGAGATGATCGCTGGGAGCAGGTAAGTGTTACCTCTTCGACTGAACTGGAATCGTAAAATCAATATCGTCCTCTGACGAATGCTTCCGTAGATGCCGAACCAACCGGTAAGTAATTGTATTCTAAGGCGAGCCAGATGATCTTCCCCAATTCGTACCAGTTCCACGGTTTATCTTAAAATATACTCTCGAACGTCCGCCGGGATAATATAATTTACACGAGCGGCGATATCAAAGCCGCCACGCAATCTGCATGATTTGTGGCATTCTATTTTATTCTATCCGGAACTCACGGTGTGGGACGCGACTCTCAAACGGGATAGCCTCTTTTCCACAGATGGAATTCTAAATAGTTCACCGCGTGGGGGAATTTTGATTCTGTGGCTCGTGGCGCGGACGGTGCCGAACGGTGTCCAAATGCGACGGAGAACGGTTCAAAAATCGAATCGTCGTGCTAGGAGACTCGTTTCCAACGGAAAACCTCTTACACCACCCTTTTTCGTCGGCCTTTCGAACAATCGAGTTCATTTCAAATGCTATAACACTGCTCCTATTCTGATCCGATAAGCACTGGCGCAGAGTCAATAATGGAATCGACTAACTAAAAGGTTCATCGTCAAAAAGGTGATCGGGCTCCGCAATTGCGCGTCCCCATTTCGTCGGGTTGTACTGATAAAGAAGAACGAAAGATAAAGGGTAGAGGAGAGGGAGAAAATTGTTCAGCTCTCTCGGAGACCCGTTCGAAGTCAATAGAATTATCCTAATATTCCATTACGATCTTATCAATTATTTTCGTCTATGGATATTAGCATACCCCCGCTATTTTCTTCAACGTTGCACGTAGAATCGAATTTTACTTCATCGAATCGCGTAGAAAGGCAGGTCGACCTTTCGCAGGGGCGCAATATTTTCCCTCAGGATTCATGTGCCGAGCAAACGAAATAACGATATTAAATGTTGTACACTCGAATGGATTGTATTGATTGTTTCGTTACAGTCCGTGTCCGCGTCAATCCTGGCGACCTGAATTGAAAGCTTGGAAAAGGAGAAAGGGAGGGGAAGAGGAAAGCAGGGCTAGAGGGAAAGAGTAAATATTGTTCCCGCGGCTTCAAATTGTCCATGAAACTTTCACACACTGAACTGGACGTCCACCAGTAGCTTCGTTTCCCAAAAGACGGCAACGTCGTTGGTTCGTGTACCGAAAGATTTTTTGCAATTACATCCGCGTACCAAGAAAAGTCGACCGAAGCCAGAACCGAAAAATCTCCTGAAAACTGCAGTCGAGTTAAACGCGCTAACATTTTCGCCAAACCTTGGGCACGTTAACGCGACCGCCATTCTGACCCACTAACGAGTCGGAGTTAGCAACAAAGCATTTATTCGTGGCCCCGAGGACCACGGGTTAAAAATGGCCAGTTTTGTTTTACCACGATCGCACCTCGGTTTCTTAAATTTGCGATGCAACTCGCGAATTCGCCGCACCGCTGCAGAGCATCAATGGCGAGGAATGGCGAAGGGACTTTTAAACAGTGCAGCGCCATCATTTACGGAAGCTGCGTGTATGCACGTGTGTATAGAAAGATGAAACTGCATTTACGCTGAATCCTATTTGCACAGGGTAAAATCGCATTGGGGGGTTTCCCATGCTAGAAGTACCTTGGGAATAGCCCCTGCACGGTTATAACAGCCACCCCCAACCCATTCGCTCATTCACAGCCTCTTCGCCACTTTTCTCCAACGTGCTTGCATCCTACACGTGTCCAAAGGCGTATGCAGATGCATCGCTTGCATTTTTACGCGAGAACGGTGCACGCCGTCCCGGTAAGCACTCTCGCGAGCTCCGGCATTTTCACCTTTTTCTCCGCTTCGCTTTTCCGCCCTCTTTTCTACGCCTATTTCGCTATAGCTCACGCGTATCCGTAACTGAACACGAGTGTATGTATGTGTAATATCTGTCGCATTTCCCTGCAGCAATGTATGTTGGTAATTTTGCACGCTTCTGAAAAACCTACTATGCCCTATAGCGCTGGTTCAGGGACCCGTGTTGCCCCGTGTCACGGGATCACTGTTTTCTCATTGTACCTCTTCTGCCGCCAAGCGAATCATTGTATCATTTCCAACCGGTCGGCAATATTATTTTAGTACCCACGGCTCATCTTGCGGACTCGGTCGCTCTTTGTCGATTTATTCAGCCAACCGACAATTTGCCCGGTCCCACCCCGACAATTCTGCTAGTTGAATGCCGCGAGTACCGCGCCGCGACATGCTATTACTAAACATATCATTTATTCACCAAACAGGCGGAATGCACGTACGAGCTTCTGGTCGGCGACCCCAGCGCTGTACACCGGGCACAATAAAGCCGCCGCGCGGCCCGTGTTTGCGAACATCGAATAGAATTCAATGTGGACACGCGTTGGCAAATATCCGCAAATTCTTTCGAGCCTCTCCTTTCACGGGAGCCAATGGAAAAACGTTTTCCCTACCGTGGTGTGCACGCCGCGTTTGCAGTCGCGCGGCTGCGAATCGCTTGATACTCTTTCATTGCGCGCGGTTCTTTTGACGCCGTGAACGTTGTTCGACGCCGTTGATCGCAAGACCACGATTAACGGGTCAGGTAACGGTTTTTAGACGAGCTATCGGTGGTGTGTGATTGAGGCGCGCGAACGTGCAATCAGGAATTGCGATTTCTTGCGAGAGAGGTCCATTGAAGACTCATTACGCGTGATGTGTGGACGTTTGCAGCCGGCGGCGGGGCACCGATGTAATGACTCTCGGGGGGTATTGAACCGTGATTGATGACTATTGAAAGGTAGCTCGATAGGCCGAGTGCTTACTGCTTTTTAAGAAAACCACACGCGACAGTCCTGCTTACTTTATTAAATATATAATCCCAGGGTGGCGAAGAATTTTGAATTGTTTAAGATGTCTTGACCCGGGGTATGTCGCCGATAACGTAGTTGGTATACGTATTGCATTCGACGTATCTAATGTTATGCAAGACTGAAGAATCGTTCCCAAACATCTACCTACCCACGACTGCATAATAAAATGGCAGATCACTTATTCCGCGAAATATTCCACCGACGAATATATTCGAAACGAAGGCCTCGTTTATATTCCAATAGCAAAATCCGCTATCAAGGATCTAAAACGAGAGCTATTCCGCATATCCAGCGAAAAACAGCGTTTCGTTTCATATATTCCGCCGAACAGCATCCACCTCGGACAAGCTAAACTCCAATCTAAATTCCGATGCGCGTAGATCGGAATAGATTTTGCATGTAAGAACGCCAGGGCAAGGCAACGCACGTTCGGACGCCGCGTCGTTTCCGAGCGTGTTGGGCAACGTCCAAAAACGCCACCCCCTCTGTTCATCCGCGAATACCATCCCCCGCCGTGCCGTGGAGGGAGATTAAAAAATTTCCACGCAGAATTAGCAAACGCTATTTGCCCAGCAATCGTGTGGAACGGTCGTTAATGGATTTCTCGAGCAAGTGTTCCTCACGGCCTCGACGACGACGACGGCGACGACGACGAAATATGCATCGGCCTGTAAAGGCTCGCCTTGCGGCAGCATTTTCATCCCATTCCGCTGACCTTTTTCAGCCACGTTAGCCGACTGCAGTGGCAAACCGCCGACAATGCGGAATAGGAATTTCATTCTGCGCGAAATGCCGCGGTCGTTCCACGTTTTTTTTCCTCGGCTGAACACCCGCGCCTGTCCTGCGCCCGGTCCCACACCGTGATTACATTCGACTCGGCATGCGTGTAACGAGGGCGAAAGTGGGAGGTGGTAAACACCTGGGGCGGATAGCGAAATTTACCGCGCCGTAAAGATCGTATTACCATTTCGGTCTAGATTCGTTTCGCGACGACTCGCGATCAGTGTCGACGACGCGTCGGTCAGAGGTAATCGTGCATCAGAGGAATTTCCACGGCTGGAAGCCGCCCCGCGGGCGCCAGTTCTCTTCGGGCCGAGTCGAGACCGAAAAGACGTTCGAAGGAATCGGCCGACGATTTATCGCGTTGCATTATTTACCCGCGTGCCAGCCGCAGCGTCGGCTCTCGAAACATTCTTTTTCGTGGCACTATTCGCGGTTGCTCTGTATATAAGCCGTTTAATATTAATAAGCGTATCCAGGCTGGCTTTCTGCTCATTCTGTTCCTCCGAGCGAATGCCTCGTTTATAACGAGGATTTCATGAAGCGTTTAGCGCAATTCCAATTCAATCGCGAAGTAGCGCTGCCCGACGGGGGAATCTCATTTTCAAAGATAACAAATCCTGATCGTTCAATAGCGCGTTTGAACGACGATCCAGTGTCGCCGTGGTCGTTCGTTCAAAAAGTATTCCAGGTAGAAGATACCTCAAATAGACACCGAGCCACGGATCCCGCCTTGAAACGACGTGCCGAACGGAACAGCGGAGGTTAAACGAAGCGAATAAAAGAATTAGACCAGGAAAATTGAATTCAACCGGATGGAGAGACGAGAGCCGAAGTGGTTGGCAAATGTATCAAGAAGCGTACATCTTTAATCAACTTCGGTCCGCCCAGTCGAGCGTTACTTTTATCGATCCTGTTCACTTGAAAAATACCAACTACTATAAGGAAGCTCTCGATGTCGAATGTACTCTCTGCAAATAGCATTGAAAGTGCAACCGTTATTACTGCAAGGAGTAAACTCCACCCAGATTATCCATCAACCCTTAATTCATTGCTTATCATTATTACGACACTAAACCGCCCAAAGGGTTCGTTTCTCCCTTAACGAACGGGACGCCACGAGGCGGAAGGGTAAAGTCAAGCCACGCGTATAAAAGAGTTCGACTGGTGAATTGGAGGACGAGGAGAAAGGGGGGCGCCCGATAAAGGTCGAAGGTATGGTGCAAAACGAGCATCTATAAGGACATGAAATCGAGAGCTAGAAGTCCAGGTTTTGGTCGTCCGGTTGGTCTGGATGCCTGCGGCTGTTCTACTCCCAAGATTACGATCATAACGAAAAACCTTCCCGCTCCCATTGGTCTTCGCGGTCTATCTCTGTCTCCCATTCCTCGCATCGTTCTTTCGTACCCTTATTCTCCTTCCACCCTCCGCGTTTCTCTTCCACAGAGCTGTTTCCCTTCTTTTTCTTCCGTACGTCGCTCCGTATGAGAACGTCCGGCGACGCGACGGCTGCATCGCATAGAGTATAGAGCATTGCGCGGCACGGTATGCATTATGGAACGAACGGGCAACGATTCTAGCGGAAAAATTGCGGACACGCGAGACGAACGCGATCTGCAGCCTGACTAGCTAGGTAGATATGTACCTAAGCACCGACCCACCACTCTCGGTTACGCCGTTCTAGTTGCCGGAGAAGATTGCTTTCCTATATTGCTTCCCCTGTCTGCCGATCTGCGAGGATCCGCGCGTGTTACGGTTCTTTTCCATTTTAGAGAAGCCCTCGAGATGGTTGAAAATATTGTTCTCGAACGATCGCGTGTCGCACGACGATAAATGGAGTTGTCACATTTCCCGGATTGTTAAGAAATTATAGGCAAGTCGTATCGACAGGTATTGATTGCAAAACAATCCGGACAAACCGCATTGCGGTGATTATATAATGCACGTTAATCGGCCAGTCTTCGAACCGTACAGAGCATTAGTCATAAGCAAATCGATTTGGCCGAAATCGAAGGCTAGAGAGTAGATAAGCTGTGTCGTCATTACTGTTTCAAGGAGTGCCTTATTAACCCCCGCCCCATCTGCAATTTACTTTCCCCGTTAAACTCGTTTCAGTCTTGCTGCTACGCGCTTATCTCTATCTTGCTCAGCAGAAACGAAATCATTTGCTGTACGATTACCTATCGGTCTATCTTCAATCTGTCCACAGGAAGGAGGGCATTATTCCAATGCTGGCGAACGTTGCCTCGAAATTATGATCGGCGAACGATTCGCGGGGAGGCAAAACGGCAGTCGTTAATCGCGGGGAGCAATCAGAGAAGGAGGAAACATCTGTCAGCGAACGTGGATGACAGTGACGCAGCGCAAAGCCGAGCGAATTTGTCGTCGTTGGGAAATTCCTCGCGAAGTGGCCTGCGGACGATGACGGAGACGCAAACGTGCGACGTGACCGCCTTGTGGAAAGCCGTTGCAAAAGAAATACGCGACGACAAATGTGCAAATCAGGGGCTGAGAGAAATAAGAGGGTGACACGTTCGCGCGGTTGTTCGTGTAACTCCGCTCGCGCCATTTACGTCGCAGAAAAAGAAAAGGTAAAGCGGAGGAAGAGAAATGAAAGGAACTAGACGGGGCGTCCGTCTTCCATAGCTGGGCCCTGATGTAACGCAGAAACGGTTCAAATAATAACAATCGTGTAACACTGGTGAAAGGAAGAATAGCCGCGTAACACCTGTTTTCGAGGAAAGTTTTACGTCAACGATGAGGTAACGACGTCTCAAATTTAACAGCACTCGAAAATAAACTGTGCACTCGCGGCCAGCGACGCCATCGAATATTCCATGCACGTACGCTTCGTAACTCGTCTAGCCAAATTAAACCGGTTCGCGGCATTTTGTGGCGCAACTCTTTTTTTTCCCCCGCGCGTACCTAGAACGGCGTGTACTCTGTTACGTTATCGGACCTTGGCCTTCCAAGGGGCAGTAAGATATTTCTAGCGTGTCCCGTTTTGAATACAGTATACAGTATATCTTCAGGTAGATCTATGTTCTTTAAACGTTACGCAGAAATGGAGGAACAAGTTTACATTCCGTCGGTTCATTTGATATAACGAAACACGTCCCTCTGCCTGGCTTCACATTGGATTTCGGTGTTACGATAAAGTTATCCGACCCATCGAACGATACACGACTCGGCCCCGAAAAATACCGTTTCGATAAAGGCAATACATCATGAACCGGTGACTGAAAATTCTCCGAGATAATCGTCCCCGAAAAAATAAAAGGACAGAGTGTCGTACAAAATGACGAGCGCCCGTAATGACAGACCGCTGGCTTCAGTTGGTAAGATTGATAACTATCCGATGCACCGATCGAAACGAGAAACCCATTACTTATCTTCGAGAGGACTATCATTATGCGCGTACCCCTGTGCACAACGTCGTACCGCTAGTCCGGCCGATCGCTGCAACATTCGACGTATCAGTATCGGTAGCATAAGAGTAATTAGCTGAAATTATTCCACGTCAACGTTCGAGAAATGAATATAATTTCGCTAGAACCCGATCGGAGAATTCTCAATTCCATGTCAGCTACGTGTAGCTGAGGACGATAGTAATTATGCTTTCATAATTATTTTTTTCTTCAGCCCTCCCTTTATTATTTTGCACACATGCGTTGAACCGTGGGTAATTTCGAGCATTAAGAGCTTACGAGAGAGAAAGCCTGGGAGAAACTCGAGCACCGTCTCGGCGACGATCGCGACGGAAATAAGAGCTTTTCCTAGAATAACGTGACCCTTAAGGACACTTACCTGAAGATGGAGCTGTCCGTTGTTGTCCACCCATCCAATGACCATATCAGCCCCAACGCTGCCGTCATCCCTCGTGAAACCGAGACCCACGTAACCAAGGGTCTTCACTTGAATCTCGAACATAATATCCCTCTCGCCGGGCGTCCAGAGGACTAAAAAGTTATTGTCCAGGATAGCGCTGTGTTTCCACTCGACGGAAAGGACGCCGGTGACGAAGAGGAACAGACACGACGCGATTACGGTCTTCATCTTTTACGATTGATGCACCTCAGAACATCTGTAATCAGAGAGAAACGGGACATCGTAAACGTGCTATCACTGACATAAATCCAATTCATTTCAATCGAATTCAGACCAATCAAGATGAATCAAATTAAACTTTTTTTTTACATTACACATAGATATGCCATTAGTTCACTTAATATTCATATTTTTTAAATTATACAACTATGTTCCAGAACCTCATTCATTTTATCACACTAAATTTTCCAACGTCGTTTCGTCGATAAGAAGCACGTATTTTCTTGTGCACCGGAATACCGCAAAGTACCACTCGCACGTCGTACCTTTGCATGTCGTCAATTCGCAAGGTAGCCAAAGAACAACCAGCGACTTCCGTTACGATCGCCAGGCCCGCAATTACAAATACTTCGAGTCTTTGCATGGGAAAGCGTGCACCAAGGACATAACTTCCGGTAGGCCTCCCTTCGCTCGTTAATCTTCGCGTTTTAACGCGAGCGAGGAGCCACCGGTGCTGTGCGTATCGACGCCGCTCATCCTAACCATATCGAAGGTGAGAGGCCTCGTAACTCGCGTTTCCACGCCAACGGCGAATCGTTAGGCTGCTATTTAGAAGTTTTACGGGGCCATAGATGGTCGAGCTGCATTTCCCTTCAATATTTTAACAGTCTCAGTTCACCATTAGCCGCGCAGTCCCGGCCCATGGACCAGCCACTTGGCCCCTTAAAGCGTAAACGACACGACGCTACCCTACACGAACGACAGTTGCGGCGCGATTCTTTTTGTTTCGCATGCGACCCGTTTTATCACGGTTAAGGGTCCCCCCTGTGTGTACCTGCGCTCGGTATTTTCACTCGTTTCCACATAAAATCGTATTAGCCTCTCTGCCGTCCCCCTACCGAACTCGTCCCGCCACTTGCCGCGGCGCGCGTTACGACAAGAGAGAAACGACAGGCTACACGCCCGGAAAATTACGTCAGACTTGGAAAATTTCTGGCTGCCTAGGTGAAGCTGATTCCATGGAACCGTCAAGGCGAAACGGGGTTGATTTATTTCGTCAACGCGACGGAGATACGAAGCCTACTGGTGGGCAGTACGTGCACGTTAAACGGAAAGATTAATCGCCGGCACTGTTCGCGAACGATGATTGATGTTGACCTCAATTCCCGATCAAAGCGGCGCGAATTATCAAGAATCGTTGCTGCTTGGAAACACCGGCGTTATTAGCCCAGCGATTTTTTGCGGCCGACCCGTCGAACCGAGTCTCTATCAATTTCACTTTATACGCCGCGCGATCTATCCGCGTATAAATTGCGTACAGGTATACCGTAATTAACGCGCCGGGCGAATAATAGCGTAGGCAGGTGAAGGGAGAATTTCACGGGTGATCGAGGGGAAAAAGAGGCACGCGGAGACACGGTGGGAAAGTCTGCCGATGCGTCGTTTGCCCACCGCATTTGCGGCAATCAAGCAAGACGCGGCAGCGAATTCGAGATCCGAGGGTGAAAGAAAAAGTCGATTCCAGGCCGCATGGATTAAGCGGGAGGCGCACACGTTCGCCCGTGCACGGTTGAGCTGCGCATCGCGGGCACGGCGAGCAAAAAAAACGAGACTGCGGAGCGAGGAAGCGGCGTCGGTATGGAAAGCGGAATAAATTCGTAGCCGCTGCTGGTGATGGCGAATAGTCGGGAAACAGCGACAATAACATGTAGAAAGGGAATCGAATTGATTCCATAGTCGATTAAAAATTCAATGAGCACGCGCGTGTGCGCTGGTTGTGTCGCCGGCGACGGTCCGGTGAATCGGTGCGGGAAACGGTTCCATCCTCGATAGGAAGGGCGGAAAAACAGATGGCCGATAGGCGAAATCTCTTTTGTCCGCGCCGGTGTGCAAACATCGACCAGCAAATCGGCAGGACACAGTCAAGAGAACTGTCAATTCGAAAGCAATCGAATCGATTAATAGTAACGATCGTGCGACGCCTGAACAGGCCGATGCAAATCGGGGGAAGGGTGCAGTTACGAAGTGTCAGACCAGCCATGGTGCCATGCCATTGAACTATTCGTTGGGGAAGCAGAGAATTAAGCGCTTTAGAGATCACCATGAGAGATCGTTCGAACGCAGGTCACCCTGCGCCTCGAAGCGTTCCCTTTGCCTGCAAAACACGCGATTCCGCTGGCCAAGCGTCCCACGCAATTTCAAACACCGCGAAACCACCGCGTATCTGCGACCTATCGTTTTAATTAACGACGCAATAATGGGATAATGCGTGATCGTTCAAGTAACGGGGGTGCACTGGTGTCGAGCTGGTAAATTTCTGCGCAGTAATCAAAATCGATGGCGTAGACTTGGGCGTCCGATTCGCAGAGATGCTCCATTCAAATTGATAAACGATTACGTATCCATCCACTTTTAAATGCTAATTATTCATTGAACAGTTCGAGCAAAGCGGAGAAACGGAGAATTTATCATATATAACAATTTTACCGTGCCTTTCAATAATGAGACTCTCTATTAATTTTTGAAACTCGCTCGAAACGATTGTAACCGGAGTGTTACATTGCATGATTAAATTTGATTGCGAATTGAAATGAAATGTTAGTCATACAATTTTCATGCGGAACGGAGGAACTCAAAGATGCGAATTATAATTTTCAATTGCACGACCAGCGAGTTCATAATACGTTCTTCCTCGCTCCCTCTACGCTGGCAATATTCACGAATATACGTATAAAACATCTGGAAAGATGAATCGCCGAGTTTGCAACCATTTTGACTTCGCCGCGCTGAAACTCGGTCAAACGATGAAGTAATTTGCGAGGGTTGTACAGGTCTTCTGAAGCATAATCATCGCCCACAGGATACAGCTTCGAGAAACTTCGTTTCCAAAGATCAGAAGCCTCAAATAAGGTCGTACAAATAGTTGAACTTCGTGCCACAATCAAACTGCGCCGTGGAAACTGTACCGAGTTTGAAGCGTTCGCCAGCGAGCTTGCACCGCAGCAGCCCGATTCTTCGTAATTGCTCCAATAACGGAAATATTTCGTCGTACGAGCGTATGGAGTCAGTCGCGCGAGACAAATGCGCATAATTCGTTGCTTCAAGAGTGCTGTCAAGACTCGGTACTCGCCGGTACCGTTCGTCGAGAACCTGAATCGCACGTAACAGGACCTCGATACTCGTCCAGCAAGGACGAAAACGGAGGCGCGTTAAGTTGAATCGTTATCTGGTCCCTCGACCGTCGCACAGTGGGGCAAAACGCCGATTTAGGGTTGCAAAATGAAAAAACGAAACACGATTGATAATACATAAACTAGACACCCCATTCTACATGTGTATATAAAAATTAACGCGAATTCGGGTGAATTTCGCAATTATTGAATACATTTTTTTATAAATTATTTAAAAATTTCCGAAAAAGTATGGTTTTATACATTCCTAATACTTGTTGATGCAGTTCCTGCAAATAGAAATACCATTAAGGTCCTAAGCATCGTTTCATTAATTTTCCAATCCTAAATAGGCGTTTTGCCCCACTGTGCGTCGCGGCGTCTGATACATTGAATTACGCGGCGCGTTCAACTGTAGAGCAACTGTGCCTGTGCGATCCTCCCTTATGCGTGCAGCATGCGCGACGTGATTTCGTCGATTTTACGGTGCTAGTAGAGCAACCGCCAATCTGAAAACGATCGATTCAATTAACAGTAACAGCGGTGTAATGCGTGCCGGATGCGAGGTGATGCATCGGCAGGAGCAGCTGTCGAACCGCTCGACCGTGCGGAGAAGCGTCAACTCAAATTGAGAGGACAGTCGAGATTCGCGAAACGAAAAGGGTGACGCAGGGGTTGAAACAGGGTGAAGAGAGAAGGGGCCCGGTGAAGAGGACAGAGGAAGATAGCGGGAGAGGGAGAAAGAGAGAGATAGGGAGGGCGGTAGAGATAGAGTGGCGTAAGAGAAGGACGAGGAATGGAGGTGAGCCCAGCTAACACACGACTACCACGGACGGGTTTGATTTGCGGCGTGTCGTTCAGTCGATTGCTCTCAAATTGCGTCCAGCGCCAGTGGCATCAACCTGGAACGTACCCCCAATACATTGACGCCCCCGAACGCCAGAGGGGCCTGCTACCGGCTTTTCCATCGATGCACGCTGCCGCATCCGCCTATTCTATCCCCTTTCGTGCTCCGCAAAACTAGCTATTCTCCACCTATCCACCCTTTTGTCCGTCGAAACACTGCGCATCCCCAGTATCGTCGGTGTTCTGCGTTCTGTGCGATTCTGCTCGGCCACCACTTTGCCGTTGAACTTCTCTTAAAGTTAAATAAAACGTGACGTGGAGCGCCAAAGTAACGAAATCGAAATGGCCGACAGGCAGATAGAGAAACAGAGAGAAAGAGAAGTGTGTGGCGTGTGTGTGTGTGTGTTCGTGTGGCGTTGGGCGGTCGGGGATTAAACATGCGACAGGCTAGCTGTTTGAGAACGAAGCGGCCGATGGTATCCGACAGAAAATCACTTTACTGCTCGATACAAAAGCCGGGTGATTGTTAATTTGTCGGAAATATCAACTTTCTAAGCACTTAATTTTGCAAGGAAAATTGCATTCGTTTAAGTCACGGAACCAGGGAGGGAAACGACGGAAATAATATTTATGGCCGTTTATTAGAGAGCCGCGATGCTTTGAGGGAAGAAAATATACGTTGTATCGATACGGCTGGGGCCGCTTGCAAATTCTGACGTGTACGCTAAAGAGCAAGTTGAAATGTAATTTCTGCGGATGACACCGAAGATAAGCGTGACGTGGAATATTATAAACCTCCGTCTGTTCACTTTTAATCTCCAACAAATTTCAGCGTTATCGGGCATGGTGGTTAAAAAACAGCGTAGAAACATGTCGTATCTCGGTTGACGACGAGAGTTTGAGAACTTTTAAAACGAAGCCCCACGGTCAACGAACCAATATGGTGCTGTTCCGGAACAGACAGCCGTCCCAGAGTCTTACTCATCCATCAACCTGTCACGAGGGACGTCTTCGCGTTAAACAAATTAAAAAAAAAATTGGAAAAAAGGGACAAAAGAAAGGAGTCATATACCTGGTGAAAGTGTAGGGACTTGGTGCGCCGAATAGCGACCGTAAAATCATACGGTGTCACACGAAGACGATCGGAACGTGCTCCCAAATTGCCCGTCCTATCGAGAGCTCGGGTCTCGGGTCTAAATGTTTCAACCTGTAAAGACCTGCTGACACGGTCTCATCCAGGCATGAGAGGTGGAGAATGTATTAATGGAGTAGGAGGTTGTACATTTATTTTTACCCCGTACAAGCTGAGCTGATGTTAATCTACTTGCATTCGGCCCCGTCCGGCTTTTCAGCTAATTCGACATAATGAAGTAAATGCCGGTTGCCACGCTAAAAGCTTAGAATAAAACACCAAATTGAAATAACTGTACTGACTGGAGGAAAAAAAAAGGAAGAATTATCGTCGGTTAGAAATGCCTGATAAACAGTTCCGTGTCACGTAACGATATAAAGGTTTTCGTTGCTCGCGCTGTTCATTTGCTCTTTTTTTTTATCGCGAACTCGAGATCTGTACACGTAGGCGGCATTTTTCATCGCGGAACCACATGCTTTGCAATGCGTAGAAATATTATTGCAGCGCTGAGTGCAACGTGTGTTAACGCTGAAACCTTATTTCAGGCTTCATTAAAAAGTAAGAGTTATTTGCTTTGCCGCGAGCCAGAGCCGGTAACGACGCGACGCCCGGCGTCGCTTTTATTCATTCAGCTGCCGCTAATCGTGAGGGGACACGTGACCGTGTCGAAAAACACGCGAGATGCAAACTAACGCCAACGATACCGTGCTGTATGGTGACGAATGGGATCGAGCGAACCGCAACGCGTTATCGTTCTCATTTGTATTCCTCCTCTGTTATCGACAACTTTGATTTCGAGACACCACACGCGTTTACGCTGGTTGCTGATTTATCATTAATTAAATATGTACTGACGTATGGGACGGTACAGCTGAATTATATCTGAACAGAATGGTGTCGAGTTCAATGTTTAACAATAAATGATCAATATTTCGAAACACAATTGTCCATTATGGCGTTGCTTAACTATTTATAGAAATAAGGGTAAATCATTAATTTGATGCGGATGCTTCATTGCACGAGGGACTGGATCGATTGACAAACTCGAGGTTTCGAGTACTCGAGGAAGGAGAAATGTTATGGTTTTCGGTGCTGCCAAAGAAATATGTACTCGCGAGCGGGGAAGCCGATAAGAGGATTCTAAAACTGGCTAATGCTGAAAAAGAAGCGTCGCTCTAAGCCCGCGACCCACTTTCACCCTAGTTCTCCATTCGAAAAATGACCGAACCGTATAACTCCTTCGCGAGATCGCGGTATTCGCAATGCAGCGACTGTAAAGTTGGCTCGACGGCGAGCGTCGGCAAACGGACCAGGTTGTCGCGACGCTGCTACTGCGAGCGAGCAAGCAAGGGAGAGAACTACGAACTTCGACGCGTGAAAAAATAAACTTGCCAAGCCGAGAGAGTAAAACTCGTGGAAAGAAAAGGAGGGAAAGGCGAAGAGGATTTCCACCGTCCAGATAGGAAGATGCAGCATACATCGTGGTCGTCGAAAGATAGGGAGAGATAAGATTGGCGAAAGAGCCGACTTTCGAAGTCGAGGAAGAGCTGAACGCAATTGCATCGATGCAACTCTATCGTTCCCATAGATCATACGCTCTTTCCGTTCGAGGGGCACTGTTGCTTCACGCAGAAACTTGTTCGTCTCCGCGGAAAATCGATACGCGCGACAGGAACCGAAAACGCTTCAGGAACTTGAACTATGTTGTTCACCGTGTAGACGGCGAGAGGTAGCCCGAGTGACAGGTAGAACACGCCGAGTACGGCGCGCGGTGAGCAATTAATTTTAAATGCGAAACCGTACGCAAACGTTACGAGCCGTGCATGCTAATAGGGCCGTGATACTTTTATTTTCACGGTTCCCGCGTGGTCACGATGTTTTTCAGCGTCTCGCTGCTGCGTTACACGCGCCGCATCTTGCATTTAATTCCAACGTGAAGTTCGCAGTCGTCTTGCAAAACACGAAATTAATTTCCCTCTGTGCGGCGGGTAGGGCGCGTGTCGACCACGGGAGGACGCGGGACCAGCGAAGAACGGGGTATAAAAAGAAAGAAGTTTGCGAGTGGAAACACGCGACGTCTCTCCGCAGACATCCTTTGTCCCGCGAAGCGGAGGATCGTCCGGTGGATGCAGCGGTTCTTCCCCCGCGAACCCCCGGCGTGCCTACTTGCTCGTCTAATTGCAGCGCTTGCCCAATTAAGTTTAAAAAAATGATGAGGTCGTCGATCCTGGTGGCGCTAATTAACGCTTGCCTGTCAAAAGTGCTCCCCCCCGGGGCCTCCTTGTCCCCGGAAGCTTCCTGCCTTTCCCACGAGTCGGTGTGCGCGCAGCAGCGGTAGGTCGCGTCGTTTCGCGTCCGCTCGGGGGATTTAATTACATTTCTATGGACCAGGGGTAAATGAGGGATTAATAGGCGGAGGAATCCGACTGTCACCGAGGACGAGACTCTTCGAGTCACGGGAACTTCAGTGCAGCGTGCTCTAACCTCGAGTCGACTCCGCGCTTCTGTCTCGCAGAAGTGCCGGCGTATGCATAATAGGTGATTTAGCCCGCGGAGCACCATAAGGGTAATCCAACTCTTAACCACGTAGTACCAGAACGGGAGAAGAGGCGGAAGGGAGGCCAGGGTGATGCGAGGGGAAGAAGATAAAAGAAGAAGAGGAGCAAGGTAAAATGGATCGTGGTAAGCGAAGAGGGGAGGTCGGTGCCATCGCACCGACGAGGTATTGGATACCTGCGACGAACGGATTTCACGGGTGCTCCATTGCGGTAGGCTCGCGATTAGACAACGCTGTTATCAGGCACACACGCACGAGCTTGCAGTGTCACGATACGAGCCCGATGGTATCGAGGTCAAAAATGTATGAGTTCAATAACGTGCACGCGGGAATACATCGCGTTCGGAATGCATAATATATCAGAATGGGAGACGGAAGGGGATACAGAAAAGGGGACAGTGTAATATATTACCGCTGTAACGTAACCGTAAATATATTATGAGATAAGTCTCCGAACACGTTATTCCTTTAAAGTGAGGTTGGTCTGGCATTCGCGGGATACCCACGAGAGCCGATGTTGGCGGCTTCGAAGGTGCTTACGGTTCAACTTGCGGCAAATATTTCTTATGTACATTCATGTTATAGAACGCATCGCCGTTTTGCATTTACCTCGACGATACCGCCAGCTGATGCTCAACCGACCGGGGAACTCTATCGTCGCACACCCTCGGGTCCTCTACCGGCGACCAGGCCCCATTTTTTTCTGTCGTCCGATTGCATCGTGCTTCCATCATGTGGAAATCGGAATGTATCGTTTCGGATACTGGGGAAAGGTCCTTCGATGAAGATCGAGCATGATCGATCACCTGTTTGAGGATTTCGTAACTTGTAACTAGACCATCGAGAGAGCAGTGCTTCTATGGAGTGCCTATTTCAGCCATTTGACATTTGTACAGTTGCCAAGATAGTGTTGAAAAAAAGGGGGAAACTATACAACATCTTCCAATACGTATAGTCGATAAAAGTATGTAGATATATGCCTATGTATAAAGGGGCAATCACAAAGCTGCCCAAGTATGAGTCACAAGCAAATTATTAATCCTATTATAAATAACGTGTACAGTAGGAGTAAGCAACCAATGTTTCTTGTACACCGTGGCTACCGTGCAATCATGCACGCCGTTATCTTATCCTTATCCTTATCGCAACCGAGAACGGTTCCAGCTAGCGCTCGCACCGCGCCGTTTCCACGGTAGTCAACGTTGCGTCGGTTCTCGGAGGCGATTTATCTATGCAAGGATAATCAAAGGCGTCCCCTATTTCTCTTGGAATTTGTCCTTGGTGAATGAAGTAATCGCGGGGAACCACGCCCCTGCCAGTCCACTCTGTCGTGCCGGCGTACGTTCAACAATTTTTCAATAATATGGCGTCTTGCTGCAGGGCTCGAAATTGGCTAAAGAATTCACGCTTCCACGCGATGCCTTGAGCGTTTCGGCCATGATCCTTTTACCGAAATGCACGCACCTGCCTGGAGCGGAAATAAGAAGAGCGCCGTGTTGCACGCCCTTGTATGTTGACAGTTGTTGGAGAACGGATGTCGAAGAATCGAGCACCGTTTGTCGTCGATTCATTCGACACAGTTACATACATCGTTCCGCGATGCAGCACGCATTGCTGTCTCTTTTACTTTAGAAGAATAATTTTCGACGCGAATAATTAGCACTGGGAACAGGAGCACCAGGGAAGAGGGTACGTTTGAGAAATATCAACGATTCGAGCATCGAGTATAATTGAAGAATACGCGCTTACGTATTCTGCGGGTGTCGGATACATTAACCGTGCAATTTATAGCATCGCCCATGGTGGTCTTATTAGTCGTATCGGCCGGTAGGAGCGCAATTGGATCGTAGCTTGGGGGAAAGTTTCCGCGTCGTATATTCCGGTCGACGCGCCGATAAAATGCATTTGAAAACGAATTCTCAATACCTCATTACCGCGGATACCAATCTCGCCGACCGTTTTTCGTCTTGGCAACGTCTCCCGCGAGGCAAATTAAATTAACCGAGAGCGGGGAACGTCTTCGGCGCAAATAATTGCGAGCTTAATTGTGACGATTCGTTTCCAGGCGTCTCGCCGTTCAATAGAATCCCCGTCATCGAGCCCCAATCATACAACCACGAGATCGTTAAACCCGAAGCTACACTGCTGCCTCCTGAATAAAGGCGACTCTCGTGAATGGCACCTGTAACACTTTCTTCTTTCAGTGCGATATAACTGGGGAACGAAATAGATGTACCATTCGAGGTATCTTGACAGGAACTCGTTTCCGTAGATTCCAAGCAATTAATGGCTCATCAATTTTTCTCCGGCAGAATGGACACTAAGCTGCGGGATCTAAACCGCATTTGTTTCAATTATCCGTATAGCAATAAAAAATATTAAGGTTCGTGTTCGGTTGTAATGAACGGTATTAAGGCGAGTAGATGCTCGTTGAGATGGAGAATCGATCGATTGGCGGAGAAAAGCACACGGGGAACGATCTGCACCCCTTTGGAAGCAATTATAAGCTGGACTCCTTTGTCGATATAATTGTAACTGCTACGGGTACTATAGTAAACAAATTCTGCGCCACATGTGTGCCCATCAAAATAATATTAGGTGCTATCTAAAGATAAACCTTAATAATAGAAATTTCTCAAGAGAATTCGAGAAATATTATAGAACTTCTGCTCCCTTTCGTATCTAAGTGGAATTCTAATTATCGCTCTACGAATCGAATCATTGGTTCCTTCAACCCCGTCGAAACTATTCAGGTTGCAGTTAAATCCTTGCCCCCTAAATCCAACATTCCAAGTATTCTACTTCCTATTCCAATTATTTCGACTTCCATCGACAGCCAGTCCACCTTGCACACGTGCATATGCTTCATGGCAATCGGCAATAGCTGGAGGGCATCGGTTGCCTCTTGCTAGAGGCCTTGTTATCACGTGCTTTGGGGCAAGTTGCAAATCGATAAATAACTGCGGCAACGGTCCGCCGAAGAAAACGGTGCGCACAGCCGCTGAATCGAACGAAACGAAGAAGAGAAAATCGTGCAACGTGAGTGTCCGTACCGCAAACGAATCGCACGTAATGAGGGCTAAACCACAGACCACCTTGCTGCTGATAGACGAACGAACGAACGCACGAACTGGACGGATGCATCGATGGTCAGTATTCCATCCTCCGCTACCTACGACAATGAGATTCGAAATCCATTTCGATGGGAAGATTCTAAGCAGTCGCGGTTTGATCTTAAATTGCTCAGAGTTCTTGCTCATGGAGAACTCTCGACCTCGCTGATGGCAGATGATACCCACACACTCAATTGAATAAACCACCGTAAGTCAAGGAAAATTTCAGGGTCTTTTTGAAGGGGTCATATCCCTTGACACAGCTATACCCGAAAGTATGTGTGTACTTTAAAAAATGAAAAATAAAATCGAGTTTTTCAAAACACGAATACCACCTCTTAAGGATTTCAGGTAGGTAGGAACATTCGAGAATTGATTGCGTACCACGTTCGTATTACATTGCCCGGGTAATGCGAAGAAGTTATTACGAGCAAGATCCTATGATCCTTTCATTCGTGTTTAACCGCCAGCTTTTATTACTAATTGCAAGCGCTGAAAATGAATGAATGGGCATTGGTTAATGCAGGTGATCGTGAACGTAAAAATTCCCACAGCGTTACCGCGCGTTGTTTCCTTTCATCGCGGTATGTTAATTATATTCCACGCTTCCGAAAGAAACGTTTGAAGCTGTAATCGCGGCGTTGGTTGTTAAGCTTGCTCGCGAATCAATAGCAACGTAATACGACTCTTATCGCGTAGAACATCTTCTAATAAGCCGGCTCATGGAACCTTAATTGAAGCTTAATTGAAACGAGGATGCACGTGATCCGATGTACACACACATTGCGTGGTGTATCCACTTGTTCGTCGGAACCGGGGGAACAATCTCTGAACACTTGGCTGAGCATCTCGAAACGTAGTCTTGGACGGCTCGGTGAACGTGTTCGAAGAGTTGCCACGCCACGAAATTGGCCGCGATTCCAGCAACGATTCGACAGAGAGAGAGAGAGTGCAAAGGTCAAGGGAAAGAGCAATGTTATACCCGGCTAATAACTAGCGATTAATCGTTCGCGCGGCGTACATAATTGCCGATTATAACCGTTCATCGATCGGCGATGAGCCACGAGTTCAACAACCGAATTATCATTTTCAAGCGATTATTCCTTCGTGGATGGCGAACGCGTAAATGCGCGGGGAATACATTGAAACCCGTGGCGGACAAGAGCGGACGAATTAAACCGTGGCATAATGTTGCTCGATAATTGGCGCAATCTCGAAACAATTTGCCAGCTATGAAGATGAATTTGGACTTCCCAAAATCAACAGCAAACTCTAGCAGTGCCGAGTGATTCGAACAAAAAAATGGTACTTACTGTACACGCCGTAAGAAACTTGCGAGCTCTCACAGTATCATCGTCAGGAGAAAAAACAGACAAAGTTGTAGAGAAAGGGGTTTCAGACTGACGCGAACGGACTTGTCGAGCGCACTGTCGAATACGTCAACGGCGAGGCGAAAACTTCATCCCCGTAAACCGGATGGTGATTATTGCGTCCCGACCGGGAAACAGCTTCGGCAATTACTTCAATTAATATTAAAACCTAGCCGGTGAGCTCTTGGACGCCTGGTGGCGCAACCGGTTTTCAGGTAAATAGACGAGGCGCTCTCGTACTCGGCGAAAGAGAAAGACAAACCGTCGCGTCGGTTCGCCGTTGGATCGCCGAAGGCGACATTACCTTAATTGCTACGTAGGTAACGCGACGTGTCTGTCCTTCTCTAAACGCACCCTCCTCCTCTTCCCTCTGTCCCTCTGGACACAGTCCCGATGCTCGACGCTCGCAATGACCACTAATACAAATTCAGACGGTTGTGGTAAAACGCGAAACGACGAACCCCTTTCACGAGAGTGCCTCGTCGTTTCGCCCGGGCCCTCTTCTATTCGTCGTCGACGCTCTACACGCTGTTAGCAAACAGTACTTTGCGTAATTGTGTAAATCACTAGGAGCGTGACAAACGACTCGCCGTACGCGGCCTGTACTTGCCCGGCATGGTAAAATATGCCCGCGGGAAAAAGCCTTGCCTCTCGGCCGAAGCGTCGAAACTCGCGCGCCGCGGCGCCGTTTGGCCTGCAATCGGCAGCGGGACCAGACGTGAAACGTTGTCGAAGCAGAGTTTATCGATTCGTTGTTTTCGTTGCTGTACGCCTGGAACGCGCCACTTTCGCCGAAGTCGACTGGCGCTTCCCTCGAGGGAACCAATAATACGCACGGGATTATGTAAAAGCTTAACAAACAGTGCCCGGCATAAAAATATAAATCTCCGTGAACGTGACAAGAGAGCTCGCACCTGGGACCCTGGTTGCTACGTGGTCGTGCACCACTACGCGTTCGAGCTTTTGTTTGATGACGTGAAAGTGTGATACAGGAAGACTGAAGCGTGGCTGATGGAGCATTGTGGAATTGTCGATGTTCCTACACTTCGGAACGAACTATGTAATTTCAATCGATAGGTGAGATTCGCGTGTAACCCATTTGTATTCTATCCCTGATACGAAAGCCGGAGCTTCAAGAGCACTCTCGACGTTTAACGTTCGCGCGTAAGCATCTCTTTCGGAGCTCATCCCTTTTAATCCCGGATTTTGGATATCTCCACAATTTCAGAACCCGAGATTCTTTGGATTTTTGTTTTGCATCAGGTTTATTCATACGCTGCCGCGTCAGCGAGGACGTGTAAAATGTATCATTTCTGAATACGCAACAATTCCATTTAATGGGGCGAAAGAAAATTCCACCCGATCTTTCCTCAACTGAAATCTTACTTAATACCACGTTCTGCTTTTTCGGGGAAGTCAGCCAGCGTTAAACACCAGACACGCGTTATTAACGGACTAAATAGTGTGTTTTCGTGAGAATCTACGAGTACCAAGCATAATTTCATAAATCACGGTGACCGTGATGAACGATCCTCCCCGTCCGTTCTCGCTCCGAAGTGACATGGATGAAATACGCTTGCATAGACAATTTTCTTCGCGTCGTTCGCGGGACCATGCCCGAAATATTCCTGTCGTCGCTCACGGACGCTCGCAGACTACGTTTTCCTTTAATTCTCTGCTTCGTCCCTTCGTCGCCTTATCGCTCGCAGAAAATTTCCCGTAAAACACGAGAGAACGAAAAAGTGTTTCCGGTCGATCGATCGAAGATTCGAAGTGAATTCGAGCAATTTGTCTCCTGTCCGCCACGATCGAAGCGATGTTCCGAAAATCAATCGCAACGTGTTAGTGAAACGATCCAATCCATCCTGGAGGATTCTTTATCCCGAAGCCATCAGCTCCCGCGAAGGCATGCACAACGGTACACGCTAGGAAAATCCAATATCCGACAGACACAGAGCAAAAACGCCTTAGGATGTCATGTGTCGCGAAAATTTACCGACTGATCGATGTCTCCGGGCAGCGTACGGTTTACCGGAGAACCACGATACTCAATTTTATGCGACGGTTACCAAGCGCGAACCTTCCACTTTTTACGCCGCCTACTTTTCATCCGTCAGGAAAGCGTCGCCGCCGCGTCATCGACGGAAAGACCAAGAGGAAAGTAAGATTGGAATGAAAGCTGAGAATGTCATGGAATGGTATCCAAGTTATACAGATCGCGCGGAGAACATTGTGCGTACCTGTGACGAGTGGAACGGTTGGCCCATTTTAATCTGAAGCAGTGAAGTCGATGGAATTTTATTTTAAGAAAGGTAGCCCTAGGAAAAATTGTCCAAGTGACCGTAGAAATAATAATAGATGGAACTATTCAGAAATAAGTGTGTATCGTGAAACGAGCTACTGATAAATCGAAAATTCGATAGCGAACGTTTCGGTGTTGCCTTTGAGTGATAAGTGGTTGCGAATACTGTTTGTTAATACGGTTAAGTATTTTCCGATACCTTGATTTTCGCTATTCCAACATCGCAACCGTGTTTCCAAGAATGAAGGTCATTAATCGTCCATACACTTCCAGCATCTTTCAGCAGCACTTGTAATCCTTGTTAATGGATATTCACTGCATACTCGGTTAAGTTGGCGAACGTATATCGACTATCGATTACTCTGCTCCGCCTCGCGTGACGTACGTATTGCGAAATAAATATGCTGCGAAAAATAATACAAGTGGTATAAAAAAATTGTTTCGCCCCGATCAAGTATCGCAAACTTGTCTTCCAATTATCACCGTGTTCCGGATGGAAAAATTGTTTGAATTTGCGTTATCGACTAAAGCATCGTATTCCTCATTAACGCCGACGAGGATGATCGCTGATTAGCAACGGCAAGGAAACCGTGCAATTATAAAATTCATTAAATATGGAGATGGTATTTATACACGAGCTTCCAAGAATAATTTGCCGCTCATTAACGGGAAGCACCCGATGAAAAATTCATCGAGCCCAAACGAAACCACGAATGAGACGGATGGGACGATGGAGCACGGAGCTCGGTGAAGATGAATTTTTCTGCCAGCCAGTTCTTTCGTGAACGTGCTGCTAATTTCGCGAATCATTTCGATCACGCGCACACTGTATTTGCGTTCGACGAGGACCGGTCGAGTCCAAGCACCGTCAAATCAACGCGTCCTCCACGTTGTAACGAGCGATTTACATCCGAAATCAGGATGGCACGTCGAAAGAGAGTATCTCTGGCGTGTCGATGATTGTATTGCTAATCCCTCGGGCGACGTTGTCGGCTCGTGAAAATTGCAAGCTACCGGTTACGATATTCCGCGTACGGTATGTTTGCCGCCGGACATATGAACAGAGAAAAAGCAGAACTAGGGGTACAAAAAAAAAAGGGAAAAAAGAATCGAAATCATGACCCCAGGCATCAATCGCAATTTCGTGCTTTCTGTCCTGTCGTAGTTCGATGCGTTCGGTGTTATCCTATAGCCGAAAAATTCAAGAGATTCGAGAAAAAAAGAAACGCCCGATATCCACATAGGCCGACACCAGTTTGACACAGTTTTCCAAAAAAAAGATACGTACAGAACGGTGGGCGACGACGCGCGTGTATTAATTGCAAAATCGTTCTAATTAACAGCGGCGCCCGTGCACGCCATCATGCGTCAATTGGAAATGCACCCTTCGATCGTTACATCGCGACCCCTTTAAGGTATGCGCCGTTTAATTAATGTTAACAATTATCGCGACGCGCGCGGAACGCCATTAGGGCGAATCGATACGCCGTCCAACATAAAAGCTAGATAGGCGTGTACGCTCGCGACAGCGCACAATGTAATCGGGGAAAAGTCGTCGGAGTGGAGCCAACACTCTACATTTAATTAGATTATTGTATCGACGCGTGGGATAATAAACACGGTCGGTCGCTACTAACCACGCTTTAAGCAAAAATAATTCATGCCCCACGGCGAGAATATATCGTTGCGCGCTAGCGCGAAGTTTCGGCTGCCTCTCGTTATTCCCTCTCGTCGGCCGTGCCAGCTTTTGCGGCTCGTTCCATTAAAAATATTATTCGAACGGGCTATTTAAAAAGTTGTCTCGAGTTTTGGGGAAAGCAGAGAATTAATCAAACCCGTCGAAGTTAATGCACGCAATTTTCTCCTCGCGTTGATGAAACTCTCTGTGCGCGTACGCAAATATTGCAGGGCAACAAATAATATTCCATTGAATTTCTATACCGTTTCGCCTTTCATAAGCACCGTATATTCGCAACGGGGCTCGTTCAAATAAATTACTCGAATCGCAGGCTCGGAGAGCTCGCCGACGATACGCTCTTCCGAGTCCTAGACGCCTCTTCCAACACCTTCGTTTTCGAGTTATAGTCGGCGGTAAAGATAGGAAATGGAATCGAGCGTGGAACGGGCAGCAACGAAAACGGATAACCGATAATCCCGCAATAACGATAAACTCTTGACGCACGATGCGGTTTTTCCTCTTTATACTCGGCAGAGAAAGGGTTCCAAGTGAGCGTGCGACCCTCGTGCCAGCTACAGCTACAGGCATATTTGCGCTTCTGTACGGCCGTCGCCGCTTCCGGCAATTATCCTCCAGACGGTAGATCGGAATTGGGACAAAACGGGCGAGAGTAAACGGCGCGCGTCCCTGTTCGCCCGCTAATTCGTTTTAACCTGGCCAATTTCTGGCCCTCCGGCCTCGTAGGAAACTCAATTACACCGGCTCGCGGACGAACGGGAGCGCGTGGCGCGATCGCAACGAGAGCAAGGCGAAGGAATTCTCGGCAAGGCTGATGCTGGAATTGCGCTCGGGATTATCAAATTACATCGATCAAAGCGCCTTCATTAATTGCATTCTACAGATTTTGAATGCACGGCCAATGTCGGAAATCCGTTTAAATCGATCATTAAACTGTCCGGTTCGGCTGGAGGGGCATTTGTCTTGCGGACAAATCCCTCGGCTTCCGGTTATCTTCGTCATAGCAAACGACGTTCCGATTGACCTGGCTGGGGGTTGATCAAAGATTCGCCGAATACCTTGAATAAAGCTTCGTGCTATTAGCTGTACAAAAGTGGGGTCAAAGAAGACACGAAATTTTCCCTTTGAACCATGATATTAGAAGCACGCTGCTAAAAGCTGACTCTCTAATTGTATCTAATTAGCCTAGATATTAGTCAAGCAGGGGGTGGACTTGGCCACCAGGCGGTCTGTTTAACTGTTTAAACGGAGAACTCTGGCAATTTCACTGCGGCCAATTCCAAGCGAAAATTTCGGTAATCCTTCGAACGATATAAACCGGAGAAGCTAACGCGTCGGTGCTCGAAGGTACGGATACAATGGAGGAGGACAAACGTGGAAATCCATTTAAAACGATCCTCAATGCTTGCGCGTCCAGCTCGAGCACATTAAACGGAAGCCCGCGACGCGACTGTAACAAGCGACTGCTTAGAATCTCACCTTCGGGGGTGTTCTACAGAGTACAAGTGTTCCTGTACTGTTAAGCCAATGCTCAGTCAGTACGCGCAGTACCTGCCTATCTATCTTCCTCTTGCGCTCTCTTGTTTCAGCCCTCCCACTCTCTTTTGTGTCGTCGCATCTAATTAACCGAGGTACTGCCAGGGAGCAGCGTTGATCCCTACTTGCCAAGGCAGCCCAGAAATTTCCACCCTAAGAGGATGCGGTCGAACTTAAACGAATTAGCGATAAAGTCATTTCAGACACCGGCAGAGTCTGATTGAACGGTCACGAGCGAGCAAGGGTGACGAGGAAACAGCCAGCAGAAGGAAGGGAAAGGATTTCCGTGTCCATTTCCCCGGCGTAAATGCACCCTGAATTTCTATGCTACGCGTGGAAATGCACGAGCGGTTAAAAGCATAGTACACGGTGCTGGATTTCGCCAAGATATCCGGCCAATTTGTAATAAAGTTCGCGTGGATCGTCGTTGAGGAAAGAAATTGCAACATTTTCCTAAGAACACGATCCATCGAGCAAAGGAAAATATGTTCCCATTGATTTACTCGGGGGAAAGCTCTGTTCCACGGAGCTGCACGATAAAGCAACACACCGATATGTCTGCCGGAGTCGTTCGGTGAAATAAAACAAAATCGAAAGGAACTCGAACGAGAGATTTACTGGGGTTCTACCTGATGGAAGAACTTCGTTATACCGTTACGACCACGCCAAAGAATCGCCTCTCTTCGTTTGCCCCTTCGTTCGACGATATTTCTTTACAAAATACTTCTGAACGATCCTTGGACCCTCTGGCAAACAACAATCATACACATCGCTCGTTTAGGATTCACGGGGAGTCCCGTGCAATCCCCTCGAGCCATCGTTTCCTTGCGCTGCGCTCGCCCGTGAGGCACGCATTTCTATTTACACGGGACCATGGTCCGTGAACTTTTGTACGCGCCAGCGTGGACTCGTCTACGATGACAAATCATTGTCATATCTGTGAAGGAAAATCAATATTTAACAGCGCCCCGATGTACTCACGCATATGTATATACATATGTACGATTTTACTCCGCAGTAATTCCTGCGGTCGCTCGGACGATTTTGTGTACACGGTCGATTCCCAGGTGGTCGCGGGTAAATCCCCGTGAAAAAACAGAAGAAAGCTCGGAGATGGTGTAAGCCGTTTCTGCTAAAACGAAAGTCGAATTTCCCTAAAAGCCTACAAGGTGGTACACATGTCGTCCACGAAGTGTCTTGCTCCAAGAGTAAACGTGAGCTTCGAAGTACCGTCGTGGTAACGATGAAACTTTTAAGCCGCGATTCTCGGAAATCGAACCGACTTAGACTATGCACTTTAACAGCGGTCGGTTCATCGAAATAAATGTGAGCCACTTATAGTTTGATTAATACGGAAGACTGAAAACGGTCGGATCCCATCTAAACCCCGGGGAAGGCTTTTCCATCTGCTAGGTGGAATGTCTGGTTCGAGGTGGAGGGAAACGCTCGTCGAAGAGCCCGCTCGATCTTCTTCCTCCGATGGAAAGCAACTTCTCCAGACGAGGGGCTCGAAATGGGAGAAGACAAAGCTCCAGTTATATCCGTAGAAAATGGAAGGAAACGAAAGAAGCGTTCGCGGGCGAGTATTTCCTCGTTGAAGTTCGTCAATCGAAGAACTCTGGTGTGCGTGGGAGATCGAGACCGATCCGGTGTCGCGCCGTTCGCTTAACTCGATCTTCGTTATATCGTTTTCGTCTACAGACAGAAGCAGACGGTGCAGGCATTTCAGATTCTGGTCCAGTATCCCGGACATGGCTTGTCCGCTGATTCCCGTCCCACCGTGAGAATGTAAAACGTCGCTTCTCTCCTGACTAACATCCCGCTGATGCCGTGTGTGTGGCTCTTGCTACTTTATCTGCATCGTCAAAGGCGAGCTTTCACGGTGGTGCATCAGCAAAACCACGATGCTGGCATCAAAGTAACGACTCCTCGCGCATATAACAAGGGGGTCAGAGTCGTTTCCATGTCAGCTGGAAAAAGTGGCGGAAGGAGCCGAGCGGAGGGTTGGAATCAATAAGGTCGAAAATTCGGCGCGATGGATCCCGAGATATTCGGGCGCATAACCCAGTTTTACGACACGACACCTGCGATCGAGATCGACAATGAATTGTCACCGGGGCGATAAATGCACGGTACCAGCGACGTCCGGGACACATGCACAGGTGCAGATGGAAACGTATGTACGTCGGCCGGGTAACACGTCGAATCATAACTTCGAAGGCACCTGCCCCTGGCACATCGACAGACAGCAGCGTTACTATGACGACGACAGTTCGTTCTGGGCGAACGCCACGAGACGCGACGGTTAGCTTCTTTCCTAACGAGGAAACCCGTCACATCAGCGTCGTGGCAAGGATGAACAGAGACGAGAAGGATTTAGCGGGTGTGAAAGGGCATACGAAGAGAAAAGGGGGTTCCAGGCGTGTCGCTAGGAAAGATAGAAATCGCAAGGGTGAAAATGTCAGCAATGTTGGGAACTTCGGTGACAAGACGATCGCGGGGATCCTGTCCTTTTCGACCCTGCTCGCTCGTGAAACGGAATAATGGAGATTCCCCATTTTTTCCCCCGAACGAATAAAGCCGATACAACCTTCGTACCTCAGTTCATTTTCTCGATCGTCTTTTTTTCGTACGCCCGTTTGGTAATCATTGGAGAGCGTCGCCAAAGATATCGATCGATCGTAAAAAGAAGAGAAAAAAACATAAAAAAACGGAGGGTGGAAAAGGCATAAGGGAGTGACGTTATATCTTTTTTTTATTCATCCAGCAACGCGCTGCTACTTAATTGTGCACGCGTTAATTATAGGGGTGAACGCGACGCGAACGAAAAGGACAATAAGGTAGAGCAGACACATTCGATCCTTTCCCTTCGAGTACGGATTGAAAAACAACGGAACCCACACCTGAAATACCACGGTCGAAGGATATCTTTTTTCCCTAATGAGAAGCCCTGGCGAAAGGGATGAAGAGAATGTGTATGGGGATGCGGAGGGTAGGGGTGAACGCGGGTCGGCAAGGAGAGGACGGCAACGTGAACGCGATTGCGTCGGTGATTCGACGGACGAGAAGGGAAAACGAACACCGGGGATGGAAGACGAGGGGTGAACTCGGTTTGCATAATGCCTCTGCCCGCTCAACTGCGAAGCGTAAGCTGTTTTACCATTTCCATCGACAATAATCCTGGTAAAATATTATTTTAAAGGCGAAAGCACTGGATGAGAGGCGCCTCCTGAATTCCCCTGTTCTACATAACCCCTGTGTGTGAGTGTATGGACGTTCGTACGGCATACTCGCACGTATTTATATATGAGACGTGTTGGTGCTAGTGCGTTTTATAAGACGCTCGGTAAGTAACGAAGCATGTACGATATATTGAATTTCGTCGTATGTGTGCAGAGAAAATGTTCCGCTGCATATTTTATAATAAGTATACGTATACGTTGAGATTAGTGTTTCGCAGCTCGAGCAAGCATTTGTATAATGAAAGCACTCGGTGTACTTTTATTAATAATTTTATTTAATAAAGTCCAAAGATATTAGAATTAGACTTTAGTAGTAGATTACCCGCCCCGAGTACCATCGCCCCCTTGATAGAAAATTTGAATTACCCTGGAAGGAGTGTACGCGCTCGGATCCATCTAATCAGCGATTGATTGCACTTTCAATAGCTGTTCCACGCGAAATTTCGAACCGCGAAACAATGCACGATTCATTGGTCGCATCACACGCGTATTTGCACGACTTTACCCGACTAGTGTTGCGCGAGTGTACGTGTGCATGCGCGCTCAGCAAACACGCCACGCTGCACGTGCGGATTTGTGAGCAGGTGTGCTAACATCACTTGCGTTAATCTTCAGCCATAACTATAGGAACGTTGCTCTACGAACTAGCGCGAGATATCGTGCGCGCGGATCAATCCTGCGAGCAAGTACTCTAGCCGAAAGTGATTGACCTATAAATCGCTTCCGATGACACGCGAAGGGGAAGTCCCGACGCTATTCCTCGCGGCTAAAAGAGTAAGAAAACATCGTGGATTGGCCCCGAAAGAGGAGCCCTTTCAATAAACGAAAGGGAAGAAAGCGAGGAGCAAGGAACAACTGACACAATCAAGTGGTAATCACCGCTACTGTTGCTACCACTGTCAACAATCGACTGACTTCGGTTTGCGCTCGAAAACTGACCTTGCCTCGCATTCCTCGCAAGTTCCTGCACTCCGCGCAGCTGATAGCTTGTATATGAATAGATACATGGGGCCGTACTGAGATGTCTCTTTTCTGGCGATGTCCGACTTTGTCGATAGTCATGAATTTCTGACGAGCTGGCGAGGCGAGGGAACCATCTTCTTGCTACGTACCGTGCGGAA
Source organism: Nomada ferruginata (assembly GCA_963583965.1). NCBI lineage: Eukaryota > Metazoa > Arthropoda > Insecta > Hymenoptera > Apidae > Nomada > Nomada ferruginata. The sequence goes on along the minus strand of OY757214.1, from coordinate 5,821,594 downwards.
CGGTACGAGCTCTAAGAATACACGGCGAAAGGGCATTAAAGTTTCATGTGTGCGAAGCGTGATGGACTTTTCTGTAAATTTAAACGGACCTCGGTGAATCACTTATCGGTCCTAACGGAAATTGTTTAACCTGCCGGGCGACTTAGATTGAGAGGAAAAAAAATGGTGGACCTTTCGGGATCCGGGAAAAGTGCTGCAAAAAGTATCCATGACGTAGACTGCGAAGAGTTTTCCAACAGGCTGGCCCAGGAAAAGCGTGAACCATGGGAAACTCGATTTAGAGAAGCGGTGTACACCGTGAGATACAACGTCACACGAAACTACTAATGGCAACGGAAAGCTCGAGAATACCGGCAACATAATAAATCACCGTGCTACTCTGCAACGATCAATTAATCCGCGTAGCGTGCAATTTGTACTAGGGGCTTGCTCGCTCGTCAGAAATGCAGCGTACTACCAGCGATAAATAAACGTCGAAATCAATTCCGCCGGCAGCGTGCGCAGGCTTCGAGCAACTTAAACCGTGAAACGCACGCGAAAGAGAGGAAGCCGCGAATTCTTTCGGCAGGGTGAAACGGCCCTTAACGCGATTCAAACGTCTAACTTCGAGCCAACCGTTCGAGGAACTTCCAGTTCAAAGACGATCCCGGTTTTTCCCGCGAAAAAATTTCCACGACGAAGCTGGGAATTTTGTTTGCATATAGGAGAGTAGATGCATGCGAAGAACAGGGTCATCTGCGATCTCGCCCGGGGCTAAGCGGAGGTATGAACCCACGCCTATATCGAAAGCACCACACTTCCAGGATTTTCCTATAAAACGCCCGGTATAAAAGGGCCGATCGTATCGTGCCAATCTCTTCCTAAAGTTATATGTCAAAGATGTGCTCGGTGTACGGGCTCAAAGGTATCGCACGTAACCGATACCCTTTGTTGCATCGATGAAAAGCTTCGCAAAAATACGTTGTTTCGAGAGATCGATGTCTATACTCGGTAAATATATACAGACGTTGCAGTGAATCTATTATGGATACGAAAGCGCGTACTTTACGCGACGTATCGGAACGAAGGTCCCGGCAAATGCCTATCGTCCGGCCAGTCGGCGATATTAAAAAGCGAATTCTCAGCGAGAAAAGAGCCCTTGAAATACAAAGCCCTTTACGGGATGACGGAGATGGGAGACACTCAAACAGGATAGCGATTTTCAGGTGAGCAACCGAAGGGAGCCGGCTTTGAGCGCTGCTCGACGAGCTAGCGACGAGGAAAAAGGAAACGTGTCACACGATATCGACTCTATAAAATATTTCGAATACACGTAGCTCCGTATACGTGTACGTTTAATGTGGCTTCTCTACAATTCGACGGAAAGGGACAGGCGAATGTAATGTACGCCCGAAGGGACTTCCTTCCTAAATCGCAACCCGTCGATAGAATCATAGACCGCTGCATCCACGGGGACAATCTCGCACCCATGAATCACCACCGAATGCAATTAGGGGAAATATTAAGACCGCCGGGGATATTGACGTTAAGTAATCGCGTCGCCGATTCAAAGGGAAGACATTAGCGACAAAGATAAGGTGCCCTCGAGCGCGAGCAAGACTTCCTCTCCATCGGGGATCGTTCAAGAGGTGAATGCGCGACTAGAGGATCAAGGGATCAGACGATCGGCTGCATTGCGCATACAAATAACCGAGCGAAGATTCCACGGCCGGCGGAAGTGCATTAATCGTGGCTTAGTTGTCGCGCGTAATAGGTGAACCTGTTCGACTAGGCGTTTATTGTGCCCGGCACGTCGATGCTTTTTCCTTCCCGTTCCGCTACACATCCCCGCTGGTCTCGACCGTTCTCCTTTTCTACCCGGGTATGCCGAGTTTAACCCTTCCTTCGGGGCGAAGGTGGCGGATACGTAAGCGAGATAACTGTGGGGCATTTAGCTACGAAGGTACCCGAGAGCTGTTGATATTGTTGTTGCTATCGCTGTAACCCGGAAACCCTTGGTAAATGCCAACCACCGAGCAGGTAGCGGGCAAAGCGGTGTTGGTCCGCCACTTGGTCGCGAAGGATCGTTTAAAGAGACGAGGTCGTGCACGAACGAATACAGTGAATGGGGAGGTGGATCGTTTTAAGGAGGTTTTAATAGAAATATTTATATGTTCCCTTTCGACGTGGCCTAGGTAGAGAAAGAGGGATAGATTGCCGCGGGGGTACAATTCCCCACGGGGCACATTATTATTTATTCATGCGGTTTGACGAGGGAACAATCCGCCGTATTTACCCGGACCTTTCACGCTCGGCGTTAGCAAAATTGTCTCCCTTTTGTCCGCTCGCCGCGTATTTACCCGGTTTTCGGGGTCTTGGTTTTCACGCTATTTGCCGGAAAATCGTTCGACCGTACATCCGGACATCTGCCGTGTCCGTGTCGTTTCTTTTTTGTTAAAGGCATCCGGGCATATGCCGGGAAATTATTCGCGTACCAGTGGCAAGTGAATGGGCCGAATGGATCGAGATTTCGAGGGAGGATAGGGGCGCAGGGCAGATCGGTTCGGGTGTATACAAGAGGAACGATGTTTGAATGTAACCCTGGATATTTCCATGGGAGGACAGAGACGCCAGGATTGCGACGAAGAAGAAATTAATACACTTCTGCGCGCGGTTCTTCTAGAGAATCGAAGCGGCGCAATCGCGGAGGGATAAAAATTTAATTCACGTTAAGGTCGTGGATTTATAACGGGCGAATTTACTCGACGGCACGCTGGAACGCCTTCGCAGCATTCCCAATGATACAAAGAAGATCCGGTTGGCGGAAAAAACTTTGCTTCCTCCGCTACTTCGCCAAGTTTTTGTTAGTAAAATGAAGCACTCCAGTTTTTCTCCCCTTTCAACGGAGCTCGGGATTATTTGTATATCGTCCCTCGACTTCTCCTCGAACTTTCTTCTCTTTTCTTCGCCCCCTCTTCCCCCACGTTCACTCTGTTCCATCCTTCTTTTTTATTTTTAATCGGCTAACCCCGTAGCCCGTACCAACGCGTCTCGCGAGTTGGATTTTCACGCCGGTCGCGATTCTTAACTGGAGCACCAGGTGAAAGGTCGACAGTCGCGGGTCAGCGAGAGAGTCGCGTTAATATTCTACAAAGATGGCTCGAGTTTCGTGAGTTCAAAGGAACGACGATCGGGGAGAGGGACGGGCCTAGGAAAATTCGCGAGGCAGTCCGAGTCCTGTACAGGGCTTTTGCAATTTTAATAGAGCCCTCGCGCTTCGCGGAGCATTATGATTATTCATTCCAACAGACACCTTTTACAACACCCTTCGACCTTCTTCTTGCTCCTCTCGCGCAGCCTTTCCGTCCACATTTAATCTCTCCTTTCGTAGAAAAGAATTCATTTGCTGATTGAATATTATCTGCCATTACTCCACTTTGAACTGCATACACCAATGCACAAGTATCAAGCAAAGATTCAAACGTACTTCACGTTTCAATCGGTCCTCTGATTCAGTGTAAACGAAAATAGAAAAGGATTCGAATTTGCAGCGAGAATCGAGGAATCGGTTCAATGCACACGGCGGAACAAGGGACACAGGTAGAAGTCACGGACGGACCAGCAGTTTCTCACCTCAGCTAGATATATTTAAGGAACCCGGCGGAATCAGGGGAAGAAGCGACGATCGAAGATACGCCGTTGTTTCCCGACAAACTACCGAGAGCTCTGCCACTCCCTCGCCCACGTTTTTGGGTTCGCTGGAACGTTCGCGGCGTATCCGACGATCTCGAAGCGCCTCGCATGCGGGCAAATATATCATTACTCATTCCCAAGCGACACCTTTTGCTCCGTCGCCTTGGTTATAAATCTGCAAATACGCCGCGTGTTCCGCCTGCAATGCCCACTGCTCCGTGCCCCCCTGCGTTACCCGTCCCCCACAGCTTTGTCATTCTTTCCGCCCATCCCCGTTTTTCCCCGCGGTTTCTTCGATTTATTCTTCCTGCATTCTTCCCTTATAGCTCCGCGGCTATCATCGGGGAACCGACGCGTCGTCGTGTAGGAATTTCAGATACGGTGTGCGTATTCGAGGCACGTTTTATTAATTATTATCGTCGAACCGGTCGACGAGTACGCGGTGCATTCGCGGGGAAAAACCGCCGCCACGCGAAAAACCGGCGGCAACGCGAACGAGCAAAAATCTCCCGCCGGTGGGGAACGCGAGAGAGATGGATCGTTAAGTTGTGCGTTACGAGCGTTCGTAGAAACGTATCCTTTTAACGGGATCATTAGCGCGTTTTGTAACGTGTTACGCGTGATAAATATAGCAATTGTTCGCAGCGAGAGAAACGCGGCGCAATGGTTTCTTGCGCCACGCTCTGCCACTGCATTCATTTTAGTTAATTCTATTCTACGATTCCCCTCGGGCCTCTAAACGTTATTCGGGCCAATTTCGTGCGCTGCTGTTTCTAATTATTTGCCCGCTCGCCAGAAGGGGGTTTTGCATCGTACGAGAATGCCTTCGCAACGACTGCTTCGAATGCACGCGCGTGAAAAAAACTCGAATCAAGATTCGATATCGATTTGTAAGAAATCGGTAAATGTAATTAATTCAGCTTCCCATTTTACGATGCGTGTGTCTGCAAAAATGCATAACCGTGAAATAATGGTGAATAATGTTCTTTTAAAATATAATCAACTCTTTTAAGCGGTTCTGCCAGAGCTAACAGCGTGCATTTTTCACGGACAAAGCGATCGAGCAAAAGTATCGAGGTTGCGCGGCGCGTAAATTCAGGAGCCAGTTAAAATCGCGTCTGCAATTGGAACGGAGGACTGGCCGCGATATTTTCCGAGCAAAAAACAGTCACGCCACTTTGTTGGTCGCGATATATTCGCGGAATCTCGTAATAAAGCGGCACGGCTAAAATCCGGACTAACGTCAAGGATTTATTCGATTTAATCCGCTGTCGGAATAAAAAGGAGCGAAACGGCTAGCCGGGGCGCTGCGGAAACGAGAGAGATAATAACGAGAGGCGGAAGACAGAGGGAAGACAAACAACGTTGGAATAATCGTTCGCGAAATGTATCAGGAACCGTAATTACATCGTACGTAGTTTGTATATCAGGAATCAAATTACCAGGGCTCGTAATCGGAGGAGCTGTGTATTTCGTAAAAAATAAAATTGATATTACTTGTTCCGTACACACGATAAAATCGACACTGCCTACCGTTTTCGCCTTATCTCGTTTATCCGCAAATTACACGGAATCATTCGACTAGCCATGAATTCTGTATCCTTGTATACGCTATCCGTATCCGCGGGTAACGCGTATACACGCCATTTTATCGTGGATCTTAATAAAATTCATGAACACGAGCCAACCAAGCAGCCAGTCAGGGACGAAAACTTTGTACGATGGTAGACTAACGATAAAAAGCAAATTACCGGTCGCGACGCGAACTTGAATATAGTTTAAAGGGCCGGGACGAAACAGCCGGGCGCGAATATTAGAAGAAACGTAGCTGCATAATACGACCCGGAGGAAACGCAACCGCGTTCCCTGCAGCCGAACCGATAAGTAAATTGTTATTTCAAATTAGCCCCCATTAATGGAAGCGCGAGAAGTGATTAAAGTAACGCTCCCGCGAGCATTGGGCATCGGGCGAAATTCAAAACGGTGCCACCGACTGGCCGCGATTCTATACAACGATAAAATCCCCGCGTTCAAAGGGACTTCGTATGCCGGAACATCCATGCCAGGACAATCGTGCGAGGTCTTGCGCCCGTTTTTATCACGCCTTTATGTCGCGCTATTATATTTTATTGCCACGTTATACGGTCACGCCTCCTCCGTGCGTATTTTTCGCCGACCTGTTGCTGGCCAAGATAGAGTTACGCTGTTTCCTTCGACGACGTCGCGAATTCGCGTTAATTGAATTTGGTAAACGGCAATTAAAAACATTTGAGCTCGACGACCGCGAGACGCGAGCACTCCTTGGATTCGTTAACGTGCATAAATTAATTTGATATTCTGACTCTTTCTTGAGATATTCTTTACTCTCTCGGTTCTTTCTTCCTCGTGCTCCGAACGATGAACTTTACAGCGAGCGAATCGTTGTATCGAGAATTGTCGGGACACGAGCCATCAAGAGAACGAGGACGCGTCGTGAAATTTTCTTCGTTTGATCGATCGAACCGGATTAACCACGAAAGAAAGCAACGAGTGGCTAACTGGATACTAATCTAGGTCCACCGATCATCCGGTGCAAGATAAATTGGAGACGCGAGTTCGTGTTTCTGACCGTGTTCCCGCAGCCACGTCGTCGGTCGTGGCCCCCCTACGGAATTAAAAAGTTGGCTAAATGAATTCTCCGATAGCCTGCTCTCGCTTCCCCACGGTCGCAGCAACAGGCATAAGCTTCCTTTTTCCGGGCTGACAGGCGAACTTGATTAAAGTCTGAATGGTCCGGGTGGAAATATTATTTCGAGTTTATGCGAGGGTCGCCACTGGCTTCACCTATTCGTGATTTTCCAGCATTTGGAAAAGGCAAGATGAGGTATGGATAGAAACGCCGGGATGGAGGGACAAAGGTAACTTAAGTTTTTATACGTTGGAGGCGGGACGAGTCGCGGGAATTCATTCACATTTTTGCCCCTTCCGTTTGTCCTTTCTACTCTTCATCCGAAGGGTGCGAGGTGAGGTAGAATAGTGTTTCGATCGACGTATAGATACGTTAAATTCATTGGCGGCGGGTAAAGCTTTACGACTTGAAAAAACTTTGGCCGAGAATCAACATAAATTTTCGTCAGATCCGGGGAGAGCAGCTGCCTCGATGATTTCTATATTTTACGAGCGGCGTCTAGTTTTAAGTGACTTGTGGCAGTTCCAAACATCCGGTCGTTATACTACATATGTGCCGCAACTAATCACGGTCATAGTGTCCGTTCAACAAAAGTGTCATCTTTTTCGTCACGAGTTAATGGTCACCGCAATCATCGTTCTCCCCATAGGTTGAACTTTTCCAATTACACGCATACGTACGAGGCCGAAAAAAACCGTATGGAATTTCTATCTAGCCCTGCTCAACTGGTTTCAAGATACAAATGAACACATTAATACGCGTAGCTCGGACGAATGGTTGACGTTTGAAGGAGACCAGATAACCAACTGGTCCACGGCTATCTATCAAGAACTGGATCACGTCAGCGGGATGCTGGGAACCCTTGCACGCGCCCGAGGTTTCTTGCCTGGCTGTATTGCTGGTATACGTGTACACGTACATTGAGCCTCGCTGTTCAATGGCAGCTGGGTCTCACTCCGGTTTAAGCGCCGCAGGAGAATGGGCCCTGACACGGTGCATTGGTGAAGGGCTCGCATTACATAAGTATAAGCCGACGGCGGCGGCACAATACCAACGCTGTCTGGAAGACGCCCGCTCTCTACGTCACTCCTTTGTAAACACACAATCTGAGGGTCGAATGCCTGCACATATGCATGTAATCGAAGGGCGGAGGAGGGTGGCATCGGTGGAAGGCAGCTTCGATGCGTCTGCACAATGCAATGTTGATATTGAACACACGCGACTCGCTACGTAACAGCGAAATGCACACCGGAAAACTAGACTCGACAATGCGAGGGCCTCTCCTTTGATCGAGCCCGCGCTCTCTTTGACCCCGACACCCCTCGACCAACAGATATGATAATGTCCCAAGGGCTGGTCGCTTTTTTGTCGCGATCGATGAGGCCTGTGGGCTGGACGAGGTTAAGGATTACAGCAGACTGCTTGGTTTTTTCAAGAAAACTGCGGAGCAGCTTTGCGGACTGCATAATTTCGACTTTGATTAATTGAATTCGTCGGTGGCGGCACATTGCACCGTTGTCGTGGTGGAAATGTTAACAGTTCAATGCTGAATATGCCAGTGGGGACGTAATCGGAGGTCCAAGAATGAAGCTGCTCCACTTTGGTGTTCTGTACACCTTGCCACGATTGCCCGCGGTTATATACTTTTGCCGAGGAATCCTATTAGTACCATATCGCCAGTAGCTAAAGTCAGAGGCGAGATCGTTTTTGTAACTAGTTCCCAGGACTACTGAGATCGAATAGAGGAAGCCGCCTATCCTTAGGGGAGCTACCGTGACCAACAGGATCGACAGGGTCTGCGTCAGGCGTTTGCGTATCTTCCTAGATCCTATACTTCCTCGACGAACGATCATGAACGTGCCGGCACCGTGGCAGGGAAAACGGAGGGGATACCTAAACCAGGAACGTGAGCTATATAAGATCCTGGAAGACAGAACGGCTGAAACGGATATGCCGTGCCAGTGGCTCGCCGCGCGATATTTCAACCGTGTATATAATCCCATATCATGACTGGGGGCTTAGTTTCGACACCGTGGACGACGAAGTCTAATCCTCTTTTCTTCCATGGCGAGGCCAAAAGTAGGAACGCCGCGGCGCCGCCGTGGAAAAAAAGATTCTGGCACCGGTTCATGGGAGTCCGTGTGTCGAGGCGATGATGAGGAGGATCGCCCGGTCCCTAGACCAAGTGAAACGGACAGAGACCGAGAGACGAAGAAAAGCAGAGTACGAGGCGGCCAACCCCATGAGGATTATGTGGGTATAATAGGCGATCCCGAAGGTAACCTCGCGTCGATGGCTCGGCTTTTTGTGCGAGTAAAACCGAGGGGGCAGGGCAGGAAACGCGCCGCAAACCGACGACCGGCCCTCGATTTATCCGCTCCAAAGATCACCGGTCGCTTGCATCAGTTTTGCGGAGATGCGCTGAATTATTGCGCGGAAAGTCTATCGATCTTTCGTTCCGTTCAGCTTCTCAAAGGGACAACTTCGACTAGACGGTCCGCGCCGTGAAACTCCTCCCGCTCAGTCCGAACGGAATCCTTCCGTCGATCCGCCGCCTCTGAGGATTGGTCGAACGAATTTCATGAAAGAATTTCGGAAGAACGCACGAGAAATCCCGTCGAACGAGGAACGTTGACTAGACTTAGCGACGGATAACGGGATTTGGACGATCCAGCGACGAAGCGGCTTTTCAACGAACGGGAGGAAGTTAAAAAGATACAGCTGGTATAGTTCAAAGGAACCTTGGTACGTATATCATGACTATAAACGTCGTGGCCGGTAAGAGCGAATGAAGACATTCTTTTCAGGTATCTCGTTGCTTGAATTAAGCCTCGTGAAAAAGGGCAGAAGAAAAAACACGTATTAAAACGCGCCTGTTCCCGCGGAACGATCGTGCTGCATAAAAATGCGGGATCACCGTGGCCCCGTCCCCCCTGCGGCGCGAAAAAAGCGGTACATCGCGCGGGGTCAGGCTCGGCTAAGCATGAAAATTAAAAGAACCTACAAGTACGGACATCGGCCAGCGGGTCGCCGCTTGACCGCGACCGGTAGGGCGAGCTAATGAAATCCTAATTAAGACGTTGCTGAAACGAGTGGAACGCCTCGCGTCTGGGAATGCCGCGAAGAAAGAAATACCTGGACGCATCAATGGCTGGGTCGAGCAATCGGCCGACAGCAAAAAACCACTTGCTAGGAAGTTACAGTGGCAGGTCCGCGCGCGTTGCCCTAGCCGGCGCTCTAACAACGTTGAAGGGGGCAGAAAAGAGGAGCAGCAGGAGGAACGTAACAGGACGATGATGAAGGTTGGAGTGGCAGAGCAGGAATAAAGAAACTGAAGACACGGAACGGAAAGGAAGAGGGAGGGACGAAACAGGAAAGGAAAAGAAGTTCGTGGAGAATAGCGCGCACTGGGCGTCTCGGTGCGAAAGCGGAATCATTAAAACAATTAGGGGAGAGCGGAGTTTTCTTCCTCAACGAGGAACGAGTAACTACGGCTGGCAAGGCACCTTTGCCAGGACCGTAACGACGATACACCCGAGTTCCATGTTCTTAACGGGACGAAAGTGTCTGTCGAGCTGAGTAAGGTTCACACGGACGCAGAGCCCGGTCTACCCACGTATTAACGGTGCATTAACGCCGTGGCGTCGTAAGAGAGGCGTAAAGCAATGTGGAATCCGCGTAATTGGAGCAGCCATTATGCCGCGGGATGCAGGTAAGTGTTACATTGAATTTAAGGGGACCGGCAAGAATTTATGTTATTCCAGCGTATCTTGGTATGACGCCCGCCTGTTATTCTTCATGGCTCGGCCAGTGGAAGAAGCTCTTTTGTTAAAAAGAGCTCGCGCAGCAACGATTCTTCCACGTCGTTCAATATTCCTGGAACGAAACTTAACCATTTTGTAGCCCCGGCCGCTTAGAGTAACGACGGATAATTAGAAAGCGATGCGCGCAATCCTTCCGTGGAGCTTCCGTGGGCAACGAATTCTTTGTACGCGTGTCCGACTTCCTCGGCTACATTTAAATGCTCGAGGTCGTCGCGAATGGCGCTCGACATAAAAAGAAGGAGCGCGTGCACACCTTTCCAGAAAATGGTGTGACTCCATTTTGGAGCACGCTAAGCGCGGAGCGTCGTTTGACCTCGGTCGCTTCTTAAACGTTCAGCGAGATATGCGAAATCGTGCCCCAATTCTCAAACAGCTTCCCGCTTTTACTGTGCTCCTCCTCTGTGTGCACGGTTGTGTATTAACGACACCGCGGAGAGGACCGAGACGCCGTTGAACTGGCGCGAAGTAACGCGGAACTCGCGTAAGCGGAACGATCATTACGAGTAGCGTGGGTAAGTAGTAAGTGAAATTCAAAGAGACGATACGAAGTGGAGTCGTCCGAGGGACGAGTTTATGCGCTCCAAATAATCGGGCATATTTTAACGCGAAACCTTTGCTCGACCGACATTCTTTTTTTCTTCTTCATGTCGAACGGAAGCCATCTCGACGAACGAGACACGAAAGTCGATTTCGCGCTTTCGGGGAACATAATGCTTCGCCTCGGCAAAGAGAAAACGAACGACCAGGATACTTTTAATCCGTCTGCCTCCTGGGGGAACGCGGGACAAGAAAGACGATTTGAATTCCAAAGGAGTCAATCGCTATTAATAAATGATTAGAAAGTGTATATTCCCGTGGGCACAGGGCGTGGCGCATAATTATTACGCCACCCTAGATTGGGTCGATGTCGGTGCACTAAATGCCCACACGGGCCGGCTTTACTCGTGTGTCGTTGCCTCGGCGAAAAATTATACCCGGGGACATACGAAGTAGCCGCGTTCTCCATTTTTAAGTATTTAATTTCGTGCATTCGCCTTTGCGCTCATTCAAGAGAACAGGAGGAAGGGAAAGAGTCGCGGCCGTGCCTCGCGCTCCATTTGGCCCCGTATCGCTCGGAGCGACGAAATATATTCGCATTCAGATCCACGCAGAGTACGGATAATCGGCGGTGGAGACGCGCATGCTAATCACGAGCTGGCAAGCGCGAGTTTACACCGGTCGACGATTATTCCCGATGCCTTTGCGCGGTTGGACGCCTTCGGGACTCCTCAAAGGAACGATGCCGATTACCATTAATGGTCTGTAATAGCACGTTAATGGCAGTATGTTCTGTCGAGATGTTATGGCTGATTCGACGCATTAGCCTCAGGTTCTGTGCAATCTGCCCTAAATTACGAGGCTCATTAACATTTGAAAATTCTACAGTTCCCTCGCGCAGGAGTACGATTCCCGGGTACGACTGTCTTGTACTTTATTCACCGCGCGTACGGCGACGCCCATGGTATTTTCCTGACGCTCATATAAAGCCGTACGTAGGTCCGCCATCGTCGCGGAAATGTAATAAGCAGTCATATAAAATTCATCCGAACAGAACGCTCGTTATGCAAACAAAATGCGACGATTGTTATCTTTGTCGTCTCGCGGGCGATTAAGGCGAAAGGAATCCACGTTTCCCCCTCGAACCTAACACTCCCACTGACTTCTTATAGAATTCACGAATTACCACACACCAGCCGTTTCCCCGATCGTGCCGGGCTCGTTGCCTCGCGGATTAAAATATTCAGGCGCACAATTTCTCGGGCGCGGAAACTCGGCCGGGTAATCGCGCTTTAAATTGCTCGGGTGCGCCGTGCCGCGACGTGTACGCGCACGAGGCAAGAGCGAGACCGAGCCGGTGCAAGAATGCAACTAGATTTACAACGAGGACGCAATTCCGGCTGACACGTTTACAACGGGGAAACGAGCCGTATTATAAAGAGGAACACGGACGTCCCGGCGTAACGCATCTTGACGGCAGGAAATTAGATCTCCGAGGATGAAATTGGTTAACCCGGACATCGTTTTTCAGGGCATAAATGGTATTTCTGTCGCTTCCCGGTCGCGGGATTATAAACGTTTTAAAGAGGCTGCTTTTTTCGGGTAACAAAATGGAAATATCACTTACAAAGACAGGCCACGTGACTGCGTTCCCACGATATACAATAGCTTTAGGGAATTTTTAGTTTTGGTAAATAGATAAACCTTCGGGTGAACCGTTTTTCGTTACTTTTTTTTATCTGTGCAACACTTTCGCTGGAAAGTACGGCTTCGTGTTTCTGTTTGTGTCGCAAGAAGCTTTATGCAAGGAGATACGCATAAAGAGAGCCGTGCCGAGAACGCGAGGTATCTGAACCACGCGATAGGTCCGCAGCTTTCGCAGTGAATTTACAGACATTTAAGACATCCGAGATATTCGAAACACGTTTCCATCGGAATTCCGGCTGGAAATTAAAATATTAAAACACTGAAAGTGCCCGCGATCAAAGGTGTCTTATTGCACGAAGACGGTTATGAAATTCTTTTTCGCGAAGGTATCCTGTGACAGGGTTCTACGTACAGTGTTACTCACCAACCGCATTTCCGTTATATGTACAGTAATCCAAACAATATCGAAGGATGCTTACCTGTAACAGAGAGAATTAAAGAATCATTAGTAAAATAAATACGAACGTGTTCAATTCATATCGTTTAAACGTGTCTGACAGACATCAAACGAATTGCAACATCGCGCGAACTCTTCCAAATAAAATAAATTCAGCAGTTAGCATTTCATTATCGATGCGCCGCCTGGTGGTAATACAAAAATTCGCGGAGGGAAAATTAGCTGGAAATAATTTTCGTCGTACCTAATGTGCGACGATTAATTAACGCATCATTCCCAGCGATGCTTGCCTACTCTGTGCCCGGCAAACTGACAAAATTGTTCGACTGTGCGGCTAAATGAAGTTAATATCAAACATGTTTGAGCTCGCTTCTATTCTGCGAGACCCACCCCTCCAGCCATCTCCTTCCTCACGCCACTATGCACTTTCCCAACAATTCTCGTGCACGCTCCTCTTCTATTCGCGTTTCTAATACTGCATACCCTTCTCAGTGTGAACGTGGACTAAATTAGTGGCGACGTCGCCGGGACGAGTATTACACGTCGGCCAGCGCATTCCCCGTGGAGGATAATCGCACGGAAACGCTTATTAAGCCACCTTTCTATGGAACAGGACGTTGTTCAGCCAACTTTCCATTCCCACGTCAAAGCGGCCTATCGATTTTGTCGACGAATTACTTTGACAAACGATTTCATTAACTGGGTGTTCCGTTAATCCGTACGGCGTATGCAATTTGCAGTCGATATATTGTTCGACGGTTTAAAGCAAAGGGATACAATCGAAAGAAGCAAAGTTATTTCAATTCATTACTACCAATGACCATTCTCATCTCAAAGCTCTTTGCCCGGAGCAGAGTGACGCATTCCTTCGACGTTTCTTGCGATCCAACGTTTTTCGTCCTGAACAAGTGCTTTCGCGTTGAATTCCACGGACGAATACGTGGTTGATTGCGTTCGACCGCGATGCTGCTGCAACTGCGTAACGCTGCCAACATCCTGGCCGCGTGTGGGAACGCTCAGATGGAAACGTTTATCGGGAACGAGCAACGTTTAAACGAGCTCACTTTGCTACAGTGCGTCGGTAGAACGAATGCGATACGAATTAGAACTCTATCCGTAAACGAGAAAATTCGTCGGTCGGAAAATAACTCAAGAATTGGTGCTCGAGGCTACGTATTCGGAGAATCGGCTATCCAATTTGCTTTCGATCAAAACGTGAAACGTATTACCGCTTTTATCCATCGCTATTTCACGGTATGCGTTCCTTGTTCATCACTCGGTAATGATCTAATTGTTAAAACGCGTCCCCGCTACAAGGATGATCACGAAAGGGGGAGCAAAATAAATACGGGTACAATTCAACTGTAACAAGACCCGTCGCCTGTATTCCAACACTGGACAAGAGATCACGGATTTTCCCAGTAAAGTGGTGAAGGAACGGAAGCGGGACAGGGTGAGCAAGCGGAGTAGCGAAGTTGGGGTGAAATTGGAGAGAAACAAGAAGAGACGCGATAGAACAAAAGAAGAACGGGCAGAAAGAAGGGTAGGGGTTGATAGAGAGACGGGAGGAATGCTTCGCGAAATTATCCTCGGTCCGTACGAGCCATCTGGTTCCGTGCAAGTGCCAACAGAAGCATAATCGGGTAACACAAAACGGCCTACAAAACCACCTGCCGAGACATCTCGTAATTGGCCGCGGTTATAAAAAAGGCCGGCGTACCTATCCGGGAATAAAGCCGGAAAAGCATCGTGCATATCTAAAGCATGCCACGACTACGTTGATATTAATGGACCGAAAATTCGCCAAGAAATTTCCGAATGCAATCTCGCGGCAAAGAATCGTTGCATCGCGCTATATTCTCAGCAGTTGGGCGGTTTTATTTTCCCATTGACCGTGGGAGTTCGTCTATGTCGAGGGACAAAGTGCGTTTATCCGACAACTTTGAGAAAACGAACAAAAGGCAAATTACAATGATTCCGCTTAATGAATGGCGGAACGTGCAAGCGTCCTCGAGTGCGTACGTCTAGCTTCCTTCCCGGCAAAGAGACAGGGACTAATTAATACAGCGTCGGAAGGCAGGTTCTAGTAAGGCGAGAATATCTTGAGTGCGACGTCCAAAATGGTGAAGCATTCATGATGCGGGTCTAATGTCCCTAATGTCATTCGATCGCGTACAATAGGCTGGTGTCGTACACTCGTTCTCGTCTGTCTGTTCTCACGTCGTATCGATCCCGTTCCCGAGCCACTCGGAACCCTCTCGTTGCATCCTCTTCGGTGCTCTTCACCGGTGCCGGCGTTAAGACGTAATTTCGTGACGGCCGCAGACATCGAGCAACGACCGCCATTATTACGCGAGTTACTGTCATAAAACTCGGGTGCAGCTAGTGTAAATGCGAGACCAAGCAGCCAGCATCCATCGTAATGATAATTTCTGGCGGGGACATATGTACATTGGAAGACAGATGAGTTGTCAGGCTGGGCTATCTTTCTCTCTCTCACGCAGACATGCATACACACCGCGAGGCTCAGTAACGCGAATGCCCGCTGGAAAAGGGATGCTTACACGCCATAAGTTTCCTCCTAATTTCCTAAGCACCAACGCTCCCCCGTTCCAGGGGTGGATGACGTCGCGCAAAATTAATGCTCGTCTTGCCAAGTTTCGTCCAATTGCTCTCGAGCCTGGGACAAATAGCTCGCTGTTGTGCCGTCCACTGCTGTCCGCTCAAAGTTTTCAACGAACCGCACGGTTTTTCGCGGACGCGGACAAAGCTGCTGGGGGGTAGAAGTTGCGTTTGTTCGGGCAGCGTTGTCGTCGCGACCCATGGTCGCAAATAAAACCGGTGGAAAAAAGGGTAAACGAAAAACCGATAGAACAAGGGGAAGCCGTGTCGGGTTAAATACGGGAGCGCGTCACGATGAAAAAGGAAAGTTTTGTAAATTAATGTGGGTCAGTGTGTATTACCGCGAGGCGTGCAAACGTTTCGGTCTTCAAACGGTGATTACGAGGGCTTCAAAGATTCGATTAGCCGGATGTTGAACCGAGGCTAAGGGATAGCGAGCGTGAAATTAGAAGCACGCGATCGCAACGGCCGATTAAGTCTTAAGCCTACTGTCAGGAGCACGATAATAACCTCCCTGTTTGCGTATAGCTGACCGTTGCAACGCGTTGCCTGGTCCCGCGAACCATTCCTGTTTATTCAACGTTCAACGTCAGTGCAGCAATGAATGGTGAACCGTTGGAACACGCCAGGCGTTTCACTTTTCTTGGTCAATTTGCAATCTTTGCTGTTGAGCGTGAATGTGAAAAGAGGAAAAAGCTCGTTTTCTCGCGGCATTACTGGGCTCGACAGGTTGGACGAAATTCCGATAGCGCTTTGAGACGAATCACATTTATTTCAAACTCCCGTTTAATCGATTCTGAATGATCCTTCCGCCGTTGGTACTTGATCCCCCATCCAACCCCTGTTGTATGTGTAACGTAGGACCAATATGCTTCCGTCTGAGCATTCTATGGTCGACCTTTCCTCGTATCATCGTAGACGAATTAAGGGTTTCCAAGGGACAGGAAACATCGAGGATGCTGGTCCAGACGCGAAATCTGATTATGAACTTATTTCGGAGACGACAGATGTACACAGTACACAGTGCCCGTTTCCACTTCAACGAAGTCAATATAAATTACAACAGAAGAGATCGCCGTCGGTGATTCAATTTCTAGACGAGACAACGGGAACTCGATATTCCTGCATTTGAGAAAGACACGGGGCTCGTATGCCTGACAGTGTTTCGTGACTACGTGAAATGCAGTATACCGTTGGCGAGATATACACTGTATAACTACGAGGGAAAAACAAACGAAAATACCAAGAGAGAAAGCAAATATTATAAAAAGAAACGAGAAGAAAAATGGAAGCACAGAATTTCCTCTGCTGTGTCCGGGAACTTTGTATTATGTTTCGGCCCTTTTATACACCGGTCCGCGAATAACAATGTTACTATCCCTCGATCCGTTCCAGCGTGTGTTAACGTGAAAGAAGCACACCACGACAACGGTATTACCATTGTCCCTTACCGTAATCAAAATACCGCTCATCCACGCCACAGAACCGGCCCACGGCCATATTTATATTTTAACCAAACAGACCTGCCGTCCGTCCGGTGGTTGTCAATAACACCGTGGGTCGCGGAGACCCACCCCCCGAGTTCAGTAATATCGACGTCCATGGTAGAATATTCTCTTCCACACGGAACAGTCGCGTTCTCGCGATCGATCGATCTCATCCATAAACAATGACCCTGCCGATCTTACCGCGACAGAACGGTGGTCGAAAGCATCGTCGCACGCATATGAGTTCGAGTGTGCTAGTTACGGAAGAAACGACGATGGGGAGGCCAGGCGGCGAGAAGTTGTAGCCTCGCGGCACGATTCTTGACTTATGCATGCCGAAGCTGAGCCACTGGACACAGGAGGAAACGTACGTGACCAACGTTACCGGTCTCAGCTGTACGAGACTGCATGCACGCTTGCGTCGCGATGCATAAAACTATGGAACGTCGAGCGCGGTGGTTGAGGAAAACCGGCGGACCGGTAGAAGGAGGAAGAGGTGGCGGATGCTGTGGGATAACTGCTCTGAGAATATGTATGCTGCACGCGGAATAACGGTACCATAGAGACTGTGGATGACCCCGCCTGTGTAAATGCACGACCTCGACGGAGACGGGACCCAGGATCGCCGGGCTACCACTTCGTCCTGTCCTCCTTCCTCGTCCCGACCTCCAGCGGTTGGCCAGCGTCGCGCGAAACACGTAACCTTCTACGTATAGGCACCGGTACGTATGGGGAGAAACACGCGAGCAACGCCAGCAATCGCTGCCAAGCTACTTGGGGCCTTATGCATTACGTGCTCACGCTGTACCGGCGTGGCTCACGTGTATGCGCACCCGGAATGTATCATTTTGATAATCTCGCCTCCTCGCAGAGACGCGGATATTAACACCGGGATCGGTGGCTTTGGAATTGTCCTCGTGTTTGCTCGTCGCTCGCTGTCGAAAGCGTTTCCCGGTGAAGCGACGAAGTGAGATTGCGGATTATTCGCAGGAAGGGGTTCCCGGGTCGGGGGATAGACAGCCGGTGCTTGTCTGTTCATTAGATTGTGTATGAAAAAATATAATCGAATGGAAACTTACAGTATCGCGTTTGTCGCAGCACGGTAATAAATTGAGACGATACTTTTATAGGATCGCCGATACTTATGCGCAATACCACTATTGTTATCAACATTCTTTCTCAACAACGTTTCAAGGGCTAAAAAATCGTCACCGTCTTCGAATGTAAATCATTGCAGGTTCACTGCTATTATGCATTTTCAATCATCCCCGATTTTTTCGAATTAATCTGAAAGCCAATGTCTCTCCCCGGACGTTAACTGGCGTTCGATCGTTGGCGCTGACGCGAAAAATTTCTACCACGTCCGGATGGGCTGCGAAAGATAAAATAAATCGGAAACGTGCGACCGCGGTGTCGCGTCCCGAGACTCGAAAAGAAGGGAATGGCGACAACGTTCGCAAGTGCATCAACTCGAGGACACGAGGACAAGGAGCAGGACCAGAATACTTCTGACCTCTCTGCCAGCTCACGTGACCTCGGTACACACTATACGTGGCGAAACACGCAACAGACCCTTCCGCTATGCACACGCGACTCCACCGGGCATCAATTTACGTTGGAATGTCTGCTTACGGTTTTATCAATATGCAACCTTCGACCAAGCGAATGGAAACTATTTACCGTACCGATTCGTTACCCACGCTACACGTTTCCCCTATACCTCTATACACATGCATATATATTTCTTGCCCGTTCTCCCTTCCCCTATCTCCGTTTGCCTATCAGTTTTCTGTGGATTCTCCTCCATGAACCCGGAGTCCCGTATTTTATCGGATATTAACGAGCCCCGTGTACACGCGGAACCATCCGCCAGATTAATTATCTAATGAATCAAAAAATTCATTGCAACGGTACACGGAGCCTTTTAATCACCGAAAACGGCTGTGTGCCGACGTGTCGCTGGCCCAGAAACGAGCGTACGATTTAATCACATAAATGAGATTCCGCGTTGTCGCGTGGAACATGCTTGCGTCTCTCTCGTTTTAATTTCGACTCTTCCCCGGGTATGTGACTGCAAGTGAAAAAGAAGGGAGTCGCGCCAGTAATTACGCGTCCTTCGTGTAAACTTGCAGCAATATTGGGAGAATTTAGCAAAGGTGGGTAGCGGAATGAGACGAACAGAGGAATGAGAAGAGCAAAAGAGAAAAAGATTGGATCAAAAAGGCAAAACGCAAGGCCACGGAAACGGTACGAGCGTGGCAGCCCTCGCGGAAAAGTGCTAGTGGAGAGGAAGCGGAGCGGGGAAGAAACGAAAATGAGAGAGAGAGAAAGAGAGCAGGTTTACCAAGGTGAATTACTGGTACGAGAGGATTCCAAAAGGTTCTGCGGGTGCTGAGTGGAACCAACCCAGCCACGCTCGTAAATGGCAAGCTGTCATTAAAACGGGGGAATGCGAGGTGCTCGGTGTTCCCTGTCGCCTCGAGTACCGTCCAGTTCACACTCTGTTCCGTTCGCCTTTGGCACCTTAATTCCGTTGATGATTCTGAACGCCGACTCCTTGCGTGACGTGTATTTCATACTTCTCACTTACTCGGTGTCACTGAAGAAGGCTTATCCGCCACTTGCCAATTTTACGAGGCAGACATTTGTCGCGCGCACAAGCTGCTTCGAGTACAAACAGTAGCGGATTACGATAATGAAAAACGTCACGTGTGACCGAACAATTAATCGCCGTAATCGCCGGTAGCTCCGAGCCGAAGAAGCTCACCCAGCCCCGTCGTCACCCTGTGGTACTGTCAATTAGCCTTTTCATCAGCTGCGTTACCATCGAGTACACGTGCTGCATTGTTTCGAGCACGAAAACTATCTTGACGCCACTCGACGGAAATTAACAACGGTTCCACGGGAACTAACCTTTGCCAAGGCAGAAATCGAGGGAAACTCCGGCGCGTCGGATTAGCCGGATGACGGCGGCGATGCAGCGCAGCCTCTCGAATGGAATGACGTTACAATTTCCGATGCAACGCGGGGAAAAGAAGAAAAAAAGCGACGCGGGACCAGGAGAAAATCAATAGATAGACCTTTGGGTCCCAGAGGGAGGCATATACGACTGGAACTTGCGTTTCAAAGCGGCAATGTCGTTCCCACGCGGTCGAATCACGGAGGCAAACAAAAACGCATTTTCACAGATTTATCCCCGGCGCTCCGCTGCTAGTAGCGACTGTCTGATAGTCGGCTGGCTCGCGTTCACGACCACGCAGACGCGTTGACAGCGTAGCAGGCAGCGCGCATTTATCTCCGCGGAAAGAATCTGGCAGGCGACGGTATCAGGGGATGACGCGTGGCTAATTACAGCGTCAAGAGGCTTAATTAGTCAACGAATCCGACTGTCGTCGACTTGGATGCTTTGTGCAACCGACCATATGAGCGGTGACGAGCGCCGCTCGGCGACGTTCAGCCGTGTGCCGACCGCCGGCCAACAAAATCAGGACGGGCCAAAATCTCCCGGCCGAATATTTGATGGTAACGAATGTCGCGTGACACGCTGCTGTCTCGGCCGCGCTCTCGACGACTCTTAATTAAACGGCCAATTAAGGGAGCCACGTAATTAATCACCCTCTCATCGGGCTACACGGACAACAGGATACGGGAACACTGACTTCTATCACCTACGCATTGTCCCAGCCGTGCATGCAGGTCGGAGTGTGGCTAACTGCCTACCACCTAGCTACATAGTGGACCGTTCCTTTCTTTTTTTTCGACCAGTTTGATCGATGAACGCGTTGGCCGGGGCTGACTCACACGCCAGCCTATCGATAACTTGAATTACGGTTCGCGATATAGCTGCGGGTCGAAAGCGCCTTATCAGTTTCATCGTTTCCTAGGGGAACATAAATTAATCGGCGATCAGCGAGATTGGGGTGGATCGTCGCACGTTAGTTATATATACGTTTTTCTCCCCCGATTCGTACGGAATTATTGGAGTTCGGGAAACTTGTTGAGTTCAAGCGAGAGAAGAAAGAAGTATCGTTTTAATTTTTGTCGCACCGGGGGGTGGAGAGGGTCCGGAAATAACTCGGTCGAAGGTGACGTAGAACTATCGTGTATTAAGCAGCGTGATATTAACTGGCAAAGAGCTTTCATTCTTGGGCATAATGAAACGCTAACACACTTGTGACCGGCGCGGCGTTCCAAGTAACAAAAGTCGTCCTGCCCTTTTGTGTAATGAAATGAATTTCTCATTTCGTTCGCAATGAAATGGCTGCGTCCTTGTTAAAGTAAAGGAGGTTCCTTTGGAGTGCTGTGCTGTTATTATACTTTCCGCCGGCCAACCCCCGAGTCTTCCACATAAATTACCCATCATCAGCCGCCGTATGTCGGGCCTCGATCGGGACCAGAATTGATCGACGTGCCAGTTGTCCTCGCGCTGTCTATATACCAGCTTCTTTCTTAGGGCTTGCACCGGGAGAAAAGATCCGGCAAAAAGTCTACGTACATCTGCGTCCAATAGTATTACGAGCATCGAGTTCGAACGAAGCCACGATCACGATCAATCCCCGTGCAATGGGGTCGCACGACTGATGCGCTTCTCTGCGGACGTGCTTGCTCGTTCCGGAACTTATCGATCTCCCCTATTAGAATTATTCCCCCCTGCCTCAACGTAAATATTAGCCGTATTTCTTTCTCCAATCTCCTCGCTGCTGTACTAATTGAACTATCCAGGCTACCGCTGTAATTATTGTCCCCAGCAGGCCGATATACAACAGGGAATCAGTGACCTACAAATATTAATCCGGAGCGATTAAATTAAGTTATATCTGTACAAATCGATTTCGTATGATCATTTTTCGTGCGAAATTAGAAAACGGATCTGATCCGATCGAACAGATTTTCCTCCTCGGTTCATCAATCGTGACCTTTCGAACTGGGTTTGACACGATACGTTAGTAGGAAATAGAGTGGACAGCATCGTCGAGCCCGGGGAAAAGAACTTTATGGACTCTTGTCAAACGTCGTTATGCCGACAGCGGGCGTACCTAATTATGTGATACGGTGTGTTCGTTTGCACGTTTGTACTCCGCCTCGTTGGTTATACCCTTCGTCTACACGGGTACCGGAACTTGCCCCGACTCGATCATTGGCCCCCTTCAGCTCTTTCTCTGTGCGCGGGGACGAAGGAAACCTCCGGGGACTTCCGTAAACTGCGTACCGCGCTCTCCTCGCTCGTTTCGCTCGCTATTACAGTGAAGATTAAATTGTTGTGCGACGCAAGCTTTTCATCTTCAAAGGGCACTCGTCTGTTTGATGTGGCGAACCGTACATAGCCGGCCCGATTGCAGCCGTCCCGTTGTGGCGCGTTGTGACGTTAAACAGTAAAAAAGGAAGGGAGAAAAACTGAACGGGAGATGAAGGCGGACGATGATGCGATTCGGCGCCCTAAATAACCGCTCAGGATGTGCGAGCGTTTTTCTCCGTGCACGCGTTTCTTCGTTTTTATGGGGTCACAAAATTAGAAACGAAATACTCGTGGCTTACGAACTACATGTATATGTACGTGTCGGGACGCGGATGAAAAGATTGTCTGTAGAATAACTCTGAGACGTTTTGGTTTTTTTGTCTCTTTTTTTGGACGCTCACAAACGGAGAAGATATAGAAACGTCCGCCCTTTGGCTGGGGAGATAAAATGAAGGCAATCGTTGTTAGGCACGCGGAACATTTCTTTTGACCCGCTCAAAGGAGTCGGAACGATCGCAGATGAATGGCCGGGCTTCGAAAATTAAGTAATCCTAGATTTCGTGTATCTGCAGAGACATGATAGGTACCGAATGTTCCCGGGTAACGATGCTATTGTCCAGCCTCGCCGTAGGCGGTCGAATTCCGTTGAAATGACATAATTGTCGTTATTAGAGTTTGCCTATAATCGCAACAACGGAACCTCGAAATAATGGGACCCCGGCAAATTACTTAGCTGACTGGGACAGAGATTGAGTCATGTACAGGGGTCAATGCCGTAAAGATGCGCGGACAATGGCGTCCGTCAACTTGATATTTGCCTTAACGAACCACTAATAACGTATTTACGGTTATCGCAATCGAGAAGGTAGCACGATATCGTCACATGTCACGTTCCATGATTCTTCGCAAAATGGTATTCCACTCTACTAAGAATCTGTGCTAACATAGGGCAGAACAATATGTACCAGCAACATCTACAAAGGACCCAGTATTGCTCAGTATTTGTGAACGGTTTCAGTAATCAAGCTGGATTGGTTCGTCGTCGTTAGACGGTCTAACAGTAGGGCCATCAAGAGGATTCTGGTCTCTCGAACGAAACGAACGATGATGTCTGATTCGCGCGGTAAACAAATTGAAATGCGGCAGGAGGTCCCACGAGGCAATCCAGGAAAATGGAGAAATATGTTCATTGCAAGGTACGTGACGATGGCGTGCACGGGCCACGGTTCACGACGTTCAATTTCGCGAACGATTGATTTTTATATCGGTACTCAGGGTAAGCATTCATTGCTCACATTGATTACAGGTAAACGCGACCCAGCACTTTGCAGCGTGACGGCCTCTCATTTGTCGCCCCGAGATTGGTTTCGAAATAATGTTTACCGGCGAAAAGCGAGTAGTAAATATGCAGGGGCACGTGCACGAACCGACCTATTATAGAATATCGGAAACAGCGAACTCATCGTCCCCGAGCTGTTATCCTCGGTGACAAAAAATAATCGACGTTATTACACTACCCTGCTCGCGTCGATGCAACGAAAGTCGGATGTCAGCCTACCAACAATCCCCGCCCCTTCGAACCGCTTCGTCTACTTACTTTCCGATATTCATTGACCTAAAACTGTCGAACTTCCTTCGGGAACTTTTAATGCAAAAGTCAGGATGGCCGGTGACTTCGGGAAGAATAATTCGACGCAACGATAAGCGTGACGATCTCGCCGAAATATAATGTCGAAGTTTAAAAACATATTACGCTAAATGAAATAATTATTATTCAGGTACGGGGATACTCGGCCATCAATCTAATTATATTACACGTATTAAAATCGCACGCAACGATCAGCTAAAATATCGAGCCTGATTTTCGACCGCCTTATTAATTTTTCCATCCGCAGTATCGACCGCGGTTGCGGCTTTCCAACTTAATCGGTCAAGCGCGTTTCGACTCGTGCACTACAGCCTTACAGAATTGACACCCTTCGTTTTCCACAATGCGACCCATGCACACCACACCCCGTACGTATTAATGGCACGCATTAGCATATATTGACCGCGAACGGAGCTCGTTGAGCGTGTCTGCGGCGGTACTTGTAATTATGAGTTACGCTTTGCTGTAGTTAACGAACGAAAGCGGGTTTCGCGAACGTTTGCGGAACAAGTTCAGAACCGTAAACGTGAACTTGCAGCGAACAGAGGAGAACAATTTCTTTGCGAGCTTAATTCGTCGCGCTAGTAACGTGGCACGATATCCTTCTTCGAGCACGACCAAAGAGATTCTGTGATCAATGAAACGTTTCTCGTACAATTATTACGAACATTGTTTACACGATTCGGGAATGAAGCAGAATTTTATACGATTGCAATAAGGAAATATGTAAATGTAATAGAGGCCTCGTTATTGATCGGTGCGTAAGAAAAAGGGGGCGCACGCGCTTCAATGGAACGAGTCGTTCCTTCTTTTAGTGTTCCATTAATTATCATAATGTATATAGGAGAAATGAGAACGGCGTTTAATTAAAAAAGAACAGGTCGTTAGGTGAAGATCGACGGCCGCAATGTATGTACCCGGTGCGTAGCTACATAATGAGGACGGAGACGTTGAGGCTATGTACTTCACTTCTACCCCTAATATCAGGAACCCTGCCAACTTTCAAAGTGGTTTCCCGAGAGGTCTCTACGGCCGTCGTTGAACTCCAACGACCGTCTCACCTGCTCGTTCAATATCTGAACAGCATTTGTGGATGTAATCCTTCCACGCTGGTAACAACCGTTCCACGATCAAACTGCTATGCGGAACGACCAATTTTACCTCGGAGCTAGAATCTGGAGCATGCCTACCATTTTCGAAAAAGTACATCGACGGGAAATAAAATTTCTCGTCGAAACACGCGCCTCGCAGGCACCAGAACGCCTCGAGTAATATTCTACAATCACTCATGGTTTGTCAAAATAATGAAAAGCCGGAGAGAACTTTCGGGGCCTCCTCCAACAAATCGTGACCACTCGCCGTTATAACATTCTTTCTTCCACGGTCTTCCTTGTCCTGGCTATAAAGAACTTCCAACTCATTCTTGGACCCTTCAGCAACGTTCCCCAAGAAGGAGAAAGAACTATTACGGTGTCCTGATGAAAAAGTACCACGAAAGTCTGGACAGGTATGCACGAAAACGAAAGAACCTGCCACGTTCAACGCTCTAAAGTGGCCTAATTACGATCAGAAAATTGCGACTAGCTTAAACTTTCAGTTTTTCTTTTCCTCGCTAATGTTTCTTTTTCCCCTTCCGTTTTCGAATAAACTGCCAAGTAGGAGAGTAGCCCGAGCGACGTGACGGATTCATCGGCTTCCACGTACGCTGTGCTTCATCCTGGCCACATGCAAATGGGTCTCTCGTCTCCCTTTGCGCCGCCGTCATTATACATTCTGTCTATATTTCTTCCCCTTCCGCCCTCAGGTAATTCTATACCCTGCCCGATAGAGTCTTCTACGACTGGGGTGTAATTACCAGCGACGAACCTAAAGATCACCCACGATCGCCCACGCTATGCATCAGGGGTGCTTAATACGCGAAGCATCGCTGCGAGAAAGGCATAACGTAATAGAGCGCAGGGTGGCAGAAAATAGAGTCGTATTATAATATAATAAAATAATTAAAAATTGGTATAAAATAATCTCTATTAATTCACGGCTATTCGGTATATTCTTCTAGATTCTAGAGTCTAACATTTCTGCGATCGAAGCATAATATGTATCTCTATTACCTAAGCAATAGGGTAGACTTCTCAGTTTGTTTAGGCGGCCGAACCCCACAATTCGAAAGCCGTTGAATACCCCTCGGACACGTCTTGTAAAATCTGCCGGATTTCGTTAAATATTTGAAGAGGAAGTTATCGTTCGCTTCACAGGATTCGTCGGTGGTGTACGGCATTTTGTCGACAGATTATTTTCCCCGAATTCGTGTCACAAGGCTTCATCCTGTTCAGTGTGTCGAACATATCGAACGGTTCGTCTCATGGGAATCGGTCTCCGCCGACCAGGCGATCACGCCGTATATTCCCGGATGATACACGGATGATCTCTTACGTCTGTGTAAGAGAACGAACGACCGCCCACGCCAGGCATACTTACAGCGATGCGCATGTATTTTACACGCACATACGCACCAGACAAACCCGCGGAGGGTGGAAATTTTACGCCCGTCGCGTCGGTGAAACACCCGCCACGACCGAGAATTATTGTACACCGAACGATTTATCGCTTATTATAAATACACCCACGCGCGGCTCGCGGACTGTACACGCACAAGAGTTTAAACGATACCGTGACGGGACATCGTTCGAATTTCTCGCTGAAAATTCACGTGCCTCGGTAACGTGGACGAATGCCTGCGTTTCACGGTAAACAGAAGGGGATGGAAACGATAGGCGGAAAAGCGCTGGAAAGCGACTCCGTGGAACTGCAAAAGATGGCAAACGAAAAGGAGAATCGGCCCGTTACGTATCTAGGGATTAGACGATCTACAGATTGGGGAATTTAGATTAGCTCCATCTAAATTCAGGCCACGGAACGTTTCCGTGGAATCGTAGGAGGCCGAGATTAAACGAGATTAAACTTAATTTAACGCGTCGGAGGTACACAGTGCGGAGGCCGCCCGGTCCGAGAATATCAGTGGCGAAATTCGAAACTCCTCTGTTGCCCAACATACCAGGACGCCTCCGTTCGCGTTGGAGTGAATTGTCGCAGATATTTCGCCCCGATTACTCGCAGACGAATATAGGTACACAAGTGGGGCAGGCGGATCAATCATACGCAAGATTATCACAAACACGCCCACGCAGCAGACTTGAAGATCACAAGATCAAAATCTGGAAGCTCGTTTATAGATCCACGTTGTGGGACCGTCGAACGGCTTAACGAATCGGGTATTTTGACAACGCGACGTATTCGAAACGGCAGTGATGATCCTCACGCTAGCTCAACTAATCTTATTGAAATAAATGGCGTCTCGTGACGTCGCAAGCCGGGGCAACAAGCGATCTACGCCTTCAGAAAAACGATACGAAGAGCAACGAGGAGGGGTTCCGGTGACTTCCAAGGTTTCACCTGACCCTTGAACCCTCGAACCTACGTCCCTTTACGATTTTGCTTTACGAGCCAGCACACGCGGTTCGCCTGCTGGAATCTTTCAACGGAGGGTCCAAACAGTGTGCCTACAACCATGCTTCTCCCTCCAGGCCGTGAGGTGTGTGAATGTGTGGCGTTATTTACGACGAGATATAATGGGATGTCGATTACTAATGAGCCATCTAACATAACGCTACAAAACGAGAGCACCGTTCATACAGAAGTGTCTCGATGGGAAAAGCAATTTTAACGAAGGCACATATATTCGTTGATTAACCGGACAGAAGAAGCCGTTGTACTTTTTTTTAATAAAACTGCTGCGGCCGGTGTTTCTATTAAAAGCTCTTGTTCCAATGCGATAGCAATGAATTAGAAGCGAACCGTAGATTCGAGACGAATACGCGAGCGCGTTCGTTCAATCACAAAGTGGACTAGCTATAACTTGATGAATGGCCATTGGACGAACAACCGTTTCGGTATTTCATTCACAGCCTCGATATCGGGCGTCTCCGTACTCGATGTCTAGTACCGGCGCGACGCGGCATTGCAGAGAGTAAAAAATTTCACACGGCCTGTCCCACGGATTAGATCGCGCCGTTCTGCTGTCCGCTCGGTTCGATACGAGCGTAACCCGAAGGAAAACAAAATAAATTTAGTCCGAATCTCTGTGCTTCGTCCGTGCCTGTCCGACAACCTGGGTGTATTAAGGAAAGAGGTATGCGCGCGATAAACCGGTGCACCGGAACCAGTGTGACGGTGGATCGAATCGCGTAACAAAAATAACGAGGAGTCAATGCATGCGCAATGACAAGCGAAACGTACGGCGAGTACGGTAAATCACGCGTGGGAGTAGGTGTTTCCCATGGGCTTCTAACGAGCTACGGCCGAGTGGCTAAGCGGAATAAATAGGCGAGCATTTTTCGTACCTGTAATTAGTTCCGAGCTTGAGATAGCGGGCGAGACGTCGATCGCAGGGAAACGGTACGTGGTGCCCGCGAATGATAAAAGAGAAATGCCGATCGTCGGAGTAGGCACGCGCGAAATACAACACATCGCTGGCCTAACGTAACACCGGTGGTGTTAAAAATGATCCGCAAATCGCATTACGATGAGAATAATGTCGGGTGTCGTTCACGCGCGTAACGTTTCGCTGGTATTCGCATGAACGAGCGTCCGCTTTCCAACACGATTTCGACGAGACTATACTTCTTCTTCGAATTTCGACCCGCGTGCCAATCGCGACGATACTGAAATGAAGCTTCAGGTCGCTGGAGGTTAGCGTCGCTCCTTATGGCGTGAAAATCAACCGTTTTAATAAGATACCTGAGCTCTCGGGAGAAGAACAATAAATCTAAGCGTCCACGTACGCGTGTACGTTGCATTTACCGCCAGCCATAAATCGCCGGGGCATCGTGCTGAATCTCCTGCGGGATAGTGTGTTCGTCGTCGAAACGGCCAAGGAGAAGCTACATCTTACAAGCGTATACTACTTGCCACCTGCGGCGGTATCCGCAGAAATAATGCCCCTTTTGACACGAACGGGGTGTACAGAGGGGCCAGAGAAATGTCCAAAGAGCGGACATACGATAAAGGTGTCGTGCAACAACGCTTCACTGCGATGTTAACGATTCTCTCAGCAAATGTTTAAGCGAGATACATCAACCTCCGAGGTCCCATTCCCTCCCTCCCGTTAACTTATCCCCTGCATTCACGGGGATGAAATTCCTCGTCCCGTCAGGCCGGGCAGGATTTCGCAGAAATTACCGCGTAACATAAATCTTGGTCCTGGTAACCGGCAACCAGTATCCTTGCCACTCTTAATTACGTTCTTTTTTTCTTCCGACCGCGCCCATTACGGCCGGCCATTAAGTCCGTCAAGTTAAGTAGCGGCGTGATACCCCGGCTCGCTCTCGCTGTAATATACGCATAATATACGTATATAGAGTTGCACTGTGCTCGTCGTCGCAACGGCCTCATCCCTTTCTCACAGACTCTGCTCTCATCTTTTCATTCCGACCGCTATCTCTTTTCTCCCTTCTACACCCTCGGCTCTCCGCTCTCTCGTGGTTACTCCCACGGCCACCGTGCCCCCCGCGCCACTTCAGCCCCACGTCCGACGTGCCGTGGCCAACTTAATTATATTTTATCGCAGCTTCGTCGCGCTTATTTAAATTTAAATCGTGCGCCTTGCGCTCGGATCCGACGTCCTACACCGAAGAAGGATGCTTGAACGACGCGCCACGGACTCGCCGCTACCACCGGCCATCGTTCCCCTTCTGACGGTGGTTGTGACGGCGTTGGTGGTGGTTAACCGTCGCTTTCTCGTCGTCGTCGCTCTGGGACAGCGTGCGAAGCTCGGGGAAAAGAGAGGGCAAGGAATATACGTACATACATAGTAGGTTCACGCTGGAGTACAAAGAGAATGATACCGTACGTACACGTAAACGACAACCCGGGATACGGTGGAACGAAAACAGATGTTGCGAACGATTTCGTGGACGCGGATGTGTTTTACGAGTAACGAACAGCCGACGATGGCCTCATTGATTTTTACGTTCCGGTCTCCCGGCTGTAGCGGAAAATTAATAAACAGGAGGGAAATACGCAGTAAGGGATGCAACGAATGTCATGTTATTCGTGCTTTGGTACTACGGTTCCTTTAGCGCGTCCAACAAATGGAAGTATAACAACATTAGCAACTAGAGGAAGAACTGGAAACGAGGAAATGCATGCATTACGAAGGGAACTGTGTCGGCTGAACAAATAGGCATCGTGAAATATACTACGTAGACGTATTTTATTTGCGTCCTGTATTCTGTCCCCCGGGAGCGCGCAGTAAATGTTAAAATCGTGACGTCGTTTCGCCGGTACTATCGGGAGCAAGAAATTGAGTTACGCTTAAATAGACAGATGTAGGAAATATTCGGGCCGTCTAGGCGAAGCGGTTGGTAAGGAACTATTGACTCGCCGACCGTGCTTTATAATTTGAATTTAAAAAGGGTGAAGTCGCGCTGCCGTGTCGCGATAAATCGTGAAACTATTCGTCGCGGCGAGCAACGAGATAGATTTACAAATTACGCCACTCGCAGATAAAAAGAAGAGAAACCACAAGGGCGCAAGGATAACTCAAGAGAATAGAAAGAACATAAGTCGTCTTCCGGCCTCGCAGGACGGTATTTCTAAGAACATCGTCCGGAGTAATATCACCGTTCTCATTGTACTGTCGGGTTCATTATCTGGCGCTGACTCCTTTCGCTCACCAACGTGAAATAATTATTACCTCCTGGTACCGGGGTACCGATTCTATAACGCAGTTTGAATATTTATAATTACTTCGTCCCGATCGCAGTAATTACGCTGCCTCCTCTAAATCGATAATGCTCTAATTCTTCCCTCGTTACGGAGTTGCTGCGTTACGAAGAAAAGCGAAAAATATTCAAGGGAACGTAACGGCGTTTCTCGAGGGGTGAGTGAGTTGAAAATTATTATGTCGAAAAGCCCGACAAGCTAACAATTTTTAAATATTCCAAGCAATAGTGTGGCAAAGTGGAACTTTTCGACCTGCCTCCAAGAACCGCGTGCTCAACCGCCATGAACGTTCTCCTCTGCGTGCATTATTATGCTCATGTTTGTCTCCACGCCGAATGAATCGTCCCGGCTGCACGGTAATTTCCTAACCGAGTCCTCGCGTAATGATTATTATTCTTAGCCGGGTCAGACAGCCGGTGGGCTGGGAGCTTGGAGTCGAGCGATTATTAGCGTACAACGTTCGGCCGTGGCAAGGAGTGGGCTCGACGGAAGAATTAGCATAAAAGTCTGCGATGTTCGATCGTCTATGATCAGCGGAAGACGAGGTCGACCGACCTTTGCCACGGCGAGGGACAGCACGCATCGTGCGTGCTATTCGGCCGCATCGAACACGGCATACAACCATCAATTTGCTCGCAACACTTAGTTCTATATCTCGGTTGAACGTCTATGTCTGTCGTGCCCACGACGACATCGAGTTCGAATTAATGCTCGTTCCTGCGTCGCGTCGTGCCAGATAACTCGATACTTAACGTTATTGGCCGCGAGCAGACTCAAATTTACGACGCAATCGAGTTCGCGCGGTAAATTAAATTGGCATCGCGTTTCAATATCGGGGCGATTCGTATGCGCTTCTAATAGTAACTGGCCACTTGATTACACCGTTTCTGGAGTATCTGTGCGAGCGTGTAGCGGTATAGGAATTACCTTAGACATAGTCGGGGATAAGGTGAGAAAAGTGTACAGCTGTGTGAGCACTGAACGCGCGTGGCTAGGGCGTAGTAAAGGAGAATAGGGGTTGGCGTGAAATTAAAGTAGTACAATTAGCGAAGAAGCCGTGTAGCAGTTCCGCGTGATCAGTTGTAAAGCCTCACCCGCCACATTGTGACGGAATTCTTGGCGCACCGGAAACCCCAGTAAAGTGGTGTTAATTATCGCTTCAGCGCTTCGATGCGAGGAATATTTCTTCCGACTAACGTTTCATTTATTAAAGCCCCTGAGATAATTGCGCAAGCACGCCGTGCGATAACGAATACATTTGCGCAATTAAATGCCGTTGGAAGTGCATGAAAATTATTTAAGTGCGCGAGCACTAGATGCTAGGTGCGCGCCGCTACCGTGGGGATAATAACGTTCGAGGAAAAAACGCGGCTAAAGTGGTTGTAGCCATACGAGTTCCGCGGGCAAAAATGATTAAAATTAATATCGCAAGCCCAGTGTGCAGTGTAACACGAGTGACTATTAAACCTATAAATCTTTGCAATTACGCTTAAATCGCGAAGAATCTCGTGGTCGCTGATCGTAATAATCATTCTCGGCGCAGCGTTGGTATCGACGCTTAAGGATTTCAAGGAGATAACAGCGAGGAAAAATGACAGACGAATAAACTGGCGATTAAGAGTATTCGACGATACATTTGTTGGAATTGTTTCGCCCCCCATCCGGAAAATAATTATTTCCCTTCTTACCACAGCGTGCACCGTGATTTATTACTTTATGCTAGGCAAACACTGCGCAATTTGTCTGGCTCCGCTATAATCACTTATATCCATTCTGTTTATCCAGCTCATTTATTTGCTTCCTTCAGATCTGGCGACGTTGTTCTCCGACCCATCGAAAATTCTCCACGCATGCCGATCAGATTCGTTTAATCCTCGGCGATGAGAAGAGAGCCGTGATATCATCTAGATGCCGGTCAGCAGTGAATAACGAGCAGGTAATACGCGGCTACGAGGTATTCCCACGTCACCGGAAGTCAATAAGCCGGACGCGTATCGAGCCGTACGGATTCCCCTTCGCGTTCGCTCGAATTTCCGCGTTCCGCAGTACTGGCGTGTTACGAAGGGCTACGAGCGGACAGCTGTATCCCCTGCGCTTGCAATGAATTCCAAAGCGAAGCTTCAACGTGACTCGAATTCCCGGCCGCGAATCCGCAACGGGGCTCGTGAACGCGACCCAAAAACTGGGCCCAACTTAACGGCCATACGATCCCCCAACGTGACCTCCTTTTTCCCCCCCGATACCTGACGAAATTGTCGCCACTCTGGTTTAATGGGAAATTTTCAAAGATGCTTTTAACTTAACTGCGGCGCCGATTAAAGCTGCCCCGTTTCCTATAATCGTTTCACGGGAAATTTGATAGGTCTATTGAAGGAAGAGGCACGTGTTGCACGTCATAGAACTGCATCTGCCAGGGTGTAGTACGTTTCCCCGCTGCTCCGTTTTCCCAGTGGCACCCGACGGTACGACGAAGAAGGATTGTCAAGCAGCTGTAACCCTAGCGGCTGATTCGTCGCGCGGGACTAACGGGTGGCACGTATTTTCGGGGAACACGTCTCCTTTTCGAGGGACGTGTCGCACACGCGGATACGATTCGCGGCACGAACACAGACGGCAGAAGGAAAATACGTAGGGTAGAAACGTGGAAAAGAAACAGTCGTCTCGCCCATGAAAATAGTTCCGTGTTTTTCTTCCGACGATGAACTGCAGTCGGAGCACCATGTCTTTCTCGTTGCACTGGAATCCCGCGTGAATTAGGTATCATATTTAATTCAGCACAATCGCCATCGCAAACCGTGCCAAAATTCTATTTCCGTGAACGTCTCGTAGAGCGTCGACAAATAATCACAAGGAGATTCTTACATAATTACCTTCGATCAATTTCTACTCCGAAACGTTCTGATCGTATCATAAATTCGTCGTTAAATCTGTCGTACTTCTTGTTCTCTTGTATCATAACCCTTCAGAGTGACCGGTTTCAAAGGTGGGAAAAAGGAACACGCTCGGAGCAGCTCCTTAACTCCTATCGTTCCGTTCAACGCATTCGGGAACGACATTCGGACAGCTGCACGAATGGATTCGAATTCCAGACGCGAATAGTGTTCGGGCCACACGCATTTCAGCCCGGAGACGCACGCCCTCGTCGTGTCTGTGTGACCAACACGACTCACGTATACTCAGAAGCCACTAAGAAAATCGAGGACATGTATACGAGGGCGCGAAGGAAGAAACGAGGGACGTTTATGTAGACAAGCTCGTCCAGCAAGCTCGTCGACTCTATCCACTCTCCTTATCTACTTCTTCTTCTTCTGCTTCCACTTCGACTCGTACCTTTCTTCTTGCCTTCGTACCCTTCTTCTGGGTCGTCGTAACCGTTGTCGTGCAAGTTGGCATCTGCCCACGCTAAAAGATCGTGGCGGGCACAGCAGCAATATCATGTGGGAGTATATCTCGTTCCTCGGCCGCGTCCACATATTTATGGTATCCGAGAGTGGCGCGAACGGAGGCACTATTCCTCGCGGCGGTACGCGTCTCGATTAGGTTTCACAGGATGAGGCACAGGCAGGAATACCGAAAGCCACTCGACCAGCAGGCTACATATTTACGATATCCTTCTCCCGCGTCAGAAGCCGGAACCAAGGAATGGTTCAAATCACTGGGAATTCTTATTCCCCCTTGTCGCAAACCTCGTTTCGTATTTCCTTGCCACGCCATCGGGGAACCGTAAAAGAGCGCGGTCGTGTTCGATAAATATTTACAGCCGCCCGGTGCTTCGGTAACATTACGTTTTATATAAATATTCGTGTAGGAGTATCGATCAGGTATCTACCCGTGAGAAACTTATACCTTCCCACTGCTCGTTTTCCTAACCGAGAAATACCTGCCCAGGGGGCACAAAGTCGCCAACTCGAAACGTTTCCAAGATATTCTCGCACAGAAGACTGAATGAAACGCTTTTCATGATCGGTGGCGCGATCGAATCGATCGAT
This sequence comes from Nomada ferruginata, assembly GCA_963583965.1. Taxonomy (NCBI): domain Eukaryota; kingdom Metazoa; phylum Arthropoda; class Insecta; order Hymenoptera; family Apidae; genus Nomada; species Nomada ferruginata. The sequence goes on along the minus strand of OY757214.1, from coordinate 5,787,024 downwards.
TGTTAGCGGCGACACTCCCTTTCACCTGTAATCGGTAGAGAATTCGACGGGCGTTAACAACGCCGCTCGTCCGTCGTGCAGGGCATGAAAATTGCGCGTGAAAAAACGCGTCGACCGAACACGTGTACACGTGTGTACGTATGCATGCGCATGCATAGACGTGCATCTATATGTAGGGACGAAACCAATGCGAACGGAGTTCGGCCTCGCGGCATCGGCGGCGGAACGACGAGAAAATCGCGTTACAGCAAGCTGGCGAAACGAATCATCCGATTCCGTGACGAGCGCGGGCACGAACAGCGTGAGTCCGCTTTAACCGTAATCGTTGATTCTCGATCGTCCAGCCACCGGGTATTCCGAAACACGCACGAAACACGAACGCCGAGGCGCGGTAGACGTGGTATATAGGAAAGCGCGAGGAAACGAAGGGCGATTCATTATGAAAAACAAATAGCGTGTGGAACAGGCGAGAGCGGCCGAAGAAAACGACAAGACCGATGCGTTACCCGAACGAAGAAACATCGTGGAATTAGGAAAAAGCAAATCAACGATGCCCGGCGATAGGCGAAGCAGAAGAAATAAAGTTGAAGCGGGAGAACGCGAGAGCCCGTTTCACGAGACCGTTGCACGCACGTAGAAAGCGAAAGGGAGCGATGAAAAGCAATCTGTACGTTTGCTTTCCTCGCGAGTCAATGGCATACTTGCAGGAGGGAGTCTCGAGATTAGCCCATAGCCGCGGTGCTCCCGTAAGAAAGGAAGGCAGCAAGATACCACAATCGAAACAGTATATCGGCGCTACTGTAACCGCACAGAGAACAGACGTAAATACACCCCGTGCACACGAGCTATCTCGTTACATTGTTTCTTGCGTACACGTGTTCCACCGGGGGCTGGCCATGTTCTGATTTAAATAGATAGACGTGAAACGCGTTCGACACAAATGGCGCGTCGTTAGACGGGAACCAACGACTGCTTGCACTTACTTATGCACTCTCGAAACGGCCGACGATTTACACCGGAGGAACTGACAGGAGTGCGATCATTAAAAACGCGCGAAAACTGAAAAATCCCGCGGGTTAATTCGCGGCGGTGTTCCGGACGAGAGTCCCCACGCTGCTCCCGTTCTATTTTCTTTATATTTTTTGTTCAAATCCTTTTTACTTCTTTGTGCAACGTTCCGGTGAATTATTTTTCTATTTTCTTCCGGGTGGCCAGCCGCGCATCTCGAATCCACGTTTAACACGCATTCAGCCCGCGCGGCCGGAAGTGGAAGAGGAAAAATGTGTCGTTTAAAAAACAGGTCGTATTTCACCTTGAGCTATAAGCGACGAAGTTTATAGGCGAGTCGACACGTCGCAGGACGAACAGCACAGCGGATAGAGGTAGCGCGTTCGAGCACAAAGGTAACTTGAATTTATTTCGGGGAAGTTGCTCGAACGCCCGCGCTCGCTCGTTTTCCCGCGGGGAACACGGGGAAAGCGTAACAGAAGAAAAGGATTGGCGCCCGAAGCGGGCAACCCTTATCTAATTAGTTCCCCCGTCGAGCATGAAACCGAAGTCCGATTCCAAACTCGACTCGTAAACGGCATGGTCTCGTTAAAACGGCGCTCACTGTTCCAAGGGTGCTTCAGGCTAATTGTCAACCTCCTAGCAAGGTGAGCGATAAATTCTCATCGACCGCGCGACTTCTACCCATCGGGCAGAAGACGCGTCGAGCCGTTCAAGCTGCACTTGATGGTGCACCGAGTTTGGATGCCGCTCTGATCCAGCTAAATTCACGTTAACCCGACATCCGCGGCGAACGACTGTCGGCGAAACGGTTCAGCTAACAAGCAGAGATTTCACACGCGCCTGCACAGACAAACGTGTGAATCCTCTGGATCCCTGAGCACAGGAGTACATCCAGCATTGATAATTGGCCTCGATAGCCGCACTCGTTGGAACGATACGCTCCGCTATTCGCGAGGTCGTTGGCCAGATTCATCATTTATTATTTCGCCGTGAACAATGAGTCAGAGACGCGAACGCGTAGAACTGACGACGGGTCCCTCCAATTAACGTCGAAAGTACAACTTGCTTTAAAGAGACAAGGGTGTGGTAATTGCTCAGATTCGACAAATTTCTTGGGATGACATCCGCAGAAATAACTGTTAGGGAGTCGTTTCGACTAGCAAGAGTATGTATCCATATACATATAGGGTATTCGTGCACAGACATAGGCTCGAATCCTTTCACACGTGCTCAGGGTTGACGGTTGGCCGCGCGAGCTACTCATTAGACGTCGCGTCGGATCTCCCCTTCTCGCCTGTAATATTCATCAACCACGGTGGAACATCCGTGGTAAGAGGAAACGAAGGAAAGCGCCGGTGTCTTCGTTCGAGATTAAAAGGGAGACTTATCCCGAAGAAACGGTCGGGCGAATATCGCACTCAGCTGGATCTTAATTGTCCATGCAAATCAAGAAGTCGGCGCCGTCGCTGAAGTTGAAAGTATTTCAATCGAGACGGATTAAACTTATCCGACGTAGCGAATTATCCGTGCAGTATAAATTAGCAATTTTCCAGACGAATATATAGCGCAAATAGAAACCTGCTACACCAAATAACAGTCTCTTAATTAATTCGCGTTTATCCATCGTTTCAAAGTAACAAAGCTCCAACCCTATTTACGGACAAGCAGCCACACGCGCGAAATAATTAATTCCAGCTTTCGATTAACAGAACAGAGGTACTGAAAGGGCGAAAGAATCCTCGTTCCCGTAACGCAAACTATGTACATATGCATATAATCTTTAAATACGAACGCGCCACGCGAGCAAACATTCCGTGGCGTTAGGAACGATATCATTAAACGCAGAAATGAAAGGCTTGTTTAAAATCGTACGATTTAAATGCAGATAACTCGCTCCCAGCGCAAAACGAAGGACAGGGGTAAAGTGGCAGAGAATTGAATAAGGAAACGAGAGAAAAAAGGTCGTACTCTTTCTAGACACGATTATAAGTACATTCACACAAGCTCGACCCTCCGCCTCATTGAAGAACTGCATACCTCGAACGCTTTCCATAACGAGCCCCGCGCAACGAGAGAGTTCAACAAATTTATTTGCACGACTTGCACCCCATTCCTCCCCTTTCTACATACCGTTACCTCCCTTTTGCCCTGTCCTGCTAGCGCGCACACGTTCCCTCCCAATTTGTATGGATAATTAAAAAGTAATGACTGAAATACCGAAACGAACGAGTGTATTAGCAGGCTGGTTTCGAGGACGACGGCTACGGCGTCCCAGATTGTGATTTAATTATTAATTCACTTATAACGATACTGATAGTAAAATAATCTCGTCGTTGGTTCCCATCGACACGTTAATTGCAATTAAAAATCAATTCGCGGCGTGCAGATTACCAGTGTCTGGCTAATTCTTAATCGCGTTAAGGAATGGAGCCGCGGTTAACCGCCTGCTGCTCCTCGATATTTGGATCGTCTGAAGTTCGATACCGTGTTGAATCCGTGTTGAATCTAGCACGGTGAAATTCCAAACGTTTGTAAATGACGCTTGTTTGTACATTAGCCCGTAGAATTGAAGTTTTGGAGCAAAGCAACGTGAGCTAATTAAAATTTCAATTTTTCATTTTAAATTTAGAATTCAGGAAGCATCACTCTTCGTTCTTTCGCTATGCATTTTCTGGAACCGTGTACATATTCTTTTCGAAACGCCCTGAATAATGTTACAGAGACATAAATGTTAAACGGGATACGACAGAAGCAATGCCATCACGGTCTTTTAAAGTTTCCTCGTTAAACTGCCCTCGAATAGAATGAAGGTATATCTATATGTATATACAGGGTTGGAGGGCAAGTTTTCCCAAAGAACGTAGGAAAACGCGCGTGCGATCGATGTTTACCCGTGCAGCCTGACAAACCGGAGTTACGCAAGTCAGGAAGTGCTCGACAGTGCAAAGAAAATGTTCATGCACTCGAGTATTCATCGAGAGAACTCGAAGTCTAGTCGAGAAGTGTGCAACGACTTGTTCTTGATGGCTTTAAGAGACGTCTCTCTCGACTCTCTCACTCTCCCTCCCAGTCTCGGGCGGCCCCGAGGATTTACGAATTAGTATGCACTCATGAGAATAGTACGTGATTGCAACCACGTAAATGCACTCCCGAGAACAAACGAGTCGCACAGTGACCCCCTTCAACCGGGAACAACAAACTGCCAGCCTTTATTCATCTCAGACGGAACGATCTTCTAACGAGAATTACTCGATCAAGCTTTCGGAATAACGACTCGAAAGGGTTGAATAGCTATTGTTCGTGAATAGCTGGAAATAATCGGTCTAGTGGCGTTTAATTATATGTACAGAATGAAATTAAAGGCAATTGTAAAATTGAAGACCGGGTAAAAATTCCGTGGCATCGCGGCGAGAATTTCCGTCCCTTTTCAAGGATTTTTAAATTATTCCGTGTGTCCGGAATGAAACGTTCAGAAAGTTAAACCGAAATCGCGGCGAAATAAATGCGGTTAATTGTTCAAAAGCTTGGGGGCGATAGAAGAGACAGATAAAGCTGGAACGTGTTCCAGTACAAAAAGCACAAAAAGATAAAAGCAAAATGTCTATCTTCACGAAAGCATCTGCGTTTCCTAGCGATGGCTGAGCGAATGAAGGGTATAAATGACGGACAATTTAATATTTTACCCCTTGGTGAACCAACCCACCGCCTGTTATCTCTCTGTGTATGTACTACTTTCGAGCCGGATGAGAGCAGATAGGGTGACATAGCGTTCGGTGTATCCCGCGTGCGACGTAACCAGTGGCACGACTATAAATACACAGCAGAAGCGGCATAATATAATTATCTACGTGATATATGGTGCCACTCGTCCATTTCTTAGTGGTAGCATTTGTCATCTAACGCAGATGACACGGCCGATCTGTTAGCTTTACGGTTTACACGCCCAGGCCACTTTGCTTTATGTTGCCGTTAAAAAATCGTAGTCAGAATATTTCGGGGGTTTTAAACAAAACAAGTATATATACATGTCCAGAGAAGAAATGTCGATCGTTCCAATCATGGTTTCTCCAACCACGTCTTGAATAAACATTTTAGAACTATATAACATACAACATGCATTAAGAAAATGGGGAAAAACACCACAAGCTCGTCCGTTGACTCCGAAATAGACAGATTGTACATCTTTAAATTTCCTAATTCTATATATGCACATTACTTCGATTCTCGACCTGATTAGTGAGAATAAAACGATCGTTTTATTTAAGAAGCGCAATCTCGTACGTTCACGGAAATAAAACCCACTGTATTCTTCTATTACCCCCCCCCCCCCCCCACTACTGTCATGTTTCGTCCACTTGTCTGACCGAAAAATGGAGGGTGTTACATCGAGGCTGGTATCGATTGCTCTCTCGTGCCGCGATATACCGATATTCAATTAATCATTTTAGTTCATACAGCGGGGTTACGGCATGCGACAAAAGCAAGAATCGATGGACACCGGCGAAGCGTGACGGAACGGCCAGACAATACGTTTCCCACCGATGAAATTTATCTGAACAAAAGCTAACACGCTCTCCTTTTTTTAGCCAGAACCGCGAAATTTCAATTTCGAATTAGCAAGTCAAAGGGCCCACCGAGTTCTCCGCTGCCCAGCCAAACCCGATGACACAATTAATTATTGCATGGCCAGTTTTCCGATATCGGGCGTACAGTGACGATTACATGTTTCTCTGTTAAATCAACCGATAGAGAAATTTACAGACGCTGCTCCACAAGGAACGCACATAGAGATTCACATGGCGAGTGATTTAGTGGAACGGGAGGACGCATTGACTGAAATTTGAGGAAACCAACAAGTATGTACATATATACCCGTATCGAATGGTGCCCCGTATTTTCGGCTACATATCGAACACGGGGAAAGGTAGAACCAGGGTGTTCGCGTACGAGCAAACTATGCACCATGATTGGGTACGAAATACAAAAACTCCGAACGACTCATGGGACCAATGCGAAATTAGCAAGTCAAAGCGTTGCTTTTCGACGTCTTTCGACCCTGCCTTCTCCCTAATTCTCGCGGATAATGTATACCTCTGTCGCGACGAAATCATGGTTTTTGGAGCGCCGGTTAATCTCGTCGCCCTTCCCAAATTACCGTGTTCTGTCCACCGCGGCTGCTCGCGACTCTGCAGCGTCGTAATTTGTAAGTGCGCCTTTGGCCCTACCAACACCTTCCCCTCCTTTCCCTTTCACTCGTACTGCCTCTCAGTACTCTCCCTCTCTCTCCCTCTCTCTCCTCTATCATTCGTGTCTTTGACATCACCATGACGAAATTACAGATCAGCCGACTGCGTAGGGAATTTCGTTTTCCCTCCATTAGCATTCTTTCCGACTGTCATTACAGCGAAGCCTATTTCGGCCCGGCTGGAATTTAAAGGCAATTAACACGCGCCACAGGGGACTCGATAAGGAGACGTGGGCGTGTGCGTGCCATCACAGAGCGTTCCTTCTGTCCGTCTCGTTTGTACCGCCGTATAATGTTTCGATACTCCTGCTGGAAGTGGCTCGTTTCGATGTTTCCTGTGGGGATTGACCAATAACTCGTCTTCAATGGCCGGGAATCTTTCTGTCATCTTCTTGCGTAACTCGATTTCAGCTGGTTTTAGCAGGACCCCTACATGGCGATATGGTATCGATTGGAGCAATTAAGGAATCGGAGGTCCAAATAAGACCAACCTTATATTGAAAAGTACATTTATCGGATACGAAACGAGTAGAGTATATACATACGTGTTTTTTGCAAATATTTTGATGCCGAATTCTCTAATACCGCAATGCAGGTGTTGAATATTTCGTTCATCCATCAAGCACGAAATCTTTTAATTGTTTTGACCAGCTTAACAGTTGGCAGGACTCATTACGGCGAATAAAACTTTAAATAAACGTACATCCGGGCGCGCCACCTCGTTTGCAGGTACATGGTTCGTACTCAACTATTTTAGTGGTGCGGGTAAACGGGAACTCTTCGTAATTTTATTTACCAATTTTGCATTCACGCTAGGCATCCTGCAGTAAGGCCGGGAACAATGGAGAAATGCAATACAATGGAATAAGTTATCCAACGATTCTTATCAAGCAAAAAGAAAAATTTCCACACACCATAAACCGTACGAATGCAAGTAGATAGCGACGGGGAAACTAAATGGTTTTAACGCTAACGCCTACTTAACGAGTGCGGCAAAACAAAGTTCGCTTCGGATAATTAGGAGCCCGTGTGAAACTGTCGATTTCACGCTAGCAGAACAGATTTCACCCGGTAGTATTAGCCAGTTCTGTCGGTTGATTATATTAAGCGGCGCGTTAATCACTTCGCTGGTTCACCGCTTTGTGTGTTTCACGCTAATCATGCGAGAATCAACGTCAGGTGCACGAAAGACGAAGAAAATCTAGCGTTCACTCACAATCAGCAGATTCAACTATCCGGGTATATAAGCATGTTGTACCAGGGAGCCGACAAGCTAATGCTCGGCGTCGCAGCAGTGCCAAGTATGGTAATACGAAGCACACGTTGTAAACGCGTACGAACGACGTTACGAACGGAAACACGGATAAAACGCGTGATTTGCTCGTTCTGCTAGGAAATGGAAACATTCGGTGTGCGTGCCGTTCGAGAAAGCGTAGAGTTCTCGCTACAGGATTAACATTATGTTTCGCGCGCAGCGGGACACCTATGTCCTCGATACTTTTTCATCCGAGCCCATGGGCAAAATATAATTTTACATCGCCGTCTCTGTGATATTTTTTTCCCCCTCGCGATCTCCTCGAACGATTTTCGTAAATTTGCCGTAAAAACTTATTAGATCTCGAATTCATACCGCTCCCTCGACAGAAAAAGAGAGAGGGAGAGTTCTGCATTTTGTCACACACTTCTGAGACCTACCGCATTGAAACGCAATAAATTGGGACTCCGGTCAGGGTCTCCGCCGCTACAGGGTAACGGAAGCATTATTTGAGGTGGCTTGAGGCTTAAGAAGGAAGTCGTAGATCAAAGAATCTAGAATCCAGGTCGAAGAAACGAGAGTGCATAATTCGATTCGGGTAACTCCTACATTTCCTACGTACAATTTTATTTAAACACGATCATTTCGAACTTGCAATTAGTTACAATACCCTCGAAGTGTGCGAGATTTTTAAACGTATGCACATTATTATTGCAAAAAATGTTATCGCTCGAGGAATTCATAAGTTAATACGGGGAAAGGAAAGAAACCCAACGCTCGTTCCGTGCATTAACACCAGCCCCTTAATTTATATAAGTCAGATCGATACGAGGCGCGAAATCTACGCGGAAATATACGAGATCGTATCGCGCAGCTTGCTAAACGAGAATTCGCGTGAGCTGACCGTTCACATGGATAGACTGGGAGAAAGAGAGTGGTTCTGCACAGCCGATATCGACCTTTAAAGTCGCGTTATCTGTTCCTGCGATTTAGACGGTCACCTAACGATTTAACTCCTTCGAAGCCCACGCGGTACGCGTTTAACGTCATTATCGAGTCGCTCTTGGATACGCAGGATCGTGATAATGGCGAGAGGAAACGAAACCGCGATGTGGCTCGACTTACGATGGGCGTAATTATTCCAATAGTAAAGAGACAACTAAAAAATAATTCGAGCCAGTCGGAAACGACCAGCTCCATTGTGAAACGACCAAATGTCGCGGGACACAACTTGACCGCAATGCAAGGGGGACAAAATTGAAGCTCATTCGAGGCGACGTGTGCACTATCGCTTGAAGACGGAATCCAGGACTGAATCGCAAAGCTCGAAGACTGCCGAATTACACGGAAATAAAGATAGAGAGCAAGAGAGAGAAAAAAAGAAGAGTCGGGCAAAGATTATATTGGTTGGTAGCAGAGTCGAGTGGCACGTAACACTCAGGGAACGGTCCTCGCGTGATTTCTATGCAGATGCGACGAGCAGAAAGCACGCGCTGCTGCTGGCCGCAGGAAAGGGAGGATGGATGAAAGGAAGGAAGCGTGGAAGACGTGAAAACGCAAACGGTCTCGCGCTCCAGACAGACGAAGACCTTCGAGAGAGGAGTTTAAAGGAGATAGCCGGTAAAGATCCTGGCACAGGACAAGCAAGTAATGTATTGCCGTGGCGGCGCTATCCGCCTGCACCATCTCCGGTCCCCAACGCTTTTGCCTCTCGCGCAACAATCTTTTCTCACTTTACGAAGAAGCCATCTCTCAACTTATGGAAATTCCCTCTACGCCCCGCACGAAACTTTCGAACTGACGCCGCTGTTGCTGACGTCGTTGCCACAACTAACGGAGACATTGCTCGTCATGCTACATGCGACTACTCGACAGACGGTCTTCTTCCGTATCGAGACGGCAAAGACTACGGCGACAAAAGTGACGAACGCGTGTAGCAAATATGCACGCGTACAAACTTTTGCCTCAGATTTTGTGGAAACGTTTTGGAGTATTGATTATCATTACCAACCGTTCTATTATTTTGAATGAAATGAATTATTTCGATGCATCGTGTATGCGATTGAATCATTGATTCTTTCAGAAACATGATCGTTGATGGTAATTAGTTGGTTCATTATAGACCTTGATGCATTAATGATCAGCGCCGGGATAGTTTGATGATTATCACCATTAGTGAATATTATGATATCCGCGATACCATTCGTGACCAGAAATCGTTCTCGCCTTCTCCAAAAGTGTTCGTTATCGATCGGATTTCAATGAAGCATGCATGGGTACTTACACAATGAATGGTTGCCCTAATGCTTACCATAATTTGATCGTAGAAAGGGTACTTGGGAAATGATGAGCAAACATTTCGCCACGATAATTTGACGGCTTCATTTCAGCTTGCAAGAATAATAGAATCTCGCAAGTTATGCCTCGCTCATTAAAACCAGAATGGACGCTCGATCTCTCGTACAAGCATGGTCTGGCCTTTCGTTCTTTGAAAACACTATTATATATGTACATATATGTACACATACGCGCCTCGTTTCCCATGATTTCTACCAATACCGGACCCTTTTCGCATTCAGAGCGTTTTCATTGTAACGCTTTGCGTTAAAAAGAGCACGAGAATGGAGAAAGGGGAGGAAGCACGCTATACGAAGAAAAAAAATTTCTACATCGAAGATATTTTATTATAAGCAGCTACGAAACGCAATCTGAACAAATATAGGGAAAGAAACTCCGTATGTGTGTACATCCTTTGAATCCTTCGCTTTGAAATGAATGAAACCTTGTAAAAAATATGTAGGCACCCATACTTATACGGGAAAGTTTTAAGAGAGTCCAACATCCAGATCTATTTCCGATAAGCGCAATTTCTCGAACGTGAAATTAATGTTTTCCAGTCGCATTAAAATTTATCCCACCCTTCTCTTTTTGCGAGCCTCGGACTAAAAGCCTCATTCCTCTCACATAGCAATAGAAGCATCTCACTTTAATGCACGCTGCCGCGTGTATCATGAAACATCAAGATTACGGCGTAAAAACGAACCTCCGGTGTGCGTTTATTTCTCATCATTTCCGCGTCATACCTTTTTATCACGCCGTCGCCGATCGTTCTCTATCGGTACGAATATGTACCGCTGGGAGATGGTCTCTCCTAGAGATTTACGAACATTTACGATATCTCGAAGAACGGAGAAAACTCTAGCCGGCGGACATCGCGTATCGAGATTCATTCAAACTTTTCTTATTACTGCCTCGACCCAGCTACACGACAATGCTCTTAAATTGTAAGTCTTTTATACAGGACACGGCCATTATACTTCAGGCGCTTCATAAGAACCGTTTAACCGGTTAAGCAGAAATTAGGTCATTTATCGTCACCGTACATAATCTTCCATTACGATGTTTGACAAAATTTATAAAAATTATTTGAAGTTATCTAATCATTGATCGTTGAAAATTTACACCATATCTAAGTTTACCGGGAAAAAAAAAATAGAAGCATATGAATTATAATTATCTTATTTACACAGACCATATCTGTTATTCAGTTTTTATGAACTTAGTATGAAATATGAATTATTTGGACAAAGTTACCTGTCATCACGAGTATGTACTCACGAAGCTTTTCAATCTATCATGTCCAATGCTATTCAAAGTACGAGACAAAGCATTCGGCCACGAGTCGAACCGAGTAATCGGAAATTCTGACCGAAAAACAAAGCAACAATTGTGTTTCCGAAAGTTTCCTAAGCCCTAGTGCTCCGAAATTTCGTACTGACCCCGCTGCCGCTGTACTCCATTTCACAGAGCGAAACGGCTGAGTACTTTCCACCGTATCAAGATAAACATTTACAGGCGCAGTTTTGCTTAGGGGCAGCTTGATTGTGAAAATTCGACTTGCAAAAAGCCGGAGAATATTGCGCGAGTGTTGAACTGGAGTTCTAACGATATACTGCGTACGCAGCCGGATTACGGCATATACGTAAATTAAGCATTCAGTACGGCATTCATCGTGAATGGTAAATTTTGCGGGTGCAACGTTGAAACTCTCGAAAACAATCAGGCAACAAACAGTCGGTTACACTCGAAATGAGAATTTTGACGTTCAGCTACGCGGCAAGAACGGAGGGGAAAACTCATTAAACATAAAGCCAAATTTTATAATCGCTTCTGGCCCTGTGTCTCGTTTAACTATTCTTTCCCCTTTGCTTTTGAAAAAGGAACCACATTTTACGATCATAATATATTCCCCGACTAATGTATCTGCATCACACTTGCCAAATGGATGAAACAACACTCATCAGCACGAATACACATCGCAGTAAATATTGAACGTGTAAACCGATAAAATGTTATCTGATAAATCAACGAAAAGAAATGTCTTCGTAACTGTTACGATGCAGGCAAATAAATATTTAATTCATGCCCGCCCTTTCTCACCGCATAAACGATCGCTATCATCTTTCAACGATCAGAAAGAAAATTTCGTCCCATTCAGACACCGGCGACACGAGTGTCGCGGGAAAAACTTGTCGCTCGATGGTGCCCAGTCGTTGACGATCTTATTACGATAACGCGAAGTTAGCGATCTCCGCGGAGCAGATTCCCCATTTTTTGTTGTGTCGCGATTATTTTGGCGCGTAAACGCCTCTCGCGCCGAGCACGATAACATCTGCGGTGAAACGCGGCCACGGCAGAAAGCGCGTTCTTTTTCGGGTAAAGATGTTTGGATAAAAGAAATCGCGAGAGCACGCGACAAAGACCATCTCGACGGGTCACGCGTTTTCTATCACGGCTACAGGAGGCGACACGATAAACAAAATACGAGTCGACGGACCGATCGAGATTGACAGAGCCAAAGACATTCCTATGTGGAATCCCCCTAACTCACCCCATAGTGGACACTGCAGTGGCGTCGTGTTACGCGCGAATATATCAAAGACAAGATCACACGTATATACAAGAAGCGAGTTAAGATGAAATGAATAGTGGGGCACAGAGAATAAAGAAGAAAAAAAGAAGCACCAGATAAAACTTACCACTTGGTGCACGAAGTGCCCTGAAGTTGCTGCCAGTTTTAATAGTCGGCGAGCTCCTCGAGCAGGGGTGTACAAGTGTCAGGAGAAATCTTGGCGAAATATCTTGGTAGTTGAAAAAAAAGAGAAAAAAAACCTGCCTCTCTCTTATCACTTTTCCCCCTGTTTGCACACTTATGTCACTGTCACTCACTGAATCACGGCTTCAGAATCCTTCAAGCGTGGTCCCAAGTTTTTCACCGTTTACCGGATCACCGACACCAACAACAGGCACGACAAGTAAGAGCACGGTAAACGTTCACCCGGAGTGTACACTACGGAATCGACGACAAAGTTCCACCACCGTTCCAAGGAGACCACTGGTCTTCGTTTGTTTATGCCGCGTAAGCTGTACCGACCAACGTCCAGTGGTAAGTACGTCCAGACACCACAGCTTTGTGTACGTTGTCGCGGTTATATTTGCCAATGGATAAAGCTAAACCGCACTCAGAACTCACGGCAGAATTTTCTCGCACACGATTAGCCCGACCATTTATGCGGTACGTAATGTGCTCCGATTTTATTTACGGCGAGACATTGCCAATTGTTCGATGCTTCCCTTCGAAGATTCACGCTCTATTGGTAAACACGATGCCCACAGAATAGAGCTGTCTAGTGAAAAAGTTTGACCGGCTCCGAAAACGAACGTATAACACACAACCCGACGCAGCAGTGAAACCGCACGGTACGGCTCTCGCCTGTGAACTGAACACCCGTCGCGACCTGAGGCCGGGACTCGACTGGTTTCTGCTAGGGAATCTCCCCACTCTCCGTTTCTCTTCTCGCGCGACCCTAGGCACACCAACCCCTCAGCCAGCCCTCTCGCTCGAACTTTCTCTCTCTCCTCGCACCCTCGTACCCCTTGTCGTCCTTTTGGCCTTACCCTCACCCTACCACGTTATTCCTTTTTCTCTCTCCATCTATCCTTTTCCTCACTATTCCACGTTCCAACTGCCTAACGCCGACCCTTCACGTACGACCGAACGACCACCCGTTTCTTCGGTATATACCTCACCCCCGTACCCCTTCCTGAATATTCCTTTCTCTCTTTCTCCTTGTTTTATTCTACTTTCTCTTTCCGTTCCCGGGTGAATCCTTCTCTACCCGTTCGTCTTACGTTCTCACTTCTTCACGGCGCCATGTCTTAGCTGCACTGTTCCCAAGGACCTTCCGGATCTCGTTCCAGTCAGTCGCCGTTCTTTCAGAAATATTTCGGCGCTAGTACACCCGCGCGGCATGTATACATATATACATGCACCCTTGCACCCGATTCGAGTCGACTCGCCTCGACTCGGGACCGCTTTTCGAACGAGTAGCAAGAAAGTGCCCCGGCCAATCCCGGTGGCACATGCTCGCCACTTCGAGTCCTTCCATTCTTCTAGGATCAGAAATGGGAAAGGCGGGAGGGTAAAGGAGGAGCAGGAAGCGAAGGGTGAGAGAAGGAAATGACGGGCGGGGAGATCTTTTTATCATACTCGCAAAGGATGGATTTCTCGCGGGCAAGTGCACCAAAGTCTTTTGACCCTTCGTGTTTGGAACAGGACAATGGCCCGTACCACGGCTTACGTAGCGGGTTCCCATTAGGATCGACATATCGAGTGACTTTTTCATGCCGCCTTCTATCATTTACTTCTACGGGAGATGAGACGGTGGATCTAGAAATAGCGAAGTTTAGGAACGCCGATTAAAAATGTTTAATTTAGTGAATCACGGAGACAGTTTTTTCTCGTTGGTTTTTCGTACCACCGGTACATGCACGTTTTGGAAAAGTAATTAACGTTTGTCAAAACTGTGTTTCAATTTCCGCGGCGGCGTTTTTAAGTCCGGGCCTCGCGATACGAAAATCGACGGTGAAATAAAGTTCGGGTATATGCGTTATATATTACCCTCGCATCCAGGTTTCGTGTTTTTTGACCTGATGTTTCTTTTTACGAGCGTTAATTAATGTTCGACACCGGCTAGCCAAATGCTTCCTCGGTTTTTAATGAACGGGAGCACCGCGATATTTATAATGTTCGTGTTTCGAATGTTTACGCCTACTTAACTTCGGTTGACGTTAGCATGAAGCATAAACCTTTTCATTTAACCAAACCTCGTGCGATTAAAGGTAAAATCGCCGTTTCCCATGCAAATGGACGATTCGGGTAAATTGCAAAATTTTGGTTACCCGCGGTAAGGGGGCAAAAAGCAGAACGATGGTTCAGAAATACTTTAACGAGCTGCGTACTTTTTCGTACTATGTATTTGAAGGCTACAAGTGAGCATAAAACTGTCGACAACTTCACCGACCTGATCGGGATTTACTTTTTTTATAAATGTACAAGGATCGCTGCCGAGCAATATAATGGTCTTTCATTATCAACCTCAGAACGAGCGAAAATATAAAATAATACGCCAGAGAAACTTTGCACTTTTCACAGTGTATGTTCTTTTGTTACAGCCAAGAATATAATTACATGCCTGGGAGCCACTCTGCTGCGGATTGCTACTTTTACCGCGTAAATGAGCTTTTATCCCCTGCGAAGCGTAATTCCACTTAAATCCCTATCTCGTTCGCGTTTGTATATTACAACGGAAACGTAACAAGTTCTTTTGTCAGTGTCCTGTATTAAATTCGCATCAGAAAGTAGTTTGAATTTAGCCAGAACGTGCAAGCCGTCTCGGTGATCTACTCATTTCGAATGTGGCACACGGCAAGCGCATAAACTTGATGCGCGCATCGGGTTGGTTTAGCTCTCATGCTTCGTGAGGTTTCGCTAATCTTCACCATGATACCCGCATCACACGAACTAGGCAATTAACTGGCTGAATATGTAGATTCATTTACTTTGAGACAGGTCTGTGATGTAAGAATAAATTTTGGAACGCATACTCTCAGGCGTGCATATAAAAATTGTATACCGAAATATTTATTGTGCCTCTCAGAAATATTGTCCAGCATGTTTCAATATGATTTGCTCCGTTGTTTACCGCTGCAATCTACGAATATACATATAACGTATTAATCTGTACTCCATCGATTCGTATATTCCCCGACAAAATGGCATTTGGTACAGGCATTTCTCGGGCGAACCAAGTTTCATGCTTCCGTGAGCGGAAAAGGAAGCGCATAAAATTTAATTCTATCCCCTAGGTTAAACGTAGTCGCTCTTGAAAATTAGATTTTTTTAATGAAAGTTCATTCGCTTTTGAACTCTTAGTCTTTAGTGGCCGAGGATTAAATTCCTGTCTGCCGCGCTAGGGCTACTTGATCTCGAGCCCTCGGAAAAATTTGAAACGCGACGATATCGAAAGTTGTCGTTAAGCTAAATGAAATTACATTTACGTGTGGCAAAGTAATTAACGATTCGATTCGCCTTGTATTGTAACATCAAGTGTGCGCAATTCATTGAAAGCCTAAACATCAAAAATTGAAATTGCGCAACAATTCTGAATTTCATTCGATTCGATGTTAGCAGTCCCACAAAATTTGTAATGTGCGGATATGCAGACCATTATTCAGATGAACGCGTTCCGTCCTATTAAATTTTTAATCACTACGTAACAATATAATTCAGTGTACCATTGTTATATCGCACAATTACGCTCGAATGATTGTTACATTTCGGCTAATTAATCATTTATATTTTGTACCGCAAGCGTGTATAATGTAACCATTGAAATAATAATAAAAACGAAACGATAATTAATTATTTATTTCGGTATACGTTACGGAATGGCCGGTGACAGCGCAAAGTATGGACACGTGCTGGCTCGAAAATTCATGATATTACGGTCGTTTGTAGATGGAAAAAATATTGCGCCATTAGAGGTAAAATTGTTCGCGCTAACTGCCGTTCAGCACTAAATCATCCTAGTCTTGTTAGACGAGGCACAATATTTTGGCCTTGAGGGGACTAAAAAGTGAAGTCTCATTTAAACAGCAATAAACTCATTCATGAGGTAGAGAATTAGCGAATAACCAGTGAATGATGTATCGGCTGTAAAGCAATTCCATGGAGTTCATCGGTTTATGACACGTGACACAATGGTTTAAGAGATCGTGAACAAAATTGCACCTCCTCGAGCCTTCCTTTCCTTCGGCCTGCCCTTGAAACCTACGCGAACGTATTGCCCCATGATCGAGCGGTCGTAAAATTTCAACTTATTGCAATTTCCTACTTTCGCTTTTACGCTGTGACAGTTGGATTACGAAGGTGCTGTTGAGTGTCGTAAAACCAGCAATAATCGTAATTTACATCTGTTCCATAACTCTTGATTTATGGGGCTTAAAGATTTTCATAAGCTACAAATAGGTATCGGTACAACCACCTGGGATTACGCGTAGTCGCACTTAAATATAGTAATAGTCGAGAATCCCGTTCTACCCTTTCGGGGGATATTCGCGTGGGTATAAAGCGCGAGATCTTCATAAGACTTTATTATTACGACTCAATCAGCGATCGGCTATAAATGGTATCCTGTGCATCAAAAATAGGTAAACGGAGAAGAAATTTTCGACTCGTACGTAATTCTACATTTCATTTTCCTCCCTCATAGACGTCCCCCTTGTATACAAGCACTCTATCAATTCATTACGTCACGACGACTTTCGGTGGATCCCAAGAGGGTCTCCGTATGCTCATCGATCATGTTCGCGACTAAACCCAGCAAATGGAACACCGAAAAACGAAGCCTTAACGATCTGTACGTTTCATACCGTGTCAGCCATACAGAAACACAATTACGGAGTTTTCACCGCGGAAGCTTCCGCGAGACAGCGGCAAGACGTTGAATTTCTTGCTGCGTGCCCGCCTCTTCCAACCTTTCGGTTTTTCTTCCAGACCGGCCCGACTGATCCTGGTTCGAGCGCCAAGCCAACAGAAACGGGATACGTTTTGTCCGGCAGGTAGAACTAACGGGCGCGTCTTCGAAACTTTTAAAAGCTATTTTACGTCGGCCGCGTTTCAAAACGTTCCACGGGCTGCTCGGTTCGCAGTCGAGCCACTTTTTACCCGGTCATTTAGCTCTCGCGGTCGTAATGCCCGACGAGAGAAAACGAGGCTGGCTTCGTTCTCCCACGTTATCATGCAAAACACCGGCAGGAAATAAATATAAGGATTCGGTGTAGTTATTTGGCTGCCGCCACCGCTGCCACAGCAATGAGCCGCGGAATATACACAGAGGCTCGGGTCGCACGATGTAAAAGCGTAATTACTACGGCAGCCAGCTCAACGAAGATGAATATGTTCGCCTTCACCGCTGGCAATGCCTTGCCTGCCCAGTCGTTCGCCATAGCCCATCCTACGTGGATATCTCTCTCTATTCTTCTCTCGGCCATGCTGCCCGCCGTCCCAACCTCTCATCAAGTTTTCCCCGTTTGACCCGTACGAGGGTGAGAAACACAGAGGGTAGCCTTGTATAACGGCATCATTGCCTGTCTACCAAGGGGTAGTGGCACACGCGAACACCTTCTGCCCGTCTCCTTCTTCTTCCTCTTCTTACCCTTCTCGAACGACCCTCGCCGCTGCCCATTAGAAGGATCCTACTTTTTTTTTCCCTCGGACATCCTATCGTTAGACTAACGCCGTATTACGAAGGAACACAGGCCGCTTCCCGAAGATAATGTCTTTCGTCTTAAGTGGCAATCGGTGTTCGTTAGGGAAGTGTGAATTTTAGACCATGCCTGTAATAAACCGTGACCAAAGCTGTTGTTTTAGAGCACAGGTGTTTATCAGTATACACCTCACGGGTTGTTCTTCAAATCCGAGTTTCAGTTTGAATTCCAGCCGACAGAGATCTGTTCAATCTAGAATTTCCTTGTAGAATTTATAGCTGTGGGCTGGCTGGCTGAAGATGTCTCTCAGAATCTTTCACGCAATATATCTTAGGAAATATCCCAGTAAATTCAACAAACCTTTTATTGAAAGAGTACTGAAAAAATCCCTGTAAATTAATTTGAAAAACAAGTCCTGGGTATCTGAAAGTTTCAACAGGGGTAAATCTACTTTGCTACGAATACAGGTGGAATCGATGTTACAGGATGCAAGACCCAGCGGATCGTTTCAACAAGGAATCGACATTTCCATGAAACCCATCAAAAACTTTTGCTGATAGGATTTGACAAACGCGGCGCGGCGGGCCCCCTAAGTCTAACGGAGCTACTCCATCGTCAGGATTGTCGTATAATTCCATTAGTTGCGCGAACGTGGGTGTTCCCACGTTTGTCGTATCGCCGAAGCAGAGAAGGGCAGGGTGGCGTTCAAAAAGTTTGTCGATTACAACCACTTCGTGCGATTAGTACCACGAAGTATTCGGTACCGGCTCTCCTCGCAGTGTATCCCCAGACGGACTGCACACTCCACAACGAGCATCGTGCTACAAGCTACTTGTAACTTGAAAATATTTGCGTATATCCTTATTACAAAGTTTCATGATCGAAGAGAGTGGTAAGAGGAGGTATGCCGGAAGAAAGTTGGCAAAACTGTTAGTAGACGGGAAAATGTAACAACCGTAGGAAATAGTAATTTTAAGAGTCTGTGCGCTGATCAAAAATACCGTACAATTGACTTTTTGACCTGCTATTTGCTTCTCTATTTCAGATCTACGCTAATTATTATTTCACCAGTATTGTATTGCACATTATTTTCCGCTACTGTTATTTTATTCTATATTGCACAGCTCGTCTTTTCGCTCCACGGAAATGAAGTTAATCGAGGGAAACTGAAATTTGCTTGATCCATAATTACGATATGCATAATTCATTTCGTTAATTTCCGCCTCAATTGTTTGCCATTTGTCGAGTCAAAGGTTCTCTATATATTCTGTCCGGAGCTAATGAAGAGAAGATAGCAACAATGGCGGCCACTAATTCTTATCACGATAGTAAGGCGCACGCAGTCGTCATACGAGTCTTAGGAGACCCTGCCAGGCATCTATAACCGGTGGAAATGGTTGTCCTGGCGGAAATGTTTATCCCAGCAAGTGGCGAGATTTGGAATGCTGCCACTTGCTCTACATACGTGAACTGCAGCACCAAACAGCTATTCGCGTTTCGCAGCACACTCCCGCGATTTACACCCAGATTGCATTACATGATCTTGAACAAGCTTACTGCCTCCTAAACCCCTTCCGTTCTCGACCATCCGTTCGTTGAATATTATATTTTACACGTACGAGTTCTTAGCCTTTTATCCACCGAACTCGCGGGCGTCCCCTAACTTCGATTTATGCTAAACCGCATGGAAAGGAGTCAACAGGATTCGTCTTTAATTTTATTAGCCAATTCGAATATGGTTTCCTGGAAACCTGGTGAATTCACATGTCGAGGAAAGTGTTTTTTCCCGTCGAACCTTGCCAAGTTCCTCCAGCAGTAACGTACACAAGGGTGGGATCCACTTTGTCGGAACAGAAACATCATCTTATGCGACTTCTTGGGGGCGTTCTCATCTTTTTATCGATCTAAGTAAGAGATTTCGTCCCTGTCTTTATGGGGAAAACTGGTGGTTCCGCCTTCCTTATTAATTCCTTATTAATCGTAATTCATACATTTCGTTTACCACGTGGATTAAGTGACGTGGAAGGGGCAGTATTATCTATTACGCTTTATGGAAACACGCCAGTCATAAATGAAACGATGTAACCTAGCGATACAGCGCTGTAACACACGGTCGAGGTCAATAAATTTCTAATTTTCTGTTATCTACGTCTGCCCCAAACGTTGTAAGCCCCTGAACGGGGATTAATGTAAAAACGGGATGCCACTTGCTAGAAATATTTCTGGGTATTATCTGCGAAATATGTCACGCGTATTACGATACATCGGTCGGAACCATCCGTTCCCCGATACGATGCAAGCAAATTGCACGAGTTTCCCGTTTATACCGAACGTCATGGCTCGAAGCGTAATTCGCGTGGGCACTTAGGGCAAAAACTCTCTGGAGAATATTGCCGTATATATCATAATAAAAAGGAGCTTGATTGACCTTTTCTCGGAGTACATTTAATGAATAAAAAATGTTTATGATTGATGCGGAGTGTCGTAATAGATGTCGATAGTGATTACGTGATATCTAAGTATCCTTAATGAAAGTAACAGATAAATCGAGTAGATTCATTTAGCTTGATTATTTTTAGCTAAATAATTTAATTTATCCATTATTAACCATGTCAATCGGAATTATTCCAGGCAGAGGAAAAATTGAACGAACCCTCGCGTTCATTCGAATTAGATGTGTGCTTGGAACGATTTATCGAATACAAACGTAACATGAATTCTTAATTAAACAGCCAACAGCGCGTGGAGAATGTGTCGAACGCTTTATGTATGGACACGTCGCGTCGTGTCTTTCGATTCTTTCACGAATCGGTGAAGGTATGAAATCTCTACAGCGAATCGTCGTGCATGTTAATTTTCAGTTTGAAAAAAATTCTTGCCTCGGCAAAACTATCGACGCTTTTAAACATTCTCTCGAACTTTGGTTCAGAGCAATAAATCGTTCAACATTCCATGACAACTTGTCATTCTGTCAGATACGTGATGTATGGCAAGTTTTCTTTCACCTCCGAATATCTGCCAACGAAAAAGAAATAAAACAGAAAAGAGGAAAAAACAATAGACACGATCCGTTGCACAGGATTTCCTTTAGTTATTACACCGCGTTAAAAACTATAAAATCTGTCCACCTGACTTGTCCAGATGAAAAAATCGTGTCGTCCCTTAATTAATAGCGTCGTTTAGGCGTGAAACGCTGCGTTCTGCCGTCAACAAAATGAAAGGTGGAGATGGGTAAAAAAAGAAAAGAACAGAGAGCAGAGGTTCCCGTGTTAATAAACGAAACTCTTACGTGTAATGCGATCGTTAAATTTTTCGAGGCGAAAAAACGTAAATATTACAATTGCAAATGAGTCGCAAGCTTGTTTTGCCTATTTTATGGTAGCGCAGAACCAGCCGGGTCGTTAATATTTTATGCAAGGTTTCTCCAGATATCGTACCTACAATATATTCACGCCACTTGTAAACGGTTACTAACTGCTAAGGGAAAAATTAAAAAAGAAAGTAAAGAAGAGGAAAGGATAGTTCGTAGTTGTTACTTTTTTCTATTAATCAATGCAGAGGATGGTTGTTCGCTTGAACGAAAGTAAACAATAAATCCATGAAACCTGTGCGGGAATTGTCAGCCACAAATAGCGGAGCTTCTGCTTACCTTACGTTCTTCATCGATATTCCTACCTTCGGTATTCCGGATGAAAAGGAGCTTCATGGTTCTCTAGAGGGTACGCATACACATACAGTGCACGTGCTCGCTGATAAATTTCGCCAGAGAAGGCACAGCCGCAAAATAAGAGATATATCGGTTGAAAATCCAGCACGATCGGGCAGACGCATCGATTGGCAATCGGTTTGTGTCGCGAGACACTCGTCGATAATCGGGCCGAATCGTTCGACACGGAGAAAAGATCGTCGGTTGACTCACAGAGAGGGAAATCGCAGACAGCTCAAAACGCTACACTCTTTCCCGCTAGGAAAATTTCAATTACTCGCTTTGAGACGCAATATCGAGTAACATAAATATCGCATTGACAGGCCGGTAAATGGGGATTCATTGTAAAAACATCTAATGGCTGGGAGAGGGGTGCCTAGTCGGGGGTTGCTTTCCATTTGGTTCCATGGTGGGCTACGGAGTAACTCCAACAGAACCCCTGGCTGTGTCGAACTAGATGCTAGGGGATAGGAGCCTAAAGAAGCAATGGAATGAATTTTGCACGTGTTAAAAATATGGGTAGGACTTAATATATTCGTCTTTACTAAAGACATTCCTTTCTTGTCCATTGTTCAGCGGGCAATCAAGCGTAACGAATATTATATAATACCAGTCAACAATCTAATTGAATTATTAATACATATTCAAGTGGATTATCAACATTTGTATACCTTTTGCTTTATCAAAAAATTGAAAAATATAATGCAAAAGAGATTGAAGTTTGCTTTTAGTAAATGTTCTTAACCAGTCATCTTCTTCAAGCCTATTTCTACATATCTATTCAAGAAGAAATGTGTTTCAGTTTATCAAGTAGTAATGCATTTCAAACGAGGGGAAGCGATAAGCTTGCTGCAACTTTAAAGCTGGCCTGATGCAACTGTTTGCTCCACATTATGAAAAACGTCTCCTTCGTAATGGCAAAACTTTCTCCGAGAGCCACTGTAAAAACGAAGTTTCTAACGACAAAGGGGAGTTCTCATTGTAAATTCATAGTAGGCGAAGAACCCCGAAAGTGTTTCACGGTGGGTCGAATGAGAAATGCGGGACGATCTCGGGGAACCACCTAGGACCAATCAGGTCGTCCTTTCGTCGTGTTAAAACTACTGGAATGGCTTAAACGGTTCTGCGAATCGCAGAGGGCAAAACTATATAGGGTCGCTCCACGTGAACTCCACCCGTGAACGGTCGTTATTCAAGTGTTACACGAACACGTTATACTACTTACCCCGCGACTTGCCCCTTGTATTGCTCCGCCAGGAACCATATTGCCTTTACCCACGAGTACTACTAGGCATTGCAAGACGTGTACACATCTTCCTGGCGGCGTGTACCATTTTTTATAATGCCACTGAAATGCCTTCTCTATATAAAGAAATTCATGAATACCTAAATACGACATCTTCGTACGTATTATTTAATCAATCTGTTCGTACAATTTTGTTTACACTAAACATACAGAAAACACTTAATCAGCAGTATTTCTAATGAAAGAGACATTGCACAGTCAACAGAAGGTGGAGCTCAAGGCATTAACACTACTTCGTTAACTACGCCGCGGATGTAACAACCAGTACAGCAAAGCAATCTAAACATAGGTACACGCTTCCACATGGAATAGCAAGACGAATCACGCGATAGGAGCAATGAACTTTCGCGTTTTCATTCATCCTTTCTTTTTTCACTTTTTTCTTTTATAGTTCAAACCAGAACGTAAATTCGATTCTCGTCGAGAGGAACAACGCCAGCGACATCGACGTCGTCGTCGATGTATGCCATTTATCCGTCGACCCACTCATCCTCGCGATAGAATCCGGCACACGAGTCCGATTTCTCCTGTAACCCCTGGTTTATTGGCGGGGACCCGTTCATCCCTTTGTGAGACCCTATTGTGAGCCATTGGTCCACGTAAACGAAATTGCCGAGGGGCGACGGAGGGGTTGAATACAAAAGCGAATATAGTATCTGGGCGTGACTGGCGACGATTCGCCGCGGCTTTGCCGTTTTCACGCAACAATTGCCGAAAAACTGACCCCTTTCGATTGGTGACATTTTCTTACGTACTACGATCACTTCTTGCCACGTTTACCCCGTGACAAGTTGTTCAACGTTATGGTGTTTAATCTTGAACGTAGGCAACATGACGATGAAAATAGACGACCATCGTTTCCCTTTTCTACTTGCTTCTGTTTTTCGTTCGTCGAGCTCGATGAACTCTGCTATTCACGCAACGTAAATGGTGCAAGACCGAACAAATTTGTTTCTTATTTAATTAAATGGATTAACAAGCTATATGCAGAAAGTACAGCATTGAATTTTATCGTCCAAATTAATTAATGGGTCGTTGCGAAAATCGACGAGATACTTCGTATGCGGGCGGTCACGTTGCTCCTGGCACAGAGCGCGAAATTCCATTTATGCGAGGTGAAAAATTGAGCAAATCGGTTTTTATTGGATTCGATGTGTACGCGTCGATGCCGTGTATGTACCTTCTGTTCAGTCTTTTCCATTATTGAATCGCGAATGGGAACACGAAGCACGGTTTCACCACCGAAATTTGTTATGACCGATTGAAAGTTTAATTCTCCAAAAATGTCCATGCTCTCCATGCTGATCGTTAGTTAGCTATTTCGAAAGTTTTGACGACAGTTTCGTTCTTTTAATCTTGAGATCACGAGTTGCTGGTTAAACTGGAACAAGTTGAGAAAAAGCAACTGCTTCGTTTCCTCGTATTTTTTCGTTGAAAAAAAGTGCAGCTTTTTAATTCCACAGTTCATATCAATAAATTTGCATGCGTTCCGGCTTTAGTACACTTTTGCATCAACTAATGACCCATATCGAGATACAAACTTCTTTCCCGTCGAAGGAAATGCACTATATCCGTTCGATATTCAACCAAGTTCCCGTTTCGTTCGAGAAACTCCGCCAGATTTGTGAATAAATACGCGTCATATCGCGTACATCGATGATTTAATGGAATGAATTTCGAAACTTTATTATTATTTTCCTTCTGTTGCTTTCGTGACCCATCATGGGTTTTTTTTTGACCAATTGTTTCCAGAATAAGAATTTCCATAGCCGAATCCAGGAAAATTAGTTCAGAATTGAAAACAGTGGGCAACTCGCAAGTGATATAGCAATATAATTAATCACCCGCCAATCAAGATTTAATTCGCTAATTGAACGTCACGTTTGTGATAGTGCTAAATGAAGTTCTATTTGGTCAGCAGTGCTCGCACTTTACCTGAAGCTTGTCAAAATGTTCTAAATAGTCGTGAGTCGTTAATGGAACAACTTTGTTCCCTTCAAAAGTTTAGCATACTCAAAGAGTAAACTAATTATTTTGCTCGTCGATAAATCGTGACAAATCGGGGGAAACTTTTCACCATGGGCATAAGAGAGTCGTTTATAGATATTGAAACTTTAATTGACAATGACGTGGGGATCTTTTTAAACACAATCATTTCTTCAATGTTATTTACCATTAGTATATTTTAGACATATATAAAAATAGTACGTAACGAGTAAGTAGAAAGATTTGCTAGTGTTTAATACAGTAAACATTATTCCAAAAAGCATAGAGAAAGAATTATTTCCAACAGCTAAACACTAGGCTACTATGACTAACCTCGGAAGCCCTTCTGAGTCTACGAGGGTTTCCCAACTATTTGTCATCAGTGAGCGAAATCTCCGTTCGACACAAAGACGGATTAACTTTATGAGCGCCGTTTCGATTGCAAGGAATCGAATTATCCTTCGGATCGATGCGGGGGTTGTACTTTCTCTACGTGATTCTGATATTTCACGAACTGGATTTGGTGATTGGATTAACAGCAGCTGTACCACACATTGCCAATTAACACAGCTTTCGAAATAAAAATAGTAACAGTTTACATAATGTTACAATCATTACAACTTAGAAAAATTGTACAATTAAAGAAGTTTAGGAACGCTTGTCATGTCGTGTTTGCTAGTCATCAAATATGCTGCTTCATGGTGGTGGATTCATCCCTATTGTATCATATACATTTCTATTGCCAGTTACATCGTATGGTTGTGAGCTGATGTAAAGTAACAAAACCAATGAAATATTACACGAGATTTGTCCCCTTCGCGTAAAGGTAGATCGTGTAAATCTCCGATAACGAGGGCAAGTTTATTCTTTCCCGAATGGTCGCTTCAAAAAAGTCGCACATGAGAAGGTAAACTCATTATCTTCCAACGATCACGGGTAAACATTCGTTAAAGTGTGTAAATTATGAAACAGGGACACATAAGCGTGTATAGTGCACGTGCAATTTAACACGGACTATTTAAATGATAATTGACGGGAGCGCAAATGACGCTCGTGGCATGTTTAGCCGGGTGTATGCAAGTCCCTAATTAAAACGTCCTTTACAGGATTTTCGACATTTATGTAGCGACAGGAAATTGCGGTTTCAGTACGAACAGCTCAGCAACTGTAGATTTGTTAAACGCGTTGAAATATTTACGTTCGCGGAAATCTATTACATATTTGATGCCGGCCACGCAAATCGTGACCTGCGCCTAGCCGGCGTTAGCTCCGCTTAATAAAAAATATATTATGCAACTTCTCGCATTATCGATCGGGAGGACAGCATAAATGATTGAATTATGCAAACGAGCCAACTTCAATTTGCATTCTCCTCTCCTTCTCCTTTCTTTATTTTTCTCTATCGACTTCTTTTCTATCGCCATCCCCCTTTCTTTTTCCATCGTCCCATGTAACGAGAAAAATAAGAAGGTAGTCGCGATGAAGAGCGTCGAGGCAAGTAAGAAAAGGTACGCACACTGTCGATACACCGAGGCTCGTTTTGTTATACTTTCCTACAGAAATATCGCAGCTGTGTTAAAATTTTTTACACCGACGCGAGGCGTCGTCGTGACTCCATCCATTATTCTTCATTACTCGTCCTTCCGACAGTGCCGCGTCACAGCTCGAACACTTCCGCGCCGGACGAGCAATCCTCGATATTACGTCCCAATGCAATGGGATTGTATCACGCTTCGTTCTTATTTAAATAAAATAATCGTGCGGATTGTTTCTGGTCGAGTTACAAGACTCGGCGCGACTGGTGCGTGTCACACAAAGTTCTGACCACTGCGCTGGCATGCCTGGAACGGCAGGCTCGCGTCAGGTGAATAGAGCTTTGTTTAAGCCGTGCGCGCGCCCCTTTTATACGTGAGTAATACGAAACTGTGGGAGGCATGAATCAGAATCAGGAGGAGCCGGTGGAAATGAATGACAACCCATTTGTATGATGCACTCTTGCTCCACTCCTGCTGCCTCCCTATGATTTTGTTTTCACGGTGGGGCGACTGCCTCTCCTTACGCCTCGTGCCGTTGCCAGGTAAAATATTGCGGTCGTACGAAACACGATTTCGTTTACCACCCGTTGTTACAATTGTAGGCGCGTGGGATAAGAAACCGGAAATCGACCGTATAGTGTAACTCATTCGAACAGCAATGCTGGTTGCAGTTGCCACGAATTCCAGTTTAATATCTCGACGGCGACTCGTGGGCAGAATATGTCCACTATTATTTCGTTTCGAAAAAAATCGTGCTGACGGGCGCCACATAGCCGCTACGTAGGCGTATGGCGGACGCAATGCGGGTAACATAGCTCGCATGCTGATCAGAAAATGAAACGAGTCAGCAGAATTACCGTAGGTAACAATTACCTTAATATTTAAGCGGGTTATTAATCGGGCCAGCGTAGTAAAGGTAGCCGATATCTTTTCAAGCCCCTGTAAGCGGCTCATCAAAACCTCGTACCCTTTGTTGCGCGATGAGAAGACCAAACGTCTTTGCGCTGCAATGAAATTTGTCGTTCACGTAAACACTCGAACAACCTGAATGAATAATTTATCTTCGGATAGGTAACAATTATCCGGCGTATCGCGTGCGCGATCCATTTCTACCATCTTGATTGGAAAAATTCATTGATGCAGGAAACGGACGTAAGGAATTGCTAATGAGGAAGCAGCACATCTTACGCGTGCATTCATTATTGTAGCTGAATGATCATAATTCTAGAACGCCATGTCGGTCGTGGTCATATATAATGCAGGGTAATATTGCAGTAAAAAGTCAGCTTAGAGTCGCGTGGCAGTAGGGTTACAATTTTTATCCGAGAAAATTGAATCGAGATGAATGTCCCCGTACAGTGCACCGGCATGCCGGATCGTGGAACACGAGTAAAGAGGCTAAAGGTACCCCAGACAGAGCTCGCTAGTCTGAAAATCCCCTCGGGAGGGTTGAAATCTACTTCTCCCCGGCACAGCTCTCCTCTCCTAATTTTGAGTTCCATCACATTGATTCCGGACTCCCTTCGCCCTAGACCTCTATCGGCATATACAAGAAGGGTCCAATTTATAAACTGCCCGCAGATTCACCCGCCTGTGGTGTCTGATTAGATGTCCCTACGATTGAATATATCTTGATGATAATTGGGGGAGACGATTTCAGTTGAAACGGGAACGCGTCCATTTTCAATTTACGTCCATTGTGATCGATTGAGAAAACTCCGCGTTATCTTTTTTTTCTTTTCCCCCCTATATCTATCGCTGCCACTAGTTTTCGATCAAACGAAACGAAGCTTAACTTAATGAACGCGTGTTTCGATACGTTGTTCCCGTGACTTGTTTCGTGCAGGGGAAATGTTAATTCTACGCAAGATCTCTCGAAACGATTGTATGCAACGCAGTGTGGCATTAAAAATAATACACCAAGTATTTAAAGAAAAAAAAGAAGAAAACGAACTCTGGTATCACGCGACGCTTTATTGAGAATATGCACGGTAGGTACATCGAGACTAATTTTTGTATTTGCTTGGTTGCATTCGCTTTGAAAATGCGCATGAAACGAGTAATCGAGGTAACAAGGTATACGCATATGAAGCAAATAAATGTTAAAACAATTTGGTCAGAAAATGTGAAAGAAAATGTTGGGACTTTGAATGGCTCTTGAACGATTCGCGTTAGGAATTTCGTTTCCCGCAGAATGTGGCCGCTAAGAAGTTGTTACGAGTATTTTCGGTGTACTCGTCCTTTTCTCGATAATGCGTTTAAACTATTTTTCCCATCATTAAAATTGCATTCAAGTAATACTAGCGTAAAAGTTTCTCGAACGTGTCTATAGCTTTCCCTTCGAACGAGGGTCGAATTGCATTTTGCTCTCTCTGATAATTCTGTTTCGCTGTTTGTAATTCGTTTTCGTTAAACCCTCCCTAGTTTGGAACTGATTCGATATCGAATCACTTGAACGTGGGGATTACTATATAACACGAAATAGATATGTATATACATATACGAATCTATTCACCGATTGAGATCCCCTGTGCTGATAACACTACGTCAGTCTTTCATAGGGTAGTTTAAGATATGATTCATATACCTATATGCTCGCCAACATTACTGCATTTGGAAGATAACGTTCGTATAAGAAATTGAACGCTATCACAGAGTAGGTCATACTATCTTAATGGGCTATATTCATATATCTGGATTTTACTGTTATTCAATTAATAAATTCAATAAATTAAATTGGCGAAGCTAATTGATTACCTCAATTTAGTTCCGCTAAAGCATATTGCTATTTTCATTAACGAGGTGCATGTCACAAAGCTATTCCCGACCAATTATCGCGGCTTGATTGCCATATTTCGAGCTCCTGTGCGCGACTTAAATTTACGTACAACAGTAAACAATACTATCTTCGTCTTTTATATCTGAACCAGTGACTTTTCACTGACTACGTTCGAAATCGCTTAACAAAGGACTATAAAGCACGACCCATTTATACCTCAGCGAGTTAAACCATAGTGACATATAATGGGAAAGCAGGCTTGCGTTGCCTGAACGTCGATATTGAGGACATTCCGATGCTTCGCCGGGCAAACTTTGGAATCTTTTAATACTACTTTGAAGCCTTGGACCTTTCTGCTCCATTTCAATTTTCCTCTTTCCACCCGGGATCTCCGTTATCATTACGGTCCTACTTTTGAGTAACACCGAAAAATTCCAGGTCAACTTCATCAAAGTATTGAGTACGTGGAAATAGATTTCGGCAACACTAGCATCACGAGCGACCACGGACATCGACGTCATTTCTCTCGCCGCCGAAGTTTCTTGAGTTTCTACAAACTGACATACATACTCCACAAGATTGTACTCTCTTTAGACAAGGACCTGGCAAAGAACGTAGAACCCTCAGTTCAATACTTCTTCGATCCTTCGGCACCACTGAGAACCGTAATGCCCCGAAATAATCCAGGACCTCAGAAACTCCATAAACTCCTGCCTTACATAGATGAACTTCCAAAAGTTCCATATCATCTGTGATAATCATTTGTAACAAATTTCGGTACCAGTCATGCCAAAATACACCCTTCAAAACTTTTCGAAGTTGCGAAGCATCGCGGGGTGAACCGTTCAAGAATCTTTCTTCACCTATTAACATGTTCAAAGTGAACCCTTTGTCGCTCGAACCAGCGTCCCTTCGCCGCACTCTGCGTCATCGGCGTCATCCTAATCGTTATCCGGTACATTTAAATAATTGCGAAAGCCGGGTGTCGTTTTAGCAAGGATAATTTATAGAAACGATTCGCGACGCTCGCTGAACCAGCTCGCTCCGTGGCGAATTCCAACGAAGTTTCCTGCCCTGATGTAATCGTCGCCGTTGCGTATCCAGCAGGATTCATCCCCCTGTCCCGCAGCCTTCTTTCATTGGCGCTGGGAGGGTGAACTTAAGCCCGCCGGTGTTTCATTTACCCCTGGCGACGTTGGTGCTGCCGTTACTGCTGCCTTTCGCTCCGACAAGTCGCTTGTTATGATTGTCTCCGCTAGGTACGTACGTGGATCTTTGTTCAACTCCCTGCCCAGTGCCGTGATTCGGTTCGGGGGATCGAAATCGGGTCGCACCCCCCTGACCAATATGAACTTTCAGTTCTTCTGATCGAGGCTAGTAAAGAGGAAAGCGTAACGGAGTCAGTAGCCAATTTTGTTTTTTTTTCGTTCCATTTTTATGAAGAAAATTGTTACAACCGGGGAAAATATTTTTAGGGGTGGACGTCGCTGAAGTGTGAAATTTGAGGGGAGTTCATCGTGACTAATTCGTTTCAAATTCTACGGATTTTTGCATTATGCGATCGATGGTGTTACTTAACTTCAGCGTGACGAGATATTTCAAAATCGCACGGACGAAGGACATGTGGGGCAGCTCTCTGTTTATCGTGATTCAGATTTTGATATTTTACAAGTAAAATTCCCCCCGATAAAGCGCCTCATTTGGAAGTCCATTTATTTTAGTAATAAGCAAGAGAAAAATGTGCTGGCGCGTAGTCTTTGATGTAAATGTACAGCCCTGCCGCGGCACATCCTTTAGCTACCCCTAGTCCTTCGTGTCTACCACCCCGTGCAATTCCACTCTGTCTGGTAAATCAGCGTGCAGTACGGAATTCATTCTCAAGGGAGAGGCGCGGCGTGCTTTTCGATAAATCTCTTCGCCACCAATAACGTATTAAATTTTTCACTTCCCTCTCCTACCTTTTTTTTCCACCTCTTACTTCTTTGTCACGAAGCCGACACGAGGAAGGGACAAACGTGGCTATCGATTTCGCGTAAAAATTAATGCCACGCGTTATAAATAAATATAGCGAGACCGTCGCCTGACGTAATTCCGCGATTTATGCGTGACTGAAAATATGCAACGCATATTTTTACATTTTTCATGCGGGAGAAATATCGCCGCGCGACGGAACGCGCCCGGAAACTCGTTACACGGAACGAAGTTCCCTTTACGAATGTACAACAAGCGTAAGACAATTAGAGAACGGTACGACAACTTCTTGAATATAGTTGTGACGGTTCAGTTCAGGGGCGAATTTGAATAATCTCGCGGCCCTTCGTGTTCACGTATTGCGAGCAATTCAGTTGCGCCATGTAAACCGTGTATTAAAGAAATCGTTGGGAACGAGGGGAGTTCAACTTGCTTCCGTATAGTCGATTTCCGTGTTACTCGAAAACGTGGCACAATTATTCAACGTATTTAATGCTTCGCACAGTCTGATCGAACGGATGCGTACTTCACTTTTCGCAGTGATCGTCAGCGGTGCTCTCGGTCATGATTTTAATTTTGCACATACGGTAGATTGGAGCTTTCAAGAAGCGGAATATAAGAGTAAGGAAATATCTTTAAAAATACTTGACACAGTCTAGCTGCCATATTCGCAGACGGAAAATAGGAGCAGCAACGACGAGCAATAAAGATCCCCGGTTTTACTTTGGCCTCGTGCTCCAAGTCCTCTCGGCATATTTTATAGCAGACTAGTCAGTTCCTCTGGAGGCTCGTATCTAACATACCACACAATTCAACTCTATCAGACAAACTGTTTTCAAGCGCGGCCCAATGTCCCTTGCGACCAGGTTCGGATAACGTTCCGATAAATTAGACTACTATACGAGCGGCGAAAATTTTCATTCCGCAGTCAATTACGCAAATGGAGTTCGCCGGTGCGGACGGAATTTGCTTCTTAATGTAATGCCATTCTTTCTCTGTTAAATGTCTGCTTCATTGGGTCCCGACGCGAAAATTATTCGATCACCTTCGGTAACTAAGAAAAATTCGAACGTATATTTATACCGAACAGAAACGTGTTCGCCCGTATCAGGTACAATGTTACGAAGCAATTTCATTAAGCCCCGCTTCAACGAAACACTCCGCAGCCCGAACACCAAAAGACCGAATATACAGTTCAACTGTATTAGAAACCATGCCGTATATACGCATGCTGCAAAGGAATCGCTCTTAATAGAGGCGAAGCCAAATAAACCGCCGCGGTGTTTTCTTCGACCGGGTACAAGCCAGCGCGACGACGCGTAACGCAAATTAATTTAGCGGCTTAAGTTCTCTGGACCGACTGGTCCACGGAATTTAAATTGATTCCCTTGCAAGCGTGTTCCATCTTGCCCTGCGGCAATTAAATTACAAAATATACAGAGTGTAGGACGCTGGGCTATGGGATGGGTCGGACTGACCGCAGAATATCCCTTAACAAACTCCGCAGTCCTTCGCGTGTAGCGTTGATGCAGAATTCGACTCTATCGGGCAAACCGTTGCGCAATGCCAGAATTCGGGTCTCCAGGGACGAGAGGAGAACAGCGTGCGTTTCAATAAATTTGACTAGCAGCCTGTCCTCCGACACACCCCTCTGCACATCCACCCACCCGCTAGAGGTTCGCCACCCACGCCGTTCATCCGACTGTACTACAAATTAAACCGGCGTGTACTTCGCTCATCGGACAAAATTTCAACACCGGCTTGACTCGAATCTCGGCGCAGAGGGTGACGAAGCATCTAGTTAACACGAGCATTTTAAGCATTTTGTCCCCGGTGCCGCTGCTGATATTGCACGGTTGAGCAACATTTTAGATCCCGACGCGATTTTACGCGACCTACCAGCGATCGAACTTATTCGCTAGTCAGCGAGTCGACGATTGGTTCAATGTCCTTATTTTAACCGAGGCTGATGGTCGATCGCTTATGCCTGTCTGCAGTCAGCAGGAGTGTCAGCCCACGCATCGATCGTACGTTACAACGATTGGCTAGAAATTTACTGTTCCAGTATTCGTTGATAATGCGTCCATAATGTCCAACCGTGAATTTGTCAGCGGTTTTGCACGCGGCTAGAATCATCGAGCGGCACAGCGATGCAAATACGCTACATATTTCATGACGCTCCGAATATTCGCTAAATATGCGTAAAGCTGTTGAGGATATTCATTGCGGCTCGAGTGTTTCATATCATTATGCATGGGTTTATAGCACGCAATAACGTTCGATGGCGGTGTTGCAGATACAGTGGACGGGGATTCACGAAATCTATGACCTATATCGTGCTTCGAGCATTCTCGTCTGTGTTATATATATATATGCAAGTTCCTTCATTTACGCAGTACAGCGTCGTTGATGAATCGAAAATTCGAGCCATGCTCTACTACGGTGTTCGCCACTCAAGCGGCTTATCAATTTCCTCCCTCTTATCCGACGCTTCGGCATCATATAATCGGCGTCGCGTTGGATACCTCGATTTATACCCCCTCGGTGTCAGAGTGAAAGCACTCATATTGCCAAACCCGGATTACCAAAACGGCGGCAAAATATGGTGGGTGCGAACGAAGGGAAAAAACGGGCGAGAGAGAAAGAGGAAGAGAAGGTTGTACCAGTCTCCAGCGCGGTTTTGAAAATCTGGCCGTCGAAGGGAAAGCCCGAGGTACTGTTTTCATAACGCAAGCACCCATAACAGTACGTAAGCGTCGACCTCGAAAATTTTTCTTGCAATACCAACAAATAAACACGCCTTGTGTTTGCGAAACGTGCCCGTTGTGTTTCTCGTACCGTCCATCGTTGTTCTCGGGCTCTTAATCCTAATGGACGAGATCTCACCGAATTTCCCTCAAGATCCGTCGCAAGGTGATTTATTATGCCGCACGTTCACAGAGATACCTTCAGTTCACCCTTCTTCTTCTCCGTCCGCTTCGGTTTTTTTTCTTCCCTCTCGAAAACAGTTCGGTTTGCCTTTCGAGACCTTTGTTCAAACGTCCCGGGAGGTAGTCAATCGTTCGGCCGCTTTCCTTAAAACTAAACTATCTCGTCCTCCAGAAGGCGAACGAGGCTGTCCGCCCTCTGCAGAATACTTCATTTATCCCATGACCGCCCCCTCCCGATCTGACCGTGGCGGAACCGGACCAGTCCCTGTAGGGGAAGAAGCGGATCATTTATTACATTCAGGGACTTTACAATTCCGTAAGGGTAACGGAGGATTTGACACGGTCGACTTTTATACGCATAATCGTCTCGCCGAGTCACCGTGATAGCCCCGAAGCACGACACACAGTCCGATTGTTTGGAACAGGGTGATTACGTGTTACCATGCCCATTAACTGACTCAAACATGGAAGGGGTAGATACACGTCTCTGTTGTGCATCAATGAAACTACCACTGTATTATTTTACACGTTGAATAATCTGTCCCCGTCGAAGCGATTAAAACCAAGCTCACGCACAGATACAAATTCCCGTACAGAGTATAGAAACTCTCTGAACGAACAATGGCACACTTGACGATATTGCACGAAGGGGAGAACTCGGTTTCCGCGTAATCTCGTACTTAGACGCGAACCTGTCCCATGCGGCAGCCATCGCGAAACTCCATTCTAACCCCGTGTAACGCGACCCAGCCTGTGCTTTTATTTACACGTAGCATACTTCGTGAAATGGTTTTATTGAATATAAATTTCTAAGGACACGGAGCTCGCCGCCTTCCTGATAAGAGGCAGGGCGGTGCGCGAATTACGTATTAAGGCTGTAGGGGTCGTTGGCGGGGACGATACTCTTCCCTTGAATCCCCATAGGAATACCCTCTGGGAAATGTAAAATAATACACGGTGTACAGCTTTTATGCATTGCCTCGCGGCCGCTGCGTTGCCATTTCGCCAACCGGGGTTTTGCATAGCCGCGCCGCCGACGTCGTAATTTCATTTTCGACGAGACAAGTGAATTATCCGACTATCTGTGTGTATTATCCAAACACAAGACAGTCAGTGCCGCGACGCTGCGACGCTGCGACGGCTGCTTCCTATTCGAAGCATCCTCTGCCTTCGTCAGACAAGATTACTTCGATGATGCTGCCGAATCTGCGTTTCGCAGCGTTTGTCCGCGGTATTGCGCGTTTCCGCGGGGGATGTGATAGCCGTCGCGATCAGGGTAACACCATTTTCCGATGACGCAAGTAAGTAGGAGATCTACGAGTAGCATTTACGCTAAACGCGACGCGTCTACAATTATCGCCCCTCAACGCGTTAATAACGTCGCGTTTCTCTGGTTTCACCAACCACACTAGTCTTTGGTACCTTGCTCTGTGCACAATGGGGGATGCGCTGGACGTACAATAGACAGGGTGGGGTCGTAACTGTACACTTGCGTTAACCTAAATTAATTTGTTCCCTGCGTGTAGATCGTTGCAGCGAAGGCTAAAATTATGTTGCTCTAAATTATGGTGCTTTAAAATGCTCGTTAAAAGCGTCAAAGTTTCAGATATCTGTCTAGCTGTCTCCCGTAACAGCTTAGTTTTAACGTTTCTGGAAAAAACAAACTTTTCGTCGCGTATCTTGCATCGCAAACGGGTTGAGGGTCGAATTTCGTTTACGCCGTTCCGAGTAAACTGTGTATCCTCTCTGCCTTCGAAGATCTAATCGCGGTTCGAGAATTCTCCTAGGTTTATCTCGAAAATGAGATTTTCGAAGCTGCGCGACAGGTCTGAATATTTTGCGTCGCGCTGAAAACTTTGGCGCCCGGCCGATTTGTTTGCCGATCGATCGAAATATTCACCCCCTCGCGGATTATGTCGTCTTATCTGCCGCGCAGGAATCGAAAATACCGTGCGGGGCCTGAATCTATTTGTTAAAGTCGTAAAACGGGAATCCATAAAGATAAGCATCTCTATCGTGGAATTTATAGTGAGCGTATACATAAAGGCAGAGAACGAAGGTGGAGGTCGCGTTCTCCAATGAAGCGTCGCGGAAATAAGATATCTCCTGTTTAGATGCGATTCGACACCCGGCTACGTCGACAAACACAATCGTCGCCTTCACAAAGGCGTGCCCGTCCACGAGGAGGAAAGCACACACAAGGGAGTCCTCCGATCCTCGCCGGGCACCAGGGTCAATTGAGCGTTTCTACGGTTTTCTACCTGCTGCCACGGAGCACGATGGAATCCGGGAAAGGTGGTAATACCTACGACAACCAGAACCGGACCTGCCCAAAATATTGACTGTGCTCGGGACTCGGGGCTCGGGGCAAGGTGCCAAGATTCGTGGAAGAGCAACAGTTATGAACCGTGGCAACGACCAGCGATCCAATATTTCACGGATCGGACGTATCTTCGTTGTCGTCCCATTTTAATATAGGTCGCGATCGCATAATCGATCGAGTCGATCCATTCCTCGTCAAACGCGATTGAACCGGTTGAACTTTTAAGACGACCGCTCGTTATTTTCGCACGGGTACAGGCTCGTGTTGCACGCTGTCACAGGATGACCCAGAACCAAGAAACTCAAACTCGTGCACGTCACAGTTCCAATGGAGCTTCTAGCTTCTTAGCGCGACTCTAGCTGGAATATTGATCGTATCCGGAAAAAGAAGGCTACTGTCGATATCCTGGTCTCGAAAGACGTAGGCGGAACGAAGGTGTTGGATATTCCTCTAATGGAAAAGCTGGAGAGATCTATTTTCTGCATCAACCCGACGTAACTCTTCCTTCTCGCAGCTAGCTGGAATTGATAGAAAATGCAGAACTTTTATAGAAATATCGAAATGAAAGGAAAGGCGCGGTAATGATCATAAATTGTGGAGTTCGCAATTATCGGCAGTGTACCATGCTAAATGTTTCTTCCCGCAAACGGGAAGAAGGATCAGCCGGGATTCCATTCTAAAGGTTTACCTAACGATAAGGAGACAACCAGGCAAACTGCCAAACCGTTCGAATAACCACCAAACTTTTCGGCCAAGAAAAATAACAGTCATGCTCGCTTACAAGCTCTGTCCTTGGCCACGGCATAAACACGCTAACCAATTTTCCACAAGCAGAAGCTCATTCATCATTGTTCTCGATATTATCTCGCGGAAATCATATTGTTCCGCAAACCGACAACTTATTACAGCTGTCAGCAGGAAATTGCTGACGCAGTCGATTTAATCTACCGCCCCTTAGCTTTTCGTCTAGAAGGGGACAAGATAGGGAACGGTTGAATAAAATGGCGCCGCTAAAAAGCAGTCGTAATCGTTTGGACGATTTTGTGACCAGGCCGTAACTGTAACAACTACGGTGGCCGCCATTGAAAGCACAGGTGCACAGACCTCTACGGTTACAACCACCGTCATGGTTCACTGTTTTCAGCGTATAATAGAGCGATACCATTGGAAATCAGAGGGTGGATAGCGTTTAAGGGTGCTGGAGGGTGTATGAATTATGGATCCAGGGGGGTGTTTTTGCTGATTCCGTGCAGAAAAGAGTCGTGGCACATAGAAAAAAATTCTGACTCGATAAACTATGACGTTTCCTGAAAAACGTGTTAAGAAGACAGCCTGTGGTGGGTAGGGTAATGCGTTTCCTAGCAAAAACTGTGGAGCCATACGTATATATGTGTGTGTATACACGTCACTGCGCCCTGCAAACGAGTTCCCTTCGAGAGAAATGGCTCTGTTCTTTTTGCTTCTGTAGCGAAGATTCTGCGGAGAAAAGGGAGGAAGTTCTGAAAGGAATGGTGGAAACAATAACGATGACTGTTGGAGAAAGCGGTCGAAAGAAATGTATCCGGTTACTTTTAAATCGAATGCCCTAATTTCATCCAAACACCAAGATCGTATCTCCGGCAAAGATTATCCTGCTTGATGGAGAACCCACCACCGGTGATATTCGAGAGGCTAGCACGGAAGACAAGAAGCTTTCTTAATCAGGATTATGTGTGCCACTTTCGACGTTATTGTTCGAAAACTCACGATGAATCATACATACTTTCAGCTTAATCACGCGGCCCACTTAATCAACGGGGCACTATTCTCCAGGTGAACGAACGTGGCTAAATATATTTAATACAGTTATCAACGGCGTGGTCGCGGACCACAAACGCTGTACGATACGACAAACATGGTCCGAATAATATCGGGAACAGGTTAGTCCATCTAGAGGTGGTGTAGTAATCTCCTTAAGTAAAGTTGTCGAGCATCGCGCCGGCGAGAAAAGCGAACACGTTTCGAGTCTCGCTACAAACATATCGGCCAGGTATTATATTTTTAACAACGCAATCGTACGAGATGGCCGCGTTTATCAGCGAAATAATAAAATTATTCGCTACCCGTCCGGCTTTCCACTACCCATCATGCTGCTGCACCCCCACTCCGCAGTAATCTACAGAAATTTCTCTAGACGGAAATAAATCAAGATAAAATACTTTTTAATAGAGACGTTCGTGGTTCTCGCGCAGAGTACAACATATACCATTAAAGTGGCAGCTCACGGTATACGCGTACCGCTTCCCCTTCCCTCCACTTCACCCTTTAAATTTATGTACCAGCAGTAAATAATAACTAACGCACGGTTCCCCCAAGTGTACATTAAATCGGCGATACGTGTACGAATCGACATTATACCCAGCAGGGTGGAGGTGCAAAGTTCTCATTACTTTCCTGGCCCATTCGATCCTCCTCTCTCTCCCTCTCTCGTTCGAGGTCTATGGGACGAAAGGGGCGGGCACGCCATTATTTATTGCCGCAATGGTTCGCCAAACTTCTTGCGAACGAGGGGCCGACTCTTAGGGTTGACGGTGAATTTAAGCAATCCCATTTTTTATCCAGCTCGCATAGAGAGGATTCTCTTGGTCTAGTAAGCTCAGACTCGGTGACGGCTCTTTCGCTAGAACGAACAACTCGCTGCCTATTTTTTTTTTCCCTTCACCTTCCTCGACCATGATCGCGTTTGACTATTCGATAAGCACGAAAACCGCGTAGCCCGTATAGCGATAAATTCTGGGGTTCGTGCCGCAGCTGAAGAGATGGATCGCGATTCGAGGGTTACGAGATCGAGGGTAGGGTGTGGATTATTAGGGTGCGGTGGAGGTTTATGAGGTTGGCTTAATTTGGTCACCTAGGAATACTTTATACGACGTGCAACATTTCTCCTGGTTTTTAACTCGTTACATTGAACCTCATCATGAATCATACCTGTGAATGAGACAGGTTCCAGAATGTTACCTGTTACTTCAATAAAGAGAAACGAGAATCCTCCTACAGAAATGCAGAAAAATATCTCTTCATGGACAAACGGACACAAGATTTATCGGCGATAATCTTACTTCTTGTCAGCCGCGTAGGAGA
Organism: Nomada ferruginata; assembly: GCA_963583965.1. Taxonomy (NCBI): domain Eukaryota; kingdom Metazoa; phylum Arthropoda; class Insecta; order Hymenoptera; family Apidae; genus Nomada; species Nomada ferruginata. The sequence goes on along the minus strand of OY757214.1, from coordinate 5,747,246 downwards.
AATTCTTTTGCCTCACTAAACGCAGACTCCCTGACGACTCTTTCACGACATAAAGCAAATTCATTCTCCCCATTGTTGAAGCCCTGCCGGCGTAAAACGACATATTGGTAATAGATGGCATTCGTTTTTCTGTGCTCGCGTAATATATATCGTGGTTGCCACCTGAAAAAAGACCCCCGGAATCTCGGTTTCACCCCGCGACTACATAAATTTCTCTGAATTTATAATTCCCCTACTCGTCGAATCTATCGCCGACACCACGATCTACGTTCGACGATCTCACGCGTGAAACGCGAGACCACGCAGCGTTTCAATTGAGAGAAACAACGAGCTTCCGCTACGATTATCGGATTATTCGTTCGCGGCGCCAAACGAGCTTCCAAGAGTCGATTGTCACTGAGGAAATCGCGTTGGCGTTAAAGATTCGCGAAGCGATTCGCTGATTCACGGATCGCCCCGATAGCCACGCGGGGTGGTTCACGAACGGACATGCATTTTAAATCATCCGGACGACGTTTTACACGCGCTGCCCGATATTTCACCGAGCAGATCGTAAGGTGCAAAGTTCTCATTACTTTTGTGCACGAAGTGCGACACCACGCGCGGTAATCCCGATATTATTTATCACTCTACAGGTCGGCTAAACTGCTTAAGGAAGAGTACACGCGATCGAGGGAGACTACCCCGTCACGGTTCGTCGTGGATTTAAGCAAAGCCATTTTTTATCACCTCCTCGCATTATGGATTGTACTCGTCCAGAGAATATGAAGTGCACCGACAATTGTTATGTACCCTCGACGAATTGGAGAAATCCTTATAAGATACTTGGAAACTTTTTGGAAGGGTGGGAAGCGAAAGAGGGAGGAAGGAAGGGAGGAATGTGGACGCAAGTGCGAAGGATCCTCGAGGGCCTGCCCCGATCGAGTGATCCAGACAGCAGCCGTGATACGTTTGTGTAATCGATTTATATAGGTGGGATTGTATTCGTGATTCGGCAAATAAAAATGAAAGGCGGAGGGATAACATTGTATGATTTTCGTATACTATTTGCTACAATTTTGGAATATTTGGATTTATTGTGGATATAGTAATTAAAATTTTTTACAAAACAAACATTTAAAATATTGCGAATCGCCGACGCGATAGCTGAAAAGAATTCCACAAAATCGAGAGCCCCTCCCATGGGTAATAAAAAAGTGCCGACAACTGCAATATGCGTTACTAGTTTGAATGATCATTACAAAAATCGCAGACAGTTAACACGAGCGCTTACAAAAAATTTTCACAGCCGCGGCAATCATTTCAGAACAGGTAAAAAGCTCCACTACACAATTTTGACAAGAATTTTTGACAGCCTCTTTACATTTAAAATATGTCCACTCTACGCTTCGTAAATATTTTACACCGTCTGCGGCTGTATTGCCTTTTTTAAACCATACGGCATGCATTAATACCTACTGCAAATGGTTCTGATTAGCATTAATTTTCCGATTTCTTCTTTAATTCAACGCTTTCAACGCTTGATGTAGTCTGTACGGGAAGGTAATTTGTCAAAGGCACACGAAAAAGTTTTCATGAACACAAATTACGATTTGTTAAAAGTAAGGTAAGAAATGATATTTCTTATGGGATGATCGAATAATTGCACCAACGCCGACTGTTTCCGTTAATGAAGCAGGCATTGCTTAAGATACTGACGTAACGGGCTGTTTATTAATTTCGATTGCTGCGGAAATAATTGCTGCTTCATATCTGGGTAAGGGGCCACTATTAAATTCTAATGAATTCGATCGATATCGGACCGAATCCGAGCAGCTACTCATTTCGAAATTATTATTCGTCCACAAGCATCCACGTAAAGATGACAGTTGCACACAAAAGAAAAACGGAAAGGGAATTGATAAGCAAGTTACATTAGAAAGATATGCGTCACGCGGTTGAATAACGATTCGCGGTTTTCCAAATTCCATTTCGATCGTGCTACTGTTTACCTTGCGTTTCGCAAACGCTCTAGCTCGCCAGTCGTTATTTTCCTAGGTTGACCCAAATCGCTGGAACATAATGAACATTTCGATTCCCACTGTAAATTTGCTTATGTTCTTCTGGTGTTTTGCGGACCGTCGAATGCTGGCGTGAACGGAAACATTCAGGGAAACGCGGATGTTTGTGGAACCCGGCGTGGCAAGTAGACCACGAATAGCTTTGACGAGTGGCCCGCACAATGCTGCAGCAAGTATTTATTTTCACCTAATTTCTCGGAAAATCGGAATTCAAGAAGAAAGTCAACGTACATACGAATATATGAATATTTCAATATGAAGGACGTGTTAACGTGCTCGATGTACACACCACTTTGCCTTTATGAATTTTACCATTTGACTCGAGACCGCAAACCATCGACAATATACACTTTCAACACATTCAAATCGAAAAGCATTATTCCACGAATGCATGGGTGACGCGCTGAAAATTGCCAGGTGGGAACCACATTTTTTTCCAACTCGTCGATCACTGTGCACATATGTATGTACGTATATTTTTCATTCACGTATAGCCCGATCGAAGATATATCGTTCACGCGAAGTTTCGCAATTGGCTACGTTCCTGTCCGAGAATTTCACCCTTTTGTGTGGCAAACATTACCACCATTCGCCCCTTTCAATTCGCGAAAGTACAGACGGGCAAAAATTACCGTGGGGTGAGCTCTGTAGGACGAAAAAAAGGCCGTCGCACGTACGACGCTGGGAGGGTTAAATGCAGTGGCAAATTATAAATCATCTTAACGAGCTTTTGATTGCCGGAGCTTTTTTGTGCGACGAGCATAAAAGTGTCAACGGCGATCGAAATATTCAGCGGGTTTGCCTTATCGTTTCTGTGCCTTATCCACGACACGTATGATCGAACTACGTGCTGCATCGCGTGTTAAACGTACAATATCACGCTACACGGACACGTGAACGTGTGCAGGAAAGTATGTAGTTCGTTATCCATTGTTCCAACTGGGAATGTATCAGTTACATTGCGTGGAATATGAAATTAAGGATGCCTTTTAACTAGGAATAGTTTCAACGTAGAAATGAATTGTCGAGGGCTCCTGCGTCTTTTATAATATCGTTCGAAAGTACGATGTCTGTCATGCATGACATAGAACCGGCTGATAATGAGTCATACTACAGTTTCTACGTACAGAAACTTAGTAATGGTCAATGACTCATTAAAACAATCCGCTTCCATATCTATAAGCTTCTTACGGAAAGCTGAATATAGGAAGAAGTATGTATTCATTTTTTCATACCACCGTAAAAGGAAAAAAATAAATGAGATGTATGAAATGAAAAAGGATAAAGTGCACGACGAACAAGCTTTCTTATCGCCCGGTTCAGGCGTGATGTATAATTTCAAGGAATTTCCGGCGGAGAATTTTAATAAAGTCGCGCACGTAAGCCAAAAATTTTACTGACCTTTAGCAGCGAGCTCGTTCAGCCCGGAAACAAGAAACGGATAAAATCTTCGTAACGTGGCACGTTTCGCTTTAATTAAGTTTCTGAAAAAAAATATATATATAAGACTGTTCACGAGTGCCAAGAGAAGTTTGCGATTCTGTTATAAATTCTTTATTAGACCGGCCCGAGTGTCACTCCGAATGGTTTGCTTCTCTTCGGCCGGGTTGCGTTAATAACTTGTCCGAGACTTCGTCAAAAGCGAGCGTAGAATCATCCGTGAACCATGTCCCGTTCGCCATTGATGTTATCTCCGCAGAAGAGCTCGTCAGTTCTTTGAAGACTGGCTTTGAAAAGCGAAGCAACCAGCGGCCATACAGACGGCGTTGAAGGTAAAATTGGACCCTGAATCGACATGTGTGTTACAGACGATCCATTAAGGTTGCTCGATATGGTCGGTTACAAAGAAAAGTAGCATAAAAGACTCCCGACCATCGATGATGCGGAGACGTCACGCGAATTGGCCCCTTTAATTTTAGACACGAACATGTGGTTGCACTTCTTTCATTCGGCCGCTTTCTTATAGTCTTCTTTCGAGAATTTTCGAGGAACTGTATGATTGAACGTGCTCTTTCGCTTAATTGCAACCCCGTTCCATAAACAAAGAGCGCCATACGTGTGCGCAACATCAGCGCCCACGCGTTGTTTCCCTCATAACTTTCGAAATGCATCTTCGTTTTCTGTTATTAATGAACGTATCCGCAAAAACTCGGCCAGCTCGATAATTCATCATCAACGCATTCAAAGCTTGTTCGCCGGAGAATTAAATAATGCCACTGTGACGGAGCGCCTGCGCGTTTCATTTCTAAGTGGAAACGTTGAACGATCGCCGGAGAAATAAGACACGAAAATTGCCGTTTTATCAAGTTTTTCCCGGGAATTCTTCGGAAGGCTCGTACATCACTTAGGGGGGCACCGGCCGGCGTTATCCGCGAAAAAATAATAGCCAATCCTTTACGCTCCCAGGTGTCACTTTTTCTAAGCCAGAAATAGCGAAAAAGCGTAGCAAACGCTGGACGGCTGTCGTAAGTAGATTCTAATTGAACCGTGAAAGCTTATCGACGATACAACCGGAGCGACGATTAATTGTTTTCAACGGTAACGCGATAAATAGGAAATTGTCAGAGCGGCAACTGAAACTCCATTTCAAGGGGAGTGGATTGAACGAAAGCCTCTCCGCCGGTATAAATTCAAATTAATATGGCGAAGTTTCACGCGTGCCTCGTTGCAAATTATCCCAGTTTCCCCTAACCCGCGGCGGTCAAATTATAAAGTTACGCATTCCTCAACTTACTACTTTACGCCGGTTTAACTTTGCGGCAAGGAGGAATTACTCGGATTTAAAAGTTGATGGAAGTCAGTTCGGCGGCATCAGCGTCAGTTCGCCATCGCCCCCTTAATGGCGCCGGCATATTTTATTTCGAACAGTATCCCGCGCGTATGAACGATCGCGAGTTTCTTCGCTCCTCTTCGCGACATTATACGTGCCTCAACAGTTTCGAACACTTTGAAAATTTCAGTCTCAAGCGTATGGTTAGAGGGCTCGTAAATGTGTAAGTTTTAAGGAGGATAGAACGATGGAAATTGAAAGCGATTTTAAGTGGCGGCGAATTTTCAACTTTTCGAGTGCAATTTTCACTGTGGCGTAATGCAGCCCCGCTATTTATCTTCGGCTGAAGAATTGTTCGACGGTGACTCCATTGGTCTCCGCCAAGACAATGATAAAAGCGTGTTCGCAGTTGCTGACCACTGCAAACTAGAATGGATTGCTCGCTTGTTCTAACTCGAAGAAGCGTGACGGAATAGTCGATTACGCTTTACGTACTAATTAATTCAAAATAAAGTGCACGCAAAATCAGTTTAAGTAAATTCATAGGTCTCGCAGCGGTACTGAGATAATCGATTAGGCGCTAAGCGTGTTACACAAGCGGTTCAGGAAATGAGCAGCACAGGAAAAGGTTTGAAAAGTAACACCCTGGAAGAGAATGTAAAAGAAGAATTGAATCGCTTTTCCCTGGCAAGATCGTTGAACTAAGCTTCTCGAGCAAGAACTTCTGCTCGAGTCATGCCACAGGATAATTAAATTGAATGTACCTGGCGAAGAAAGTGGCAAGAGGGACCACCGTCTGGGTCTTCCCTTGCACGCGTCTAACCGTTCCACGGGTTGCTGAATCGAACGGAGAGAATCCGTCGTGAAAGGGCCTGATTGCTCGCTAATCTTCGCGAAATTGCGCTGCACGTTAAGTCGCAGTTCAACATCGGTGATTAGTCGAAGACCCCGAACTTCGAGCTATTGTTTCGCAATTCGAGGTTTCAGCCGTGGAGAAACGATTAACGCGTGACAACCTCCTATCTTCGTGAAATCAAGGACCACTGTTACATAGAAGTTCCATCTGCGGTTTCCTAACCTTCGGCTCGTTGTTCGTAGATATTCTAACGAACCAGAATGATTAGACGGGGATAAAGAAAGCCACGGAAATGAATACGAAAATGTGCCGCTTAAAATCTAATAAAATGTTACAACGCCTGTACTTTACTAATCAACAAATACCTAAATGGATAAACGAAATACCACATGATTTCATACAATATAAATTTCCCTGGTGACGCGGCAAATAAAAGCCAAGCACGAAATGCATCGTGCCTTGTCCAGGAAATTTCAGCTTTCTGGAGTACACGGTGCAACGTGCTGCTAACACACGAAAAGCTGTACCGGTATCCGGGGTTTTATTGCTCACAAACCTTCGTGAACAAATACGGGAACGAGCTGATTTATTAACTTAAAACAAAGGTACGCCGGTTGAGCGCAGTGGTGCACCCAGAAAACGTCGACTGGGCAAGTCGAGAGTGGCTTTGAACATTAACGGGTATATATTTATGCGACAGTTGCGCCTCTGCGGTCCCAATAACACCGATACGCAAGCACGAGACACGAAATTGTGTTATCTGTTCGACTATAGGGAAACTAACCGGAATTCCACTGTGACCATAAACATGGCAAGTCCGTTGTGTGCACGGGAACGCCAGCTCGTTTGCCGTGGGCGTTAGATACCGTCCTCTTCTCTGCTGGAACATTTAGACAAGCTTTCTCCTGTCCTATATTGTACGCCTTTCTTCGTTTCCGTTGCGACAACCTGTCCAGAAATTGTCACTCGTCTTCGGCCCGTACCCTTTTAAATATGGCTAGGCGTTACGGTACCATAAGGCGTCCCTCCCATGACACACCACTCGTACACGCCACTCGATATCACGCAACATTTATTCCAAAGCAGGAACCATCGTCCGTACGAAGCATTTTATTTGATAAAACGTCGCGCCAGACACATTCATTTTCCACGTGACAACAGTCGAACGTCAGTCAAAGGAAAAACTATCCTCGCGTAGCGTAAAACCAAGAGGACAACAGTGTTTCGCCCATTTAACGATTATATCATCGAATTTCTTCGTATATCATACGAGCACCCTCCGCTTATCGTAAGAACCAAAATGGGCGCACTTTGAAGTCGAAGGTGACCTCAAGAGATTTACCCGTGAGTCAGAGGAGACATCGCCTGGAAGATGAGGCCCCCGTCGTTCCCTTGACAATGTCCAGCTGACCTTAGCCAGCGGACGGGCCGCCGTTATTAAACCTAAATCATTTGCGTCGACCGCGACTGCCATAACTCACGACCGCCTTAGTGAAATATGACCGGTGTTCAAATTATTATTGTGCGGCTCGAGCGTCTTCCACCTTCGCGCCACTCGCGTCCCGAGCTTACTTCTTTTTTCTTCTGCTTGTTCTTTCACGTTCTTTGCCTCACGGCCTCGTGGTCCTCTTCGGCGATCCGCTTCGTCTGATCTCTCCGCGCGTCATCCCGAGATATTTCGCAGTCGGAACGATTCTGTAACGCGTCCATGATTTACTGCACCCGTCGTAGATTTAACTTCGAGGTTTTAAAAGCACGGCTATCCTTCTACCTATTCTATTCTTTTTGATCGTCGACGAGCCCAAGTCTCGTGGAATCAAGCCTTCTTCCGAGAAATTCGTTTTCACATCGCCACTGACTCGTTCCCTTCCACGGAAGAATTCAATGATACGCCCTCTCGCGAATTAATGATATACAGGTACGCGTAATTGTTTGAATCGCTAATTAAATTGACGATTATCAGCGTTTGTTCGAATGAAGAACAAAATGGTCGGCGGCGCGAGCACGGCGATACTATTATTATTACTTTACCACAGATACCGTGTTTGGATCTGAATTGAAAATATTCGAAACAAATCAGGCAGAAAGGGTTCGCCGAAAGAGAACAAACACGTCCCGTGTCGTTTTGTAAGGCCACTGCGGCGATAATCCATAGGTAATTAAATATCGTTTCGTGATTATCTTGTTCAATTGTTGATTACAATATTCGATGAACCGTTAAATGATATTATAGTTGCATGTGAATCATTTTCACCATTTCGCAATTTGGCCACGTTTCATCGTGCAACACCCAGCACGCTATCATTACTCAATTAATCGTTATTACCGTACATTCGGTGAACGAAATGCTTCTGATAGTGGTCATCGTGCGTTCACTATCTAATTCACATACATACATTTACGCTCACCAACGGGAAGAGGAAATCAACGGCCTCGGCCACGAACGAAAAAGTATGTAATAATTATTCGTGTTATGTAAATGAGCACACGGTCGACGCAACGAACCTACACACCCTTCTCTTTCTATAAAATTGATTCACCATTATAAATTATGACGATCGGGCCACGGTACACGGTGTCGCGTGTAACTGCCCGATACAAATATGTCTGCCATTCGAGAGCGTAATATCGAAAAGGCGCAACATGCGCCGTATAATGTTGTACCGTGCGAGCAAATGGCTGATCGGAATCGTTAAGACCACGTACATCTTATTTATTAGTCGTGTAAGCATGTCGAGCGTGGCTTACAAGGCCGGTACGTATGGAACGACGCGAGGCGGCCTTTGATGAATAGGCCCTGCTTACGTATTCACTTAAGCTTCAATAATGGCTTTATAACACACGGGCCAACGTTCGGCGACTCGTTATCATTCGTCTTGCGGCGATCCTAATAGCTAATTGGAATGAGAAAAAGAAGGCGAAGTGGACGCGGCCGCGCTAAACAATCAGCCGGCCGCAATTTAATTGCTTCGGCGCTTTAATCGGTCCCGATTAATATGGAACGATGGAGCGTCGTCTAACTTGCACGCGTGTGCATCCCGCGGAACGGAATCAACATATTTAACGAAACAATATTTCATTAATACCTGTCCGTGCCATTACAACGTTTCAATTACTTCTCGTTGAATGGAGTGCGTGTATCTTGAAATGAGCAAATTCACCTAGATTGTTACTTTCTTCTTTTTTTCCCTTTATCGACGATTTGACGACGCTATAAAACGGCCAACGACCCCTGATTGAACGCGCGTGACCCACCAACGTAGTCGTAATACGAAAGACGTGTGCGGCACCAAATTGTACAATAAACTCCCAGGTGTCCCGACCTTTTATGGAAAGAGGATAACGCTCCTAGGATATACTCAACAATTCCTTTATATCATTTGCGTTGTTACGTAATTATACGCGCATTCGTGACGGTAGAAAGGGGGCTGGTGTTTGCAGGTACGTGTGCGCTGGCAGAGGAAACGTGCCTGAGTGTGTCGGGCATAGGTGAAACCTGGCGAAGCCTTGATTACTCGAAATTAGATTCCCAATGAGTTTAATTTCCAGAAAGGTTCCCTCACAATTGGCGTCCTCGCGCGCCAGTTGGCGTTGCTCAGCGAAAACCCGTACACTTTTAACCAACAAAGTACTGGCGCGGGAACACGGCCATCTCGTCAAGAGTATATTTAAAAGTAATTGCCACAAAGCAGCGTGTTTGTTGGTCTCGCTTTTGCTCGAATAACTTGGCCCCGTTGTTTCGCTGCAGCTCCGCTGCTACCTGCGGAAGTAGCATTAATCACGGGATTAGCGAGAGCACGTAGAACACACGGAAACACACGTTCTGAATAATCCCATTAGCGAGCATCAAACGCTTGCGTTTCTCAATGAAAGAAAGAACAAACGTAACTGCCTGATTTTATATACAATACGTATATGTATGTGTTTCCTTTCGCAATTATGAAGGATTATTGGCGATTCAATTTGTGGCAACGTGAAATTCATAAAGCTCGGTTCCTTAACAAGCATGTACATATGTGGGTAATTTAACTTGAGTAAAAATACCGTGGTCCAAATATATTGACAAGTTTCATGGGGATTTACATTCAATGTTATATCTTCTCGCACTTAAGCCAGCTTACAGGTTCGAATGGCGGTAGTTGGTAGAAGTTGGAGCGGTGTTTCATTTCGATCAGGTGCGATTTATTTCTCTCGCCACCAGTTGGCCCTGTTTAAGGCTAGTTAAAGCGATAATGCTAACGTGATCGGAGAGGCATAATTCCGGAATATATATTTCAAAGCGCGACAGGAACTATTTACAATCCCGAACACCATGGCCCGGCCGCAAGGGTAGAAGGGATTAGTCAACCACTCGTTATATATCATGGGCTTAGACCACAACTGCCCGCCAGGTAAAGTATCTACAGGGTATAAACATTCCGACCTGTCGGCCGTACCGAATTATGGCGAAGGCGAGTGTGACGAGAAAGGCGCTTTCGAAGGTGTCTCTTGGTAGGTACTCTAGACGCGACACACAGCTCATAGAATTGGAATTCCTGGTTCCCATGACGAATAAGTGTCCAGCGATTCGAAAGTTTGCCACCTGAAACGACGTAACGTTTTGGCTCCGACGGTGTGGCGTGAAATTATAATTTATGTAAATCTCGAAGTAGAAAATTTGGACTCTGGATAAAAATATATTTAAGACAGAAAAAGGATATCAGACGATTAATCATCTCATATTTTACCAAACGATATAATTGATTGCTAAATTATATTAAGAATTGTGTTCGATATATTATCCACATTCTCTAATCTTTATATACCCCTTTGTTTCCTAGTAATTTTAAAACACACAAATGTTTAAATGCACTGCGAACCACATATCACCGAACATCTGATTTAGTTTAAAAAAAATAATAAAATCAATTCAAAATCGTAGAAACTGCAGCTGCAAAAAGAAAGGAAAACCCTCAAAAAAAATAAAATAAAATTCAAAGGATTGTTCAGTAATTCCACGAACAGAGGAGACGTCGCGTTAGCCGAAAGCAACTGCAAATTGCTTCACACCCGCTAACACCATCCAGCCATTCCGTCTCGAATTATTTCCTTATTAGCATTCAAGATCGATCCAATCTGACCCGGTATGCGGCAAACTTCCAACTTACTCCCGGTCTGTCCAGTGAACGAAGCACAAAAGATCGTTAAAGAGATAAACCGCAGGTCGTTCCAATCACCGAAGAAATCTCTCGTTCCTCCCTAACCCTCGTATATACTTTCCTCTCGTGCTCGTATCTTCGGCCACGAAACGGCGCTCCACTCCGTCTGGACAAACTGCAAGATGTGAAAATGTAATTGTAGACTGGCGGAAAGAGCTCGAGGACACCTAGGAATCGAGTGTCGTAGTGACGGGTAACTATGTGTCCCGGACAACTGTTTCTCCTGGAATACAATGGGCGTAATGGGCGGTTGCTGCGGGCAGACGTTTCGGTCGCGTCTCCAGAAGGACGTAAGAAGCTATTCCAGAGACCCAGAGACACTGGGAGGTCTCCCGGGCAGGGCTGCCTCGACGTCACGCCGTTTACTGCCTCAATACATCATTCTTTTCACAATTTGTCCGAAAGCTGCCGTGAAAGCTGCGGGTTCGCCACTACACATCGATGCCGGATACAACCACGGATCCGGCAAACGTAGACCTTGACGCAACGGAAGTGACAGCTACTTATCCTTAGTGGTTAAGTCCGTTACATTTTCTACGCTTCACCCGACCAATCGATGTGCCAGCTGGTGCACCGCGCTTTGATGCTTCTCGGGTCTTTGATCGAATCAAGAAAACTGCACGACGATTCTGTGGGAAGCAGGATGTTACGGGTTCTGCGGCTTTAACGGGGAAACGAGTAACACGATTAACAGGGATGTTTGCTTTCGGTAAATCTCGTCTAATATTGCGGAGGCACATAATGCATGGTAAAAGGGAGAATATACCGCACTGCATCGACGAACAATAATAATGGAACATCTATGGCGGCAGTGCGATGGTGGTGTAGTCAGTGTCGCGTGACGTACGCATCATCCCCCTAAATGAGTAATTTATGATCGTCGAGACTGTATATCAAAAATATGGCACACAGTAATGACAAACGAATCTGTGTTCGCCCTACTCGCTACTGCGCGAATTCCTGTCTAAACAAACAAAAGCAACGCCTCCCGTGGGAACCAAAATTGGCCCTCGACCCCCGACACGACGCGACACCTTCGTCAAACGAAATGGCGGCGAAATTTATTACCCACAGCCGCCTGTCGTCTCATCAGTCATCGAGTAAATATTCCACGGAGAGAATGGTTTCACGGAAATCGTCGCGCGTGGGCGACGATTAAATTAAAATAAATAGAGACCTGTCCCGATTGACCGGCTAGACGTTTCCAGAGATCGCCTTTCAGGTTTCCTGAAATATAAATTAGTCGCGATAGATCGAGGAATAATTTACCATTCAGGATTATCCTCGAGTATCCGTGTGCCTGCTCTCCTGATCGCCCCCCACTCTTTGCCCTCTGTTTTTCTCCACGAAGGGCTGGATACGTCTGGATGGGTGCACCGTAACAAGAAGTAAGGGTTCAAGGGTGGATCGTGGATGACAGAGAACCAGAGGGGGGTTCGTATATCGCGTGTCGGATCGAAGCTCATTGTCTTGCTGTCAGGCCCGCGCAAATATTGCTACCATCTCCAGCAAACGCGGGCATTTGCTGGAGATATATTTATACAAACATTGAACGCGTGTCTGTATACGCGCGTATTAAAGCTGGTATGCGCCAAAAGGTTGCGAGTAGTGGTGAATAGATGTGAGGTGCTACGTACGTAGGTACGTAAGTGGAGGGTTGGTATTTCTGACAAAGCTTTCCACGATCGTCACTCCTTTGACACGAGTGGTGCGAGGCTGGCTCGTGCGAGGGGAGATGGCAAATCCTGCACGAGGGATTTCCACGACAACCAAAGCGTGCCTGATAGAAACTCGATTATTCCGTCTGGTTGTTCTAGGTCGCGATACAGCGGGGTGCTAAAAAATTCTTGCTGGATCTTTTATGTTCGATAAGGTATTTTTGTCCGCCTGGTGGTTAGGACAGTCGGTGACAGGGATACGTGAATGACACGTTCTATATATGTACATTCTTGAAATCGGTAAGTCTATGGTAGACTAGTGCGAACCATAAAATTATAAAACACCTTTATAAAATTGTTAAACAGTTGCCTACTATCCTGTATGCCTTTAGAATAGTTTACCTGTGCATCTGTCGGTTTTATCTTACTGTTCACCGTCACATTTACGACTACACAGGATTCGTGTTGGATTGCATGGTTCTAATTATTTTCAAGAACACCACGCATTCACGATGGGCTGTCCTGATACATAATGTATAGCCAGTGTTCTAGAGGAGGCCACGAAGCATGAATGCACGGTCAACTGTATTAACAAAGGCGTCGCGAACGGTTTAACTATGTTCTTCCCGAGGAGATTTCTATTAACCTTATGCCGTGGAGCGTCATGGTGTTACTGGAAAACGTCGGAATACCACAAAGCATATCCTATCGTGCCATCTGGTATATCCTAAGGAGCATGAATTAACTCGGACGGACCTATACCACCCATTCGCCTCAGGTATACAGCCGAAAGCATAAATTTTTGCGACGTAGGGTGGTCCCATCCTTGGCTCTTCTTTACTCGTTAAAACAGTAGAAACGATAGAAATCTTTGACCGTAAGCAAACAAACTTGTCCCCAGAAGATCTTTCCAAAGTATTCACACTTTCGAAAATGCAGGTATACACGTGCTGTTTTCGGACAATTTGAAATGGAAATGCACTGGCGTTCATCGATGCGCGATATAAACAATAGGCCACCTCTACCTGGTGTCTGAAATCGGGTTAAAAGATCAAAGTTATGCGCACTTGACAAGAAAAAGCGTAACGGGATAAATGTTATTGCCTCGGAATACTTTCAAGATCGATGAGAGAAAATTGTGTTTTTAAAGTGCGTTGAGGGTGCGCCGGCTAATCCCGCCTCTTTTTTTCTCGTCGCGAAACAACGATTACAGTTTAATAGAAACCTTCCGACGTCCTCGAAAAAAAAACGGGAAGCGAAACGGGGAAGAAGGACAACGCGTAACGAGATTCTTTTTCAATTTCCTTCAAGATGCAACGGCTACTAAAGGACGCGATATTAATTCACGCTGCTATTAAACAGGGAGACAGAAGAGCCAACGAGGGACACTTTTCCGTAACTAATCGGAGAATGATATCTCTACATTTAAATGTCCTCGTTCGTAGCTACAATCACGTTAGGTCTGAGGATTTTTCTCGACCTAGTTTTCCCTTGTCTATTCCGAACTTAACGCTCGCCCAACCAACCGTATATACATTCCCCCGTTCTTCCGCTTCGGCTTGAGGCTGGTAGTCCATGGTAAATGAACCAGACGTCAGTACCGAAATTGAAAGATCAAAGGATTATCATTATTATCTTGTTTCCACTGTACACCCAGACTGCGTTCGCCGCTTTTTTATTGCACCACGAAGACCGTGAACCCGGCTCCCTAGCTTCTCGCATTTTCACGCCTCTGCACGGCCAGTATCGATCGCATTGTACGCTCGATAACCGATTCGATGCTCGGTATTCGCGGCGTGCTATTAGAGGACAAAGCGTGAACCGATAATCTATGAGCGGATCGCAGAGAGCCTGCAGAGAAACAACAGCTTAAGCAACTGCTGGTATCTTTATCATCGGAAATACAATTTCATTACAATGTGGCCACGCCGCTTACGAGTCCCAGGAGCAAACTCGCAGTATGCGGTTTAATTAATCGTTCGTAAGTACAGTTTGCATCCTCCGTGTTAATTACAAGCGGTGCACCGTGGAGCAAGCATCGCGTGCTAACTTTGGACCCGCGTAAATCGGCGTGGCGATGGTATCGACGGTTTTTCCAGGGCTGAAACTGGAAAGACGTTCGTCGCGAGTTACGAGTAACTAGTCTGGAGAAACTACGCGAATTGGTACGGAAATAATGCCGTACGTAGAGGCACTGGCGATGCTCCAACATGGATGAAGGATAATGAACGCCGTCGTGTTTTCATCTCGTGAGGGGCGGGGGGGGGGCAAAAACAATTCCCTGTTTCTTCGGTGAGATGGAAGCCCGTATCGTAGAATCCTGAGAGAATGAGATAAGAGAGCATCCAAGAAATTCTGCCGAACGTAGTACATACGTATCTTCTCTCCAGCATCGATGGAAAGACTGAAGACAACAATGCTACACATGCATACATATTTCCAATCGCATATTCTATTTACTTATAGCACGGATTTCCAAAAATTCTTCAAAATCAACCCCCCACGTTACGTTTTTCAATTGCCAAATAATTTATTCGATAAGGGAACATACTTTTATGGATGTTGGAACAGCGCTCCGGTATCGATTACGAAAATAACACGAGTTAATTGCTCGTCTAGTGAGCTCGATGAAAGCCAGCTCCGCAACGTTCCGATAATACAATGTTCGTTACTCTATCGGTTACTAAATAGCGTGTGCGCGCTCGCTCCCCCAGCTCGTTATCTGTTGGATCTTCATTACCACGGAACTAACGTTTGTTACGCGTCGACGAGCCGCGCGACTGCCATTAAACGCGACGATTTGAAAGCAGTTCAGCGACGTCGAAGAAAAATACGTGAACAGGTGCGAAATACGAGCCTGATAACATATGCCGCGTCATAACTCTCAGTGGCAAGAGTAATGCTCGTGTAGCTCATAAAGAACGCGAAGGGTTTGTCAGTATCGAGCTACTCGTCGTTTTCATCGAGCACCATTCTCCCCTTCTCTCTCCACCGTGTATGCGTACCTGATGGCCACCGTGGACGATGAAAAAGGAAGGATTCGCCCGGGGTTGAGGTGGTACGGTGCAACCAATATTTTATCGCCGCCTTTGTCATCGAGGTACCATTGTAGGGCATCTTGCGTGGACCTCAACCATAGTTCAGGCGATGACATTTCAATAAACCCGTTAGGGAATAAGGTCAGACCAAAACCCTGGTGTCGTGGTCCATCGCGAGGCCCTTTTCGAGCTTGTTCGAGGTATCGAGTGTCTCGTGTTTAGCGTTGCTGTGCAGAGAGGTAGGTGGAGCATGTGGGGGACATATTGATTGAGTTTAATTGGAATCGTCGTGAACTTTATCCTTGAAGGGTTGATCTGTCAGGGTTTATTTACAATTATGTGTTAGTATACTTGGAGTTGATTAAGGGTCGTAAAATTCATAGTAGAATAATGTCCCATGCACATATAAATATATTTTAAACAACAATTTAATTTTCTAGTATGCAACAGGAACAAATTCTAAAGGAGTAGTTTCAATCTGATTAATATAATTGAACTCGATCTCATAATACAAACGACACAGACTTTATCTAAATACACTATCGTTTACTATGTAATCAGAATTAAGTCAATTGTCCACAATAGATGGTCCCTGTGTATGAATTACAGATTCGCAATATCTATTGGCAGTTCAGTAATGACAAATTCCCTTCTTCCCTGGAGTTTTGTTTGCCTCGTTGAATATTTCACGACACTTCTAGACATCCTGGACCGAGAGAGATTAAGACTCCTCCTTTCTGCTCTCCGTCTTTTTTTCCATTCCGACAGTGAATCAGTTTCCTTGTACAAAGAACCGAACGACTTTAAGCTGGACCGGGGCCGACGAATGCGGCAACATTTCAACAAACTTGTTAGGGAATAGGGTCACTCGAGTCGAACGCTGCAGCAAGCTCTTCAGGAAGTCGGATTGAAATGCTGGCACGTAATTGTGCACCACGAAACACTATGTCACGTCAAGGAGGTAATTTGTGGAAAACTCGGTGTAGTTCGTAGTCGGTGCTAAATTACTCGCGAATATCGTTAGCATTTTAGCTCTCTGTGTTCGTCAATCAGGGTGATTACTGTAAATAAAATATGCCTCGCGACGACGCACCGGCAGTTTAGATTTTCTTCCTTTTCAAATATCGAGAATGCTTCGTGCTAGGAATTGAAGGAGGGATATTAAATTAAAAAGAAACAGCGTAATAGCTTATTAGGGGGATAATTTTAAATTTACTCAATTTCCATTCACCGAAGTTTAACGCCACTCGTTAATATCACTCGTGGCCGGCTTATTAGAGTCTCAGCAGGAAGTAATGTAATTAGTAGTACTGTTAACCAAGACCTGTAAGTTGTACTTTAACGCCAGGCTTTGTTCACATATATTCCATTATCCGCTTTGCCTACGAATTATTGCCTTTTTGGAAGTGTAAAAATTCCAACGTACCTGAGTACGAAACAATTGAGACAGTAAGTGGCCATTAAATTCTCGGAAATTTTCACGGTAATAACGATGAAGAATCGCACCGGAACAAAAACATGAACAATGAAAATCCAGGTAATAACCGCTGAGGTTGGAAAATTAAAAACTCTTCCACGGCGTTTTTATGAAAAAGAACACACGGTCGGTTGCTCTCTCCAATTAGTCAAGGTCGCGGGAAAAAGGAAGCGGAAAGTAGTGGATCAAAAGGGAAGTGCACGTTTTTCTGCGGGCCAGCAGAAGAGTCACGCGCGGGAAATACTTTTCACGTGTCAGCTTGGGGGAACGAGAGAGGATCCGTGCGACGAGGAAGAGCAGAGTTCTTGCGGGGGAAAGTTTTCAGACCTCCTACGGTGGACGTAGCCACGGGTGGGGTCCGTGGAAGGCAATTCCTCCGGCATTGTGCGTAAATACTGAATCATTGGAGGCTATAAAGGCGATTCCAGCGCGGTATTTAACGGCCTTTAAAGTGGCTCAAAGCTGCGCCAGCTCGAGCGTCAGAACACCAAGACTCTCACCTTCTCGACGTCGTTTTTCATTTTCCACCTTTTCACATTGATTTCGACGGCACAATGAAACTTGAACGGGATCGTTCTGCGACCTGCTGCGACCAAACGGGGAAGAAAGATTCGTGGTGGCGTAGCGAACGCAAAGAAGTAACACAGGGAGGGAGGAACCGAGGGAGATCGAGCAGCATGATTCCGTGGAAAAATTGATATGCTCCGCTCTTGGATGTATGTATGTACTTTCGTTCGAGTAAAAATTCATAAGCGTCAGGCGATAAAACGGAAACTAGTTTACGGCGTTTAATATCTGAATTAATTATAATTTCATGCAGGGGTGGATCTGGTGGTGTACACGGCACCCCTTAATTATTCACCAGTCTCGATAGTGCGTTAAAACTTGTTACGTCGAACAGGAGCCATCCTACCTATGCACATGGTACGCGTACACGAGGTAGAACGAAGTAGTGACGGGAAGGGAGGGGAAAATTCTAGTGTTCACGTTGGAAGACGGTGTATACATGCAGGCTGTGTATACTTATTTTTCATTTAGTCTACTTGAGATCCCATTGGCGTTGGAGGAAACACGGAGCAGTATATGTTGAATTGCAATTTACATACATAAACCTATTATATTGGGTTGCAACATAAATAAGTTCGGTTACATTCAATATATGTTTATGCTTGCGAAACTTATTTATGTTACAACCCACTATATTCCAAAAAAACTTACTCAAAATTGGAAATATCAGATTGTATTGTTTCAACAGAAAATAAAACTATTTAGAATTATTCACCGATATCAGCATTGAATAATATAGTAGAATTATTTATTCCATTTCGAGAAACACGACTATTCGCCATACACTTTACCAGTACCTTCGTAAATTGGCGTTCGCTTGGTTTAACAAAATAGATTGCTTCAACAATAAAGTTGTACAGAACTCAGATGTTCATTTTACAACCGCATCATATCGTTAACGCGAACGTTCCCCGGATTCGCCATACTCGGAATAATTTCGCAACTTCATAAGTTGAACACGAATTTTCACCGAGACGGGGATCGACACATAATTCCCGGCAGCTAACTCGGTTCCGTCTTCGCGGTGAAATTCACGGCGCATTCGAAGGTGGCGCGAACCGACAGCAGAATTTCGGTGGAATTTGGCGACGATCGACGACGTATCGACGTAATGTCGAACGTGACATTTGCCGGCGACGATTCACCTTCCACGCTCCTTCCGAGTTCCTGATGACGTATGCATGAAATTGCAGGCTAGTTCATTCGCCGTCCCGTCGATGCATATTGTGTCTCACGTTCTGTACACGAATTCGCGTGCGATCGTATTGACCCTCGTAACTCGGCCACTTACGCGTGAGTCAAGCAGACGCGAAGTAAATTTGCGAACATTGACGGGCATCAAGGAATCCCTGGGAGGGTGTTTAGATATTTGGAATTTCATTAGTTAAATGGACTACCGTGAACTTCGTGCTAAGTTGTCTGTCAAGTGTTGAGTATGTGAATTCCTTGGAGATAGAAGACTGCACCGAGTGACGCTCGATCGTTGATCGATCGGGGCATAAGCGTGATGCAATTATCTTGCTTTCCTGAGATTAAAATTTTGGACGCGGTATAAAATGTACAGTCGCCGCACTGTATTCAAATATTTATTTGCCAGACAGAATCGCCAGGATTGATTTAGATTTGCTGAATTTATATAATTGCATGTCAATTAATAATGTATTGTCAGCATGTTGGACGTTTATAAAATTATAGAAGTGACTCGGAACTGTTCGTCGGTGGTCTGCTTATATCGTGATAAAAATTGTAATAAAGGATGAGAATTTTTATTCCCGATTTACAGACAGATGTGTATATTTGTAAGAATAGACGAATCGTAGGTATGGGTGTTGGGTAGGTATATAACAAAGAAATTCATGGGACCCAAGTTTCTCCAAGCTTGATGCCTATATAACATTCGATCTTCTCGCGCTCACCAGATCAGGCCTGTGTCACTGCGGGGGATCACGTAACGCTGCAGGTGTGCCAAACATTTTTCAGGAAACGTGAGCAGCCCGTGGGCCAAAATTATACGAAATCTCCAGCGGTGAAACGTCCCTTCTGTAAATGCCGACCGCCTCTTTCGCTTCGCCCTCTTAAACTCTCTGGAAGTCCTGCGGACACGTCTTTGTTGCGCGACGTTCAAAACTTACGTCTTTATACTCGACGACGAGTAGCGAATACGTTACGAGATATATTCTCCTAATTAAGGGGAATGCATCATACGGGCATAAGTAATTGTTTGTCTTGGGGAAAACGGAAAACGTGAGGACTATGGAGTAAAAAAGTTTATTTAATGGTTAAATACAAAAGCAATTATGTAAAGCCGCGATTAATTTGGAATAACAACAGAATTTTGCCACAGTTATTCCAGGAAAAATCTATGCATCGAATGAAATTTCACGCGGCGTCGCGTCACGTAAAATCAATGAAGCGTCGGAAATAATCTAGTATCGACGTGATCTCGCAGCTGCATCGCCGTAACTTTCGATTTATTTATTTATTTATTTATTTATTTATTTGTAGAAATATGATTTCAGAGGGGAAATATTGCGCGTTGGTTTACCCGGGAATGTTTTTCATACGGTCGTAAAATAAAAAAGGGGAGAAATTGCTGACGATAAACAGAGACGGAGGGTACGATTACCCGCGATTTCACACCGTCTCGATTTCCAAAAAATCTAGTTACAGCTTTACTTTTAATCCTCCAGTTTTTAATAAGTCGCAAGTACAATTACCGTCACCGGCGAAGCGGCGAATATTCATCGACAATTATTAACAGGCGTTTATCGACACTCTCTAAATATGAAATTCACGAAGCCAGCCTGCCGATAAATCCAGATTAATCAATGTATCCCCGTAGTACACCCGCCACGATTAAACACGATCCATCTTCCGTGATCCGTGCAGGTGTTCCAAATGTTTTTCTACACCGAGATACCTGAACGCCGCGTGATCGAAATTACACGAAATCTCCAGCAGGGAATGAGTTTCTAGTTGTATCCTTGATGGCTCTTTTTCCATTCCCCTTGCTTCTCCTTTTACTTGCTGTTTCTCGTGATGTTTTTGTACAACGATTCTCAGTTGACAATCACCGATCAGTTTGTGCGCGTTGCGCCAATCCACACAATGCTGAGGTATATCCTTTATAGTTGGCAGCGAGAGTATTTTCAAATATTTTCGTAATAATGTCCAACCAAGGGGAGGGACAACGGTGACAGCAGCAACAACAGGATATGTCTCAATGTTTTGGTCCGCCCGTTCAGCTGTCGCCATTGTAGACGGAAAATCGACAATGGGACAGCTCAAATGACGTTTTCCTTAACGTGAGCACGGTGTGTATACCTGGAAAAGAGAAGATCCCGCAACGTGGAGGTCCTATTTCTAAGCGATTCCGACCGCTTTTAGTGACACTTAAGGTCGCCAGTGGCTTCAGTTTGCTCTTTTGTGGCTGCGCTTTTGGAAATATGCACCACTGCGACTTTCCCATCCACGGGTATCGTTGAAGACAGATACCTTCCTGACGACGCGGACAATGCCAGGGACTTGGTTCTGCTCCATGAACTTTTAATAGATTTGCTGTTGCTCGCTGGTGAGCACCGGAAAACGAAGGGTTTAAAGGAAGAACGAAAACGCTTTTTCTTCTTCTTGTCCTCCCTTCGATGTTGTGCTTGTAAATGGGATACTATTAAACGGCTGTTAGTACCGTGGAAGCTTTATTCATCGAACCAAATACGAAGGAAGAGAGGCCTACGTTGCATGGTGTTCATTATCGATTTCAAGACGTACGCTAATTATTATTAACTTTTAATAGCACGAACTTAAAACGTTACTGGTATCGATTATACGTCCCTACGGAAAAGAAGCGTGCTTCTCGTTTAATAGTGCTTGTACTACTTTTTACCCATCCACCGCGCAGAATTTAATGGCCACGTAAAGAAGTCCTTTCAATTTTCTAATATGTGAATCGCGTGTAAAATTAACGCAGAGGCAAAAAGCAGGCAGCGACTAGCCGGGTAAGTGGCAGGCGAGTTTCTCCCGAAAAAGTTGGCAAAGTGGTAGAAACCCGTAATCATCGAATGACGAGGTATAAGTTTCCAACGCATTTCGCGGTCGGTCGTTATTCATATGCTTATGATTACACCAACGAAATATAGCATTCCCCCTAATTGCATAATTGCACCGTTTAAGGGGACCCATTTAATTTCTACACTTTGTTGCGCAAATCCTGGTCCCTTTAATAGGCCTAGCCGATTTTAAATGAAAGGGTTCAACACCTGTGCACATATATCAATCCCGAGAAATCCGAACCGCGTCTCTGCAGCCTGCTGATGCTCCTAGATGAAATTATATAGCCAGGCAGTATTGTTTAAACTCTAAACGGCGGAATGGTAAATGCTACGTCGATTGTCGGTCAAACCGGCTATAGGCCGGCGGTTACCTGATAATCTTCTAACTCGGTTAACTGAACGATTCAGGGGATCGTGGGAGGAAGTGCTCAATCAGGATAATTCGAATTATTTCGTAGAATTGCGTTTCTACGCCGACGAAACGGTTGAAAGTGAGAAGATCGTTGTTCTTTCTTAATCGTGGGTACGGCACGAGCCTCTGGCTAGAGGAAACGATAAGTTTTGACCCGGAAAAGGTAGCAAGAAACGTAGAATCATCTTACGTATTTCTTGTGGCCAGTTTCCATAAATCTCTTCGCGGCGGGCGTAAAGAGAAAAGCAACTCGCATGGAATCGAATTTCTTTGCCACGTGGCGACCGTATTTTATTGTGGATACTGGGGAAATCTTTAAAAAAAGCAGGCACAGCTGTCTCTCCATGGATTATACTGTTTGTTGCGGAGAAACCGAACTGGTAGGGTGGAGAGGGTGCGAAGTTACGTTTGTGTTACACCACGCTCCCTCAAACATCTTATAATAGCACCACTTTCGCGGAGATTAACTTCGAATTAGATCGACGTCCCTTGAAATTGAGGAATTTCGTGGTGGAACGTATACAGTAGGGCTGTGTTCGTAACTTATTAGATGTAGCGAAGGACAACGTACTCAATTAATTATGTAACATTTAGTTTCAGGCGTCAACGTGATAAAGTTTATTTAACTGTCGCTTAGAAATTATTGCTATTGGCTCGACGTTATTTCCAGGCCAGTTAAAGCCATCGTAAATCAATCGAAGTTGTGTACACACTATTTTTATCTTGTTTTTTCGGCTGCGTGTTACATCTGCGTGTCATTTTTCACATTTTCGAAGTACAGAACGAATGCAAGCGCTAGCTGGACATAGTCGAAAACGTAACAGTTTCATTAGCTCGTACAAAAATTTCGGGAAATAGGAAAACTAAACAGAAGTCACCGGTATTTTAGTGCGAATCGTCTGATTCGTCGATTCGTCGTCTGATTCATTCTTATCTTGCTACCAGAACGACGTTTATTCGACTCCGCATATATTTCTAATAAATTATTGACAATTGTATGCACAGTTTCGATAAACCCCGAGATTTATTGAAGTATTAAAAATATCGTGTCCAGTTTTCAAACACTCATTAAAGCTCTTGAAAGTTCGAGAATTTTTTAATTTCTGCTATCTACAGATATTGTAATTGTACCTTTTGTACCCCTTAAATTCCCTGATTGAACAGCAAAACGAGCAATCTCCTTGGTGGGTTCTTAATCGCTGTCATCAACCGACATCAGTATTCCGCATTAAGCTACTGCGCCTTCTATCCCCTCTCGCAACTCCAGCTATTAAATCAATCATCTGAAAGATTGGATCGATCGGATCGAGCTTGGGTCACGCCCATAATTACGACACTACGTGACAAGTTTCACGATATAGTCCGCAAAATTCGCTCTCGTTTTCGCCGATTTTCCCCCGGCCGATAATTTCCGTCGCATTTTTCGTGGCCACGTCAAGCAGAACGCAATTTATAGCTTCATAATTTCAAGGAATCAGTCCCTCTTCTTCTGAAAAAAATTGAACAAATTTTCTTATTCCCCACACGATTTCCCTCGAATCCTGTGAAACTCACGCAAGGCCATATCGAATTATGGTTGGATTTTTCATCCAACGAAGACAGACTACTTTTCGTCCCCGTTCTCTCTATCCACTGACTGAATACAACCATTAATCGTTCAATCCGAGGCAATTCGAAATTCCCCCCCGCATCTGAATTGCCAATGCATATTCACGTAATCGTACGAAGCCCCCTTTTCCGAACCAATAAACGAAGCACCTTCGCCACCGTAATTCCTGTTGTTTCACGAAACCTTGACTGCCAAGTGTTTCTCGTGACGCATAGTTAATGCGCTACGGGTCAAAGGAAATAAAAGGAAGGAAAAATAATGAACAGCATATTTATGCGGCAAATTGCAGGGTGAATTTGCAAAGGCCACGGGGTCGGACAGGAAATGCTTCAGAGTGAGAAATCTGCTTTTTTCGCCCCTCGACCAACGCCACCCTTCCCATGCTCGCTTTTCCGCCGCGAGCCACAACACTCGTCATTTACAAAAGCGACCCTTTAAAATGAATCCACATGGCCCCTCGCAACAGCGGCTTCAAGGGATGTGCCCGATCCGGTCTCACCCTCTATTATAATCCAACGTGAACCTCGCGGCCCAAACGACGACGAATCGCTCGCGGGCCTGTTATTAACTTTTTCATTCATCGAATGCTTAACCAGACCGCAAAATCGAAAGGTCGATTGGGACTACTTGGCATCGATCGCGTGCCGTCTTATTCGGGGACGCTTTCCGCGAGGTTGAATTCGAGGGAGCGCGACAGCAAACTGGAGCAGGATTTGTAATGGAGCACTGATAACGTATTCGACCCATATTGCTTTATTTGGCGTATTGTTTAATGGACATTTCGGGACGCGTTGCATATCGATCTCTGGTTGGGCAAACAAGGTTTTTTTTATACGAATGAAGTCGGGAAAGCTGCAGGCGGGTAGAATAATGGTGACAGAACATTTGTTCATTTTCGATAAAATATTACGAGGAGAATTTGAAATGCGAAAAATCATCGGGGTCATATATTTTATGGTCACTCATAAACAGTGATCAAAGTTAGAAGGATAATATTCTGAATACCGGTGTCAGTAAAAAGTATCACGTTATCGTACTGCGAGTTATTAAAATGGACCGATCGATTTAGAAATAATGCTTTTTCTATAAAAATTGGAAAACACTGATAACCCACTAGTGGGTGGTTAATAATAGTATGCACTTCATCCAACTCCGCAACTATCGTATTCCATGAACGTTCCCAATAACTATACTTAGACGTTACCAGGCGATGTTGCGAACTTCCAAATTGTGTATCCGATAATAGCAGATCCTAGGTCACGTGAAACGATACCAGCAACTTCTGAGTCCTGGAACTCCATGCCAGCGACATTCCTGTCCCGGAAACCGACGATATTCCTTATTTGAGAATAATCAATCGCAGGACGAATGTTTGCGAGGCTGCATTTCGAGCATGCGAATAGCTTTCAGTAGATACTTACTGCTCGTGTTTCCGTCACACGGCGTTCCGCGCAAGCATGGGTCTCAGAGATAAGTCCTTAATTAATCGAATAATTTGCGCATGGCTCGTCGACGACCGTCAACATGCGCCATATGGTTATCCATCAAACAGATGGTTAGTTACTCTACTGAAGTAACTACCACTGAAAACTAGCGACTAACATTGAAATTATGCTTTGCGGGCCGCATTACGGTCGAGTGAGTTCTTCTAAATTAGGTCAGTAGCCTTCCAATTTATTCCCGTGAATAATCGCATGTTTAATAAACGCAAATCTCTGTTGTTTAAACATCAAACTCCTATGATCGTAAGGCAATTCGTCAACGTATGAAACAAAATTAAACTGCATGCATAAAATTTTACCCACTTATAAGTAATGTACAATCTGACGATTTCAATGTATTCATGGGAAACAGTCTTCTATTCTCGTGTAGGGGTATTAAGTGCGCGATGAAAATCGTCGGCACAGCGACCCGCGGAATTCACTAGGGCGCGTATTTCTTAATTAATGCGCTCGGTGCTTGCTTCCATCTGACGTCATGTAAAAGCCCACGCAGCCAGCCAGCCCTTAGTTCGCGCTCTCGTCTCATCGTCTCTAGGTTCAATTTACTTTGCGAAAGTGTTCGGCAAACGGGCATGTGCTGCTGAATGTAACCATGCATATTCAGGGTTCCGCGCGAAGAAATGTCGTCCGATAGGATCTGGCTGCGCCAATAATGTTCTTAGCGTCTGATCACTCGAATTAAGGGGGTACAAGGAAGTACTTAATTAGGGCGTTGATGCGCGACGTCTCTTCCTTGGGTAACGATTTTCTGGTTCTCGAACGGGGTCATTATGTCGGAAACGCGGGAGGGAAATGGGAACACGGAAAGAGGTAGAGAGATACTCTTCTTTTTTTTTTCTTCTCCTCCTTTCTTCGTATAATTTATATTTCCCCATTGTTTTCCGCTGAAATTCGCGCGCTTTGATTAATTAAGCGAATGCAAATCCGCCTTTAAACGGTCAAGGAGTTCACGACGACTCGGCTGGGCGAAAGAAATTATTACCCGCTGCAATCTCGCGAGTATTCCCGAGAAAACCGGGCCTCTTATAACGGGCACAAAATGAACCACCTCGGCGAATGGTAGTTTTCCTTAAGTAAGCGTTTAATTAGACAAATACCGGTGTACTGGGACTAACAGCTAATGCTGCATTTATTTTCTCCTTATTTCCGGTCCCACGGATGTGCCGCGCCGGCCGAGTAATCTCGCGAACACCAGCCCCTATATACGTATCTTCTTATAGAGAAGAAACGTTTTGCGCAATTCGCCGAAGCGATCCTCATCTTAGTTTTATGTTATCCTTTAAAAATGCATCTCGACCTGAAAGGATTATCGGATTTCGCCTGAGTGGAAAAAAGAACCTTTTAATAATTCATTTTTGCACTTACTGGCTTCGTTCGCTCATTTATTTCATCGGACTATTTCGCCACCCGGAATCGATTCGATGCATCCCTACGTTTCTCCTCCGTGGACTTTGTCGGCAGCCGGAAGTATCGTTGTTGCCGAACACTTCCGCAAACTATCTAGACCTGACGTAATCCAAAGCCGACTCATATTTAACGAAACAACTCTCTGAAGACTGTATGCGGCCAAGTTTGCCTCTTGAGTTTCGACCGTCAGGTCAAGTACACGTTTAATAAAGCAATTAACATTCGCCGCATTTGCATACAACAGATACAATGAATCCCTTAACGAGCCCGGGAAAGAACAGATTAACCAACCATGAAACCAAAACGTTGGATTGCCGAATATTTGCTCGTCAGATGTGCACGACGAACACATTTTCTTCGCATTTCCCTCGCTAACGTCGATCTTAGCCTGGGACAGCACGACGCACGTTGCACCTGGAACCATCCACTTCCTGCGTGATATGTTACGAGGAATCCCCCATTATCCTCGTTGAATTTTCATTTCGTGCTCGCCTCGATGAAAGCACGCGGTTTCCTCGTAAGGTCTTGCACGCTACGATGCTAATTGAAATCCATCTTTCCCCCCTTTCTAATTAAAACATAAGTGTTCTAACTATAGTCATATTTTCTATTTTCAATTTCGCTCCACTCCAAACTCAATTATGTAGGATCTCCCGTAATTAAGAGATTCAGTGCAGAGGTAGGTACATACATATATTCAGCCCTTGAAACCAAAATAGGTTACATCGTACTTGGTTTGTCATTTCTATTGACTGTCTCTTTCATTATTTGAGACACCGTGTCGTTCTGATTTTGCACTTCCCTCGATAATTCCAAGAAACAATCAAATTTTTCGTTCCAGATATTAAGCCCGAGTATACCGTGAAATATCTATCGTAATTAACACATTTAATCCTCGCGTATTTCGTAAAATAGCGAGGACATGCGACGGCAACGTAGCGAGCGGTATTAGGAGGTAGGAAACTGGCACTGCGGATCCTCCTCCTTTCCCTTTACCTATTGCGAAAGTTTGTTCGCCCCGTTGAACCTCGGACGTTCAGCGCTTGTCCGCGCGCTTAATTAAGCGAATAACATATATCATCTTAACGCCTAACGCTCGGGCCAAGTTGCCTCCAACTCCTCGTTGCACAGAGATGAACCGAGCCAACGCAACGGAGCAGTCTCGTTGTGACGTGCACACGTATATATACCTGTACGTTTATGTGGGTGGGCATGTCGGACCCAGGGCTGGGCTGCTTTTCACCGGTTCCTCGGCTTTCTCATATGTGAGCCACAGAACCAGCTCTTCCGTGGTTCAAAGATGCCTCCACCTACCGTACCTTCGCCATTCTCTGCCGACATTGCACACCTTAACGTGTACCTACACCGCTGCACATTTGCTGGCTAACTAATAGACAGCCCCTCCTACCTTCCTCTTCCTTTGCCTCGTCCTCCTTGCGCACCACCTCCTACACAGTACCGGCTACCGAACGTGGAGCCCGTAACGAAGATATTCTGGAATTATATAGGAGGCCTGTGCATTGCACCCTCCGGCGGTCTGCGACAGAGATGTGCCAGACAGATATATTGTATATGTTGTACATATATGTATGTACGAGCGTTGCATAGGTATGCATATATATATGGGATTTCTTGAATTTTTCGAAACGTTGTCCCGTGGCAATAAAGGAAGGGATCGTCGGAAACGCAAAGTACAGAAAATGGTATGTCGAACATGTCCATATTCTAAGGCAGAACATTCACTCGGGACGTCTAACTGAAAGCGATGGAATCACAATCGCGTGAAGAATATGTTCTGGTGGTGATATAGTGGCAGAGCAGAAAAGAGCGAAACCGATATTTAATTGTAATTAGGAAATTCCATTAGTCGACAAACATCAGAGTCCCTGCTAATTGTAATTAGTTAAAGTCTTTAACTATTTGAGTTAGGAATTACCGGGCGTAATTTCAATGCCGCTTTCACGGTCGTTCTCTATTCATGCGCGTCGAGAGAAACTACTGTCGCGCTACCGGCTAAGGACTTCCCTCTCCTAAAGACTGAAACGTGTCTGGCATAATTGAAGCACCTGAATGACTGCGCGAATATTTCAGCAGCCCGGTAACGTCGATGTTTTGCACGGTAATGTATTCAAAATCATACGTGTCGGGCGGTAATTCCTCTCCTTTCCGCCATCCTATGGAACACTTTAATAATCCGCCCCGTAACGCTCTCGAACTCGCTAGCCCGTGTTTCGGTGTAAACACCAGTTAACGAGCGATCTAATATGTAACAGAAGGCAGCCGGATAATGATTTCAAACATTGCGCGCAAGTTCCATCGTTTTGGAGTAAAGTAAATCGATAACCCTGCGCGCCTGTCCATGTTCTCATGAGTCATGCCACGCTCCAAGACTTCATTCGTTCTCGTAGTACGTATTAACTTCGATAGGTTACGCAAGTTCGATCGTACAAGAACTGAAGGCAACATTATCCCAATAAACTACCACCTTTACCCTTGCCTAGCGGCCTTGAGCTACCAATTGATTCCGTACGGACTATAGCAAATAGGAACGAGTCAACACCCGAATCAACCCGAGTCGTGAATGGAATACGAATGGTACGATGACCGAACTGCGACGTTCCCTTTATATCCTGGAACTTGACACAGTACCCTACCAATAAGATACAGTAGATTAAGGTTTAGTCAGTGGGGATTTGACGAAAGCTCGAGCATTTATTTTCGACAAAAATTTTACGAAGCTATGGAACATCTTTTCCTTAAAATCCCCCAAGCCCTACAAATGAATTTCTGTAGTTCGTTTCTCGTCGGGACAACGTGCTAATTAAAATATCAATGAAGAACGCGCTTCAAGCTTCACACGAGGCTCCATTGCCTCGCCACTCTGCATACCTTCCACGTAACCAGCCTTCCCCCCGAGGGTATTACGGCCGTTCTTAATCCATTCAATTACACGGAAATGCCTAGCTGGTATCAAGGATACGTGCGTTTATATCCATCGACTGAAGACTGACGTGCCGACAGGTAACTAGATGTCTGAAAAAGAAACTCAACCGGATAGTAGGCCGGGAACACGTGATTAATGTACACCAGATAAGAAGCTGGCCTTCCGACTTCCGGCCACCAGAGACGCCACTAGCGCAGACAACAGCGAATGATTAAGTTACAGACGCAGACTAATGAAATCATCAAATTTACCTCGCTCTTCCTGTATCGAGCAAACAACGCCACACCACTGATCTCCGCCGAGGATCTCTCGCTGGAATCGTATTACGCGGAAGCACCGAATAAATGAAGCTCCCTGCCAGCTGTGCGGTATTTATCTACGTACATATATACTTGAAATTTGTTGCTGAATTCTGTTTTGCATAATACAATCTTCCTTTGATATAATATTTGTTCGCTTTATTCTCAATTATTCCGTAGTTTATAATTAAATTGTCCAATTCTATTCTCTTGCAACTTCTACTGTCAAATTGAAGGAACGACAATTTAATCCTCAACGTCTACCAACAAGATTCTACATTTTCAGCCAAAGTAGTTATTCCAATTTTCCTTTACTTGTACCTTCCCGTTTGCATTCACCAATTCACCAATTATTGGAAGATTCCACAGAGAGCAAGCATTCGACCAAAGCACAACCATCGTTACATTATTATTACGCGTACATTTGTAATTGGTATCCAGTTAGAAGAATATTCCAGCGTTAGTTACAACAAGTAGCTAATGCCAAACGTATCGCGCATTCGCGCGGCACCGCACGGCTACAAAGCGGACGTACATAGAAAGCAGCACGCTTGTTTCCACTGCTCCATTGCGGTCGGCTGGTATGCGCGCACTTCAAGTCGACCTTTAAAACTCTGCATCAGTAAGACATCAAAGGCTTTTGTTGCAACAATTACCATTGACACCGCATACCACACCCACCAAATCTGCGTGTGTACCGCAGACTTTCAACTGTATTAAACAAGAGCGTAAAATATGTTCAAGATAAAAATGTTCTACATACATTTCCGAAAAGGAGGTCCGCAAAGCTTCAAGAAAATGTACCGCGAGAGAAAGTTCAAACATTAAAGCGTTTTTGTTGGCTCGTAAAAATTTCTGCAATAAACACGGCGAAGGTGGCGAAAAACTGGAGGCGGCTGTTTTGAACAAAAGTTTCGAGTATTTTTTTAAACAGCGTCGAGCAAAAGTGGCACGCAAAAGAAAGACAGCGCCGTCCCGTTTAGATATAATTAATGACTGTCCATGAAAACTGAAACGTAATTAACGAGAGTCCTAGAAGGTAATTTTCTTGGTAATTTAGTGTGTCACTCTACCGGGAAGAATTACACCGCCCTTTCAGAGTATGAAAATACGATGCGACGTCAAAGCGACGTAAAGAGCGTGCCCGTGGAATCGAGTGGAATTAAACAAAACGGAGAAACGGCGAAGCGTAGAAAACTCCAATGCACTTCGAGTTTAGTGCCGTGGCATTGAGGAGGAAAATCTTGTTATTCTTACGGCTGATGGCCGAAAGGCAGGCAAAACGGAGCACGAATTTATTTCACCTGACCCCGTGTAAACTTTCCGGTGACGAACGATTAATGTTAAAATGTCAGCAACGCCGCCGGAAATACGGCCGTTCAAAAGAAATCCGCGCAGTTTACGCGGGCCATAAACGCGTCACTGGAGCTGCAAAATGAAAAGAAGATTCCTATCATCGTCCTCTTAAGCCAAACAGCGAATTCGCAAGAAGTTTGGCAAAAAATCGGAGGAAGAAACAGCAAAGTGATGCACTATAATTTAAGAAGTGAAATTGAGAATTTCATGGAAAATAAATGTGTACTGGACTTCTAGGTAATTAGAGCAACTGTTAAAGTTGTAGATATAGCCTGTCCAACGAGAGGAGAGAGTAACAGAAAATTAGAAAACTAAAGTATTAGAAAACTCTAGCTCGGTTCGTAACACCATAACCATAAAAACCATAGAATAAAGGTACCCCCAAAAAATATACAAAACAATGTTAACGCTCGCAATGTTGTTAACGTTCCCCATGGTAGAAGTTGAAAGTGAAATAATGTTAAACATATGCTTTTGTCTTTTGACAATGTGAGCGTAAGATTGCGCAAACTCCGCGCAATTTTCAAAACTAATAACAGTGAAAGAAAGGTTGCTCGATCTGTGGGAAAAAACCGCGTACAACTTTACGACAGTGAACTAATGTGAGCAGTTTGTTTTTCTTTCTTATTTTTTTGTTTGTTTTTGCACACGTACTCTCTTCGAAGACGTGTCGTATAGTGGCTGGCACCCCTGCTGTCGCGAAGAAGAATATTTCCCGTATAAAATTAGCTTACACATCCTGCGGCAGTCTGCCGTAAGTAGTTATCTCCGATGAAAAAAACGGTCCACTATAAATCCATCGTCGTTGCCACAGAGTACGTGTGTCTACGCGCGGCTGAAATGGAGCGCATGAGAAGTTTACGCTGACGATCTGTGAAACTGCTGCCGTCTTGGTGGAACGGATGCCTCTGCCGCTTTGCGGACACGTCACGCGGAACACGTGTTTATGCCTTCTCGAGTGTCGTTCCGTACAAGAAATTAGGGATCGAGGGAGAAAGATAGAGCGGAGGCGGCTCCAGCTTGTCGGAGCTCGAGTTTGATCGATTCACCAGCCGCAGCCAAGACGTGTCACGTCTTCTGACGGCTTTCTTGCGTCCGTTTAAACGGAGAATTAGCTTTCGTTTAAGGAGGGAAGGTTTTTTCGCCTCTGCTGCTCCCCTATACGAGCACGATTCTCTTTGTAGGATCAACCGAGTGCACGGATTTTAGGGGGGCCCCTCGGCGTCGACCTGGAAAGCACGGGAAATATATTTACGACTACGAAACGAACGATAGAAGAATCTTAAAGAGAAATTCAGACGACGTATTAGAAGCCGCGTTTAATCCACCCATTGCGCGTGCACTCCTTCCGATCGTAAGGCAGAGATGTACATTTTTCTATATTATATTTATCGTAATCGTTGGAATAGAATTTTAATATGAATTATCGTCTCTACCACTCAACTATTCGCTGAAATATGCAATTAATGGAGGTAGATGCAATTAGAGAGCCATCGGCTTTGTGCTGAATCAAGACCAGAGGCTGGGGCCGTTCGCGGGATCCGATCGTGCCGCGATAAAACGTTGAATAAAAGAACAATTATTACGCTATCTGATTCCATTGTATGCAAATAAGAATATAAATGCGGACTAATTTCACGTCTGACACCTACAGCGGGCACACAGAGGGAGGGTGAAGCAGAGAGCCCGAAAGAGTTCATCTTCCTGCTTCTATTCATGCAGTAAAAGCCCATTATCGCGCGGACCTGCGAGAAATAAGAATAGGAAGGGGGGCCTCTTAACGCCGCTTCGTTTTTTCTTTCATCCCTCATCCGACCCGCTTTGCCTCTTCCAACTTGGTTCACCAATAATGTCCTTTAATGCAATTACAGTGGCAGTCGAGTCGGTCGTGCCGCAATTACTTATTCATTATCGGAAAATACATTATCTGGATTGCGGTACCGCTGACGTGTGCACTCGCAATGAAATCTGGAGAACGCGATGTCTGTTGGAGGAAAAAACTGAACGGGGAGAGCAGAGGGGTTCGGAGTTCCGACTTAAAGGAAATTAAATTACCTGGCCTCTTAATGCGGGTATTACGGGATGGAGTTACAGGCAGTCGAAGTTATACCGTGGGATAATTAGTCGTATAATTGCACGATGATCCGCCTGTTACCGAGATTACAAGGATTCGATAAGCCGACGAAAAAGAAAGCAACACGAATGCAATATCAAAATCGACGAGGGTCGCTCCGCTAGAGGTTTCATATTTCTCTATCAGACTTCGATACCCCATGCTCCCCTTTTTCAACCGTGCATGGTGTGCACGCGAGCAAAAAGAACAGTAAAAAATGTAGGCCTAGTAAAAAGAAAAAGCAACCAGCTAGGCCTTTCGAATTTCTCTTCCACACTTGTCAATCCTCGAAACGCACTATTTCCGTGCGCCCATCAATCCCGAAACGTCCCGGCAGCCAGCTACGGTCCAAACGACATAAATCCAATTTCCAGCCGTTCCAAGGTAGGCATTCTATTTACAAACTATTCCCGGTTCGCCAACCTAGCCAAGGCCCATCGATGTGCAGCCAATTTTCATCCCGTTCTTTTTCTTCGACACGTGTATGCTCGAACGAGCCGCAACCCCGCGGTCGCAAATTCAATAAACTTCCTCCACCATGCTACTTAAACGGAATTCTCTGAATCACGACCATTCCACGGTTAGCTATTTCCACGAGGGTGGTGGCGAACTGCCTGCCTGCAGCTACGCTGAATGATTATCGACTCGGACTATTTAAAAGGTGTTTTGCATTAATTATGCAAACAGTTCCCATCGCACAAGGGTTCCAATAAATTACTCAGCCGTGCGTTTTCCAATTCTTCCACGCCACGCATCGGCATAACTTATCATAGTTATCATACGTATATTGTACAGGACAGGATGAAATAAAGGACATCATTTTGGATGGTAGTTTGAAGCGATTACTATTTCGGAATATTATCAATTTCTACGTGGGGCAACAAGGAATAATGAAGAGGTGTGAATTACATTTTTATTGCGAGAAGAGAGGACAGGAGGTATGTTTAAAGGATAACCTTTCGCCGGGGTTGCGAATCTCGCGAAACAGTATCTTTCCTGGACGAGGCGCGCTTGAAATATTCAATTTATTTCTCATCTTATTTTCCATATCCGCCAAGGAAGAGGCGGTTCTCAGAATGGGAGCCATGATTCATTCCAAAAAATTCTCCGCCTTCTTCTACTTAAATTCAATTCTCCTAGTTCGACACGCTACCTCGACAGCATTGGTAAAAAGAAAAAGAGGCAATGCAATGCCTTTTGCACGCCTGTCATTACTGCCAATAAAAAAAAAGAATACGTAATAATCAGTGTAGTAACACAACTATTGTATTTAGCATTGCATAGCATCGTGACTGTATGCGTGTATGTACATATGTAGTTTCATTTGAAAAAAAAAGACTCGTCGATGGGATTTCAACGGGGAAAACAAAGAAACAAAAGGTAGTCTGACACTGCGGCGGGTTATTGAAATGTTCGTCGACACGGGAACGACACATTGAAATGACACGAAATTTCCAACATTAATGCTCGTTCCTTGCTCCTCGCAGAGAGAATTGACGTTTCCCGAATGAGACGAAACTCGAAGCGTCATAACGGCACGAAAGTCTGGAAAATCTCGTTCGGTGTAGAGTTGTAGCAGATAATATAATATTACTTCGCTGTAATATCGGATGTTGGAACACGGAATAGACAGAAAAGTAGAGAGAGAGAGAGAGAAAGAGGGAAAGGGAGAGAAAGAGAAAGAGTGAGGGAGAGTAGTAGTAGTATAGCCGGCGGCAAGCGCTGTCGTTAGTGAGTTTGCCGCTTAAATACGCTGAATTTCCCGTTGAGCGGGAAAACGCGAGCGGTCAAAAGCGTTTACAGGCGGAATAATCGCGGACTCTCATAGCGGGATCCCAAGCGGCCGATTAAAAATGGATCGACCATTCAATGGTTATTCATCAGGGCCAGTTTTCAACCGAACCCAACTGCCTGTCTCTGAAAGCTTTCTTTGGAACTGCTATCTTTCATCTGGCCTATCGGTTAAAATTTATCAGTTTTTGATCCCCTTTGGTCGACGTAGCCCAAAAACAATTGCTGGAAAAATTCAACGTCCCATGGCGGATAGACTTAAAGGGTTTTGTGGACGAAGCAAACTGTATACATAATACCATCGCCGATGCTGGATAATAATCACGCGAATACCGCGCCTTTCTGAATCATTCATGAACATTCCTGCATTTGTAGCTTTTTTGTCGAATCGTTTGAACTGGTGACCATTACACGTTTCACTTCCAGTGATCTTCAAGTGGATCCTTTTTTTTTTTATGATGTTCGTAGAATCGGCTCGTTTGCCGGGTCCATTGTCCGTCTAACTCCTCAGAGAGGACATGTACGCGGTGTCTTTTAACTTGGAACCCGAATCGAGTGGTACCCGATAAAATACCGCAAGAGTTGGACACTTAGCGCGTCAATGTTGCGATAACAGGCATGCGTGGCCTTTCGAAAGAATCCATCGGCCGACCCATAAACGGTCGACGATTCAACCGGGAACGATCACGCCGCTTCAAATTAAGACGTAATTTAGTGCCGTGCTCGGTCCTCGTTTACGTACATTTATGGGAAAAAGATAAACAGCGCGTTGGATCGGACAGATGACTCTTTCCGTATTCTTACGTCGATCGTTAAGAAGCTTACTTTATGCTGATTAACCTGAAGACACGCATATGGGTGGGGACGGGATGTAGGGCGTAAATACAGAGATATATATGCATATAGAAGGTATATATCTACCTTACAGATACGAATATGTTTGAATATTAATGAAAGTACAACGTCAACGACACTCTAGCCAATGTTCTTCTGACGATATTCCTTGATTTATTGATTACCCCGTTCGAATCTTTTAATCGTCCCAATATCCTTGCGGCAATAAACGCTAATTTTAACAGCCACTAATTTAAACGTTCATTAAAACAGAATAAAATAAATATTAATTATTAAGCTGCAAGGAGCCAAGAAATCTGAGGGAACTTATTTCTCGATCTCGTTGTTAATCGACGAATCCCGAACCGACCAGTCGTTTACCCCCTCGATTTTCCATCGTTCGTTGTCCCGCATAAATTTCTGACGCTTCTTTAAATAATTCATAATAAACCTGACATCGATGGAAGTCGCATAAAATCCAGTGGTAACAATATTTCTACCTGGCGTGGACGCGAGAAAGAGCAATCCACAACTTTGGACGTTGTTCATCGTGCTTTTGCGCATCCCTGCGGAATCGCATCGCGCGTTTCAATTATTTTCTTTTTCTCTATCCCACAAATAAATTTGCCACGACCAGCGACACTGTCGAATCCCGGCGGTCCCTTGGAAACATTACATCTTACCGCGACCAAAGGAGAACGGAACCGTCGCGTCGTCCCGGGACAAGGGTGAGGTGGAACTTTGAACGGTCTAATTTCTCGATAGTAAATGGCCGCGTCTTCTCCCCGACGACTATCGACCCCACCCTCTCTCTATCAGTGTGAGTAAAGTGGAGCGACAAGCCGGTGTCACGACGAGCGACGAAGGCCGTCGAGTGTCCCCTAAAATTGGCTGGCGCAAGAAAACTCGATGGGGTTGAACCCAGTGAGCCAGGTACACACAAACAACGATCTCTCGCGTCGAACACTAGCTTCGAGGAACAATGGTGTGGTGATCGGGTTTTCCAATAAAATCTTGGAACGAGACGGAGAACGATGGCGATAGTACGTCTATTTAAAGGATTCCATCTATCAGAATTGAGCATACAAACGGAGAAAAACAATTCGAACGCTGAAGTGTTAAGAATCAGGAGTGAAATGGAATCTGGGAAGAGTTGGTACTAATTTCTGTAAAATCGAAGGGTTGAACGTGAATGGTTACCAAGAAAATGTCTATTTAAAGGCAAAGATTATCGAGTTTGCTACCACTCAAAGGCTGGTTGAAGTGCTTTAGAATGTCCATGAACCGGGAAACGTTGCCTGCCCCATTGAGGCAGTTACAGAGGGTGATGGCAGAGAGTCAGGAATTGCAAGAAGAAAAAAAGGGGGTGAAAAAGATAGAAGAGTCGCTCGTGGAGCGGATCGAGGACGGATCCGATTCAATAAATCTGAAATCGATGCCAGTGGAAACGAAGACGACCCGGGATGGACTCGCCACAGTTAATAGAATAGTCGTTGCAGACAGCCACGCTCGCCATTTGCAAAAGGGATAATTCAAGCGCTGCCAGCAGCCACCTCGAGGGAATAATCGCGCGAGAACCGATTGTCTCGCACGATCGTCCCTTTTCGCATGGCCGTGCACACCTGCTGTTCTTCGATTCGACACAATTCGTTTAGTCGACGATCGCTGAATCGCGACAAGCTAAAACGATTAGGTCAACGGGGAAAGGTCCTTTGTTTCCACTGAACGTTGGTAAATTTACAACGGTTAACTCCTGATAGATAAAGCCGATCAAGCTTCGCGGTCGAATTGAAAAACGTTACGGGCGGGACTCGCGGCAACGTTTAACGCTCGTAATCGATCGGTATCTCGTCAAGCTTTATTCGGTCGCCTCGTTACGCAGATTTCCCCTTTGTGCTTCGATTAATTATATTGGCTCGCGACATGTGAAATATCTATCTGCAAAATAATTCATCGCCTTTTGTGCGCGCCGTTTGTGAGTTAATTGTCATTTTTCTGCAAACGTTGGAACAAATGTCGTTCTCCTTTGTGCGGTTGAGTTAATTCTTAAACTGGGACAATCTTATCGATTTTGCAAGTGTCCGTTTATCGTTGCCCTCCGTTTTATAAAATAGACTCTTTGGTTTTAAAATACCCTTGGGTTGAAGATATTTCACGCAGTGGGATCGTGATCTAAAAATGGGAAAAAATAGAGAGGGAATCTGGATGTAGGAAGTTGAAGATATTTTCGACTTCGATAGATATTTTCATATCACTGCTAAAAATTCACTATTTGATTATACAATCTTTCATATCGTTCATAAATTGGTACCCGTAGGTATATCTATTCTGTACCAACTATTATTGCTTCTCGTGTTTGCTACGACTGCTAAGATTAACGTTTCCTTTGCCCGAGGATTTAATGAAATGGTCTGTGTTCGACGACCCTTAACGTCAAAAGTGTCGCTGGCAGAATTAACGGCACCTATCTTTAAAAAAAAATCGATGAAGTGACCGCTATTTGCCTCTCAGAGTAATGTAGATTGCACGGACGTTATTAAAGTGACGTGGCAGGTTTCCATGACGATCGTGGTAAATTTATAGTGGATAGGAAATGCCTTTGAACCCATTCGCATTTAAAATCATTTACTCCAAAAGCATTAACTAACCACATGTCTCATGTTCCCAATTTGCCAAAAACTTATTCGTCGTTCCTTCTTTGAATGTACATAATGCCATAAACACGTTATTTGGATTAAACGAATCATCGGTCATTTATGACGAATCGCAAGAACTGTGAAACATGAAACGGCAGCCAGGGAAGTTTTACTCAAATAGCCTTACCCAAAAACGAATCCAAAAGCGTTTTATTTTGTTTTATTATTTATTTTATTTCACTATTCATAGTAAAGTATATATGTATCAGGACCTCCGGTTGAACAATGGAAATAATTCAGTTCAAAAGTGCAAAATCCTTGTGAAAGTTGAAGACATTATATTCTTGAGACTCCAAAACAGACGGACTCTTATAACTCTGTCGCGTATCGCCGACATTCATCACATAAATTATAAACTACTTATCTGAAAATACGATACATTCCTTAAATTTTACTTATCATTCGAATTTCTCTTTCACACTTTGTCAATTTTATTCATTCAATTTCAATGCTATCTTGAATATAGCATCTTTGTTAAACTATTCCCGGTTCTTCTAATTTCATACCGCAACCGAGTGCACTGACGTGTATTTCAGCAGGTGACACCATCGCCTGAATTATCTTGCAGCGTTGCTACAGCAGCATTTAAACTTTAATAAGTGCTCTGGAAACTGACAAGATATTGAAAAATATACATATTTAATCGCAGGAAAATAAAGTTGCACCGGCTCAATAATTTTACATTTCTTTGTAATAAATATTTAGAATTTTATCAATAATTAAACGAAACAGACATTCGTTGATCTTTAACGCCTTACAACTCTAGCAAACGATTTACTCCAAGATTCTCGCATTCAAAAGGATGGAATCTTGTGTTTAAATTCGGGTAACTTACCGCTGGTGTGGCACAGTGGACCTCGCGAAATTCGTCATTAATTACACCGAGATCGTTAAGCACTGCAAGTTCTCCGCTGTCAAGGGATAAAAAAGGGATGCCGACCTAATGGTGCCATAAAGCGAGCGGTCAGTTTTAACGAATAGCACATTAAGCGTTCTCCTCGTGCATATGGTTTTTTTTAAGGGCAGCTCCAAAATTCGCCTGAGAAAATGAGCTGCCGCTGCGTTTCGTAAATAATCAAGTGCACGAGTGCACTTTATCCCAGTGTACATACGAAAGTAACGCAGTGAAGCGAGTCCTCGTGCCAACGAAATATCATCTATATATTGTAAATTCGATGCCGCGTACTGGATATCGTCCCAGGGTCTGCGTGTTCAGTGACATTCCAAAAATGATCTCCGGCGCGTGCTTTTTTTCCTTATTTCTCACTCGACTGCGAAAGACGTCGCGCGTAATTGCGTCGAATTTACACTGACCGCTTTACCTGCGCGACGCGACGGTGCAAGAAATTGCCGCAACAAATGGGGCTCGAAGAGATTCCTGAATTGGTGCAATCTTTAAACTGCACGGTTTTAGTAATTATAATTAATTCCAACAATTTTTCCAACGACTAATTACTATCGTATTTGATTAAGGTGAAGAACAAAATGAAGCACGACTTCCAGTGTCATTTTTTAAATTATAATTGAAGTTTTATAGAACTGAATTATAATTGCACATAAATTAGACTGTCATCAGGACTGTCATAGCTAATTGTAAGAAGCTCAAATTGCAATTATCCAAATTCCGTCACATGGACTAAGGTATATCAATGCATCCATCAATTGTTCTTCCGAGTCAAATGCATTTCATTGGCAGCCACGTCGCGATTCGCATATGGCATTTGAGACAGTGCATTATGACAGACGCAGCAGACGCGAGGGCAAGGCCGACACAGAGCATGATACGGGGATGAAATAGGTGCTGTTGAGAGTCGGTGGTTTTGTCCGTGGCAAAAAGAATGTCCCCCGCTGAGAATCGCGCTCAAAGAAACCGACGACGGCCTTGCTGGCCCCTTTTCGCTCGCGTCTGACCAGCTGACCATAAATCTTCAACCTAGACAAAAGCAGGAAAAAAATGGGGAGCATCAATTAATGCCAGAGACTCGGCCCCGTCTGATGACGCTTAAAAATTCGCTGATGAGGGCGTGTGTACCTTCTGGCGCCTCGAGGGCATAACCGCGATCGTTAGGGAACAACGTGCACGTGTCTTCAAGATGCTCCATCCTCCGGATCAACTGTATATCATTTTAATTGCCGTGTTGAATTTTTCTGGCCGGCGTGATAAATGCTTTTGACACTTTCTCGATGCTCTGATTCGTTTGTTTCTTGTGGCACTTCATGATCTCTTTATAGCGGTTCAAAGGAGGCACCGAGGACGTTTAATTCCACTTTTTTCTGATCATTGGGGTCAGAAGGACAGAGACACTGAATTGAGCATGGTGAAAGGTATAATATAATCGTTGTCATGCTTTCTAATTACTCAAACAAATCGTATCAGCAGTCCGTTTTTATTGTCATGTTTATTCCTTTCTTAGAGAGGGGAAAGAACCGTAATACACACAGTTTTGTTCCTAAAGCACAATTAATTATAACGTTGATGGAAAATCACGGTAAGCGAGTTAAAGAAGTTCCTAACAATACGTATCAGAACGAGCGGCTTTGAGCTCTATTGAAACGTTTTCAAATACTGTGGAGTATACGATCGTTCGAACAGGTAGCAGTATTTCAGCCACCGTACTCCACCGGTAACGTTCATGGTTTCCTTTTTATAAGTGACAGCGACCTTTGAAAATAATTCATGGGACAATTCGCGTTGCTTTGTTAATCGGCTACAAATAATTCATCTGTATCAATGAATGCGCTGGCTGGAGAGTGGAAAAAGAGTCAGGAATATCTGTTCCAATGGTCGTCTAGTTGCTTTTGGAAAAATAATACATTCACTCGTTTTGAAGAGAACCTCAAAGGCTGTCAT
Source organism: Nomada ferruginata (assembly GCA_963583965.1). Classification (NCBI taxonomy): domain Eukaryota; kingdom Metazoa; phylum Arthropoda; class Insecta; order Hymenoptera; family Apidae; genus Nomada; species Nomada ferruginata. The sequence continues at coordinate 5,705,759 of OY757214.1, read as the reverse complement.
TGAAATACGATTCCATTGTATCGTCGCGATTTCCGGATACTCGTCGTCGTCGCCGGACAACCGCGATCTCGTTTCCCCAGAAGGAAATACCTCCCGACGTTGAATTGTCGAAAATATTCTCGTTACGAAATTCTATGCGTTTCAAAAGGAACACTCCGCTACGTGTACAGTCATCATTTCAAATGAAGTTACTCCTCCCGTTCGGTCAACCACGACTTATCCGTAGAGCACCGTCGATTTCTCCAATAGTTTCTAGGCGTTCCTATAACGAGTATATGGAGTAACCCCGCTGCTTTTGATTCAATCTGATCAGATGGCAATAGCACCTGCGATCCAAGAGTCAACCACCTGGAGTTGTTCTGCTGCTTGTACGATTAATAATCCTTGTCCGGCGAAGATAGTAACGGAATCGCGTGCGCCTAATTCATAGGCTGGACTTTTTGAATTATTGGCCTTTGTGCTTTGTCCACTGGAATGGTGGCACTCGATCAAAACTGGTAACAAAACGGAGATTCTTCCGTTACCGCGCTTAGATTGTAGAGGCCGAATGAAATAGAAAAATGACTCGCTCTGTTGTAAATTAAAAGCGTAATAACGCGTACGATTGCTTAACAAGGGCCACACTTTGTCTGAAATACACCACTATGACTCGAGACTCACATTATTTAATCATTTCGAACGTTACAAAATCTCCAGCATTCCAGGCGTTCTCCATTTTTAAAACAAACGTAAAGGATATCTAGAAAGTGCATTGGGTATACGCGAGAAAAATTGTACACGGTGTTACGCGCAATGGGGACGCGAGAACTTTGGCAGCGTCGACAGGAATATCCACTAGGCGTAGCGGGCCCGTGTGTTGAATTGGGAAAACATGTCACCCCATAAGCCCAATCTTATTTCACTCACAGTCCCCTACCGTATCTTGGCCGGGAGTCGCACCTGTAAACATCCGACAGAGACAAAGGAGAAACTAAAACGTGCCGGAACGATTCCGTTTTAACGTTGAATTTATGGCGGCGCGTGATGTTCGCCCGAGAAGATTTTCCGCGAGCCCCCCACTACGTCTCTCCCTCCCTCTCCCCCTCACTCCTTCACCTCGCTGTTACCAAACCGTGAAAATAATTTTCCCCGCCGATAAAGCGGAAACGGGACCAAACAAGATTGCAGTGTAGCTTCGGTGAATGTGCGTATACGTTATAAAGAAATAGCGCAAACTTTGTTCTCGAGGACAAGTCCTCGAGGAGGAGGAGGAAAGGAGAAAGGGAGAGGAGTGAAAGCCCGAAGAAAAGGAGGGACACGGGCAAGGGTAGGTCGAGGAAAAAAAGGGCCGTTGCGGAGGGGACAAGGGCAAACGGGGAAGGGTAGTAAAGGTGAAGGGAGAAAAGAAGTCGAAAAGAACGGACGAGGTTACACGACATTCAGGTTACACGAGCGGCAACATGCGTGTCCGCACGCGTGCATCTGCGTGCACATCCACGCTAGAGTACACGGTCCGTGGAGGCTGGCACAAGGTTGGCAGCGCGTGCGCGTGCACACAAACACACGGGGGTATTAAGCGTTAGTCGCAAGCATGCACTCGCGCCCGTACGTACATACATATGCGCCTCTCTAAGAGCTACCCCTCAAGTGAGATATGGATCTTCCAGCTCGTTGAACATACAGAACAGAACGTTACGTTACGTTACGCGCGGTGGGAAGGGGTTGCGCGAGTGAATGTAAACCGCAATGCCACCCCGCGGCGTCCACTCGACGTTACTATTGATACGACCCACCTATCTCCGACGTATACTTCTGTTTCTGTTCACCTTTCCGCCACGTCGTCGAATCGTCAACGTGAATATAGCGCACCCCTTCCTATCCACCCATTTCTTGCTACGACATAATCTTGTTTCCTGGGTGTTACTAAACGGTTACACTTTCGATCGAGGTGCGAGGTATGTATATACATATATATATACTCTGCTACTTTTTAAGTATCAGGTTGCTCAGACAAGACAGTAGGACGATTCTCGGGTGATTTAACGGCAAACGTGATTGAAATTCAGGGCCGGTAAACGGTAAACGGTAAACAGTAATTGTCCATCAGCAGTGCACACGGTGCACGTTTATATACATAATCGTGTACCACTCTATGCATCTATACGTATAACAATAATAGGATGTTAGGTTACGTCACGCGTAATGGTTAGGGGTTGCCCGAGTGAATGTAAACCGCAACGCTACCCCATGACGTTCATGCGACGTTACTATTAATACGATGTGCCTGGTCGCAACGTTCGTTGTCCCGTTCGCTTTTCCATCGTGAAACCGAGCGGGTTGCGGCTTTCTCATGCTCTAAATTTACGCGATATCTTAGACACCGAAAGAGAGCAGTGGGTAAGAAATTAAAGGGAAACCAATGGTCCCAAGAGAAAACGTTGGAAGATTCTGGACGAAGGTATCGAGAAGATTCGATGAAATTAATAGCAACCGGCTGTTCTTGAATTATCGTATCGCGCTACGTACTCGAGTGGCGCAATGGGGATAAATTAAAGCTCCCTCCATCCCCTTTAACCGTCAGACAAAGCCTGAAGTTTAAGCGGGATTCGTCGGACTACTCTGGTGAATACGCGAGATAAATCAGCTTCATTATAGAAACTGCACCGGAAGGCACCCAAAAGAGAATCTCGTAATACATAATACGGAAGTCAAATATAGTAGCTTTTGCGCTTCCTTCGTGGAGTTCAATTAATTCTCGATTACAGACAGCCGTGGCGAAGAGAACCGGTTACAATTCCAAGTTTCACCGAAGACGGAAATACGCACATAACGTTCTGTATGTTGGTGAACAACTATTGTGCCTATCGGCGAGCCTAATTGTTTTAGAAAATATTTCACTTCGTTTAGGAATAATATACTTTTCCTAATTTCCTGTTCGCTCGATAAAATGAAACGTCGAATAAAACTGCACGTTTGCATCAGGATATAATTGCTATATGTATAATAGAACTCTCGAATAGTTTTACACCATAATATTATAATAGGCGCCACTAAATCGTTACTTGTTTAATGTTCATTAGCGTGCCATTGAGATATTTCGCTTCGTTTCGCTTATGTTATAATGAATGTTCGTTAAATCAATGGCTATTAACTTTATAAACTTTGTATTGAAATGAAAGGTGGGTACTGTATAAATGAGAAACCAGCGCAGTCAATTTAATGTGCTTGAAACATTGACTAACAGTGCAAGCAGGTAACCATAGGTATTCATTCGTCGAACAATGATTTTATTAACCAATGTAGAAGTTTAAATTTTCAGTATGAAAGTTCTACTGCTGTGTTAATTAGTGGAATTCATTTCATTATAGTTCATATGGCAAGGTCTATCGAACGGATCGATGCTCCCTAACTTTTCGTGCATTTAAAAAACTAAATGAATATTTTTACTCGATCCTCTATTCATCGTTTCACATGTTCACGTCTGCGGGATCGTTCTGTGCGATTTATTGCACAGTGCAGCCTTCAATACTTTTATTTAACGTCTGCTTCTGGAAACTAAAATAACCATTCAAATATTTAAGACTGGGAAAATGGAACGCGATGCAGACACTATATGTAAAAAATTCAAAAGGCTTATATTTCATAGATGCGAATGGAGACCGCCAAGCACAAGTAACATCGTGTTCATGGTACACATTAAAACAGCACTTAGTAGTTACCAACATGGAATCTGTGTAATTCCAAACTTATCAATCTTGAATCCAGCAGGTCAAGCAAAATCTACATATCCTATTCTCCAATTTGGATATTCGATTTGAACTTCCTGCTCCACGGAGTAGCACAAACTCCTGGTTATATCATTTTAAAAAATCCGTAAGAAAGAGAGAAACGAAAAGCAGTATGCATACCGTCCAATCCGCAAGAACAGAACGAAAAGTTGCGGAGACAATCTTGTTCAAATGGGTCTGCGGAATTTAAGTCGATAACTTGGCGCGTTGTCGCAAATAAGTGAAATCGGGTCTCGGCGCCACAGCGATCAGGATCTTGGTTTTCTTGTAATTTACCACTCAGACGGTTAACCGCGGAACGGCAGAACTTCGACGAAGCAATTAATCCGATAACGATAACGATGTTACCGATGATGAAGCGAAGTCGTGTAGTACAACCAATCGTTTTACAAACACCGTGACGTAATCTTGTTCTAGAAACTGATCCTGCGGGGACAGGCGGATCCATGTATGCATTCGGTGGTTGGCGGGCACACGTTATGCAACGTGGCTCACCTCATTCCTCGCGCAAACCGTTCATTGTATAGTACGGAATAAACAGCGTCCTCCTGTGCAGCGAGAAAATAATCCCCAGGCCAAGCTGATCCGCAAAACCGAAACATGATTTCCCGTTTGTGGTAACTGAATGATTTGAAAGTGCGCGCGAGTGAGAGAGAGTGGATGTGATTGGCGGAGCGCGTGAGAGAGAGGAGAGAGTGAGGTACGAGCGAGCGGTGCTGAGCGAGAGTCCTTCTTCCTGATTGTTCAGAGGTGCGAAAAGGTAACACGTAGAGCGACAATTTATTTTCATAGTACGAGAGTTGTAGAATGGTAACATATTAAACGATTTTCACATAATTAAATGTATATGAGTAATCGGGTCTTTTATTAACCATCAGATTACCACACGTTTTAGCATTTTCCTCAATGGTTGTTCATTTCATATATGATTAACAGCGCTTTTCTCTTATTTAACTCACTATTCTATTTTTGAATACTTTTTACCAGCTTTTGAGAACAAACATTTCTGTACTGAAACGACGCGCTTCTCTGTGCAATCGTGATTCCCTGGACGCAAAAAAGAGCTCAATAGAGAAACTTGTATATTGCCTAAAATTTTATATTTTCTCTCCTCGAAAATAAAAAGAGTATGCAGCTGAAATAAGATTTTATTTTGATATTCAGGACAAGTATAATGACGCCAGTGTGTACGAAAATTGGACAACGTTGGTGCCATTTATAATTCGAGCATTTTGTTCTGACCAAGTTAACACTTGATTAATCCGACTCTTTTCAGACGAGTGATCGCTGCTGACTCGCCGAGGCCGTCGTACTATTGGCCAGGTGCCGATCGATGAATACATCCTTTTGTCAATATGTCACTTCCAAACGAGAGTATAATCTCATTTTCCTACGGTCGCCAGGAGGGAACCAGGTGACGCGACATAACTGCCCCAGCAGCATATCAATCTGATCACGATAACGACATTTTCGATGATGGAGCACGGTCGATCAACCTGTTCTTCTCGAAGTAAAATCCTACACTATTTCATTTTATCCTACATAGGCATTGTCTCGCCGTTCACTTTCATCCCTTAGACTGTCACGTATGTATATGCTAGCTCAAATAAAATATCCCTAACTCGCAATTCGAATTATCGATTTAACTCGACCGAAAAGTCTAAAATATGAAAACAGATTTAGTACCAAAAACTGATACCACGTCATGCTCGCCAGCAGAATGCAAACTCTTAACTATGAAACTCGTTAGAGGGAAAGCACAACGCTCGATTAAAGCGATATTAAGTGCACAATCGTGATTGTCACGCCTTGACGAATCGAAAGAGGCCCGCACTGCGAGACGCAACAGTGGATTTGTTGCCGTTTCGCTGCCGCCGCAAATCAATCGTTATCGATAACGATAACGACATTCGTGACGGTGATGCACATCCGACCAGCCAGTAGTCAATTGTTCCCCAAACGGCGCAATCTTGCTGCAGAGCCCGATACCGATTACTATGATCAAGCCGGAACGAGGCGTGCACCGGCGCATGAAATGCAGACGGAATGATTTCAATTATCCAAATGAACATCTATATTAAGCTCCGCGGCCTGTGGGTGCCATCTTGCTGCCGCTCGACGGACGCATTGAAACTCTATCAAAGATATTGGCTGACGGTTCGCCTCATCGTCGTCCCTCAAAGAGGATCCTGATCCGTTCCTCAATGAACACGCCGATGAGACTTTTCACTCGGATTGCCAGGAGTTTAATTCTGTAAGGTGGGAGAGCCGAATGAACGAAAGGAAGCAACTAGAACGGGGCGAAACGGAGGCATGATGTCTTCGAGGGAGGAGGGCATTGAAAATCTCTATTCTTTTCGCGAAAGAAGCCCACCGTAAGACTCCCTATTGGACACATACGAAGCCAGTGGCTTCTTGCTGTTGAAATGAACAGAGGAGTGCACAGACAGGACTGTACCAACAAAAAGTTAATTACAGAATCATCCTGTGCAAAGAAACCGCACCAAGGTTCCCTTCTTTCACCAACTCCTGCTGTTTCTTTTTCTCGCGTTCGCCGATCGGTTCCCCCCTCGAATTCGATGCCAATTCCATTCTACCCGCCTAATAATGTGGCTTCCTGTCCCTCGCCGCGTATATACGAATGCAAATTATTACGTGCACCGACACTTAAGTTTCACCTGCCTTGCGTACATCGGGATCGAATCACCGTGGGCGAGACCCTTGCCTTCTTCTTAGCGCAACGTGTGCGTTCGCCAAATAACACCTGACACCTTCGGGATACCTGTGAATAAAGCGGAATATATCGCGTGGTCTCTCCGCGGGGTCAGGAAAAAAAGAAACAGACGCAACATTGAAATTGATTCTTCCTCTGATGGAAGGGTCTTATTGAAACATGCACCCTTGAAACATCTGGGCGAATTGATTTCGTTGTCCCACGAAAAATTCGACGCAGACCGTATTAATCAAGAAATCGATAAAATTCCGTTTGGAAACGACGAATAGAGGAGAACTCGTTCCGCGCTGGTTTTAGAGCCGGCTACGTGAGATATAGGCGAAAGGTGTCAGGTCATGTAAAGTGGGAGGGGGAAAGGGCGAGGACGAGGCAGTATGCGAGGAACGCGTCTACCTGGGTGCATCGTCCCACGCGCGCGCGATCGCAGATAGGCACGCACGCGTTTTACCAAGAGATTGATTAGAAGCGTTGTCTCTATCTGAATCGTGAATCCATCTTCAAAGACAAATGAGCGTCGCGTCATTTACGTGAACGAACCACCCGTGGTTGCACAGCTGGCCACCTTCCTCCATCACGGATATTAATACGCTGGTATACGTCATTTCGCTGCGTGGCCGAGCAATGTTTATCGTCGTTGCAGATCAATCATACGCCACGGCAGTACACCAAATTGCTCTATGATCTCGCGACAATTCTGATTCGGGCCAATTGTTGTCACTCTACGCCAACCATCCCCGTTCCTATCTGCGACCGTGCGTATCTTTCGCAAGTTACGAATGTTCATTTTGAATTCGACTAGCTGTATATGCGCTTGAAAAAAAGGCGTGGTCACTTACAGAGCGGGGTAAAGTGTGCATACTCTTTGCTATCAAATTAGTCGCGCCTTCTATTCTGGAACAGAGAAAACACCGGACCTGTTAGCAACGCTTTGCCACACGTTCGACCGAATTCCATCGAAGCGCGGCGCATAATCGGTGAGGCTCGTGCAGCCCAGACATCTACATCACGTCGTGTTTCCAGGTCTGGCCATGGATTAGACTCGGTGGTCCTGGCTCACGACCGCGGGAAGATATGTGTGTGACCCAGCTGTGATTCTCATTGAGCGCGTTCATCAATCATTTAAATGTAACGCACGGTCTGATATCGTGCACCCCTTGCCCGGCTGCAGGCTAACCGACCACTCGGCTCACTTTGTCTTGACATCTGTCAAATCGTGGCCCGCCACGGCAACGTCCTCTATTGTTCCTTTTTCTCCGTCGGGCTAACCCTTTTCCACTCTCGTCCTCTTTCGGACTCTTCCTTTCTTTCGTTCGCTCTCCGCTCGTGCATAATTTCGTATGCGCTCCTAAATAAGTCCGCTCGGACAGCCATTACCATTGATACCGCTGCGCTTCGCCCAGCTTCTCTCTTTCTACGCCCGTTTGGTCCCCTTCTTTTCCATTTGTTCGGTCCCTGACGAAGCCTACGTTCTGCTGAACGATGGAACGTGGAACGCAACGGGCGCGAGCCCCTCCCTTTGCCTGTTCGCTCGAGTGTCGTATATATGCTCGCGGCCGGAACAGGTTCGTGAAATATGAAGACTTTAATCAAACGGATGACAGAAGAAAAGCGAACCGCCCCGGCCGAAACCGTAGCGATGCGCGCAATGAAAAATTAATGATCGCTCGCAGCTACGAGCCACGCGGCTTATCAACTCTTTCGCGGATGCGCCCTCCCTCGTTACGGGCAATTAATTTGATTCGCGCTGCGTTCGTTTCCACCGCTGCGCTGGGCGATCGCATCGATGTAAAATGGGGTTGCGGCTGTTTTCTGACTCGTCGGGGTGGTTCTGAATTGTTTTGTGAAATATGTATGTCTGTGCTTTTGTTTCGCGGCAAGTGCCGCTTTGGAGACGAGGGAAAACCTTTAGGGAGAAGGTGGATTTTCTGCGTGTCGAATTTCCAGGGGGACGATAGCCGGCCTGTAATTTCATTTTCTAGAGGAACAACGCGACGCTAATGTTTGCAGATTAATTATAATTCAGCGATACATGGCTGGACTGTGCGTAGCGTTATTGCCCAAAGTTCAGAGAGGGAACGGTAAAACTTAAACTAACGCGCCAAGTTACCCCAGACGTCTACGATAATTAAAGTACAATTTATAGCAATCTTCGTTACGTCTGTCATCCCGTTTTCAACGCCTTCAACGGCAGTAGGACTAATACTTTCGGTTAAACGAATTTGCAAACTCTGTTGCCTGTTCCAACAGCGAGGGATGAAGAGGAACGTCGTCCCGGCGTGCTCACGCACCGTTTATTTTTATTAACCCGCGGCCTTAAAGAATGTAAACATACCGAGACGGGAATAATGGAACGCAGCAACGTCGAGGTGAATGAAAAATTAAAGGGGCGTAACCCTCCCTGGGTTCTTTCTGAATTCGGGACACGCTTTCCCGATCGATCAGCCAGCGCCGTGCATTTTTCAGTTCGCCACTGTGCATTAAACATCCGACAAATTGTATCACGACATTCGAGCGATTGCGCGGAAGATTCGTTTCGCTCGATATTGGACTAAACCAGTGGACGAACATGAAGCAGAAATGGTGTGCAGGAGGTTTGATCAACTATATCTAGATTTCTTGGTGGATGGAGATCTGGTTAAAGCCGTTTGACTCGGTGCCAGATCGTGATCGAGAGGGTTCTATAAATGGGGGACATCGATTCATTGGTAATTTGTAGGAAATGCGCCCGTACTTTATTAGATAATAATTGTATAATTCCTTTTTTAATTGATGGAAATTAATAGCAAAATAGAAACGAAGAATTGTATTGATACTCATTTGAGGCTTTCGTCGAATGGAAGTTTAGGTGGAAATAAGGTGTGCTTTGTATGTAGCATTGGAAATCGATGTTCGATGGAGAATTCTCTTAAGGAAAGCGGGATAAATTCACGGGGGAACAATAAAACTTTTGTAATCCCCGTGTTATCGCGTGTACACGACAGTGGGATGTTCGCGCGTGGTTAATAAACCGGCATTTCGAACGTAAAACTACCGGAAATCAATTACCTCGCCGCCTTAACCTCAGAAATCCAAGCTACCCGCAGTTTTTCTTTTTCCACTTTCAGTGATTGGCAAAGAGATTTAGTACCGTGCCCGAACTCCTGTTCGTTTAGAGTGAAAGTGTACGTACCGAAGATGCACTGCTCGAAATTCATTCTGCTGTCTATACCAAACACACTCTCGCATTCGTGGTATAACTTCCGTTCATTCTTTCTTTCTTTTTACAAAATCAAACGCCACAACATAGGTATCTTTTCAAATGAAGAATAATAATGAGTCCATTGTTGTTTCTCCACTGAAACAGAATAATACCAATTAATATGTTAAATTCGGTGCTCAATGATTTACAAATTTCGCTAAGTGTATTAACGTTTGTAATTTATACTCTGCTTATCCCGGAAAGCAAAATGTGGTAGGTGCAATCCTACAAACGATACCCGCATGCTTCTGTGCACGACGTAAAGATCCTTTCTGTTCCTCTCAATGCAACATCCACGCTGACTCTCACAGAAATATCGAATCGTGTATTTGATCAGCCGATGCCTTAGGGAAATTACCAGGCGACGCTAAGGAAATCCTCTCCGCGATTGACGTCCACCAATTTCAACGCCAATTGTGGACTATTCTTACCGTGTCTACCTCTCTATCACTGCGAGATCTTTGAAACCGCGATTATTTTGACGAGATATCATTACGGCGATATCCAGACGAATATATTCTTACTTATTATTAAATAAGGCAGCTGGGATTTATTTAATAACACTTCCATCGTATTACAATTTAGGTCGATATTATAGTTAATTATACTAAGGTCTATTAGTCGTTTCTGTAAATAGAATAATGTTCCAAATGATTTTCCTTATATCTCAGTAATGTATCGCTGGCAAACAGAAAGGGAAGGAAAAGGGGGACGCGATTGACACAGGTTTTTAATTATCACAATCGATCCGGTAGTCCCTTAATCGGGCGGGCGTGGACACGTCGGCCCGGCGAACAAAGAAAGAACCCTCCCTAACAAGCGAACCAGGGGATGTTTTCACGTGGTGCATGCAAGTCGGTTTACGGTCGGCTTATAAATTGGTATGAACGCGACGGAATTCGCGATCCTTGGCTGTTTTGTTTCACCTCCGAGGGGTTCGATGAGTCAGTAATTAGGAACAAAAGAAAATCTTGACAGGACATATAGGACATCGACCACTGAAACGACCGGCCTTGAGATCCTTTGAGCTTAATCGAAATCCTTGGGCCTTTTGTAGGGTTGCACGTGCCTCGACGCTTGATTAACGCGGTCCATTAGCTTCGTAAATTGGAAAAACAGGTTCTGCCACTTTTTTCCCTTTTTTTTTGGTCCGCTCTATTGCATGCAAGCGTATTGGTTTTTTTTTTATTTTTGACTTTTCGACCAGCAATACGCGTACTCTCTATTTTAATAAAGCGAAGAGGATCACGATGGGATTACCTCTTTTCCCCTTTTCTCTTCGCGCGCTGCCTTTCTTTTTTTCTCTACCACGCTACAAAAGCTGCATTTTATGTATGAGTTTTATCGATCGAACGGGGTCATGTTTGATCGTTGTTTAAAGCTGTAATCACGTTACGCGAGGGTAGGGGGAGGCGGTTCTAGCAACGGTGATAGTGGTGGATCGCAATAAAATTTACTGCGGCGCGAAATTTTCAGCGAGCGCCCTATCGTCGGCGTTTTTCGCGAGGCTCGTGAAATTCTACTGGAGGATAAAATATTCAAGGGCCACGCGGTTGGAAACGGGACAGGGGCAAGAGGGGGCGAGACGAAAATAATGAGAACGACCGTGGTGGCCGACGTTCGTCGCCGCTTTTACGCAGGGATTTACATACAATTGGTCGATTCGTGTTTCAGCGTTAAACGCCGAGCAAATTCCGCTTTTAATCAACCGTTTGATCGAATCACAAAAGAAATTCGCTGTACTAATTCACTGTCATTCGTGTCTTTCGGCGCGTCTGCTCGTGGAATCGCCGGACTTTCGGATCACAACCGCGAAACGTTTTGATCTAGGCCGCTATTCGTAAACTCTTGGCGAAATGGTGGAGTTGAGAAAGGGTTGGCTGGAGATGTGGTGGGGGTTCGATTAGGAACCAAAGCTGCGGCGGATCGTAATGAAAGCAGGAAACGAGGCTGCAGCAACGCCAAAAATCGGAGGGGCGGTTAGTTCCGAGATTATACGATCTCCCTCGGTAGGATACTCTTCCGAAAGCATCCTGCCAGACTAGTATTTTGTTCTCTATCCTGTATTAACAATTCCCTGGCCGGAAAACCTGTAACGTAAATTCGCCACGTGTATACAATTTTGCTTGCGAGGGGAGCGGGAGGGAAATACGCAATGCTCCCGATATTCAAATATGCCCACCGTTTTCGTTAAGCGACTGATGTCGGAGAGCCAGGGAGTCGGAGAACTACAAAATGGATAAAATTCATGCTTCGGTCTGCTAAAATGGAAGAAAATGAATTACCTCGTCACACGGTCCGTTCGTGTATCAGTATTAAATGATACATTTATTCCATGGTTCGATCTTTCCTTTTTATAAATATCCATAAAGAAGAATGAATTCAAAATTGTATTTTCCAGCAGATAGAAATTATTAATTTAATTCAGTTCAACATATGCCAAGAGTGATATCAATGATACTCCATTTATCGAGCAAACATCGTCGAGTTTATTTCAATTTTCCACCAATAAGACGAATGGTGAGAGGATCATTTCTGAAAGTACGCAAGACGAATCGCAATAAATAAGATATCGGCCTTAGAAGATTTCACGGGGAGGAGGACCGATTCGCCGCGCCGCCAAAGAATGCCCCCATCAAAGCGCAATTAAATCGCCCAAGGCTACGCGGATTATATAAAGCCGAGTTATTGGCTTTATTGGAAATTCGTTGAGGCGAAGTCTTTTCGGAGCAATCGACTGCTTTTCTTCCTGCCCCGGTTCGCTACACATCGAAAGCTCCACGCGTCGCTTAAACGTTGCCACGGCATGAAAGCTCGTTACTACTTTCTCGCCGCGAAATTGTTCGCTATTAAAGATAATTGCTATGCTATCTTTGGCCAGTAGATTAATTTTAATGATACACGACAGTCTCGTGTTAAACACTTTTTTAATTAGCTGTACGTAGCTGGTGCATTTGCGGCGTTTCATTCTTGTTAGATTTTTTTACTAGGGCGTATAAATATACCTTTTTAAATGTTCATTAATAAATAATGCTCGGTGAGTAGCACTACTCGTTACTATTTAATTATACTATTGAAATTAATTTCTTTGCTCCAATCATTCAGTTGATTTCTTCTTACGTATACTAGCAACGAGGTATTGTTGTAAAAAGTATAGTGCAATCTTCTAACGATTGTTTAAATTGTCCAACACCGTTAGTTTCGTCAATGGCAATGAATGCATACTTCTGTGAAGGAAATGGTTAAATGTTAAATGTGAAAGTTCGATTTAGGAAGTTTAAAGTTGAATCCACGGATTTACTCGAGATCCCTTTCTATGGGAACCAGAAGTTCTGCAATGTTTTTGCCTTATCCCTTTCTTGCAACTACGACTTGGACAGATTGTAGATTTTATCATTTATTCGGTTTCCGCAGCAAATAGTAATTGTTTGTAACAAACTTTGTTCCAAGTTGAAACAATCAGTTTGGCAACATTAGTGTACTTTAAGTAGTAAAACGTATCGAAGGAAATAACACAATGACTACGTATATACTATCAAATGAGACATTTCAATTCTTCGTTGCATCTTCATCTTAATAAACGTGACGACCATTCTCCCGCTAGGAATCCTACGAACGTTCACACATCTTTAATCGTACACGATCTGATCTGGGAATAGTCGATTCCCTTGGGGATTCGGCCGAAGCATCTCCGATCGAAACGATAAATTTGAGGCTATCTAAATGAATCACGTGGAACGTGCAATCTAGCTCGAGTTAGTTCGTATCTTCCTCAACTTGCTAAATTTAGTTATGAGAAACCTCAGCAGCTCTAGTGATTATGAGTTGTACTTTTTGTTGTCGCATCGGATACAGTCGATAATTTATGGCTGATAAAGTTCTCGAATTTATTTCTTCGTTTACGAGACAACAGATGTACGAAGAACTCAACGTGCAAGGAATAAAAAGAAAATTGATGATCTACCGAAGAAACAAAGTTTGGCGCCGTATTTCTTCTAGTTTATTTTCCACTCTCCTTGTCGAACAAAAGTATCAACAACTCTTTTTTCTCACATATTTTAACACGGCTGTCTAATTCATAGGATATGGATAATGTTGAACACGTTCCTGTCGAGACTCGTCTTGTTAAAACGTTTCACATTTATCCCTTCCTTGTAATTATTCAGGAATAAGAGAGCGATCTTGAAATGACCATTGTTGTCTCGCCTCGTCCAACAGTTTCAACTTTCGCGAAAGCATAAACTACTCGATGCAACCGACTTGGCGAAACGAACTTGTGAGATTCCTCTCCATCGTGCTTCGCCGCTGGACTTTATTAAATCAGTCGGTTTCCCTGGAATTTTGTTTAATTTCGCGAAAATATTATCTCGGGAAGATTCCGTCGATGGATGAACCAGTTACCCATTAGCATTGCTCTTGGAAGTAGATTCCCTGTTGATTCGATTCGGAAAAATATCGAGAAGCTGATTTGCATTCGTTAAAATCCATCGAACAACTACCGTCTTACAATAATTATTTTGTTTCCGTAGACAGATGACAGAGTCAAGGATAATCGTGTACCAGACCTCGGTGACAGGCTGTGCACTCGAGATCGAAGAATTATATACACGATAAAGTTCCACGTGTACTGTCACCCGATGAAATATCGTGGTGGATCACGTGGACGCTTCTCTCCCATCGGCTAAAATCACAGTATACAGATTTCGCGACGACGCGTTGCTCGTGACAGCTTAGCCCATTTCGAAGATGACAAAGTGGTTATCTATATTCTTGTCCAGCCGCGTCGAGTGGCCATTAGTCTTCAATCAAACTAGACTGGAATAAAATTCAATGCGGTACGTGTATAATGAATTATGACGTTTCGATGCCGATAAGATCGAGTGACGACTGTCTGAAAGCTATGTTAAAAAACTGGTCGAAATGTGTCTTGTTAATAGGCTCGTAGGAAGACAAGGATCGTAACTTATGATCTACAACATTAAATCTACAAACTGCTATTCTGTTCGAATTTAACGAGCCCCTCTTTATCTTTCGTAGCATGATTGATACATATTCCCTTATTTTAACATACATGTAAGGAACTCGTGCTCTCTGTAACGACGATATGCGGCAAGCTTTACAATATAGTCGAATCTGTTAACGCAAAATCGTTCGAGTCTCCCCTTTGTCAAACTAGAATCCATCCCTTAAGGGGATTTGCATCGAGCTAAGGGTGGAAAAAAGTACTAAGTCTTCTGTCCTGAGACTCGGCCACGCACGGTCAAATGATCGCCGTGCATCGAACATCGGTTCATTCGTACCTAGCAACCCGTTTCCTCAATTCCATTTGATTATAACGTTGACCGACAAAATCGCGAGTCGATCGTCGACACGATCTACGAAACGGGCTAGGAGCTTGTAACGGACGAGCATATGTACATACCGCTCGAGGGTAAAGGACGCCGGAGGCATGTCAGAGCCGAGCTAGGCGGACAGGTAGTTCAGCCAGACAGCGTCTAATTATTATCGGGAGGGCCGAATAAAGGAGAACCGGCTGCGTGGCATGATGTCGATCCTTCACGTGTGTCCTCGTGATTGCACGTCGCGCTATTGCCTTGTAATCTCACCTCTTCACTCGACGCACCCTTCCTCCTAGCGTCCACGACTCTGCGCCCCGACGCTTCCTCCCGCAGTCACTCTCGCTTCTGTCATCGATTGCCGATTACATTGGACTTCGATACGTCGTCACCTGCCTGGCTCGCTTTGTATGCGACTGCACCTGTTGTCAGCCCCTCCGTTCCTTCTTCTATTTTTTTGTGCTTTTTTTGTGCCCGTGAATCATTGTTAGTGGTTGAGACCATTTCCCTTTTTGGAGCCATTATTAATATTAAGGAAATACACAGTGTGTGTCTTATAATAGGAATATAGCAGAGAAACATTAATTTCCGTATCGTCTTGTCTTCTTGGAAAATTGATCTTGTCCACAGATAGTCGGGATATGTAAATTATTACAATAGGCTGAATTATTAGAATGTAATGAATACTTAATAACAGTGTATTATCATGGTGGATCGATCGAATTCTTTGGTGTTTGGCAGATGTGTTAGTAGCTAAAAAACTGGAGAATAATTGACGATTTCGATACTGTCAATCTTCCAGTAATGAGGAGACAGATTTAAAAATAAAAAGTGCAATGTTTCAGTGGTGTGTGTGTTCTGGTTTATAATACGCAAATAGGGCTGTTAATTATTTATTTGATACTCATTAGCAGTCGTAGCGCCGGGGTATAAGCACCTTCGGTCGCGTTTACATCGAGCGCGTGAACCAGTTATTTCGTCGAGGCGACGACTAATTTCAACCATGGTTTATTTCACAACTGCGGCTTATCCAATAATTTGCGATTCGTAATTAATATCATTTCGTAATCAAAATGATGTGATTCCTACTAGCTTATACTAAACAGTAACGATGTTTCCAATCCGTACCCGAACGACAGCAAAAACAGATATACCTTGAGAATGTTGTGTTTTGTCCATTTCGAGAATCGCTAAAAAATATCCAGCACCACTTTATTCTCCGCTTAATATTCTTGAAGCTACGACGCAGAACGCGAGAATTTCTTGCGTGCGTGTTCTCCAACAAACTTAATCGGGTCAACTTTGTTCGCGGTCGTATTTAAATTCATTGCGGTTCGTATATGGATCCTTTCCATTACGTCACGATTCGGGTATAACGTTACGATGTCGCGCGTTATTAAGAACCATATTTGCAAACGACGTGCACTGCACTGCGACAATACGTGATTCGAAAACTTCTAGAATTCATACGTGCCTTTGGAACGTAGCCGTCGTTAATTGTACCTGTTTATTGCGGTGGGTTCGTGTGCCAGAGGATCGTACGTAAACGCGACGCTGACGTGTAGCGCAAATACTTTACATGGAAGGCGATATATTTAACATATATTGCGCAGTTTTGTTAGGGGAAACTGTGTCAGGCGAGGGGAGAAAGTAATGGCAAATTTAATCCCCAAACAAGGATTGGGAGAAAATATTTTTTATTGGTTATTATAACCGAATTTATTGTTATTGGAGCTTTTAATATCGACGATACTGTCCGCGGCTTTATAACGTGCTAATCCGGTTTCGACTCCTATTTACTTGCGCTGCAAAGCATTGTGCCGTTTAATTTAATGTTCATACGTGTATTTCAGCCGAGTAGTACGTGCTTAAAAATAGGGTAAAACAATAATAAATTCTATTAGTGACGAGCTTACGATCGAAATTGAATCGCTTAAAAATTTTTCGACTCTGAACAATACTCCTCTGGGTAACGTATCGCTCCATCCGACTACAGTAATACATAATTGCAGCTGCTCGAAACGGGTAAAAAAGTAAATCGACACGATCGACGTGGCAATGATAGGTTTACAGTAACAATTAGACGTTCAGCTGAAAATATAATTATTGTCCTCTCGGCAACTCCATCGTCGGAGATTAATGAAAAGATACGTGAATGTACCCGTGCCCTTGCACAACAGACATATTGAGTCGCGCCGATCACCCGCTGACTTTCTCCCCGATTATGGCTAGTCACCTTTCGACAAAGAGCGTGCCCAAAGCGATAACTCCTTCTCTCGGATCAGGGCCAAGAATGGTAACAGATCGAAAGGAACTTTCATTACCTGCCCTTTATTAACGCGGCCTAGGTTCCAAGGCGTACTGACAGACAAATTGTGCTTTATCTATATGTTAATCAAGATTAGAGCACCACGAGCACACGAAAGGAATGTGATCACCATTATGACCAGCGCTCTGATAAAGAGTGTATACGGTTTATACAGGTAGAAACAGGTAGATCGGTATCGTGCTACGTTTTCGTGCATTGTATCTTGTATTTTGATGCACACACCGTGAACCTTGCATCACGAAACTCTTGTTCTCCGCTTGCTTTATAGGTTTACTACAAATTTGCTTTTCCTCTTTGAAATTATAGCGCAGCCTGTATTCTTCGTGCTGCATTAAAATTGGAGTAGGTAAATTCATTGAATACAGCGCTACCGAGTAAGATTCAAACAACTAGCAGAGCTGCATGGACACGCGATTCGTCGATTCAATTAATAATTTTCATTGAGCATCATCGATGCTCAAGTGACCCGACTCTTCAATTGAAAGAAAAGGGTCAAACGGAGACCAATTTAAAATCATCATTGGCATCTCACCGAACGTGAACGTCTACCGTTCTACCTTCGATATTTACATCATCCACAGTCTGCGTGAAAGCTTCAATAAGCCCGGCTTACTAGTGCAACAGCGTTCACGAAATCTGCTAATCCGACGGTAAACGAATAATTGAACATCGAGTCACTAACAAACGAAGCATTATCAGACAGCCCCTGTATTATTATAGTCTGCTATAGTTTGCATGACCATCGCTGCTGCGTCTGATGGTGATTAGGCTGTATCAATTAACACAAGCCTGCAATTGCTCGCATTAATCTCTCCCCTCTAACGGGTGTCTCTAACAAGCGGCAGTAAATTCACCTCTATTTCTACCACCGCGGGCAGGCGAAAGAGAGATAAAGGACGACGGGAGGAGAGAGAGTGAGAGAGAGGAGCATGTGTACGCGCGTGATCAAATATTCTATTAATCGTATGGCCGTCAAATCGTTATCATTGCGCTTCTCGTTAGTTGGGAAGGGGTTATTGCTAATGAGAAACGACGAGTGCCGCCGTCAGCCCCGACACTCCATTATTAATCGCCGGACACGGTGTCTAATGCGTTTTTACTGGCTCTTTGTACCCTGTCCATTTCCCCGGATATCAACCTTTCCCCCTTGTGGTCGTTGCGAAATGAAATCGGATACAACTAGCTGCTCACCACCGTGCTGTTTCATTAATCCGTTATAATTGCGATACGCGGTTGACTTTGCGTGTGAGCCGCGGTGTATTTTTCGCGTAATTATTGGAGAGACACGAAAATGGCGACAGTTTGTATTGAAGTTTGAATATTTACAATGCAGCGCGGCAGCTGGTTAACTGTCGGAACGAAGACAATTGGAGCCATTTTGGAATGAAGCTATAGGAAGCAAAATATTATCGGTTCGAAACTTATTTTACCATCGAAAATTACGAAAATGACAGACAGCAGCGCCACGGTCGGCAACAAATTAATATTTCGCTGACGGATGTTTCAATAATGTTCGTTCTACGTTGCACGTAACAAAAAAAAAAAGAATTGACATGCCGTTGATTTCCGGGTGCAGCGATTCAATATTGATTCAGCCTCATATTACGCTATACAATCGTTACTTACAGATTTCTGCGGTTCGCTGCGTGATGAAAAACGTTGCCGTATATTCGTCCGGTGTATGGATTTTCAGATTTCGCCCACCAATTTGGCGGCTCGAAATATTCAAGATTATAAAGTCGTTATCTAATTTGTACGCTACACTTGGCGGTAATTAATGGAGCGCTGCGAACGGTTCAATTTACTAATTCATCATTAACGAATAATGAAATCAATAGAAATTAAAGATTTCCGTTGATCATATTACTTTGCAAATCGAATAATCAATACCTCTCAAGTTAATTGCAAATGCCACGACTACACATGCAAAATCTATCTGCTATTTAGAAAGTCGACAAATGGGAATATGTAACTGTAGAGTTAAATAAACACAGGTCATGTTAGTTGTACAGTTCTTGTGAAGATTGCGTAAACGAACGCAGGTAAAAATTTACAATTCACCAGCATTACCTGTGCATCGTAAAAGCGGGTAAGCAATGGCGTTCGGGTCGATGGTACTTACGGAAGAACTGTAAAGCAGTTCCCCCTTTTATTTCACGTTTATGCCTTCGCTTCACCGGTGTAATTACTTCGATCAGTAATAAGTAATAATTAGAGCAATTTCGATGGCTTTGCCTCTGGCTTCTTTTCGCTTTTATGCGCCCACGGACACGAGGCGTGCCAAGGACCGTGGAGCGAGCCAATGTTCGCCACGTTAAGAATGAGAACGGTCTTTTAATTTTCGCGATTACAGCTTCCTCTTTACGATGAAAGTTCCCGCGCAGAAATACACGAGCCCGGCGAGGGACGAACGTTGAACGCGGCTTTCGATACGATCGGGACCTCGTTAAAACGTCGTGATTCGTTTAAGGGCTGCTGAAACGGCATAGACCAACCCTCTCGAACGCCACGATGCTCGTTCCACGTCAAAACAAACACGCGAGCAACGCTGCCAATGAAGACGTTCATGTGCAATGGGGTTGGCATTTATTTAACACCGCCCAGTGTAAATTGAAGAAGGTAATAGAAATCTATTTTGGGATCAATATTGTCGGATCTTTTCAGTTCAGTATTAGGCAGATCAAAATGTTACATTTCTTGCATTCGAGCGAGATCCTTAATTTAATTTGACCTGCTCGATGCATTCATAAATTATTCTTTTTTTTCTGTCAGCAATTGTGGTCTTCACTCGTGCACAAACAATTATTCAGAAAATCTCGAACAACCCCAACTACTTTAATCACTTTACACTCACTGCGTAGAGTGGAGCAGATATCGACATTTACCGTGCCGCATGTATGCATATACATATACATATATACACAACATCAAAACCTTTTAAACTAATTACCATGTTCGTACAGATGTGATAAAGTTTTCCTTTCCATTGAGACATTGGCAAACAGAATGGACAAAATTATAGTGTCATTCGCATCGATTTCATTTAGAAATGAATTTCGAGATCGAAACATCCCCTTGGTCTAGTAGGGAGCTATTTTTTATTCCAGCAAATTAAAAAAATAATTATGCAAGATTTATGATTGTCCAGAGAATCCCAATCGAGATATCGTTTGCAATGAAATAAAAATGTCTTAGGTCATAAAAGAGTTAAAAATTATATGATCGGAACACGATCGTCGTTAATTTTTCCCCGTTAGATCGTTCACGACTAGTAAAATGTTAATGCAAGGTAAATCGAACACAGACGTCTGCTTTTGCCGCGAAGATCGAATCTATTACGAAGGAGCAATTAAAAGCTTTTTGCGGCTCACCGTCTTAATTATGGAGCGGATCGTTCGAGATGACGGAGGTAGGTTCGACAGCCGGTTAAGGACGGTTTAGCCGTCGATGACTGCGAGGTATATACATATTCCTATTGGAAGGTATCAGACTCGAAATGTTCAAAGGCCTCCCGTCGAGCGACGTACTACCTCCCGTGGATCTTTGTCCTTGTTTAGATCATTCATCGTAGGAGCCTGTAGGTCCAAAAGAGTCATTATATTATATAAGGACCATTCTGACCGCTCATTAACTCGTTTGGTTCTGTCTGGCCGTTGTTGCCGTTTCTCTCTTGACGTATTTAGTACTTCATTTGCACGCTTGATTCGCCATATTCTTCCCCCTAACCGTTAACAAAAGGGGGCAGAGCAATCGTGAATTTCTTATGGGAAATTCGGTGAAAAAGAAACAACAATTGGCCTGTAAAGTGAATAGTAACAGAGTGGTAACAGCGAATTAAACAATTTGTAGATACACAAGAGTCACAGAGACGATAGTTGAATACAGCGGTTCACTCGTTACAACGTGTCCAATTGAAATACCAGAGTGGCCGTGCAGCTATCTAGGGCATGGTTGTCCGATTGTTGCGTTAAATGGTTTACACCTTTAATCTCAACGAAACTGGTGCGGGGCACGCGAAATTTTGGAAATGCACGGCCGCAATAGCGTCAAACTGCACTGAATTAAAAGAGACTCGTGTTTAAGTATAACAGACGAGTAAATGTTTCCACAGATGCCCTTGTTACCAGTTTCAAACGTGCAAGTCGAACACTCTGCTATCTTTTCGCTTCTCCTCGTCGCTAGCAGACTGTCAGAGAAGAGATTTAAAAACAGCCGACACACGTAAACGACAGATGGAAAGTGTAAAAGGTTCCTACAAACACACGTGCGCTGTTCAGTTCGCGCGTAGTTAAAGGCAGCTCGTTGCAATTTAAAGCCCGCGATTATGTCGACGTGAATGCCGCCGCTCTAGAATTCATTAAAAATTTCGTTCCACGCGTTCGAAACAAGTGTCGCGGTTAAACACGGCCACGGTCGCATGCCAATGGAAATGCAAAGGCACGCGCGCCGCGCAGAATTTGTTTCTGAATGCGCGACGCGGCCAGCTAGCTAGCTAGCTAGCCAGCCAGCCAGCCGGCCGAGCTTAGTTTCTGCACCACGATCTCTGTAGAAACTTTCAAAAGGCAGCGGCCTGAAGATGAAGGCGCCTGCGGACGTTTGAATTACAACCCTTGAATTCAGGTGAATTCAAGATTGACCTCTATCCGCGGGCCCGGATAAATATATTCGTCGTTGTGGGACAAAGCTCGGCGTTCGCTTTTAGTCTGCGTAACGGCGAAGTGTTAACCCGAAATAGAACACCCCGACCTCTGACACAGCTGCATAATTTACTGGACTCGCATTATTTCTGGTTCTCCTGCGTCCTTTAATGAGATTGAATTCTCACGGATGAAAATGTGGCACGATTTTATTTCAACGAGAGATTTTACAATTGGTCCTATATGCATGTACTGTCGCGAGAAAGTTGGTACTATACTACTGTCAAGTACACAGTCTTTCGAGCGAGACTTTAAATTATTAAAAGGAAGCTTTGTTAAAGTGTGGTAAAAAGAATGTCACGGTATTCTAATTTAAATATTCGTGTTAATAGTTATTCATTTTATCGTTAATTATCGTTTCCAATCCCGAGCAATTTTATATGCAAATGATAATCAACCAGGAATGTTTGTCGGATTTCCACGGCGCGGTCGACGCGTCGCACAATTACCTACAACAGCTGCTAGACGGCAAGGTATTTCGCGATCCAGGGAGAGGAGTCATGAAATGTTCAACCTTTTCGAACGCCAACCGCAATCGATCAGATCACAAGAGGAAGAAGATCGCATTCTCCAAGCGGTCATTATATTTTTTTCAGACAATTAGAAAGAATGGTGAATCGAAAAGGGAGTAGATTTCGGTTTTGATCGGCAGCCCCCGGGCATAATTGACCGAGTGGGGCCGATAATACGTCGTGGCCTTTTGACAGATGGTACGAGGACGTAGCAAATTGCTCTCCCCAAACTCGTTCGCTCGCCTCTGTCCCTTCTCACGCTAATACGTGGCGGCCGGACGTTGTTTTGATAATTTATTGAAATCGTCGAGTGTCTAAGAGCCATGCCACTACGTAGACGAAGGATCCAGCTCGGTGAAATATGGTCGTGCGAATTACACGGGACGTCAGACCCGCGTCAGTGGACTACACAGCCCGACAATACAGAATTTCCCGGCGGAGAAACGAGCAGCGTTCACGGGCCTCACGCATCTACCCCTTTCGCCTTTGCGTCTTGGATGGATCACGGTTCTCTTGCGTGCCACGTGTACCAATGATCGCGGTGATTGATACCTCGTTACCTTGGAAACTGACCGTCTGCAACTGATGCCTATTTAGCTCGAAACGATCGTCCGTTGAATGCTCCCTATCAGAACGCTTTGATCTTGCCAAAGCTGAAGGTGTGCAAATTGTTATGGACGAAGGGCCAATCTCGCTTTACTCGCCTTTGCTTGAAGATGTATCGAATCTGGCCGGCGTTGGGTAACATCTGCGACAAATTGTGGCTACCACGTGAAGTTTCTGGATCGTCGACGAATCCCGGTCTGATCGAAATTCTATATTCGAAACGAGCAGCGGCGAGAGATTGGCTGTTCAATACGTATCGTTGATCTCCCGTTTTTTTAGATCGATAAACGAGCTCCGCAATTTACCCTCGGAACGTCCATAATATTTTCGGAACTCGCTGTTTGCAAAATAGGACGGTTTATGAACGTTCGTCTATCGTTTGCGTAGGCTGGCACACGTTTATATTGTTCTCGGGAGTGTGCTCGTTCGAATGAGATAGCGAAACGCGGAGAAGGGCCAGGAGGGCGCGGAAGTGCCATATGCTCGCGAAGCGTTTTGAATAATGCGACTAATATTTACACCCTGTGGATCGCTCGATTACGATGGCGGCCCTATTCGACGATAGCGCGTCGCGTTCCATGCAAATAAAAGGAATGCGAGGCACGTAAAAATGACGGGCATATATTCGACGACGTGCCTTCGTCTGACGTCGCATTATTGAAACATCGAGCCAACGAAATGGCGTGGCGTTCCCTGATGAAACGGAACACGACAATCTGTAATTAATACGACGACTCGGACGCACACCTTCGAATTAACATTGTTGTCCTGTTGACGAGAGCGTGCGCCGATACGATTGACTGTCTCTCAAAAATTTCAGTACCAACGGCCATTGTCCCGATAGGGCATAATAACGAAAGCTTTGTGCGACAGCTGCGATCCTTTTGTACCGTTGCGGATTTCGAGTACGTTGAACTGCTACAATAAATGTTCTTTGCAAGTGAAAGATACGGTATTTGCAGCAATGAAAGGATAAAATAAATGCAATTGGAATGTTATCCGGTGAAACTGGTCTGGGATCGTATCGTTGCGATTCACGGGAATGAAGTAAGGAATGGGTTATCCGATAATCATACTTATCTTCATTTCAATGTTTCTCGTTTACGACCAATCACCATCGACATTTCGTCCGATCCTCTTCCGTGCTAATCGGATACGAAATGAAAGTGGTACGGTCGCTAAGATTTTTCTGACCGTCTGGCCAGTGGAGAATACCACTGGACCGATTTGCGTTAATCATGAGCCCTTGCTGCTTGCGAGGATGAATAAATGAGGGCGGTAGGTATAAGTGGACGAGCTCAGTTTTATACATGTTGCAACTGCCATGAATTATAATAGCTATTTGCATTTAGGACATTATTCTTAGCAGTTTCCGTTTTCGTTAGCGATTAGGGGCGATAGACAAACCCGTTTTGTTACTTATTACGATATTAAACGAAAATTTTCGACGCGTTTAGCCAAGAGTAACTAATCACTGTTCTTAAACCAAATATTATTACAGTTGCAACAGCACAGCCTCCTCGCATAGAGCAAGCACGACTATTTACTCACAAAAACGGCACGATGTTCCGCCATGCGAATTAAGCACCGTGAACGTTAGCCATCCCGTCAATTAACCCCGATACCTAGGCCATTTACTTCTACAAAGCCATCTTTCAATAACACGCTAAATCGGCCATCATCCACTTGCACCAAACCGCGTTCAGTCATTTCGTAATCATAAAAGATATCGGACAAATTGAATTCTATTCCCTGTAGCGCACGACGCCCGTTTTCCCCGGTCTAATTATATCGAGCAGAACGATCGACGTCTAATTGTGAGCTTCGCGACGCCAGAAATTTCGCGAGCGTTTTCCAGCCAAGGAACGATTATGAAAACGGCCACGACGCTGGCGTGTGGCACCCTTTGTGATTGCGGATAATTCGATGGAAAACGCTGACAGCTCGACAACCCAGGTTCGCCACGCGTTCTTTCCTAATTTGAGCAACAGGCGACGGTTCCACGATTGGTCTTTGACGTAACAAACAATGCGATCACGCTTGCCAGCTTTTGTCCCCTTTTCACAATTTGTACATATAGGTATACGTATCAGGTATTTGCACTTACAGAGAGGTCATCGTATCGCTTGTAATAAAAACACGATTGCAATTCCTTCTTTGAATGTAAATTATACAGTAAATTGCATTTTATTTTTTCCTTTAATTTTGCCTTTTCTTCAATTTAGTTTATTGAGTTAATTTACAGGTCATTCTGCAATCTGCGAATTTCTTGGAAATTCCATTTTATACCCATTCATTCGCGTAATTATTTATACCGCGCGTTCTTAAGTGTAGCGCAATTTGAAGGGAAATTAACGGACAAGTAATATTGGAAGCTGAAGGCAGAATAATGTTCCTTAATTCGTTTCCTGACGCTCGATGGATGCAAGCTTCAACTGCAAGTTAAAACTGAACAGGACGTCGAAAAAGTTCACCTGCAAGAAATATTTTACAGACTCTAATCACTGCCAACTGCACCAGCAACTGCACCTTTCGTTACAGTTTACTTATACAATCTATCGGATCCTTTCTTGAGCCGCAAAGGACAGAGCCGTTTTCCACGATCGAACTTGAAATAACTGTTTTTTAAAGGAAAAAAACTAAAAATTGTTTCCTCTCCAAAACGCTTCACTACTTCTAATCACCGATTCTTACACCAATAATTACAAGTCGCGCCAGGATATTATCGATTCAGCCCCAATCATACTCAGAAAATCCCCTACCACTGTACCACACTTTGCTCCGGGATAATCGACGTTTAAAATGTTTAAAGCTGTGTAGTTTTTGCAACGAAAAAACTTTGCATCCACAAATCTGTTCCTTCGGTAGTAAATAGCAGCAGATAACGATGGAAAAACAGCGCTCTGGTTTCGTATCGCGTTCCCGTTAGAAAAAAAAACAACAAAAAAACAAAGGCATCGCGCGAAAACGTTGAAGCGTCGCGTCGCGTCGCGGCGTCTGGCCCCATCTAGTACGCGGCTTCATCGACGCGTATCGAACGCGAAACGAGTAGAGTACACTGGTAAATGAATTGCCACGTCGAAGCTGATGTACAACGACGAAATATACGTGCGAGAACGAGCAAGCGGAAGGGTGGCGGCCGGTCAGATTAATGTAACGGACGACGACGGGGGACGTGGACCGCCGAAAATCGTGATTCGCCCGGGATTTGTGATAAAAAATGGTTTATGATGATGTACGTCGCCGCGGTTGCGATTCGAACGCAAGCTTTCATAGCCTGGCTGGCGAAAGAGAGCTTCCGAAGTGTATGAGTTCTCAAACTCACGGTATAGAGACATTGTTGAATGTTCGCAAGTCCAACGAAACTTTCGTACGAAGTTGGCCATTCACAAATGGGTAAAAATTCGCGTAATAAGGGTGAACGTAGTGTAGTGGTAGGGAAAATTAATGTAAGTAATTCTAACAATGTAGTTTATGAAAAATGTAATGCGCGTGTGTATGTGGGGTGCATGAAAGAATGACATGGTATTTAATGAGACACTAAATATTTTAGTAATGCAGCCTCAATTTGAACGTGTGGAGAAAAAATAGTAAGTGTTAGTAATAAGTGGTCGTTACTAGTGCAAATAAATATGCACCGTGAAAAATGCAAATAAATGATTGGCAATGTGAAAAATGAAACCAAAATGTAAATAGTCAAGTTGAATGTATATTATATGTCATCCGTGAGCAAACCATAGAGTAAATAAACAAATAAAAATATAAATAAAAATAACATGAATTTAGCAGCGAATGTCCTCGATTTGACGAGTTCTCTAAATTGGCAATTCTCGTAAAAATGATTGAGGACAATTATTATACAGAATACAGAAAATTTATTTCGATAGTTGTTGCGTTGTACTATAAATATTCGAAATGAAATTAAAGTGTCCTTGTACTGCATAGGCCTTACAATGCCAACAAATATCGATACTGTAGCCCATATCCACGATATAACCAGAGTGTTATTCCATCCAACCGAACCAACCAGGCCAGATTCTTTCTCCAAGAGCGCAATATTCTAAAATGGTCGTAGCTGCATGGTATAAATATGAATTTTTATTGTGCCGAGAAGAAATCGATGATTCTTACGTTTCGTAAACGTAAACCACTGGATCTCAAATTTAAATAACAACGACCATTGTACGGCGATGGAATGTACCAAATGAATAAAACAACACATAATAAACCAGACTAGTTTTTACTTTTATAAATTTAGGCATTATGCAGAGCAGTGCATTCATAATTTTAATACAAGCATTGTTAATATTATATAAATTATATTAATACGAGGGCAAATTCCGAATGATTAATGCATGGTTTCTGAGGGAAAATTTGTCAGCATGATACACCAGCTAACAAGCCATACACGAATGGTAAGTCGATAATTTTTTTAATTCGTAACAGTACCTTCATTATCGAATTCGCTAATTCGATCCGATTGATTCTCACCTTGGTGTTACGGTAACGGAGGTCCATGCAAAGGTGACGTCGACGCCAGCAGGCAAGTAGAATCGCTGGTTAGAGGACTGTAATTAAGAGCCCGTGGAGAAACGTGGCGTTCGTAACAATTAAAATAATGGCCGGAATACTATGGTTCCGAAACGTTTGTGGCAAACGCAGGAATAGCATCCGATGATTTTGGCCGACACGATATTTTTTCTGAGCAATCTGGTCTGTCCCTCTTAATCGTTATTGATCGCGTTGAAGCAGCACGCAGAATGCCGATAAATTACACGCGCGAGTCAGATTTATCGCACTATTCGTGGCGCATGAAGTGTTTCATGATTCTCCATATTTTTTTGGCCTCTTTGCTTTTTTTGGATTCTAATTCTGTTCGTCCGTGTAACGGGCGTGCTACGGTAGTACGTAACAAGAAGTGCAGTAAATCGAGGTTGATCGTAACGTGAAATGTTGTAATCGAATGTAAGATAAACTTCAGAAGGTAGAATTCGAAGAGAGTTATATCATTTTACGGGCAACATGTATAAAAATATCGATAGGCTACATAAAAGTAGTTCGTCCCATAAAAACCGTTCTGTTGTGTGAAATACGCTGTGGAGGTCATAAAAAGTGAACTTACGGAGCAAAGTAAATCAGTTCCGATTCTTTTAAACGAAATACAGCCACTGTAAAATGAAATGATCGAAACTCCACTTTACTTTCGCTGTTGTATCCCCGTCACTTGTTTTCAATAGCGAAATGAGCGGGTTACGCGCGTCAACGTGATGAATGTCAGCGTCAATGAAATACAGTGATCACTTGCTGACGTCAAATATTCGAACAATTAGGGGTTACAAAGTTCTGCTCCGAATGCGGATTCATATTTGCTCGATGAACACCGGTCACGACATCGATGTTTAAAAACAAACGAACGCATTAATATTTTCCATTGAATGTTAGCGTCAAGAAACGACACCACTTATGGGACGAACTAATATTTCAATTCCCTGATACATACTTCCGAACAGAGGAGAAACGCGCTGCTCCTGTGTCGGCACAATTCTCCATTGTGCTCTCTCCACTCGGTGCAACGTAATGTCAGCGAACGCCTTGAAAGGTTCTCAAGGGGGAACAGCCGTTCAAAAGGCCATTGTTCCTTTCGTGAAACAAGTGTACAAGTCATTCTTTTAAATTTGAGTTATCCATACGTCCTTCGTCGCAGATCTGCTCGAGCTTGTTCCCTGTGCCGCGAATTCGCACGACTCGCGCAGAGGAAACGGGGAGCGTGATGTTTCGTCTTCGTCCTCGTTATTATCGTGGAAGTTCACGGCCGTAACTCGGGGTTATCTGTTTGCAAATTAGCGCCACGGATTGCTCAAGGCGCGCAACTTTCACAGACACGGGCGCAATAAAAATGGAAATCGACAGTGATACCCTCCGGGGATTTCTTCGCTCGGGCTTTTGAATTTCTGCTTGGTTCTTTTGCCGATGAATCAACCTCTTAACTCGGGTCAGCCGAGTTGCTGGAATCAGCGGCTTTATTTCACTTATGTATATACGTTGTTTGGTTGCAGCTACGCTGTTGCTGAGATTCCATTCTGGTATTAGACTGTTTTATAATTCTTCCTTTGGCAGATTAAGTCATAAAAATGTTAAGAAAGCTGTTGAAAATGTAATTCGATATGTGCAGCACAAATTGTGTCGTAATATCCGTCTTCAACAAATATTATGAAAATATTCGAAAAGAGGGGAAAAACGAGGGGTAATCTGAAACGCAAATTTTGAAGAATTTCTCACTGGATGTTCCATAACATGGAGGGACTTACTGCACACCGCAAAAGAAAGTTTATTTCACATTTAGAAGTTTCCACGGTCGAGTATTCACAACGACGCGTGGGTCTGCGCTTCCTTCCTTTCTATTCCTCTGAGTTACAGCGGCAGAATTTCCGGCATAGGACAGACGTACTTGTCATGTAGATACTTTTGCAAGTACTCCGCCTATTCTTCGCCAAAAGTATTCACGATGAAATTATTCAAAAGCTGACTGAAGACACGCATCATCTTCTTAGGATGTAAATGTTTGAGAGCGGGCAGAAACTCGTTTTACCTAGAAAGTTTCACCGTGCTCCGTCACGTGTACGCGGATAACTCTGACTTCTTATACGGCCACCTATAAAATTGAACATACATACTTTGGCTCCAAATGTTACACGTTTTCATTCAAAACGGCAAAGATCACGTTGTCGTATATTAAAGAGTACAGTGTTGCCATTCAATAAATGTTGTTACAAAATTGTTGAAAGTATGCAAACGTCATATACGCGACCCTTTGACATTTGAAAAATACAAACGTCAAACTTCGTTTTTTTTTTCGATGGAAAAAAAACAGATGACAGCGTATGGAACTGGTGCATATTTTTGATCACTTTCGCGTGCTTCGTAGCAGCATTGTTACCCTTCAGAATCATCGATGAATGATCGAACGCTGTGTACACAGAGGGAGAAGAAAATCAATGACACTGAAACATCGGAATGCAATTTCGCTCGACGTTTTGCCCGATCTGTAAATCTTGATATATACACGATACGCTGGCAGTCCATATTTATTTACTTTACGATTGTTTTGTACGTTTCCACGCACGCAGTAATAGAAACACGAACTTTCTCACAATTCAATAAACGAACTCCAACAAAATTGCAGATTGACTTGCATCATATAAACAAACAGCAAGAAAGGCGTCCAAACATAATACCAGAAAAACAGTAACACCAATGTTAATACAGACCTAGTGATAAAATATAAAGTGATACAGTATAGTCCTACAGAAGTTGATGAATCGAATTGAACAACTAAACGACCAACTTACGGATTTCCCCCTATCGTCGTACGAACGCTTCGAACAGTCGACGACGTGTGTCCGATGGACAGCGGGGAAACGGATACGAGCGTAAATGAGGCGCAAATGAAAAAGCAGTTCCGTCGAAAGGCGCAGCGGTTAGCTCGAACCACGTGCTCGGCGGCGGTGTTCCCTATCGGCGCGACAAAAAGAGGACAGGAAATTGTATCAAATTGGAGAGCTCTGGGATTAAGGATCCCTCGAAGCAGGAGCAAGCGGTTCGCCAAGCGGTGGGTTCGCACATGTCGCGCTGATCCGGCCATTGTTGTGCAAATCCAACAAAAACCAGCCCTCTAATCTCGCCAACCCACTTGAGATCGCAACACGCACCCCGCAATCGTACAATTAATTTATATAGGTATCTAAAGTACTTGCGATGGCGTTCCCGTTTTCCCCACCTATTATCCGACCCAGAGATTTCACCTCGACCCTGCTGCCGGTTGCATCGTTGATAATCTTAAATAATCTCCCAACGATGCCACACTCGAAAGGAAGAAAAAAAAAAACGCCACTCGAACACCATCGCGTTTCTCTATCTCGTTTGGCACGCAACGCGACGACTGTTTTTATTCGCCGTGAACGCCGAGGGGGATGTTTTGATATATCGCCATTCTTGTTCCGTCGTTGCACGGATTATTAACAATCTCGCAGAGATCTCTGCCGGGGTGCTTCTTTAATTTCTGATTACAGTGATCCACTTTATTAGCTGGCCGATTTAATAAACTCCCGCAGCACTTTCAATTTCCCAGAATGGAGAAGGTTTTATTAAGGGCGGGGATTGTAGCGGGGAATATTGAAACGTTAATGCGAAATCGTTGCACTTGGTACAGATTAAACAGTTTATCGACACGTATTTGCGAAAGGTAATGCCTACGCGATAATCAAACATCAACGGAATTATTCGGTTTTTGAACATTGTTAGAATTTGTACCGAATGCAAATATCGTGGGGTTATAACTGAACGAGACACGGCTGCAGCGGTTTTCAATCTCGTCGGAACACTAGATGATTGATAATTTCTCGTCGATTATATTTTACGACAATTTTCTGCGATGAAGTAGGAACACACGCGTTACTTAATTAAACGTAATATCGATTTATTTCGCCGTTTTATATGATTAACGAACCGCGACGGTGCTGTTATAAATGATTTAATTAAAGCCCCGCGTTGTCGTTACCGCCATGTTAATTTGATAACACGTTTAATTAATACGAGATGACTCGTTGATGAAACAAGTTACTAAATCGCCTTCTATATGCATTGAAATAACGGCCAGAGACATTAAAAACATAGACGAGTATAAATTATGCTGTAGACAATCATCTTGGACAATTGTTATCATTCGTGTCAATCTGCTATTTAATTCGTAGAGTTTTTCAATTCATTTGTAATAAAAAAAGTGTTAAGTTTATCTCGACAGGGTTTCGGCTTCGTCTGCGTTCCGAACGATCCAGAACTGCTGAACGTCATCCTTCATGTCGGAGCATATTACCGCGTGACGTTCACATTTGGCGAAATACGTATTTGCAATCCACGTAGAAGAATACGAATACGGCCGTATAAAATACAGGTAATCGTTGAGAATATCGGTAGTCGATGATAAAATCTCGCCGAATTCTATCGAATCTCCTGAGCCGCGCTTGGCCCGGAAGCAGCGTTAATCGCGACAGTGCCTTACATAACATTTAAACATACTATCGTCCACCGCCTGCTGTTCGTTGCACGATAAACACGGTCCAGCCGAATTACGGACGGTCGATAACACGAACTTGCACACCGTTGTGCAGCAGCAGCGTTGCTTTAAATCGCGATCGAGCAATCGTTGCCAGCCAACGAGATACGCGCTCATTTCCAAATGGCACCGATTCGCCATTCACGCTACTGTTCAACTTTTCCTCTGCCTCCTCGATTTCCCTACGTTCATACATTAGTCCCACTTGTCGAACTGCCTATTCACTTTTCCCTAATCACTCAACGAATTTCATGCAGGGCAACTTTCGCAAATCCGTTCCTCCTAGCTGCCCCGATTTTTCACCCCTTCTAATCTCATCCTACCAGCAGCATCGTTGTCTATTTTGTATGTTTCCGCTTGCTGTTATCCCTTAACCCTCTTCCTCTGTTTTGGCCATTTCTCTCCTCCCTTCATCCCTCCGTATTTTCATTTAACCGCTTTCTCTAATTCTACCATCTTCCCCGCCCTTTATCCTCTTCAAACCCCAAGCTGCTAATTGGTTCTGCCTCTATCCTTTATCCTGGTACTCCTTCCGTTCCTACCCCTACGGCCAGCTCTCCCTCGGCCCCGCAAACACGTCCACGCAAAGTGTTTATACACGGCGTTGCGAGGGCGTGTTTATCGAACGTACGGCGGCTGTGTATCGCCGGCACGAAGGCGACACGGCAGTGGCCACTATCTCCCTGACGCTGGAATTACACCATTATTGTGCAAATTAGCGAAGACCCATGCATGATAGGACAGCCGGATGTCTAGCGGGATTAGAATTAACGCACCGGCCGTGAGCACCGCCGACAAACGCCACGTGATTACTTTGCACTCGTATGTTTTTTTTTTTCATTTTACGACTTCTTGCGCGATTTTATTTAAAATAGCAAGGGACGTGCAGGCGACATTTGAATAAAAATATTTGTAGTTACATGTTGTAGGTACATAATTATATTACCTTTTCCAACACCTAACAATCATTTTTATTACGTTGAGTACGATTTAGAAAGTTACTTGTGATACTATCGGGGTTCGTATATTTTCGAAATTCCGCGAACCACAAGAGGAATTAAATTAATATGGAAACGTAGGTAATAGCCGAGGCGGAATTGGAAACAGTTTCTAAACCAGACGGAAACTACGGCGATGTTTTTCACTTTAGCGAACGCAAATAGAATGTTAGGTCACGATTCTACTAATTCACGAACGCGGCCGAAATACGAGACACTTTCGTATTAGAACCTGGGCTGGTGCTACCTTGCACTCCCATTTCCGGATACCCGTTATCTGCTCGCGATTGCGTTTAAAATTCTAACGATACGAGTGCTTCCGCTGTATCTGGCCAATTGCACACCCCCTTGCCATAACAGCCACCTAAATTCCTTCTTACGATAAACAACTACGCTCCGCCGGGGTAACAATGAAACGTAAAAGGATTTAACGAAGACTTCACGGGCAAGCGAGATCGGTATTCTCGTTAACGAGTTTCGTTTCGCGTTGAAATCTAGATTGATGAAGAACCACTCGCTATGCATCGTGGAAACGTGCCGTCGGATTGTTGACAGCTTCTTGAATGCTTTCGTGAGAACAATTGGAACATCTAGCAGAAATGTTCAATTTAGAATTTGCAAGTTGTATCAAATGAAAAAGAAATCGCGTGTCACAGATGTGACTATTACATAAAAGAAATAAATAGAAAAAAATGATCAAGAGGGAAGAATTTATTGTCTACCATTGCAACCCCACGTACTAAGGAAGTTTTTTAAGGCTGCATATAATATATTGCTTGCAGCCACGAGCCATCCCCGATTCGAGCGTCCCGAATGGAATCATTGACGACTGAACGTGTCTTTTGCCGATTTCAGCCACAACTGGCACCGTCACCCCTCCCTCGCCGACAAAACTGCATTGTCCCTTTGTAAATATAAACTGTATATTCCGCAAACCATTTTCCTCGCTATTCGTAGCATTTCGGGACATATTGCGCACTATGACCATTTAGCCGTGCGCTTGCTTATTGTACAAAGATGGCATATGGCGTGAAAGTAACGTCTCTATTATGCGGCCTGATAAATGGCTGCCCCCATTTAACGTGGCTAATCGTGCTGGATAGGTGAGCAGCATACTGAGTAAATAAGGCGTAGGTATGCATTCAAATAAGTGGTTCTTTGCAAAGACAACTTGTTGAGATTTAG
This sequence comes from Nomada ferruginata, assembly GCA_963583965.1. Classification (NCBI taxonomy): domain Eukaryota; kingdom Metazoa; phylum Arthropoda; class Insecta; order Hymenoptera; family Apidae; genus Nomada; species Nomada ferruginata. The sequence continues at coordinate 5,671,245 of OY757214.1, read as the reverse complement.
GCGGTTAATTATGTTTGAACCAATAACAAATTATGTTTATGAATGTTTGTTTGAACAATTTCTCTGAATACATTTTTTTCGGAACATTCACCCAATTGAAATTGAATCCAGGTAGAAACGTACGATCCAGGAACTGAGAGCTCTCAAATACTAAATCAAACACAATTGTAGTATTTCAACCTCAGCATCCGTTCGTTCGTTCGTTCGTTCGTTCAGGTGTTAGACAGCTTGCTTCCTACTATAATCGCCAAGCACACAATGGCGTGTCGACGTCTGCAACAAATCCGACGGTTTAGACGCGAATTAAAGCATCCATGTCTACCCCAGAAAATCGGGAAAGCCGGTCGTAACGTACTTGCTCCTTTGTGGGGGTATTTGTGTTTTGAACTGGCATCATGTCAGCCACCAGTACATGCTTTTTCAAGATTAAAGAAAACCTTCTTCAATGACGCATACTTGCTACAATTTTATGTACGTTGACTTGAAAAAAATATATAATGTAGTTCAAATATTTGCAACCATACGTGCGAAACGCAAGTGCAAAGCAATGTTCTGATTTTTAAAAAGTACTTCCCTAAAAAGGTATACAAAACGACTTTAAAAATACAAATAGCCTCTTAATAACCACGACAGCCACTGCATGTACGCCAGCCGTGCAATCACGAAGGAGGATTAATACCGCATCGTTGTATCGTCTGGCGGTTAATTGAAAGGGAAAGTGGCGCGCACAGCAAACGACCAGCAAGAACGAGATACATACACTCTCAGTGGAATCTAATAACGCAGGTTAGGAAGGATGCACACACGAGCCGCTGTTTCTTTCGTGTCGCGAAATCGAATTGATATGCTCCCCCAGTGTATACAAGCGTGCTGTATGGAATCGTCATGGCCAGAGACTGGCCTCTCCCCGCAACAAGATTATGGTAATTGACTATCCGACTTGGAAACCCCCATCAGGCATATCAATTACGTACGTATGCATCCCAACCGGGAATTTGCCTTTGATCCGCTCAAACTCGGAGGTAACACAATTCACGCCTCCGTCTAATCTCAAATGGGATTGCCTGATGGCACAAGGGACATCGAAATGGGCTTTTCCGACTTCACAAGAACGCGAGACCGTTTCGATACCGCGCCCACCCCGGATACACCTCTTACGCCAACGATAATCCGGTTACTCTTCTTCCCTCTATATTGGGCCGCACGTATTGAGCGGGGAAATGATTTCCCGGATTTCTATGGGACCAACCTGCGCGGCCGTCACGCTTCCACGCGACACTATGGCGGACTTCCGCGAATCCGTTGGGGTGCCACTTTTCTGCGAAACGGAGGAGCTGATCGTCGTTAACGCGCCAGCGAATACCACTTGATAAAGGGTGCATTCTATTCTTCGGCGCGAGACAGCGAATTTCGTTCAAATAATTCGATAGTAAGAAATTAAAAGAGAGTAAGAAAGTTAAGATTAGTAGGTACACGTGGATCGACGACAATGCTTGCTATCCTGTAAAAAATACATATACGTAGCTCGTCCCATAGTTGTCGCAAGGGACACTGGTGCCCTCAGAAGAACAAGATGACATGGTACATTATTTCCACGATTTTTCTGACCGTGCGATTGTCCGCCGACATTTCGGGTAAATCAACAGATTTATGGTTCTTCACGGGTTCCACCCTTTCTCTGTTGGGTCCTAGCTACCTCCCCTTCGGCCCTCTGACACTCGTGCTGGTCCTCTACACTCTACACCCTTTGCTTTCCCCCTTATTCGGAATTTATCGCGCTCAACTTTCGAAATGAGAAACCACGAGATCCGATAAGAGAATGGCATTTGACGGTTTTAACGACTGCTTCGATTTTTTCTTATTATATTTGCAAGTCAACATTGGAGCGCACCGTAAGAGAAAAAAATCATAGGAAAAATATTTTTAATGGATTTATTATTGCCATGGTTGAATGTAACAGGCAACATTTTACCGTAGCAACCACGCAAGAATATACTGAACATTTGGGATTGTCCTGCAATGAGGTAGTGCAACCACGGCGGAACTGCGAATGTACGACAGACTCGCGACACGAATTTTTCTCGTTTTTCGTGGCAACGCAACATTAAACATGACGACGCAACGTTTCAAGCAACGGCGTCTTGAGGCGAATCGTTGAAACGACGACTCTCTTGGTAGATCGAGCGTCGGAAATGGAATCGTTTAATTTATCGGCGTCTCGAAGAGGAAAAGTAAACCTGCCAATTGCGAACTTGGACATTTTCGAGCAGCTTAAGGAAAGAGAAATAAGAATAGAGTCGAATAAGAAGAAAACGATGAATCGTTTGCCCTTTCATCGGGAATCGGTAGAGACGAGATAAAACTCGTAATTGAAGCTTTATGAATTGATAAAAAATTCATCGACTGCAATCACATCGTGATAAATTGGTTGCAAGGGGAATAATACTAGAATGGTAAAAACGGGTAATGGCTCAGATATAATTAATGCGCTTAAAGCTCTATTCAATATTTCTAATACTTCCTTCACCGTCTCTTAGCAATTAATATTTCTCCTACAAGTGCTATAAATGATGCATTATAAAGGAAAGATTCTTTTGTAATCTATTGTATATCCTAGGAAGAATCATGGTGGAGTATAACATACTCGCAGCCTGTCGTACTGCAGAGTTCGATTCCGTCCCGGGTATAGAAAATTCGTGACATTTAATAAGTTTACGATTCGAGGTCAATTGCCCAAGTAAATCTCTAACCGCGTGACTATTATCAGACGTACCAGCAATGTTAATCTTGGTTACGGTAGCTACAGCGCAGTGCCGCGTATCGACATCTGCTCTATTTGGTTTCAGTAAATACCACATCGAGTTAACTGAAGATTATAGGTATTCAGGAAGTATCGATTATCGATACGAGACTTCTGATCCTGTGCGTGGCGAAACCATTTATGAAATTGTCACCGTGCACTTGTCCTTTGCCCCTTAAAGGGCCATAATTTCAATTCCATTATCCTGTCAATTCCGCGATTTTTTGGGCGCTCAATCGACAAATTGAACTACGAAGGGAAAGGCAAAAACTCGATTCAACGCAAAACACCGTTTCACGCGAAAAACAAACGCGCTCGTTTCTAATAAGCGTGATTCCGCACTCGTTCCCGCTTTTTATTTGTACAGCACATATTTACCATTTCCTATTTCGCGTGTACATTTCCTTCTTTTCTAGGTGTCACGTAACCCGCCTCTCGCTCTCTGCACATACAATAGCGCACGGTACGTTATATTACATACTACGGTGAACACAACCACCACCCACGCTCGTTTATTTATCGCCACATGCACTATCATTTACCGGAACAAACGGCTGTACACGAGTGTTTCTGGCTTTTAAAAATTCGAATGGCTATGCACTCCGCTGTAGTCATAAAGGCTAAGTGCTTTACAATATGGCAATAATTATGGATCGACGGGCTCCCAGCGAAACGCACCTCTGATCTGACCCATAAATCAAAGCGACCGGACGAGATAGTTCAGAACACCGAAAGCAATCGTGCACTGTCTGCGAAAGGAAGAATTCGTGTAATACACCCCGTCGCAGCTCCATTACAGCTTGATTACTTCCGAAATGATTGCGAATTGTAACCACATTGTTATCTTTATCTCCCTTACTCTTCCATTTAAAAGCAGACAATAAAGTGCCCTTTGGTCCGCGTGATTAAATTACCAGATATTTCATATTGTATCCCGTTGAATGGCCGTGATAAACGGTAACAGCGTCCCTCATTGTTCTGCATAAATAAAACTGCCGGCAAATCCCACAGGTTTGACTTCTCTCGTGAATTTCCATATTCAATGATAAACTCGCCCGACGTCCATATTTTTAATTAAAGTGCTGTAACTTCACGAGAAACTCGATCATTCATCGACACCGTGCCGTTTCGTCGAAAATTGGCTGATAAATTAAATCCTAGTCGCTGTTACAAAATGTTAATGCGCGATCGAGTGCTTTTAATGTATTAACAGAGAACTCTGTGCATCGAAATTTCATTACATTCGACGCTGTATCGGGGGTTTATTGTGTTTTTACGCACGCTCCCAGCGATATAACGTTAATTACCCGCGATTGTAATGCCCTTCGTAAAATGCCGAGCAATGTTTGCCTTCAGGTCACGATTATTCAACTTGTTCGTCCATTCGAACATTGGACGTGCACGTGGAATAGAGATGCACGATATCCCCGGTAACAATTACAACTTTGTCCACGATTACCTCTCCGTTTCCACGGGGACGTCCCGATGCATTCGAGTCTCAAGGAAAAGTTATAAAGGCGCACACGTTTGTTCGGGAATCAGACGGAAACAAGTACGAACGGGGCCAAAAGTATCCAAGATCCACGCACCACGAATACAGAAGCGGCACCAATTTGCAGACTCTTACCTCCCGAAACGCAACATTGCTTACAAAGAATCACCAATTTCGTTTGCTCGTTCTGCCCCGCGGAAACTTCTTCCTCCCTTCGTGCCGGAATACCAACTATGTACCGCTTGATGTACGCGGACACGCTCGAACGAAATCGATTGCCTCCTAGTATGAGTACCTATACGATTGGTCCTACTATTCCTTCCAAAATAAACAAAAGAAAGGGTATCGTTGGTCAAGGAGGAAAAGTTCGATAGTTCCAAGTTGTCCATCATATTGGACACTCATAAGCATGACGATATCAATTGGGAAATGTGCGTGTTTAAATTAATCATCTACGGAGTAGAAGAAATTCGAATGAACATAAGTGTCCACAAGGAATCGATGCGGTTTTAATCGATGTCAAAGATTAACGCCGCACATTGCTGAACCCGATACCTTCTAGAGTTTTCTGTTCAATTCACGCTCGCAAAGAACGTCGCGACGGTGGCTACTGGTGGAAGATTCACCGGGCTTATAGCCCCAAGAAATAGCCTACGAAGTACCTTCTTCGTGGCGCATCTCAAAAGAATTTTTATATCGATCCTCGCGACCGACACGTTTCAACGACTCGTCGATGTCCAATGCCGGTTCCAACGAATCAAAGTCCATCCTGTAATTGGAAATGGCAGCGATTCATTCGGTTGGAAGATTCGCGACTGAATTACCGTAGGAACACAATTTACTGGAAGCTATCTCGACGTTACAGGACGGTGCCCGCGTTATTCCCCCGGCGGAAGGAAATACATATGCCAAAGATCCGCAAAGAGAAACGAATGTTGGAACTATGTTCGCCATATTTTTCCCTCTTTGCAAAATCTGCCTTCGGTACCATTTCGTCGATCGTTAATTGCACGGAATAGAATAGACTGTTGGCGGTCGTGTAAAAAGAAAGGAAAAATAATTGAGCCTTGTGGGGAAATCAAATTATAACTGGAATACACGGTGGGGACCATAATGGTTTCTTCATGGGCCACGTCGCTTTCTCTATGTCTCTGTTGTTCTTTTTCCATTAACGAACCAGGGAGCAACGGACGAAAATAATTTCAGCAGAGATTGTCATTGACAGTTTTTGTTCGTTAAGAATCGGATTTATAAGCATTCGTTTTCCGTGAAACTCGATTTTCTTTACGCCAAAGCCGGCGCAACGTGGCGAAGAAAAGAAAGGGCTGAGAGGGAAAGGGGAAAGAAAGAGAACAGCTGATGGGATGTTCCCGAGGATTTCAGAGCGACGGAATTACTTCCATTTACAGCCGGCCGATAACGAGTTATTGGATTTTAAAAGATTGAAATTGTTATCCGACATTGCGAAAGATCCACATTACAATATTTTCTCGTATACCTAACGCCTCGAGCTGTTATTTCTATTCCATTTCCGTTCGAGGAATAATCTTCCCGTGTGTTATAATATTGTTACGCATTAACTGCATGCTCTTCCGAATTAACCTTTTTCTATAAAAATCATCATGCAGACGTAGAATAAAATATTATATTCTCTTACCCTTGCGGTTTGAAACCTTGAAAATTGAAAACCTTATCCAGAGCACAAATTACACGTACAAATTTAGAGCTAATGATCGTTAAATTCCTTTACAAAAAAAGAGGCTGGAACAAGAAGAAAAAAAATGAAACGCGAAATTGGATAAGAATTTAGCACGTATTAATCAATTTAAACAATTTCCAAAAAATGACAGGAAATATATTGGATTCCATATTTGCACATCAGAATGTTATTTTAAATCATCCTATATTTACCTCCATAAAAAGTTACAAGCTTGAATATGTGTACCCTTTACTGCCCTCCCCAATCCGCGTTGAACTCGATTACGCGAAACGCAACGATTCTCCCTCGCCTCCATTCCAAGCCACGATACGGACACGCGATACGCATTAAACAATCGGATTCGTTGCGAGGCGCGGTAATAAATTGCCCCAGAGAGAACGAGAAAAAGGAATCGCGACCGGCGAGTATCCTCGTTGCACTCGAACCGGTATATACACATATTTGTGAGTCGGGTGGTCTAGCGTCGCCACAGTGTGATTAAGACCCGGACCACCGATAGCAATAACTTGTTCGATTTGCGAGCAAGTTTGTCGCGTTGTGCGAGGATATTCGCTCGATTCATTGTGGGTCTAAATTATCAGGGACACCGGCCAGTATGCGCTTTCTTGCACGGTACACGTCGCACAGTGGTCCGAAACCGTAAAAACACGAACTAAATTCAATTTTTCGACCTCCTCCGAAATGCATGAAATTTTAGACATAGCTTCTTATATGTATAGACTACACTTTGGCAAAAAATGGATTGCCGCAGGGCACTGGTAATTGCCTGAGACACCTTCAAAGAGGGGGAAAATACGTCCACTTTGGAACGATCCCATCTCTTTCTGAATTTCCTATACTTTGCGGTGCTATATTTTTTTACAGAGTGGAGCTGACTCAAATCTGTTTATATATTTTTAAAGAGTGTTCTTCCAGCTACAAGTACATGTAACATGAAAGGTATCTAAGTATTTATACCCTTTGAAAAATACCTTTTCGCGAATCCCTATTTTTCCCCCGTTTTCCACTTCAATGTGGTTTATAAGAGGGAGGTAAACTCGGGGATCCGATGAAATTTATATGGAAGTATTTATTAGAACCTACTTAAGAAGGCTGCATAAAATTTTTTTGCAATTATTTGCAATTCCGAAAGTTATAACAATACATGTGCAGTCAGAACGCCGTTTTTCCACTTCAATGTGGTGACGGTCAATTGACGTGACCTCATCAGAAGATGAAATGTAGGGTAATGTAAATCTAGTCATAAACTTTTTTCTTCTTTTCAAAACTTTTTTATTTAATTTAATTTGTTTAAGTAATTATGTATATATTTTTTATTTTAAATCTTTTGCTAACATATTCGTTTTATTTTCATTAAATAACATCATAAACGCGCATTTGGATGTGTAGATTCTACATCCCATTGTCGAATTATTTCCATATTAACTATATAATTTCAATTAAATGAAATCTTTGAAAATTAAATTTTAATTAATGAAATCAGTTTTGTAAGAGTCGTCATATCGGCTGACAAAATTTATTTTCTGCTACCTGAGAGATAACTACACACCACAGAAAATATCAGAACCATTTCGACCAAACAACATTTTATCAAATATAATTGTTAAAATAATTATAATAAGAGAATCTTTTATCGCAATTATATTCTATAACTCAAGAAGTACCTAAAATCTTTTTATTCATAACCAATAATGTGGAAATAACAGTGCTATGAATTTAGTTCGTGTTTTTACGTTTTCGGACCACTGTGCGTCGCGACTGTATCCTGTTCTTCCCTTACTGCCGCGGCGCTGTTTCTTGTTCTAGCATTTTAATGGGGCGAAATCGTTTTTTCGAGTCACCGAAAGATAAGCATGTGAAAAAAGAGCGAAGAACTTGAAACCTGACCGTTAACCACTTTGCCCGATTTTGTAATAGATCGCAGTAGTTATTAAGTACATACATATGTATAATTGTGGACCACCGGGTACGAGGAGTTTCAGGGAGTATTTTGAAGTGGCAGATCTGAAGTATCGACCCCACTTTCTCACGGGGGTTTGTCATGTGTCGTGCATGTCGAGGCTGGCACACCAACCATTATTCTCTGGGGATGAAGAGCAGTAGTTTCTATGATATTGCTAATTAAAATGAAGTTCCGTTTGTTATCAGTAAATAATAGTGTTTAAGCGTACACTTGACGTTCGTATAGTCATGTGTGAACTATACATTGTATTAGATAAATTATACAATTTGTATTTTCAACTTGATTCTTTAGGTATATTATTACATACGTTCTGACATTTTTTTCTTTATATACATTATTTTCTTACATTTTGATATGTAATCTGTACAGTCGTGGTTGTATATGTACTCTTTTACTGCACGACCAAATGGAGAATCCTCTTCAAGTTATGTCTTCTTAAGGGACACGTGGGTTTAAGTGCCAGGCAGTAAAATTTTTGGAAGCAATTGAGCAACCAGACGCTCCTACCGCAGTGGTTTCATTAAAAAAATTTATTGTAAGAAGCTTCCAAAACAGTTAACATCTGGACCGTCAAAGAGTATCCAATTCGACGAACGGATTGAAGGAACCTCATCGTGCTGTCGTGCCCAGTCTAAACGAAGAGGATTAAGCTGGAAGCAGCGTGGCTACATCGGACCGATGCCATGGTCCAAATTACGGAGGAAGCCAGAGAACAGAAGAAAGAAGCAAAGACGTGTCCTGTTACCGATGCTTCCATTTACCCGCCCTGTCTTTTTACCCATATCCGCCCCCTAGCTGCTTCATCGTCCACGTGAGTGGCGCTGACACGGACGTCCACCACTACGTACTTTCAAAATGTCCGAATAATACTTTGGAACCTTTCACTTTAAGTTGCACAATCGGCAAACAAATTTTTCTACAAATATTCATTAAAATATTGATAATTATCTTAATTATTAAATATTAAGATTTCAGAACAAAGGTTTCTGTAGCAATGCTTATTTTTAATTATTACTTTTCCCTCTAAAATCTTCCACTTTTCGCCATACATGGCGCGTTAAATCGCGAATCGGAGCCAACGAAACATTCCACCGTACCGAAATTATCATTAATCAGTCGTGACCCAAGTGAACGCGCGTTTCTCCGCGGTTAACCAATTAATAAATTCAAGTCTCGGGAGTTCGAAAGCACAGGGATCCCCCCCACGCGGACTCGCGCTTTACGATCGAGCAGATAACACGGTTAGCCAGTGCGCTCGCGCGTTACCACGAACACACGCGACCTACTCGTAAGTATTGTACAAAGACGGATACGTGGGCGGTCCAGGGGTAGGTGTTCCAGTCGTAACAGAGGGTGGTGGCCACGGTAAATCCCCCGACTGATATCTTGAGCCTCGGGTTAATCCACCGCCTAGATTACTCCTCATTGCTTAGTGCTGCCGCGTGTAGGTGCACGTTCTGTGTCTTGTGTGTAGGTGGTCCAGCGAGTTAGAGATTGCGAGCAACAAAAAGGAGCTGGCACGAGAGCGAAAGATTGCTCTCGCGCTAGTAATTTCGCGGGATTAATATTGAATATCCTGAACAGCGAACAGGGAACCGGGAAAGAGAACGAGGGGTAGACCGTTCCCTCTCTTCCATAGCACGCATTTTCCATTTTCTTCCTCTCTTCCTTCCTCTTCAGCCTCTCCTCACGATCATTGCGGTCGTCCTGGTTCGGCGAGCAAACGTCGAAAGCCAGCAGCTGCACGGCCTCGTATTTGGCTTTCTTCGAACGAACGATGCCTAACCCTTGACCCACTGTCGCTCTGGGTCCCCGGGAAACAATGAGACAATCTAGTGCGCCACGGAACCGGCGCCCTCTCAAATGAGAGCCGATCGTGCTTTGCTCTCCGTGCTGCACCGCGTAATCACACGCGACCCCTTCTCCACCCTCTTCCACCGCGTTTCCAGTTTCTTGCAATCGTCGAGGCTGTCGAGCCACCGTGGCACAGATTGGAACGTCTTTCGACAGAGGAAACGTAGCGTGGGACAATCACTGTGAACAATGACAGGAAAGATTCAAGTTTAAATCCCTTTGACGCCCACGACCGCGATGATCCCTTCGCTAGTCCCGCGTTATAATTTGCCCTCCTGGAGTTTTTGCCGTTATAAATCGTTCCTGTTTTCGCGCATTCTTGACCGTTAGAGAGCCACGAAATTTAAACGATCAATTTATACGACGGAATAGAATTCGACCGACCAGAGGAATCCGATATGACGGTGAAATACTATGTCACGGAAACAATTCGACAGGATGGAATTGCTGACCGATGAAACGGAAGTCGATCGAACTTTTCTCCATTCGAAGCCCCATGCAATCGTACGCGTTCCTCTCTCACTCTGTCCCCCTCTGTTCGTTCCGGCGGTCTCTCTCGCTTCCATCGGCGTTCTCCAGCTTCAATCACCGAATCCGACCGGGTGCAGATCGCAAGTACCTACTTCTGCAAAAATCTTGGCATACCGGTAGGTCGAGGCCCGGGAGCACGGGAATTCAAAGAAAAGCGCGAACGGAATGCCCGCCGCGTTATTTCAAGCGGAGCTTATCAACGATCTTTCACGATTTAATCCAGGATCGCGTATCTGGGCCACGTCATTTCATTCGTAAGCGTTGTATTTGAACGGGATTTACTTCTACCTTTTTTTACACTCCTCTTTTTTACCCCTTTAACGTTTTGACGGACAGAGAAACGTTCGGCGCGATATCGTTCGATCGAAATGAATAAACAACCGCGAGTTGAAGAGCTCATTGAGCGGAACAAGGTATTAAGGTTATTGCGAGTTATATCTGTCAGGTACTTTAAAGCTGAATGACGTTGTAGAACAATTCGTGCTGGGTAGAATGCAAGAGTATTAAACAGTGTGGATCACACAGTTCCGACAGGACGATACTAAATTTACTTCGGATAAACATTTCTATTAAAAATACTCACAAACACAAACATTGCCATTCACAAGTCATTCATTCTCTTGACAATTTTATCGTGTTATTCGTTTTCACGCACAACATGTGAATCTATATAAAAAGAAGTTATATCGCTATTTAAAAAAATTTCTATTACACGTACGCCATTACTAATATTGCTCGATTTACTCAGCTTCAAAAAAAGAGAATATACCCACTTTCCATACGGTAATGCATTACCTTCGGAAAAAATTTATTCAACTACATAAATATAAAATCAAATTATCGCTTCGCAAAGAAAAGGATCCTTTCAATAACGATAAATATCGTCGCGCGAATCGTGTCCTCGCTTTCTCCAGAGGCACAAAGGGAACCGGCCGATCGAATCCAGAGATCGCTCCTCACCGAAGAATCGGATTAAATCTGTCCGTCGTCGGTCCCGATCGGGAAGTGAAAGATCGAACAATACCCCGTTGAACGGCGGTTCGCGGTTACCGTGGGCACGTGGACAAGGGGTCGGGAACAATTGAATCTCGTAGGAAAAGCAATCGGCCGGCTGTCCTCTCCCCTACCCTGCTCCACCCTTATCCATCCGCCAGGCGAACAGTGGGCGGACGAAGGGTGAACTTAAAGCGGGCTTTTGTAAAATTCCGGCGGCCTCGTCCAGCCGCGAGAACACGTGTGGAAAACGCGTCAGCGGTCGCGTCCCTTCCCCTTACGCGTTTCAATTATCTAATTGAAACTGACGGCACGCTACTTCCCTTCGCTACGACACCTCACCCCTGACCTATCTATCGCTTCCCCTTCGCCCCCTCAACCCCTCGGTTCTGCGCGTAACACGGAAGAGGATGACCATCCCCCACCAGCTTCGAATGTAACCTCCGATAAATCGTTCCACCTAACCAGGGCCCTTCTTCCGCAGAGCAGCGGCGGCGAAACGGCCACCGCCGACCAATAACTGTTAAGGATTCCCGCCTGCTTTGTTCTCAGCACGAACGGTGATCAATGAAGGCAATAAGCGCCGCTGGAGATACGTATACGCTTTGGTGACGCGGGGATGAACAACGCCAAAGCCTGCAATTACACTCCACGCTGCATTACACGCGCTCCCTCATCTCTGTACATTCGTGTGCAACCACCCCTCTGCGTTATTCCTATCCTTCTTCATCGTCCTTATCATGTTTCTCGAACGTCTGCCGCCTGCGTTTCCGCGTGTTCCGATCCGTCTCGAAGAATGATCGTGCGCGAACCTAAAGTTTAACACCCGAGCGTACAACGAACGTGCTCGCCCTCGAAAACCTCGCCTCCGGCCAGTGAAACTTTTCCGCTCGACTACACGCAAATTCTGCTCATACTCCGGGACAGATACACGCTGTACTCTCGATCCTTACCGCAGGGATCTATATACGTTTCGTGGCGTGACCAATCTCCCTGGTTTATGGTTTTGTTGATTAAGGGGAGCCGCCTTCCATCAGTGTTTCAGGATGAACGCGCTGACACAGGGGCCCGGCAGACGTCTGCGGATAAAGTTTGTATACACAGGTTGAATCGAGAGAATCGCGAGGCGTTTGTGCGAATTTCGCGGCCGTGGAAGTTTAACGGCAAGAATTCGTGAAAGGTTCGGATTGGCAAGGAATTTACGCGTGACTGGAGTTCACTGTATTTCAACTTGAATAAATTGTTTCTATTTTTATATTGTTCGGTGCACGAGAAATGCAGGTTTTTTACGTATTAGATTATGCAGTGTTTTATACTAAATCCGTATATATACAAATTTTGGAAGCGTCTGACTTGTAGCTCTTCTACATAAAAATTCATGAAGATCAATTTTGTAGAGGCGCAAAGATAGACTATCTCTCTGACAACTATTAAAGCTTTTATCGGGTAATTGCTTGATTTGTTAAGGGAATATTTTGCGATATCTAAAATAAAAGAGCAGTAAGATATTCATGCCCTTCGGCGACGTTAATAAAATATCGCGATTTGGGCAGTCGTCGGGAGAAAAGTTCGATCGTAAGCAGGTCGACTGTTCGTGTCGTCCGAGATGCAATAGCAACGGGGTAAGAAACGAGGAACGAAGCAGCGATGGAAAGTTTTCTGCTAAGATACGCACGAATCCCTCGCTACTTTCGCGCATACTGCGGCCACGATCTTATTCCGGGAATTTCTTTCCAGGAGAAGATGCGGTTAGTTTGTGCCCGAGATAGCTTTCTTGCACGCGTCTGCAAAAGTGTATTCTATTAGGGCGCGTCGAGTAATAACGCGGATCCCGCAAAGGAATAGAATTTAAATTCAACCGTGAGCGGTGGAACAGTTTGCAACGTTAAGTGCGCTGAGAATAAATCCAAGTAGTTACATCGTTCATCTGACAAAACTACAATCTCCGTCCCGTGTTCTGATCCGGATGAACCATATACATATATATTTCCACTCATTAACATTCTCGTTTTACGTTCTCCACTCATGCAAGCACGAGAAATTTACAACTAAAAATTCTAATAAACGTTTGGCTGCAAGTAGAAACAATTATGTTCAAGGAGTTCAGCAAAACAAAAAAATGTAAATGAATTTTCAAATACTTTTTTGTCACTCCCGCTCCACTTGACAGAAGAATAATTGAAAGACAACTAGTCGCCTAATGAAGACGGTCACGCACAAGCACATCGTGTTCATACATTCTACGGATGGGGAGTAAGCACGTGGAATATCAAGAAGAGAAGATATAAAAATTCACGTCAGGCTGCGGGAACGTTAACAAGAAAGTGTATGTAATCAAGAATTTCCGAGGCAGTCTTCGCCATCGTCACGGACTCGCATTAGGTGTTTTCCTTTATTTCCTGCAACCAGACTCCCTAGTTCTCACGAAACCGAGAGACAATCCACGCCCGGGGAACGGCGAAATACTGAACAGCAATAAGGCGAGAGAGTTTCATGAGGCGAGCTGTAACTTTCCTTATGATGCTTAAAAGAAACCGCGTGTTCCTGCGCCTCCATAAATTGAGAGTAACAATTTTCATCCGAATTTCGGCGGAAAAGGGTGATTTAAGTTATGCAGAAAATCGTTTCTAAAAATTGCAAGTTTGAAGGAAAGATAGATTTACACAGGTATGGGTAGATATGTAGTCTGTATAGTTTGTTCTGTTTGAGGATTCTGTGAGACGTATCCTGTTCGAACAGAGTTTCTGTATTTCGTCAGCATTTTCAGTAAGCTTAATCGGAGCCCGGGGATATATTGAGATATATCAATTCGGTATTCAATACCTAACCCAGGACCGGAAACTTGGAAGTTCTGGAGGGAGCTATACGTACTCTGAGAGCTTCGAGGATTTCGCGGATTTGCTGCAGCCTTATCGCTATCGCAAGAAAATTTGTTATTAAAATTTCGCGTAGTGTAAAAATAGAAAACAAAATAATCTTCCCAAAGCTAATATTCATATTCATTAGATGAACTGAAATGGCAATATTGTTTCAATATAATAATCAGTATTCACGATCAGCTTGCCTTCACGCCACTAACCAGAACTTCTACGCCGATCCATCGCATAAACAAAATAAAACGTCGGCAAGCCTCGGTTCCATCGATCCGGGGGTTAATAACGGTGTTCATCAACGATACACTTCGAGCACGAGCTTCCTCCTATAAACACCAGGCATAGTTTCCAATAACAGGGCGCGCAGCGTTGTCCCTTTTTCAGGTGTTTCCGGGCCCGAGTCCTGTCGCAGAAACACTGTGCAAAACAGTCAGGAAATGTCGCATGCAATTCGACGCGCCACTGAAAAAGCTTGGTCCCCGGCTATATTTGCGAAGCGCGTTTCCGTGTGCTTTTACGGTGATCAGTTCTGGCTTTTGCCCCGCAGCCAGAACAACCCCCACCCCCGTCAGAGTGACGGAAGGGTAGCATTAAACGCAGATGGCGTCAGTTTTACGCGGAGAACGTACAATTCAGCGAACCGCGTGGGAGAGAGCACCGCGAGAGTCTGGCAAGGGAGGGTAGCTGTTCTGAAGGAGAAAACTTCACCCTCCACCCTTAGTTTCACAGTGTATATATCTATACACCGTACGAATTCTCACGTAGTCTACGATTCCCTTGGAAACACGCAACCGAACTCGAATTATCGTTCGAGCGAAAGATTTGTGTCTGCCGCAGAACAGACCCTGCCTCTTTCTCTCCGTTTTTTGTTCCCTCCCCTTTCGCCAGAGAGAGGGCAAAGTTTGTCAGACCGGGAGACACGTATGGAGGTGTAATAAAAATTCATGTTGCGTTTTATCTACACTGAGCCCGCTGTATTAAACCCTGCTGCCGGGGGCGTTTTTCGCGGCGAAACGTGCGTGGGCCAATAAAATCGCAAACCTGCCCCCCAGCGACGATACTCCGGCGTAATTGTATTACATAATCGATCGTCCACTGGCTCGGCCTTTTGTATCGAACTGTCGTTCTATCGACGTGAAATTATTTTGGCTATTTGCGAATTGGAATTTTTTTTCACCGAGTACGACTCACGGTTGAGCGGTGGCTTTCTGTTCTCAATGGGGGTTGAATTTAAAGAGGAAAGGCAGTCCGTTCTCAATTTCGATGTTCGACATTAAGACGTGCAATATTTATCGAGAACTGGAGTCGACGTGCCGAGGTAATTGAAACACGATTTCTCCATTTGTATCCGACCGCGGCTGCTCGCCGATCCAAGGGCTCGCCTCTTTTACCCGTGAGCACAGTTCATGGTTTTGTGGATCTCTCGGATTAAAAATAGAATAAGGTATTTTTGTCTTCTTACGTAAAATGGACGAAAAACGTCACACGCTATGAAGCAGATTTGCTACACCTTTCTTTACTTCCTAATTGGAAGACCCAATCATAATTTTGAGACTCTCTATATAGAGCCACATATCTGCAGTTACAAAAAGCACGCCCTTTGTTCGTCTCTAATTACAATAAAAAAAGAAAAAAAACTAAAATCCAACAAACAGCTGGTGTTCATAACTTTTAGCAGCACCGTTATGCATCTACGTATTGCGGGGGTGCATCGCGCGAACGAAAAATTTCCGCATCGGTGAAAATGTTATCGCTGCAGCCCGTCTCGTTATTGTCAAACGCAATTCATCGTTATATCTTTCAGAGGGATGCACGCAGCGGAGCGGCTGTACGAGCCAGGTCATCCGAATTTTGTAACATATTAAAAGCGTCGATAATGTACGGACATAATTACCTGATACAATATACATAATACCATCATTTTAATAGGGCCCGCTGTCCTATGTGGCGCGATGTACGTGACGCCGGATCATGCCGCCGTTAACAAGTGTGAAGCTGTATTCGCGGCACGAGCTTAACGGTAACCTGTCGTGGAAACAAACTTCAAACTTCGATCAATTTCGTAGCAGAGGAAACAGGCTGCACGTTCCACACCTACTTATATACATTTTCTCTTCCTGGCTCCTCTGTACCCCACAGCTTTGTTTTACGTTGTAACAGCTGCTCGCCGTATTTTTACTGCGAATTACACCGCAATTCGTCCTGCACACTCCTGCCGGAATAACCACTCCTCGCGTATATGTACTTACTTGTACTCGTCCCTATATTTGACACTTGACGCACGCTGGTGCACTTGACGCAAGATACAAGCCATGATATCTCGTGGGTCAAGTTGCCTCGATACAACGACGACGATATCCGTGTAGCTACTCGTTTGGTACAAGTTGATGGTCTGATCATCTGCTGCCGTGGGATCCGGTGTCCCGATAATTATTGTGCTTTCTTCTTCTCCAGATACATGATTTCTACTATAAATCTTCAAGCGTACGTCCCTTGGAATTTAAACACCTTTTTACTGTAAGAACGATTTGTTCTGAACATTCCAAGATCGATATCTCACCCTTGCGCAATATGTACTGTATTGCGCGCCATCGGTGAAGGACGTTTCTTTCGCATCCTGTCTTTTCTCGACCCGGATATCTTCACGTAGAGTGGCGCGCGTGGCGTGTCTCTTCGATGCACAGTCGGCTTCAGCTTTCTGACACTTAGGGGAAACCGAGAGTATCCCAGAATATCCGGCAAGACCAAGCTAAGAGCATCCTAATCGCATCTCAATCTAGTCGGAGGATGCACAGGACTTGCCGTGATCCATAGGACCTTTGGCACGGAGGGACAGCAGTTACGATCGGGGCAGGACCACGCCTCCTCCATCTGCCTAAGGACTAAGCCCTCGGTTTGATCCCTTGTACGTAAAACTAAGTCTCGAAATAATTCAATAACGACATTAGTAAGCAACGCCCCCTCAACCCCCCATCTCTAATATATATATGTGCAAGTGTACATGCACGTTACCCTCTGCTAAGCCAGCACCGTATATAACTGACTCGTGTCCCGCGTGAGCTGAATTACCGAGCTCCCTCCCTCGCAGAGCTCCGCGTCCCTCGAGATGGATTCGCTTCTAATACTAGCCGACTAATTGCATGCTACTAAGAATCAAGCTGGAGCACGCTGTGACAGTGCGCGGCGAGCAAGTGACGGTTCGTGATCAACGATTCATCCTACGATGGAGGGATTCTGGTTCTTTCGCGAGACAAGGCGCCTTTAGAAATTTCGTTGGTCTATTTCTTTCTCAGCGAACAGCTTACCGAGCAATTCTATATATATATACGAAGTTTAGCTCGATCCCCCGGCAGAGGGTCGTGAATGAATCAAAAGAGGGTGAGCGAATATTCTTATCGGTTGACGTTTGAAGTTCCGAAGTTCCTACGTAGTTCGCTTCGCCAGAGTTAACGAGCTTCTGAACTATCCATTCAACCCTTTAAGCGACACTGAGCGGCGATAAGGAATGCTTGTGCGATTGTAAAAGACGTGTCTGTCCGGCAAGGATAAAAGTACCGCTCCTTTCTTACTGCTACACTAGATTGGTACCCCTGTATCGAGGTGAACGTGCATCCACAATCGCATATACATAGCGAAATATGAATCTGAGGAAGTGGAGCAATTGCATATCGACGCAATCCACAAACTGCACGTAAGTAAACTGTCAGCCCCGGCGGAGTACAATAAATCGGAGATACGTCGGTAACCAGAATTTTCACGATAATGCGTCTCGGGCGTGAGGATGCACAGGGGATGCAGTGAATGCATTTTATCGTATCGGAAGCTTTGCTCCATCCTCACTCGTGTATATACATAAATTCGTTCGATTAAATCTTGATCTTCTGGGCGTGCTACTAAAGCATGTCGATATACAAATGTACTTGCAATACTTAAATGTGTGACATCTCATCCTCTTGGCCATTTAAATAATAATAGCTCGATGAAATAAAAAACTATATTGCACTGTACGCAATAAGATATCCAGTAGGTATAATTGTCAGGTATAGAATCACCAAGTTCCAGTATACGTGTACGTGTATATGTGCTTTCTAAAAAGTTACCGATTCGTCATGATCCATCTTTCTCCTTTTCTTCCTCTATCATCCCTGGAACCACAGATTCCACCATGACTGTTTTTATGGTATTTCGCTCGCTTTAATTGAAACCACAACACGCAGAAACACCAGCTACGAATCCTCGCGAAGGGAATCGTCCCCAGGCATTAATCATTCCTGGCGAAGCACCCCGACAACGGAAACGAAACGCGTTCAGCACTAACAAGAAATCGCGCAATCGGGCCGTACATCTTCGAGGAGCGCACTTTTGATCCACGCCGGTTTTTGTCTCATAAATAGCACAGCTAGACGGGCTACACGCAGCCAAGCACATGGCCAGACAAGACCACCAGAAAGAGTCTTTCTGGGCGGCGTACACTTGGTAGCATCTGGTTTTGCAGTGACGATAGGCTCGTTAGTCGCACCACTCTCGTCCTCTTGTAACCTTATTACCGGGCCCTATAAGGTGCCTGGTCGAGACGCCACCGGCTTTCTAATTTTTGTTCGATCGTTTGGCCGCCGTGCCATACCGACAGACCAGACACCGCATTTCACTTGTTGAGAATGAGATATGTACCGCGCCGTTGGGACTGCATCTGGTTTCGCTCTTGCGATTGAGCTTCTTGAACTTCTTTATCCGGATAAAGAAGCACTTGTCGTGACGGAACAGAAAATACTGATACATCAGTTTGGGAAATATTATTAAATTACATTTAATTATAATTACATATATCATAATATATTATGTTACCTGCAATTGTGTTTTATTATTACAACTGCGTGCACGGTATTTCTGGCAATGTCATAAATTTGGTACCCACTTGATTCATACACGCGTATATCACATGTACAGGCGTCGATATTATAAGGGCGTCATGTTCGATTTAGCATTTAAATGCTAATTTAAATAACGAAAATTTATGTAGAAGGAGATAATTATTTCCACAGGTCACCATCGTATCTGCGGCATCGCATTAATTATCGATACAAATGTTTTCACTCGAAACTAATCATTATGTTTATATCCATTAGCATATTAATAGACGGAAGAAAAATGTCTCCATTCATCTAAACCTCGGGCAAGATCGATTTTAAGGAACAAAATCGTAGAACAACGTCAATCATCATTTTTCCATTAGGCTACCTGCGCACAAATATTTCATCTCTGTCTGCGAGACAAAGTATTTTAACGGACAGTCGTTAGGATGCTAATAATTAGACGGTCTCGCATAATTTCATAATAAGACGCATAATATGACAAGAAGGCCTAGCCCAATGTGTACCGCTCCGGGCTGGTCGTGACGATCAATTATCGCAGTCTAACTCTAGCGACCGATGAGAAATCATTAATTTTTTTCCCTGCTAAATTTGAACGCGCCCGTGGTTCTATACTTCGAACGACCAGTGCCACGGTAGATGCGTATACGACGAGGAAACGCGAGATTCCACCGTGGATATTAGGTTGAGGTAATTACAGCCATTAGTTTGCGCATACATCAATTATCGATGACACGATGACATGAGTCTGCCGCTCGGAGGCATCCCTCACGATGAGAATGCTTGCGCCCTCTCCAGCTATACATCATCCACGTAAAACCGTTTCCCACTGCGCATCCGCGTGTCTCCTGTTCTGTCTGACGATAATTCGGTCGACCGAAAGAAAGGAGCGCCAATCCAGCGGGAGAAAACGTGGATTACATTTGTTTAAAAATAGAAGACTTTTATATTTTACAGGTAGCGTGCATGCAGGTCTTAAAATTTGTACAGAACTATCGTCCTGTTCCATCTCGGCGTCCCAGACCTCGTCGATAATTCACGAGCCCGAGAACAGAACGAATATACGAGCCCCGTTCACTTCGCCTGGATCAAAAGATTATCCGCGTCGGATGAAAAGCTCATTAGGCCAAGACAGAATTAGAGGCGCGTAACTAAAACACATTTAATGGCGGTCGGGCCCCATTTCCTTATCGGGTCATTAACAACCAATTTCCACGGTTCCTATTAGTCATGTCAGTTCGGAGGGACGGAGTTCACGATGTTATCGGTGTTCACGTTATTTGCCAATCGAAGTGGTTATATTTATTGTCGTCCCCCCATAAATCTTAACAATAATCGCGGATCACGATTGCAAAAATGTACTCTGTGTACTCGATGCAGTCTTATTCTCGCGGCAAAAGCGAAATCATCGAATACATGTCCACTTTCTTTCGTATCCCGTGGATTCTCTCGACGCACGATCGTCGACAGGCCAAGTTTCCTCCTCATTTCCGGTACGCGACGTGTAATGCGTGTAATAAGAGTCGCGTGACTACCAATCACTGTCGCCGATTTAAAATTCTGACGGACCGGTTCGACGATATTAAACGATTTTCCCATGATACCATTGCTGGAGAAAAGTGATCGGTACGCGTTAAATCGTATCAGTGTAATTGGCGAACGACCAGTTTCCCCGTATTTATATCCACCGGGCTGCGACGTAGAATTACTCTAGACTCGTCTAAACCGGTTCGATTTCCTGACATTTAATGGTCCCGCCGGTCGAACGAGCGGCACAATCATACTGCGACTAATTCCAAGTCTCTTGGCGAGTACTGCGGCCGGGCATTTATCACGTTGTCCGCGGCTCCTCCACAAAATTAGACGTCGAAAAAATAAAGCGTTACGTTGACGTGTAATCTCGTTCGACCCTCTTTACTCTCAGGTAAAGGTGCAATCGCGTTTTCGACGCGATAGCAATTTGTATATGTATATCAGTTCAAGGATTCAGTATTATAGATTCCGTGAAAACAGGTGATAATTTCGGACAAAGGGACGGCCCTTTGTTGGGATGAGAGAGTTTCGTCGATAATTAGAAAGGAGGCGATCTAACTCTTCGCTACGTGTACCACGAGGCGTTCCACGATACGAAACTGCCCCCCTGGGTGAATAAACCCATAGATATAAAGCATGGGCATCCAGTCGGGCACGCCATGCGATAAGATATAGGGAGACGTCGTACAAAGTCTCTTGGGACCAGTTGAGGTCTTAATTACTACCCTCTCATGCTGGAATGCCGCGTTATCGTGCGGTTACTTCTGTCCGCTCGTGTACGTTCACGGGTCGGACATTGAATTACACTTTCCTTTTTGTTGGACCTTTCCAGTGGGCATCAACGCTGACTAAACGTGTTAATTACGCGTGACACTCGAAGATTCTGTGGGGGAGATTACGGTTGACCTGGATATTTGGTAGTTTTGAATGGACGAATGGAAAGGAGGAAGTAGGTATCGCATAAAAAAAGTATATATAAAAAAAGAATGGTACGGTGTGAGAAAAAAAGATACGAAAGTTAATGATTAACCTTGATTAACAAATGGAAGATAATGTTCGATGTGTCGCACTAAAAATTCTGTACAGCTCAGTGCACCATTGATGTACCTATTATGAATTTTTCGAGAAACGAGTACAGTCAGGACGCATACGGAACTTTAACAAATTCAACGCCCAACTAAATAAAATTGTGTATAAAATGCTACACGACAATGTAATTAATAAACTATGCCCCAGAGGTAGGTGCAACTTTGATCTCGAGTACAAGCCTTGTCAATGACCAGCTTTGATGCGCCACAGAGGAGCTAACTTGATATAACATCGTGTTCATACATAGTGGAACATATTTTAAGTTATACTCTCATTATTCAAGCTCCATTTAGTATAAAACGTTCCCGTGAAAATCTATAAACTAGAGGAGACTATTATTTTTTTTTCTAATACCCAAGAGGGTAATCGATAAGGAGCATCAAACAATGGCTATAAAAAAATAAAAAGTAATTCCCTATCTGTTCGTCGTAACCGACATCATCGACGATGCCAGTTGTATTTGCCCTTCCAAACGTGAATCCAGACAAGGAACACACGGGGAAAATCTATATCGTTCCAGACCTCTCGTCTCGGTGTGCTGCACTATGCTGATAAATGCGCACTCGACAGAACTGTTCACGATCGGGTCCAAAGTCGGTAATAGACAGTTTACATTCAGCAATTCTGGTGAACAGCGAAATGTTTAGTAGCAGTAACCGATCGTTACACCCACCATCCGTTTCACTGTATACAGACCTCTCATGAGTTACTCTGAATCGCCGTTCGGCCAACATAGAGGTACGAAAATTTACAGGCTAACGGTCAAAGCCGTGCAAGTACCGATGGTTCAGTGCGTCTCTGGTCCATTGTTTATAGAAACTACCACATGGACAGTTCGCGTAGTTTATCACGAAACGTGTAAAAAGAGTGATACAATTAGATTGTTTCCTGCGAAACACCGATAAGTTACATCCGCGATATCATGATGAAAGACGGTCATTAAGACGACCGTTCTAACGAAGTTCTCCAAGAACTAGGGTTGAATTGTCTAGCTCTCGCGCGAAACGAAGTAAATCAGTTAAAACTTCGCCTTTCCCCCGCCTCGCTTAATTATGTACCGCCTATGCATTATGTATTTCACTTTCTTGAAGACTTCGACCGCCTCCAGAAGTTTGTCTTCTTTTGTAACTTTACTGCGAAGTTTCCAATTGTAATGTTCCACTTAAAATGAATTATCGATAACTTTTCCAAGGGTTTCCCTAGGAGATATGATGGTGGCCCCGACAGAAACGGCGCAACTTTCGTCTTCCCGGCGAATCGATGAACAAAGAAGAAACTGGCTGAAGAAAAATCGAAGCTATGATACGGACACTTTGATACTTCGAACGGATGATACCAGTCGAATGAGCAAGCGACCGCCGGGCTATTTTTACATCGGCCACGGATCTACCTTCCTGGATCGATGATCGAATCGGCGATCGTATTCATGGGCAACCAAGAGGAAGTCTTTAGAGAGCTTCAGTGTAGCGGAGGTACGTGCATAAAAGTTTCTCGAAGATCACGACACATGCATACACACGCGCAAATACAGGTACGACTCTTAGCATTTGAAGTTCTTCGAATTTTTGGTGGTTCACCGCCAACCAACGGCGAACCAAAGGACTTCAATGGGGCAGATGCGGGGAAAGGCCGTTCAGATTTCAGGTGAAAAGCCCGGTTGCACGTGCATATCACGGATCTTGGCTCGTTTTAGAAGCAGCCAGGCGCAAGTAAGGCACTTTGAAATGAGATAGGTTCGTTATTTTGATAGCCTTCTCGATGCTCGTCGATGCATCCACGATGCATCCACGATGCTTCCAGCATCGCGGAACCGGATTAAGCCGCGCTGCACCGAAGTTTCGCGAAATCGTGAAAAGTTTGCAGACTCCTTACGGGCATTCCGAACGCTCGTTAAACGCTTGTAACTTGGTCGACGTTGGGTAGTTGCTGAAAGGATGGGGGGAAAAATGTCCATTAGAAGGACGGTAGCGATTGTTGAGCGATTTCTTCGTAATGCAAGAACGTAAATAATGTAATCTGTTTTAGTGGAGAAAAAGTATAATCCATCGAATTGTAAATTTGAGGGATGATTTGTTTAATTTAATAACAGAGTACGTCATTTTAAGAACGATGTATAAATTAAGTGCTTCAACGACCATGAAGATCGATAGGAGAATTGAAGGTATAATAAATTATTGTTATTAAACTGGTTAACAAAATATATTAACCTTGCAGGGTGAGTATAATGCATGCTGTAGATATGCTCGCGGAAGCAGAGCTAAGGGCTGAACATATTGGACCGTGTACCAACACCGCCCCTCTCAGACATCATCTCGAGTGTGTAATGTATCTATAGCACAAACGAAATATAGGAATAGACAAATTACGTTATGGCCTTTCGTGGCCCAACATGACTGGGACACCGACTTAGAAATCAGACACTGATTTGAACAATTGAAAATTCGGCGAAAATGCACACCAGGTCGTTTAAATTATCTCGACTTCTTGGGGCCGAATTAATAATTCGTTTGTGAATTGCACCGAAACTATACTCGACGGCCGTGCCAGAGATCCTTGAGTCGAGAGCTTCAATTTGAGAGGTCGTTGATTAAAATCGGCCCAGCAGAAGCCGAGATAATTGAATTTGTTTAAAAAAATTATAAAC
This sequence comes from Nomada ferruginata, assembly GCA_963583965.1. NCBI lineage: Eukaryota > Metazoa > Arthropoda > Insecta > Hymenoptera > Apidae > Nomada > Nomada ferruginata. Next base: position 5,646,882 of record OY757214.1, on the reverse strand, counting down.
AAATGCGATTAGTGCAACTTCCTGGCTAGGTACATCAATGTCCAGAGGACAAATTAAAGCCAGAATCATAGGCTACCATCTCCAATAGGTGTGAACATAATTCCATGTGCAGTTCATTTGTTATAAACAATTAAACAATTAAAAGTGCTATCACGGCCAATTGAATATAGTTACAGCAACGGGGTATTTTTTATCGTGTAGCTTATTCGTTTCCCTTTCTTTTGAGATGTCGTTGATTAAAATCGGTCCAGCAGAAGCCGAGATAATAAATATTAAAAATTTTGCCGGTAACGATATGTCGATAATCGGACATGTGGCGCCATCTCGCGTTTGCGGCTTTTTTCGCAGTTTTCGGCACCGCCAAAACCGAATTCCTAGATTACATCGTTAATTTAAACAATTGCGTTTTTCTCGGCTTCTAGTGGGCATTTTTGAACCGGGCTTGTCTTAAATTAAAGTTACGGATCATAGCTATCCTCTCTAACAGTTGCAACAGTATGGCAGTTGTGGTTTAAAAGTTATTAACAATTGAAAAATCGGCAAAAATACACTCCGGGTCACTGCAATTATCTTAACTCTTGGTCTTTGTTTTTTAATAAATCGGGTGTCAAATGAAAGGGAAAGGAATAAGCTACACGATAAAAAATATCCCATTGCTGTAACTATATGCAGTTGGCCGTAAATACCATTTCAATTGTTTAATTGTTTATAACAAATGAACTTTACATGCAATGATGATCACACCTATTGGAGATGGTAGCTTATACTTCTAGCTTCAATTTATGTCGTCTGGTCATTGATGTATCTCTCCAGGAAGTGACAGTAATCACATTTGTTTATAATTTCTTTAAACAAATTCAATTATCGCAGCTTCTGCTGGGCCGATTTTAATCAACCACGTCTCATATTGAAGTTCTCGGTTCAATGAACAATCTGATTGACTTTCGGAAAGGGATTCATATATTGTTTCGGTGTAATTCTCAAATGAATTATTAAATAGTTTATAAAAAATAAATAGCGCATGCAGAATTTGTAAATCATGTATTGTCGTGTAGCAGCATCCTTTACCTTTATTTTAAGCACTCGATCATTAATCTAGCGCTTCCAGAAGCCGAGATAATTGCAGTGACACGGAGTGCATTTTTACCGTTTTTTCAATTGTTAATAACTTTTAAACTACACTTGCCATATTGTTGCAACTGCTGTAGCATATAGCTATTGTCCGTAGCTTTAATTTAAGACAAGTCCGGTTAAAAAATACGAACTAGAAGCCAAGAAAAACGCAATTGTTTAAATGAACGATGTAATCCAGGAATTCGGTTTTGGCCACGAAAGGCCATAACGTAATTTGTCTATTCCTATATTTCGTTTGTGCTATAGATCCAGGAATTAATAAGGAATTAGTAATCCAGGAATTCGGTTTTGGCGGTGCGGAAAACTGCGAAAAAGGCTGCAAACGCGAGATGGCGCCACATGTCCGATTATCGGCTGACTGTGGACCACTTATGGCATAGACGAGAATCTCGTCTGTGCTTATGGCTATTTCTCGTTCAACGTTTCGGTAGGAAAATTGAGCTACGGTCACAGACGAGATATACAAATTCCTATATCTCGTCTGTGTGAAAAGATGCTAGAAAACTATCTGAACGCTCACAACGGTAGGAATTGTAATTTAAATAACGTTAAAGAAAAACAAATATTAGTTTGACGGAAATAGTTTACTTATTCTATAGTGCAACAAACATTACAAACATTTGATTACACAGATGCGTTTGTTATTACTAATAAATATATTTGCATCCTACTATTCGACTAATATCCATACTGTAACACTTGCAATAAAAAATATTCAGTTCGATATGATATTCAAAAAGACCCGCCGTAAGGAAAGTACATCGCCCCCATCGCCCAATCAGCCACCAGCCAATCAGCGCAACCTATTTCAAACCTCTGCCTCTTTCGCCCAAGGGATCTCGTAGCGATTAGACGTGTTCAGAGTGCCCGTCGAATTAAGGTATGTCACATAGCCTAATATATTCTTGAAGCCAGGAAATGATATACATTCGTTCCATTTCCCTGTCTTCCAAGTTTTCTGTACTTTCTTTGTTAATATTAATTAATATTTGGCAAGAAACTGAGAAAATATTGCGCAGTGAACGGTAACACCGCGCGGCGTACATTGTCTACTTGACTCGAGTATGCATATACGTATCTTCTTTTACGTATGCGTTTACGTATCTCAACTCTGAATTCCATTATCTTGCAATATATTCTGCAGTTTCTAGCAATGTTATTCTAATATTTGAGATTCTTAATACATTCGTCTCAAATTTCAGATGGGGTGAGTGCAATGGCGTCTCGTTCGTTTGCTTCGAGATTTAAATCAGAACCCGCGGGAAAGCGACGCTGACTTGGGAGAATGCGCAGAAAATGATTTCGCCAAACCGAAGTGTCTAACTTTCGGATTGACAGGTAAGAATTTCTTTTTCTTCTAGAAATAATTGGAATTGTACAAAAACCAGTTAAATATCTCGACTAAATTATTATTCGTTTCGCGTATAAATCGTGTATGATGTACAATTGCGCCGTAAGCGTGCCTATACAATTATCCTCACTTTCTTATTCTTTGTCACAGATGAATGGAGAGACTTGATTAGACGGATCAACTACTGTGCTAACACGTAGTAAGTTAATTCCAACCAAGAGGTATGCATGTAAACATTTTAATTATATTTATATGATGGTTTTACAACAGGTAATACAACGTAGAAAAACAATTCAATGCAATAGGTTATTGCATATGTTATATTCCCTGTATATATATGTCTTTCTTGCAATATTAATCTTGTACATTTTCCTTGCATGTTCGCATACTTTTCTTGCACATTTGCATACTTTTAATGCACACTTCCATATTTTTTGTGAATATTTACATATTTATTGTGCGTAACTAGAATCCGCATGTTTATACAAATGCATATTTTTATAAACAAAACAGATAGACCAATAGGATCTGTTATTTTGCACTTTTTGCATAATGCGTATGTTTTTATGTTTTATATTTAAAAACATGCAGTAACTTATTGCATACGTTGTTTTCCTTGTATATGTATGTCTGTCTTGTGGTATATCACAGGAATCGCAAAATGTATTCTTAATCTTGTATATTTTCCTCGCATGTTTGCATTTTTTTGGTGAATATTTGTATATTTTTAACGCACACTTGCACATTTCTTGTGCATAACTAGAATCCGGGTGTTTATACAATTTCATATTTTTATAAAAAAACAGATGGACCAATAGGATCTGTTGTTTTACACTTTTTGCGTAATACGTATGTTTCTATGTTTTATATTTAAAAACATATGTAATAACTGATTGCATATGTTATTTTCCCTGTATATGGCTTTCTTGTGGCATGTCACATGAATCGCAAAATGTATTCTTAATCTTGTATATTTTCCTCGCATGTTTGCATTTTTTGTGTGAATATTTGCATATTTTTTGTGAATGTTTGTATATTTTTAATGCACACTTGCATACTTATTGTGCGTAACTGGAATCTGGATGTTTATGCAAATGCATATTTTTATAAAAGAACCGATAGACCAACAGGATCTGTTATTTTGCAGTTTTTGCATAATACGTATGTTTTTATGTTTTATATTTAAAAACATGCAATAAATTATTGCATATGTCATTTTCCCTGTAGGGGAGACCGGGGCTGGTTGTCACATGGGTTAGTTATCGCAAAGTTCATTTCTCCTTTTGTATAATCTGTATCAGCACATGCATATATTTCCATTTCTTGGTCAGGTTGCCTTCTGATAATCGAAGCGTTGTTAAACGCCAAACTATTTTTCTTCACAATTGATTAGCATTTTTGTGCCGAGTGAGTATTTTTTACATTATTCTAAATTTTGATGTTATATTATTAATAGTGGACGCGTGGTTTATATTTTTATATATGACAGGATTGACAAATTCATTTGATAAACCTCTACATATAAAAAACGTGGCGAGCTTACAAATGAGGTTCGTTGTCACAGCATACGTGGGCTAGTTGTCCCGTGTGGCAACTGACTCCATTCGTAGAAACCATTTATAGATAGCTAAATTGTACTCCAGGAAATATTTCTACTCCATAAAATGACAACCAGCCCCGGTCTCCCCTGTATGTCTTTCTTGTGATATGTCACAGGTAACGTTAATCGTGTATATTTTACTCGCACGTTTACATGTTTTTTGTGAATATTTGCATATTTTTTGTGAATATTTGCATATTTTTTGTGAATATTTGCATATTTTTTGTGAATATTTGCATATTTTTTGTGAATATTTGCTTATTTTTAATGCACACTTGCATAAATTTCATTCATATTTATATATTTTTAATGCATATTTACATATTTTCAATGCACATTTATATATTTTTAATGCATATTCACATATTTTCAATGCATACTTACTTATTTTTCGTGTACACCTGCTTATTTATGGTGCATGAATATCACTGATAACAAACAGTCCATAGGATGAACATGATTTCTTCTAGACAATTTTGTGACCGCACGGAATGCGGTCGGTAGGGTCAATGTTTGCCCCGTAGTTTTCTAGTAATTTCAGAGGAAGTGGCTCTGCTGAAATTTTCGTTCACACTTTAACTACACGAGATTGTAGAGTCAGTGTTTTTCACGTACGGTGGACCCAGGCAAATCGGATTAAATGCGATAATAATTTATACAGTGGCGGACATGTACTTATGAACATAGTTATTTTCAATCGTCTATTACATTTTGTAATCAAACGAACGTATGTCATGTATTTACATTGGAATTATTAATAGTACAATTTATGTTCTACGGATACATATAATATATTTTCTATAAATTAATAGTAAGTACAACATAATAAAATAACAACATTTTTTGTCAGAAATTTCAGCGACATATATCATACTTATGAACATAACTTTCGAATAAGATTTTCTGGATTTTTATCATTGAAACATGTAAATAATATTAAAAGTTCTTACCGTAATATTTTGTAGCTCTCCCATTATTTTTTACAACTTCAGCATAACGTCTTGGCTTTGAATTAATTAAACGAATACACCTATCGACTGGAATGGATTTTCACACCTCTTCTATGGTTTTAAAAAAATGCTGGATATTTTTTGGTTTCTGACGTTTTATTTCGCGATCAACATCGATCCATAGGATTTCTATTGGGTTAAGATCTGGGGATTGAGCTAGCCATTTCATAATATTCACCTTTTCTTTTGCTAAAAACGGTCGTTCCTCGCGAAAAACAAACTGAACATCTACAGTTTACATTGTATGGAAGTCGTTCAGTTCGTATGTTCATATGTAAGTATATACATATATGTCCGCCACTGTACATGTAGGTAGACATGGTTCGCACATACAGTTGGGAACAAAAGTATTGGCACGTTCAATTTGTCTAATGAAGGACGGTTTTCTAATACGGAAACTGTTCCAAGTGTTCCGCGATGTGGACGACCTGAAAAATTGAGTGATAAAATAGTGTGCAAGTGAATGTGTTACAAATGAAAACGAGTTTTGAGATGCAGTTTAGTTTGGAGGCGACCTAGTACCGAGCAACACACAAAGAACATTCAGAACACTACTAAACACGGCGGCGGTTGGGTGATGGTTTGGCGTTGCATGATTAGATCTCGAGGAACGATTGGTCTTTCAGCAAGACAATGATCCCGAGCGTGCCGCTTATTTAGTACAGCAATGAATTGTTTTTAACACTAAACCTACTGACACCGGTCAAATTGACCTCTTCAAACTGTGGTACAACTTTTACATATTTAACCGTTTTCACATCGCTAACAAACTTTCTGACTTTTCCTAAACTATGCATACAATGTATTTTTCAGTATTTACTTCTGGTTTAATTTTTTTGTTTCTGAAAAAAATATGTAGCCTGGCCTACTTCTAATCGTATGCAATCAGTACAAAAGAAAGACAATTTTTTATTGTGGGAATGCTGCGTGCTGTTCATTTATTAATTCATTTAGTACCTACCAAATTTACTATTATCTACGTTTAATTATAGAAACAGTAACTCTTTTTTAAGGGCCGGTCATTTTGAGCGACCACGGTAGGAATAGGTATACAAGAAGTGTCTGTAGGTTTAGTGTCAAAACCCCTCATTCGTTACTAAGCCCACCACAATCCCCAGATTTGGAATTCGAATGTTTCGATAATGATGATAACAAACAATCGATGGGATGAACATGTTTTCTTTCAGGAAATTTTGTGACCGCGCGCAATGCGGTCGGTAGTGTCAGCATTTTTTACGCAGGGTAGACCGAGGCGAATCGGATCTAAATAAGAATGTAGATGAAACTTGCGAGTTGCGAGGCGAAAGCCCCACCGCAAGTAAAATTAATCGACATCAAACAACGATGGGATGAACATGTTTTCTTTCAGGTATTTTGTGACCGCGCGCAATGCGGTCGGTAGAGTCAGTGTTTTTCACGCAGGGTGGACTGCGAATCGGAATGAAATCAGTATGTAGTTTGTGAAATATTTGTAGTCAAATTTGTGAAATAAATTATTTTTCAGCAAACTTCGTATTTTTATTGTTATTTCATATTTTGTGGCCGCGCACAATCCCCAGATTTGGAATTCGAATGTTTCGTTAGTGGTGATAACAAACAATCGATGGGATGAACACGTTTTCCCTCAGGAAATTTTGTGACTGCGCGCAATGCGGGCGGTAGAGTCAGCGTTTTTTACGCAGGGTAGACCGAGGCGAATCGGATCTAAATAAGAATGTAGATGCAATTTGCGAGTTGCGAAGTGAAAGCCCCACCGCAAGTAAAATTAATCGACAACAAACAACGATGGGATGAACATGTTTTCTTTCAGGTATTTTGTGACCGCGCGCAATGCGGTCGGTAGAGTCAGTGTTTTTCACGCAGGGTGGACTGCGAATCGGAATGAAATCAGTATGTAGTTTGTGAAATATTTGTAGTCAAATTTGTGAAATAAATTATTTTTCAGCAAACTTCGTATTTTTATTGTTATTTCATATTTTGTGGCCGCGCACAATCCCCAGATTTGGAATTCGAATGTTTCGTTAGTGGTGATAACAAACAATCGATGGGATGAACACGTTTTCCCTCAGGAAATTTTGTGACTGCGCGCAATGCGGGCGGTAGAGTCAGCGTTTTTTACGCAGGGTAGACCGAGGCGAATCGGATCTAAATAAGAATGTAGATGCAATTTGCGAGTTGCGAAGAGAAAGCCCCACCGCAAGTAAAATTAATCGACAACAAACAACGATGGGATGAACATGTTTTCTTTCAGGTATTTTGTGACCGCGCGCAATGCGGTCGGTAGAGTCAGTGTTTTTCACGCAGGGTGGACTGCGAATCGGAATGAAATCAGTATGTAGTTTGTGAAATATTTGTAGTCAAATTTGTGAAATAAATTATTTTTCAGCAAACTTCGTATTTTTATTGTTATTTCATATTTTGTGGCCGCGCACAATCCCCAGATTTGGAATTCGAATGTTTCGTTAGTGGTGATAACAAACAATCGATGGGATGAACACGTTTTCCCTCAGGAAATTTTGTGACTGCGCGCAATGCGGGCGGTAGAGTCAGCGTTTTTTACGCAGGGTAGACCGAGGCGAATCGGATCTAAATAAGAATGTAGATGCAATTTGCGAGTTGCGAAGTGAAAGCCCCACCGCAAGTAAAATTAATCGACAACAAACAACGATGGGATGAACATGTTTTCTTTCAGGTATTTTGTGACCGCGCGCAATGCGGTCGGTAGAGTCAGTGTTTTTCACGCAGGGTGGACTGCGAATCGGAATGAAATCAGTATGTAGTTTGTGAAATATTTGTAGTCAAATTTGTGAAATAAATTATTTTTCAGCAAACTTCGTATTTTTATTGTTATTTCATATTTTGTGGCCGCGCACAATCCCCAGATTTGGAATTCGAATGTTTCGTTAGTGGTGATAACAAACAATCGATGGGATGAACACGTTTTCCCTCAGGAAATTTTGTGACTGCGCGCAATGCGGGCGGTAGAGTCAGCGTTTTTTACGCAGGGTAGACCGAGGCGAATCGGATCTAAATAAGAATGTAGATGCAATTTGCGAGTTGCGAAGAGAAAGCCCCACCGCAAGTAAAATTAATCGACAACAAACAACGATGGGATGAACATGTTTTCTTTCAGGTATTTTGTGACCGCGCGCAATGCGGTCGGTAGAGTCAGTGTTTTTCACGCAGGGTGGACTGCGAATCGGAATGAAATCAGTATGTAGTTTGTGAAATATTTGTAGTCAAATTTGTGAAATAAATTATTTTTCAGCAAACTTCGTATTTTTATTGTTATTTCATATTTTGTGGCCGCGCACAATCCCCAGATTTGGAATTCGAATGTTTCGTTAGTGGTGATAACAAACAATCGATGGGATGAACACGTTTTCCCTCAGGAAATTTTGTGACTGCGCGCAATGCGGGCGGTAGAGTCAGCGTTTTTTACGCAGGGTAGACCGAGGCGAATCGGATCTAAATAAGAATGTAGATGCAATTTGCGAGTTGCGAAGTGAAAGCCCCACCGCAAGTAAAATTAATCGACAACAAACAACGATGGGATGAACATGTTTTCTTTCAGGTATTTTGTGACCGCGCGCAATGCGGTCGGTAGAGTCAGTGTTTTTCACGCAGGGTGGACTGCGAATCGGAATGAAATCAGTATGTAGTTTGTGAAATATTTGTAGTCAAATTTGTGAAATAAATTATTTTTCAGCAAACTTCGTATTTTTATTGTTATTTCATATTTTGTGGCCGCGCACAATCCCCAGATTTGGAATTCGAATGTTTCGTTAGTGGTGATAACAAACAATCGATGGGATGAACACGTTTTCCCTCAGGAAATTTTGTGACTGCGCGCAATGCGGGCGGTAGAGTCAGCGTTTTTTACGCAGGGTAGACCGAGGCGAATCGGATCTAAATAAGAATGTAGATGCAATTTGCGAGTTGCGAAGAGAAAGCCCCACCGCAAGTAAAATTAATCGACAACAAACAACGATGGGATGAACATGTTTTCTTTCAGGTATTTTGTGACCGCGCGCAATGCGGTCGGTAGAGTCAGTGTTTTTCACGCAGGGTGGACTGCGAATCGGAATGAAATCAGTATGTAGTTTGTGAAATATTTGTAGTCAAATTTGTGAAATAAATTATTTTTCAGCAAACTTCGTATTTTTATTGTTATTTCATATTTTGTGGCCGCGCACAATCCCCAGATTTGGAATTCGAATGTTTCGTTAGTGGTGATAACAAACAATCGATGGGATGAACACGTTTTCCCTCAGGAAATTTTGTGACTGCGCGCAATGCGGGCGGTAGAGTCAGCGTTTTTTACGCAGGGTAGACCGAGGCGAATCGGATCTAAATAAGAATGTAGATGCAATTTGCGAGTTGCGAAGTGAAAGCCCCACCGCAAGTAAAATTAATCGACAACAAACAACGATGGGATGAACATGTTTTCTTTCAGGTATTTTGTGACCGCGCGCAATGCGGTCGGTAGAGTCAGTGTTTTTCACGCAGGGTGGACTGCGAATCGGAATGAAATCAGTATGTAGTTTGTGAAATATTTGTAGTCAAATTTGTGAAATAAATTATTTTTCAGCAAACTTCGTATTTTTATTGTTATTTCATATTTTGTGGCCGCGCACAATCCCCAGATTTGGAATTCGAATGTTTCGTTAGTGGTGATAACAAACAATCGATGGGATGAACACGTTTTCCCTCAGGAAATTTTGTGACTGCGCGCAATGCGGGCGGTAGAGTCAGCGTTTTTTACGCAGGGTAGACCGAGGCGAATCGGATCTAAATAAGAATGTAGATGCAATTTGCGAGTTGCGAAGAGAAAGCCCCACCGCAAGTAAAATTAATCGACAACAAACAACGATGGGATGAACATGTTTTCTTTCAGGTATTTTGTGACCGCGCGCAATGCGGTCGGTAGAGTCAGTGTTTTTCACGCAGGGTGGACTGCGAATCGGAATGAAATCAGTATGTAGTTTGTGAAATATTTGTAGTCAAATTTGTGAAATAAATTATTTTTCAGCAAACTTCGTATTTTTATTGTTATTTCATATTTTGTGGCCGCGCACAATCCCCAGATTTGGAATTCGAATGTTTCGTTAGTGGTGATAACAAACAATCGATGGGATGAACACGTTTTCCCTCAGGAAATTTTGTGACTGCGCGCAATGCGGGCGGTAGAGTCAGCGTTTTTTACGCAGGGTAGACCGAGGCGAATCGGATCTAAATAAGAATGTAGATGCAATTTGCGAGTTGCGAAGAGAAAGCCCCACCGCAAGTAAAATTAATCGACAACAAACAACGATGGGATGAACATGTTTTCTTTCAGGTATTTTGTGACCGCGCGCAATGCGGTCGGTAGAGTCAGTGTTTTTCACGCAGGGTGGACTGCGAATCGGAATGAAATCAGTATGTAGTTTGTGAAATATTTGTAGTCAAATTTGTGAAATAAATTATTTTTCAGCAAACTTCGTATTTTTATTGTTATTTCATATTTTGTGGCCGCGCACAATCCCCAGATTTGGAATTCGAATGTTTCGTTAGTGGTGATAACAAACAATCGATGGGATGAACACGTTTTCCCTCAGGAAATTTTGTGACTGCGCGCAATGCGGGCGGTAGAGTCAGTGTTTTTCACGCAGGGTGAACTGCGAATCGGAATGAAATCAGATTGTAGTTTGTGAAATATTTGTAATCAAATTTGTAAAATAAATTATTTTTCAGCAATTTTCAAATTTGTATGGTCATTTCATAAATTATAAACTCGAGTCACTTTTAAAGAGATTGAAAATAAAAGATACTATTGCAATTTTACGTGTACTAATCATCTTTTTACATCAAGATTTTTAGGTTTAACCCCTTCCGTGTTCATGGTCAGGAACTCACCCACGGATTATGAAATTATGGCAAATAATAATAATAAATAATAATAATATGAACCAAGTATACGTGGTTGAAACAAAATGTACAATATATTTGAACAATCAATATTTTATACGAAAGTAATGCACAAGCATATACGTTTACGCACATTTACGCAATGGTCGCTGGCCTTTGTCAGCGATTTTTCGCGGTCGCGATGTTGCTCCGAAAGGAACGTGTTACATTATGCTCGAGGCTGCGCGTGTAGGCGAAGATCGATCACAATTTTTACGATTGCTAACTTCGTTGCTCTACGATTGCTTAGTACACTTACGGTTTTCAATCGGGCTTATAACAGGTGGAAGATAATTAATAGTGGAATGCCCCTGTGGCTATTGATTTTGTTTAACGTTCTAAGTTATTATTATTCTTTATCTCCCCTTTTATTAACACTAAAAACGAGTTTTTTCATCTTAGTATCCAAGTAAATGTTTGTATTTGTAATTTATAATTATTATTCAGCATATTTGCATTTTGGAAGAAAATGCTCCCTTTGTACTACTGTCCTATTTTTCACAATTACCAGTCTCATAAATAAGTCTGTTACTGAATTATTAGGTTAAAGAAGATGTCTATTAAATGGAATACTACCTCAAGTACATTAAGTAAAATACATTGCAATATGTAAGTAATCAGGGGCTCAAAAGTGATGTTGTATATATCAAATAAATCGAAGGAAATCATATGATACCTAAGAAATATCACTAAATTCTTATGAACTTTGATCTGTTTCAGGTTACGCGATCACGATTTTAGCGAAAGAAGATTCATCATGAAATATCCCTTGCCCCCCCACCCCATGTCCTTTCAGATTTTCAATTAGTTAGGATATTTCCAAATTGAATTAGCTTTTTAGTCAGGTAGGATGTTTTAAGTTAAGAATTAATTTACCTTAATTAAACGTAGAATGTATTTGAATTACGTGCATGCTAATTTATATTATAATGCTTATTTTTCGGCTTAAGTCAGGTCTATCAGAATTTTTATTTTCAGCTTTCTCCATAATGAATAATTCTAATACATCCTATTTACTTAATCTAACTATAAGTTAATGTGTATTATAATCCTTATTTTTTACTTCAAAAGGTTTAACAGAATTTTCAGAAATAATCAGACTTTCAATTTCAATGTTTACCCCGGAGTTTTCTAGTATTTTCAGAGCAAGTGGCTATGCTTAAATTCTCGTTCACACTTTAGCTACACGCGATTGTAGACTCGGTGTTTTTCGCGTACTAATTATTAATACTATTATCAGAGCACCGGTGCTCCTTTTCAATTATTTAAATCGCGAAATTAGCATCCGATTTTTTCGCCGATATAATTTGCGGTCGCGTAGCATGGTCTTTTATTTTTATTTATATTTTAATATCCGCCTTCGGAAGTAGAGTCAGTGCATCACTGAAGGGGATGTTTTAGGCGACACTGATAAAGTGAGAAATGTAAGCATCTTTTAAACAATTCTCTGTTTTCTACGAAGACTTAAATTATGTGGATTTAGCAGCAGATTTTAATGTTCTTTGCGTTCTTGTTTAGTTACAATTTGCACACTTCCTGACGGTGGAGTTCAATTGGGCTGCCCCGGCGATGTTCCTGATGTCTCCCACGAGTACTTGCTCTACTTTTGCAATCAACGAGTTGGTGAGTCGCATGTGTTTTGGTTCCTCCGGTCCCCAATCATGCTGTAGGACGATTGGTCCGAAGCGGCACGGGTGACTGGTTGTATTTTTTAGTAGTTTTGCGAGCATAGTGACCGCGGGTATAGCTTTTATACCCGTCAGTTGTAATGTTATTTTCTTGTGTATTATTTCTTACTTGAGGTTAGATATGCCTACTTGTACTCCGCGCGTTTTAATATAAAAAAAATTAAGAACCATAGAAATATTTGTTATTCAAATAAATATTTCATAAATATTTCATCAAACAAGCACTGCTCACGTGGGTTCCTCTATTGCGATAAAAATATACGATAACATTAATAAATACGTTGAACAAATGTATATAATATTGAGCACATTGTGCATTAAATTTATAATTGCGTTTAAAATCAATTCACTATTTTCACTGTTAAGTAGTGCAGAAGTCGGACACCCTCCGACCTTGTTACTGCAGTAATTGCAAGTGTTTCATGACGATAGTGATCCAGTAATAATAATATGAATAAATAGAACGATACGTACATTCAAATCGGCGTTGAATGTGTATAGAATTGATTTAATATTAATTTTCATATTCTATAGTCGAGTCGCTTGCGTATAAAATTTATTACATCTTCTTATGTACAAGGAGGCAATTTGTATACGGGCAGGTTTTCTAATCGAAGTAATTAACTTGTACATTTTACTTCGACCAAGGAATCACCCGAGGCTTATTTAATAGCTTGTCAATTTTCCAAGTAATTATTCAACTGCATTTATTTCTTCATTGCATTACTTATTCTAGTAAATTCAGTTTCAATGACAGTCATTTTCCTTAATACATAAATTATTTATCAGTAATTTTCGAGTTTTTCTTGATATTTCATAACTTACAAAGTCGAGTCATTATTAAACAGATTGAAAATAAAATATATACTATTACCTATTGCAATTTTACGTATACTAATCATCTTTTTAGATCAGGATTTTCAGGTTTAACCCCTTCCGTGTTCATTACCAGGAACTCACACACGTGCCCAGGTGCTACTTGGGTGAGTGAAAGGCACTGGGCACGATGATCATATGGTTTTTAAATTTATAACAATGTTTGGCGGCTGACATTTGCTAGCGTACCGTGCACGACGTATTTTCCACGTTGTGTGTGTGTATGTGGTTAGACCGTGGAATTGCGTCGGCTCGGGAATTTGTTAATAAATTATAAACGTATTTATTCCAACACCGATACAATGATTTCATAAATAGCAATATGTTTTACAATTGCAAATATACGTTGAATACCATAACGAATTATGAAAATATGGCAAACAATAGAGTATCATACAGACCAAGTATATTTAGTTGAAAGGAAATGTACAATATATTTTAACAATGAATATTATATACGAAAGTAATGCACAAGCATATACGTTTACGCACATTTACGCAATGGTCGCTAGCCTTTGTCAGCCGATTTCAGGAATTGGTACGTACCCTTAGAGTGTAAATGATTGTGTGCCAAGCTCGGGTGTCGGGGGCGTCCCGGGACGTCTCTCTAGTGTAGGCTCTTGCGCCCGAGTGTTTGATTGAGAAACGTGGAATGAGGTGTGTTTGTATGAATGATTTGCCATTTTTTAAATATAGGTCTAGGTAGGATAGGTAGTATACCTTCTGGCGTGCCTGATAGATATAAGTAGGTAGGGCCGGGCAGGTTGACACAGTCTCTGATCGGGTAGGCACTATTCCGCGTGTTCAACCTGTTTCAGGAAATCTGATTTGAAAAGTCGACGGCGAAACTGTGGCGCGAACGAGAATGCGTTCGCCTCTGGCTTTGCCTATCGATTTTTCGAATTTTTCGCGGTCGCGATCGCGATTTGGTCTCGAAACGAACGTGTCACATTATGCTCGAGGCTGCACGTGTAGGCGATGATCGATTACAATTTTAATCGCAATCTTTACGATTTTCTGTAATCGCAAATTTTACGATTTTATTTGGTCGTGATTCGTCCACGTGTGTTCCGTTTAGCTACGCGATTTAGCCTTTTATTTAGTTTTGTATGTTTGCGAATAGAGTCTCGAGCCTAGACTAAGTTTCAGCGAGCATTGCGCCCGAAGAAAAGAAGAGGCTGAAAGCCGAAGAGGCCCGACAAACTGTCGCTCAAGAGGCAACTATCAATGGCTCTGCATCCTTCGGATGGAGAGTCATTCTTTGTTACTATTTTGTCACTATGCTCGCTTTTGTATGCCGTAGTTGTAGTTTATTGTTTGGCCGGCAGTATTGCCTGGCCCACTGTCATCGCATTGGGCAAATCGCGATTTTTATTAGTGTCGCGTACGATTGAATGTGTCTTTTTGATTAAAAGATTTTTAATTAACATTAAATGTTTCATATCCTTGGTTGCCTTTCATTACGGCAAAGAACAAAAGAATTCTTTAAAATTATTTAATTTTCGGATCGTTTTCTATAATCTATGGGTAACATAACCGCGTGTGACACGGAAATGGTAATGGATCCTCGGGACCCAGAAATCGTGGCCGAAAAAATACATTGGATGACTTGTCTATTACTATATCTCGTCAGTGCTTATGGTCCAGTACCACAGACGAGATCTCGTCGGTGCCTTTCCATGCCACACACAACGTTACTGATAAAATTTTTAAAAATTGTTATCTTGGCTCCGCTGGTTATTTCTTAATAAATGGGGTGTCCAATGAAAGGGAAGGAAAAGCTGTTCGCCTGTAATTGTCTTCTTGCTGTAACTTTATTCACTTGCCCGTAATAATTAATTTAATTTTTCAATTGTTTATAACAAACGAACCACGCCTGGAATAGTTTTGGCACCTATTGTAGCTTGTAGCTTGGACTTTTAGCTTAAAATTATGTCCTTTTTTTATTATTATGTCTATTATATAGAGAATTACTCTGACTTAAACTTACGCCCTAACAATTGCAAACTATTTATGTCCATCTAAAACTATTGATTGAACTTTTAAAAGTGCAGACATTATATTTAGTGAATTCTTGTTTCCTGCTCATTACGTTGAATTCGTATTAATGCTCGTATGCTTTTCCGTTAATGATATGTTTAAATAAGTATTGCAAAATTTGTAAAAATGTATATATTTAAATATGAAGTTTATGTCCTCCAAGCACATAATACAAATACTTTCGTGTCATATTGTAGAACATACTAAAAGCAGTTTTTGGTTTACAATATTACATAATCACAGTTCGAATAACAATAGAAATATATTAAGAACGACATTAAACAAATATAATTAAATCGAGTTATGTTACAGATGTAAAGTGTAGGTATAAATTTGCATAAAATTAGCCTTATTTTTGATCCTTTGAGTACAAGGTGAAATTATAAATGAAATGAAATATTTTCTTGCATTGGGGATAGTACTGATAACTAAATAGACTGTCAATAAATATTAACTATCACCACTTCCATCTTGGTTTTTTGCTTTCATTGCGCGGAGTTTCGTGCATTCCTTGATATCGTCACTTTCTGAGGACTCTGTATTTTTTACTGTATCGCCGTCAGATAAATCCTCGCAACGATTCTGAGAATCCCAGTCTGTTCTAACGTCTTCTTCGTGATCATGCTTTAAAACCTGAAGGGCCATCGATTGCTCGCTCTCTAAATTGTTTTTTATCTGTGGAACTTCGGTTCCCTGCGACACCTGCAAATAAATTTTCAATTCCTGTACTTCTAAACGAACCATTAAAAGATTTACCGAAATAAATAACAATTTCAAATGAAGAAACAGTACAATTAAGGAAAATGAAACTATGAATTACCTTAAGAATTATTTGTACAGGTTCCCGTTTTTCTATACTGTGTAACGAATTACCTTTTTCGCTGTCTTTCTGATAGCTAATTCCGAACCTCAACAATGGTCCTAATCCTAGATTAAAGGATGCACCAGATAGACAAAATGGTATCATCAGTATAACAAGGCCCACGCATAAGAAAAGCATACATCTTACAATCCACGCGTATGTCCATGGTAGATTGTCTACAAAAATAAAAAGTAATTATTAAATTGGCTAAGATACTCGTAAATCAATCATTTCACTCTTACCTGTAGCATTACTTATAAAATGAGATATAACAGTACCCACATGCGTAATTGGGTGAAGAACAACAGTACTGATAAAATGTGATAATGCGAAGGCAGGTGTAACTTTTAACTTCGAATTGGACAGTACTGTTCTATAATATTGTTCGCAATCATCCTCGGCTAATAAAACGAAATTAATGTAAACAGTAGTTTGCAATATTTAGTGAAATGCACCAAAATAATGAACACTTACAAAAGAACGAAACAAACTTATCCCAAAAATTCATTTTATTCGGTTGACATGAAATTGGAATGCTTGAAAATTTCATCTGTGCTGCAGTATACTTAATTTCCGCCTCCTTCGAAAGGACAAATTTCAAATTGGGTTTAGTATTTACGATTTCGGACAAGTTATATCGGCAAACTAATGTTACTTACCTGTATAAGTTGCCACCATGTCATAAAGAAACTGAGTACAAATATAACTTGTATAATAGTGAATATAGGAAGTCTTTGCCCCCATCTTATCATTCTAAGCGTCTGACAAACCATTAGCATGGCAAACAAAATTATAGCTCCATCAGGCTAAAACATTAAAATCCACAAACTCTTTTCTATATAAAAAGTATACATGTAAACATAAATATGAGCACTGAAATGAAACAGCTATGCGTACATGTTCTTGTACCGTTTTAAGTACTCTGCCAATTGGTATTTGTAGAATGTCAAACACATACATAACTCCATCCATGTAACTGTATTGGGGCTTTTTAATTATGTTACTCAAAATCTCATCGATTTCCCTCAATGACGTTTTACGGACATTAAAGTTCTTGAGTATTTCCATTTGCGAATGAGACACTTCGATCTCCAATGCTCCTGTTATTGATTCCTCATCCTTTTCCTATATCCAATAATAAAAACATAATTATTATTCAATTTAATTACATGAATATATATATACTCCAATTAAGTTTTAGTATTATTCTGTTACCTTAATATTAATATTTGATAATAACAAATTAATAAGCCGTTTGTAAAAAATTATTTCATGACTACCACAATGAACCGACGATTTATGTGACTCCATTTCATTGTGATTGAGATTATCCTCTTCTATCGTATTTGTCACCCTGTAAAAGTGAATACCCACTTTATTTATACGAAGCCTGTAAATTTAGTATGCACTACTATTTTAATTTAACTTGCACATAAATTACATAACATACATACACAGCTACTTGGGTTTCTTTAATCATTGTTTTACTTTGTTTGTCATAAAAAAATGAATGTGGATCAATTATCTCATCCGCATTTCTGTAAATAAGTAGATATTGTTTGCATTATCAGTATGATAGTAAAAATGTTTTCATTTACGGTATGTAAGAAATATAAATGAGTCTCACGTTTACTTACAATGGATCCTCAAAATAGTTTTCGTCTTCGCAATGAACAGTTACGATGCCGTTAAAAATATGAATGAATAGGAAAATTAATTCCCAGGAATTCTTCATGATGTTGACAAACAGTAACAGCAATTTTATATTTTAATAGCTGCACGATTAAAATTTGTATACCGTTCTAAAAATATTTATGTCGTCAATTGTTCCGTAACCTCTTTTCTTGTTATGTCTGTCTGAATAGGCGTAGTATATACATGCAAAAACATATTTTAATGATATTTGATTCGTGTATTAAACTTATATTAACAACAAGTGGTTTAGTTTAAACTACAAAAATCCGTGAAACCCACACACCGGTCAGTCATACCATACCATAGTAACCGAAACGCATTACTATATATAGTATTACATCCTACAATCGATTATCCGATGGCGTTAAAAATCAAATGTAAATGTAAGCAATCATTTCTCACGAATATAAACGCTAGAGATTAGTAACTACTGCATCTATCTTTAATAATATTATATCAACACTATATGTATAAATTCAATATCCTTGCAATATCTTTATATCACCGATGACGTTATGGTATTTAATTAGTCTCCAGTTTGGTACAACTTCTGGAAAGTTGGTACAATATTCAGTGCACGCGAGCAAGCTAAAAAGTTACTATCGTACTTCCTGTTTCTGACAATTATAAATATTGTGAAACAACAAGTCGCATGTATAGTTCCCCCCTCTTTTTTGTTTACTTTATTGTTGTACAACGCCGAACTCTTGTCATAAGAATACATTGTTGTGCATTGTACACCCAATGGAACTCAACGAGTACCTACTGAAATATTTAAGTATGAAATATTTGAATATGCCCTTAAAATTATAAAGTGAAACCCCGAAAATAAGTGACTGTTATTAAGTTTATGGTTATATATACAAATATAGGTTCATATGTATATAAAGACCATATATTTCTTCAGTTCTATGACGTATTATCTATAGAAAATATATAGTGATGCAAACGTAATGTTGTGCATTCTTATGCGCATAAAGGATCTACGGTTACACGTAATTCATGCTGTAAATTAAAATGGAAGTTTTAAATCACTTCGATCACATTGATGAAAGGTAAACTGTTTATCTCATATGTCACCTTTTGAAACACACAATTCTTTCGTATTCTACGTAAATATCGAATAGTTATGAAATCCTTAGAGTATAATCCTTATACTCGAGGTTACGTGTCGTACAAAATAATATTGCTTTAATTATGTTATTTAAGAAATTCTTAATTAGGTATTAATTTAATACCTTAATTTCCTTTATGTGTGTATTTACTAAAGATCCAATGCTTTGCAGTGTCGATGAAAACACGATTAGCAGTGACAATGTCGGTGTCGTTTTAGAGGAGGCAGAAATAATAGATTGCGATACAGAGATAGAAGCTGTAACCGAGGAGAACAATATACAGTACCAATTATGCGAAGTAAACAGGAATGACAATGCGGTGGCATATCGGGTGGTGCAAGTCGGCGATGATCAGTCGAATAACACAGAATTGTCAATAGCGGCACCTATAAATAACACAGTTCAAGTTCTAACAGCGCCCCTGAATGGACAGTTTTATGTACTTAGCAATAGTAACGACGTAGTTACTACAGAAACTGCGAGAACAGTTGCTCCACGTGTTAAGCTACAAATAGATAATCAACAAAATATTCTTACCAACATTAAAAAGGTAAAATGTCTTATTTATATAATACAGAAGTAACAGGAATTACTAAACAATGTTACTCATCAATATAACACAGAGAGACGAAAGGCGGAGGGTAACGCATAATGAAGTTGAAAGGCGACGTAGGGACAAAATTAATAATTGGATCTCGAAGTTGGGAAAGCTCTTGCCAGAGTGTGAACAAACTACGACAGGAGACACGGATATAAAAACAAATTTCGAATTGCAGGTAGTGCAGTATACAATTTTTGTATATTTATGTTCTACGGATTAAAGATTTATTTCACTGTAAACACTTGAATTGAATCGTTTGCTTGCAGAGTAAAGGTGGAATCTTAGCAAGAGCATGCCAATACATTACAGAATTAAGAGATGTGCAAGAAAATTTCTCACAGAGTTTAGATGAGAATGCTCAATTGTTGGAGGAAGCTAAAACTTTGAGGCATGTTGTAAATCAATTAAGGAAGGAAAATTCTGAATTAAAAGGTCAAATCACGAAAAGTACAACATACATACTTGGTACTTAACTGTCGCTGTGTACATAATAGATCGATAGTACATAGTAATAGGTACAACTTTTTGTTGAACATATTTTCTGTGAGTACGGTTTCACGCATAGCATATTACTTCCAACTGTAAATGTAATTTGTAATATGTAGGAAGCATATGGAACTCAGTGCAATAAAGTAATGATAATATAGTAATTATAAAATGTTTATTTACATATATTTAACTGAGTATATATTTATATTTTGAAAACAATTGTAAACATATTAGGTAATTTCAACTGTACATATCATAAACAATAATTATTTATAACGTGAACAATCGAGCAGAGGGGGGGGGGGATTTATTACTAAATCATTAAATTAGATATACAAATATACAAAACATAGTGCTATTCAATGAATAATTAATTTTTTATCTAAAAGTTACATATCCGTCAATTTTTAAGTCTTTTATTGCCTACAACATCTTAATGTTTCTGCTAACGAAGAGTCCTAAAATATTTACACGTACAATACCTACTTATTTACAAGAAACAAAGCGATACATTATTGTATCAATTACTTTTTTTTTAACGTCTCATAGTGCAATTTGCGCGTACATCTTGATGATACGCGGTTACATAATTTACCAACCATTAACATGCACGCGCAATGATATATATCAAATACAAGAGAAAATATATGCGTGTACACATATATGCAACAGCTTAAACTGTTATTACTGTAACGCCTAGTAATATATATTATTGCTTCGATGCATATCATGTTTCTGACGTTTATATAGAACAATTGTCAGAGTAACAATACAAATCTTCCGATACGTATCCATAGAAAGAATAAATATCGAACTATTAATCACGTATTTACCAAGTTGTATATCTTTGTCAAGATATGTAGAGCATGGTCAATGTAAAGATGAAACTACATATCACGCTATTTAAACTACTTTTTTTTCAATGTGTAATGCATCCTGCAGATATTTGTAATATTACTCTGATAATTTACTGAAATTTTATTCATTTACTGATGTAAGTGAAATGGAATGGATGAAAAGTTCTGAGTTGTGCAATATGCGGTACTATCGTTTCAGCATATACAGTTAACACGAGATACCCCTCTCTTTACTTTTAGTCACATTTGCCATTATAGTTCCCCTTACATAGCAATGCGTATAGAGAAATTGCGTTAGAACAAATTAATTTGTCCTATGAAAATAAGTTTTTAAATCAGTTAGGTCCAGCAACAAATGTATCGCTCCTAGTCTACACACCAGTGATTAATATTCTCTGTACAGTTAAGTAGGAATCATGCTCTTTCACTTTATCATCATATTGTCCTCGTCATATAGTAAATACGATGCCAGAAAATAAGCAAAAATATACTTCTGTGTATTGTTTATGTTTCGCAAATGTTTCTTTCTTTGTTCGCCTTTTTTGGTCGTGCAATTACACCCGGTCCAAGACAGAGAATAGCGATTACCTTCTTTTTCTGAACGTATACTGGATTACGTACGCGCTAAGACGATGAAAAACGGCAGAAAGGAACGAAGACATATATTGTAACATATTGGCAGTGTTGAAAACTTTCACAATCGGTGGATTTGCTATCCGAAACATTAATTTGAATCGTGCGCGATGGCGAATTTCAGAAGATGTGCACGTTCTGTAAAATTTGTGAAATTTTACACACAAAACACAGAGGTTTTTGCTGGTTGACTGGCTTTCATCACGATATCCTCGTAATATGTTCTGTACAAGAGTAGAAAAACTTGAAAGATATCTCAAATGATTTCTTTTTCCCCTTACAAACTGCTCCAGCAGCAGTAAAAAAAGAAGGCTTGATATGCGAGTATTTACATGTTTAATCGTAATCTGTATAGTTAATACTGTCGCTCCGTAACTGACGTAGAAATACATATCTCCGTCCATTTACCAAAAACTTTAAAACCTTCGTACAAACTACGATGAGTATTATGATTTACTGCGTCAGATCCAGTGATGATAATCGTGAGCAGTAAATGTATGTACCACGAAACGCTTGAAGATTTTTCATTCTATGAATATGAACTGTGATACGTTTCGCTTCACTGAGAGAGAAAGATTCGGTGGATAATGTTTGTTGTCGATGTTGTTTTCTCTTTATTTTAGTGTGCGTTCTAGAAGAGCCTATCTAAATGGTTATCGAACCTGGAATATATTTGAAAGATCCTTCATTCTGTAAGATCTCTACTATAGCTATCTATAGCGAACTTCGGTTACACTTGGCCTACACTTTTCTCTCAGTGCTACCCTCGTACCAATTCGCTCGTAGATCTCTGAGAAGTATTCCTCAAAGCATTCCTCAGTCAGTCTTTATTACCATAAAAACACATGGCTATTACTAATCCATTCATTGCTTACAACATACAAGCAGTTGCATTTCGATAACGCTAAAGTTTTATCACTGTTTTTTTTTTATGCGATTCTGTGATAAGAGTGACTAGTACTTTCTCTTTAGTACCTCAAAAGCTTTCTATCGGCTTTATACATATACATATGTTTAATAATAAGTGCATCCATTTTTCTAGTTTATGCAATTTCTCTCCCGATTATACATTTTAACACGATCCGCCGTCGCAATACCCGTTTCTCTGCCTTTAATCACTGGAGCTTTTTTCATGATGCTCCTCTCCCACAATTAATAAATATTCGTTTTTTGTTATCTAAGATATTTGCATTAATGTTGCTTGTACGCATGCCCCCCCCCCTCCCTTTTTCATGAATTTGTAATTACATTTAATTAATGATACCTCCTGTGGCTTTACCTTGAACGGAGAACGTTTATCATTTACTAGACAGACCTAACAAGTGGTAATACCTTGTCACTCCGCGATTGCAAGACGGAGTGTAGCATCTAAAAGAATCTTTTCTCGCGGCAGTGAAATAAATATCGTCAACGATGCAAAGTTATACCATTTTTCGTTTCTTTTCACTGAACTATATGTGTTTAAATTAAAATCGGATCGATGTAGCCGTTCTGCTACACTTTTAGCAGGGCGTATCGGTGTCGTCGGGTCGACAACGGTCACGATAGAGAAGCATTAGAGATTAGATAAATTAAATACCTTCGTTCCATACATGCGACAAGCGCTTCCTATCGTTTGCTTTTCGTCTGGATAAAAAACGAACACGATCACGATTAGATTATCGGAAGATTCTCAGCCATCGACACGAAACGAAGAAAATCCGAGTGAATCATTTAAAGTAAACTAGTTTTTGACATTTCTTATTCGTCGAAGCATAGCTGCGAACAAACGATCAAGCGCTTCCCGTGATATTTTTACAAATCAATGTATGGGACGAAGGTTGGCCTGTCTCAGGACAGCTGAAGTCGGGTACTTTTTTTGCTGCTACCAAACGTGAACCAAGTGCCAACTTTACGTCCTAACGAGTTTGTCGTACCTTGCCCGACCATTGTAGCCATTTCGTAAGCCGACTCTCTTTTATATGTTTTGTCTGTAATTATTCAATTCAAGTGTTTTTTAAACATTTTTGTTTGTTTTTTATTGATTTTAATTTGTTTTCTTATACAAATGTAAATAACACTTGTGTTACGTACTGCGAGGTTTGATTGGCGGTCTGTTTTGTTGCCTTGATGCCGCGAGCCTAGCTAATTGCTTGGCCGCAGTGGGGAATTCCAATCCATCATTTCTATCTTGAGCGACCAGTTGTCGTTCCTCCGCCATGGCTGCCAACCATTGACGCTTCTCTTCCGCTGTGCGGCAGCAGAAGAGCAGCCATTTATCTCTGACACAGCTGTAAACTTTTAAACAGTGCCTCACTGTTACTCCAAGTTGGTGATCTGTGAACCAGATGTCAACAATTTATCATTTTTATTTGTCTTATGGTTATAAAATAGATAGCCCGTTGATAGCGTATGTTAGTCTTGCGCAAATTACCTTTCCCATCCGGAACATCGATCACCTCGCTGGTGTCGAGATAAATTCGCCCTTTATACACGTAAGTGTTCCGCTTCAAAATATCCTTTTTACAATACACCAATTGGTGATCGAATAAGAAGAGGGTAATGTTGTTTGTCCACATGCCGGTGGTGACTCTAACTGCTTCACCTTGGTAAATCAATTGGGACGAAACTTCTATGAGATCCTCGCCCTATAAAGTTTAACGATATCGTTAGACAGATCTGGACGCAAGTTCTATTACGGTTAATGGGCGTGAAAATTAATTACACACCTCCCATCCTTCGACTCTTAATTGCCACGAAGCCAATTTCTCAAGGCTTTCCATTCGCCTCTTCCTTTCGTTAATTAACACAGCAACATCTCGCATCGCTTCAAGGGCCTCCTGAATTTTACGATAATCCGGATGGTCCGCTTTTGTGTATTTCAATAATTCCGCCAGTTGAAGCGGATACTTGCATATCCGTTGCACGGGCGTTAACAAATAACCATCCAAAGGTATTTCTATCAAGCCTCTCATTAATCTACATGCTTCGAAGAATTTGCTATATCGATTGTGCTGATACAATTCCTGCAACGTTGCTGTTGCCATTGGGTGACTGTTGCAGTACTCCGAATACATGCGAAATCCTGCCCTCTGGAACAACGTCGATCATTATAAAATTATAAAGGCCATTATTATTATTGTACTTTTCATCAATTAAATCCAATCAAATTGCTTACATTATTGAGGAAACATTCGCCGACGCAACTCTTGTGCGGAGTACTCCAGTCGATCCGAGACTCCAAATCCTTCAAAAATTCCGACTGGAAGTCTAACAGCTCTTCGAGATTAATAAAAATCGTTTCTATCTGCTCCTCGTTGAACATATCCGTACGTCGCCGACATTCGGCTATGTAACCTTCTGCGACGTCTCTCAAAATCTTCACGAAATCTCGCTCAGTTTGAACCAGTTCGCGAACCACGCTGGTTCTAACTTGCTCGTTAGACAACAATGAAATGCTTGTGCGTCTTCTTAGTTGCGAATTGGACGTACCCCCGGAGGCCATCGCCGCCAAACAATCCTCGACAGTGTCTTCCTGGCTTACGCGTAACTGTGCATATCAAATTGATCCGTAGTTTCCACGCAAACGTTCCAAATTCTTTCTTTTCTTTATCAATAATTATACAGAATAATGAATTTCTTACCCGAACGAATGCGGCCGGAAACCAGCCATGCTCTCCTCTACAGCTACCCCACCACCAGTCTTTGTCCAAGTTGTCCAAAACGTCTATCACATCGCCAGCACGAAAAGCTAGCTCCTCTGGTTCCATTGCCACGTGGTCCCAAACAGCTTCGGCCAAAATCACGACCTCTTCGTCCATCGTCTGCTCGAAGGACTTTTTTCTGTCCGTCAAGGAGGCGATGGAAGATTCGGAATCGGACATCATCTCATCGTCAGACGTCCCACCTCTTCCGTCCTGCTCGTCCTCCGAAAGAACGTTTCCACCGGGCAATCTCGCGCCTGATTTGCAAAGAAAAAAAAACAACGAATATTATTTTTGTCGTAGATACGAACGATCAGCTCAAGTTTAGAAGAATTTTCTTTCCAATATTTGTTTGTTGCTGGATCGTTAATTGCTGTGTTTTCATTCGTTTCCCGATCTCTTTTTCAATGGGTTAATTATTTACGATTTTTGGTAAAAACAATCTTATGCGAAAAATCACCCTGTAAGTATCCATCGTAGACTTTCTGGCGTTGGCAGCGGAAGGTTAAAAAATCGTTTATCACGTTTCATCAGGAGTGGCGGAGGGTGTAACTATCTTTCTCGTAGAGCTTCACGAAACATGTATACTATGTGTACAAAATTATACGATATCTTTTCAAGGATGATAGGGGCCCAATTTATTTCTTATCATCAAAGTGGTGTTTCGTGAATCTCTCTCTAAGTACTTGCTTTTCTACTTGCACCTTGCAAAACAGAAGCGTATTCACAGGAAAGCAATCGTTAAAGAATGGAGTTATCAACACGTTTAATACAGGGCTGTTCCGCATTCCTTAGTGTTAAGAAGTCTTCTTACAGGTGCGTTCTGTTACAACGGTGAATGCTTTAAGATTCTTTACAAAGGGTGCATGCTAACTCAGAGCACTGTCCGGTAAGTGGTGGTGTCTAGAGAGTCAAACTGGGTACCATTGGAGTAGAAATAGTGTGCACTAATGTTCGTCAACGGGTTCGCTACCAGTGTGTGAGTGTACTTTCGTACCAAGCAACCAAGCAATGTGCTCTAAAGCGAAAAAAGTGATCATACATTTCCTTCGACGATGCATCGATATTTAGATAGCATAGAGTAAATAAGAATTCGGTGCAAAAACGTGTCAATGATTCAACGTGTAATTGTAACCATTTTTTTATTAATCAAACTGTAATGAAAAATAAAATACAATCGATTACTCATTTGCTTGGGATGAAAGGATGGAAAGTACTTTATCTACGTTAGAACTCAAACAGTATCAACGAGTGTGAATCGAGTGTGAATCGACAAATGTTAGTTTTACCTGCAGTTTTGGTGCGCATCAATGGTGATAGCTGATTGATACCCAGTGGCTGACTAAGCGAACGCCTCAAATTTGTCCGAGAACTCCTCCCTTTCGCGTTACTGGGACCAGAATAAAATCGTCATTAATTTTCCTCTTCGTCTGTACACGTTCGAATAGAGGTTCAACAAGCTTGTATTTACGTAGAAGCATCGATACAACATTCAGCAACGAATTACAATAGGTAAATATATATATACACACGACAAGGTATACACTGTATACAGAGTGGTTCTGTAAGCTGCCCTACCCCAAAAGAATACATGTTTCTTCAATTTCACGCAACATTTTCACAGATAGATAGTGACTCGTGGTGTTTTCCTTTTTGGTTCGTTTAGTGAATCTGTCTGGTGTTCGAAAGTTTTTTCTTTTTTTTTAAATATTACCGAAGTTCGTAGATGATCTGATTAATTATTCCAGAATATTATTAATAATAATTTAATATGGATATATTAATAAACTGAACGAGATATAAAAATAAATATAAGGAATTGAAGAAAAATACTGTTCAGATTATTGAGAAAGGACAAAAAATGGTTCAGGGTGAAAAAATCAAAAGAACCACTCCGTACATTGTCCGCGTGACAGACCAACTGTTTTACGAGGAAAAATTAAAAGAAATTGGTTTGTTATAATACCCGTCTACCTACCACTATTCTCCCTCGATTTACTGGAAAGGTTCGAGAATAAAGAATTTAAATTTCGTCAAGGACAATCTTTTAAGGAGTTGTTTTGATGATATTGTAATGTCGTGCTATGATTCGTCTCGTTTAGAACAAAAGTATAGAAAAAAATGGACGGAAAGAAAGAATAAACATCGTATCGTTTGAGACAACGGCCGGTTCTCAAGAATGGAAGACACGGTTCAAGGTTGAGAGCAAAAAATTAAACACCTAGATCTTTCCATAATATTTTTCCGCGTCAACATTCGTTGACCAACGACGACGATATGCTCGAGTATTTGCACTGAAACTCAAGCAATCGCCATCTATTCCCTTTGTATCAAGAATATTCTTTGGAATTTTCTATAACACCACATTTACAAAGTCATCGAAGCATCTCCAACCCTATGCCTCCCCCCAAACGTTAATACGATAATAATAATAATAATGATGATAACCAAACTCCCAAGCGTATAAAAAGATCATTTTCGTAAATGCCGTCGGCGATTGCTCCATGTTTACAGTTTTCACGTTACAATTGACCCTCGCTCGCAGATGGCAAAAAGTCAATGAGGCATTTGTGATAAAGGTGCGAAAGCACGGGACGGTTCGCGATCATTAAACGCACCTTCTTAGCGTAACGATGTCGTGGGAAGAGTGCCTCGGACTGAGTCTAGGAGGCCTCGTCTTGATCGGCGACGGCGTCGAGAGCATCCTTCGGTAATTGTGCGCGTGGCTGTAACCAGACCTCGTATCCCACTGCAGTAACCTCTGACCTCCTAAATCGCTGTTCGTTCTTCGTACATGCTGGTGCCTCGGCGTACGGCTCTGCAGGTCCGCCTGAAAGTATTACATCCGCTCGTTACCATCGACGCATTCGACGCCGGTTCGTTGTGGCAAGCGTTGATGCGTTTCTTCGGGGCGTGTGACGTTAAGCCAGTCTTCCATAAAATGGCTCGATCATGGAGCAAGCTAAGTACCGTCCCCATTGCTGTTCAGATTTTACATGGTTCGTGGATGATTGTTAATGGACACAGACAGACACCCATACGTTGATGTAATTATTGTGTTACGATGGGGAAATACGATGTGCACGTAGCAGAGAGAGATTGATAGTCTGAATTTTTGGATTAGTCTGTACATGAAGATGTTAGAGGGGCCATGCTGTATTGTATTTACTCACTTGATTCGCCACACTTTTACATCTTCGATACCAATGTATCTTGCGTACTTTAAAATACTTTCTCTTAATTTTGGAGTACATGGGACACGGTATACGTCGACGAGTTTACAGAGACACGAATTCGTGACGCGCTAACGAGTAGACGAAAACAGATTTGCGAATAGCGAACACTGGTACCTCGTCTACCGAGCACGGTTCTATAAATCGTGTACGTTCGTGTGACGGTCTCGATATCAACTAAACAGGACTGCGCTTCCTCTGCTCGTATCCTGACTAATCGCTATATATTCTCCGGCCGCGTATCAACCACTGCCGGTCTGCTGTACGAGCATGGGTGAATCGTACACAAACGTGAGTAATACGAGTTACTGTGACGAAGGAAACAGTCATACGTGCGGCTCGATAATGATTACAAATGCGGGACGCTCTCAATAGCAATTATAAATCATCGACAATGGAAGTGGGGAGAGGAGGAGGACCATTGTGTGGCTCGCGGATTGATATTGCGCAGAAATAGAACAAAAGCGGTGAAACGTATTTTAAACAACCACAATGTAGGGACTGCTTTTACACCCATCGAAAGCAGAAGCTTTTTTTTTCGTTTCATCCTCGATGATCCTCGATATCTATTATAAATCGTGTACTTATTTATCAGCCTGCAGAAACCCAGTCGTTTTTAGTACAATAGCAAACGTAGAGTGCGCTTTCTATTCAGAATATTAAGTGAAATATGAATTGATGCAGATTTGTAAGGCCCCTAATTATTTAGCAATGCCAAGCATAGACAAATATGTACATACAGTGACGTACGAACAACTTCTGTAGCGGTCGCTGTTAGCTAGCGTTTGTTAATGATGAACACGAAGATCCCATGTAGCAGAATAAACGAGGGCAAAGAACGATAGTCTTTACCTTAAATTTGTCGATCAGTATCTGGTTGATGAGCTCGGACTGGGGTCGTGATTTGTCGGCGACTCGCCTACGAAGAGCTGGCGGGCTGTCCGTCTCGTCTTGGACATCCGTGTCGTGGGACTCTGAGCTATCACCACCCCCCATCATTCCACCACCACCACCCCCAGTCAATGCTCCACCAGATACCATCTATATCGTTCACAATTTACTTCGTTACACGTCTAATCTATGTTAGATCTTTTTCGATAAGGACTCCGTCGACTGATGCGCGGCTTCTTAGGAAATTAATTGCACAGGGGAGGGGTGCGGGGGTAAGTTTCGTGGATAACGTGTAGGTTGAAAATATTTTCGACGCGAAGAAGATTGTCTAAAACGCCATACGTGTCGTTAGTTTGCTTAGATTTGTAATCTAAAACTCCTTTCTTAGAAACTAATTGACAAATACGTTCTAATTATTGTTAAACTTATGTGTTACTCCATACCTCGATCTGTATTCCGCTGTCTCCGCTGTTGCATTTCGCGTTTCTAGCAGCCTTGCTGCCTTTTTTTCGTTCCTTACTGCTTCTCCATACAAGGGGACCAAATCTGTGCAAAATCAATTCTGCGTTTAATAACCTTCGTCCGATTTGCGGAATTAATATTTCCACGAAGAGACGCGAATTCTAACGAAAAGTGGAGTAAGAAAAAAAGAAAGAAAAAGAAAGCGAAACTAACCGGAATTTCTGGTCATTACTGGTGTCTTCTTTATGTTGAGGAGTCTGCTCCGACACAGTCGGCGGTTCCCTTTCCTCCTCCTCGTCCAAAGGACCGGATCCATCGTTATCTTCGGCCGGACACTCGCCCTCGTTGCTTTCCTTGCTGCCCTTTTTGTGGAACCTCAAGGAGAAGCTCTTTCTAAATTTCTGCAGAACGCTCTCCTGCTGGCTCTGCGTGCTCGAACGGGGAGGATTTTGTGCCCCGGAAGCGGTCACGATATTGCCACTTAGGTTAGAGGACTGCTCTTGAAGACGTGAGTGGGAGACCAAGGGAATTGTTGCCTCTGCCAGAGGATGCTCCGTCGTTACGTGACCTGTTGTGCCCTCGTCCTCTTCGTCTCCCGACCACTGTCGGCTGTTTCAACAACATGAACGAACATTACTACCGAGCCTATCCTTTATCGCAACATATTTTTACCGCCTATCTGCATCACAATTTTGGCAATCGTTTAATTTCCAAATTACTTCCGTTCAACATTTTTTCACCGTTTAATAATCAATTGCATAGCAACGGTTGCTATACCATTAAAAGAAGAAAAGTCCTATTGTTCGACAATTTTTCAGGCACCTCGTATACATTCATGCGATGCGTACAGGTGTCGATCGATTCGATTATCTTTTCAATCGGGGACCCATTGTGACCGTGAAGTCGAAAATAATTTACGGGCCGCAGGAAACCGAACAACGATCCTTCCTGTGGCGCGGAGACCACGGGGGACACGGGCTGTAAAATTGACAGATCACGAAGGTACCCGTGGCAATTTATGCAGCCGAGCCGAAGAGGTGCGGAAGAGTGCAATAGAAGTAACAAAGTCACGGATAATTTGTACGTTCGTTGCTCTTCGGAAACGGAAGCCCGCGGTTGGGGAATGTTTCGAAATTTTCGCGAACGATAGAACGGAACGTAGTGACGTGTCGCAATTCCTCGAAACAAGACTGGGCATTATTATTTATGGAATACGATTGATGATTCGGCGGTGGAAATCGTGAAACCGATTCACGTTTCTTCATGGAACAACGTAGAATTTAATATTAATACGTTTAGCTACAAGGAAAAAAATGTGACAGACTGGCTGAACGATTTTATACAGAATAAAATATGTGGTGTGTAACTGTGACTTGTAAGAATCAAGGAAATTGATACGCGTTTAGTGGACGCGTACTATTTGCAAAATAGTCTACGCGTTATTATTAAACACCTGCCGTTCGGAACCGTGCTGCGACCAAGACAGATTCAAAGTTTGTTTTTAAAACTTCCATCGTGCTGTTCAGCAAGAGATATGTATAAGGTTCCTGTTTGAAACGAGATTGATTTGAAAAAACATATCTTCGTTTTGTAATTTTTTTCCTAACTTAATCAAACTTCTGATTGATTTTCTTTCTCCCTCACGCACTTTAATTTCACGGTACCGAGGACTTTTTTCACGTTGAAAATGGGAAAACCGTAAATAAGCTTGGGACCCACAGTCGTTAGGAAGTTTCATTCCTCCAAGCTACGGTCTCCCATGTGCTCGAGGTTTTGAGGCAGATTAATCAGAAAACATTGAGGAATGTCACGTACCACATCATCGAGACGATTTCGATCGACTTCTTTTTTTCTCTTCCAGATTAATGCTCATCCGATGTGTTCCATTGCTTCTTGCTCGTGTAACATTTTATGCTTCTCCCGGCTCCAGTTCTGTACGTGCTTTTTCTTACTACTACGTGGAACTTCTCGTGAGAAACACCCGAGCACTTTTTACATCACTTAAAATCATCTCAAACGCGAAACGTTCGAGCAAAACCAACGGTGGACGCGATAATTATTTCAGTCAAGATCGCATCTTGAAGAATCAGTAAAAACTCGTTCCCGACTTAGCACAGCACCAAAAAAAATCCACATGAAATATTAAAAACAGAAAGAAAAAACGTTTCCTTGTGAACAACTTTCGATTTGAACGATTCCACTTTCAGATAACAAAATTCCCAAGATTATTCGACGCACGAAGAACCACTTGCAACCACTTTTAGACAGGAAATGCGTCGAGTGACGGTCTGCAGACGACTGAAACCTTCGACCGGTGTACCGAACCACGGCTATGTGTGCGTGCACGCCCGTGTGTACGTACCGTAGGCCTATAGAATTCGTAACATAAAGATATTCATGGAAACCTTCTTCCTTCCGGCACACTAGAATTTTTATTCCAAGACAAAAGTGTGCCGTTGCTGCTCCACGCTCCAACGGAGAACCGTCACTTGTTGATCAGTCATGATATAATCAGGTGCACGCACGTACTCCTTTGTAATCCTTTCTTTCATCGCAAGCACACAAGTTGCACTTTACACGAAAGTTTAATAAAAAAAAATCCAAATATTAAACACACTCAAATAACTCGAAACACACCTGTGAACTTGATCACAAGAAGGATAAAAAATAGTTAACACGTCAAGCACTCCAATTTTTCTTGCTGTTCCCTGAAGTATCGATCAATTGCAGTGCTACAGCAATTTGACTATATTTCGTGGAATCGTAAAACAGATGTGCCGCGTGCGAAAGTACGAAAAGCGCTTTCAGAAATCAGAAAATCGGCCGGGGACCAATGCGGCCGCAAAGGAAGTGCATTGAACGACGAACCGCAGCCGACTGAAGGCTCCGTCAGTCACACAAATTCAGTCTCACGTGTGTCCCGTGTATATGCACGCCTGAGTTCGGGGTTTGTGTGCCAGTGCACCTCGTGAACTCTTCTGAGAACAGATTTCAAGGGTCGCTTCAGGTATAAACCGACACGCCGAGGGTTGCTAGTCGCCCCCACTACTCGGCAATGGCTCTTTTTCGTTCGTTCTCTCCTTTCACTCCGTTTCACCCTCGTTCCGTATCTCTTTCCCTCGCAACTGTCCAGATCGTGGGCGGAAGAGGAACGACCAAGGAGAGACGTCGGCCTCCACAAAAGGTACCATTTATCCATTGTAGTGACAGTGGCCCGCTGACTCCACTCTCGTTTCCCTTTTAATGGACGGAATTTTTACTCTCCCACCGTGATCGTGCCATCTTCCACGTAAAAATTTGACACGGCCCACCAAACTCGAGGTCTTTGAGAACTCTGCTAATATTCGTTGTAGTCCACCTACCTCCTTTTGTTCCCGCGTTTACTTCTTTCCCTTTGCGCGCACACATCCACGGAATCGGCACTGCAATTCATTCTGCGCTTCCACAGTTTTTAGAGAAATCGCGTCGACGACAGGTCGCTTTTATTCTTCGGGGGCATGGGAAGCTCTCGAGGCATACATTTTTCTGATTACACGAGAAATCGTTTTTTCTTTTCTTCAAGTTCTCTGGGCTTTTTTAATGTACGAAACTCAACAGGGTGTTACTGCTTTTGCAGAGAAATAACGACAATGAGAGCGAGACGTTGCAAACGGGGCAGATACGAATTTCTAATCGTTCAGTCTGAGAAAAGTCGTTGGATTTCCGCTAAACGACGCGACTCCTCTAGGCTTTGGTCACGTTTGCGATATTATTATCCTCTATGATATATTATTCTCTGCAAGCTCTCCTGCCGATTTCGCGATTTATTACTTCTACGCGGGGAGGCGCGTGGCGCGGTTAGAATACATATAACTTTCCTTTTTTCGATCTATGTACAAATCTTAGTACCGACATGCGTGGGTGATACGCATTGCACTCTCGCGAGTGTTACGTGGGCGTTTGAACGAGCTCGATACGGTTTTGACGAGAAAACGATCGTTAATTTGCAGGATCATCGATCAATTTCAAGTTTCTCCTCGATTCCTTTGATCTTTCGGAGACGTTTGAACTGTATTATAGGAGTGCACTGGAACGGTTCGATTGCAGATGCCGGAGAGCGTTGTAATAAAAACTATTACTCTCCACGTCCCGTTTTTTGTTGACTTTAAAGGCCGCATGCCAAAACTGCATGAACTATTTTTTAGAGATGAATTTTTAAGACGGGTTGAAAATTTCCGGGGAAATCCCAGTAAAGAGAAACTTCATCTTTCTTTCACGCGTCTGGTGGAAAGTAGGAAGTTTTCGACGTCCGTGGGAGTCCGAGGGTGAAGTTTCTTTTCTGAATGGATTGCAAGATGAGCTGAGACCGCGGCACGACCAGAAAATATTAAAACGATCATGTTCTTCGTTAGCAGGCTCTTAAAAGGCACCGTAAATTGTTGCATTCATTGTGTATTACTAATTAATGTGAGAGGTAGGATTATGTATATTTAGTCTTAGCAAATTAGTATCACGTAGAAGAAGTTCAAATATGAAGCAGTAAGCAAAAGTTAAATTTTCAGATTTAATTAGTTTAGCAACTCTAATTTTTTTTTCAATTTTGATCTGAAAATTTGAATTACAAAATTTTATTATTTAACTGTAAAATCAATTTTACGTCAATTCATTATTTCACAATCTGATGTTTGAATTACACAATTATATTCGTAATATTTTAAAAAACATTCACGTGCGCCGAATAGTAACTTTGTGGGGTTGAATTTTAACAAAAAATCAGAGCACTGCATTGTGTTAGCAATCGGACAACTAGATTTTGAGATATCATGTCAGCCATGCCAGAATACATGATTTCTGGAAAAACTTTACCCGTAGGATACATTTATTATCTGTAACTCCGTTATTCTTACGAAATCCGGTATGCCCTTTGACGCTGATATTCTCGATGATATGTACTTTAAGAAAATGCGAAAGAGAAAAGTCGACTTTTCCAAAACACAAATACCCCCTTGGTGCCGAATAATTTGCAGTAAATAAAGAGCATCAAGTTGCTCGCAAAACATTAACGAGGGTAGTTTCATGGCGAGACAGACCGGAAGTGAATGTACTCTTCCGTGAAACTACAGAAGATGTCGCAAGAGATTTTCTATGCAGCTGGTAATTAGTGCAACGACCGGATGAATGTTCGTCCATGTACAAAGTCGATGGAACGGGCCGGGTCATTTGGAGTAACGTCTTTATTCTTGCCTCGGCGAGCAACCCCGACTGCGAAACACGCTGAAGGGGATCAAGAGGTCACGATGGAAAGCCCGAAAGCAGGAAGGAGCACTTCAAACGAACCTGGTCACGATCACCCCGGAACCTTTGATCTATGCTCAGCTCTCTTTGATCAACTGTTTTTTAAAAATATTTTTAACCCTCGACATTATCGATAATCGGGCAAAGTGGAAATCGTTGCGCACTGCGTGCTTTTTGACTTCGTCGCGAACTGTACTTTCACTTGTGCTAATGATAGTTGTCACTTGGTAATTTCGTCTCACGCGATTAAAGCGAACCATTGAAAGTGCTTCGCGGTTATTTAATACTAAGTTCTCATCTAATTTTTAAAGGTTTCCGCCTGCATTATCCATTCATTATTTCCTTCTTTTTTTCATCGAATATCTAACTTGCTTTCTAGATTTAATAATAGTCGTTCATACTATACTCTATTCATTGCACCGCATTATGTTACGAAGATTGTATTACGTTAGGTAACAGGAAGCTGTTGCTAGTCTCAAACAGGTTTACATTAGAGAAATATGAATTCAATGTTTCTTATATTTACGTCTGTTCCATGTCAGGAGAGTTAACTCAGGGTTACTATAATATTTGCTAGCACAATACTTTTCGTACATGGCAAATACAGCTACCTGAAGCAGGGTAATCTTCACGTAAAGCCCACGAGGCACGAAACGGACAGGTTTCATAATTTATCTGCCGCACACCGGCTGTGAGTGCAAGTGACAAGGTGACGGAGTATGAAGGAAGGAACAAACTCACCCCTACAAACTTTAAAGCACTAGCATTCGGGTTATTCCGGCAAAATTTTTCAGAGTTGCCTTTTTCAAATTTTGTCCATATTGGTTCAACCCATTCATGCGCCCTACCGTACAGGATATTAAAAAAATACGAATATTATTTTTTGCCATGCGAAGTATTTGTATACCAAATCGATCAATAAAGCAATATTTTCGCGCTTTAACAGGCAGGCAAAAACAGAGTGTTCCTATCCACCGCGTCGTTGAAGATATTTCAAGACCAGCAGCGATGAAGTAACGATATTAAAAGTAAATGTCGAGTGTGAAGAGTCATCCTAGGAAGCAACACCTGAGATATGCGCACTCAGAAAGGGGTCGAAACGCATCTTCTCGGATTCGAAGTATGTATCTCATTTCCGGCCTAATGCATTCCAGGATTGAATCGATTGCAAAGGCTGATTTGGAAATAACCACCCACCTTTCCACATCACGGTCCAAGAGTGCCGGCGTGCTTGACGCTTTGATACGCCTCTGTGCTTTGCTCAACCCAGGATTTCGTCGTCTCTCCTTTCCAGTGTACGCGTTCGATCGTTGGTCGTGCAGAGGCTGCAACGAAAACACAATTGAAATCATTTTACACGCTGCTGGAGCATAATTGCACGGGACGGTCCGTTTCGCCCCCCCGATCAAAACGTTAGATGCAATATAACCCGTTGATAACCTCGCGCACAGTGGAAAGTTGTCTAGCTGACGATCTTTTCCCATGATTCGATACGCACGAACGCTCTCGATCGCTCCTATCTAGACAGGCTTATCTAACCGCCCCAACCATGGAGGAATATTCGACGTTGAACATTATATATCTAGTTAGTGAATTATTTCGTTGACTGGTCGTGTTCAATATTACCCGGACTCTGGGCCACCGTGCCTCCATTCACTAACTAGATTGTCAGTTCCGCTTCTTAAGAATGAATAACAGCGTGCGACTTACGATGGTGCTTATTGTGCGCTATTAATTGTTCACGATGGGATAATGATATTGGCTGTGGAGTGCGGTGGATTTGTACTCTCATATTTATTGGTACTGTGTAAACCGTACATGTGCATATACAGATGTTGTTTGAAATGTGTGATTGCGAGACAATAATGTACCTACAGGTCCCTTTTTTTTCTTTATTATAAATGTGTCGGCGTTAGATGAAATTTTCGAATAATTTCGTCGGCGGTATCGATTGTGGGCACAGACTTAAAAGATCGGTGAATTGGAACTGGCAGTTCGATAAAGTAATTACATACTGACAAAGTTAATCGCGTCGAGCTAACAATTGGTATATCGATAGAGTGCGTTCCCGTTAGCAAGCATAACGACCGAAAATCTATGCGCCGCAATGAATTCGGGGTGGTTTCTGTACGCGTTGGAAACTCGGAAATGAAAGGGGTATAAATGGCACGGTGCCACAAAGCTTGATTACGTCCGTGGTCGC
Organism: Nomada ferruginata; assembly: GCA_963583965.1. Lineage (NCBI taxonomy): Eukaryota > Metazoa > Arthropoda > Insecta > Hymenoptera > Apidae > Nomada > Nomada ferruginata. The sequence goes on along the minus strand of OY757214.1, from coordinate 5,609,239 downwards.
CTCCTCGGCAGGTACGGTGTTTTGCTAATTAAGAGCAACCTGTCGCGGCAACGTTTTAAACATTGTAGTTTAATGTTTTGATAAAATATTATTTCGTTTGCGGTTATGGTCGCGGTACATGATTATCGCAACAGGATACATAAAGCATAAATTATCTCGCGGGACAAATATTGCTACCTCACGTTCGAGTAAAAAATATTTCAAATGTTTAATAATGAAATAATGACAAGCACTGTAAAGTATAAGCTTGAAATATATTTCTCTTATTAAATATTTCTCGATTTTTATACTTTCTTTAAGGGAAGCACTGTGGCGACGACACGTCGCGGTCGGCCGTTTGCTTGATATCAGTGAGACGAAAAAGCGATGCAACGGCGAACGAGTGATTATTCTTGGAGTTCGATCGGGACACAGTCCACTTCACTTCAAGATGCACTATCGCAGTTCCTTTTATTTTTCATTCTAAGTTTTATTCGAAAATAAAATTCACATGTTAAGAAAAATTATCTACATTACTATTACAAATATTTTATGAAAATATAAAATAATGTATAAACAAATTACATACTTCTATTACACAAATTATAAAACGAAGTATGTACATATGTTTCGTTAAAATCGGTTCACGACACTCGTTACAATTCCCACGTTAGGTACAATATAACAGAACCCAGAACGAAATACGACCGTTTCAGTCGTTTCGCTCGTTTCAGTTCATGGAATTACCGATGTTCCAACGAACACTTCAGTGTGGCGGAACATCGATCGGCAATAGAAATATGTACCTTCTGGTTTTCTTCACGAGCTGGGGCCACATTTCTATCCACGGCGGTGCTTCTAAAGGGAGGTCGAGACGTCACTTGACTCACAGAGAACAAGCATTGTCCGCCTCACTGGATGAGCATAGAAAAAAAATTCAACGAAATGTCTTGACGCCATTGTCTTGCCCACTTAATTACAGATGACTGCTGCTTCACTCGATTCTACTTCCGTTTATTGCCATTCTTCTTCACACCCCTTTCAGATACTTCTTCGTTACAAATTTTCATGAACGCGTATTGGTTCCATAATGGTCGCAATATTTTTTGCATTTTATTTTATGGCGATGAAAAACAAAATTATATGACGGATATTTTAATAGTAAAATAATCGTCTGTTCGACTGCTGTATTGATACTGACTTTAACATTCCTCAGTAGAAATGAGGTAAAGAAAATTTGAAAGTAAGAATACAAGGAGAGTCCGAATGCTCAAAATTGAATTACACAAAATCAAGTCGGTTAATTGGATTGCGAGATGAACCAGAATCTAGATATCTAGGTCGTCTCGGATGTAGGTTTTCCTAAATCTAATATTTGTCGAAGTTGCTGCATCCAATTAAATTGTAATTTCCGAGAAGGGAATAAAGTGTTCCCGTTTGTGAAGAAGGTCGATCGCAACGGATCGCTGGAAAAATTGCAAATTTCCCAATTAAGGTTTCGCTCGGCAAGAATAGGCAGCCTTCTAATGCTGCCACTAAACATACATGCACACTAAAGAAATGCAGGAGAGTTGTGGCGAGATCTGTGAAAAATGTTTCACAACGTTGAATATGCATAGATCGTGCTGCCGTTCACACTAACCTTTAATTAAAACTTTTAATTAAGGGAGACGTGAAATGTTCGATAGCATCGGATTTCTTTGTGCCGTTGCTACTTGGCGTTTTTTGGGCGCTCCCTGCGTTTCGAAATTAAAAGAAAATTCCTTTCGATAATCGATCGGAACCAGATTAACTAGAAGCCGTGGTGCACAGATGTAAACGGAATGTTCAGTGACTGAACTTCAGTCATATAACATTCTAGTCAAAATATAGGTCTTTGTCTCGCCCAGCAACCATTCATATTCAAATTTATAAACGTCCAGTCCGGCCAATTCGCATACAAAACGATTCATCCAGGTGAAAAATATGCATTGACAGCGTTTGCTCCTGTTGCGGTATACCACGATACGTGATTCAGAAACCCGGCCTGAATCGCCGACTAAAATGTGCATTGCATTGCCTAAATTGTTCCATGAGAGTTGCAGCACCGAAAAAACTGGATCTATGGTTGTTGAAATATTTACTCTTTTTACTGTGGTTTATCAAACTTTGTATGTAAATTTTGTGTCCCCTTTTGTTACGACGTTTCATTGTGAAATATTTAGATTATAACAAATGTCAGTTTATATTAACATACGGTGTTCCTGTTTATTATCCAATATTGCAGAATATTTTATTTAATAATGAGAAACTGATTAGAAACGATAACAAGCTAAACAGTTACAAGTTAAAAGGACTTTAATACTAAAGTGAGAGCGTTAAAAATTTCTTGGTTGGTATTCTTAGATTTCTTTTCGTGTTCAACATTTTTTGACAAAGGATCCTAACAAGTCATCCTGACACTTGTACACCGTTCTCCTTTGGCTCAATATTTTACCCCTGAATAAGCAATTGAAGCGATCATAAGTGGCAGTCGAGAATTGTTCGGCCCAGCACATCTGAGTTTGGTAGAATTTTTGGGGCACGTCAAACCTCAATTAATAGTTCTGTGAGAACATTGCACGTGCTTGACGTAGATTTTAACCTACATACACTTCAATCCTAATGTGCCCACGGCACCGATAATAATTGGAGATCGGCGGGACCGCTGTCGAATTATTGAACCGTTTACCACTTTGGTATATACTTCAGTCTGGTCTACACGAATTTTAATCAGCACATGATTTCGAGATCAGTTAATTTATCTTACACTAAGTAATCCTGATTTATTCAAATGCTGCTGGCGAAACGTCAATTAGACTTCAAAGTCCCTTAATTACGAACCCTTCATTTATTTTTTGCGAAATTCATTAAAATCTGTATAACAGTACATTAGCGACCCGTGTATAAAAATTAATTACTAGCGAAGCAATTAACTTCTAAAAACCAGAAAAAAACTGTTACCCGACACACTATTGATTTTACATTTTATAGATTCATTCGTTAACTCGTTAATTAAACATCGAGCAAGAAGGGGGCGTGAAACAATACGAGGGGTGGCGCTATCGTGAAACTATTTTCAGAGATAGAACGTCAGACGTTCGATCCCCCAGGTAACCGAATCGTAATTTCCTCATCGGAAGTGGCGGCTGATAGAACGGTCGAATGAATAATGGTCGGCGTCTGTGACGTCTCAGCCACGAGCCTAAATGCATCGAAACGCACGTGCAAGCCGCGCCGTTTGCATACGAGTGGAAGCGCTAATTACCTTTGAGCGTTTAAATGATCCCGATGGCCTGTGTGTTCTTGACATTCGGTTAACTTCTCCCGATTATTCCCATCTCCCAACGAGCAGTCCAATTATTTCTTTTCAATAGTTTTTATTCCAAACGGTTTCATTCGCCGTTTGAATGCGTTTATTTTAATATGTTCGTACAAAGAATGGTGAGGAGCACCGATTTATACGATGAGGATTATAACACCATATATATGTAAAATAATAATTATATTAAAAACAAAGAACAGTTTGCACTCACCGAGAAAAAAATATCATGAAAGAGAATAGATCCAATTAAACAACAGTGCAGCGCTTTTCTATCTGTGTTTAGAGAAGAGCCACGACTTGTCCCCGTTTTTAGAACTATGTATGTATCTATTGTGTAACAGGGTTGGAGCTTTTAGTATATTGGATATCTTAGCCAACGTTAAAGTTGTTTGAACGAGCATTTCTTTAATTATTTGCGCAAGTGTAACCGTATACATTTGTACGGGCATATGTATGTTACTACTCAGTTGCATTACTCCTTAATTAAATGCGAAAAAATTACGCCATAGCACGAATATTGAGGATAAAAAGTCGATCGATAAAAATCGACACCGCCGTTTCGCACGAACGATCGAAAGGCGGCCGACAGAATTTCATTAACTCCTTCAGTTACACCCGGCTTATAATTGGAGCGTGTTAATAATATATCGATTGCATTATTGCGTTTGACTATTCGCGTGCAGCGTATCGTGGCTGGCAACGGCCTACATGTATCATTCCCAGCAACGACAGTGCACACCGGTTCGTTAACATTACCGGTAACAATGCCGTGTCGAATTGACTGTATCTCCCACGTTTATGCACAGGTCACTGTCACCGAGGGACAAGCATTTAGCTGACAATTAGATGCAACCGTGGCCAATGGCATTGTAATCAACCACGTGAATTCCTCGAGATTATCCAAAATGATACCAATTTTCCTTCCTTCCGTAATGCTCTAATATAATATATTATATTACATAAGATATAATAAACACTTTCACAAATAACATCCGAGGAGAAATATTCTCTCTACCGTTTTCCTTTCTTGCCCCCAGGATGAAACGAAAATTATTAACTCCGTAATTCTTTGCTCTCGCGCCCTCTCATTTCTTTCCTACGACAAATTCCACCGTTCCACCGTCTACAACTCCACAGGTCACGACCGGTGTTCCAAATAGCATCTTGAAAAGGTATCGACCAACAGCACCGTGTGGCAGATTGTCCCAAAAAATACCTCAGCTGGCTTAAAATCGTATCACGACGCCGCGTTATATCCTCGGTCCATTGTGTTTCGAAGAAAGCTCGTGTACGGTGTTAGATCGTCGAGTTTCGGTTTCCGATTCGAGAATCTCGCAGGACGTTTACGGTCTGCGGGGACGCGCAACGCTCGAGGCCGAGATCCAGAGAATTCGATGGACCTGCCTTTCGAGCTCGCCATCGACGCGAAACGCTGCATTCCCGATTCGTGCCGTGAAACCGTGGAATTCTCCGAGGAGATGCAAATCTTAGATACGTTATCGTAGCCGCGACGTGACTTCCCGCAGGAGAAGCCGGGAATCGACATAGCAACGGCTCCTTTAGCGCGCCACTACTCGTTTATTTCACTTGTCCTGGCGGTCCTGATAACTCGAAACGATATCGAGGAATCGAAGGTAAATCGAAGAATTTGTAGACACTTTATTGTGATTTATACGCGATCGCAATCCTGCGCGAGAAAGTGTTGAATTGAATGGTTTCAATATTATTCGCTATAACCGGCGCTCTATTTTTGTTTGCAATAATCTATGATATACTTAAATATCTGTCTATTTTACACCAGTCTCTACTATTTTTCTTGCACGTAAAAGTAGCATAGAAGCGCGGTCTGTTAACCGGTTAATACTTCCAGACGTTGGGTTGCAAGCAAATGCTTTCAGCTCGAAAGGTACACGAGCCGCTATAAAAGCGACACCTTTCTTCCGAGTTCCTTGGATAAACTTAGCAACAGAGGTCTAGCAGCGCGGCTTCGGGTCAGCTTAATTAAACCCCGGGACATTTTACCCGGTCTAACTGTCGCATTGTTGTAAGTTCGCGGATTTATCTGCAATGGCAGCGCGAGCACCGCAAACAGAACAGCTCTCCTCGCGGCAATATATCACGTCGACCGTGATATTAATTAGGATCATTATACGGTCTGTCGCAAGTGTTCCAACTCGGGAATTCTTGACGCGATAATGCATAGAATTCGAATGGGCGAACGCTTGAGAATCTTGTGGCAGGTGAAACGAAACGATTCGTAGCAATCGAGAAATACTTGTCACTATTAGTATATATGTATTATAGAATAAATATAATATGACTGTTTTTCGACTGGTAAGAACTTGAAAAAAATCAGTGATAATTTCACTGGAATCGCAGATGCTTGGGAGCGTTTTATCGACCGTCTACCGGGACGCTATAAGGCGGTTAAAAAGTTCGAGAGTGCCGGTTGGAACTTCCCCTGGGAAAGAAAGTTTCGAGAGCCTGTCGGCGAATCGGCCACGAAACTTTTCAAAAGAGGAAAACGCGGCAGCGCTTATATCTATATATTCGAAGGTTTAAAAAACATTTGAAAGCATTCTTCCTCGAGCTATCGGTCAGTCGTTACCCAATTCTTCCCAATTTTTTAATGATGAATGACCGTTGTTTAAACTTCGTATAATCGAGCGATCGAGAGACTTAATGAAGAGACGGTCGTGTTTCCGGTGGGATTTAAATACTCACTGAAACGGGAGCTGTGTGAGGTGTGGCTACTTCCTGCGTGTGGTGAAGTCGACTGGGACTGGGGCTCGACCTTTGGGAATTCTGTCCACGTTGCCAGGAACCTCCATTGTTATTGCTGAAAACGAATTGAACTTACTTTAGTGCCGTTCTGTCAAGCTAATTGCGAGGAAATGTTTCATAACAAAACGATGCTGGATAGAAAATTATAATAAATTGGGTCCCGAGGAGCAAATAGTTGGACTGTACGCAAAGGTTCTATGATGATTCAGATTTACACGGGACCTTTGACACGATCGCCAGAGTAACACGACTTTCACATAAAGCAGGGGTAAAAATGAATGGCGGAGGGAGATTAGATCTTGCGATAAATTATTATAGGACAAGACTTGTCACCGTGGTCAGGTAGTGGGCAATAAATTACGAGGTTGAAGGTCTCTGTGCGTGATTTACACGTTCGCTCATCGATAATCGCTTTCCGGAGATGTCGATATATTACATCGGACAATGATCTATAAGCGGAAGATCTACGGCAGGGCTCCCTTGTTCGCCAATCTTTGGACGAATCGAGACTTGCAACGCTGCTTGACGTTTCACTGGCGCAAACGTCCTTTGATTTATAAACCCGTTATCATCGATGAGTTCTATGGTCATTATAGTAACCGTTGCGTGTTTCGTCTCTAATGAAATCAATGATTTACCGTAAGCAGCGGCGATTATGTTTCCCAATGAATTCCACGGTAACAGCGCCGAATTTTATGCCGCAGTTAGAACAGCTGAATTAAATATCAAAAGTCGTTCTCTCCTCTTCCCCCTTAAATTAAGAGCACGTCTGTCAACGGTATTCTAAATCCGACAATGATTCAACTCGTGAAGCGTGAAGAAAACGACAGGTCCGTTGTTTCTAAACCGACGGGGTTCGCCCGGATCATTCCCAAGCCACGAGAAAGGCTCCTCCAAGTTTCTATGCAGCATAGATCGCTTAGAGAGTGGAATGAATCAATGCATTTCTGTCGCTGTCTCGTGGCCTATCGTTTTCAAACGAAGACGATTCGCCTGCCAGTCAATCCACAAGCACGGGCAGGGAAACCGTCGAAAAGAAAAACTCATCTTCCCTAGATGAAAATCACGCTTGTGCATCAGCCGATCACTGCGTCGAGCGCCGTTGCTCATTTCGCGGGCAGACGACCGCCTCGTTCATCCTGTCGTCTATCGGACGGTGCATCGTTCATCACACGATGATTACCGCGAGCTGATAATGACGTATTAGGTCACAGTGAAAGCATCGTGGGAATTCATTTGCGCTCGCGTGCACCGAACGAGCCGGAAACGTTCGACAGCGGTAAGGTCACGTCAAGGCAGTAGGTGGCACGATTAACGCCATTAATGCCTGACTTTATGAGCTTTCCCAGACGAACATCGCGGGTGGATAAAAGAAGATTTCACACGCGAAGCTTGTTATCTGTCCAGATTTTTATGCGCGTCTCCGGCCAAGGTAATTTGTACGAGGCGCATACGTGGGACCGATTCTAAGCGGTCGACGAGCGTGTAATTTATTTCACGGCGTAACACTGTGCTGGAACGTCGACGAGATCGAACGTGTAGACATGTATCGACTGCTATCCGGTTAATATTTGCCGGGCGTACCGGTGGGAGACCGGGGCGAAGGAATTTCTATCTGGCGTTTCGGGAATAGAGACACGAAGGCATCGCCTATGAATCACACTGATCCGCTCGTTATCAGCAGTTTCGTAATTATTGGCTGGCACGACATGCGTATGGAACAAGCCCAGAACGACGGACTGGTTTTCGCGCAGAAGGCGCAAGGAACTTGGTCAATATTTCCAAGGTTGATGGAAACGAGACGATTTCCGTCGCTTCGCGGAACGAAACCGAACAGGAATTTTAAACCAAATGTCCGTTAGAAGTACACGAGTTTGCACTTACAATTATCTCGAGTGCTTAACACTTTTAGTTTAACAACACGATGCGCGTGTGTGCGTTTTTTTCTCTCGATACGATTTCCTTTTATTAGTCGAACACTAAGATTGGTCAAGCAAGTAATCATTTTTACCATGATCGTTATTTAGTTATACGTAAATGTGTAATCTACGGTTTCTATTCAAAAGTAAAATTAAAAATGGCAGCAGCAGACAGCTCGTAATTTTGTGTTTTCCATGTTTGCTAAAAAAAAATATTTATTCAGAGTGGACTGTTCACGAGTACGCCCATGGTAACGCTTTATAAAACTTTCTGCAATTTCTGCGCCGCGCAACAAATTTCATCGGATTTCGATAACGTTGATTTATGCAGACTGTCTAGGACTGCCTGCGATATGTACAATTTTTTGTTCAATTCTTTTTCCATGAAACTGTAGCTTTCGCAACCCCTTTTCTCGAAGCACCAAGAAGCTCGACAGTCAGCTTGGTGAAATTCCTTCACACTCGATTCGACGAACACGATTCCAGCTGTTCCAGCACAGGAATCCGGCGGTACAAATAAATTGCAGGCTAATCGAAATAAATAGAGACGAACAAAGAATTCACGTATCCTTAATTCACTGTCTTACCTTCAACGCGACCGACGACGAAAGGTGCAAAGAAAAAGAATGGGTGGCTGAATTATGGAAAACGTAATCAAGTTTCGAATCAGCGAACCAGGGTTCCATTCTTTATGTATACGAACGTGTACACCGGCGTTCCAAGAAACGGGGTGTGAAATACGGAAAGCTAACTGAAAGCACGATCGGAACGAGGGGTTAAGGGCGAATGTTAAAAGCGGAATTTATTCGATGCCCTCGTATATTGCCGCTTTTGACCCGTTTCGTTTTTTCAATCGACTTTTCGCCGCAGATAAATCGACGCACCCCAAGCAAATAAACAATCGTATTTATCGCCCTAAGTTCATGTGGGTGTGCTGTTACGAGCCACAAGAACCGGTCGTAAAATCTTACCGGTTTCGCAATACGGCTTCCCTCATCCAGCTGCGACGCACGAATATATGTATATAATATATATGTACATATAGGTGCATACATATATAATACATATACAGCAAGCATATAGCTGCAGTTTTATTTCACCAGCTTTCGAAGTATCCTAGTCGAGTTTTAAATCTATTCTTCTATTCCCTGGTGCAGGGAGCTGTTCGAATAAAATTTCTTAACTCCACTACCGAGCATGTATTTCCGCGGCGGTAAGAATCGACGATGATGTATTAAGAATTTATGGTCTGCGACATCGTGAAATCGATCACTGGTAACTTGGAATTCGTTCGTTCTGTAAATTTATAATAGTCTGACAATGAGACGAATACCCGCTGGTGGTTAAACAAGGCGACAAATGGAATCAATATTAGATCTATGATGGGGAAGAAATCGATGTTCGTTCGAACGTTCTCGTTTATTGGCAGACGAGTGTAAGCAATTTGAGCGTGCAGGTCGGAAACATTTGTCGTTTACGGGTTTATCGAAAAATTCGACTGGCCTTTTATTTTGCCATTTGCAGTGCATGTTGGCGCGGTTTTAATGAAAAAAAGAAGAAGAGAGGGAGATGCTTTGTAGCACGAAATACCATAACGTTTGTTCGTTGTTGCGTCGTTGGAAAATTCTGCGCAGACAAAAGATTTCACGGTTTATAATCGCCCAAGATCAACAATGATAGATTAAATATCGAGGCAAGATCAACACTTGTCAGCGTAACGCAGATGGTTATTGCATGAATCAAGCGTGAAAAATGTGACCAATCCAAAACACCGGAAGCTGGTCTCAGGGTCGGTACATATCGAAGGAAAATATTTTTACGAACTCCCGTGAACCAGGTAACCTCTTTCCTCGAAATCGAAGATCTGCCGGGAGAATTCTCACTCGATTGAATTTATTTCGCCGGTGGGAAATGTCCATTTGCTGGCAGTGTTTTCTGCTCCGGCGTTTAATCGCGTTTCACGTGTATCGACTTTAAACGCCGTTTCGACTCTACTCCTGCACGATACGCAGGCCTGTTCAATTAAGCACGTCGAACGTAATAACTGAAAAATGAGCAAACTGATTGATAGTATGTAGATTATCCTGCAGAGCATGATTTTCTTCACACTAAACGCGATCATTAAAACGAAATTGTGCGGTTTATTAATTCATTTTTATCGATCGCGCGGAGAATTGCATGAATCAACGAACTATTATCTCCATGAAAAACTTCTTTGACGCAATGCTATTTAATATATATGTTTTTAATAATGAATCATACTTTCTAATGATTCTTGCATAGCGACGTGGCACACATACCACGCTTGGCAAGTCAGTTTTTTATTTTCCATCGACGTACGTAGAATAAAGTCATCGGCGTTACTTTCGAAAGACAGAACGTTACGCGTATCAGCTGTGGAATATTACTTATAACGCGTATAATATGCAAATGCTTGGACTCATTGAGATTCGTGTCAATGTTCGATTGAATTAACTTCGATCGTCGATTTCATATCAGTAGTCTGCGCTGATATCGTAATGAATGAAAAAGAAAGGAACACCGTAATGAAAAACTTGAGCATGAATTTGCCTGGAGTACGTCTTATTTCTGGCATGGAATAGAAGAGAAAGAAAGCGTCGAAAAAACGGAGATAGTATCACCTGTCGTTCCTTTCAACCCCTGCAAGTTAAAACGATTGAGAGGATTTATAAATTGTAGCGTAACGGCAGAATAAATTGCCAGGTCGCGATACCAGGAAATTTTCTCACGATAGATCAAGATCATGACAAATTGTCGCTGGTACGAGATTAAAATGTCAAGAACTTTCGTGATGGTGAGTTTGAAACACTACTGAATTTTGTCGTCGAAGAACGGCTTGATAAGGATAACTCTGAAATTACGATACTGCGATGCTCGCGAACTTTCGTATTGCAAAATTATAGTGTCAACAAATCACGAAGTTATGAATTTACGGGGTATCGACAAATTACCCGGCCTCCCGGATCACGATAGTGCCGAAATTCCCGTGACGATAGGATACGATAGTGACAAATTTCGGGTAGCACGATTTTCGGATCGTGGGTTCGCGATAAACGTGAATTTATTGTCGAATTAAAGACCGAAGGAAGTATATACGTATTACATTTTCGTGATCGCATCGAAGCGTATAGAAACCCGTTGAATTTTTTCTTCTTCCGAACAGGCAACTCACTTTCTTGATATAAACGAAGTTTATGAACACGTCACGTTATATACCTGGGGTCGCAACGAACACGTGATAACGCGACCTGGGTGTAGATACACGTCCTGTGAATCTGAATGCGTTCCCGTGAAAGTTGATACGACCCTGCACGATGGCTGTCCCTCCTCGCTACACGGCTATTGAATTTCAATTTGCACTATCATCGTTTAATTAATATGATCCGCTTATAACACGTATCTCATACGACGGACTCCCCCTATGCAATTTAATAGATTCTATTATCTAAAATGAATTTCTTCCCTTTCTTTCTTTTTTTAATAGAAACATCAGTTGACAAATGCTCCGAGAAAGGGTGTCCACATTCAGCATCTATCCAACACAATGTTGGGAGAGGAAACTTTTTAGGCTCGTCAGAACGAGATCGTGTGTACGTTGTTGATGTAACAGAGCACAATGAGAAGTGGAATTTAGGCGATCTGTCATTTGCAAAGGTTTTTGCGCAGAGCTTCCCCGAGCTCTGGATCCATTTAACAGCTTGCCAACGTGATATAATGGTAGCGGTTTTTTGTCCGTAACAAAGCAAACAACATTTGTTTCCGTGTTTGTGCAACTTTAGTACGGATGAAGTAGTGGACGTTGCAAATGGGCTGTTCCTAATATAAATGAATTAGAAATAGTGGAACTCCAAAAATTAACTCCGAAATAAACCATTTTCTGCAGAGAAACAAATGAAATTGATAAAATGCTGATTGCATCAATATTTTTTCTGTACATATATGTGTAACTTGTGCCCAAATATTTGGGGAAGAATCCACTCGACAGTTCTGAACTTTATGAAGAAATCGGAGTACCAATATGGAATTTGTAAAATTCCGCCTGAATTTCCGCAAAAAGCTTACGCACGCGACTCGGTTCGCTGTATGCCATATATTATATGGGATCGAGGCAACGACAGGACTAGAGCAGCGCAGTCGTAAATCGTTCGCGATGCATTTTCACGTGTAAAGTGCAATCCTATTTGCCAATTCCAATTCATATTCATGATGACGCGCGGCAATCATCCATGGCATGCTTTCAATAATTCCCGAATAATCTGACGTTCAGATCGGTCTCTACGCACGAACAATGACACTTAACGAGTGTACACCATTTCATGCTCGGACATTGCGCATAAGGGCGTAGACGCACTTTTATTCGCGAATTAAGTGCGCAAGAGTGAACATTCCATTGCTGCTCATGACTTCTTTAATTTTTCTCCCAGACTGCTTACGGAAGGCAAAGCTATATATGCAAATCAACTACTGATGAAAAAAAAATGCAAAATACTTGCTGTTATTTAATATTTTCGTATTTACAAATAATCCCAATGAATTTATCAAATTTATTTAGCTGTATACTATTTCGTTTAAGTTTCCTCTCGACTGTTGCAAATACCAATACGACGACGAAAATGAAAACCAATAAGGACACTTTACCCAAAGTGAGCTAACGTTCCGGTTGCATGCAAACGTATGTACGTAACACGTTTTTCTCGCAAACAAGAGGAAAAAATAGGGGCTGGATCGGTTCCAAAATGGAGCAAAAAACAGCAGGTCGTTGCAGCAGTACCTGGAATCTCGTTCACCATTTTCTTCCCTCGTTTCATTTTTTTTCTCATCACCCAGAAAACAGCTGGACCGTGGAATAAACATTTTCCGTGATATTCTTGAAGCAATAGGGATATGGGCGAGCGGGTGCTGTTAAGCGAATAAATAAAGTTTCTCTGCAACGAAAGTCTCGATAGTAATGTCGCGAACGATACACCACATATTATATATGCATATCCTCTAGGATAATTAATACTTGAAAGAAGGATAATCGCCAGAAACTAATTACGAACACAAATAAAAGCTTGCTTCAAGTAGCGAAATAGAAAGACAAACAAAGTTTACCTTTCCTTTTTTTCTGCCCCCGAGTACGGTAACCTCGAATCCATTGAAACCGACATATCTCACAGGCTCATCTCTTCAAATTCGTGGCCGCGACAAACTTCGTGCCGATTTTACGGGATTAAGCCCCGCCGTGCTAAGCGGATTAACTGTTCGAGTCAGTCGTTGAACCGCGTTGAACGGCAGTCGGATGTCACAACTTGGCAAATTGCATTCCTTCTGCGAAATCTCAGCGGGAACATTGGCTGTGCAAGCTCATTTCACGCCACTTTAAGGAAGTTCGGCGAATGCTACCTCTCGTTTCACCATTTTTATGGAGATCTTGGGATAATGTCGTACATTTTATGCTTGTCCATTTATGCGCGCACATGATTCATGTTGGTGTCACGCACAATTAATTACCAGCTGCAATTTGCAATTCGTTCGCGGACATATTAAAACGAGAGTAAACGTGCGTTTGAAGCGGCCGTTCCATGGTAACTCATTAATTTCGTGTCGAACGCTATTTATTGTATATTGGCAGGTTTTGGTTTTTTAGGTCGTAACACTTATGAAACATTTTTCATTTCCTTCCGATTCGAATCACGGACCTCTTATGCTCCGTTGAAAAAATCCCGGCAAATTTTATCCGTATTATATGCGACGCTTTCGAATAAATAGACTGAAAAATCCAAACGTGCATAAAAATGATACGGCATTCCCATTTGTTCGGCGGTGAATTGTCCGATCAAATTTACGCAGCCGCTGGCTTGTTTCTTCCCTTGGAAATGTGTTAGATCGAGTACGAATAAATTTTGCTGAACTTTTTCTGCTATTATTGGCGATATCTAAAAGAGGGCTCATCGATTCGCCCTATAAACTTCGTAGCAGTCTTTGATTTCGGTCGAAAAGAGCCAATCCGTTTCAAAGATTGCGTCGATATCGTAAAAGCGAGAAAAGGTTCTTTGGCAGTACATACTGCGTTTCGTCGATAAATATAAAGTAAGAATTGCGTTAGGTGTATCGGTGATATTATCACATAATGTAGAAACGTAGAAGCATAACAATTTATTCCGAAGTAGGAGAATTTATATGCTTTAACACGGAGAAGTACATTTCAATAATAAATCGTTTCTAATATTCTAATTATTCAAATTGCGGGACACTATCGAAATTATTTCTTTGTCATTTGCAGTCACCGGTATTATTAGAACATCGTCAAAAGTCTATCGCAGAGTAAAGAATATAACCGAGAAAGAGGAATCCGCAGGAAAATTCTCAATACATATTGTGTCATCGCCGACGTGGAAGACGAAAGAACGTCTCCGCTATTTCTCTGTGCGCGTTATTTGCTTTCCACCATGGAAGGTCATTGTCAGTAGAGAAAAGAAAAGGGGCGGCGGGGTGAACGGTAGACAGGAAGTGAGGAAAGGCAGGCTCGAAGGAATAATGAAAAAGAAAGTAGGAGGTAAGAAAAGCCGACGACCGAGGAAATTCCAGTGTCATCGTCGCTCGTAGAATGGTAAAGTGTAGACTCTACGCTGTAGACTGAGGTGCTTTTTGTAAGGTCGCATCCACACTGCAACAGAGATTGCTTCTATCTTACTTACGTTTCCATTTGTTCTTGGAAAAATCTTGAGCACGCCAGTGTCGGCATTTAAGCTGGCATTTATTTCGAAGCGAAAAATCGTAGCTCTTCGACGAGAATCTGTTTTGTAAATAATCCAGCTAAATCTGGTCAAGTACGATTTATAGATTCGATACTTATGTTCAACGTTTCGTAACACGCGAACCGTGTCTTTGAAACACTGTCATATACACCTGACAAATCTGAATTTTACAGTGGAACTGAAACGTGAATGTCTGCTTTTCATTTTCCCGTTTCACATCTGTGACACGAGCTCTTATACGGAAGCCCGATTTGCAAGTTAAGTCAATCCCAAGTCGCTACTTTTCACGAGTTAAATGGAACAAATCCGTTCACTCAGAAAGGATTTAGATCACATAGAGATACGTCGGATCAGAGGTTTTCAACCTCGCCCACCCCTTTTTTCCTTTTCCAACGAAATCAATGGATTAGTGCGCAGCTATAAAAAAAAGAGAAGTAAGGTAGGAAGAATATTCTGTTGAACTGAAAACAATTCTGACGAATTTGCAATCGGGACACAACGAGAGTTTCAACTGAGACGCGAAAATCTGACAGAAACCTGTCCGATGCAATTACAAGTTCGTATGGTTTTGTTTGAGATGTAAATGGAAACAATAGAACACGATCGAATCGATACAAATACTAGTCGAAGCTTGAAGCGAGCGACGATTGAAATTGCAAGAGAAAAACCTCTTCAACGATCAGAATGTTTCGCATGAAGAGCGACCTAACGATTCGCTGGCTTCACATTTTTTTTTCTTTCTTTTTCGTTCCTCCGCGATGTGTCTTAATTATCGACCCGTTATTCTGGAGGCAGGTTGAGAATTGCTGTGCTAAAGGGTGGTACAAAAGTGCACTTGTTTCTATGCCGCAACTACATGCGTTAATCTCAATTGTTTGACCTCGACCCCGATGCAAACGATTTGAAGCGGCGAAAGAGGTCACGTACAGCTACGGGGCCGAAGTTATTCCTCATAGATTAAAATCCTTTTCCCTGCGAATCATCGATGCGCCCGAAGGAGCAATTCCGGCGCAATCGAGGAAAGTCCAACGATGATACCAATAGCTGTCGACATTACGGATGTTCGAATTCTTGTCTGCATTCGGTATGCATGCTCCGTATTCAAGGGCTCAGTATACGTATCCGTACCATCGTGGAAATAATTGAAGAAATATTTCGAGACACGGGACGTCGACAACGTTTTAAGAACGTCCCAGTCTCGGGACACGATGTCGTCGATTATCGGGTCACGAGATTTCAATTACGCGCTGCACTTCGACTCGCGAAATACCAATATCGACCCCTCTGACACAGAATTCAGTACTCATAACCACTGGAATCGTGGAATAGCGACACCAGCAATTCCTCCCCTTCGTAAGATCACGAAACTGACAATTTCGTAGCTGTGACGCTTCAGTTGGAAAGAAATTCTCGCGTTTCGAAACTGTACTTTCGGTAATGTTATATTAGATTCGTGTTCAACAGAATTCAGGTAATGGAACATCGGTATGCATAGCTGAATTGCATGTCGTGAAAGTTGATAAGGTAAGTTTAGGATTGCACGACATACCGCTGCAATCAATTCGGAGCCCTTGTACTCGATTTCGTTCTGTTATCCAAATAGCATCAAGGTATCACGGAATGCTTTGTCGATATTTTAGTCTCGATTCGCCGCAATGAAATTGCAGCAATTTGCTGGATATCATTGTTACAATTTCTTTCTTCAGATATCACGATTTCCACGAAATCAAAAAATTGTGTACACTACGCCCTATTGCTATCTGTACTCCACCCCAGTGAAGAACCGAAGGAACCCATATTTTTCTCGAAACAGCTGCAATTAAAGACAACAGGGCCAGCCATTATTAGCCCCAAACGGATGCCGGGGAACAACGAATAATAATGACGGATACGTGACCGACATGCCTTCTACCGTGGCGCACCGTTGGCCAAGCTATTATAAAGCGAAACGGAATACATACCAAGAGAAGAGTCCAATGATTTAACCATCCGAGGCGTGCGCGCACGTACAATTTATCCGAATGATACGGTCCTTTTGGTTGCATACAAACGAGAGACCGAGCGGGCGGCACGCGCCATGGACGCGACTTGCGATAACGAAATCATTCGGTCTAACTCTTTTGTGACGATGATTTAACGTATGTATATATGTATCCATGTATACACTCGGCTGCATACATCCTGCATCGTTTTCTTCGACCATAGAAATAGCCGTCCACTATAAATGCATATGAACGTCTATATGACGTTGCGGACGGTGCCGCAAGAAAGCCTTTGTGTTAGCCGTACTTCGAAACGTGGACCTGTATCAGGGTAATCGTTTCAATCTATCTTCGCGTCGACTTCAATGCATACGAAAGAAGAAGGCGCGATCGTGAACGACAACCGAATAAACCATTCGAACTTTGGCTGCCTACCGCTTTCAGGAAAATCGTACGATCGTTTATTTGAGCGTGCCATTATTCGTTCCACATTCGAACCGCAGCCGATCATGGGTTGGCCGCCGCAACCGCGGTTCCCTGTTCGACATTAAATTAATTACCATCCGACAACCGACAATTTCCTTCGATACATGAATTCGAGAGAAACGAACGGCTACAGTGTTACACATCCAGCACGGTTGCGTGTAGCCATGTCGTAGCAGCGGGCAGCTGCCATCCAACTACCGACACCGCGTCTCTCTGGACCGGTTTCTACCCGTCGCGTCGTCTGCCACGAGGAACCGCTCATATAAAGGGAGGCGAGTTTATCAGATATCAAGATTTATGCTAATTTCACGGTACCCTTTGCAGCAGGCCAATTACACTACACGTCTGGCTGGCGACAACGAAGCACATATACGTACGTACAACCAGACCGTGAGGGGAATGTGGAAATTTTGCCGAAACCGTATTTGCCTCGAAGAAAATCATTTGGGATCGTTTGGGAATTTCGAAAGGGGCACGCAGAGCAGGGAAATATTTTTTTCGGTACTTTTTTGCCTCGGGGTTATTTTAAGTTCCAAAAACTCGTGTAGGACTTTGAGCCGGGGAAAGAAAAAGTGGAAACTTTCACTGCGAGGTGACAGTATTTACACAGAATGAGTGTATTACACACGTGACAGATCCTTTCACGAGTAAGGGCTGTTAAATGCCTAGCTTGCCGGACTTTTTCTGAATCTGGAGGGTGCCAGAAGGAAGAGGGTGAAGTTATATATTACTCTGGAAACATGTGGCACGCGTGCCTTTGCTCATTATAGGAGCCATAAGCGGATGCCTGTGAAGAGATTGAACCTTTTGGAACAAATCCCACTCGCACGGTTCTCATCCCCTAATGCGTAGTTATTTACTTTTCTCTAATATTCTCCGTATAATTCGATCAGGTTTTTCAAGGGTCTCGTTTAATTCATAAATAGCTGCTCGATGCTTATTAAGATATAGAAGTATATTATGGCAGCTTGTTTGCACATATTATTGAGTCGCTGCGGGCGAAATACGAGATCCGCGTTTAATGCACGAGGCGTGGAAAGGCATTGTATGGTATTTGCGGAAGAAAATATGTCTTTCGGAGCACACACGAAAGACGGCAGCTGGTATGCAACTTAAATCCGTTCTATCTGGACCGGTTTCAGGTGTGCAGCCTAGGCAAGGATGAACGACTCTGCGGA
This sequence comes from Nomada ferruginata, assembly GCA_963583965.1. NCBI lineage: Eukaryota > Metazoa > Arthropoda > Insecta > Hymenoptera > Apidae > Nomada > Nomada ferruginata. The sequence continues at coordinate 5,590,807 of OY757214.1, read as the reverse complement.
AAGAGGGTGCTTTTATTCTTCCAGAGGAAATATGTGGCACGCGAGTCGTGTGCCTTCGGTTTGAATGTGGGTGGATGTATGTATGTATACATATGTACTATTTCTATACACAGGCGGATAGCTGTGCCGTATGTCAGTGGCTCTCACCACCATGAATATATCAGTTCTCACCGAAATGCGAATATTTTTTTCTACGACAGTTTTGTTTGTTTTTGAGAATTGTCTGCCACTGTTACCTTTAGATTGGACGCAGAAATAATATACACATTCGTTCTGAATAAACTGAAGAAAAGAATTGTATAATTCAGTTGTAAAATTGATTGGAGAATTCTTTCTAAAACTTATGCTCCACTCTTAAACGAATATAAGACAATATTTTTATATAATTTTTATTTCAGTATCGACAATTTAAAATAACTTGACTCGTTTGCTGAGTAAATTTTCGGGGAAGAGACTAGCAGATCTACTTCTTGCACTGTCCTTGGTCAGTTTCTATGTTACTGGGCGACATCAAATCGCTTAAGCGAAGGAAGAAGCTGATTCGTGAAGCACAGCTGTCGCGTGCCCGAACGAACATCTGCTCCTACCTGCAGCTCCCGATATCCTCCAGACCATCCCTTCTTTCTACCCTCCCTTGGTAGTTATTATTTCGCGGTACCGTCCACGATTCTTCCCCGAACCTCGCGGCGCTTCTTAACGTTCACCACCTGCCGCTGCGGCTTGCAATTTTATACGCTTGCAAGGTGATCTCGAAAAGATCGATAGTGAAATTCTATGAGCCGTAAAGTGCTCCGCGTTGAGGCTTCCGTCTCCTTAATTTCACGCAAAACGTGATGGTCTTCTGTTGAAATTTGTCTGCAACCTCTGGAGAAAATTTTCGACGCTACCGTTGTTCGTTGATTTCGTTACAGGACGATCAATAACATAAGCGATTAGAAACACAAAGTGTCAGAAAAACTCTGTTCCATGCGAGCAGAAAATCGTTCGTGTTCCTGGCAAGTTCGTTATCGTCGTGAGATTGGAAGCTAAATCGAGACATTCGTTTAGGGAATTTCTATAACGTTCGTCCTCCGATCACGTCACGATAGTATCGATTCAGGTTACCTAACAAGGTCAGTGAACCTCCTTGACCATTATGGAGGTCGCCAGGTATCGATTCCTGTACCAGCCGCGCTTCTCCTAATAAATGATGGAAGTTATCGTAGGCTATAGATCGATCCTTGCAGCCGAATGCAAGGAATATTATTGCCCTGCAGTAACAGCACGGACAATCGACTGTCAAGAGAGATAATTAAATGTTGATGGTACCATGCCATGTGGATTCACATTGCTCAAGCTCAATTTTCTCGCGACGAGTGGACGGGAATATTTGTTTGCTACCGTTCTGCTCGTCACGTAACGAACACGTAACGAGAATTAGATTTACGTTAAGCGCGTTTCCAAAGCCGCTTTTAATGAAACAGATTGGATATGGGGTGGCTATTAAATGCAACTGCGTAAGCTCAAGCTGGATAACTGAGCTTTTGTGTTGACAGGGAAACAATTAACAGAACTGCATCGCAAGTATTCAGAGGATAACGATAAGGGAAGCACTAAAGCAATTATTGCTCGAAAGACATAAGTCGTACAATGAAATTCGCGAAACCGCACTTAGTCTATATTCACCGGAAGCAGGATGATTCATCTTGTATGCTTTACATTGACGTGAACTGCGTGATTAATTACGAAGACGAGGCGTGGTTAATAGCGCGGTACAAATTAATTAAAGGACTCATCGAATTCATACATCTAGTTGGAATGCAACTGGTCAACTGTGCATTTGCTAGATGCGGTAATCAAGATTTCTAGATTGTATCACAATTCGTTAACATGTATGAACACGTGTTAAGAATGTAAATAACTCATGTAATCAGATCAATTGCGGAGAATCTCGTTTCGTTTTAATCTCTACAAAATTGTAAATACGAAAACTAACGTTTGGTTGCAAACGTGAGCAGAAGTTATAAATCCATAAAACCGAGGGAAGGATCTCACTATGTATCCATCGGATACCCTGGTTAGACCAAATATCCCCAAAACCAGGAGCAGAGTAATAAATCAATCAACCATACCTAGCCTTCTCCACCGAAACCCTTGTCACCCATGTTTTACACCCTTACCAAAATCCTTAGTTCTTCCTTCGAATAAATGTCAACCACACATTTCAAATTTCCACCAACTGGCAATAAACCGTACAACATAGTAATATAAGTACTTGCATCACAGTTTATTTGCATGCATTTCATAGCGAAGAAGCACTACAATGATCGTCAATCATTACCAATCACGCCATATAATAAAACGAGACCTTTGAATATGACTTAATCGAGGAAGCAGTAATAAAATCGCGGACTTAAGAACCACCAGAATCACTCAATTTTTACTCACAACTGTCGCGTCTTATCGAATTACATACCGCGTCAATTACTAGTACGAAAATTGATTATATTACATAAAACAAGCGTATTCATTTTCAATTTACTACCGTCCTTGTCCACGCCTTCTATATACACCCACATACGATTGAACGAAAATTGCACGAACAATTAAGATCAATCGTTTCGTTCAATTACAAGTTAAAGGTCGAATAAGAAGTTAACCGTTGTTCGAGTAATACCAGCGCAATTCGACTCGCTTATCGCAAAAAAATGATTGCCAATTATTCCAGTGACACGCTCCTAACAGCACGGTCGACTGGCATCTGAAGGAGAGACTAAGATTTTTATAACTTCTTAAGTATAGTACCCGGTTACCTTATGCAGTTGCGTCGGCGAATTATGCTCACAAGCTTGTTACGAAGCCAGGTTGCAATTTAGGAATTATAATGACCCTTAATAAGCGCTTCGAAATATTTCAAGAACGCTCAGGTGATTGTGCCCGTTGCGCCTATTACGCCCCGCTGTTTTTGCATTGTTACCTTTTAATTGTAGCATAAAGCTCTTAGCTCTTTTTACAGCAACAGAAAAATAACGTTACGAAACACAGGCAACATTACTACCCCCGACGAACTCGTATATTCACGATTAAGTCATTGAGTCAGTGGAGAACGGATTTCTACGATGTACAAACAGTGTACATCCATTGCACTGTCAAACGTGTCGACGTGCATCTCAATTGAACTTCAGGAATCGCTAATTTGTGTACACGACAGTGTCACACGGGGACGTCGCAATCAGGGAACGGATTACCACTAGATAGGACCTATTTGCACTGATTTCGAGTTCAGCCGAAAATGCTTGTAGCTACAATAGCCCTGAGCAGTCTACCGTGTACTGCATTTCGATAAAATCGTAGCTTTCGCAGATAGAAAATAGTATTCTACTTTGAAGGTAGATTAAAAAACTGATAGAATGTTTAAAAAAAATTCTCTTGTTATCTGCAAGATAATCAGGTAAAATAAATTATATATTTGTTTGATAAATTTTTGATATTTTGGAATAATCGATTTTTTTTCGAAATCGTGTTTTTCGGCATGGCTGACATCATGACGCGTACCTGCTACAATTTCATATATTTTTATTCAAAGGGATGTACCAATCAGTGTTCTGATTTTTAAAAAAATTCCCTCAAAATAACGTCGAAAGCACAAATACCCCCTGATATAGAAAATGGGAAGCGTGACATTAAAGATTAACAATTCTGATACATCGTTTAACCGCGTGGCTCATTAATTCGTAACCGTGCAAGCACGTCTGCGTTACCTTTCTCTCTTAAAGTACATACTTCTTGCTGTTATCGTAAACGAAATGTGGAGCACTACGATTTAACTCTTAATAGGACCTCGGTGAAGTACTTATTATGTCTTTGATAGGGCAGGGCTAATTTGTTTCCGACTCAAAATATAAATTCAACGCGTGCTTTGCATGACGGTATAAATTTTTCTTTTCCCGTTATTTAAATCGTTTGAACTGTTCGTTATACCGCACTCACCATCGAAATTGGCTCGCTTCCTTCAAGTAGTCGCGTGTCCGTCGTATGCAGCAAAATGTCCTCCCACGCACAGTTGCGTGAGTTTACTTCGCTGTAACGACGAGCCGCGATAACTCGGAGGCAGCGCGAGTGCGTTGACTGGGGCAGTTCGAATTGCATTTGCATGGCTAATTCGTCGTAAGAGGGAAATGGCACCGTCGACATTATCAGGAAGTCGTACGGATAAAACGTTGCATGCAGATTGTTGTACCTTCGCTGTCAGAATTCGCTTTCGAGTCGCACCAGAGCCGCTGCAAAATTCTCTGCTTTCAATACTGTGTCGCGAAATTATTAGTCGTTGCATCAAATTTTACGACCATATTCGTATTAATACATTCATACAACAAACGCCACGAATCGAATTTCGGAACGCGCCTCGTAATTATTGCAAGGAGAAGTTACATGCTCCGCAAGATTTCAATTTATCAACACGTACGTATTCTAAGTTACAAGGAAAGGAATTTTCCAGCTCAGAAACGACAGGAAGACGAATTAAAAGCGACACTAGGACAAAAAGAGGCAACCAGTTTCACGGTGTTTCCGGCATCAACTTGAATTTCAGGCCGTCCTCCCGCTGCATTTTCATTTCCATTAATTCTGCTGTGCGAATTTCCGGGATAGTTTAATATCAGAAGCGGGACGACTGTTTCGAGTGTTATTGTCTGCACGCCGGAGGGTAATTCGGGGCCCAACGTTTCGTGGACTTTAAACACCTCTCTCTCTCTCTCTACAGCCGGCTATCAACTCTTCCCCCGAAAAGTTTTCGCCTTTCTTTCGCGGCAGCTTCACGGAGCTTTCGAGAATTCACCCAACGAGATTGCAAAAACTCGTTCTTATCTAGTGTAATTTCAGGGCATATTTGGTTCATATGCTTTTATGAGATTTTTCGAAGTTCAAATTTTACGATAGAGTTGTTGTTTAATCTTTGAAAATAATATTTGCATGGATATAATTGTCTGCGGATATGAAACGAAGTTTTTAATTAAAAAGAAATCCATCGATATTAAGAACAATAAGGTAGAAGGCACAATTTTTGTAGTGCAAATATTTTACCTGAACAGAGTTTTGAATTTTTCAAGAAAAGATTCAGTGCATATATTTTTATATTTCACACAAATGTTTGAATTAACTTATACCTATATGTATATTCAATAACAAACTATAATTGCTACTCCGCTCTGAAATAAAAGCCAGTCGTATAATTACACTGACCAAGGCAACTCTTTTTCTCTCAGCTCGTTAAATATTCATAGAGCGATCTTTTGAACTTTCACTAAGGCTTGGCCTAGCATTTTTGTCACCTATAGATCGTGAACTAATTTATCTTGCTCTCGAAGTACGGCCGCAAGGACTGTTCAATTAATGTTATTAACATTTTTCTCGGGAGAATTGCCAATTTCCTACGCATATATTTACGCGCCGCCCTCAGATTAACCGGTGGTTCAACGGCAATCTGATTTTCCGGCTGACTATAAATTCACCTTCGCCAAAACGATAGTATTCAATGATTATCCAGCCACTCACAACATTTCTTCGCGTATCACCCGCAGACCATCCATGCATACACGAGCCACATAGAAATTATGGGTTGCTGTAATCTTGGTTCCGTCGACATTGCCCACAGTGATAGAATTATCCTGTCGATTCTGGCCAGGGGACATTGATACACCGTTCCCTTCGATTTTCCTGGCTATTATGTCCGTCAAACTATCGATTGCAACATTTAACGATGTTATAGATCGCAACTTGTTATTTCACCAAACTATCCTTGACATCGAACAGTTACACAGATACAAGCCTTTTCATGCAGCTAGTTGAATGTTCAACAAGGCTAACGATCGAACGGACTGCGTTCAATTGCATCGTTAATACCGAACCGCGAATATATTCTACCTTCCATGCAATTATCCGCATTAAGCAATGGTTAGAGGCCACTTCATTTTATGCGGCGATTCGTTAAGAATCGTTAAGTCTACGTAATTAAATTATCAGCCCGTCGCGTAATAGTCAGGTACGTAACTAAAGGAACGCAGGGGCCGAGATCGAAGAGGATCTTCAACTTCGTTGGAAATGAATCACCCGTTAATTTAATACAACGATGCAATAATTAATGTAATACTTGCATGGCCTTGTGATTCGTGTTTCATGAATTAATTTCACACTATCCTCGGCTATTGTAGAAATTTGCAAATACTTAACTCCGTCTTTTTCCCTGTTTTTTTTTTGCATGAAATATTCCTTGCAGAGGAATTCAGTTTGAATTCCGTCGCTCGTCGCGGTTTATCCCTTATTCTATATCAATATTGGTTTGGATTTTCCAGTTAGAAATCCTTGCTGCAGTGGTCAAGAATTTGAAGCGAACGAAAATCGTGCGCGGTAATTCACGATGCCTCGAGTACACAATTCAAATCAATTGGGGCGTAATTGTGGTTGCGCGGACGATTTATTATCGACCCTTCTTCCAGGCGAATTCTAACGAGAAATGTCGTCGAATTCTCAGAACTCTCGCACGATTCTGTTGAACGATTGTTCTTGACATTTCCGTGCGGCTGCTCATGCACTTGAATTGCTCGAAACCGTGAACCGAGTTTCCTTCGTCTCCTCCGTTTTCTTATATCCGTTTTCACAGAATTTTATATGTATAAAACGTAATTGCATAGTAGCTAACCATTAGAAAGTAAAAACTTACCTTCAGCCATTAAACACGCTGATTGAACAAATAACAGCGTGAAGGATTTCTAGCGTCGTTCAACGAGTATTATACAGCCATTTTCGACGCAAACATGCACCAATAATCGCCAATTTAATCGCGTTACTTTTTCCATACGGAAAGTACTTAACTGATAATGTATTCGCCGCAAGAAACCGTCTTTCGCGCACGGTCTGTCACGGTCGTAACTGCTTATCACGTAAAATGCAGTGGAAAAAGACACGCATTAGAAATACAGCCGATAATAAAAGAATGAACACTCATTTCCCAGAAATTCTCCCGATCAATCGGTTTCACTCTAATAATTAAAGGCTCTTGACATTATAATTAACCGTGGATGCACGTTCGATTTCACTTCATTGGAAATATGGTCGAGCAAATAATAATAAACAAGCGTACCATAATTGCACGTAGAATATCAGAGTTGACAATCGGAGTTTGTTAATAGCTCGCCGCAGAGAAATTTTATATACGAAATTATATATTTGTCTCGCGCTCGCCTTAGCTTCTTAGATATGCATATCAGATCTTGTTTGCATTCAAGGTTGACGCGAAATTGTTGCCCGTTTCGCTGGCACACGCAGAACTGGATAGTTGAAATAGCAGAAACCCGATTTCACAAGGCGGCCATCGAGTACGCTGGTAAATATATTAACTCCTGTATCGCGGCCAGGAGCATAGGTTATTAAGCACCGGCAGTAGTTAACTTAATTACTTTCCAGCCGTTGCATTAGCAGCAACGTGGCTCCAGCTGCTTTGACCAATTAAAAGATGCAAATTGTGCAATTTTACGAATTTTCTGATAATGAAACACGATCGTGGCAATCGTTAGTTATCTCGATATCGTTCTCTCATTGCTGGGACAATATTCACTCAAAGATATCAATAAGAAGATGATTCATTCCGTTTATAAGAGAGTTTGGTTCGTCAAAGCAGAAGAGGCTTCGTTCGTTTTCTTATTCTGGCGGTAGTTGCTTTTCAAAATAATTGTTTTCTACCAATATTTTCTCGAGGAGAAAGTACGTAGCAAAAAAGAGAGGTACGTATGTATACATATAGAAGTATTCGTGGAATGCATTCTCGCCCATCGTTTTGCCGGATAAATTAACAATTCTGTACTTTCTAAGGAAGATTGGCTATTTATTACTTCTGTACATCTTGGACGTTCCTTCGATGGACAGTGAATCAAGTTTCGTCACTTTCTGCGGACACGCGTCTATTACCCACGTTGCCCTTATACGTTGTGCATTAAATCGAGAGGCAAGAACCGTTTTCGTAGATGGTGTTGGGCAATATCTAACAAATGCTATTATAAAACTAACGAGCCTCATTCTAAGAAATGTGCAATTTCAAAGGCGTATAAAGATATTAGTACAACGTTTATGTATACTCGAGTATCGAGCATTCAGTTTTGCTCCGCCACTTTCAATGTTCGTATTTAAGAAAAAAGGAATCAAGAAGAAAAGGGTGAAAGACTCGTACAGTCGTTGCGAAAAAGAACGCCTTGCTCGGTGAGACGCGCATAATATTTCGTAATGTCAGTTGGCTAACGAACGCCATTCACTCGAAACCCCACAAACATACTCGCTGCAACGAGCGCAGTCAACTAGTTTTAAAGTGCGATCCGCGAAGGCACTCGATGTGGCGTGAACACCGGTGCGTGTACCAAGTGCCGCGTTAGAATTAATATGCCGGCATTTATTTCGAAGGGAGAAGATAAAGGAGCATATAAATTCTGAACGGCGACAGCCTCTTCGCCGACTTTTCCATAGGTTTTCCACGAAACAGTGTCCCATTATGCATGGCTTTAGGAACATTTCGATACGCGCAATTTCAACCCAACTTGAACAATCACAGAATGCCTGTCGAGTTGAATAAGAAAAAGGAAAATATTCGATACATTTTGGAGCAAAATTCCACGCCTTGTTTCCAAGGTGTACACCACCACCCAACACCGCAATCCTGTCGCTCTGCATATAAATTTGTCTGCTCACTAGATTGCCGAAACAATCTGTTCCTTACACAAACCAATCTCGCCGCCACCTTGTCGACGTAATCTGACAGAAACAAGGAGCAATCTTAGATCGTCTCCGCGGCTGCGTCTGTCGTTCAATAATGTAAACGTTTGATACACGATGACATCGTGTCCCGTCAGGAGTGAACTTCTCAATGGCCCACCTGTCTATTCGGTTCGCAGTATGTATGTATTTACCTATTCCGAATTGTAGCTAAAATTCCACATACTTGAATTTACCGACACTGAATGACGGTATCCCCGTACGAGCCGTGTCCGGTATGCTGAACCAGCTCGTGCACCTATGTATGTACTTACACGAGGGGAGCCTAACGAGTGTCGCAGAAACGAAAGGCGAGGAATGATCAAGGCCACCGAGAGAGAAGTGAAAATTTCGCTTTTACATCAAAGCGAGCATCGGTCGAGTGTACGTACACCAACTGAGGCGTGCGCGTGAAAGACACTGTGCAGTTATCCGCATTCTATTCCGGTTTAATGTTTCATGCGTAATTGCTCGCGACGAATCTTTTGTGCGTGCACGGCCAAAGGCTCGCGAACATCCCGCCCCGAGCCTTCGTAAAACACGAAAGTCGTGCTAACCGGTAATGAAGCCCTTGTGTCGCATAATGAATGGTGTTACGTAAAAACCACTTATGCCGTGTGCACACGAGAGGGACAAAATTCGCCTCAGGTATTATCAAGCGTTCACGACTTTCAGCGCGTCGCGATGCTTCCCGATCGTCGGACAATTTCGCGTCTCGTCACTTGCGCGTAGCTCGATAAATATCGGCTTTCACCGATCCCCCGATAATGACTCGTTATATTCCAGATGTTGCACGATAGTTGATTTGAATACAGAGGCATTGCATTATAAGTAATCATTGCCACCGAGGAAGTTACGCTCGTATGAGGTCTGTTACTCTTTTAGCTTTCCTGTCGGGACGATGAGATCTCTGAAGGCAGTTTGTTTTATAACTGGAAAAGCAATTATCCAAGAATGCAACGCCCGAATGAGTTGTGTGCGAGTGTTAATACAGTTTACCGTGGAAGCCTTTGACAGAAGGATTGGCATAAAATGTGCGGTGAGGGGGGACAGTGTTCGTAAAGAAATTATGCATGTACAGAAAGCTTAGCTATCTCGGGGCGGTCGATGCGCGAGATAACACGTGAAGGTTCAATCAGGAGACGTGCCTGCGTACACTTTAGCATACGCGAGATGTGCACACATATGGCGTGTTAATAATTTAGATTACCATATCTCATCCAGCAAGAAGCTCAATATTTAAACCTCTCCAGGCAGCGATGAATTTATTTGGGATAAGGAAGCAGCGTATATAATTGTCTTTTCATGACGAGTGCAAGATTCATTCGATTTGACGACAATGAATAATCTCGTGTGTATAACAAAAAAATTCAACGTCGCTCAAAAATATTCTCTACCAATTGAATAAAATCGAACATTCTTACGTTTCTGTTTCACGAGCATGTACCAAACGAAAATGAAATTGGAACTTTGCACAGAAAAGCGCAGAAGAATTCCGGCAGAAAGCCAATATTTAACAACTGTACAACGACGACAGAATTAATTTCGTATTAACTCGAGTTTCGAATTCATTCGTTCGCCCTCGACCGATGTATAATTACAAAATAATAAATCTCGAAGGGTGGCCTGGCCCGATCTCACGATTCGTTTCGTCGAGTGGAAGGTTGAACGCAATGCAGAGAAAGGGGCGTGCATACAACGACAGAAGGGATAAAAATTAAGATGGGACACCGATGAAGTCTCGATGGAATTCGCTGACGCCCACGGGGCTTTGTATCGAGGGCCCACGTGCCGTTTAAATAAACGTGTGGGCTAGTTGCAAAACACTTCTCCACAGGTATTCGTATCATATATCGAAAATGCAACCGCCTCGGCGAACATCTGTTTTCGTTGCTAATTTTCGTACTGTATATCATTCATACTTTAAATCAAAAATTCGAGGTCGTGCATAGTTGAAATCGAACGCCAATGAATTCCTGCGTCGTACCCAATGGAGAATCCACGCAAGATTTTGCAAGTATAATTTCCTGGGCACAATTCACCCGCCGGGCACGCCTCGAACTTTTCCTTTCGTGCATGCGAACGTGCACGAAAGAGTTCAATGAATTCAACGACACACCTTTTCTTTCTATCGTTAAGAGCGAGAGCCACGAGGCGAAGTATGTACAAGTGTAGAGCGTAGCAATTATATGGGATAATTATTAAATATATTAATAAATTGTCTACGCAATTGGACTTGTGTAACTATACATTTTCACTTGCAAGCCAGGCTATAATGTTTTCATTGGCAAGATCGGATTGTATCTGAACCTGTGCGTGGAATGCAGACTGTTCAGTCTTTGAACGACGATGATCTTAGGTGATTCTAGCCCACCGATTTTATGTTCATCGTGGTAAACGTTTAGTTCGTTTTTTTCGCCGATCGGTGGTAAAATCGTTGCCGGTGATCTTCCAGCCGGCACGTTTATTATAAAGCGGCACTGCGCCGTGTGAGGATAGCAATTCAATGGCGCTCGTAAAAGAAGAATGTTTGAAGAACTTGAAAAAAAAGAAGATTCACGTTACTGAACACATTCCTCAGAGTGCCAGCGACGTTCGTTAAAAACTATTTTTCAATCCCTCATGAAATATGTATGTCGAGTTTATATTTGTTACAAGTAATTGAATCGGATTTTAAAAATTTATTCCATTTATATTCACGTTTATTGGAATTGGCTCCATTCTTCTCGACTTATGGTCACGATGCAATTTTCGAAGACATAACTTCGCGTTGGACTTCACAACTGATTATCGAATGCATTCAACAGCGTTGAAGCGCGGTTTTAGTGAACAAGAAGAAATTTATGGCAGGGAGCAGTTCAGTTCTGAACGGGAACAAACGATTGATCTGTTGTCGGTCGTTTAATCAGAGTGGTAGCAGGTGGTTGGCAGCGTTCCGACTACAGTTCGAATAACACCATCGTGAAAACCAATATTTTCTCGAATATTACCGATTGAATTTGAGATTCTGACACCTATTTCTCGGCCCCTGACTTATTGTCGCATTCGCTTCCATGTCAGAACTGTCGACAAATGTTTTACGGATAAATTATCATTTAACTCTTGGAAGAGTCTGCGAGGCTCATCGAATGCTTTGAAGTTTGAAATTCGTAATACTGTCAGCCGAAGCTGCCGTCGAAAACTAATTGCATTACGATCAATTCTACATTCATCGTTCTTTTACTCTGTTCCGATTCTCTGTTTCTAATCAAGTGTTAGTTCCCTTCAACTTTTTTCCTATCGAGTAATATTCGATTACGATTCGGCAATCAAACACATTCACTCGCGTAGAAATTTCGAGAATTACCTAACGAGGTCGACGTTCAAAATTCAGTTCTGTCGTAAAAGGACTAACTGCGAAATGAGAGATGCAATTTCCAGGGAATCTGGAAATGCTTGCACACTCCCCACCGGGGCTCTTGTTCAGTTTTCTTTCTACAAAGTTTAATCCCGCCAAGTAAGAGCTTAAATGGTTCCTGAAATTACTTCGCTCACCGTGAAATTCGATTTTGAAGCCCCGTTAAATTCACCATTTGGTTCCAGACATAATTCCATCAACAACAGAAGAATGTCACACAGAGACGAAAGCTTTGTCCTCCAAGAAAAAATTTTTATCAACGTTAGGTGGATCAGAGGGAAATGTTTTTGTGAACTCGACGATATTGCATCGATGGAAAGAAATAGAAGAGCAATTCGTAGAAAGTTCATTGAATTGAAAGTAGTTCGAACGATAATCCTGTAATCGCATTGAATGGAACATTTTTAAAGAATATTTGTTTTCCATGTAAAAATGCTTGCAATTTTCCAATACGAATTCAGAATGTTCCAAAATATACTAAGGTCTTAAAAAACAGTACAGAAAGGGAAGTGTCCTCGAAAGGGAAATGGAAAATTAAAGTCTGACAATAAGATTTTCTCTTGGAAATTGGATATTGCGTATTATCTCTTTCAGGATTCCCGCAGGAAGGCAGGAAGTGAGAGAAAAAATGCGAACTTGTATAGGGGGGAATTGAACGCAAAATTCCTTCAGGCTTCCGGAAATGATATTATCGTGTATTCGTATAATGCAGTGGTCGCACAATGAACGCGTGCGCACCCCCTTCAGAAAACAGGATACGTTTCTGCAATAAGAAACCATGAGATTTCCTCTCTTGTGGAGAACGCTACTTACCCGTTGCGCGCTGCGAAGTGAATTAGATTACAAGTCGACATTAAACTTTAAGGTTTTCTTTCGACCTCAACGCAATGACTCTAAGATCTAATTGGACGAAAACAGAATAAACTACGTGTGGTAGTTTTACGTTCGCGAAGTTAATGATATTCGCTATTTTATAACGGCGTTACAAATACTATGATGGTTTGTTTAATATTTCCCGTTTGCCGTGTCAATTATTTTCTGCCTGGATACCACTGCAGTTAACTGTTTTTAGTTAACACTACTATAACTACACAGAAGCAAACGCGTGGTCGTAGGTTGGAATCAGAGAGGAGTAGAGGGGTGATTTTCAATCATCGTAAAGTTCAGAGCGCTGTTTCTTCGCGCATACTCGCCTGAATCAAACAGGATTTGATTTTATGCTTTTTCAATTATACGGCCTTGTCTTATACTCCGTTTATATTACACCTTGCGCCATACCAGGGTAGAGCAATATTATATTTTAACATTTTACGACACGAAGTGATATTAGCCTTTAATAGTTGGTACCTTATAACTGTTTGCAAAAATAAAAATCAATCGACCCACGATTTTACTTACACTTCTTACCCTCGATTCAGTCCATGTTGACTTTCAAAACCAACATCCAACACTGAGGCTGCGTCTTGAAACGCGGATTCCATAATGTTGACTCTTAACGCGTCCACGCTTTAACACGGTTCACGCACGCAGATTCAATGCATTGGCAGAAGTAACCCACCGGGACAAGAAATATTGTCTGTTTGCCCTCATTTTTTAACAGAATCTCTTTAAGACACGACAAGGATTAAGCGGCTTACATATTTTTCACTATTCAATTCGGTAAATCTAGAAGAACTTCATGGATTATGAAGATGCAAGGGGACGAGCCTGGAAGCCGATAATCGCGTCAAAGAATGAAAGAAACGATCGACCCGTTCCTTTCCGTAATTACAGTGCTCTATGGAGAAATCTTATCCGATGAAAATTCGATCGATTCAACGACTCAAACGTTTCTTACTGGTAACGAGATTTTACAGACTACATAGTTGTTCCCTTGTAAAAGCGCAGGGCCAGTAGTCGTGTATAGTTTCAACGAAATAAATTGTTATTGTGCGTCTAGAGTGCAAAATCATTCTGCTTGCAGTTGCGTTTTACGAGCAGCTTCCAAATGGTAGCGGTGTGCGAATCGCGATCCTTAAAATAACGCCACCGTAAATCTCCTGTTATTGCGCGCGTATGAACGAGGTTATGCGATGAATTCAAACGCAAAGGACGATTAATTAATTCATTATCCTGCATTATTTCACGACAGCCGTTTCATGGATAGAATTACGCGAGCTCTGCGTCAAGAATTGTATGCAGAACGATGCAACGGCTACTGGTTGGCAGGATTTAGAAAGATCGTATTGAACGAATGCCAGATTAGTTCCAGCGACACGAGAAAAAGAATCAGTGGAATGGGGCGGGTTCAGTCAGACAGCCGAGTTGCAAAGGTATACGATAATTATAAGTACATATATGGAGAGATATTTCATGGACGGAATGTTTGATATTGCGTTTCATATTATCCATCAAACGTTGCACACATATGATTACGTTTTTTGGACGCTGTTTAACCGGTCATCAAAGAATTTAATTTCATTGTACTGAAATGGAAGTATGTAATCCGTGAAATAGGTTCTGTATGCAGTGACGGATGAAAAATTATTCGTACAATTTTCAATATAAAAATAAAAGCAGATCTGTATTATCTCCGTATGCATTTTAATTAACTGATATGGGAATGTGATATGGAAAATTACAAAAATACTTTTGTACCTCATTGTGTTTGTTGAATAGTTCAGATACGTCTGTTTCAGTTTCCCTACAATAGTCGCATGTCTGTTTATCTTCCTTAACGTTTCATTCTAGTCATTTTACTTGGTACAATGAAGCAGTCTTAGAAGTCATACGAAATCTGTCTTCTTTTCCTATGCTGTTTCGTGAATCCCGTTAGATTCGAGTTTTTCGCAACACGTCACGTTGGCCAAAACTCTCGTATGAATAACGCAAGTAACTTTGTGTACACAGGAAGCTGGAATAAGTTCCTTGACCAACCATCCATCTATGAAACTATGAAATCTATGAAACTCGGTAAGGACCACACGCGATCGAGGCCTCTCGAAAAATCTTTGAGAACATCGTCCACTTAAAGATACTGTATTACATCATCCCCTTTTATATTGTCCCTCAGGCTCTCTAACCCGGAAATCGTTGGCAAACTTAATGACAAGTTTGACAAACGTCCTAGGAGAAACAACGTCAATCGCAGGAACTAAGGGCCCAACATTTTTCCATTGTTGCGTAATTACGTTACAATCCTATATTGTTCCATCAATCGTGCGGATTATTTCGTGAACGTATCAGCAATTGTTCGACCATTTTCCAGGCTTGTCACGCAATTACGTAACCGAGGAAGTAATTAATCAGCCGCTTTAGTCGGAACCAGCATGGAAACGCGAAGTGTCGCGGTTTAGAAAAGTTTTAATTAATAATCGGACTTCTTAACGAGTTCCGCCGAGGATCCAGAGAAGTTCCCGAGCGAAGGATGATGCTTGCTTTTAGACCTATTATTTAAATGTGTCGCGAGAGAGAGAGAATCGAGGAATCGCGGACACAGTGTCGCGGCTTTTGACGAGGTGGTAACCGCACCAGCTTCGTGTATTCACGACATCGCGGTCGCGGCAGCGTCGTTCCAAAAGGGGGCAAAAAACACGACGCGAAGTAATTTTAAAGTTGCGGAAACGTCCCGGTGCTTGACATTGTTGGGCTCACGTACGGACGAGCAGTGCAAAAATATTCTTGGCGCAAATGTAAACGGTAGAAGCGTGTATGTAATAGGTGGGCCGAGAAGACGAGACAGAAATTATTACCGTGTCGTAGGTGACAAAGAATCCTCACCTCGGCCTTCGTGCTCGAAGACGTGGTCGAGGCGAACTGGGTCAGTTAAATGTGTGTGTCGCAATTCGCGGCTGTCTACGCGAATTCAAGACCGTGGCGCATTGTTAGCACGGAAGGTGTATCTCGACACGGGATATCGTTTTCCAGCAACCCGGGGACCTATCATAAAACTCGGCGAGAATTAATTGTATCCGGGTCCTTTCTTTCAGAACGAAGTCGGATGAGTCTGAACGAAGTTACGGCTGACTGGTACTTTCTCAAAGCGTAAGCTGAGGGAAGTTACTTGGAGGGGAAAATATTCTACGACGTTTCAATTCATCGCGAAGCTTAACGGAGTGAATGAAATGCAATTGAAATTTTCAATTCCGCCGGTAACTACCGTCATTATACTAAAATTTCTCTCTGAACTGAAAGTCGAAATTTTCTCGAGAATCAAGCAGATATTTCATATTTCGTCTCGCAATTAGTGAAATTGCTGTATCTCAAACTTAACTCTGATCGCGTCAAATGTGTCCTTATTTGTTGTCTTTTACAATCTTCGTTTCCATTTCGATATTTCATCCAGCCGAAGAGGGTTTCCCTGTTTTAATCTATTTTACCTACGAATTCGGTCGGCCCTCCTTGTCGCGACCACCAAGCGAAGATTTACGGTGGATTTTCTAGAGTTACGAGTTGTTGGATGGCGCAACGATGACAACGCTGCTATGTTCGAAAGGCAGGGTGAATGCGATGCGATGCACTGTGCATCGGTACGCGTATTTTACACGTGACGTAGGGTCGCACTGAATGGACAGTCGGTGCGGAAAGGATGCGGTTAACCTCGCTAGTTTCGCGTTTCCTACGAAGGTGAAACGCTAATACATACACCAGTGAGACGCTCGCACATGGAGCCCGTAGAAATATCGCTTTTTTCTCACCCGTTAACCACATGTTCACATATTTGCACTGTCAAGATGGAGAAATTGGATTTTCGTGGAATATATTTCGAGAATATCATGTTGCATGATCATTTATATTACTATGCCGGTTCACAAGGTTAACGACATCATTAAAACCATCCATTTAACACCGTTACCACTTAGCGCTGCGATAAATTTCAAATTGAAAATAGTTCCGCGAACGCGAAAATTGATCGCGTCATCGTTTTGTGAAAATTCCCGTACATCGTAAACTAACTTTACCCGAAGGCTATCTATTTTAGTCTAACAGAAGCGCATATTTGCACCGCTACGACGATCCGAGTGATAGAAAACCTATTACTCTGGCGCGCCAACATTTCTTTCTTACCTTCATAGATGCTAATATTGCCCCAACGTATCAACTGTCTAAATGGATTACTTCTAATCAATTCTACCTAGTGCAAAGGGCACAGTACGATCCACCTTCTTAACACCTTCCCTATCCCTCCTGGAAACGCGGCAAGGGCGCCACGCGTTTTTCAAACAGCCTCGCGGAAGTCCGACGCTATAAAATCATCGCGAAGCCCCCCCAGTGAAATGATTGCTGGCAAAAATTTAACGTCCGCGCGACGTCTCTTTACGGATGTTTATATCGTTGCTCGCGGCGGGAAAGGTGTACGTCCATGCATGCATAGGTAGACAGTACCCCCCTTGGTACGAGGCAGGTTCTTCCAAGACCAGTTTTTCTTTAATGCCGTGCGCCGGTCGGCTCTTCATGAAGCAGTTTCTGCTGAGGCAGACAATGGACGATGCGGACGAGGCTGCCTCGGGGGGCTCGTATTTCATTGATATTGCATCGTGAATTCCCGACCTAAATCACATTCTGATAGCCACCGGCCCCCTTCCGTTTCTCCTTCACCAATTTTTACCATCGTCCTTCCTCTCTATCGCGCGTGCAAGTTCTCGCTCTTTCCCCTTTACGCTCTGTGTACCGTCGTATCGCGGAATTATTCACAAGCGGAGCCTCGAGGAAGCTCGGAGGACTCGAACTGCCTTCCACTGAGAGGCTTTTATTACACGTCTTCCCCGATTGCATCTGTGTGCAACAGTTGCTGTAATTAGGTGCTTGACTATTCTTATTTGAGTCTCTTTATCGGTTTATTATGCGTAGATGATGCTGTGGTTTATATATTTAATATTCTTCACGGTGGTTCTTGTCGTTCGTTTGTTTGTTCTTGTCGTTCTTGCCGTTCGTGTTAGGTAACGATAGAGTAAATTTAATTTCACGCTTATTGGAATCGTACATTATGGTATACGCTTGAGAATGGGGGTGAGATTAAATGCGAGAGGTGTGCGGGTATAAATACGTAACCCGTGGGAGTCATGCGGTTGCTTCTGTACTATTGTTTTGGAAGTTCATACATATGTGTAATTAGATCAGTGATATTACAAGGAAGAGTGGAAAATTCTCATCGGAGAGATTCTAAATTATTTTGGGGGAAATTCATCGATACAATTTTCAGTTCATTTTTTTTCTTCGTTCCATTACTTCCGTATGATTTTCATTGGCTAGTCAATCAGAACGGAGGGAAAGAAATGTTTGTTTCCGCGTTGCCGGAATGCGATTAATCTTCGCCCTCGTCGAATTAATAATTCATCCCGAACCACCCTTAGGCTTTGACGATTAATCGCCGTCCCGCCGACGACTTCCTCTTCCTCTTATTCTCCGCATTCTTCCTCGTCGTTTACCTCACGGTGTATCTCTTTGAGAAATAATGTACGAAGCTCCGAGCAAACTTGAGACTTAAGACACTATTTCTCCTTTATAATTTGCATTGGAGCCACAAACACAGTTGATTTAAACATTACGAAACAAGCGCAAGATCTCCTCTTCTTTAAGCTAATACTTAGATAAACGAATAAAATATTCGTTTTTGTTTGATCGAAAAATTGTCTATAGCGCAAGAGCTGTTTTCATTTCCCCTTTAGTTTCGTTGCTTTTTCTCCCCCCGTTCTTTGTTAGCGCCAGCAATTATTGGAGCAATGAAGCACGAGAAAAGTGGATCGAGAATTCTTTTATCGGTGCATCTGTTTCGAGTCCTCTTTATGCACGAGTTTGTTATGGGCTGAACAATCTATCGATTGAAATAATGGTAGCGTTTCGCGGAGCCTCTCTAGACCTTGAGTCGTGGAAGGTAATAAATGATCAAATTGTCCTTCCCTCCGTGCAGTTATCCAATAATTTCTTTCAACGGAGCCATTCGATTTGTACGTTTCTAAATCGTTGTTTACTTAGCGAAGGGAAGGCTGAATTTAAGATAAAAATATTGTCACAATTGTGGAAAAATTAGAGAAGATAAAATCTATTTCTTCGATTTACACTTTCTAACTAATTGGCTTACGATGATAAAGAAAGAGCAAAAATAAGGCGAATGTCATCGACACTACTTCACAAAAATTAAGGGATCACTCAATTTTGTCTGAAAAAATTGCCGTTTTCTGAACTGCTGTACCTACGTAAAAAAAAAATCGCATAACAATCCATATCGGCCTGTTTTAAAGCGCAAATGAGTTCATTTTTAGTTTCGTGAAGGAGTATATTTATTACAGAATATTTAATTTGTTCTGTATGATCTGATCGGAATCCTTGACAGCAAAGGCAAAACAGCCGGCTCCGCTATTTAACCTAATCCAATTTTTATGAAGCTACTATCTTGTACGTCTTAATGGATTGTGACTGTTAATAGAATGTTAAGGGTCGCACGGGCGTCGACGACGTCGTCATCTTGTAGACATTTTGGATTCGCCGCGCTGACGCGTAGGAAGTTAATTAGTGTCGAGTCGTCCCCTCTATTCACACTACCGTACGATGAAACTGTTTTCCAATATGCAAGATTGATGACCATGCATTTTCACGAGGGATTATCTCGCGGATATAACTTCAAAGACGTCATTAGAACGAAAACGAACACTCTCGTCCAATTTCAGCGCCGACCGAATTTCACCCGTCAGAAGTTTCAGCGTGGTCGAAATAAGATTTTCACATTCGCAGCATCAATGGCCAATGTTATAATAATATAACACGGTATTACAGCAGTGCACCGTCTCTCAAAATTGTCTTAATAGCGGCTTTCGGCCACGGGTTTCGAAATCCGAAATTTTCGCAGTTCACCAATAAAATTCGCAGGGCCACGCAAAATTGGTGGAATAAACGATTTCGCTGCAGCCTAGAGCCAGAGTTCGGTTAATCGCGTTCGAAATAACCCTTTAATGACTCGAACGAAATTTCATAAGCGGGAAATTTCATATGCACGATAACACTGCACCTACGCTTTGCCTACATCGAAACTGCATCCCGAACTTTTCATCGGCAATTAATTAAACGAAATTTAATTAAGGGGCTCCAACGTGGTTACCCGTGAAACAAACAAGCACGAAACTTTACCTCTGTATTCTGACCGGCAATGTGAATTGTTCGTTTATTTGCGCGAACCGAAAGCGTGTCTTACCCTAAAATAAATTCGATTCAGTTAAGAATATTCTTCACAATTCAAGCGGAAGGAATTTCGTATTCCACGGTAGTAAAGTTCTATAATCAGTACTTAATTTAAGTACGACACTGTGAAACAGTAGCTGAGAAAATTGACAAAACAATAATTCAGACACTCAAGCTGTGCGCAAAGAAATAACGAAACTCAACTAAAAGAATTCAGCGGAACATACATACTTTCGAAGCTACCTAGACATTCCTTGTTGAAGAAGCGTGTTGTATATATTTGGCTGGTATCTTTCTTGCTCACGTTAACCAATGAAATATGCATTTCTCGTTGGGTAAGGAAAAAAGCGTAAAAGGTTGTTGAACTCTTACTTGTTGGTCTTAGCACGAGCCATGTTGTCCCAGCTACGAACAGGGCAGTTCAGCTTGCTAAAGGACAATTCCCTCGATAAATAGGCGGAGCAGTGCCAGCTGTGCCTCCAAAAGATACTTCCGCTCACCCTTTCACGATTCTTCGACGACGACAGAACACCTTTTTCACTCATTTCACTCGACCTTGACGACAACTTCGCCACGTCAAACAAGATTTCCACGTTCACACTTCGATCGCATCACATTTACTCGACAGGGTTAGTCAACGAGTTACATTCGTTACACTGTCAGTTCAAGAGTTACTTTCCAGTTCACATTTTGAGGTTCATCGGCACATCGAGAGGTTATTTGCACTTTTTTCGCGGGACCAGACACTCAGGCATGTTCATGGAACTGGGATTTTAATCTGGCCCAGCGTGTAGTATTATTGATCGCTACGTTATCAATCACAGGAAGCTGGCGTCACGGCTGTACATTTTTGTCGCGTTCCACGGATTCACCAGTCGTTCGTTTTTATCGAGGATTTCGACTAACGGCGAGACGCTTTCACGTTCGTTTCGAAGGGGTTCGCGTCGCTATAGGGGGTAGAAAAAGAAGATGACGAGCGCATCGAAAAAGGAAATTGTACTAACTGTAAATTATTGGACGACCGAATCTCACGTTCTATCTCACGTCTACGTTCCCTCGGAAAGTTTCACCGAGTTCCTGGAATTCCTATACGTGACCGGGCTCACGCGAAATCTGCGTCCAAAGTGCAGTCTCCAAAAATTACTCTCGCTCAACGAACCAATTTTTCTTACGATCTGACGAATTGTTTAATTACCTCTGGATTGCAAATATTAAGCTTCCTTGAAGAAAATGTGCGCATAATTTTAGCCAACGAAAGAGATATTATTCTTATAGAATGACTGAACGACTTCTTTGTCGTCGAGATGCGTTATTTTTTAAATATTTTTTACCGACGTTTTAATACACGGAGAAGCATTTTCGAGGTGACCAGAATAGCTTTGATCGTTTCCCGTCTATTCTGCACGGTGCTAATGGAATTGCTCTACTCTATGGGGATTCCTAGTGTTCACGGTTTGATAGAACAGCCAGCGCGGAAAACCGAGGTCGACGTTATCCAAGGAAAGCCAACGAACCGCAGATCGATCGTGGACTAGACGGTAACCGTACTCTGATCGGAAATTGTTAAGTTTCTGTTAATTAGACGGTAGTTCCGACAGTAGGAAAATCACGAAATATCCGAGCTGGTTGAAGAATCGGACGAAATAAGTTTGCTGTGAATTAGAGGATGCAGCGATTAAAAATCACCAGCAGCTAGAAACTGCAACTGGAAATCAGCCCATTAATTGTGCAGCGTCGTTAACGGACGATGACGTGAGAACTTGATTACGTAATATTTGATGCAGTAACGATTAGAAAGAAGTATCGGATATTTCTTGACGTCGCCATCGTCATTTCTTAAAACTGCTAACAGTGTTGGAACTGTTCTAATTACAAGTGAATCACGTGAAATGAAAAAAAAATTCCAAAGAAGTATCAGTCATGGAGGTACATGAGCACTTCCTTTGTTGATTCTTCAGTTTTTCCCATCAGTACGCAACCTGAGTCACGTCCAACGAATTCACGGAGTTCACCTAAGCGGAAGGAACGAAAGACGAGCCACGACTACACTCGATCCGAGAGTCAGGACGAAGGTGAACAGGTTTGCAGCAAGAATCCCGCGAGTACAGGTCGACGCGAGTCGACCTACTCCACTCGAAGGACCAGCAGACATATTTTTGACAGTTCAAGGACGGTCAATCATATACGCCCTCCGCCATGCCGATGAAACCGATCCTGATTTTCACGCGAACCAACAGCGTTGACCCGTGATCGTAATTTTTGACCTCCTTTTCTAATCGCATTCGTTAGCCAAGATTCGTCGAGTTGACGAGGCAAGCGTACGAACGGAACGAAAGGATTGCCGCTTGTGCTGTGAAATAAAGTGACCGATGACGACATTGAGCGCAATTGCCAGAGTAACGATTTAAACTATGTATATATATTTGCTACGAAATTGCACTGGTATATTTGTACAGGCGACCTAGTGGATATCGATCGGCTCATTATTTATGTAATAGCGTACTCCGAAATGTGCCATCAGATGGGGTAACTTAGCAACGAAATAAGGGTACTATATTTTAATAAGAATAGTATGACAGGGTAGGGTGGAGATGCAAAATTTCTGGAAAATACGAACAACCAGGCGCGATGGGAAATCGATACTCGACGCTTCCCGGAAGCTACGAAAAAACAGCGTCGAAACGTGCTCACCCCTATAAAAGTTATTTTAAACGCAGCTTGATCAGATCAACAAAAAAAAAAAGGAAAAAGAAGGAAGACAAAAGGGGAAATGATTTCTGTGTAGTATAAAGGAAACGTTGCTCCAAAGTGTCCATCCACATTGATACGCATTTCAAAGTTACTCTGATAGCGCGTTCGATGCCGGTACATGCATCGGCATACCGGCGAACGTTTGCAAACGGAAAGAATTGGGATAGGAACAGTGACATACCGCATCGACGATTTCTAGGGTTGCCGGTAAACAAAATGCGCGCGAAGGGATGCGCAGAGTGGTGTCAAAGAACACGTTGATATGATAGATAAGCGAACGTAACACAGAACGACATGTACACGAGTCGACGGCGCGCGGTGTACTGGCGTCTCGATTGCAGCGCCGCGCCAATACTCCGGCGCGTCGCGATGCGCTGTGGGCCGTAGCAACCACTTGGTACCACCGAGCCGGTTCGGTAACCGCTGTACTCGTGGCCAACTTATTTCGTGCATAGAAACACGGTGCAATGAACAAATGCGCGCAATCATGGATGGTGTTTAAATATATACTGTGCTGGTTGATATCGGATGATCGGGAAAGCATTATGCGTATATATGTATTGTATGTTGCAGACTATCTGACGTTTTCGTAAAAATTTCTGGCAAAAGGTTTCTGTTACATAGAAGAAGGGCTTGTGTGGAATATCAAATAATTAATTACTGGTAAACCTGGGTGGTATTGGAAATTAAAGAGTTGTGAAATGTAGGGTAGATATTTCTGGAGCTTTGGAATAAGGGGGTATTTGAGTTTTGAACTTTGGAGAAATCGTTTTATGTAAGCGACACAGAAAGTTTAACACGTTTTTCTCGAAACCATGTTTTCTGACCAAAGGCTGGAATCATGTCAGGTACTATGACATGTCTTTACAAGGTTTCTTCAGTGACGCGTGGCTGCTTCAATTTTATGTATTTTGTGTTGAAAGAAATATGTAATGTAGTTAAGATATTGGACAACCATATGTGCAAAGGGCTAATACAAAGCAGTGTTCCGATTTTTCAAAATGTTCCCCAACAAAGTCTAAAAAATGACGTTAAAGTGTCTAGTTAGAGGACTCTGTAATGGCGACTTGGGATACCTATAATTGGACATAAACTTCTGCAGCTGTGCAGAATTTAGGTAAGACTGGAAATTCCCTTAGACCTTGATGAGAATGCAGGAAGTCCCGGAGGCTTAGCGAATTTGACGCTCTCGTAGATTTCGATACTTTGGTAAATGTGGAGTCCTCGAAGTTCTAGCGAAATGAGGAATCAAGGATCTGGTTATCCTTAAGGATTCGGGGATCTTGCGAGCTGAGGATCGTAACGAGGATCCTGAGGTCGACGTGACCTTGGGACCTCTGTGATCCTTCTACGTTTAGGATCTTGGATCCTTGGTAAGCTTGAAGCCTCTCCGAGCTTGTGACCTCGGTGAACCTTCCTGTCTCGAGTATCCTAAGGCCTCATTTTGATCTCGAGCATCTTGAGACATCTGTGATCTTGACACCTCGAAGGTCCTGGTACCTCAGCAACATGTAGCTGTGTTTCTTTGGTCCCTTTCACTCTACATCTCATAAGTACATTCTACTAATACGCGTTTTTTAGCAGCAGGTATTATTGTTAGAGTTTATAAACCATACACGCAAATTTGAAAATATGATTTCAATCGTATCTAAAAGTATGTAAAAGATGTAAATACAAATCGTGAAAAATGCAAAGAAATATCGCGTCGTTATATTCCGACTTTTCTTCTATCATTTTCCAGCGATAAAAAAGAGAGACCGGGAGCCCACGATGTCGGCATTATCTGCTTTCCTGACGACCTCATTTTATCTCCCCAGTTTTACGAGTCCAACGGTTACCAGGAATGACGCTTTTTTCCTTCAGTACCCTTTATTTCTTTTTATTTTTTTTTTCTACGCTGCATCGAGTTTCTTTATCGTTTGCGAACCCAGCTAGTTTTTAAGAAGATCTCAACTCGCTATGTCCTTAATTCGACCACACAGATCACATCGTGGAGAACTTTTAAAACTTGTAACAGCTTGTAGGATTACTTCAGTATCGATGACGACGACGATGAAGTTGAGAAATTCTGAGATCGTCTTTTTAAGCAGGAAACACAAAACTTTATGCGTTCCAGTAAACATAAAATTTCAGTAGACCAGAATATTTAATGCAAACAACATGATCAATAAAATATATAGTCCTTCGTTTGGCTAATTAAAAGAGGACACGTGTATCTGAAAATGTACTAGCCTCCAGTAGAAACCGAGTCACAGAAGAAATTGACGGTAAAATTCATGATATCAGCAAACCTACCAGATGCAAGAGAAATCTAATAACCCAACAAAGGAAACGCAAAAGTAACGATAACAATTAGTGCGCTCGTGCGTTCGTCTGGCACGATCTAAGAAACTTTAATCGCGACACTCGTCGATTAATCACGTTCGTGTTCGATAGAATCCGACAAGTTTATGAATCACGATTCGTAATGCACGATACTATTGCATAGACGTCCCTTATCACGTGCTACGCTCAAATTGTTCAAACAATTTCGCGTTGCAGCTCGTAAATGTTCCAGCTCACGGTTAACCTTCGTTCCTGGCGGAATAGAATCGTGCATATGGAGTGGCTTTGTTTTGCAATGTGCCACTCTTACATACTCGCCACCGGCATGCATCAAATATCGCAACGCATCTACGAGACTCTAAGAATACGGCAAAGAACTCGTCGCGGAGTTCGATGCAATTTACCGAAGTCGACGATCGAATTGTCGTTCGATGATTAATCGCAGACGGTTCAATCGAGGAACCCCGCGTTCAAAGCGCGAGCTCTTGGCGAGCGCGAGATTAGATCAGCGCATAGTTTCCTCGTATCGTAATACAGCCGAGCAAGATCTGAGCGTTCGAGCCGCTAGAACAATGGTGCGTAACAATCATTAGATTCGGTCGTTAATACCATACGTCTGCGGCAGCTATGCGTGTGTGGGCGCTACCGAATGCACCAGGACTTGCAATTTGCATTCAAGACCGATTCAAGTTGATCCCCGTTTCGACCCGTATATATCACGTTAATGACATTTACCCCGGCTCCATATACCCGCCTTCAAGCAACTCGTTATTTACGCCTTAATCAGTTACGTGCTTTCAATTTTTCGTCAGTGACTGCAGACACGTACATATGTATGGTACTTTCTGTCCCTTCTGCCACGAATCGTGGTATTAATCGTGGCAAAAATGTTCTGATTTATGCCCCGAAGAATAATGCTCTATGTAATGAACTTGCGTAATGACATTCGTCTTGCCATTTGTTCTCGTCAAGGGGAGCATTTGTCTTGCCACGAAGACGATTAATCGAGTATGGACCGCAACGCGACTTTTCTATCCGTGCCAGTAGATGTTTCCTCCCGATTACCTTTCAAAGGGGCCCGATGGAAGTCCGTGCCGCGAGGGCGTTCGAGTGAATCAGTGAATTCCCCAAACCGTAACTGCTGGTCCCTTTTGTGCCCGACTTCGCTCGAGAAGATCCGCAAAATGTTTCGGTTCCATCTATTTTGCCAGGCTCATTGATTTACGAAGCTCTAACAGGTCCGTTTACGACACGCTGGACCCGTTGTCCTTAACTACGACGCACACCGTCGATGTCCCTTCCTTTTTTTTATTCTTCCGCAAGTCGATCCACCGCGTCGTAATTACTTATATAAGGCGAACCTTGCGCAATGCGAGAGTTAAACGAATTGTTAAATAAAATCCCGCGGCTGTCGTTTGGCGAAGTTTAATTACGGCAGACCGTTCGCGTTCGGCGCCGCGTCGCAATCTTACTCCATCTCGGCAAAATACTAATTATCGTGCGTGCGATTTATTTTACGGTCGCGACGCGGCGTATAAATTTTATGCGCCGCGGCGCATCTGTGCGAAACTTGTCAAATGTTCCACGCTCGACGTTACTCAGAAACTCTGCGAAATTTCCGAACAGAAGATGAGGCAGATTGTGGGTGAGGGAGGGCGGGAGAGTTTCCAGCCCTTTCACGCCTTCGACGTCAAGTTCCACGCGACTGATTCGAATATTACGGCCGAGTGTCCTCTATTCGCCTAGTACATACATACCTCGTAATTTATGCTCACAATCGGACCAGCATCCATCGCGGACTACATGCAACCGTGCAAACAGTCTGCACTAATATATGTGCGCAGAGAGCGGCGCGTACTCGTTACCACAGAAGTGTGTACACAGATAATGCTTCGGAACAAATGTTATGCGACGACGCTTTGACTTTAATATTGATCGGCCTGACCATCGGATATGGTCGCCGCGGGCAATTCATTTTCCATGAAAATGATGAACCAACCTGCGGGTTGATGCAGTTTTTCGTTGGCCAGCTGGCGCAAGCGTAATTTATATTTAATGCCGATATCAATGATTTATCACTGAATCTGAACACATATCGAGTCAATTTACGAGCACGTTAGCTGGAGATCAATTTATTTGCATCCCAATTATTAACGTATATTATAAGTTCCTTTTTTATAGCATCGTGAATGTTTTTAATTACTTCTGAGCAATCACCATTGTCGCAGAATTGTAATATTCCCGTAATACTTGATCTTTAGGGTCGCGAATCTTTCATTCCACGTTTCATTAAAGAAATTCTACTGTACCTTTGGCGACTATCTGTACCCCTCTTTTTTTCTAATATTTTCCACGTTCAGTGAGCCAATATACACCGGATACATTTCGAGTTACATTAAAACGTCCATCGAACAGTTTCGTGGGGCTGAAAGTGAATTATTTTCTTGCCGTAACGGGTACAACGAGACGCGTAATTGCAGTCGCGCATATTTTACGAGTTCGTACCAGCGTCCCCAGAAATTCCCGTTATTAATCCAGCTCATTACGTGACACAGTAACGTAGGAGTGTTATACGACATTTGTATTTATGGGATCCATAGACGACGCTGTCTGGATTAAACGACATTAATTGGTCTTCCTCCGGTTTGAACGAGAGAAGCAAGATACATACCCGGTGAATAAAATAAAAACAACGATGGTTAACGACACGTGTATATAATACGTTTCATGCTTTATAACGTAGAACCCATCTTCGCCGATAATTAACATAAATCATATATTTCTTCGTTGTTGTTATATCGAATACGGTGCATAATGATGCACCGATTTAATGATTTCGCGTACGCTTTGGAACAGGCCGTGAAAATAGAGATTGTCTCACATAGGTACGCGTCCAGGTAAGGTAATCACAAATGTTACACGTGCTCGTGTTATCAACGTTTTATCTACGAACCTCGAAAATTTAATACTCTGTAAGCACCGTGAAAAAATCGTCCGACCGACGTGAAATAGAAACGACGCTATGTAAAAGGCTTGAGAATCGATGTAATTCAATGCTTCTGGTTGCAATGCGCGTTATACGTACAACGATTCACAATGTTGAGAAAAGATCCGGACGCAAATGTCATTCGGTTAACTTTGCTCCTGCGCAAAAATTACCCACGTCTTTCGAACTTGTTCCGCAAACACGGTGGAAGTTTCGATGAAAGTAAATCTAGCGTGAACCGAGGATTTTCTCTTCGGTGAATTGTAACCCGCTTTGAAGTATGTACATATTCCATTTGGATACGTGCCTGCGTGCACGTCGAATGTTTGAATACTTTGAGAATCGTCTATCCAATGTTTTGGCGATGTCGTGCAAATTGTGTTATCTCCTTCCAGCATCGAACATTATTAGTTGGAGAAGTAACATTGCGACGAGATACGCGCCGCATGATATTTTTATAAACGTCGCTTTTGATGATATATGCAGACATATTTACCGACCCAGATGCCAAAGTTGCTGGCAACACATGGAATGGATAATCCACCCGAACTTTTGGTTGTCCTGTAATATTTCATGAAGACAACGCCTGTGTCGAGATGAATAATTAAGAGAATAGTACGGAACAACGTCTCCAGTTGAAAGTTAGTCAACTGCAGTCTGTCGTTCCTGAGGCGAAGATCTTCCGCGGGGGTACCAATTACGTCCAATTGTAGCTTTTATTTTCTTTTCCAGTCACGGTGTATAATTTAATAGGAAAAATCAGGCACGAAAGAAAGAAGTATTGAAACGTTTACTTCGTAATGCACAAGTCGACCACAACCATTGGTTGTTTTAATGGATTTTAATTAACCATTTCAATAGTTTGTCATTTATTGAACGTTAATTGCGAGCAGAATAATTACCATCCATATTCACGGTTATTTCTGTTAAATGAGTAATACATGCAATCAAATGAAACCGAATAATTTACTGGAAATAAACATTTTCAACCACAGTGGACGCTGTGTTAAATGTGAAAAGCTGAGTGCTCCCAGAAAAAAATATAATTAATATCAAATTCAACAACGTTATTGGACGTAATGTCAATGAGAAGACACGTTCCATCGATTCCCGGTGACATAATATATTTTTAATTAACTTATTGCAAAAACATTTGCAATATGGCATGCGTTGCAGCCAGGCTCCTGAATGTGCAAACTAGAAATTCTTTTTCCTAGAAATGTAAAGAACAATACGATTCTTGGTGTTCACGAAACAGGGGTGAAACGCGAATTCAGCTAGCGACGGTTTCTCGTAACGTTAGTCGACCTTCTGCATTGTCGGCAGCGAAAGTATGTAATTTCATCGCCTCCTTCGTATCACTCGAATCGGGTGTGTGTAAATTGCAGGTGCAACGTTCCTAGTTAACAATAAGAAAAAACTACCTTACGCGAGCCAATAAAAAGCCAATAAAAAGCTGAATTCGGTTTTATTTTATTATGGACAGAAAATACTTTCTGTTCTTAACGAAGTCCGCGTCTTCAACGTGTTCACGTGCTTACTGCATTACAAATCGCGATGCAAATTGGAAGGTCGCGAATGAATCTATACCGCGCAGGCTCTGTTTCCGGTTTAATGAAGCACAATAACGCGCTAGCTTTTGGCGAAATATTCTGCGGACCTCATTAGTAGTTTAATTTTCGAACGCTGGATTTAATACATTAATGTGGTGAAATTAACTTGCAATTGTTTACGTTTGAATAGGAACGACGAAGAAAGATTAATCTGATAAGTACAAATGATATGAATAAATTCACACACTTCTAGTCTACGGTAGGGTGCAAAATATTGCAAAAATACCAACGAACTACTTAGATCTATTATTGATAAAAGATTACTTGAGGAATTAGAAATATTTCTTACGAAGTATACATTGTAATTATAAGTATATATTTTCATATAACCGAATTCCTTAATTATTATTAAAAATAGTATACCGAAATTTAATCATTTGATTAATAAGCCTTTTAATCGCCGGAGGTTGAAGAATAACTGACAGCAGGAAACCCGAAGCTCCCGATATTGATCGTACTCTATCACGTGATGTACAGTCTAATTACCATTACCATTGCCATCTTCATCGATGAAGTAATAAAGAAAATAGTGACGGCCATAGGGCGTCAATGATTCGTCGCCGTTTTGTTTAATTTGATAATTCGCGGCAGTATGATAATCAGTCATAATCACCATACGCCAGCATGGTAATTTAGTGGTTTAAACTGGTCCATTCGAGACCTCTCTCCTTTCCAGTCCAAGCAATTACCGAGTTTGCAACTAATGCAAGGTATTACCACGAAATCACGAGGGTAACATTCCACCCGATCTGCCACTGATAAAAAGTGCCCTCGTGTTGTTATTTCAACAATTTTTACTCCCTACATATTATCTTGCTATTTGAGGCAATATCCATCATTCGCGAATAAAATACGCAGAGTACAAAACAATGCAATAATTTGACTATGGAAAACCCATATTTGTATGACACGAGAAATAGACCAATATCTTGCTGAAAACACGTAGGAATTTTTGCCACAGCATGTATGCGTATCTCTTTTTTAATAACAAGTAGCCCGATTTGTACACCGAAAACATTTTCAATTGTGAGCCTTCCACAACCGAGTGATTCCAGTTTATTTTATTCGAAACGAGTTTTATGTGCCTGTGGGCACGAAAATCTATGCCGTTTATTAAAGAAAGCGCGCGCCAACCAGAATGTTTTAAACGAGTAAATGTTGCAAATTGCAAAAATCGAACGATTCAATCGGTATTCACGTATCCCATATACTTTTCAACGAGGGAAGTTCAGGTGTGAATGGATACCATGCAGCCTTTCAATATTTTGTAAATCGTATGCCATCGAAAATTCGAGAGTCAGCAGTGTGGCGCGTATAACGAAGAAATATATCACGAGCTTGACGGCGAGGGAATACAGGTAGCTCTCGCGGCAGGTGAGAAACCGGGATGCGAGGCCATCTGTTAGGTTCGGAATAAAGTAGACGGCACAGGTCGATCGTAATGGAACCTCCAGGTAGCGCTTACGACGAAGAATTCGCCGCTGGGTGAAAGTGCATTCGCGAGGTGCAAACGATGCACGTGCATTTAAACTTGACACATGCAGCCAGTCCCTCATTCACGAGTGAAACCGGTTCGAGTTCTCCGTCCACGTAATCGATTACGAGGTCGTTACTTCGACCGAATTCGAGGAAAGTCGTGCCACAATTATGGCGAAAGAATATTTCCGATTGCTGAAAATTAACGTGACGGATTTTAAAAAGTACTTTAATTGGGATGATATTATACTGTTTGAAATGAGTAAGTTAGATATCGTATGCAGGTAAAACTAAGTTAAGGTAATTTCTATGAATTTTCGATAGATTTTCACCCCAAAGGTCGTATTTACGAGTTAGGGTAGTTAAATTTTTGGTCACACTTTAAACTTGCTGCTGTAACAGTAAATATTTCTGTAAACATTACAATTTTGTAATAGGATTTTCAAGAAATGACAAAGTGACGCTTTCACCGGGTGCAGGGAATAGATTAGTTCTTCTACTGCGAGAAACATTAAAATTGTCGTATGTATCACTTCCGTTTAAATGCAGAAAAAGCAACGAAGACAAAGCTTAGATGTTTCGTTTCTGTCGTATACAGAATGACATTTCCAAAGATTAATGGCGCTTGCGTTTCGTGGCAGCTGAACAGAATAGAAAATATGAAACTGAACGCCGTGAAGCCGATCGATAAACAATTCATCTTTTAATAGTACATACTAGCTGGCATAGTTGTTTAAAATTTATGTCGCACGTGAGTGACATCCTTCGCGCAGAAATTCGAGGGAAAAGTAAATTGGACGGCATCATGCTCGTGTATTTGGGACACGTGAATAATTAAAAAAAAAAAAAAATTAACATTCTATTCACACGTATCTGAAAGAAGAATAATGCAAAGCAGAATGGCAATTGCGTCAAGGGAAGGTAACAAAGTATTGTTACGTAATTTCCTAACAACATGCAGATAAAATCGTACATAAAAGATTTGACAGATTTTTGTGACAAGTGGCTCCAAGTTCACAGGAGATACTTCAGGCGTACATATCCGAGGGGATACAAAGTTCAACCAGCGTATCAAAAGTTATCCATATTTCAAAAAGGGTCGATCTGGTATCAACGTTATAACTCGCGGAATTATTCTACCTTTTGTATCAGAACTTATATTCCGCTACATTTTTTGCGGAATATCAAGGGAAGAATATCCTCTGCAAGTTTCTCGTTGCGTATTCGCGAGACAAGCACCGCGAGATACGCGAATACACGAGAGGCTGGACCGTTCCAGAAACTTGTTCGACTTAAAAGAATAAAAAACAAATACAGGTACGCAGAACGGGGAAGACATCATAGAAGTCCTCTCTCGCTGGATTTAACTGTTTGCCCAAAGAATGCGAGGGGAAACCTGCCGCGTAATGTCCCGCTTAAAATTCCGAAATTACGCGAGCCGCATTCAGAAACACGCTGATCGAAAATACAACCGCGTTCCGTCGCATTATCTGACCGAGTTTCCGCTACTTTCGTGGCGGATTTTTCCTAGCGTCAAGTTGACCGAAAAATTGGCCTCCCGTCCTTTGTACACAACCATTTATTTCAACCGATGTTTCCCCGGACCATTTAATTCCCTCCCACAATGATTTTCGCCCTCTAATCAGTTCTGATACGCTCTCTGCGACCACTCGACCGAAATATTGCTCTTTGAGAAGCCGAGAGGGTGCGCTTGCGATTTTGTAACATTTCATTAAACATCGTTTTTCGTAACCGGGTCGATTCTCATTTCGCTTGGATTAACGGACCACTTATCGTTATATCTCCATTTCGCATTTCTGGTCGTGTTCGGTATAAACTGGTGTCGAGCGTGACCAACGATATAATGCGCCATTTGCCCACCAAACGAGACACCGTCATGGATCCTGCGTGGGCAACGCGTGGGCGAATTTACACGCGGGCACGACCGGCCCGATGTACGTACTATTACGTGCCTTTACACTTGGCACTTTCATACCGTCCTCGCTTGAAAGCATCGCTCAAGTTTCCGTATCTTCTATGCCACGAGACGGCCGGGCATTTAGGTGAAAGTGCACGTTAAATGTTACGCCTTTGTTGATCTATAAAACGCCACCAAAAGGTCGGTATACGAGAATTCGAATGACGTTCGTCGGTCGTTTAAATTACGCCGCGGTATTGCAGTATTTTTAACGGGGAATAAACATGTTATAAAGTCGGTGGCCACCTTTCATTTTTCCCAAAAGCAATGCGCCTCGAGGGCCGTGAAAATGTTATAGATTAAATTTACTGCGGCTGTAAATTGGTATTGCAATTTCTGTGCACGACTGTGACCTCGATCACGATAAGTTGCATCGGCGTGCCGATGTTGTTAAATCGTTACATGGTTACACGGATTACATTGCTCCATCAATATCATACTCGCGTTGCTCCAGCCATATTTTAATATCGTTATATCGTGCTACGCTTCTGTAACCTCGAATCGTCACTTTTTTTTAATGCTGATCGAGCACTTTAATATACTTTTTATCCGTTTTAGAAGAGTGCATCAGGTAATTGGATCACGGACCTTATTTCACTTCCGGCGGAATAAAACGTGGATAATTCGGTTCGACGCGACGCGACGGCTTGATTAAAATATCGGCGACATCGGGTAAGAGAATTGGCAAACACACGTGTGGATTTACCTACAGAATCGAATACCTATCCGGGGAGAGACCGTCACATCTACTGCGCGTGACGTGTGTGTGATTGCA
Source organism: Nomada ferruginata (assembly GCA_963583965.1). NCBI lineage: Eukaryota > Metazoa > Arthropoda > Insecta > Hymenoptera > Apidae > Nomada > Nomada ferruginata. The sequence goes on along the minus strand of OY757214.1, from coordinate 5,556,577 downwards.
CTATTAGTAACTTTAGGCTTCGAGGTACGGGCTATCACTTACAGCGAACTAACTAGTATAACTCACTGGGAAGTAATTGAACTCGTAGAAAATTCAATTTCACGCGTCTTAATGCTGCCCGAGTTTATGACATTCATCTCATATATTACGTAGTTTGTGTAGCGTAAACGCGCGTTGGTGAAAATTTGGATAAAAGGGAGAACCAATATTCGCGTAGTATTTCCACGTAAAATTGGCAAAGTTTCTTTTTCATTGAACCTAGTTATCCTGCACGGCCAAACTGTACCTTATGAAAAAATTGGTATTTGCGGAAAATAAAATTACAGATGTACAAAACGAAGGAAAGTATTCTTAAGAACTTCAAAACAATCGCCACGGGATTTATGTACACAGGGCGCACACAATGTAATACCCCACGGACTCGAAACGAAAAGCCAATTAAGAGTGCAGTCCAAGTTTTAAGCGACAGAGAAACCCACCAATTAAACTGGGATTTAAATAGCGCTGTCACTTATTTTCCGCGCATCAACGAATTTCTAATCCCCGCCGCGGCAAAAGCACTTGAATATTTCATTCTCAATCTTCACGTAAACGCTCGGCCATGCTTAAAACATTTTTAAACCACTCACCCATCATTGTTGTGCGTCAGGAAGGATTTGGGCAGAGACAACGATCGGTGATGAGGATCCAACGAATTATCCCCTGACAGAGCATCATCCCCCCTAGTTGGAGCACTTCCAGGCCTGGACAGCATTCCGTCTTTCGGTGGTTCCATCAATGTCTTCAGGGAACCAATCACAGCATCCTCCATGGGAGTAGACGCTCCGGAACTTTTTGCGTTTCTCGAGCTTTTTGTCACCGTTCGATCAGACGTGGTGACCCAAATATCGCTACTGGAAGATGACGAAGTGGTGGACGTAGATTTAACGTGACTACTCGGTGACCTGTTCACGATACCCTTTCCCTGAACCGGCGAAACTTTTCTGTCTTTATTCTCGCATCCTTCGAAGCTGCCGGCGAATTCCTGTTTCTGATAAAATCGATGATGTTCCCTCTTCTCGACACTCGAGCCGCTACCGTTCGATCCTTCCATCGGCGACCACCGATTCGGTTGCTTCAATACACTCTTCGGTTGTCTATCTTGATACCTGGCCGCGTGGCTGTTGTTCTGATCACGATTAGTTCGATTCTTCCTGGAGCTCTCTCTGTCACGGTGCTCTCGCTCGTCCATCCGTTCTAACGACGCCGGGGATGAGCTAGCGCTTCCCCTGCTCGCATGGTTCACCGTGTCCGTGGGGAGTCTTTGATGAGCTGGATAGCTCTGGGACAGCTTCATGAATACTGGAGGCTGATTGGGAGAGTACAAAGTATCTCTCTGCGAGCAATGCGGCCAGAAATCGCAGGTGCTGCTGTTGCAACGTAATTTCGTGTCGGGACTGATGCAGAAGTCGTGGTTCGACGAAGGAGGATTGGCGTTCGGGGTCGTTGCTCCTCTCTGAAGAGTCTTGGGTCGCCTGGATTGTTGTTGTTGTTGATGCTGCTGCTGTTGTTGAGATTGTTGCTGCTGTTGCGATTGCTGTTGCATGGTCGAGGTGGTAGGTTTGGAGGATTGCTGCTGCTTGGATGAAATAAAATAAACGTCGTAGGTGTTGGTATTGTTCCTCTGTCTCTGATCTTGGCTTTCTTCGCGACGCTCGAAGCGAGACGTGAGAAGATTCCTGGCAGCTGCACGATTCCTGGTGCCGTAAAGAAACTCGGTTACTGCCTCCGTTTCGCGGAGGAGCTCCTCGTTTAACGCGTCCTCGGTTGACTGAGCTTTTCCTAAGAAATATGGAGGAACAGTGTGCTGTAGAGGCAAATAGGTGAAATACTAGAGAAGACAAGAATGCAAACGATCGAAAAGATTCTCACGTTCGGGAAATAATAGGAACAGTCTGAGTAATGGAAATAGTAAGAGCGATTGAAATTTGAAAGGAAGTACGTACAGTAGTGATAGTAATAATTACTGTTATATACGTACTGTTTTGAAGAGTATGTCGTTTCCTCTCATTTCCTCGGTCACTAGAAATTTTCACTACGACTCTGTGCGGCTCGTTGGATTCCCTCGAGTGCTCTCTGCTCGGTGCACCGGTGCTGGGGGACCTCTTCTCAGGTAATTGAAGGCTCCTGGATCTTCTTACCCGCGACTGATGGGATTCCGGCGACACTTGCGATGTCCTGGCGCTCTGATGTTGTCGGGAAGCGTTGCTACGTCTGAAAGGATTGGGCGTCGGGGATCTGCCCTGTCTGTCGGCGCTGCTCGACGACGAGGACGAGGACGACGGTGAATTGAACGATAACTTGCCGGATTCGGAGGATCCGGGCGATCTTCTTAATCCCGGTTGACTTCTATGATGGCGGGTCTGTCTGTTGGGTGAAATCCTCTCACCATTAGCACGGATAGACTCGGTGGATGAATTCAGAGCCACTATCGAAGAAGAAACTAGACTCAGATTCAAGGAGGAGCTAGGATTATCATCTTCATCGTCCCCGTCATCGTATCCTTCTACCGACGAATCTGTGTTCTCGACTAATCTGGGCATCGTTGACCTCGCGACGCAACTATCGAGACTTCTAAAGCCCACTGACGATGAGGATGAGCTAGACGATTCTAAGTAGCGTTGAACGAACTGCGACCTCCTCGAAGATGACTGATCTTCCAGCGATTTAGCCTGAGCCATTCGATATTGTTGTTGTTGTTGCTGCTGCTGCTGCTGTTGTTGTTGTTGCTGTTGCTGCTGTTGACTAGTAGTATTCTGTCTCCGAGGCCTGGACGGTGTGTTCGTCGATTTGCGGGTGGTAGACGGCAAGGAGCTCCAATTTATCTGACGGGGAGGCGACGGTGGTGGACTGATGATGTCACTGTCCACTATAGCATTAGATCGCGGCAAGAACGGCGTCTTTCCATAGTTGCTGCGCCCTGAAGAATGCTTCGAAGAAGATTTCTTGCCAACTGCGTCTTGGAAAGCCGGCGGAGGCGAGATGATCGGCGTAATCGATGGAGGAGAATATGATTCTGGGATACTGTGCGGGGACGTGCAAGTGCTGCTCGCTACAGAATCGAAGTCTTGGCCATGCAGAGCCAGATAGTCTGGCCTCTGGCCGTCCAATCGTAGGAATTCTTCGGGACATTTCCCTGGTTCGCTGTTGCAGTGATAGTCAGCCAATTTGACCGTGGCCCGTCGCGGTAACGGCAGAGTTCCCGTGGTTGCCGTGACCAAACTGCTTTCGTAGCTTATCCTCCGATTTTCATCCAGGGACCTTTGCTGCACTTGAACCCAACCCGAACGACCTAAATAAACACCGTCCACCTCTCTGTCGCACCATCTGACCGGGGACAACTCCCTGCTGCAATCGCCGCTGATGAAAAGTTCGCCGGAGGTGCCGCTGTTACCCGACAGGTACGAATTCGAGGATTCTCGACGACGGGAGCTTGACACCTGTCCGTAAGTTCAAGAGTAAAGACGGGGACCTTTGAACGACGTCGACGGTGTTGAACAATTTTTTGTTCCTTTACAGAATTTTAAACATTGCCCGAAGCTTTGAAATTCGACTTTCGAAGGGTTAAATGTTTAGTCCTGTCGGTGTTCACGATTGTTCGAAACGAGGATGCGACGAGAACAATTTGAAATTTAAATGGGAAAAAGCGCAAAAAATTGTGCAGGTATTGAACGCAGAATTTTACAGCTTCGAACCCGACAGTTTACCGCACCATATCGAGCTAGATGCGTACAGCAGTTCAGAGAAATATAGTACAATAAAATGAATTTTTTTCTGCCCGATCGTTTTATGTACTTGCCTGTCCGTGGCTGTCCTGTCGATGCTGCTTTAAACTCGAAGTGGACGACGCCGATGCGGTTGTGTCGTGTCTCTTCAACGATGGTATCGAAGTGCCGCGTGTATACGAGCCCCGTGCGTTTCCACTTGATTTTCCTTTGCTGCCAGTTTGACTTTTATTGCTACCGATGCTATACGTGGAACCTTGAGAACCAACTTCCCAAGGGTCTGACGTGCTACGTAAATGTAGGATCGACACGTTTGGACCTCTACGAACACATTAAACGAGAAATGTTAATTCGAGCCTCGAATATTAATCGACAATTCTCGCAATATTATTTGTACTCTTAAAAGATGACAGAAAAAAATAGGAAACATTATTTCACCAATGGATCAGAATGAAGCATGGAATATACGTGATTCGTTTCTCTAGAAAATATTCTATAATAAGGTTGCCTCTTGAGAAAACTACCCTTGCAAACGAAGGTACGAAATATAATACTATGTACATATACAATACGTATACACGTTTAAAGCTTGTATTGTCGGAGTTCGATTTGAAGAGGTTGTTGCACCATTGCAATCTCGCCGTTGCTGCATTTCTCCTTTTCCCCAAGTGGAGTACAATTTCGCCATATAAATATTCATCGGGAATTCGTGGATAGCGATACAGATATCACGAGATAGAGGAGAAGCAAATAACGATGTCGCGAGGGGAAAGAACGAAAGGAAACGAGGACGTTGCATCCATCTTGCTTCGAAATGTCTACAGAGACGGGATTCATTCTTTCCCTCATACGAATACACCGGTACGATACCGTCGTAGAATGTACGTGGCAAAATCTGGTGTAGTATGTATATAAGAACCGCGGGTAAAACGGATTCGTCGACGTTTCGCGTTCCAACAAAAATAAACTTCCTTGTCGTATTCGCTGTACATGGAAACGCTTCCAGTTTAACCGTGATTAAACGTACAAGAGTTCCTTTCCCATTTTTTGTGTCTATCCTTCCCGCCGCAGCATGTGCGAAGACGAAGGGGTAATAAAACGTGGTTGGGCAAGCATGTTGGCTCCCGTCATTTATGGATCGAATATAAGAAGCAAACAGACAAACAATTTTCTCTTTCATATTGTCACTAGCTTTTATAAGGACCGTGCGGCTTAATTCAAATTGGACGACATGGAAATTCATAAAGGCAGAAGGGCACGGAAATTCATCGGTGTAGTTTCTCGTATACGAGGGTATCAACCTTAGAACATCGTTTCTATGCAACGCGAACAGCCGTCTTTTTGGAAAAGGTATTAAATAATTAAACGTTTCGCGAAGCAATGAACAAAATTCAAGTTCCAGAAATGGTTTCGTATGACCGGCATAGTGGACCCTGGAAGAATATTTCCGAAATGAAATTTGCTATCTCCGGTTGGCAAATGCATTTCTGGATATCAGGCTGACGGCTCGACACTTCAGTAATTCGCAAGATGTTCCGACCGTTTATCATTAATGAGTCTCGGTAAATGTAGCTAGCAGCGCGGGAAACGGAGACAACGGTGCAAGGATAACTTTCCGCTGTAATGATTCATAAAAGAAGGAGTAGCCGGGGAAATGGAATTGTTGGCAAGATTCGAATCCCGACGAGTGGTTAAATCCTTAGAATAAATGACACTCTAATCTTCCAAATGACTCGATTCATTTTGAGATTGCACTTTGCGCGCAGGACATGAAGTTGTCAGCGAAGACTTAACTAGCTAAGTGAATAAGTATTTTAAAGCGCCAAAATACTATTGCCATTTTAATTATTTTCGCGGTTATTATACCATATAGGACAGTACAATTATTATCCAAATTACTGTGAAAGAAAACAAAAATTGCTTAAAAGAAATGTCTTAGTACCAGGTATTTCGGCACATTTATCTGTCTGGTCTTTTTTGTCTCATAAAAAGGGCGAACAGATATCGTTTTTGCCCACTTCATTGACCGGTCATCTATTTGCAGCCAGATGCAGACGGGTATATACCCTTCAGTATATAAATTCATTAATTTGTTTCACTTGGAATGGCACGCGATCTAAATAACACGTCATTCCTGGGCGGTCTTATCGGGGACTACGGATATAGGTGTCCTGATTAATTATATTTACCTTTTACCCGACATCGTCTGCAGGGTAGCCGCCTCGCCTCAGCATTGACACTTAAATTAGGATCACTGGTGCACGTTAAATTAAGACATCCAAACATACCACGTAGTTTTTGAACATCGACACACCGTCATTTTGCGATCACATTAACAAATCTGCATTCGCGAATTCATGGAACTGCCACATATTTCGCCGAACCAAAAATCACAGGGTAACAGGACAACAAAATCACTAAACGGCTTCAATATCTTAAAAAAAGGAGTGGACCAAATTTTCCCTAAAAAAAAAGAACAGTACCGCGTGTAAGAAAATTTTGCATAGTAAATGACCAGTTCAAGAAAGCGGCATTCCACGATCTCGTTGCGCGCCATAAAAATAATGCAAGGCAACTAATTAACCGTATAGGGCCTCGGAAAGAGCTCTAGGAACATATCCCCCAACGTTCCGCCGCTGAATTTTGCATTCCCCTGTGTAAACAAGTCGAGCTCCAAGGGGAAGAAGCTCCATGGACAGAGCGGTGCAGGAAGCGGTCGCGTCGTTCCATTGGGGTTCATGAAACTTGCATTGCGTGCGACCAACGAGTCGAAGACAACAAAAAGTGAACGCCAGAGAGAGTAGACGGTAAACTCCATCCACGGTTGAATTAATTTTCTTTTTGCCGCTTCGACGTATCGACGACGCTCGTCGTCCTAACATTAATCTCTAGACGGAACGACTGTTCTTACGACACCGGCCGTCTCTACCGAAACGAATATGTATCACTCTTTACGCGTTCTAATTGTACCGTCTCGCGCCGCGCCGTTACTATTCGCCTAGTGCGACGTGTCCTTTTTTGGCCCGGCTGCGCCACACCGGCGAACAAAACACTCGGCGAGCGGGACAATGAACTCTGGGGCCCACGTAAAAAATTAACACGTTCCTTGTCGCGGGAATCTCTGGTGGTCCACGATTATTGCCCGAGGCGAAATCTTCATTAAGGCGGTATAGTATTCTTTGTCCCTTTGAATTTACGTAGAACTTCTTGCGACGCACACGTCTCGCATATTCTGTTACAAACGATTGATTTCAAGTTTTATCAATAATATACTGTACTCAAATTCACAAACCATTCAACGATAAAGCTCGACGGTAGAGCGCAAATGTTCAGTTCACTAGCGATAACGAATTCTCAATTGAACGAAACAACTGCTGTTTGCAACAGTAACAAGCACGTTCCCAAAAGAAATCACGAGCACATTCACGCAGAATACACAAGCACCGGTGCACGTAATAGCACCTGTGTAACTATATACCTGCGGACACGTTAGCGCGACGTTAAAAATCCTCGCGCAAGGTGCAAATCGCGAGGGACGAGCAACTCGTTAAAACCGAGTTACCCCCCAACTACCCCTTGCCCGTTTCGAGAAAAGGAAGAACAAGGGAAAAAATCGTCCGTAATAACCGAGCGGTTCGCTGCGTGGATAAAACGTCGTGCACACGGTACGAAGGAGCGACACAGAGAAAACGAAATAGAGTGAGGATAAAAAGGCGAAAGAAAAGGCACGGGGAACCGGCGCGTTACCTGTCGCCACGGGAGCCAGTGACCGTATTCGAGATGTCGGTAGAATCCGCGGCTGGACTAACTCTGCGTGGTGGCAGGGCGGGAGCAGGGGCCTGACTCGAGGACGAGGTCGAAACGGGCCCTATGACGCCCACGTTGCCCCCACGTACCCCATCCTCGGTCGAATGCTGTCTGGAGGATTGCGAACTCTGCGACAACCAACGACGACCGCCGGTTCTCGTCACCACTGTAGCACCGGTCGACCCTGCTACTTGATGGGGCACCGCTGGTCCGCCGTCCAGTGACGTGCTCTGCGATCAGAAATTCAAATCAACGATATTCGTGTCCGACTGTTGCGATTGCAACCATGCAAATGGATCGGTTCAAGCTTTGCGTTGGTCGGAAATGTCGCGTACAAGGGATTGAAATATTGTGTGGATGAAATACGTCGTGTAACTTTTTGGGAGGTAAATCTGGCGTTTTTTGTGTGTCAGGCGCAATGGAAGTATTTCGAAGATTTATTAATATTTGGGAAAGACTGTGAGTGGATACTTTGTTCAGTAGCGATCTCTATAAATAATAATATAAGTAGATAGTTGGTATTGTCCCTTTTATGAACGCAGAACTGTTCCAACGGGGTACTGTAATCGAAGCTCCCCTGGTGCGGCAACCTGGCTGCGGTTAAAATAGATAGCGATGCATTTGATTTTTTTCTTCAACGTTTTCAATTATTCCTTGGACGGGGAAGCTAATCGATTCAGCATGGACTGTCGCTTCGTGGTTTCTCATTGGTCTCGCCTTTTCATCGTCGTCTTTTTATGTTTCTTTCCTTTCTCCCCTTTTGCTCGTCTTCTCCGATGAACGACAAGGAAGCATTTCTGTTCGAATGGACAATTCACATTCTTCGATAGGGGGATCCGAGATTCGATGATCGCTTCGAGAAAACCGCCATAGAATTTCTTAAGATTCGTAGAATATAAAGAGGCCTGGATTTATTGTCCGTTTTTACGTTCGTTAATCGCGTTCTTCCGATTCTGCCTGTCGATCGTTGTACGACGTTTTGCCAAAGGGAAACTATTTGCTCAGAATCGTATTAGACGTAATTATGTTCTTTTTGCAGAGTAGGTGATCGATTCTGTGGAACCATCTGTGGTGCAAGCACAGCCCTTTATTATCCATTTAACAATATAACGTGTAGAAAGTAATAGACCTTCGTTCCATATTTAATCAAACTTGATCGAAAAAGAAACAATAATCAAACCACATTGAATCTCTTATCCTCAAATATCAAACGAAAAAAAAATTCGCTTCATCCATCTATTTTTGCTACTGCTAAAATCGAATATCGTCCGACGTGAGCGACGTGCTGGTCTGAAAATCGGGCACGTAGGTACTTATCCGTCGAGATTGCATAAAAGCATTCTGGAAGCCATCGTGGCGGCATGGCAGCGCACCATGACACAAGAGGAACTAAACTCACGGCTGTGTGCAACACAGCCGGCCGCTGTTTCTACTTCCAAATACGGACGAGGCGCGAGGACTGGCTACGCAACTCCTTCGATGAAAGTATTTTTATTTTCGTCTTGTGCTACGCCAAAGAACCCGTCTCAGCGCCACGATCCGTCGAGAATCAAGTGAAGTAGATCGAAAGCCGGTGCCTATCGCTTTGAGGCACCGATCGGACTCTCGCCGATTAATCGTGGCCCTTGCACTTTCGTTGCGGGGCAAAATCGTCGGCGATGATAAGGAATATGAGAAATCGGGGCCGCAGCGATGCGGCACTTCTTATACGCATTGAATTTCTTTCGACAGTTCGCTTGTTTACCTAACGTGGAAAAATTGAAACGACCTCGCGCCACGAAACAGGATAGAAATCGACGGGAATATCTAGGTCGGGCCGATAATTCAGCAGCTGCGAACTGAATTTGTTGTATTTCTGCGGGGAAACTGTATCCTGCTTCGTTCTCTGTGCTTTTGGGATCGATAGGTCGCGAAGTAGAACGCAACAACGCCAAGAAGTGTTGAACGTTAAATGAAAAGGAACGTGGCGTACGCGTGTCCGTGGTTAAGTGTTTTACGTCGATGAATTCTCTGAACACTTACGTTCAAGTGATTCTTCCTGGATGTGACCGATGAATCCTGCGACGAGCCCCTCAAGTAATGCCTGGAAAACACCTCTGCCAGTCTGGACCTCCCTGAGCTCGTTGCGTTCGACTTGGATTTATTTGGCGGAGATTCGTCGGCCGTTTTTGCCAAATTGGGATTGCTGCTCTTGCGTTCCGGGAAAACCAAGTGCTCGATGTTCGACGTATATCCAGGATCGCTCCTCACAATATCCTGGAGGGTCACGAGGCCACCGATGCTCGGCCCCCCATTGCTGAAACAGTCGGAGAAACGATTTCTTCTATTTGCGGCTAGATTTCCCTACAACGATGAAATTCAAGCATGGCCACGTATCTAGTTGAATTTGCAAGTGAAATTTCCGCCTCGTTTTACCCGTTCGGAATAAGAATCGCCGGCGAACGTTAATATTTATCAAACATCACGAGCGCAGCGTACCGTTATCCCTGAAGACACACCTTTCCTCTGGGGTGTCGAGGTTCTTCAAAAGAATTTCTTCAAAAATGTAAAAGGGCAGAAACAACACGGTGGGAACAAAAGAGGGGTAGAAACAAAGAAGGGGCAAAAGGCGGATCAGTAAAATGCCCGGTGAATACAATGTCGCGCACGTCGACACGTGTAATGTCGGCTTAAAAGGGTTAATTATGCAAACCCACTGAAAGCCACGGATAGTTTGCAGTCTCCTGGTATTTTCATCCGAGATTTTCTCCCCTTCTCGTCACGATCCGTCAAAAACGATAAAAAAAACCCACAAAGAAAGAATGGAAAGAGAAAAGCAAGAGAAAGAGAAGGAAGGAAACGGTCGGCCGGTAATAAAAATGTCGCCAACAGACCACCCTCGGATCTGTTATAGCCGAGGTTGTAATGAAGACGAATGTATAAAAACAGCAAGGGGGGAAAAAATAGGATACGCGAAAGATTTTATTTTCCCCTTGTCACACTCAAGGTACTTTTCTTATTCTAACATTATTCCTGTGAAATATTCATTCAACTATACAACAAAAAATGTACTTCTTGCTTAAGGAACGTACGCAAAATGAATATACTATCTACATTAATTGTTTCAAAGTATCATTCCGCGATGATATTTTTCTAATCGAAGTTCAATCAAGTTTCCATTTTTACCATACGTATGTATACAATTAACTTCCTGCTCCCCGGGCAAGAATTAGCCATCATCAACCACGCATTCTGCCCTTTGCCATTTTCTTCCACGCGGCTGGAACGTTAATATTGCCACGTCGCGTGTTGAACATCACGGCTATTATAATTAAAACATTTTTTTAATCTGACCTGGGTCCAAAACCACGCGGCTGCCTCTGGCCTCGTCTTTTCCCGCTGCCACGGCCATGCTTGATGTTTGTCGCCTCGGCTAATTGCAGCAAGCGGGTGTGATGCTGCCGCAACAGCGGGTCCTCCCTGCGATTCATTTTAACCGGTGCAAGTGGAAACCTGTCGTTCCAGCATCCTGCAATCAGAACAAACGAAACCATTACAACGTACCCTTGGAAAGAATGCAAATGTTTCGGGTCAATAGAACCGAATATTCGATCGTCTGCTACAGGAATTTACTGCAAACAGCCATGAATCATTGAAATGTTCGTTGGAAAGAACGCGGGCAGGAACGAAAGGACTGAAACAATGCATTAATCTATTTTAATATACTAGCGGCCATAAAGGACGGCATCCGTTGCCAAATGTTCCGGATTTTTATTCCAGCTGACGCGGAGACATTGTCAACGTCGAATTTGTTCGGCGTTCCTTTCACGGCACCGGCGCCACGCTATTCTATTCTCAATCTAATTTCTATCAGTTGTTACGTATGGATTAATTGATCACGGACGAATAAGCTTCCATTGTTTTATTGTTACTTCACTCTTTGAGCGCTTGAGTTGAAAACGCAGCGAAGCGCCCGGAACTAGAAAACTTTCCCGTTTGAACGTTTAATGGCGATGAAAAATTGTCGTTGCTTTTCTATTCGAGGAATAACGACTTTCTGCGTTATCGTTTCCAATAATGAAGAATTTCAATTAATCCGTTTAGAGTCGAGTCGTCTAAAATGATAACGTGAGCAGAAAGTGGGTCTTTATTAAAGTCGAGGGAATAATCCTCAATAAGAACGGTTCTCGGTGTGTTATCCTTTTATAGTGTTCGATTCTAAAAAGCATCGGATCGTAATTATCGGTCGGCGAATTCTTCTCCCGGGGCTCGTGTCGGATGAAGGGAAGAATTTACTACTGACATTCCGCCCAACATGCTTTTATTCCCCTTTGAAACGAAGCTAGCGAAAATGTCTTGGCAAATAGAACCGAAAGTGTGTTATTTCTTTTTTCCTTCCATTTCGGTGGTAAAAACTTGCTGCATTGTTTCGAAATTTTGTCGTATCGTCTTTATAAATGTTCCTCTTTGTTCTTTCAAGTGCAACGCTTTCCAATTCATTACAAAGAGCTCTGAATTTTTGTTATTCCCATTCGACAGGATTTTTGAACGTTTTATACGATGAAAATGGTTGCCGGTTATTTTGCCATTTTTGTACTGTTAAAAATATTGAGCGCGTCTTTTTTTTAGTGGTATTTAATTAATTGTAAAAACAAATGTGTGAAGGGGCAATGCATTATTTTAATCATAACCAACAGACGATATCGTCGATATAGGTTTAGCACATATTTCGGTGGTTAGCGGTAATAAAAGTTTTCTACATCTAACATATTTAACGCAATAGTTTTCTGATTATTTGGTCTAGTTTACTGAAAATAATTTATTGACGAGAACGTAATAAAAGTTTGAAACAATTTTTTTAGCGCAATTTTAATCAACGGAAATAATGAGAGGCGAGCGGCAATATAGAGCAACTATTTCGTACATTATGGAAACTTCATTACTCATCCTGAGTTCATCGAAGTCAGTTGAACCTCAATATGAACGATATTTAATTAATTTTTAATATACATGTCTTATATTTGAACGATATTTAATTAATTTTTAATATACATGCGCGTATGTTATTTAACAGTTTTATATAAATCGCCAGAACAATGAAGGAATCTGTTCGCAGGGTCAATTCAATTAAAATTCAATTTCAAACATAAACCAGTAACAAACTCAAATATCCATAGTACATAAAGTACACCCTGCAACATACAATTGATTTCTTTTTCTTCTACTTTTTTATGCAATTTCAACCCCAAAAACATACTTGAATAAAGAGAAACTTTGCCAGTCATAATTTATATACAAACAAATATTAGAGCATATGCACCTTTATGCGGAGCAATATTTCTCTATGCTGACAATTTATATTCAGTCTGTAAAGTATTTATATATCTTACATCACACGGTACGTTATTTATTATACGAAAGCAGCATGGTGCTTAATGTGATTTGCCTTTTCAGTAAAATACGTAACTATGTACACGTATTTGCTCGCGAACTAAAATTTTCGATGTTGAATGAGGAACGATGCTGAAAAATTCAGGGTGTTTTAGTTATTCCGACTTGAAAAGAATAGCCCCACTACCTGATTTCGAATTTCGAATTTGGGTCAGAAATATGTAGGTTGAAACAAACAAGCACCATGGGAATGGGTAATAAAATCTAATATACAATGTCGCTGTTATCGGAAAACGTCATTGATCGTTATACTTTATTCGAATTTCATATAAAATAGATTAAACGTAAACGTTAAAACGTAATAAAATGCTATTATTTCCTGCACAGAATATTCATTTTACGCTGAATATTTATTTTGATAGATGCAGAAATTCAATTCAATGTCAGCTACGCACATGCAATTAATCTTCTCAATTCATTCGATCGGAAAACATACGTTTCATTCATGAAACTATGAGTCAGTGAAAATCTGTAAGCAAATTCGGCAGTTTTTCCCGCGGTAAAAACTAGTGGACGTCTGCACGTTTCTCAGTTGTAATAGTGGAACACGTTCGTGTTCGACTAAGCCACTCCATAAATTGCAAATTCTGATTGGGATTTACGAGTGGCGCGCACCACAAATTTTCAAAACGAAAACTACGTGAACTGAACTGGAGCTTCGTGTCGTCTGAACGAGGTTTATGGACAGTCGTCGTATCGAAAGATAAAAGGAGAGATAAGGTAAAGTGGACTGGGATTATTAACCTTCGTTGATTTACTTTTCTTTTACAAATTGCATTATGTGTAATTGATTCAAATATTCGCAGAAAAAATAGAATCGCGTAAATTTAGCAAATGGTACATACTCGACAATTCGAATACACTGACAAGTGATATACGATGCAATTAATAATATGGCCCAGCTTTTAAAGTACAATATTTTCGGTGGAATATGAAAAATATCATTAAAATCAGTGCTGCCAGAAATACGGCCCATTAAACGAATAAGTAAATAAAGAGAGTCAAAATCAATATAAATAAAGAAGAGTGTAATTCAAACCAAAAAAGTAGTTCCACAATACTAAAATGTTTATGGAGTAGCAGAACTGTAAATAAACCAGCTAAAAAACGCCACACAATAGACCGAATTTTTTTGCATGAATTTAATATGTAGTATGTATATATTTATATATTTGTGTTGGCATTAGTTAAGCTACAAAATTAAGTTCAGTTAGTATTTTCATTATAGAAAATCATACATAGCAATACTTAGTAAAATCTAAATACATTTATATGTACACAAATAAATCCGCGCTAGTGTGCGCGTAGCAAATATTATAACAATGCCTACATGTCGCTGTATGTACTAAATCTAGATTTCAGTATTAATTCTGACGAGAGGCGGCTTCGATTTTGCAAATATATCTTACACAATAGCGACATTTTGCTCGATGTCCTACAGATTAAAATGCGCTGGTTATTTGCAAGGATCAAGTTCATCCGATACGTAGGTATTTCGAAAGAAGTTTTCAGCTGCACGAATTTACAGTACCGATTCGTTTCATCCTTTATCGATCTATACAAATCGTTGCAACGAAATTAATCGTTCCACCCTTCTATTCTTCACACCGCAGATTGTCTCTCCGCTGTGCGGTTCCCACGTCTTAAATATTTCCTCCCCGGAAGAGCCACGAAGAACGACATCTCGGCAAGCGCGAGGCAGCCCTTTCAAGAATTTCAGCCGAGAATCACAGGCGAACGCGTATTCACAGTTTGCATACGTGCGAACGTAGCTAGTCGCATCTAAATGTGTGCAATATTCTACGTGAACACACAATGTCGGCATTATCTGCTGGCATTCATGTTCGTTGCCAGATAAATACAATGGGGAGGGTGTTAAGTCAACACGGCGTGGTTATCTGGACCTCGAAGAGGGGAAAACGCCCGTAAAGACGGGAACGGTCCGCTCGAAAGCACTTAAAGCACAGGCCATCATCGAATTACGTTGGATTTTCGACGGTCACGCTATTGTGTCGTGCTTTCGACACTCCGCGGAAATTTTCTGCACACCCGTTTGCGCAATTTCCCCCGCTTAATATTCTATAAACCTCTCGGTCCATGTTAAAGGACACTTCTCCTTTTTTTTAATATGCATTGCGCAATTCTGTGTTGTGCAAGAAACAGAATGCGATAACATAGCAAGTGCTATTTGCATATTATGTAATAAGAATGTAGCAAGGTATTACATACGAGAAAGATATTGTTTATCTCTTGTTATTTAATAAGTAAGCGGTGAAGCGTCGAGATAAGCCTTACATGGTTGACGCAGGCAGTCTATTATAGTGTAAAGAGATTCTGTAGAAAATGTTTATACATAACGAGATCACGTGCGATAGAATATTGATATTGTTAATGACCGATCGTGGTAATCCTTCTACTACCGTCTGAGAGATTAATTAATCACGCGACCCGACAAATCCCTCACGTGACATTACTAATAACGGCTGAAAGTTGGTTGATATCCCGCTGTGCAATTTTCTGGATGATTCCTCTTGGAATGCAAGGTAAACCATAAAACTTTGTATCGGGGATAATATCGGGCGGTTCGCAGACGAATGAATGGTTATCGACCAGCATTTTTCAATCAAGTCCTCGCGAGCAATCGTATATTTGCTATTTCGATGGTTGCCTTCGAATGCAATAGCTTGCTGATTGTCTTCCTCGCGAAATTTTATGTCTGTTCCGTATAAGCACCCCTTGCAAAATAATACAAAACCCTTTTAACGCTCGATAGAAATTTCTCATTGTTTATCCTAAATATAAGATATTGCTGGCACGAAGCGTACAATTTTTAATGACCACCCCGTCGAGAACAGTATGGCAAATATTTGTAATTCAATTCATTGAGTTCCTCGTGGCAAAGCGTTCGATATGAAATTCTATGGTGTACATACTACGTACATATACATATACCATGGTGCAGAGATAGCACAGGTCTTTCCACGGTGCGTTGAGTGCCGGCGCCGTCGAGGAAGGGGTGCATGCATAATTCGCGTTGTCGAGTGCCGTAGGGGAGAGAGAAACGGAGAAGGAAGAGGAAGAAGTGAAAGCACTTCGACAACGGCGGGAAAACCGCAGGAGTAGATTTTCAATTATCCTGGAAAAGGTGCTTGAGGCGTTTGAGCCAAGTGCTTGGATACGAGACATGCTCCGAACGTTCATGAGTTCAATGCGTTACCCTTCGTCATTATACATATATACGTATACAATGAAAATCCAAGTAGAAAATGTCACGTAATGAAAAATGTAACGTGCAACACGTTTATTCGGTCGAATCAATCGCGGTGTCCTCGTTAGACGAAATGAAATTGCGGTTTATCTCGCCGAAGAACGTCGTTTGTTCTCTTTCACCCATCCGTGGTGTTTGAACAAGCTTCACGTGTCGCTTGTTCGCGAAACGAACAAAATCAGTGTATTAAATTACACATCAAAGGGGACGTTCATAAACGCGATGGTTTCCCCGGCGAGATCATCTCCCGCGGATGAAAAATCTAGTTGCTTTTCAAACACCCGTGTGCCCCTGGAATTTTATGAATATTATTAACGACGTTATAAATTTCACCTGCGGGATATCGGTCGACTTCTTTCTATTATGCATGTATATCTATAATATAAATCCTATGGATATCGTTTCGACTCCCACGAAACGGACAACGATAAATTTCCGGAAACAGTTTGACGCGTTTAAGGGAGCGGCTCGAGTATAAATTTAAGGAAGCGTATAACTCATCAAATGTGGATTACCGCGGTTTGCTGGATAGGTCCGCCGACGAGAGCAGCCAACCAACGTCGCTACTATACAGACTTGTCAGACCCATTGGTCGATACGAAAACCGTTTGCAAGCGATTACGAACCGTCTCGTGATAGAAACGGACCAGTTTAAATGGACGGCTCGTATGCATGCGGTTGTTTCAGTCAGTGATATCTAGACTTAGTTTCTCCAAAGTCTTCGACGACATCTGCGGGCAACTGATATCTCAGACGGAGACTTTGTAGAGGACTTACGCGGACTTATAAGAAGATATACGGTTAAGAGCTAGTTGCTAACTGGTTTCGTTAGTTGAATACAATCAAAGTTATAATTCGCTACGAATTTCTCGACCAATGGAGCACCTATTATGGGGTACTAGAATAGGGAATATTTGACTGTCAAACTAGGGCTAAATGTAGATATTGCTAATAATTGTTTGTAAAAGTCTG
Source organism: Nomada ferruginata (assembly GCA_963583965.1). NCBI lineage: Eukaryota > Metazoa > Arthropoda > Insecta > Hymenoptera > Apidae > Nomada > Nomada ferruginata. Next base: position 5,539,336 of record OY757214.1, on the reverse strand, counting down.
CACCGTTACGAACTAGATACTTCAGGTAGACAGGGTAGGGGTCGTTAAATGAATTTTTCGTTTTCGCGTTGAAATGCTTTTTAAATTGAGGGTAGTGGTAGCAGAACATTAAACTGACTTATGCCAGATATAGCAGAGGCAGAGGGAATATTTGACACCGGAAGAACGCTTATAAATTCTAGAATAATTCTTGTGTGGCGTGACTTTAAACGAGAAACGACAGAACTTTGTTATATCATCGAATTGTTGACAGAACTAGCGTCGAGTAAACGTACGCCAACCGAACACCGTAAATTTACTCCGAAACTTTCAACGTGCTCGCATTTCTGTTGCAGTCGAACTGCATTCGTCTCATTGCATTTCTGAGATACCGCATTAATTTCCATTGTCTCGCTGGAAAAAAAGAACTTCCACAGATACGCCGACAGAATGTTTCTTTCTTCTAGGAATTGGAAGAGATATCGAGAGCAGAAAAAAACAGACGGAAATTAGAAATTGTACAGATACTATGGAAAAGTAATGAAAGTGTGGAAAGCTCGTAAATTACCGATTGAATGAGAAACGGGTTGTACGCTTATCGCGGTAGCTGATCAAAGAAAATGAAGAAACAGACGGAAACAATAGACGCAGGAGTTTCAGGGATAAAGCAATATATCATGCGAGGTAGGAGTGATCAATAAGGAAACCTGACGATATTACATTAAACTTCCAAATCGGCAAACTCATGGGGAGGGGTTGCAAATGAAATTCCATTGCAATAACGAATACCTTCTTCAAAGAGGTAAAATTAAATTGATGTTTACAGTTACGCATTATCCATCTCTAATGTTCCCTATGATTTCGTTCGCGATCAGCAACAGGGTTTTTTTATGCGTGAAAATTGTGGGTTGCAATATCCGATATGGGACCCCCTGGCGTTGTTGGGATATCGTAAATCAATTTTCTTCGTCTCCTCGTATATGCATTCCCCTTCCTAGCCCTCGGCCCCTTTACACTCCTGTCGTAAGTTTGGCTTCGTTAAACTAGGAAGTAATCGACCCTTTGGAACTTATACAAAATAGATCAAATAAAAAGACCAAATTTTTTTAAATGAAGACTAGAAACGAATGTTAGAATGTATGCCCATCGCTGCAAAGTAATAATCTGTTTTAAGTACACACAATCAATTAAACATTGGAACTTAGCTGTAATATTGATCAACCGCCAGATAGCATTCGATTATCCTCAAAAATTAATACGCGAATCCTTCTTAATACTTCTCAAACATATGCTGGGTAGAGCGAATTCTACTTAGCGCTGAATACGAATGTTTAATTTTAAGTATCTTGGCCATATTCTGCACTTTGCGCAAAGCTCTCGGCGGAGATAATGAATACTGAAATTACTGCAAGTAATCGAGGATGAAAATTGTTTCTGCCTTAATACATGCACGTCGTCTATGTAATTACAGATGTTTAAAATAAGAAAAGTATGTATGTAATTGTCCACGTTCAACTTATGAGTATGCTACTGCATTAAATTTATACATTCTGTTGAAAGACCCCAGTTAAAATATTTAAGTGTACAAAAAAAAATCGTGTAAATGAGACATCAAAATATAAAAGAATAAACATGAAAGGAGAAAGCTGTGGGAAATACATATAATTATGCACACTTTCATTCACGCGATTACATACAGACCATTTCGCGAAGTCTTAATGAAACTCCTTTCAGAATCTGGTAGGATTATTCGAAGCGTAGCGCCGGTATCGAACGCAGTATTTATGGTAAGTACTGGGTGACCTCGTTACTAGTAGATAGACTCAATGGGGGGCACCACGAAATAAATGTGAAATCTCGAAATTTACAGCGTAAATTGAGTTTATTAAAATCCATTACAAGCACAAAGTTCTCGCGCAATTACATGAAATGCTCATAATGTTTCCAATGAGCCTTCATTTCCACGAAACGTCAAATTGCCGAAAGGGATAATGCTAAATAATAACGCAGAATCAACTGGAATAACAAGTAACATCATGGTCGTTTCAATCAGCGAAATTTCAGTGAAGGAACATCTTTGCACATTTGATCCATTCATTGACAATGCCGCAGAATACCGTCTGCGATGTCTAGAACACAGAAGGAGGTAAGTTTCATAATTCCACATTCTGCAGTAGACGTTCACGGAACGACACGTCGTAGTATGACGATCCCATGTTGCAAGCTTTGTCTACAAGTTTCCACTATTCATGGCAACTTGGGACTAGCGACGGCGAAGATTACCCAGTGTAATTTAAATTGGTTATGTCTGGACTTGTAAGGTATACTGGCTAAAGGTGAGATTCATCTGATCAAACGTTTATGCGCATAATTATCGGGAAATTGAAATGGAGGAAGTTTAATACTTGCTAAATTACGAATAGTCTTGTTTTGAATTACGGCATGTCGTCAAAGATAAAGTTTTATCAAAGCCTATTATTTCACTATCGAGGAAAGGTGTAGACTGTAGACCATAAACTATTCCCCCGTTAATTGATCGAAACAATTCTGCCGTAGAACCATAAATATCTATGCGACGGACGAATTTCGTGGAAAATCGTTAAATGTCTCAGTGAGATACAAGCAGCCGAATGCAATAAAATGCGGGGCTTAATATAATTTACAGTAGTGCGGTGAATCCATTGATTTGATCTGCCAGGCAATTTATTTCATAACAATGATAATGCTCTAATACGATCGTCGGTAATTACAGCCGCGAATTTGATGAAATTTTAGTGGCCCCTAAAAATGACGAAGGAAATCTAAGTTCTCCTGTGGCTGAATTGATTGGAATGTCGTAACTAATAAATGACAGCTACAGTTGCCAGAATGCAGCTTCCCTTTACTCGGTGCCTCTGATGAAAACCACGCCGACTGGGCACATCAATGTAGCGCTATTGGAAAGAAACAATTTGCGGTGAAATGTCATGGAACACTTGAAAAGTTCACCTTGACCTAAAAAAAAAAATCAACCAATAAAATAAGTCGATTGCACCATTCAGAAAAATGAAAACGTGTACAGGTGCAGTTGTTATGCCAAACGACTTCGATAAATGAAAACTTTGATGCAGATTCTCTTTCTATTTTTGAACGGAAAACAATATTTATAGACTGTCAGGGTTAAAAGGGAGATAGCATTTACTTTGAGCGTCCATTGTAAGTTCCGTCGACAGTAATGTCGTTGCTACAGTTTTACAGAGAGAAAATAGGGTGGGGATAGTAACACGCGGAATTGAAAGAGGAGCTTAAAACCCGATTTTCTGTTCGTCAGACATGCATTGTCTAACGATGATAATTTCGTTTTCTCAATGTCGTTGACGTCGTCCTATTCATTTTCGCGAAAAGTAGAAGGAATTGACGTGTAAAACGGAAAACTATGGTGCGCTCTATTCTCGACGTTTGAATGGTACTATGAATATGAGTTGGAAACAATTGGTTCCTTTAATGAGATTGCCCATAGATGTGTACGTGCACACACGTGACGCAGATACGTTTGCGTGCACAATTCTTGCTCGTGTTGTACCAATCGTCGAGTGAAACATTATTAACCTGATTGGCAGCGCAAAAATACTTCCAGTTCCACGACGATCGCTAGTCTGTCTATTACACATTGAGTTAATTAACTAAAAGTATAAATTGATTGGTTTGAAATATACCTCGTTGCTAATGCCTTCCGTTATTGCATGTCAATAAGCAAAAGCAATTTCTGCTTAATTGATCCGTATATAACATTTTTATCCGGCATTATTTTTAAGCTGAGCGACGTAAAAGACTTTATGTATGCAATTTTATGCGCGGAAAGTCGTAATCTGCTTCAGGCTGTTGTATAAATTTAGCTAAGGTAGAAGTTCATGTTCTGAATGAGTGACTATCACGAGCAGACGCGACAATGCAGGTATTTCAAGATAATGTCCGCGTTGATGGCTTTGGGCTAAAAGACGTTTCTGCTTGATATAATATTTATGATACCTATTAAATCTAACATGATTGTGTTATAATGGTTGCAAGTAAAATAATTGCTTTCGTTATCTTTCGTACACCTGTTCGTCAGCTTTTTTTTTACTCGATTTATTTAAGTGCTCACACCAGAAGCTTTCACTGACTTTCGTAACGGTTATTTAAAAATGTTGTCTACGCATTCGATTTTGGAATGGAAAAAATTATAATTTCATGAGGGACTGCTACTGCAAATTTCATGAGGTTCATATTTTAAACGATAATTAAACAGAATTTAAACATTTGTCCCCCCGTTGCAATGTAGGAGGCATAATTATTTTAATTAGAAGAATGAAAATTTTTCTGAGGAAGACTGTAATAAACGTAGGCGAGGCACGTTTAATGACCCAGCCACTATTTTTTCACAAGTAACCTAAAACGACTGTATCTCCAAAGATTTTATCACAGTAGTTTTATCAATCACAAAAATAACAATACCTTTTCCCTGTTTTACAAATTATAACCAATTGAAAAGCGTATTGATAGTTTTGTAATTAATGCAGACTGTTAATATCGCAATACCTTATACGAATGTGATCAATCCCCGGATTATTCGAATGAGATAGGTGCCGTATACAATAATGATCCGATCTAGCAACTTGCAGCTCTTTAGCAGTACCTGTATCCCCTTTCAATTACTGCAGTATAATAGTGCAAGTAATCGATTCGCAATATTAGTAAACAGGATTTTCAGTTCTGGATCACCCGTAATGAGAATAAATATACTGGGAATATATGTACATATATATCAATCGAATTAAAAATACAACAGGTTTAAACTACGGGTTACACTACTAATATAATAACATGTGGAAGACGGGTTTACCATATTCGTTTACTAATTACCCATCAAACTGGGAACCACGCGATCAGCCAATGCACGTTCAACAAACGTAGAATAAGTGAAGCTGCAATGATAAGTGTTTGTTTTCCGGGATCGTAGTGTTTGCCATGAAACTTTGCGTGGTTTGATAAAAACGTTTTCACGATGGAATGCGAATTCGGTCGCGATAAGTAGGGAACAGTGGATCGAATGCAGAGTTTACCAAACGTAAACAATTTACCGAAAAAATTGGTTGGTACGCTATTATTGTTCCGAGCAATTAGTATTATCCTGAAAATTGTTATTGCTTTTATAATTACTGTCGCTGGACATACGGTAGATAACTTTATTAGTTATTAGCGTCGTTCGATCACTCAGGAAAGAATACGTAATTTTTGTAATTTTTGTAATTTCTGTAATGAATTGATCGAATTTTTGTAAAAGAAATTATACTAAATCGCAAATTAATCATAAAAACCGATAAAATTGGTAACGAATACCGAAGCAACGTATAATGGGTAATATATACGAATCTTAATTAATCAATCATGTATTATTTATAATATGAAATGTAGAGCATTTATTTGCGTACTCATTTGAATATCGATAGGCAGAAATGTTCAAGCACAATGCGATTCTCTATTATGAGAAAGCAGGATGAATCGTACTCATTCATACTACGAGAGAGTAATATTTTTTACAATCTTTGGCTTAGTACCTCGGAGTAAAACGAAAGCGTGGAAGGGGGAATAAATCCGCTGGTTAATAGATAACCGGGTCGTCGCCCTCGAGAGGTCGACGAGGCTTTTGGCAAAGAACGAGTAAAGAAGAAACGAAGTTGGGGGCCCGTCTCACCTAGGCGCCTACGTCTAGCGAACTAACTGTGCAACGTGTGCAACGTGTTATAAAAAAAAGTAGAACGAGGTCAAGGCGGTCTGTCGTTCCTTTTTTCCTTGGAAGAAAATTGCCCCGAGCCGAAGCAAGTGTTTTTTTGTTGTTGTTGGAGAACTATCCAACTTCATAATTTATTGTATCTTCGAGCTCTCCGCGGGCAGGAATATATTTCTGATAACGCAAGATACACTTCCCAGCACACTTTGAATTTGTAATTACAACTTTTATAATTCTGTTATGCCATAGATAGGGTCAATTTGCCATTCTTGAAACAATAAGAACTTAAATGCTTGTTTACGAAACGACCGCTTCGGAAAATAATTATAAACTTTTATCTGACCATGTATCTTTGTTCACAGCTTACCTGATACGCTTCACGTTCTTCCCGTGTACGCCAATTCCACGCCGCAATATTGTCCATTTCTAGAAAATGTTGAACTCTTCTCGAAAGTCTTGAGTTCCACAAAATTCCATTAAGAATAAAAACAATGCCTTTCGAATGTGAAACTTCGGTGGACGCTTCGCACCTTCCATTCGGCAGAATCTCCTTCGTAATTAGCGCAATCGTTGATCAAACATGTGCACAGTGGGAATCCATTGAAAATTGTATCTCGCTGCGCAATGCACATTTCGAATACAGTCTTTATTTGATTCCCGTTCAAATATATTGATTTTCCTAGCGGCAACTCGATCAATAGTTATTTTTGATTACTTCATTCGTTTGGTAGCGAAAAATCAGCACCCCCTTTGTTTGGTCGCCGAAGCATTGGTTATCGAAAATTGCAGGGACATTACCTCTTCCTGCCGTTCAGGAAAAAAAATCGCCTTTCCCCTCCATATCCTTTTTTTCCACAACGAAACGTTCATTTTAGACAATTATTGCAACGGTGTCTATCGATAATTGACCTCGAGTTTTATTGCCGACATGAAAGATGCGCGGTCAAAAATCCAGGTCCCTTCATCGTGAGATCTAGGAGAGGAATAATCGACACTTCGTTATTCATAACACGCCCGAACGAACGAAATATCTCGACTAAACCCGAACACGCATGGTTTCTCGCCTGTTCATTGTTCCTCGCTTTTAACATCAAACAGAAATCGCAGATTAGTTCGGCACAATCTTTCTCGCTTTGAATGCTCGTCCTAAAAAGTGCAAAATGAAAAGCTGCTCTTTATTGCTCTGTTGGGAACTCTTTTCTCCCGCCCACCCACCTTGCCACAGAATCGTAAACACTTATACTACACGGATTTCACTGCGTTCCTATTTTTCCAACCTTTTTCAAATTTTATTCGCCACGTCTCACCGTATAATCCTGGTTCAAATACTTTTTCGAAGCTTAGTAACATAATCGTCCGCCAATTTTCATCGAGTTCTAAGAGCACTAGTTTCACGCAGCACAATAAATTGGATAGAACATATAAATTACTAAAAAACGCAATTCTCTTTGCAAGTTAAAAAGTGTGCAGAAATAGGGTGCAGTTATTTAAACTGCTTCGAGGAAAGAAAATTCAAGCATACGGGTAATGAAAATGTATTGCTTCTCCACAAAGATGGAGTTGGGAAATTTTTAAAGCACAGTCATTAGACAAGATGTTTACGTGCAACGTTTTGCTAGGGTGGGTAAAAGAGGATATAGTATATGGACAAGTTAAAAAGGACGAAAATCTTGTGGTAGAGCTCCCCCACACCGTCAAGCTCATTTTTCTTCAGCTTCTTTCTACCCGCAGTTCCCCGTAAATCGATAGCACGATTTATATTTTTTTTACCCCGGCGTGGACTATCGTGACAATTTGTACGTCGATGACACGAAAGTATTAGTAGGATAAAAGAATAGAACAATTATACGTTCGCCAGCGAATTATTTTCCCTCGGGTAAAAAATAAATATTCTGCTCGCGTATGGTACAATATTATAAGAATATAGAATTAACGATTTCAAATAACATCTATTTCGGTACATTGGATTTGTTCGCGGCAAATGTTCGTAGCTTTACGACCAAAATGGAACACGGTACCATACATTCTTGTGGAAATCGTACCAATCACGACGGCGGTGCTGTATTGTAATTTATCTCGATATCCGCCATATCGTTTTATCAGAATGACTAGTGTTTTCCGATAATAGGGTATCGACTCCAGGAAAGTCCACGAAAACTTTCTGTTCTTAGCTGTCAAGATTCTCCAACTACAATTTTTCAATTCCTGCTGTTGTTCCATGTCGGAACCTTTGGTTTTCTCGCTAAAATCTATGGCATACGAGATAACAACGATCTTTCCTGCCGAGCTTTCTACATTTACTTTTACCACAACGATGACAAAGATTATGTGAAATGGAGAAATACGAAGCTCTTCATATTCTGAGAAAATCTGATGTTTTATTTTTTTCACTTTTCGTAAATCCGCAGAAGGAATACCAAGATAGGTATCTTCGAAATAGAAATATCAAATATTATCGCACATCCAATATTATCATCATCAATCACCTTAATATTTGACGTCTCGCGATAAGAAACCTTTGCGCTGGGGAAAACAATGGAAATGAAAGGTCTATTAATAAACTGGAATAGAAGTTACATCGCAATCGAATTATCCTGAGAGACTCAATCAACTTATATCAGGACCATATACCGAGTGCGCAGACTTCACGTTCGTCAACGAAGCAAATTAAGCCGAATATTGAACTTAATAAGTCGTCAGATTTTCGAGCTATCTCGCGGAATATTATGAATGCAAAATTATTTATGTAGAAGATATTTAATCTAGCTAAAGAGAAAAATAATGGAACATTGTTTCTCCATTCCAAGCGGAATTCATTTCATCGAAGCGTCCAAATATTCTTCTTACCGAATTTGAATGCATCAGCGAGATTATATTTTGCGGCGCGACCACTATATCGGAAACTCCATGGCATAATACAGCCACAAACTATTCGAAACATTCGATCCAATCGCTGAGATGGGGCACAAAGGAAGGGATACACCGTGAATTAGAGAATAATTCTGTCTGTTCGTGTAACGTGACCAGAAGCGACAACCTTTGAGAAAATGAAAATATGTCAAGGAGCTGTACTCGATAAAATCCGTAATCTCCTTCATGGCGAATGTAGATCGTGAAACATGGAATAGAATGCGTATGACGAAGTGTACAGCGGGAAATTTTGTTATTGAAGATGCAGGAAGTACAAGAATAAACGTGTAACGCATAAGAAAAGTCGTATAAAATTGTTTATGTCGAGCTTTCAATGTGAATTGCCTAAGCTAGTGAGGCGACAAATTGACATTTAACTTTCAAGTAATTCTACGTATCGCACAAATAAAATCATCAAGAGGTGCCCTCGAAATATTTGAAATTCCAATAACTCTCGACGGATAAAGGAGCCGATAAAAAGTTGAATTAAGATCCGAGGGCTAATTACTGCTGGGACTTTCGTGACAATTAAGTGATCAGAGTGGCGTCTCGTATGAAAATGTCAACCCTTCATGACCGACTCAAGAGGAATAACTTGTGGCTATTATTATAAAACAAGTGTGAGAAGATCGTCTGGAAGTGGTAATAATAGAAAATATGAAAACAAAACTAAAACGATCAATCTATATAGAAATGAACCCAAGCAATTTCATACAGCTTACAGCTATGTATGTACGTATTTCTGTAGGAGAGAAATATACTAACTATATTGTACACATAGCTCGTAATGTCTTTAACCGTTCATTCTTAAGTTAGGTTGTATACAGGGTACACGGTGGAGTAGGCTTGACGAGAGTAGAGGATTGCTCTTGAGGCAGGGAAGTGACACAAAGTAAAAGAATGATGGAAGAAGGGGAGAACATACATAGTAGAGAATATCCCAGTGTTACGCATGTCGCAATGCATTCCAGCACTGTAGTCTCAACACTGATTAATAATGCTCGTACAAACAGAGAGGGGTGCTACAATACAAGAACGTGTACACGAGCAAAGGATTAAGTAAACGCGCAGTGAAGATTGTTACACGATTTTACAATTAACACATGACTAGATGATCATAATGTTTCAAAGACAATAGCGAATCTATTCGATGTACATAAATTAAAATGTTTCATTATCCCCCGTTTGCTCGTTCTTAATGAATTGCATTAGTAATAATGCAAAGCGAACGGCAATGTCAGAAAGTGAAACAGAAAGAACGCGATCCTATTTCAACGCCAATGTCCGCAAACATGCATCACTGTGCATGCTTGAAGGGAGATTTCGTTTCAATGCGACAAACGGTGCTTCGACAAATTGCGAGCTATAAATAACCCCGTATACATACACCTACAGAAGTTGAAGTACCGCAAAAACCGCATTCGATCTAGTTGGAACGCTACTAATGACTCCAGTGTTGTACATCCTATGACGTTGTTGAAAGTATCAGAGAACGTTGCTGTTGTAAACGCCACGCTATGATTGGAAATTGTGCGCACCTAAATATATTGCATCTATCTAACACCGTCAAGCATTCCGTCAAGAAACACTAGCTACGACTTGACTGAATATTCGTGCAAGGCTGCATACGTCAAGAACAAGGTCGTTCTTCTTTTAACATCCACTAATTAAAATACCGCGGAACAAACTTCCAAAGAGTGCTCGTTTCTCAAGCAGACCGAGCACGAAAAAAAAGGAAAAAACAAAACGAAAAATGGGTAAGCCAGCAACCAAGTCAGACAGACTCCGAAGGAAGCAAGGTGCACGGGGGTCATTGTCCTCAAAAAGGCGCGTAGCGTAGCGTCAGATTTCTGCGAGAACCTCTGTACTGCAGCGACCGAAAATCCTGGCGAGCCACGGAATCCCACAATTCTTTCTATAGACATACCAAAGACCGATTTGTGGTTTATCACATGCTGATCCACTGATATGTGTATACGCGTGTCGGTAAAATCAGCTTCTAGATGACGTTTGCCGTTCACTTAAACATTTGTCTCCCGTGCACGGACGCGTAGGGAGAAAGGAATCGAAGGAGCAAAGGCAACGTCCTGCTGAAACGTCGCGTCGTGACGGACCGGTACGGTGTCACGCGTCACAACATTGCATTTATCGTAAACTCACACGCGATCCGTACGCAGCATGGTGGCATGCAACGGTGACGAAAGAATCAAGGAAACGTCATGCCTCGTCGTATCGCGTCACGTCGTGTCACGTCACGTCACACCAGCATTGCATTTCTCTCTATCACACACCCGGTGTATCACACTGCACGTCCGGTAAGCGAGCACCACAGCCGATACCGCGGCCTCTTTGTGTCCGATTGCCTGTAAACCGGAGCGTGCTCCAAGAGAAAAAGTTCCCTTTGGAGCACGGCACGTTCTTTCAGGGCCGTACGACAATCCAAGGGTGAAAGGTGTCAAAAAGGGGTGCTCGACAGGGGGTGGAGGGGTGGAGAACGCGTGAAGTCCGCGTGTGTCTTTTGGGCTGCCGGTCCCAACGGTGACTGCACCATCGAACTCTATCCTGCTACTCGTCACCACCACCACTACCTCGAGCACTACCACTGCCGCCACCACAGCTACCGTTGCCGCCGCCGCCGCCGCCGCCGCCGCCGCCGTCGACGGCGACGCCGTCGTTTGGCGTTGGGTATCGATTTTTCCGCGCAGCCTCCGCGGCCGGAGCACACAGGCCGTCAACGTCTGTTGGATAGTTGTAACATCGTCGCTCGCTAGTTTGACCCCTTCTGATTCTCACCTGACCCTTGTTTTCCTCCTTTTACTTTTCCTTTCTGTTTTACCTCGACTGGAAGGCTTTTTTTCTCATTCGTTGATCGGGAAAATTGAAGAAAGTTTCCCGATAGAGGGTCCGCGTGGCCACTGTTCCTGAACCACCGAGACCACTGGACTTGGGAACCAATTGCCGTTGGACCCTTTTCATATTATCTGTGGAACTTTCATTCTTCCCTCGTATTCGTTTAAGTAATTACTGTTTAATGACTTCGTTCTGTTTTGTGCTTGATTTACTTCTCTTGCTGTAGCTTTTATGACTGTGGCGTCGATGCTGGGAAAATTTGGCAGTACGTAATATGAACCGCGTCCTTGGCATTTTTGTGCGCTGCCACTTAAAATGTAATATTCTGCTGTGATATAGAAAGAAGATTGCTTTCCCAAATCCTTTATAGGCCCTCCAACTCTCTTTTATTGATCGCGTTTCTGTTGATCTTTCCTCCATGCCCTCGTTACTAGGAAACCTGGGATCTACCAATGACTGTATATAGAGTGTTCCGTCTTAAGACGGAAATATTTCATAGCTCACAATCAGTCTTTTATTTTCCAAACGGTCAAAACGTCAAGGTAGCTGGGGTACCCTGTCACACGAGCGGATCATTTAGACGACACGAACAATGACACTAGCACATGACACTAATATCTGGTTCACAGCAACTTTCGTCGATGACTCATTCACGAGTTTTTCCTGCAACAATGGAAAAACTGTGCGAGTCAGTGACCTCTTCTGAGACCAGCCCATTAGTACCCGTTTCTTGAGTGTAAGGCAACAACCTGCCCTTCCATAAACTCATCCAGGGGGTGAGTATTCTCGTACACGTGATAGGACAAACACTAGTGAGTCAACCAAGATTTCATGGAAAGCATAGAGGACGCTACAGATTAGCCACGATATCTCTGTCCTCTCAACGCCGATCGGGTACAAATATTGTAGAAAATCTTCTTGAACGAATAAATCCTATTTCGAATTTACTACGGGACTTCGCTTAGCCGAGTAGCGTAGGTACCGTCTTCATAGTCGCGTTACACGTAACCGGATTAACGCTCGGGTAGACTCTGATGACCAGCGGTGTAGAGGTACAGGTGCAAAAGGTGTAAACACCGCCACTTAATATAGGGGTTGCGCTCTTTTCTTTGCGACAAACAACGAATATACTGGTAACTGCTTAAACTACTTCAGCATTTAGTTTATCAATTTATTGCTGACCATTCCGCGGTGATATGGAACGAAATGTCTCCCTGTTTCATTGAACATATAAAGAATTTTGTTGACGATGTCTACGGTGTATTTTTTATCGTCTTCCGTGTATTCAAAAGTGTTTTCAAACGTTCTTAATTCTTCTTAGCTCTAAACGCGAACTCAACTTGATAACAATGAGTTCTGTGGGAAATACCAGGGAGCTTTCTTTAGAAAAACGAGACTCGAAGGAAGACATCCTTACGTGAAAGGAAGAAACGTCGGGGCGATAGAATGCACGATTTTCTGGAAAGATTTCAGGAAAAAAGTGAAAGATGAAGAATTCTCCTCCACTTCTTCATATTATACGGTCTTTTATTCGTTTCGCTCCTTCCTGGTTCGTCAGTGGCTTCTTCAAAGCTGAGAATGGCCAACAGTCGGCATTCTCGCTAACGAACGAGCCCAGGAATCTCCACCGACCCTTGGTAGATGTTTGCGTTCGTTAGATGGAATCGATGCATAACACTGAACGAATCTCCTCAATTCTAAAACGGTCGTCAGAAATAGGAAACTTAAGCATAATATTTAATGCGTATATGTATACAGCATGCATATATTAAGTTCTCCCTCTTACGTTTAAAAGAATATTTATGTCGCTTTTATTAAATTTTTTTTTTAGTAAGAATTTTCACTGGCAATTATAAATCTGTCGATAATTCATAAATAAAAGAAGAACAGTCTATACTCTCTTTGCCAAACAATATTTCACGAATATCTTACTTTATTTAAAAGTAATTAAGCACTTCTCAAAGTTTATGAAAGGAATGAGAAAATCATTCTTGCACTATACATATAGCTGTGCTGTACTGTACCAGGGACAGTCTAAAATCTGTTTAATTGCGCGAATTTAAGAGAGACTACGGAGTGCGGCAAGAAGAGCGAAACTTCTGCAATTATTCAGTATTCACAATAGAGACAAAGGCAGCATGTGCGTAGGTATCGGTATACAAGAAGGATAATCTTCTAGATGACTGTCCTAAGAATTGCTGAAAAGTGTTGGAGCACGTAATAAAGAAAACTTTTTATTTTGATACTCATGAGATGAAACTTTAGCATCATCAGAGTATCACGGAGAAGCTGTGAAGATTACAGTCCCTGCGAAGTTTAGAGATTCATCTTTGTAAGCTGACAAATATAATAAAAGTTAATTGAAAATTATTAAAGTAGATAATGCTGATTATGATGGATTAGTTTAAGATTTCATTTATTGTTTAAAAAACGCTGCGCATAACGTTCTAGAGATGGAATAATTTAGAAATCGTAATTGCTCCGTATAACGCCCGTGTCTGACCACGGGCAGACAATTCTACTTGCCGCTAGTAGTGCAGCTCAGTCTGTGGTCTGACAATGAAGGCGTAACGCTTACGCCAGCCAGTTTCTCGACATAGGTAGTCTTGGAAATGAAAAAAAGCGAAGAAAAGGAGCTTATGATTCCTTTTATGTATGAAGGAAATCAAGCTTAAATGTTATAACACATCGTTGTAACTGCTGACATGCTGATATAATAATAAAAAAATATATTTCTTATAAAAATCCTCGCACACTTTTTATGCTGCGTAAACAATGGCACACAAATTCGCGCCAATTCTATGCTTTTATACAATTCAGGTGTTCGTTTATGAGACATTAAGAGAACATAATTAATTTACAGTTGTGTCGTGACACAATAAAACAAGGTTGTCCAAAACGGAATGGGTGAAATTTAATTTTTTATCACGCTCTGGACGAAGAACAGACCGGAATTAATTAGATATACACCCAAAAGCATGACTTTAATAAGATAAGGTTTGCAGAATTCAGCAATCTCCGTGCAGAGTTGCACAATTTCTTCCTCAAAGCTCTCTTCTAAAATCCAATTGTTTAACCTGTCACCTAGAAATTAAATAATACTATTCCCAAACGAATAAATCTTTCATTCTTATCGCAGTGCAGTTTTCATTCTAGCTGTCCAGATTTTATATCCTGCATTTCCTTGTTCTGTTACCGATGCAATGTCTCGTATAATTAAACAAGCGAACGTGTGTAACACACGTCATTGCTACAAAGCCGGTTGCGGTATATTTTACTTTTTCTTTCGTGACGCACGAAATTTTTGGTAGCCTGCAATAGTACGCGAAATAGCAGGGATTTTGTTTGTTATATGTGTGTACACGGTACAGTGTATACAGTGTTTATGTATAGTACATAATCACACATATTCGCGGCGATTCATACACAATATTCCGGTTAAGAAAACTCGAGGAGTTTCGTTACAAGAAAAATTTTTCGAAGTGAAACGATATAGGGACATTCTTCGAAGGACATGGGAAATGGGGATAAGGACGACGGCGAGGGGCATTCAGATAAATTCAGAAAACTGTAAATCTCGTGAAAATCTCTCTTCAAGCTGTTGGAAGCAGGGCAAGGATAGACGGATCACCACGTCTGTGTCCGATAAGTATATACGTGAATAAATACATATAGGTGTACGTATACCTACAGGCAATAGGCGTATTCGTTAATTTGTACATTTTGCTGGCCCTCTGAATATCTAACGCATTTGAAAAAACGTTATGTTATGATATTTATGTCGAGGTAAAATAAACGTCATTTAATTTCATGACGGTAGAATATAGGAAAAATTTTTAATTTTCCTCATTATGCATGAACCAAAATATTCCTCTCTCGCTATGAAAAGTTTACTGTACAGTGTCATACATCACGTGTCGCTACTTTCAACTCGGGCTTTGACCTTCTCCACTTTCGTCAATTCTCTTCCAAGTTTGCAGGGTCCTGCATATCTCGAATAAATGGGCGTTAGCTTATGACATCGGAGACAACGTAACAAATTACTCATGTTTTATTCATATATTATTACATATTTTAGCAGTTTGTCCAATGTATGTATTTCCTTTTTTCGATCTAACAGATTTTTTATTACAAACGTAAAAATCCCTTATTTCCACTATATCTATATAATTATTAAAACAGAAAAGTAATTTTTCATTTGCTTGCACTTGGAATATACGACCATAATAACATTCCATATATCGACATTCCATCTTTTGACACGCATGTGGAGAAATTATTTTAAGGATTACTTGCGCATGAATTAAATTTCTCCATTCTGTTTATTCACCTGCGAAAGTGGTTCGTATTCATTGTGCCATGCACGCAGGTACATTTTCATGAAGGCACCCCGACTTCAAGGCGTCAGATAACCGAATTTATGGAGATTAACTCGCAGAGAAGTAGCAACTGTGCTGCATGACGACCGTGCCCTTTCCAGTTACTCGTTATGCCGAGTTCAGTCACCTTAATCCGGCTCATTATTGAAATGCATCACGTAATAATGCATCGGTAAACCAAACCGTAAACCAAAATTGCACATCGATGAGAATAATCAATGATTTACATAAACGCTGATACAGTACAGGGTACAATTTAATGTTTACTATCACTCTCGAATGATCTTGTTCGATATTGTGCTGAATGCTCTACAATAAATAATGGAAAAAAATATCCAAGAAACGATATATGTATATCGACTGCAGTCCTGTTCAGAAATGTTTATTTCACTGGCGCCAGAGACTGCGATAAATGGCCAGATTTAATGCGGCTCCCAACCAATTTGCACGGAAACTTTCTCAACTTTCCTTTAAGCCCCGATGTAACGACTACTTGTGTGACGAAACGAAGTTTCCAAGAGAGGCGAACGAAAATAAAGGTAATGGCTCCATCCGTCGACACTTAAATTCCAGAAATATACACCCCCCCCCCCCCCCCTTCGTTGAATTCGATGATAATTAGAATGACAGTGTGAAACTGAATTAGCATACTAGATGAGTAACGAATAGAAATTTTGAACGTATTATACATTCTGTATAACATCGAAATTAATTTATGCCCGTTGTTATCCTTAATTTCGTGGGTAAAATGAATTATTTTCACCGAACAATTATGACAAATCGTAATACTTTTCGGAGTACGGGGTTTCTGAAAGCAATAAAAACGTGGACGATCATTTTTCAGTGGTTCAGGAGAGGCGTTCGCCGTCTTCCACAGTTCCTTTCGACAGTTTTCTCCGGTGTTATTATCAAGCACTTTCCTGCTCATGTTCGTGAACAGTGAATTTACTATCTGCCGTCTAAGAAACCGTGGTTTCATCAATTTTTGAATGATCATTTTTCTGTCAAGTAATAAACCGCCAGAAATGAATCGTATACAGACGTATACATGTCAAACTATGTTCCAATATTGTATTTAATTTTCTAATATTTAAATGCACCATCCCGCGGTATATTACCTTTGACATTAAAATACTTGATGAATGCAAAATTAAAAATAAATATTCCTGCAAGACATTTGGTAGTAATTTTATAAACTAATTTCGTTTTATAAAATATTGCTACTATAATACCATTTACATACTTCTAATTCACGTTTTTCTACTTCCTTAATTGGATGCCACTCGTCAGGAATATTATACGCAATCTAAACTAGTTTAAAATACAAGTTAACTATTGAATGGAATGCTATCGGCGCGTGTTTTAAATGTTAGCGTACATGGCCTCGTTTCTTATAAAATAAACTCAATTTAATCTGGAATCGAGACTGAATGCACCAGTGTTAATGGAATTGAGCCTGCTGGATATGACACGCTCGACTAGGTCTTCGGGCTGAATTGAGAAAATAACTGCGAAGTTCGATTTAACCAAGCGTAAAAAAAATCAGAGTACAAAAGAAAATTAAACAAACGCGGCAGCACAATATAGGGCACGCGTACAAAAAATTAATAAGTTCCAGATACATCATGACCTGAGAATAACGTACGTAAATAGATACAATTAAGTACTCTTCCGGTGTCGTACATAAATGGAATATACAGGTAAAGACTAGTTCTGCCATATTCTTTTACGTATCACTAATAATATCAGTAATCCGGATAAAAAATGTAAACCGCAGCACACTACAGTAAAACTATGCACAATACAAAAACATGAAAAACTTACCTTGCACCTTATCCTTCCCCGTACAAAGTAACAATGAGGACACCATACAAAATACTTCACAGAAACTGATTAAACCAACTCCGTTTGACAGTTTCTATGCGAATCCTACTTAATACCTGGAACAGAGAAACGACAAAGGACTATTTAGTTTTACATGGGAAAATGGTAACAGTTATAAATTGGACTAAATACTACGAATTCATGCACTTCAGGCATTTAATCGGCAAACTCTGTAATGAGGAATACGATCTGGATCTCCCTGGACTTGTGGAAATCAGTATATACTACTCTGGAAATTCAGAAACTCGATCTGTATGATTTAGGGATCGGAGGTATAACACTGAGCAGGAAAAAGAAATTCCATTTATACTGCAGTGAATATGATTTCTGAGTCGTTGGATATTATTAAACAGCTTAAATCCAAATGACTGTCAGATCGTGGAATCGCAATCAGGACTACTCAAGGTCACACGACCTCAGCAGAGATAACTCCTTAGGCGTGAGACCTTAGTCAGAATTACTTGTGGTCATGGAACCTTGGCTGAGACCCTACACATGGTCACAACTCAAATCCCATGCCCTCAGACTATTCTGGGCTAATGTTCCATGACCCTGGGGTAGCACAAATCACGCCCTACGACCCTAAGATGATTCTCCCCGAGTTGCCTCGGTCCCACAGTGATCCAGGTCGCGATTATCAACCCTGTGGTAGTTAAGATCCATTCCCTCAACCCTAGTGTGATTCAAGGCGTGTTACAATATTGTCTGGGTCGTGTTCCTCGACTCTGGTGTTCCATAGTGGACTCCAAAGTTTATAGTATTTTAACTATTTATGTATATGTATAATATGCATATTGGTATATATATTTATTTAATTTGAATATAATTTCGATTTTTGGGTTAAGGATATCTTGTTAATGCTTTATGACGTTCTACCTCTAATCGTTCCATATTCAATTAGTACCATTTCATGGTATAATGAATTACTGTTTTAAATAATTTTAAGGTAAGAGTTTATACGGTGTTAAGGTGATAAATAATAGTTGTCTGCCTATATGTGGGCATTATCGATGTTCGCAGGACGACTGTTACCTCAGTGCACATTATATGGGTTACTAGTCCAAGGTCTAACTTCGTTCGTGTCCTGGAACATAAGCCCGTTTGTACGCTGGATAATTTACCCGAAGTTCCGGTGACCCATATCATTTGATGTATCTATCTTATCCTACATGGAACCCCCTTCGATCAAATTAGATCAATTACGAGAATACAATGACTGTTCTACGGTGTTACTGATTTATAAAGTATATTTCTCTATTCTCAGGTCCACTCATGTCCAAGAATTCTTTTCGCCAAGCGAGTAATGTGGGAAACGAAGGAAAATGAAGAAAACGAGGGTTGCGAAATTGAAATTATTTCACCATCTAAACTGACCGAATCGAGTCTATTGATTTCGAACAGATCTACCGTGGTTTCTGCAGAAGGAAGTTGTTCCTGAACGTGCCGTCGCACCCTGCGACGTCTGTCGATACGTTATTCAATTCCATGGTATTGGTTTTCCCTTCTCAGCGGTCTGCAGTCAGGGTAGAACTGCAACTGCAGCAGCAGAACCTAACAAGGATGCGGTTCTATATGGTGCCCTTTCGCTCTTTTTTGGCCCGTTTCTCTGTTTCGACATTTGACGGGCCAAATATCCCACGACAATGTGAGTAAAATCGACTGATAACATTACGACCGAAATAACGTAGAACAGTTTCAGTTATGAAGTGCGATCTGGGGCGCCATCGCGCGTTTGAGAAACGCTATAACAAACTTGTAATTCTCACAGACTTACTGATGCAGTCTGTACCTTGGTATCTCCGTATTTTAATTAGGTTAAACAACTTAATATAGGCAAATGTATTTATCATTCAATGCTATTTCACTCATTAAAAAGTATAATGCGTAAGTGATTGGAGATTACAAAAACGATGCACACGTTGTTGTACATTCTCGATAAGAAGCTCGTCTAATTTGTGACGCTATTGCCTTGCAGTCTAGTGTATCCATGATTAATTCGATACGTAATAATAGGAGATCCGTGTATATCTCGTAGTCGTTATTATATTATACCAATAATCGGATTCGAAATGTTGCATATAAATAGTCCATAGGAATTTCGGTATAAATATAAAAACAAGTATAGCTACGTTTCATTAATTCTCAGATTAATTTTAGAACCACACGAATGTTAAATCGATCATCACGTCAAGGACTGTGCCAGGCATCTGGTTATCTTAAATTATTCCATCAACTACTTCTGTCGATTATATACCAATATTTTAACACTTGAAAAGGCAATGATATAACCGTACTGCGCATAGTTACACAAATAGCGAATGGCTTATGGAAATTTAAATAATTTGCTGATTTAGATTTCCGACAAATATGAACGTCGTGATTTATACTTATGAAATAAGGATTTATGTATACCATTATATTTGAATGTTACGTTTTTTAAACAGTTCCGAAACTTACTCCAGATAACTGCGATAATCATATTACAGCAGACGACGTTGAGTTTTTACGATTCATTCGTGATTTATGAAGATTTTATACTTCAAAAGTACTGCAATCCATTTTGGTTCCGGCATTCTAATTTTTTACTGTACTCCGCTCACTTTTATAGTCGTTCGCACGCACAAGGCCGTTCGATTAAGGATTTTCATGCACGAGAGATCCGGGGAGAGGTATGCCTTGTTACACGGTTTAATAAACGTTAAGATTATTCTGTGTATAATTACGGGATACGAAATGGTTCTAAATTTTTTCGAAAACGTGAAGCAACAGGAATGCCGAGAAAGAAATTGAAGAAACCAACACTTATCTAAGCAGAACGAGGCGTGAAGATAGTAGGACAATCTATGCAGGTAAATCTGCTTCAAGGTTACTGCAGCCTTGAACATGCAATCAAACAATCGATACACCAGTCCAAACATGCGCCAATGAATAAAAGTCCAGCTGTTGAAATGAATTCCAAATAAGAAGAGATGAAAAGGGTGGAATCCGTCGACTGTTGGGAATATCGATGCAGAGAGAAAAAATATGGGAAGCGGATAAAATCGAATGTCGTCAACTTTGCAAGGAACAGTAACAATATAACGGAGTGTTCGTTACATAACGTGACGTGATTCTCGATATCTCGAGATCAACAAACGAGCGCACTTAAGAATCGATACCTGTATGAATATATGTATATCCGCGACAGATGACATTACTCACAAAGTTTGCAGAACTCATCTTCGACGAAATGACGTTTAGACTTAAGCATACGTGAGGCAAATCATCAGCGTATACACTAACTTCTGTAGTTATGCGTACGCACAAACAAGAACAGTAGTATTAACAATAATTCCAAGAAATAGTTGACACACCAAAATTAAGTGTTACTAGTAGATGCATCGTAAACTATTAATACATATTTATCAATCGACAAGTATCTACTATAAATTACTATTCGTTTCGTTTTGTGGATTGAAAACTATACCATTAACATTGTTTGTAACATTTATCGCTTAAGTGCCGCTCAAATAGCGTCGAGGAACAGGTACTATTAAGCATCTATTCATATCCACGTTTTTATGATTGCTTCATAAATCGTGCTATAATCTTGCAAAGTAAGTCTCGAAATACATGCATAAAATCGCGCCAAATACAAATACAGCTCATTGCAGGAAAAAAATACTGGGAGTTCAGTCTTAATACATCTGCGACGTTAATCCTTTTATATAAAATTTTGTGAAACGTATTCACCAAAGATTCGCGGTGCAAAGAGAAGCGATTAACGTCGTCGCTCGTAGCCGGGAGAAATTTTTTAAACATTCATTAATAATATAGCGTACAGTTGTTAGAGGTTACGGTCTTTCAAAACCGGTTAACTTTTTTCCCAAACCCTTTAATATGCATGTCCGTAATGAAACAGAGGCGTGTATTAACCGGCTTTATTCGCGACACACCCACAACTTGTTCCACCTATGATACACTGTTGCATTAATTTTTCATCGCTCAAGAACCTGTGACGCGATGCATTGCGGATCGACTCGACACGATGCGGCGTGAAAATAAATTATGTAGAATATCTATCGGAAATAATTCGTCATTGTCACCTGCCCTGAAGATTTTTATAGCGAAAAAAATGAACTAAATGTATATTTTCCAATCACGTGTCCTTTGAACAACGGATCAATGAAAGTTACTTGAGAAAGCATCAAATGCTCTCAAATATTTAATATTAAAAACTGCAGTGTTTGAAATGGAATTTCTATATGAAGCTTTACACAAAAGGAATATGTTCGATGATATGTGAGATTATTAGGAACATCATACAGAGATGAACAAGTTTAATATAGTATCGGCTAAAAGGAATATACTTCATATAACGTTGAATCTAAATCGAGGTAACAGATTTTCTATTAAATAAAGCACAAATGGAGTGTAAAATTTACTGGCTATAAATACATATACCATAGTCATGATATTGTTATATTTTCCACAAGCTTTACGTAAAACGCAGGATGTGGGACGAATTGTGCTTAAATTAAACTTCCGGATAATTAACGTTTCCACATCGAAAATCGTATAACGCCACCCTCGAGTATATGCTTATGTACTATATTTCTGCAACAATATGCTTACAACAGACAAAGACTGAACGAAATGATTTGTTAACAAGTATTACAATGAGTAAATCGCTGTTGCCACCGCACAAGTTAATAGGAGTTTATTGCACACATATTCAAGGAAATGATAAAAAAGGTACGTTCTTTATGTACGTGAAAAAAAAATTACTCATCCAAAGATTATGAAACTAAATATCATAGATGTTAAGGTGCACTTCTTACGCAAGATGTAAGTCCTAATACTTCGCACAAGTTAGAATTCTACTTTTTATCGTTGTAATCTCAAAACAATTGAAAATATTTCGCTGCAATTCTTAACATACTATTCATCTATATGCAACTGCAACTTTTTTCCTTCTCAGAACAAAATCACAAAAGGAAAAATGGGTGAATATACGTGACGAGATTGCTAAACCAGAAATTCCGTAAGACGTCAATCGTTATCGAAATAAAATGAAGTGATTAATGCAGTTATTCACATGTACGCAAAATGACTAACTACGTCACTTGTATCTATAAAATATATGCTCTTCCCTTACATTTTCTATGCCTTTTCTTAGTTCAATAAACGCATCTTTTTATTAAAGGATACAAGGTAGAAACAAAGTATTCAAAGATTTCTTGTATAATATTATATGTACTTACAGTAGTTGCATTAATGTTCCCGTTTAGGAACTATCGATTTTAATTTAAAGCGATATTAGAGTTTTATAATAATTTACATCTTTAATTTATTTGATGTATAATTGAGCAAAGAAAATATCGCAAGGCGAAAGGCCAATGTCACAACGCCTAGTAGAGTGGTGCAATCGAATAATGGTTGCCGATAACAATCAAGTCGTTATATACTTTGTAAACGGTAGGCACATTTTTTGTACCATTGTAAAGTAACGTTTGTGTGAGAAGAATATCAACGTGCTATACGTTCTCTTGTCAACTATATTGTAATAACTGCAACACGTGAACTTATCAACGTTCCACGGAACAAAGTGACATATTCGTTCATAAATTATGACCGAAACAGTCGTTGAAACGGAATCTTATCAAGCAGGGAACATTTCCTCGTAAAATCCAAATACTTTAAATGTACATAATGTACAATTGCAACGAGACTAAGAGAGAAAAAAATCGCAAGCTCAAAGTGATGAGGAATATGTATAAAGTAAATTCTAGGTAGTACGGTGGTATCAGATTCTCAGGAAGAATAAATTAATTTAAACATTTAAGCATTTCGCAATCCTTCGTCGTAATGGCACGCCGATGAACGTTGATTAATTGAACGTTTCTCTTTTACGAATCTTACGTTTCTCTCGTTACGTTACATTAGTACGTCACGGTAGCCACAAATTTGCACAATTTTTGTAATCACACCATCAATTAACCTTCAAAGTGTTTACGCTCACGACGTACCAAATGTTGCATCGAAAAATTATTTTTACCATAAATTCTCTAAGCAAAATGCGTTCCTGACATACTTCAACGTTCGAAGAAAGTCTAAGTTTGCCTAAATGATTTCAATACCATGGCTGATATTTACATATTGTATGATGAAATACGTCATTCCAAATCTACGCGTACTTTCTCTGTATTCAACGCCAGATCAAAGAAGACTGATGGACCACGCTTAGATTCGGCTCGATGGTATCACGAAGTTGATAGAGTACGTTCAAGGCAATCCGGGGTAATCTTTATTTAACCATGAAACACGACTTTCTCGAGGATATGACGTTGAACCTTAACCACCCAGACTGGGGACAGTCCCCGCCGGATTTTCCATTCTTTGAGTACGTGGCCTTCAAGGAGCTCCGCGATCACGACTCCGCAGCAGGAAAAGGATCAACGTAACGAGCAAAAACGGGGAACCGACGATAAAAATCGAGAGAACTGCAAACCTGTTCGCGTGTGTTCCTTATCCACCCCCACTCAACGAGTTGTTTTAGTTAAGCACGAGCAGGAATATATACTTCTTCGTAGATCGTGCAGAGAAATTGTACATTCCGGACGTACTTGGCGTGCTTTAATCCTTTATCGAACCAGTGTTGGCAAAAAAATGTTACACAACCGGCCAGTTGTATTTTCTACCCTGCTTTTGCTCGTCGTCGCCGTGGTTGACTGTGATTTCGATTTACAAATGTTACACGTGGTGAGAATCGTATGGAAATAATCGTGATTTTTAAGATGCACTCAATAAGCATCTTTCGGAAATAATTCACAGTGAAAATACCGTTGTCAATAGTGAATTATTAATTATTTTTGGGTGAAATGCTGAAACGTTTTTAATAGTTATATGTGTATTTTAAGGTGTTTCGACACGGTGACAAGGTGCCGCATCGAGAGTACCAAAATTATCCTAACGATCCCTATCGGGATTATTCGTACCATCCAATGGGAAATGGAGACTTAACGAACGTAAGTGAAAGAGTACACTTAGAATAATTAAAACTATCTCCGCGTGTTTCATGGCGCATAAAAAAATATTCCTTAATTTAAGAAGCATTTTATGACTGTGAAATCCCATTTGGGAATTGATTCTCGTGTTCGTCAACGTAACCACGCCCGTTGCATTATTGAATCTCATCGGGGTATGAATCTCAATTTCGCAGATTGTATTATCACTTGTATCAAGGTGTGGTGTCATAAAGTATTTCGACACTCCCAAGAAATCCTTGAGGAATATTCTGTCATGCTTTTTTTTCATACGTAACCTTTTACAAATTTGCACATCTTCCCCATTTTGTTTGCTTAACTTATAATTCATCATCTTATCAGTCCGAAATACAAATGCATGTCACTGTCACATCTTAATAAAGGTTTCACTAATCTGTGCTAATCGATCAAGGTTATATAACGCATCAAATACTTACTCCAACGTTAGTTGTTCGAAGTATCAATCAAAGCACAAGAAATATCTTAGTCATTTCTTTCCGCGGTGCAATTGCAATCTCATTAATGGTGGACGTCGGCGAACACAAGTGGTAATTGTTTCATGCAACTATACAGCAAGGTAAGCTGCGTGAATACAGGATTGGGACAATGCTCCGTGAACGTTACGATCGATATTTCGGACCGGATTATTGGCCGGAGAAGATCTACGCACGATCGACGTACATCCCGAGGACACAGTTGTCCCTACAGCTAGTTCTAGCTGGGCTATTCCCACCCTCGGAGAAGCAAACGTGGAATCCGCATTTACCCTGGATACCGATATCCTCGACCTTCGTGCCCTATGAGGCTGACAATCTCTTGTTTCCACATCACTGCCCTAGGTAATCCTTTTCGTGTCGACTCTCATTAACAAAAATGACGAGAATTATTCAGAAATAAAGAGATCTTAACATACAAGTAATTGCCAAGTGAATATCGAATATTCGTCGTTATGATGGCTCTCCTTTCTTGCAATTGAAGGTACCGGGAAGAATATGACAAATTTCTTCAACAAAAGAACGCGCAAGATTTAATGAGCAAGTATAAAAAGGTGATGCAGTACTTGAGCGATCGTTCTGGGAAAGCCGTGAATTCAACATCAGCGGTCACTTATCTGTACAATTTATTGAAAGAACAGGTAAACGTATATTTATTCTGTCTGACAGACGGGAAACTGGTTTTTCCAAGTGCGCCATGATTAAACAGTGTCAACTTTTAGGCGTCTCAAAACCTGACTCTCCCAAAATGGACCGAGACCGTCTATCCTACTCCGATGAAGGAGATACTCGCGTTGGACTTCAAGCTCCGATCGTACACAAGGACGCTGAAGCGTTTGAACGGAGGTTCAAGGATGCTCATTTCTTATCTTTTTTTTTGTTTTAATTTTTGCAATCTGTCGATCATACCGTGTCGCACCCACTTTAAATAAATCAAGCATTTTTGGTTTCTCGTTTTTTTGCAGGTATCTTGCTACGTAAAATGGTAGAGGATATTAAGGCTTATAAAGCAGGGAAGTTAGAACCGTACGATAGAAAGGCGTTCCTTTTCTCGGCGCATGAAATGAATGTTGCTGCAGTTGCGAGAGCTTTGGAATTGGACGAACCCATTGTTCCTGCGTACGGTGCTACTCTCATTTTGGAAACGCTCCGTGACAAGAAAGGAAATTACTACGTTCGGGTAAGCGTTTAATCTATAGCATATGGAATTCCACGTAGGGAAGATTGCCCACTGGATAAATTATTTTTATATCTACAATATAGGTCTTGTTCTGGACTGGTGTGTCCGAGCAACTCATGATTCAAACGATACCTGGTTGCACCGAATTGTGTCCACTGGAAGCTTTCTTTGCTATCGTAAATGATATAATGCCGAGCAACGAGGAATATTATTGTCACCCTACCGAGTCGATGAACGAATTAAGTAGCAACCAACTAAAACAATCTTCGGAATATTCCTCAGCAACCAGGATAGCCGTAGACAAAACTTGGTATTGCATGTTGTTCTTCCTTTCTCTCACTGTCTCATTTGTACGTAGTAACATTATCAATATCGATTGCTGACTTTAGAGTGGTTCAGTAAAGATTGGAATAATATTGTTACTGCGTTTGGAAATATTGACGAGATGTTTCGAATCTGCTTGTTTTTTATTGTATCAATACATCGTTGACTTCGAGTAGTTTTAGTAAAACTAAGGAGTACTCGCAAAGGAACTAGTAAAATAAACTTACACTTTTAGGTTTAGTTACTTAATATTTAGAACACTGATAGTAGATTAACTACTTTTAAATGCTTCACATAGTATTAAAATAAGCTACTACAATATTATTGTAATTTCTAGTCAGAATTGTTAACTACCGATACGTATTTCTTCGTTTTTGTCTCGTTACATATTAAATGTGATCAATCGTAGATAAGGGAATCTATCGACAAAATTGTGCAACCAAATTATACACTTCGCTGTACACGTAAAGACGTAGATATTTTGTGGCTGTACTTTCGAAAAGTACAATCGGGTCTAAAGCAGCATGTTTACTAAAAATACAATCCAACCACCGCAGTCGTGCCAATATTCCCGTAAGTGAATAAAGTGCCGTGTTTGGCAGACACGAAATGAGAGTAGATTCGATTTGCAAGTTGACGGTTTGATTCTCCTATTTCCGTCCAGGTTAAAAGTTCAAGAAACTCTACAGGATAGAACTAGCGGAGTACGCGTCTGTCTAAAACAATATTTTTCAAACAAAAATTATGCTGCTTCATCGATTATGATTATGGAAAAGATAAATTTTCGTTATTAGCGTGAAACTGAATTGATGAGCACCAAAATTAATAAAAACTTTCCCTCGTACTTTTTCAAGCTGCCTCTCTATGGGCTGAGAACTTGAATTTACTAACGATGATATATTCAGTAGGGTCTAGAACTTTCTTCAAAGTGATTCACTTTGATGAAAGTAACTTCCATTTAAGACCATCTTACGCCGATATGCAAACTTTCAGTATGGTATTGGGTTAGGTTTGTGAAAAATTAAATAAAACAGAAATTATTTTAAAATGCTGAGAAACATTTTCGACAAAAAAAATCTACAGCTTCACTTGTATCATACAGTTCTCTGTTGTCCAAGATAATATCAAGATAATAGACGTACTCCAATGTGCTTTTAATGGAAAACCAGTCCATGTATGCATGCGCATTTCAATGAAGAATAATACTTTGAACCTAAAAGCATAATTCCTAAGAGCCGCTATTGCATACAGAACATGCTGCACGATTCGGTTTCAACGGAGCCATGCTCCACGTCGTCTGTGTGTTAATTTTACACAAAACAATCTACACACACGTATCTGCAATGCAAAGTTCATAATTAAATTGGATCGCCCAGGCATTCACAGTGAACGACATTTTCACAAGTGACGTTCCTTTGGTTAATCGTTCGTATCACGATTATAAATAGCAACCAAATTGCATATAGGCAAACCGTGGAGAATACAAATAGGAACACGTTATACACATTACATAGGATGTAGATTTTACGGGAACAGATTACTTATTTTTTCTTAAAGCGTCAGAATACGGGAATTATTTTTCTTTTTTTTTATTGAATGGATAGTATAATCATTTTAGTCTGCATTCGAGCTTCAAGCTGTACTATACTGAAACGTTTGAAATTGCCAACAATTTTGTTAACTGATATTTTGAAAGTACTCGTAATGAAAGACGAGTACGAATGCCTGACGCACATGCAACTGCAATATACTTTCTCAGCGCAACACGCTCTCTCGCGAAAGCTTCACAATGACTAAGAAATATCTTGACGTTCACGGCATGAAACAGCTTGCGAACAGATTGGATTGCTGCAAATACTCGAGAATTTCCACGAATTAGGATGTATCATTTGTTTCCTTACTATACTTAGCAATATATTCACGGTGATCCGTGGAATTTTTCTTAACTTGTATCACCTGGAAACCAATTATAAGCTCTTCCGTTTTCACTAGACGACAATACCTAAGTATTACAGAGATATGTATCTCATGTAATTCCTATTGCAACACTGGAATACTGGCAATCGTCTTCTTATCATCAAATACGTATCTTCGACTGACGCGTTTCCTGTGGATAAATGTTCACCAGGAATTATAGGCACGAATGGTAAACAGAGGATATTAAATAATTAGTTTGAAACTGCCAATCGCTGTCGTCACCTCATTACGCATTTCTCCGTCAGAAACACGTAAGTATTATGAATAATGTGGAAACAAGAAGTTCGAGATTGCTGTGTCTTTGCTACCTTAATTAGCAAGATTTATTGGTAAATTATAAATCTGTTTGAAGCGATAATTGAACAGCTATGTAACATCTATGTAACTCGTACTCCATAAAATTTCATCCGCGTAACGATATCTTGTAATATGTGTAATGGAATATTCTATGAAATACGATTATTCTACGTCAATTAATCGCGTGTTACTGTATGAAAGTCGCACAGTGTTCAACGATGCGTGTAACTTGGAATCAAAAACAGACACATCATGATTACATAGAGGAACTGTGTGAGATTTCATTGAATGGCAACGCAGGTAGTGATTCCTCAAGGCGAGGATTTCCCAATAGGCATGTGATTATTTAAAAAGAGAGGCTGGGATAAGCAATCGACAGATAAAAACCCTGAAGAAATTCTCGAGACGCATTGCGTGAATACCGACGTTGCATACCTTCGTAGAGTGGTTCATCAAAGTATGTACTGTTATGATATCGTGGCGTTGTCACACAATATTTTTATCGCACATCTCGTTAACGTTAGAGTAATATCTTAATTCCAAAATTAATCTCACATTTAAAAAATTTCTGCTATAAGAAATTGTTAACATTTCCTCAGAATAGAAAGGTGAATGTACAATATTTCTCTATTTTTTTTATGATGGAAATTACGATACACGAAAGGCGGTCAAAATCAAACCATTTATACGAAGATTCAATTACGCTCACGGCTATTAAGAGAAAAGTGTGCAACGACTTAAAAAGGTACTATCTCAAGGTGTTTCGACGCTGTCGCGAAATTTAAGAAAGATCGCCGTCCTTTTGTAATAGCTTTATTGCGAAACGTGTTCACGTTTGGAAGAAATAAGGCGAAATTAAAAGCATGGTGTAGGGACACAAGAGAAAAAGAACACTGGCAACCTTGTTGGAATTGTTGAAGAAAATGACACGGGAAATGCATTGTTCGAGCTTTACGACTTGCTCACACTAGTACATATTGTACATGTGTACACATCCCTGTAAGTTCTCCCAACGTTTACTCCAATAGTACATAGGAATGCAATTTTCCTATGTGTAAGAACTAATTGCAAGATGTTTACATCATTCACGACCTTCGATTATTTCCAATTGTTCGACAGTCTTTATTCTCGGCAAAGTGAAGTTACGTTAAGACAATATGTAACGCGTTATTATAAACATTATATTTAACGCAACGTGTATGGCGCATAAGAAAACGTATCATCTTTTTGAGAACAAAATTTGGTTTTGTAATACCAGTAGTCGATCCAAATATTATACTTTCCTCGCCAAACTTTTGTTCGATAGCGGCTAAATGGGGGAACAACGTCCGCGGGACGCATCCAAGTGCATTATCAACACTGACAGTAACTACGTTAATCCGGTAAATGCATTTTGCGTGTCTAATTAATGGCAGAAAAGTTACAAAAAGTTCAAACGTCACGATACATTTTCATTTTCATAAATGCGTCACTAGTTTTGTTACGGACGAATACTTGTTGATCACTCGGCTGGCCGTAAATCGACATGGCACTGAAATGTCCAATCGATTACAGGTGCCTCATTGTTGTAATTAACCCAAAGTTGCTTAGAGTGTGCTTCGACCGTGTACAAACTCTACAACAGCGTGGATAATTTGTGGAGCGTAAATTAGAACGTGCTATAACGATGTCAGCGATACCTACTCTAGTGATTCATACCACAAGACACGCTATGATGCGATTATAAAAAGTATGCGGGAAAAAATAGTTAAGAAAGCATATTTCTTACAAGCAAATTATTCTAAACGTATATTTAAGCAAACAGAATGCATCCGATAGAATCGTCCGAAGCTTCGTCGTGTTTGATCCCAATCTAATTGAGCAAATTACAAGATTCTCTCAAGTAACCCAATATTTTGTGCGCTCTCAAATTTTCCAGTCACTGAATATCCGTGCAAGGTTTTGAATCTATTTGAAACAATCTGAATCGAGCGGCGCACAAAGATTGCGTAAATGTGACTCATACTTGTCTGTTCGAAGTATTATGCCACATTTTATATAACGCGTTAGTGTAAAAATTATACGCAGCAAATATAAACAGGATACATTACTTACGTACATATGTACATACCCGAGACTCAGGTAATTTAACGTGACGTGTACAAACGCGGTGTAATTATAGAAGTAAAATTCTCACCTAGTTTTATTCCATTGACGATCCCAAATGATATCCTTTGATCTCCGCTACTTCATTGATCCCCATTTCCTTTTCCATAAAAGTCTTGAAGGACCAAAACACTTTAAACACTTGCGGGTTACATCAAACCGCTCCGTTTCCTTAGTACCGGAACGAAACAGCAATATAGTGACTAAATAATTCACCGGCAATATTTTTTATAGAATGTCACATTGTTCTCTCGCGCAACCACACTTCTTTCGATTTTATCTTTACCCGCCGAGTTAACGCCAACGTTCCTATGTATTTACACGCGCAACTACACTTAGCGTAAACTAAATATCGACGTCCAATTTACAACTTTATGACACGTTGCTTTGTTTACTAGTACGACGTGGAACCGGCAGACAAAAAAGGATGACTTTTGGGATTTCACTAGGCACTTGACACAAATTGTACAACCGTTACGCGATAAACCGTGGGTATACGATGTCAGCTGTCAGAAAAAATGTAGCCACTTGGCAATGTACCGGACAGCTGCAAGCGAGTACACGTTGCCAGGTTGAATCTGCTGTCACGCCTCGGGCTTCTTCGGTGCATCGTGAACAGGTGCCAGGTAAGGGGTTAGATAAGTCGGTGCCCTCAGCATAGTTTCTGCTCCGATCAGTTGTACTCACTGTTGTCCCATAAACTCATTCGAGTACTTGTTCCTTACTTGACTTTCTATTCAATACTCCAGCGATATACTTTAAAATGGAATTTAAATGTTAATATCGTGCATGACTTCATTCTATTGCATGGTGTTAAGGTAAATTGCACCAAACAGCACTATTTATAGTGTGCTTCGTGTGTGTGCCTGCATGCGCATATTTAAGTATTGGACGAACAAATATACGCGTACATGAGTGGTCTTAAATAACATTATACATTTAAAAGATGTTAAATTTACCTTCTGTTCATTTGCTTGATTGATTGGACTTTTAAGATAGTAGCTTTTATAAATAGGAGCCATGCCCGCCAATTTTCAAGTTTGACTTGCTGTACGCGGCACTCTCGACAAATGGCGGATAATGAAACAGCTGTTTTCGCGATTATGAGGACATCTAACGGAACGCGCGCACGGTGGAGTCAGCGACGCGACGGCTGAGAAGAATGGGAAACGTGTAGGTCGAGGACCGATCGTATCTGCAGTGGTCGCGTCTGTTCAAGGAATCGGACTAAGGAAACATGGCTGCAGGTTGTTGTGGAACGAAAAAGCAAAAGCTGAACAATTCGTCGAGTATACCATGTAACGGTTCAGTACTACAAAATGGCACACAATTAAGACACAATGTGATAGTGAAGCCAGAGATGGGCTTTTTTTGCTTCGACGTCCTTTATTGCCAATTGCATCAGTTGGACCCACCGAAACCGCCCAATTTCAGCAACGAAGCATTGTGAGTAATATCATTTGCTGACATTGTCTCAGATTTGTTAGCCTTTCTGTTTTCTCATTCATACGGGTAGTATCTGTATCTTCGGATATAGTTGCTTTGTTTGACGCACTTGCGCCATCGGCTGCTCTCTCTTTTCAATTCGAATGATATGCTCGCGTACCTTCACCCTCTTCAAGTTTCTTTGTTACGATGGTAATGCTCCGTGTTCGACACTTCGCAGCCAGATAAATTGCACAGTTTAATTATAAACATTTTCTTGCATCTAATTGTTTTTTCTGTTGAAGCTGCTGTACTCGAAATGTAAACCTAAACGTGATTACTTATCTATATTCGAGATATTTTCTTGTATGAAAATAAATACCGAAATATATTTTATCATCGGATAAAAAAATAAAAATTCATCTTACATAGAAAAATTAAATTACTCTCAAAGGTATCGGACTGTTGTTCATTTCTATTATCATTGCAGCACTGTTTTAAATTATAATTAGGAGTAACACAGAGACTGTATTGTATGTCTAATAATCTTTTATATGCCCTTTGCAGCCCATTATTTGTAACATGGACTATCGGAAAAGATATGAGATTAAGAGGCTGCATCGGTACGTTTAATGCAATGCAATTACACGCCGGACTTCGTGAATACGCAGTAACTAGGTAAAGTTGTATTACAATTTCACTTCGTCAATGTTATTACATGCCTCATTTTTTTAAACACATTCAATATTTTTCAAAGTGCATTCAAAGATTCACGCTTTAATCCAATCACAAGAGAAGAACTTCCACGTTTACATGTAAGCGTTTCAATTTTGAGACACTTTGAGGATGGAGTTGATTACTTAGACTGGGAAATAGGTGTTCATGGGATTCGTATAGAATTTCATAATGAGAAGGGCAATAAGCGGACTGCTACCTACCTCCCTAGTGTTGCTATAGATCAAGGTTTGTCCATTTTATTTACCAAAAGAAATACCTTTTAACACGTGCAACTGGATTGAAAATCAAAATTTCTGGCATTCAGGTTGGGATCAAATACAAACTATAGACTCATTACTACATAAGGGTGGCTACAAAGGACTGGTTACTCCAGATATTAGACGTAGTGTGAAGTTGACGCGCTACCAGAGTGAGAAAGTTACCGTAAGCTATCAGGATTATATGACACATTGGCATAGTCGGAGATGCTAGCAGCTGGTTTGGGGTCCTAATCAAGGACCCCAATTACCGCAAAATTCTATTGCAGTTCACTATAATCCTAATACATCTCATACTCCTCATTCACTGTACAACAGTACTCAGTACAATTCCTATGTGGCCAGTCAGGAACATGGATTAGTTATGCAACAACGTAAAAATCCTGCGTTCATACATCCACTTCCAATGCCCTCTATTTCACCTGTTATGGTACCTGTATGGGATTATCCATCATTTTGGTGGGATCAAACAAGTTCACCTTATCCTCCTCCGCATCCACAGTTTCATCCCCCTCCTCGTGTTCATCACTTTTCATCTCAAGATCATGCTGATCATGGAATTCGTAAACGAAAATGACATTGGAGGTGGCTATTGTTCGCAATGTTTCATTGTTTGAAATGGTGCCTACTATACTTTGTATGTTTCTGCATACACAGTTTTCCCCTTATAATACCACCGAACCCTTCAGAATAATACCATTTTATGTATGATGGCATTGTTTTATTTCGTTATCTTCCATGGTGCATAAATAACGTTATTATTTATATCGTAATTTATATAAATAATCGTATTATAGATATATGCAAAAAGTGCATTATCTTTTAACTTGAATATTTGTAATTATAGATGATCTATATCTCAAATATTCAAATTTTAACATTTTTACTGTAATATAATTACTACTTCTCACATGCTTTAATGCGTTCATAAATTAAATAATATGATTCGATCAACAAATAGAATAAACATAATACTTATATGTATAATTAGCTCTGCCATCATACTTATTAGGTGTTCATTTATATTTATGTCAACAGTATACGAGTGACATGAACAATTTAATAGCACAGTGATGCTGCCTTGCAATTCACTGCCTGCTTCGCAAGATTTAATGTACAAATTTTCGCAAAATTATGTTTCTATCATTCGTGTATCTTAAAAAAATGTAGAGTACCATTTTTAGATAAGTACATATGTGAAAACTGGTAAAAGAGACTTTCTATTGATAGTGTTTCCTGTAATAATATTCTGTTGATTCACACATATCGTGTGATTATTATTTTCAGCATCATTTTTGTGATATATATTTTTATCAAAAGTTATATAGATAGATTAGAAGATATATTAATGTGAAGTAAGGAAAACAATAGTCATTGACTTGGTTCTCTTTAACTAATCACATTATTATTGCTTAATAATCTTCGTGTCGTTATTTTGTGCTGAAGACTCTATCTTGAATATTGATAATACTTGCTGATTTCGATCTTACTAATTCAAATTTCTTTGTATTAATGGTATGCATAAGTCTTTGTTATTGTACAATGTACAAGTACATCATTGTTTTTATTGATATACTAAAATATGGGAAAATGGAAGGAATAATCTTTATTAATATCTTTTGTTTCCATTTCATGGTTTCTATACCATTGCTACATTAAAGTTTAATAATTGTAGTTATATTATAGTCCAGCGTTTTATTGCAGCAAGAGATTCCTCAAACCAATGTAGATACTATTTAATTTCGTAATTCTTTGAGGTCGTATATATCTAAAGTTATTGATAATTACTTAAAGTAATACTCGATATTGATGCTTATCATTTTGATACTTCCTTAGAATTTGAATTCTATTATACATTATTTAATGTATTTGATTCTATTATACATTAATAAATTGTGCTCTTGTTACCAAATTCAGCTGATACTCTGAGAGGAGATACTAGTGTGATAAAAATTTGTAGAAAAGGGCCTCTACTGTAAATAAGCAATGGACTGCGCTATGACTATTGAAATTGTTTAATAGTAGTTGTAATATAGTTATAAGTGAAAGTGTGACGATCTCATTGTGATTTTAATATTCTGCGACTAAAAACATGAATAGAATTGCTATTGCTTTCTGTAACATATCTCGTTACTCTGTTTTTGTTTAGGGAACGTATGTTATAACAAATTAATGAAACATATGCATTTGGCGATTCTTCGAATAGAGTAAAATTTGTTCTTCCATGTGTCAATATTTTTGCATTACGTTACATGTTCAGTAACTTTTATATGGCTATTTCATACACTGCCAATTCGTTCATTTCTGTTTTCATTATAACAGAAATATTTTATTGAGGTAAATAAATATCGTTGGGTTTGTTCAATGATAGTTTCGTAATTATTTTCATTCAAACATTTATATAACAGTTTAAATTACTTTTATTACTCCCAATATATAATGATTATTATATGACTTCTAATTAACTGCCACTTACATATTTAAACATACAGCATTGCATTTATTCAATATTAAAAAATATTGTATGTATTCGATCTGTGACAATAGAATATCTTAATTCCTTGATTGAAATAAAAGTGTGCATTGAGTGTATAGAAATGTAATATGAATATTCATAGAAATAAGGGAATAATGAAATTCAGTGGAGGCAAGAGAGAAATCGATATATCTGCAAGGAATAAAGATGTTATAAAACAGATTTACATTGTGTTGTAGGGTAGTATAAAGCGTATAATGTTATATAAGGTATATAGCTTTGTTGTTTTCGTATACACAATAAATTTTTCATGTGTAAATGATTGAAATCCTTTTTCACAAAATTGGTCTGAATTTTAAAATAGTAATATCTGTAGAACTACAAAAATATTTGCCATTATGTATAACGTAAAGGTTCCATATTTTGTGCTAAAGAATGCAAAAAGAATGCAAACATTCAGTTAGTGGAAAATTGTGCCTAGTAAGAGATTTATATCAAATAATCCGTAATTAACAATATGTACCTCTACATGGAATCATAAAAATGAGAAATCCGTGTTTGAATAGATACAAAGATAAATACTAATTTATTATATAGTTGGGATAAATAAATAAAAAGTTTTATATTATCAGATTCGAAAAATTGTTATCATTAATGCCCATATGTCGTTTTATGAATACATATACATAAATGTATACTTTATATGTACTTTTGTTATAAAAAAATCGCATAATTTTGTACCATAATACATCTAATATCTTCCTACTTAATTATGAAACATGTTAGATATATTCAAAAATGTAGAAGATACGAAAAAATGATTCAGACCAAAGTTATAGCATATCAGGGGGTACATAAAATGCTGGTATCTACATGACCTCCAAATGACCTTGAAAAGCTCCAACCGCATGATTATGTCCCAATTGTATTATAATGCATCGAACTTGAAAAAATTGGCATTTTTCTTCGAAATTTTGTATTTTTCTTAGATATTCTGTGTGTTCTTCCGATATTTTGTATTTTTTCCTATGTTTACGATAGGGAGCGTTAACATGGTTTGGCATAATCTGTTGATAACGTTGCGAGTGACATGGAAATGGTAAGGGGTATGCACCACCCCGGGATTTCGAGCCGAAAAAATACATTGTATGATGGGTCTATTACTATAATTGCTTATCATTGAACTATAATATTAATGTAATTAATCCATTATATCATAATTCATTCAAGGTATAAAAGTGAAACTTTGCTGTACAACAATTTTTTTCGAACGGAGGATGTCCATTATAAAAAAAATGGCGGCCGATGAAGTAGCTGATTTTTTGAATAGTAAGACATCTAGCGGAACGCGTATACAATTATATATGCAATGGTAACGAATGAACAAAATGCACGATAAGGAAGGCGATCGTATGTATCGTAGTTGGAAGAGCTAAGAAAACATGGCTGCTATCTGTTGTGGGACGAAAAAGCAAAAGCAGAACGATTTTCCTAGTATTCCGCGTAACGAAATCGATAGCTTGTATCATGGTATTCCTAATATAATAGTTCAGCCTGAGATGGGTTATTATTGTTTTGAGGCCCTTTACTGCAAACTGCACCAACTTGACCCACCAAAACCACCCAACTTCAGTAATGAACCTTTGTGAGTATTTATCATCGTTGCGCCTTCTATTTGCTTTTTTCTCTTTCCTAGTTCTCCTACAATTCAATTCTTTCCTTGAGTTTTTTAATATGTAATGCCTCGTTTAATCTATATATATGTAAATCTTACGTTTTGTTATTTAGTTGAATTTTTTTGAAACATTTGAATTTCTTATTTGAATGTTTATTTAAAGGTTATGACTTTTATTTTATTTCGAGTATGATGTTGTACGTATTTTTAGTAGCTACTAATTCATCCTGTATACTTGGAAAAACGATATTAAATTTAAACCGAACGGCATTACATACGTATTTTTTATTGCTTCGTTTTACCATACACCTTATACAAACTTTAAAACTTAATGGTTATTTATATAATTCTAAATACTTGATATATGACGTGTATGTGTATATTTATTTATATGCACACATGGTTAATCAAGTCAGTCTCTACATTGTAAAATTATAGTTACCTAGATAAAAATATAACTATCGACGTTTTGACTAGAATTTCTAATATTTGCTTTTATGTTTACCTGTAAGATCAGATATTTATTCATCTTTACAAAATTTCAAATAATTGAAGGTTCTATTGTTTATCATTGGAATGTATAAATATGATATTACTATTATATTATCCACATGTTAATAGAATATTTATATTTGTTTTTAAAGCCCTTTATTTGTAACATGGACTAGTGGCAAAGATATGAGATTAAGAGGTTGCATTGGTACATTTAATGCAATGCAATTACATGATGGATTAAGGGAATATGCTATCACTAGGTATTATCTTACATGCGGTTGAAGAGCATTGAATAAATCTTCAAAAATTTTAAGTGTATTCTTCCTTGTAGTGCTATCAAGGATTCCAGGTTTAATCCAATAACATTAGACGAACTTCCATGTTTACAAGTAACCGTTTCAATACTCACACATTTCGAAGATGGAGCAAATTATTTAGATTGGGTAAGAGGATTCCATGGAATTCGTATAGAATTTCACAACGAGAAGGGTAATAAACGGACTGCTACATATTTGCCAGACGTAGCAATTGAACAAGGTTTGTATTTTATTTCTAAAGTTCTATGTAAATTGACCTTCTGGGCTCTACAAGTCCTTTTATTTTACTATTAAATTATATAAAGCAATTTTCAAAAACTAACTAATGTTTTTATGTTATGGTAATAGCAACCATCCTACAAAAATTAAAATTCCACTTGTTTAGGATGGAGCCAGATACAAACTATAGATTCATTGTTGCATAAAGGAGGCTATAAAGGGTTAGTTACTCCTGATATTAGACGTAGTCTGAAATTGACACGATATCAGACCGAAAAAGTCACTGTGAACTATCAGGAATTTGCAACATTTTGGCATCCTTACAGACGCTAGCAGTTGCCCAGGAGTCCTGTTAAAGGACTCCTTATTTGCCATATATCTGGCAATATTTGTTATTAAATACAATTACATTTCATTGTTGTTTGCAATTTAATTATCAAT
The DNA here is from genome assembly GCA_963583965.1 of Nomada ferruginata. Taxonomy (NCBI): domain Eukaryota; kingdom Metazoa; phylum Arthropoda; class Insecta; order Hymenoptera; family Apidae; genus Nomada; species Nomada ferruginata. The sequence continues at coordinate 5,500,100 of OY757214.1, read as the reverse complement.
GCAATAATATAATGGCCAGTCAACAAGTATGCATTATGCAAGAACCCAACTATTTTTCATGCATAGAACTGTATTCTATAAGCATTGATTTTGTTATCATTATATTATATGTACAAAGTTGTTTGTTCCTTTTATGGGAATATATGAAACTTTGTTTCAAATTATGTCACCACCATCATCATTATAATCGTAGTAAATGTCTTTCCAAACAAAGCTTTAGACAATGTAATGCAAAGACAAAGAAACAATTCAACCAGTCTCTTATTGTTTGCAATGATACTTATTAAGTATTCCATGCCTTAAATTTATCTCCTTTGGGTGAGGTTTAAAGCACATTTCTTAATAAAACTAATATAACTCTGGATAGAGTAACATGGTTCTGGCAGATTTACTATTTTCAAATAAGTAATTAACAAGATGGTATTGCCTGTTGAAATTAGTTCTGAGTTCTTTTTAAAGTAAATTAAAATATACTTTTCATTTAATTTATACTACATGGTACTAGGATAGTCTTATAGTTCCTGGCAAAGAAAGCACTGCAGCAATGCTGATTAATTTTACAAACACACTACTATTAGATGGTACTGTTTGTTTTGATTGCTTTCATGGCAGAATATTTGTTTCGTGAATGCTTGAAAAATACATGTACTTAATATGTGCATTATATAAAGCACTGCAGCAATGCTGATTAATTTTACAAACACACTACTATTAGATGGTACTGTTTGTTTTGATTGCTTTCATGGCAGAATATTTGTTTCGTGAATGCTTGAAAAATACATGTACTTAATATGTGCATTATATCCATCATACTGACGACAACATTTATACTGTGCAGCTCAAAAAGTTATAACGTTCAAGTAAAATTATCTTTCACTGTTAATAATATGGTTAGCCAGGATATAATATAAAGAAAACCATTATGGGCTTTTGAATAGCATAAAGAATGTTGTAATGCCCAAAGCAGAATTGTATAAAATCTTGTAATATTTTATATATACACGAGTATTGAAAATCGTTTTAAATGCTAAAATCTGCTTCAAACACGGTTTGTGTAGATTATTTAATTAGTGCCAATTACGTAACATAAATGCACAGTTTTCATTTGAAACTTGTTCGAAAGTTTATATTATAAATACGGAGGGAAATTAATTTTTAGGACGTTGCTTGTAGGAAGAATTACTACATACTATATACTTATTATATATATACTTTGTAAATAATATATAATTTCTGTAATTACCGTGCATGTGTTATTTATAGAGAGATGATATATTGTGATAATTACTATCTAATTTAATACAGAAATGAATTTAAAACATTATCAGAATTTATTCTTCCAAACTTTCTCTACCACTAAATCCTAGATCAATTTTTACATGCTCTGTACTAACTTGATACAAATTATAGTTAATTTTATTAATTTGCAATATCATCAATGATGCTTCGATATATTATGTAATCTATGATATGGACTGCAAAACTATGTTTTCATGATTTCGTTTATTTTGTATCAACAAAAATTTGGTATTAAATAATTTACAGCAATTATACTAATCCTAGTTTAACAGGATTCATTCTTCTCTACATAAAAACTTTTATTTAAGTATGTATATACACATGCGTAAATGTATATCACTCGATTAATTATTTACAAGAAATTCTTCATTATTCTCTTTTTCTTGAACATTCAGCAAGACTTTTGTTACAATATCCATTGATGTTAGTTGTTTGTACGTCACTATACCAGCTAATAAACTATTGAACAATAATAGATTTCCAACTTTTGATGAATAAGGTCTGACAACACTCCACCAAAGTCTTACTATTTCTTTTACTTCGAATATATGTGGAACTCTATATCCCATATTTCCAGCAATCTATATAAAAATCAGAAGAATCGAATTAGATCAAGAATTAGTAAATAACGTATATGTATTAAATAAAAGAAAGAGAATGTAAATTGCAAATCTTACTGCAAGACTTAGTGCTGGTGATATCAATAAAGGATAAAGTACAGCATGTGCATTTTGCATGAATACTGATTTCACTGTGGTACATACTGAGCATCCAGATTCATATACCATAATTTTACGCGTGATAAACTGAAATGACCAATTATCAATTTATTATTCAATGCATTATTATAAAAATGGTTGACAATTTAACATACGTGTTCATAAGACATAGCTGTAAGTAGTCCTGGTCCTACTGCTAAAAAAAATGTTGTGGATCCTAAAGCATGGTGAAGTAATCGTAGCTTTCTTCTGAACATTGAATTAATTATCACTCCACTAACACCACTAGCTACTGCGACTAAGTAATGTCCATAATTCAGAGACCACCTAAAATTTGGAGCAGTAATACATGAAGATGGAGATATATTTTGCAACTTTTAATTAATTAACAGACTGTTAAGAAATGTAATAATAAAGCAATATAAAGGTTACATACACTTCTCTTTCTGGTTCCCATTCGCTTATAAGTTCCTTCTGAATATTAAGCGCCTCATTTTCATCTACTTCGTAATAACTCTCTGAATTTGGCTTTACAGGTATTAACGCCATTATATAAATTTTATTCTAAAATTAATCAAATGTTTATGTAAACATTAAATTCTTAATGCTAGTTAAAATGTTTCAATTGTGACCAACTAAGTGTCAGTAATGTAATAATAAATGTATAATATTTCGATATTTGAGTTAAGTTAATATGACCGAAATTAACTATGGAATGTATTGTTTAATATTCAAGAATAACAACAAAATGTAATATATGCCTGTGATTACATTACCTAAAAGTACCCATTAAAATACCCTCATTCTACATATCATTCAATGCTTTCTTTTAATTTTACCTTAACGTTCTATTTTTAATTGATAATTTAAATAAGCACGTGAGATGTACAGAAATACACATCAGCTAAAAAGTAGACCTAATACACCGACGAGATATAAGAATAGACAAGACATCTTATGGACTTTCGTGGCCCAACGTGACTGTCATACCGACTCAGAAATCCCACGCTGATTTGAGCGTCCTCTGCTCATGGGCAGTGATCACTTGAAGAACTATTATTTACTAAAGTAGTGGGGACGGGATTCATGCGATTGTGTGAATATATGTAAATGCTTTGAGGGGATCAGGCCAGCTTTTTCTCGAGCAACGTTTCGGTAGAAAAATTGAGCTACGGTGCCCGGTCGCGCGATGTACTTCGGCTCGGCTCAAGTTGAGTCGAAACCACATCGCGATGCATCGGGGCAATGAAATTGACAGTGTCACGTCAAGCGTCCCGCCTGTGTTTAAATATGGCAAGCGACCTGACGTCGCATTGCTAAAGAATAGGGACTCTGTTCCTGGAGGATCTGGCCACGGAGTGGGGAAGGCTATACCTTTTGGTAAGAGGACTGTGATGAACCTCACGGCACTTACCCCAGAACCTCGAGTGAATAAGCATACTTTCTTAAAATCTTACGAACTTATAGAAATAAACGAATTATTTCTGACATACATAATTAAAATGTACAATGAATTTTCAACGCTGGCACTACCAGCAGACTTTCCGTTTAAATTCTTTCAAGTAAAAAGCTGCTGTAATACCGACCTTCCAAATCGGAGAGGTCACGTGCCGTGTTTACCCCCTTAAGACTTTTCCCCATCACTTTCTTTCCTTCTCTTCTCATCTTTTGGAGCACCGGGACCCCTTTTGGGGCACTGGGACCCCCTTTGGGGCACTGGGACCCTTTTTGGGGCACTGGGACCCTTTTTGGGGCACTGGTGAGACCCGGTGAGACCCGGGCAATCAATTATTTATCGTATACTTTATCGTATTAGGTAAGACAGGGATGTGAGTGGTACCTACATTCCGACACCTGTTTATAAGTAGCGGTGCTATAATTTGGTTCAACAAATTATGTTAATAATCCTCGAAAACCGTTTCGTACACCCATTTACATATCAATAAAGTGTTAGGAAACACAGTGCTACAATCTACATAAAAATTAATATTTACGGTAACATTGCAAGTTCCATTGTTCATTTTATTCTACAACAATCAAGCTCATTAGCACAGGTAAATGCATTTGTGAATATTTTTTCCTTTAAATAATTTTCCAGCATGTGATAAATACATACTAGCAGCGGTATTATTCTTTATTTCGGTCTCGCAGCAATGAAAGTTTGGTTAGTGTACATATAAACCTATCTTTGCAATACTATATGAACTCTTCCACTCTCATCTTCTGTTTCGCTCTTCCTTTTCATACCTTCTCCACCTTATGCATCGCACTATTTCTTGTCTCTTTATCGCACGTCAATTACACATCTTTTCATTTCCTCTCTGTTTCATTACAAATTCCTAAGTCATTTCTGCGCTATTAGCACCGACGAGATATAAGAATAGGCAAGACATCTTATGGACTTTCGTGGCCCAGGGTGATTGTCATACCGACTCAGAAATCCCACGCTGATTTGAGCGTACTCTGCTCAAGAACAGTGATCACTTGAAGAACTATTCTTTACTGAAGTAGCGGGGACGGGATTCATGCGATTGTTGAATATATGTAAATGCTTTGGGGGGATCAGGAGAGCTATTTCTCGGGCAACGTTTCGGTAGAAAAATTGAGCTACGATGCCTGGTCGCCCGATGCACTTTGGCTCGGCTCGAGTTGAGTCGAAACCACATCGCGATGCATCGGGGCGATGAAATTGACAAAACAAAAGAATTCTTTAACGAGGATCGTAGCTCCAGCTAAAAGTTGGTCAGAAATAGTAGAAGTCCAATAGGCACGACCCTAGAGTCGTAGGTCCGGCTAAAAGTTGGTCAGAAACATTAGAAGTCCAGTTGGCACGACCCTAGGAGTCATAGATCCGGCTAAAAGTTGCTCAGAAACAGTAGAAGTCCAGTCGGCACGACCCTAGAGCCGTAGGTCCAGCTAAAAGATGGTCAGAAATAGTAGAAGTCCAGTAGTTATGACCCTGGGGTAGTAGACCGCCGGTCGTCGTCGGCGACCGTCGAAGATTTTCGGAAATAGCGAATACCGCCGAGCGCAGCTGACGCGCCGGCGCGTAGCGGAGTGGGGAGGCTGGCGGAGTGTGGTCGACCGTCGCGCGTCGCGTGCCCCTTCTTTCTCAATTGGAGTGTCGCAGCGTAAGGTCGTCTACGGTGTTGATGGTTAGCGACATACCTCACTCTACAACGCAATAGCACCTCAGGCTTTACTTTACCATTGTGTTCGCTTCATTATTAGCCTCTATTAATTAATACGCGTTTAACTAACAATCGTTCTACTATCGCAACAGTACATTAAACTTTATAGATTATAATCTTTCTTGAGTTTCCTTTGCTGAACGAATATGAGATTAACTAGTCGTTTGTTGTAACATCGCGTTAACTAATTTATCAGTTTAAACGGTTCTTCGAATCTTTATTATATTTTATCACACGATTATTCGGATTCGATGCGGTGTTAAGGTTGCGTTTATTTTCTTTGCAATGTCACTTACATACCCAGTTACATATGGCCTTTCGCAACTTTGTATTCCATTCTGATTTTAGCACAGGTTTATCACGTTAATTTCATTCGCGATTGAAACTACAGTCAGTAAATTTCATTAATTCTAAACGAAAAATTGAACGACGTTCATGTTTCGCTGCATATCGGTCGCGATTTCTATTATAGCTTCACTAGTGTTCTTGTTGACACTTTTATTATCTCTGTGCCTTTGCACAAGTACGGTCAAAGTGAATTTTCGATGCAGGATTGCCCGCGTACTTACGTATTTGTTGCCATGCCCTTGAAGCATGATAAATAGTTTCGAGTCTTGATTTCTACAAGCAGCTACGAGAATTTATAAATGCACGATATTGCTTACTTACTAGGATCATGATCACTTTTAAAACTCTGACATAGAACAGTCACAGTACGCTTTTGATAAATCATTTATATTAATCTATAATAATATATCTTGAATAGACAATTAACAATACAGCAGTACTTTATTAAAACACCAAAGCAGTAATTCCTCAACAGACATACAGAAATAAGAAAGAAACAAATAAAATCACATGTGTATTGCTTTAATTTTTACCTCCTCCCCTCATTTACTAACATGTACAGATTTTCTTTCAGCAAATTTTGATGACCGCGCGCAATGCGGTTGGTAAATTCAGTGCTTGTTTCGTTAAAGTTCTTCTTATTATTTTTTGAGCGCAACCGCTCTTAATAATTATAATTAAATATAAATAGTGGCAAAGATACGCGAAAGTAGAGTCAGTGTTTGCTTCGAAATATTGCTCTCGCGAAAAATAGAGTCACTTTGTTCGTCGATCACAATTATAAAACGCGCGCGACGGTAGTCCTTTATCTTATTCTTTTTTATCGCAATAAGTATTCCGGTATTAGAGTCAACACCTAGGCTGTTCGGCGAGTTCGGGCTTTCATCCATCAACTTGAAGAGTAAGTACTTCTGTATTTCTTTAATCTTGTATTGAAATAATCATTGATAATTAACACATTCCAAAAGTACTGAAAATACATAGATTTTAATGTTGTTGGCTCTTTTTGAATGTTTCAGCAGCTTCCATGGCTTCGATGGCGACGAGCTTGACCGCACACCTGGTGAGTCTGCAACCGGTGAGTGGCATGCTTTAAAGTTCCTCTGGTCACTCAATCATGTCGCAGGACGAAAGGTCCGAACCGACACGAGTGACTGGTTGTAATTACGTAGTTTTTTCTGGCAAGCACTGTGACCATGGGTATATGGAAATATACTCATGAGTAGTAACTTTTTTACTGTTTTATATTATATGAGGATAGGTCTTCTTGTACAACGCGTTTTTAAATAGCTTCATAATTTTAAAACAGATCATATTTAGTATAAAATATGTCACTATATATCTTTTTATAATAGAGTATTTAATTGAATACCTATGAAACGATATTTAAATAGTTATTAATTATTGAATGAATATAAAGTAACGTCCAGTATTCTACGTGCATTAGTTTGTAGTGGAGAAGTCGAATACCATTCGACTTCGTTTATTTGTCAATTGCAATTACTGCACAGTTATAATAAATTGTTAGTAAGCGTATAGTCGTTCCTCTTTCTTACTACTTTGATTATATGTATATAAAGTAAAGGTACTTACTTACCTTGTCAATTTGTTGGGACTATCGCATAATTTTATTATACGATATCCATATTAGTCTTTAGCGTTTAGAGATATCGATACGTTCATTGTTTCCGTACAAAATGTTAATAAAACCTGAATGTACAAGAAGACAATACGCGAACGGGTAGTTTTCGAAATCAAAGCAATCTACTTTAAAGTCAACCGTGCATTTTAGAAGCAATGCTTTGATGACGGGAACACCGGAGGATGTTTCAATATCATTCAAGGTATATTAATGTAGAGTCATTGAATAATTTCCCTAATAAAGTGCAGTCATTGTACAATTTTTCTAATAAAGTAGAGTCATTGCACAATTCTTCTAATAAAGTAGAGTCATAGCATAATTTTTCTAATAAAGTAGAGTCATTTCAGTTTCTTTTTAATAGAATAAAATCATGTATTGATCGGGTATATATATGTATACATGTATACATTTAGCCCGTTAGAAAATCAGTATGTCTTCATCATTTTTTTAGACGAGGATTTCCAGGTTTATCCCTTTCCGTGTTCACTGCCCGGATCCCACTCACGTGCCCCGGTGCTACTTGGGTGGGAAAACGGTGGTAGAGCACGATGATATCTATTTAGTTTATAATGATTTATTGTTGGCGACTGACAGTGCGTTTGGTGAATCGTGCACGACGTAATATCCACATTGTGTGTGTGGTTAGGCTGTGGATTTGCGTCGTTCCGTACTAAAACGTAGTTACTCTAACCAAGATAAGATGTCCATTAATTGAAAACAGAGACATCATTTTTACTATTAACTGCATTAATAATCCCTAATATACCGGGCCACGAAGTTTTTGTCATTTAAGATGACGGAGACCAAATTCCAAAGAGAATCGAATATACTTATCAATTGCTATCAAGTACCTTTTGTATCGGTGCTATTTAATTATTCTATTAAATATCTATTAAATATCTCAACCGCGACGTGGTATTTTCCACGTGAACGCAAAGATCCCAGCCACTGTCAACCGATTTCAGAAAAATGGTACGTACATTAGAGTGTGCAAATTGTGCGACAGCACTTGGGTGTCGGGGGTGTCCCGGGACACCTCCCTAGTGTAGGCTTTTTCGCCCAAGTGTGTGACTGAGAACCGTGGAGTGTCGTGTGTTGGTGTGTCTGTTTGCCATTTTTTAAATATAGGTCCAGGTAGGATAGGTAGCATACTTTCTGGTGTGATTGATAGACATAACTAGGTAGGGCCGGGCAGGTTGACACAGTCTCTGATCGTGTAGGCACTCATTCGCGTGTTCAACCTGTTTCAGGAAATCTAATTTGAAAAGCCGACGGTGAAGCTGTGGCGCGAACGAAAATGCGTTCGCCTCTGGCTTTGCCTATCGATTTTTCGAATCCTTCGCGGTCGTGGTCGCGATTTAGGCTCCGAAACGAAACGTGTTACATTATGCTCGAGGCTGCACGTGTGAACGAAGAACGATTATAATTTTAATCGTAATCTTTGCGATTTTCCGTAATCACAATTTTACGATTTTATTTCATCGTGATTCGGCCACGTGTGTTCCATTTAGCTCCGCGATTTAAACTCTTTATTTCACCTTTATAAGTTTTTCTTTGGTTTTCGATTAGAGCCTCGAGCCTAGTTTAAGTTTCAGCTGGCCCTTGGGTCCAACGAAAAGAAGAGGCTATATGCCGAAGAGGCCCGACAAACTGTCACTCAAGAGGGCAACTAATAATGGCTCCCCATTCTTTTTAAGAATGGGAAATCATTCTTTGTTACTACTTTGTCACTGTGCTTGCATTTTCATTTGTAGAATTTTTATTTGTACTTGGCCGACGCACATTCCGGCCCAACGATGCAGCCCTCCCAAATATCGCGTTGTTTTAGAGTTGCGAAAAACTTGAGAACGGGTCGAATTAGAGTTGCGTTAAATGCCACGCGGTTTTTCAAGTAGTGTCGCGAAAAAGAAAACGTGTTTCGCGTATTCTTGGAGTTGCGAAGTGACTCGCGGTTTTTAATTAGAGTTGCGACCAAATGAAAATCGTGATTGATTTAGCGTTGCGCAATGATATCGCGATGGTTCTTGCAATTTTGCCGTGGTTATTGTTAGTTAAATTGTAGTATTTTATAATATATTTTACATATGAGAACGTTTCTAGTGTTGCGGAAATTATTTTCGCGTCTTGAGCCTTCAGCTAACTTTACAGAGGATCTTCAATTACATTGCTTTTTGATATTACAAATAATTTACTGTTTGCTTTCTATCAGCCTTAATAAATAGTGTAGTGAAATGATTGCATCGCGAGTTCCCATTAGTGTTGCGTTGATTAAAGATCGTGTTTTTAATTAGAGTTGCGAATACCAGTCCCCAACTGCTTCCAATTGGAAGCCTGTTCATGAGCCACCCTGGAGGGTGGCACATCATCATCAGCCAAAGACCATAGCTGAATCTTGCGCGTTTAGTGTTGCGTTTAAAGAGACAATTGGTGCATAGAGCATCGAGTCATTCTTTCATTAGTGTTGCGTCCAATCGCGATTTTGCTGATTTTTAATACTATTAATGATTAACTTGAATTAGAGTTGCTATTTGACATATTGAAGCACCACTCGCGTCTGATTCTTACAAATTTGTGTTGCTATTGAATTTTCTAATGTTTAAAAGTAGTATACTAGCGTCGCGTTACATAAATATTCTTTAAATAATATAAATTTGTTGGCGGCCCTTCTGGCCACCTGTTACTTCAGGCATTTTTAAAATTTTTTTTATTTATTAGAGCCAATTCATTGTCAATTATTGTTCTACATGGTGTATTTTTTCTTTTCAGCGTTTCATTTTATTTAGTTTTCTTAATAATTATACTACCTGGAATGTCTGTTGATGGAAATACTGCTAAAAAATTGCATACATAATAGTATATTACCATGTGGACGAAATGAAGGAAAAGAAAAGAATAAAAAGAAATAATTAAAAGAAATAATTTGTAGAACCTTTGATTTTATAATAATTCTAGATAGTAGATTTCAATTAGATTCAATACTAGTAACTGTTCATTATTGGAGTTTAACTCTTAAATATTTTCCCCTAATCGTTGCAATTGTATTTTTACCTTTGTTTAGTAGAGATAATTTTTATAACTTTTCGAGATTGCTTTGTAGAAATTGAAATTCACTCGCGATATCCGATTTGTGAGTTTAAGAATTCATTCTTATAATGCTTTACTAATTATTTCGAGTTCGTGCATGTTTCAGAAGCATTGAAAAGAAGAGGATTCATGAAACAATGTATAATACGAACACACCCTCACCCCATCCCTGCCCCAAACCCCTGTACTTATTAACTAATTACAGGTGTTAGACAATTAATTAGGCAGGTCCAAATATAAATCGAACAATACATTTAGCTCTTTATGTAGGTAGGATTTGTTTCAACACACAATCTTAGATCTTTATACTGGCAGGTTTTACACGAATTAAAATTATTAGACTTTTAATTAGGCAGGGTTTATAAAACCAAATATTAGTTCTAGGACACCATGGACCACGAGAGATTAATACGGACTAACCGAAGAGGATTTAAGTATATGTATACTCATACCTACATGAGTATGGGATAGTATCTATTACAGTCCTATGTAGATAGGATATTATTGAAATTGTTCTTTTATTCGAACTCTTAGATGTTATACCAGGTAGGGTGATTCTAGTCTTAAGTTAGCTCTTTAGTCAGACAGGGCGTATTCGAATCTAATCTAAAATTTAAGAAAGTGGGGTTTATTTTTACGTTATGTCTTAGCTTTTAAGCCCGCAGTGTTCACCACTGCAATAATATTTCGTTGTCTAGTTTTTAAGATCATATGATATATTTTTAAGAAAGTTTTATTTCAGGAAATTGAATTCTCTTGCAGATTTTCTTTCAGGTTTCCTTCTGATATTCAACTTAGCTTTCGGTCGTGAATTTACCAAGTACTCCTCTTGTTGTCTTACTTGTACTACGATCAATTAATGAACGTTCTACAAATTGACAATAATAGGAGATTTTTCTTTCTCACATGTTATATTAGAATTTGTTTTCGCATAATTGGAGGGTGGAAGGGCCGTGGCTAGGGTGGGTCTCCATGCGCAGTAACCTCCACGTGGTGAGACCCGGGCAATCAATTATTTATCGTATAATTATTAAACGTTTAAGAGACGTTTGATAATTATGTGGAAAATAATTCGAGCGAATTGACTGCGCATTGCACTTTCCCCTCTGATTCCCTTTTTGCTTCATTCTCTTATTTGCCTTCTTCCTACCTTTCTTTCCTCCTTGGCGTGGCGAATCATTTACGTTGCCCCTAAGGATTTCCTTCCTCCTTCTTACCTTTCATTCCTCCTTGGCGTGGCGAATCATTTACGTTGCCCCTAAGGATTTCCTTCCTCCTTCTTACCTTTCATTCCTCCTTGGCGCGGCGAATCATTAGCTTCATTCCCTTTTCCGTTCTCGGCTCGGGGGACTGATGGTTGGGGACTTAGTGTCAGCCAGTTACGATGTGTGGGGGCGTGATTGTGGTTCTGGACCCTGGTCACGAGGCCCTCGGTTAGACTACGTTCTCTAACATGGGTAGGTTATCCACCATTCTGGAATCGTGGTCGCGGTTCTTGCAATATCCGGGTTGCAGTGTCATCGGGGGGCGGTGTGTGGGGCTGTGATTGCTTTTCTGGACACTTTGGCCCGCCTAGTAGGAAATTCCTATGTGTTAGACCACGCCAAGCACACCTTGGGGTGGCAGAAGGCATACGGGTCATAATCTAGAATCGTGGTTGTGGTCTTGCATATCCGTGCCTTAATGATTTCTGTGGCTCGGAATCGAAACTGGTGTCGATGCTAAGTCGTTTTACTGTACAGACTCTGGCCGAGGGCTCGCGGGCTGCTCGGTAGCAGTCACAAACACAGTAGAAATACTGTCGCGAAATTAGAATCACTTTGTTTGTCAATCATAAGTGTTCCATTAGAGTCAGGGCCCTGTTCGACGAGTTCGGGCTTTCAAAGGCACGTTTGGAAACTATAAAATTAAAGAGCCAGCCTCGTCGATTCAATTTCTGAGTTTAAGAAGTCATTTTTATAATACTTCATTAATTATTTCGTGTCTGCGTTTGCTTCAGAAGCATTGAAAATAATCAGCTAAAGAAGAAGATTCATGATAATACATACGTATAATATGACCACATCCCCGCCCTGCCCCTGCCCCTACTCGGGCCTTTTAATTCACTACATTTATTAGATAATTAATTAGGTGGGCCCAATTAAGATCGATCAATACGTTTAGCTCTTTATGTAGGCAGGTGTTTTTCGAACAGACAACCTTAGAACTTTATACAGGCAGGTTTTACACGAATTGAAAATATTAGACTTTTAACTAGGCAGGGTTTAGAAAACCAAAAATTGTTGGCAGGTGCTGCAATTTTTTGGTGTGTGTTTCAGTCTGTTCTAGGACACCATGGACCACATGATTAATATCGATGAATTGAAGGGGAATTAAACATATATGTACGTACTTATACCTATATGAGTTTGGTAAAGTATCTTTTACATTCCTATGTTGGTAGGATATTATTGAAATTATTCTTTTAATTGAACTCTTAGATGTTATACCAGGTAGGGTGATTCTAGTCTTAAGTTAGCTCTTTAGTCAGGCTGGGCGTATTCGAATCTAATCTAAAATTTAAGAAAGTGGGGTTTATTTTTACGTTATGTCTTAGCTTTTAAGCCCGCAGTGTTCACCACTGCAATAATATTTCGTTGTCTAGTTTTTAAGATCATATGATATATTTTTAAGAAAGTTTTATTTCAGGAAATTGAATTCTCTTGCAGATTTTCTTTCAGGTTTCCTTCTGATATTCAACTTAGCTTTCGGTCGTGAATTTACCAAGTACTCCTCTTGTTGTCTTACTTGTACTACGATCAATTAATGAACGTTCTACAAATTGACAATAATAGGAGATTTTTCTTTCTCACATGTTATATTAGAATTTGTTTTCGCATAATTGGAGGGTGGAAGGGCCGTGGCTAGGGTGGGTCTCCATGCGCAGTAACCTCCACGTGGTGAGACCCGGGCAATCAATTATTTATCGTATAATTATTAAACGTTTAAGAGACGTTTGATAATTATGTGGAAAATAATTCGAGCGAATTGACTGCGCATTGCACTTTCCCCTCTGATTCCCTTTTTGCTTCATTCTCTTATTTGCCTTCTTCCTACCTTTCTTTCCTCCTTGGCGTGGCGAATCATTTACGTTGCCCCTAAGGATTTCCTTCCTCCTTCTTACCTTTCATTCCTCCTTGGCGTGGCGAATCATTTACGTTGCCCCTAAGGATTTCCTTCCTCCTTCTTACCTTTCATTCCTCCTTGGCGCGGCGAATCATTAGCTTCATTCCCTTTTCCGTTCTCGGCTCGGGGGACTGATGGTTGGGGACTTAGTGTCAGCCAGTTACGATGTGTGGGGGCGTGATTGTGGTTCTGGACCCTGGTCACGAGGCCCTCGGTTAGACTACGTTCTCTAACATGGGTAGGTTATCCACCATTCTGGAATCGTGGTCGCGGTTCTTGCAATATCCGGGTTGCAGTGTCATCGGGGGGCGGTGTGTGGGGCTGTGATTGCTTTTCTGGACACTTTGGCCCGCCTAGTAGGAAATTCCTATGTGTTAGACCACGCCAAGCACACCTTGGGGTGGCAGAAGGCATACGGGTCATAATCTAGAATCGTGGTTGTGGTCTTGCATATCCGTGCCTTAATGATTTCTGTGGCTCGGAATCGAAACTGGTGTCGATGCTAAGTCGTTTTACTGTACAGACTCTGGCCGAGGGCTCGCGGGCTGCTCGGTAGCAGTCACAAACACAGTAGAAATACTGTCGCGAAATTAGAATCACTTTGTTTGTCAATCATAAGTGTTCCATTAGAGTCAGGGCCCTGTTCGACGAGTTCGGGCTTTCAAAGGCACGTTTGGAAACTATAAAATTAAAGAGCCAGCCTCGTCGATTCAATTTCTGAGTTTAAGAAGTCATTTTTATAATACTTCATTAATTATTTCGTGTCTGCGTTTGCTTCAGAAGCATTGAAAATAATCAGCTAAAGAAGAAGATTCATGATAATACATACGTATAATATGACCACATCCCCGCCCTGCCCCTGCCCCTACCCGGGCCTTTTAATTCACTACATTTATTAGATAATTAATTAGGTGGGCCCAATTAAGATCGATCAATACGTTTAGCTCTTTATGTAGGCAGGTGTTTTTCGAACAGACAACCTTAGAACTTTATACAGGCAGGTTTTACACGAATTGAAAATATTAGACTTTTAACTAGGCAGGGTTTAGAAAACCAAAAATTGTTGGCAGGTGCTGCAATTTTTTGGTGTGTGTTTCAGTCTGTTCTAGGACACCATGGACCACATGATTAATATCGATGAATTGAAGGGGAATTAAACATATATGTACGTACTTATACCTATATGAGTTTGGTAAAGTATCTTTTACATTCCTATGTTGGTAGGATATTATTAAAATTATTCTTTTAATTGAACTCTTAGATGTTATACCAGGTAGGGTGATTCTAGTCTTAAGTTAGCTCTTTAGTCAGGCAGGGCGTATTCGAATCTAATCTAAAATTTAAGAAAGTGGGGTTTATTTTTACGTTGTCTTAGCTTTTAAGCCCGCAGTGTTCACCACTGCAATAATATTTCGTTGTCTAGTTTTTAAGATCATATGATATATTCTTAAGAAAGTTTTATTTCAGGAAATTGAATTCTCTTGCAGATTTTCTTTCAGGTTTCCTTCTGATATTCCACTTAGCTTTCGGTCGTGAATTTACCAAGTACTCCTCTTGTTGTCTTACTTGTACTACGATCAATTAATGAACGTTCTACAAATTGACAATAATAGGAGATTTTTCTTTCTCACATGTTATATTAGAATTTGTTTTCGCATAATTGGAGGGTGGAAGGGCCGTGGCTAGGGTGGGTCTCCATGCGCAGTAACCTCCACGTGGTGAGACCCGGGCAATCAATTATTTATCGTATAATTATTAAACGTTTAAGAGACGTTTGATAATTATGTGGAAAATAATTCGAGCGAATTGACTGCGCATTGCACTTTCCCCTCTGATTCCCTTTTTGCTTCATTCTCTTATTTGCCTTCTTCCTACCTTTCTTTCCTCCTTGGCGTGGCGAATCATTTACGTTGCCCCTAAGGATTTCCTTCCTCCTTCTTACCTTTCATTCCTCCTTGGCGTGGCGAATCATTTACGTTGCCCCTAAGGATTTCCTTCCTCCTTCTTACCTTTCATTCCTCCTTGGCGCGGCGAATCATTAGCTTCATTCCCTTTTCCGTTCTCGGCTCGGGGGACTGATGGTTGGGGACTTAGTGTCAGCCAGTTACGATGTGTGGGGGCGTGATTGTGGTTCTGGACCCTGGTCACGAGGCCCTCGGTTAGACTACGTTCTCTAACATGGGTAGGTTATCCACCATTCTGGAATCGTGGTCGCGGTTCTTGCAATATCCGGGTTGCAGTGTCATCGGGGGGCGGTGTGTGGGGCTGTGATTGCTTTTCTGGACACTTTGGCCCGCCTAGTAGGAAATTCCTATGTGTTAGACCACGCCAAGCACACCTTGGGGTGGCAGAAGGCATACGGGTCATAATCTAGAATCGTGGTTGTGGTCTTGCATATCCGTGCCTTAATGATTTCTGTGGCTCGGAATCGAAACTGGTGTCGATGCTAAGTCGTTTTACTGTACAGACTCTGGCCGAGGGCTCGCGGGCTGCTCGGTAGCAGTCACAAACACAGTAGAAATACTGTCGCGAAATTAGAATCACTTTGTTTGTCAATCATAAGTGTTCCATTAGAGTCAGGGCCCTGTTCGACGAGTTCGGGCTTTCAAAGGCACGTTTGGAAACTATAAAATTAAAGAGCCAGCCTCGTCGATTCAATTTCTGAGTTTAAGAAGTCATTTTTATAATACTTCATTAATTATTTCGTGTCTGCGTTTGCTTCAGAAGCATTGAAAATAATCAGCTAAAGAAGAAGATTCATGATAATACATACGTATAATATGACCACATCCCCGCCCTGCCCCTGCCCCTACTCGGGCCTTTTAATTCACTACATTTATTAGATAATTAATTAGGTGGGCCCAATTAAGATCGATCAATACGTTTAGCTCTTTATGTAGGCAGGTGTTTTTCGAACAGACAACCTTAGAACTTTATACAGGCAGGTTTTACACGAATTGAAAATATTAGACTTTTAACTAGGCAGGGTTTAGAAAACCAAAAATTGTTGGCAGGTGCTGCAATTTTTTGGTGTGTGTTTCAGTCTGTTCTAGGACACCATGGACCACATGATTAATATCGATGAATTGAAGGGGAATTAAACATATATGTACGTACTTATACCTATATGAGTTTGGTAAAGTATCTTTTACATTCCTATGTTGGTAGGATATTATTGAAATTATTCTTTTAATTGAACTCTTAGATGTTATACCAGGTAGGGTGATTCTAGTCTTAAGTTAGCTCTTTAGTCAGGCTGGGCGTATTCGAATCTAATCTAAAATTTAAGAAAGTGGGGTTTATTTTTACGTTATGTCTTAGCTTTTAAGCCCGCAGTGTTCACCACTGCAATAATATTTCGTTGTCTAGTTTTTAAGATCATATGATATATTTTTAAGAAAGTTTTATTTCAGGAAATTGAATTCTCTTGCAGATTTTCTTTCAGGTTTCCTTCTGATATTCCACTTAGCTTTCGGTCGTGAATTTACCAAGTACTCCTCTTGTTGTCTTACTTGTACTACGATCAATTAATGAACGTTCTACAAATTGACAATAATAGGAGATTTTTCTTTCTCACATGTTATATTAGAATTTGTTTTCGCATAATTGGAGGGTGGAAGGGCCGTGGCTAGGGTGGGTCTCCATGCGCAGTAACCTCCACGTGGTGAGACCCGGGCAATCAATTATTTATCGTATAATTATTAAACGTTTAAGAGACGTTTGATAATTATGTGGAAAATAATTCGAGCGAATTGACTGCGCATTGCACTTTCCCCTCTGATTCCCTTTTTGCTTCATTCTCTTATTTGCCTTCTTCCTACCTTTCTTTCCTCCTTGGCGTGGCGAATCATTTACGTTGCCCCTAAGGATTTCCTTCCTCCTTCTTACCTTTCATTCCTCCTTGGCGTGGCGAATCATTTACGTTGCCCCTAAGGATTTCCTTCCTCCTTCTTACCTTTCATTCCTCCTTGGCGCGGCGAATCATTAGCTTCATTCCCTTTTCCGTTCTCGGCTCGGGGGACTGATGGTTGGGGACTTAGTGTCAGCCAGTTACGATGTGTGGGGGCGTGATTGTGGTTCTGGACCCTGGTCACGAGGCCCTCGGTTAGACTACGTTCTCTAACATGGGTAGGTTATCCACCATTCTGGAATCGTGGTCGCGGTTCTTGCAATATCCGGGTTGCAGTGTCATCGGGGGGCGGTGTGTGGGGCTGTGATTGCTTTTCTGGACACTTTGGCCCGCCTAGTAGGAAATTCCTATGTGTTAGACCACGCCAAGCACACCTTGGGGTGGCAGAAGGCATACGGGTCATAATCTAGAATCGTGGTTGTGGTCTTGCATATCCGTGCCTTAATGATTTCTGTGGCTCGGAATCGAAACTGGTGTCGATGCTAAGTCGTTTTACTGTACAGACTCTGGCCGAGGGCTCGCGGGCTGCTCGGTAGCAGTCACAAACACAGTAGAAATACTGTCGCGAAATTAGAATCACTTTGTTTGTCAATCATAAGTGTTCCATTAGAGTCAGGGCCCTGTTCGACGAGTTCGGGCTTTCAAAGGCACGTTTGGAAACTATAAAATTAAAGAGCCAGCCTCGTCGATTCAATTTCTGAGTTTAAGAAGTCATTTTTATAATACTTCATTAATTATTTCGTGTCTGCGTTTGCTTCAGAAGCATTGAAAATAATCAGCTAAAGAAGAAGATTCATGATAATACATACGTATAATATGACCACATCCCCGCCCTGCCCCTGCCCCTACTCGGGCCTTTCAATTCACTACATTTATTAGATAATTAATTAGGTGGGCCCAATTAAGATCGATCAATACGTTTAGCTCTTTATGTAGGCAGGTGTTTTTCGAACAGACAACCTTAGAACTTTATACAGGCAGGTTTTACACGAATTGAAAATATTAGACTTTTAACTAGGCAGGGTTTAGAAAACCAAAAATTGTTGGCAGGTGCTGCAATTTTTTGGTGTGTGTTTCAGTCTGTTCTAGGACACCATGGACCACATGATTAATATCGATGAATTGAAGGGGAATTAAACATATATGTACGTACTTATACCTATATGAGTTTGGTAAAGTATCTTTTACATTCCTATGTTGGTAGGATATTATTGAAATTATTCTTTTAATTGAACTCTTAGATGTTATACCAGGTAGGGTGATTCTAGTCTTAAGTTAGCTCTTTAGTCAGGCTGGGCGTATTCGAATCTAATCTAAAATTTAAGAAAGTGGGGTTTATTTTTACGTTATGTCTTAGCTTTTAAGCCCGCAGTGTTCACCACTGCAATAATATTTCGTTGTCTAGTTTTTAAGATCATATGATATATTTTTAAGAAAGTTTTATTTCAGGAAATTGAATTCTCTTGCAGATTTTCTTTCAGGTTTCCTTCTGATATTCCACTTAGCTTTCGGTCGTGAATTTACCAAGTACTCCTCTTGTTGTCTTACTTGTACTACGATCAATTAATGAACGTTCTACAAATTGACAATAATAGGAGATTTTTCTTTCTCACATGTTATATTAGAATTTGTTTTCGCATAATTGGAGGGTGGAAGGGCCGTGGCTAGGGTGGGTCTCCATGCGCAGTAACCTCCACGTGGTGAGACCCGGGCAATCAATTATTTATCGTATAATTATTAAACGTTTAAGAGACGTTTGATAATTATGTGGAAAATAATTCGAGCGAATTGACTGCGCATTGCACTTTCCCCTCTGATTCCCTTTTTGCTTCATTCTCTTATTTGCCTTCTTCCTACCTTTCTTTCCTCCTTGGCGTGGCGAATCATTTACGTTGCCCCTAAGGATTTCCTTCCTCCTTCTTACCTTTCATTCCTCCTTGGCGTGGCGAATCATTTACGTTGCCCCTAAGGATTTCCTTCCTCCTTCTTACCTTTCATTCCTCCTTGGCGCGGCGAATCATTAGCTTCATTCCCTTTTCCGTTCTCGGCTCGGGGGACTGATGGTTGGGGACTTAGTGTCAGCCAGTTACGATGTGTGGGGGCGTGATTGTGGTTCTGGACCCTGGTCACGAGGCCCTCGGTTAGACTACGTTCTCTAACATGGGTAGGTTATCCACCATTCTGGAATCGTGGTCGCGGTTCTTGCAATATCCGGGTTGCAGTGTCATCGGGGGGCGGTGTGTGGGGCTGTGATTGCTTTTCTGGACACTTTGGCCCGCCTAGTAGGAAATTCCTATGTGTTAGACCACGCCAAGCACACCTTGGGGTGGCAGAAGGCATACGGGTCATAATCTAGAATCGTGGTTGTGGTCTTGCATATCCGTGCCTTAATGATTTCTGTGGCTCGGAATCGAAACTGGTGTCGATGCTAAGTCGTTTTACTGTACAGACTCTGGCCGAGGGCTCGCGGGCTGCTCGGTAGCAGTCACAAACACAGTAGAAATACTGTCGCGAAATTAGAATCACTTTGTTTGTCAATCATAAGTGTTCCATTAGAGTCAGGGCCCTGTTCGACGAGTTCGGGCTTTCAAAGGCACGTTTGGAAACTATAAAATTAAAGAGCCAGCCTCGTCGATTCAATTTCTGAGTTTAAGAAGTCATTTTTATAATACTTCATTAATTATTTCGTGTCTGCGTTTGCTTCAGAAGCATTGAAAATAATCAGCTAAAGAAGAAGATTCATGATAATACATACGTATAATATGACCACATCCCCGCCCTGCCCCTGCCCCTACTCGGGCCTTTTAATTCACTACATTTATTAGATAATTAATTAGGTGGGCCCAATTAAGATCGATCAATACGTTTAGCTCTTTATGTAGGCAGGTGTTTTTCGAACAGACAACCTTAGAACTTTATACAGGCAGGTTTTACACGAATTGAAAATATTAGACTTTTAACTAGGCAGGGTTTAGAAAACCAAAAATTGTTGGCAGGTGCTGCAATTTTTTGGTGTGTGTTTCAGTCTGTTCTAGGACACCATGGACCACATGATTAATATCGATGAATTGAAGGGGAATTAAACATATATGTACGTACTTATACCTATATAAGTTTGGTAAAGTATCTTTTACATTCCTATGTTGGTAGGATATTATTGAAATTATTCTTTTAATTGAACTCTTAGATGTTATACCAGGTAGGGTGATTCTAGTCTTAAGTTAGCTCTTTAGTCAGGCTGGGCGTATTCGAATCTAATCTAAAATTTAAGAAAGTGGGGTTTATTTTTACGTTATGTCTTAGCTTTTAAGCCCGCAGTGTTCACCACTGCAATAATATTTCGTTGTCTAGTTTTTAAGATCATATGATATATTTTTAAGAAAGTTTTATTTCAGGAAATTGAATTCTCTTGCAGATTTTCTTTCAGGTTTCCTTCTGATATTCCACTTAGCTTTCGGTCGTGAATTTACCAAGTACTCCTCTTGTTGTCTTACTTGTACTACGATCAATTAATGAACGTTCTACAAATTGACAATAATAGGAGATTTTTCTTTCTCACATGTTATATTAGAATTTGTTTTCGCATAATTGGAGGGTGGAAGGGCCGTGGCTAGGGTGGGTCTCCATGCGCAGTAACCTCCACGTGGTGAGACCCGGGCAATCAATTATTTATCGTATAATTATTAAACGTTTAAGAGACGTTTGATAATTATGTGGAAAATAATTCGAGCGAATTGACTGCGCATTGCACTTTCCCCTCTGATTCCCTTTTTGCTTCATTCTCTTATTTGCCTTCTTCCTACCTTTCTTTCCTCCTTGGCGTGGCGAATCATTTACGTTGCCCCTAAGGATTTCCTTCCTCCTTCTTACCTTTCATTCCTCCTTGGCGTGGCGAATCATTTACGTTGCCCCTAAGGATTTCCTTCCTCCTTCTTACCTTTCATTCCTCCTTGGCGCGGCGAATCATTAGCTTCATTCCCTTTTCCGTTCTCGGCTCGGGGGACTGATGGTTGGGGACTTAGTGTCAACCAGTTACGATGTGTGGGGGCGTGATTGTGGTTCTGGACCCTGGTCACGAGGCCCTCGGTTAGACTACGTTCTCTAACATGGGTAGGTTATCCACCATTCTGGAATCGTGGTCGCGGTTCTTGCAATATCCGGGTTGCAGTGTCATCGGGGGGCGGTGTGTGGGGCTGTGATTGCTTTTCTGGACACTTTGGCCCGCCTAGTAGGAAATTCCTATGTGTTAGACCACGCCAAGCACACCTTGGGGTGGCAGAAGGCATACGGGTCATAATCTAGAATCGTGGTTGTGGTCTTGCATATCCGTGCCTTAATGATTTCTGTGGCTCGGAATCGAAACTGGTGTCGATGCTAAGTCGTTTTACTGTACAGACTCTGGCCGAGGGCTCGCGGGCTGCTCGGTAGCAGTCACAAACACAGTAGAAATACTGTCGCGAAATTAGAATCACTTTGTTTGTCAATCATAAGTGTTCCATTAGAGTCAGGGCCCTGTTCGACGAGTTCGGGCTTTCAAAGGCACGTTTGGAAACTATAAAATTAAAGAGCCAGCCTCGTCGATTCAATTTCTGAGTTTAAGAAGTCATTTTTATAATACTTCATTAATTATTTCGTGTCTGCGTTTGCTTCAGAAGCATTGAAAATAATCAGCTAAAGAAGAAGATTCATGATAATACATACGTATAATATGACCACATCCCCGCCCTGCCCCTACCCCTACTCGGGCCTTTTAATTCACTACATTTATTAGATAATTAATTAGGTGGGCCCAATTAAGATCGATCAATACGTTTAGCTCTTTATGTAGGCAGGTGTTTTTCGAACAGACAACCTTAGAACTTTATACAGGCAGGTTTTACACGAATTGAAAATATTAGACTTTTAACTAGGCAGGGTTTAGAAAACCAAAAATTGTTGGCAGGTGCTGCAATTTTTTGGTGTGTGTTTCAGTCTGTTCTAGGACACCATGGACCACATGATTAATATCGATGAATTGAAGGGGAATTAAACATATATGTACGTACTTATACCTATATGAGTTTGGTAAAGTATCTTTTACATTCCTATGTTGGTAGGATATTATTGAAATTATTCTTTTAATTGAACTCTTAGATGTTATACCAGGTAGGGTGATTCTAGTCTTAAGTTAGCTCTTTAGTCAGGCTGGGCGTATTCGAATCTAATCTAAAATTTAAGAAAGTGGGGTTTATTTTTACGTTATGTCTTAGCTTTTAAGCCCGCAGTGTTCACCACTGCAATAATATTTCGTTGTCTAGTTTTTAAGATCATATGATATATTTTTAAGAAAGTTTTATTTCAGGAAATTGAATTCTCTTGCAGATTTTCTTTCAGGTTTCCTTCTGATATTCCACTTAGCTTTCGGTCGTGAATTTACCAAGTACTCCTCTTGTTGTCTTACTTGTACTACGATCAATTAATGAACGTTCTACAAATTGACAATAATAGGAGATTTTTCTTTCTCACATGTTATATTAGAATTTGTTTTCGCATAATTGGAGGGTGGAAGGGCCGTGGCTAGGGTGGGTCTCCATGCGCAGTAACCTCCACGTGGTGAGACCCGGGCAATCAATTATTTATCGTATAATTATTAAACGTTTAAGAGACGTTTGATAATTATGTGGAAAATAATTCGAGCGAATTGACTGCGCATTGCACTTTCCCCTCTGATTCCCTTTTTGCTTCATTCTCTTATTTGCCTTCTTCCTACCTTTCTTTCCTCCTTGGCGTGGCGAATCATTTACGTTGCCCCTAAGGATTTCCTTCCTCCTTCTTACCTTTCATTCCTCCTTGGCGTGGCGAATCATTTACGTTGCCCCTAAGGATTTCCTTCCTCCTTCTTACCTTTCATTCCTCCTTGGCGCGGCGAATCATTAGCTTCATTCCCTTTTCCGTTCTCGGCTCGGGGGACTGATGGTTGGGGACTTAGTGTCAGCCAGTTACGATGTGTGGGGGCGTGATTGTGGTTCTGGACCCTGGTCACGAGGCCCTCGGTTAGACTACGTTCTCTAACATGGGTAGGTTATCCACCATTCTGGAATCGTGGTCGCGGTTCTTGCAATATCCGGGTTGCAGTGTCATCGGGGGGCGGTGTGTGGGGCTGTGATTGCTTTTCTGGACACTTTGGCCCGCCTAGTAGGAAATTCCTATGTGTTAGACCACGCCAAGCACACCTTGGGGTGGCAGAAGGCATACGGGTCATAATCTAGAATCGTGGTTGTGGTCTTGCATATCCGTGCCTTAATGATTTCTGTGGCTCGGAATCGAAACTGGTGTCGATGCTAAGTCGTTTTACTGTACAGACTCTGGCCGAGGGCTCGCGGGCTGCTCGGTAGCAGTCACAAACACAGTAGAAATACTGTCGCGAAATTAGAATCACTTTGTTTGTCAATCATAAGTGTTCCATTAGAGTCAGGGCCCTGTTCGACGAGTTCGGGCTTTCAAAGGCACGTTTGGAAACTATAAAATTAAAGAGCCAGCCTCGTCGATTCAATTTCTGAGTTTAAGAAGTCATTTTTATAATACTTCATTAATTATTTCGTGTCTGCGTTTGCTTCAGAAGCATTGAAAATAATCAGCTAAAGAAGAAGATTCATGATAATACATACGTATAATATGACCACATCCCCGCCCTGCCCCTGCCCCTACTCGGGCCTTTTAATTCACTACATTTATTAGATAATTAATTAGGTGGGCCCAATTAAGATCGATCAATACGTTTAGCTCTTTATGTAGGCAGGTGTTTTTCGAACAGACAACCTTAGAACTTTATACAGGCAGGTTTTACACGAATTGAAAATATTAGACTTTTAACTAGGCAGGGTTTAGAAAACCAAAAATTGTTGGCAGGTGCTGCAATTTTTTGGTGTGTGTTTCAGTCTGTTCTAGGACACCATGGACCACATGATTAATATCGATGAATTGAAGGGGAATTAAACATATATGTACGTACTTATACCTATATGAGTTTGGTAAAGTATCTTTTACATTCCTATGTTGGTAGGATATTATTGAAATTATTCTTTTAATTGAACTCTTAGATGTTATACCAGGTAGGGTGATTCTAGTCTTAAGTTAGCTCTTTAGTCAGGCTGGGCGTATTCGAATCTAATCTAAAATTTAAGAAAGTGGGGTTTATTTTTACGTTATGTCTTAGCTTTTAAGCCCGCAGTGTTCACCACTGCAATAATATTTCGTTGTCTAGTTTTTAAGATCATATGATATATTTTTAAGAAAGTTTTATTTCAGGAAATTGAATTCTCTTGCAGATTTTCTTTCAGGTTTCCTTCTGATATTCCACTTAGCTATCGGTCGTGAATTTACCAAGTACTCCTCTTGTTGTCTTACTTGTACTACGATCAATTAATGAACGTTCTACAAATTGACAATAATAGGAGATTTTTCTTTCTCACATGTTATATTAGAATTTGTTTTCGCATAATTGGAGGGTGGAAGGGCCGTGGCTAGGGTGGGTCTCCATGCGCAGTAACCTCCACGTGGTGAGACCCGGGCAATCAATTATTTATCGTATAATTATTAAACGTTTAAGAGACGTTTGATAATTATGTGGAAAATAATTCGAGCGAATTGACTGCGCATTGCACTTTCCCCTCTGATTCCCTTTTTGCTTCATTCTCTTATTTGCCTTCTTCCTACCTTTCTTTCCTCCTTGGCGTGGCGAATCATTTACGTTGCCCCTAAGGATTTCCTTCCTCCTTCTTACCTTTCATTCCTCCTTGGCGTGGCGAATCATTTACGTTGCCCCTAAGGATTTCCTTCCTCCTTCTTACCTTTCATTCCTCCTTGGCGCGGCGAATCATTAGCTTCATTCCCTTTTCCGTTCTCGGCTCGGGGGACTGATGGTTGGGGACTTAGTGTCAGCCAGTTACGATGTGTGGGGGCGTGATTGTGGTTCTGGACCCTGGTCACGAGGCCCTCGGTTAGACTACGTTCTCTAACATGGGTAGGTTATCCACCATTCTGGAATCGTGGTCGCGGTTCTTGCAATATCCGGGTTGCAGTGTCATCGGGGGGCGGTGTGTGGGGCTGTGATTGCTTTTCTGGACACTTTGGCCCGCCTAGTAGGAAATTCCTATGTGTTAGACCACGCCAAGCACACCTTGGGGTGGCAGAAGGCATACGGGTCATAATCTAGAATCGTGGTTGTGGTCTTGCATATCCGTGCCTTAATGATTTCTGTGGCTCGGAATCGAAACTGGTGTCGATGCTAAGTCGTTTTACTGTACAGACTCTGGCCGAGGGCTCGCGGGCTGCTCGGTAGCAGTCACAAACACAGTAGAAATACTGTCGCGAAATTAGAATCACTTTGTTTGTCAATCATAAGTGTTCCATTAGAGTCAGGGCCCTGTTCGACGAGTTCGGGCTTTCAAAGGCACGTTTGGAAACTATAAAATTAAAGAGCCAGCCTCGTCGATTCAATTTCTGAGTTTAAGAAGTCATTCTTATAATACTTCATTCATTATTTCGTGTCTGCGTTTGCTTCAGAAGCATTGAAAATAATCAGCTAAAGAAGAAGATTCATGATAATACATACGTATAATATGACCACATCCCCGCCCTGCCCCTGCCCCTACTCGGGCCTTTTAATTCACTACATTTATTAGATAATTAATTAGGTGGGCCCAATTAAGATCGATCAATACGTTTAGCTCTTTATGTAGGCAGGTGTTTTTCGAACAGACAACCTTAGAACTTTATACAGGCAGGTTTTACACGAATTGAAAATATTAGACTTTTAACTAGGCAGGGTTTAGAAAACCAAAAATTGTTGGCAGGTGCTGCAATTTTTTGGTGTGTGTTTCAGTCTGTTCTAGGACACCATGGACCACATGATTAATATCGATGAATTGAAGGGGAATTAAACATATATGTACGTACTTATACCTATATGAGTTTGGTAAAGTATCTTTTACATTCCTATGTTGGTAGGATATTATTGAAATTATTCTTTTAATTGAACTCTTAGATGTTATACCAGGTAGGGTGATTCTAGTCTTAAGTTAGCTCTTTAGTCAGGCTGGGCGTATTCGAATCTAATCTAAAATTTAAGAAAGTGGGGTTTATTTTTACGTTATGTCTTAGCTTTTAAGCCCGCAGTGTTCACCACTGCAATAATATTTCGTTGTCTAGTTTTTAAGATCATATGATATATTTTTAAGAAAGTTTTATTTCAGGAAATTGAATTCTCTTGCAGATTTTCTTTCAGGTTTCCTTCTGATATTCCACTTAGCTATCGGTCGTGAATTTACCAAGTACTCCTCTTGTTGTCTTACTTGTACTACGATCAATTAATGAACGTTCTACAAATTGACAATAATAGGAGATTTTTCTTTCTCACATGTTATATTAGAATTTGTTTTCGCATAATTGGAGGGTGGAAGGGCCGTGGCTAGGGTGGGTCTCCATGCGCAGTAACCTCCACGTGGTGAGACCCGGGCAATCAATTATTTATCGTATAATTATTAAACGTTTAAGAGACGTTTGATAATTATGTGGAAAATAATTCGAGCGAATTGACTGCGCATTGCACTTTCCCCTCTGATTCCCTTTTTGCTTCATTCTCTTATTTGCCTTCTTCCTACCTTTCTTTCCTCCTTGGCGTGGCGAATCATTTACGTTGCCCCTAAGGATTTCCTTCCTCCTTCTTACCTTTCATTCCTCCTTGGCGTGGCGAATCATTTACGTTGCCCCTAAGGATTTCCTTCCTCCTTCTTACCTTTCATTCCTCCTTGGCGCGGCGAATCATTAGCTTCATTCCCTTTTCCGTTCTCGGCTCGGGGGACTGATGGTTGGGGACTTAGTGTCA
The DNA here is from genome assembly GCA_963583965.1 of Nomada ferruginata. Taxonomy (NCBI): domain Eukaryota; kingdom Metazoa; phylum Arthropoda; class Insecta; order Hymenoptera; family Apidae; genus Nomada; species Nomada ferruginata. The sequence goes on along the minus strand of OY757214.1, from coordinate 5,472,877 downwards.
GCCAGTTACGATGTGTGGGGGCGTGATTGTGGTTCTGGACCCTGGTCACGAGGCCCTCGGTTAGACTACGTTCTCTAACATGGGTAGGTTATCCACCATTCTGGAATCGTGGTCGCGGTTCTTGCAATATCCGGGTTGCAGTGTCATCGGGGGGCGGTGTGTGGGGCTGTGATTGCTTTTCTGGACACTTTGGCCCGCCTAGTAGGAAATTCCTATGTGTTAGACCACGCCAAGCACACCTTGGGGTGGCAGAAGGCATACGGGTCATAATCTAGAATCGTGGTTGTGGTCTTGCATATCCGTGCCTTAATGATTTCTGTGGCTCGGAATCGAAACTGGTGTCGATGCTAAGTCGTTTTACTGTACAGACTCTGGCCGAGGGCTCGCGGGCTGCTCGGTAGCAGTCACAAACACAGTAGAAATACTGTCGCGAAATTAGAATCACTTTGTTTGTCAATCATAAGTGTTCCATTAGAGTCAGGGCCCTGTTCGACGAGTTCGGGCTTTCAAAGGCACGTTTGGAAACTATAAAATTAAAGAGCCAGCCTCGTCGATTCAATTTCTGAGTTTAAGAAGTCATTCTTATAATACTTCATTCATTATTTCGTGTCTGCGTTTGCTTCAGAAGCATTGAAAATAATCAGCTAAAGAAGAAGATTCATGATAATACATACGTATAATATGACCACATCCCCGCCCTGCCCCTGCCCCTACTCGGGCCTTTTAATTCACTACATTTATTAGATAATTAATTAGGTGGGCCCAATTAAGATCGATCAATACGTTTAGCTCTTTATGTAGGCAGGTGTTTTTCGAACAGACAACCTTAGAACTTTATACAGGCAGGTTTTACACGAATTGAAAATATTAGACTTTTAACTAGGCAGGGTTTAGAAAACCAAAAATTGTTGGCAGGTGCTGCAATTTTTTGGTGTGTGTTTCAGTCTGTTCTAGGACACCATGGACCACATGATTAATATCGATGAATTGAAGGGGAATTAAACATATATGTACGTACTTATACCTATATGAGTTTGGTAAAGTATCTTTTACATTCCTATGTTGGTAGGATATTATTGAAATTATTCTTTTAATTGAACTCTTAGATGTTATACCAGGTAGGGTGATTCTAGTCTTAAGTTAGCTCTTTAGTCAGGCTGGGCGTATTCGAATCTAATCTAAAATTTAAGAAAGTGGGGTTTATTTTTACGTTATGTCTTAGCTTTTAAGCCCGCAGTGTTCACCACTGCAATAATATTTCGTTGTCTAGTTTTTAAGATCATATGATATATTTTTAAGAAAGTTTTATTTCAGGAAATTGAATTCTCTTGCAGATTTTCTTTCAGGTTTCCTTCTGATATTCCACTTAGCTTTCGGTCGTGAATTTACCAAGTACTCCTCTTGTTGTCTTACTTGTACTACGATCAATTAATGAACGTTCTACAAATTGACAATAATAGGAGATTTTTCTTTCTCACATGTTATATTAGAATTTGTTTTCGCATAATTGGAGGGTGGAAGGGCCGTGGCTGGGGTGGGTCTCCATGCGCAGTAACCTCCACGTGGTGAGACCCGGGCAATCAATTATTTATCGTATAATTATTAAACGTTTAAGAGACGTTTGATAATTATGTGGAAAATAATTCGAGCGAATTGACTGCGCATTGCACTTTCCCCTCTGATTCCCTTTTTGCTTCATTCTCTTATTTGCCTTCTTCCTACCTTTCTTTCCTCCTTGGCGTGGCGAATCATTTACGTTGCCCCTAAGGATTTCCTTCCTCCTTCTTACCTTTCATTCCTCCTTGGCGTGGCGAATCATTTACGTTGCCCCTAAGGATTTCCTTCCTCCTTCTTACCTTTCATTCCTCCTTGGCGCGGCGAATCATTAGCTTCATTCCCTTTTCCGTTCTCGGCTCGGGGGACTGATGGTTGGGGACTTAGTGTCAGCCAGTTACGATGTGTGGGGGCGTGATTGTGGTTCTGGACCCTGGTCACGAGGCCCTCGGTTAGACTACGTTCTCTAACATGGGTAGGTTATCCACCATTCTGGAATCGTGGTCGCGGTTCTTACAATATCCGGGTTGCAGTGTCATCGGGGGGCGGTGTGTGGGGCTGTGATTGCTTTTCTGGACACTTTGGCCCGCCTAGTAGGAAATTCCTATGTGTTAGACCACGCCAAGCACACCTTGGGGTGGCAGAAGGCATACGGGTCATAATCTAGAATCGTGGTTGTGGTCTTGCATATCCGTGCCTTAATGATTTCTGTGGCTCGGAATCGAAACTGGTGTCGATGCTAAGTCGTTTTACTGTACAGACTCTGGTCGAGGGCTCGCGGGCTGCTCGGTAGCAGTCACAAACACAGTAGAAATACTGTCGCGAAATTAGAATCACTTTGTTTGTCAATCATAAGTGTTCCATTAGAGTCAGGGCCCTGTTCGACGAGTTCGGGCTTTCAAAGGCACGTTTGGAAACTATAAAATTAAAGAGCCAGCCTCGTCGATTCAATTTCTAAGTTTAAGAAGTCATTTTTATAATACTTCATTAATTATTTCGTGTCTGCGTTTGCTTCAGAAGCATTGAAAATAATCAGCTAAAGAAGAAGATTCATGATAATACATACGTATAATATGACCACATCCCCGCCCTGCCCCTGCCCCTACCCGGGCCTTTTAATTCACTACATTTATTAGATAATTAATTAGGTGGGCCCAATTAAGATCGATCAATACGTTTAGCTCTTTATGTAGGCAGGTGTTTTTCGAACAGACAACCTTAGAACTTTATACAGGCAGGTTTTACACGAATTGAAAATATTAGACTTTTAACTAGGCAGGGTTTAGAAAACCAAAAATTGTTGGCAGGTGCTGCAATTTTTTGGTGTGTGTTTCAGTCTGTTCTAGGACACCATGGACCACATGATTAATATCGATGAATTGAAGGGGAATTAAACATATATGTACGTACTTATACCTATATGAGTTTGGTAAAGTATCTTTTACATTCCTATGTTGGTAGGATATTATTGAAATTATTCTTTTAATTGAACTCTTAGATGTTATACCAGGTAGGGTGATTCTAGTCTTAAGTTAGCTCTTTAGTCAGGCTGGGCGTATTCGAATCTAATCTAAAATTTAAGAAAGTGGGGTTTATTTTTACGTTATGTCTTAGCTTTTAAGCCCGCAGTGTTCACCACTGCAATAATATTTCGTTGTCTAGTTTTTAAGATCATATGATATATTTTTAAGAAAGTTTTATTTCAGGAAATTGAATTCTCTTGCAGATTTTCTTTCAGGTTTCCTTCTGATATTCCACTTAGCTTTCGGTCGTGAATTTACCAAGTACTCCTCTTGTTGTCTTACTTGTACTACGATCAATTAATGAACGTTCTACAAATTGACAATAATAGGAGATTTTTCTTTCTCACATGTTATATTAGAATTTGTTTTCGCATAATTGGAGGGTGGAAGGGCCGTGGCTAGGGTGGGTCTCCATGCGCAGTAACCTCCACGTGGTGAGACCCGGGCAATCAATTATTTATCGTATAATTATTAAACGTTTAAGAGACGTTTGATAATTATGTGGAAAATAATTCGAGCGAATTGACTGCGCATTGCACTTTCCCCTCTGATTCCCTTTTTGCTTCATTCTCTTATTTGCCTTCTTCCTACCTTTCTTTCCTCCTTGGCGTGGCGAATCATTTACGTTGCCCCTAAGGATTTCCTTCCTCCTTCTTACCTTTCATTCCTCCTTGGCGTGGCGAATCATTTACGTTGCCCCTAAGGATTTCCTTCCTCCTTCTTACCTTTCATTCCTCCTTGGCGCGGCGAATCATTAGCTTCATTCCCTTTTCCGTTCTCGGCTCGGGGGACTGATGGTTGGGGACTTAGTGTCAGCCAGTTACGATGTGTGGGGGCGTGATTGTGGTTCTGGACCCTGGTCACGAGGCCCTCGGTTAGACTACGTTCTCTAACATGGGTAGGTTATCCACCATTCTGGAATCGTGGTCGCGGTTCTTGCAATATCCGGGTTGCAGTGTCATCGGGGGGCGGTGTGTGGGGCTGTGATTGCTTTTCTGGACACTTTGGCCCGCCTAGTAGGAAATTCCTATGTGTTAGACCACGCCAAGCACACCTTGGGGTGGCAGAAGGCATACGGGTCATAATCTAGAATCGTGGTTGTGGTCTTGCATATCCGTGCCTTAATGATTTCTGTGGCTCGGAATCGAAACTGGTGTCGATGCTAAGTCGTTTTACTGTACAGACTCTGGCCGAGGGCTCGCGGGCTGCTCGGTAGCAGTCACAAACACAGTAGAAATACTGTCGCGAAATTAGAATCACTTTGTTTGTCAATCATAAGTGTTCCATTAGAGTCAGGGCCCTGTTCGACGAGTTCGGGCTTTCAAAGGCACGTTTGGAAACTATAAAATTAAAGAGCCAGCCTCGTCGATTCAATTTCTGAGTTTAAGAAGTCATTTTTATAATACTTCATTAATTATTTCGTGTCTGCGTTTGCTTCAGAAGCATTGAAAATAATCAGCTAAAGAAGAAGATTCATGATAATACATACGTATAATATGACCACATCCCCGCCCTGCCCCTGCCCCTACTCGGGCCTTTTAATTCACTACATTTATTAGATAATTAATTAGGTGGGCCCAATTAAGATCGATCAATACGTTTAGCTCTTTATGTAGGCAGGTGTTTTTCGAACAGACAACCTTAGAACTTTATACAGGCAGGTTTTACACGAATTGAAAATATTAGACTTTTAACTAGGCAGGGTTTAGAAAACCAAAAATTGTTGGCAGGTGCTGCAATTTTTTGGTGTGTGTTTCAGTCTGTTCTAGGACACCATGGACCACATGATTAATATCGATGAATTGAAGGGGAATTAAACATATATGTACGTACTTATACCTATATGAGTTTGGTAAAGTATCTTTTACATTCCTATGTTGGTAGGATATTATTGAAATTATTCTTTTAATTGAACTCTTAGATGTTATACCAGGTAGGGTGATTCTAGTCTTAAGTTAGCTCTTTAGTCAGGCTGGGCGTATTCGAATCTAATCTAAAATTTAAGAAAGTGGGGTTTATTTTTACGTTATGTCTTAGCTTTTAAGCCCGCAGTGTTCACCACTGCAATAATATTTCGTTGTCTAGTTTTTAAGATCATATGATATATTTTTAAGAAAGTTTTATTTCAGGAAATTGAATTCTCTTGCAGATTTTCTTTCAGGTTTCCTTCTGATATTCCACTTAGCTTTCGGTCGTGAATTTACCAAGTACTCCTCTTGTTGTCTTACTTGTACTACGATCAATTAATGAACGTTCTACAAATTGACAATAATAGGAGATTTTTCTTTCTCACATGTTATATTAGAATTTGTTTTCGCATAATTGGAGGGTGGAAGGGCCGTGGCTAGGGTGGGTCTCCATGCGCAGTAACCTCCACGTGGTGAGACCCGGGCAATCAATTATTTATCGTATAATTATTAAACGTTTAAGAGACGTTTGATAATTATGTGGAAAATAATTCGAGCGAATTGACTGCGCATTGCACTTTCCCCTCTGATTCCCTTTTTGCTTCATTCTCTTATTTGCCTTCTTCCTACCTTTCTTTCCTCCTTGGCGTGGCGAATCATTTACGTTGCCCCTAAGGATTTCCTTCCTCCTTCTTACCTTTCATTCCTCCTTGGCGTGGCGAATCATTTACGTTGCCCCTAAGGATTTCCTTCCTCCTTCTTACCTTTCATTCCTCCTTGGCGCGGCGAATCATTAGCTTCATTCCCTTTTCCGTTCTCGGCTCGGGGGACTGATGGTTGGGGACTTAGTGTCAGCCAGTTACGATGTGTGGGGGCGTGATTGTGGTTCTGGACCCTGGTCACGAGGCCCTCGGTTAGACTACGTTCTCTAACATGGGTAGGTTATCCACCATTCTGGAATCGTGGTCGCGGTTCTTGCAATATCCGGGTTGCAGTGTCATCGGGGGGCGGTGTGTGGGGCTGTGATTGCTTTTCTGGACACTTTGGCCCGCCTAGTAGGAAATTCCTATGTGTTAGACCACGCCAAGCACACCTTGGGGTGGCAGAAGGCATACGGGTCATAATCTAGAATCGTGGTTGTGGTCTTGCATATCCGTGCCTTAATGATTTCTGTGGCTCGGAATCGAAACTGGTGTCGATGCTAAGTCGTTTTACTGTACAGACTCTGGCCGAGGGCTCGCGGGCTGCTCGGTAGCAGTCACAAACACAGTAGAAATACTGTCGCGAAATTAGAATCACTTTGTTTGTCAATCATAAGTGTTCCATTAGAGTCAGGGCCCTGTTCGACGAGTTCGGGCTTTCAAAGGCACGTTTGGAAACTATAAAATTAAAGAGCCAGCCTCGTCGATTCAATTTCTGAGTTTAAGAAGTCATTCTTATAATACTTCATTCATTATTTCGTGTCTGCGTTTGCTTCAGAAGCATTGAAAATAATCAGCTAAAGAAGAAGATTCATGATAATACATACGTATAATATGACCACATCCCCGCCCTGCCCCTGCCCCTACTCGGGCCTTTTAATTCACTACATTTATTAGATAATTAATTAGGTGGGCCCAATTAAGATCGATCAATACGTTTAGCTCTTTATGTAGGCAGGTGTTTTTCGAACAGACAACCTTAGAACTTTATACAGGCAGGTTTTACACGAATTGAAAATATTAGACTTTTAACTAGGCAGGGTTTAGAAAACCAAAAATTGTTGGCAGGTGCTGCAATTTTTTGGTGTGTGTTTCAGTCTGTTCTAGGACACCATGGACCACATGATTAATATCGATGAATTGAAGGGGAATTAAACATATATGTACGTACTTATACCTATATGAGTTTGGTAAAGTATCTTTTACATTCCTATGTTGGTAGGATATTATTGAAATTATTCTTTTAATTGAACTCTTAGATGTTATACCAGGTAGGGTGATTCTAGTCTTAAGTTAGCTCTTTAGTCAGGCTGGGCGTATTCGAATCTAATCTAAAATTTAAGAAAGTGGGGTTTATTTTTACGTTATGTCTTAGCTTTTAAGCCCGCAGTGTTCACCACTGCAATAATATTTCGTTGTCTAGTTTTTAAGATCATATGATATATTTTTAAGAAAGTTTTATTTCAGGAAATTGAATTCTCTTGCAGATTTTCTTTCAGGTTTCCTTCTGATATTCCACTTAGCTTTCGGTCGTGAATTTACCAAGTACTCCTCTTGTTGTCTTACTTGTACTACGATCAATTAATGAACGTTCTACAAATTGACAATAATAGGAGATTTTTCTTTCTCACATGTTATATTAGAATTTGTTTTCGCATAATTGGAGGGTGGAAGGGCCGTGGCTAGGGTGGGTCTCCATGCGCAGTAACCTCCACGTGGTGAGACCCGGGCAATCAATTATTTATCGTATAATTATTAAACGTTTAAGAGACGTTTGATAATTATGTGGAAAATAATTCGAGCGAATTGACTGCGCATTGCACTTTCCCCTCTGATTCCCTTTTTGCTTCATTCTCTTATTTGCCTTCTTCCTACCTTTCTTTCCTCCTTGGCGTGGCGAATCATTTACGTTGCCCCTAAGGATTTCCTTCCTCCTTCTTACCTTTCATTCCTCCTTGGCGTGGCGAATCATTTACGTTGCCCCTAAGGATTTCCTTCCTCCTTCTTACCTTTCATTCCTCCTTGGCGCGGCGAATCATTAGCTTCATTCCCTTTTCCGTTCTCGGCTCGGGGGACTGATGGTTGGGGACTTAGTGTCAGCCAGTTACGATGTGTGGGGGCGTGATTGTGGTTCTGGACCCTGGTCACGAGGCCCTCGGTTAGACTACGTTCTCTAACATGGGTAGGTTATCCACCATTCTGGAATCGTGGTCGCGGTTCTTGCAATATCCGGGTTGCAGTGTCATCGGGGGGCGGTGTGTGGGGCTGTGATTGCTTTTCTGGACACTTTGGCCCGCCTAGTAGGAAATTCCTATGTGTTAGACCACGCCAAGCACACCTTGGGGTGGCAGAAGGCATACGGGTCATAATCTAGAATCGTGGTTGTGGTCTTGCATATCCGTGCCTTAATGATTTCTGTGGCTCGGAATCGAAACTGGTGTCGATGCTAAGTCGTTTTACTGTACAGACTCTGGCCGAGGGCTCGCGGGCTGCTCGGTAGCAGTCACAAACACAGTAGAAATACTGTCGCGAAATTAGAATCACTTTGTTTGTCAATCATAAGTGTTCCATTAGAGTCAGGGCCCTGTTCGACGAGTTCGGGCTTTCAAAGGCACGTTTGGAAACTATAAAATTAAAGAGCCAGCCTCGTCGATTCAATTTCTGAGTTTAAGAAGTCATTCTTATAATACTTCATTCATTATTTCGTGTCTGCGTTTGCTTCAGAAGCATTGAAAATAATCAGCTAAAGAAGAAGATTCATGATAATACATACGTATAATATGACCACATCCCCGCCCTGCCCCTGCCCCTACTCGGGCCTTTTAATTCACTACATTTATTAGATAATTAATTAGGTGGGCCCAATTAAGATCGATCAATACGTTTAGCTCTTTATGTAGGCAGGTGTTTTTCGAACAGACAACCTTAGAACTTTATACAGGCAGGTTTTACACGAATTGAAAATATTAGACTTTTAACTAGGCAGGGTTTAGAAAACCAAAAATTGTTGGCAGGTGCTGCAATTTTTTGGTGTGTGTTTCAGTCTGTTCTAGGACACCATGGACCACATGATTAATATCGATGAATTGAAGGGGAATTAAACATATATGTACGTACTTATACCTATATGAGTTTGGTAAAGTATCTTTTACATTCCTATGTTGGTAGGATATTATTGAAATTATTCTTTTAATTGAACTCTTAGATGTTATACCAGGTAGGGTGATTCTAGTCTTAAGTTAGCTCTTTAGTCAGGCTGGGCGTATTCGAATCTAATCTAAAATTTAAGAAAGTGGGGTTTATTTTTACGTTATGTCTTAGCTTTTAAGCCCGCAGTGTTCACCACTGCAATAATATTTCGTTGTCTAGTTTTTAAGATCATATGATATATTTTTAAGAAAGTTTTATTTCAGGAAATTGAATTCTCTTGCAGATTTTCTTTCAGGTTTCCTTCTGATATTCCACTTAGCTTTCGGTCGTGAATTTACCAAGTACTCCTCTTGTTGTCTTACTTGTACTACGATCAATTAATGAACGTTCTACAAATTGACAATAATAGGAGATTTTTCTTTCTCACATGTTATATTAGAATTTGTTTTCGCATAATTGGAGGGTGGAAGGGCCGTGGCTAGGGTGGGTTTCCATGCGCAGTAACCTCCACGTGGTGAGACCCGGGCAATCAATTATTTATCGTATAATTATTAAACGTTTAAGAGACGTTTGATAATTATGTGGAAAATAATTCGAGCGAATTGACTGCGCATTGCACTTTCCCCTCTGATTCCCTTTTTGCTTCATTCTCTAATTTGCCTTCTTCCTACCTTTCTTTCCTCCTTGGCGTGGCGAATCATTTACGTTGCCCCTAAGGATTTCCTTCCTCCTTCTTACCTTTCATTCCTCCTTGGCGTGGCGAATCATTTACGTTGCCCCTAAGGATTTCCTTCCTCCTTCTTACCTTTCATTCCTCCTTGGCGCGGCGAATCATTAGCTTCATTCCCTTTTCCGTTCTCGGCTCGGGGGACTGATGGTTGGGGACTTAGTGTCAGCCAGTTACGATGTGTGGGGGCGTGATTGTGGTTCTGGACCCTGGTCACGAGGCCCTCGGTTAGACTACGTTCTCTAACATGGGTAGGTTATCCACCATTCTGGAATCGTGGTCGCGGTTCTTGCAATATCCGGGTTGCAGTGTCATCGGGGGGCGGTGTGTGGGGCTGTGATTGCTTTTCTGGACACTTTGGCCCGCCTAGTAGGAAATTCCTATGTGTTAGACCACGCCAAGCACACCTTGGGGTGGCAGAAGGCATACGGGTCATAATCTAGAATCGTGGTTGTGGTCTTGCATATCCGTGCCTTAATGATTTCTGTGGCTCGGAATCGAAACTGGTGTCGATGCTAAGTCGTTTTACTGTACAGACTCTGGCCGAGGGCTCGCGGGCTGCTCGGTAGCAGTCACAAACACAGTAGAAATACTGTCGCGAAATTAGAATCACTTTGTTTGTCAATCATAAGTGTTCCATTAGAGTCAGGGCCCTGTTCGACGAGTTCGGGCTTTCAAAGGCACGTTTGGAAACTATAAAATTAAAGAGCCAGCCTCGTCGATTCAATTTCTGAGTTTAAGAAGTCATTTTTATAATACTTCATTAATTATTTCGTGTCTGCGTTTGCTTCAGAAGCATTGAAAATAATCAGCTAAAGAAGAAGATTCATGATAATACATACGTATAATATGACCACATCCCCGCCCTGCCCCTGCCCCTACTCGGGCCTTTTAATTCACTACATTTATTAGATAATTAATTAGGTGGGCCCAATTAAGATCGATCAATTCGTTTAGCTCTTTATGTAGGCAGGTGTTTTTCGAACAGACAACCTTAGAACTTTATACAGGCAGGTTTTACACGAATTGAAAATATTAGACTTTTAACTAGGCAGGGTTTAGAAAACCAAAAATTGTTGGCAGGTGCTGCAATTTTTTGGTGTGTGTTTCAGTCTGTTCTAGGACACCATGGACCACATGATTAATATCGATGAATTGAAGGGGAATTAAACATATATGTACGTACTTATACCTATATGAGTTTGGTAAAGTATCTTTTACATTCCTATGTTGGTAGGATATTATTGAAATTATTCTTTTAATTGAACTCTTAGATGTTATACCAGGTAGGGTGATTCTAGTCTTAAGTTAGCTCTTTAGTCAGGCTGGGCGTATTCGAATCTAATCTAAGATTTAAGAAAGTGGGGTTTATTTTTACGTTATGTCTTAGCTTTTAAGCCCGCAGTGTTCACCACTGCAATAATATTTCGTTGTCTAGTTTTTAAGATCATATGATATATTTTTAAGAAAGTTTTATTTCAGGAAATTGAATTCTCTTGCAGATTTTCTTTCAGGTTTCCTTCTGATATTCAACTTAGCTTTCGGTCGTGAATTTACCAAGTACTCCTCTTGTTGTCTTACTTGTACTACGATCAATTAATGAACGTTCTACAAATTGACAATAATAGGAGATTTTTCTTTCTCACATGTTATATTAGAATTTGTTTTCGCATAATTGGAGGGTGGAAGGGCCGTGGCTAGGGTGGGTCTCCATGCGCAGTAACCTCCACGTGGTGAGACCCGGGCAATCAATTATTTATCGTATAATTATTAAACGTTTAAGAGACGTTTGATAATTATGTGGAAAATAATTCGAGCGAATTGACTGCGCATTGCACTTTCCCCTCTGATTCCCTTTTTGCTTCATTCTCTTATTTGCCTTCTTCCTACCTTTCTTTCCTCCTTGGCGTGGCGAATCATTTACGTTGCCCCTAAGGATTTCCTTCCTCCTTCTTACCTTTCATTCCTCCTTGGCGTGGCGAATCATTTACGTTGCCCCTAAGGATTTCCTTCCTCCTTCTTACCTTTCATTCCTCCTTGGCGCGGCGAATCATTAGCTTCATTCCCTTTTCCGTTCTCGGCTCGGGGGACTGATGGTTGGGGACTTAGTGTCAGCCAGTTACGATGTGTGGGGGCGTGATTGTGGTTCTGGACCCTGGTCACGAGGCCCTCGGTTAGACTACGTTCTCTAACATGGGTAGGTTATCCACCATTCTGGAATCGTGGTCGCGGTTCTTGCAATATCCGGGTTGCAGTGTCATCGGGGGGCGGTGTGTGGGGCTGTGATTGCTTTTCTGGACACTTTGGCCCGCCTAGTAGGAAATTCCTATGTGTTAGACCACGCCAAGCACACCTTGGGGTGGCAGAAGGCATACGGGTCATAATCTAGAATCGTGGTTGTGGTCTTGCATATCCGTGCCTTAATGATTTCTGTGGCTCGGAATCGAAACTGGTGTCGATGCTAAGTCGTTTTACTGTACAGACTCTGGCCGAGGGCTCGCGGGCTGCTCGGTAGCAGTCACAAACACAGTAGAAATACTGTCGCGAAATTAGAATCACTTTGTTTGTCAATCATAAGTGTTCCATTAGAGTCAGGGCCCTGTTCGACGAGTTCGGGCTTTCAAAGGCACGTTTGGAAACTATAAAATTAAAGAGCCAGCCTCGTCGATTCAATTTCTGAGTTTAAGAAGTCATTTTTATAATACTTCATTAATTATTTCGTGTCTGCGTTTGCTTCAGAAGCATTGAAAATAATCAGCTAAAGAAGAAGATTCATGATAATACATACGTATAATATGACCACATCCCCGCCCTGCCCCTGCCCCTACCCGGGCCTTTTAATTCACTACATTTATTAGATAATTAATTAGGTGGGCCCAATTAAGATCGATCAATACGTTTAGCTCTTTATGTAGGCAGGTGTTTTTCGAACAGACAACCTTAGAACTTTATACAGGCAGGTTTTACACGAATTGAAAATATTAGACTTTTAACTAGGCAGGGTTTAGAAAACCAAAAATTGTTGGCAGGTGCTGCAATTTTTTGGTGTGTGTTTCAGTCTGTTCTAGGACACCATGGACCACATGATTAATATCGATGAATTGAAGGGGAATTAAACATATATGTACGTACTTATACCTATATGAGTTTGGTAAAGTATCTTTTACATTCCTATGTTGGTAGGATATTATTAAAATTATTCTTTTAATTGAACTCTTAGATGTTATACCAGGTAGGGTGATTCTAGTCTTAAGTTAGCTCTTTAGTCAGGCAGGGCGTATTCGAATCTAATCTAAAATTTAAGAAAGTGGGGTTTATTTTTACGTTGTCTTAGCTTTTAAGCCCGCAGTGTTCACCACTGCAATAATATTTCGTTGTCTAGTTTTTAAGATCATATGATATATTCTTAAGAAAGTTTTATTTCAGGAAATTGAATTCTCTTGCAGATTTTCTTTCAGGTTTCCTTCTGATATTCCACTTAGCTTTCGGTCGTGAATTTACCAAGTACTCCTCTTGTTGTCTTACTTGTACTACGATCAATTAATGAACGTTCTACAAATTGACAATAATAGGAGATTTTTCTTTCTCACATGTTATATTAGAATTTGTTTTCGCATAATTGGAGGGTGGAAGGGCCGTGGCTAGGGTGGGTCTCCATGCGCAGTAACCTCCACGTGGTGAGACCCGGGCAATCAATTATTTATCGTATAATTATTAAACGTTTAAGAGACGTTTGATAATTATGTGGAAAATAATTCGAGCGAATTGACTGCGCATTGCACTTTCCCCTCTGATTCCCTTTTTGCTTCATTCTCTTATTTGCCTTCTTCCTACCTTTCTTTCCTCCTTGGCGTGGCGAATCATTTACGTTGCCCCTAAGGATTTCCTTCCTCCTTCTTACCTTTCATTCCTCCTTGGCGTGGCGAATCATTTACGTTGCCCCTAAGGATTTCCTTCCTCCTTCTTACCTTTCATTCCTCCTTGGCGCGGCGAATCATTAGCTTCATTCCCTTTTCCGTTCTCGGCTCGGGGGACTGATGGTTGGGGACTTAGTGTCAGCCAGTTACGATGTGTGGGGGCGTGATTGTGGTTCTGGACCCTGGTCACGAGGCCCTCGGTTAGACTACGTTCTCTAACATGGGTAGGTTATCCACCATTCTGGAATCGTGGTCGCGGTTCTTGCAATATCCGGGTTGCAGTGTCATCGGGGGGCGGTGTGTGGGGCTGTGATTGCTTTTCTGGACACTTTGGCCCGCCTAGTAGGAAATTCCTATGTGTTAGACCACGCCAAGCACACCTTGGGGTGGCAGAAGGCATACGGGTCATAATCTAGAATCGTGGTTGTGGTCTTGCATATCCGTGCCTTAATGATTTCTGTGGCTCGGAATCGAAACTGGTGTCGATGCTAAGTCGTTTTACTGTACAGACTCTGGCCGAGGGCTCGCGGGCTGCTCGGTAGCAGTCACAAACACAGTAGAAATACTGTCGCGAAATTAGAATCACTTTGTTTGTCAATCATAAGTGTTCCATTAGAGTCAGGGCCCTGTTCGACGAGTTCGGGCTTTCAAAGGCACGTTTGGAAACTATAAAATTAAAGAGCCAGCCTCGTCGATTCAATTTCTGAGTTTAAGAAGTCATTTTTATAATACTTCATTAATTATTTCGTGTCTGCGTTTGCTTCAGAAGCATTGAAAATAATCAGCTAAAGAAGAAGATTCATGATAATACATACGTATAATATGACCACATCCCCGCCCTGCCCCTGCCCCTACTCGGGCCTTTTAATTCACTACATTTATTAGATAATTAATTAGGTGGGCCCAATTAAGATCGATCAATACGTTTAGCTCTTTATGTAGGCAGGTGTTTTTCGAACAGACAACCTTAGAACTTTATACAGGCAGGTTTTACACGAATTGAAAATATTAGACTTTTAACTAGGCAGGGTTTAGAAAACCAAAAATTGTTGGCAGGTGCTGCAATTTTTTGGTGTGTGTTTCAGTCTGTTCTAGGACACCATGGACCACATGATTAATATCGATGAATTGAAGGGGAATTAAACATATATGTACGTACTTATACCTATATGAGTTTGGTAAAGTATCTTTTACATTCCTATGTTGGTAGGATATTATTGAAATTATTCTTTTAATTGAACTCTTAGATGTTATACCAGGTAGGGTGATTCTAGTCTTAAGTTAGCTCTTTAGTCAGGCTGGGCGTATTCGAATCTAATCTAAAATTTAAGAAAGTGGGGTTTATTTTTACGTTATGTCTTAGCTTTTAAGCCCGCAGTGTTCACCACTGCAATAATATTTCGTTGTCTAGTTTTTAAGATCATATGATATATTTTTAAGAAAGTTTTATTTCAGGAAATTGAATTCTCTTGCAGATTTTCTTTCAGGTTTCCTTCTGATATTCCACTTAGCTTTCGGTCGTGAATTTACCAAGTACTCCTCTTGTTGTCTTACTTGTACTACGATCAATTAATGAACGTTCTACAAATTGACAATAATAGGAGATTTTTCTTTCTCACATGTTATATTAGAATTTGTTTTCGCATAATTGGAGGGTGGAAGGGCCGTGGCTAGGGTGGGTCTCCATGCGCAGTAACCTCCACGTGGTGAGACCCGGGCAATCAATTATTTATCGTATAATTATTAAACGTTTAAGAGACGTTTGATAATTATGTGGAAAATAATTCGAGCGAATTGACTGCGCATTGCACTTTCCCCTCTGATTCCCTTTTTGCTTCATTCTCTTATTTGCCTTCTTCCTACCTTTCTTTCCTCCTTGGCGTGGCGAATCATTTACGTTGCCCCTAAGGATTTCCTTCCTCCTTCTTACCTTTCATTCCTCCTTGGCGTGGCGAATCATTTACGTTGCCCCTAAGGATTTCCTTCCTCCTTCTTACCTTTCATTCCTCCTTGGCGCGGCGAATCATTAGCTTCATTCCCTTTTCCGTTCTCGGCTCGGGGGACTGATGGTTGGGGACTTAGTGTCAACCAGTTACGATGTGTGGGGGCGTGATTGTGGTTCTGGACCCTGGTCACGAGGCCCTCGGTTAGACTACGTTCTCTAACATGGGTAGGTTATCCACCATTCTGGAATCGTGGTCGCGGTTCTTGCAATATCCGGGTTGCAGTGTCATCGGGGGGCGGTGTGTGGGGCTGTGATTGCTTTTCTGGACACTTTGGCCCGCCTAGTAGGAAATTCCTATGTGTTAGACCACGCCAAGCACACCTTGGGGTGGCAGAAGGCATACGGGTCATAATCTAGAATCGTGGTTGTGGTCTTGCATATCCGTGCCTTAATGATTTCTGTGGCTCGGAATCGAAACTGGTGTCGATGCTAAGTCGTTTTACTGTACAGACTCTGGCCGAGGGCTCGCGGGCTGCTCGGTAGCAGTCACAAACACAGTAGAAATACTGTCGCGAAATTAGAATCACTTTGTTTGTCAATCATAAGTGTTCCATTAGAGTCAGGGCCCTGTTCGACGAGTTCGGGCTTTCAAAGGCACGTTTGGAAACTATAAAATTAAAGAGCCAGCCTCGTCGATTCAATTTCTGAGTTTAAGAAGTCATTTTTATAATACTTCATTAATTATTTCGTGTCTGCGTTTGCTTCAGAAGCATTGAAAATAATCAGCTAAAGAAGAAGATTCATGATAATACATACGTATAATATGACCACATCCCCGCCCTGCCCCTACCCCTACTCGGGCCTTTTAATTCACTACATTTATTAGATAATTAATTAGGTGGGCCCAATTAAGATCGATCAATACGTTTAGCTCTTTATGTAGGCAGGTGTTTTTCGAACAGACAACCTTAGAACTTTATACAGGCAGGTTTTACACGAATTGAAAATATTAGACTTTTAACTAGGCAGGGTTTAGAAAACCAAAAATTGTTGGCAGGTGCTGCAATTTTTTGGTGTGTGTTTCAGTCTGTTCTAGGACACCATGGACCACATGATTAATATCGATGAATTGAAGGGGAATTAAACATATATGTACGTACTTATACCTATATGAGTTTGGTAAAGTATCTTTTACATTCCTATGTTGGTAGGATATTATTGAAATTATTCTTTTAATTGAACTCTTAGATGTTATACCAGGTAGGGTGATTCTAGTCTTAAGTTAGCTCTTTAGTCAGGCTGGGCGTATTCGAATCTAATCTAAAATTTAAGAAAGTGGGGTTTATTTTTACGTTATGTCTTAGCTTTTAAGCCCGCAGTGTTCACCACTGCAATAATATTTCGTTGTCTAGTTTTTAAGATCATATGATATATTTTTAAGAAAGTTTTATTTCAGGAAATTGAATTCTCTTGCAGATTTTCTTTCAGGTTTCCTTCTGATATTCCACTTAGCTTTCGGTCGTGAATTTACCAAGTACTCCTCTTGTTGTCTTACTTGTACTACGATCAATTAATGAACGTTCTACAAATTGACAATAATAGGAGATTTTTCTTTCTCACATGTTATATTAGAATTTGTTTTCGCATAATTGGAGGGTGGAAGGGCCGTGGCTAGGGTGGGTCTCCATGCGCAGTAACCTCCACGTGGTGAGACCCGGGCAATCAATTATTTATCGTATAATTATTAAACGTTTAAGAGACGTTTGATAATTATGTGGAAAATAATTCGAGCGAATTGACTGCGCATTGCACTTTCCCCTCTGATTCCCTTTTTGCTTCATTCTCTTATTTGCCTTCTTCCTACCTTTCTTTCCTCCTTGGCGTGGCGAATCATTTACGTTGCCCCTAAGGATTTCCTTCCTCCTTCTTACCTTTCATTCCTCCTTGGCGTGGCGAATCATTTACGTTGCCCCTAAGGATTTCCTTCCTCCTTCTTACCTTTCATTCCTCCTTGGCGCGGCGAATCATTAGCTTCATTCCCTTTTCCGTTCTCGGCTCGGGGGACTGATGGTTGGGGACTTAGTGTCAGCCAGTTACGATGTGTGGGGGCGTGATTGTGGTTCTGGACCCTGGTCACGAGGCCCTCGGTTAGACTACGTTCTCTAACATGGGTAGGTTATCCACCATTCTGGAATCGTGGTCGCGGTTCTTGCAATATCCGGGTTGCAGTGTCATCGGGGGGCGGTGTGTGGGGCTGTGATTGCTTTTCTGGACACTTTGGCCCGCCTAGTAGGAAATTCCTATGTGTTAGACCACGCCAAGCACACCTTGGCGTGGCAGAAGGCATACGGGTCATAATCTAGAATCGTGGTTGTGGTCTTGCATATCCGTGCCTTAATGATTTCTGTGGCTCGGAATCGAAACTGGTGTCGATGCTAAGTCGTTTTACTGTACAGACTCTGGCCGAGGGCTCGCGGGCTGCTCGGTAGCAGTCACAAACACAGTAGAAATACTGTCGCGAAATTAGAATCACTTTGTTTGTCAATCATAAGTGTTCCATTAGAGTCAGGGCCCTGTTCGACGAGTTCGGGCTTTCAAAGGCACGTTTGGAAACTATAAAATTAAAGAGCCAGCCTCGTCGATTCAATTTCTGAGTTTAAGAAGTCATTTTTATAATACTTCATTAATTATTTCGTGTCTGCGTTTGCTTCAGAAGCATTGAAAATAATCAGCTAAAGAAGAAGATTCATGATAATACATACGTATAATATGACCACATCCCCGCCCTGCCCCTAACCCTACTCGGGCCTTTTAATTCACTACATTTATTAGATAATTAATTAGGTGGGCCCAATTAAGATCGATCAATACGTTTAGCTCTTTATGTAGGCAGGTGTTTTTCGAACAGACAACCTTAGAACTTTATACAGGCAGGTTTTACACGAATTGAAAATATTAGACTTTTAACTAGGCAGGGTTTAGAAAACCAAAAATTGTTGGCAGGTGCTGCAATTTTTTGGTGTGTGTTTCAGTCTGTTCTAGGACACCATGGACCACATGATTAATATCGATGAATTGAAGGGGAATTAAACATATATGTACGTACTTATACCTATATGAGTTTGGTAAAGTATCTTTTACATTCCTATGTTGGTAGGATATTATTGAAATTATTCTTTTAATTGAACTCTTAGATGTTATACCAGGTAGGGTGATTCTAGTCTTAAGTTAGCTCTTTAGTCAGGCTGGGCGTATTCGAATCTAATCTAAAATTTAAGAAAGTGGGGTTTATTTTTACGTTATGTCTTAGCTTTTAAGCCCGCAGTGTTCACCACTGCAATAATATTTCGTTGTCTAGTTTTTAAGATCATATGATATATTTTTAAGAAAGTTTTATTTCAGGAAATTGAATTCTCTTGCAGATTTTCTTTCAGGTTTCCTTCTGATATTCCACTTAGCTATCGGTCGTGAATTTACCAAGTACTCCTCTTGTTGTCTTACTTGTACTACGATCAATTAATGAACGTTCTACAAATTGACAATAATAGGAGATTTTTCTTTCTCACATGTTATATTAGAATTTGTTTTCGCATAATTGGAGGGTGGAAGGGCCGTGGCTAGGGTGGGTCTCCATGCGCAGTAACCTCCACGTGGTGAGACCCGGGCAATCAATTATTTATCGTATAATTATTAAACGTTTAAGAGACGTTTGATAATTATGTGGAAAATAATTCGAGCGAATTGACTGCGCATTGCACTTTCCCCTCTGATTCCCTTTTTGCTTCATTCTCTTATTTGCCTTCTTCCTACCTTTCTTTCCTCCTTGGCGTGGCGAATCATTTACGTTGCCCCTAAGGATTTCCTTCCTCCTTCTTACCTTTCATTCCTCCTTGGCGTGGCGAATCATTTACGTTGCCCCTAAGGATTTCCTTCCTCCTTCTTACCTTTCATTCCTCCTTGGCGCGGCGAATCATTAGCTTCATTCCCTTTTCCGTTCTCGGCTCGGGGGACTGATGGTTGGGGACTTAGTGTCAGCCAGTTACGATGTGTGGGGGCGTGATTGTGGTTCTGGACCCTGGTCACGAGGCCCTCGGTTAGACTACGTTCTCTAACATGGGTAGGTTATCCACCATTCTGGAATCGTGGTCGCGGTTCTTGCAATATCCGGGTTGCAGTGTCATCGGGGGGCGGTGTGTGGGGCTGTGATTGCTTTTCTGGACACTTTGGCCCGCCTAGTAGGAAATTCCTATGTGTTAGACCACGCCAAGCACACCTTGGGGTGGCAGAAGGCATACGGGTCATAATCTAGAATCGTGGTTGTGGTCTTGCATATCCGTGCCTTAATGATTTCTGTGGCTCGGAATCGAAACTGGTGTCGATGCTAAGTCGTTTTACTGTACAGACTCTGGCCGAGGGCTCGCGGGCTGCTCGGTAGCAGTCACAAACACAGTAGAAATACTGTCGCGAAATTAGAATCACTTTGTTTGTCAATCATAAGTGTTCCATTAGAGTCAGGGCCCTGTTCGACGAGTTCGGGCTTTCAAAGGCACGTTTGGAAACTATAAAATTAAAGAGCCAGCCTCGTCGATTCAATTTCTGAGTTTAAGAAGTCATTCTTATAATACTTCATTCATTATTTCGTGTCTGCGTTTGCTTCAGAAGCATTGAAAATAATCAGCTAAAGAAGAAGATTCATGATAATACATACGTATAATATGACCACATCCCCGCCCTGCCCCTGCCCCTACTCGGGCCTTTTAATTCACTACATTTATTAGATAATTAATTAGGTGGGCCCAATTAAGATCGATCAATACGTTTAGCTCTTTATGTAGGCAGGTGTTTTTCGAACAGACAACCTTAGAACTTTATACAGGCAGGTTTTACACGAATTGAAAATATTAGACTTTTAACTAGGCAGGGTTTAGAAAACCAAAAATTGTTGGCAGGTGCTGCAATTTTTTGGTGTGTGTTTCAGTCTGTTCTAGGACACCATGGACCACATGATTAATATCGATGAATTGAAGGGGAATTAAACATATATGTACGTACTTATACCTATATGAGTTTGGTAAAGTATCTTTTACATTCCTATGTTGGTAGGATATTATTGAAATTATTCTTTTAATTGAACTCTTAGATGTTATACCAGGTAGGGTGATTCTAGTCTTAAGTTAGCTCTTTAGTCAGGCTGGGCGTATTCGAATCTAATCTAAAATTTAAGAAAGTGGGGTTTATTTTTACGTTATGTCTTAGCTTTTAAGCCCGCAGTGTTCACCACTGCAATAATATTTCGTTGTCTAGTTTTTAAGATCATATGATATATTTTTAAGAAAGTTTTATTTCAGGAAATTGAATTCTCTTGCAGATTTTCTTTCAGGTTTCCTTCTGATATTCCACTTAGCTTTCGGTCGTGAATTTACCAAGTACTCCTCTTGTTGTCTTACTTGTACTACGATCAATTAATGAACGTTCTACAAATTGACAATAATAGGAGATTTTTCTTTCTCACATGTTATATTAGAATTTGTTTTCGCATAATTGGAGGGTGGAAGGGCCGTGGCTAGGGTGGGTCTCCATGCGCAGTAACCTCCACGTGGTGAGACCCGGGCAATCAATTATTTATCGTATAATTATTAAACGTTTAAGAGACGTTTGATAATTATGTGGAAAATAATTCGAGCGAATTGACTGCGCATTGCACTTTCCCCTCTGATTCCCTTTTTGCTTCATTCTCTTATTTGCCTTCTTCCTACCTTTCTTTCCTCCTTGGCGTGGCGAATCATTTACGTTGCCCCTAAGGATTTCCTTCCTCCTTCTTACCTTTCATTCCTCCTTGGCGTGGCGAATCATTTACGTTGCCCCTAAGGATTTCCTTCCTCCTTCTTACCTTTCATTCCTCCTTGGCGCGGCGAATCATTAGCTTCATTCCCTTTTCCGTTCTCGGCTCGGGGGACTGATGGTTGGGGACTTAGTGTCAGCCAGTTACGATGTGTGGGGGCGTGATTGTGGTTCTGGACCCTGGTCACGAGGCCCTCGGTTAGACTACGTTCTCTAACATGGGTAGGTTATCCACCATTCTGGAATCGTGGTCGCGGTTCTTACAATATCCGGGTTGCAGTGTCATCGGGGGGCGGTGTGTGGGGCTGTGATTGCTTTTCTGGACACTTTGGCCCGCCTAGTAGGAAATTCCTATGTGTTAGACCACGCCAAGCACACCTTGGGGTGGCAGAAGGCATACGGGTCATAATCTAGAATCGTGGTTGTGGTCTTGCATATCCGTGCCTTAATGATTTCTGTGGCTCGGAATCGAAACTGGTGTCGATGCTAAGTCGTTTTACTGTACAGACTCTGGCCGAGGGCTCGCGGGCTGCTCGGTAGCAGTCACAAACACAGTAGAAATACTGTCGCGAAATTAGAATCACTTTGTTTGTCAATCATAAGTGTTCCATTAGAGTCAGGGCCCTGTTCGACGAGTTCGGGCTTTCAAAGGCACGTTTGGAAACTATAAAATTAAAGAGCCAGCCTCGTCGATTCAATTTCTAAGTTTAAGAAGTCATTTTTATAATACTTCATTAATTATTTCGTGTCTGCGTTTGCTTCAGAAGCATTGAAAATAATCAGCTAAAGAAGAAGATTCATGATAATACATACGTATAATATGACCACATCCCCGCCCTGCCCCTGCCCCTACCCGGGCCTTTTAATTCACTACATTTATTAGATAATTAATTAGGTGGGCCCAATTAAGATCGATCAATACGTTTAGCTCTTTATGTAGGCAGGTGTTTTTCGAACAGACAACCTTAGAACTTTATACAGGCAGGTTTTACACGAATTGAAAATATTAGACTTTTAACTAGGCAGGGTTTAGAAAACCAAAAATTGTTGGCAGGTGCTGCAATTTTTTGGTGTGTGTTTCAGTCTGTTCTAGGACACCATGGACCACATGATTAATATCGATGAATTGAAGGGGAATTAAACATATATGTACGTACTTATACCTATATGAGTTTGGTAAAGTATCTTTTACATTCCTATGTTGGTAGGATATTATTGAAATTATTCTTTTAATTGAACTCTTAGATGTTATACCAGGTAGGGTGATTCTAGTCTTAAGTTAGCTCTTTAGTCAGGCTGGGCGTATTCGAATCTAATCTAAAATTTAAGAAAGTGGGGTTTATTTTTACGTTATGTCTTAGCTTTTAAGCCCGCAGTGTTCACCACTGCAATAATATTTCGTTGTCTAGTTTTTAAGATCATATGATATATTTTTAAGAAAGTTTTATTTCAGGAAATTGAATTCTCTTGCAGATTTTCTTTCAGGTTTCCTTCTGATATTCCACTTAGCTTTCGGTCGTGAATTTACCAAGTACTCCTCTTGTTGTCTTACTTGTACTACGATCAATTAATGAACGTTCTACAAATTGACAATAATAGGAGATTTTTCTTTCTCACATGTTATATTAGAATTTGTTTTCGCATAATTGGAGGGTGGAAGGGCCGTGGCTAGGGTGGGTCTCCATGCGCAGTAACCTCCACGTGGTGAGACCCGGGCAATCAATTATTTATCGTATAATTATTAAACGTTTAAGAGACGTTTGATAATTATGTGGAAAATAATTCGAGCGAATTGACTGCGCATTGCACTTTCCCCTCTGATTCCCTTTTTGCTTCATTCTCTTATTTGCCTTCTTCCTACCTTTCTTTCCTCCTTGGCGTGGCGAATCATTTACGTTGCCCCTAAGGATTTCCTTCCTCCTTCTTACCTTTCATTCCTCCTTGGCGTGGCGAATCATTTACGTTGCCCCTAAGGATTTCCTTCCTCCTTCTTACCTTTCATTCCTCCTTGGCGCGGCGAATCATTAGCTTCATTCCCTTTTCCGTTCTCGGCTCGGGGGACTGATGGTTGGGGACTTAGTGTCAGCCAGTTACGATGTGTGGGGGCGTGATTGTGGTTCTGGACCCTGGTCACGAGGCCCTCGGTTAGACTACGTTCTCTAACATGGGTAGGTTATCCACCATTCTGGAATCGTGGTCGCGGTTCTTGCAATATCCGGGTTGCAGTGTCATCGGGGGGCGGTGTGTGGGGCTGTGATTGCTTTTCTGGACACTTTGGCCCGCCTAGTAGGAAATTCCTATGTGTTAGACCACGCCAAGCACACCTTGGGGTGGCAGAAGGCATACGGGTCATAATCTAGAATCGTGGTTGTGGTCTTGCATATCCGTGCCTTAATGATTTCTGTGGCTCGGAATCGAAACTGGTGTCGATGCTAAGTCGTTTTACTGTACAGACTCTGGCCGAGGGCTCGCGGGCTGCTCGGTAGCAGTCACAAACACAGTAGAAATACTGTCGCGAAATTAGAATCACTTTGTTTGTCAATCATAAGTGTTCCATTAGAGTCAGGGCCCTGTTCGACGAGTTCGGGCTTTCAAAGGCACGTTTGGAAACTATAAAATTAAAGAGCCAGCCTCGTCGATTCAATTTCTGAGTTTAAGAAGTCATTTTTATAATACTTCATTAATTATTTCGTGTCTGCGTTTGCTTCAGAAGCATTGAAAATAATCAGCTAAAGAAGAAGATTCATGATAATACATACGTATAATATGACCACATCCCCGCCCTGCCCCTGCCCCTACTCGGGCCTTTTAATTCACTACATTTATTAGATAATTAATTAGGTGGGCCCAATTAAGATCGATCAATACGTTTAGCTCTTTATGTAGGCAGGTGTTTTTCGAACAGACAACCTTAGAACTTTATACAGGCAGGTTTTACACGAATTGAAAATATTAGACTTTTAACTAGGCAGGGTTTAGAAAACCAAAAATTGTTGGCAGGTGCTGCAATTTTTTGGTGTGTGTTTCAGTCTGTTCTAGGACACCATGGACCACATGATTAATATCGATGAATTGAAGGGGAATTAAACATATATGTACGTACTTATACCTATATGAGTTTGGTAAAGTATCTTTTACATTCCTATGTTGGTAGGATATTATTGAAATTATTCTTTTAATTGAACTCTTAGATGTTATACCAGGTAGGGTGATTCTAGTCTTAAGTTAGCTCTTTAGTCAGGCTGGGCGTATTCGAATCTAATCTAAAATTTAAGAAAGTGGGGTTTATTTTTACGTTATGTCTTAGCTTTTAAGCCCGCAGTGTTCACCACTGCAATAATATTTCGTTGTCTAGTTTTTAAGATCATATGATATATTTTTAAGAAAGTTTTATTTCAGGAAATTGAATTCTCTTGCAGATTTTCTTTCAGGTTTCCTTCTGATATTCCACTTAGCTTTCGGTCGTGAATTTACCAAGTACTCCTCTTGTTGTCTTACTTGTACTACGATCAATTAATGAACGTTCTACAAATTGACAATAATAGGAGATTTTTCTTTCTCACATGTTATATTAGAATTTGTTTTCGCATAATTGGAGGGTGGAAGGGCCGTGGCTAGGGTGGGTCTCCATGCGCAGTAACCTCCACGTGGTGAGACCCGGGCAATCAATTATTTATCGTATAATTATTAAACGTTTAAGAGACGTTTGATAATTATGTGGAAAATAATTCGAGCGAATTGACTGCGCATTGCACTTTCCCCTCTGATTCCCTTTTTGCTTCATTCTCTTATTTGCCTTCTTCCTACCTTTCTTTCCTCCTTGGCGTGGCGAATCATTTACGTTGCCCCTAAGGATTTCCTTCCTCCTTCTTACCTTTCATTCCTCCTTGGCGTGGCGAATCATTTACGTTGCCCCTAAGGATTTCCTTCCTCCTTCTTACCTTTCATTCCTCCTTGGCGCGGCGAATCATTAGCTTCATTCCCTTTTCCGTTCTCGGCTCGGGGGACTGATGGTTGGGGACTTAGTGTCAGCCAGTTACGATGTGTGGGGGCGTGATTGTGGTTCTGGACCCTGGTCACGAGGCCCTCGGTTAGACTACGTTCTCTAACATGGGTAGGTTATCCACCATTCTGGAATCGTGGTCGCGGTTCTTGCAATATCCGGGTTGCAGTGTCATCGGGGGGCGGTGTGTGGGGCTGTGATTGCTTTTCTGGACACTTTGGCCCGCCTAGTAGGAAATTCCTATGTGTTAGACCACGCCAAGCACACCTTGGGGTGGCAGAAGGCATACGGGTCATAATCTAGAATCGTGGTTGTGGTCTTGCATATCCGTGCCTTAATGATTTCTGTGGCTCGGAATCGAAACTGGTGTCGATGCTAAGTCGTTTTACTGTACAGACTCTGGCCGAGGGCTCGCGGGCTGCTCGGTAGCAGTCACAAACACAGTAGAAATACTGTCGCGAAATTAGAATCACTTTGTTTGTCAATCATAAGTGTTCCATTAGAGTCAGGGCCCTGTTCGACGAGTTCGGGCTTTCAAAGGCACGTTTGGAAACTATAAAATTAAAGAGCCAGCCTCGTCGATTCAATTTCTGAGTTTAAGAAGTCATTCTTATAATACTTCATTCATTATTTCGTGTCTGCGTTTGCTTCAGAAGCATTGAAAATAATCAGCTAAAGAAGAAGATTCATGATAATACATACGTATAATATGACCACATCCCCGCCCTGCCCCTGCCCCTACTCGGGCCTTTTAATTCACTACATTTATTAGATAATTAATTAGGTGGGCCCAATTAAGATCGATCAATACGTTTAGCTCTTTATGTAGGCAGGTGTTTTTCGAACAGACAACCTTAGAACTTTATACAGGCAGGTTTTACACGAATTGAAAATATTAGACTTTTAACTAGGCAGGGTTTAGAAAACCAATAATTGTTGGCAGGTGCTGCAATTTTTTGGTGTGTGTTTCAGTCTGTTCTAGGACACCATGGACCACATGATTAATATCGATGAATTGAAGGGGAATTAAACATATATGTACGTACTTATACCTATATGAGTTTGGTAAAGTATCTTTTACATTCCTATGTTGGTAGGATATTATTGAAATTATTCTTTTAATTGAACTCTTAGATGTTATACCAGGTAGGGTGATTCTAGTCTTAAGTTAGCTCTTTAGTCAGGCTGGGCGTATTCGAATCTAATCTAAGATTTAAGAAAGTGGGGTTTATTTTTACGTTATGTCTTAGCTTTTAAGCCCGCAGTGTTCACCACTGCAATAATATTTCGTTGTCTAGTTTTTAAGATCATATGATATATTTTTAAGAAAGTTTTATTTCAGGAAATTGAATTCTCTTGCAGATTTTCTTTCAGGTTTCCTTCTGATATTCCACTTAGCTTTCGGTCGTGAATTTACCAAGTACTCCTCTTGTTGTCTTACTTGTACTACGATCAATTAATGAACGTTCTACAAATTGACAATAATAGGAGATTTTTCTTTCTCACATGTTATATTAGAATTTGTTTTCGCATAATTGGAGGGTGGAAGGGCCGTGGCTAGGGTGGGTCTCCATGCGCAGTAACCTCCACGTGGTGAGACCCGGGCAATCAATTATTTATCGTATAATTATTAAACGTTTAAGAGACGTTTGATAATTATGTGGAAAATAATTCGAGCGAATTGACTGCGCATTGCACTTTCCCCTCTGATTCCCTTTTTGCTTCATTCTCTTATTTGCCTTCTTCCTACCTTTCTTTCCTCCTTGGCGTGGCGAATCATTTACGTTGCCCCTAAGGATTTCCTTCCTCCTTCTTACCTTTCATTCCTCCTTGGCGTGGCGAATCATTTACGTTGCCCCTAAGGATTTCCTTCCTCCTTCTTACCTTTCATTCCTCCTTGGCGTGGCGAATCATTTACGTTGCCCCTAAGGATTTCCTTCCTCCTTCTTACCTTTCATTCCTCCTTGGCGCGGCGAATCATTAGCTTCATTCCCTTTTCCGTTCTCGGCTCGGGGGACTGATGGTTGGGGACTTAGTGTCAGCCAGTTACGATGTGTGGGGGCGTGATTGTGGTTCTGGACCCTGGTCACGAGGCCCTCGGTTAGACTACGTTCTCTAACATGGGTAGGTTATCCACCATTCTGGAATCGTGGTCGCGGTTCTTGCAATATCCGGGTTGCAGTGTCATCGGGGGGCGGTGTGTGGGGCTGTGATTGCTTTTCTGGACACTTTGGCCCGCCTAGTAGGAAATTCCTATGTGTTAGACCACGCCAAGCACACCTTGGGGTGGCAGAAGGCATACGGGTCATAATCTAGAATCGTGGTTGTGGTCTTGCATATCCGTGCCTTAATGATTTCTGTGGCTCGGAATCGAAACTGGTGTCGATGCTAAGTCGTTTTACTGTACAGACTCTGGCCGAGGGCTCGCGGGCTGCTCGGTAGCAGTCACAAACACAGTAGAAATACTGTCGCGAAATTAGAATCACTTTGTTTGTCAATCATAAGTGTTCCATTAGAGTCAGGGCCCTGTTCGACGAGTTCGGGCTTTCAAAGGCACGTTTGGAAACTATAAAATTAAAGAGCCAGCCTCGTCGATTCAATTTCTGAGTTTAAGAAGTCATTTTTATAATACTTCATTAATTATTTCGTGTCTGCGTTTGCTTCAGAAGCATTGAAAATAATCAGCTAACGAAGAAGATTCATGATAATACATACGTATAATATGACCACATCCCCGCCCTGCCCCTGCCCCTACTCGGGCCTTTTAATTCACTACATTTATTAGATAATTAATTAGGTGGGCCCAATTAAGATCGATCAATACGTTTAGCTCTTTATGTAGGCAGGTGTTTTTCGAACAGACAACCTTAGAACTTTATACAGGCAGGTTTTACACGAATTGAAAATATTAGACTTTTAACTAGGCAGGGTTTAGAAAACCAAAAATTGTTGGCAGGTGCTGCAATTTTTTGGTGTGTGTTTCAGTCTGTTCTAGGACACCATGGACCACATGATTAATATCGATGAATTGAAGGGGAATTAAACATATATGTACGTACTTATACCTATATGAGTTTGGTAAAGTATCTTTTACATTCCTATGTTGGTAGGATATTATTGAAATTATTCTTTTAATTGAACTCTTAGATGTTATACCAGGTAGGGTGATTCTAGTCTTAAGTTAGCTCTTTAGTCAGGCTGGGCGTATTCGAATCTAATCTAAGATTTAAGAAAGTGGGGTTTATTTTTACGTTATGTCTTAGCTTTTAAGCCCGCAGTGTTCACCACTGCAATAATATTTCGTTGTCTAGTTTTTAAGATCATATGATATATTTTTAAGAAAGTTTTATTTCAGGAAATTGAATTCTCTTGCAGATTTTCTTTCAGGTTTCCTTCTGATATTCCACTTAGCTTTCGGTCGTGAATTTACCAAGTACTCCTCTTGTTGTCTTACTTGTACTACGATCAATTAATGAACGTTCTACAAATTGACAATAATAGGAGATTTTTCTTTCTCACATGTTATATTAGAATTTGTTTTCGCATAATTGGAGGGTGGAAGGGCCGTGGCTAGGGTGGGTCTCCATGCGCAGTAACCTCCACGTGGTGAGACCCGGGCAATCAATTATTTATCGTATAATTATTAAACGTTTAAGAGACGTTTGATAATTATGTGGAAAATAATTCGAGCGAATTGACTGCGCATTGCACTTTCCCCTCTGATTCCCTTTTTGCTTCATTCTCTTATTTGCCTTCTTCCTACCTTTCTTTCCTCCTTGGCGTGGCGAATCATTTACGTTGCCCCTAAGGATTTCCTTCCTCCTTCTTACCTTTCATTCCTCCTTGGCGTGGCGAATCATTTACGTTGCCCCTAAGGATTTCCTTCCTCCTTCTTACCTTTCATTCCTCCTTGGCGCGGCGAATCATTAGCTTCATTCCCTTTTCCGTTCTCGGCTCGGGGGACTGATGGTTGGGGACTTAGTGTCAGCCAGTTACGATGTGTGGGGGCGTGATTGTGGTTCTGGACCCTGGTCACGAGGCCCTCGGTTAGACTACGTTCTCTAACATGGGTAGGTTATCCACCATTCTGGAATCGTGGTCGCGGTTCTTGCAATATCCGGGTTGCAGTGTCATCGGGGGGCGGTGTGTGGGGCTGTGATTGCTTTTCTGGACACTTTGGCCCGCCTAGTAGGAAATTCCTATGTGTTAGACCACGCCAAGCACACCTTGGGGTGGCAGAAGGCATACGGGTCATAATCTAGAATCGTGGTTGTGGTCTTGCATATCCGTGCCTTAATGATTTCTGTGGCTCGGAATCGAAACTGGTGTCGATGCTAAGTCGTTTTACTGTACAGACTCTGGCCGAGGGCTCGCGGGCTGCTCGGTAGCAGTCACAAACACAGTAGAAATACTGTCGCGAAATTAGAATCACTTTGTTTGTCAATCATAAGTGTTCCATTAGAGTCAGGGCCCTGTTCGACGAGTTCGGGCTTTCAAAGGCACGTTTGGAAACTATAAAATTAAAGAGCCAGCCTCGTCGATTCAATTTCTGAGTTTAAGAAGTCATTCTTATAATACTTCATTCATTATTTCGTGTCTGCGTTTGCTTCAGAAGCATTGAAAATAATCAGCTAAAGAAGAAGATTCATGATAATACATACGTATAATATGACCACATCCCCGCCCTGCCCCTGCCCCTACTCGGGCCTTTTAATTCACTACATTTATTAGATAATTAATTAGGTGGGCCCAATTAAGATCGATCAATACGTTTAGCTCTTTATGTAGGCAGGTGTTTTTCGAACAGACAACCTTAGAACTTTATACAGGCAGGTTTTACACGAATTGAAAATATTAGACTTTTAACTAGGCAGGGTTTAGAAAACCAAAAATTGTTGGCAGGTGCTGCAATTTTTTGGTGTGTGTTTCAGTCTGTTCTAGGACACCATGGACCACATGATTAATATCGATGAATTGAAGGGGAATTAAACATATATGTACGTACTTATACCTATATGAGTTTGGTAAAGTATCTTTTACATTCCTATGTTGGTAGGATATTATTGAAATTATTCTTTTAATTGAACTCTTAGATGTTATACCAGGTAGGGTGATTCTAGTCTTAAGTTAGCTCTTTAGTCAGGCTGGGCGTATTCGAATCTAATCTAAGATTTAAGAAAGTGGGGTTTATTTTTACGTTATGTCTTAGCTTTTAAGCCCGCAGTGTTCACCACTGCAATAATATTTCGTTGTCTAGTTTTTAAGATCATAGGATATATTTTTAAGACAGTTTTATTTCAGGAACGCGAATTCTCTTGCAGATTTTCTTTCAGGTTCCATTCTGATATTCCATTTAGCTTTCGGTCGTGAATTTTCCAACTACTCCTTTTGTTGTCTTACTTGTACTACGATCAATTACTGAACGTTCTACAAATTGACAATAATAGGAGATTTTTCTTTGTCACATATTATATTAGAATCAGTTTTCGCGTAATTGGAGGGTGGAAGGGCCGTGGCTAGGGTGGGTCTCCATGCGCAGTGACCTCCACGTGGTGAGACCCGGGCAATCAATTATTTATCGTATAATTATTAAACGTTTAACAGACGTTTGATAATTATGCGGAAAATAATTCGAGCGAATTGACTGCGTATTGTACTTAGGATACAATGTACAATAATGGCCGCTCAGTGTTCGTTCATATCCCCAATTAATGCTTGCCGAGAAATCGCCACCAATCCTTGGACCTACTCCAAATCGGAGTATAAATTTTACTCCAATTATTAATTTGGTATTATACATTTTCAGAAAAATCTCGATTAGTACACTTCGCTCGGGACCGAATACGAACACTAATCGTTTGCAGACACGTTTATCGCAGGAATTGTCTTATATTAGTAAATGATTTACTTCGTTATTGTTATTAGTTGAATATAAATAAGAAATTGCGTCTTTCATTAACGATAAAATTGCTCCAATGAAAAAGATAATGAAAGAATTTGTCTAGTAATTATACAATTAACAATTGTAGTATACAATTATCGTCCTTATCTTTTTCATTGTGGCAACTTTATTGTTTGGGTGTTAAAACAATATACATCTCTTAGCTCAATTTTTTTTTGGTAATTTATCAGAAAATAATGTAAAGTATAACTTTAAAAATTATTTCATTTATTGATAGTACAATTGTGTTACGTCCCGGCCCTAAGGTGGGTCGCAACGTAGGGATCTTGCCACGTCACCCAGCCCGCCGCTGCAACAACTTGCTGAGGACCGTAATTTCTCCGGGACGAGGGAGCCATGTCGAGGATGGAAAAAGGATATTGGAGTTTGGATGTGCGTTTCGTCTCGGAATTGACCGCCTAGACTCATCAGTAGGGCTGCAGTCGATTCCTGCCCCAGACGCAAAGATTTAGGATCGGAACTTATATATATATGAAGTGGCCAAGGGGCGACCACTTGCGCGATGACGACGACGACGATGGCGACCTGGTGGCGAATCCTGCGTACCAACTTCAGGCGCTTAGAATTAGAGTTAGAAGAGGAACGTATGGAGGGCGTTCTCTTTTACCGACGACGATCCAAATCAATACGTCGAAGGCGATGCCGGCAGACGTCACAATTGAAATAAGAAAACTTGTTATCATGTATTTCTTTAATTAAAAGATTTCTGATTAACATTAAATGTTTCATATCCTTTGTTGCCTTTCATTACGGCAAAGAACAAAAGAATTCTTTAAAATTATTTAATTTTCGCATTGTTTTCTATAATCTGTGGGTAACGTTGCGAGTAACACGGAAATGGTAATGGGACCCCGGGTCCCAAAAATCGTGGCCGAAAAAATACATTGGATGTCTTGTCTATTCTTATATCTCGTCGGTGACGCGGCGTCCCACAAATCGTGGCCGAAAATATACATTGCATGGCTTGTCTATTCCTATATCTCGTCGGTGCTTGAATCTACGCGGGTCTCTGCCATATCTACAGTGCCTGCTATGGTTTCGCCATCTATACAGAACTCCTTGAAACCACTCGCGCTTGCTATGGTAGTTCCATCTATGCAGATCGCTTGGGAACTACTCACACCCCTTACTTACCATAAGTGTAGATATGGCAGAGGCCCGAGTAGTTTGAGTCACGTCTGTATAGATGGCGATACTAATGACTCTTAGATAAAGCAGACATATATACAGTTTCGAGCTGTTCTGTATAGATGGCGAAATTAAAGCCCACTTTGAGTGTAGGTAAGACAGGGATGCGAGTGGTACGTAAATTCAAGCACTTGTTTATAAGTAGCGGCGCGATAATGTTCATAAAATTTGGTTATTTATGTCTTCATTCATCCAATTAAGTTAATAATCCTCGAAAACCGTTTCGTATATTCTTTAACATATCAATAAAGTGTCAGCAAACACAGTGTTTCAATCTCCATAAAAATTAATATGTTCGGTAACATTGCAAGTTCCATTGTTCATTATATTCTACAACAATCAAGCACCCTTTAGCACGGGTAAATGTATTTGTGAATATTTTTTCCTTTAAATAATTTTTCCAGGACTTAATAAATACATACTAATAGTGGTATTATTCTTTATTTCGGTCTCCCAGGAATGAAAGTTTGGTTAGTGTACATATAACCTATCTTTACAATACTATCTCTTGCAATGTATTGTATTCATTGCACTCTCATCTTCCGTTCCGCTCTTCCTTTTCATACCTTCTCTGCCTTACGTATTACACTATTTCTTATCTCTTTATCGCACATCTATTATAAATCTTTTCCGTTCCTTCCTGTTTAATTACAAATTCCTAAGTTAGTTTTATGTCTTATTGTATCTTTTTCCGTACATTTTGTTAGCAGGTGCTCTTACGTTCCAAATTTTTGTGTGCACAGGTCAGATCCTTTTTTCTTTTTCTCCTCCTAATATTTATTTCATCCTTTAATGCTTTTGGATCTCGCACCTGCGTTGTTAATTGTCAATTGCGCCCTCGTCCGTTTTTACTTAAGTACCATAGTAGTGTTGATGTTCTAATATATGTAAAGAAATGGTATTTCTTAAATTTAAATTTTACCGCGCCTTGCGCGTGGTAGAGCGTAGATTATTTGGATATAGTTTGTAGAGCGCCTAGAGTGTAAGAAAAGAAGTGATATAATAAACTCTAAATGTCGTTTCCTTGTTTACACTGAAACAATTTCTAGTTTATTTGAAGATCCTTGCATTAGATAATTGTCTTATATATATTTAAACGTATCATTGTATCTTGCTTTCCCTATTTTTCTGGCTTGTTCCTGCTGTTGCATTTCATTGACTCTACTTTTGAGGATCTCCGTCAATTCCTTTACTTCCGCTTTTGTCAAAGTCACTCATACTTGACGCATTCCTTTTCAAATAATCCTCTCCTTTTTATGCTTCTGGCTTGCCCCTCCTTTCTTTCTTCTTCCTCTAAATATCTCTTAATAATCTTTCTCCTGTTACATACTTATTAATGTATTCTTTCTGTGTGCAGGTTTCACAGGCAAAGAGTAAGGAACATTGCCTGGCACTTCTCATCGTGCATAAATGCAAGAAAGAAGGTAGAAGAACTTGTGCAACATACTTTAGTTATCCTTTAGTTATAGTAAATTGGTTTATAAAAATAGTTTGTATCTATTAGCCTGTAAGCTTATTTTAGGACAATTGTGTAATTAACTGTTATGTTATCTATTATATGCTTTATTTTATATTCAGTTTATTCGGTAGATCTTATATGAACTTTAATATTACTTATATAACTATTACAAGTTCTACTGAATGTGCTAAATGTAAAATGAAAGATATAATAAATAATTGACATATTCACAAATTACACAATTGCTGTAATTTAAATTTTATATGCTTATGCATATGAAGTTCGTAAATTTTAGTGTATGATTTATCTTTAAGATATATTGTAAGTTAACTTCAAAGAATAGTTTATAAGTATTAGATTATTTATGTTTATAGTGTTAGTTATATTACATAAATGTTGGTTTAGAATTGATACAAGATTTAGTTGTACGATGTAATGTAAATAGATATAAAAGAATAGTTAATAAGTATCTGTTTGTAAATTTAATTACAACATTTTTGTAACTTGTATATTCATTGATTAATTTAAATAAATTTGCAATGAAAAGAATTCCAGTGCTCTTTTTACTTTCATACCTTACCAATCCTTGAAAGAACCTAATTCCCATTCCTTATACAAGAAGTACCGTGGACGAACTTTAAATGCAAAGTCCTAAAGCGAGAAACTTGTCAAAATGGCCCTATACGTTATTAAAATAAGCGCTGAGAAATTCCTGGAACGTGACGTCATTTCCAAGAACTGATGCTATGAAAGACCTCCTCGCATATCATGTTCTCCTGATACAAATCCACGATTTTCAGCGAGTTATTTTTGCCAGAATCTCAGAAATTTTGAGCTCGGAAATTCCTGGAACGTGACGTCATTTCCAAGAATTACTGCGATAAAAGACCTCCTCGCATATCATATTCTCCTGATACAAATCCACGATTTTCAGCGAAATATTTTTACCAAAAACCCAGAAATTTGACGCTCGGAAATTCCTGGAACGTGACGTCATTTCCAAGAATTTCTGCTATGAAAGACCTCCTCGCATATCATATTCTCCTGATACAAATCCACGATTTTCAGCGAGTTATTTTTGCCAGAATCTCAGAAATTTTGCGCTCGGAAATTCCTGGAACGTGACGTCATTTCCAAGAATTTCTGCTATGAAAGACCTCCTGGCATATCATATTCTCCTGATACAAATCCACGATTTTCAGCGAGTTATTTTTGCCAGAATCTCAGAAATTTTGCGCTCGGAAATTCCTGGAACGTGACGTCATTTCCAAGAATTGCTTCCATGAAAGACCTCCTTGCACATCATATTCTCCTAATACAAATCCACGATTTTCAGAAGAAATTTAAGTGCTGAAAATCGAGGATTTGTATCAGGAGAATATGATGTGCAAGGAGGTATCCGACCCAGGCAATTCTTGGAAATGACGTCACGTTCCAGGAATTTCCGAGCTCAAAATTTCTGAGATTCTGGCAAAAATAACTCGCTGAAAATCGTGGATTTGTATCAGGAGAATATGATGTGCGAGGAGGTATTCGTTCTCAGAAATGACGTCACGTTCCATGAATTTCCGAGCGCAAAATTTCTGAGATTCTGCCAAAAATATCTCGCTGAAAATCGTGGATTGGTATCAGGAGAATATGATATGCGAGGAGGTATCCGACATCAGCAGTTCTTGGAAATGACGTCATATTCCAAGAATTTCCGAGCGCTTAATTTTCTACTTCTGCCATCAAATGTTGCAAGAAATGAAGACCGAAAATGATGTCGTTTCCACAATTTCCTTCTTTTATATTTAATAACGTATAGGGCCATTTTTACAAGTTTCTCGCTTCAGGACTTTGCATTTAAAGTTCGTCTACGGTACTTCTTGTGTAAGGAATTGGAATTAGGTTCTTTCAAGGATTGTTAAGGTGTGAAAATAAAAAGAAGAGTGCAATTCTTTTAATTTAACATTTATTTAAACTAATGAATGAAGATACAAGTCACAAAAAGGTTCAAATTACAAGCTAATACTTATGGACTACTCTTTTATATCTATTTACAATACATCGTACAACTAAAGCATGTATTAATTCTAAACTTACATTTATGCAATATGAAAAATACATTAAACTTAAATAATCCAATAGTTATAAACTATTCTTTAAAGTCAATTTACAATATATAGCTTACAGATAAAGATTATACTAAAAATGATGTACTTCATATGCAGAAGCTTATAAAATTTAAATTACAGCATTTGTGTAAACTTGAGCATACATACATTATTTATTATATCTTTTATTTTACATTTAGCACATTCAGTAGAACTTGTTTTAGTAATATATAAGTAATATCAAAGTTTATATAAGATCTACCGAATGATCTGAATATAAAATAAAGTATATAATAGATATTATACAGAACAGTAAACTACGCAATTGTTCTAAATTAAGCTTATGCGCTAACAGTTGCAAACTATTTTTATAAATCAATTTAGTATAATTAATGGATAAGTAAAGTATGTGGAAAAAGTTCTTCTATTTTCTTTCTTGCTCCTATGCATGATGGGATGTGTCAGTCAATGCTCGTTACTCTTTGCCTCCACAACCTGCACACACAAAACATATATTAGTAAGTATGTAAAAGGAGACCGAAGAAAGAAAGGAGGGCCAAACCAGAAGCATTAAAGAAGGAGAGGATTATTTGAGAATGGGTCTCTTAAGAGAGAATTTAATTAGATCGGAAGTAAAGGAATTGTCGCAGACCCTTAAAAGAATAGACTATGAAATACAACATCAGGAACGAAACATAAAAATAAAATAAGCGAGATATAATGGACGGTGTAAATATATTGGAACATCAACGATAATAGAATACCAAAGCAAGAATGGAATAGGCCATAATCATCAGTTAATAGCACACGTAAGATGCAAAAGCATTAAAGGATTAAATAAATATTAGGAGGAGAAAAAGAAAAAAGGATCTGACCTGTGCACACAAAAATTTGGAATGTTAGAACACCTCTTAACAGAATGTATGGAAAAAGATACAATGGTGTATAATCATGACATAGGATTTTGTAATTAAACAAGAAGGAATGGAAAAGATTTATAATAGATACGCGATTAAGAGGTAAGAAATAATGTAATACGTAAGGCAGAGAAGGTATGAAAACGAACAGCGAAATGGAAGATGAGAGTGTAAGAGTTAAGATAGTATTGTAAAGATAGGTTATATGTACACTAACCAAACTTTCATTCCTGTGAGACCGAAATAAGAATAATACCACTATTAGTATGTATTTATTAAGTCCTGGAAAATTTATTTAAAGGAAATAATATTCACAAATACATTTACCTGTGCTAAAGAGTGCTTGATTGTTGTAGAATATAATGAACAATGGAACTTGCAATGTTACCGTACATATTAACTTTAATGTAGATTGTGACACCGTGTTTGCTAACACTTTTTTGATATGTAACTAAGATTGCAAAACAATTTTCGAGCATTATTAACTTAATTTCATGAATGAAGACATAAATAGCCAAGTTTTATGAACTTTATCGCGCCGCTACTTCTAAACAGGTGTTTGAATTTACGTACCACTCGCATCCCTGTCTTACCTACACTCAAAGTGGGCTTTAATTTCGCCATCTATACAGAACAGCTCGAAACTGTATATATGTCTGCTTTATCTAAGAGTCATTAGTATCGCCATCTATACAGACGTGACTCAAACTACTCGGGCCTCTGCCATATCTACACTTATGGTAAGTAAGGGGTGTGAGTAGTTCCCAAGCGATCTGCATAGATGGAACTACCATAGCAAGCGCGAGTGGTTTCAAGGAGTTCTGTATAGATGGCGAAACCATAGCAGGCACTGTAGATATGGCAGAGACCCGCGTAGATTCAAGTATATCTTTGCAGATATTAATTAATTTATGAATTAAATGATATATACACGGGTATTTCAATTATAAAAAAGAAGGCTTCTTGAGAAATAAGAAAATGTAATTCTCTATGCGAAACATATATGATTTATGTTACTAATGAATTATCTCGAAAGCGTCAGAAAACAGAAGAGTCTACATAAGAAGCAGGGCAATAAATAATACACAATATTTAGAGCTGCAGATAGATACAACGATAGAAACGCGAACTCAAAAGTAATTGCAATAAGAACTTAAGATTCTCTCCGCTCAAATAACTACAGTGGACAGTAATGCCCACTTAATGTTCGCTGCTTCGAAGCTGCCTAGCGAAAACTATCCAGGGATGTGATTTATAAGGAATTGTTCATGCTTATCACTTTTCGGCACGCTCGGTTTAGGCTGTGTTGGGAGTGGATTGAGATGTACTGAGAACCAGCGTGAGATATATTTAACATGTTGAGTGCCACGTCAGGCATCGGTGTCTGACACTAAACTTTCCGTTCAGGCTGCGTCAGTCATCGGTGACTGACAATCAACTTTCCGTTCAGTGACCGACACTAAACTTTCCGTTCAGGCCGCGTCAGTCATCGGTGACTGACAATCAACTTTCCGTTCAGTGACCGACACTAAACTTTCCGTTCAGGCCGCGTCAGTCATCGGTGACTGACAATCAACTTTCCGTTCAGTGACCGACACTAAACTTTCCGTTCAGGCCGCGTCAGTCATCGGTGACTGACACTAAACTTTTCGTTCAGGCGTCGGGGTATCACAGTGTTAAGCTACGCCGCGGCGCGCCGTCGCGCATGTCCGCCGTGTGGCCTAAACGGAAAGCATGGCAAAACCGGCGTGGCACTCAACGTGTTAAGGGCCATTGCTGATGACAAGTGGAGATAACTCGGACGCAACCTACATCCTCGATACATCGGAGCAGGTCCAAAAATCGGTAGGGATGAGTCCGCGAACATTAATTGTGGAAAAAAACGAACATTAAGCGGCCATTATTGTACATTGTATCCTAAGTACAATACGCAGTCAATTCGCTCGAATTATTTTCCACATAATTATCAAACGTGTCTTAAACGTTTAATAATTATACGATAAATAATTGATTGCCCGGGTCTCACCACGTGGAGGTTACTGCGCATGGAGACCCACCCTAGCCACGGCCCTTCCACCCTCCAATTACGCGAAAACTAATTCTAATATAACATGTGACAAAGAAAAATCTCCTATTATTGTCAATTTGTAGAACGTTCAGTAATTGATCGTAGTACAAGTAAGACAACAAGAGGAGTAGTTGGAAAATTCACGACCGAAAGCTAAATGGAATATCAGAAGGAAACCTGAAAGAAAATCTGCAAGAGAATTCACGATCCTGAAATAAAACTGTCTTAAAAATATATCCTATGATCTTAAAAACTAGACAACGAAATATTATTGCAGTGGTGAACACTGCGGGCTTAAAAGCTAAGACATAACTTAAAAATAAACCCTACTTTCTTAAATTTTAGATTAGATTCGAATACGCCCTGCCTGACTAAAGAGCTAACTTAAGACTAGAATCACCCTACCTAGTATAACATCTAACAGATCGAATAAAAGAACAATTTCAATAATATCCTATCTACATAGGACTGTAATAGATACTATCCCATACTCATGTAGGTATGAGTATACATATACTTAAATCCTCTTCGGTTAGTCCGTATTAATCTCTCGTGGTCCATGGTGTCCTAGAACAGACAGAAACCCGAACCAAAAAATTGCAGCACCTGCCAACAATATTTGGTTTTATAAACTCTGCCTAATTAAAAGTCTAATAATTTCAATTCGTGTAAAACCTGCCAGCATAAAGATCTCAGATTGTGTGTTGAGACAAATCCTACCTACATAAAGAGCTAAATGTATTGTTCGATTTATATTTGGGCCTGCCTAATTAATTGTCTAACACCTGTAATTAGATAATAAGGACAGGGGTTTGGGGCAGGGATGGGGTGAGGGTGTGTTCGTATTATACATTGTTTCATGAATCCTCTTCTTTTCAATGCTTCTGAAACATGCACAAACTCGAAATAATTAGTAAAGCATTATAAGAATGAATTCTTAAACTCACAAATTGAATCGACGAGGCTGGCTCTTTAATTTTAAAGTTTCCAATCGTGTCTTTGATAATATTTCTGGATCTGTATTCTATATATTCCACTCTTGAGCCTCTGACGTATGTACTTATGTTTGTTTAATATAGCATATTTGGGTTCATCTGTGAATCTGTAACAATCTCAAGCATTGGATTAGTGACATCCCCAAGCCTCCCCATTTTATATCGAAATGAAGCTGCTTTTAATTCGTAATAACTGAATTTTAGCGCAGTTAATAAATCAGAATTGATATGAAAAATGCTGCTATTTTTTGTTAACAATAGTTAATTGGATTTCGGCCAAAGTGATATATTCTTTTGTACGTTCTAGATCAACTGAATGGTGGTATCACGTTCATTAAAAACTCCAAAATGAAGTAGTCACATTTCACTACAATTGATTCTATTTTGCTTCAACAAAGAAGCGACAAACGATTATTCGGAAGTAAAATATCAAACTTCAACTATCACCATGCCGAGACCCAACTACTGCCAATAACGTTTTTCGTGCAAGGATTTTCGGATATCGATTTTCACTCGGATATCGCGAGTGAATTTCAATTTCTACAAAGCAAGCTCGAAAAGTTATAAAAATTGGCTCTACTAAAAAAAAGGTTAAGATAGAATTGCAACAATTAAGAGGAAATATTTAAGAGTTAAACTCCAATAATGAACAGTCACTAGTATTAACTCTAATTTAAATCTACTATCTAGAATTATTATAAATTTATCAAAGATTCTGCAAATTATATCTGTTTTTTACTTTGCTCTTTTTCTTTTCTTCTTCTTTCTTTTCTTTTCTTTTCTTTTCTTTTCTTTTTTCTCTCCTTTCTCTTTCATTTATTTTCTTTTTCATTTCTTTTCATTTCGTTCACACAGTAATTTACTAATATGTATGCAAATTTTTAGCAGTACTTCCATCAACAGACATTCCAGGTAGTATAATTATTAAGAAAAATAAAATAAAAAGAAAGGCAAATATAAAACGCTGAAAAGAAAAAGTTCCTGGTTCAGGAACAGGCTTCCAATTGGAAGCAGATGGGGACTAGTAGTCGCAACTCTACTTAAAAACGCGATCTTTAATCAACGCAACGCTAACTGGAACTCGCGATACAATCATTTCGCAACACTATTTATTAAGACTAATAAAAAGCAAACAGTAAATTATATGTACTATCCAAAATTAAGCAAATTGAAGATCCTCTGAAAAATGAACTGAAAGTTCCAATACGCGAAAACAATTTCCGCAACACTAGAAGCTCAAATGTAAAGTGTATTATAAAATACTACAATTTAACTAGCAATAAGAATAGCAATAAGTGGCATTCAACGCAACTCCAACTCGACCCGTTCGCAAGTTTTTCGCAACTCTAAAGCAACGCGATATTTTTGGGAGGGCTGTATCGTTGGGCCGGAATGTGCATCGGCCAAGTACAAATAAAAATTCTACAAATGAAAATGCAAGCACAGTGACAAAGTAGTAACACAGAATGATTCCCCATTCTTAAAAAGAATTGGGAGCCATTAGTAGTTGCCCTCTTGAGTGACAGTTTGTCGGGCCTCTTCGGCATATAGCCTCTCCATTTCGTCGGACCCAAGGGTCAGCTGAAACTTAAACTAGGCTCGAGACTCTAATCGGAAACCAAGGAAAAACTTATAAAGGTGAAATAAAGAGTTTGAATCGCGGAGCTAAATGGAACACACGTGGCCGAATGGCGATCAAATAAAATCGTAAAATTGTGATTACAGAAAATCACATAGATTACGATTAAAATTGTAATCGTTCTTCGTTCACACGTGCAGCCTCGAGCATAATGTAACGCGTTTCGTTTCGGAGCCTAAATCGCGACCACGACCGCGAAGGATTCGAAAAATCGATAGGCAAAGCCAGAGGCGAACGCATTTTCGTTCGCGCCACAGCTTCACCGTCGACTTTTCAAATCAGATTTCCTGAAACAGGTTGAACACGCGAAATAGTGCCTACCCGATCGGAGACTGTGTCAACCTGCCCGGCCCTACCTACTTATGTCTATCAATCACACCAGAAAGTATGCTACCTATCCTACCTGGACCTATATTTAAAAATGGCAAACAAACACACCAACACACGACACTCCACGGTTCTCAGTCAAACACTTGGGCGCAAAAGCCTACACTAGGGGGCGTCCCGGGACACCCCCGACACCCAAGTGCTGTCACACAACTTGCACACTCTAATGTACGTACCATTTTTCTGAAATCGACTGACAGTGGCTGGGATCTCTGGGTTCACGTGGAAAAAACCACGTCGCGGTTGAGATATTTAATAGATATTTAATAAAATAATTAAATAGCACCGATACAAGAGGTACTTGATAGCAATTGATAAGTATATTCAATTCTTTTTGGCATTTGGCCTCTGTCATCTTAAATGACAAAAACTTCGTGCCCAAGTATAGTAGGAATTATTGAAGCAAATAATACTAAAAATGATGACTCTGTTTTAAATTGATGGACATCTTATCTTGGTCATAATAGCTACATTTTAATACGGAACGACGCAAATCCACAGCCTAACCACACACACAATGCGGATATTACGTCGTGCACGATACACCAACGCACTGTCAGTCGCCAACAATAAATCATTTTATAGCTTATAAACTAAAAAATATCATCGTGCTCTACCACCGTTTTCCCACCCAAGTAGCACCGGGGCACGTGAGTGGGATCCGGGCAGTGAACACGGAAAGGGTTAAACCTGAAAATCCTCGTCTAAAAAGATGATAAGGACATACTGATTCTCTAACGGGCTAAAATACATATATATGTACAACAGATCTATATATGATTCTATTTTATTGAAGAGAAAATTAAATGACTCTACTTTATTAGAAAAATTGTGCAATGACTCTACTATATTAGAAAAATTATGCAGTGACTCTACTTTATTAGAAAAATTATTCAAAGACTCTACGTTAATAGAGAAATTATTCAACGGCTCTACTTTAATATACTTTGAATTAAATTGAAACATCCTCGGGCGTTCCCGTTATCAAAGCATTGATTCTAAAACGCAAGATTGCTTTAAAAGTTGATTGCCTTGATTTCGAAAACTACCCGTTCGCGTATTGTCTTCTTGTACATTCAGGTTTAATTAACATTTTGTACGGAAACAATGAACGTATCGATATCTTTAAACGCTAAAGACTAATATGGATATCGAATAATAAAATTATTCGATAGTTCCAACAAATTGATAAGGTAAATGAGTACCTTCACTTTATATATTATCAAAGTA
Source organism: Nomada ferruginata (assembly GCA_963583965.1). Lineage (NCBI taxonomy): Eukaryota > Metazoa > Arthropoda > Insecta > Hymenoptera > Apidae > Nomada > Nomada ferruginata. The sequence goes on along the minus strand of OY757214.1, from coordinate 5,429,668 downwards.
GAAAAAGATGAAATACTACACTCTTACTAACAGCAATAATTATGCAATTTATTCTAACTGTGCAGTCATTGCAATTGACAAGTAAACGAAGTCGAATGGTATTCGACTTCTCCACTACAAACTAATGCACGTAGAATACTGGACGTTACTTTATATTCATTCAATAATTAATAACTATTTAAATATCGTTTCATAGGTATTCAATTAAATACTCTATTATAAAAAGATATATAGTGATATATTTTGTACTAAATATGATCTGTTTTAAAATTATTAAGCTATTTAAAAACGCGTTGTACAAGAAGACCTATCCTCACATAATATAAAGCAGTAAAGAAGTTACTACTCATGAGTATATTTCCATATACCCATGGTCACAGTGCTTGCCAGAAAAATCTACGTAATTACAACCAGTCACCCGTGTCGGTTCGGACCTTTCGTCCTGCGACATGATTGAGTGACCAGAGGAACTTTAAAGCATGCCACTCACCGGTTGCAGACTCACCAGGTGTGCGGTCAAGCTCGTCGCCATCGAAGCCATGGAAGCTGCTGAAACATTCAAAAAGAGCAAACAACATTAAAATCTATGTATTTTCAGTACTTTTGGAATGTGTTAATTATCAATGATTATTGCAATACAAGATTAAAGAACGAAGGAGATACTTACTCGTCAAATTGATGGCTGAAAGCCCGAACTCGCTGAACAGGACACTGACTCTAATGGAACACTTATGATTGACGAACAAAGTGATTCTAATTTCGCGACAGTATTTCTACTGTTTTTGTGACTGCTACCGAGCAGCCCGCGAGTCCTCGGCTCAGAGTCTGGACAGTAAAACGACTTAGCATCGAGACCAGTTTCGATTCCGAGCCACAGAAATCATTAAGGCACGGATATGCAAGACCACAACCACGATTCTAGATTATGACCCGTATGCCTTCTGCCACCCCAAGGTGTGCTTGGCGTGGTCTAACACATAGGAATTTCCTACTAGGCGGGCCAAAGTGTCCAGAAAAGCAATCACAGCCCCACACACCGCCCCCCGATGACACTGCAACCCGGATATTGCAAGAACCGCGACCACGATTCCAGAATGGTGGATGACCTACCCAAATTAGAGATTATATGTGGTCTAACAGAGGGCCTCGTGACCAGGGTCCAGAACCACAATCACGCCCCCACACATCGTAACTCGCTGACACTAAGTCCCTAACCATCAGTCCTCCGAGCCGAGAACGGAAAAGGAAACGGAATAGTTGTGATCGACGAACAAAGTGACTCTATTTTTCGCGAGAGTATTATTTCGGAGCAAACACTGACTCTAATTTCGCGTCTCTTTACTGTTATTTATGTTGAATTATTATTAAGAGCGGCAGCGCTCAAAAAATAATAAAAAGAACTTTGACGGAACAAGCACTGACTCTACCAACCGCATTGCGCGCGGCCAACAATATCGTTATGGTGATACAATTGAGCCCATGGCAGCTTCTGAAACATTCAAAAGAACAGACAACATTGAAATCTTTGCGTTTTGAGTACTTTTCGATCATGATAATTATCAAAGACCATTGTAAAATAAGATTAAAGAAATACAGAGATACTTACTCTTCGAGTTGATGGATGAGTGCCCGAACTCGCCGAACTGCATCGGTGCTGACTCTAATACCGGAATACTTATTGCGAAAGAAAAAAAAATAAAATAAAAGACTACTATCGCGCACGTCAATTGTGATCGACGAACAAAGTGACTCTAATTTCGCGAGAGCAATATTTCGAAGCAAACACTGACTCTACTTTCGCGTATCTTTACTGTTATTTATATTTAGTTATAATTATTATGAGCGGTTTCGCTCTAAAAACAATAAAAAGAACTTTGACGGAGCAAGCACTGACTCTACTGACCGCATTGCGCGCGGTCATCAAAATTTTCTGAAAGAGAATCTGTACAAGTTAGTCAATAGGGTGAGGAGGTAGAAATTGAAGCAATACACATTTGATTTTATTTATCTCTTTCTTATTTCTTCATCCTGTCAAACGTCTGTTGAGGAAATACTGCTTTGTTTTAATAAAGTACTACCGTATTATTATTCTGATTTAATTACTGTTAATTGTCTATTCAAGATATACTATTATAGATTAATATAAATGATTTATCAAAAGCATACTGTGACTGTTCTTTGTCCGAGTTTTAAAGGTGATCATGATCTTAGTTAGTAAGCAATATCGCGCATTTATAAGTTCTCGTAGCTGCTTGTAGAAATCAAGACTCGAAACTATTTATCATGCTTCAAGTGCATGGCAACCAGTACGTAAGTACGCGGACAATGCTGCATCGAAAATACAATTTGACCGTACTTGTGCCAAATCACAGAGATAATAAAAGTTTTTAATAAATACTAGTGAAGCTATAATAGAAATCGCGATCGATATGCAGCGAAACATGAAAGTATTTCAATTTTTCGTTTAGAATTAATGAAATTTACTGACTCTAGTTTCAATCGCGAGTGGCATATTGTAAGTCCTACTTAAAATGTTTAAACTGCTCAATAACTTTCAACCGAAAGAAAAGAACTTGAGCCAAAATCCAATCGCCAGATAACAAGAAATATACGTAAACCGTTGGGATAATAAGTTAAATGTTACCAATCCTTCATCATACGTCATCGGACTGATTGTTATGCATCGCAGTAATTGTATCTCAATACTCCATTCCTGCAGCCTCAATATATTATCCTCCACCAACCAATCATCCATTGTATCTGCAACAAAAAGAAAAGCAACGTGATAAACCTGTGCCAAAATCAGAATCGAATTCGAAGTCGCGAAAAGACATATGTAACTGGGTATGTAAGTGACATTGCAAAGAAAATAAACGCAAACTTAACACCGCATCGAATCCGAATAATCGTGTAATAAAATATAATAAATATTCAAAGAACCGTTTAAACTAATAAATTAATGAACCCGATATTTTAATAAACGACTAGTTATCGCGAATCAAAAAATCGGTGGTACCGGATGACCGGTCAAGCGTCCAGCAAAAGAGACTCGAGAAAGAGTTTAATGGATATCCACGATAGTCAAACGATTGTTAAATAAACGTGTATTAATTAATAGAAGGTAATAGACAAGCGTATGCGGTGATAAAGTAAACCCCGAGATGCTATTGTATTGTAAGCTGATGTACATATGTCGCTAACCTTCGACAGCATAGACGACCCGTACGGTACGACGCCTGAACTGATAATGACGTCGCGTGCGCCGCGCACCGGCATCCCCACTCCGCGACGCGCCGGCGCGTCGGTAACGCTCGGTCGCGCTCGGTGGTATTCGCAATTTTCGAACTCTTCGAAGGTCTCCGATCGCGGTCGTGCGTACTACTGTACTAAGGTCATACGTACTGAACTTTTTCGACTTCTGACCAATTTTTAGCTAAACCTACGATCCTAGGGTTGTACCTACTGGACTTTTACGTTTTCTGACCATCTTTTAGCCGGACCTACGACTCTAGGGTCGTCCCTACTGGACTTTACCGGCTTCTGAACAACTTTTAGCTGAACCTACGATCCTAGGGTTATACCTACTGGACTTTTACGTTTTCTGACCAACTTTTAGCCGGTCCGACGGCTCTAGGATCGTGTCTATTGTACTTCTTCGGGTTCTGACCGACTTATAGCTGAACTTACGATCCCAGAGTTGTACCTACTGGACTTTTACGTTTTCTGACCAACTTTTAGCCGGACCTACGACTCTAGGGTCGTGCCTATTGAACTTCTGCGGGTTCTGATTAAGTTTTAGCTGGACCTACGATCCTCGTTAAAGAATTCTTTTGTTATTTGCTGCGCAATGAAAGCGGGACAGCACAGGCGGGACGCTTGACGTGACACTGTCAATTTCATTGCCCCGATGCATCGCGATGTGGTTTCGACTCAACTCGAGCCGAGCCGAAGTGCATCGCGCGACCAGGCACCGTAGCGCAATTTTTCTACCGAAACGTTGACCGAGAAATAGCTTTCCTGATCCCCCCAAAGCATTTACATATATTCAACAATCGCATGAATCCCGTCCCCGCTACTTCAGTAAAGAATAGTTCTTCAAGTGATCACTGTTCTTGAGCAGAGTACGCTCAAATCAGCGTGGGATTTCTGAGTCGGTATGACAATCACGCTGGGCCACGAAAGTCCATAAGATGTCTTGTCTATTCTTATATCTCGTCGGTGGTGATAGTACAATTGAAATAAGAAAACTTGTTATCATGTGTTTCTTTAATTAAAAGATTTTTAATTAACATTAAATGTTTCATATCTTTCGTTGCCTTTCATTGCGACAAAGAACAAAAGAATTCTTTAAAATTATTTATTTTTCGCATCGTTTTCTATAATCTGTGGGTAACGTTGCGAGTGACACGGAAATGGTAATGGGTCCCCGGGACCAAGAAATCGTGGCCGAAAAAATACATTGCATGTCTTGTCTATTCCTTTATCTCGTCGGTGACGACATGTCGATAATCGGACATGTGGCGCCATCTCGCGTTTGCGGCCTTTTTCGCAGTTATCCGCACCGCCAAAACCGATTTCCTGGATTACGTCGTTAATTTAAACAATTGCGTTTTTCTCGGCTTCTAGCGCGTATTTTTGAACCGGACTTGTCTTAAATTAAAGCTACGGACTATAGCTATCCTTTCTAACAGTTGCAACATTATGGCAAGTGTAGTTTAAAAGTTATTAACAATTGAAAAATCGGCAAAAATGCACTCCGGGTCACTGCAATTATCTCGGCTTCTGGAAGCGTTAGATTAATTATCGTATGCTTAAAATAAAGGTAAAGGATGCTGCTACACGAAAATACACGATTCACAAATGCCGTATGCACTGTTTATTTTTTATAAACAAATTAATAATTCATTTGAGAATTACACCGAAAGTATACATGAAGCCCATTCCAAAAGTCAATCAGATTGTTCCTTGACCCGCGAACTTCAATTTGAGACGTTGTTGATTAAAATCGGCCCAGCAGAAGCCGAAATAATTGAATTTGTTTAATGAAATTATAAACAAATACCATTATTTCGGCTGGCAGGCGAGCTACATCAATAACCAAAGGACATAAATTAAAGCTAGGTGTATCAGCTACCATCTCCATGAGGTGTGGACATGATTCCATGGGAAGTTCATTTATTATAAGTAATTAAACAATTGAAATTGTTATTACGGCCAACAGCATATAGTTATACCAACGGGGTATTTTTTTTCGTGTAGCTTATTCCTTTCTCTATCATTTGACACCCGATTTATTAAAAACCAACCACGAAGCGTTAAGATAATTGCAGTGTCCCGGAATGTATTTTTGCCGATTTTTCAATTGTTAATAACTTTTAAACCACAAATGCCATATTGCTGCAACTGTTGGAGCATATAGCTATGGTCCGTAGCTTTAATTTAAGATAAGTCCGGTTAAAAAATACGCGCTAGAAACCGAGAAAAACGCAATTGTTTAAATTAACGAAGTAATCCAGGAATTCGGTTTTGGCGGCGCAGAAAATTGCGAAAAAGGCCGCAAACGCGAGATGGCGCCACACGTCCGATTATCGACATGTCGTTAGCGACAAAATTTTTAAAAATTGTTATCTCGGCTCCTAGTGGTTGTTTTTTAATAAATGGGGTGTCAAATGAAAGGGAAACGAATGAGCTACGCGATAAAAATACCCTTTTGCTGTAACTTTATGCGGTTGACCGTAATAACAATTTTAATTGCTTAATTCTGTATAACATGTAATGGAATAATGGTCACACCTATTGCAGATTTTAGCTTGGGCTTTTAGCTTTAATGTATGTCCCTTCATCATTGATGTAGCTTATCTGCTAGTCGAAATAACCCATTTGTCTACAATTTCTCTCAACGTTTCATTTAGAATTTGGAGTATAGTTTAAAACAATCGAATGAAACTTTAGAAAGATGGTTCTGCTTATTTCCGGAAGATGGGATTGTTTCAACCCTTGCCAATTCGCGACACATATTGGGAGTTTTAGGTACAACGATAGACATTGAATATTCTGTCGATATTCAAGTAACTAATCATCAGCATCAATGTGGCAAGCACATCAAAAATAGTTAAGCTTCATTATTACGGTGTATCAGATGTCTTTCTAACTACAGTAGCGTTCTGAAATTATTTCCACAAAAATTTTCGTCAGCTGCATAACTTATACGGCTATGCCTGACCGCGTGTTCATGTGGGGTGGCTTTTGCAGGGGAGTGTGTCACGAGACGGCTTGACGTCAGCGTGGTGCGATCGACCAATCGGAGGTGGCGTTCTTTGCGACTAGTCAGTTTTCCGGCTGCTAGACTAAGCGCGACGCCATATTGTCCGTGGCCGAGTGGTGGCGGCTGTGTTTATATCCGTTTCGTTTTACCACGTTTCGACGGACCACCGGGAGGTCTCGTGAGTGACGTGCCGAGCCGTGTACAAGCCCGTCTTCGCCACCCGTAAAACAGGTCGTCGATTCGCGTGACAATAGTGAACCGTGCGCGATCATCGAGTGTCGAAGTGACACGTCGTGCTTAGTACTACTCTCTTCCCCCGTTTATTCGCCCTCACGCAAAACTAGTGTTGTTCACGTTTCTCCGTCGTTCAATCTATACCCGCAGCCTTGTGCTCTGACGTACGTGTACCAGGATTACTTGTCACCAAACAGGATGCCAGTTCGTAAGCAAGGTGGTAAGCTCTCTCATTCTACTGAACCAAAAACTACCCCCGTCGTTCTTGTCGATTCTGGAGTAAAATTCAGAATCGTCCAATGGGAGGGGCGATACGTACGGGTCACTCGGTCAGCTGTCATCTGGCTGTCAGTTGCATGCCCCTTTAATCGGTTTTCTCCTTCTATCCCTCTTCCATGGAAGTGGAACGTATCGAGCTTTTCCCATGCAATGATATTAAACGAATCGGGGCGGAACGCGCGATATGTCCGTGAATATATTAATCGTTCGCATCGCGGCTACGTGGAACTCGCCACCTGGTTGTTATTGTTGGTTTTTCTAGCCCGTGCTCGAGTTGCGCACAACGCTCGACCTTGAATTGTATAGTTAATCGGGAAATGCAAGATTACGTCCGACGTAATCGCGCGCGATTGTCAAATGGATGGCAATGATCATGATACTTGTTGGAGTGACGACCACGTGCAATGCAACTTGGTGTACACGTTATTTCTGTATCGTTTTCATTCGCGTTGTAGAGACGCGACACTGCTCTCCGGGTCCATGGATCATTTATTAAAGTCGTTCAATTCCTCGCGTTCGCTGTATTAATTTTAAGGACTTCTGACTTTACTATCGGGGTTTATCCCATTAATTCGCTCGACGAGGTTTGTTTTGCTCGTAAAACCTAGATATTGTCAATGATGCCGGGATGATCAATAGTTCGGAGTATCGGGCGTGTGATCTTAGTCGTATAGATGTAGGCCAGTATAAGAACGTGTTGCAATAATCACACGGCTGTTAGTTGTCGGTGTTTGGACTGGGGCCAAGAAAACGCAATAATTTCAGCGCTGGCGTGGCTCTTTTGCCGCGGTTATGCGACGAGGCACTCATGGCCATAGGCATGGTCGTTCGTATGACGCTTCTGCTCTCGAAATTCCCTGTCTTCTTTATTTCCCTCTTCCTTTACGATTATTCGCAACGCGTCTTTCTACACCCTCCGGGAGAGTAATTTTAATTTCGCTAAAATGTCCAAGGTAACAGCTGATTCGAGGGACCTTCGGACTATAATAACTCTCTTGCAGTAAACATTTGGTCTATATAAGTAGATATCTTGCACGTGTGGTAGCTTCAATAGTCTCTATAAACAATGTGCATTGAACCTGTATCGATATGTTGCGACGAATCAGTACTAATCATTTGTACAAATGTAATTTTGTCATTGTGCCTGATTCGTCTGTTTTTAGACACTCGTGCCCCGGTGTCGTATTATACCCGAGTTATTATATTATCCCGATTAATTAGTCCATCGTTCTTATGGTAGCAACGAGACGGTCGCGTACAAGCAAACGCGTATCGCATCCGATATTTGGAACAGAGCTTTTCATAATCTAGAATGCTCTCGTTGCCTCGCACAGGAATACGTTCAAATGTTGCATTTGTTCTTTTGTGGCACGTGTCAGCAAACACGGCATCCCCCTATGCACGCGCGCGGATCGATACAAGGAATCTCAGGAACGCATCGCGTGGTTCAAGCGAAACTTTTTCGCGCGAGCGGAACACTTGCGCGCGATGTCTATGCCTAATTAATAATTGCCCAATACAAATATACGAAAAATCCGGATTTCGACGGAAACTAGCTTGCTCGAGGAATGCTTGGCAAAGTACAGAGGCGCAGCACTATTCTCGGCGAACCATCGTTACGCGTCGACCATTTCCCAATCCATTGTATGCGATTTTTCGACCACCTGGCTCACATTTGAGTCATACTTTCGTCACTGACAATACGTTCTGACAGGGTGCCGAAACGGCGTCACGTTTCCTACGTAGTCTATCACCGACGCCCCTCTGCCTGGACGTAATATTCAAAATTGAATACCGATGCGTTCAATCGGACCAAACTAGTTAACGTTCAAAGCACGAAATAACGCGAAAATGAAATATAAAAGTTGAATGGTACCACCCACCCCCCCATTCCTCCGCCCCCTGACGCTAGCGTGCAGGCTGGAAAGCGATCGATCGCACAAGATTTATTGCGTCACGGTTCCTCCCCAATTGCCGCTTTCAAAAGCCAGCACGTCGTAAATATCCTACGAAATAAAGTCGTGCTCACGGCCGTCGGTGTTTCGTTCATTATATCCCGACGCCGGTGTTTCCGCGCACCTACGAATTCGTCCTACAATTAGTAACGTTTCCGTTCACCAAGGCGTAATCGCGCATAACCGGACCATTTAATAATTCCACGAAGCAGAAATATTCGTAAACCTTCCCATGACCCGGTTTACCGACCCTCCATCTTTTTCCGCTGCAGGTGACACGTCTTGCGCGCTTAATTACGGGGGCTGAATTATAAAACATTCCGGTCGGCGCACCGTACTGAATGGCCGTAGCTAAATTTCTCCGTAGAGTTATCCTCATTTCGAGGTTATTTAGAAATTGCCGCCGTTCGTTACCCGATTACTCGATGCACTTACGCGCATACGCGAAGTACCGCGCGGGGACGGTCTTTGAGCGTCTTCACGGGCAGCGACAATTTTTTTTTGCGACGCGTCCACCATGGCGTGGTTCGCAAGACGATACGAGCTCGCGATACCGAGCCAACGATGCCGATAGTTTTCAATTTCTGCGGTGCAGGCACTTCGTAGGCAAAGACGATGATAGAGAGCCGAGGATGGGTTTATGGGTCGCTGATTCGCTTACACCACAGCAGGCGACGAAACTTTTATGTATGCCGATGTATGTACATTTTATATCCTCCGGCGCGCTTCTACGTGCGAGGCCGGGCGTTTTCAACGATACTACCTGGGAAAGGGTTGAATTTAATTAAATTCTGACTTGTGGCCGGGGTCTCACTTTCACCGGTGGTTGTGGGAAACATCGCGAATGGTTCGGAAGAAGCACGCTTCTTTTCTTTTCCATTTTTTGATGGGACACGAGCGCGAAAGTCGTTTAATTTGAAGGGGGCATAAAGTTCCCTGTTTCTTCGCCTGAACCGTTTGCTTAACGTTATTGTCTTCATTCCGGGGACACTTAAAATTGCCCGCGAAGATTGTCTATCGCTTATGTTCCCAGCGATTAGTCGGAATGAATGTTTTATTCATCATTTCGTAGCATGCTTTTCCGATAGACTTTGAGAACGTGAGATGGTGCGCGTCTCTTCTATTCGCCTGAGAGATTCCAAGTGCCTCCGGCATTGCTTACTGCTGTCGTATGAATTTTAACACGGTTAACCGCGCCCGATTCTGCGCCACACTGCATTTGCACCTGAGTAGCGTTTAACTTATTTAGATCAGTGCTAAATCGCACTTGAACGCGTACACCTGCATTGAAACATGTACGCGTACCTGGAACATATAAATTGTATAACGCATAATATTATCATCTGCACGTAAGCGACGACTTCAGATATGGCAGAGTTTCCCATAGAGTATAGAGGTTCAACCAGATCTCCTGTTAAATCTCGCGCATCGATCGTAAACTTAGGATCTCATTTATCACCGCTTCTCCGTTCACCGATTTCGTGGATATTTAAAATTTATTGTCCGGTGGCTTTCCACGGCAGATTTTTTGTCATCTCCAACGCGTACGAGTTCGCGGCTCACTTGTAGGCGACAATTTGCATCCGGTCCGTAAATTTACGCCGAGTTTGTACGCGTGCACGTAGGTGTGATATATGTGGAATGGAGACGTTATAGGACGAAAGCGGAGACAGCGTGGCTGATAATGAGAGCAATGAATGGGAAGTGGGCCGAGGGCTTATGTGCTTAGTCCTCCCTCAGGGATGCGCCGGTCGTTTCACAGAAACCAGCCATTTACCTGGATTTCCTCTGCCTATGGTCCTCGTACTCGCTATTGACGTTCTAAACGGTGTATCGCATATTCTGATTCGAAGAATATCGTTGTCCACAAGTGAACAGACGAAACATTGAGACGATAGAGACCTGTATGCGCTAGCTTCTACTTTCGTCTAACGAGCCTGAATTCGGCAATGAAAAATTCATCGCAGCTTTATCTTTCTTCTTTTCCTTGCTTTAAGTCAGCATTGAATAAAGAAGCGTTCTCTGAAAGTTCTTATTAAGAAAGTGTGGCCAACCGGCCCCTTACATGGTTGCAACACGTTAGACACCTCTGGCGATTCAAATATATATTCGAAATTTACCGCGGTACCTTTTGTCTCATTGTTATTATTCTTTCCATGATTTCGAAGACAAAAAAAAATGGGAAACTTTGGATCGATAGGAACAAGGAGAAGCCTGTATACAGTGACGTTAAAAAAACAAATGCAGAAGCACAAGTTTGGAATCAACGATAGGGGAATGTCGGGAAATTACGCTCAGGGGGATCGTTGGCAATCCTCGATAATGAATCCGTCCCAGACACTGTAGACAATGCACAGGATTAAAGTATACCGGAAGACGAAGCGCAGCGTTGGGCGACGTTAAATTGGATTCTGGCAGCTTTAGCAATACCTACCTATTCGCAGCTGCATCTGTACGCCGTCTGGGGAAGTTCCGGCGAAACAATTCGCGGTGGCTTCCGGTTGGTGTAGAGTTCACAGATATTTCACGGTATTGGCTTCTGCCGTTAATGCAGCTAGCCCGGGGTTAACCGAGATCGTTAATGTTAGTTCGAGCAGGCTGCGCCTATAGTTCTCCTATTTTATAAATCTTCGCCTTCATGTTTCTACTCCCTGCCATTTTGAATTTTCCCATTTTCGTGCACTTCGTTTGCCTGTTCTCGTTCACGGAGTTCGTTGCGAGTCATTAGGTTGCGAAATATTATAAATTGGGGCAAACGACGTGTCAGCTAAAAGTTTGCACCGCGTGGCGAAATATCGTATGCTGATTTTCGATGTAAAAGTTATCTGGAGAGATAAATAGAGTAGGCGGTCTGCAGAACAACAGATATTTATATCACGACTACGTGACAATAACATTGAACCACATACGTGACACTGGCATGAATGGTTCCGGTGGCACCGTAGAATGAATGTCACAGACATCGTATTTCGTCCTCGAATTGTATTCGAATTGCAGCTTAATTAATTCAATATTACGAAATTCAGCGGCGAATCGCAACGACGCGCTTATTTATGTATAATTGGTCCGATCAATTCGTGTAATATTAAACAAAAGCTTGATCAAGCGCGATGAATTAATCCTCTCGAGTGGAATCTGTAACTTTACCACTGGCTGCTACGTCTATTTTTGCGCGAAGCGTTCAATTCTACTTTTCGACGTGTTCGCGCTCAGTTCATTTACGCGACATCTAAGAATTCCGTGATGAGAAGCATTTGGTCGAGCAGAATGACTTATTTTGGTACACGTTCGATAGCGCGGTTGACCGCGAGATCGTGGCCAAGTTTTGGAATTTAATCAAATGGCAATTTTCGCCCTCGTCGGATAGTTGGTCATGATACTCACGATGCAGCTAACTCTCTGGTCCCGTTGCTCTAATCTACAGTGATTTCATTTCACATCAAAGCGTGACGATTAGTTTCAAAAAGACAGCTATCGCACATGTATCCGATTTTATCGTGCCACGGTCTGTTATCGTTTACTGTGCTCCTCCTATCTTCAGACCGATTTTACTAATTAACGTGGAAAGGAATAGGTACCATACCAAAGTTGCTATGCTAATATTGCCAAGCTGTACATTGACACGCGTTTACCGCGTTTAGATCTCTAATAATCCAAAAGCTATTACACTAGGATCGAGTAAGATCTGCAGTGAGGCAAGAATTCGAGTCGATGATTTCGTGAACGGTAATGGTCGGCGTATTCGCTGGACAGAAAGGGGAATTGCAACGATTATTGTTGATGGATTGATAGAATTATTCATGCTGTGAATATTACATGTACGTCGGTCTAGTCGTAGATCTAATTGGGTCCTGGAGAATGTGTTTGCCAATCTAATGCGTGCACGGCAGTGAATTTAAATAATTAATCAGACATAACGGCCAAGTTCGGTATTGTATATACTGTCGGTGCGAATGAAATATGTTTTGTAAATTACATTTCGCAAATTACACGTCTCCAGACGAAATGAAGTACGAATTATTCTGAGTTATTTTGTGCATATTTCAATTTTGTAAATGGGAGGGTAAAAGAGGGGTTAAAATAGCTAAGGTGTCATTAGATTGTAACCACTGTCGACTTACATCGTTAGGTGATATATTTGGCGCCAATGAGGTATGATAGTAGCCAATTACTATCGATAGATCGAGTCTGGCGACCACCACGTTGGGTGCTCGTGACGACGTGTGGTACTAATTCGCGTGTCGAAATCCCGTGTCTCTCTTTAGACTATGCCATCGGCGCAAACATATAAAAAAGTAGGAAGTAAATGTGGCTTGTAAATATTCCAAATTATTTCCTATTATTATTTTCTAGGATAAAAAGATAGCCTCTGTTTCTCCCTTTGCTGCATACATAGAACCGTAAGGAAAATTTGTTTACGACGAATATTTGGACCAATTGTATATTAATATTTGACCAATCTGGTTTTCGCAATTTTGTCACCCATTTTCGTGCTCTTCATACTTTGACTCACAATCAGCCTAACTTTGAAAGCGAACGAATATGTGGTTAATATTGAAGGATGCACGTGCATGATGTAATTGCGTGCACGTTATTACGGAAGTTGCAAAGGGGAAAATATTAATCCACCTATGTATATTTATGTATTTGAGAATTTCCTGCTAGTTTTACGCCAAGCCACTCTGGAGTTAGAGATAATTGAAATTAAATTCCAGCTTCATTCGCCACCGCCATACAATGTATGGTTCCCTTTTCATTCGTAGACTTTTAGGAAAAGATACCTAAAGGTGGAAGCGATAACTACCCTCAATTCAAGGTCCTAATGCTGAAGCATTATTACGACTGATTTTTTTTAAGTTCTTTTTTACCAAAAATTATTGGACTTTAAATATTACTTTATTCGCCCCGAAGATTATGAAATATATTATGCCGTTCCAATACGCGGGTAGACGGTCTGATCAAATATATATATGCACTCGACGAACATGTTTGTCTATAAATGTCTACATGTGGGACACATGGAGGGCCGTACGCACAAGTAAATATATTACACAGGCGACACACACTTAAACAAAATACTCACGCATAGAAAGTAACGCATATATACGCCTACACGAGCACACAGGAAGACGCGTATAGATACGATTCTTCTAATGTGGAACGCAGCCGAGAATGCTAAATTTAGGGTAGGTTCGAGCAGTCGATTCTCGAATGGTGCCCACGCATGTCGCAGGTGCGTTCGTCGAACGTTCGATCCAGTTTTACGGGGGAAACAAAAATTCTGTGGAATCGTGTTTCCACACGGCGATATGGTATATCAGCAAGTGAACCGCAATTTTCGTACAATAATCATCGACACGTTCAATTACACATCTAGTGCAGGGTCGAAAATCGCAGACCTTTCATAAATAATTTTCTGTGTCACGTGTCATCGAACCGCCACCACGTGTAGGGGCGTGACAATACAAATAAATAGGAAGCGTGCTGGCCGAATGCCAACGCGTGCTATTGTCGACTCTGAAATTGGAAATATATTCCCCAATCAAGGATAATCGGGAAAATTATCGAATACCCATTCGCTGACATAATGGCACTTGTACCACGAATCAGTTATATACGTCTGATACATGTATAATAATACTGCGAGGTATGAACAAAATAAAGAAGCAAATCAATATTTGTACGAAGTTATCGAATGGGATTATCGTTCACAGCAAATAGTTTATCTTGGAAAAAGATCCTGCAGACTGTCGAACGATTTTGAAATAAATTAGCTGGATATTTTCGGCGACGAAAAAGGGTAAAAGGAAAACCCCGGAGATATAAACGACAGAATTTATGCAAATTAAGTGAAGACTGTATGGTAGTATCCGATCGATGTAGTAATCGTTTCGAGCTGCGTGTGACGACACAGCCTGAGCATGTTGGAAGTGTGACTACTGTGTATATGTATATCGTCTGCACGTATGACGATATTTGGGGTGTCTCGTGTCGAGATTTTTTCAGACGTGCCACGTTGTCTCCTCTTCATATCTACTATGGTCGATAATCTCTCCACTTCTATTCTCCTACTTTTTCAACTGTTCTAACGAGGTTCGACATCATTCGAGAATCCTACGCGCGCAGGCTTTGAAAGGATTGTGCCGACGAACATTTTGCTGGAGTAATCATATTTTGGAGACTGTGATATTGTCATTTATTATGTGGGTGCCGGTAGTTTCGATCTTGTGGACCATTGTTAATTTGGTGCAGCATAAGTTAGCAATGAAAAGTGTGACCTACTCGCCACTGAATGGCACAGAAGGTAACGTAATCTTATTGAATGCGAGGAAATCTTTTAGAACAAATTAATTACAGACAATCAGCGTATAACTTCACGGTTAGTAATTTCTGCTTCGAAAAGTAAGGATTATTATAAATTCCCTACGGGAAGATATCGATGGAACGATCAAACGAATTTATGAGCAGTTTGGATGTATACGGTATTGCGTCTCATTGGACTCGCTATTACTGCGACTAGTTATGCGATTTCTATTGCCATTTCTGTGCACCGCAGTGATTTATAGGATTCAGGCTAACGTCGTAACAGAAGCTGCGGAATTCGTTACAGATTGGTGTTCCAATTCCAAATACCGTATCGGCTAATTAATGAGCAAATAACCGAATAGATGGGATGCTTTTCCTGGCCTATTATCGTTAGTTATATGCATTGATGACAATCACATTGTACGTGAAGTATTTAAGACCTCAAAACTTGATTCTGCATTTATGTCGAATATTAAATTTTTGATTAGTAAGTTGCTTGATTAGTATCCTTATTAAAGTAGTTACTCAAGGGTCGTGGAACTCGACACGGATAATCTCGAGATTGTGGAACCTTGAGGTGGTAAAATCCCGGTGTGACCGTACAACCACGCCCAGAACTCTCTGAAAACGTAGAAGCTTGCGTGCAACCCCGTGGTCGTAGAACTTTGGCGCAGGTCGCTTTGGAGTCGCATGACCTCGCCTTGTACCACCCTCGAGGGCATACGACCTTGGCTGCGACCTACCTGGGGCGCCGAACCTTGAATACCACGACTACGTTTCCGAGGTTGTAGATCCCAGGTGCGTCAACCCCTGTGTAGTAGATCCTCAAGCGGGGTGGCCTCAGAGTCGTGCAACTCCGACCAGAACCACCTTAGGGTCATAGAACCCAGCCGTGGCCACTCTTTGAAGTCATAGAACCCTGAACGACACCACCCCGATATTGTAGATATTGAAAAACGTCTTACACAGTTCTATATAGGTAACGGAAAATTCTATCCGATACGATTTACAATTAGCCGATAAAAATTGGCACGGCAAACTACTTGGGCACACCTGGCCGATTGATCACCGCGATCTTAAATTCCAGACACAATCCGACGCATAAATTGGCATGGTTAAAAGTTCGAGACAAGTCTGGCTCGTCGCATTAACATAGCTGAGAATCTTAGACAGTGTTTGAAGAATGGATTGGCGATAAGTGTCTGCCTATCGTCTTAAATTCTCCACGCTTCAGCTGTTCAACGCGAATTCTTGATGTTCTTTTGCGCGGCTGACGTCTTTCGATTCGACTCATTCACATTTCATCGTTCTCCGTTCTCCTTCCTTCTTCTTCGTTGCTGGCCTACCTATGTATCATGTTCCTCTTGCCAGCCTGTTGGATCGTATTTGTTTCCTTTCGCTCTATCTTCGTCGAACAGAAGTCATCATCGTCGTCCCTCCTTTTCCCTGTCTCTGCTGCGTGTCTGCCTTCGAAATTCGCTCGGGGTTACCCAGACATGACGTACATAGATGCCCACTATTCTGGCCATCGTGTGACGTCGCCGTCGGGGTGTTCAGAAATAAACTCGAGTAGCAAGGTGCTCCTCGTTGCGTGGCCTCTTTCTCTCGTCTACCTCTTTTAACCTCCATTTGTCACTGTCTTCCCTCTTGGCCCGCGGCGATTCGCGCCCAGTTTGACGATTATTGTGTCACGGACAAGCATCAAAGCTGAAAATTAGTGTGCCAATTTAAATTCACACGTCATTGTCCTTTGAACGTGGGATAAACGAACTTCGAGTTCCTTGCTCGCCCGGTCCAGTTTAGATTCACCCTTTCTGTCAGTAAGACGATTAATTAAGCGGATACATAGTTGGCAAGCGATGACGTAACCTTGCACTACATTTCTAAAAACCAAACGTTACCGTGGTACACCTTTGGGCGATTGCCTTCAAGGGTGGAATCAAAAATGCTTACGCCTACGTTTCGATTATTTTAGCAATAATTTACATTCCAAAGGTCGACCTTTAAGCGGAATATTTGCTATTCTTTGAACAACGCTTCTCAACACTAATTTATTTTTCGGAACCGCGATTCAATGTAAACTGGTCGTCTAAATTATACCTGCTGCATACTCTTTCAAGGTTCAAGGGCAAAGAGAAACTTCCGCTAGGTTTTGGCAGATCCGAGAGTGGGTGTCGTTTGCAACCCTATATTTTCCTAGGATTTACAGAGTTCGTCGTAGCAATACTGTACGATGTTCTCCACGGCCTTGTTTCTAACGTACATATACATGCATTAACAAGTAGAATTGATTCTCTAATGTTTGGACAGAATAATAAGTATCTATATTATTCGAATGTTCCCACGAAGACGTGCTGAACGACATTTCACATCGAATATACACGGTACACAGTACAGAAATTTGTTTTATTAGATAACAGTTCGAAGTTCGGAATTTTCACCACAAATTTCGTTCATTTATCACCCATCCGACAAGTACGACGCCGGGTGATTAATCTAAAATCGCACACGTTTCCGCGCATTCTAAATCGATTCGCGTGATAGTCCAGAACAGTTCAATCTTACGTTTATTTATTCCCGTGTCTGGCGCCAGGAGTTCATCGACACGGTCGCTGGAAGTACGGAATTTAATATATCGCGCGATTTCATCGTTCTTTTCGTGAGGGAATTACGATGCCGGGTTTTAAAAAATCGCCGAGTAGTCTTGATCGAATCCATTTCAGAGATCTTCTTTGTTCATTCGTCCTTAATTTCGTTTCGCAGAGATACACGAGACGTTGAATGAACGAAGAATCGGCAGCGTCGCGCATAGTCCCAGACTAATCCAAACAGTCGGATGTAACCCCTGTTTGTCGACGAGCTGGGTACGGTGTAAACGAGCAACTCGTGCCACTCGTTCGCTGGCAACAAAAATTTAATTAGAGAGATGCGATTCACTTTACAACAGTGGGCGGCCTTTCTTTCGTTGGATAATGAAGTAACGCCGGCAGCCAGGCACTTGTGGTCGCCGTCTAAGAACAGAAGCGGTTTAAAGGGTTGAAAAGGAGGGCAAAAGGTTCAGGCTAGATACACCTAGCGACAGTTCTCTATGTTCTTCGATACTACTAAGCGAAGAATGCAAGCGTTTTCGCGGGCCACTGCATCGATTTACCTTTCCACCCTTCCCTTCCACTGTTTATCCCTTAGCCTCTCGTGTTTTAGTCCTTTGCTAACATGGCCCGTGTCCTCGCATCGATTTCCTCGACTCTGATCCCGGCATAAATATTATATTTCCGCCTGGTAAGCGCCACTTTCAAACTTCGCGACCCTCGTTCGACGAATTTCCAGGTGTCGGTCGCTCACGCCGGCATCGCTTGTCTTTGGTCGACTACTTCTCAGTTTAAAATGCGTTGGTCGATGCTTTCCATAGATTGGTTTTCCATGGTATCGTTGCAGAGAAAAGAATTTATACAGTCTTGACAAATTTTGATGTTTATATTTCACATAAAAAGAAACTGTGAAAACTGTTCACGCGTCATGGATTGCTTATAGAACCAGGCATGACTGTGTACAAGTTTCCTGACAAATTTGTTCTGATTAAAAACTTTTGGTCCTCCTAGCCGCGGGATATTTTCAACCAAGTAGATGTGTCTCGTACGAACATTTTTTCCACTATATTTCCTTCGCGTTATATTCCTTTTTCGAACATCGTTATATCATCTCCTATGATCAACCTTTATATTTTCCAAGCCATGCAACCCCTTTTATAATAGGTAGCGTCGATTAATTAAGTACGTACGTGGGCATCGAACGAGAGGATCATCACGGTCGACTATCTTCTTTGCCTCGGAGCAACATTTTCGAGCTGATTTTACCGGCGGTGAATGTTTCCCTCCTCTTTATTACAACGCTGAATTTTTGTCGTCAAAGCTGGCAAAGCTTGTCCCTTGTTCACGAACATCCCCGTTTCGCGTCTTCGCATCGGCGGGTTTAATATTGCTCCAGGGTTAACGAGTTGGGTATGAAAATGTTTCTTTCCAAAGGCGCGGACGCGTTTGCAGAAACGTGCTTTTTGTGACTTCGGTTTTGTTCCGTTCCTCGGATCGTGGATCGCAAACGTTTAATTGTTGGACTAGTCGAAATGCTACACACCATACATACCAATTATTTCGTGCAAAAAAGAAGTATATATATTTCTGCCGAGCCAAATAGTTGCTTCGAGCTGTTTTAACTGCGACGATAAAAACGGTCGATATCTGATATTTCGATTCAAAGTAGGCATGATTTGCTCGATACCTTTTGTAGGAAGGAAAGGGGAAGACTGGTGTCGACGCGTAAAACAGTACGTTTATTTAATGTCCATTGCTTTTACAGTGCGATGAAATTTCAAAGTTTTCGAGGTATCTTTCGATTTTTAGCGCTATAGGTCGTAGACCCAGAGCAGTTCTTCGTTTCTTTTTGAACGTGATCTATGTGCAAATGCTGTGCAAAATCTCACGGAGGCCTCTTCCGTTCGGCGTTTATTCCGTCGACATACATCCGTCTTTTATGTGAATTCTAAACGAGACGAGGGTACGAATTGTAACGGGATCAATGGCATTTTTAAAACGTACTTAATGTATACAATCTTAATTTTGGAAATTTATGAAGCAATGAGCACTATTATTTTAATGGTACGGTGATCAAATTTTGAATTTGCGCAGAAGTTAAAGATATACCCATTGGTAGACGGTTTTTTTGTTATTTTCCATGTTAGAACAAGGGATGAACATGCAGAATATATCCATTGTACAATTTACATACTGAACAAGTAGAGGCAGTACTTTTTACTGGTTTCTATGCGGTATTTCTCTGTCGATTCTCTCACGGTTTAGTTCTGCCTTCCATTTTCGAGGAAATGGTAAAGCCAGACCTAATTACTCTGTCCTCGCTCGTACAGGTAACATGGAAGATAGGTTTCTACTGTGTAGGTTCTTTCGAGTCCAATCTAGGTCAAGGATAAAACTCGACATCAAATGATATTTCGTTTTTTCTTCTATTAATTATGAAAATAATTATTACGTTCCAAAACACTCTTTAATTGAAGAGAACTCTTAAATTTGAGAAATTTAATCATGCTCTACACAATGTTTAATTATAATTAGTCGAAAAAATGATAGTAGAATTCGAAATTGATTTTACATTTCCTCAGGGGGAAAAAAAGTAAATTGAATGGGATGAAAGATGGGACGAGGTGGTTGCTCATAATGGCTAGCTTGGTTTCTAATCGTCATTTCTCGAATAGTCGCGGGGAGAGATCTCATTACCTCTCGTGCGGATATAACGTCGTTCTCCTTTGACGCCATCGTTCGATGGGTTCACTTCGTGCCACCTCATAAACGATGAAAATAGGTCAGGGATAAAGTTATTCCACGCTTTTAAGAGGATCTTTGCTTCCTTTGTGTCGTCGATATTGCACTCTTAATAACTTATGTCACGAAACTCCTACTTAATTTCGTCCAATCGTCTGCGCAAATTCGTACCCCTGGAACTTGTCGGTGATTAAGAATTCTTGTGGCCGACCAAAGTTTATTTGGAATTTCCAAATATTTCTTTTCTTGTACGGTACATAAGAATTGGGAATATTCAATTGTTAATTAAAATTATAAAACTTTGCGCAGAGGAAAATTATCTATATGCAATGTACAAGAGGTTTTCGATTCAGTATTTTTTGTTGGAATTTTGGTTTCAATAATCAAATTCCAATCCTTACATACTTAAGATACATACCGTAATTGAAGCGTTTCAATTTTTTTGAATTATCCATTTTATCCCATTCGTATATCTGTGCCAGTTTCCGATTGGAACTTTGCTTTGTACATCAGAATATGGGAAACTAAAATGTAGTGCGCGCGGTTATATCACGTAGCCAGGTAACAAAAGCAGTAATTATACGAAGAGAAGTTTCGGGTCGCGTTGTATCTGGTCACAGACTACTGAAACAGTTGCTGTGACGGTACATAATTCAGTGTTTGAAACGTAGCAACATATTTTATCGAGTATCGTCGATTGCACGTAGTTTCAGAGTTCCGTGAATTAAGTTTTTGATTAGTATTTCATTCACGTACTAATTAAATGAAACAGTAATCTAATGATCCGTATTCCTCGTGTTACAGGTGAGTGCGACCAGTTCGTTGGATGTAACATCCATCAAATCATCACAGATTTCACGCCTCGTCCTACACGAAAACATGCAGGTAGGATAAATCGTACATATCAGGCGCCTATGCACAACACGCAGATACTCAGGAGAAAACAAATCTGTCGCAGTGCAGAAACTTGTTGCAACAGTAGAGAAGCAAAGCCTTGGAATTATTATTACGTGAAAGTACACATTTCAAAATTATTTTTCGCGTTCTGATGCTTAAAAATCATGCAAACATTAACTCCAGAGACCAGACGAGTAAATCTCGGAAGGGTTCGCGTTGTTTGCCCCTTGGCTCGGCTTTACTAGCCAAGAAAAGCACGCTGCTAATTTTGGGAACCGGTTAAGCCGCATTGTACTCTCCATTGCAGTAGACACACACACACGTAACACAGATTTCTTTGCGAGTGTGCTATGCAAGTTCGTGTTTCGATGAATATATGTGCCTACGCGGTGCAACGATTGGAGCGATAATGCTATATGAGAAATGGTGCTATTAAATTTAACTACGATCGGATCGTGCGGCTTTGCACTTGCTCCTGGAGCATACACAACAAATCAGAAATTCGTTCCATTTATGCACTTACCTTCAAGGCACTTGTGTCACTGTTTTCTGACTTGTGCAATTTTTATTTCACAGTACTGTTTGATATGAACTTATAAGTTTGTATAGTATTTGCGATGGACAATTCCCTACTCGGTATTTGATATGTTGATACGTATTTTTCATTGAAACGTTTTGCAGCATCTATTGTAAGTAATAGTAAACAACAAAGGTATCATATTTAAAAGATGAGAATGCAAGATCAAGGAAAAGGGTAGTTTAGAGGGTGCTCGGATACAATTATACGTTATAACGGACAAAGGAATTAAGATGCAGACCCTTGATTTCGACGAAACGATAATGCGTATCTTCGTTCTGATAAGGGGTCGTAGAAAGGAAAGTAGAAAATATCACCCCAAGCGATTCCGATTGAGCTTTCGTTACACAGAATGTTCCGTTTAACTGGAAACGGTGGAATATCTCACGAAGAATGAAAATTATGAAATATTAAATATTCTAATTAAATATCCTCACTTACTATTGCAAGAACATTTTTCTGATAATTTTAATCTCTCGTGAGATATTCCACCGTTTGCTGTTAAACGGAACACCTTGTATTTCTGTTTTCTGTAGTCCACAATCACGATCGGTCGCAAGATTTCGTTTCGCAGCCTTCGTGAAACTGTATGTCACCGGAAGAATGATTATTTGTCGAGTCAGCAGATGTCTCCGCCTTTATTCGTTCAAAGAATCGACGAATTTGGACCGTATTTTTCCTTCTTCATATTTCCACGTTTCCTGCCTGCACCCTTTTCACTGTGCTCGTGTTTGAGCATGATTTAAAACGTTCTTGATTCAAAATCGTTTATAATCTTTATCAATTTCGCTGGGTAAAAGTTTTCGCGTAACAGTTTATAGTACGGATTAGTACTGATTGTATATAATGACTAAGTTGCAAGGCTCTGTTCGATAGACTCTCGACAAATTTATAAAATTGCCCATTTACTTGGGAATTTCACTTAGTTCAAGGCTTTGACTCTTCGATTTGACGCAGTTAATTTACAGGGAATGGAGTTAGAGATGTAGAAATTGCGGGGTGCACCGGCTCGTTAAGTTAAACACACGCGCGTAGGCGTGCCGACGTGAAACGCTTGTAGTCAGCCGCAATTGGTGTTCCCTTGATGCACGGGTCCCGTCTTCTCGGAATATTCATCATTTCCCTTCCTTATGAACGTCGCAAGTAACACCACAGTTTCCTTCATTCGCGGCAAACTTTTGTATTTTCACGACTTTAACTTCGACGATAACCGGGAAGCATCTTTAATATTACAATTGATGTATACGAGTGTCCCACACAAGTAGCGCAATATACTCGCTAATGCTATTTATAAGATTGACAAAAGGAGTGCAGTATATAGAAGTTTTAAAAGTTTCGAATCGTGCCAACGTCCACGATGAAATAGGTAATTTGGACGAACTCCAATAATTCTGCCAAAAATGGTTTCCTCTAACTTGGCCAATCTCCATCCTACAGATTTAAATCGACATTTCATTAGTTGCAATATTTTGTTTCTCGGTTTCTTTCAATATCTTTCATCCACCTTGGTGGCTGACAAAAAAAAAGAAAGATCGAATAGCGAATTCACTCGCTGATGAATTAGGAAGAGGAGTGGTTACCTCGTCTTCTCAAGTATACGCCGACTAATGAGACAATTATTTAGTCGACTCAAGGGACTTGAGTGCTTTTACTGCCCGAGGTTGCAAGCTTAACCGGAAACAAACCAGCCAGAAGCAAAAAGCCGGGAAGAGGTACGGAATATGAAGTTTAAGGGGAATTATAGCGTATAAGGCCTGTGGATCTTTGAATCTCACGGTTTCCTACACAGCTCCACGAAAAAGAAACTCAGTTTCTCGCGAGTGTCAATTTCCTAGCCTTAATACATTACTAAGTAAAAGCAGAAATTTATCTCACGCTGTATTCCCACGATTAAAAACAGACACACCTTTCAAAGCAGTGCCATCTAACAGAATATTAAAGTTTCAGCAGATTTTGAGGATGCCAATTTAGTGATACGAGTGTACGGGTTTAGTGTACCCGAGAAAGGGGAAAAGTTGTATAAATAATCGTGAAAAATGGAAGGAAACAAGGGGCGGCAAGTCTTCCGGACAAAGAACTTCAATTTCTATACGTAGTCACGGTGCACGCGACTATGAAGTAGAAGTTCAGGCGCGAATAAGTTCGCAACTTTATTACAATACCAGTCCTAAACGATGCGGTTCTGTCGCCGTTAAATAACAAGCCCAGTCATTTTCATTCTAAGCTGATTTTATATACTAGATTCGCGTTAATTAAAAACGATTGTCATTGATCTTATTGTTCTGTACTCCTCGGGAAAGTAGGGCACAGTTGAACGGCGCTTTGTAAATCGCTGAAGGAGTATACATTCAGACTGAATCGTTACTTGTACGGACAATTCTCGCAATGAAACTCGGATGGAACGCGGAGTGATTTTACAGAGCGGTTAATTTCGCGTGCACAGGATCGCCGAATTAATTTCAGATGTCTCTCACCTGTCATGTCACAGCGCCCCCGTATGTGGTCCTTTTGCTTTGTGCCAAAGCGTCTGATGACAATACATGTATACCCATTTAGTTGCTCGTCGCTCTGAGACTCTGTTGGCTCCTATTTCGCTTAATCCAAAGGAGACGTTGCGATACCAACTGCGGTCTCACGGTTCGCTCGTATGGAGATGCCTGGCCCCCATGCTCACCATAATTCACGAGCATCGGTGTTGCAGCAATTATAGCTGCGTTAGTTTCATCTGCTGGTCGCTGCATAGTTGTTCCTTGTATCAGATTAATCGTTGGCTGCAATACGGAGGATTTAATCGGACTTGTATCGGTTAATATATTTGTGAAAGCTTTTTGCCGGATTTGTCCTCGTTGGGCATTCTTCTCAATGTGTTGTCAATAATCTTCGATTCTAATATATAATACATGCGTAGGAATTGTTAATAAAAATTGTGTTTCAAAAGAAATGTCATATTATCATTATTATCTGATGTTGAATAGAGTGCTACCGATATTAATAATAATTTATCTATAGCAAGATTTTATACGTAGCGTTATTTTAATACGGTCAAGACATGATTACAAGTATCCCCCTAGACTAACACCGAACCGTTTGTGATACGTGTCTGATTTAATGTTTGAGCATGGTAAGGATCTCGCACCTGCACTCCAACTCCACTGCTGTATCGCTTCTGCCTTCTGTACAAATTGCTCTCGGGGTGCATGTAAATGATAGCGACGTAACAGGGGTAAATCATAAATGTCGACACTGGGGATAATGACGGGTATCTTATTCATTTGCACTCAGGACACGGCACAGTTGCACTGTGAATCCGTCAACAAGCGTACTAAATAAGATATGAAAAAACTGAGGCACAAACAAAATTACAACTTCGCCTACTTTTAGTTTCTGTTACTACTATATTCTTCGTTTTTCACCACTTACGCGTTTAATGCTGGCTTATTTCATGCCCAACTAATTTCGCAGTACCGTAATTGCACGATAGGTATATTTGCTCCAAGTAAAGTGCTTTTTTCATTTAACAAATAGGAATAAATAACCGCGCTGCTCCGTAACCATTCATTCGTTGCTTGCGGCACTATAAAATACGCGTTCTTAACGCGTTTACATTGCAGCGGTGGTCATCCGTTGCCAAACAAATTGTACAAGGGTTGAAGGGTGGCAGTAACGAAGGGGGCTGGAGAATATCGTCCTAAAGTGCCGTGGATGCAATTTGCCAGCCACGAGGCTCCCGTGCGCTATTTACTTCGAAACAATTTAGGTTCTGGCCACTATGGCGCAGTTCGTATACGTCACTGTCAGACCAGTGCCATACTGCACCCAGCTACCTATGGTCCTGAGAAATCTTTGCCCCTGCGCGTTCTTTTTCACGTCATATTCGTGACCTCTTTCTCCTAGGTGCACAGTTCCTTCCGTGGAACTTGTTTCCCAGTTTTAATGTATTTATAAGTTGAGGATATGTCTTTGTGAATTTTCTGAATTTTTCTGTGCATGACTTGTAAACGTCATTTAAATAATTCTTAATTGATTTTACCGTCACCATATATTTCAAATAAATTTGAAACGCTTGAATTCATATATTTATTGATTCAGATTGTGATTGATAATGTTGCGGGATTGCCTTCACGGAACTACTCCATGCTTTAAGACTTCGCCATTTTTATTTCTGACTTACGTCCGGGATGTAAGCTGACTCATTTATGAGGGAAAAGAGAACGTCTGGGCAAGATATCTGACTGGCCGCGCAACCAGCAACTGCCGGGAAATCGATTTTATCTTACGGGGCCTTTAAATATCGTTTCGCTTCTTCCGTTATTTCTGCGTGTCTTCAAGAGATTCTCGCCGTGTTAAAGATCTCTCAGTGAAAATAGGGTTGTTGAAGTGGAAGGAATTGCTTCTGGGTACAAATTCAAGGCAGAAGAAATGTAAAACTCTTTTCAGAGATATCTATTAACGTATATTAATTGCGTGAGAATATTATGAGAGAATATTTCGAATGTATTTATCTGGGAAATAGGAACGATGCAATTTTTACTCTTTATTACCGTATTGAATTTTTGATTGGCACAACCAGCCTCTGTAGCTATTTATAATAACATGACAGCTTATTATTTCCAATTTCGATGGAAACGTATTCATTGGACTAATATAATTCAAGTATAAATAGTGATCTTCCAACTCGATTTTATTTTGAAAAATATTGTGACAATTTTTTGGTTGCTGTTACATCACGAAAGACGAATGGCGTCCAGGCAGGTGATCAAGTAGATAATTTTTCATGAATTGTTCTGGCCGTCGAATTTGAAAGGGTTGATCGTTATCCGGGCATATGCATCACGATGAAACCCAATGTATCGACGGAGCTTCCGACGTACATTCACGAACTACGTAAAGGGGAGAGAAAAAGCAACGATTGGTTCAATGTATTGATCAGAGTTCTGAAAATTATAAATCAATCACCGAAGCACCTGTTCGCGGGATTCCTGCCACTCAGTTAATAATTGTGACGTTTGATGAAATCTCCGTTTTATATTCGAAGAATAGTATGCAAAAAAACATTGATGTCGCTTCAACTCGCGAATATAATATCAATTTTTAACAAATAAACTCCATTCTTATGGAAAGCATAACAGGATATAAAGTAAAAGCACGGATTTCGTTGTTTCAATTGCAGACGCAAAATTTAAATAATTATTTAACATTCATTCGCGGACACAATTTTGTTTGCACAACAAGCTTCTATCACTAATCGACGATACATTCATTCATCGTTTAATCAAACACACATGCATTTAGAAACAGATTTGCTGATATAGCTTTTCAATCGATTACAACTTCCCATTCGGCGACGCTTGAAATCTATGCTAATTCGTGGAGATAAATATTTGCTTTGGCGTGTACATATGCCGAGTCCACCTCGAAACTTGTGATCGTATAATAGAGTCGGCTGATTTATGTCGGATGCTTGATACATTAAGAGCAAACCGTACGCCTGAAAATAGAGTAGGTATTAGACTTTGTGGCTACACTTCATAAAACTTACTAAACTAAATGAGAAGCAAAGGAAACTACTAGTGCATATTCTTGTTCGACAGATGTCCCATAATTTTTGAAAACAGATTTGACGAGAATAAAAATCTAGCCTGCAATTATTTATCCCGCTCATTTAATTAAGGTGAAATCGATAAACAATTATCATATAGAATATTGATGCAATAAACATGTCTAGTAAATAATAGCATGACAGTTTCGATGAAACGAAATATTTTTCGTCACCATCCTGAACGTTTATGGAGAACAGTTAGAAAAGACTTTGCAGGTTCTGCATTCGACTTCATCACATTTACTGGCTGGCTTGGGTCACCCTCCGACCTCTTCTCGTCTGTACAGCTAGCGATATAGATCGCTGTATTCATTATTCCGGCGTTAAATCGTTTGTGAATAATGGCCATCATGAATCTTTTCTCGCCTGGCATAGTTGCACCCGGGAACTCGTGTGGCACGCTAGTCGTAGAGCCTGCAGCATCATCGAGGATGCGTAAGGGGCTATTGTAGTGTCTGAGAGAATGCCATAGCCAAAATAAAAATCTCTATGAACCAAAAACAACGGCATGCTCTCTTCTTAAACTGGATATTAAAAATGAAACGCAACAAGATACCTACATTGTCAAAATAAGCAAAGCGATAATTTTATACTTAATATTTTTATACTACTTAAAAAAACATAATTACTCAATTGCTTTATTTTTTAAACGAACCACATCAATTCAAAGTATATTTTAAGACTACGCCGCAACTATATTTTTGTCGCGTTACTTTTAACGATGCCGTATGCCGTATGTAATACCTTGGGTCGTTTTTGGCATCGAAACGGGGAATCTAGAAATGTCATGCAACTGTTTTATCGCCAAGGGTGGAGCAGTGAATTGTGATACGGCGAAAGATATAATCGCGGATGTTCCGCAAAAGTCACGTGATTACATCCGCGAGGAATCGAAAGTTTCCTTCTTTGTAACGCCCGAGGCATGTGCGTGAAACTGACACGAATAGTCGGTCCCATTGTTATCCGAGTCCTTTGTAGTAGATACAAAAGGCAACCAGATAAAGTACTCGATATATTTGGCTCGTACAATCCAAATCAAGAGGGAAAAGTAAGGATTATCGCGAGCACCGATTCACGGTTGAATTAATTGTCTACGTGCAGTTACTTTGGTCCCACCGATTTATAAAACGTTTGCGTTGGACAGTGTTAGTTATTTTCGATATAATCGTCACGATGCTGGAATAGGCGGAACGGACACAGTGCAAAGAAAAATATTCGCGTCACAAAAATAATATTTTCGTTGTGCTTGTGTTTCTCCAAAAATAAGGGCGAATTTTGGAAAAGTTTCTGGATGTTATAAAAGGCTGCAAACAGAAATGGAAATATTCAAATAAATTGCAGACCTACAAAAATCCTTGTCGCAGATAAAAAAAAAATAAATAATATACGAGGCAGCTCGTGTACTATTTCGCGTATCTATTTCTCGCCGCGTATAAAGATAAATGTTTATAAACAGTGCCAGATTTTACTACCATGATGAGTAAACAGTGAGTCACGATACAGGAACAAAAGCTAATAATCAATGATGTAGTGCACTGAATCTAGACGAACCTGAAACGATAATCAGACAGCATACCAGAAATTCTGACATAGCATCTAATATCTATGGGCTTTCCTATCTGGCAGATACTTCGGTCATAAATTCGAGAGAATAGGGTGCTGCTATATCGCACAGATACGGCCTGGAAAGCCTTCAACCCAAGACTCCAGCTACTGATCTCATAAGCCGTTGAGGCTGCCACGTTCGCCAAGTTCTTCCCCAGATACGTTTCCGTCCGTTATGTTCGTCGCTAATCCCATTTAATTGTTGATCTGCGCAACAAAAAGATCTAAGCACAGAATCCTGCGTGCACCTTATCTATTACCGTTACCATACGAAAGTTTGCCGATCTTTCTATTTTCTTTCGATTACAAAAACAAGTGAAAAAGAGATAAAAGCGTAGGGCGTCCAATTCAACATTTCGCGCGAGGTTCCTCCCTTTATTCCGGATATTTTCCACTTGCCAGAAGTTGGTCGCGGGCCAGAGAGATGGAAATTACGTACTTGCGACATCCGTCATACACTGCGATTGGCCGGGACAAAGAATGCGGCGACCTAGAGTCCTTTCATTCCAGCTTCCTTCTCGGCCGCTCTTCTTTTCCAGTTTTCTCGGTTTAATCTGTGCCCGGCACGAGCCGCGCGCATGCCAGCAGAACGAAGGAAAGATGGCAATGCGGATGAACAGCTCGCTCTCATACGTCGAATCTGGCATCTTGCGGTTTACTTTTCTTCGGTGCGACGGCCAACACTTGGCACCGAATCTCCGTGTTTGCTACACGCAAATATTTTATACCTTCGAACAATTCCCGATTAACTCTATTGCGCGAGATTGCCGTTGCGTTGCCAAGCGTCAGAACTTAGACTCTCGTTTCTCGATTTAGAGAGAAGCTGTACGAAGATCTCATGGAACATGAATACTTGAGATATGGTTCGGGAAATTTGCATTAATGTTTCTCTATCGGGGTGTCGTTTCGCTCACGCAAGGACATTGATTTGCTATGCAATTAATTATCTATTCTAGTTCGGTTAATCGCGCGTCGCAATTAGCTACATTTCTCATGTAGATAGAGTTAATACCGTCTACGATTAAAAATAAGGATAATACAAGACAGCACGTAGGCAGTCCCGCTTCCTATATTTAATTACGAATTCTTCGTATCACGAGAATATCTCTTTTTCCTTATTGTTTTTATATTTCGCTGGACGACTAGCTCGGGGGCATTGTTTCCTAGACCTTTCCTCGAAAATGTGCTTCGAAAAAAGAACGACGCACACCGCATTTTCCGCTCATCTTGCCTCATTTCTAACCGCTTTTTCGAGGCCCCAATCCCCCAGTCTCGTTCCCATTTTAGAGCATCTCGTTTCCCGTCATCCACCCTGCCTCAGTGTATTTCACCTCTTCCACGAACCTCTCGAGGTAGATACTTTTACCTAATCTGGAGTGTGGATCGATGAAGGGACGGAGCTTTACCGATGGGCCTCGAGTCCGACCATCAAGGATTTCATTCAAAGATTTCAACGACTTCAACCGCCGACCGAAATGTTACACGAAAGCTACCTGAGAATGGCGACAAGAGTGGAACGTCGAAAGGATTCGAAAGCGTCCCGCCGGATAAAGACACTGCTTCCTCGAGCTTTACCGGCGCAAAGAAAGATTTGTGGCGTGCACGGGGAAGAGGAGTAAGTCGACAGAACTCGAGTGGTAAGAGTAAGCGCGCTGGAAGAAAGAATTGGAGAAAGAGTGCGGCGAGAATAACGGGAAAGAACTGCTAGAGATAATCAGCTGAAGGCGCGGCGCGGTTTATGAAAATTACGGGGCGAGTTGGAAACGAAGTTGACGCTCTACTTTCGAATTTAACTTTTGGAAATATAATGTAAACCTCCTCGGGGGTGTTGAGGCGATTCCATCTTTTATACTTTTGAGCGGCGAGGAGTATCGAGATCGAGAACACCGGGGGAACGACGAGGAACATCGAGTGAGGGGTTGAGGTAGATTGGTTCGTCGAGAAAACGGTATCGGTACTGGCGCAGGGCGATTCTGGTAGCGCTGAAAAATTCAGGGCCCCTGAGCAGAATCTGCACGGCTGGGTTATAAAGGTGCGGCGAAAAAATATTGTTCTTCTTTTATGCGTCGAGCTCGGCCAATACGTGAAGAAATATAAGAATAATATCTTGTTGCAGGAACGGTTAATAGACCACCGTTCTCGTTTTATAAGAAGCGTGTATTGTTTTCAAGGAAATAATTGACGAGAGGTATGCGGTTGAAAATTGATTCGACATGCGTATTGCTTTGTATCGTTCTATCGGGCTGTTGTGCCCCGAAATGAAATTTCATGGCAATCGATCGAGTTACGAAAGAAAAAGGAACCGAGGGGGATGGAAAAAATGGTATGGACGACGCAAGAGGTATCGAAGAACAATTTATGGGACACGAATCGTTTAAACTCCTAAGGGTGCAGTCTCAGCACCTCTTGGAAACCGTTCCGACGTTATGGTATGTCCATATTTTATCACACGTCCTATTTGCTGAAAATAAAACCTGAGACTTATACTGGTTGAAAGCACACGTATGCATACAAACGCAGCCAGAAACATTTTCACGTGTACCTAAGTTATATCATGCAGAAACCACTGATTAATGTAAATGCTATTCGCTGGCTTTCAAGCTATTTAACTCTCTTATTCAATTATTTTCTATGCAAACGCGAGCTTTGATTCATTAAAGAAATGGTCGTGATTTTATTCTTGCGAATAACTTCATTCTTCTACATCGCTGACAAATATTCAAATTCAGCTTTCCACAGAAGTTTCGTGGTCCACGATTTTACTCAGAAATTCGTTCATTACGCTTTATTCCAACCAAGAGTAAATTATAATACATTAAATATATTTAATTATAAAGTATTATAAATACATTAAATATCTTACTTTTATACAAAGAAGAATTCCAATGGAGCAGGTACTGAAAGTGTAATTGATCGTCAAGGGCAATCAGAGGAAAGTTAGGTGAATCTCGAGAACTTCGTCATTCTTTTGCGATTCAGGAGCGGGAAAATGTCTGCGGTAGCCACAAGTGTAACGAAACTTAAGGTACCACTTTGCTCGACGTTTCGCCACGATGTCAAGAGAATTTTCTCCGCAGCGAGTTACACGCCGAGCATAAGAATTCCATGGTTTATAAAAAATTCATGCCGCCCTGTTTTAGAAGTTCGTGTCGAGAATAACGGAAAGTTTTTCGCGCTCGGTCGTACAAATGTGCGAAAAAATGTATTCGGCGCTGCTTTTATTTCGTCGCAGCACCTCCTCTACTCTCGTTTTCACGGCAAGTTTTTTCAAAACTTTTCCGTGTAATTGACGTACTTCTTGGGCGGAACGATGAATTCTTCGGTGGATTTCACGCAATCACGTGTATACTCGTTGAAACTTGGTGAGAATTTTAGGAGAACGAGATTAAACGTTGCCACTGTACCACGCCCGAGATTCGGTCATTAATTGTCCAGACGCATTATCGATGATTCTTCAACCGAGTGTGGTCCGCGAAATTGTCCGCAACCGATTTGCACATTAACGAGCTTCCCTGATAACTCGGAACACGTCACGATTCCACTCGATAAGCTTGTAATGATACCTTCATCCATTCGGCGTTATCTTTCATAATGGCTTCTATCTTCCACGCCATCGTCGATTTTTTTGTAATGCGCACTAATGGGTTGGACTCCATTAAGGTAGATTAAATTTTTCAATGAAATCGGCAACTTCGAAAGTCATTCGATTGTTCTTTCATATTGTTTCAATTGCATTTCGACAGTGCATTTAGGAAATCGCTTCTAAGACGAGCGAAACAAAGGAAACATTTTAGACGGCGCCGTCTTTTGATCGGTGTCCCCCTTTCGACCGTGATTAAATGTAGTCTTCGCCGGCGATTAAGATACGAGAATCCTCGAAATTCAATGGAGCTTTTACCGCACATTTGATACACGTTTGAAAAGCGTGAAACGTTCCACGTTCGAGTAGCAGCGATAAGAGTGTCGAACTGATTCGTTCCTTGTCTGACGTATCTTAAGGTAGGTCGAGAGGAATGTTCAATTAGAGTCTGTTCACGATTACGATTCTGTATAATTTGTCTGCGTTCAGTGCCATTATTTAATTATTTTATACGTATACGTATGAAGTCACTATTTTACTGTCTCGTCTGACCAATAACTGGCCTTTACTACTTCAGAATATATCTCGACATTCTTATTTGTAACATAATGAAGTTTCCTGTGATGCCTATCACTATTCATTTATTTTGCCACTCAAAAGGTTTACGCTGCTTTTGTTGAAATAGAGACACTCATGTACTCGGGATGAAGAATTTTCTCGCGGTGGAATAAAGTTGAACGATTTTATGGCAACCGTGTCCACAAACAGGTCGCGAATTCGCTTTATCACACCTAGCTGAATTCTCTCTGGGGAAGATTCGGCTAGATTTCTACAGGGAGATAGATAAGTTCGCGAACCGAAACCCGTAGGGGAATGACGTTTTGTCGCTGGCGAATAAACCGAAGTAAACCAGTCACGTTTTTTGTTTTTTTTATAGTATACCACCGCCACCTTTGACTTCTTACTGTCTTATTCATTATTCTTATCTCGTCCAGATATTGTCTGCTTTTCTATGATGGTCACCGTCTTTGTATCATTTATCTCCCGAATTGTTCCTTTTTGTGCCCTTTCCGATGATTCTCCGACGAAAGTGTTAAGGAAATTTATGTTTGCTCAGATACTCGGAATTCCATTCACGTATCTCCGTGTTCTCTTTTCTATTCTATTTCTACGGCAGTGTTTTCATCTGTGCTCGAAATTTTTATCAATTTAATCTCCAAGGACTGTTGAACTTTGAATACCAGAGATGTAAAGTTCTACGATCACAAAGGATTATCGTAAGTTGTTAATAATTTTGATAAGAGGCTCTCGTATTCCGTGCACAAATAAAATTGTATAGTACTAAAGTAATGTTCGGGGATAAATGTGCGTGGGATCAACGAAGAGAATCCATATATTCATATATTTATGGATGCATCCGCAAAAAGGCGAACGGCGCGAAACCGCGACATGAGACGGCGGGAATATACATACCTCGTGTTATCGTATACGTTCTTTTTGAAATATGGACACGAAGTAGTCATGCTCGATGAATAGAGTGGAGTACCATGGCCCGAGGGCTTCGAGTGATTTCGTAGCCGGTGCAAAAGTTTAATGTATTTATGCGATGTACAGAACCCACCCGAAATGTGAACATCCGCAGTGCTATAGAAACGACTCGCTTGAAATGCATACTCTACTTATACAATTCGTAATCGCTCACGTCCCAAAATTTACCTCCATATTTTTGAAGTTTAAAAAAAAAAGGGAATATTATTGAGGGACAAGTGTCCTTCGCGTAATTGTACAGAAGAGGAACGACAAACTCGTGGTATTATATGCTTCCCCTAAATCTTCTCACCTCTCAACATATTGTTTTCTCTCGCAGTAAGCTAGCTATATGTCGGCGAACAGGTATAAAGAACATTGTATTGCCGTAGAATTACCGTCTGTTAACCGAGCACTCGAGAGTTCCAGACACAAGCAAAGCTCTCGAGATGCAAGTGGCGAACCGTGGAGTCTCTTCAGACTCCACCCAGCAGAGATCCACGTTGCTTTCATCGGTTCAGAGCTCGTTAAAGTCGCCGAACCTTTCCGTCTCGCTGTCGTATCAGTCCGGTTAGGTTGTTTCCGCGAACGCTGTCATTTTTGAGAAACCTTACGACCGGCTGCCAAGCTATTTCCTAAGCGTACTCACGCCATTGGCAACGGTGCCTCTCTTCGCAATCCGGGGAAACAGGATTGCAAACAGAGGGAACGGAAATGAAATTTGTTGCTGCTGCGAATTGTCTCTGGCTCGAATGCAGACAGATGTCCGAATTTTCCTGACGTGAAAACATCGTTTCGACAATTTCCGAACGTTCCTCAAGCAGAAAAGGAGTATGCTGTCCCTTTACGTGACTCGAAGTTAGATTTTTTCCTGAATTTGCATAAGAATTTTATTTCCTTCGCGAAAAAAGGAATTCTCGCAAACAATGGGTGCACGATGGGTTCATTCACGAAATGCATGGAAGGGAGATGCAATTCTTCATTTATCATTAATTGAACAGAGCGAGACAATACCGCGTATTTGGCTACAGAATATCAGCCGACAAATCCGCCCCCGCCCCTCATCATTGAACTGCCATTCTCTCCATGTTGCAATTGTTACAAACAGTTTGCTCGTCGAAACCGTATCAGTGGAAAACTTATTGTTGATTTAACGACCTCCTCAACCACCAGCGCCATTTGTTTGTCTTGATTTTCACGTGAAAATGTAAATGCACGGCATTTATTCCCGGTAAGCATGGATTTGGAGAACGCGTGACGGGTTGCAGATTTACCTGTCACTTGTCGTGTTTGTCAAAGCTTTGCTACATTGATCGTGCGTAATTCCTGTCAAATGTGTTTCGGTTCATTCGATAGAATATCGTGCACGATACTTGGGAAAGTAAACCGAGCAAGAACTATTTGATGCGAGCCACCATTTTCCTGAAACAATGCCTGGAATATGTACGTGGGTAATAAGTAAAATAGTACGCGGTGAATGAGATGCATGCTCACGAACTACAATTATAGTATTTAATGGATTAACGTTTAATTGGCATAGATCGGGCGCCTGTGTAATCGCTCTGGAATCAGAGTCTATTAATCTATTGATGATCGTTACGTTAATATTCCAGCGTACGGTATTGTTAAGTATTGTAATCGCAACTGTATTATAAAATCAGGCGTTTTACATTCAGTTACTTATAACATTGTACACATTCTTTTGCCCCGCGTCTTATTTGAAAACGTAAAAGTATTCATCGCACTATACAAAAACAGTAGCGTGAAAATTGAAACCTACAAAAAGCGTAAAGCAGACGCTTTTTCTTCGTATCTCCATCGTCCTCGCGCTCATGTAGTTTCTGCGAAAATTGCACCAGAATACCGATAACATCGAGTTCTCGGCAACGTTTTCTGTGGAAATCCCAAAATCAGTCTACACTGTGAAAATATGGGGTAAAAAAGCAACGCGGAAACCAGAATGAAATCAGACAATTGGGATCCTGTCGGAGCATACATATTTTCGAAGGGACAATACCCTGCGCGCAATGTTTAAAAAATTTAAGGGATCAAAGGATTTTCGTCTCCGTGGAAATTTACCTTTCGAAGAATTTTCACAATCTTATAGAGCAAAAGGTGCCCGCGATCGAATTCTGCGGGAAAATCTTCAGGGTATCAGGCATATTTCATTTTTACATTCTACAGTATAGTCGGAGAAAGGTGCACGCGAGGAGGAAGTCCAAGGAGGCAAAATAAGAAGAAATGTTAGGATAGCTAAAGGAATATTCCCACAGGCACGGTAACGTGTTCTTCGACCGCTTTTCGCTAGGGTAATCATATATGTACAGTGCAGAGGGCACAGGATCGACGTGCCGCAGTTGAGTCGTTGGTGTTCAGTTGTTTAAAAACCTAATTTTGTTTCCCACGCTTGCGAATTTCTTTAAAATTATTGCCACGTATTCAACAGCGACGAATAAAGAACTCGCCTCGCTTAACCATTTTTTTTTAGCTTTTACGCGGAAGTATAAAAATTTTATTCCCTTATTATACTTCTTCTTGAATTCTAGCCGGTAGTAGTCTTAAGGAAGAATATCTTTAAACAATGAATAATTCATTATTTTTTTCACGATTGTTAAAAGGTTTCATTAGAGATGGGGTGAAATATGGGTGAAGTAAAAAATATTCTTCTTCATTTAAAGGAGTAACTTAGTTTGCGAAAACAACGAGAACTGGGTCAGTAGATGCGAAAGGAAATAAAGGCTGGAAATTGATGCCGGTGTACCTGAAGGAAGACATAGAGACGTAAGGGCCCCGTGGGACTGCCAAGCAATCCCTTGCGAGTCTTCGCTTCTACTTGCTCCCTGCAACTTCATTTCATTCGTATAAATATTCAAGCGAAGCATACCACATGCACATCTGCGTTTCCCTTCATTTTTCCCCATAGTAGTCCATTCCTTATTGCCTTATTTAGCCGTAATTAGTTCATCGCTTAATTCAAATAAATCAAACATACTTGCACAATCATATAAAACGTGTACCTTCTTGAACATTGAAAAAAATCGATTTTTATTTGCATTCTTTTAAAGTACATATCTTGGCAAATTCTGTGTCAAAGGATATGCCGGAATTCGTAAAAATGACGCAGTTACAAATATTAAATGTATCCCAGAAATAAAGCTTCACGTAAAGGACACAGAAATTTTAACGCGGTTTTCTCGAAAAGGGCCAAGCGGGCTTCTGTTGACAGAAAAATATTTAAAAGAAAGCAACAACAAAAAGAGCGTGAAAATTAAGCCCCTTGGGAAAAAGTGAATCATCGATTCGGTAGAATAAATCTCTTATTCTCAGATGCAAACGCCCCGATAGGATTGGCGGCATTTTTTGC
Source organism: Nomada ferruginata (assembly GCA_963583965.1). Lineage (NCBI taxonomy): Eukaryota > Metazoa > Arthropoda > Insecta > Hymenoptera > Apidae > Nomada > Nomada ferruginata. The sequence goes on along the minus strand of OY757214.1, from coordinate 5,392,150 downwards.
TCGATATCCTTTATCAGACGAAACAAAAGGTGTCTGTACATTCCCTTGTGTTCTACGCGAAACGAGAAACTGATACCGCCGGTATCACGCTATGCATTTGGATTAATTCGTGGTTTTTATTAGACGTATGCTTCGACGATGGAACACAGGTTTTTGTAGGATTGTTTTTTGTTCCGATTGTGCCGTGTAAAGCGGTCGTGCAGAGGCAGAATGCGTTTCCCCTATCGGAAACGTTCTATCGCAATGCAACACTGAGCACAGTTAACCACGAGTATCATTGATCCAAGGGAAGCAGTACAGGCTGTTTCAAAGGAGCCCCTGGAAGTACAGCGTGCAGCGCGAGAATTTAGGTTACAGAGCTGGCGGTTCGTCCCCCTTCCTATATCCGGTTCCATTGACTATCCGCGACTTGGCGACCAACCAATTCCGGCGTTTTCGTGACATACTACTAGCCTACATTTTGTCCGGTCGATGGTACGGTGCATCGAACTTTTGTGCCGCAGGACGTCCCGATGGCCGAGCGAATCCTTTTGTTTAAATATTTCAATGAACTTTACCGTAGAACGTACGAAGGAGCTCGTTGAAACTTCCCTCGGCGGTACCTTTTTCGCCCGATATCTTTCCATTTCCATCACGCTCGACGTGCTGACTGCTCGTAAAATTTTATTAGTCGACCTACGTTCCTTTTTTTTCCGACGGCTATCTCGGCGAAATAATGTTCGTCCTAGCGTCGAAAGAAGAACACGGTTCGACGGGACGATGGAACTCGAAGCTGCGGTGAAAAAATTACTTCCATTCGAAATTCGATTTCTCTCCGACGATCCGATGTTCCCAACCTTCCGTCCTCGTTTTTTCTTCCCTTTTTGCTTGCCTTTGGATTACATACGCTTGCATAACGCGTGCATCTTCTCGCATGGAAATGAGCAAACGTTAGCGTGCCAACGCAACGGATGGAACAGAAACGATTCTGTCGAGTGCCAGCGCGATTGCTGTGCGCGCGATCTTTTGATTTTTACAGCCGATCAAACTCGTCTCTGTACAGAGCGGCTCGAGAAGGAAAACACGGTGGGATGGGGAATCTCTGTTTGTAAGTGGAACGGCGATCCTCCTCGAGGTTCGTTGAATTTTAAGGGTCCACACGGAAGAGGCAAGGCTTCAGGGAGAAACTTTGTCGATTGCCTCGGCGCGAAGGGTTATTGCATTGCAAAATTGTTTTCGGAACTTCTTTATTGACTGAAAGTTGGAGGCATTCCATTATTGCAGCTCGTATGCATAATTTTTCTTTGCACCTCGCACTCGCGTGTCTGGCGAGCTCCGCAGGATTGCGGTGTGCTCGTGAAACGAATCTGTGCACGCGTGTTTTGGGACAAATGTTTGTATACTTTGTGGTATCAGGAAATTGAATTTTGCGGGATAATGCGTGTCTTGTAACCATTCAGATGTTTTATCGCCAATTGCGTAGCTACCCTGCCTTGCACGCGCTGCCTAATGGGCTAGTAAAATTAAACGGCGTCGCTAAGTAAATCTATTTGCGTTCGACTGCAACGAAACGGCAATAATTTTCTGTCGCCGGCCTGTGCATGCTTTTCTGTTGTAGCTCGCACCAAGATTCCTGTCGAGGTAAATTAAACCGCCGTGTCGGGTCTAGACGAGCGAAACGAATAGCTCTGCTGCTTCGTTTTTGGCACAACAATCGACATCACGCTTTTTCATCGATTCCGACCGGACGGGCGGTAATCGATGCGAACAATGCGTGAAAGTTCATTTACGAAATGACGGTCAACGATCGAGATACTGGCTGGACGTATTGGTGAAGATTTTAATTAAACCGATATCAGTGTCTACGCACGATAAAGAGGGAGAAGAAAAATATTTAAACAATGATGTTCGTCGAAGAGGCTTGAATTATTCTATATCGTAATGTTCAATGATCGAGATACTGGCTGAGCGTATTGGTGAAGATTTTAATTAAACCGATATCAGTGTCTACGCACGATAAAGAGGTAGAAGAAAAATATTTAAACAATGATGTTCGTCGAAAAGGTTTGGATTATTCATTAATATCGTAATGTTCAATGGACTGGTATATGTAGACACGGGTAATTCGTTTCACGTCATCAAATATAGGAGTTATAACTAGTACCTGTTAAGGGGATTTGGAACAAAGGGTTAATAATGTAATAGATTATGTGCAGTTGCGTACAGCTTTAAAGCGATTACGTGATCCGAAATGAACGTAGAGATAATCTGTGCATCGGATTGTTATTGAATTAATACATCAATTGCGCATACGTATATAAGTTTGTCTACAACTCAGTGTTTATCGTTTATATGTTGGCGAAATAAAAATTCCAATTCCGTACGAACCAAATATTTGCAGTAGCAGAAAAACAATTCGATCTTCGCTGACTGATCTGTTTATCGACTACGAATAATTGCCCTGCGAGGAAAATAAACGCTGTCGATGCCGGCATTTAATGCGTTCAGATATGACAGGGATGCATTTTACATATTACGCTTTGGTTTCACGATGAAAATCATGGGGCGTCTATGAAGCGAAGAAAGCCAGTGACTGTACAATGCGTGCCTTCAAGCGTACAATTTCCGTGGGTTTGACAAGAGAAACGTTTGTAACCCCGCGGCGATAAACCATTTCGTTTGTTCCCGAGAAATGTTTAAGGTGGCATCAGACATCTTCCAGTTACTATATTGTCGAGGCAAAAAACACAAACGAAAGAAAAAACAAATTGCGTTCGAGTACATCAGCCCTTTCTATACTTTTGTGGCCCAAGTTCCTTCACCCTAGATTTGGATTATTATACGCCAAGGGAGACATTAATTCTGTTCCTACATTCAAGCACGTTTACACAAAAGATATCCACTTTTGATTGGCCGATTGATTGAATATAATCCACAAAAGAAATAAATGCATTATTAAAGGTTGTCGAATAGACGCGCTGGCATCTTGTTCCCTGCCAAGCATACCCAACTTCCACTCCCTTGAATATTCCGTCTCAGTCTCAAACGATAATCGCCCTTTTACGTCGTGTTTTTTCCATTACGTTCACTAACATGGGGAACAAGCTTGGGAAAAAACAGTCAGAAAAGAAGTTCGCGCAAGGATAACGGGAAGGAAAAATTCATATGAATATTTCATGAAACGGGTAGACAGCGGCAAGGCCATTAAAAGCCCAATGTATCTTCTCGATCTCGAAATGGACATTACATTAATTGTAATAATTCCTGCGATCCTTTATTCTGCAAGAAATTCACGCGGCAAATCGCCTTACCGTAAATTTGAATCATGTTAGACACAATAACTTATCAACACTGGTCAGAGTGTAAAGTCTGTTCTGCGCTCATTATACAGCGGTAGTTGCAGGAGAGAGTTATTGGCTCGCGTTGCCCTATGATCCCAGCATATGTAGTAATGAATTTAAAATGGTAGCCTGGAGGAGATTTCCGACATGTTCGCGATAAGCGAAGAATTTATTATGAAATGACGGTGGCGTTTCGGCCCATTCTCATGGCAATATGACACTTCACAATGTTCTATAATATGTTTCAACTTGTGCCACTGTTATGCTATACAAAAAAATGATTTATTTTATAATAGCTGCGTTACTCATATTTTTCTTCGTTCTTACTGCAAGCAATTCATTCAATTTTTACTATTATAGTTTTTCGTTAAACGATTCCCGATTGACTATGGATTCTTCTCAAACCTAATATCGGCAATATTTGTTGCAACAATTTCACCTCGACATGTATACCAGTGAAATTTAGTAGAAAGGGAAAAAATGCATCGTAAATTCTTCGCCGATGCTCCAACATTTATAAGGTCATCAACGGGAATCATCGTACAATGACCCGGACGAGATAAGGCGGTATCCAATTTTCAACAGTGCCATCATGGGACCGTGGCACCTTTAACGTTGTCGGCGTAGCCAGCGCGACTGAAATATCGTCTTGTAAAATATGAAACTGGCCGAGTTCCATCGTCGACTTTACGCCAGCATATGTCCGCCCCAAAGAGAAATAGCTACATCGTTCCTCGGTTAAGGGAAGAATAGGAGGCAAAAGAACAACAGGCATCGCGACCTTTTCTTCTACTATCCAGGCCTTGGTCCGTCGTTTCTGGATTTACTAGAAAATTCTTTCAGATGCGCTTTCATCGATAGCAATGGAATGCCTGCTGGATTGGAACGATATCTGTAGAAATGTTTTTGTGCAGAATACAACGATAAAATAATAGCTTGGCTTTATCGATATCAATATCACAGTCGACATTACATTTATTTAAAAAGCGAAATATTACATATTAAATACAGCAGTTCGAAATAACGAGTATCACACGTTTCATATTATATGTACAGTCTTAAAAAATAATTAATCAATTCGACAATTGATGATGAATTTCGTCAAGGGATCACAAATGAATTTTGTTTACGATACTTTTGCACTTGATCCGCACACGCCAGCACCTTTCCACGCTTCTTATCTTTCCTCTCACTGTTTTCCATCAATTGTCCTTGAATTTCCTGCAACGACATTCCTTTCGTCTCAGGAACAAAGAATATCGTAAACGGGACAGCCGTGGCTATTAACAATCCGTAAAACAGGAATAAGTATCGCTCAGACAGGGCTTCGAGCATTGGCAAATAAGTTGCAGTGGAGATGAAGGACGCTGTGCCAGACATGCAGGTGGTGAAACACGCAGCGATGCATTTTAGATGCGGCGGAAACACCTCGCCCAATATTGCCGATGGAACAGGGAGGGCACCTATAAAGACTGTCATGTAGAAGCTACACATCCCGACGATTGACAACGCCTCTACCGTCTTCGGTTCGAAGCCGAAATACAGCAGATGAAACTCGGCTGTCACCAGAACCAAGGACAACGTAATCCCGGTGCAAGACGTTATCATCAGAACTTTTCTTCCTAACCTGTCCATCAGGAACATAGACAGCACCGAACCAACGATTCCAAACGCCATCACTACTATCACCACTTGCGCGGGGGGTATCACACTGATTCTGGCCATTGTTAAAATCGATTCCATGTAGAACACGATACTGTTGATTCCGCACAATTGGTTGTACGTAATAAGGATCACTATTACCGATAGGGTCTTTCGAAAGTGAGCAGTCTTCAACTCCTTCAAGGAGTCCAATAATGATTGTTTACTAAGACTCTCGATAAACTTCCTTAATGCCATGAACTCCGATTCCACGTCGGAATCCGGATGGTACCAATGAATCGACGCTTTTGCTTTCTCGTGTTGGTTCGTTTTTATCAAATGATGGGGTGATTCTGGTAACCACAAGAAAAGTATAATCAATATCAAGCACGAAGCGAAGGCAATCGCAGCCGACATCCTCATAGACAAATACGCTCCCAGGATGCTCATGATGAAATTTCCAATGGGTATTCCGCTTGTGCCCAATGCCACGAGCGCCCCTCGATTGCTAGAATCTGCTATCTCTCCTAGATACAGGGAATAACAGCCGTAGGTCATCCCGATGTGAAAACCACCGAGAAATCTTGCGACGTACAACCACTCGACGCTATTTGCTAGGAGGATGAATAGCCAGGATAACGCCACTGGCACACAGTTGATCAGAATTGCTGTTTTACTTCCGAAATAATTGATGCACATGGCACCTCCGATAGCGCCCAACGGTCGACCGATGTTCAGCAACGACACCACCCACGATATTTCCGACATTGTAACCGGAAACAGAGATTCGGGGGAAGTTAAGTGAAGGATGTACGGCGAGGACCAGGCTCCCATAAAACCCAATTGAGCCACCAGCAATAAAACTGTGAACAAATGATTGGAAATCGTGAAATGAAATTTCGTACATTCATTTTTCGCGAATACTATTTGAAAGTTAAGAAATGGTCAAGGATTAAAAGGCAAGAGGAAAATTAATTTGGGTTTAGTTTGAATAAATCATTCATTTACTTCCGAATCCAGCGATCCATTGTGGCCAGGTGACTTTCTTCAACGTTTTACTACTTTCTTCGGTCATGACGGACTCTCTCTATGTACCGCACGATAGCGAAGTGTTTTTCTTGGATCAAAATTGCCTGTAGAAATGATGAGACGCTATATGTACATACTTCGTTCGATGATGATAAGATAAATAATGTATGCGTTTCCGCGTGACGGGGTTAATCAATGAATGAGATCTGCACGAGAATGGTTCTAAGTCATTTGTATGTTTCTTGTAAAAAGAAGTGAGAAAATCGCTGACGAGTGGTATCAGTTGCTCTTAGATTTGATAGTTAGATCGATTGGAATGTTAATAATGATTACTTTCGCGAAGTAGGTATACTATTCGACGTTTTTGGACGTATAATAGTTTAACGAACCTCATATTTGAAGTGGTGATGCAGTTGCTGTTTCTTCAAGGTAAAAACACAATTGATTTTAAAATCACACTGTTAGCTCGTACAACGTTTCCTTGTGGTTTCAAATGTGGCTGTCCTCACAAAATATCAGATATTCGCACTATTCGTATCGTGAACACTTGATATGAGAAAAATGAAAGTTTGTACGCTACTTTATATATTGCAAGGCATTTATGGAGTGGGGAAGGATACGTTATACTTTCTGTAGTGTGCAATAAACTTGTGGTACAACTGTCTTCTTATCAGTAATGACATCATATATTTGACGCACGTATAAGTCTACAGTAAATTAAACTAATGAGCCCCCTTGGCGTAAATTTTTATTATTAGGCCAGTCGCATGTTTACGAGAATAATGTTTTTCGGCGATAGCATAGAGAACCGTATAATTGAATGAGTAGGCTGTTTCACACCTTAACGATTTGAAAAAATGTTATTAAAACGAGTTCATAGAATTGTAGATAGTAAGTTATTTATTTGAGTTGTTTGACATGTTTTATGGTTCATTAACGTTTCATTACTTTGTCGTTTAACTCATAAAGTTTTCACAATGAAAGTAAAAGATAATTACTTGGAGATAATAAAATGTTTACCACAATCAATCAATTGATTTCGGCAGATAATTGGTTGTATGTTAATTATGGTTATCTCTTTTTAATTATGAAAATTTTCACCCGGTAGTGCCAGCAAATTTAAATCTTCTGTTCTTTGTTGACAGTTACTGCTCCTTTCATGATTGTCTGTGATAAGATAAGAGGCACGCAATTTCGTACAAATTGTCCATAGTTATAGCAAAACGTAGTCGTTTAATACTTATTATCTAGTGCAGTTCCGTTATGACATAGTACACGATAGTGCATACAAAATTATATTTCTATCATATTTAACTTGATATAGTACAAATATATTACAAATGTATATAGCGCACTTACATATAAATACAATATCTAATTTTAAGGTTTACAATAATCAAGATCGTGAATTTTCATTTATTTTTTCTAAACACGCAATGGAATACACTATCGCTGCGTCCTTGTTATCTCCGTGTTCCTTTCTTCTTGTGGGCTGTGTTTAGTCAGCATCTCTTGTATTTCCTGCAGACGTCATATTTACAAAATAATATATTAGAAAAGGAGAAAACATGAAACGTGATAGAGCTTTTTGCTAGTTTTGCCAGACATAATCTGCTATTATCAGCATTTGTATGTGAAACAGTTTACCATATTTCACCATATTTCACTTGTCATTTTATACAAACAGTGGAATATCAGTTTACACGACGGTTTGTGCTATAGAACATCAAGATTACCTGCAAGGTCTTTCCTTTCGTTTCTGGCAGAATTATACCCAAACATATCATAGCCCCCAGCATAATTATAGCGTACATCCAGAAAACGTACTGTTCGGACATTAGATCGATCAGCGGCTGATAGGTTCTGCTGGAAATGAACGAAAATAATGCGGACGTGACGCTGGCAGTGAACCCGACGATGCTTTTTAAATCGTCTGGGGGGAGCTCGCTGAGTAGCGTGCTTGGCACCGGTATTAAACCGATGGACATCAACATGAAAAGCATCATCGCGAGAATCGGCAGCCACTCGAGACTTTCGGGATTGAAATCATGGTTTAGCAGCATGAAGTGTAATCCCAGAAGCACCATCGCAATGATTACGCACAAACAGGACACCATCAAGAGGACCTTTCGACCGCATCGATCGATTAGATACACGCTGATCCAGCCGACTGCTATACCTAAAATGTGAACGGGGCATGCTGTATCCATTTTAAACAGTCGAAAGATTGGAATAGAAATGTTTCTGCCTCAGATCAAACTTGTTCCTTAATCTTTTTCGCAATAAAACTTCTCTGATAGTCGAATAAATAAGAAATGTAGATTAATAATGAAGTTTTAACAATATTCGTTTCGAGATATTCGATTAGTAATATTTTACCAAACGTGTTGCTGATTATGACGACTGTTGATGGTTCCACTGACGTGACCTTCGCTTTTCTAACAATAATTTCCATGTAGAACGTAACAGTGTTTAGTCCACTGAGTTGCATAAAGATGAACATAAGTATGATTATTGTGAACATACGTCGATTCTTTCTGTCCAAAACCTGTGCGAGCTTTTCATTAAAAGTCTTACACGTAGAGGACCGTACGAAATTTTCGATCATTTCTAGTTCTTCGTTTACATTCGCCCTCCTGTTGTACCAGGCTATCGTTCTTTTCGCTTCAATGGGATTATTGCAGCGCACGTGATAATACGGCGAATGCGGCAGTAACGGAAAGATTGCCATGTAGCAGATGCTCAATGCTAAACTGATAAGTCCGAAATTCATCATCGACATCCGACTGCCAATTATATTGCCGATCAGCGTTCCGAATGGCATTCCATTTACTACTATGCTGACCAATGCACCACGAATATTGGGTGATGCTATTTCGCCGAAGTATATCGAGAAACAGCTGTAAAACATTCCAAAGGAGACACCTGCGAAAATTGACGAATCATATTTGAATGATTCAGCATACAAGACACACGAATCGGGGTGATACGTCGAAGAAAATAAATATAAAAAGATTACAAGTCATTTACCTGAACAAATCCTAGATATATAAAGCCAAGTGGGGGAATTTGCAAATATTATGCACACCCAACCGATAATTACAGGTATTCCAGAAACCAATACAGATCGTTTGCTGCCATAGTACTCCATGGCGAGCGATCCAGCTATGGCGCCAAACAAACGTCCGAATGGTAACAAAGAAACCACCCATGATGCCTGATCTTCTGTTATCTGCACCGGCGCTTCTCCACTGGTCAATAGAGCAGTGTAAGGCGATGTCCAACCAATCACCAGTCCAAAACTGACAGATAATAGGGTCACTATGTAGAAATCCTCGATTGATGTCGTATGAAATTTTATGCCGCGCGAGATTGCAACGATCGAAGGATATTTTTTTTCAATCTTTCTAAAACAACACCACGATCATGCAGCGTACGCCAGTTTGAAAAAAAAAATGTACTACTAACCTGTCACGCAGGCAGCCCACTGCGGCCACATGCGAAGGCAAGTTTCGACTATCTTCAGTTCCATCGCTGCAACGAGTAAAATAAACAGTGTCGTTTCTGACGGTCCCACTCGTTTGTCACTGTAACGAAACTGTTCCCGTAACCGATTTATATTTTCGTGTTTCCTCAACACCTTTCCAGTCGTCTCTTCTCGTAAATAATCGGCGATCAGAATTTCAGCAGCGCGACATGATTCGTCGCCAAACCTTTGCTATCTGAGATAGGAGAACCGCATGCACTCTTGTGCCATATTTCAATCGAATATCTGGGCCGCCTTCAACATCGTATTCCGTATGCGCCGATTACACAGTCTTGTGTACCGTGTAGGTACGACCGCGGCGTTTCTCTATCGACCATAATCGTTAGATAAATGTAATTGCAGTAAAACGACCCAACTATCGAGAAATGCACGGTATTAGGTTTGTCTGGAACTGTCATTCGATTCGACTTTGAAGTTCGATTATTTTCTGCTGTACTTCGGAATGAAGAATGTAACGAATGTAACGAACGACTTAATTGCCAGATGATTGTGCTTCTATACGTGGCGTGGCGTTGCTTGCATAGGGTACGGTTTGAAAGAGTGGTTTTCGTATTGTTAATGGAAGTAGATATTGAAAATATGCTGGAACGCTGGTCGGCAAGTAATTTGATTCCTCGGTTAATAGAGGTGGGTATAATTGAGATGTACATTGGATCTTTTCGATTCAATTGGTGAATAAAATGAGTGTTTTGAATTTATATCGAACGTGTTAATTTTTGTTTCTACGGCGAGCGTCAGAGGTATCAGGGTACACGGGAGAAAAGGATTCCGCGAATGTTTGTTATTATGGATACCAGAATTATTTTTAGCAATTTTAAGACTTGTTGATTTTGGGCTGAATTTCGAAGTAAGTCCGTTTACTGCCGTTTTCTATTACACAATGTGACGTCCTTATCGGCTTACGTCGTTTTTGAAACGTCATGCGCGTGTAAGCTGGCGGCTGTCCAGTAATTTAGATAATCATGTTTTGAAGCAAGGTTCGATTAAATTGGTTTGCAGAGTACACCTGCACTGTTCAAATTAATGTTAATGATGTTTATTTTGCAATGAAAGGCGATAACGTTCTCGATTCTACGATTTATTTATGAACGGATCGGAAGGAGATAATTATGTTAAAACCGTTGACAAATTAATATACTAATCGAAGAAAGTTCTTGTACATTTGCGCAAATACGAATTGCAGATTTACGTGTCACGAGATTGCCGTCGTCACGAATGTGGTTAAAATAGCATTACGTCTGGGAGCGTGAAATATTCGTGTATCATTAACAAAGTACATAGTAGAATGTGTACGATACGGCGGGCATGTGTTATGACGAAGATCCGTACTCACACCGGGGAAAAATGTTAATATACTGTTAATCGTAACTAAAAATATACGCCGAACATGAGTACACAGCTGCATCATTTCAGTTCAAACAGCGTATTTCATTGCTTTCTTCATTTATAAAAGGAAAGAAAGAAAGAAATTTACCCTTTGCTCAGTGATAAAAATGTATTGCCACTTCAGGTTAATTGCAGAATGTGTACCGCTTGAAATAAAGGGCAGGTATTTCATAGATAGTGGACAAGGGACAAAGTCTGTTTGGCGTTGCAAATATACATTCTGAAGCTTCGTTTGAATGTTCTATGTTGTTTGAAACGGTGATCTGTAAGGACTCTTATGCCTGTTCACGTGGATTAGGATTAAGTGTAACCACAATTCGACAAGGCTTCTCACGTTTTCAGGGACTGCCAGTTATTTGGCGTCCCTGGGGGTAGTCCAGCGCAATCTAGGAACTTCAATATTTGATACGTGTGGTCGGTTGTATGCTTGGCTCTTCGAACTAGTTTCGCCGCGTGACTTGATGACGTGCAAATTAGATTACTTGCCCTCGGGAATCGTATAATTGAATTTGACCAGGTGTGCTTATTATCGGGCGTAACTGCGATCTTATCGAAGATGGCACATCTTTCAATTGGAAAACGTTTAGAGTATTGGGCCTAAAATTTTCAGACAGTAAGGATAATATTCGGCAGCGTCTTTTTCAATTTTTGTTTATATGGATTCACGCCGGTGGATTTTGAAATATTCTACTCTATTGATTAATTTGAAGAATTGTTCCTGAGATCAAAATTATTCTTACACGTGTTTTTCGTTTTGATTATCCGATTAGTTTTAATAATCGTACAGATTTTAGAGTTACCTACTACAATCCAGGCGGCTACCTTCGCCTCTATTCCATGCAGATAGCTATTTCGTTGCCGTACACGGATTACTACTCCCTGTATTCAGTTTACGCAGGGTAGTGTAATATCGTCAGGTTATGCTTAGCGATGTCGTTCCTTCCGCCTGTTCGAAGTACAGTTTTTAGCTTTTACGACATTCTCTGAACTTTCCTTAAAGCATCAAACAAACGTGCCACAGCAATATGTTTACGAAATACCTTTGCTCAGAATTGTTTAACGTAGGCATCACGCAACGATTTACGAGTTCACCAATTAATATAATATATAATATGTTAGACATTCAATTTCTGTATCGTAAAATTATTTAACTCACACTTATGCCTTTGATTGAAAAATTCCACGCATTCTTACGAGCCTGTTACAAATTTCTTTTTCGTGATTCGCGGTTCTGTCGATACAATTACAAATTTTTCGAATATTTCAAATATGAATGTTTCATGCAGTAAGTGCACCTGGTTCGAAAATCCCGAGCACGTACCTACTTATTTCCGTCAGAAAGGAAAGGTGATGTTACTTACGAGGGGCGTGGGTACCACCGGCTGAATTACTGTTTACTTTTAAGGAGACGATGAAACACCCTAGGAAACGTGGACATAGATGTAAGAGAGTTAAGCCTCATAAACCCTCCGCATATACTTAATACGGCAACAAACGTCCTGCTCTCGTACTCCCTCTTTTTCTTACCGTTCCTCTTACTCGCTTCCCTTCTTACTCTTTTCTTTTATCTTTACTTGTTGCCCTTTTCATCCTGGCCCTTCTCTTTATTCTCGCCTTTACCGTACCTTTTTTTTGCCTCCTCTTTCTCATTTTCGGTGTGCTCTCTTTAGTTCGTTCTCCCTTCATCAGCCAAAGAAGACAAAGGTGAACTGACGTACCAGGGCAAGGAGTTCCTGGTGTATAATGTAACGTTTCGAAAGCTATCACTCTCCAAGGTAAAAGGAGGTGACCGAACTGTGGTTGAGAAGGGCTGAAGGTAAAGCTTAACCATGGAATAGGTAATGGCAGGGGGGCTAACAAAAAGAAGATGTACTTGTAGCTTATGCTTTTCGCGTTAGTTGTGGCTTCTGTGGCTTTAGCGTTCATTCGTCTTCTCTACGAATTTACTATTAGTTGCACATACTTGTCATTTACATCTGTGTTCCGAAAAGTCTGAGGCAGAAAAAGGTTGCCGAAGCTTATTCTCGTTTAATTATCGCGATAGTGCGATTTACAGGAGACATTTTTTTACCTCGGATATACTACTTTTACTTTTTATTCTATGGACAGATTGATTAGATTTTTTCACCGGCGCGTTTGTGTAAATCGTATTAATAGAACAGTGTTCAACAAAAAATCCTTCGTGAAAAATTCCAATCTTTAAAAATTGACGTCGTTTTATCCGCGTGTTTACATGCTCCATCCGATTCCTCCATTTATACCCTGCTTCCAGAGACATCCACTATGAATTCACTGACAATGCGTGCGTTATTACCACGCTAGGCGAACAAATCGCCGAAGAAGATTTCAATTTTCTTACTCGCTGATGCAAAACGGGGTAGGTTGATTTTCATTTGTGGCAACTCAGAATGTTAACAGTAACGGGAAGTCATATTAATTTTACTCTGAATTAACTCATTTCTGTTTTATTTATTTCCATAATTTCTTTATTCGTCTGTTGATTACGGAGACCACAAATAGAATTATTGTTCATCGTATTCTCAAGCTACGGGACTGCCTTGCAAACCAAGCATAAAAGAGGCACTTGTGCTGAATGCTTAATTAATATCGCGCAGACGCGCAATTAAATCGCCTGCCCTTTCGCCTGAACTATTTTAACTTGCTTCAGCACTTAATACGCATGACGATGGCTCGGCAAATGAGATTGATTCTTCCTCTAAACTAAACCCGATGTATCACTGGAGCTGGCCTTAAAATTCGGGTAATTAGCGATCTTTGTAATTAAATTCGTTATTGAATTACACCACGCTCATCGCTGCAGGCAGAATCATAAGTCCATTCGCTTGAATTCGTGCAGCCAAGCCTGAGTTTCGATCCTGAATAATAGAATAATTCGAAAAGCCGCTTCTATCGTTTTCATGAAATTAACGCGTGGATTATTTTCATCGGGCTTAAGGGTGTAAGGATAAATTGCTTCACGTGCATTTAATTTATCACCCCAGTCTTAAATTGGGACACAGTTAAATGCGAATTTAATCGGTTTCGCATTATTATACTATTTTTATTAAGCACAAGCACTACAAGCACAAATATAGAAATAAAACTGCCGGAAGGCAAAAATATATTTATATGAATATATTAGGTAATGCACAAAAAAAAAAAGAGCGACGAAGCTTTTATTTTCTGTGCCATTATGAGTTTCTGCAAATATTTTTTTAAATGTCTAGTATAATGGCTGATAAATTTTTGTTTCTCTTGCCTTCTACTTCTCTGCTCCCAGTTCCTCCGTAAATGCTCTTCAATTTATGCTCAGTTAGAGATGCAACAGATCCGTTTTTCACGGACAGTTTGTTTTTTATACCTAGAATCCCAGCAAACATTCACGGACCCTGTTTTTATCCTCGTCGACGGCTGAAAGCAAAGCAGAGAAGACTTCATACCCCATTAGGAAGTCAGTATTTCGCAGAGACGCGCAATCGATTTAGCCCACTCGAGAATCGAGATTCGCGATCGTTTTAGCGTTCGCATGATCCCTGAATCGCTTCATTTTTTTCGTTCTCTGCATCTCCCTCTCTCTTGTTCTCTCTCTTCCCTCCATGTTTTTCATTTTGTTCACAGGGAAAACCGCGTACCAATCGTTGCACGGAACTGGAACGCAACTATTTTCATTACCATGCATAAAAGCAATACAAATAAATGAATTGTATGCATATTAATTATGTACCATAATAGAGAATGCGCATGAAATTGTAATTTTTGCGATGCACTCTTAAAACTGATTATATTCTGCTGAGTGGTCTTTGACAACGATCAAAATATACAGGGTGCCTCTGCTAAAGGGGGCCACCAAATTCTCTCCTGTCCTTCTTGTGACATGACAAATTTTCATTGCACAATCTGAATGGCTTCAATGAAGGAACGGCCTACAAAACAAATTTTTGTTCTCTTGTAGCTTTCTGTGTGTTTTTTTTCAAGATCTTTGGTACTTTTTTATCTGGGAACCGTGTCCCCAAAGAAAATGTCAGATGGAATCGGATCAGGTGATCGCAATTCATTGCCTCAGGAAATGCACTGCTTCAAAATTTGTCCACGCAAAAAAAAGAAATACGTTGCAACGGTATGCTTGTTTAATAATTTTATTACGTTTACCAAAGAACGCGCCGGTATATGTACTAAGATTAGTAATATTTACGCTAGTAATATCTACTACGTGTGGAATGTATTTTCAGGCAGTTGCTAACTGATTTTATCGCAGTCGCAATTTGATCAGAACTGCTAACTATTGGCGCGGTGTACGTCCGAATTGTTCCCCGAATTCGGAACATCAAGTTAACAAAGGTTAAGAGATTTCGAAGGCTTACTCAGACTTAGGCAAATATCATTGTTCAGACATCTCGAATTGCGGACATTCAGTGATACGCTAATAAGGGAACTAGAGAGATTTTCGTGTTTCTCGCGATCAACTCAATATTCATTCCATCCTTGCCGATAAAAACCATACAAAAACGTTAGACAATTTTTGCTTCTTCCATCTGTCTTCGCAAGCGGTCGCAAAAAAAAAAATTAAACGCGCGCATAGACTTGTGCAGTATCGATTGCACCGTTGATAATCGATAATCACGTGTCCTGATCGAGGAGGTACTTCTTTCTTACGTAGCGCCGATCACTTCCTTGCCGGCCGTAACGATGAGTAATAAAGCGTAAAAAGCTATTAGGTCTCCCCAAAGATATTCTCCATCCAGTAGCCCTTTTTCTTCTTTACCACCGTTAAGAAGACTTTCGACGTGAAAGCAGGATTCTCTCGGGCCAGTCAACGAAAGACGTAAAGCCGAGACGAAGAGGAGTCTACGTCTCGCGAATGGCTTTCTTCCGTCGTCTTTTCGTTTCATGAGATTTTATCTCATTTTCTTCATCTCGTATTACTTGTTCGCAACGGCTCCTCAAAGCGCGATAGAGAGCGTCCGAGCAACACTCGCTTTCCTTTCTTTCTGGATGCTTCAACCTATCACCCACGATCAACGATCATATCAAATCGGCAAGAACGAATTGGGCTATACGCTGGCCATCGCATGCAAAGCGTTTTCCGAATTTTAGTTTCATGGTGTTTCAGGATCGTAATCGACGTTCACCTCCAGCGATTGCTTTTCAGAATTACGTTCTCGTTAATTTAACGAAATTACGATCATATTTGCGGAAACTTTCAGTTTATTCTGCGAGGCAGAACTTCGAAACCGGCCCGTATAAATGCAAATTGTTACGCTGCGGATAATCAAAGTACCTGTTGGAATAAGAACCGACTAGTAAATATAAGATTCGAGTGTTTCAAGTCATTACATTCCCTCTAGGTTTCAACGTCTGACCACGCGCCGCCTAATACTACTTACGCGAGATCTTAACTAGTTCCCGGTTCTTGCATAACGGAGACGAAAGAATTTCTCCAATCTTTCCACATTCAACATTCATAATATATGCTAATATATACCACAAATATATCACCAATCTCAATACTATAGCAATATAATAATAATAGTACAATATTCCCCCCTAATACCGCAATAAAACGGCCTCAGAATTGTATAACTTAAATCTCCGTTATTTTTACCGCCTCTCATTTTCGTTCCATCCCGCGTATCGCTTTGCAACACGAAATCCCCTAATTATTTCGAGCAGCATATTTAAACCGTAGTCGTCAGATCGTAATTTCTTTCCCCGAGGAACGAGGCCTCGCGTTATTAATGGGAGAAATGAAAAGGTGCACGAATACCTTGCACGGTCGACGGGAGCGTGTACGTACGTACGTACGGACGGAGGAGGAAAGGATGTGGCGAAGGTATGGGCGAAGGTAGAGGTCGTAGATGAAGTTGGCGGGATGGCGGAGGCGGATGGGGGTGGTGGTAGCGAGGGGCCAGGAGCAGCGTGGGTTTCGGGGCGGTCCGGGACGAGTCAAGGGGTTGGAAAAGGGGCGACTCCGGCAGTCAGCGGGTTAAAGCCGCCCCGAGCGGGCGTTTCATGTGCGTTGCCTCTGTTTCTTTGATATTCTGGCACCGGAATATCGCGAAAGTATGCGCCCGTCGACGCTACTGGATCGCCGTATTAATTACGTCAAACAGTTTGTGTGATTACGTTCGGCGCTGCAAAGCACCACGAGTGATGGCTCTTTTCGAAGATCCTCGTAAAGATGCTCTGGTGCTACACTCTCTGTCGCCGGTGGAAGAAACTGGTCGACGAGTGTCGTTGTTGCCTCAGTGACACGTGTTAATTGACGAAAGTGTGGTTGTTAAAAGTGCATTCCGTTGTTAGGTGAACGATGAATTAAACAGGGTCGGTCGATTGGATTTGTCGAAGATTGTTCGTGGAAATACGCATCAGTGAACGGGAAATGTTTCGTTCCCGTAGCCGACCATTATTATTTTAGGTCAACGAATTTTTTCTTTCATTTGGTACTTTAATGACGTTCGTTTCGTTGGAGATACATATTCTATTCTTTCCACAGTTTTATTTTGTCACAATTGAACTCGGCCTCTTTGATGCTATGGAAGGAAAAAAAGGCTTTTTTGATGGACATTTAAGACACATGGGAAAAGTTCGGGATTCTTTTTATTTGGGACCTGTTTCGATGGTGCCGTTTGTTACAGTAAATTTTACTTGGAACGACTTTCCCGATAGTCTGATGAAAAACTCGGAAAAAACAATGGTGTTACTGTTAGCTTGATATTTGAACTTTCGTGAACACGTCGCCACATGTGCCCACCGTAAATTGTAGGTGTCGCGACACCGTTAATGTTTTCTTCCTCTCGCGCGCGGTTTGTCGGCGAATTTTCGTAAAAAATTGCGAGTCGTTCTTACGAAGGTATATCGTAAATAACGCGAATGAGTTGCCGCGTTGGTAGCTTCCGATAACGCGTACGTGTACCGCGACCAATTTGCTTATCAGTGCCAATGTTCCCCGGGCAAGTAAATTATTTGTAGGGTCTCGTTTATTGCATTCTTTGGTAATTTTGTCTGTAAAGCACAAACACTGCTAATTGGACGAAAATAATGAACTGAGTAATGAACTGCTTTCTATCTCAGTATTTCGTTCGTACTGCATCAAATCCTCTTAAGATTGTTGATGCGTACCTTTTTTTTCACACAATCTTTGACGACGCAATCGTATTACCAGAGGCAGAATTGGATTAATGCTACATATTTAATAGATGCATTAAATGAGTTTATTCGCTCGTCGAATGTTTTCTACATTTTTTTTAAATTAATTTTTCGGACACAACGTGCAACGCGATGGAATAGTTAAAATGATTCAGAAAGATGGAACAAGAATCCAAATTTTCGTGGCACGGTCGACCAAATTCTGTCGTTGTCGTGTATGATTAACGCCGTGAGTCGTAGTACAATGGTTAATTGCGGATTCGCGTATCGCGATGGCGCGTGATCCTTCATTCAATAGATCCGTCATTGTGTAAGCTAATATTTACGAAGTATAGGACAGCTTTGGGAAATTCGATGTATCGGTGCGACCAGAAGACAATTGAACTCGAAGAATCGATCGAAACTGCTCTTTCAAGTGCTCGCAATTAGCATCGCTTTATGCAACATGACGAAAAACTTTTTCAATTCCGCCAGCTTCGGGGGAACTTTTCACAATACGAACGATCGAATACAAATTACACGCTAATTAGCAATGCACAGAAATTCGCAGTGCCATTGTCTCAACATGGAAGAGGATCACAAAAAATATCTCTGTTACGCGCGTTTTTAATGAATGATATTTAATGAATTAAGCGAGGCGTTCTCGTGTCGTACACAATCGATGGGCGTTGATTAATTACAGATTTATAAATTTCCGTGAACTGTCAATTTGTGATATTCTAAACGACCATGATTAAATTCCGAAACCAGTTTGTCGCGGAATTTCTGCAATTCATGTAGGTGATTCGGACGCTGTTGCATCGCGGGTCGAACGGTTTGGTATTGTCGAGCGAACTAGCAGTGAATTGGAAAAATGAAATAAAAAAAAAGCCAAATAGCTGTAAATAGAAAAAGAGTAATTGCCATAGACGGTGCAATTAACTTGTTGACAAGTGTTCACCCCGCAAATCAATCGTATGTCTGGTGCAGGCAGATCAGTCACGTGGCGTGTTTGGCATCATGAACGCACTTGGCTGCAACCATTTTCCGTGCAGTTGCATAACCAGTCTCTCGGGAAAATTGCATTAGCTGCAGCTTCAATCACGGCTTTAACTATATTTCCCATTTTCACACTCGTAGAGCCGTTAGCCTTTTCACGGGAAAAGTGTCTTTGTAGAGAAGTATTACGATCCGATATAAGTGCAATAATTAAAGGTTACACGGATTTTTGTTCATTTTTTTCACGGACTTTAGGACAATAAATATTGGTTCGTTATTCATTGCGAATTCTACACGTCAGACTATCATTTATCAATTTTATCGGCCGGTGACGTCATGCTCGGTATAATGAAAGAGTTTCTACTGTTTTTTTTTTAAATTTGTTCACTGAATCGGAGTCAGATAATAATTCCAATCAAATTATCGATTCACCTGCCGAAGAGTGTGGTTAATATAATACGGCGTCGAATTACTGGCGTTTAAAAAATAAATGAGTGCACCGACCGAAAAAGTCTATATTTCTTTATCCACGTTTTACTAAAATTTCAATCGACTACTACTATTTGCATGGCGTTTCTCTCTGTACCAGTAACAAAAATTAACAAGCACTTTATTATTTCACCCCCTCAAAAAAAAGCAAAGAAAAAAAGCAAGAAAAGGGGAAATATAAAGGCGGCTATAAAATGAATAGACTGATTTCTGCAAACACATTGATTCTCCACTAGTGTCCTCTTATTTCTGCCACAGAACAATTACAAATTTAATTCCACCCCACCGAATTTATCTTAATTATCATTGATACCCGCGGATGGAAACTTGGTGCACTGTGAAAATCGCACGGACCGATACATTTTTCCTTCTCGAATTCTCGAATTCCCATTGGTGAACGTCAGTCGGCGATGTAAAAGTTCACGGCACGACGAGATCCGACCTCTCGAATCCGCAATTAAAATCGGTCGACGAAATTCCAGCTGTCGACAGACAGTCGGCCACGTACTTAAACGTGTTCCTCGCTGGTGATTGGAATAGAGACCAGGGAAGAAAGGTGGGCACGAGGGTGGTCGAACGAATCGAAGCTCTCGCGGGGTCCAAGGAGTAAAGCGAAATAGAGAAAACGAGAAAAAGGAAACGTATTTTAACGAGGGGACTGAGACGGTGTGGCTCGAAGTGATCGATCCGCGTTATTTTCGCTGTGTAATAAAGACACGAGTGGGCCCAGAGCGCCAATTTGTCCCATTTCCGACGAAGAGGCCACCGATCCACGAGGATTTATCGATCCATCGATCCCATTGGCACGCGTATCCGGTCGCGGACACACGCTGCTCCGTCACCAACCATGTATCGGCGATCAACCGGATGCGGATGTTCCGGCACCAGTGAAGGATCGTCAAGTGGATCGCCGAATTGACAGAGGAGGCTTGCTCTGTTAAGCGTCGGAGCCACGGCAACACTCTCACGTACGCGTTACCGGCGGCGTTCGGGTGTTAATTAGCAGACATGTATGCCCACGTGCACGGCGATAACGGCATGTGCTGTTATCTGCCTACCGTGCTCTACCTCGAACGATATCGTAAGTTCTTTGTTGACAACATTGTTATTCAATAATCTTCTCCTTGTTAGACGTTTGTCAATTACTGACAACTGTTTTTTCGTTCAGTTTTATCTTCGCCCTGAACTTGAGAACGCGCTAAAGGGTTTAGTGCAGATGAGATGAATGGCATTTAATAGTGAAACAGCCAAGGGGAGATTGGAATTATTATGGGATTATGTTTATGCAAAATTTGGTAATTGTTACGTTTGTAATATTAGGATTTCGTTGTGTGTCAACTTGAACAGTTTTACATCGGCCTCGCGATTTAATTAGAAAGCAATTGTTTGTTGTTTGACTAGCCAACGTTGCTATTATATTAATTCTATTTAAGTTTGAAATTCGGTGCTTGAGAAAATTTGTTACCCTATGTAATGTAACGAATCGTGAATAACATCGAAAGGCTATCACCTCGCGTATTCGTTTCGTTTATACAGGCTACGATTCCAAGCTTTCGGATGACTGAGAAGAATTAGACATTTGTCTTCTATTTACCTTTCTTATATCGTGTCTGGAGAACGTTCGTGGCAAACATTACGATATTCGGACTGTTTCCATAGTTTATATAAAAAGTTGATTGCAGCGGCTCGAATCCATTTCGGTGAAATACCTTTTCGCAGTTGAACGTAAACGATCACAGGGCTGGCTAACGGAGTTTCCTTAAGCGGCAGAGTATGTATATTCCTGGGCGTATTAGTTTGGAGAACGGCGAGATTAGCGTTATTTTAAGGCTGCCTGCGCTAAACGAGCAACGAACTGGCGGAAGGGAGCGGACGTTAACACCGTGGCCAAACTTATTTAGCGTAAAGATAGCGAAAGGTTTTGCATAATGAAGCAGTTAAACTACGGGCTTCTTTAACGTGAAGACGTTAGCCAGCGAGCCGCGGATAAATTTTATGGGACGGTAATCGAATAAACGAGGGGCGAACCGAGCTTGTTTATACGCTTCATGCAGATCCATGGGAATTCATTTGCACGCTGCGTTCCTGTATCGATGGATCGTATGCAAAGTGATAAATAATTTACTCGGGACGCGCGGCAACTCACTTTTCGCGGCGTTTATTCGATAAATTGTGGTGTATGTAAAATGTAATTAATTGCCTATGCGATTGATTGGAGTAAATTTCTATTTCTAAATGAAGCCGGCACACTCATTGATAGGAAATCAATGCAATGTTTCAGTCCTTTCTCGATAATTTTTCCTTTTTATAGATGACATTTTTTTTTTTGCCATTCAACTGCTGCCTGCCATTGCGTTTAATGGAAAGTATTGCGAACAGCACTGGAGTTTTGCTGACTTTCAGCAATTCTCCTGTTGACGTTCGATGATTTATTTGGAGATCGTGATCCGCAATACGAGCCAGAGTGGCTATTAAAATATCAAAATTTAATTCTGGCTATTTCGTTCAGAAAACTATTGATATGTACTCATATCGTGTCGGATGAAGAAACGTATGGACTTGCTGCTGTCATAGTATCGATCGGTTTAGCTGCTGCGAAATCAGCTTACAATTAGAAGAGCAACGTGCATTTAATCGCCAAGAAGGGTGAGAGATGAACGGTAATTATACTCGCATTTAGCTTGTCTCCCACTGAAACGAATTTAATTTTGCGTTAATGCCTTCCTAATTGACGAAGTTTAAATACACAAACTGCATTTCGAAGAAACGGGAAAAAATACGTCGGTTAAAAAAAATAGCCTGGCGAATAAAAATGTTTATAAAAGAGCCGGTGATTTAGTGTTTGTTTTTAACGGTATTTTCAATGGTCGAAAAGTGCGGTTTGGGCAAATGGACATTGACATTATCGCGGGTTTCACGTTACGGTTGCTCCGAACGACGCTTTAGCAAGAAAGATTGTTTCAGCTGTCGCGCACAGAATGGACATTAAATTGGCACTGTTTGCACGATCGTTTCCGGAATCGACTTTTCATGATTCTTTATTATCATTCGCGTATATCAGAATAGACGTAGCACCCAGCGGAAATTAACTTCGAAATTGTCGGAAGTCATGAATTTTCGCTTCGGTTCCTTTTCCACCGAATAGAAGAGACGGTAATTTTTTCCCAGTTCAATTGCGATTTTAAGTAAGAAGCTTAAGCTGGGGGATATTGAATCTTTTCCGATAACGGAAATAGAGGGGTTATCGATAACGTATATGATAATTAAATGGTCCAAAAATATCGACGAGTACATTATTCATGAAATAATGTCATATTTTCCGATGAAATCTTTTTACCGAGGTGATGAGTCTTATTGCAGTTTACTTTTTCATCGGATCGAACGACGAGTAGATTTAAAGAACATAAAATGAAGCAGTGATCCGTCACTGTTTTTGACAGCGAGCAAACATTGAGATGTGCACTATGTATATTCTCTACAGTGAATCATTTACGATAATGTGTATTTTCTTGTACTTCATACTAAATGAATACAGGATTGTCTACAACAGATACCACACGGGATATTTCAATTTTGTATCGTGATTGGCTGCGAAACAATTTTAGTTCTTACATGATATAAATGTGTACAACAAGCAGTTGCAGTTTAATATCATATATTTGTTTTATTCATCGCACTGCGCATGCACAATTTATGCTTAAAAAATATGAAACTGTTAATACTAAATTATAAAAATATCGCTCATGCATAATTGAACACGGATGAGGCCATTAGATGCAAATGTATTTCCCGGAAGTACACCAATGTACAGGGACAAATGAGTTAGATAATAAAAGGAGAAAAATAGGAGAGTTGCAAGGAGAAAATAAAGGTCGAAGTCCAGAAAATTATGAGGAGTGAAAGAGGCGAGAGAGAAAGCCGGCTGAACGTCAGAAATCCATTTTCTTCCTTTGACAGCAATAACGTGCATAACTTTACAGGGAGGAACATAAAATTTGTTTCTCTCTGGGTAGAACATCGACATTCGTCTTTTTTATAATACGTCACGTATTTCACTTGGTTGAGAGAAATGCAAAAGAGGATAGGAAGTATCTTTTACTCTTAATGTACAACGGTATCGTTTAAGAGTTCCTTGTCAGTGAACAGTCGATTCACCGTTCTAGTCAGCATTTCCTTTATTGCCTTTCAAATATTTACGATTATGTGTTCTCATGCTGTTCCCACACTGTACTTTCTACTGTATTGAAATTTCCGTTTCCCCCTAGCTAAGAATCATGTTTATATACATAAAATAGCCCAAGGGTAGGGGAACAGAATAATTAATTAATGAAATGTACCAACGCAACACGAACTATGGAACGTTCAGAGGATTGTACAAGCTCGGTACAACAATTCAGAGCTCATGAGTTCACTGCAAAGCGCGAATACACAATTTTATTTCTGCTCCCTTTTGTTTCTCATTAGCGTTGGTCTTGTATTCATTGCCAGTTATTTGGATTCGAAATAACAACATGAATTTAATTTCACAAAATGCGTCTGTATGGGCCAGTCGATTGTTCAATCACAGAAAATCATACATTAGAATATTAAATTCTCCTTCTGTTTGTTCCTTCTTGCTAAAAAAAACGAACAGGAAATATCAATGTAATTTTTTGCTTAACCCACAGGAACCTTTTCCAGCAACGCACATACGCATCGTATCTAAATAATACAGTAAACAGATCCACCTTTCGAGAAAAATGAATTTTCCAGATCCCGATAGGCTTCCCAGTCACGTTCAGCTGGATCTGTCTCACGCCGGTTTGTTTTCGCGACACGGGAGGCTGCGGGATCCAATTATACGAAATTTCCATAATTCTGAAACTACGGGCCCTGTATTCCTGTCGCCCAGTAAATTTGGAAAATCTGTATTCCGCTGTTCCCTTGTTTATCTAACGCCCAAACGCCTGCAGTGGTAATATGATGGTGTGGATTAAACGTTGTCCGGGAATTCTCGTGAAACTTCGAATTGAAATCGCGACGAAATTGTATTATCTACTTGAAGCACGCAGCATCAAATTTCTCCAAATCCATTCCGATTATCCCGATCGAATAGTTGTCCAAGATTACTCCTCGCGTTATACGCGAAACAATAATTCATTATGCGACGAAGTGATAGGTGCGTCGTCTTCCACGTTTGCTTGCCAGATACACGATGTATTTAGAGTTTCTTTGATTCGTGCCCGGTATATCCGACAGGATATCATGGATCATCGGTCAGAGGGACGTTTCGGCTACTATTTTTCACGGAGTACCGAAATGACAAGCGCCGTTCCATTTACCTTTTATACATGTTTTCATAAGGCATGATAAATGCGTTCCAGTTTGTGTACCTTCGTTCGCGTTCTGTTTGCATCAACTTAATCCGAAGAATGTTTTCTTTGTCGGAATTACGATGGATGCCTGCGGAGTATTTGTACAATATTCCTTCGCGATTTTGATGTTTCATCGTTTCGACGAATGCGAAATATGAAAACCAACGTGGAGAAATTGCCGCGTTGATTATTTTAATTTCTTACTTCTACTTTGCATGCATTGCCAGTAATCTTTTTTTTATTTCTTTATTTTCGTAACAGATCGTACGAAGTAGCTCGAGTTTTGATTATTTCGTCAATTGATATTCGACAGTGACAGTAATTTCCGAGCTACTTCACTTAATTTAATCCTCCTTTTGCGAAACAAGAAGTAGGTGTAGATGAAAATTAGAGTTCACAGTGTTCTAAATGTTTCAGCATCACGGTGATTGTGGGAAGTGTCACTGAGACACGAGTGTCGTAATTCACTTCGATAATTAGCATGCTTTAATTAGACGCACGCCGGCGAAGGGGCGTCCTTTAATTATTGCGTGTGAACTGTGTCACCGGTGCACGTGCTAATGAACGACGAAAATAATAGAGTGGCCGCCCCGTCTTCGTTCGTCTGCTTCCGCCCTTATCGTCGCGTCTATCGCTTTAAACCAGATCCCAAATTAACGTTGCGAGGAAGTCGAAATTAATTTCCGCGTTCCACCGTCCAATGGACTTTTTAAATTTCTGCACGACTTTCGCGATGGATACTTCTTTATTTTAACACGGCAACATGAAATATTGTTTACGAAGAAGAAAAATAATTAGTGCACGTTCAAATATGATATACCTGTTGAATTCTGTATTACTAAATAAGAAACTTGCGTAATCTAATGTGTAAGAAGAAAAGGAGAAAAAGGAGCGGAAACAACGTGTTTCCTTAATTCAGTAATATTCTGGCGTAACTCTTATCCATTTTGAAGAATCCCTTTGCAGCTCCTTTGATTAAAAATCCGATAGCTGGTAGCTCATGTTGCCAATTATGTAGCTTCCTTAATCAAGTTTTTTGAGTTTATTTTGCCTCTTAAAAAAAAGTTTTTGAATTTCGCACCGTAAATAGAAGTGATAAGTAACTAGTCTGACAGCTTCTCGGCATGGAACGTTGAACGCATTGTGGATCACGTTTACGTTCGAACAGACCGACATTCTGTTTCCAAAGGAATAAGAGAAATACATAGAAAAGGACTCGCTAATTAGAAGCGACCGAGTGCAAGAAAACGCCTTGTCGTAACTGTAAGAGAAACGTTTACGTGAATCATAAAGCTGAATTAAATACCTCTGCTTGGAATGGTTTTATTGCTGTTCACCAAGGTAAATGTCTTACCCATTACCCTCTTATTACCCCTTGAGAAATGGTCTTCTTATTGTTGAGCCAAATACACTGTGTTGCGTGAAACTATGCGCAACTCCACGCCACGATGCTCTTCGCTGTTTATACGACGTTGCAGATGTTTTCGTTTTGTTCTGAGAGGATTTATTTAAACATTTCCATTCAAATAATGTGCAAGCTCCTTTGTAGTGCTGATAAAGGGTGGGTCTGTAATATTAACCAGGATTTAGCGTTGTATATTGAAAAGGCACCTGGAAATTTTCACTAATATTCACAAAATGTGATCAAAATATTTATAAATGGGGTACACGATTATTTTTATTACAAATTTAACCCAATTGGTTTAAAAGTTTTTTGCATACATATCGGCAACGTCATCTAAGTTTCATAGCATACCTAATAATTCAACACACGAATGCAGAATGAATCGTAAAGTGTGTCCATATCCGGCTACCTTTTTTTTTTGTTTGCGCCGAAAGTGGTTCTGTAGTTTTACGGGGCGCCCCGGATGACGTGAAAATGGAACGCGCGGAAAGGAACACTCGTTACGTGCACGAATGGCGAGCTTTTCAGAAATCAAAGTGCCACGTTGACTTTTACTGCGACACGTCGATGCAGATTGACGAGGTGTTTTAATTTCCAAAGTTTCGCTTGGACTTCGCAACTTTCATCGTTTCACGGGTCTATCATCTTTTTTTGACAAGCTGTTCTATACACGATGAGAAATTGCAAAAGGTGAAATCGTTACTTCCCGAGCGCATCGACGTTGATCACAGCAGAAGAAAACTCTTGCGATTTTAAATAAGATCGAGTTAGCATTAGCAAAAGGATTTCACTGTATCCGATTTCCATGGACTTGCTAATTTCGATTGTTTCCCGCAAAGGAATGCCTGTGATTATCCTCGAAGAGGCCAAAGGTTGCTTTTGAAATGGCGCATCGGCCTGTAATTGGCCTCTTAGCATACTCATTCAACAGAACGGTTAATGATAATTAGCTCAGCCCGTTAGAAGTATCCGCCTGGCTATCTGGCAAACGGTTTCCTCGTTAAAACTGTGCCATTCTTAGGAGTTTTCTGTTGCAAAGAGGCAATACTTTTGTTATCTTTCTATGTGACGAAAACGCGTTGGAACATTATATGTATTTTAGTGCGAAGTATTTTGTCATTCTTATTACATCAACGCGCTGTACAGAATTATTGCCTTTTATTACACCATATCCTTGGTGGAAACCCCTAGTGTTCTCATTGCTAACTCGATAATCATGTCGTCAAGAACATCATTAACAAGACGCCCATTAATGTCGACTTCCAGTAATGGCGTGACTTTTGATCGACTTTTGGGCTGCGTTTGAACACCTCCTCTTGCAATTTTAATTGCAGTAGCTTGTGTCGCGTGTAATAGCCCAACCGATGATCTTGAACCGTTTATTAACAAACTGTTTGCAATGATTAAAATCGCACCAAAATCAAGTAAGACATAGTTAATCAACTCACACATTTTCTATCATTCCGCGAAGAAAAGATTCCCTATTCAATCTACATTTAACTCGTATCCAAACGAAGGGAACACTGTTGTTCGAGGAAATGTTTGGAAGTTAGACAACATATAGAAGCAGACGGAAGTCGTGAGGATGGTCGATGGGAAGGCGGGCGATCCAGGAAGAGTCGTGAGCATTCGCATTACCATCGACCAAGACATTTATATCGTTGTTTGCGCCGACCACTATGATTTTATCCGCTGGAATATTGTACGACGAACAAAAGGGGGTCGGCAGTTCTCTAAAAAGGAACCGAAAGGGGAACGTACGGACGAGAGAGAGCTGATCGATCTTTTCTGCAACTTCGGAAGCCGAGTAGGAAGTAGTACGAATCAACAAGTGCGCCGACCACTCATGCAAGATCGTTTAAACTATCCGGAAGGAAATCGTCGAGATGATCTGCAAATTTTCAACAAGGCTATTGTCAAATCTGTTCGACGATTACAATCAGTACCTGAAGATAGAGAAGATCGAAGACGTAGATTTTTCATAGACACTGAATTATGGAACCGTAGGATAAAAGCTTTGAATGTGAAGAATAATAAATTCATGCTGGCTTTGACAAAAGTCCATTATTGTAATATTTCCATTATTCTTTAAGAATCTTCGTTAAACGCATAAGGAATTTCAAAGTAGTTTTCTGTGTTCTTATATTAGCATCAAACTCGTGCTTCCGTATGTTGGTAATAGATGTTTCTTACTGCAAGCTATGAGAGAGAAAATGACGAGCAAATAGGTCGTACATGTTGAACGTTTCATTCCTGTACTTTAACGATTTTTGTATTTTCTTTTCGTTAATAAAACCCATCATTCCACTTTCGACGTACAAGATGGAAGGATGTAAAAGTAAATTCTCAGCGCGAG
Organism: Nomada ferruginata; assembly: GCA_963583965.1. Classification (NCBI taxonomy): domain Eukaryota; kingdom Metazoa; phylum Arthropoda; class Insecta; order Hymenoptera; family Apidae; genus Nomada; species Nomada ferruginata. The sequence continues at coordinate 5,363,499 of OY757214.1, read as the reverse complement.
AGTTGCTCGCTGTTATCCATCTCCTGAATGCATATATTTTTTGCCCACGTGAAGGATTTCACGCACACGTGCGTCGTCCACGTTAACATTTTGTGCTAGAGATCAGGTACACCTGTGCATCTACGTGTCTTTTATTTCTTGAAATTTTATGCATGTCCCCGTTACTCGTTTCTTTGTGCGCGGAAATTTTGTCTTCTCGCGAAAACAAACGGACGTTTCACATTTTAATGGACGTTGCGTGGCGTTACGTTGCACAGCAGATGACGGTGTTTATTTTCTTTCGGGCGATAAAATATGTTTTTCGGATTTTTAATTTTACGGACGGTTTAGTAGGATTAACTTACTCTCTTTCTAATGCATCTCACCTTATAGCGTGACATTAATTTACCGAATGTACTGTGCTCGGATTGCGTTCTCAATTTGCATACTTTTCAAGATAATTTCTCCTACTCTGTTACCCCATTTCTATCTGGAATTAACCTCTCTCTCCTTTCTTCATTTATGTATACCTGCATTCATACTTCGATGGTGTTTTTTCTAGCTTGTTAAAGTTGCCAGGGAACAAATTTTAATTACACGTTTCAGTGTCACACTTTTTTTTAAACGAGTATAATAATTTCATTAAATACATGTGCAAACGAAATATATTATTCACTTGTACTTTACATTCCGGTCATATTTATCTTTCTCGCGAAAAGAGGAAATAATGAAAGGGAACTTTATTTCAAATTCTTCTTTTCCATTTTTTTTTACAGAGGCTCACAGGGCTCTAGAGCTCCTCGAAGATTATCACGCGAAGCTGACAAGACCTCAGGACAAACAGCTACGATTGGCCATCGAGCGTGTCATTCGCATATTCAAGAGCAGGCTCTTCCAGGCGTTATTAGGTAAGTGTTTTCCACAAAATCAAAAATTGTTCAGTAACAATACTTTCTCGACAGTTTTGTAAATTTTTTGCTTTGCGTTTCACTCGTGGATTCGACATCCTCCAATTTCCAAAGGTCAGAAAAGGTTGAAGATCAGAAAAATTCCACCGAACTCTGGTCTCATTTTCTATGGTTTGGTTCAATCTCATCTTATTTATGGGAATTGACACGTTGCCTCTCGAGCGCTTCTGGTACCATTGTTATTCGGGATGAAGCGCCATTACCGCGCGATTCATATCATTCCAAACCCACCAGATAATAGCCTGTTCGAAATTTTGAAGGAGCACTTGTAGAATCTACAGAGGAAATGTCAATAATTAGGCCTTGTTTCTGCTCGAGTTTGTAATTGGTCATAGAGATCCGTCTTGTAAATATTCGGCAATTCTCTGGGATCTATTTCAAGCGCATAGTTTCCCTTCAAAATTTGGTATCTTTCGATGAATCACATTATTCTTGTTTTTACAAGGACTTTAATACGAACAATGAACATCTCCAATGTTTTAAGGGATACCGGGTAGATGAAGTACTTAAAAAAATATCTGGCGTAGTCTTCTTGAAATCGACGTTAATAAACCTCATTGGCTTTATATTATTATATACGCTTGTAAATTATAATTGAATATCGTTAATGGTAATTTACACACCAAATTTGTCCATCTCGCGAATCATTCATCCAACAGCAACATAAATTTCCAACCCAATGGATGAACTAATCATTTTATCGAAATATTCAATCTCACTTGCTATTTCGCACTTCATTTAAATGAGCAGCGACGCCCACCTACTAATTTCAATATTTATACCCGTTTCGTTATTAAGTTATCGCTGGCGTTAATACAGAAACGAGCCACACCTGCGCATCAAATAATGCCGAAATGGTTTTGAAACAGCCAGATGTTCATGCTTTTTTAACACGCGAAAACGGAAGCCCTGCTTTGGTTACTTCGCCAACCAGATTGTCCTATTCCATATGCTCTGTATAATGCTTCCACATAGCGGAGATTAGTCCCTTGCATCTGCAACTGTGTCGGTTGCACCGATGTCGACATTCTGCACTTTGCCTGTTACTGCTGATAACCCTGAACACTCCTGCCCCGAGACTCCCATCGGTGACGTGGACAATGACCGTAAGATTACACGTCGTATCAGCTACGCTAAGTACTTAATGAGATTAGTATATTCCCTGGAACGCTGGAAATTAGTGTCTTTCTGGTAAAGTGATTCGAAAACGACAGTGGTTACTCGGGGAATTAATGGATTTCTTGTTTGAATATTAGCTTGCTGGTATCACTTTCCTGTTCTACCAAAGGGCAAATGAGTATCTATATTTTCAGGGAAATTCCTATTAGTTGTTATATGATTCGAAATTTATTCGAACGTCGTGTAACTTAAAGTTCAATGAAAATTTTCTGGAATTCGTTCAATGATTTTTTACACGTTTAAGTATTAAAACTCTTATTAGGCAAATCTCGAGGACTGGCGACCTACAATAACGAAGAATCTAATCCTCCTTGTTCTAACTGGAACAACGAAATTTCCTTTCTCGGTCATAACATAATAATTTTCGTTTTAATTAATTAATAACACTGCCAACGACACTTTATTGCCACATCGGGTTTTCCTGGTAACATCGTAATTTGCGATTCAAAGGAGATTGCTGCAGCGTATCGTTGTCCGCATACCATAGTTTCCTGGTCAATGCCCACAAGATTACGCGTCACGATGGTAACGCTAAGTACATAACAAGGTTACAATTTAGAACTAAACACGTAACCATGGTATACGCCGGCGAAACTTACAATGAGTAAGTTCGCAGAAGTGTGCAGGACCAAATAATGACACCGACTGCAACCGAGGCAATTGTTCGACGTTGTTTAGTGTTGATTAGCAACAATTGCATTCTGATTCGACGTCACATTGACTTCAAACTTTCTCCCTTATACAGCTATTATTAAATTTTCCAATGAACGCGAACAATTACTTAGTATTCGAGAATTTTCAAGGGTCCTGTTAAATGAAGGTATACGATACCGAAGTTAGGGGGAAAAAGAATTGAGAGGAAGATTAGGTGTAATAAAAGGATTGCTATTGGTAAAGACTGTAATTCATGGAACAGGAGAACTGTCTCGCACGACCGACAAGAAGAGTTAAAATTAATTTACTCGAATGTCGGGATAATCGTTGTACAATAGCGTAGCTATAATTGCAGCTGCAATTGAGTCGGCGAGGAACGCCGATGTTCGTGATTGAATTTTCTCCAGATGAACAACCGGATCTTAATTGCGTTTAACGCTCACCCATGCCCAAAGGATCATTCGAATAGCTGGCGATACTTTGGTAACTACCCAGTCGGTTCTAGGGTTTTCCATTAATTACCCTGAGAATAGAGTGTATAAATTCACAAATTAAATTATTTGAAATTATTTGCCCGAAGTGGAACCTTCAATTTCTGACGCATGGACGATTTAATAATTGAATCACGCCGAAGACAATGGCTGGCGCCCCTTTTGGCAGTGTCACTGACAAATTTCTCAAAGGCATGTGACACAAGTTCACGAGCTGCTCGTGGGTCGGCTTCCCTTTGGTCAGCAAACTCGAAGACAATTCGAGAGGTCGCACCGCCGTTTTAGATCAATTTAAATTCTCGAGTGGCCTTGAACGAGTGCTCTCAATTTATCGTTCTCTTGCAGCTTCGCTTGCTTTCAACCCTCTTCCACTTGCTATCAGCCTTCTAGCGATTATCCAGATAGATTGAGAATTAGGGGGCGGGAAAGCGATGGAAATTAAAAAGTGTTTCAGTTCCAAAAGTCGAGTGGAAGACGAGGTGAATCGATCCCTGCTGAGCAAACATTTGAAATGGTTATTTTTCTAGCCATTCGGAAAATCGTCTGATGACGTGAAAGTATTTCACTTTAAATTTTCAATCTGTTAAAAGGTGCGATGGAAAAATGGTTTTAATGTTTGAGGGCATGACTTCAATTTCCTCTATTTGATCAAATAAAATTCTGGTTCACATTCAGATCTATTGTGACGTTCAGTTCTTGCGAAGCTGAATGTCCGACGTTTCTAATCTCCTATCAGACTTATCAGGCTTTTTCTCGAATGGAAGATTTCGAAATCCAGGTTACAGACAAGTAGCTTTGCGTTTTTCTTGAGCTCGTGCTTACTGCTTGTTTCGTAAATCCTCCAGGATAGGTGGATTCTTGTTCCAATTGCATCGTTGGATCAAGACTACCTTACCAAGTACTCGATAGAGTGTACGTACCTCTTCAAATAAGCAGCGAATGCGTTGAATTGAGAAAAAGTAGATTTCAGAAAAGTTATCCTGAACTGCTCTTCTAACGGTGTAAATAAAATTTACTGAACTAAAATAATAGCAGTATAATGTGAACGCAAATAATACAAAATAGCAAAATAAAATCGGAACACTGCACAATCTGTTGGTTGCACTATGTTTTATGTACAGGTACGTACTTTACGAATCCGAATACATGATTCAGTGAGACCATGGGTGCGAAACATAGACACAGCGCACTATTTTATACCTTGGTGGCTGATGCTTCCGATATAACGTTACAAAACACGACTACCTGACAGAACCCTTTCACCCTTACACTTGAGAACTGCTTTCTATCAGTTTTAAGTAACACGCTCATGGACAGCTTTTCACATTTTACATTTTCTCTATGGTACGCAGTATAACTTGATGTTTCCAAAGGTAACACTTGCTTCGTAAATGGCAGTATGATATAGATATATACAGAAGTAAATATAAAACGAACTTTCAAACATCGTATATTTTCAATAAAATAGTGCACAGCTTTTTATTTAATTCCGTATTTATTATCCTATTAGTTTTGCAATTTAAAAAATATGTACCCCCATTTTATTTTTCAATTATTATTAAATAATGCAACAACAAAGCACAAGCCAATTTCAAGATTGTTTCATAACACTCTATATTTCATCAGATTAACCGTATTAAGCGCAGACACATGAACGTAAATCGTGCAAGAGGGTCATTGATCATGATTACCGTCAGAGGAGATACTATTCTCGACCACTTAAAGAACCGATCAATCCCTTAATTGAAAAGCGTTAATGAATTGAGCAAACATCATTATCGCGTTCGGGACTTTTAATGCAATTGCCCCCGGGACGGTAAACGTATTTCTCTGCTCTGCTAAATCAGGCGGTGCTTGTTAGCGTCGAAGAAAACTAAGCTTGTTGTCGCGGAACTTGAAAATCAGCTCCTCTGGCCACTTTGAAATTCAGGTCGGTCATCGATCGACGGAGAACATTTTTCCAGAACGCCTTGGGAATGAAGAACTGTCGGCGGGAAGGGAAGTATCGTCTACTTTTTTCGTGTTGCCCTGGAACTACTGAAACTAGGGAGCGGCGGTGTGGGGAAGCGTGAAGACCGGGAGAAAGGAAAAAGGAAAGTAACGAGGCTAGACCAAAGGGAGAGGCGGGCGGGTCAATTTATAAATCAATGAAAAGCACGACGAAGCTGTAATAAAAAGAAAGAGAGAAATAAGGGTAAATAGAATCGGCATAGACGGGAAGCTGCGATTGCAACTTTAAGAAAGAAGATAAGAATGACGACGACGTTGATAAGTTTTTCAGTCTTCCCTTCTTTGAACTGAGCAGACAAAGGAAGTGATGTCACCGTCCCAAGCCGATGCAACGCACGGAGAAATTTTCGATCTCTCGCGGGCTTCAGGGACGGTGAAACATTAGTTTTTCCCTTGAAATGCATGAATTTGTGCTTCATTATAATTTAAGGCTTCCATTTTCTACATATGTGTGCAGCACAATTGGCAGACTGGCCAGCAAAATCTGTTCCTTATATTAATCCTCGTTCGGAGTTATTTACAGGGCTGTTAGTAGACTTTTCTGATACGATAACTAAAGTCCAATTCTTATTAACGAGTAAGGCTGAGGAATTCCGTTGAACCGTTTGCTTTATGTAATTACGATGAATTCTTCTTGCACGTTGTCCGGCAAATGTTTTTTTCACGGACGCGTTTTGTTCTATTCTATTCAGTGTCGTGCCGCGCGGAAAATCCGATTTATTTCGGGCGTTAGACGCTGCGCCGGTGCAGAAAATTGCAGCCTCATCTGGCCGAACGATCATTCGCGCTCGGCCGTTGCACTCACGGCCGACGACATTTTGGTGTACGCCGGAAGATGAAAGCGGAACCGAGAGCAGAGAAAATGAGTATACAAAGGACGCAAAAAGAAATTGACACGCGCCGTCGACGTTCCAATGACGCGAAACGCGCCACCCCTTGACGTTTTTCCGGGTGTTCTTTTCACCCTATCTATCGCAAACGTCGATCTCGCGATATTCACGATATCGTTCTCGCGCCGAGGTTGGTCAATTTTTTGTGGTGCAATAAATCACGGTCATATCTAAAAAAAATCTATTGATTCTAATTACTGTTTCCCGATAAAACGATTCGATAAGACGAATGGAGAAATGGCGGAAAAATGAAATTTTCCCGCTCGATATTGCAAATAGCGAATCTTCACAAACATGTCTACATCCTACGCGAGCAGAAATTTCTTCAACATCATTCTCATGCCATATAATGATGTACGCGCAGTTCCTCAAGTACATGTTCTTGGTGATACAAGAGCCAGCCATTGTTTTTGACTTAACAATGCAAAAGCTCCCGCGATTCTTGTCGAAATTGTAGTCGCGCATGTAATAATAAGGAAAAGCTGTATATGTATACATGATGTGACATGATGGTCGATACGTTGGTCAATTTACTGGAAATTGCATAGAGGTACGCGGGACAATTATTTGCATCGCAAAATGATAAATTATAGACAATTAGCCCGTTCTATATTGGCACGAAGCTTATGGTATTACTTACCGTATCTATATCGTGCGGATCGAAAGGATTGCAGTTACTGTAATTGGAGAGTAGATCGTATTGCTCAGGAAATATTGCATTTTCAGGTACAGGCTTTTCATTATTGGACTCGATAGTCGAGGATGCCGTCACCCGAATTTTCGAAATCGAAACGCGCGTGTAGCTGCATAGATCCACGTATATACACTCGAACCTTGATCCTTTCTTTTCTTTCATTTTCTGCGGCCAGAGATTGGAAATGCCTGAGCTGCGATGATTTCGAATCGATCGATCTCCAGCGCGTTTTTGTTGCTGGATATTGAATGTGCCCCTTTTTTCACCCATTTCCCTATACTAGAATGAGAATTGCATACGTGCTTCCGTTATTTGGCGCAAAATGTTCAACGTGTTTCGGGATTATACATTTTTTTTATACGCGCTCGGGCTGAAACTTCGTAAACGGCGCGAATAATTTTTTGAGAAATACTTGCATTATATAAAATTGTAAGCGTCTAAGTATAAGGGTATATGGAAATTCAAAATATCGTTTACCATATTTTAAATAGAAAATGTCGTTCTCTATTGCATAACAGAATGGATAGAGTGGGGGAAACGTAAATGTAACAAGAACGAGCTTACGGCGACGCATATACTTTTCCTTCGCTCTTCCATTTCGCACCGATGTACAAAAACAAAGGGGCGGCAAATATGCGCAGCAGGATTTTCATTGTCGATCTTGAGGCCTAGTTTGTTTCGCGGGCTGTTCACAATAGCCGGCAGATATCGCGGTACATGAAGGAGCGTATGCTACCATACCTAACGAACTTTTGTTCCCAGGTCCAAAAATCCATTAATTATCATTGCGAAGTGGTCTTTATTGTCGCACTGGGATGTTTTTGTTTTACGCACGCGAAACGCAGCTGCCAAAGTAGCTACAGTTGTCAAAGCAACAGATTCGCTTATGAATCTTTACCTCGGTCTTGTTTTGGAGAAATACTTTGATTTCCTCGAAATTGTACAAAAGATACTCCAATACTTGAGCCAAGAAGTGAATCCTTAGAAGTTCACTTTGATGAAGATGAATTCAATGAAATGGAAAAAAAGCTTCTCCCCCGTTATAAATATTCTACGCTGTAAAGGGAATCTGATAATAAAAACCACGTTGAAAGGAATGATGGATCACTGTACTTTCTAGATTTTGACCTGTAAACCGGACACGTTATACGTTTTTTCGTTTCGTTATTTTACCTTTAAGCAAAGACCAAGCTATTTGAAAATGGGTAATGTATTCTTATTGCTTGAGCGTACTTTGCAATATGCGGGGTCTGTATGTCGTTAAACTATATGTATATATACCTATGTGCACAGAGGCTGCATGTGTACACGTTGCATACAGGTATATGTATCGTATTGACGTAGCAATACCTATGTACTGATGTGCATGTAGGTACGTTTCCAATAACTTTATTGATATTGCATATATTGCAATATCTGAATACTGTGGCCAAGTATAGGCTCTCTTTGCGAGAGCCGCCTATCTACATATACGCAGCACAATATACACGAACCTTTATGGTAATCATTTTTTAGCTACCTTCATATTTGGAGCTACATCGATCTCAATTTTCAATTTTTCTTCTTTTTTTAAACGGGGTTAATACTAAAATGACTTCTGTAACTCGCTTGTTACTCACCCCTTAATAACGTACTTTACTTTAGCTTAATGTTACATCATACAGTACTGGAAATAATAATTGTATAATCTACACACCTGCATAGTATGCGTACTCTTGATAACAATATAATTCCATAAATAAATACTATCCAAATTATTTTAGTTAAGAAATACATGCACAGAATTTTTACCAGGAAATAATACAATAATATTTTCCCTAGTAATAATATTATGAAGACGGCAATATGTCAAATGCTCAAGCGCTGTCGTAGTTATTGTCAGTAGTATAAGTCGACTTTATTCCGTCTGAAAGACTAAATTGTTGGCCGATATGGATGTTGGAAATCCAAACCGTTCGAGAGGAAAGTTTGTCGTTGCAGCAAGATCGTTAGTATCGGGATCGGTGGAATTGCCATGGGTTCCTCGCGATGCGATGCCACGCTGTTCTGGAAACGGCGGTGTGTGTCGACTGGCGGTACCATTTGAAATTCAAAGCACGAGCAGACAGTGTTGTAAGATCGTTAACCGAATACCACGATCGTTGTTGCGGGTACAACCACCGCAGTAGTTACGAGGGTGGTCAATTTCTCTCGTTTTACCTTGGAATCGTTCCCATTCGTTGCCCCGTGTCGCACACGCGAATTCGCTTCATCGCCATAAACCCAGCTGTTAGTCGCATCGTCACGATTTTCCATCATTTTCTCGATTCCTGCCCATTTCTACGCTTACCATAGCGCAGAAAAATCTGGGCATTACGCTTTCTATAAATTCGTACAAATAATGGTCCCGGAGAATTCACGTCGTTATCCTGCATTTCTCCCCGAACTCGTAATTTCCTCGAATGTCTGCGGCGACTCATTGCAGTTCATGCCTCTTTGTTTCGCAGAGAAATAGTAGCAAGGGAACTTGTTTTATAGAAAATACTTTTGTACATTTCAAAGCTTTTTTATTTTCTTATATTTTCCCAGTATTTCAACGGGAAGCTAGTTACATAAATACCCCTCCTTTCATCAGTCTGGTATTCCTTTTAATTTTTAACGGATGTATGTGGGGAAATGAAGTTAATGTTGATGAAAAAGGAAACGAGAAAAAACTGGGTGGTGGTTACCACGACACTGTGTAATTTGATCTACGTTTTGATTTAATTATAAAGTACAACTAAAGCTCTAGATTACTGCTAGATTTTCGCAAAACTTCCCTTCAGATTGTTCGTGGGGTTACGCAGCAATGCAGAGCGTAGGGAAAGGCGTAACTTGCGACCGAGAAAATACTGCCTCTTCCCAAATTAATTGGCCGTTATCTCTGAACGTTGTGGAAACGTATCGATTGCACCCTAAACGGATATTTCGATCTAGAAATCCTGGTCGTGCTTGCGCATCACCCTTAATGAAAAATACTCTGCATCAGTCTCCCTTTTAATCGAGAGCTGCGAATTTTACAGCTGTCCCGTATTAATCACGCGACGTGCTCTTCTAGCACGCACAAGGATTATATTTTCGCAGTCGCGAAACTTGAAAGTTTGACGATGGCTGTTACTGCAGCGATGTAGTAATCATTTTCCGTGGCTTAGAAATAATTTTAATGATCACAAAGATCGCGTGTTTAAATTTAATTTCAGCTTAGCATTCACTAACAGTCAGCAAACTAACGTATTGTTATGATAATGAACACCAGAAATTTCGACTGATATTTTAATTCTTCCTATGAGCTAAGATACAAGATGATGTATATCCGTGCTTTCACCGACAATAATTTTCTGTTCGCATATTTCATGTACAAGAGGAAGTTGCATTTATCGCGGTAACTAATTAATAATTTTGCAGTATTATCGGGATTATTATAAAAGCTTAAAGTTGTGAGGAATTTACTAACGTTTGCGAAATAAACCGATACAGTTTGTAGATTGAGATGCTCACATAGCCCACAAGAGAAACTATTTCAAACAGTTTCGAAAATCGTGAAGAAGAAACGTTCGTTACTTTTTTAACTGTTAAAGATTTTACTTTGTTCGTTGGATATCGGCCGATACGCTATGAGGACGTTCTTTTTAATATAATTATTCATGCACAAGTGCACTGTGCCCGTGTAAAGTATTGCATGACACTGCACCCTTTTGTCATCGTGCACTCAACCCGATCCTTTTTTCAAACCGCAGAGAATATCGTATCTTTGTATCATGCATGTTACAAACCCTAACCCCGGCTTACCACTTCATTCCTTTTTATCTCAAACTTCCGGATGCTGACTGCATGTCATTATCCGTCATTATGTGAGATCACAAACATGCATCCATCGTCAACAGCACGTGAAGTTTATCGAAAATTGGGTCACGATATATTTTCAAACGAGTGTCGCTGATTCGTTCCTCGCTTTGTGAGGCACTGATTGAAAGTGGTATGATAAATTTCCAGCAAAAGTCTTACTTTACGAAACCTTTCTTATTTCTTAATATAATTTAATGATTCTTAAAAAAGGTGCGAATACACGTGCTGTTGTTTGCAATACTTTCTGTATTTAATACTATGTTAATACAATTGTATCAAATTTTCCTTTTTCCTGAATATCGTTGCATCTTAAAATTATGCAAAACCATCTCGAGCGCGTGAACGGTCACATTAAGTGATTCAACTGTTTAGTAATCTTCATTGAGCGCAGCAATTTACGCCTCATTTGCTTAATGCACGACGACTTTGTCCCCTGGTGTCGTGGCGGGCGACGAGAACCTCGATGAACCGCAGGCAACCATTAACAACTTCCTAGGAACTTGTTACGTTGGTTGAGCAATGAAACGAACACGGATGCTTTTCGTGAATACTAGTCTAGAACTCAATCTTCCGAATATATAGGTTGAGTCCTCCAGTCACCCGACTTGTCTTGTATTAATAATTAGTATTTTTAAGTTGGAGTTTCGTTAGATTTTGGTGTCACATGCAATTGATGCTACGCTATTTTGAAGTTCTTCAAGTTTGAGCAACATTGTTGCATGTGACTTAACACATTCCTCTGTATTCTAGAAGATTGTTTAACCCTTCGGTTGTGTTGTAACAATGTTGTCAAACACTCTACAGTCCCCTGAGGTCGCTTAACAATGTTGAAAATCACTAAGATGCAAATCTGAACATTCTTAGAAGTTGTCCAAACAGCCGCATGCACTGGATTAATCAAGCTCGCCTGAAATTTTATTGCAACTTACTTCCTGACATTCGAGTTACGAAGAGCGTAGGAAAATCAAAGGCCAGGGATTCAGGTAGTTAAAAAGGGAAATGGAAACGATGCTTTAGACAGAGTCCATTTCATGGGCAAATAGTCAATCGTAAGATTATTCTGCGATACATCTTAAAGTCTTTGATCCCGTTGCTTGAATTTAAAACCGGCGCCAGATTGCCGCTTAGAATCTTTATTTCCATCAGTTCTAAATTCGTACCCCTTTAACTCGAATTTCGTCCCAGGCGAAACGGAGAAAATACACGGAAAAGGTAGCGGAAGAGAGTTTCTGTTTTGTTCCATCTTGAACTACTTAAATAACGTGAGTTCTTTTCTAACTCTAAGTGAGTTGGCGGTCACGATCGCCAGTGCTTTCCAGCGTGGCAAATTTTCGACAATTGCTTTTTTTCTGCGCAATAAAAACAGTCTGTTCGTCGCTCTCCGGGAAGGACTGACGGAAGTTTCATGAACACCGAGTCATTCAACTTAACTAATTTTGCGCGGGCGGCAAACGGTTGCACTTTTTGCTCATATTTCTGTAGAACAATTTTGTTTCGCGGGCGAAAATAGAAACACATTTTCGTGCTATTCGATTCTGCATCGAAATAGAATTCATGCCACTTTCTTCCAATGGAATACAGAACAACGCGATATTGCGTACCGGGTATGCTATTTGTATGCATCGTGTTTGCACAAAAACTTGGGGTCAGTGTCTGCTCACGATGCATGCGCAACGGATACTCCCTACCGTGGTAGTTACACAGTGTCTGCAACGCCGGCGTTCAGACAGCCTGCAGACACGCAAAGTATCAAGTTATGTGACATTCCACTCACTAGCTTGTTATAAACTCAATTACCGTGTTACTTATAACTTATGCCACATCGTGGCTGATCACGTAATGCCGTGTGCACCGTCTGACTACTTACTGGCCGTATCTACTAGTTGCCGCGTGTTCCGAGGTACAGTGTTACTGACCATTTTCAACGTTAATTCTATTATTATTGGAGACACGCGTATTTTATATTATTTTGCATTACTTTCTTAATCATTTCTTTTTTACTTCACTTTAATTATTGCATTGTTATTAATATACTTCGTATTCTGCGCATGGGTACGTTTAGTATCGATTACTTTCATAGTAATACTTCCTGGAAATAATGTCCCTCTGTTGGACACAATATGTGTATCACTGTTTGAGAATCTTGAGAAGACAGATTTAAACAAAGCAACTAGACTTGGGTATTGTCATAATCACATTAATCTTACGGCGAATCCTCAAACAACGGCTCTTATGTATATCTTACTAAAATACGTCTGTGCTTAAATCTGCTTAGAATAATCTCCGGGATTCTGTACGGCGAAATCCTCAAATGTAAATAGTTACTGCAGCTGTTATTTATTTAAAAAAATCCTCACCTTCATCCAACGAAAAATAAAGCAGTATGTTGCACAACGTCGATTCGTAATATCACGACAAGAACATTTTCCCGTGTATGTACTCTGAAGCTAGTTTATTTCCCCTTTGACTACCAGTCAATCCAATAACTTACAAGTTACTTTGACAATAATATGTATGTCATGATAAGACAGGCATGCAAGGAATCAAAGAAAGGGCTGAAGAAGCAGTTGACTATTCGCCGTCATCATAACGCGTTTGGATACTTCTCTCGGCCAGAATGGCAAAATGGACCCGAATCCATCGGACTTGTGCGTCGAAGAGCAAAAGAGAGGCGATCGAACGGTTGAAGCCACTAGACGCCGTAGGATGGGCATTGAAATATTGCCTCCGGATTCTGCATCCACCGTCTCGTCTGCCTTCCACCCCTTGCCAGCCCCTTTTGAACACCTCCGACTCGCTGAGGATCCTCCCTTCGGGACGAGACCAGAAGTTAAACGTCGTCGCGTTTATTTCACGTTGACGTCACCACCCCTTATCCTCGAGTTTTCTTCCACTTTACTTTTCATACTCTCCTGCTCCCTTCCGCCAGCCTTTCACAACCCTCTTTCCGATACCGCTTCCACGATGTATCGGTGAGCGTGTTTCCCTGCCGCAGGACACTTTGACATTTTTATCTTGCGAACGTGAACCTTTGACTGGCGAGGTTCGGCGATTGTCTCGCGTTCAAGTGAATCGCTAGGATGAAAGTACGTATTCTCGTTAGTGCACTTTGTGTGCGTCGCTGAATTATTGGCGATTCTAGCTCGGGTGTATGTTCTAGCTGATGCTAAGATTTTGAAATTTACCGTAATGGTATTCCGTTTAAATACCATCGTGTTATTTTTGCATATGGGTGAATTTGGTTAAGCAGCAAATTTTTCTTTAATATCGGCGAATATTTTTCTCGCGTTAACGTGTTTCTGACTTGTACCGTTTAAAGATTGTACGTCGAGAAAATTGTCGAACACTGCTTGTTTCCCGTCATTTAAATGGTCGTAATTTAACGAATGCGAGGAAAACCAATTATTATATTAAGAAGAGTGTTACGCTGTTTATGTAAATTGTCAACCATTACCTTCTATTTGACGAGTTTTGTTTTTGTAACTACCGGCTTTCGCCAAAGTTTCTTCGGTAAATTAAATGAGATGAATAAAAACGACAAAGGAAGCTATCGACAGCGTTTGCCTGTCGAGAAGAGAGTTCGTTTGTCTTCAACTGATTATTCCTCTAATTTATTTCATGATTATATCTCAATCACGAACTTTCCTTTAACAACTTTTAACTAGAAGCTAGTAGAAGCCCATATTTCTTCACGTTCCTCTGGTAATTTCAATTTCACAGTTTTAATAAAAAGAAACTGAAGCTTCGCATTTCGGAAGCCACACAACTTAAAATTACTTTCGCTTAACTAGTACCGCGGGTTTGCTACGAACTAACCAAAAGGCAGACGTCACGACTGGGAAACCGGAAGAAAGTACCGGCGGTCCCATAATTTTCTCCAAGTTACATCGTAGTTTACTGTCCCTCCGTGTCGTTTTACTGTGCACCTTACTTGATCCCACGGAAAATACAGTAATCAAAAGTCACAGTACTATTACCGTGGCAGGTAACACGAGCGCACGTGAACACAAAATTGCTTGCAGATTTTTCCGTATTGAGCTACAAACTAATCAAACTTTCTCGATCTGTTTGCCAGCTTTCAACGGTGCTGCTTTTTCCCCCTCCTTTCCAGCCAGTCTGTGATTATGATGACGACCGTGCTGGAGCTTTTTAAAAAGTCGACTTTCCATGCGATTCTTAATTACCTCGTATTCCATTTTATTCACAACCTCTTCGCCCGTCAGATGTGCCGCAAGCGAATATCTTTCACAGAAACATTTCTTATTTATCCGTTTCCCGGATCGGGCGCACATTTTTCGAGTTGCAGAATTTTATTTGTCAAAAGTTCTGCAACAGATCGAAAAAGATAAGGAAAAAGAAATTAATTACTCGACGGAATGAATGATGATGGCTTCGTTCCGTTCTTTTTACACGACGATGAGAGATTTTTCACCATTTGTCTTCCTTGGAATCATGGAACTCGAGCATTTCGCGCGAGTTTCTTGACACAATCGGGATTTAATACGTTTCTTTCGTGCCTCAATTGCGGCCGGAGTTTCTCCGCGACATCGATTGCCGTGATATTCGGAAGCAATTCACTTTTGTCGTCGCGTTTTGATATTGCCGATGCAGCGAATAATCATGAACGTGAATAGGCGGCGATCGTTCCGCAAATAAAACACAATGCTACAGATACTTTGCATCATCAGTTTATAGGTCTCTGAAAGTAGGTTTCTGTGTTTGCGCAGCACGGAACGTAAGTAGCAACGAACGCAATGCAGTACTCCAGTTAAAACTTTCCAAACAATATTTGTTCGGGAAGCTGTTAACGTTTTAGTAGCCCAGGTAATGCACCGTTGGTTGGAGGACAGTTTACTTCGGGATGAAAGACGGCCAATTAAAATGGTTGCGGATTAAAAAGTAACAGGGTTTCGAAGGGCGGAAATGGAACGGGCGGTGCATAAAACTGAAGACGTTAAAAGTGATATTGATGTTTAGTAACGGCCACGGGATTAGTCTTGCTTATGGTGGTGCGGTTTATAAACGGCGATAAAGCCTTGCCGCGGGCTACGTTACTGATTCTGTGTAGCCGAGACGGCCAATAAAGAGGCAATTAAATAGTGTCATGTTGAATAGTCTGTGCAATAAATTATTCGCTGTCCTTCGAAATTAACCCGTGCATCAATTTGTATGGCGTTATGGCCCAAGAATAATACACCGCAGGATGTACGTTATTTAAATGAAGAACTGTAGAATAACAATTAAAACGAACATATATCACAAAGAGGTACTCTAGCTTCGTTTTGAAAGTCATTTATCGAATCGAAAAATCGATACTAAATTTTGCTTCTCCAAGCAGAATCAAATTGGATTGAAAATTTCATTTGAATGGGAGCCAATATTTGATGTTACTCGATAGTTCTCTTACAAAAAAATATAGGTTTACGGATATCGATTCGTACAGTCTGAAGTCGGGTAATATATTTTGGGGGTAGGTCGTTTTATTTTCGCAAATGTTGAACGCGCAGAGGAAGGGGCAAGCTGCATTGAATTTCGAGACTCACGAATGACTACTCGTCGTTCCTTCGCTCGACTGGATCGTATAATATTTTGACGTACCTTAAAAAGGTATACAATTTACGGTTGGTATATGTATATATGAACGGCAGATGTCTCTAACGTAAACGATTTTATGCGGTCCGTTCGTTGCACGACAAATTTTCACACGCGACGATATTGAAATTTTGTTAGTCTCGGAGACACGCACGACAAATTACATGAATTTTTCGAGGTTTCGGTGCGCGAATTATTCATCACACATCCCACCTGCAGCTTCTTCGAAAGAGAAACTATTTTTTTCCCCCTTTGCCAGCGAATAATGTATTTTTCATTCTTAGCATGCCCCTTATTTTGTTTTCGAACGGGAAAACACAATATCTATTTTCATGGCCCTGGAAACTTTCTACGAATAAACCAATAATCGTTTAGTGTACAGTACTTGCCTCAAATTATAAACGTCCGTGCAAACAGGTTTCTCATCGAAATGTAATGATACTCCAAGTAGTATATCCTGACACGGAGTGATATTTCGGGTTGGACGAATGCGAAAATCCATATACCACGTAACGTACTCCAACTTTTCTATTTCCCACAGCTACCTGTCGTTTGATCATGCCAACGATTACATACGTCCGTGCCGTTTCTTTGATATCGTGTTCATTGCTACCTCGGTTTCCCTTACTGTATCTACACACAACCGGAGCTGTATTTACCTGTGCTGTTTAGCAAAGTACGATCGGCGTGTAGCTAGCTGGAAAGGCTGACGTAGGGTTGGTAAAACTGGATAAACAGGAATAAGTGGGTTTGACGTTTACGAGCGGACCAAATTTTCCGGGCTAGAGAGATATTAGACTCTAAATGACGGCATTAGAACTTGACTCGCTCCAGACTAATACGTTCTATTCTATACCCTCTACGACGAAACTTCACCGATTTCCTCGCAGCACCGACAAAAATGCGGTTTGTTTAAAGAAATTATAAACAAATACGATTACTTCGACTTGCCGGCACTTCGGGTCGTTTCAATTATCTCGACTTCTGGAGGAGCTAGAATAATGAACGAGTGCTTAAAATGAAGGTAAAGGAAGCTGCTACACGACTATAAACTATTTATGAATGCTCCTACGTGTCACGTTTGTTAGTTTGCAACTACGTCTCACGGTTTGAGTTGCGACATTTTGGTGCCGAGTTCCAGACAAACAATTTGTCCAACGGGGGACCTTTGCAAAAGACGAAGGAATACTAACATTTGGGAACCTTGGGCAAAAACTCTGACATCTTTAACTTTTAGTTAACTTTAACTTTAACGATTAATTAGAATCGTTATTGCTTCTCTTTTTTAGCAACTACCAATATTTCCGTGGTTGATATCGTATGATATCGTCCAGATTATTTAAAAATGTTGAATTAAAAAGCAGTGATTGGACATTCAGAACAACAAAAAAAGTATCCACAGATTCTTAACTCAAAGAACAACCCGCATAATATAAACATTCACGACTCTCCCCATTATTTCTCCCTACTAAACAAATTATTTCTCACACTCCGAAATATCCAATTATTTCCAAAATATCAAACTAGTTCGACGACTGGCAACAGCTTATTCTTCACAGCGTATTGATTCACGTTCGTTCGACGGAACGGCTGTGGCGTTATTTTTAGCGGAAGTGTGTATTGAAAGTGGAGTTGAAAATTACCTGACCTTGCTCCTCGTTAATCAGGAGCGGCTTCGACGAAAGGTCGATCGATCGATCTTCGTGTGCGTGCCACTTCGAACAGCCGTGTTCTTTGCCGCTGCAATTACCCGAAACCGCGTGAATTTTCCACGAGAACAGAGTAATTCCTGCTTCTGTCACAGAAATCGATTTGACGCTTGCAGTGGCTAATTTTCCATCAGCCCATTCGACTATGTCGCGACCATCGTGGTCGACAAAAGTTAAGGTACTTTTGGACAGCTCGCCCCTAGTTTCCATCATTGATTGGTTCGTCTCGTCTATGTCTCGCTATTACGTGACGCGGCATGAACTTTGATAACACCATTATACTGTTACGGCGACGTAATCCGCTGTCAGCTATTCTGTATTAAAATGACTTTTACATCATCGATCGTAACTTACCACTTATTCCACCTTGAAATCAGATTTTAAAACTACCGGCGCAAGAGCGTGTTTCGTTGTAATTTGCGACGAAGCACGGTGTAATCGGATGAATCGGATGAATCGCGACGAATCGCGACGAGTCACCGTCGGATTTTGTTTTAATAAAATCTTGGCTGACCGTTAATCATTCGCTGGTATCTGAGCGGTAAATGAAATGAAACTCACGCAAACAACCGAATTAACATCGATTGGCGAATTCTGAAGCGTTCTACGCCTTACGAATCGAACGGGAGATTTCCAAAGTTTTGGGGTTTCTCGTCGAGCGAGATGTGCAAGAGTTTGTCCCGTGAATATTGAAAAATAAATCGAGCATTCGATCAGAATCAATAAATGATGATATTGTTGTTATCAGACCGGCGACTGTTCCGTTTGAATATCAGTTACCTATTTAATGGAACCAATTTCGCTGCACGATTTTTCCTCTTATTTTTAAATAAAGAATACTTTCGATGCGCTTGTGTGGGACAAATTTACATTTCTGACATAGGTATGTGTTATGAATATCCCTCACATAATTAACCAGTCTGGCTGAACTTATCGGATTCGTTGCGCCGGTAATCACGTTTAACGCGTCGCAATTACGCTACTGCCGTCGTAAATTCTTGCTGGAATGTGAATTCGCCTTCCCGCCTGTATGCTACCAAGCCACTCAATAAATGCTTGGGAATCATACAGTGCACATGATTAAAGGTTGACCGATCTAGCTCACGTTTATGAACAATCTATTGCTTGTTAAGGCACGTTTCAATTGAATTACCTGAGCCATAAATTACGAGTTCAATTCTGTTTGTTGAGACTGTTATGCAATAGCCTGTTGAAACTACTCATTTATAGTAAGCGAATTCTAATCGATTCAAGTATAGAAACTGAATATTTCACGAGGGGAAACTTTCAGTTCTTCACCGCATCATATTAACTGTTTAGAATTCCAAATTAATCAAATACGTCAGGTTAAAAAAGGCGCGTTTCATTGTTTTCGTTTTCTGTTCTGAGCTGCGAGGCATTAAATTAAGAATAACCCTCGCTTAACCAGGCAATACAGTTGAACATTACTCAAATTTCCCAATACAACACTATGTCCTGATCACGATCGAGGACCGAATTCCCATAACAGATGACCGCACTAGGGGCCATACCTATTAACCTCTTCGTTATCGCCGCCGCAACGAAGCTGGATCCTACGAAACCAGCACACGGGGATAACGAAACGGTCCATCGCGATGCATCTTTCGTTTAGAGTGAACTCGTAACTTCATTACGCAGCCAAGTTTCACGAAGTTTCCGCCGTTCGTTCGAAGTTTCGCCTGCCAGATAACCGGACCTAAGTGCGCCGGATGAATTATACAGTTTTGTATGCAGCACGCTCTTTGGTTTATGCACGTGACAAGGCGCACCTGATTCCCCTGCACGACCGTCGCGTTCCATCTACCGATCTCTCCAGGAATGCAATTAAGTACAGGACTTTGTAGGTGGCGGTAAGTCGTCCGACGCGACGCGACGATCCGTCACGTCTTTTGTCTCGCTTCCTACCCGGTTTCGATGTCTTAATCACGAGGTGTTCCCTCAGTTACATGTGCTCCAGTTACCTCGATATTCGCCAAGGCCATCGTCAGATAATTAAACTGAAAGCAATTACGATATTTGTAGGGATTGCAAGAAGAAATGAAGCTTTTCATACTTTTCAGGCAGATCGATATGATTTAAGCTCTTGAAAATTCTTGGTTAAACAATTCGTGTCTTCCTTTCACTGTCAAGTTACGAGATTTTATTGTAGGAATAATACGATGAAAAAATTTCAACTTCAGAGATTTTTGTAGCCCTTACCTCTGCCCGTTCGCTGGTCATAAAGCCATTGCGAACTCACATTGGGAGCTGAAGTTCTTTTCACGGAAGAGGCAATCAGTTGGGCGAATTCTTATATACCTGAAACGTATATACATTTGTGTTCCGAGGATCGATTGAAAGCATCAAACTGCACGAGTTTACGGGACATCCGCCATTTGATTCATCAGATAATGGCACAGGGATGCAGCAACTGTTATGGCGTTGTTTGTTCTGCTTCTGTGTGCATGTGATCCTGCATTCTGTATTATCTATCGTTTAATGGAGCCAGCCGTACACTTGGACGTGCTCGTTTCTGTGCTACGGTGTCTAGTCACGAACATCTATATAAGATTGAATGACAAGAATTACCATTCGTATCTTTGGCTCGCTTATGCAGCACGTTTGGGCTTTCTATCGACTAAGTTTGCGATAGTACTTGCTCCGCTTGAAGTATCTGTTGACAGTGTTGCAGGATTACTTCTGGAACTCCTTATAGAACACGTATGAAGAGTGTATCGTTTTCAACGTTGAATCGATATAGTCGACTGCAGTCTCTTGTTTTATCTTTGAAATAGTGGGAAAGGTTATTCTGTATTCTCTGGTGGTGATCATTTTCTTAATCAGCATCTTACCTCCATTTATTCTCGGCAACTAATGCGCCAATTATTGTAGTAGATTTGTAACCTCTTGTGTTCTGATACGACTTGATTTCTCAGAGGAATATCAGCTACGTGTATGGGAATTGGAACGACTTCGCTCGGAAATGGATAACGAGCGTTGTTAGGAAAATAGGACAAATTCCTTTAACGCGATGCATAAACACGCGAGCAATTTCTCTGTGCCATACGAAGCAAATGATATGGAACGGAGGAATATAAAAATTGGTCGTAGACGAAACGGGGAAATCAAAGGGTCTCGAATGAGAATTTCGTCGTCGTCGAAACAAATCTATAGCATGCTGGTAACGTATTGACGTTTTAACCCGTGGATTGTCGCTGAAAAAGATCCGCCGTGAGATCGTGAAGGATTTCAACGCTGCACTCTGTTACTAATGCGCGGTGGTTATGGCTCTTAAACTGGCAAAGCCTACTTGTTGGTCTCTTTGAGAGCACGTGCTTCTATATTAACCTCTACGCTAAAAGAGTTGCCCCGGAAGATGTGCAGTTGATACTCGGAAACTTTTGAGGAGCAATTTGTACCTTTACAAACGAAAATTGTAATACTGCAAGCTACAAAAACTATGCACTCCAGAAAGTTACCTTTAATTGCCAATTAATAATATCTTTCCAGATTTATGGAAATTTATGAAATGAATAGAAAACTTGTATTTCCCTGCCATTAGTTGACTGGCGAGTTTTGCGATATTTGAAATGATGATATCACTTTCTACTTCGTTATATTTTCTCGATACGTCATTTTGTGCTTGCCATGAAGTATCAAAATTCATAGAAGAGCCGAACGAATTGCGTAATGACTTGCAAATCGTATGAAGGGTAACATGCGGTCCATTCATTGCTGCCTCTTTAAGGAGCAGCTTCATCACGGAGAACCGTCTTCTCATTCCCGCAACCCTTTCTTTGGCCTTGTGAGCCCAAAAGGTCGGTCGGCCGTTACCGGCTGTCTGAATGCAAAGCACAGAAATATGCATGCGGACTGTAGGAGACCATCGTCGTCTATTGTGCTTCTTCTTTCTTTTTTCCACCGATTCCAAGTCACAGAGTACTGAATCTTTTCACGGGAAGAACTCTGCCACGTTCCGGATTGTTGTGCGCCTGCAATCTTCCTTTATGCCCACGATAAACTCAATTTCACACTCGGAATTATTCTATATTTATTTCGATTACGTTCTGTTACCCGGGACAGAGATTATCCGATCCCCGCGAAACAAGTGTTTAAATTTCGTAGATGATGGTTTACTTAATTAGTTCTAAATAACGATATAAAAGTAAGTTGGATGAAAACGCTGTGCGGATGAAGTTCTTCGTTTCGTAATAATTTCGCGATCGAACATTCTGGCTGAGTCTGTCGCCTCAATTTTCGTGCACTTAAATCTCCCATAGAAGTTTCAGTGTTTCCCGCTTCGTTACTCCCGTGCCGAGGCAAAAAACAGATTTAAGTCTTTGTAGTTTCTGTGGTTTCTATTCCTGGAAACTTTTCAAGCCCCATCCCTTCTACTTTCGTTCGCTTCTTGCTACCCTTTCAACGACCTGAATCGCCATCGTTTCTTACGAACTGTTCGGCCAGTGGAAATTCAAAGAATAGGGCCTATTTACAATTCTTGGAACGCGTGACACGGGAAAGTTTTAACTGTGAGGAGACAACCGTTTTATTCTTACGAGCAACGTGCTGTTTGACCGTGCGTTATTCGTTGCTGCTTTATTGTCACTACTGTACGGATGTCCCCTTCGTGGAAACTCGTCTGCATTGACTATTGGGAAATTACGCAGCTTCCGTTTTTCGACGCGATTCGCGAAATGAATAGTGGCTCGTCATATAAAAAAAATATTGAACAGCAGCGTCTTCTATTCATTTAATAATATTAATATCCTTCGATAAACTAAACTTTCAACTATTAATACTTTTGTCACTCGTAATCTAATTCGCTCGTGGGTTACATCATAGTGGATATGTATGTATTTGATTTCTCGTCACGCTCATCGTCCCATTCGTATTATCCAATATTTGCTTCCCATAGAATCAATATTAGCACTGTGCTTCACGCTTTAATGAAAGCGAAACAAGGCTTTGAGCTGTATAGGCGCATATTTTCCCACGTTCCCTGCGGTATTCCTGTGAAAATTCCGACAACCCGCCAACTATTTGTTATCGATCGCGATACACATTGTCAACTTTACAATTTTGTCGAACTCTCTGTACGCGTGCATACCATTGGGGTGTTTAAGTATCGCTGTTGTGTCACGTACATACTTCCTGATAGAATTTTAATTTCGAATTTCGTCCGTATAAACGCTAGGACCCTTCTATATTAATTTAAACTTTTTCGTACATTATTTTATTTTTAATACTAACATTTGTGTGATTTAACAAATATTCCGAAATATTTCGTTATCTAATATAAAATATATGGATCTAGTATTTGAGGGCAGAGGTTTCATTTTACACGAATAACCGAGATAAGGCACGTGGAAAATAAGAAAAGAGCAGGTATCGTACCGTCAATTATTCGTAAACCGTAGACTCAGTACCAGCTAATACAACTTAACTAATTTGTTCAATCGTCGAAATTATTTTATTCAAGGTTTATCTACGCTGCCAGAAAGATATGTGGAATGTAACAGGGAGAAATAGTGTCATTTTATCATCGGCAGGTGGGTCGTTTCTTTAAACGCGTGATTTATCCTTCCCTGGCGAAGCGATGCATGCCCGTGCAACAAAAGTTGAGTGAAAGGAATGAATAACTAATTCGCCTGCCACGTTCCCGGAACGATATTTTCGCGGACCAGTGACCGGCGTATCAGTTAAACGAATCGGAATACGATTAATCTCGCTATCGATTTTACGGCGTGGAACAGCGAACTTTGACTCGCTGGAGGCGCGATCAACATTTCACCAACCAAACTGTCAAACTTAGGCAATTAGCCGCACATTGTGAATAAATTTTTTCTTACAGCGTAACGGAAATGTTGACAGAGTATCGAATGCAGTTACCAACGTGGATATTTGGTAAACGAATAATCCAGTTTCTGCCGAAGTTTGAACATACAGTAAATTCTTCTGGAACGACATCGCGAATTGACTTCGCAAATGTTTCAACAATTTACAATCAAACGAAATTCTATTTCTTCCTTCTATTAGATCATTTTGTTAGTACTAAAATAATAAAAGAAACAAAACTGAACACGAACTGTTCAGCGAGGAACTTTAGAATTCGCGTGACACGTAGTCGTTATGCGTTTCATCCCCCTTTGGTTTTCTGCATGCAAAGCCATAAATACGCACATGGTCGCGTGTGTACCTGTCGAGGGTCATAATCCAATCATGTGTCTTCGTGAGCTTCTAACGGATTTCGTAAAGATAGAGTTCAAACCTTACCAGACTATTATATTTATAGTATGTTTGCTAGTAAAGAAATTTTCGTTTTACGTATCTGTTAATGTACAGATTGGTATCATTTTTATTCACTGGTGTGCTGAAACCTCGGACTCTCGCTGATATAAAGATTAAGTATTGCGTTTTTACAATTGGAAAACATGCTTCCAAGAAATTCTTTACAAATCTGAAAGCACTAAATACCACTGTGTTTTAACCTTGTGAGAAAGCTTTGGTGGGCTTATCCAATATCGGCAAAAGCATTGTCGGTAACGGATTCCTTGATTTTGGGCCAGTGGTAAGTTTCATAGAGCTTGCAAGCTTTTTACCGACGTTATCGACTGCCAAAAAGACGTTCCTTGGAACAACGAGAGAGCTTGAAAGTTCAACGCAAGCTCGGCGAGCATATTGATGCTGTGGTTGGTAAAGTAGAGGTCCCTATAATTTTCAACAGTTGTTAATGTTCTTTTCTATGTTGTGGATTGTCTGAAATGCTTTGACAATTACTTTTTATTGAATTTGTATTATTTAGTACACTGTATTGGCTCATTTAGTGTGAGCCAAGGATTATTAATATTTATTTCAAAATATTCAGTATTTCTTCTATTGTATATAAAATTGAATTGATTACTATATTAAATAAAATAAATAATATGAATTTTCCAATGGGTAATGACAGTGCTGAGTGACAAAATGACAAACGACATAATTTGTAATACAATGACGCGAATAATTATTTAGATGCTATTACTGAATAATAAACGGATCTGTTTTTGATCAAATTTTCTCCAACATTGACAAGAACATGTTGCATATTATGATAAAAGTATTAATTAACAACTTGATACATAATGGCAAGCAAAATAAATACCCTCGCTCTCGCGCTGAACGGTGTTGTGATTGCACTGTACTAAATCAATACAAACAATTGCGAAAAATAATATCAATTTCCACGCAAAGTAATGAAATCGAGTTGGAAATTTTATTTAATATTTACACTTCGCTATCGCAAGCAATGAACAAATTTCTAAATTGCAATTACCCGTTCGGCCAATGCTCACTAGCAGTGAACTTTTACTGAATTTACTGATTCAGTAAATTTACTGAATCCATGAAATACTCCCATCAAGTACTAACTATTCGGACTTGTCCATCCTATATTCACTGTGTTCCCACACAATGCGTTCCTACTGCAAGAAGAAGATTTGCCCTTGATTTTGTTTCCACCCCTATCATAAGGGAAGATGGAAGGTATCGGGCGTGCTTAGTGATGCGTGTAATAGCAAAAACCGCTTCACGGAAATAGTTTTTGCCGGAGTCCCGCCGTCGTGCCAGCATCCGACGATCCGGCGATGTCGATGGAGGGAAAAAAGGGGGTGTGCACACCGCATCGCGACGGCGAAAGACGATTCGTCCGCGAAAAAATTCGATCAGACCGGTGATCTCCGGTCGCTTTCACGTGTCGTCCAGCTTTTTTCCTCCGCTGTTCCTGGGTGTCGACCGTTTCGGAGGTCTATCAATTCCCTCAAACGCCGTTTATCGGATGCACGCAGGAGTTCGATACTAGGGATGGGTTAGGCTGGAGATTGGCCGGAACCTGGTACTGGGGATGGGGTTGAAGTGGCGGGTGCTCGCCGCACGGGGATGGGGAGAACATCAGCGTGCAAAATGGACGGGGGTCTAAGTGTGGAAAGGGCGGTGGTTAAAAGCTAGGCTTCGATTCCCATCGATCCTAAGTGGTGGAAAATTTTCGTGTTCGCCATCACACGATTTTCGGGCCAGTGAATATCGCGGTCAGAGTACAACGATAAAGAAATCCGATGCTGCGACACGTACGTTCGTCGGCTGGCAGCTTGACCGGGCCGCTTCTGTAATCTTGCTGCGATTTATGCGTTCGCTGGATAATGCGACGCGCTGTGAAAGCGCGGCGCGGGGAAAAATGGCTTCGCCTAACGTGTCGCGGGGGTGAGGCGGATGAATGGCGAAGGTTTGAAAATTAATAGGTGACGTGCTGGACCTTCTATGGCGGGGCAGAGGTCTTTTTTCTTTTCCTTTAGTAGTTTCTGACATGTATATTAGAGATTCATGGATTAGGTAATCAGAGGATTTCATATATATTGTAACGAAACGAAGGACACAGGAGAAGGACCTAAATCTGTGAAGATGGCGTATTGGTGCAAGCGTTGATCTACCATCATCGGTGGGATCTCTTTGATTGCTCTTATGTTAGAAAATATCTCACTGATTGTTAGAGGGTTTCGTAATGAACAAATTCAATCATATGTAATTTGTATTTGAAATATGTAATCAAGGAGGTTAGTAATTAGATAAAAACGTTTGCCGATAATGTCTATACAAATGTATCCCCATAATATATTAACTGAATGATTTACGTACAGCGAGAGGTGGAAGTTTTTTTCAAAGGGAAATGAGGAGTAAAATAGTTCGAGAGAATGGTATGAAACCGAATAAAAGCGCGTTCGCTGTTGATGGACTGTTTTATAGGGGAGCGGCTACGTGAAAAAACAATGGCTGTACACGTGCGCTATTAGTTTCATAAAATTTTTGCACATAGCTCAGTGAATATCAGGGACACTGCGCAATTATAATAAAATACCCGCAGTCGGCTGAAGGTGCGCGACAACGAGAGCACAATGCTTTTCATCCAAGGATTCATTGGACCCATTTTAAAAATCCGCCTTTTAAGCGTACTAAAAAAAGAAGGAAATAATCTGTCCGTTTTTAATGAAGTTAAAAATTGCGGGTACAAACGTGGGAAAAATGGGAATATAATAAAACGTGCCTGAGACTTTCATTTTGAGAGAAATATCCTTCTTTATTCAATTGCTGCGAATCGTGGATCGAAAATAAAATGTCTGTTGATGCATATACTTTCTACGTGCAGGAAATCATCCGCAATGAAATATAGGCGAGGATATTTACGTGGTAATTGCTTAGCTCTTTTGCAACAGGAAAGAGTCTTGTAGCCTCCGGAAGCCATCTCCTTTCATCATTTCCATTATCCCTCTCAAAATCTTCAAATCGTTCATCGTATGCGTTCATGTCAATCACATTTTCTGATACATGCCCGTTTACTTTCATTAATACAATTTTAATATAATTTCTATACAATTTAATACGATTTTGTTAAAGAAAGCTAACGAAATGCAGCAGTGTACAGCACGCCAGTATGTTAAAGGGTTGTTCCTTTTTAACAGCAATTTGAAACTTGCGAATTCCTATTAAGAACGTAATTAGCCGAAGCCCGGCGCGGCGACCAGGCGAGTAGAAAAGTAATCGATAATTTCCTTCGTCGAACTTTTTCCACTTGTTTTCCTTAGCTTTCCATTGTTCGATAGCTTCAATTATCCCTAATTTTCGTTTCACTCGAACGGACCCTTTTATTGCTCACTTTCTTCGTCCCTCTGCGTCTGCCCTTGCATAGTAATGTCGGAAAATTGAGACCCTTCTCATTTTTGTTAAACCCGGTGCACTAAAAGGGTGCACAGATATCCCGGCATTTCGAAGTCAGATAGGAAAAAATGTAAAACATTCATATTTATTATGGCCAGCAATTATTTGGAAAAATATCCACCCCGGCAATTACAAACGTCGACAGCCCCCCTCTTCTTCAATCTTTATTCAAGCATAATAAAGCCTGTCTACCTATTTACTTGTCCGTTTATCTCTATTCCGATTATTTTCCCTTGTCCTCTTTGATTTACGATTCCGGGGGTTATATTGTGTTTCCGCCGGAACGTGGCTCTTCCCCATGCATAATGCAGTGCCGGATCAAAGAGCGTTTGGTAGAAGGCACCCACGTACGTGTCTACGCCCTTACACGTCCACCTGTGCCTATCTATAAATCTGTAACTATCCATCGAATGTATTGGAACAGAGCAGCATTGGCGGTATTTTGCACAATTGCTGTGATCAGCTGCAATTTTCTGAAATACTTCCCATGCCTTTTTTCAATCAGATGAACGGTCCTATCGATTATAGTAAAAATACCTGTTTCTTCACAGAAATAAGAAAAATCGTAGATTTCCTTTTTACTGTAAGGGAAAGTTTCTGGTGCAAGTTTCTTTTTCTTCGCGTACGCGGGTAAGAAACAGAAAAACGATACAGATAAATGCGAACGGTCAAACTCAGGTTACAGTCCGAAGTACACGTACAGACGGACGCACAAACGTGTATGTCAGAAGCACTTACATACGCACGTACACCAACGTCGTTTGAACTATCACGTGTACCGTTATATTAAGCTCAGCGATGTCGACGTGGTTCGAAATTCTACGAGCATATACGTATGTACCTTAAGGGCCAATTCAAGTTATGGGCCTTTCAGAGCCACGACACGGTCCGTCCAACTTGCTACCGTAGCAACGAGACGGTTTGATTCGTTTCTTCCTTTCTCTTTTTTTTCGTATGAAATTGACATGTCGAAAAGTTTCACCAATTTGCCCCATTCGCGATGCATGGATGAAATTATTTCTCGTCTAACATTGGCCGTTACCGTTCTATTTTTATTGCCCTGCCCCCAAACATACAGGAATAATGAATAATGAAATACAATTCATGAATCATTCTTGTTTAACGATTTTACACATCGCATACGCAGGTAGAATTAATTAATACAACATCACCGAAAGGCAGTTCATATATTGGAAACGTTGGTGGCTCGTGGAAAATCCACGTCGTCGTACCTATGCTTCGGCTGCGTGTATTTTAGATGCATAGAATTTTTCACAAAGCCGCAACTACGAAACTTCCAAGCATCTTTGACTTTTCCGGCACTAGTTTCCTTACCTGCTCCTTCGTATTATATCATAGCAGTCGATCTCTATCCACTATCATTTTCTTCCCCCTTTTTTCTCGACCGCGATGATCGAACGAAATAAATTTACAAAAACGAATGCTCAAAGTCGAGTGAACCAGCGCCCTTTGTACGATCAAACAACATTATTCCCCTCGTTCCGCTAATTTCAGCGAATCGACGCACGATTGAACAATTGGAAATTTCGCGCGAACGCACTGGCGTTACGAGAATGATTCCAGGCCACGAGTCCATAATCGACGCTGTTAAATCGAAAGCAAAGAAACCGTGATGTTTGGCTTTCTGTTAAACTCGCAATAAATACGCTGGGACGCGTTGAACGTTTCAGTTGTCTGATTTTATGGTAAATATCGTAATATTTGCGAAATTTTAAACAAAACTATTGGTTCGGGTTAAGAGACGGTTAAATTATCAAAATTTCGTCAACGTTCGGTCGTTTGATTCTTATTTTATCTGCAAATTCTCGTTCTCTCGCGTACTCTTTTAACGCGTTGATATGTAATCGTTAATGCCACGAGATTGATAGTTCCTCGCCGCTTGATCGATGTAATTTGGCTCGACATGGTTGAAAAAAGTTTGGCGAGGCGGAACAATCCCTCTGAGAGAAATTAAGGAGAACTAATAATTGCGGCAGGGGTTTCGGAAAGGAGATTTTCTCTGCGAGTTTTGAGAGCTAATCGTTCTATCCTTGTGGTCATTGATTTTTTTCTCAACGCCCTGACACTGATCTCCATTACTGTCTTTTTATAATATTATACACTTGTATTTCACCATAACTGTGTATTTTTATTTCATACAATTAGAATTTTATAGTATCCCCAGAGTAGTGTTCCCAATTAACTTTTCTACAAGTATTCAAATATTATTTTACTATTATTATTATTGTAGGATTGGAAATACTGCGTGAATGTTGAGTACTTGAGAAGGTCGTGCGCATGGAGGGTACAGCGGCCCAAGGGTTCGGGTGGTCGGGACCGACCATCACCGAGGAATGACTGGGGGGTGTGTCCTGAATGAGTGAGCGCAAATGAGGAATAGAATGAAAGAGAAACTAAGAGTGAAAGAATATAACGAATGAACGATGCGTGCAAGAGGCAGATTTAGGAGAGAGTTTGAGCAGAGTGAAGAGTGTCGTGAGCTGAGAGTATTGTTGAGAGTGTTGAAAGTGCCGTGTGTTGAGTTACGTCGTGTGTCGACATTACCTTATAATAAAGTTAGTGTCTTTATGAGAGTAACTGAAGTCTTATTACACCACCTGTCCTCTATTCCCAAAACTACGTGAGGTTTACAGAAAATAACTTCTACATTATTATTATTATTATTATGATTATTATTGCATTATGCATACGTTTGAAGTGTAGATACAAAGAACTTAATACTGATATTATCATGCTTGCATAAATTGTTTTGCTTTCCATCTCATTGCACCCTTCTCTGCAAAGTACACCAAGCTTTCACAGTAATGGACTCGCGTTTTACCACGCAGCTTCTATCTCGTAATTGTCCCGAACAACACGAACGTATTACATTGATATTTGTTTGCGTAACAACGACGTGATCTTCATTGCAACATTTTATCAGTGAGGGGAACGAAAAAAATTCCCGCACTCCCTTTATTTTCTGAACCATGTAATGCTTGCAAGAAATGCGATGAAATTGCTCGACTCGATAATAATGATTCATTATTGGTGCTGTCCGTGACATTCCATGTTTATGGGGTTTTTAAATGCTTTATTGGAATAATGGAATTAAGGAGTACTTAAAAGTACATATTGCTGTCTTTTTTACATATTGCTTGTAAAATGATAAATAATCGGTTTATTTCAAGTGCTTTAAGTATACTTTAACCGTGTAGCATGATTTTATCAGTGGAAGTTCAGAGAATTCACCGATAGCCATGAAAGTCGTGTTAAGTAGAATCAGACATCGCCTGGTCAGACGATGTTCATTCAGCGCAAGCATAATACTATGAGCAATATTTTTATTTGTCACATGTGTCTAAAGGATTTTCGGCATGACAATATATAAAGCCACTAAAAAAAGAAGAGTTTAAGTAGAAAATAGTGCCCATTCAAGGTACAATCATCATATAAATCCTCACTAAAGTCTGTGGAGAAGTAGATTATACGTAAGGTAGCAATAAGATTGAAGGATATGTATGCGGACCTGTAAATCACGCGCGTACCCCATTCTTTTCGAAGAGTGGAAGAAAATTGACGTGGTCTGCCGTCAATTCGGCTCCGTCAGCAATAAAGTTTATTCGAATTTCAATATTAGGAGATCCGTCAGGCGGGCAGGGACGTGAATCGTTCGTCACGGAACACACGTCGACGGGGGCAATAAAATACACGCCGTTACCATCCGATTTTACGACCCTTCTGGTGTAACGAGCCCTTAATTTTCTGTAAATCCCGACTGAATTACGTCAACGGTGTCTGCACGCGCTCACGCGTGCCCTCGCGAACAGTTAACGCACGACATCTGAATTTCTGCCGTCATATAATACAAGAGATATTTTGATTGCTAATTTTACGTGTCGCGGAATTCTGTTGGTACCATGGGATATAGGTATACGCTCTTCGAACATTATATTTATTGGACCTTTACGCGGAATTAAACCATGCGACGCAGAAATTATTTGGTTTCGCGTGGCCTGCTTGTACGAAGATAATATTTTACTCCATGGTAGACTAATATAAGTATGGTGTAATACAATGGATCCTTTGATACATTTCACGTGACACGAACCGTTCTACATCCACTGGTAAAAATACCTACAAAGACAGTTTCTTTGAAGGATTGTGAAAAATGAAATTGTAAATTGCCGGCGGAAATAAATATATCCTGTTTATTTCTTGAAGTCATATTTTCCCGGATATGTTGCGGAAAGTATCGCAGACATTTCGAATATTCCAAAATAATACAATTATTCGACTGAATAATCGAACAACTGTTTCACTCGCGCCTGCTTCTGCCACAAAGGGGCAGAATCAACCGTGCGATTATTGAAACAAAATGTCGAAACCATCTTTCCCATTGATCGATCTGTTTTCCTTTTAGTAAAAATACTTTACTCGATCATCTCGGTCACCAATCATTCCGATATCTCTGTTTCGTGCGTTGGAAAGGATCGTTCGTGACATCGTTTTTCGACAGCGGTGCTTCACGTTCGATTCATGGCCCAACACTCGACGTGTACTCTCATGCAAAATCTGGATGAACGTACGAGAGTGGACTCTCAATAGAAAATCGTATATCTTCGGTGTACGTATGTGGAGTAGCAATAAGTCGTTTCATTCTTTGTGGTTCATCCGACAGTAACGTCGAGCAGCCGAAACTTCAGGAGCCACTTTTGTCATGGTACCGCTTCTTCACAATACACCGTGCAAGTCGAATTGATCGTGGTGAATTCCTCCGTCTCGAAGCCGGAAGCTTGGCGAACTCTTCCACGACTTCGGGGATCAATCCTTTTCCCCCTTGTATCGAGTAGTTGTATTCTGAACTTTGTATGCTCGGCGGATGTTGTCCCGTTTATTTAATAATCACAATGTTGAATTACGACCGAGCATTTTGGGGGCAAATACATTTTGAAAAGCATTATTTTATTCTTCGTTTGTTCAGCGAAACTCAGCGAAACGAATCGATTCGCGCTTCTATTCGAACTACAAGCTGGTCGGTACAAACAATAATCTGCGTACTTCCGATTCTTGATCGACCTTGTTTCGTAGTCGTGACTCGTTCGCATGAAAATCGCTCGTTGATTCCATCAAACGTAGCGGCAACGGAATAATTGAATCAGTTGGTAGCACGTAACAGGAGTATTTCGGTTTGTGTTCAACGTAATCGGCGACATGATTACAAGGCCAATGCCTCGTTAACTCGCCCATTAATTTCTTGACGTCTGACTTTAATTCAATAACAACACGATCCGATTGAATTTGAAATGGACGAAGAGGAAAATTTCTGTTTTACCAAGTATTGAAAAAATGCAGTGCATTATTTCAAGGACCCTTATTCATTATCTAACTGAGTCACTCTATAATTTTAGGACGTTTAATAAAACATCACTACGACCCTTAAACCCATTTTGTTAATTGAACCGGAGTCGAAGAGACAGATTAAGAAAAATAATTAAGAACTGGCACAGTGAAGAACTTATGCACAGTGAAAGAGAATAATGGCGTAAGGTAGCGGGGTATTAAATTAAATTCAATCTGCGTCGAGCCTACTATTTCTAGTACAATTCCCTTCTCTACCTGTTCATCCCTAAGAGGCAATGGCGTCAGGTCACTTTGCGCAAATCACCCGGCGTTTCATCGGGAGCAATCGAAAAATGACTATCTCGCTGGAAAGATCGTTGTTCCACGGGGAGGCGGAGAATGAACGTAGAATTATTCCAGCAGACAATTTCGCGGATTCAGTGTGCTCGTTTCCATTCGCCTGCGTGCAATATGCTCAGACATTTTTGCTTTCTCCATTCACGAGAATTTCTCCTCTTTCGTTGATGGAAAACAAACGCGACCGGGAACGAATAAAACGACACGTCACGTAATGACGTTTCAATACGAAAGCAACGGATTCTATCAATCCGCGGAGAAGTGGAGGTTGCCTTTGTATAGCTCGGATCGATGAGAATCTGTCGATGTAGCCATAGGACGATAGAACGAGGAATAATATCCTTTAAGTAGCCCTTAACGAATGAATATTGCTTGCGATGCAACGTTCCATCGTAACCTGGACTCCGAGTTAATATCGACGACATTCAAAGGGATATTTTGAAAATGTCGAGCGCGCCGAATGCAATTTCCTGATCCGCGATATCGAATAAGGCAGGGTAATCGGAACGAATTTGCACTCGCCGGCATGAAATTAATTCGGGAAAGCAATTTGCATCGGTGCCTGATGTTGCTGTTGCATCGGATTTGTTTACGGGGGCGTAGATGAAATTTCAACTGCCGAATCGGGCGTGAAGTCGAAGAGTATTCTGTTGCTTGTTCGCGGCACCACTTACTGACTTCGCATGATGCCTTGGACAAATTTAGCTTGAGCAACTAATTTCCTGTCCCCATTGTGTTTCATTCACTTTGGTCATTCGGATACGTGTTCGATAATAGTGCGTTGTCCCGCGGACGATGTTATGCAGGGACCGAATAAAAAGGAAGGGCAGACTTCGGGAACCGAACCCGAGATCTTCCCGAGGATATATTAATATTCATTACCTCCGGGCCTCGCACCAAAAGAATTTACAATGCGTTCGGAACATGAATACATTGTATGCGTACAATCGAACTTGAAACGACAATAGAGTTTGGGACAACTCGTGCGACGAAGAGAGAGAGAGAGAGATAGATCGATAGAGACAGAATAGAATTTATATAATTACCGTCTGTGAGATCTACGATGTTCTCTTCTTCACTCGACAATGCTCGAGAAAATATTTTTGGCCACAACGACGTCTGTCACATTCGAAAATCCTTTGGTTTCTCTCGTTCCGTGTCATCGCCGAGTTTCGAGTGAATGAGCCGTCTCGCCGAGCAGACTATCGTCAAATAGAGCCGACACGAGTGGCTTCTAACCAGCTTTCCAGCTTCGTTCCCGTGTCCTCCTCGGCGCCCCTTGACCCACGTGAACTCGAGTGACGCAGTATAAATTACAAAAGCTCGTCGACTTTATCGCCGCGCACGAAGTTTAAGGTACATAGCTTCACGAAAAGTTTCGAATGCCCGAAACCTTTGCCTTTCTTCCATTACTGTTCTCTGCCGGAGCACGGTTCGCCAGAATAGCGATGCTTGTGTACAGAATATGCGACACAGTGTCGAGCACTTAATGAATAGTTTACGTGATCAAAAACAGTGTTCACTGAAAGATAAAAAATGGGAGAGGCTGATAAATTGCGGTCGATACTACTTATTCTCTCAACTATCTTGCAATTTATATTTTCGAATATGCAAGTGGTCCTGGATATTATTTTTGCAACAAAACATTCTGTGGACTTGTTCCGAAAAATGATTATTATTATTTAGTTTTGTATATTGAAATTGTTTAGCGTGCTGTTGGATTATTGAACTATTTAAATGGATAACTAGAAATTTAGTTAAATTTAGTACCAAGGTGTATTGAAAATAAGAAACTTCTGTCATAAGGTTCCTCTGTGTTCAATGCGACACGTTGTCAGGACATTCGATAACCAGATAACGTTGGCGTTTGTAATGTATTGTGCGAATATCGCTGGCATACACTGATAGAGCCGCAATGACGGATATTGCCAAATTCCTGCACCATGAATGGTATGGCCCTGTAAATCTGTCGAAAGGCTGGAGATTGTTTGCACCAATCGAAACGGCGCGATAATTTCTTACGATAATCGCAGAGCAAAGTGAAATATTGATTTCAATGAATAGTTTGTCACTTTTCGTTGAATAATATACATCATAATTTTCCTGAATTTTATCCCAATGCTGGATTAAAATAATGTTGACAATCTGTTTGAAATTCGAACGAGTCGGAGATATAAAAATCGTATTAACTCTTCACTCTCAGGTCAGAACTTTACAATTACGAGGTACGCATTCTTCTGGAAATTAAATAACGCTCTTTACTTTCGTTCACACGAAACAGCGAGGCATCGAGATGCGCAAAGTGCTTTGAATCAGACCACCAAGTTTCTCTGCGATTGAATTAAAGAATCGTTGGTACAACGGAAACAGTAGTGGTCGGTGAATGAAGCAACTGTACGCGATACGAACACAAGGTAGCAGATGAGCGAGCAGAATTAAGCGGCCGTTTCGATCCGGTATTTTTTTTTTTTTTTCGCATACTTCCAGGTCTTTCCGTCGCGGGTACGCACAAACTTGTAGGATATTAATAAAGTTCTAGACTCGTAAAGCTCGATGGTATCCTTTTTCGTCTCTAAACCGGAGACTCTTAAAACTTGCGCCCCAGGGAAATGAAATTTCCACGGATTCGAGCATCTAAGAGCGACTAAGCATCGGTAGCTAAGGAAACTCGTTAATGGCGTATCTAAAAAAGTTCCACGTCTTGGCGGGCATTGCTGAAAAGAAACCCCTAACGAGCTAATGAAATATAAGCCAACAGCCGTGCGAGCGTTCCTTCATACGTCATAAATGAAAACATTTTAAACTAATTATACTCTGCAATCATTTTATCGTACGTGAAGCTTCTCTTACGTTTAATAGCAGAAATATTCATCTAACCGTCTCTTTATGTAAAACGATATGTGCACAGTACAGCGTACGGGAATTTGTAAACTTTCGCTGCGCTCTTTAAATAATCCATGCAAATACCTTCTTGATTAACTGTCCGAGGCAAGGCTTTATCTACCTAGTTTTTAATCCCCTCTCGCGGCAGCGTATCATACAGGAATTTCGATATTAAAATCTTTCTTCATTTTAAATTTTCCTTGGTTCTTTGGCAGCATAATTAACCATCGGAGAATCGTTCTTCCTTTCTGAATTTTCGCGTAATGTCTCGACCCATCCCGGATCGCGGTTGAATGCGCAAAGTCAACACGGCTCCTGCGAGATACCCGCGAGACCACGCGCAACAGAAACAACAATCGGTTCACTCGTCACTGGAATGCAATACCGTAACTGATGTTTGTGGACGATAGTCTGCGGGCATCGTGGCAATTACTGATTATGCGGCCAATCTGACTACCAACTACCTGCAATGTGAATCCACAGCTTGAGACGAGAGAATGATCGTGCGTGGCTTGCAGTTGCCTCCCTGCGACCGACACACCGTTACACCTGCCGACCGTTGCATCTATCGCTGTGTCGCCGTGCTCGAGCGTTTTCGATGTTGGTCCACTAATACCAATGAATGAACGGGTCGATGCGATTTTGATTGTGATCGATGACTGTCTGGATATTCGCGATCGAAGCGAGTTGGTACGTCGAACGGGAACATTTTTGTACGGCCAGGTGGTAATGGTTGCTTCGCGGTCGGAGTGTTTGTGATTTCGTTAACATTGTAACTTGGTAATTTTGTACAACACAGGCACGTATTGGATGTTAGGCAAAATTAAGTCGTACTAGCATCGTGACATCCGACGTTTGGTATGCTCGTTGCAGGTCGATCGTGACGTTTCCGTGTGCGGGGTAAATATTCCGGAGCATTCGCACAATTAGGAGAGCGGGTAGAGCTCGCACGGCAAACAATTATCATGATTATTATGTTTGGGCGTCGCGGCGAAGATCGAACGGTGTTCTGAGAGACCCTCCAATTGACTTCGCTTAGCTCAAATAAAATTGCCGTCATTGAAACAGTTGCCTCAAATTGTTTATATTTAATACTAATGTTTCACAACCGAAAACAAAATGTCGTGACATACAATTTTGCAACACCAGAGAATCATCTTCCTGTTTAAGCGAAACAATTGTCCCTTCGAAACTATTTCCCAGTCGAATGTTCACGTCACAGAAAAACGTTGCGGTTCAACGTATCGCCGAGGACGAAACTCCAGCGTTGTTTGGCCCCAGGGATTATTAATATTTCAGAAGCAGAGGGTGGTTGTTGGAGGGCGGAGACGTTTGGGGTAAATTCCAGGCGGTTGACCGCGGCTCACAGACGTCTGTAATGACTTTTCCCGGAGACCGATTACGTTGCGTCGTCAAGTGGATGGAAGAACTAGAGGGAAGAGCCAGCGGTGGCTAAAAGAGGCCACAGGCCAAGGTACAGCGGGGTTGAGAAGGTAATTGAAAGTCCTGCCGACGCTTGGGAGAGGACCGCGGGAAAGAGGCGTCGATGCCGCCACTGTAATTGGTCCGGCTATTATTAACGTCGCGGTGTGCCACTTATTTTAATGGACTCCCGCTTGTACGCAAGAGACTCGCAAATCTGATCCTCTATCAACCCCTTCAGTTATCGCTCGAGTCACTCAATGAGGAGGACTCTGAGTCGATTGTCGCCACGATATGTTCATTTACGTAAGTGGCCTTCGCTTTTGCGTTCACGCGCATGCATTTGCTTGTACGAAGCAATATTAGTATTAAATAGGGTGAAGGATTTGCGTTGGGAATTTCTAAGGAAACCGTATGAAATGAATCGTGTAAAGGTGCATTTAAACGTCTTTAAAACACGTGCATTTAGTTGATACGCAGAACCATTCTTTGTACTCAAATATTATTCCATACTTTTTTCGAACACGCCAAATATTATCATCAGACATTTCTTTGCAACTGGCACGGAAATATTTTTACAATCGCCTGCTCATTCATCCAAACAATGTTTCGTCTTCCAACATTTGTTTCGAGTGCGTAGTAACAATTACAATAAACCAGCTATATCTATACCAGAGAGTTGAAGAACTGGCGGATGTTTGACGTGTTTAATCGCCGGTACATACCCCTTCTCCTATTCATAAATCTTTCATCAGTTAATCCATTGATATATGATTTCGGATAATTCACAGGTCAGTCCGACAGAATCGTAATTTCGATCGGGCAAGTTTCGAGTATGGCAAATGTCGCGCTCGCAGCTGGGCGATCAAGGGAATCAGAAGTTTGCTCATTTCGAGAAGTAGCCGGGGCTGTAGGTCGTAGATGGTGTGGTCGAATACCGATATCCTTCGAACGATTCTGCGCTACCGCAAGCGATCTCGCTAGGTGTTCTCGGAATTTCATTCGTCGGTCGCATTCTGGACGTCCTGCGGGAAAGTCCTTGGCTGCTTCCCGCCACCTAAATCAATTAAATATCTCGTGGTATTGTTCACGCTTACTTCCAGACGTGTGTCACGTAATGAACACTTCCTGTGCGATAAATTGAAATGGATGGCAAAGTCCGTGTTCCTCCCTCGCAATGCATTCTCAGTGATAAGGACAATATTCATTTCTTCTATTCAGTCTATTCATTTAACCGTAGGATATTTTCTCCCAATGCAGGATAATACGCACCGATTGGTGTCACTAGTGTAATGGCATCGCATTTATCATTGATAATAGCGAGCGCAACAAACGTCATCGAAAAATTCCGCGTAACGGAAGCGTAAAGGTTAAGAATTTCATCATATCCGTGGCGTAAATATTTATAACCGTTCGCTATTCAATTACTAATTACGAACCCCGTTTGACTTGCGTCGATAATTAATATTCATTTATGTTCATGAATGGAAAGATTCTGACGCCGCATGGCGAATCGTTCTGTGAAATTGCAATAAACGCGGCCGGCCATTGTTCACGGCGATTTCTGTTAATCGATTCCGTTTTTCATCGTTCCAACTAGCATGATTTATCGGTATCGACACTTATCTGCACGGAGGATCGATCACGAGCCCCGAACGATGCCTAGAAAAGCGTCGAATAACGTGAGGCGATTTCGAAACCGGGTCGCGTGGCTGCTTTGTTCGATACACCGTCGAAACGAACTCACATTGTTCCGTACACCACCGCTCGAACGCTTTATTCGAAGCCACGCGACGGCGGAACCCGCTGCATTGTTATCGTTATCGTGTGTACGCACAAATGATACTGGGGTTACTTCGTTGAGAGAAAGGATTATTATCGCCATTATCTTTCATCGATTCGTCGGCTTAAAAAATTACAAGCACGACGGAATCGCTGGAATGAAGTTCCCCGAGGCGCCCACTCGATTCCTTCACCGGTACTTCCGATTTATCGACTTCCGCTAAATTTATGTCCACCACGCACGTCTCGCAACGGAAATGATCTACTATCTCCTTCGCGGCATTCCATTATCGGTGGCTGTATAATATTCATGCGTACTCTTGCGAATTATACCATGTAACTATTTCCCATCGCATC
The DNA here is from genome assembly GCA_963583965.1 of Nomada ferruginata. Classification (NCBI taxonomy): domain Eukaryota; kingdom Metazoa; phylum Arthropoda; class Insecta; order Hymenoptera; family Apidae; genus Nomada; species Nomada ferruginata. The sequence goes on along the minus strand of OY757214.1, from coordinate 5,323,581 downwards.
GAAACCAAGACTTTACAAATCTACATTTCATGCAGAAAAGGCTCCCTGTTACATTTGTAAATAATTTATGTAATGTTTAAAGCTTTCACCCTTACCTACTGCTCCATTTACTTCGCCGTACTCTTAATTGCATTTTTAGCAATTTATAGAACCTCTCTAAACTCTCCAAACGAGTATTAATTAATTTTCCCCAGTATCCCGAGGAGGCAATTTATCCTCGATTGCACAATCAAGCTACCTACTGAATATGTAAAACTCTACTCCTAACTGGTTTCATCGGTGCCTTCACAAAAATATCAGGCGACTCTTGACCACGTTAAAAAGTCTGTCTCTCAGCACGATATATTACTATTGGTCGATGAAACGACCAGCTTAGTGAACGCGCAAAGCCTGCGGTTTATTTATTGCACAGGTACCATTGGATCCACAGCGACGAAAACAACCAGGTTGAAAATTCGAGAAAAATTCGTCTTCAAATAAAGCCCGTCTTCAACGTGCTTACTAATTAATGGACAGTTTTGTCCCCGATGTCCTTCGATCAAGTCGAAATTCTTAAGCATGCAACTTGTGTGTAGAAACGCGTGCGAATAGGACGGTGGCGCTCGATATCAGTCGACCAGGTGAACAGCTCATTTAATCGTCGAACGGTCGTCTAGGAGTCGTGAAACACCCCGTGGCATTGCTCATTAAAGGGGACGCTAGGACCGAGGCAGGGCATCCAGTACGACACGGTCGACTCTCGCTAGACACACCTGTCAGACCAGAATGAAGTCGTTTGTTACGTTAATTGCTCTCTCGTGTCGCGGACGTTACCACGACTATCTTTCACAGTTTACTCCCCGTTCTTCACTTCGCTGACCCGTGGACTCGTAACCATCCCCTTGTCACTATATCCTTTGTTCACCAGCTGACTATTTTTAGAATAATACGTGGCGATCGATCGATTGATAATTAATATCGCGCAACGATCCCGTTTGTCTAGAATTTGTTAGGTGAAATCGTTGGCGGTTGTAATCATATCGTAATACGGAGTAAACAAAACGAAAGTTTAAGGAAAATTAAAATTTTACAAATTATTTTATAGTCGTTTCTCAAGCTTAGAACGGAAACTTTTTATTATGGTTCCCTTGCAAATGTTTTAAGCATAATCCGAGGTGTCTGTAATAGTTGAATGATATAATAGGGATTGCCGTAAAATCGAAGACCGTAAAGGGCAACTCGTTAAAACGGAGTGATCTGTTTTCTACGATTCTCGCCACAGACGGGAAGCTGTAAAGCAGAAATTTATCTCAAACAATTGATCTTTGTGGATGAAGTTAACGAGTGGCATTATAATTTATCTCTTTGTCCCCTAAACACGACTTCCGAAACGCTTACCAACTTCGAACGAATCCACTTGACTGACTGTCCAAGGGAACTTCTGAACGTTTCACTGATTTCTATTCAGGACCCTCCGATCTTTCAAATATCAATCCATGCTTATCCCAGTAATTGCACAATAATTTCATAAAACCTACATTTAACCAGATTCTGTTTCCATTTTCTCACTGCGTCTGGCTGTCTTCTAATTAATCTTCCTGCCACGAAAAAGAAATTTCTCCCATGTGTATTATTCATTACATTTTTGTACGCGTTAGGTTGTCCAATAACTTCATTTTTGTTTTCCTTCCCAATAAATTGTTCCAACAGTTATCGTACATCAATAATATACAATTTCTTACATAAATAAAGATCCGTGTGGTGCATGTCCATTACAAAAAAATTCCTGGAAAAATTGAATTAACTGTTTGCCGGACTGAATATGCATTCGATCCGTAATTACAAAATACTTCTATAAAAGATAACATTTCCGCGTTAAAAAAAGAAACCAATCGAAATTTATTGGACAACGCAACGCAGGGCTCGAGTTATCCAACATTTACTGGACGCAATCTTTCGTGTCCTTCAAGATTTTCTGCAACCCCTTGAGTGCTTCCGCTTTGGCGTCCATGTAGCACATCGTTGCCTCCTTCAGCTGTGCCATAACCGAGACCTCTGCAGTTTTCAAGGCTCCGTTCAAATCCTCTGCGATTTGCTGCCGTTGATTCACAGCAGTCTTTGTTCCCTCCGCGATACAGCTGAGAAATTCTTTCGTTTCCACGCAGTCCTTCAGGAGTTTTTTCATATCGTTTACGAGTGTCTCTGCAGTCTTACTTTTTTGATCGTACTTTGCCTTCGCCGAACTGAAAGCGATCGAGGCCTTCTCGTCGCAGATTTTTATTCTCTTCGCGTACGCGTCTCTGACGTTTTTAAGATGTTCCATCTTCCCTGCGGCGCACACCTGTAACGATTTTATCTCGTTCGCTCGTCGCCCGTGTCATTTAGTCTGTCGCGGTTCAGCGACGTCCAAGAATTTCCCGTATTATAAATTCCATGTGGAATGCCAGGGAAATGTGGTCTAAATGCCCGCGATGGGTAAAAATCGGACCGCGAGCATGAAATTCTCGTGAATTTTCGTCTCTCACGAAAAACGTAACGCACGATGGACCATTGTATTGGTTATTTCTCCGACGGCAGTTGTGTTAAATGGATAATTTTTAAGATGCTTGTTAGACGAACCATACAGTACCTCGGATGTTTTTCGGACAGCTTCTTCTACCCGTTTCGCTTCCTCCATTATGAACTGTTCGTTTTTCTTCACCAAGTCGGCCAGTTCTTTGCCAGTTTTCGCGAACATCTCGGCCAGCTCTTTTATCTTTTGATCGATGTCCATTTTCGTTCGATGCACAATGTAATCGAACGAATCCACGAAAGCTTTTCTCAGATCTACGGTGCCTTTGCCTCGTATGCTATTCAGGTTCACCTTCGATGAAAGAAATTAGAATTCTTCTCGCTCCTCGATTTTTCCACGATCTTGTTTCGTTGGCGGTGAATCGGTTATCGTAATCTCCGTTTGCTCTAGGGATCACATTCTATATTCTGCAATTCATACTCACCGTTGCGATTTCCGCGATTCTTGAAGTGAGATTCGACCACGGCAGACGTTTAAACATTGTACGAGTCGCATTTCCCTTTGCATTTGAAATTACATTGGGAAGCTCCGGGCCGCCTTTCGATTTGCTCGTTTGTCGTTCCTCGCCGGATTGGATTACAACGAATTTAAGAAATTGTGACACGTTAAAATATTTTGGATATTATTGCGCAGGGGATAAATTTCCTTATACCTTTCGTATATTTTGTATGTCAGAGAAACTTCGCCGGCTCTCATACACTCGCTGCGATTTTTCGAATAACGGACTGAAATATTTAAATATTCCACTGGCAGAGCAGAAAGTTCAATTACATGAAATCCATCGGAAACAAAACGATCCTCCGCTATCGATAGAAGGTTTAACTTCAAGCTATAGAATAATTCATGACGACTACAGATGCGCGCGCTATTTATCCAGCTTGACAGTTATCCGAAAAAAGAAGTAAGACACCCAGAGCATTATTTATTTTCTTCTGCATCGTCGTGCTGGCGCAAAGCTTGGAAGCGACAAGAGAAGCTTGGCCTGGGCTCTCTGCTACGAACGGAAGGTCTGTGGACGATACAGCGTGTAAAGAACTGAGGAGACAATATATTAAATTGACTACGACTTGATCGTAACCAAGTTAGGGGAGATTTCGCGGAGGAGAATTATGCATCAGTGCGAAATTCTTCGCGGTTGGAAAGGTGTAAAGGAAGTTGCAGTACGAGCATAAAACGTGATGCACATCGCAGAGGTTGATAACAACCACTTATCTTTATTATCGCAATTCAACGCGTAATTCATACATCATCTCCATAAAATCAAAACTCTTCCACGTTCTATATCATAGTATTTTGACTGTTCCGTCGCATTAAATACTTCAAGAACGATAAAAGGCGAAGATTAGAACACTAATTTTAACGCAATACAACTTTCAATTCCGCACGATTTTCCGAAGGAAAGATCCACGAGACAAAAATGTCGAACTGTCTAGTTTCAGTTCTCGAGGAAGAAATTTTCAATTTAGTGACGTTCAATCTACATGTATACACCGTGTATCATTAATTACTTCGATCGAGAAGAGTGAATCCCCCGATTCGTACGAGAAGAATTCTCCAGCATGGGTATTTGTTTCGATAAAGATGCGAATATACCTTTCGCGATGGGCAAGCGATTGGACGCCACGCCTTTGAAAACGAGGGAAACGATTATAATCTTCGTAATTGGCGGCCCAGGTGCCGGGAAGAGTACTTTGTGCAAAAAATTAGCTTCAAAGTACAAACTAACTCTAATATGGATATCGAATTTGCTACGCCAGGAAGTCGAACGCGCTTCTGAAAAAGGAGAATACTACAAGGCGTTCATGAATAAAGGTGAAAATGTGCCATCTGTGTTAATCGTTCAACTGGTGGTGGAACAGATGTTGGCCCACCGTGGCGCGCTCGGTTACCTGGTCATTGGATTCCCTAGAGATAAGAAACAGGTGTGGTCGTTAACGAATGCATTACCTTTGATTTTGCTGATTCTGTTAGGTATTAGGTATACATTTTTGAAAGATGGAAAAAAGAAATTACATGCTGTCTAGTTAAACTATGTTAGCATATAAGTTTATTTAAATACTGGGAAAATAATTGATTATTCAATAGGCGGTACTATTCAATACGGAAGTAAAGCCACCCACGTTGCTACTGAATCTGTTCGCGAGAAGAGTAATACTCCAGGATAGACTGGCGAGACGTATATCCGTCGAAGTAAGATTCGACGACACTACTGATGCAATTTGCAACCGTGTGATAAAATATTACACTAACGTAAAGGGTGCAATCGGGCCTAACAAAGAGGTGAGCAAGACGGTTGACGCAGAGGCAAATGTAGAGGATGTGTTCAAAGAGGCGTGTGCGATCATCGATGAGACTCTAGCACAATTACGCTGCATACAAGAATGAAACTAATTAATACCCTGCCCTATAATATGTACATAGATCCTGTAAATTGCTCATACAATAAAGATAGTTATTCGAAGTCTGCAATCAGCTAAACAATCCATTATACGAATGCATAAACATGAAGCAATGATGCCCCAAAAAAAATTTCACAATGAACCACGAGATTCAGAGATTTCACGCGAATATGAATCCGTCAGCGATTGCAACCGCGCACGAGCGTGATATATTACAAATGGTGAAACGAAAAACGACGAAAGAAGTGGGCAGGGGTGCTCGGCGTATTTCAAAGGTGTACGATCTGTTCGATTAAAAAGATTTTCAATTTTTCCGAAAGCGTGTGCAGAATAATCGACGTCCCGTCGTGTCCAGGCCTTCTTCCTTTTCGCGATCCGCATTTTCTGACTCCGCCACTGCATCACGATGGTTAACCGGAAATTATCGAAGGATTTCAAGCGTATTTTCTGCCACTTTTAATACGGTTACCCAGACTATCCCACTGCACAATCTTCCTTTTTCTTTTTATCTTTTTTTTTTACTCCCATGTTCAACTTTCCAATAACTTTTATGCGTTGTGCTTTACCATTGCTCGAAGCGATGCCTCGTCCCAATGGAACGATGGAACAGCTGACACTTAAGGGATGAAGCCAATGAACAAACTTTCCTTTCATATTACCACAAACTTTTCGGTTGCCATCGGAAACTTCATATATTTTTCCACTGACCCTTTGCTCAGCCATTACTTTAATTTTTCTGGATACGTGAACAGAATGTCCACGGGTACTATTCCCACGGAGAGTGTCCGCATTCTTGAATGTGCCGTCTCATAATTTTTACTCATAATTTTATAATTTGTCATAGGCGATATTTCGAGGAAGAGCGCAAGGCTTTCCAAAATATTACACCTGCTGTTGAATTTTTTTCTTTGCATCTCTTTTCGACGAAGGAAATATATGAAATTAAAAGTTCATACTGTTTTAGGATAGAACAGTTCCCCTGCGTTGCCTATTATTAAAATTAAATCAAGAGGCACGCACGTGTTCTGCCGAGTTCCAAGAGCGTTGAAATTCTCTCTCCTATTGAAAAAACGAAGCACGTAGAGTTTAGACGTTCAAAACAGAAAATTTACGCGGTTTGTCGAACACGCGGGTGTCCTTTGTTTGAAATAATTGAGAAACACACTGGTGGCACGTTTCGACGGTCACGTATGTACGGAGACTTTAACATCCGGCGTTGCAGCCAACCGCCATTATGCACCGTCGACTATATTGGTGGGAACAGTAGAAATTTCATTTAAATCTTTCACGGTGCCGCTCTAAAATAAATATTCGAATGCAATTTTAGATTAATCACGCGCTCTCTTTGTAATATCCTCTCGCAGTATGTTTCTTATTTTCCGCGTTCCGTTGTGCAGCTTTATAAAGAATAAAAATAAAAGCTGGAAAAAATTATTCGGATGTTGTTAGCAAATAAATACCCACGTGGCCCAACAATTTGTACAAGAATCGCGGGAAGAACAATTAAAAAGGAACGAAAATAAAGCACACGCTATTGGGACGTACGTCCACCGATCGCCGCTGGTGCTATCACGAAAATTGTTCAATTTCGTCTGCCATTGAAATCTAGCGTGCCCAGTTCCATTCGAAATTGCGGATGAGGAAATGAAGCGACACGTTCCATCGTGATGTAGAAAAGGAACTGTTTACCCTTCCTCTTTTCGTAGTTGCGCAAGAGTCTGATCGTGAGTTAATACGGAAAAAAAATTGGTTTTCCACAAATGCAACTGCCAACCGAGAGAATAGGGACACCCGTAAAACAAGCTTTATCTGCTTATAATCAGTAAAATACATAGCGGCGAGCATATTCCTCGCAAAGCAAAACAGCATAAGCGAGGCGGCAGAAAGGCTACTGGACGAAGTAGCAAATGATCGCGACGAGAATCTCGATTCGTCCCTTCCAGACTTGATGAAAAAGGAAAGAAAAGAAGAATAACCGTATTATCGGTCAACCGGAGTCGAGTCGAAACGAAATTTTCGTCTGTCAGCGAGCCAGCGGCCAAATCGTTACCCGACCAAATTTTACCAGTACGTACACTACAATAACGATAACGCCATGACGCTACTCGCCTATCGATTTCCTGTCCCGTCTGATCTCCTTTCTCTTTCTCGTTCGTCTTTCTTCCTTCGGCCCCCGGTGACGACGAACGGAAAGGGGACGCGAAGACCAAAAGGACCAGCACAGGTTTCCACTCCTGTCTGCTACCGCGGTATTGTGACTGTGCGATATCGGATGAACTTGTAAAACTTGCGCAATCAGCCGTGAGATTGCATGTGGCTCTCTCACCCTTTGTCCCACGTTTCAGCCCCGTTTCGTTCCCTGTTCGCGATTCCGTCCTTGCAGCCCGCTGTTTTCTCTGACCGCATCGTACGGCTGGTGAACCACAAACGGTACAACCTTCGACCGCCTCGTTCCTGAGACCCTGGCAGCAACTTACATTATATTCGGACGATGGTAATCGTAATAGCAATTCTGGCAGAGGGCCGCGGCAATTTTGGAAAATTTCATCGGTCCCCGCCCCATTGTGAATATCGCGCTACTCTTTATGTATTTTATCTGCTCCCCTTTATTAATCGAATTCCCAATTTCACGCGGATTACTGCGCAATCATGCAGTGCACGGATAGCAAGTATTTATTGAGTACAAGGGAGTGGCGCACGAATATTTAACATTCGTTGAAGCTATTGGCAGATTCTTTTTATAATTCATGAATCCGTCAGAGCTGCAGCGCTTTCATTATTTTTTTCTTCTCTTCTTCAGCTCCATACTGCCAAGTTGTGCTATCGGATATTTATGTTTCCGTGTTTTTGTCGCACTCGTATTTGCATCCGTCGCAACTATTTGTCGATACGAAACCGCAGAAAAACTAGCTGAAATCGTGAATACGGGGAAAGAAATAAAGGAAACAGGCATGGTGAAAGCGAATCTCGTTAAACAGGGACAGAGCTACGTTACCCGTTTGGTAACGTGGAATAAGGGAAAACTTGGTTCCGTATGAGCACGAGCATAAAGACAATTTTCCCCTCTTCTACATAAATTCATGGCGAAAAATATGGCCGACGCGACGCGTCGTGAGGATTATAGATTAAGCTGTGTTCTTCGAATTCTATTCGATCAATTGAAATATTATACTTCTTTCTACCATGTTCATGTGCTATTTGCGTTTCCCCTCTTTGCGTCTGCGTTAACGATACAATTATTGCAACCGTACTCTGTTTTAATATTAATCTTGTGCAGAAACTCTTGCGACTTATATCCATGCACACCTGAAGCGCAAAAGTTTCTTTTAATTATAAAATTATATACATGACTGGAACCACCGCGCACTCGAATGACCCACGGCGTACCATTCTCGGGTCGTGGTACATACCTAGTACCACCTCGAGGTCGAGGGACCTACATGACACTAGCCTAGGGTCGAGAAATCCGCCTCGAAGCATTCCAGAGCCAAAGGTCAGCCTCGGGCAAACCTCGAGTCGTGCGACCCGCTATGGACCAGTCTGTGTTCGTTAGATTTACTTCGAATGATCCCCTGATCGCGAGACCTGCCTTACGAATCAGCCATGGATCAGTCCGGGATCGAAGACCAACTTTGGACCAACCTTGGATCAAGAACCCTGCCTTGGAGCATCTCTGGATTAAAGGACCTAGAATGTTCCAGAATCCCAGGGGGTACATCAGATTAGATTTCACGACCTTCTAGGGTGATCCAAGTTCCAGGAATCCATAGTAATCCGGGTTAATTTTCATAACTTCAGGAACATGCTGGTCTAGGTTCTATAATCCAGGAATGGTTTGCGAACTGAAGTTATGAAATTCGATGTCTTGCGAACTCGAAACAACTCCCCCGATGTCTGGGAGGTTTTATTTGAACGAGTACTTGTTTCCAAGGTTCAATTGTAGGCAAAAGATAGTTGTCATTCGTTCGATGGGTGTACCTACTGTGCATACTGGTATACGCAGTTTTCCAAATCTGCAATTACTCGGATGATCCGTGGAGTATATTATCATTTGCGGTATTTCCGTTTCGATTCTTCTTACCTATATTTCCAACCACCAGACGTTGAGTGCCCCATCGATTCACGCGGCTTCGAAGTTTGCCTAATGTTTCCCCCCCCAAGAATCCTCGTTCTTTTCCCTTCGCGACGTCAAGCTTGCTCGCGAATTCTCCCGGATGTCTAGCCTCGATCCGGCGTACCCTGCGCCACTTCTATCGCGTTTCTCGTGACGCAGTCGGCCATGGTTGTTGCCAAAGACGCATGCTCTGCATTGCAACGAGCAATATTTTATAGTTTGCCCCCCCCCCCCCTCCCCACAGCCTGATGTCTGCTCCCTATAAAGCACACTTTACGACTCGCAATTCCTAACTTTTACAAAACCGGCTCGTTGGTCATCGTTCGGCTACCATGGACTTCCACTTCGTTCATGCTCTTTTTACGACTGAACACCGATCGGTAAAGGGACGTAATACCTAGGGATGCTTTTATTACGCCAAGGAATTCCAGATGCGTGAACATCGTTAGTTTGTATAATGGTGGAAGATCGTTGAAGCTTTTCAACCGCTCGCTCAGTCATTTTTTCCCTTCACCCATCCCTGCCAGCCAGCGTGGCCCGTAAACTGCCGTTTTATTGTACGTGCTAGGCTAACTAGGCTATTCTGCCAATTTACCGAGATTTAAGAGCCACCGCCGTTGGGTCTCCCGTTTTTGTTGGCGAACCAACGGTGCCTCCGCTGTCTGATATTTCTAACATCTCGTATTATTGTATGCAATTCCTTTATATTTCTGTACAGTGTTTGGCAGTTTTTATCTTCGTATTAATACCAGTGATACTTTCATTGATTGCTGCGGACATTCTCCCAATTTTACTAGTATTTACGAACAAGCATTTCTCATTACGATGTAGGTACACGAATGTATGTACATATGGAAATGGGATTTTTGAAAACTCGAGTAGAGGTGCCGAACTGGAATTATCGATCGTTGCAATAATCTGCTGATTTCCTGCAGTGCGAGCATTCGGGTTTTTAGTCTTTATCGTGGAGGAATTCTGATAAAACCCTGGTAAAGCGGAATTTGAATCTATTCGTTCCTGGGAATCGTGCCGGTATAGTTCGTAATATGATTGTCCCGTGTGAAGTTTCCATGGTATGCTTTATTAATCGCTAAACCGATGATGTAAACGTATTGACGGTGATTCTGTATTCATGATCTCTGTTTATCGTATGTGGTTCCATATATTCGCCATAGAAACTTAATCGTGTTACGAAATTGAACCGTTTAATTGTCGCATCATTTTAAAGAGATATTAATTTTATTCAATTTAGATGCATGACATTTTTATTATGCATTTAAATTTTTACAAATATTTTCAGTTCTACCATATGTTCTGCTGACTGATGCATAGTAACATTTCTTAACCATTTAGCTTGCAGAGATTGCACTCGCATCGTGCACTGTGCAAAGTACTATTCCAAGTACGTATAACCATGGGTCGGCGTTTAATTCGTATTTATAAAGTGCTGTAACAGATTCCGCAATTCCAACAGCTTAATTCACCGGATTATTCCTCTGGCGAATAAATTCTCGTTGGTAATCTTGGCATTCACAAATTTCATCGGCAACGAATTCGTTTGACATCAATTTATTTTTATAGCGACGAAATAAGCGAATTCGTCGGCTGTTGCGGCAATGGTTTACGAATATAATCAAGACGCAGCAGCCTGTTTCGATGCGGGAAAAAATTTCAAAGTTTTCTGTGTTGCGGAGCCAAGGCTGCCGGTCTGAATTTAATCCACAAAATATTGGTTGCGTTGGTCATAAAATCGATAGCTAGACAATAGGCTACGGGGTAAACTTTGACCTCCAAAAAATTGCCCCCTGAAAGCTTTGCGTGCGTGTGCTGGAAAAAAAGGTCGTCCCATGGAAGCAAGAATAAAAATATTGGTTGGAAATCACGGGCTATTAAACTTTGAAATGAGTAACTCCGAGTATCATTGGTTCGAGGTTTCGTATAGAATTATGGGAAAAATAGAAGCAGACACGATAGTGCCTGGTCTCTCTACATATTCGTTTCATCGATTTCAAGTTATTGACATGCCCATTGAAACCCAAAAATCGTGGAACTGATACGCGTGTAGCAAGTCGCGACCTATGCCCGTGTCGTATCGCTTTTATTTAACCCCCGCTCGTGTAACATCGCTAGCGACGCCGTGAAATATTTCACGATCGCCCATGGAAACATTAATATACTCGTTTAATTATTCGCATTATTCGTAGTGAAGTCGATTCTACAGTGGTGTATTCGAGTGTAATTGAACTTGTACTATCTTCCATCTTAAGCCAACCTGCACAAACTTCAAAGTGCAAAGGGATTCCCACGAAGTTTCGCGTTCCATGGTAAGTTTTATGCAACATTTTTATTAATTACCGAAGGAACGCTCGTTTACCAGTGTTGTAAAATCGAGGCCAACAAAATTTGCAAGCTATTTCAACGCTACAGGATTCGTTGAGTGGGGGTGGATCTTACATCAGTCGCGATCTACTCGTGCAGCTTTGAAACGTAAAGAAAGTTTACGCCAGTCAGTTGAAGCGCAAGGTCCATGAATCTATCAGCTTCCTTCTAGCAAAGTATAAATTCCGGAAGTCGATAACGCTTCTATTTTTCCTTCCGTTCGTTTGCCTGCCTTTCCATGCCTTTCTTATCTACCTGTCAATCTCCTATTTCTCTCCCCGGTCTCTGTCTATTTTTTTTTTTTTTTGTTACTTGTCCGCGTTCTCTTTTTCCATTTTCCTCGGTCCAGTGTAACACTTTTTTCAATTTACTATTCTTTCTATCATCGCACCCATTCGAACAATCCACTTGTTCGTGCACTACCCTTATTGTTAAAACGTGATTTATCGTCGGATCTGTGGTTGCTGCGAGCAACACCGATTCGACGGTTAACTTTGTGTATGCAGGCTTCGTCGAGCTGCAAAGTAGGCCATCGAAATGCACCGGCACGAAATTGCTCTTGATCTTAATCTTTTCGTTGGTGCGCCGGCAATCGTTGGATATTCGGGGAAATCTATGCGCCACACCTGAAAAAATTAACCATCCAGATGTTGCGGAAATTTTTGGCCACCACTTCTGGCAGCGGAACAGCCCAACAAATTAAATTATTGCGTGCCCTATGAATAAGCTCGCGAATATTTCTTTCGTACGGTTTCGTCTTCAAGATTCGTACGTTCAAAGTGTTGCTTTTTCCAAAGCAGATTTATCAATATTCAATTACGGTATAAGAGCCCTTTAACGGAGCTACTAAATGAAATATATTCGCAGGGGCATTGATCGTCACGGTGTAATCTCTATCGTTGCACGACTAAACAACTCGAACATAACGTGCAGCAGTTAGGATAAAGAATGATAGGATGGTAAATCTCGAAGGTATCCAAGGCAGAAACCGCCTACCCAAGAAACGAGGTAGCAAGGAGATCTAAATCATTTCGCGAGGCCATCTTGCATCGTCGTATTTTCTTTCCATCCGAGTCCCCGTGAACATTTTCTTCTTCTGAATCACGCCAGTGAATTGTCGAGGGGCACGTTCATATAGTCGCACTATCGATAGCGTTCATACTTCGGTGATGTTACATTAATAACCATAGTCGACTTCCGAAAATTCGATTTTACTGCTCGCCCCCATTTTATCACTCTCCATTTTCGTTCCCTTGTTTCTCCAATGCATATTTATTTGTCGAACGCTTCTCGTAGCGAATTATTTTCTTTCTATTCTGAATGTCGCGTTTGACGACAATCGTCGCGTGAAATCGATGTCCATTTCCTCGCGTCATGTCGTCGATCTTTGTCTTTGCTCTTTCTACTCTCTGCTAGTTCATCGAGTTCAATAATGCCTATGACTGGCAATGCGGGGCATCGATACGTCATGATGGTTGGTGAATCTTTTTGTCGATCGAGGAAATTTAAGAGAAATTAAGCGTAAAGAGATGTACGCATGATCGGTATCGGAATCATGATAGGATCTTTATTAAGATCACTTTTTGCAGCAATTTTTTTTAGCATTCGTCGTTTAATAATAGAACACGATACGATGTCCCTTGGCCGATGAAAAATTCACTTCTCCAGAGAAGAGAATCGTAAATTCGACCCTTTTACTGTTCCTTTGTAGACAGAATTATCGATAGGTGCAGTGGATGCGCGCTTCTACCGTTTCCATTCTTGTTCCTTTTTCTACTTTATCTTTCAGTACTTTGCCCCGGTTCCTATATTCCCAAAAGTTTCCGAACAGTTGAACGATATAACCGGGCACAGTGAAATCGGTTAAGGTTGAAAATGATCGCGTGCTACTTTTTCTTTTTTCGCTTGGTCTAACGTTAATTGACTCCCTTGTTCCGCCAATTTAAGGCCCTTCAATAATTCGCCTTCCGAAAAAAAATTCGCTCCATAAATCTGCATCGTTCTGCTTATTCGTACGGAATATAAAATGCCTTCCAAGCGCTCCGACCCCCGAATGGAGTCTATTAGCTGGGAGAAATCGACCGAATTTTCGACGTTCGAACTAATTTGAGCTAACGATACGCATGTGCTGTTTTCCGTGAACATATATCGAGGTTTCTGGAACGGGAAGAAGTCTAGAGAAACGGGTAGAAATCCGACTCGCGGGTCGAGTGCGCTTGTAATTCGATGGCAATTAATACACTTAAAATATATGTGTATATTATATGATAAGGATCAAACGATATTTTAAAACCTAAAACTTCGTGTCTTAATCTAGCTCATTTGTGAGGACAATAAAATGTGGTCTATTTATATAATATAATGCCACTTAATACATCGTAAATTATTGTACACAAATTTCGACCAATTGTCAGACCCCGCTTGTTAAAAATAAACCTGCTTTGTATCCCCTGCGTTTCAATAACTACGTAACTTTCTCCCTTTCTCCTTCCTTTCTAAACCAACGTTTACGAAAGTTTTAAATTAGTCGTGGGCGGGATCGGCGCAATTGTTATTACCATAAAAGCGCAACCAGCTATATTTCATCGAGCCGACGCGCGAAGCAGGAGTAATCGAGTTCTTTCGTTGAGTATGATGTCTCGTAACAATGCTGCGGGGTCTTTTACTACGTCGAGGTAATTCTGCGTCTTATCGCGAGCCACTTTTTCCCCCCTCCAAATAAAAAAGCAACCCTTTTGTATCAGCGAGCAGCGAGAACTTTCTGGTTCTTGAGCGATTGTGTTTCGTTTATATCCCGGCAACAAGCAGCCCGAATTATTGCCTCCACCATGTAGAACACTCACGATTGCGATCGGTACTAAATACACATGTTTAAAATTGATAACGCAGGTGACTAAACAGTATTTAATATGTATAATATTAAGGAATCTGAGATTTCTATAAATTCCATCTAAAACTGAGTGAAAAATTAGGAAAATGGTAATATTTCGATTCAACGCTGATTTTCTAGGAATATTTTATTCGACTGCTTTGCTGCGCTGGGAAATTCCTTACTCGCAAGCTTACCCTTCGCATGTAAAAAGTTGTACAAAATTCCTAAGTGTCTGATTAATTTCACGTATGAAATGCAGGACAGGTATGAACCGTGATCCTCGTTAATGAAGACGTATTGAACAACACAGTGAAGTAAGGGTGCGTTTCCCTTAACGGCGAACGTAGATACACTTTAGTTTGCTGTTTTACATTGTTCAGAAGGGAACCGTCGACGCAGGCAAGTATGTCAACCGACGTTTCATAGGAAGAACAATGGTCGCGGCAGGCGCAATGTAAAGTGACGATATAACAGCTCGCGGAGAACAAAAGCGATGCGGGCATACTTGTTTAAAACGCTTATATCGATGTCTCAATTGTACCGCTCTGCCACTCTCTCTCTCTGTTTCTCTCTGTTTTCTCCCCTCTCTCGCTTTCCCTCGTCCTCACCTGAGTCTATTGCATTTTCCTCTGGTCCGTTGCAAAATTGATATTTGCACTCTTCCAACGACTACACCGAGATTACTCGTTTCTGTTCCAATTTCTGGCATCGCGTAAACTAATTCGAACAGATAAACCGTACATCCTCGACCGTGTCACAGAAATGCGCGTTTAAGAGGCGTTTCATCTCAATCCGAATGCATATTCATACGCACACGTATTATTACAAAATTTTCCGCATTCCCGATATTATCGTTACAAATTCCCGAAGATAACGCGCTGCGATGATTTTTTTTTGTTATTTATTTATTGAATGTGCCGACGAAAATGTGGCAAACGAAGTTTTAATGAAACCGGCGGTGATCATTGTACAAAATTTGAATAGCCCGATTTATTTCTATGGATATAAATTTGACAAGCTACGATTGTTTTTTTCAAAATAGGATTACCTTGTACTTTTAGAGAAAGGATTCATACGCGATAACGAATAATTTTTTTTTACGCACGAGAACCGTCGGGAGATCGTGGTGATGACTGCGAAACGAATATCGTTATATAATGGGCTTTCAAAGCGCACACGAAACCAAAAATATGAGAAACCCGTTCGTTAAAACGACTGAAAAAAAGTTTCTTTGTTCCGTAGTAGAGCCAGTGCGGTTATTGGTCGATTATTTTTTTTCATCGACGAATTTCACCGTGCTTCTTTCATTTCTTTTTCAACCACCATATTTCGCGGAGAATTTAAATGCCATAAATAGTCTTAGGCCTTCGAATTGAAACAGAAATAACAGACGGCCCGGCGCGGCATTTGGTCGAGGGAAAATGGAAAAATCTTCCATGTAATTACGCCAACGGTATTTGAGCACCAAAATTAGTCAGCCTCGACAAAAATCCCACCGAAATTTCTTTCCCAGTACTCTGCTTCGTTTCTCCCTCCTTGTCCCATTTCGTTGTATTGCCTAATGTTTTTTCGTATAGAGAACAAATTATATACTCCGAATTAATACTCCAGAATATTTTACCTTCCGTTCAAATGATACGGTACACTATTTCAACAGAATTAACAATTGCGAACAATTTAATATTGAATACCAAAAGAACTATTTATTCTTAACAAAAGAAGTATGCAATTTGAAAACAGATAACTCCGAAAACTCTGAACAGTTGCTGCCTCTGATTTGCGTGGGAAATAATTTCGGGGATCGAACCGTGCCTCTGGCCGAATGAGATATTTCTATTGTTACAATCTCCTCGGAGACTTCGACTGCCCGACCCCGATTCAGCTGACGATTTTGAGTTCTCAGGAACTACGAGAAAGAATGGAAAAAGCGAGAGATAGAAACTGGTTCATTTTCGACATGACTTTTATCGTCTCGCTTCATCGAGGGCGCATATCGGCTATAGCTAGTATTCCGTGAGAGAAACTGGAATCAGGATTCTTTGGCTCTAATGGCACGTAATACGGCGAAAAAGGCGAAATGATAGCTGACCAGAGACATTTACTATCTGGTAATTATCGATCGATTTAAGACGTTGATAACGATCCTCGTGGACTTAGGATGTTCGAGTACGAGAACGAATTTGGAGACGATTGTTCTTTTTTGTCCGAGGTGGCTACCGTTTCTCAATTAAGCTTCGACAGGAAAAATTGTTAGTAATCTAGGTGATTGTGTTAGTTGGAGTATCTTTTCGTAAATGGGAGATTAGAATTCTGGACGATGATACTAGAAATTAATACAGTAGAAGACTTTTCGCTGCTTTTGTATACTTTTCTATACAAAAAATGGAAGGAATCTTTGATGAAAAGAATGATTGGTGTATAACGAATTGGAAGCTATTCCATGATTACATTTTACGTACGGCCTTAAATACATTTGACGTATGCAGCATACAAGTTTACGAGGTGCGGACGTCACGCGCGCACTTAACTTACTTAACTAGCCCGCAATCCCATAATCTCTGCTTGAAGTTAGCGTTTTCGCGGTGACGGGCAAATTGCTATTGAGAAGCAGGGTGAAACCCTATGTGCCCTAATTAGAATTCGGAGTTTTCCTGTTGACTGGATTAAGCAGTGGATGCTGCTCAATTTCGAAAAAGGATTACGGGAGTATAGTTTTAGTTTTATGTAATCATACGGCAATGAACGAGTGAATCGAATGGAATCACGTTTTACGAAATTTATTTTAAAATTAAGCTCACTTTCGGCGTAATTCTTTCGTTCACGTTTTCATTTACATTTCATTATGAAAATTGAAATGCATTTGTTTACAATAGGGGTACTTACAGAACATCTAATATTGAAATTTCAAATTTTTTGAACCATTTATAGATTAGCACGGTAACTAATATAAGATTTTTCAATAAACTTGAATATTCTTACTAATGCAAATCAGCTTGGATTTCCCCTTTGCCAGTCATTTGGGCTGAACTTTTTTGGCAGCCCAAGATCTTTACCAACAATCTGGAAGGGATATTCGAGTGCAATTAATTCGTAGAAAGCTGAAACTTTGAAACCTGTCGCAAATAACTTCGTCGATCGAAGTCTAATACAGTTCGGGGAATATTCTCAATTGTTATAATGCCTAGAAAGTTTCTGAAATATCAGAGTCCCTTCTTGCGAGACAAATGAATGAAAAAGGTATGGTTAATGTTATTTGGCTGACGACTGTTTAAATAAAGCATACAAACTTTTCCAAACTGTAATTTAATTATATAATAATTTGTATAATATTTATAATATCGTTATGTTTCTATTTTGTTTCAGGTAAGTGCTTATTCCGACTTTCTCTTCATGGTGATTCGTTGAGGTAAATACGTAAGTTGAAATCCTATACGATATTTCCAAACCATAATAATCATATCAGATTACCTGTGTATTCTATATGTTTCTTCCGTAGCATAAAAATATTGTTATCGATGTATTATAGTACTCATAATGGTCGGCTACAACTTCACATGCATAATCGATTACGTTCGACAAAAGTGCGACACTCGATTTTACTTTATGCAAGCACGAAGCCTTTGTCATTGTATTTCATAACGTGCTTCCGAATATGGTAATCGTCAGTTTCGTATACCATCTGAATATAGTATTCTATTACGAACTGGGACTGTACATTTCCGTTTATGCTTTCGTTTTACACACACGTCGTTTATTCATTTTCTTATGCATCAAACGTTAATCGAGTAATCGTTAATCTGTCAAAACAATTACATATTATCAATTATAAATTATTTGTTCACATGTGAAGTCCCCCCTTCTAATTATGAGAACATTATATTTACTTATCTGTAGCAATTTTGTCATATTTTAGTTACAATACCTGAACTTACAATATATAGATAATAACACACAACGTAGAAACAGTACTTCCAGCTGATTATAATTTTGGTGACTTAACTCAGCTCGTCTTCTGGACAGGTTTAACGTACCTCTTTTGATAAAAGTGATAAAACATCGCAAAGTTTATTATTAAATTGACTATCGACACAGAACCAGGTATTCTTGTAACTGGACAGGACGGTAGCAACGATTGAGTATTTTGCATTATTAAAACAATAAATTGTACCTGTGAGGACAGTAAATGAAACTTGTGAATACATTCACTCTCGCGTATTATATACTAGAAATTCAATGTAATTCTACGTATGCACTCACCATTTGCGCGATGGTTAATAATGGTTTGTATGGGGCAAGTGCTGTTTGCATATCTTTACCGAATGTACTAAGGAAATAATAAGTGTACATAATCACATGTATGAAACAGTTAACTAAAATTGTAAACGATGACATTGCAATAGCCACATATTTTGTTATAAACCAAATCAACAGGATGGTCGATATGTGATGGTAAAGATGTAAACCCGAAACTTGTTCATCTTTCTTTCTTAGCACAAACACTAGTGTTTCAATCAGGTCGACCACTTTTAAAATTAACGCAAGCCATGCTATGTAGGCTATCTGAAATAGGCGGAAAATCGATCAGGATAACAGTGTTAAATTGCATAAGAAAAGAAAATTAATTCCAGTAATCGATTATCAAATTACCTTCAGTGGCCCAGGATTATACGAGTAGTCTGGCAGTTCGCAGAAGACAGTTATTTCGCTAAACCAGCCAGCACTGATCAATTGTTGCACTATATACGCATTGGCAATTATTTGGAAGATGTTGTAACATTTTACGAAGTTCTTCAAGCTATATGGTTTTCTGTCTTTCATGAATTCCGGTCCACTTTTCAAAACGATATACAAATACGACAATAAGATGATTGGGACAAGGACGGGCGATCCGACTAGTGGTAGATTGTTTGTTCTTGGATCTGGGAAATGACGAATCGGCCACATGTGAGATACAAATTAACGTCGAATTTCTCTTCCGTCGAGTCTAGATACTCACCCGCATTTTTGTTCCAGTAAAAATCGTAAATTTCCACGATACCCATTTTTTTTCACTTTTTATGCCTCACTTACTTGCAACACTTGAATCGTTCGAAATGTTTGACAAAGGCCTCTTTCCTGCTGGCTACACGGTTAATATGCTTTTATGTCTACAACTAAACTCTAATTATCCCTGACATTTATCGTTACACGCGTTACAAGCGCATTGAATCGAATCTGTTGAGTATATGACCCTAAATGATCGTGCTGGGTATAGACTGAAAGCATTTATGACTATGATGTACTTACGTCTATAGTGACGTTCTATCGTGTATTTAGTATGAGAATGAACAGGTATGTATGTCTAGATATGCACACATGTACATTCGATTGAAACGTGGAAGGCCCTCGTGGTGACATCAAAGAGTCACAGTCCCATTGTTTCTACTATTAAGATTACGTGAACCGACCTTTGTTCAATTAATACGTTCCACGAATTTTATTTCCATTATCAATTGACTTGCCACAGAATAGAATTTTAAATTCCTTTTTATAAAATGAATAGTGTTTTAATAAAAAGGATTAATTGTGGTAAAGGATTGAGAGTGGTTTTACATTGTTACACCCTCGGACCACAGATTGTTCAAGCTAATGGAGCATTCTTCGAGGTATAAGCGCTTTATAAAATATAATGACTAAAAGCTGAACTTAATCTCTTATTTACCTTTAAATTATGCAGTACAAAAATGTATATGTGCCAAACGAATTATTAAATATGTAAACAAATAAATACGTAGAATTCTGTTTTTTAATTATAATTATATAATTTTTATATAATTATTTATATAATAACTTATATAATTCTGTTTTTTCCTGCCTCTACGTAAAACAAACAATTTACAAACATTCCAAAAATGATTTGACAATAGAAAACACCGATTAACAGGTATCAGAAGCAGATACATGCTGTTACTATATTTTCAGTTTGTGTTAGAGAGGTCTCATATTTGCGTATAACCTTCTTCATTTATTAGAACAATACGCGTATGATAATGAATCTAGTTCCCCCTCGATAGGTAATGACGTAATTTACTCCATTAAATTTAAGAGCTGTAATCGAAAGGTAAACGGGCTTCCAATGCACAGCCGGTAGTTGAAGAGCAAGTTCTGGACGAAAATATAATCCTGGAGTTACCGCCAGCTTCCAGCTCCCGGGAGAACATATTAAGTATCGCTGATTGAGGTAGCTCAGTCCATGGAAGCTGCCAGGGTGGACTCGATACCATTTCGAATATTCGGTTCTTCTCAATTCCGCGAGGAGCTTCTCTTAAAATCGAAGGACCCCTCGAACGATAATGAAAAAACTTAACCGTTCTCCGCATGGGCTTCATTTTATCGACCACTAATGCAAATGAATATCGATACTTCTATTTCGAATTCTCGCCCCGAATAACCCCGCGATCTCAACCAGAATCATAAAAACGAAACTTTTTCATCGAAAAAAAGAAAAGAAAATTGTCCCTCGGAATTTTCCAACAATCGTTTCGCGTCGATAAGAGATTTCACAATTACTCCCACGCGCTCCTCCCTCATTTTCGAAGTAGCAAGCTGCACGCGTAAACGGAAACACACACGAGCCTCCTTTCGATCTGCCGAATAATCGGTGCTCAAGAAGGCAAAGCTAATATTGAAGCTTGATCTCGACTTCGATGAGCTTCCAGGTCTATCCCTTTGATCTTCCTGACTTGAAATTTCCAATATTCGATCTCAGCATTGTCGCGTTAAAACGGGAAGCTCGTTGGTCGTGGGACCTTGCGTTCCAAGTTGTAAGACAGGCCGTGTCGAGGTGAAACTTAAAAAGAAGCAGGCCAGCCTATGAAGTAGTAATCGAGCAGGTAGGTTGGACCGGTGTTTAGAGCCCATGAAGCTGCCAGAGGGATGTATTAAGCATCGCTAATCGAGGTGGCTTAGTCGATAGGAGGCTTGAGGAGTAAAGTGGTAACTCGGTTGGCTGCGTGGCGGTGGGGTGTGGCAAGGGGTGGTGAACATTAACTGCCCCTAGTGCCTCTCGCTAAGTGCTGCAATTTATTTTATTACCCACCGCGCGTCTACATTTGGAAGCCTTCGGTCGTCGGCGCTTCCATTCACGATGGAAACGCCGGCGTGTCGCGGAAACGTAATTTACACCGAGTTACGAAGGATGTAACGATAGAGTGGACGGGCGTAGAAAATGTATCGACGAGCGGGAACACCGGAACGTTTCGTTGCTTGTTGTTGACAGTTCGTTTCTGTCTCCGTTTCAGCTTCCCATTCCTTCCGGTCACTCGGGCGAAGTCTGATCGGATTTTGCTTCCGATTGTCTTTTGATTTACGGCACAGTGGCGCGAAGAATGTCGGATATGAAACGCGCTAGTCTGGGCGCATACGTACGTATGTGTACGCGAGGATGTGACAGCCATCAGGGAAAAATGAGAATGGAAATAGGGCAGATGCGACCTGGGTGGCGCGACGCGGAACGTCATAATGGTGTCACCTGATGGATTCAGCAGGCGTGTTTCTGGATGATGATTATTGCCTTAGTTTAGTGAACCCGGTGTTCGCCGCGTTTTGTCTCTCTTTTTGTTTTTGCAACGAATTTCCCACCGTGCCTGACGGTCGAAATCATCGTCCGACCTGTGAAAATAGGGCACTCTGTATGGATCGTCAAGATAACGATACTGTCTTTCGAACCGCGCAATTCGAGCTTCCGGTAGAAAATTCATATTGCTTCCAATTAACGTCTCCATGCAACGGAGATTGGTGTAATTCAAAAATAAAAAGGAGAAAAGTGGTCTCATTTTCCCGTGGTATTTCGAACCCATTAAAGCAAGCGGATTTTTATTTTTCGCACTAAAAAATGTGCACGTATAGCCACGTCAGAATTATAACCTTAACGGCACACATAACGTCGATTGCAGAACCGTGTAAAAATGTTTTTAAAGCGATCTTTGGAGCTGCCGTTTAAAAATTCCTCGAGTTACAACACTGTTGAGACAATATACAGATTTTTCTTTTTATTCGTGCGATTACTTACAACGTCGCACGAGTACAAAAAAAATGATGTCAAGGGGGAAAATAATCCACAAGCTGTGCGTAGCACGAATGTACGTTTAAAACGACACGAAGGTGAAATAGCGGAAAAGGGAGTTTGCGTGTGACAGAACAAGAGTATTCTCGGTCCAAAGAAAAGATGGAATTCCGTATTGCAATTGGGCTGAAATTCGTTGCAGGATTGCCCCATTGCCCGGCAACACATGAAATAATTTTCTACGGTTAATATGATATAAATCTAACATAGTAGTTCGGGTTTTCCGCCCGCGAGACCAGCTAAAATCCGTTTAAACTTGGTCGAAATGGCCCGTTTAAACGCGCCGTAGTTTGTTCGACAGTTAAATGCATTGGAAAGCTTTGGAGAATAATTCTGATCTGTGTATTTGTAGCCTACAATACGTGACAATTTTTTTATTTGCCACTTACGGTGAGCGACAGAAAAATATTCGTTTCTGCACGTATAATATTCTAGCTTAAAAGCTTTGAAAAATTGTACAGTACAAATTTTACTTCGCGTATCGAATTGTATCGAAATGATTTTTATATACCGTCATGGTAATTAATGGAAAACGGCTACAGAATATACATTCTGAAGTTCATTATTTTTTCTTTCTTAAAAGATTTTAAGGTTCGCGATTCGACGGTGAAATTGCAATAAAAAGTTCGAATACTTGTATAAGTAACATTTGCAAGAATCCGCAGTGTGCTATTTGAAAAGATAAAAAACAAATCATTAAATTATCTTAAACGGAAAGAAATTTTTGGTTGCGAAAAAATGTCAGAATTGATCTTCAAATTGTGCAAACATAAGTTTCAGTAATTTTGTATATATATGTATAATATAAATAATAATACGAATGTGAATCGCGGATACAAACGGAATCGCGTGAAATCAACTAGCGTCTAGTAAAAGGGACTAGGCGAGGCTCAGTTGATTTCGAAAACGATTTCCCAAAACCGATTCGGCCCGCTGTTAATCCCCGGCCTCTGGTTGTCGAAAGTAGCAAACAAAAGCTACGGTGTTAGAGGAATTCCACTATGCGGCGCTATTTTATATTTTACCACAATTTCGCACACGTTACTCCATTTACCATTTTTTGTTTTCGCGTTTCTTTCCCCGATCGACACGAAATGTCTACAATTCAAAACTTAACGCTCGGTTTCTTAATTAAGTAATTGGAAATTAACGAAGCGTCGAACGAGCAAATTTATCAATCACATGCTCGAGTGGTCCGAGGGGTTTGTATCAGAACAATTCCAGTTCGGTTCCACTGTTCTAAATAGAGGGGCGGGCAAATAACGGGGGCAGGGAAGGGGTGGAAAACAGAGGCGCCGCGAGGCAGAGCGGCAAGGAGAAAGAAACAGAAACGGAGCCGAATACTCAAAGGAGTGTCGAATAGTTTAAACAAAGGCGTTAAGAAAACAAAGCGTTAAGAAAATGCAAATAAGCAATAGCTATAATAATTATTCTATAATAATAATTGCAATGGATATTCCGGAAATACAAAGCCGAAGGAAACGTATTAATGATAATTAATATATAACCAACCAACAGCGCCTATTTAATGGAGGAAGATAAAGCGAGAAATCCTCTGTCCCTGCATCCCTTAAACAAAATAAAGAACGGTACGAAAACAAACATAGTAGTGCAAAATTCAGTGAACAGTGATGCGAAGGATGAAATAACACGGCGAATATTACGAGGGAACGAAGAAGCAGGAAAAGAATCGACGAAGATAAGAGAGGAACGCGAGAAACAAGAAGGGAAGACGATTGGTGCGTTAGAGCAGGACAGAGGAATGGGGATAGTCGTGGCGTTTGCGCCTGGGGCTGTCGAGGACAGCGCGAAGAGGGTGTGCAAGGGTGATCGGCGTAGGTGGTGGTGCACAGAGGGTGGGAGGACAGGGAAAGGCGTGGAATTGGTGGAGGCAGTCAGTGGCTCGCCGCGCGCCACAACGACCGTCGGATCTAGCCGTTGAGTTTTTGCACTTGTTACCGTGTCCTGCTCTCGTCTACACTATTCTCTTCTTCTCTGTCCTTCGTTTATTTAATTTTTTTTCACCTTCATTCTTCCCGAGTCGTTGACGCGTGGTTCGTCTTATCGTTGGAAGTTTGATCGAAGGTGGTTGCTGGATCACGAACCTGCGTCACGTCGAACTGTCGTTCGCCAGAATTGTGATTTGTGTTCAAGTGCCTCCAGCTGTTGACCGGTCCTTGATTTAGTGATCTGACCTATGAATACGTTGGTGGCAATGGGAAACGTTAAACGTTATTCGGAATGAATTCGAAGAAGGGGGAAGCTGAGAAGGCGGAAAGGATTCGTTGACGTTCTGAATGAAGAAAAGTGACACGCTTGTATATGTGTTTCCCATTGAAGATTTTGTTCCCCTCGTCCCCGTTACAGTTGTGACGTCTTGATTTATATCGTTGTGATCTCTGTGCAATAGGCTGATGTAAATAGCTTTCGTACAGGAACGAGACTCGTGGGTATTTTGTTTTTCCTATTGAAGCTCCATGCAAATTTCTCTCGTCGCGTTGGATTTTTCGTTGCCGTCTGTATGCGTTTCACGTTTCTTCGATGAGGTCTGGAATAGCGTGGGCGTTTCGTATGGCCGAAAGTGTGGCACGGCTTAATCCGAAAAATTGTAATTGCAAATTCGAGACCGCATACCTTCGCACGGCTGTATTTTGAATACATTATACAAATTGAACGTTGCATAAGTCTTCCTGACTTTCGGGAAATTTCATAACCCCAACGTCGACTTCGACTCTTTCCGTCTTTCCATTATTAAAGTGCGCCGAACTCTTTCACCATTTTACCACCGACGATACGCCACGGTATTCCTAATCGCCGACCTTTCCTGCTCCCAGGAACTAGCAGAAGAACTGACCAATTAGAAATCCCCGAGCACACCGTTATTATTAATTATACAGCATTTCATGATTTTGCCAAATTCTTTGATCCCCGCGATGTTGCACGTTCCATTCATGATAATTATTTCTCATCGCCGTAGCACTTTTAATCGTGCACCACGAACTCGTTCGTGCTGGAAGCAGTTTACATCTGGCGTCTTATAGCTGTTTACGTGATCAGTGAAACAGAACTGGATTCTGGGAGAGCGTTCTTCCTCTGGTGATCGTAACAGTGAATTTTCAAAGGATGCTGCTTATTCCACGAGGCTCCTGATGTAACACAGTACCACGAACTCTAATCTGGATTAGCCGTGTGCGATTATACGTTGTGCACTTCGCGACACGCGTGTGCCGCATTCTCATCGACATCCCCGTCTACTGTGGTTTCTCGCGCGAGGAAAATGCGCATTCATATGCGTACGATCAGCCAGAAATCGAGACGCGCGGATTCAATGCACGGCTGAACGTAATCTGTTCGCCGAATTTATATATACTTTTCTTTCATTTTTTTCTTTAGTTATCTCATGGCCGTTTTTCGCCATAATCTTCAGTGAAAAGTGAACGACGCTCGACTCTGCTCTCGACCGTTCGCAATCTTGGGATAATAGTGTTCAGAGAGCGGCGGCCGGTTCCTTTTTTTCGTCGTGATGATTCGCCTGTTTCCTGCTTAATAAATCTCCACGGACTTCAAAGGAGGTAACGTAGCTCTACGCGAAAACACCGTCGGAGGAGGATCTTTCTTCTTCACCTTAGTCTTTCGCGTGAACACAAAGGAGTACCAGGTGTACGGTGTTGCTCCTGTCGATCTCCCCGAGTACTGAAATTGCTGGCACTCGTCGAAAACGAAAAATGGTTTTTCCGCGTCCATTACCGAACGAGAGTAAAACAAATGTGAATGCACAATAGCGTAGCGTCGAAAAAAAAAGAAAGAAGAAAATGAGAGAAAGTGGAATGGATCCTTGAATTCTTTGTCTCGTTTTTACTCCCTGCTGGAGTTTCTGAGACAGGTTAAACATGCGATTTCCCCCGATGAGGCATCGAAGCAAAATCATTCGTTAACGAACTGGATATATTTGTTGTCTGATTTTCTTCAGTCGCTCCACCCTTTCAGCGAACAGTTCGTAACGAATAAACATCAAAGTCGACGAACAGTTGCGTAAGAACCGCGACAAAGCTTGCATAAAGTAGAAGCTCGTTAGGATTTCTTGGGAATGCAAGGTAAAAGTTCCGTGATTACCGCCGGCGTTCGTTGTAATATCCGTGTTTAAATATTCTGCAGCAATGGCGTAGGATAAGCAAGAGCCTTAATTTCCGGGCAAGGAGTCGCGAGACGGTCGCAGTGTTAAGTAAATCTGTCGGAATGCAGAATAACAGGAAGCAAATAACGAAGTGCCCTTGCTTTTTCTATTTTCTGTCGACGACGGTTTTATTGAGCCGTTTATGCCGTCATCCCCTAACCCATTTCCCCCGCTTTTCTATTTTCCGCGAAGCTTGTCGATAGCGCGTGTCTGGAGAAAGCACGTAAAACAGGAGATAACGGTCGATGGAATTTTCCAACCTGTACGTTACTCGCCTCGTGTCCCGTGATTTTCTTGGTTCGCGTTCGGCGCGTCATTTCCTTTCATCCAGCTCGAATAATTCTCGGTCCGCTCTTTAACGTCGGCTGTGGTTACCTCTGCTTTTCACGCAGAGATCCGCGAAACGCGAGCTAAGCAACGGCTTTCATTTCCTGCCAGAAGAATCGCGACGACGCGTCGGGTAATGAAAATGTGGCTGCGGTTCGGCTACCTTAGCCGGCGACCGACTGAGTGACGCCTAACGTAACGAGGAACGAGCATGTGTCCTCTAAGAAAGCTAATCTTTTGCCCTTACACCTCCGTTTGATGCTTGTCGAGCCACTATATCTGTCAGTTGATAATCTGTGCACGAATAATTCGGGGCTAAAATAATGGCTTTCGTTGCATTTCGAATAAATTTCGCCTGCGTTTTCTTACAATATTGTCGTTTTAGAAAATCACTCGAAGTACGTGCTCTCTGTACTCTCTATATTCCCATTACAATGCGCTTGTCAAAACGAATTGGTTCTCGAACGTTCGTACACAGGGCAAACTATTTAAGCGAGACAATCGGCCGCGTTAAAGTGAAAGGCAGAGATTGAAGTGGTCTCGATAGTATTGTCGAATCGTAAAGTACACGCAATTCAACTAAATCTGCGGCGGTGAAAACTCCTCTGAACAGCATTTTACCTGTTGAAACTGTTGAATAGATCACATCCATATTCCGTGACGTGTTTCACTAAATTAGCGAAGTCGCACGGAATCGGTATTACGGGCAGAGTGATGCTAGTTGAAATATTTATGAAGTAGCTCGTCGTTACGTTCGGCGCGTAGTGTCCTCGTGTTTCCTGTTGCGTCTCAATCAAAAGCACCCTTTGATTCTCGTCACGATCTGTCGAACAGAGACGATTCAGCAAACGAGATTGCTCGTTACCAGGCCCTTCGCGTCGAAATTCTTCGTGAAATGCCGATGGAACCCCTTTTCGATTTAGAAGCCGATATCATCGAAAAGAAGGCTACGGAACGTGTCGCCACGCACGTCGAGTATATATATAAAATGAATAATAAAATAAACGAAACGAACGTAGACGAAGAGAAGAGGAACACTCGAATGCGACAATTTAACGATCCGCCCATAAGAACGAGTTTCTCTCCGAAATGTTTAGGTGGAGTAATTGTTTGAAAATATTTACGAAAGCTCTCTGCATGGATTGCAACAAGCAACTGATATTTCCTATAATGTTTCTATAGGATCCTTAACAATCGTTCGTTACAGTCGCGTGCTAGTTCGAGGCGAAACCATTTTGCGGATCACTTGTAACAACTATTATAGGTGACTCTCAGAAGAACCATCAACGAAACAAATTGCCTGTGTGTGCGATAAAAAATGGAAGGAAGTCTGCCTCGACGAAGGACCGGGCATGGGAGGCCAGATATCGTACAGCACGCGCCAGTTTCGAAAAGTTTAAGGGAGATATTACGTGGCGGTGAAAAATGAGCGACGTGTAAAGAACAGTATGTTGTCCCCGTTATTTCCGTTTTATTACGCAGTCACGATGTACGAAAGTACTTCATAGTCACACGCGTAAAAGTTGCAGCTATAATAAAACCTGCTCTTCTTCTTCTTCATAAACGTTCGTTCCCTTATCAGCGTTCCTTTCAGCGTCCCTCGATTTCATAGCTAGAATTGAAAACAATTTCTCACAGAGTTACAGAAACATTTCGACTCCACGCTTAACTCAGATCGCGATCCAAGTAAATCCCAAATTAGACCTGAAACGTTTAAGTAATGGCCGATCAGAGAAATTCCCTACGAAACGGACAAAAAGCAGTTCGGCCAACTTTCCCGGTGGCAACAAGTGCCGTTATCGTGCGAACCCTTAACAAAAGGAAAATAACACGAGACAGCACTTGCAACTCCGAACGAGTTTAGGTGTTCGCGTAAAATTTTGTCGCGGCGAGCAAAAAGTTACTGTACCTAGGAAATGGAAACGTTTCAGTGTCTCCGATCGCGGGAGATTTTTTTCACCCCGGAGGTGACTAAAATACTCTTCTAAAGTTCGCCGTCCTACTTTGCCATTCAACGGGTTCGTGCGTGCACACGCGCACGTATGCGTTTCCATACGCGCGTGTAGGCGCACATCAAAAGACGTTCCTGTTGTCAAAAGAATTATTGAAGCACCGCGTCGAACGCGTATTCATTAGTCATGCGAGCTCAGCCGCCGACACTTGCTCGCCATGTCTGATTAATCAATTATAATCTAGAATCTAGGACATTCGAATGCTCGCTGTACTTTCATAATGCGTTCCGCGGCGTTGTTTGCTTGGCGAATCTCGCACGGCGACAATTATTTATCATGACACGATAAAAGGACGGCCCAGTTTCGGCGAAAGTTTGAAACAGCTCGCTAACTTTCTGCACCGAATATCAAAGACTTGTTTTTTCCTTATCTATGTAACGATGCATGCTTTTACTTACAAGGTTAACGCTTATTTTTTTGAATATTCATTCCTCTGAACTTACGCACGGTGATCATTTCCTGACGTCCGAATGGAAAACGTGTGAACAAGACGCGTTGAAATTCGCACGGTATCGTGGGAAAATATAATGGAACGGAAAGAAAAATAAACGTGACGTTCGTTCGGTATTTCAGTCGTTCCAATTAAATTTCATTTCTATTATTGAATCGAATTATTTCACGAGACACGTTGCCCCGGATTTTTTGTCCATTTCGCGGTGCTCTTGTAGTTTCCACAGTGACAAGCACGCGGTCTATTTGCATTTGCGGAAAATGTACGAGAGCGGGAAAACAAAACAAAAAAAACGTTTATAAATATTTAACTTTCTTGCAAGTGACAGTGATAGGGCGTGGATGGCACGTATCGCACTCGTGAATTCATGGGGACGAGAGGTTACCGGTGATTTGCGCGCAGAGAGCGAACACGTAGGTCAACGGACTCGCGGGACAATTCGTAGCTGAAAATCGTGGACTCGGATTGATTTTTCGGGCCGGCTATCCGACAGTCCGCGTTCTGATTAGTTATTTGTTGAATAAACATCGGCCGGCCGCGCCCGAGTTTCGATATCCCGCCGATCTGGTCGTCAAAGCAAAGACGGATCATGCAGCTTTATTTTACAACCGGTTTGAATAAATGAAAGCTTCCGCGGGGATTGTGTTTATCTGAATAAAAATCACGACCGAGCCGAGATCGAGAGAGGAACAACTGAATTACGTTTTCATAGGGACAAATGTTCCACGCTGCACGCGAAATACACTGAAATTTTTGTTTCTCGACGCCGCGCGACGTGACGCGACGCGACCCGTGTTAAAAATACAGAAATACATTAAATCGATAAGCTTTTCCTTCCACGTACAAACGTAGTACGCGATTAGAAGACACTGCGCTCGAAACCGAACCAAATACTATGAAATCGATGTAACTGCTGATTACATATCCCCTGGTTGGCAATTAGCCTAAGTTGACTAGCAAATTGCACGAATTTCGGCTGGAAATCAATTTCCAGATACACAACCGCACACCCCCCCCTGGTAAAATCTAACGGATAATCTATCGTTATAACGAGAATCATAATAACGTAATAATTAAATCGCACGTTGATTACGTCGAGTCGATTACCAGTCACATCTGGATGGGGATCCTATTAAAAGCCGGTTGCCGCCTCCTCGATTAGGAAGCAAAGCTGATTAAGCGATTCGCCGGACGGATAGAAGGTTTTTCAAAGTTATGGGCCTGGCGTGTCCTGTATTTAAAGGCTATGTGCTACTCGAACGATTTGCATATCCGTGAATATCGACTCAGCCGGCTCACGTGGATGCGCTTCTGCGGTAAACCGTCGAATAGAGTTAGAATGCAAGATTCGGGTGCCTGTGCGAATTTGCTCGTGCGTGTAACGTTCATACATGCATAGACTTATGCACTCTCGAATCGTATATTAGAGTGTCGTTGGTTGGAATTGAAATGCGAGTGACGAGGATCATCGCGTCGAATTGAATTGCGTTGTGCATCATCGTCCAGTGGAACGTTGCAGGATCAATGTAATTTTGTTCCTAGTCGAAGATCAGTGCATCCCGAGGCCCGTGAAAGCTTCTCGTCCGGCAAGTTGGGGCGTTTGCATTGATTGTATGTTTGCTACAGCCTGCGTTTCGGCAATGCATGCACGTGATTGTAATATTACTTGGTGAACGGACATAATGGCAGACAGGTGGAACATCCAGTGATATAGTATCGTCGGTTTCGTTGAAACAGAGAAGCCAGAGTTCTGGAGATTTATACAAAGATGCCTGGATGGTTACACAGTGAACTATGAAGACACGTGATGGCACTTGCGTGAAAGATATATGGAACGACGGTGTATTTTCATTATGGTGCGAAACCGCAATCAATAGCGATGCTTTTACCGACACATTGCACACCGTGCAGTAACCATCAATAATGGGTCGAGTCGTGGCGCTTGTATTACCACCTGCCAGATGTTTCATTTTAATAACTGGGTCGTGAGAAAATGAGAAGAATGCGAGGTAATTCTTGGAGAATGCTAAAGAAACTTTATTTACTTTATTTATTCCGTGACAATTAAAATGCGTACTTGTCAATAAGATGCACCACTTTCGTATTCGTATTTCTAATGTCGAAGTAAACGTCCGATAGTTGGTTTAATTAGAAATTATAACCGTCTTTGTCCAGGTCACATACACGTACCTACGTGTACTTGCTCAATATATGTTACCAGGTTATACTACTTGTTCGATTAGACACGAATGTTACGCTGCCAGTTCGAGTACAGGTGCATGGAACATCCAATGTATCCGACCACATGAGGCCGTAACCCACTGCCTGGGGTGTACGACCATATACTACTTGTTTGATGGCACACAGGCTTGTACCACTTGTACAAGCAGTCATTCCTACAAATTGCATCTATTTATATCCAACGATTAACGGTCGCTTCATTTCCTCCAGTTTCATTCAAAATATTTCTCTATTCCAGATTCACACAGAATCAAACGGAAAGAACATTTATATGCCCCTCGCGATAATAACCGACAGACAAGGCGAAATTGAGAATGTCAGTGGAGTATCTCTGGTTGGAGCGTTGCTCCTCTTGGAAAGGATCGAGTTAACTAAGTCCGTGCGTCGAGCCTATTGTAATCAGTCGCGACATTCCAACAAGAATAATTACTCTCCCCAGAGTACACAGAACTTGAGGGTTCGAATTTGCAAATCTCGGTACGCCTCTGTCGTTTCTCTCATTTTTGCTCGACTACTCCTCCTGTTCCACGCTCTGGGCCTGTCGTTTTCCGCGAAATTTGTCGAATTAACTTTGCAAATTCGACCCTTTCGTTTGACGTACTGCGCCCCTCAGGCCGTAGCTCCGAAATTAAAGCGAACTTCAAAGCCGTCTCCGGAGATGGATACTGAATTTTTGGGTCCCCGAACAAATTCTCGTTTAAAGGCTTTGCCGTAAGTGAAACAAAGTGCGGCGAGCTTGCCGGCCTGTAAACGTGGGTCGTAAAAAAAGTTAGAGCCACTTTGAAGTGCGGAGGTGTTTTGATTGCGGTGCTTGCAAGGTGATTTAGCCACGAGAAACGAGCAGTTTTTAAATTTCAGGGAACGTGCGATATTTCTTAAAGTTGTAACACAAATGCCACAACACGTTCCATTGGAACATCTTTGCCAGATTATTATGAGAGTAATAATTTTATTATAATTTTGAAGGATATTTCTTTCCCCTTCTATTTGTCGCGCACGATTGAAGGTAGAAAAGTGTAACGCAAGTCTGAAACTATTACAACGTAGCGCGACAAAAGCTCCTTGCAGTTGCACCGTGTAATTCGATTTTGTGTCCATTAGGTTATGCTAATTCTTCTTGGACGCGTTGCAGACAGTCAATTAACTCAACAGAATGCTCTGCATTATTTAATAGAGTGGCGATACCTGCTTCCTACGGCGAAAGCCTGTCGGAGGCGGAAAGTTGTATTTTTCCTGGGAGTTTCCCTGCTGAACTCGATTAACGCGATTAACCCACGGCGGTGAAAATTTGATTGCGAGATACGGAGATTAATTAATAATTAGCATTCCGCAAGCTTTATTCGGATTAAATCGTTTTGACCAAGACGCAAAAAAAAAGATCGACGAAGTAGTAAAATACTTTTCAACTAATTTTGACCATGATCCGATATATTTTTTAAATTACAAAGTTCTTGGAACATTTACAGAACTGCTCCGAGGGAGATTAAAGAGAATTGCCTGACCGGAACAAGCAGAAAAATTCATGGACAACGAAAATTTGAAAGTAGCCCGGGGACTAGACGCAACTATTTAAGAAATCTCCATCTTCTGCTAACTTTGAAATGCGCCAGCAACGAAAGTACGCAGAAAGTGTGGATAGACTGTAACCAGTCCGCGTTGCGCCGGCCTCTAAACCGTATTGGAAGGTTCATTAAAGTGTGCCGGCGTATGAATAACTAGAATTGAAACGGTCCACGAACTTCTTCCCGTAAGCTCGCCGTTGTTCCGGACAAACATGTTCACCTTTTTTAAAGTTTCGCAACAACGATGCCTACGTACCGTTTCAATCGTTTCATGTCAGTTGCTGATACTTTCGAGAACACACAACATCATTTCATATTGAATCTGTATGCCCCGAACAAACGTATTCTCGTCAGTGCACTTACAATTTTAACTTTACAGTAACTGTAACAGCTTTAAAATATAAATTCGATAACCGATAGCAACCGTTACTTAGAAGCCAAGGTAGTAACGATTATCGCGTCACGTGCTTGTTGTATAGCTATTTGGTTTACGAGTTGAACGACGCGGGGCTTATATCCGAGCGGAAGTTCGACTCGGTAAGCCGGCAATTCCGAAGCAGTTCACACGGTGTATTTCCCAGAGCGTGCGATTCGGTGCAGTGTGCATTTTCAGGAATATCAGCGCACCATCCTAGGATTCTGAACGTTCCTTCAGGACGGGGCGAGATCGCATGAGCGAGTCGGTGGTGGTCCGGCTCTCTCAGACGGCACCTGACTCAGCCGACTGGAATAAACGCGAATGTTTATACCGGCTGAATCTGGCCGAAAATCCGGGGATAACGTGCTGCTCGGGCCAGGACACTTGTAATATTATGGAACCGATGGAAAACAACGGGGGGAGCATCGTAAACTGCGAAATAGGTTGGAACAGTTCACTCGCAATGAATGTCGTAACGGCTATGTACACTCTTCGTTGGCGAAGTGCACTGATGAAGTCGTTCGGTTGATTAATCATTGGCACAGATTTCAAGTGCTTTAATGGTTACGAAAGCGATGAAATGGTTTCAATGTTGTTGAACATCGCGTTTATTAAGTTCTCCGTTGAACGTCATCGTTCCCGCCACGATCAGTTATTGAAATTCCCGCGAAATGAAACACCGAGGCAGAGAAAGTTTTCCATCCGTCGCATTGCAGGCGGCAATTTAGAGAAACTCGCAGAATTTCAAAGCCCGCCGCACTCCGGCATCGCCTCTCTCGACAACTCAAGGATGGGAAAAACATTCTTCGTCGTTCGTTGACTCTGTAGTATACAGGACACTTCTTTTTTTCCCCCTCGGCCCGTTCCATCTCCATTCTACTTTTCGACGTTCCTTTATTCCCCTGACCCCGCGTCCTCCAACTAAATTCAGCCTCCCCGTGTTTTTCTCAGATTTGTCTGCCCACGTCTGATACAGTACGCCAAACGCAGACGCTCTTCGCATTATCGAGCCATGCTGAGGCGTTGTTATTAAGGTAGCGAGAAGATTGAACGGGCTTTATTCTACGTACGTATTCTTCGTGCCTCTATAAACTTCGAACAAAAGGTGGGCGAAATCACGTTGACCATTTTATATTCCAGATTTGCGTTCTCACTGAAATCACAGCTCTGCCATGAACTGTTGAACAAGTGCTTGTCGCAAAGTTCATCGAATTATCGACCGGTCACTCGTCGAAAGCCGATTAAACCCGCACGCCTTTTCTGCCTTTTCTATTCAAAGAATCGCGAACTTTTCTATTCCCTTTCCTCTCGGATCCGCACCTACGATGATTCCAAATACGCACTAGCTGTTCGCTCGTGAACAATTCGATCGCGCTTCGCCACGTAAGAATCTCTAACAACCGATAGTTTCGGACGTGGTAAATGCGGCGTACGATATGCAAAGTTGAATCGTTCGATTCGATGCGGTCGACCGTGTGTGTTGGCGTCTGTTTACCCTGTTTTTGCGTCTCATGCCAGCGAATCGAACGCTTGGAACTCGGCTGCTGGGTCCAATGCCGTTCATTGCATCGCGTCGCGCCTCTTGAAACGCGTTCCGTGTTCGAAGCTCTTTTGGTTGGCCGCGATGGAGATCCATGTATCGATATCGACGGACATTAAACGACGCTCGACGGTCATACGAGTTGTCAATGGATGAAATAGTAGAGGCTAGGAGTGAGGCTAGGTTCAGGTATTCCGTGAGCAATACGAATCAGCTAGACACTTTGTGCCGATCGGAATGCACAGCGATGCTTGACAATGCGATAGGATCTGGCGCTCGAATTGATCTCATTCGTAATTGAAATGCGAGACCGACCGTGTTCACTGTTCCGACGGGATTGAGATATCTTGCTGCCCTTCGAAATGTTCGCCGCTTGGAAACTAATGAATCTGATAACGTGATGAAAACAACGGGATTCGCCAGCTTTGCTGCCGTCCCTCGGATTTTCGAAAATGATCCGTGGACAGGGGGCTGACATTGACGAGGATTTCTATAATATCCTGGTTGTCGTGAGATGAGACAGATTTTCCGTTTTATAAACGACAGTCCGGTTATACGTTTTATATGATCTATTTATTTGGTAATTAAAAATAGGTTGCCATTTTAAGTACGTTGCATTTTCAGAGAACATACCGCTCACCAACGTCCGTTTTACCGATTAAATATCCCAACTTCGGACGGAAAAGTTTTCGCCTGAAAATTAATTCAACCTGTTTCGTTTCAGCAGCATTCGTTTTAAACATTTCAATGCGCGAATCGAATATTGTTGTACATGTATGTAAGCCTTTATGTCTACGTATGTATGCATCCATCTCAATCTAATTAAACGATTACGGTTCTATCGTACTATTCAACTGAGCAATTATATTTGCACTTCAATGTGTATAAAGCAATAACCAAACAGTAGTTCCACTAGTAGCAATTCTCCGATTTCAGCAGCATATTCGATGAAACTAAATTGCCACGCGATGTCTGGGGATAAATTACAGTCCAACAGCAACAATATATCCGACACTGGCCGTTCAAACCAGTCCACGATATTGAGTTCGCGCATGAAACAGAAGGGGCAAAGCATATTTTTCAGGGTGAAACAGAGGTTTCCTAGATTTAATGACGAGATTTTAATGGTGCCACGGTGTTGTAGTTCTCGTTGTTGAATTTTTCGCGAAGTATTTCGTCCGCACATACTGTGAATTTCGAGAGACGAACTGGCGGGGCACAAAGGAGAGAGGAAACGCTAGGTGAGTGTTTTATAGAAAATGGAACGAAGAGGAGGATCGTCTTAATCCTCTACTCCACCTCGGGGATCTCATTCTTTTAAGACACTCTCTACGGCGAATGGAATATGAAAATTCGTGCAACGAAGCGCCGTACACTGAATCGTGACCTTTAATTATTTCCCCTTTTTTCCCACTTTTCGTTTTTACTTCAGGACGTCGACATCGGTATAACGACCAAAAAAAAGGAAGCACATAAGAGTTTTAATAAATGACTTTCAGCTCCGTTCGTTTATTAAGAGGATAGCGATGAAGGAGCACGCTCGATTGCAAAAATTCATGAATAAATCATCGACTCTCAGCGTCGCGTTCAATCGACAATAAATGCGAAATATATTCGTGTCATATGACGAACATAATTGGATCAAACTACGGATTTAATGAACGATTTTGTTGAAGATTTTTATTTTAACATTGCCACGTTGTGTTAGAGTCTAACATTTGGACGACGGGACGAAACATTTTTCTCTCTGTTTCGATTGCGATAAAAACTTTTATTCCCTGGGGCGTAATAGAAGAAATATAGTTTTTAATATATTCCATTTAGAAAGCATCCGTTTTAATATATTCCACGAGGTCGTGATGTATCGCCGAGGTTACACTGAGCTTTATTAAACTCTTACGATTTCTATTACTGTCGCCTTTAACACTTGGACTTTACAGTTTCGTACTTAACTTCGTTTAATTTATGTTAACCACCCTAAGTACCAATAAAAAGTTAGGCCTCGACCTCGCTGGCGTTTATCCAACGTGCTTAACAAAAAACACGTCTATAGCGGTAATAAAAATGTTCGCTGTTGCTTATTATTAGCTTTATACATTAAATTCGTGAAAGAGATTTAGGATTTTTGATTACCCAAAAAGGTGATATGTTTTAATGGTGTGGTGAAGTACCACGTATATCCACTTTGTGGAGCTGAAACAGAAATATTGTGAGACAGCTTATGTTAAAATATCACACTCTAGTAAGTTCTCATTTCAACCGAAATTTTAATACGTAATTCGGTACTTTTTATTTTCAGTACCCAGTATTTTGTGCCCTTCATATTACTTCATATCGGTTCAGTTTTAACAAATTAATTAAAGGACAAAAGCTGTATTACACAAGTAAGAATATGCCTCGTATTCGCAGTATCGTATTATTTTATTATACTTCTAATAATATAATTTAGTAGATTCTTTAATGACTGACAGAACGACAAAGTAATGTCTGACTGACAGATCTTAAGTTTGAAAACTTTCATATCTATTGTACGGATAATGTCGTTCCTCACGAGAAAGCAGTAGAACAAAGTGAACGCAGAAGGGTACAATGTGATTTACGTTTCCACTTCTCAACAGACCGGGACTAATGTCGAGTTCTCGAGGATATGGTGCGTGTGTCGCGCACTCGCGTCGGAGAGTTGTAGAAAATTGGCTGAGGAAAGATTGGGCGATATTTCTTTGGTCTGAATGCCGAAATGGAAGCTATCCGAGTTTCCAAAGACGAGTCCGAGTTACCGCCCCCTATCGTCCTATACTTTTCTCCATCCAGCACATTTATATTTCCCTCGCAAGTTAACTTTATCAATTTTCGAATAAGTTTTCCTCAACCTTCGATGCAAGCGTTCTGCTGAATTGTTTCGAGGGTATTGAGTTACGAAGCGAGTTTTCGAATCAAATCAGTTGATAATTAATCTATTTCTTTAACCAGAAAACCTATATTTGTCAATTTTTTTAAACTGAGCAATTCAATGTAAATTTAAATATCTATCTGTAATATACTATGTGATATAAATTTATAAAAATATAGTGTACATTTTTTAAACGGAGCAAAAGCAATATATGTACGTTTGTACATCATCTCTGTACCCTACCCGCAGAGCTTTCATCGATAACCATAAATATTAAGGAATATCACAAATGTATTGCCAACCGAAAGCAAGAGCGTCTCACCAGAATACAAAAAAATAGAAAATAAATCTATCGCGTCTGAAAGCACGTCACGGAATCGCGACGCTGCATGTATACAATGTGTATACAATTACATAGTGTGCACTGTCCTCTTGGTTGAGCCATTTCTTTCATCTCCGAAAGTGTTTCAATCCCAGAAGCACGGTAATATTGGTATTTTCAGCCTGTTATTCAATATTGATCTCTCCAATGTACTGACACGGTTGCGAGCGCCACAGACACTCACTTTGTCGACCGCAGAATGTCCAGTAACATGTCCCCGAACGATTTTCGGCCACTCCGCCGAGATATTCACCTGAGCAATTAACAGAGAAGGGGCGAAGATACACGGTGGCAAAGACTTTCCAGGGCAAAGGGAATCGTCAATTCGTGATGTCGTCGTGTACTCGTCAAACACTCTGACTAAGTGTTCACTGATTCAAAACCAACTCTGAATACCAATGAATTGGTTAACATTACACCGATTGGACTCGGAGAAATCTAATCGTATAAACAACCTCTGAATAACGCCTTGGACTAGACCACTGGTTAATTGAAAATTCGTCCCCGTCTACAAATAGCATTAATTTCCTTAGGCAAATTTTCAGCCAATTTCGCTACCCTTTATTGAACGTACTTTAAAATTATCCGTCGAGAAGAAAGTGTCCATTCATCCGCGGCACGAATGGAAATAGAATTTCCAATGAATTCTTCCCGCAGGGGTCAGGACGATACTAATTAGAATTTTTAAAGAGGCTCAATTACGTTCCCAAATGAAATTCGATATCATTATATAAACGCCGTCAGACCCACCCTCTTCGTGTCCTTGTACGATGAATCAGGAGTCAATTGAGGTTCAGTGCCATAGACAACGTTGAAGAACCCTGTTCACTGGTCTAAGAGGGAATTAATTAACTACTGAGTGGCCGCTTGTATCTCCTTGATCCTGAGAGAGGTTACACGAGCCATTGTCATTTCGAATTGTTCCGGTTAGATCCTCTCAAATTAACTGTACTGGGGTGGACAACGGTTGATCCATTGGGCGAGAGAAAAACGAGGGAGAAAAGTAGCCGGATAGTCAAGAATACATAATATAGAAATAAATTTTTCTGCCAAATCTTCACCAGACTCCATTAATCTCATAAAGGAGCGAGCAAGAAGTATATAGAAGCAGAATTCCAAGACCGTTCACGTATAATAATATCGACGACTGCTATTTGGCAAGGATGCTTTGCTACTACAACGTAATTGCAGTGAAACTGGTTGTAACACACCTATCCTCGAATTGTCAGAGTGCAGCATTCCAATTAAACTGGAGTGTTCCCCTCGAAAGAACACTGTTTTCCGAAGCAATATAGGAGGGCAAAGTTCAATTGACTTCTGAGCGATCGCCTACTCGAGTAAGATACTGGATTCACGTTCGAATTTTGTGAGCGTTTAGCTCGATCCAGCCCCCGGGTCGTGTCAATCAAGACGTAGCGCTGGAAGATAATAAGCTGGCGCTCCGGAGATGATTCCTGGGATTTATCTTTGCAATTAGGGAGCGTCAGGACGCTCCACGATTGACGTCGATGGATGGAATTACCATCTGTGACGCCCTGCTTGTATTTGGTAACGATCAAGACGTATACGCTGAGATTCAGAATTGTTTGTACAAATCAGAGACCGGATATTCCATCGTACAATATTGAGGGAGAGTACCTTTGAAGTATTTGCTTAATTATTATGGGTGGAAGGGACGTAAAATAATAGCGATAATAGTAATAATAATAATAAAAGGAATTCAATTGATTGCAATATTCGTCCCTATGGAACACAATTCAATATGAATGGTTCGAATTAAAAATTCTAATTAAAGACTGGGCATAATAATTTCTATTCTGGAAAAAATTATGGCTTTTCATAATTATATCCTATAAAAAACAAGGATTATTGGGGCGTGCTCTAGAACAGTGAAGTGCTTTCTCCATGCAGCATAACAGTTCTCCGCGTTCACGTTCCATTAACATTTTAATATTCAGCACGTACACTGTTCACTAAAAGTAAGAGTTTCCACAATTCTATGGAAACAAAGGCCACGAATTTATTGCAGCATTGTTTAACGTCGGTTTTCTGGACTCTAAGAATGTGCACGGAACAGAGGATGCGATGTATCACTTAAGCGGATGTCCTGCGTTCCTTTCGTATCCTTTTCCCTCTTTGTTACCCCTTTTTGCGGTGTACAAACGGAAGAAATTGTTGGATGGACACTATTCGACGACTTTCCCTGTTCCCTTTCCTTCGTCTTCGTCTTTTTCCAGACCCGCGCCACCGTCTCTGTTTCTGGCCACTTTTCTGTCCACTTCAACTACTGCTATCCTTTGCCAAAAGTTACGGAAATAAAGGAAACTTTATGACACTGTGACGTATTTATGTTCCCCCCTCGTGTAGCAACTTGCGTGCTACCGGTACGCGTAATTGTTCCGCAAACAAGAAGAAACGAGAAACGGGCCACCGTTTCATTTATTTTTATGTGCTTATCGTGATAACGTTCCATTGTACCGTGTGGTAAAGTGCACCATTTAGTTCTATTTTACTTAACGAATGAACAGATAATAAAAGCACGAAGGCAGTTAATTTCTTTCGTTCGAGAAAATATTTTCACACTGTTTAAAACACAAATGTTATTCATGAGAATCGTTTAAATGTAGAGTGAAGTGTATTGTCTGGTGGCGAGTTGGCCTTAATTTCTTCTGTAGTCACATTTTACGCACATGCTGGAGTACAGAATCGTGTATGGTGGTTGATCGATCCTCCCTTGCGATATATAATAACACAATGGTCAAGTTTGCTAGGTCGCGCTGTTATTTGAAGGTTCTACGACAAACTTCCACTGTTTAGGAAGGATCAATGAATGTAAGCATTATCTTAGTACTATGGAACCGGCTTGTGTACACTCTCGACGAACCTTGCACGATACTTATCAAGAATTCACTAGTACGCTCGGAAAACTTGCCCGGCTTCTGTCTTCCGTGAAACACCTTGGACTAATATTCCTTTGTATCCGTTACGATATTTAAAAAGAAAAAAGGATAGAAGACGAAATAAATAACACTGATATCCTGGCACAAATAAAAATGACTAAAGAACGTAAAAAAGGGGCAGGAGATTAAGCAGTCTGTGTAATGAATTGGCAACACGTCGAGCCCTGCTTCAGGATGATATAAGTGTTAATCCTGTGGAGTGCACTCGATATTCTGCCATCAGTTTGGCAGATTGCGTCGCTAGCTATCTCAGCCTCGTCAACGAGCTTCGATTCACGTAATAG
Organism: Nomada ferruginata; assembly: GCA_963583965.1. NCBI lineage: Eukaryota > Metazoa > Arthropoda > Insecta > Hymenoptera > Apidae > Nomada > Nomada ferruginata. The sequence goes on along the minus strand of OY757214.1, from coordinate 5,281,921 downwards.
AATGCTTCTCAGTTTGCACTTCAGCTAACTGGTCTTCCGAACACTGCACACGCAAAAAAAAATGAAACTGGAGGAATATTTACGCGCACGTAGCTTCTGTTACTTTATGTCAAACGCGTTTAACGCTGTCGTAAGTTATGCTGCTCGCGAAATTGCGACAGAAATAAGAAGTTTTTTACCAGGATGCAGAATTATATAATTTTATAAGTACTAGCAATTTCAGGACTCGATTATTATTATGTGGAATAAATTGCGTGCAATATTTTAATATTATTCCGTTGATGTTAATCTGCTTATAGAAAACACACCAGAGTAATAAAAGCTTTTGATTTTTGATCAATAATACGGTAGCGTCTGCAGCAGGTTATTATTATTATTATTATTATTGTAATTTCCAGTGGAAAATTATTTATTTTCGCGAAATAACGTTGTGCTCTTTAAAACAAACAAACTGCATTTATTGTTTAAGATTATTACAGTAGGATTCATGTTGGTTTGCAAAATATATTCCCTTTATCTGTGTTCACTTAATCCATTCCTATTATTCGCTGGCTTTATTGCAAATGGTGCAATGCCCCTCGCCAAATACGAAATTGAAACAGAACGAATAAAGTGGTATCTACCTGTGTCTTATTTTAAACCAGGTATTAAGGTTGTGAAGTGTAGTTAAGAGGTAGCAAATTTCAAGAATTGGTGGCTTAAATGCGCCACAAGCCACGGCACACTCAAAGGGACTTAATTAAAGGTCTTGAAGATTTCAAACTTACGTAGATTCTTCAGGATCTTAAGAAGGATTATCAAATTTCATTTAACTCGTCATGAAGATTCATCAAAAGCGCCAAAGAATATCTCCCTTAATTTTACGAACGCTAAAGTACTTACTTCAGAAATTACTTCAGATATGATAAACGATAGCCAAAGAGCGTTTTCTCCTATACCTTGACCACAATGCCAACTTAACTTTTTAACCCTCCAAAGTATACGAATGCCTCTATCATTAAAATTGTGAATAGCGAAGGGCGAAGCAGCGTGCAATTTTAAACGTTACTGAAACACGTCCACACGTGCACAACCAACTTCTGCAAATATCAACGTCACCGCGTATGCTTCACTAGCCAGCCAACGTGGGGGATGTACAATTTCAGAGTCAGGGACGAACGAATATTCCCGCCAAGAATGTGAGAATAAAAAGTTACAAATAAACATTCCAAAAACCAGCCACGCGTCGACCAGAATATTTATCCAGCTTAGCTCGCGGCAAATAATGCACAGCATTGTGCAAACAATGATTACGAGCGTGCACGCACGTTCACACCGCGATACCATTAATAAATGTAATGAATTTTCCCTGCCTCGTCAAGCACGCCGGCGACTTTATTGCCTTGGCGTCGCAGTCGTCAGAAGTGACGATAAATAATGTATCTCGAGAACGAAGCGACACACCGATACATACGCGTAGCCTCTGCGAATCGCGAGAAGATACGCCGGATAATGGAGAAAAATGATTGCATTTTGCTCGAAGAAAAACTGTCTTCACCTTGTTATCACCCCGATGCAATTTCTGCTTGCACAAGACGTACCACTTCGTCTGCATGTTCCCGACATGTCCCGACTAACCGCGCTAGGTACATATAAAATACAATGACTTATAATCGCCATCTAATTTCTTGAGCGTCAACAGTATCGTGACCCGACAATACCGAAACGACGCACGCGGAAGTGACTCGAAACAACAAATTCTCTAACTCGGGGCACGATCGGCGAACTCGTGAAACGTAGACGCTCGCGACGAAAGCTTGATCGACCGGATAGATTCGCACGGTTGCAGGCGACGCGGAAAAGGAAGCTGGCGGCGTAAAAAAGAGGCGAAGAAAGGGGTTTGCTAGCGAACGACAACAGGAACATTGTAACCGTACAAATTTATCGTTGCGGCCAGGTTGGCCTCGCTCGAACGACGGCGCTCCTTTATCCGTAGGAATCTTGGCTGTGAATCAAATCCGCGATTTACGGCCGCTGTACGTGTATATCCATTCCACAACGAGCCGATTATCGGCCCGGCAGAAATGGTCGTGATTCTGGCCCCTCCTTTCCGTTGAATTTTTGCCAACGATATAGTGTTCGCGTTTAAAGGTGTACATACATCGCTGTGCCTTCGCCCTCTCGTCACCGATTCTCGCATCCCCACGATTTCATCCCGTGGAGCTTTTCACGCTTTTTCCACGCATTTCCCCCGCGTTTTCCACGCGGCTGGTGCTTACACGGATCTGCAACTGATAGGATATGTCACGCGGCAGACGAATATTCGCGTGTTTTGCTCCTCGATTTTCATATTTTTACCGTTGGGACGGCGAAGAATCGAAAATATGAATCTTCGAAAGATCTCTTCGTTTCAGTTCGCACGATTTAATTCAAGCTTCGTTGGCCGAATTTCTGAGGGACGAAGAGTGACATGTGGTAAGCTTAGTCTCTCTATTAACGTCTTATCGAGTTATCGACCTTCCAATCGGCCGTTTTGTTCCCGTGGTATTGTCGCCGCGGTTCAATCCCGACCAGCTCCACACATTGTTCGACTTTCACGCGAGATTGATAAGGCGCGAGAGACACGCGAACTGGATTTGCAAATTTTACCCTGTTCCCACGTTGGAGACGGGAAGAATTTTTTGAGCAACTTTTCTCTGCACGCTGGAGCATCTTATCGCGATAGACTTGAGTGGAGTGCGGTTAAAATGGGATATGGAGATTGAAATCTAAAAGAATTAGTTTAAAGGGGCATTATAATATTTGTAGAATCAACATTAATTCTCATGCCGTTGATGCGTGGTGATTATACGAAATGATGATTGCAGTGTATGTAAATTGAATGCATTACGCCTCTCATCGCGTGTCATGAATGAGTTGCTTAACCAAGTCGAGTTCGAGTTTGTTTTATGAGTTATTTCTGGACTACAGTAACGATAGCGAGAAAATTTGCGCAACCACGAACCGTTTCGATAATAAAGTGCAGTGCATTAGGCGAGATCTACGGAAACACATCTGAAGTGCTATTCTAAGCAAACCAGGAGTCCAATGGAGGGCCGTAACGAGAAAGTGCAAAGATAACACTATCTGATAGTTATAACTTGTGTTTCGTATTGCTAACCAAATCCAAAGATTCAATCCAAACCGAATAATTGTATGTCGAGTCGAGCTCCAAGTTCATCTAAATTATTCTAAAATGAAATGTCGCTGATGGATGAAGTTAAATTTATTAAATGACCGTATTTTATATTTGAATTATTATTTACAATACAGCGCACCTATATTACTGATTTTCTTAGAGGAACCGTGCATGATTTGGATAATGAAGCATAAACTAAATAAATTCAATTTAATTACATGAAATGTTTACTATAAAGTCCTTGGCTCTGTCACGAAAATTAATTGCATACTTAATTATACTTGCGCTCGACTAAAGGATAATAGTTAGCAGCTTTCGAAATACGAGGATAGGAAAGGAGCTTCAGCGAGCTTTAAGAAGTACCGCGGATTCAAGGAGATAAGGTAACTATTCAGACAGGCGAAGCACTCGTAATTTACTAGCTCGATACGCCTTGCTTCAACATCGGAAAACCGGGCGTTTTAAAACATTCCAAAAGTGGCTCGCGAAAAGTATTTCAGCGCCCTCATTGGGCTATGCACCGAATATAATTAATTACGCGCTGACTTTATTAATGGCGTGCTGTGCGTAAACTTTCCCAATCGCAATATTTCCTTAATCGCCGAAACTCCCCCAACGATAAGCAGACGTCCATAAATTGTACCACGGGTACCGAAACCCTGCCAATTAATCGCCATCTGAGGTGATTAAAATTTTCATTAAACGAATGGTGTTCGCATAGTGTGGCTTACAAAGGTAACTTAATTTCCACCCCGTGATTCATTTATTCTCGTATCAATAATTGTAGGTACATTTATGTTTCCTGATGAAACAAATTAGATGACGTGTCTGATAATTAAATTTATTGACTGGCGTAATCACGCGCAGATATCGTAGTGATAATAGATTTCATGTAGACTCTAGTGCGTAATTACGAAAATTGTGCGTTCAATTAATTATTAATTTCGTGTTAAACTGTGCGTACAAATGATACAATGCCTCGAGTAGAGTGTACAAGAGTGTTCAAAAGTAATATCGGAAATTTATTTTCATTAAATACTCGCATTACAGAATGTTACCAATCAATACGTATGCGCATGACAAATTGACACATAAGTTACAATTCATACAACGCCTTACAAATATTTTATCTCGTCGCGAATCAGCACACGATTCGACCAGAAATTGTTACAATTCCATTGTCAAATCGCTCATCGCAGGCATAATTCAGGCGTGGTATTAGATATTTTGGTCTGTTCGAAATTTCAGATAACTCGTAATAGCATAACCGGTTATTCCCTGTAGGGCGGTGTTAGATAAGCAGGCTTCCAGCAATGCATTTGTGTCGCTGTTCTGAAGCTACGATATTATTCCATGTAATCCAGATTTTCGATTGGATTTGCGATTTGTCCTCCTGCAGCGTATCTTCTCTCGCGACACGTATTATCGCTCTATTGGTCTCATTAAATTGCGTAATGAAATATACCTTCTCAAATTCGGTGAAACACCGTTACCCTTCAAACAGAATCCAATTTTATCACTGCACGTTAAGTTTCGCCCAACTTTACTTCCCCCTCGCCAATTCGAATTACGAAACCATTTGCACACCGCGTGTACACCGAGACTAAATGTCTCCTTCGTGTCCAGAATCTCGAATCATTCCTTCCACAAAATCCTACCACCCAACAGAAACAAAAAAAAAAAATAGAAAACATCAATATCATAGAGAAAACGAGACGAAACGAAAGGTCGAGACGCCAGCTGTTCAACGTCGGAGAGTAGCGGAAAACTTGCAACGATCGCGTCTTTTCGATTTCGCCAGCGGGCTAAAAAGCGACGACTAAGGAGTACGCGTCTGAAACAGCTCCGCCGTAGGAAAAGCAACGGGCGGACGAGGCAGCGCGATTAAAGAGCCCGGCCCGTTTGAAGGGGCGCAGTTTCAGTTGCTCGTTAACGTGGCCATCCGCGAGACACTTGTGCCACCGGGATTACGAACGGCTTGAAAGGCGAAGCGGGCGTAGAAAAAAAGAAAGGAAATGAAACGATGGTCGAATTGCTTTTCGTGTATTCTGCACGGGAATCGAGTCTGGGGCTAGGCTCGAAGACGAAGCGATAGAATGCGCGGACGGAGGGTCGAGTATGTAAATGTGTAGGCGCGTTTTCACGTGCGCAAACGCCTCCGGGAGCGTTATGAATGATTGAGCGCAGCCTGTTTCCGCTGGTGGCGTAAAAATAGCGGCGAGTGCAGTTCCGTTGAAGCCTCTGCCATTAGCTGAACGAGAGAGCTTATGGTCGTTTCATCCCGTTGCCGCGAGGAATGCGGTACCGATATTCAGGCATCTCAGAACGCGGCCGCACGAGTTTCTGGAGTACTTCTGCGATCTTATGCCACGGGCGAAAATAACGCTGTGCCGTTATCAGTTTAACGTTGAAAATTACAAGTGCGCAGAAACATTCTAAGGGTGCAATAAATTCTGCCATCCCAGAATTTTCATCTCTTCGCATCGTTCAATTATTGCAGCACCGAATTTTAATGATATTAAGATAATACCCGTACGTGGGCCAGGTGAAGCGTTTTAATACGCGGAACAAGTGCACGATTGTAATCTTGCAAACAAGGTAATAACCATGGAGGTATGCCATCAACTCAACGGGTTATTGGGCATAGAAGAACAGCAGGTTTACGGGCGACAATAAAACAAAGGAGAGGCTCAAGGACTGGGCAAAATGGCAGGGATAAATTACAGCGGAGAATAAAGAAGGAGCAATTAAAAGCCAAGCACGTTTAATTCATTTATAGAAAACCGCGGAAGGATACGATGGTTGTCGCAATATGTTTAATTAAATGTAATGTCTTATACGAAACTGTATATTTAGCGTATGAACGCCTATGTATTATGAAACCTGCTACTTGCAGGCTGAAAGATTATGTACAATAATGTTTTTCGTTTCTGATTATTTTTTAAATTCATTAAGACTTTGCTATGGTTTCAGAAAAACGATGATGCTCGCAATATACTAATTTACAGATTGTAATAGAGGTTTTAGCTTAGTCAATTTATTTTTCGAATAAAGAATGGCAAACTGTCGAAACGCATACTTTCAAGGTAGATTTACTAGGATGTTTAATTTCACGAGCACTTTTCGTAGAGAAAATTCCGTGCTCCCTCGAGCATCGTCTTTCTGTATACGATCAAGAAGCTTCTTAAGCCAGCTCGTGAATTATTTACGGTCGAAGATAGCATGGCGCATTGGTCAAACATTCATAAAGCGGCGTGCACGTCTTTAACGCGTTTCTTTTCAAAGTTTATAGAGCACACTGAACTCACGGGACCTTTCCTCATCTTAACACCTGTCTTTTCATTAGCGAACCCGTCCTTCATCACGCCACGGCAACTTTACATCGTCAGGCTCAATGAATCTTTCAACAATCGCCCAAGAAACGGGGCCAAAAATTTATAACGAAGGGTCCAATAAAAACGAAGGGAAAGATCTGAGCATCAGGTGAAGTAGAAAATATAGGAAAACGAATAAAGCAAGAAATGTAACGCGGCCAATGGTGTGAAATCCAGCCGGAATCCGTTTGCTCCATTTTTCCCTGTTTTTTGACAAAAAAACATGTGGCAAACGGCCAGCAGAGTAAACTGAAGCAGTTCAGTCGATACGGTTGGAATTATTGGAACATTAATTATGATCCTGTTGAAATTTCTTGAAAGTCCGTGAAATGGAATTACGTAGAAACACATTTTTACGAGAAACGTGAAGTTTATACATATATAAATAGAAATATATATATTAAATTATTCTATTAAATTATTATCTACGATTGTGTTCCATTACTAGCGACAACTGTGAAACGAAATCGTGATATTCTGCAGAGCAGAACAGAATTATGAGCAGCTGTCGTTCTTATAATATGTTCTCTCACAGTGATATCAAACTGAGTATCAGGATTTATGTACACGGGACGAAGATTTGATGGAAGGTAGGATGCTCGTGTACAGGAAAAGCATGATCTGAGGAGAATAATAATGCTGGAAATAAAGCAGAAAAGTAAATAAATATTTCTGCGGAGTGGAGAGCAAATCCGTTACGCAAAACCCATCATCGAGAATTATTGGCATATAACATTTATAAACAGAGAAACAACTGTTCTTCCCTTTCATAAATTTGCTAAAGATAGAAACTCTCGACCGTGATTTTCCTATATATTCTCAGTGACTTCTCTGTATCAGTTCTGCTATATGAAAGTGGATGCGCATATTTTTCTCGACGGTAGGGGGTTAAAACGACGTAACAAAACGGCGTGACAGGCACAGAAATACGAGACAAGACAGGTAGGGAAGGTAGAAGTGAGGCGGAGTGCAACGGAAGTTAGACGGAGAGCAATTACGTCCAGAAGGAAGGGAAAATGAAAAAAACGGTCGACCGGTAATCTTAATAATGCTTGCAGCCAATCCATTTCGCTATTACGTAACTGTCCACTCTTTTTCTCTTTCTCTCTTGCTCTGTGCATTCGATTCTACATATCTCTTATCCCGAATTATTTCTACCATCCAGTTCCGCTTATATTTGTGCATACATTTCAACTTCTATCAAATACAATTCTGCACAGAAGTTCAAATAATAATGTACTCTGTTGGAATTCGTGGATAATAAATTACGAAAAAAAAAGCAAACTCCTCTATACGTTGTGAAATTTGTAGTCTGACCACACACGGGCCGTTCTACTTGCTCGGTTAAGCGCGAACTCATTCTGTCCGTCTGACCTGTGCGGTTCTATTCTACGTACCCGTTCTACTTATTGCTCACCATTCTCCTTGTCTACTCGTGCACAGCCACGTTCACCAAAGCCTCTACACACGTAGCCAATTGTACCTTTCTGAACGCAAACAGGTCTCTTTTACTTGCGTGATTTACTATTCTTGTTGCTACGTATATAGAACTATTGTAAGCGGTCTCACATAAATTGTTCACTTTTACGCGTTCGTTGCACAAAGCAAACTACAACTTCTTCAATGTTTATTCTAGAATTTACTATTATCTAGATCACGCAGAAGTTATGGCATTAACGTTTACCCTAGCACCATTCGTTTTATACCATAGATTTAAACGTAGTAATTCTATCCAAACGTATGTGTTCATTTATGCAATTTAAATTTAAAACATTTCAATGATAAATTTTTCCATATTTACCGTAATACAAAAAAACCATTCCGTTGTTTTACACTGAAAATAATTCATTAAATGCCGGCCGAGTTCCATATGGGTAAGCTGCGTATGATAGCGGGTCTTTATCGTTTAATTTCATAAAATTGTTGTACACTCTAACCGGTCGGCTGTTAATTAAAACTTCTGTCAAGTTAAATCTATCGTATCCGGTAAGTATCTGCTCGCATATGCGCGAGACGAGCCGGGGCAAAGAGTTGTGAATACCTATATGTGCGCCGGGTGTGCACCTTCTACAACTACACCTGCGTACTTTTACAAATTGCGCCCATTTTATGTTAATCTTCGTTCCGTGTTCTTTGCGCGAGCACGCATGAATACGTCGGCACCGAAATATTATCCGGAATTTACCAAGTGGAGATGAAAAAGTGCACGCGGTATTTCACCTTTTCTGAAACGCAACCTCTCCCCCTCAATCCGTATTTTTCCCAAGATTCGCATGGCGGCGTGGTGCAGTCCGGACTGGAATTTCAAACAAGTGCGAAACGAATTTAATAAACTATTCGAAATATGGAGTATATTAACGTTGTGTACTGTTAGTGTGTTCCATTCTCAACTTCAAAATTCGGACGTCCACATTTCATTTCCTATCGTTACTTTAATAATATGATCTCTAATTTGTACTGAAATATTTGTAGATATATATTTGTACTGATCATTTTCTTGAAAGATGCAAATATTTAAGCACTAGCTAGTTTATGCAGACTTGTGGTAAAAGTTTCAGACGAGAATTGGAAATGTCTTCGGGAGAATTAAGCCCCTAGATAGTAGAAGGAGGACCATAGACAGATTTAAAAGAGATTTCCATTTCAAGCACCTCGGTAAACTGCAGTAATGGTTATCTAATCGGGTATCCATAAAGAAGGATCTTTCACGCCCACCACTAATTACCTTGTAATTAGAGGTTCTTTTGACGGCGGGCGATCGGCTGGAGAGTTTCCTTTAATAAGTTCTTTTTCGAGTTACTTCAATTCATCTTTTCCGAGATTCTTGCCATGCCTTTTCAGCACGCATCCGCGGTGTTTCTTTGAACGAATTTTTCTTGAATAAATTTTTATTGTACCGCACTAGATTTTATATAATATTCCTAAACGAAAATTCATACTCTCCTTTTCATCTCCCCTGAGTAATTATAAAATTCATTACGTATATGAAATGTAAATACTTTCATGCATGCTACCGACGTTATACGTTATAGTGTGTCCGTAAAATGTTTAAAGAATATTTAATCCTTGCAGCGAGGTAGGATAATATCTGTGGTAATTACAAGTCGCACGAATTTTCCAAAATATTTGCTATCAAACGTTACCTAAACAAAATCACTTTAAATAATTAACCACAGCGCGGCGTTGACAGTGTTTCACTAATTCTCGTCGTGTATTCAAATCATTCAACTTTCGCGATTGGACAAGTAATAAAGTAACGACTTATCGATCTGCCAGTTAGAAACCACTATGAATATGCAAAACTCTGGCAAGACTGGTGCGAAGCGAATAAAAAGAAGAATTTCACGGAAGAAAAAGAAGAAAACGGGGCTCAACTTTCGCCACAAATTTTCGATCGACATGTAGGAGATATTCTAAGAATTTCCTCATTTATACACCCGTCCATCTGTTTGCTCGGTCATTCAGGCACGGGGAAAAGAAAATATCTCGTAAAAATTTTCAAAACTAAGTTCGCCGTAGGGCCGTGTAATACTCCCGCGTCGGAAGAATTTCCTATCCCTATAAATTCTCTAATAAAATCTTTATTATCCGAAAGGAACGCTTATATTTCTCCACCACGCTTGACATAGAATTTCCAAATCGTGTTCGAGTTTGTTCCGTTGAGTTGTTTGACCGGAAAAAAATAAGCCCCTCAGCTGTGCGACGATTTTTCCAAACGTGACACCCCATTCCTTGGTATCGCGACTAGAGGCAAACCCTTTCGTTTCATGCAAAAAAACAAAAACAAAAAGTCGTTACTATTTACAAAGTCACGTATTTTTGTCGCACACTCTACGCGTCAGGACAAATATCGTACGCTATCGATTCCCTTTTTTTTTATGTTCCCCTTTCATCTGGCACGGGAAATGCGCCGTGCATGCAAATGCCTGCAGCGCGGCCGCGAATATTTAACAATATGGATACCGGTTATATCCTCGTTATGCTCGGCATCCATGCACGCATACATAGTGGCGTTCTCGCTTGGATAGAAACAATAAATTTACAAACTGTAATGAACAACAGTTAGCGAATAATCCTGTATTTTCGAACGGCGGTCTCAGAGCCTGTCAACGCTGCTGCACGGAAGTTTTTAACGCTAGAAATCATATCCACCACGCCGGAAAAGCGTGCACGGGCAAATAAAATTTGTTCGGCCGTGACAGTGTGATATTAATTCGTTTTGATTTTATTTGACGTCGTGTACGGAATTGTTGTTCTGTGCGTTTCATCAACCGAATGAGGCACCATCACGGGAATGTTATTATACATTTTTTAAATAGTGTGACACGGTGACTAAATAGGACTATGTTCTGACAGATCTCGTACGATGTAACTATGCGTTTGCCATTTTCAGTCACGGCCCATTACCTGCAAGTAATGGCAAGTAGTGTTAAACACCCGTTAATACGTGTCACCTATGTGTCACTTATGAAGTTAGCCTGCACTGCAATTGCGTGTACACGATTATTGGCGCGTGATGGTGCTCATAATGTAGCCGCAGTTATGATCAATACAGAACGATACGAAATGTTGCATTTTCATAATGCAACCGCACGTTACTTGGTCTCTGGCATGCTCCTCCGATATTTGTAATGGCTACAATGCATGATAGCTCTTCCGATCCCTTTATTACTATACAATATGTTAGCTATTAAAAAATGCGATAAAATGGCGTTTGAAATATTTCAACCTATAGAGGAAATATTTTCAACGTCAATATTTCTGAAACGGTGGACGAAAATAATTTAAATAATTACTATACAATAAATGCCAAACAACGTGGAGTTGGTAAACGAAATTATTTATTGGACAGTATATTTGTACGTTAAAGTATTTGCAAATGGAAGTTCGTAAACATAGTATTGATTAGTAATAACAGGCGTTCCAGAGTAATAATTTTAGCGGGTATTAATTTATTGCCCGGTATGGATTCTGACAGTTGATCGAGATTGTTGAAGCTGCAATGTCCACGTTATCGAATGGCAGATGAACAGAGTATTGCTTTTTCGTTTTGGGAATTCCGGTTATGAGTACCGTGCTGCAATTTCGAGAGGATGTTGGAATTCTTGCAGAAGATTAAGCGAGTTTGAACGAGAGATTATTAAACATTTCGAATTTTTGATCGATACCTTGTCTGCGTTATTCCCATAATTTAATGGAGATGAGATTAGATTTTTTACGCATCACAAATGTAGCGGTTAAAGTTCCATAAACAGAAAGTGTTAATGAACATGTTACAATCTTTTATTTTAATTTGAATCCGTGTCGTCGCAACGCAACAAAATATAATCGTTCCAATAAGACATGACACGGATTGATCAGAATGCCATGGAATTTGTTTCACTTTAGTTGAAAGTAAAATAAAAATAAAATCGTACCACGGATAGAATGAGGAATCACCAAGAACTATGAGAATAAAATACGTCCTATCGTGGAGTTTTCCATTTAAATTTACCGAACTCACGTTAAACAGATATTCAATCGGCCCAGATCTCACCCGGGGAAAAAGTAGTTCTCTACCTTTCGCAATGAAACGCAAACTTGCTGGTCGCATTCAGGTCACGTGGATGGACCACGCGAGGAAAGGAAAAAGAGCGTGGCAGGCTTTTTACGAAGAACCGGATCGAAGGAATAAGGGAGGCTCAATTTAAAAAGAGAAGGGAAATCGAACCATTAATTTGCGGAGCTTTCGTTACTTCCTTCTCTAGAAAGGGACTTAAAAATAATTGTCCCTCCTTTCAACTTTCAACAGTTTGTCTGTCACACCAAACTGATTTTAATAGCATCCTGCGTTATTTATTTTCAAATCTAAATAATCACTCCACCAAGAATTCCGAGTTCTCCGTTAAGAAAAAACCCGAGAAATAAACTCAAAGTAAAAATGGTTGCCCATAGCCAAAGGGATTAAACATTCCTCTCAATGAGTCTCTTAATTTGGACACTGATGAATCATTAAAAGATACCAGGCTACGGTTACGGGATCTTCGTAACACGATTACTTTCCCTACGCGTCGTTTGCATACCATTTGTTCGGGGGTGGCGATGCATATGCATGCGGTGCATCCACGAGACCCTTGTCGCGACCGGGTTATTCCGCGGCGAAGAAAGTCGAACATCCGTGATAAGGGGAAGGAATAGGGGGAACGGAGGACTGACTGGAAGTTGGATAGAGATGGATGGCGGCGCGGATAGAGTGGTTAGAACGACGAGAGGCTGGTAATATGCCGTAATTAGCGGCGGTATGCATCGAGCTCGCCTCCGTTCTATTATATTTATATCGATTTTGTTCGCGCCTCGAATAATAATGCTTCACGGCTACGCGAATTTCGCGGGAGCCTCGGTTACGCAGTGGTAAAAAATCGTCGAAACGCGGAAAAAGGTCAAATTGTCAACTTCGTTCAAAATGAGCGGGATTTGAGGTGTACATTTCTAAATGTACTGATCGTGGTTTCGCACGGGGATAAATCACGATAGGGTAGCCGGTTTCTTGGACATTAAATTATCAACAAATTAATGAATCATGTAGTCGAAGCGCGCCGACGAAAATAATCGTTCTCCTTAAAAAAAATAAATAAATAAATTGTGTCTGTTCGACTGAACCCTCCGTCTCGAATATCACGTGGGATGGGCAAATGCATTTTGTAATGTTACTTCCATATCTCGTTCGCGGTGTTACTTTCGCGTCTAGCGGTAGCGACCTTTGAAAGAACGTCTCCATCACAAAGGAGCGTTCCGTCACGAACGGAGATCACATCTCTCGGCGGACCAGCACAGTTTTCTCGCATAACCGTGGCGAAAGGGAAGATTTCTCTAGGGGATACTGCGTCTGAGAATGTACATTATTCATTGGATGGTGCAGGGAACAGGGACCCCATTAGGAGAAGTTTTTGACGCTTGGATCTATTGTTCGTAGAGAGAATGATTGATGTCTGGGAAACGCAGTTATACAGGTCTTGAGTCAATGCTGATGAACAAATACTTCGATAGCGTTAAGAACCCGTGACCATGTGTCAATAATCAAAGGGGAAAAATTTGAATGATTAATCATTTCTTTATAATCGTACGTAACGCGTACAGAGCTGCCATAATAATAACAATAATGATTTTACACGCTTAGCGAAGAATACTTTTAGGAGTGGTTTCATAATAATCGTTATTAAATATTCCATTGCACCTGCAGGGGATCGTTCGAGGTTTCAAAATAATAGAATAAATTAAATGGGACGAAAATTAGGATTCAACGATTTTAATCGATTCGATGCATTTCGCATCTCCGTTGATTATCTTCCATTAAAAAAATCTTACATAATTTTTTAAGTAATTTCGCTTCGAGGAGAAATAAGAGTAATCAATTTCTATAAACCACCGAATTCAACGCCGGTTCCATCCATCTCCGCCAAGCATCTACTCTGTTTACGCAGCAAACACACTACCCCAACAAACGCAAGCAAATCACCGTTCTTTTCGCTAAAGCAACCGTCTTCAAAAGCATCGACGAAAGGTTCGACGCTATCCCGTGCATGACTACCACGCGTCGCGACGCGTCGCAGATTTCGACAAATCAATAGAGCACATCGGTGAAACTGTACGAACTTGATTAAACTACTCGGCGGTTCCATGTAGTCGGATGGAGCGAGCCGTGATCGGCGACATTGCGTCCAGGGTACACGCGATGACAGATAGTTATCGAGGTAACGAAGCGTGCTTACCACCTTAAACCTTCCATCTTGCAGCCAGGGGCTGGCTGTTTCCACACGGCTCCAATATGCACGGAGGGATACGTGAGTTAAGCCTGAAATTGGAGCCGAGCTCGGTCGCACGGTATCGTTTCATCCTTTGATTAATGACGTTGATTCCCGTGTCTCCCTCTTGCTCTTTCCCGATGAACGATCGCCAGGGAACGTGATTCGATCGTGTACGCGGAGAAATTCGCCTCGCAAACGGCCGATGCTACAGAGCACGAATTCGCGCGTTCAATCGCGTAATCCGTGGGCGCATGGTAAATTGCGAATGAAGATTAAAATAGGGGCGATTAAAGCGCCCGCTTCAATTGCCGGCCGGCTTTCTCCTGGTTCAATTAAAGCCGGTTAATTGAAACAATTTTTTGACGGTATTCCGCTAAAGCGACCGGCGCACCGCGGCGTAACATTAAATAGGAAGACGGTGGAAACTCTGCGCGGCTATTTTTACACGGCAGATCGATGTGGAGGCCGTTCAATTTTTAGCAAAGGGTGAACAAATACGATTTGTTGTTTTCGTTCATTTTCCTTATAATTTGAGGCTAAATTTATTACGCGTTACTTCTTCTTTCGTTATATCAATTTGTTGGAATCTGCCGGATGAAACGCTAGAATCGAAAATATCACTGTTTTTAAATTGAAGAATCGTGTCACAGCGTCCTCGAATATCGACCAGAGTTTCGTGGAGAAAATCACGATGTAATTTACTTGCGAACTGTAGTCGAGTCTTGGGAACAAAGGAAAACGCGTGGCTAACTTTTCGTCTCGCCGTTTTGACTGAATTTCCTGCGCGTCCGCCCGGAGGGACAATGTTTGCAGTTCTTCCGACACCTGTTTGTTTGCTTCGTTTGCTTCCTCTTTCGCCCCTTTCGATATCAACTTTATTTGTACTTCTACTATGAAATCAGAGCAAGTTTTGTTCTATTCAGGTAAAAGGATCTAGTTAATCTAGTAGATCAACAAACAGGCAAAACAGTAAAATATTATAATTCCTCTTTAAATATGTCTTAAATAATTAGTATATACAATAAAACA
This sequence comes from Nomada ferruginata, assembly GCA_963583965.1. Taxonomy (NCBI): domain Eukaryota; kingdom Metazoa; phylum Arthropoda; class Insecta; order Hymenoptera; family Apidae; genus Nomada; species Nomada ferruginata. Next base: position 5,266,577 of record OY757214.1, on the reverse strand, counting down.
ATTATCACAGGAAAAAATAGGCACCGAAGAAAAGTCTGGAATATTTTCTCGTTCAATATGTTTCAATCATCGGCGATTTTTCAAAGGGTACGGCACACGGGAAAACAGCGAAAGGGCAATGCAGTAATTTCATCGTTTCGTTAAACAAAAAACAGAAAGAAAAAACACCTCGCGGTACGAACACGCCGCTGAATTTCTAATTACACGAATTACTCGAAATTGCACGGCCCTTCAATTAATTTGCTCCACGGCGTAAAGTATCTTAGCGCAGCGTGGAACCAGCTCTCTTCGAGATCTTGTTTGCCGGCATTAATTAACACGGATTCTGTTCCTTTCAAAACGGCCAGTGGCTGCGCGTGAGAAGTATGTTCGCCTGTGCATCAAGGAAAGAATTTACCTTTCAGTTTCCGACCGCTTTTTGTGCCGCTTTTCAAACTCGAGGGAATCCCTTGCGAGTTCTTCCTCGTCCTTTTCCCCCCCTTTGCGCCAATGCCTTCTTCCTATCAATTTGATGGATTTCACAGTTATATCGCGGAGCCCTGTGACGTCAAAACGCCCGAAGAAGCCGGCAAACGTTGCGGCGTCGACCTGGTCTTGTAACAGTGATTACCCAACATCGAGCGCCGGCTAGTCTCGATTCGCTATCTCTTATAGTAACGAATAATTTATGTTTCCCGTCGAATGATAGATTACCTCGATCCGTAAAATGCCGTGTCAGTTGTATGCTCTATAACGTGCAGTGCGCAGGTTACTCACATGAATTACTGCGGCCGGCTGCAGCAGGGTTCCCAGCTCGAAAAATTCGCGCTGCTCGGAAAACGCGACGCGCTATCCCGGAAAGAAATTCAGGAGAAAGGAAAGGAACGTTCTGTAGCTGGGCGAGCTGCTTTTTATCGCAGAACCTTCGCGGATGTATCGTCTGCAGCGGATATGCAAATTACTCGCGCAAATTGGAGAGCCGAAGTCGTTTTCTTCCTTTTCGGATGCTGCGAAAAAGGAATCGAGGGGAAAGAGGACTGTGCGCAGCCCTTTGCTTAAATAAACCCGCGATTTTCGATGTTACGAGTGAGTATCGAGAATATTGCGGATCGCGATTGTTATATTCTTGATGAAAGTCTTTTGTGAAGGTTGGAAAATTGGTGCTGCGAGTGCTTTCCATTTAAAAAGATTTTTATTGTCGTTGGAGTTAGTTGTAAGATAATACACCTTGCCAAATGAACCGATGCCGCTAACGTTTTCGGTGACTCTCGAAATAATAGACTTACCGCGGGCAACCACGAATTACCGTAAATTACTTCCTCCTCTTTCTTGCCTTTCATTCAGAAAATCTTCATTCCTCGGCTCACCGAGAGAAGCTTGAAACCTAAGGTGATGTATTTTGCTACGCTTTTATCAGCTTCCATTCATTTTTTGCAATTTTTTCTCCCCGAGAAGCGATCGTTATATGTAATGCGTTGCTACTTCAGAGGTGCTCCCGTTTTTCCTCATTTTCTTTCGCAGAAAAATTTCTCCTTCTTATTCCTATCTTTTTCGCCCCGCCTCCTAAAAATCTTCATTTCTTCGTTCTAACGAGAGAAAGGGAAAATTTATAACAGCTAATTCCAGTTAGATTAAGTATCTCATAATTTCTACGTGACTGTGTCTAAATTTTTTTAATCGCGCTCCTTTTAATACATTGCCTTCTCTGCGTTTTAATTAGCAATACATTAATTATCATCATCGTCGCCTACTTCGAAGGCAGCTTACTTAGCGCTCGTGACTCCAATTTCCACTATAATCGTACGTTTCTGGGGGGGAGAGGCGCATTTTTCCAATACTATTCTGATCAAGATAGTTTCCTGTGGCTGTAGTTGAAATTACCGTGATCGCGTGAAACTAAACGAACAGCAACGATAATGATCGCCTTTGAATTTCGCATGATTACTCATAATTTTTCGTACTCTCATAACGAAGAATAAATTAAAGAAGACGCCAGATTTTATTTGATGCAGGAAAAATGTCGAACTGTATTTTTAGCCAATTTAATAAGTTTTGAAGAACAAATACGAGGCTCGACAAATTTTTTTATTAACGCGTGGTGCGTGCATATCGCAGATTCATTGTGCTTTTATGCCGCGAAAAAAATGTCATTCTTTTCCCCGATTTCACAGGAGCTTTTTCATTTATGATGTACGCTTCGCGAGGGTACGCTAGTTTGCATACCCTCTGTAAACTGTCTGTTAGACACATTGCCAGACAGCAATCGCAATGTTACAAATTGGATAATAGAATGGAGGAAAAAGATTCTTCGCTACGATCATGTCTGACTTCCGTTTCTGCATAATGGATAAACGGGTAATTGAATATCTACCATGTAATTTCCTTCAGTCTATACACATCAAAGCGTAGCAATCTGGTTTTCTAAAAAATTTATGCACATTGATTATACGATCCGAGTAATGTTTGCTACTGTTCACGTAGATAGAATAAATAGAACACGATAGTCATGGTCTAAAAAAGCAGAAACTAATATTTACATCTTCAGAACTGTAATAATTATTCGAAATAAAATCGTAATAATTATTCAAAATAAAATCGTAATAATTATTCGAAATAAAATCGTAATAATTATTCGAAATAAAATCGTAATAATTATTCGAAATAAAATCGTACACGCGTGCTGGACGTGCACGGTTCCTATCATTGCCGGCTGTCGCGTGCAGTATTAATAACTCCGTCGACTGCCAAGGGGAAAAAGAAACTCGACTGTCGAACCAAAAATGAAGGAACGCGCAGAAAGTGTAATTCAATGGAAATTGTGACGGAAGCGTGCAGTGGTTGCGCTCGGGAAAACGGGAAAGCTCTTTCCAACCACGACGAGGCTCGCGACTCGTTTGAACGACATCAGTCCAGTTAATTTCCTGATCGCCTTTCATCGTGGCTGTCGACATAATCCACTCGAGAAGTCGACGATGTCAGGCGACACCGGCGTGGACATTTTGAAAACGCGTCGCGTCACGCCGAACGCGAATGAAAGGTTGTCGACGTTACAGGAAAGCCCCGTGTGTGCGTCAACCTGTCAGCTGCGATGAGTGCGAGGATTTCGGGGATCGTTTACCAGTACCGACAACCCCGGTTCCGCTGTTTTAAATGTCGTAGGAAAGTACATTGACCGCGACAATGGAACCCTTGCGTGTATCACTGAACGAACGGGGTAGATTTAGTGCTGCTTGGAATATTTCTTTTATTTCGTACAAACAAAACTAATAATACAAACGTTAATGTACGAGATCCTTCATCACTTTCACGTTTCAACCCAAAAATAAATCATACATTTTCGATTGATTTAAACGTTTGCATTCACGAGGAATCCTCGATCTTGGCAGAGACGAAAGCTGATTAACGTCAGAAATAATTTGGTTCGCGACTCAAGTATGCTGGGCACGATTATGTCGGCACGTACGAGTACTACGGGAATTATCGCGGATCGCTTAATTATGACGGAATCAGTGTGCCCTGCATTAATTAACGGGTCACAGAGCTCGCGGGTGAAACCCACGAAGACGATCTTTATTAACGAACGAGTTACATCGTTTTATGACTATCGCATAACTGGAAAGCCCGGGGAGCAGATGAAGATACGTGAACAGGAAGCTGATAAACGTTCGAAGCTGCGCGGAATTTAATTTCAAATAGAACGTGAGAAAAAATGAGAGCCGTGGGTGATACATCGACGCACGGATGTGGCAGTACGCAAAATGATCAAAGAAATAAGAATACCTATTTAAACATGCTGCGGGGAATTAAAAGCGCAATGCTGACGTAATAGAAAATTGGTTCTCGTAGCAAGGAGAAAAGGGACAGAAGATGTTACACTTTGAAACGATCGGTTCCTCATCCTAACGACGTCGTTACGATAATTGGGCTCCCTTGTAACTTTCATTCGCTTTTCAAGCTCGATCCGTTGAAAATAGAACGAAATAACCCGACAAAGAAGCCCACTCGCCGATAAGATTATACGATATTGTTTCTATTATCCTTCATCTTGACACCCCTTCACCTTACTTCATCCTAGTTAGCATAATTATGTTGCAACTAAACCGTACAACGACGGAAAGAGAGCGGATGGAATATCGGACGCAAAGGAAACATTTGCACTGATGGCAGAATCGATCCAACTTCGAACCTGAAGCAACACTCGCTCGCGATATTCTGCCACGCAAATATCCCGGCAAAAACACACCGCAAGCTAGTATTTAACGATACGCATTAACGTTGAAACTCGTTGAAACGTCAATGCGGTCCGCGATCGTTCGTTACGTTATTCCTTTTGCGATCTCCAACATTTCTATCCCATTTCGCTGATACGGTGTCATGTATAATGAAACAGGTGGAACGCGAATGCCGCCGTTTCATAATTATCAACCGTACAACGTTTTTTTATTTAGAGAAGTTCGCTTAAAAGCATTCAAACGAAATAAATAAAACGAAATAAAGTTAACCGCGGAATTAAATTAACAGAAAATATCGTCGCAGTGTGTGGCGATACGTGAAACGACCGCGTCGCCACAGCGAGACAAGTATCCGCCAGACGATTGATCCACTGTTTGGATTATCGGGCGGATAGCGTCGAGCGACGATTCCTCGAACCCATTTGGTTTTCCGGGTCCACGAGTGCATTCTCGGAAAACGCACCCCCTCTCGAGGTTACATCTTGGGAGCGGGCACGAGGCTCGATCAGTAAGTCGAGAGGAGTCAAGCGATCAAGGAGCAAGCGAATAAAGAGTCGATACATACAAGTACCAGTGTTTCACTTATTTTCCGTGTCCCACACAGTGGAACTTTCACGCGCGTCGAATCGTAGATGAGTCCACGCTGACATTAGATTTAAACTCCGAAATTAATCGCTCGAACCTGCCACCGTTCAAACTCTCGACGTTGCCGACTCACGAGGCGGAAAAGAAAAGGAGCAAGTAGGTTTGTTAGAAAAATCTCTCGTACGACCCTCGAAGTCAAGAGGGTTTGACGATCTCTCTCAAAGGGATCGGACGTTCGAGTCAGACGGAATAAACGTGGCTCGCTCGAAAGTCGTCCTCGAGCGTCAACCCATCCCACCTGCATCGGTGTGTTCCTTCTTCGAGACCGATTCGCAAACGTTTCCACGGCAAAGAGAAATCGAGACGGTCGATCCTTCGCATCCCATGTGCCCCTTCAAGCTTCTGCTTGCCGTTCCCTGGGCGTGTAAGCCGACATTCGTGGCTTTGCCCGGCCGGCGTATGCTGAAAGCCTTTTATGTGGCTTTGAGCCCACATCAGCGTGGATTCGTGTAGGCGCGAGCCTGAATTTCTCGTCCGCACTTGCGCATCGCCAGAAACGGGGGGTCTGCGTGTTAACGCGCGAGAGAACCGTGTACTGGTAGCATCATTCTGCGGATTATCGAATTTCAAGCCGGGGATCTAGCAGCGGAATGTGTTCGGTTGAATATGGAGGAGCTAATGATTGGAACAGTTAGAATGGATTTAGTCGTATGAAATTATTGAAATTATTTCTACGTTACTGGGATGATCAATCTTTCCCTGATCGATGCAAACGAATACCCAAGAGGTTTATTCTTTTCCTTTTTTTGCTTTTCGACAAGCTTATGAAATTTTTATCTATAATGTATTAATAATTTTTTCTATTATAAATAAGAAAATTTAATTATAAAGTATTAATAATGTCACAGATAATATTATTCAAATGGTAATGTGCGATTTGCAGTAGGTATAATGATGATCCACGAGTGTGGGCATTCAAACGGACTTTAGAAAATAAAGCTAGATACCCAGAAATTCGTTGCTTCGATTGGTCGATGAATTAATTTGAACATACGTTCAACGTATGTTTCCCCAAAGCGAAATGGGGTGATACAGATGTGAATCGAGCGGGTGAATAGGTGAAAACGGATCTGTACCGACCGCAGACGACGGTCAGAAACAGTAGAAAACATTATCCATGGTTTCTAGAAAGACGTAACAGGGTTAGAGAAAACAGCAGGATTTCAGTCGTACATCACAGAGATAACGGTTCACCTTTTTTCCGCGTACCGCGGTATTGTGGGGAGCCGACAACGCGTGAAAGGAATGTTTCGCACCCTTCCGTGTCGTACGGACAATTTTTCACCCTGCGTTTTTGTCCCGTCTGCTAACGTGTCTTTGCGTTACCCAAAGAAAATCGTAGAGGCATTACGCTACCTTGGAGACATAGATATCGATGATTTCATACGAAGAACAAAAATATTATACGAAACATTTGTTTCACTAAAGATTGCAGTAAATTATCGCATTAACGTTCGCCTTTATACCTGCGGAATTTATTTCATCTCTATCCATCTTTCACTGATCCATTCGTGGAAAGGAGATTACAGCTATCTCACAGCCCGTATCTCGACCTCTTTATTTCCAGCTAAACGATGTCCGAGGCGTCCCTTCTATCGATCTATCCACGGTTTCTGTTGGATTAAGTTGCAAACTCTTCTTTTAATCTTCGATAAAGTGGTTAGCTTGTACTATAACGGGGCCAATGAAAGAAGCGCGTACTGAAACGGGCGGTGCAGGCTTTCTGGGCGAGGTGATTTATTTCCGGTTGTCCCCTAGCTATCACGAGAACACCTACGGGTAAAGAGGATCGCGGTTGTACGAGAACAAAAGCGATCGACGTTTCGTCCCTTTTTGGTATTATCGTTTCCGCCCACATAGTCGACGGATTCTCGTTCTCGTTTTGGAAAAAAACAAATACCTCTTTCGCAACGAAACAGCCTTCGCTTTTTCGTACAATCGCGGATCAGCTGTAGAAAGAGGCGAGCGGGAACCGGGCTGCTGAAAGTTTATTAAAGTTGGTGAAATCGTAACTTCCGTTACGCGCGTGATATTATTTGCTGGAGCATATTAAAACAACGAAAGCGTAATAACGCGTGACGTATGAAATGCTCGATACGCGTGCTAATGAAATAACTTTCCGCCCCGACTCGCACTTTCGACGGGATGCCTCGTAGGAATTTCCTGCATCGTGTTACTAGAGGAAAAGTAATTTGCGAAGAAGAGTGAGGCTTGAACGGTTCACGATGGAATGAAACATACAAAAGAGGTGAATCGAATTGAGGTATATTTCCTCTATTTTGTGCGCTGTCGACATTGAGATATTTGGCGCGGGATCATTAAGTACATATAATGCATTCGTGGGGCGAGACAGATTCATTCCACTCTGGATTGACAGTATACGCGAGATTTGGAAATGGAAACCCGTGGACGATAGAATATTGAAGAGCCGACACTGATCGATGCGATCGAATGGTGAGAATTTTTCATTTCGATGCTTGTAGGTCCTCTTAAGTGTGGCAAAGTTATCAAAGGGTAGTGTTGGAATAAACTTTACTTCGTGGTCTGTCAATAGTTATATTGAAGGTTTCAAAACTTCTCCCTGGAGAAATTCTGAATGATTAGTTTTATCGTCTTTAGAAACTGCACTACCGCGAGAAAATCCATCACCTTATACAATAAAAATGATTAAACAAATAATACTTTGAGTTTCTATTCTATAACGTGCTCTTCTAAATTGCATTAGTAACGATGGAAGTTATATTGTTCGGCAAATATTAATAAATGTATTGAAAATTTATTATTTTCTTTGAATTCAAAGACTTTCCGGTAGACCTATTTATATACAACATTTTATTATACGAGATTAATCAGTAGAAGGAAGACTTTCTCTTGCGATTCTGATTGTGAGAATTTGATTCTTCTAATTAATCTACATACATTTGACCAATTTTATAATTTTATTTTAGAGTTAATAAATGATTAATTTACCATCAATTTTGGAAAAAATGCTGTATAGTAGAACCATAGATTAAAATATCGTAATATGAAATATCCGCATTCCTCAAACGTTGCATGCAATCTGCTTCCAATATCGCGACGTCTTGTATCAGATTCATCCCCATAGAATAATCGATCTCAAAGCGAGACCTATCGTTCACGTCAGATCAAAACACACTCTGTGTCGATGCTATCGAATGACCGTGCGTGTCGTAAAGTTATACGTAACTAAACTGCGTAATCGAGAACTCCAAGTACACGGCGCTTGAGCGTAGGCGTGTATGTAAAGCTATGGTAGCAGATGCGAGCGCGTTTCTACGCACGCTGCATTAAAATCGCGAATTCGCTATTGCTGGCCGTTTTCGACGACCAAATATACCGGGCGTCCGTATGCCTCAACGCACGCACGCTTGCGCCAGCTAGGAGTTATTTACGATCTGCGGCTTGTGGCATATCGATTCGTATTGCGCTAGGTGTTAACATCCGGTCTCTAAACGAATCGATGCAACACACACTTTTCGTGCAATCTGCGATTGTCGTTGGCCTGGAAATATCGAACGATCGATATCAATGTGCCGTCGAGCGCCGCGAATGATTCGATCGCGCGAACTCGCTGGTTGATCGTGGGCCCAGCTTTCATTGTCCCGTGCATTCGCTTCCGATATAAACATTTGTTGAGAAAAATCGACGTTTTTCTTAACACCCGACAGAGTTCGTGAGTAGACTATTAATAAAAAAAAACAAAATGAAATAAGAAATGTTCCTCAATTTTGGGTCAAGTGCAAGCTGGACGAACTATATTATTCTCGTTTCAAGAGGTGCAACCACTCTTTTTTGGGGGGTATTTTCAATATCATCACATTTATCTGCAGAAATTATCCGCCATACCAAAGCAATATTCATCGCGTCGACTTCATGAATGACATCCCAATCGAGATATGTAAATTGAATTTGTGAATCGCGTGTGCACCGGCGAACAAAAGGTACGTCTCATGTCGTCGTGGGTATTTCAAAGGCTGGAAAAAAAGGGACGAACGCGGGACAAAGGATCACGAACGATTCCCTGGACGACGACGAGGAAAAGGGGACGGTAATTATAGAAACTGCTGGGCCTGCCGGGAACGTCTTGCCATTCTGCCGGTAATTGCGTCGTATTGCTCGCGGAAAAACAGGGTGAACAACAAAAACAGAGACGAATAAAAAGAAATAGAAGCTGGGGTAAAGACGGACTAGAAGAAAGGTAACCCACCGTTCCAGAAAACCGCTGTCCTGTCTTTCACCCTCTCCTTACCCCGCATTCCTCAGCCCCAAGAACTTGCCTGAATGAATTTGACCCCGTCTGGGCAATTCCAATGACGCGGCAATTATCCAACTCTGTATTTTATTTACTCTTTGGTCGATCCATTTTGAGTATCGATAATTGGGTAACACTAAAGTGCTATTGATTCGTATCAACCCCCTTGTATCATAAAATCTTCGTTTCTGCTGTTGGTCAATTATAATAATTATACACAGTGTAATCCAGTGTTTGGAGAATCTTTGGTTGCCAACATTTAGGATAAAAATTTAATTTAAACGGGGCTCAGTGTTTTTAGTCAAACAAAGCATACGAAAGGAATCATTATTGTCCCGAAAAGTTGAATTATTTGCGAATAGAGTTTGCGAATGAAGTTTCAACCAAAGAAACTTCGAACACGGCGCATCGAGGACGATGAAAGAATTCACAGAACGCCGTGCAATACCTTTCCTTCGCTCGTCCCATTCGTTATTCCTGAAGGGATGGAGAATGTTGGACGGGTAACGTTGAAGAGAACCCGTCAGACAGCCTAGTTCAATTTTCACGAGTCGGAATTTCCTAAAACTCCACGGTATCAATTTAAAGCCGGTTCGTGCGGCGGGGCAGGCAAGAGGGACACGAAGGGATAAGGAAGAAAAAAACGTTCGCCTCCAGCAACAGCAGCGCCTGGAATATTGACTGTACTTAGGGGAATAAATCTGAGTTTCGGAATCCTACGTGTTGCGCTCCGTGAACGGCTCTCTGATCCCCGGGGATAGCCATGCATTCAAATGAACTGAAAACAGGATATCGAAGGTATCGTGAAACACTGCTGCTAAGGTGCGAAAAGGGGTCGGGAATAACTGATGAAGGGGGAATAGAAATGAAGGGAACCGGGTGCAACGATGACGTAACTTGGAGAATGACAGAAACGAAAGTGGCAAGATAAGAAATGATGCCAGTGGAGAAAATGCATTTGAAACATAGCAGCAGACTATATACAGTTTCGAATGGAATTTCTTGAGAAGGATAAATCAAATTGTTGTTAAAGTGAAGCGAGAATTAAAAATATAGAACATAACGAGAGGTGTAAAAAATAATTGAAATAAAGAGTGCAGTGTGCACAAAGCGAACGATAACAAATCCCACGAAGGGATGAGGGATCGTTCGTCTATAGAGCGAAGCCCGAAGAATAGAAGCAGATGGAAATCGAAGGAGAGGAAGGCGAATTCTGAATAGACGCAGGAGGAAGTGGAAAGAAGATAAAGTTTCTCCGAATGAAAAGGAGATACAGCGGCATGGGGATAAACGAGGAATCGATAGGGTTCTAGGGTTCGACGAAGAAGCATCGGAGGGTTGGAACGGAACGAAAGAAATCGAGGAAGCGAATTTCGTTCGCGATATCCTCGCCGATATCTTGGAAGGATTCCGAGGCTGGCTGTCTATGAAACGAAGATTCCACTTTATCTCCCGATGAAAGATTTACAGGGCGAATCGTCAACTATGCTCGACGCCTGGCCGTATTGCGAACACAAACGTAGTTGCCTTTTGGAGTTTCGTGCCTGGAACTGTTTCGTAATTTAGTAGGGACATCTGGACACCGACTCGAACGTACCACAGTTACCTTGCGTGCCGGCTGGAATGCAAAATACTGAGGAACCCATTAAATACTGTTAAACTAAGTTAAATTGAATTCACAGCCCACCTCGCCCTTTTTCTCGAAGTACATCGTCACTGGTATCTGCTAATACAATGGACAGTTGTCCGAAACAGATACCGTTACAGAATTTAGAAAAAAGTATGTTCCCTACTAATTTTTGTTTTATCAGTATTTCACGACACAAAGTTTCCTATGCCATTAGACCAATGGAAATACAAATGATATCCTCAACTGATAAATTCTACATGTACCTACATGTATACATATAAATTCACATTTACTGCCGCAGTAGTTAAGGTCGATCATTTCTCAGCCGCGCAGTAGTATTTATATCGATTCCATTTCTCGTCGACGAGGATCGGACAATATTCTATAGCTGTCCAGCGTATCAGTCGTAAATTTCCGAAGAATTTGTGCTTCATTAAGCCAACAAGTTAAGGTAATTTCATCCTGCCCGACATATTTCCGGCACGCGAACGTGACGTTCTCGTGTGGGCACGGGGTTGCACGTTCCCGTGAAACGCTATCACCAACGTGGAGCTGGCAAGGAATCTTATTTATGCGGCACCGAGTGATTTATCCCCGGCGGAATCGTAACGGGGAAGGCGATTAAATTCTCACGTTTTCGACGGTACGTGTTTGCAAGAAAGGTCCGTGAAAGTTCGCCAACATTATCCGGTGGACGGATGCGCGAACAAAACACGCCCGCACACACAAGCCAGTATAAGTTTCGTTCGTGGGAGCGCGAAAAAGTATGGCCGCGACTCGAGCACGATTTCTTCTGTGGAAGGGCGCGAGTTACGTTGCTATTAAAGCGGCGTTAACGAACAGCGACCGAGGAGTCGCCGGTTTTCTTGCGTTTCGACCCAAGGAAGTACACGAAGTTGCATTTAAATGTCCTATTTTCTGTGCAATTTACGCGGCTCGTTTCCACGGCATTGTTGCGCTCTTTTCTGCCACAGGAAATGGAGTACCATTATCTCCTGTTCGATATTCCTTTCGTTTTATCTTGGCGTCCCTTAGCCCCCTATCTTTGGTTTTTAATGGACGCCTAAATCTAGTTGAAGAATGTTCGTCGTTCGTTTGGTTCGCTTGGATATTTGATAAATTCGGCCCTTGTATTTAGTTTTGCCCCATTTTGGTTTTGCCCCATATCTTCGCGCGAAATTAATTTTTCACGTTATTTGCGGAGACACGACTCGACGTGAAAGAAGTTTCAACGTTGCGTGACACGATGGGCACAATGAAGGGACCAATGAAAGAAAGATAAAGGGCGAATCACGCATGGACTCCACCTTTGTCGCGTAACCACACGATGTTTTTAGTGCAACGTCTCCTAATTTAATTTCGCTTGCGAATCCCAAAGGTGCGCCTGGACGAGGAAGAATTGGATTAGCGCTGGCCGTGGCTGCTGTCTCGTGCAATTGTTTCGTTCTGTTTTTGGGAAAAAGATCGGTATGAACTTTTTCGTTTCTGTTTCAATCCCTCAGTGGCGCCTGGCTACCCACTTCAAAAGCCCATTAACTTTGTTTTAGCCCCGTTTATTACGTTCGTTTAGCCCAGAACGTAATGAGTGTTACTTTTTCTTCCTAGCTATTTTCCTCTTACAGCTGTTTCTGTGCTTTTATTTCGTGATAGCACCATGAAGGGACACGGTCTTTTTATTCCGTCCCAGTTGACTGTTCCAACGGGAGAAATCTTAAGGTGAACGTGCGGGGAGGTGTAAAGTTGATTGCTGGAAAGCAGAAACTGTGGGGATTAAAGGAGATAGTCGTTGCTGTCTCAAAAATTACAGCTTCTATCTTCTTGGCGCTCCAGTTCCTGTTTTACTGTCTTTTTTTATATCTCCGCCTGGTGTTATTGGTATAATGAAGTGTAAATCTTTGCATGCGTTCTCGCCTTGTCGCTTTAAGCACCACTTTAACGTGAAATTGCTTGAAAGAATACAATTAACAATACACTTTTGAAACGAGTATTATTGTAACATTAACTTTACCCAATATTGGTAGATATTTCGTAGCAATATTTATCTGCGATAGAACCAAATATATTTGCAAGTTAATTTTCTGTTTCGTTCTCCACTATCGAAACAGCGAGTGTAAAGAGAATAGCAAGAGTACAGGAATGTATCTCGTACGTAGCGGAATTTCATATTGCAGAATGTAATTTCGATGGAGAAATAAAAATAAGCGATCACATCTCCGTAGTGCGACAGGTCTCTGGACAGGTCCCTCTTTTCCAAATATTCGTGCAAATTTGCTTTCTTTGTATGAAATACATACAATAAGTCACAGTTAAAACATTTTACCAAACACTCCATTCTTCTCGCCCATTTAATAACGATTATATTTCACTTGCCGGATAAATGACTGACCATTTCTACTGATTAACCGGTTTCTTCTAATAGTCTGTTCCAATAGTGTCACACTGTCCGCAATGAATTTAAGCAATCCAACTGTAAACGCTATGCCCAATATATTAATTACAAAGTCACTGACCGATTTCCAATGAACCTACAAACTTATCATCCACGAACATTGCTCGACAATAATTGCTACGCGCAATTTCATAGATAAGACGAACACCCTTGCTCCTCTTAGATTAGCCAGGTCTTATTATTTAGCCGTTAGTGGCCAATTAACGAGGTAGCAAGTCTAGAGATTATAAGTTCCCAGTTCCTTACGCGAGTTCGATTCACGGGACCCATTATAATTTCCTACCGCGATAGTGGCTACAAGGGATGGAAAGTCAAGATTACGGTTCACGCTCTGTCGTGCGCGAATTCCTGGAAACTGTAGCTAATTAATTACTCGCCTAAGCAACGGAACGCTTAAGCACGCGTTTCTTTGACTCCCTAGCTGTTCAACCAAATGGAAGAGCAGTTCTGAAATATCTTAATTGAGTATTATTAAACGCTGCCTAAGTCAGAGGAACGTACACTTACGTTCTATTTATTTCCAACAAATCGCAACTGCAACGTCCGTCCTCTGGCTTTGCTGCCAGGCGAGACGTTCCCTGTTAAAACGGGCCGAGCATTTTCTACGAACGTTACACGGCGAACTGTCGAAGCTATGAAAGGAAACGGACGCAGTTCAAGAAGCACTTTCAAACCCGCAAGCTCGGTAGACGTTCGCAAAAATGTCCAAGCACAGCCGACTGGAGCGCCCAAGTTTCGGCGTTTCGTGCCGTAAATACATATAACCACAAACGCGCCGCGGCGTCAGGTAGAAACTGCGGATCACCATCACGGATAAATATCTTGCGCGGTTGGAGAGCGAAGTTGCAGCCATCGAGATACGCCCGGCGCGGCGCAGAACTTTTCGAGCATTTCTTTTCGGTTTCGTCGGTTGTTAGAAACGAATAATCTTCCTCGTTCTCCTCTCTTTGCCTGGCGATTCCACGGAAAGTCGGCGCACGGACAAATTCGAACGATGGTTTGAGGGAAACGATGGCCCACGAGTATCTTCTTCTTACGATTATGCTCCGCCGTTGGGGAAAAAATTCACTCACTCCAATTCTCGTTTAAACCTTCTTCAGCCTCGTCGAATTACCGTCCGTTACCGGTCGATACAGGTCCTGTGGTTGTTTCCATTTTCTTTCTTTAGCGAGATTCAAGCGCACTTTGCCGTGCGAGATATCCGATTCCCTCGTCATTTGTATATAGATAATAAGGAATTAATGTTGCCTGCTACCGTTCTAATTGCACTTAAGCTATTAATTCCTCTGTGGATTAGCGGACACACTGGGCGAGGATATTATTGAAACGCGAATTGTTCTCCATGTAACATTTCATTCAGTCGCTTCTTTGTGTTGCAATGTCTCGTTAATTATGACAGCAGTAGTGGGTACTGATAATTCTCGAACAAAACTAATATTGATTATAAAATTTGTACTTGTACAAATTGCAGCGCCGAAACGTCGTCGATATAAACGTGGCTGCGTTTAAAATTTTAGTTAACACATCACAGTCGTGTCGCAAGATTCATGAATTTCAGCCGCAAGTCGCTGATCCAATTATTCCTCAGAGGTTTTAATTGTCGCAGATTTGCCTCGCACCGACTAATCCGCCGCGCGGAACCAAGTCCTGGCAGCCAGAACGACGGTGTTATTAACATATATCAAAGGTGCACCAATTCAATTAGCTTAATTACCCTGTCTCGAAACGAGAGGAACTCGCTCAAGGCAGTACTTACGATCACACGGACGCTCGTATACACTCACCCAATGGCATCGTGTAACACGAGCGCTTAAACTCCCCGAAGAGTGACGAGTTCCGCTCGTAAAGGTGTATCGAGTCCTGTGCGCTATAGAAGACTCTATTTGAGGATTTGATTTGTCGGATCCCCATGAAAAGGGAAGGCCAAACCGGTATACGCTTTAATCATTCTACGACCCGTGCGTCTCTCGATGTTCGTACAATATTGTATTCACGGTATCTAATTCCATCCGACCCGTCATGTCCCTTCTTGTTACCTGCGACACAACCAACGAACATGTAACACCACTGGACGTTTCCACAATTTTAATTGCAAGGGAAATTAATATTCTTGCGTGTTTAATTTTCTACCGCGCTAAAGCAGTAAATCAGGATCGCCAAAAGAAAAGCATTAAAATGTCAAAAGATTTTCATCGATCTCTGGCCGTTTCATCAATTTTCACCGATTACCTACCTTGTCGAGAACCCAAGGAAGCCACTCCCTCCGTGAAGCTTTTACTTTTCGTTGACGCCGCGATCAATATATGGAGCCTCGTAACCGCCGTGATATCGCGAAGAAATATAAACCAAACTTGGCGCTATCGGATTTGAAAAGATAACGAGTGCAGCAGCGTTTAGCGCGTGCATAAAACGACCGGTCCGTTTTTCCAGCCTATTCCGCGGCTCACTTTCCACCACGCCGCGCTGTATTGAGCCTGAACAAGCCGGGTGAGGCGAAGGTGGAGGAGGCGGGGAAGAAAAAAAATATCCGTTGCCTCGCGAAGGCCTCGAATACATCCGCCGCGCCTCGCCGTGCGATTTTCTACCTCGTTATATGCGCAGAGATATCGACGGGATAGTTTACTCTCCCTCACCCTCCGTCCAACCTTTGCACCAGCTTTTTTTCTCCGCCGTCCTCTATCTTTTCATCCCGCGGAGGCTGCGCCATTGGCCCCGCGAATGCAACGGGTAATTCCGACGCGATTCATCAAAGGTAAAAGCTCCGAGTGTGAATGGGATGGGTGTGAAAAAAAAAAAAAAAACTCTTGGGCGGCAGGGGACGGGGTGCGAGGTTGGAAAAAGCAGCGGGATCGAGAGGGTGGACGGAGCGGATAGGAGTCAGAGAAGGGTTCGGACAACGAGTAAAATGAAAAACGGAACGTCGAAAATAAATGCGGTGCAAAAAAAAAAGGAATGTCTACCGGAAACCACTCCCACGAGAATTGCGGTGGTCTTTGTGCTGCCGGCCACGTGAATACGATCCTCGTGGCTGCTCTTCATATTCCCCGAACCGGCAGAAAAATGGGCCGCATAAATGACCATTATCTTGTTGCGGTTGCCGGCAAATTGCACGGCACAAGCGGACACTGACCATTCCTTTTTTGTTTCTCTTTTTTTTTACGCCTACCGCTGGCTGTTTCTACAGATCGCTACTATATGTATGTATAATCGACCGATGGGGAGCGTCAA
Organism: Nomada ferruginata; assembly: GCA_963583965.1. Classification (NCBI taxonomy): domain Eukaryota; kingdom Metazoa; phylum Arthropoda; class Insecta; order Hymenoptera; family Apidae; genus Nomada; species Nomada ferruginata. Next base: position 5,250,141 of record OY757214.1, on the reverse strand, counting down.
TTCGTAAAGGTTTTTCCCCTCCGATTCATTGTGTTTCGCGATATTTATATTGCGCGCAAGGGTAGAAGATAGTCGTACCGCGGGGGGGTAACAGCAGCATTATGCAGGGAGTATGAAACCAGCGGTGCTTGTAGCCGCTTTTGTCTGCAGCCCACAAGGGCGAGTTAATTTTTCTGTCGGAATGCAATCAGGGAAAGGATACGAGCGAACGTAGAAACTTGTGCTGTATAATGGAAGCGAAAATATGAATGCTCGGCTATTAAACCATGGAAATGCGGTCGCTGAGTTTCATGGAAAATTGCCTGCCTTTCCGGCAGAGTTCCGCCCAATCAATATCATTGCGTACTGTTTAATGGTGGATACATACGGCAACATACGACTGGCAAATCAAGAACGATCACAAGTGCGAGTCGCCATTCTATTTCGACAATTATCATTATCGAACTGGATCGATGGAATCCACTTGCACCCGCGCGCAACAAACTGGCCCACTGTGCCTTTGATTTCGTCGGAGTTATCGCTGGTTATTTTTTCATCGACTCACTGTGTCCGGCATACATAAGACCGCAAAGCATTCTAGAAAAATCTGTCTCGTCGCATATTCGGTGATTTCTGTACTTCGATTTCTGTCTCATTTGCGGTAGACATTCACACATTCAATCGTTCATTCGTCCCTCGCATCGAAACAAGCGTCTTCTATACTTCGCTTGTGCTGCTCTGACGCGCGTAGGTTCTCGACAATTTTTTTTATCACCTGCAGTGACACCGAGAAGAGCCTCTCTTCCCAGAAATTACTCCTCTTAGCGATGCTCTTTGAATTCGAACTACGTCGGTGTTGCTTTGCGTCACGGACAAGGCCCATGGAACGCTGGCTAAATTGGCTACGTTCCCGCTTTTTGTTTTCCCCGCTCGAGCAGCAACGTCTCGTCGAGACCAACTTCCGAGTACAAGGTACTCGACCCCGCGACAACGAAGGGCGGGAATGAGAATCGAAGAGGAAAATATAGTTGATGTAAAGTTAGTCGTGTAAATGTTGGAAAAAGCGCAAGCTTGTTTGTGTCGACTATTGTGCAGGAAAGAAAGTAATAAAGGAGAAAGCTGGCCAGGCACATCGTTCGTCCCCTTCCGGCGGCTGGCTGCATCCCCAAGTTACGCTCGCAGAGACTAGCTGACTCGGTTGCGGTGCGTTTAAATCTTGGCAATGGACTTTGCCGGTTTCCATTATTTTCCCGGCCACTTTATTACCTGCAATACCGTGGAAGCTCGTTAGGAAAAGCTTCGGCGAGTCGCCGTCCAAACGATGATTCATCCTCGAATTACCTGACCAATCTGTCCTGGATGTCTCGGCTACCGTTGCCCAACTAATTGTAATCTCGTAATTATAATTGCCTGAAGTTACTGCTGCCTGTCTGACTGTGAGTTAACGAAGTCTGTCTACAGAGACTGCAGACACAATTTGCTGAAGATGGAATTGAGACGCGACAGTCAGACGATTAGGTTAACTTCGATCGAGTACTCCCTCTTAAACGCTTGTGGTCATTAACCCTTTATAACTGTACTCTTTTGGTGAGCGAAGAAAAAACATAATATATGCAGATGTAAAGATTTTTTTTTTGTTTAGTATGTAAATTAATAATATTGCTTCCATAGCTGTATGATTATTACTTCTGAGATGCTTATTATTTCGAAATTAACACTGGTAATTACTAAACACGTCCAGGCAAAGTCGGGTTTCTTGACAAACAATTAACTCACCTAGCGTGTGCGGTTTACCAAGCTGTCACCTGTTTCAGCTGGTGTACCTATACCTGTCATCGATCGTCTAGCTTCGCTTTAGTTATACACAGATGCACGGTTGCCTATAAATACCTTGAATACGTAGCTATATATTCGCTAACGTAATTTCACGTGAAACTTAATAACTGGAATGATCAATAGCAGGAATATGAAACTGAAATAATGACGTTGCAAACATCACCCCGAAACTCCGTGGATATTTTAATTAATTTCCGTTTCCATTTCCTTTTCAGCCATAGCAATAAAAAGGACGACACAAATATGTTGAAAATTCGAATAAAAATATCGATAAGAACGAGCATTCGATGGACGTTAATGTGTTTTAACGAGCACAAAAAGTCCAGCAAACATGAACGTTTCGACTTCGTACGACTGCTGTTCATTTTTGTTGACTGCATTTCATCAAGGATTCAGGTGATCCTTTGCTTTCCCCCGTGTCGGAACTTTACGAGCAGTCTTTGGTTTTACGACACGAGATATAATATCGTTTCTACCGGCGACGTACCTATAGATACGACCCGGCTCTAAAAGTTTGATCGTCGCTCGTTATTTCATTTTCCGATTTTCCGGCTCGACGAGCAGCCTTCTGATTATCGAACCGGAGACCGAATAACGTAACGAGGTCAAAGCGTTGTTCATCGTCGACATCGTGTTGCCACTTCCGACGATTTCCCTCTTTAATGAATTTTCATGATCTCCTTACGTTGACCGTCTCGGTCTCGTTCTCCCTGAAAACCATTCAAACTTTTTCAACTTGGGTGAACACCCCCCGTTGCCTCCCTGTGAACCTTCGTTCAGCATTTGCATTTGGCATTGTGCTCGTCGAGCAAATGCAAAATTACATTCAAAATGGCCTGACTATTTCCACAAATAAATAGTGGAAAATAGAGGAAAGTATGTTTTGTCGAGAAAGTAAAGTTCTTCTTTTACATCGGCTTTGTCTTTTTTCTGATCTCTGAATCGTGTTACGAAACAAGGGATTGCTTGCAAAGAGAGGTCGCGTATATACATCTCTCTTGGAGAACTATCCCTGGTAGTTCACATAGATCTAGAGACGAACATTCGATAGATCGTGGTCTACCATGGCTACAAAATGGTCGTCTGCGTTTCGCAATTTCAACTAAGCCACTTTGGCTGCTTGCCTTGGGCAGTCCTATTTCACTTGCCCAAACAGAATCCGGATCTTTCAGCTTGTTTGATCCGAATAATATTATTCTACGTGTTTGAGCAGCGCTGATTTCATCGCCTTTTCTCTGACGAGGAAATGTTTCACTTTGTAAATTAATAAATTAGACGCGTTAATATATATGGAACGTAAAATGACAATTATTGCACAAATATATTACAAATATTCAATAAGATTAACATTGACTCAAAATATTTGATTATATAATTTAATTTATACAATTTACTAACTGGCATTGCAAACCTTTCTCATTATTATATACAGATATAGGTATATAGTGTTAATATAAACGGATAGTTGATCGAGCCAGAATCGAATAAACTTGTATTCTACACTTTCAAGCGATCATGATTTCGCAGCTTGAACGAAATCCAAGAATCGTGAAAGTATATCAGCTACTGCATAAGCCCAAGCCTTCTTCATCATGCAGCGTGGATATAAGGCTACGTGGGTCCTCACAGATTTTCTCCTCATGGAAAATCTTTACTGTCGTTCGACTGTGATCGCTTCCAAAGTAAAGATAGGAAAGTCGTGCGCGATAAAGTCGGTACGTTTCTCTTCCCCTGGCAACTTTAGTGCCAACCTCGGCGCGCGAATGCACCTCGAAATCGACATTCTAGAATAGAACACCAACCTGGAAAATATACTGAAACGAAGCAGCTCTGTTCTCGATTAACCCTGTTTCATACATATTACGTGTCAATGAAAAATATCATGGCTCTCGTTCCACATTTAAAATTTCATTGCTTGGTAGAAAAATGAAAATGCCAGTCTGTAATAAAAATTTCAAAGCAATAGGTTCCTGCGGTCTCGTTCTCTGCAACTTTCGTCGGATCGTTCCCCTAAACGCTCACAGCAATTCAGCCTGTTTATCCCCGTCTTGGGAGAAAGCTTGGAACAGGAATGGCCTCTATTGCTGCTACTCGGTGACGTTATAAAGTTTTACATCTTCCATAAAATTTGAAAGGGTCCGCCGGATTTCCTGCGATTTTAATATCGGCTCTGCAATTCGAGGCTACTATACTACAGCCACTATTGTTGCACCCAGCCGTTCATTCATTATAAATTAAAGGTGACGTATTTTCAACTATGCGCCTCGACTTCTCGCAAATTGCCCAGATACAACTACCGAGAGACACTCTGAAACAATGCCTTTTCCTTAATTCGGTGAAAGTGTTTCACGAACGCGGCGACCTATTAATTTCTCGTCTTAGTAAATATTTACTACGCGATCTTGCGAGCAATGAGAGATAAATATTTACTACGCGATCTTGCGAGCAATGAGAGATAAATATTTCCTGCCGCTCCGTGACGTTTCAAACCTTCGTTTCTCACGCAGCTTCGGTAAAATAAAAATCCATTTCATTTACCGTTTTCACCGTACTACACGATTGTTCTTGTGTAGTACCCTAACCGGATCCTTTTCTTTCAAATTAAACGAAAAACTGAACACGCGAAGGCCTTGAACTATAACAGGGATATATTCTTTTATGCTCAACCCAACAAAGCACATCGAGGCAATATCGGTACGTGTCGCTTCGCGTTAACGGCCCAGGCATTATGAGAAGCTGTCTGGCGTAGAGCGGCAAGGGTTAAAGCCAGAGACGTAAAATGAGGAACGACTGAAGGAAAGCAGGAGCCACACCATTGAGCGTGGCAGGCAAAGAAAAATGCAGCGATAGCGCAAGATTTATGCAGGCCCGTGCCAACGAAAGAACTTTCGAATCCAATGGCACGGTTCTTCGCCTAAACTCGGCTGCGAACGAAATTACGCGGAACTGCTCCTTCGAATTGAATTTCACCTACCCCGTAGACGATCAATATTCTTCGCAGGTTTGCATTTTCGATCTTCCATGTGCCATTTTTTCATCGGGGTAGTAAAACGATATTGCGCGATCATTCCGATGGAAGGATCAATTGTTGAATAAAGAAAATAATGGGATCGTAATTTGGCCGTTCGATATTGCTTTTCACGAGGAACAGAAACAGAATTAATGAAATATTGAATTACTCGGCAGTCTCTTCTTACGGGGGAAAAGTATCGTGGAATTATCTCTGCGACAAAACGCTGGTGGATGACCCTTTTATTTGTCTACTTCCTTAGCCGCTGGTTTTACCTCGTTTACGTAGCACTTTAGCTAGTGCCAGCGTAAATATATACCGAAATTCGGAGGGAACGTAAGCGCACGTGTCCACAGGTGCTCCCAGGGCACCTCCAAGGAACATGTTTGCCCCCGTAAATTGGGAATGGTGCAAATGCAGCGCGTCCTCATCTCACATAGAATCCCGCGAGTGACAATCTGCTGGCATACTTCGCAGCCAGATTTTTCCCGACCGAAAATTTCGCTGGAAAAGTCAACACTGATATATCCAATGAAATTCCCCGATATACCCTGCTGCCTGTGATGTTATTATTGAGTATAATATTTGTGCAAATTTTTATCCACATAATTCCTTGTCTTACTTTTTTTCATTCATTTAATAACGCGACCCAGAAGTAGTTACAAACGAAAGCCATTTTAAAATGCCAGCGTTTCGATCACGCCTGACTTAAAAAAAGAATGTAATATTTATACATTTGTCTCTACAGTCGCCAAAGATCCGCGGGAAACTGTTCTCCGAGCACAACAATTCCCTAGGAAATTCCACACCAGAATAAATTTCGCGCGATGCAAAATGTCACGACTACGCCACGCATTTGCGACCAAATTTCGTGCTGTACTCTCGAAAAAGCTTCGACAGTGGAGGATTTTTCGTTTGGTTCAGCAAGGTACAAACGCAAAGATGTCTATATACGAGCATGGGCGAGTGGACTTTGCACAAGCTAAACGCAGTTAAGCAATGAGGCCGAAAAGCATTATTGCAAATTCACTGAATGCCAGACTGGCTGGAAGAGGCCGCAAAACCGAGCCGTCTCCCTCGCAAATTGTAGAAACGATGCTGGGTCTGCACGAATGTACTTGCAGGAGTATGTTGTCGGATTGTTTTGTATAATTATGCTGGTCAAAATGTTTGACTCCAAGATTGTAATCCCGTGCGGCGAACGTAGGATATTCGTGTTAAATACTCGAACGTTCTAATAGTAATAATAATAATGAATATTCTAAACGATTTCGTTGCGCGTCCATTGAAAGGCAAGGAAGAAGCCTTTTTCGTACTCATTGATACAAAAAAGAAAAATGTAAAAGGCGATGTCTTTGACACAGCTTTTAATATCAAGTAAAATAATCACTGAAAACATTTTAGTTCTACACGCCACCTTTTCCATTACCAAGATTGTCGCACCCACGATATACTGTCACATTAATTTGCAATTTACTACGCTGCCTTAGTACGTACCATCCAGTGCAGATGCATATAACAGGGACTTAAGAAAAATATCTTGGACATCAAATTTGTCAATCACTTGGGACGTTCTTAACATCAAAGGGAATTGTCAGACAGCAGAATGTCGGATCGTGGATGTCGCGATACGATGTTCGACTCATCCGTTAGGACGATTCCACGCGGATTGTTTTCGTCTGCCGTTTATTCCGGTCGCTTGTCACGAAATCCGCGAACCCTCGAACAAACCGAATCAGACAGTACGTGCAGTCAGCAGCAACGCCATCGAGAACGCCAAAAAAGATTTGAAAGCCACGCGGATTCACCTGCCTTTATAAGCTTCCCGCTGACGACGCGATATTCCGCACGCGAGAAGCGTCTGGCAAATTCACTGCCCCTTTTCCGCTTCCTACCTTACGCCACCCTGATCTTCTCCTTTTATCCCGCCTTCTTTGCTCCTCGTCCTCAACGAAAGGATCCTTGCTTCTTTCTCGCGACCCTTCTCCCTTTCTGCAGCAGACCATCTACAACGGGGGTGGTAATTGACTGGGGCCTCGACGATCCACTTCCTCGAGAGCCACTTTGATGCACCGTTTTTCTTCGACTGTGGCTCGCCAGCCTGCGGGAAAATCAATTTTCTTTTATGTCTATATTGGCGTCGGACACGCTGTCAGCTCGACCAGTCATAGCTTTGGAGCGTCTGAAAATGGCTTGAAATAATTGTTCCCTGTTTGTATATGATGGGACACATGAATTTCGTTTATATGGTTGCGTGATAATTACAAATTTCTTTTATAATTACAAATTACAAATATATATTACATGTATATATAAATATATATACAAAGAGAATTACAAATTGTAGTTAAATATATTCATATGCATAAATTAATAAGTAAAATTAAGGGCGTATTTGTGTTTTTAACGCCATTTTTAGGCCATTGTGGGAATTTTGTTTAAATTCAAAGCACTGCTTTGTATCAGCCTTCTGCTCATGCGGTTACTAATATTTTATTAAAGATCTCCTTGTTTAAAAAAATGGCAACACTCTAAAGTTCAAGTTGATTTTTTAGCCTTTATTTCATAGTTTACGTGGAGCTTTATGTGTGGGATACATTTAAAAAAACACAAATACTCCCCCACAAGTGAAAATAATGACAAGGGGCCATAAAAATGGTGAAATTCTTCTAAAAGCTGAACGGCCGCGTTACTGTAATCGAATAGAGCCTGAAACGTCAATGGTGTTTTATCATGAAAAATTCATATATTTTGGAATTTACACAATATTTATTGTGGGAGCTTCGTTGTATCGATGGTGGAAGAAGGAAGCGACGGAAAAAGAAAGGAAGGAAGAAGGTGTTTCGTCCTAGGCCTGCTAGCGGACTCGTCAGTAAGGCGTACTAGCAGGCCCTGCCTTAGACACAAGGATAGTAGGGAATTGTCGGAGGTTATATATATAGTCGTGGTGACTTATATAACCACTTTCGGGAGCCGGATCGTCGTGCTCGTCCCCTAGCGGCGTATGTGGGAAGTGCCCCCACATTTATTTTCCCACGTATCCAGTGGAAGTAAGCGGTACAGATAGAAAGAGTGTCATTTTCCGTGAAAATCAATAGCGGTTTTTTTTCCCCGGGTAAAAACTGATAAAAGCATTCCTGAATAACGATTGAATGCAATTGAAAAGCTACTCGCGCATCGCGTGTGTTTTTAATCATGCGATCCCCGAAGGAAAGAAAATTGATACCCCTTTGAGATATGAAGTCAACAGAGAAGCCGGCAGCATGCATGCTGTGACCCTTAAACATCGATGGATTAACCCTTTGCGCATCATATACGTCCTTCCAATTGACTTTCAAAGCTGCACCAACGTGCCTTGGAAACCTTTTCGTTTCGCTATTTTGATGATTAGACCGATGGTACTCAAGAGAAAATAGAACGAACGATCGGGACTCTGCGATGGTAGCTGTTGACAAATATTTGATTCCATAGTTTCATAATATTTTTCATCATATCGACAGGAATTCTGTTAATTGTATTATTCAATACAAAGCGATTGCCAAATTTTGTATAATGATTTTTACAATCCCCGATATAAATTCCATTACCGAAAAAATAATTGATAGCAACAATTCCAGCCATAAGAACCATTTGGTGCAACGTTTTACCACCACAACACAAACAACTAAATTGAATGTAATCAGTCATCAATCGTCCGAAAGCCTACGTTATCTGATTGCGTTCGATTATCTTTAGCGATTGTAGAACAGATTCCAAGAAGATATGTGTTTCACGAGGATGAATCAAGTCAGCACCGATTCAAAGGCTGCGGCTTGTATACTCGATTGCATTAATTAATGCTCCCGTGAGTACAGCTACGGGGCAACCAAATGATTCACGCCACGCCTAGGCGAACAACGCTCAAATGATTTGCGTGATTGCATCTAATGCTGCATCTAAATCGGTTTAAAACGTTTCGGTTACACCTCAAATATGTGTAAATTGCGTCGCATAAAAGAGAATTACTTTGTTAAATATGGTCGCAAAATTGTAGTTTAAGAATTTCACAATCATTGAGTCACAAAACTCTTCCTTTGCATATCTGTGTTTTTAATTTTGTATCTTCTAATTTCAAGTGATTTCACGTGATCTTGTGCATTTGCCACATTAGCAATTTAATGTATTCCGTGCTCGAGGTTGTGACACGGTTCTTATGAAACGTATACTTCAACATCGATCAATAAATTATGGTATTACTGAAGTCTCCCGGTATGGACTTTATGTCTTAATCCTTTGATACCTCGTGGCATGGGGGAAAGCTTCTACAGGCTTTCGACAAATAGGATTTCGTATACACAGGATCGTTTATTTTTATTGAAATCGCGAATACTGTAGACCCTTTTCCTTCTCTACCTGTGACTTACTGCTTAATTCCGTTGCTGAGATTAATCGAAGATAAATTTTAGAATATAACAGGGAAACTTAAAACTGTGGGGGGCGCATTAGTTCTGCAGTGATGTTTTCTAATTGAAAGGAAGTATAAAAGAATTGGCAAAAATTAGTTTAGTCCCGACATCGTACGTTGCGATTAGACGAAGAAGATGTTAATTAAATTTCACACAGCTTCTAATTTCCGGCCGAAACGATGAGAATAGATCAAGGGAAGCGTGTAAATTAACGCCAGCCTTCTCTTTACGTTATTTATACACTTTGATATCTCGAATCTTCCGGCTGGCGATAAACTTCGGAAAAGGGGAAATTAATTAAGCTGGGATGGAACTATAAATTCTTTTGAGAAACGCGCTCATGGCGATAAAAGATATTGGTATAAAAGCCTTAACTTAATACGAAATTGTCGTTGCTGTTAAATCTAAATATGCAACCATTCCAACAAATGAAACCACGAGAATATAATTTAATCAGCGGAATCAATGTTTCAAAGTGGAATTTTCCAATAGAGTAGCTCAATTTAAGGATTCCAAGCTCGTTCTGGAATACGAGCTTCCATCGTAGCACTGGGCTATCGTACAGAAATTTATCGCAGCGCGATTTATCGCATGGCTAGGCTGCTTTTAGAAACCATTATCTCCAACGGTATTATTGAAATATTTCAATTCGTGCCGATCTGCAGCTTCATTAAAAGTGTTTTACGCTGGCCGAAACAACTTTCACGTGTTCCGGATATCTGTTTCCGAAAATTGGAACGGAGATTTATAACATGACAATGGTGAGCCCAATTTCAATTCGTTCGAATTTCATGGCGCGCATATACAAAAAGAAATTCCAGATTCAGCGATAATTCAATTGGCAGAGCGAAGAGTTTCGCAATACGGAAAGTCTTTTATAAATATTCACAGAAAGAAAAAAGAAAAAACCTCACGATTATCCGGATTCCGCTCGATGAAAAATCGTTTTCCATTCGCTTTCCATTGTGCCACTCTCTAATTTGCGGTAACGAGAAACAGATAATGGAAAAGGGACGAATGTACTAAACCGGTTGGAAAACCCTTTCCCTGGTTCGCCCGTTCAACATCGGCTCTAAGCGATGCCCCCGTTTCCCGAGAAATAGAAAACTGCATTAAGATCCGATCATTATTGTTCCTTCTCCTTTGCTACCCAGCTTTACATTTCACTCTACCACTCTTTCAACCAAGAACAATTGTATAGTACCACAATCATATACCATCTACCGCTGAAAATTTAATTAATTTTCTTAATTAATCACCATTGGAACAGCTGGATTTTCTCGTCTCCTCCTTTGGTACTATAATATGTTTCTCATCGTCTCTCATAATGTCGAAAAAACTAATAATTCAAGAAGTTTGAAGTTTTACGTGAAGGCTCGGATGCTTTCAACTGGCTGACTATTTCTAGTCTCATTCTACTTTACGAACTAGCGATAGTCTCGTGTTGCTGGTGCCACTAGTCACTACGTATTATTGGACCACGCGTGTCTGATCAATGGCGGGCGCATACTACTTGTCGCTCGACGTGGGCCGCCGTGCCGCGTTATTACACTTGCACGTTCCGTAACAACTGTACTCTCGTGTTCCAACTAAATACACACTCCTACATTATGCATCTGAAAACGTCCAAATGCTTTTTGCTGGCGCGAGGTTATCCTATGATGCATATATCGTAATAGAAAAATAATTACTTAATCATCTTGTCTCTATGCAAACTAGATTTGTTTCCCTTTTACATAAAATCGTTATGCGAAATATCACGTTATATTTTTCGTATTTAAATAACATATCTTTGTACACGCGCGTTCTCGAGAATTGAGGAGTAACAATTATAAAGTTTCTCGAGGAAGAATTCTCGCGAAGGAACACTAGTTCCAACCTTAACAAATGGTACAATTCGTACATTCGTGTAAATAGATGGCGAACGTGCGTCACAAATTTTCTGCGTCAACGACGCGTGCCGTTTGGAAAAGTATTGGTCGCGTGCTATTTCATTCTGAAATAATGCGACAGAATTCGTGTATCAGACATCATTTATTGACCTGTAACGATTAATGTTTATTGAAAATTATGCTGTTACTTATTGATCGTGCAAGCTACTTTCCTAACACTTTTCGCAGCGAATCAGATTTTTCAGCGATATTTACCGCGAAAAAATGGTTATTCAACCATCGAACCGCGAGTGTAGCAACGGTCGAACGATATTTTAATGCGTCAAATTTATCGTCGAAATTGGGCAATCAGACGAACACAATGTTCCAGCAGACAATATCTGCAAATTGTTGTGCATTTAAACGCTTTCAGCTGTAAAATGTGGCCAGCTTTCAGGCTTTCCCATTTTCAATACTCGAACGCGTGGCTTTCCCATTTCTCCTTCACCTCGGACGACAATAAAGAAAATTGCATCGAGCGGAAAAAAATTGACGTTCCATGGAGTGTCTGGAAACTCTATCGCCGGTGCAATGTCGGGAAATAATTGTATCATGACGAATACAAATACAACCTCACGGCTGCTCCACTATATTCCAAAGACAGGACAAAAAAGAAAGGAATAGAAAATAAAATCTGGGCTCTCGTGAAATTATTCTCGCGAAAAGTGTATGCACACGAGGTAACGAGGGAACGTGTCACGGGTGGTTACAGAAAAGGCCGGTATTTCACCAGAAAATTCGCTGTCGGGTTTTACAGTCAAAGATAAAGAAGGTAGGAGTCGTTTCGCTGCTGAAACTTCTAGTCGAGTTTCTTCGTTTTTTCCTGTTTTTCTTGTTTCCTCTTCGCCCTGCCTATCTCAAGCCTTAACTCCTTCCTTCCTTCCTTCCTTCCTTCCTTCCTTCCTTCCTTCCTTCCTTCCTTCCTTCCTCCCTTCCTTCCTTCCTTCCTTCCTTCCTCCCACCGAATTCCTTTCAAACAGCAGTTGAAGCAAAGGCTACGCCGTTTCTTCAACGTTACGAAATCGCCGGCCCCCAAAAGGATAATTAGAGCAGTGTCTTTTTCCGTGGCAAATACCTGTCGTCGAGTTGAATTAACCGGCCGTGCTCATAGCGGCAACCGCGTTTACCAATAAATGAATGGGCTCCGAAATGAATGTATTTACTAGGATGGACTTCATTTGCATCGATGAATGCTGTGCTCTGTGTATTTACGATTCGCCCTGCTGGATCCTTGAATACGTACTCCGTGTCTCCCTTTTCTTGGTTTTCTGCAAAGAATACGCGAAACTATTCGTTTCGTTCGTTGTGACTCGTTAATTGCCATCGAGCGCGCTGAGAAGCTTGTCCGAAAGTTCGCTGCAGGACATTTATAATTAATTGCTTCGATGGGGCTCAGCTTTCTTCTTTTCTCGTGGATACACTTAAACCTCTCCGATTCATCTTAAGCATCTCAAATTGGCACTATTTTTCGCCTATCGAAATGTTGATTGACTTCTCGAGATCGTTTGTACGGTAATTTGGTAAATCTACTTAACAATCGACTTCAACAGGAACCTCACAATAAATCAACACAAGTCGATACGCTGCAACGAGGGAGTATAAAATTCTCTCGCAATGTTTACGCAATGGGGGACAGACATTTTTCCTCTGTTGTCGCACACCTGTTTCTGTACTTCATTCATGAAAATCCCGTAGGGATTTGCGCCTCACGTTACACAGCCTTAACGATTACCTTACGATTGTCACCGTAACGAGTATCGCGGGGAATCACTTTACCAGAGCCAAGCCGACTTAGCGACTCCAAGTTTCCGCTTCCGTCATTACCAATGCTCACAATTAGTCGTGAACTCCGCGTCGTTTCGTTTGATGCTGTGATTAATAGAAACTCGCTGGGATCTTCTTGCATTTCCGTCGACAAGTTTACCGGAGCCAATAAGACTGCAACGGAACTCGTGACAGTTGATTTTCAGGTAATTAGTCCCACCTGTTGGCTGAATCGTGATTTATACACTGACGTTCGATACAAGGCTTGCTAGGCAAGTTTCACGATCGCAAACGTGAAACTTCGTTTCGTATCTTAGTTTCTGTTTCTCCTTGCATATCACTCGGCCCTCGCTCACCAATTATTTCTACAGTCTGCATGCGTATATGCACACGTACGTGTCTGCACACGCGCAAGAATGACGAAACATAAATAGGGCATTATAGCACACCGAATTAGGAAGATCTTAGCGATTGGACGCAGTGTGTGCTCGAGTACGATATACGCGAAACGCGTATCTTATTTGGATTCCAAACACCGAATTTCCGGACTTCGAACCCGCAATCCACGACGTTTGCTTGCTAGCCGTAGCGTAACGCAAATATTCGACGGATATCACTGCAGAAATATTAATACCCGCTGTTGGGTACACTTTGATAAAGGCACGGAGTTGATGAACGTTCTGCAGATGTCGAAAATATTTGTTAATCGTAATATTGTGTTTGTCCCCCTTTTAAGAGCAAAGAAAAATTCAGAAAATTAAGTGAATGCTGTATTAACAGTGAAGTTATATTAATACAATGAATGAAACATTTCGCATCCTTGTAGATATTAAATGATATACCAATCGAAAGCAGTTTATTCAATTATCCTCGCAAATATGTTTCCACGATTTTCAATTAAAGAAACGCCGAAGGAAGCTAAAAGCATGAACCATTAGAGATTTCTTGCAGGTGTCACATGTGAGATCGTAGCACTCAGGATGATTGGTAGGCGCGTGGCGCTATAAAATCGAATGGCTCGTAGTTATTGGCGATGTAACCGATTATTGAATTCCCCGAAATGAAACTCCGCTCGGGCGCCCAGTTGTTGGCCGTTTCTCGCGTTTATATGGGCCGCTCCATATATTGCGATTGCCTGTTCGCCGAACGGGATCGATTGTTCTGGGGTTTGACCCATCCGTGGTTTCGTTCCATCCATTGTAAAAACATTTTGGAAAATTCGCCCGTCGTTCACCGCCAATCCTTAATGCGGAATAAAAAGTTTAATTTTCGAAGTTTGACGTTCGATGGGAAAAATTGACCGCTGCAAATTCTGTTGTTCCTGGTAGTCGTTTTCGATAGAATTATTAAAACGATCGTGAATTAAAGGTGCGCAATCCATATCCAAAATCTCGCGTAAATTCGCATCTCATACACACAATATTGAAAATACAAATATTAATCCGGGTATTATTATTCCTATGAATTTTGTACGTAAATTCGAGTAAACGTAATGGACACCATTGCGTCCCAATTTATGAACTATATTATTACGTTTCCTGAAAGAAATATATCACTCATTTAATATTCGTAAGATAACCAGAACTCCTATCACACATATTCCCAGAAAGTATTCATCCCCTTTCTCCCTAATACGTCAAACAATTCTTCCCCCTATACCAGCACCGTTTCCCACCACCCCTTACTCGCTCAGTTAATTCCATCGGAGTACGACCACGCGCACGATAAAAAGTACCCAGCGTTTTCGAGCGCAAAACATTCTACGAAACGCGGTGCCGCGGCGCGACTCCGAAACGCGTTCATCGCTGACATAGCTTCGCAACTTTCCCGCTGTGCCGAAGAAACGGGAAGCCGCGGACGCTCCAGGCTCTCCGTCAAAAGCGAATACCGCGAATACTTGCGAAACAATCGCGAATTTGTGAATGGTTCGCGAACACGACCGCTGCCTGCCGACACCGCGGATCGATTCAAGAACGGCAGCTGTTCATTCGAAATTCCTGCGAAGCTATCACGACAAGCCAACCCCGACGGTAATTGAAAAAAGAATATCCCGGGGCGCTCGCAGCCGAGTGGCCCATTGTCGACGTCGAGTAGACCGTAAAATATCGAGGAAGTTTCGCGTCACGTGTGCTTCGTCGACGAACCAGTCGATAACAACGCCGTCCGTCTGTCGGCTACTGAACTTCTCGCCCAAACCAAACTTCCATCCTGTTGGAATTCCTTCTGATCCCACTGGCAGACTTCCTACGCTCCGCATCCTGGGTATATTCAAACATTGCCCGGAGGTTCAGCGATGCGTTGACCTCGGGGAAGATTGCATTATCTTCCAAGCGTATATTTTCGTAGGTGATTATAATTTGGGTGGGGGAATCCGCGGTGAAAATAATTATAAGAGATAAGGTAACGTGGTGCATGCAAATTCACTGGTATATTTCACACCGGAGTTCCGTTGATCGTATTCAGCGACACAGAGAGATAAGGAGGAGAGACAAGGGTGAACTTCATTTTTGCTGTTTGCCAATATGCAACATTGAGAGTTGCCTGGGTGCAAAACTGCATATAAAAAGTTAGGTGTCATAAAATAAAGAAGGCATTTATATGTAGTTGCCAGCTTCTTACCCATTCCTCTGACATCTTTTATATTACAATATATAAATAACCGCTGGCAGAAAACAGAAAGTGTTCACGGAATCTCGCATTTAGCAATAAGAGGAAAACGCGTGTCAATATAAAACACAAACGTATTAATTTCCCTACAACGTCCCATGAAGTTCAGAGTTTCTTGTCCGCGATTGCTACCGGAACGATCGGGCTCTGTTTTCTGGCAAATAAATTCCAACGATCGTCGGTTAACGAGACGGAAGATTGCGGGCCGAGAATTTTTCGCGGCGGCGACTCTGGAAATTTCGCCGAGAGGAAAAAATGTAATGGTGCCGAAAATTCTGTGGTGGAAATTGGACATGGAACAAAATAGGAATTGCTTAACGAACTGTGCGGCCGGAAGCCGAGAAGAAAAGGGAGTCCGAAGTCGAATGGCTAACGAGAGGACGACATGTTTCAAAGA
This sequence comes from Nomada ferruginata, assembly GCA_963583965.1. Classification (NCBI taxonomy): domain Eukaryota; kingdom Metazoa; phylum Arthropoda; class Insecta; order Hymenoptera; family Apidae; genus Nomada; species Nomada ferruginata. The sequence goes on along the minus strand of OY757214.1, from coordinate 5,234,112 downwards.
GGCCGGAAGTAGTTACCGGGCGGACAACGTGTTGACCCAGCCGGCATCGTTTCCTGCAGCTCCAACAAAGTCCTTTCTTCGAGAAATCGTGTCTATGAATATGTTTCTTGCCATGGTCGACCTCCTTCTTCCTTCATTCGCAACCCGTATAGACGAATAGACGAATGCGAAGAATATGATCTTTAAAAGAAATCGGATACGACGCGGAATACGCATTGTGTTTAAATTAAAGAACGTGAGACTTTTTGAGAACACTCGGGCAGTCCTTGGGATTGTTCTATGAGAAGAAATTGAAAGATTGTTTTGTGAGAAACAGATGCAGTTGAAATTGGATACATTATCGTCAAACTCGTACGTGAGATATATTTTTTTTTACAAAATCAACTGTACTTGACAATTTTTGTAACCGCGTGACTTGCGCCACTATTTGGTTGGATCTTTCCCCTAAAGCTGCTCTTCAAATTATATCCATCTACATTTTCGACTTCTAAAAGTTGCTACACGAATTTACGTTGCGTGAAACAGAGTGCAGTTGAGATTGGATAAAAATATTTGATGCGAACCTTCGTAGAATTGTAGAAACGAGCAGAAAGCCGAATATGCGGATTCCTTTTCTCCAATGGAGATAGCGCAGGGCCGGCCAGTGATTATCCCGATATAGAAGCAGTGTATGCAAATGAGAATAAATCGTGTATAGCAGCGGAAGCACGGTGCCTCGGTGGGAATCCGTTGGGGCAACGTTGTTTGCGCTAGAAAATGAGTTCCCAATGCCCTTTGGCCGCACAGAAATCCACAACGGTATATGCAACCTATATTCCAGTGAAACGAGCCTCTGCAGTAGTTCCATTTCGAGTCTCCCCCTTGTTCCTTCGTCCGACGCGCACTCATTACGCAACCGAATACATAGGAGGTAGGACAATTAGCAAACGAAAATGAAATCACGGAAGATTTTGCATCGCCACCTTCTGTGCCAAACAGGAGCCTGCGCAAATGATAAACGCTTGACGTGGCTGGCTTAAATTCATGTTAAAGTAATTATTTTACGCATGAGATCATGCTTCTTCAAAAAATACGTAATCAGGCGGAATGACAAATACTTTTCAGTTGTAATTTCTTAACGGTGACCTGAGAGTAAAAATGTTGTTACTATATTTCAGTAAGAGTAAAATCTCGTTCACTTTTTCCCCTGGATCGAATCTCGAATCCAAAAAATCGAAAAGCAGACCGTGTCCAGCCAAGACTACCGTTTGTACGAATTGCATTATGAGGTAACAGGTATCCCGCTGGTCGCGTTTCATTGTAAAAGTTATCGAGGCGTGGAACTTAGTCCAGAGGACCGGAACCAACGCGCCACTGCCACTGCTTCAGGAATTTCTCCCTTTAAAATGTTTGTCCTGTGCGTCTTCGCCTCCATGTGGGCGGTCTGTCAAAACATTCGTGTGCAAGACTCTGGAAATACACGATAGAGGGAATAAAAAAAAAGGGGGGCGGAAGAGAAGATCCAAAACGTCACATGAGACGATATCGAGGAAGTTTATAACGAGGTAAAGCTCGGTCAAGTAAGACTTTTTCCTGCTGGCAATCTGTGAAAGGAAACGGGACGGGGTGCAGTTTAAGGAAGAAAAGCCCACCGGGAGCTCCATCGACGTCAATGAGACGTCCGACAACTTTTCTCGATGCTTCTGCTTCGACGTCGTCATACCTGCCTCTCTTACCGCCTTTGCTATCGTCGCCGTTGCTCAGGTGAAAAATATAATCAGGCTAAATGAAAACAACTTTTCTGGAAGTTGTTCGATTGTGGGAGCCGGTGAATCGAGCGGAATAACAGTTTCTTTACTTGATGGAAATTCGACTATCAAACGAACCCGCGTTTACCGAGTGTAAGAAATATTTTGTTACTGATTGTATTTAAATAATGAATAGTTAGACAAAGCTATTTAGGATTGATAATCTTACTTTATTTCCGTCTTTGCAATGTGGATGCGAACATAAAAACACTGTGGACTATAAAATCGTAGTGTCGACATGCTGTGGCATTCAGATGTTCGTAGAGAATAGACATTATTACGTTAGCGCACAAATAGGACCCAAGAGTGGTTGACCAAGTGCAAAGTTGTTTCCCTGTAGCGTACTCTTGAAAATCACGTAGCTTTAAGGAACTTTTAGTTCTTAGGTACCAGAGCGAGCATTTAGACTTCTATCATACTTAACAACACGATGGGTTACAGTAATATGCTTTCGCAACGATCGTTTATATCCAACTTGTCCTTCCACGGAGAAACAAAAATAATTCCGCATAAAAGATTAAGTAAAAAAATTCTCTCATTGAAAACTTAATTGTCAGAGACTTTAAAATGTCAATTGAAATACAGAAAATAAAAGAACAAAGAAATCAACGATACCTTTACCTGATTGATTCACAAAACTAATCCGACGACGATCTGGGGTTAATCTCGCCTGGCTCGTACTTTTCCTCTTCCCGCCGATTACAAGGAAGTTGCCGTCGAATATAATTTCCAGCAAGAGATGTGACCTAATTCAATGTGGAGTGGCTTGCTAGGAACAATGGACCCGATGTTATACGTACGAACGTGAGTTGCCTCGCACACTGATAGAAATTTGCGTGTATTTGGAGCAGCAACGCAGCCAACGCTTCTACGAGAAGGAGTTTTGATGCGACTTCGACCTATGTTCAAGAAATCCCCCGTCTCGTTCGTAGCACACGAGAGTGCAGTAATTAACTCGAACACTGTTTGCCTGCTCAAGTCGGATGTTTTTGCTACCAGACGCAATTTCGTTCGCGCGATGCTTAATTCCGCATCCTCTCTGGTTCCCGTGGAAATATGTTCTGGCACTTCCTCCGCGTCTGGTAGTTTTTCCGAACGTTTCTTCTTTGCACACTGGTGAGCTGATACGATTTATTAAGTTTCGTGGAAAGCAATCGTTAGGAATTTGGTGCAATATGTAAGCGAGTTTTATTTTTCATTGACAGAGAAATAATTAGGGATCAAATATAAATGATCGTGTGATGAAATGATTTAGTTTGGGTAATAGTTGCACTTACATTGTGCAAATCCTTTCTGTTTGATTTATTTATTGTGATATTGTACGGACAATTTTAACTTAAATTTAGGACAATAGACATTGGAATGGTCGAATTTTGTGATCAAATAAGGGACGTCCTGTTCACGTGATAGTAGCTAGAACTTTGGCTCGAGATGTTGAATTATAATGATAGTTGCACGTGTAACGAAGATAACGAACCTTCTAAATTTCGTTACGCCACTGTCTGCAAACAAACACGAAATTCCACGTGACTATAATTCCTTGCAGCCGTATACCGTGTCGCGGAATTACTTCCCTCCTACAAATAATAAACTTTACTCGGCAAAGTACATTCTATTTAGGGATGCCGAACTCCTAGCATTATTCTGCGTAAATTTTAATGCGTTTAATGCATCCACCAGACTGTGGACAAGTATCGCTGCTCTTGCGATAATGCGCTACTGCAATAATTATAAGTGTATACGAGACAACGGTGTCGTAACGTCAAAGTAACATGAAGTTACATAAATAAATCAGTACTGATACTAGAACCCCCAGTTCATTAACAATTTTAATATTACTATAACATCTTTGTTTGAAAATAATGGAAAATAATACCAAGAAGAAAGAAACGGGCAAAATTAGATTCATTAAAAGAAATTCGTTACTGTGCGCTTGTTATAACATTTCTTCACACGTTCACGCCTTTCACACCTTTTCGACGAACAACCCGTGGTGAAACACAAACCGGCCGCGAGCAGAAGAAACAACGGACAAACACCTTCCGTCTCTGGATGCAATTTCACAATCCTCCACATTCTGGCTACTCCCACGAACATGTTCGGTACTTCCGTTTAACTTGAATCGTCCTACAAACCGCCGAAGTCCCCTGCAGCTCTTTAATTACACGCCGACAGTCGTGAGTGAAGTGACAAACGACCATGTCCAAGTCCTGGACACCAGACTTTGTCTGAATCGATCGAAATCCTTCGGCAACCAAAGCCCGCGGCGCAGGTAGGAACGGACTCGCTATGTAATCGCGATGGCTGCACCGGGGATTTTAAAAAATTGAAACGTCGCGTTGGTTAGCTGGAAGAATGAGGCGAAACGACGAAAACCGCACGGAAGGGTTGGAAGAAACGGACGTGGGGGTACATTTACGCGAATTAAAACGACCGAAAGGAATTTCTTTTCACGATACAGCCGCAACCAGCAACGCCGCGACGAGTCGTACTTTTATTACGTTCCATCCGTGCACCAGCTATCAGCTAGAAAACGACTAAACGGCTCTGTGTGTCGAGCCTCGAGAAGGCTTAAAAGTCGGCGTGCTCGTTGCAAAGGTATCCGACTTTCCTCCTGCCGGCGCGGAAGTTATAAAGGCTAGCGGAAGAAAGGGGTACGGAAGACAGATTAAAACATGGAGGCGGCAGCGATCGCTCGTGTACGTCAGTTTTTCGTGGGACTCGTGAATGACTGACCAACACATCATACCATTGAGTAGCAAAATAATTGGGTTCCTCTTTATGCGTGTGTCTTTTGCTCTTAGCAGGAAGGATTGGAGATAAAAGTTTCGGCATGTCAGGGGCTATCGTCGAAAGAATTCACGGGTCGTAAAATGGAGGATGAGATTGGACGCGAATAGAGTGCTAATACTGGGTAGATGATTTTTGCGAGGGACGATTAAATTTGACGTACTTCGACGAAGAATGGGCGACGGGCATTTCACTTTTAATTCAGGAAATACTATCAGGTGTCTGTTGTGAGAATTGGATGCTCCCTGCGGGACTATGTTCAAGAATGTTCGAAATAATTAGAAAACTGGGGAATTCTGTCGATGTTCCAAAAAATCGTTCTTATGTAAGTTTACGAGCGTAGGTCAGGACTTTTCATCGAATGAAATCGATTCAATTGAATCGTTACAGGGGCTTGCAAAACGACACGGAAAACAGCGTTCGCTTTTTTTGTGCGCAAACAGAAATGAATCGCAACAGAAACGCGGCTTACAGAAATGAATCGTGGAAATTCAACTGGATTATTCCCGTCTTTTCTTTTCGAAGTTCGATGTCGTTCGAAGGAGAAAAATCGGTTTACACGGCTTCCCGTCGTGGAGAAAGGCGTTAACTTTCGCGCGCCGGATGGAAACCATTTTATATTTGTAGATTCATCCCCGTCACTACGTCCCAGAAACTTCGAGAAACTTTTTCGGCGCAAACTTTATCCTTCGCACTTTTAGACAGCGTTTCGAAGCATTAAAGCTTTATTTAAATAACTTGGTGCGTTCGAGTGAGCATCACAGTTTCTCAAACGAACCGTATTCTGTAGTTTCGAGTCTCACTTGAAAACGTACGCCCAAGATTGCTTTGCCCTTTAAAAAATTGTATTTGTACAGGAAGAAAAAGCATCGAAATGAAATTCTACATTGACAAATATCAGTTGTGAATAAATATAAAATGTAAAATATAAAATATAAAATATAAAATATAAAATATAAAATATAAAATATAAAATATAAAATATAAAATATAAAATATAAAATATAAAATATAAAATATAAAATATAAAATATAAAATATAAAATATAAAATATAAAATATAAAATATAAAATATAAAATATAAAATATAAAATATAAAATATAAAATATAAAATATAAAATATAAAACATAAAATATAAAATATAAAATATAAAATATACAGTCGAAATTAGTATATTTTCAGTAACACCAGTATGTAACAGTATAAAAGCGCATCATCAAGTCGAGCAAGCAAAACGAACTATTCATACCAGCGTTAGTTAGTATATTCCGTTAAACTGTTATAAACGGGTCAGTTCACGGCAAAGGAAATTGTTTCTCGTACGTTACCGCGATGCGCCTAATCGCGGCAGAATCTAGATGATACCGCCCGTATACGTTTGTACGAAACAGGCCGTCCGGCAACATTCAGGCTCAAAAGCTTCGCTCTCTGATCTACTTTGCATCAAGTTCACCCTGGGCTGACCGATGCCCCGCGAAATCTGCTTGCACACCACGGATCAACTTCCTCTCCTTTGTGACACGACTCAAAGAATGCGAGACCCTCGGGAAACTTCCGGCGACCCGGTAATTTTCCAGAATGAAGTATCTCCAGCCAGTGAGACTTGATTTCGAAAAATTTCCCCTGGCAATCGCTTTGCTTTCATCTTTTTAATCCTTCCTTCATGATTTCTAATAGATATTAAATTAATTTTAAAATTAGTTCTATCTGTTAATTATTTAATTTGTCCCGTGATTGCGGTAGTGTAGAACTGATAGTGAATTATTTATTATAATTGCCAATTATTATATAATATTTTAAACGATTAGTTCTCAGCTGGTCAAGACCAGTAACTAAATTCGCATAAAGCAATAAAAAATATTTAAAAAATGCACTCCGAACCACGCTTAATAGATTGATATATCGATCACGTTCAAATTAATACGACTTTACAACAAATCTCCCTCGAATGAAAGCGAAATGCCGGAGCATCCGTAGGATTACGGTAATAAGATGGAACTGCGATACTTTCCCCATTAACAGAATCAAGGAGCGTTACGTGAAAGTTTGGTAAACAAATCTATCGATATTCATTTGCGGTTATTCGACTATTCTAATTCCACCTGAATCGGATCAATTAATTCGACGACCGGCTCGGTGATCGTACAGAAAACCAATTAAACCAATAGCGGCAGGTAACGACTGCTAATATTTGCATGGAAAATCGAAGCGAGGCGATTCCTGCTCTCTCGATCCTTCCTCCTTTTTCCCCCCATTTTATCGTTGAAATTCAATTAGGAGGAGCACCTTGTGTACCTGATATCACCCCTTCGTTGATGTCCTATTGTTTACATGATTTTCCTAACTGCAGTGCCTGCGCGGTGATTTTCCATATAGAACAGTATAATAATCAAATACGAAGCATCGTGAAACCGTATTCAGAAGCTTTAAATGAGATTATATCAGTTGGTGATTGCTAACAGGTAGCCCATGGAAGGGTGGCAGATTGAAGCGAAACTTTTTCGATTAGTAACACTGCCCTCGCACAATGGAATAGTTTATTGTTAAAGTTCTTAGGCCTCGGAGGACAGCTAACAGCGGTAATTCCTCGCAGGATGCACGCAAAAGCTTCTTTCTTCTATTTACGTTTCTTACACCGCTTTAAACCAAGTATCACCAGATGGGCAGTTTTCCTGCGACGCAATGAAAGAAACTTTCAGCCCCGTGGACATCTGCTCCCACGGCGACTGCAAGTTTTTAAATTATTGACGGATACGTGCACACGTCTCGACAGCGTCGACGTGCATCCGACAGAGTTGCTTAACTGTGTTTATTAAAACTTCTTCCTACTCGGTTCACGAGTGTCGTGGTATCGGTGACGAAGGTGTGTAATCCAGTTGAAAATTCACAGATGAATTTAGAAATTTCCATTACGTCTAATAACATAGAAGCTTCTTCTCTTTTCCTTTAAAAAAATTCGCAGTACAAATTTTGACGGCTAACGATCGGTTCAACCAAGCCGAAAGAAAATAGACAAAAATGATGAGGCAGCGAAAAATGGATAAAAATCGGATATAGGGCTTCGCCATTAGTGGTTTTACGATCGGCGTCCACCCTGGCCATTTTTTAACAGATACGACTCGTGTCGATTTCGCAGCGCGAAAATTCGACCATGTCAACGCAATCGAGTGTCGCGAAAAATTGTCGAGCTTGTAATATGTCTCGCTGGCCCGTGCTTATCCCTCAATATCGTCGATTTCGTTTAACACTTTCATTGCACGCTACAGGGCATATTTTTGATGCTGATAAATCCAAGCGTTATTTTGACGCTACATGAACAGCGTTTATTACGCTCTCGCAATAATGCTGTCACTTTTGTGGCAAATGATTTTCTGGAAATATGCGGGACTAGTTGAGTACGTTGAATGGGAATCGTTAGTGAAAATAGCAGGTCTCGAATCGATACATCCCTCAAAATGAATGAGTTAGATTGGAGCATGCTAGAAAACTGTTGCTTGCCTCATAACGAGCATAACTTTTTTCTCGTATTTCGTTCTATTTCTACATGTCTGTTAATTTTGTTTTCCGTGCTCTGTCGATATTCGAGAATTTCTGTAACCAATTACTTTGTAGAAAATATTTTTTCATTCATTACACACAGGCACCTCTAATGTTATCGTTTGCCTTGGTTATTAAACATTAATCAATTATTCCCACCAATTTAACATAACTGAAATACGGGAACTTAAGTTCCTTCGAACTCTTTGCTTATCGTATCCCTCATGCGAAACAAAATCGTAGGTTGCCCTCGTCAATTTCGTCAGCAGCGCCGGTATCGACGTTTTTTTTCACGGCTATCGATGCACCGCTGGTTTTCGTATTTCACCCCGGCCCGTTGTAACTTTTCCACCCGCCTTCTCCCAGCTGAATATACGATGACACGGCTCGCGTATCCGCGATAATATTTTAATATCGTTTGTTTTTATTTCTACAACCGACACATAGGAGAACCATGACGTTCCGTGCCGCTGAGCCGAGTTTTTAAATAACGCGCGACGAATAAATTTGCCACGCGAATGACCCAACGACCGAACGAGAATGTCATAAATTTTCATGCATCGCGGACGAAGTCGCGGATACTTTGCGTCACGCGAATTCCAAATAAATTCCGCCTGTGTAGCCCTGTGCACGGGGCGTACAATTGCACGAGACAAAACTCGCCTGCCGTGCGGACCTTGCGTCCCGTTTAATTGCGCTGAACGCAACGCGTTGCTTTCGTTACCGGCAGGATCCTGGCTTTCCCGCTAATTTCAACCCTGAATTTCTCGTCCGCCTCTACACGCAACTTCCACTCCATTCTACGCCGCGATACCCAAGGGAAACATGAACAGGCTTGCTGCTTTAAGGACTATTATAGCGTCTAATGCCACGCGTTCCCCGAGTATGTATACGTAAGTCGTATTCGTTGGTGGAAGTAATTCAGCCGTGTCAAAGTGTTAAACGGTTTAGCAGGCAATGATATGTGTACCTGCATAGACATTATACACGCTGATATATTTTTCACAATTTCCGCCCAGTCCTTCACCCGCCTGTGCGTTGGGGGAATTTATAATCTTGAAGCTGGATGTAGTGTTAAATAATTTACTCCGCTTCAATATAATGATGGAATGGAATTTAGTATAAATATATTAACCGCGTCTGGGCGTCTCTGCCCTTGGAAAATGGGGAAACTAGTTAGGGACAATCCAATATATTTTTTTAATGAAATATATCGCAGCCCTTTTTCGGAAGATGTTTAGATTATCGATCAGTGAACTAATTCGCCGAACGTGAATCGTAGATCGCTTGAAACGAATTGTTTGTCGGATTGGTAGTTTATCGAATGCTCTTTCAGCCACCGACGATCCATTCATGGCAACGATGCATTATTTCACGCTCGCAATCGCTTTGATTTACCGTGGCAGCGTGACGCGTGCAGGCAGCTGCATTATTTCTGGCCCGTTATAATCGCATTCGTCTGCACTTTATTTGTCTGGCGCGATGCGTTTGATGGCGGCTGCAATCGAACAAAGAGTTCGATCGTTGTTCAATTGAATGTTCGTAGAGGTTATGGCTCCGTCAAGTATAAACTAGGTATATATCGATACCTGTTTTCGCTTTTTTTTTTCCATCGCCGATTAATTGCTCTTTTCAGCGAACATACTATACAGTTTTCATTCAATCTGTGATTAGATTTCGACTAGTTGATAATGGAAAAACGGTTGCAGGAGATAGCGGTATTTTTTATATGGTGAATAGAGGTATTTTCAATGCTCGTTTTTAATGCAGTTTTTAAACGCGTAAACGCGTTTTATGCAGAGAAAACAGTTTACAAATAAATTTAGGTGGCACAGTTAAATGACTCGCCCTGCTGTATGGTACTTTGCACAATCGATCGTCGAAGGAACCGCTAGTATATGTATATGTGCACAGGATTCGTCGGATACCAGTAACCGGCTCGACTTGCAATCCGGGAACGGAGAATCGTCGTTAACAAGCAAACCACTTGAGTCGAAGATTCAAGTTTTAATTGTTACTTGCACGTGACAGATACGAACATCTTGTTCGTCGTAGTGGCAAGGAGTGCCAGCAGTCAGTACTCGAAGAACATACAAGTGTTTTTCACTATGCCCTTCGTCGGAGCTACCCCCCCTTCCCCGACACAATTTACAACCCTGTCTCTTCAGGGTTGCTCGACGCTCGAGTCGATCCGTGACATTCAGTTCCTGCTCCGTTTCATATTCCGTGTTCTTCGTTCATTTACCTGCGAAACGCGTCAAGTAATTTACTCTTGGTCAAACTTTTGTCCTGCTTCCCGTGCAGAGAAGATTGAACGTCGCCAAATGCTAATAATGGAATTCAATGGATTCCAAACTAGAACGAAAGTCTTCTCTGTCTCGTAGAGGAATGTTTAAAATCTCTCTGTTCCAGTTTAACTTAGTGGAAGTTAAATTGAGCAACGGAATTCAACAAAAGCATGCGAAACAATTACCTGAATGTAAAGAAATTAGTTTCATTGTAGTTCATTATACCAAATGTCAATGTTCACAGTCACATTTTTTTTTTAATACGAAACAGAGATATCGGAAAATTTATTCTCCTAACGAAATTTGTACTTCCGTCGCACCGAGATCGTCGTGTCAGACGCAGGATTATCAAAACCGATTGTATCGTCGACGAAACGAAAGATCCTCCTCGTCTAATCATCCAATACTCCAAGAAAAAAGACACCGTCGACTCCATTCGAGCGTATTTCCTTTTTCCAGTGGAATCTCGGTCAGGCTCCGTGCCATCCGTGATTTTTACAGGCCAGCGCAAGAAAGAAGCGACCCGAAAGCCTCGTAAGAAATGAAAAAAATACGTGAGATACACGCGAGCTGGTTGTCCAGATAAAAGAAGCCCCGGGCACTTATCGAACGTTCCCGTCCAGTGGTTTCATAGAACCTTCTTCGGAACAGTTCGCAGCGTTCGAGGAACCGCTTTATCGACGAAGATCAACGCTGGACCCGTCGCCGGTTTACTCATGCGTATCAAGTGAAACGAACACGCCGGCCAGAGTGTAGCATCAATGGGAGTGGATCCCGGTTCCAAACGATTGCCATTGGAAAGACGTCAGACTCGCGCAGATCCATGGACCGCACAGAATCGCAAGAAAATAGACGCAAGAATTGGAAACGAGTGGAAGACGCGACTGTTGTTGGCCAGTAGGCCCAGTTGCAGCTTGATCTACAGTAGCAAGGTGCAGGAAAAAGTTTGTGGAAGACGCAACGATACCGTTCTCTCGATTAATTCGCTGCACAGTTCCACAGAAGTGTTCCACAGTCCACCCTGAACGAATCTTTTCTACTTTTCTAAGTGAACCGAGACCAACTGGAACTGGACTGCGTTATCATCTGGCTCCATTACCTGTGAAGTCTCTACGACTACCATTGACGTTTCGTTGGTCCTTGGTATCCTTTTGGCCGCCGCGGTCGCATTTGACTGGTTGAACGTTTTCACCTGTATCGCGTGAATGTTTCCAGCAAATCGTGAACGTGAAACATTTCGACGCAATTACGTGCTCGAGAATCCGAAATCATAGAGACGTCGATTATTGTGTTCTCCAACAATCGTTCCCGACAATCGTGCCTTCGATTTTTGCAACACACTATTTGGGATTATCAACCTACTGCGGAGTGAGAGGAAGGTGTGAAGATTTATGCGAATCCCCGTTTCATTTATCAACGTTCGACAGAGCCGGAACAGTGACGCGTTTTCCGGTCGTAGTAAATATCGAACGGGGTACTTTGATCCTAATCGTGACGAATCTGGCGCGTCTACGTTCCCAGTGAAAAATGTGGAAAACAGACGGAGGAACCAGCGCTCACGATTTCCAATCTGGACAAATTCGTGGAACGAGAGTGTTCGTTCTACTTGGGGTGAGCGGGTACGGGTCGAATCGATGGATGGTGTCTACGACTTCAACCGGTGCCCTGAAATGGTGGTGAAGTAGGATTACTTCGATACTTCGGGAATCCAAAGAAGAATGGGAGTAAGGCGACGAAGAATTTGCGGTAGATAGGATCCATTAGCGGCGGGGGGAATCTTGATGCAAGGACGGCCGTCACGAGCTGAAAATTGGATTCGCACTGCTCCTCCGGTCTGTTGTTTGTCTTGACGAGAGATTCCGTTGCTGAAGAAGAAACTAAGTGGGGCAACAACGTCGAATAAAGGAGTTGGAGCGATGAATAGATGAGAATGCGATTGTTCTAAAAATTGGATTGAAAAAAACCGAACCGTGCAGAATCAAACGAAAATTTCGAATTCCTAGTAAAATGAAGAACAGAATTATAGTCAAATATAAATAAATTTTCTAGGTATAACAATGGGAACAATATAGCTAGAAAGTAAACAATACCTGCCTAGCTATCATCCGAAAGAATACAAAACCAAAAAGTTTCTACCGCTTAAGACTCAATTAAATAGGGGGGGGGGAAAATCCGAATTTACCTTAAAACAATTAAGAATTACAAAACAGGGTAAAACCACGATACAAAGAAGAGCTGGGATCGAGGTGTCGTCTACTTGCGTCGAAGGAAAAGCAAAATAACAGGAAAGGAAAAAAAAAGGAAGGACACAGCGTTCACAGAGATTTCAGTGCTATGCATCGCGTTGACTCCTGGAGCCTCGATGACCTTGACTCAGCGAGCATGAAGCACCCATCGAGGTCACCGGGACTCGAGATTGCTATGGCACTGTTCGGCATGGTGTGGCTGCTGCGTGTCCGCTCGGAGATGCGTCGTTGCTCAAAATGCCGGCACGAGGAGATCCTCGCGACTCAGCAACAGCAACAGCAACAACAACAACAGCAGCTGCAGCAGCAACAGCAGCACCACCATCTCCATCATCATCCCCATCACCAGCAACGCTCGTTGTCGCAAACCACCAGTCTGTTGCAGACCTCCGACGATGCAGTCAGCTCATCGGCGAACACTCTGTTCACTTTGGACACGCCTGGCGCTGCCGGTTCCGCCGGAAGTTACTGCGAGGTGCACGGCTTCGTGCAGGCGAAAGAAGGTAGTATTCCGTTCGTCCTTCGATGTCTGCTTCGAATCGTATACTATATCTAGCTTGTCTTGATTTTCCCTTTCGTGCAGATATTGCTGCAAGTTTTTGCGACGTTTTGTCGTTTCTTTCCTTTTTTTCTTCTTCCTTTAGTTCTTGCGATTCGCCATGGAAAAACTTGGAATTTTATGCATATTTCGCTTACGTACGGGGGGATAGAAGTCGAATGAAACGGACGTGCTTTATTTCATTTCTGTCGAGCATAGCTTTTCAATTTTTACAAAATGTATACATGTATATATCTTTCGCGATAAAAGACGACAGCTATAAAATACGTTGGTGTATGGGCCAAGAATTTTTTATATTTCCGATTGCCACGAAACGTTTGCGTTACTTCTGCGAATATCGGTTTCCAAGATAATTTGTCGCAATTAGTCGCAGTGTAATAATTGGTACGGCGAACAGATTACTTACGTTACTTCTCGAAATACATACTTTGCCCTAATCTCGGCCCGGAGTTCGCTGGAACGATTATGATTTCCCGTGGAGCACTGTAAGAAGTTCTCCACTACCGCAGCAATATGCCAGGGTCATATTGTTAAAGAATCGAAGAATGTTAGTTAGCCGGATACTAGGAGGAACTTTTGAATTTACGAGGCGTAGCGCAGCCGGTCCTCTATGTGTGTGGCGACGACTAACCAAAATCAAAGTAGGTCGTTTACATGGATGGCGCACGGAACAAAGAGAGACAGAACTTTTATTTGCCTATAAAAAAGGTCGCTCGCAGGGTGGCGCGCTTGTACGGAAACGCGGCGTCGCGACGGTTCAATTTCGTTGAGAATTGGAGTTTCAAACTCAATTATTAATAACGTTACGCAAAATTCTTGCCGAACTCTTTTCTACCCCTCTCTTCTTCCCTTTGGGTACGCATAAAATGTCGCAGACTGCTTCATTAAAACACTAGAGTGGCGTAAAATAAATAATACATCAGTATTAATTCATACAATATGAACATCTATCTCAAGAATAAGTTGATGATTTAGAAGAAGCATAACTTACAATTAGAGTGCAGGAATTAATTTAAGACAAAGTAGAGGTAAAATGCACAATTAGAATATTCGTATATCAAGTAGCTGTAATTAGTTTAGTTTAGTTGAAGATTTGTGAAAACGACAATGCTATAAAAATTCTACAAAAATCTAATTAATTTCTCGAGCATTTACATAACACCCAGTACATACTTATTCCATGGTGATTTAATTTTTCCCTTCACACAAAGGGCCAAAGTGGCTGCTCGATAGTTAGCATTACTAAGAACTCATGCTGTTTCTATTAAATAAAGACGAACGAATCACGTCGACTTTCAAGCATTGTTGATGCTCTATAAAAGCGCGACTCGACAAAGCGTTTCCCAATGAATCGTCTTTTATCGGCATTCCTCATCTGTTGGACACAGCGGAATCACAACGCCAAGAGTTGTCGAGTTTGTTGTCGCCTTTGTTGAGTATCCCTATTGTTTCTGCGGCAACAGGAGAGCATCTGTACCATAGGTAACCATCCTCTTGCCTCCGTTTCCGGCGTCGACGTCTGAATAGAGCCCTGTCATCGACGCAAATTCGCATAGAAGATCCACCGACTGAAGTTTGAGAACTGCGACTCACTCATTACGGAAAGATGCATAATTCACGGTAAACGCCCGACAAATATCATTTAGCAGAAGTTAATTTGCACTACATCTCGGAATAATTAGCGCGCTACCTATACGATCGTACATAACTGCGAGAATTAATTGGAAGTAAATCTATTTCACGCGACGCCACTAATGAATGTCTAACAGTACGGCATAGTTCCACCGGAACATAAAACTCGACGATTTTTAATAAACCATCCACGAAAAATAAAAGCCTATTATCCATCCCTGAGTATGTAATTTCATCCTCAATGGCGAGTAAAAGGAAGCAACGAGAAGCCGAGAAGCCGTTCTACACGAACCGCCTTTTTTTTTCACGACGAACCCTTTTATCCGACATCCACCGTGTACCTATGTATGGTCCACCTACTTGCTCGACCTAGTTATGAAATAGTTTCCTCGCGGCGAGGCGAGTGGCGACTCGGCGGTATCGCGCTTTAAAGCTGAAAGCATGTTCGTGTCGTGCAGGAACGCTGCTAGTCGTATTGTCTCGAGTTTATTATCTGTCTGTGAGAGCCGACTTCTCTCGCGAGGCTGTGGGCAAGAGACGAATAAAACTGAGAGAAGGGAAGGAACTGGGGAAGTTCCGTGATTTAGGATATTTACGTTGCGCTTGGAAAACGAATTGTTTACTCGTGCTGGCTTGGTGTCCCCGAAGATGGGAGCGTCGTTAATTGCGGTTTGAATAGGAACACGTTGGAATAGATCATATAGGTTGACAGTGGTTTTAACGGTAACGAAGGGAGGTTTCGTGTTTAACCGATATCTGGGTTAATATACGAGTTCCCTTCGGCAAAATGTTTTGCCTGCGAGCAAACCTATGCATCAGCGGAGGGGGCCCGTAAAGCAGCTCGAAACTTTTGTCGCTGGCGTGAAACAACAAGCAAACAGGCTGCCAGCCATCGCCCATCTTGGAAAACGTCGATTCGAGTGTTCTGGTGAACGCGTGAAAAGAAACTTTCGTGTGCACCTGGTTTCGTTCCACCTTTGAAACACTATTATCGTGGAATACTGTTGAAAGGATTGACAAATTCAATTTCGATGTATCTTTATTTCAGACACGCGGTGTTGTTAACTGATGAAACGCCTGGGGTTCGATCCATTTTAATTAACGTGTTAAAATAAGCGCTAAAATAAAGCCTCCGCCACGTTTCCACCAGGGCGCCGCGTAAAATTACATTACGAGCCAGTATATCCACCTGTATACTGTGTATTAACACGCGAAAATGATTAGATAACAAGCCCCTGATGAAAGCATGTGTGAATATTTGAAAAACAATTTTCCAGTTGCTGACAAATTCTATGTTACATATCAGTTTGTTTTTTTTGTTGGAAAAGCGAGCCATTTTGTACGATAACGAATGCATCAGTGACATATATGTTCCTTATTTTTTTATTATTTACTATAATATGTCGTAAGATTCGGTAACGAGCTGGCATGGAGTATTTAACGAATGAAAACGAGGCCCATAGGTGGAAATCTCGTTATCCTGATTCCCGCGCGAAGGGAAACGAAAAAAATAGGAAACGAAGAGTAGCAGACGCCAAAAGCGGACCAGATGTTAATTTACACCGGCTACGAAAGAAACCACTTCGTTCGTTGGGGAGAAGTATAAAAAAGAATAGAAGCAGTGGAAAAGAGGGAAAAAAAATTTCCATCCGCGCATTAACGCGAATATCTCTCATCGTTCCGCGTAGATATATTTGCAACGATTTGAACCGTCGCTCGTAAAGTGCATCTCCTTTTTAATCATCCTGTTATCATTATCAGAGTCGGGGCGTGCATTCGCCTCTCCGCTGATTTAGTGGATTTCTTTGAAAACACTGAAAGCATCGAGACAACTCGGTGTCCAGTGTGTTGCGGCAGCTCAAGTACGCGGTGACTTGTTGAAACAGAATCACGTTTCTAAAGATTATCACATCCGTGGTTTCGTGAAACTTTCAACGTTATTTCCATTGTTTCCATGCATAAGCAGGAACTATAATTATTCAAGACATTCATTGTCGAACTTTTATATCGATACCTATCGCACAGTAATCACCTGTCCAAGCCATCACGAGTACAGATGCTCTTCTTCAGAAGTATTAAATTGCTTAAAGCTTGAATCGCAAACAGCAGCTGGCGTCTCAGCCAAATAATATTATCCTCCCACCTCATTAAATAAACTCCAAAGAGAGAAACCGTTACACGCGCCGAGAAATTTTATTTAAAAAAAAGCAACGCACTCCGTGTGAAGTCGCTTTATTACGAAATTTTCTACAGCATGCTTTAGCGTGCTTGCATTTAACCCTTTATGTAACTGCCTGCCCTTCATCTACCATTCGTGCCTCATGCTCGTCTTGCTTTATCGCCACGTATTCAGCGCGCATTTTTCTCGACGACCAGTATTTGGCGAGCAATATAAATTAAGCCAGAAACAGGGAGAAATTTAGTGGTTGAGAAACCGTCGGAGAGGGAAGGAGCAAAACACTGCGTTAAAGTCCTACAACGCAACTCCACTAATTGCTTGTGCTTACGCCGTTGGACTGGTATATCAAATTAATCACGTACCACGAGAAAAAACATCGACTAATTCCAAACGTTATTTCGTCCAACTCACTTTCGGCAACTCACGAGTAAGAGATTATTATTGACGACCAAGATGGAAATTGGTTAACATTCGTGAAACGAAATTTCGAGGTTGAAGTTGCAATAGCAGGAAACGTGATGCATCGGGTTGAGTAAAAATAATAATAAACTTCTAATATCGTTTACTTGCAGCGTATTATTTCAATGGTGGTCGTATTTCTGCTCGCCTGTAGTTTCAGTGGTCGCAATTTTTCGAATTGATCTATCAGGCTTTCCTCGTATGTTTTCCAAACATCGTACAACCGTACATAATCGCCCGGGTGTATGTTCTTTGTTCACCGTCGAACGAGAGCGACCGAGGGAACGTCTTCAAGGGATTACAGTGTCGTGCTGTAACACGGAGACAACGAGCAGTTTATTTCCGTCGCTTTGTCATCCATTCGAAAGAACCTCCGCAGCTTCTTCCGTGAACCCCTTACCGCGTTTCTTATTTATTTTTGCCGTGAGAACGGTCTCGACGTATGAGGAAGAGGCAGAAGGATTCAGCGGATCGTTTATAGTACCAATTAAATTTCAAACTCTTATTACGCCGATCCTCGTACGCAGAACAGTTATTCTCAGTGTTTAAATACCTTTGTTTTTTTACTGCCAATCAACGATTCAGGGAAAACTCGGTCCCCACGGCACCGCTGAATAATGCATCCGGCGTACGAGATACGCGTTAAAGTTTCATAAGTCGCGACTCGATTATTCATATTTTCATTCCAACGACGCATGCCTCGCCCCTCAGCCACCGTTGAAATCGTCCCCGGCAATGAGAGGGTAGCTTCGGGTTGGTAATGATCCACGGGCAGGAGATGGAAAATCTGTGGCAGCCAGGCGGGGAACAGAATCGTTAATTCATGTCCATTTCGACAGACTGCGTTCCTTTTCTTCGTTCGACAATGGTCGCATTATGAGAAATGCAAGGATCCCACCGTGTCGGCACCGTCAGGAAATGCATTATTGCGTTTAAGAGAATGCCAGAAACGCATCTGGGTTGGGGCCAGCCGTAGATGCGATCCTAACAGGAACATTAGTGAGATTACTCGACTTCGTTTCTTCCCATTCTACGCGAGCCAAAGCGCAGTTGCATTCGCGAATATCCGTCTCTCTATCACTCTATCTATACATCTCTGCCTGACTGCCTATCTGTCTATCTCTTTCTGTACCTTCTTGCCCCCTTCTTCCGACCATTTTGCTCTTTATCTGCCTCTACCGGTGCTGCTGATTGCGATTTGCAATGCAACGCGCGCGCCTCTCTCTCTTCTCATTCCGGTGCATCACTTCGCGATCGATCAGTTTCAGAGCTCGGCCTAATGCGGCTCGTTAGTGTCGCATAGAAACTGCAATTCCGACCGGCTACCGTCTGGTCCGTGTATCATAGCGCCGGCTACAATGCGCGAATTGGATTTTGACAGTGACAGTTATAATTAATAGCCAGTTACAAGTGTAGCGTACACGTAAACCACATTAACAAACATACGTACGCACTGATATCAAGACGCGTGATCGCCGCTACGGAAATTTAGCGTGCGATATCTTCCCGAGGAAACTGCCCGCTCATAGAACGAACAACGTGAACGATGGATATGAAAAATGAAATGAAACAAACGGTTCTATATTATATTACAGCTCGAATATTTTATGCTTAGACAAAGTGAGACCAGTGAAACTGTAACGTGCTTACATTCATTGGGACAAAAATATTATATATAAAGTCTTATGAATCAGTCGGGTAATACTCAGGAAAAAAACTCCTTTTAACGTTTATCACGCAATCCAATACATTGCACATTTGCAAAGGTTCCACTCCTTCGACATGCTTTAACAGAGAACGACAAAACAATTTTGCCGTTTCTCCAATCAACCCTCTTTCATTTCATTCGTCCTTAACTTTACGTGTCAATGCAGAATCACGAGGTTCCGCGATTACATTCCCTGGAAACGAAATTTCCGCTTCAAAGGGGCTCGTCGATCGGAAGCAAGAGCCTCGAGTCGATAGAGGGGCGGCACAGGTAGTTTTATTTGCCGGTGTACTCCAGCTGGTGACACAATGAGCGCGGGCAATTGCGAGGCGCTAAGCGAAACGATCTTCTAGGAGGGGAATGGTATCCAGCAGAATCGGGTTCCCTTTACAATGGTTTTCCACAGGTCGCGCGAACCGTGTGTACCTTGGAAAGTGGACAGAAGGCGACAATTGCATCGTCGACGCCATCTTCCGCAGACCTGGCTATCATCTACCCTGGTTATATTGCTACCACGTAGAGTAATGCATATTCACGATCGAACAGCCAATGCCCCCTGATATTTGGCTCCTTCCGACGAATTACATTCTGGATGTCCTCCAAGTGCCACTAACTTCGAGGAAGTATTGATGATTATACATTACGCTCGCATACAGTCGCCTCGGAAAGTAAGTTAACGATTGGCATTTTTCTGCAGATGAAAACGATATAATGTACATTTTTGTAACTTATTTTTTCATGTACTTACGCTGGCAAGAATACATTAAAACATATGAACATACATTATAATTATTATTATACGTTTAAACTGGTGGTAAGGGCGTTAACTTACTTTCCGTGTCGACTGTACATGCGTTTGCTTCACGAAGGATGTTTGCCAGTTGGAATTCGTCATTTATAATATGCGTCTAACAATGAGCAACGGCGTGAATGAAAAATTGCGCGGGCCGGAACCTTTTCCTCGGGTAAAGATTAATTGAAATGTCGTGCTTGTCGGAGAGTTCGGCTTGTCCTGGTGATTTTAATTCGAGCAGGTGAAAGGTACGCGGAGTTTCTCGTAAAATTAACTCTGATCGCGTTACAGCGAGGCAAAAGGGCTGGCAAGTAGCTGGCGTATTTTTGTTAACGTCCCGTTGCGACGACAACAATTGTTTCACAATTTTTTGCGTATCACGATCCGAGCTGCAATTATCTTGTTTTGTTTCCCGCGTTATCTATCGATGAAACGTAGCCGGGGATGTGAGATAATTAGGAGGCCTGGAGTTATCGCAAGTTGTAAGTAACTGACGCTGGATTAATCATTCGATGCACCTCATCGAAGTTAAGACAACTTCCAAGGTTTATTAAAAACTAATTGAATCTATCCATCACCGAGCAAGGGAAGTTTTATTAAAAACTTCGAACCTGACGCGTTGCGTAGACTACGTGGATTGTGTAGTTTGCAACGAGTAATACGAAGTTGCGCTTGGAATATTTGTTCTTGAACAGCGGAAGCGATTGTCACGATGTCAGTTCATACTCGTAGCGATTCTGAAAATAAGTATACGAAGAGTTTGATAAACGACCGTTCTAACGGGCTTCAGATATTATCTGAGCATTGCCATTCATCTTATCCAGCGAGGCTTATCAGTTACAGTATGTGATAACATTCGCAGGAGCCTTGGAATCACGGACAGGGACGATGAGTTATACATATTTCCTTTGCAAATATTAGAAACAGAAAAGACTGCGATATTTGAAGTGAAAATTTTCTACAGATTCATTGTCGACGCAACATTAAAACTAACATATTATGACTGTTATTAACATTTGTATACAATTACGATTTAACAAAGTAGCAAGAAATATTTAACTTCCCTCGACGTTATTAAAAAAAAAAATCGGCCGATCCTTGCGCCGAGTTCATTTTCAATTTAAACGGGTTAAATAACTTTAATAATGAAAGATTATCTCGAAAAGGGAAGGCCGGACGCACAAACGGGGGCTCGCAGAAATGAGGAATGGCAGAAATGTGGCCGGTCTTTGTTCTTAACACTATGGCGGCGCGGAGTAAACGGGCCGCACAAAGCACCAGGGATTAAAAATGAATTAGTAACGTGTTATCGCTCTTCGTACAGCCGTGGAGGAATTGTATGCGCTCTTCACCCTCGCTGTCCCGTTTTCTCCCCCGAGAAAAATGTCAACGGGGCGAGTGTAGTCCGCCTTCAGTTGGGGAGGTAGCGAAGCGGTGACAGACAAACATTAACGTCCACTAGCCAAGCGAAATTATTCCCGGGCTGAAGATTAAAGGTATCCCGTCGAAATCGCGCGCCCGTGGAAAACTTGATTAAACGCGAACACTTTATGCGAGTATCCCATTTTCCACCGTGTCGTTGAAGACAATGAGTGATTCAGCACCTGAAATACTGCACTCTTTTCGTTTTACTTATTCGTTTGTCACTTCTGACGCTGATAATCCAGAAAAATAGTACCTCTATGCTATTTTTACCTCTATCGAAAAATAGTCTTTCTATCGTCCTCGACTACACAATAGAGGAAACAGAAAGCCGAGGAGCTGTTTTCCAATTTAACGAAGCACATAGTTCCGCTTGCCATTTACATTACTCTCCGGCGATTTCGTCGATACCCAAGTGAAACAACAGTAGAATCACCCCCGTCGAGAATTAGAAACGGCGATATCGCATGTCGCCGATGTAAAGTGCTCTCCGATCGTCGGCCTTACCATTATTATAATATAGCCTTACCGCGATATTGATCCACAAATCGGTAAGCACTCATCCCTGCTTTGTGACTCGTCGATGCACAAAATGGAATGGGGAAACACGGTTTCACTGTGAATCGTTCATCGGAATAAGCAGAGAGATCAACGGTGCAGACAACGCGGAAGTATTCCGGGATAACTTTGGAGATTAAACTGACGCGTCGGATGCGGGGATATGTAACAACATTATTAACAGAGACGCATAAATGTACGGCTATTATATTCGCCGGTTGTGAGACAATTTCTGTGAAACTGTTAATGGAATAGCAATAAACGGCGCCGCCTTTACTGCAGATTTTTACGCGTTCAGAGAGAGCGAGAGAGAGAGTTGCCACGTTAACGAAACGTTCGAGTTCCGGTAATTAAATAACCGGACTTGTAAAACGTGTTCGCAGAATCGGCAGAGTGAATTCTAGTACAATGTGTGTTGCTGCTTTCCCGTGCTGTCGTCCATCCAGACCGCATAATCCGATAAACGTGAGCGGAATCGACGTTACGGCAATCGCAGCTTGCCTAGCCGTTTGACAAACACGCTTTGTCGCGAGTTTTACGACCATTTTTGACAGCGTTACCGGGGTTAATCGACTAATAGCTGTACTTGGATATCGCTTATTGTATGAGCGACGGCATGCGTGAAAATGGAGCTCACAAATAGTTAAATGGAACTTTAAAAAATTATCGACGCCTCGAATTTCGTAACAAATGCACGTATTTATAGCAGAAAAGAGAAATAGTCTGTCTATTTAAAGATGTAACGCGTAAGTGTATGAATGTTTTTAAACAGAGAATCGATTATTTGCCGAATTATTAGAAACAATTGGCATCAACGTATAGGGTTTTAAATATTGCTCAATCGTTAATAATTAGTACAATTTCTGTTATTTTTCGTTTTCTATGTAGAAATTCATCGCGCATATATTTTCGGTCCTCAAGCATCAAGCTCCAGCGAATGCGATCGAACGAAAAATCAAATTGCGCTGTGAGATACATGGCTGAATTTTGTTTTGTTTTTACGTGCGAAATGTCTATCACGAGCAGCGAGGGATCGAGTCATTGAACGCTTTCCAGTTTATCTTCTTTCCTCTGCCACGGAAAGAAGAACAAATTCGATCACCTCCGATCAATTCTGTTATTTACCCGCTCGGTGAACGTCGTTTTCGATCAGTTTCACTCCGCTCGCCAGGAAATTAGCTACGTTTCTCTTCGGTACACCAACACCGAAGGGAATCCCATTGTCGACGCTTTTGGCGCTACGATGCTTGCTTATCCGAAGCATCGAATTTAATGCGGAAATTTCGGGGAACTCGAAACGATCACGCGCGGACCGTCACGAATCAATTATCCTTCGACTCGCGGATAAACACCGTCCATCCACGACGATTTACCGGCAACGGGGAAACAGTAAATGTAATTTTCAGGTACACTTATTTGCCACGATCGAATTTATTCACACATTCCTCACTTTGATTTGCAGCGCTGTTTTGTAAATTTCGAAACATATTAAACCATTTGGGACAAGCTATACTTACTGTTAGTTAGCTTAAAAGTATAATTTCCTCGACAATCATTTATGTGATCGTGGGTCAGAAATGCTATAGATTATACATCATACAAAAAATTGTAGTCCCTCTTACAATAATTTATATAATGAATTATCTAATTATATAAAATACTGAGGTACTTATAGTATAAAGTACTTCTGCTACTGTTTACGGTCCTCGAATATTGCGGACGAATGTCATACTTCACGATACACCTAACTAGAATATCACGGTTCTTGCAAATCAATAGTCTTATCAGTTTACCACAACACGCGCCACACAACTATTACCCTTGTATACTATGATTCGGATTAGCATCGATTCGGCGATGGTTTGTCGTACACGCACAAACGTTTGTACAACTTGTTTCCAGGAGCGTCCTTTGCACGGTGGAAGCTTATCTCGCGCCAATTCAGCGTATTATCCTCAGCTCTTTGGTATCTGTGTCTATCCCAGGCTCTGTCGTGTTTGTTTCCATCCCCACAGCACGGGAATACGCTCGATTTCTCGGCTTCCTTCAGTTTCACGCCATGCGCGACGAATAGACAGCTTACAACTAATTACAAATCTAATCAACGATCTAGCTTGTGACTGTGCACTGTGCACGACAAGGAATTCGGATAAGATAGTTACGCGCGATGCTGTGTGTGTGTGTGTGTGTTTGTGTGTGCAAAGGAGCAAGCTGTCACCTAACCCGTTCGGGAACGTTATTACAAAATCACTCTGAAGACAGTTGGCAACAGCAGCCAGCCCTTTATATTTTAATGGACGGGACGTTTCAAAAGTAATGGGGGTAATATTTAAATGTCTGAATATTTTATTAGTGAAACTATGATTTAAAGTTAGATAAATTCTTGTTCGTCTTATTAATTTCTTGGCTTAAATTTAACGTCCAAGAAATAATGTTAAATATCGTCACTCTTGTATCGCGATAAAGTAATGGTCTGACCATTGGTCGGCCTATACTACTGTGTATTTTACACCGCTTCGAATAATGGGAATTAATTTCACCGTAGCTGCAATGATACTCCAAGTGCGGCACGAATATAGGTGACACAATTCCCAGGTAGGTATTCGGAATTAATTGTGTCACATATTCGAGATACAATCGATTTAGGGCGAATGTTTCTGCACCAGCTGTAATTACTCACGGGTACAGGCGAATTAAACTCTCCATGGGATCTAAAGTGGTTCTCGTCGCGGTTCTAAAGCTCTTTCGGTTGATAATTGCAAACCGTTTGAAGCTACGGGGAAAATTCTAAGGGAACGTGAGCGAGCATTACTGAATCTATCTCTCTCTCTCTCTCTCTCTGTTCTCTGTCTTCTAGCGTTTCCTTCTTGTTCTGTGAAATTCGTCGCGGTTTTGGACTGCTGGAAGCTCTCGCTCGCGTATCGAAAGTTTCTCTAACTTCTACACGTGTCGTGTCTCTCCCCCCTCTCTATCGTAATTAGTATGGAATTTGTTCAGGAATCTATAATTTTGCTTCTAGAAATGACGGCAGATTGGTGAATATCTGCTGCCACAAGCGAGCATTTCTAATGTTCCGTAATGATTCTGTATTTAATCCCTTCGCAAAGATATTCCATTACATTTATTTTATGCAGGATTATCGTTCGTATAGCTACTGTTACCAATCATCATTATCACCCGCTCATAATTAAAAACTTGATTAAACAGGAAGGATAATACAAAATTTGCACGAGGCTGAAATAAAAAGAAGAATAGCACGAATAATGCAGATTAATAATAAACAAACAAGTGTGAAGCAGCAACAATTACAATCACTTTGACAAACAGAAGCAACCAACTGGAACTAGTACACTGTTTGTTATATCAACTAAAGATCACTCATTTAATTCTAACACAGCGTACATAACCAAGGAACCAAGGTAACTACGGTAACTACCAGTACTCGTCTGACTGAGCTCAATTATTAAAGTTTCCCTTATTATTCTTAAGAATTTCATACGTTTTCCTTACGTGTACGTCATCTGTCGGTATACGTGAACGCTTTTGTGCCAGTGCTTCTCGTCAGATAGAAGTTCCTGCCAGGGAGTGTAATTTTCACGCAACTCTCAGTGAGTTCGGAATTCGCGGACCTGTGCAAGCTGAGAAACTTACGACGAACTTCGCCTCAAGAATGAGACGCCGGTTCGTTATGGAAACTAAAATCCTCCCCTGGCCCCGGGGGTTGAACGATAATTATGTGACTGGAGTAACGTGGCGAGTGTTACGTGACGATGGTTAACGAACGGCGTACTCTATTACAATTCGATAGGAATCGAGGGTCGACCGAATCAAAGAGCCTTCGAACGACGACACGTAATTCTCACGTGGCCCAAGTAGTCCGCGGACGTGGTGCTTGGAACTTTCGAAGAACTCCGTTGCGTCCACTGCTTGGAAAGTTAATTTAAAGAAATAAATATACCGGAAGTTTGCTCGAGGATTAATAAGTTTCTTCGCTGTGAATCGGTACGGCAAGCGTCAGAAGCGAATTGATCGCGTTTATATCGACGAACTTGTTGAAACATTTTCTTCTGTACCAACGACACGATTTATTCGTCGCCTGGAGAAATAATAAGACACTTCTGAAGTGAACAGAAATACGAGCTACATAATTTTCTATCCAAAAGAAACCATATCGCCCCCTGAACCAATTAGTACGCCTATTTAAAAATCTTAACCAAAGGGCAAACGGAAGCAAGGCGACGCTTATTAAAGACACTAAGCGTTACGATCTGTACAATCTTCGCAGCGGATGGTCTCGAACTTATGGTCAGGGGCGTATACGTCGTGATCCAAGATACAAGGGACAATTTACGTTTATTGCCCGATTCGGTGTCCCCGGTGTGGTTGGTAATCGGCGCGTTAGGCGCTTCGGATACCGACGTACAGTAGAACTTTAAACGACGTCGCGTAATTTTCACAGCGAGGCGCAAGCTTGGCGGTGTGCGCGCCGTGAAGACGCCAACGACGTCGACGACGATAAACTGGAGCTCGTTAACACCAGCCGTCGGGCTGTTCATAGCAGATAGGCTGACTCTGTGTGCGGATGTACATAAGTCGCGGCTCACCCCTTTGCTTTGTCCACGTGGTGGCGGGTATAAAACGAAGGCGTTTAAAAATGCTGGAAGGAAATCAAGATAACGTTAGACGACACCGCTGGGCGGTAGTTGCAGCCTTTTCACGCCGGATCTCTATACTCTGCGGCAAATTGAACATTATTCGGCAGCGTGAACACTTGAACGGTATCTATTGGTCCAGTACGTACAGAGACGGGCAACTCCTTCCGCTTTTTGTTGCTCTTTCACTCAGCTCAGTTGGGAATTGTAGGGCGTACATACGTAGAAAGGGGAGACAATGGACAAAGCGGTCCAACGAGTGTAGAATACGGTTACAATAGTGCTCCATTTTTCTTTCCGCCGGTTGAGTGGTACCGTTGAGAAGGAGAGGCAGAGTGGTTGCCCTGTTCCGACTGAACACGCGAGAGAAATTCTGTTTAGCTATGGAGAACGTTTGAGTATGGTGGCTGGATGCGTGCGATTGCTTGTCGCGTAGAACTGTAACGGGCCCAGACGAAATTTTGACGAACCGGTACTTCGGTCAGAGGAAAGGTTCACGTTACATGAACGGGAGAACGCTTGAACAGTGGCAGGTCAATTTTCGGACTGGAAATGAAATGAAATTTATCGAGTCGCTATTATTTCACTAATTACCATTGGTTTAAATTTAATTGGATATTGCGTCACACTAAACCAACGAACGAAATATACTTCGAAACCATACGATCCTTTCTGGAATGAATTTCCGCATGTTGTTCATTTTGGTGCATAAGGTCGGGCGTTAAGGTAAAGTGGGAAGCAAAGTTGCGGAAGAAATAAAGCGCCGCGGAGTACAGAGAAATTGTGGAAAATTAGCAGAAACCCTCGAACAACGATATTTTCGTTCGCGTGTGTAAGCTGCAAACTACAACTGGAACTTTTTTCATCGTATGTACTTTGCGGTTAACAACTGCTGTTGGGGAAAAGGGAGGATGCGTGTGGAATAAATCGTCAGGGAAAAAATGCGCCGCGGAAAGCCTGTTCCTGCTGAGAAAATTACCGAAAAATTCAGCATCTCGTTTTACGTTTTCCTCTTTTCGTTTCTGCTCTCGTTTTACTTTTTCACCTTTACGTTATGCTCGCGTGCCGCCATTGTACATATCCGATTTTTCGTTTTTCTTCCACCCTCGCAGGTAGTTCAGCATTTTTTTCACGCGATAGAGATATCGATACAGTGAAAATGTTGGATCGAGTTGCTTTTAAAAAAAGGGAAAGAAGAATGTATGAAAATGAGAATAAGGTCGACTGGATCGATTTATTCATAGCTTGTGCCGAAATACAAATTTAATAGCCACTAGTCGATGGATTTGGTAAACGAGTTGTCGAGCATTCACGAAAGGTCCCATTGGCAAGAAAATATCAAATATTACGTTCCTGGACACGTGTACATACAGTGGACACATGCATGTCGGACACGTTTCCATCAACTGGCCCGTTGAATATTCAATATTAACTGCATGCGTTCGGTACGATTATGTAGCTCGGTGCTGTTGAAACACTTAATTATGTGAGTGCAAATATTTAAATACCTGACGTACCGGCTACTCGCTTACACAGTAAATTCTGCGTATTGGCTTTCATTGCCAGCGTCATCTGTGCCCATACTAAAAATGGCATACGCTAGGAGAAAAGAAATCATTTGACAACACGAGGAAACTAATTGTACAAGAATTTTGTATACATGTATATCGAATATATTTCATAAATTCCGCGTTCCTCAATATTCACTCTCTAAATTAATGTGTTCCAATGTTTGCTATCATGCGCGCTAGGTGATTCGTATCAAAAGCATCAAACTTTTGTTCCAAATATTTCTTTCAATGAATTTTGAATACCCTCAATTTCTTCTTAATATTTCTTCCCGCAAAATTCTATTGAGGGGACACGGTAGAGTCGCGTATACGGCTTTTCACAGAGGCTGTGCCAACGTGCCGTACTGGCTTGGAAAAGAATTCTACGCGCGTTTTACATACCGCCCTCAATACCTGGCGGCGGGACCCGTTTGAAAGGGGAAAACGGGCACGGGGGATTGAAATAAGTTTCCGATATTTCTTGCATTCCACGTGAAAAATGTCCCGTAATACTTAGACGCTCCTGGCCGGTATTCGAAGTTAAATGGAAAAAACGACACGGCCAGATCGGATTGATGTATGTTTGTATGCTGACGGAATCCGGAAGCCATTCGAAAAATATATAACGCAATAACGCTAACGCACTCGACGTGAAATGAAATTGTGGGTTACGTCGGTCTTTGAGGAATCGATCGCACCGCACACGTACACATACGCACAGCAGAACGAAAAATGAAACATTTTACGCCACGCGTACGTCGCGACGTACGCTTTCGTTTGCGGGATGAATGAGTTGAATAGTAAAAAGTCTCCGGTATAAAGCCTGCATGTTCTGCAAAATAATTTGTAAGAAACTCATTTCGTGGTCCGTTCTATGTATGTAATTCATACCGGTTCCAACAGTGACACGGAAGCAAATCAATGAAGCCTCATTATCTTCTGTGACAGGAGTTCGTGATTCCAGTGAGATACGCACTCGTTCCATAGAGAAACCTTTCAGTTTTGACCGATAAAGATTTCCTCGAGGATCTAAAGGAAATACGAGTAACGTGAATGAAAGAACGAAATACATACTATTCACACGAGATCACGTACAATGGCATCTTACGCTACCCCCTGTTGAAAGAAAAAAACAACCCTCGAGGACTACTTCGAAACATGGTTTTTACAGTTATGCTCTGTAGCCAGTTGAGAAGAGTATTCTCGAGGGGGCGAGAAAGGAAGATTTCTGTTGGTTTCATAAATACTGCCCGCGACGTACTTCCACGAACGGGGATTGAGGAGCGCGGGGACGATGCCATTAAATGTGAATTAAAAGGAAAAATTAGAGGACTGGCAGCGGCTGGTGTGCGCGCCGACAAAAAGTTAGAACGTTAATTAAAGTCGTAGAATTTTTCGCGACGGATAACAAGCGGTTCCTTTGACGTTTAACACGCGGCAACGTGTGGCCGCCGAGTTTAGTTAGAATTTTTTCGCCCGTTAAGGAAATCTTGGCAAACTGCCTTCTTCCAACTACATCGTATTATATTTTTCAGAAATTATTCCCGCAAATTTTCCTTTGACGTTTCAAGTAATATCCCCGGCTGTCCCGCGTTAATTACACGGGCACGCAATAACGATCAACGTTATTTAAGGGAAGTGTCTCGAACATTCCGTTTTCATTAAATTCCGAAGCACGTGCATAAGAGTGAAATATACAGATGCTAATATTATTCAAGATCTTTCGCGTGGAACCGAAGCATGCTCAAAGGATTAATAAATCGGCACTAGGCAAGTACTTTGAAGTATCGCCCTCAGGAGTGTCGCTTATTACCTGGCCTCTCGTGAGTAATTTCCAGCGTTAATTCCGCAGTTATGTCATTACGTTATATACCAATATTACCGCATATAATACCGAACTAACCGTAATTAAGTTTAACCACTAACCATGCACGGTTAATACGACCTAAACAAACAGACCATCTGTAGAACGATTTTAATCTAACGATAGGGTTAATGAAACTAAAGTGCAGTTTCCTATTTGTCCCGTGTTACCATCGAGATGCCCAAACTTTACCCTCGTTTACAATGTGCGACATCAATAACGATACACAAGTACATTTGCTTGAAAATTAGTAAAATTATTGTACACTGTACTTTTCTGTTTTCTCTTGCACATTTCTTGCACATATTTATATAAACATATATATATTCGCTGCAGTATATTCGCTTTGACAAATTAACGTACTAAATTAAATGGTCAGTTGGTCCGTATCCTGTGTATCTACGCCACACCCCAGAGCCTGCAGTGGTTAAATGTTATACTAAGGAAATACGATCGTGCATCCACTAACCACAAAGGACCCCCATCAGACTCGTTGACATCAGTATTATATTCTCAGTGTCGTACTTCGACGACGTGCAACCCCTACCAAGATTCACCGTGGGCATAGAGAAAAGCTCTGGGTACAATGCTGAAAATTATACGACCCCGTTATGGCGCGGCCATCGCGTTATATTCTGCTCATATATAAATTCACTGTGGACTACAGAAGAATAATGTAGCAAAGTTTGAACCATCGAAATTTAACGCTGCACCGCGGCTGCTTAAATGGCTCGATAAATTTTGTTACATATCATGGCCGTATTTGAATATACTTCCATGCAATAAATTGAAAGCAATCGGGAAATGATCGACAAGTGGCTTTATTTGAAACTCTGCGTTGACTTGATTATCTTCCAAATGAAAAATAACCTTTAGATATACTCATGGCCTCAGCACCGTATCGAATATTATTGTTCCATAACAAAAATGTATATCGCACAACCAAACGCCATTTTTCGTCGGAAGAACCGTTGCCATCGCGGCTACAGTATACGACAGCGTTGCAGTAAACGTCGATAGGAATCGTTCAGGGGGCGTATTAATTTGACTTGCCGTTTTCCGGACTGTTGCAGATATCCAGGAGTTTTACGAGCTGACGTTGCTCGACGAGTCGAAATCGGTGCAGCAGAAAACGGCGGAGACGATCCGCATCGCCGACAAATGGGAAGCCAGCGACGGGCCAATTACGCCGACCTTCGCTCAAAACGACGTGAGTTCAGTTACGAAATATATTTTCGCCTCCCAATATTTCATGGCGGCGGGAGCTTTATCATTTTCCCGTGGAATATTGGCTTTGCGTCGAAACAGAAAGGGCGTAACGGCGCGGCGCGTTTATTCGTGCACGCGTTCGTATCCGCGGCAGAAATTCAACCGTTCCTTGGAATCTCGTTCCGGTGTTGACTATCGTGGTGGAACGTTTATTAGAATTCCATGAAGCCTCGGCTCTTTTCATTTGCCGAACAGCCATCGTGCCCGCGGACCGAGATACATCGGCTGGCTGGGCCGAGAATTCGATTCGCCCTCGTTCGCTGCTGGCATCGAGTATCTTTCGACCGTTGACCTTAAACAAATTAAAGAAACCACTTTCGTCGAATCGTTCAATTAAAGCACAGCGGACATTTACAATTCTTCCGCAGTCGCGGGCGTTCGATAAGAGTTTCGCGTTCCATTAGCGAGATGTTGTTCGATAACGTTTATCATACCATCGTATACCAGTTTCTCTCGTTCTGCTCTATACGTACGGTAGCCTTAAGCTCCATCGAAGTTGGATAGGTCAATTAATTAGTGAATAGTGGAACGAAAATGCCGGCGCAGGAAATGAAATTCTCGGGACATTTTAACCCCGCCCTGCCGAGTGCTAATCACGTGGCTGTCTGTAGCTAGAAGAGGAGAGGAAAGCACGAACGGGGGCAGGTGCGGTGCAATTAGCGCCCGTAATTATAATCCAAGAGTCGATTGGCTAGTGGGACAGGCTGGTATCATGCTAGACCGATCAATCGCTGAGCTCCCGATTTTAATTGCTAATTGCTCTCATCCCACGGTCCCCCGTCGTGCGGCGTGTCGTCGTGGCCGATCGACGACGTGACGCGGCTCGACGCTGCGATGCACATCGCAACGATTGCAAATCGCGTGGCTCACGCGTGTTCCCCGTATGCAGTTACAATGCCAACCACGTATCCCTCGTCCCAGTCATTTCTGGATCCACGGGTTTATGGGTCACTAACGTTCAAGGGGGTATTTGTGTTTTGAACTGTGAATAAATTTTTCCCATTTCCTCCGAGTACATATTCGAAAATATCTGTGTCAAAGGTAATGCCGGTACTCGTAAAAATAACGGAGTTACTGATATTGAATGTATCCCATGCATAAAGTTTTATGTAAACGACAGAGATACTTTAACGTGTTTTTCTCGAAACCACGTTTTCATGGCTGGCATGATATCTGAAGATTTAGTTGTCCGACTGACTTGAGATTCTTCGGCAGATCTGCCGCTATGGCAGGCACTAAAATCTTTATGCAATCTTATTTTTATCAAATTTTATATCATGGTAGAAGTAAACAAAATGCCTATAGAATCGACTTGAACTTTAAAGTGTCGCCACCTTTTTAAACAATGATTTTATTATAGTTAAAATATTAGTAACCATTAGTGCAAATGGCTAATGAAAATCAGTGCTGCGATTAACAAAAACAATTCCCAAAGAAGGTCTAAAAAATGACCTCAGAAACACAAGCATACCCTCTTAATTAGACGGAATATGTAAATTAACCTTTAGGTTCACAGCGTTTCCATAACTGAGCTGGTGGATCTTGTATTTGCACCGTGCAGTGTTTCCTTGCTTTCTAATATTAACTTGATTTCGAGCGAGATCGAGCGAGACCGAGAATTTATTCAACGCGGTTTATTTCACGGGTCTGGGGTGTCATTTTATGAATAGGAGTGTTACTGAAATTCTTGCCTCAAGCAGACGCGTACATAAGCGTGGAACAAACCAGTGAACGGGTCGCGATGGTTCTCACCTGTGCGTACAAGGGATGTTAAGCGCTCTCCGGAGAACAGAATGGTTTTCACCGCTTGCCCATAGCATCTATTATGAAGAATTTCTGTCCGTGGGCGTATATATCTCGTACACGTGCAATTCGTGCGCCATCTCCCCGGATGACAGGTACGGTTATTCCAAGCGTTTGTGCTTGATTATGCTACCCGTGTACTAGCGATCTGGACCCGCAGTTATGCGCAGCATCGTGTGTATTTTAATATATCACGATATATTATGTGTGGTGCTAAAAGACTGAACCAGTGGAGTGGTAAACAAATTTTATGGAGAGCGAAAGTAACTTTGCATGCAGATATATTATATTTACAGATGCATGCATAAGGATAAAAGAGAAACCTTCTATATTTTAATGAGCAAAGGTGGATAGCAATAAAAAAAATTAGTAAAAAGCAGAAACCCTGAAACTTCGTTGGGATACAATTAGGAAAATATTTCTTCCTTTCTTACTTTAATGAATTTTTCATTATTAATGAGCGAATGTCAATAATGAAAAAATTCAGAATACACTGAAAAAAGTCCGGTTTGTTCGAATCTTTTATTCTAAAAGAAATATTTGTTGCGTCGCTGGCTATTCTGTCGTAAATGTTGAAGTGTGTCGTATACATGGTTGTTGGATACTACAGGTAGTAGGTTGAAGTGGATATTGTCATGTCATACAAGGTTTGATTGAACTGGCCGTAGTTCCAACGCATTCTACGTGCTCCAGGTTGAAGGGGGTTTCGACCAGACATCGGTCTCTTTGACGTCGTACTCGAAATGGGTACCCCCGAGTATTCATAAGTAATTTGCTACTAAGTGTATGTACATATGTACATTGCCGAGTTTCTCGTTTAAAATTCCTGATCTACTTTCCTGAAACAAAACGAAAAAATGAATAAACAGATCGATGTATGTTAACTACCAGGGAATATAATTCTTGCCATTTCTTTTTCCCAAACGGTAAAATATAAATAATATTGATGACACGTTTTCAAAAAATCCTCCCTTCAAAAATAAAAATGTTCTTTAGGTAAACGAATCACGATTACGCCAGGCTCTTTATGTAATACATTCTAATTGATAATTTATCAGGTCGGAATGAAATTAAGCTGAAAATTGTTCACACGTAACTGCAAAAAAATATATCATTACCAAACACCTTTCGTATAATTGCAGTCTTGTAAGTAATTCACTACGGTGATTTGGCAGTCTGCTACATAAAAAAAGCGCTACATAATATTAGCACGATCTTTCTGTATTCCACTAGAGGTTAATTAAGAGATATAAGGGTTAATTAATTGGCGATAAAACGTTTCATCGTCCTGACGACGTTGTAAAGCGAGCCACGAGCCAACACTTCCTTATATTACCGCTTTATAAATGGCCAATGAAAAAATAGCGTGTGCTGGAAGCATGTCAAACTCCAACAAGTTGTTTTAACGATAAAATCGCGTATTTACAGTCGGACCCGGCGCTCTCAAACAATAGATACTCGATACAAGTTGACAAGTTTCGATGGGACATGAAACGATTGCTCGTTCTGCTTCGCAACGGCGATTGTTTCCGCCGTGCAAAGATCATGATCTCTGGCGCTATCGAAATTTCTGAACACATTCCCGACCGTGTACGTTCAGGTGAGAGAACTCTGCGTGTTTTACGAGCGGGAATTCCGCTCAAAGCGTGCCAACCGCCATAACCATCGTCCGTACAGTTCTATCTACTTCACACGAGTAATATTCGATAGATTGTTGCCGCGAATGGTATTGCTTTCTGTATTTCCTCCCAAAAACTTGCTGACGTCTGCACGAGCGTGCAATAAAGGACTGTTTTATTTTCCGTATTTACACGAAGCGAGTAATATATTTCACCACAATTAACGTCGCAGTTTAAACGTGACTGGGGCACATCTATAAGCAAGTGCTTCAATTAATTGATTGCGTTCACCGGCTTCCTGTGCGGTTTCGTAATTGACGAACGACATCATTGTCTGTCATTATCAACGCCACGCGCGTGCTTTTGCTTTCTGTTAATGGAACGAACCCTGTAATTAGTACGTTTTAGCAACGTTAGAAAATTATCACCCCAAACAGCGAGTCGTTAATGAAAGCACGTCTGAGGCATCGCAACAACTATCGTTCACGTTTATACCTTGGCAAGCGTCGATGTGACTCAATTAAAAAAAGAGGAAATCGATAATAAAAGTAGCTATCTGTAAAGAACGATGCGTTCGAGTAGGAGTGACTGCTCACCCTCCAGCGGTTCGATTGTCGAAATTTACGATATTGCGGGAGGATTCGCGTAAAACCAACTTTGAACCATTCTGTCACGACGCAGAGAAAGAGGGAACGGGAGCAGAGAAAAATATTGGGATGTCCCAAAAGTTTCTTTCGCTGTTTGACTGCTCGATTTTATTGGGCAACGTTTAGTCAAACACACTGGCTGATCCATTTTTCGTTGATGTTGGGGCACTCAGTTTTCTAGCTTTCCAATAGTATACTGTCGTTTGAATCTATAGTCTCAGTGCCGTTCTGCGCGTATCGAAAGATGGAAAAGCAGGGAAGGCATTTGGATCTGATTTGGATTATTCTAGCCTTATCCCCTTGCTCTTTAAATCCTGCCATTCTGATCATTACTTATTTATTTCTTTAAAAAGTTCTACTCGTTATAAAAAATTCAACTCTTTAAATGAGATCAAAATCATGTTGATCGATATTTTACAACAAAATAAAACAAATGTTAAAACACGATATCACGATGCTTCCGGAGGGATGAAGGAGAATTGTGCAAAATGTCTAGTAAGGCGAAAGAAACTTTTGGGACAACCTAATACGTGTAGACAGGAGGGAAACAGAGAAAGAGCAAGTGAAAGAGGCAGGCCACAGTGCAGTCAGTAGAAACAGCGTCGGGAAATTACGACCGAGCTGTATACTCGCGATATTTCCCTTGTTTGTTTTCCATTACTTCGCGAGAGGTGGCTTATCCACTGCAACCGTGGAATATGCGCGTCAATGATAAGGTTGCCGCTGCCTCATCCTCCCCCACATATAATAGAAAATTTCGTCTTCGAGCCGGCAAACCCTTTGGCGCAAACCGTGGTCAAACTCATACGGCGCACAGCGGCCGTACGAGTCACTCGAACGCCAGCCGATTTCCCGTGGGACCGTGTGGAATCGATAAAGGTTCCTTTATTTCTACTTAACTCGCCTCGCCACGCGTCGAAAGAATCGAGCGCCCGACGAGTGGCCGGTGAGCACTCGGATGGGATGAGATTAAAACGACGTCGTTTCTCCGGAGGACCAGCCGGTCGATGATCGAAAGTGTTCAGCGTGAACAAACAGAACCGCTACGAGTGGAATTTATTCGACGGTTTTGTCATTGTTCCGTCGGTCGATCGATCTCACCTCCTCTCCAGAACAAATTGGGATTCCGGCCGATTGAAATGCAAGCTGCGGAATCGCGATATGTGCGTTCACAGAAGAACGAATGAATCGCGGTTGATGTTTGTTTGGATGGAATTTATTCGAAGGGCTTCGGGAAGCCGTCTTGAGCCGAGTTAGAAATTAAATTGCTTTTCGTCGGAGTTATAATAGAGATCCGGTCGAATGTTTGAAACGTGCTGAATCGAGAAATTGAAGTTCCGTGGCGATTTCTGGCGAATATCTCATCGTCGTTTTTATAACGATAGTTCGATAGAGGAATTGTTTGTCTTTATTGGTGTTCACCACGGTTCTATGGTTTCCATGTCGAAAGAATAGGAGGCCAAAAGTTCCTGTCCACGGAGCATTATAAAACCGAGGAATTATACTCACGAATTCGTGGCGGTGCACTTAAAGAGGTGTAAATCACACGAATGACCTTTCCGATCTGTAAAATATCACATCCCTGCCGTCTTGCAGACGACGCCATAGGTGGGCACGTAGCGGAAAATTGATGTCCTGTTTTCAATTCCCGCCTAACACCACCCCTGTACAGCTACTTTTGGTCACCGTTACTCATTTTTTCATAAATTCTTGGAACTTAACGCCGTTGGGAGAATACGGTAGAATTTTTTCCCCTCTCTGTCTAGTAATCGCCTTAGCATCGTAGATCACACGTGTCATCGGCAGAATGCGTTTTTATTCATCAAAGTTTTGTGAGATATGAAAAGCAACAAAAAACGGTTCATAGCTTAGAAGACAATTTAGCACGTTGCTCTGTCTTCAACAATTAATTATATTTTAAGCAAGTATTTCGCAGAAAAATTTTTACTTCATCCTCCTTATACGTAACAAAATATTACGATTGAATTGATTTATTTGAAAAGAAATCAACATTGGACAAAATTCGGTGACGAGAACCGATATGTCGATGTGCATTTATTATTACGACAAATTTGATGCTCTGGCCTCTTGCACCAATTCGAATAGAATATTTTAAGGAGGGTAAGTCAAACCCGTGTAACGATCCTTGAATAATTGCCCAGCACTTTCCGGGCCAAAAGTTACGCGATATTCTTGCATGGATTTAAAGCTTTTGCATAATCGCATATGGTTAACCAGACGTGGAGTTGCCGTAAGCCGGCACCGAAGCTGCGATATATTGCCGTTTTCACCGGGACAAATGGAATTTATAGTAGTACTCGGCTAAAACCCATTTCACTTGGATACCGCGTTCGTTTCCGATAAAAGGAGGAAACTCCAAACGAGAGCAGTTTCCCCTCTCCAACCCCCAACCCCTTACAACGCATTCGTTGCGGTTAGGACTTAATGCATCGTATGCAGTCGATGGATTCATTTACGAAATTCACGGAGGGACCTTTTTCCACGAAAAGACCTCTTTTTTCGTTCGAAGAGAGAAAAGAAGGGATCCCGTGTGTTTTTCTACCGTAAAAGGGTTACACGTTTCACACAGTTCGAAAGGATTACTTAT
Source organism: Nomada ferruginata (assembly GCA_963583965.1). NCBI lineage: Eukaryota > Metazoa > Arthropoda > Insecta > Hymenoptera > Apidae > Nomada > Nomada ferruginata. The sequence continues at coordinate 5,196,139 of OY757214.1, read as the reverse complement.
TCCTTCTAATTGTAAGTGAGATTCGTGGCCTCCTATTTAATTGTGTAAAGGCAAATGTTAGTTTTAGCGCTTCCACATTTTTTCCCCGGTATAATTGTGCAGTTGCTGCCCTTTCATTCATCGATGAATAAATTTAATCCCCGGCGGATATTTCGGAAAAAGCAGAAATTCGACAGCTGCCGTTTTGTCCGATCATCGAGAAACAGTAAATTATTTTGGCGACGATGAAACCCGCCGGCCGTTAATTACTTCTTATTGCCAACGTTCCGCGACTGCAAGGGGCGGCCGGTAACAAGTTGACGAAACTTTTCCCATTAGTTTACTGCTCGAGGAATCACACTTTGGTACACTTCTACTGAAGGGGAGCTACATTAATCTTCGACTTATTATAAGCACAGACAGACGACCGTGCACACGCGTGACGATTCACAATTCGACCCACCGCGCCGTGGATATCACGAACAATTGGAAACGATGCAACAGGTAGGGTCAATATCGATCGAATTCACAGCATTGGAAAGTTCCACCTTTGTTAGAGGCTTGATTCTTTGGCGTCCGTGACACGGTAATTCGCCCTAGACAATCGATTGAATCGAGCCGCCGTAATTTTGGTTTCGAATAGATCATTTGGGAAAAAACAGTGAGTCGTGCTCGATTAATGTGTGCCCGGTGTTAGTGTCGAACTGTGATCGAAAAGCTCCGATTTCCAGAGAGAATTCCAAAGTGTCGACAAGTCAAAATAAATTACTAATATTTTTCTCATTTACACTGGTACCCTTTGACTTTTTCCAAAGGCTCCTATAACTCTCGCATACAAGTACATATATAAACATTGCTTCATAACACGCACGGGCAGCACGCCAAAATTCCTGTTTACCGACGTCGCTTCGCCTGAAAGCGAGTATGTCAATCGGCCGCTAATATCGGCTATAGCGTGTACAGGTGTACTTACATGGCCGTACTTGATCTCGAGTAAATGCTCTATCCTGTCACTTATGCTGTCAAATTGGATCGGGCGACATCGTAAGCCCTTGTACTACCTAGATAAACCTGAATACCTCTCACCCTACCTCTTAGCCATGATAAAGCGCGATCCATTTGACTTGGAGCTTATCAGACGTCCCCGTCCTAACTTCACTGTATTCTTCCCCCTTTTTCAGCCGGAAAACTTTTCCGGCAGGTGGATCGTTTGAGTAATTTCACGCGAGAACACGTGGACGTTAGCCAGGAAGTGTTCCAGCTCGTTGTAGCGATACTGTCGACACTCTGGAAGAAGCGATTCTACCACCATTCGATTTTTCAACGGACGTTAACGTCCCTTTATATTCATCAAGGGATAAACGTGCCACGATATTTCCTCGACCAAAGCTTGCTGTGTAATATTCATTCCGGAAGAAAAAGATGATACGCATTATCAATATTTGTGAGCATTCCAGAAAATGTTACGTATCCCCAAAGGTACGCTATACGAGATCGTTTCACTGAAATAATGCGAGACCTTTTCTACTTATCGCAGCCTAGGATATCCAACCGAAATTCCCCCCGATCATAAGCTCTTGTAAAACATTTTATTACTTGGACCGCTATCACGTTTATTCGTGGACATAACAAAACCTTGATATTTTTATTTGAGCAGGATTTTACATCGGATAGGACAGTTCGTTATAGAAGTAAATGTATGAAACTGTTTGGCTTAATGAAGGGATGCATGTGGAAGTACAGGACAAATCGAGGGGCAGTATACAAGGAATTCTTTTCACTTTACCCGCACAGAAATAACCCTTGAAGAATTTTTCACTGTCCGTTTTAAGAACCTCACAGTGTACGCTTTATTTTCTCGGATTGTGCTTGCAAATGGAACCGAACGTCAAGAATAAACGTGATAACTCGGTGGTCGTAAATTAGGAGAATTTCTCCGCATTAAAACTTCCCGAGGCACTGGTTGGTCATATTATTTTTTTTCTCTTCCCATCTTGCTTGATGTTGCTTCCTAGGGGACGTTCGTGGCACCGTTGCCTCTTTCTCGAGAAGGCTAATCGCGCGTAACATTGCTCCTGTATATCACTATCCCCCATCCCTGATACCATTTCTACCCCCATTCTTCTTCCGGTTCCTTTCTTCTTCCCGTAGCGCATTACGTCGACGAACAATGCTACATTGATTTTCTCATTTTTTCTCCTTTTGTTTCTCTCCATTACAACTTCTTACCCCCCCCCCCCCTTAATGATACGGCTCCTCTGTTAATATCGCACGAATGGTTTCTCCTGTATCCTCGTCTCTGCTAATACGTAGCTCCTGGATTGATACTATTTCAATTCGAACGCCTGGACTTTGTACATATCTTCGTATTAGGAGTGCAAGAATTCTACAGCATAGTAGAAAGAACGGTAAAGTATCGCATGGCTGTAACGCCATGGCGTATTCATTTTATAGGACGCCATTTTTTTGAGATGCTGTTTCGTTGGAGCTCTCTTTGATCCACGTTGCAATTTCCACCGAGTTAGTGCGGTTTTATTTTGCACGCGTATATTTTTCTCAGCCATCCAATGGAAACCGACGCATTCGTTTAACCTTCACCCTTAAATTTTCCACCCCCGACAATAGTGTCTGAAGTTTGTGGAGGCGAAACGAGTTACGACAGCTCGTTACACCCCACCGAAAATATATATACGGCACTCGAAACGCCTTCCGGCGTAACTTCGGGGCCATTCTCTGCGTAAGATCGCCATTTCGCGTCAGCTAGCATACCCTCTCCGGCTTAACTCGGCCGCATCGTTCGAGTAACGAACGATACAAAATTTCATCGATCATATTGAACAGAACCTTTTAAATATTGTAAAAATCCCATCGTGCAGCGCAGACCTACCTTCCGATAAATCGGATTAAGCTGAGCTTCGTTCGTAATATCATTATCATCCCCAACGAATCGAGCCGTTAATAACGTCAACAAGGAGATCTAATCTCGACGCTTCTTAATCCGCTGTTTCCACAGCTTCGTCTTTTCTCGCCACTCTGCTTCTTTTCACGGTAATCTCTTTTCATGGTTTTCATATTGTGTCCCTGCTGAGGGAATTACGAAGCTTGCCACGTTAAACTTCTTTCAGAAGAATTTCCTGAAGAATTAATCGTCCTTTGTAGCAACGTACAATGCTGTTTCCTTTTTCTCGCGAGCAGAATATCAACATTAACAATAATCTGTCTGCCTTTCTTCGCTTCCATTTTTTCCCACATAATTTCCCCCATTTCGTATCCCTCTCCCCGTGGTCACCTCTCGTCGCTAACATTCCGCAACGTTCTTCTACGTAGTCAACTCCTCGAGAAATCCTTCTTGAGCTGATCCAGACAAGATACCGCACGGAGCACGGCCAACAAGAACCAGACACGCCCCACAGTCCCAGACTTCCGGCGTTACAAGCAAAGTGTCGGGGTTCGGCAATTTGTCTGGGGGTGATTAATTAGTGCTCGTATTTGCTCGGTATTTCAAGGGTCGGCGGCGCAGGCCGGTCGCGGCTGAAATTTACGCGAGGAGAAACAAATGAATACTTTATAGCCGCGTTAATATTGCAACACCTCGTGTACCTTAATTTTCCTATGCGGGTAATTTGCATTTCAATCGATGCTCTACCTGTTGTCTGCATACTCAAATATATTCAACGTTTCGGCCTCAGTGTTACTTATTAACCCCTTCGCACCGGCGGACGAGATATCTCGCCGCGTGATTTCGTTCGTGATATGCTATGGACGAGATATCTCGCAACGCAATGTCTTTCATGTGATGCTATGTACGAAATATCTCGCGACACAAAATCCTTCATGCGACGCTGTGTACGGAATATCTCGCGAAGCAACACCGTTCGCGTGCTGCTTTGGACGAGATACCTCGCGCTCGCCTACCCGTTTTTCAATGTTTACAACTGAATGCCACATTCATGGTGACCTACGAATTCATGTTGATCCAAATCGTTGGACGATATATCTCGCGTTGTAATAGAAAGGCTTGCGAGATATTCCGTACACAGCGTCGCATGAACGATTTTGTGTCGCGAGATATCTCGTCCATAGCATATCATGAACGAAATCACGCGGCGAGATATCTCGTCCGCCGGTGCGAAGGGGTTAAACGTCTGGGTTGTATCGCATAATATCATTGATTTAACATGAACAAATTTCTGCACCGTTGATTCAAAGTATTTCACTCTTTCGAGTACATCTTTCTATCCTTCACGATTACAAATATTTTTACCAGACCTGCCCAACCAAACGCTCCTTGACATTCTGGTCTACGCGTTCCGTAACGAGTAAAGGGGCGGGAGTGTATTATTAACCCGCGGAAACAAGCTGCTGCGAGAAGTTTCGCAGACGAGCATTTTAAAGTGAAATTTGTCGAGCCATTTTAGAAAACGACACGCCGCATAAAGTCCTTTCTCAGCGCGCAAACCATTCTTCTTTTAACGCGTCGTTATCTCCTTTCATCAAGTGAAAATTCGAAGTAAAATATCGAGAAAGCAGGGGACGAATATTAAACGCGGCATGAATCTGCCGGCTGCCTGGAGAGTTCAATTCGATGGGATATTCGTGTGACCAACGAAAGACCCGACTTCAATTTCGAACCTAGCAATGCGATCGACCTTCGATGGCTATAAGAAATCGAGAGGGTCGGGTTGCAACGGGAAGGAATGGGAATAAGGGATGCACGTCTCGACCGGGACATACAATTGGGCTAGCCAGTAAAGCTATCAGGATTTTCAACTCCGACGTAGGAACGTTCATTCTAAGGTCGACGGATTTGCATCTTAGTGCCGCGAGAACCTTGGAAAATCCTATGGAAATGAAAATGATCAAGAAAGGATATATCTCTATTATACATATACATATGTATATCGTAGGATATAGGGCGAACATAAAACTGATGGTTCTCAGATTTATCACTATTTCACCTTTATTATAATGTAGCACGTTACAGTGTAGCACAGAGAAATTACAGAAAGATTATACAAAAGTTGTCACATTACTTTTACTTGCCAAGCAAAATTTCACGTGTCAATCGCATTCTAATATGTAATTGCTCCCGATCAGCCTGGTTTTAGCAACCACTGCAACCAGAGCCAATAAAATCTAGTTAAGCGTCCCGTTCGAAATAAATATAAATAAATATGGGTATGCTTAAAATCGATTCGCTGGTAGCTATAGTTGAATACGAAGATTACGAAGGCATCGAGAAGTTTCATTACACGGTGACAGGCAGCGTGCAATTTGTTCGTTGCCGCGAACGAGGATGCATTTGGACGGTATCCATGTGTACACAGTTTCCCGTGGCTTGCGTAATTCCCAAGCAAGGCGTTCCGTCTTACACACCGGTTCGAGGTAGTCCTGCTTCAGACGGAACTTACGTCACCTATACGTGAGAGGACGGCGGTTTCATCCTACTTGATGGATGTGGCGTGCATCGTGAGGTCGCGGCTGGTTCCTACCTAGAGGCAGCCGCCTCGTGGCTGACAGAGAATGGAAACGCCTGAGGAATGGGCCAACTGAAAATTCACGGAGCGGATTCCGAACCTGGCACTACGTCGAATCGTGTCGATATTAAACCTTCCTATTTGACTAACGTCACGCCCAATCCGATTAATCCTGCCAGCTTCGTTGAAAATTTGGCAGAAACTTACTTAGATATTGCACGCGTTCAGGTGATACGTTAATCTCTTGATGGAATCTCTCAGACATGTACTCGTAGTTTCCTTATTGTGCCAGTAAAGATGCATGCATTCTGTCTTAATTTGTCTGTGCTACGACAAAAAGTGTCAGCTGGATTTAGAACACTTTCCGTTTCAAGCAATTTCGTAATACAAATACTGAGGTTCGCAGCTTTGGTTGTATAACCATATGTGTATAAACACAAAAGAAGGGAGGCTTTGTACTGCAATGTAACATTGGAATCTATTATTTCCGCGATAGACAGTGCATTGCGAAATACCATATTCTAAGCCTATTTGTTCGAGGAGAGCATGCTAGCCGTATAAAAATAAGCTACATAATTCTATTATCGCCCAATTAATTTGGAACTGGAGGTAATCGAAGATCAACATTATTGCTGAATTGTAGATCTGACAATAATTCGTGTTCTCTTATCGGCAGCAATGACGATCAGCCAATCAAAATTAAACGACGAATTGGTTGGAGGGCAATGGGAGTACAGCGGTGAGACCGTAATTATTATTATACGGTTCTCTCCGCTATGTTATCACCATACGATCGCCTATGTACTCAACGTCGATGAATAGGCGGATAGAATTTTGGAGTTTGGCCATTGCTTCCATTCCGCTTGTGTGCCAATATTGACGGGGCAGGCAATGTGGTTGCATCGGGCCTACTGCTTCGTTCATGAGACTCTATTTTCAGGGAGCATTCACTCATAGAACGTATAATTGCAGGGCGTATAACAATTCGCGTTTAATTGCTAGCCATTAATTATTTACTAGCTATTTATTGCACATTATTTGCCAGCTATTAATTGTTGCACAATATTCTTGCACCCAGCATGCATATCAATTTTGTAGAAATGCCCGTTCTATTTTTGTCTTACGTATAAGTAATTGATATTCGGTTGCCTCGGAAACGTTCGAATGAAGGTTTTCAGCCTTTATTGAGTTCAGTAATGAAATTGCTGAGCAAAGTCGGTTCCGGCGAGTTCGTTAAATTTTTGCTAGGTTGCAAGCTATTGTCGTTAAACTCTCCGATCCATTCGGTAAATAGAATTCGGAAATTCAATGGTTAGCTCGATTGCGTTTCTGTGTCAATATTGACGCTAAGGGCGATGTGATTGCATTCATCTTGCGGGAATGCTGAGCCATCGGACGAATCTGAATTTCGTGACGCGGAATATAGAGTGCGTAATTAGCATACGTAATCCAGCCATTACGATATGTTGTTTCTAAAAAGAATTATATAATACAGATATTCAATATCATAAATGAAAACGTAACCCATCAAAAAATTAATTGTTGGAAAAGGTTTTTAAAAATTTGATCCATCGTGGAGACAAATTCCGTTTCGCAATTACACCACGAATAATTAAATGCAATTACGAAGTTGATAGATACATGCGCAGAATGAAGAGTCCGACATACGAAACGCATACATAGGAGGATGAGAGATCCAGCAAACTCAAACCACGATTCCATTTCACTTATACGCCCATATTGACACGATTCCATTTACCTTATAGCGATCTGGTATCCGTCCCTTTGTTACCGAAACGGCAAACTCCCGAAATAGATTTTCAGTTCACTTAATTTCCGGACTGGAACCGACGCCAGCAACTTTGATATAATTCCTGCGTCGCGATATCTGAAATTCCTCGTTAAAAATTATTAGTAAAAGAAAATCCACCATTCTCGATCCAATGAAATCATATCCCCATCTCATATACCTATTTTTCTCCACGATCACGCCCAAACAATCCAACAGTGGCGTCCAGAAATTCCCACAAATAACCCACCGGATCGACTTTCACCCCTCCGCAATTCTGACGAATGCTTCTCAACAGCTTCCTCCGGTAGAACGCCAATAAAAGGAGCGAACGAAAGCCGGGCGTGTATCGAGAAGGGTGTAAATTTCAAACACGTTTGTCACCAGGACAACCGAGACGAAGCGACGTACGACATTGAACATGAGAAACGGCGCAGCTTGAGAAAGAGGCACCGCTCTCTTTATGTCGACTGCAGCTTCTCGCAGGGCAACGACGTAAGGGTCGTAACTTTCTTCGTTGTTCGTTCGTGATACTCCTCGAGGAAACTGAAGCGGACTTGAGCCAGGTTTCGTGCAAAAGACGACAAAGCGAAGGGCGATGTATAAGCAATAGTCGTCTCATTTCCGGTCGAGTCGTTTGCCAGACTATCGTCGCCCTTTAAAGGGTTGTCTTTGGTGTAAACACTTATAGCAGTGTAAACGGAGGGAGGAAAGAAGAGGGATGGAGGACGTTGTCGCATTGCGTACTATGCACCAGCGACATAGACAGGGAGGTTTTAGTCGAAGCGATTCAATTGCCTTATTCGTCGACTGTTTATAACGTCACCCATAATATTTGCCAGAGTATTTGTATTTCGAGTTGATTGAGCAATAAATGACTTTGCAACGGGGGCGCGAGGCAGAGGAAACGAAGAGTGTACATTTTATGTTATTCAGAATAGATTGCTGAGGCCTTCGATTATTTGTTAACACGATGAGTTCAACCCTTTTCATGTACATATGTACATATATCATATTTAAGAATTTGCACAATGTCATAGGATATTTTACGATATAATTAATATTTTAAGGTCCAAAGCTAAGTCTGTATAACATTTTGGTTAAATTATTTGTTACTTTGTGTCGCTTTAGACAAACGTTAATTAACTCGTTGAATTATTCAACTAATGCAAGGACTTAGAATCTTGCCTCAGTGTTACCTCTCAGGTTGCCAACTCAATTTCTAAATAATATAAACCGTATCGCGTAAGTACACGCAATCTCGACTCCGGACTTTCTTCATCGAAAGAGAAAGCGAGCAAAGAAGTAACATTTATCAGTGGAGCTTGCGCCCCAGCGAAGGCATTTAAAACGGAATAATAAACGTTGTTTTATCGCCACCGGTTAAACAAAGGTGTTCCGTTTTAATTACTGAAATGAACGTCCCTTCATTTCCATATCGATTCGCGTCTTAAACGAACCGAGACATCGTGCCATCCAACGGTGAATCTCTATCCCTGGGACGTTTTAATTCGCGTTTAATGTATTCCCTGTCAGACGAGGGTCCGACGAAAATTTTTCCCTCGTCGGGTTCCTGGCAATGCAAATTCCTCGCGGAAACTGTAAATTACAAATTAGAGATCGTCTGATTCTCCATTGAGCAGGTTATCAACACGAAAAAACACAGAACGATGTAGACTAATTGGGCAGAATAAAAGTTTCAAAGGGAATCGTTCCTTTTCTAGAGATACTACGAACGACAAAGTGTCGAAGAAATTATTTTTACCACTTGGTTGATCCTTTTGCTTTTTCTTCATTCTTCGATCCTTCATTCCTCCCTGACACACGTGCATCGCAAGCAAGATTCATTAGAATCAGAGAACTCCATTCGTCCCTTGAATGCCGTTTTCCGTTATTTTTCGTGGCTCTATTCGCGTTGGTTACTTAACTCGTTTTGATCGTCTGCCGTTAGTCGGTGAAAAGGGCAAAGTAAACCGATATCCAGGCACCTGCTCGGAAACGGAACGGAGACCATTTTATTTTTCGTCCGTCGTACACTGCTGGCTACAGTTGAAAAAGAGATAGTGGCAGGCTAGCAATTGAAAACAGCGAAACAAAGTCTGGGAATAACCATTATTTCTTTCGGAGGGTAAGTTCGGCGCTCCATCGCCCACAGATTCTATTGTTATCGGGCGATTGTTCTCTCGATAATGCAGCCGCCGTGATAATTTACGTAGATCGGCTATCGAAACAATAATTTCGTTTCTCATCGAACGCTAACGAATCACACAAACACAGCGCGATTCCTCCGTCGTGGAAATATGCACATTTTAATTTTCCACTCCGTAATACAAATTTCGAATTGTGCCGATAAATATAGGGCCGGGTAAAAAGGGTTGCAAAGGGAGTATGCCCGTCATCACTTTGTCTCCGTCAGAATTTAATGTCCCGCTTTAATCTCCCCTCTTTTGTTTGCCATTGAATCGTTGAACTTTCATTTTATAACAATAGCCCGACGTCTGGTTTGAGACAGTCCAGCCAGCGGGCTGCTATTGCTATTGATGTACGACCAGTTATGACCCGACGAGAATTGCATTATTTAACGTTGCGACGCTGCACCCTCCTGCATAAATATGCATCAATTTTCCGCGCGGATGTGCTTGGAAATGGTCAATAAAAACCGATTTATTCCTCGTGGAATCTGTCGTTTCGCCACTGAACCGCCCAATATTATTGAAGTTCGTCGTTTCGAAACGCGAGTGTGTTACACTTATTTTCCTCCGGTATCACCCTATCCCAATTATTTACTTTATTAAATCTCTATTATACACTCGGGAAAATTATCGTCTTAACTTCTCCCGCTGAAAATACTCGCCCGGAAGTTTAAACTAGACAACGTATAGTAATATTAGTTACACGACCCTGCCCATGTTAAACCATGAAACTTCGCCCGAATTTAAACACGAATCTCGATCAAAGTCCATGCCCGGGTATTCCAGGTCTTGTTCGTATTTCGAGACGCTCCACTTCGACGCGCTATCGCGGATACGTAGCTTGTAATTATGAAGGGGATAATGGTTAGTCAGGATAATCGCGACTCGATTAAAACGTTTCGCCGAGCAGTTGCGCGTTTTTCTATCGGTGAACTTTCAATAGGGATCACGGGTCATCGACGATGGATTCTCAATTTACCCGGTACATTTAAATTTACCCCCAATTCTTCGGCGCCTTTACTCCACCGGCCCCGCGCCCACCCCCTTGCCACTTCCCCGGATCATCCAACCCCTTCACGGTACGAGAAAAGAAGTGCTGATATCGCAGAGCTGAAACGTAATTTCGTCGTGAGGCAGCGTGACAGAAGTTCCGGTCCCTCGGAGAGGCTTGAACCGGGTCAAAAGTTTTTTTCGCATTCAGTGGCGTGAAACGCGGTCTTCGACTTCTGTCCGCCGGGTCGGGCACGGCCGATTATTACCGAGTTGAAGATTCTCCGTTAATTGTTCGCAATTTCGAAGTCCTCGAGCGATGTGCAGCGAAACGTCGCTGTTTGATTCACCTCTCGATGCAGGCGATTTTAAATTTAGACCACGATCCCGCGGCTCAAAAGTTCGCCCGATAGCGGTAGAGCAGAATAGCTCGTGAGAATTTTCAAGTTCTACATCGTTTCGCCGTTATCGTGCTTCGCGAACAAATTAAGAAGTTCGCCCTCATTAACTCGTCTACTCGAGAATTGTATCATGATTCGAAATTTTAGTACGAATATCTTGCGACGAGGTAATGCGCCCAGCGACGAGGCACAATTAATTCAGATAACCGGATCGAGGTTGAACGGACGAAATTGTAGGCGGCGATTAATTTTTATTGAATCGGCGATACATTAATTGGGGCTGGTCTGAGCTTCGTGAATTAAGTTGAAAACGGAATGGCGCTGTTTCGACTATCGTTATTTTCTGTTCATGATGCATTAACGTGGACGACGTAAACCCCTAGAATTCGATAATTGATCGTTTAACGGCGATAATCTGGCGACTGCGATGTTTCCGCTGGAGCGTTAAAAAATGCCTGCGATTATTCGAGGATTATAGCCCACTATAAATCTAGCATTTATCAAATGAATATGCGAATTTTCCAAATCTCCGGGCTATTGATTTTATCATCGATGCGTTAAGGGAAATATCGAATTGATACGCGAAAATTAATGCAAGTGTTCGCGAGGTATACTTGCTTTTGTTACCTTAATTGGCACTGGCCCGCTTCGAATTGTTTTCAGTTTTTAATGTTCGTTACGGCGCTTTCGATTGCATGCTGGTTTCTGTTCCACGCGCTAGCTGGTAGCAGAAAAAAACTATTGCGCAAGAAACACTGGAACGCATGCAGATTATTAAACGCATAGCGGCCAAAATTGTTGCAGGACGAAACAGCACTAAAGGGACGAGAAATGCATTACTTCCGGCGGTGCAATGAAATTTTACTCTCCATGTTGAAAATAAATTGACGTATTTACGTTCGCATCGCATACATTAAAACGTAACTAAAACGGGGAAACATTCAAATACAACTGCGACGTGTCCACGTTTTAACAAACGTTCACGTAATATCTAACAAAATTCATTTCACAGATTTATTTCCATTATTCATTCGAATTATGACGAATAAAACATTGACGAAGAGTTTTTATAAAATTGAAAAATATTGCGACTCATTCTTCTTCGCGATTTTTTTTACATCGCGTAGGCGATGGCAAAGGGATTATACTTTTCCTCGAAATTTGCAAACAAATTGCAATCATCTGTAAGGGCCGTAGCGTATTTGTATATGTGATAGTAGCAACCAGGGAATAATTACATTTTTATATGTACTGAGCATCTACGATTAACTAAGGCACCTTTTCAAATTACCTCGTTGAATCGTTCCTTTTCTTAGTAGTATGGATGTCACCGTCTCAGACAGATATTTCTATTCTTTTAGAATTATCCCTTGCTCGAAGCGAATTCAATGCGTTGGCTGGTCTTTACAAATGTTTCACAGAACGATGTCCATTTTCTGGTACAAATTGGGCAAATAGAAAAATAGAAATTTTCCCTCGATTTTTCATATTGCCGGAAGTAGAGCTAGTTCTTTGATGCAACGTGAATTTCTATCTCGGCCTTATCAACGCATTCTTGTCCGTCTTTCCATTCATTTCTATAGCACGACATGCTTGAGCACGTAGAGTTGAAAAGGGGCAGAAAATCGAGGATCGGGTTGAATACTTTCTTAAACTCGGCGTTATAACACATTGTCAGCGTTTTATAAAGTGAATGACGATCTTTCATATTTCATAAAATGTACTCGTTAAAAGATCAAACATAAACAGCAATCCTTAAAACTATTTTTCACAAACTTATTCTTGAACGAACATTAGAAATTGTACAAAAATGTAATATAAATAAGTTTATTAAAATTTATTAGTGTATTTAGTTTTCTACTTTATTCCACTTCTATAATCATTTACTAATACATCCTTTGTAAATTATAAATTCGACACACACTTTAAAATATAAGGTGCCCGTATTCATACATTTACGGATCAAATGTTTTGTTCAATATATCCTTCGGAGCTGTTAATACCGAGCTATGAAATATTTCTCGATAATTTACACGCTGCTTAAGTCGTAAATCTGTAGGACCAGAAGGCAGTTATTGATCCATGAATGCCGACTAGATTTAGGTGTACCATAGTGGTAATTAGTTCAGCCGGGCTGTCATTCTGGTGATTTCAGAGGGGCCTACAGTCTCAACAGGCTGCTTAAATCTTGCACAATATTCGCTGTGTAGCCGAGTAATTCGAGGGATAACTAAACCTAAGCTGTGTCGGTGCGAAAGGTTTACATATCTTCACGCTGAACATCCTTTCGAGTGATCGACACGAACGAACGCGAGTTCTCGAGAGTTTCGCTCGTACTCTGCGGATACTTGGAAGAGATTTGATTAGTTTTAAACTCACGCCCATCCGCCTGTGTCTCATACCTTATCGTTCCATCGAACTTGCACGTCTCACCCACCCTTAGATCGTATAGTCCCGAAAAAGAACCCGCAAAAATCGCGTCGTATTTTTCAAATTCCGCGCTTCTTTCGATTCGCTAACGCATTGAAAGTGCTGAACGACCGAGTTTCGAGAACCTCGTAATCCTCTAAACGAAACACGAAAACGTGTTTCGAAGTAACTTCCGCCAGCTCGTAAACTCGCTTGCAATTTGATTCGTAGCGCCACGCCGAATTATCGTGTGCTGGTGGCAGGACACCTTAATAAAAAAATCGATCCCATCATCAAAAGAACCATCCCCACATCTCTACATCGAGGTGGCCCTGAGCGTTTAATTAAGACCTATTGAGCTTTTAATTCCATTAACAGAAGAAGTTCATTAATTGCCCTAACGATTGAGCGACGAAAATTTGTATTAAATAAACTATCCTAACTCCAACTACCTACATATAGATACATACTAATACATACCGTGACAAGCACCAGACGTTTTCAAGAATATACTTCATCCGATTATTGTCTGAGCCTACCCGATCCGATCTATCTCCGCATCTTTTTTCCCCGTTTTCCTATTTTCTTTTTACCATAAAACATATCTGAAATACCTGTAGCTGAGCCATTTATTCCTGCATGATATATCGAGATTTTACAATCGAGTAGCGCGGCCACGCCGGTCATATTTCAGTGTCTTCCCGTACCCGTTGCCGACAGAAATATTTGGGCAGCGCAGCTACCTGCAATGGATGCCAGATATGCGTGGTTTAATCCAACCCGGAGTCGTTTCGATGCTCGTTCATCGATTTCGTTTCTGTGTACGTACTGCGCGTTGCGTTCCATCAACAACTGCGGCCAGCCGCCGTTGCATCGCTTCCATCATCGCGAAAGCGCCCCTGTCCATCTGCGAATTCAACGGAACTCGAAACAGCATATACGAATATACGACGCGTGTAGCGGGCGGAAGGTGGAATTCCTAAGCACGATAGCTTCGGTTGAAACGCGGAGGAACAAAAATTAGAATGAAGATATACAACTATCTCATGGAATGAAAAAATTAATGATTAAATAGAGTAATGTGACAGTGTTTTGTAGCAAGTGCCCCTTCGTTCGTTATTCGTAGAATTATGAAGCACTCGGTTTCTATCAGAAACTCGCGGTTTTCAAATTTACACGTTACTTCGGCCTCGACGGCGCAGCATTTCCACGCTCGAGCTTTCATTTAATTTCTGAAAAAGCGCGGCGTATTAATTGCACCGTCATACAATATTCTGGATGCACGTTCTGCAAACACCCGTTTGAAATAGTAGATTACGCGCAATTGGTTGATGAAATGCCCAAGAATACCTTTTTCGAGCAATTAGCAGTCGATACGACGAGTAACGAATATTTAATTGAAAACTGTATTATATAACATACGAATATGCGGTTTCTAATAATCGATACTACGAAATACCATCCGGCAATATAATATATCCAGCAATCGTGCAATTACTTTCGAAATTGAGATAAACAATAATTGGCACTCATTCAAAACTACTTGTATTGCAAGCTGCATCCGAAGCACTGCTCTAACGAGGCTGGCCCTACCCATCCATATTGAATGGTGGTCCAGCTACCGAATTGCTTCCACAAAGTTCTGTAACGTTTATTGCCATCGACAGTGGCTTTTCCGTCGCTGTATAACACTGGCGTTCTGTACATAGTATGCCACAAGTGCATGCAGACGTGGATCGGCTTATAGCGAGGATAGAATGTTGAACGTCGGGCTTTGAGATCGAACACCGTGCTAGATCAAGGGGATTCGAAGCGGGGTCAGGTCGACTGCGGGGACGAGGTCGAAAGGGAACCTCCGCTAGATGGAAAATGGTTGACCGACATAGATAAAGGGAAACGAAGACATAGAATGGCGCCCGGAGCCGGACAATGAGAAGTAGTTAAATAGAGAAAACGAAGAGGAAGGAATTCAGAAGGAAGCGGCGCAGCCCGGCGGGAGGTGCGGAAAGATGGCAGCAAAACAACGGGAAGAAAGGAACCATTAGAGGGGTAAACAAACAAAAATGAAACCAGGGGACAAAGAAGTAAATACCAAAGGCGTCTTTCAGGTGCAATGGTGGTTAAATTTTGCGAACAACTTATATTTCGAGTCAAGAAATCGTAATAATGCTTGCAATGTAAGACGGTACTACTTGTAAACAGTAATGGAAATTGGAAGTAAATTATCACCCCTAAGTGTTTGCGCCCACCCCTAAAACCGGACTAAATCCGTCATCAAGGTGGCGACTTGATGCTCTACCGAGGGGCCAGATATATTGCACATGGGGGAATGCTAATAGAAACTGGAGGGCAGCTTCCATTAAGGACCATTTCCCTAAGGACTACCTTTAATTAACGGCATGTCTATCCCGAACACAACCACCGTGAATCGTAACAAATTTAGAAACCAAAATATTCCTATCCCCAAACAATTACACGAAACACGCACCCAAATATTTATTGTTCTACTTGTAAACCTCCCCACACTACCGATGCCAGAAGAAATCGTTAAAAAAGAGATGTAAAAGTCAGAGACAAGGAAACTAAGAAATGGCAACGGTTAATGGTGACAGAGAAAGGGGTGTTCACAATGCACTCTCCGTGACCTGTTCGCTATATCCGGTCACGTGCCGGTGCGTGACTTCCTTTCATCGGCTTACAAAGGAGCGAGTATCGGCCAAGACTACCAGCCGCGCCTGTCCACGCTCGTGAACGTGTTCACCCCCGACGTTATATTGCGCCCGTGGCTCCGGGGGTTGCTGGCCTCAATCTCGAGCCTATATCACTGGCACGGCGTCAACGGCAATCGATGAACCCATAAACCTGTCCCGTTTCGCTGCCACTTCGGAAGAATATATATTGTGATCATTACTCCGGTTATTCGCGTGTCCTCTCGAAACGTGGGAAGCCGTGATACTCTGAATTTGAAATTCGAGCGTTCAGGAACGTTCGTGGAACCGCAGACCGGGTCTTCGTTGCTTCTGACGTAATGGCTTCCAGTGATTCGATTCGAGATGGATCGTTGAAATCTTTAAGGCGACCGTAGTGGTTGGTGGTTAGGTACAGCCAAACTGTTGAAGATCCAATCGTTTTTGTTAGTTTCACCAAGAGTCTCGACAGGTATTCATCGCCGGTTCGAAATATGACTCACGGGTTTTGATAGATGAAATTATAAATTTATTCCCTGCTATATATCACAAGGATTTTAACCTTTCTATTGTAAAGGATATTGATGTTGCGGCTCGAGCTTGATTGAAACTTCTTGAAGAATCCTGTAATCCATTGCATAGGGAGAGGATCAATGTCGATTGTAAATCGGAGTTCCGACTCGCGTCGGCAATCAGTGGAGAGATTACGCCGACTCGTAATTTCGCGAAATTGCGGAGGAAGCTTACAATTAGTTGACCGACAATCGTAATTTAGATCGATGCTTCGGCTATTATGGAAATCGACGTTCAGGAAATTCATTACCGTCCCCGTCGAGAATTGTTATCCGCTCCTAATTAACTTTTCCCTCGGATGTCCTATCGACGTGCCCTTCGATTCACGTTAAACGTTGGTCGTCTCGCGAAGATAGCCGCTTGTCCCGCTTTCTATGCTACCACGATAACAGTGTTCGCCAATCAACGATAATTCCGAACTTATTTAATGATAGTGCAACATCGCGACAGATGTGGGCAGGGGCCATTGGAAATTAGCGACAAGCGAACAAAGTTGTGCTGAGTGAGCGCGGGGCTTAATAAAAGCGTGCATAAATATCCAAAGGCTAATAGCAGCGTAGAACAGCCAGGTGGTGGTTGATAATGAGGTCGTTAGTTTGCGATACAAACTAGAATTATGCGCATCTGTGTGCGTGCGCCTGTACGCGCTGCCATGCCGGGGCAACGTTTCGACGCGACCATACTTTTATGCGCTACTCGGTTTTCTCCCTTAAGTTCCTCGGGTAATAATTTACGGGGGCGATGGAGTGCGTCTCGTTCCACGTTCACCGCTTGGTCTTATTTTCCATCCTCTTATAGTGTAATTACCGCGGCCACGTTCGTTCGAACAAAAAGCGGATCGAATCGCGGTAATTGCAGCGTCCTCGCTGCGACACGCTGAAAACCCCGTGCTGTACACGTTGGGAGGAAAAAGCCGACACCGCGACGGTCTAACCAAAAGGGAAGAGCCACGCCAATGGAAGAGACGAGAAAAGTTACCGCCGTTTGACCGGCGGTGAACGAACTGAAATTGAAAACATTCGGCGGACCCGATGCCACGAATTCTTGCGCGAATAGGACACCCTTTTAGAAGAACGTCGAGAGGTCAGAGCACGTGCAGGAGGCGACGTCGATGCTCGAGACCCTTGACCTGTGAAACCCTGTTCCCGTGGGGCTATATTTCGTTTCATCGAGTTCATGGTAGCGACAAGCTCTTTCATCTCGCGATAAAAGTGTTATGTTCTTGTTGGCGTCGAATGACGCCTGAAGCTGTACGGAGAAATTAGTTTCGGGCACGGTGTCCGTGCGGCGTTATAAAGCCGTGCCCATCGGTGCCAGGATTATCGACGTGTCACGGTGCGAAGAGTGTTCCCGTTCGATACGCAACTTACGCTTTGGAACATGGGTGAGCAGGATGTCTATTAACATTAAAGCCTTGCGCGATGACCTCTCTATTGGTAGAGAGGCCTCTTTCGCGGGAAATAAATGGCATTCGGGATTTTCCATTTTAATTATCGATCGTAGCTTAGTTTCCGGGTAATACGTTTTTTCAGCTTGACACGAATGCAGTGGAATAATCGATGCGCACGAGAGCAACTGTTGGCGTAAACTGTTCTTGACTGACGGCACTAGTGATGAGTTATTTGGGAAGTAATTAATAATGGACACACTATATGCGGGATGAAAATGTTTCGAAATTTTCTCATCTGCCTTGCGCGTTTCGTGCTCCCTTCCTTCGAGCAGAGTCGCTTCCATCTTCAAGTTAAACGCCGTTTTAAAAATTTTCATAGCGTCCTTTAATTTTTGCTTGGAGAATTGTACACAGCTTAGGATTCAATGAATCGTAAGAAATAGAAAGGTAGCTAAAACAATTAATTAAATATAACCACAGGATAATCTCTTTTTAAATATACAACTTTGGTATATTACAAAAATTCATCTCTTAAAAGACGTACTCCTCCTATTGCGCTCGTATCGATAGAGCAACTAGACCTGGGTATACTCAAGGTAACACAGGAAAGGGATATGCGATTTGAGCGATAACGAAACGCTATAGGAGTTCTGAATGCCGACCGTGCGGCGGACAATTCGAGAGTCGGAAAATTATCGGCACAAAGGGTCGATACAATGGAATCTCATTTTCGGACGGCTGAATGCCGCCAGGAAAAATGGAGTATTAGAGATACGTATGGTCTTTTGCAACGCATAAAGGCGCATGAAGGTAGTGGTGGTCGTAAAAGAACTGTATCCAACCTCGAAACCTTTCCAATTCGGTCCCGCCGCTTTGGATCGAAGAATACGGGAGAACCATACCTCCTTATTTTATTCTTACAGTAACGATGGGCCTTCCACAGTGGATTACTCGAAAGTCTCGATGAAAGCAAAATGTTCTAGAAATCCGGTAAGGTGGAACGTGGAATTTATCTCAATCCTAGTATTTTGAAATTTTAGAGTTCGGTAGTTGGAAACTATTTGACAAAAATAAGAAATGCTCGACAAAATGTGTGACTATTTATGTCATATGAAAATTATTTTTCATACAACAGGATAAATATTCCACCGGTTTAGTGAACAGAGAATTGAATTTAATTCCAAATAAGTAATGTAAAATATTTGATAAATGGTATTATATATTAAAGACTTTCCAGTAGTTTAGAAGTGAATGCTTTTGCTATGTCATGTATCAAGAGTTTGGTCGAAAACATCATAATTTTCATTACTGAAATTACTATCTCTCGATGAATATTATCGGACGCTCTACCGAGGCATTAGTTATGCATCGGTAGAATAGATCTAGTGCAATTAATTGGTCTCTGGCCGAGCAGCAGTTGCAGAATCAGCAAACTCAATTTGCCAATAGTTGGCCACTCTTTATAATCTCCTTCAAATTGCAATCGTCGTTTCAACAAGCAAACACAATAATACAAAAGGATGCAATCCCAACAAAATGCATCTACTCATATCCACAATACACTTTATAAAAATTCTGAATCGTTCCTAGGAATCCTTTAAACATTTATCACAAACACATTAGCCCTGATCTAATAATTTAAGTTATAATTTGATAAAAAATTCAGAGAGTTATGTTCTCATTCTCTTAATTTTTTCCAACGCCCAAATCGAGGACATTCTTATCCATTTCTTCAAGGAGATACCCGTGATACTTCGTGGCTCCAGAATCGCACGGGCCGGAACAGGGAATGGAGAAAGGATAGGGAAAGAAGGAATAACCGAAAGGGGGCACAAGGACTGCTATCGGAAAGCGAAATTGCTCCGTGCCACCGCAAATCCACGTATTCGATCATCGTCCTAGAATCGACGAAACGCCTTTTCACGAGCTGCCGTGTTCACGTAGCTGGAGATTTTATTACGGGTCGATCTTCGTTGCGCCGGGAAACGAGTTTCGATAACGATAGGCTTTCGACTGATTGTTATCGAGTGACTTCTTTGAACTGCGTTTACAAAGGTTTGGAAATCGAAAGATGAAAATTATCTGCACATTACACTTGTAATGTGTTAATGCATTCAATAATATTACTTAATTGTTACTAGTTACTTGTATTTCAATCGTACAGTATTCAATTTTTATTGGGGAATTATGTTTTTCCCCTATACGTCACGCGTCTTGGAGAGCGCCGGAGGCGCCGGTGCGCACTCACTTCTCTTGTAACCACGCTCTGCTAATCAAGAATTTTCAATTTCTATACTTTATTTGCCTATCCTACGTAGCTGGAGCGTTTCATTCAACTTGAGCATGGTTTCTGAACCGCGCAAGTCTTGGTTCTAAAATTCCATTTCCACCGGTCAAATATTTCGATATCAAAGCAGCAACGTACCTTCCCTCCTTTCTTCCATCCGTGTTCGCCATTTACCCTTCACTTCTCCCTTCGAAAGAAGCCACTGCGAGTTACCTGAGTCGTCGGAAAATGTAACAGCACATGAGGCCGAACTGTCAAGTAATTGGAAGTTCGGTAGTTCATTTATTTCGTCGATATCTCTTAACTATTCAAAAGCGTCGATAAAACGCCACTCCCAGGAAATTGCGATTCGAATTCCCCAACGCAACACTGAACGATCCCTTGGAAGATTTCGATAAATAGACCTATTAATACGTAATCAGGCGTAAGGATTAAAATTACCAAATTTCGGCGACTTAGAAACGTTCGACGTTGTCGTTTCAAATATTGGCGTTAAAATACGCGAACCTTCCTTGTTCCGTTGGATTTTTCTCGAAGAACAAACATACGAGGGATCGAACGAAGAACCGGGGATTATTGAGAACGCACAACTGCTACGGAACCGTGTAGCTTTGTACCGACGCATTGCGGTCGCACCGAACCGACTAGGCGAACGTCAGCTGGCAGTAGTTACGGTCAAACTGTCATCAAACATGGGCAATGCACCAACGGGCATGCATCACTCGAAAGTTCTAACGCTCTCGATATTCGTCCATAAATATGCATGGAATAGATGCAAAAGTAAATTCTCCATACGCCGTTACTATTTGAGATACGGAATAGAATATTCTATGAAATACAATTTCTCAGTCACGGGATATAGCTTTAATTTTCGCGAACGGAAATTAAACGATTCTTATTGATTAATCGAGATCTCCTTGACGATTGCAAGACAAAGATCCGGAGAACGGTATTGTGCCTGCTCGGAAAGAAGGGCACGTGTGATTAAGCAGCCTTACATACGCAAGTAGTCAGAAGAAGATCGATTGCAAAGATACTTGCACGTCGAGTTCGTTTATTCGAAGATGAGACCGAGTCTCGAGTCTTCGGCAAACGTTCCGCGGTACGCGCGCGCTTCTGTTTGAAATCTCGAGATCGAGGAACTCCGCGGATGCATCGAAATGAAGGCACCGCGGCCGACCAGGAAACTTTCGCCAAGATAAATTTAGAGACGAGCTCACGCTCAAAACAATACGCCACTCTCGTCCGAAACTTCGATCGAGATCCAGATGGTTCTCGAACGGGTTTTCCAGCCTTCACTCGCGGAGATAAATTAATCGAAGATTTTACACCTGGTCGGTTAATGGTATCATCGTAGAGAGTATCATTTCCCTGATCGTTAATAATTGGAACATATAAAAACGATTTAAACTGCGAATAAAATATAAAAACAGTATTTAACAAAAATAGAACACGACCTATCGTTTGCAATAATCGACCACTGTGGCGATGAGCGCACGGTAAATTAAAACACGTTTCAAACGACCGTTTATTCCCACCAAGTTGATATCAAAACTATCGACTATTTTTGCGGCTGGCTTTTTGAAATACAAATTAACGGAATATCAGTGCCTCCGTATTTCAATTATCGCAGGAACGCAAACGATATCAAACGACCGCAAAATGAGAAACAACGACCACCATTGTCGAATAAATTGTTCATCCGTAACTTTGATTCGAATTTCTCTTAGCCGCGGGGTACTGAACTGATACTGTAGAAAACAAGGAAGAGGAATATCATAATTGATGATTTGTACCTGCTATTATATTTTTTTGTCTTCTTTACAAATACTGACTGGCAACATTTATTTAACAATAAGATATCTTTCTAATTTCGTCGTTAGAATAGTTCTGTTTATTATTAGTATAGAAATAATCGTGACCTCGAAGTATATTTCATAAACGTGAAAAATACGCGAAATAGGAGTTCCATCATATTTTCTTTCCGTTTACACACGTGGATAACTATAATTCGGGTTCGCTTCTCCATGACGAAGCGCGTGCGTCTGGAAAATCAAAATGTGTCAGCCACCGGAATCGTGACATCGTTTTTCCTACACGGCGACGACGGCGTTGTCGTCGCTGCCGTTCTCTAAACCCAGACAACAGCTTGTCAAACACGTACCCGTGTACTCTTGCCCCAAGGTTTGCACGTTTTCCTCGGTCGCTAGACAGGGTAGAAAGTGGCCTCTCGTTTACATACATGTCTACGATGGATTGGTCGAAGCTCCCTTTATCTCTTTGACAATCCCTTCTTATTGGTTGCTACAACGATACAAAAATCTCATTTTACTTGTTTAAAATGGGCAGATAAATATGATCTATTGTGAGAAAAGTGCACAGAATTGTATATCGGGAAAATTATTGTCACTTTTTTAAAGAGGTCCTTTTAAAAGAGAAATCGGAAGAACACTGATACGATTAGAAACAGAGAAAGCTATTTCTGATCCGTTTGTTCGTAATGCGGGGGCAACGAGATGACGAGGTAGGAATTTCCTTGCACATGCAGTAACAAACGACTGTGGACGATGGCGATAGCGGCAATAGTGCATATTTAATAAAGAGTACAGCGTACAGGGATAAGCCAAATCGAGGAAAAGTGGCGTGGGATGTTAAACACACCTGCGCATCGAAAGTTCGTCATGAATAATTCCGTTTGGCTCGTTTAACGTGGTCGTGGTACGCGCACCGACGGAACTTTCATCAGTTCTCGCTGAACGATAATTGACTTTGCGTTGCACCGGCTCTATTTATTTGCGCGCTTTCCACCCTGTACACTTACTGGCCGAATGATCGAACAAGCGTTAAACGAAGGCGCGACGGTGCAACTCGACAGGGACTGGGGAAACAAGAAGCGGAGGCTAGAAGTTTAAATTGCGATCAGGGATCGAGTTAAGTCTTAATAGCTAATCGATCCAGAAATTTAATCTTAGTCTCGTTTGCCCGCTTAGAGATTCCTTGGTGAATCCGCGGCGTGTATAGTTATTGGTTATCGTGAATTCTTCAGTGGCGTGCTATGAACGGAGATGAGGGAAATTTGGAATTCTGTATTGAGAACGAAGGGGTTAATTCGGGAAATTGAGGGGGTTGATGACTTTTCAAAGCTGTAATTGATTTAATTTTGTCGTCGACGTGTAAGTGGCGGGGCAGTAGAGAAGGGTCGTATATAGTCAGACGACAATGGAAACAGAAGTATAACGAAGCTCTTGGAAATAAATCTGTTTATTCATGCACGATTAATTTAGAATTGGAGGATTGGAGGAGCAGCATTGATTATGTTAATTGATACTTGCAACGTATTAAATAGTGCAATTTAAAGATTCATCTGGTATAATTATTAACAACAATGTTTTCATGGGAAATACAGTGTTTACTGGGAGTACGTATCGTTTTCTTGTCGGCAGGACATGTAGAGATATTTTTAGTTCGTATGGTTATTGCAGGGTGGCCCAGACTTCCCGGTGAACCAGACTCTATCGACCATTTATGGCCGCAAATCGGCCAGTCCAGAGGCTCCAGACCACGTAGACGAAACTCAGGTTCGTAGATCAGTAAATAATGCCGTGTGGAAATTAACACCATTTCCAGTCGCCCATAACAATTCTGTAATAAATTGTACCTTAACAACGGGTACTGACGGTAATAACTATCAATCGAATTCTTAATCAATTTTATCATTAAAAAAAGATATATATTTCGTGCAAAGAATTATGAATTTAACTATTTTTCCATTCATTAAATCCATAATTGGATCAGTTGAATTGATCCATCAGTTACAACACTTAGGTGGTAACAGAGAAACCTGTCAGATTCCTACAGAGCTTCGCGATAAATGCCCGGAATCCTATTTTACCGGCGTGTCCCTCCTTTATAATATCCCTGCAGTCTAAGCTTTCCATCCTCGTCGGTAATTTAGCAGCGGTCAGCATTTTTTATCGACCCTTTGTTGGACCCTTAGCGTTAGTAAAACAATGTTAACAAAAGGGACATTAACGAAGGGCGCCTCTTAGGTTAAACGGATCCTTTCAGTCACGTTATTGCGCGTTTCCTCAGGCGATGCTCGTAAAGGGGGATCCCTCGAGACACGACAAGAACAGAAATTAATCTGTTGTGCATGGAGACCATAATTTTCCAGGGACTGGCGTTCCATCCGTCCGTTTTCGTTTCCTCATTTCCGTGGCAAGCAGAGCAGAAAAAAAGGAGGGGTGCATTACCCTTTCCCGAGATAGAATTCACGATATCCGTTATCTTTCTGCTTATTTCTCCGCGGAAACTGCCCTGTCCTCACTCAGGCGCGGAATGGAATTCAATGTACAACTTATTCGCAGCCGTGACGTTCATTCTGAAAAGCAAATGTCCAGAGAGGAAATTTTTCTTCATGAAACTATGCTAAACGCAAGGAGAATAGGAATCGCGGAAACTAGATTTATTTTTTCTACGAACGATTCGCTGTGGAAAGTTGCTCCAATTTTGCGCGCCATTTCGTCGATTAATGAAGACACGAAGAAAATAATTGACAATTGTACTTGGAACCGCGAGAAGCTAGCCTACTGCGAGGGAATTTGAACAACAATACTACAGTTCAACGTGACTGTATTATTAATGCCGTTTCGCGGATTTCGTGTTTACACATAAAGTGTCGAAACTGCAGCCTCGACGCGTGTAATGCATTTGGTTTCATTTCATCGGCCTGATTAGCTTGATAAAATGTAATTGTGCAGTCGTTGCTTGTTTAGTGCGTGCCTGGTGTACGAATATCGTCAACATACATTCCGACCATGGCTTTCAACACAAATGCAGAGAAATACACGTTTAGTCGCTCATGGAAAACAATGTAATAATAATAACACCAATGACAATCCCAAAGTTATTATCTTCGTTGATCCATCATCGAAAAGAATCCTGATAAATATTCGACGCACCTATCCATAACATACTAAGCTCGAATTCTACAATTTAATCAGGAAATGTTGCAATTGCATGAACGATAGATACTAATTGCACAAATTTCCCGGGCAAAGCCAGTAAAGCGGGGCCGCTCGCGATAATGGCACTTTTCGCCCAGAACGTTCGTCTCGAAATTACATTTGAGCAAGGCCGTTAACGAAATAATAGCGACATTTCAGGAACGTAGATTATAAATAACGGTCGATGTAACTTCGCACGCTTCTATGCCATTCGGTCCATATCGTGCCCCGCGCGGCTCGCTGTTTCCCTCTGCGCGAAACTTTAATTAATCGGCTGCTTAATCAGACCGGCACGTAAATTTCCCGAGAAATTTCCACGCGAAGACAATCTCGTCGAGCATCGATCTCCGGCAACCCGCATGACGTCTCTATTGTCCAGGAATATTTTACAACAACGTGGTTTGCAACGAGCGTTCCCCGCGATCAATTCGTGAAACCATATCGAACGTGCCGCGTCGAGGCGAAATACGGAAACAGAGACGGGTGTTTGCCTGGACGAGGGCGTCCGCACGGAAAACGGGATTAATGCTCGCCTTTATCATGCTTGCAAGCACGGAACGCGCGTAAGCTCGCTGGTTGAACGCGAGTTGAACAGTGGGGCAGAATCGTGCGGACGGGGTGCGCGAACACGGAACATTCGACGAAAAGAAGCGTGTCGGAATTAGACCACGACGTCTTGGTAGGAGTACCGGAACGTAGCGACCACCAACGTCGTGAAATTCCGACGCCAGTACAGACGCCGACGTCCATCCCTTCGACGTTCATACGCGGTGTTGCTTCGTCGTGAGTTTAAGAACGTACGAGAGTGTGAGACTAGTAGCCGTTGGCAGTTGATTCGACGGCTCTGATTGGTGTTGGACATATCCCTCTGTTGTGCTTGCAGACGTTAGTCCGTGTGAAACAATGGTTTTGTCGCTGGTGAATTGTGGAATGATCGAGGATATTGATTTATTTGCTGCGGCAGAATTTTCGCGTTTTCTTGAAGCATTTTGAGCGGACGAAAATAGGGGCGCGTAAATTTTGATATCAGAGAGGAAACAGGGGATACTTTAATTGACACGTATAGTCATCCTTACCAGACCGTTCTGTTTTCCTTGGGAGACTGGCGTCAGAATGGTTGTTAGAGGAATCTGAGGGAAAACGGACGATGTAGCCTCCTAAAACTGCCGGCTAAGGAAAATAAGCTGACAAACGGAGCGCGCTGGTTCTGTGGTAGTCGTACCTCTTCATGGAAATGTTATTCTGGCCGGCACACTTTCCGACGAAACCGCAAGGGAAGCAACCATCAATTTTTCCAAACACCATCAATTTCGTTGTCCTCTCAGTTTAGTGGTGACACGAGCACACGCGGCATCTCTACTCTCGAAATACGTATAAATACAAGAGATCCGTGTAATTGCGTCAGAGCACGGATGACGTGTTAACAGCCGCGATTTTACACTGTGGCCCGTGATTCTCCTGTAAACAATTTAACACCGCCGTTTGATATTCTTGGAAATGCCATAAACGCTTTAGCCGCTTTTCAGTTCTCCTTCTACCTAGCCAGTGGCACGTGTACAAGGCTCTTCCCCGTTAAACGGGAGAACGTGCCAGAACCAAACATTGTCTTCGTCCGAGCGACGCTAAAAATAATTTGTAACGAACGACAAGCATCTGATTTTTGTCTCGAACCAGTAGAATGCCGAGTGGTACTGTTCATCAACGAAATACCGATTACATTTTGTCAGATTAACTTCAAGCTTCCAGGCAGCATCGACAGAGCTTCGTCGCCGTTAGGATTCATTTTTCACTTGCCACACTTTCTTTATCCAGTACCGAATCATTCGGAGAATCGTTAAATGAATGGCAAACCACTATTCATCCTTCGTCTGGAGTCTCATTGTCAGTGCGAAAGCGTCATCGCTATTTATCTATCGACGATTCCTTGAAGCTCTCTTCAATGTCTATCGGTTTCCCTTCGATTCTCAATTGACCTCTTTACATTGTCTTCGAATGGCTGTTCTTGCGATCTCCCACGTTCTCGCAGATAAGTGTTTCAGAGCGATAGTCGAACGCAGGAATTTATCCTAGAAATTTATTGAACGGGAAGACGGATTTCTTTATATAATTTTTTATACGCATAGACAGAACTCTGTCGAGGTAGGAGAGTACGATAGTTTTAAAGGAGCGACATATGGTTTTATGGAAACTCGAAATGGCCCGGTGCACGAGTGAAATCCAAATGTTTCTCGAAGGGAAACAGTGACAGGACGAAATTGGACATTCACCACAGCTGAGGGGCCCATGATTTGTTTCATATCGGAGAAATGGTTAGGTAAAACTCAAGAGTCACCCCTCTAGATATAGATCGTGCCTGGCTGAGTGAGTGAGACGCGTCAAAAATCGAATTGAAAGTGGGAAATAATTTACACGGAAACGAATTTCATATTTTAATAATAATTGACACTGAATGTTATCACGATTCATAATGAATCGCAACGTACTAAGTCAGAATAATTGTTCAACCTGGATATGATTATAATGGTGGAATTTCGAGAATAACATCCCCGCGAGAATTGAAAGTGCTGGTGTAAACGGAACGCAAATAAACTCTGAACGAGATCAAACGCCGCGACACAATGATCGACTGGGTGTCTATCGTGCGTCATTCGCGGCGTCGTTTCAGCGACTACATGTACAGTGTGCCCATCAAGGTGCGCAAACGAAGAACAAAAAGAACCTGTCAGTCCACGGAAAATATTGATCGAAATATTGTTACCCGCGGCTCGGTGCGTGCTCGTGATATTTGTGGATGTTGTTGGAATCACGTAAGTTCTACGATCAATGTAACATTTATCATATGTAAATGTATGGTTCGCAGAAAGTAACCGTAGACGATGCATAGGAAAAAGAATGGTATTTAAATTAACTAAAAACGTGGTCACGATGCACCAGAAAAAATAACGTTGATGCAGTCCTCGTGTTTTAAGTTTTAGATGATGATATGGCTGATAGTCTCACTGGATCGACTCGATGTTCAATAGTTTAACGTCCTTCGAAATTCTGCGTAGATGTTTTAGTTGAACCAGCACGTAAAGCCGGAAGCCTCTGCTTATTTGCATTACTACCCTCGCCCCTGTTCTCGTTCGTAGATCAACGAGAAGTTCATTTATCATCGCTATTGAGTTAAAACGTTGAAGTATTGGTCGAAACATTGGTTGAAAAATTAAACCGAAATTTCCGAGAAATTATACCAGTCCATAAAACGGAAACTCAGAAAGATGGACAATATTAAAAAATACATCTATTTATTATTTATCCGATTAATATCAAAATCTTGTATTTCTCGAGTTTGACCTTCCCATGCGTATACGATAGTCACCCTCTGCGACACAATCCGAGATTAAACGCGGATAAGATTAGTGAAAAGAGGAAGGAAAAGCGAAAGCACCAGCATCGGTAAAATCAACTCCCGCAGACTACGCTCGCGTCGCAATTTATTCACACGAACGCGACACCGGGCGCCGTTTCAACCGGGAAGGTTTCAATAAACGTTCGATCATTGATACCACCGGGGTTGGCCACTCGACAGGCCATCGCATCCAGAAGCCCCGCTCGTTCGCGATAATGAAACGAAATCCGGGATTCCAAAAGATTAGCTGGCAGAGGCGTCATCGATATCGAAACCCGACCCAAGCGAGCACGTCAGTCGAAACCGTGCTCGACATCGATACGCACCCCGTTCTTTTCTTTTCCTGCCTCCCCTAGATTCGTTCCGCCTCTACGCGTTCAGCATGATATTTTTCAACCTGCCGAGAGTCAGGCCGAGCGACGTGTGCGCCGCGAAAGTCCAGCAACAGCAGCAAACAGATACAGTAACGGGAAACACGAAATCATATGTTAAACGTAAATCGACGGTGGCCAGGCTGCGACAGTGTAAATTTGTTCGAACGATTCTCGATAGTCTGCACGTCAGTATTTAGAAATGGCTAACGCAGGAAACGATGGTGTTTGTTTTTCAAAATGTTACGACGTGCGACGATACAACGACGTATGTAAACAGTCGATAAAGGATATTTTTTGGGGGTTGCAGAAGACCCGTTACACTGGCGGAGGTGTGGACGAACAGCTGCCGCCACCGCCGTCACCGCCCCAGCTGAAGGAGGCCGGACAATTGGATGGAGTTCCTAGACCCAATTCAGTCGATCGTATCCTTCATCCGGATGGTAGCCAGCATATTCTGACCAGCCATGAGACTTTGAACAAGGTAAGGCTTTGAATGAAAATATGAAAACCCTCATGAAATCGAACGTGCCCGCGTGAACGTGCCGACGCATGCTCGGGCAGTCTCTGAACGGTCGCCATCTGTTCAATACTGCGGTAAACGGGAGTAAAATCGATGCATAATGCCGGCAAGAGGATGCTCCGTCCTATACTTACCGACCGTATAAAATCGATTAAATCCCCGAAATTATATTACCAGTATCAGAAAGCTTACTCGGTACTTGTATTTCATTCAAAACGATTAAACGAAATATCGTTTATATTTACCGAAACCTTCCATTCAAGTGGAATCGGATTATTCCCACCCCTAAATCAATTGCACTACCCCTAGCGAGATGGCGCACAGAGGCGGATTAGGTTCCACGGGTATTCGTTCGATGGTGCCGTTGTCGCCGCTACGATAACACGGCGTTCTGTGTTATCGCGCGAAATTTTCCGAGAAACACGTGGACGACGCAGTCCGGCTGCAGCTTCGTGACTCGTCGGCACCGGGCCCCGGATGCAGCCGTTTTCACCGGAAGTTCGACCGAGTGCAGCCGTGTGTCGCGAGTGCGTCCCCGCAGTTGTGCTAAACGGCGACGACTCAGAATGGAAGGAGAACATCTCTAGCGTTAATGAGACTCGAGACACATCCTTAAACCGGCGTGACAAATTGAAACACATTATTGATTTTCTCCTCCGACACGACCGACTTGCCACGAATAGTGCGGACGTAATGGTTTTTTTGTCACGTGTGATCGATGACGGAACGAGTGCCTCCTCGTGGATAAGGGCCTTTGATTTATCACCGGTTGACATGAATCGCATTTATCCAATCCGTTCGATCGCGTATCGGGCTGCCTTTTACTTATTTTTCCCGTGAGTAGAAATTCTTTTTAGATGGTCACTCCGAAGGGCGGGATTGAGGGTTTGGGAATATTAACAACGCTTTGGATTTGCGATTGCAAACAAAAGGGTGATTCACCGCGTTAAAATGCGTCACTTTGGTTCTCGAAATGAATCACGATATATTTCCGAACTTGTACCGTAGGCATTGAGAGACCTCGCGTGGTTTGTTTTGATAATAGCGGGCAATCGATTGCGATTAAGCAAATGCGAAAGCTCCCTGGCAGACGTCATTTCTAAGCGAGCATCGCATACGAATTTGTGACTGTTTGAATGTTCCGGTTTCTACATTATGCAATTAATAATTTAATTCGAAAAATGTAACTCGCATAACAGCGTCACGTGTGTGCGAAAGATATGTCATTCCACTGCATCGGATTCGTCAAATATCGCATCACTTATAATTCCTAAAATATTACCACCATTCGCCGCACATTCTTTCTCCGCGGCGTTCTTGTTCCATCGGCTAAATGGAATACCTGCAACGATACGTTTCCAACAATAGTACAATCATTTTCCTTGTCGCGACACGAACATATTTTCCCTCTGGCCGGCTTCACCTTTTCTTTCCCTGCTTTCCTCGCTGATTTATCGCGACGTTTTTGCCTTCCCGCGTCGCATCAGCTTTCAACTGTTCAAAACGACATCAGCCACGGGAAAGAAATATTATGGTTGCTCTGGGACGATCGTTCTATTTTCTTACCCTTTCGTCAAATGGAACAAGCATGATCTTCAACGCTTTTCTATTCAATTCCCCGGCCACGTCCAACAATGGTTCCAAGCAAAATAATTGAATCTGGCTGGATTTCACTGTTAATTCTACGAAGTGCATCCCGATTCAAGTAACTCGGCCGGCTTCATCAACCGTCTTAAATCCCTCAAAGTTCTAGGATAGAAACGAGCCTCTCGTATCATGCCTGATGGAATTGGACTTGGAAAGATTCGGGTAGAAAGGGTTGTTCGGTCCAATCGAACAGACTCAAGTCGTGCTCTCCAATTCCTCGTCGCGGATTCGGCTAGGCGTGTGCCCTTTAAGGTGACCCAGATAGCGTCTAGTACTATTTTATTTTCCACGGTATCTCGTTCTATGCGATTCTTTTGTGAGCGCGCGAGAACGCTCTGAAGGGCATTATTTTCGCCAACGAGTACTCCACCGCTGAATCTCTGCCACGTTGCTTCACTTCGTTCGATATTTTTTTCTTTCTCTTTTGCTTTATCTCATCGTCGTCCCGTTTCCTTCGTTATCGAACGTCTGCCGTGGGACCGACTTTTCGACTACAAACAATTTTCCCGCTTGTAGATCGAGCAATACACAAGGCCAATGAATTAACCGCGCAGGAAACGTCCAATCAACGATAAACCTTCTTCGTTATCGACGTGCAATTAGCTGTATTACACACGAGCACACGCGGTCGCGTAGCCTGGTTCCGTTTATAAAATATTATAATCGAGTCGGTCGATTTCAGACACGCAAGACCACGCCACGCGCGGTTCTAGTCGAATCGTTTAATCGTCTATTGATAAATCGTGTCGCCTGTTTCATGACGATTCAGCGTTTATTGCATTCTATCCCTGACTGAACCGCCCACGCATTCGAATTTGTTGTAACGCATCGTGGAATATAAGATACGTATACGGTCATTTAGATACAATTATGGTTTCTGTTGCGTTATTACTTGAAAGCTTTCTATAAATAGATCCCTGTGTTAAATAAAATTTCCAAAGAGCTAAATTATTAATTCAACAAATCAGCTAGAATTTAAGCCCCTTTGAATTGCACAGTATATGCAAAGAAAGAGAACTAAGGCTGTGAAAAGGGACGGTTCGAAAATACATTGACTCGTACTACTTGACCCTCTCAGGAACGTACTTCCCTCAACTTTCCATTACGCCGACTTTTAAAATACGAAAACACCGAAGCTCGTATAATTTCTCATTAACGAGTTGGGAAAACGTGAACTCCTTTGAAGCCCGTTGAGATTCAAGAGACAAAACGAAACTTTTCTCCAACCGCAACAATTTCATGAGACGGTGTTCCAACCCTTTACAGCAACAACTTCAAAGCGCCCGCTGCTCTTCTAACCCGTGGACGGTGTGCACGGAAACGTCGTTTTCCAACCGGTATTATACGCCTCCTACAGGTTCGAATTCTCCCTTACTTTGCTTATTACGCTCGCCAGGTACACGCACCGTGTTCAGTCCCCGGCATCGACTTTGAATAACGTACACGCAGTTCTGTCCCGTGCATAAATTATACGTGTGCGCACGTAATCGTGGCCTGATCGGGTTTAATACGCGCCAGAGGATGATGCACGTAGACAGGAGATGTGATCGCGTAAACGTGGCCATCTGATTAATGCACCCGATGCGTTTCGGGACTAACGGAGTCTGGATGAATTGGTGTTTTAGCGAACAACGCGCGAACCTACGGGAGCTCGAAACCATTTTCTTGTGATAATTAATCACTAGCCAGGTTTGAAGGTATTCGGTGATACAATCGTAGAAACACTTAAAACGTGACATTTAGTTTCACTCAATTTGGATGTTGAAATAGTATTGTTATTTTGTCGTCGTTCTGGGTACGGTTATTTATTATTACGAGCATTTTCTGAAGAAGAGTGTCTTTTAAAAATTCGATATCTAATCGTTCGCTGCAGGTGTACCTATTTTTGTACCGTGTACTGTGCACCGTGTTATTTTTGCAATACGTACCGTACACTGTATACAAGGAACGATTATTGCATAGATTATATGATATTCAGTTAATGAAATCGGTGTCTCGACCCGATCGCATGATACGCTGGTATATTTCGTTTTATCGGGCAACTCTGGTACCACGTCGGGATTTAATTGGCAAGCGTGCCTCGCAGCGTTTCATTCCATAATCTAATCACGATTTGCCCGGTTCACGAATCACCCACGGCATGTGCCTACCGCGAGTTGGCTTCGTGGATAAAGTCTGCGTCGCGACGCGTACACAACTGTGAAGAAGCTGCGAGAGCCTTTTAAAGCTTCGCATTCGCCTATACACGCCGTAGATCAACTGGGATTCTACGGGACTTCGAAATCGTGCTTTATCCGTTAACATGAACGACCGGTTGACATCTCTATTCGCGTAGAAACGCTCGAGCATGGCCGTGACTGTAAATTCTCGGTTTACCCGTGTAGCATTTACTTCGAGTATTCTGAACAGTTTACAGGGAAAAGCTTCCAGTACGAGTTCCAACTATTTGGACGCTGTCTGCATCGGGAACGCTATTTGCATCGCCGTTAAAATCGTGTCTATATTGAAACTTTTGTATCAATACAGAGTTACAAGAGTACTTGCAAATAGTTTGTAGAAAAATATACATATACAGAATATTAGAAACTAACGTCAAATATTTAACGATAGAATCAATTGCTGCGTGCCAGTTTGCAGAGGAAACAATGTCAATCTGAAAAACAATTCTCGGTGGTATGAGCATACGCCGAAACATTTGTATTATTTTCACTGATGGAATTAGTACCGAGCATTGCCAATAACAATTGGAATCAAGGATATACGGATATATGAGCGCTATCGAAAGTCGCTTCGTCCACTTTATTTTGCCCACTGCGCCAAAAGTCGATGTTATTTCACGTCTTCGTGGTGCGGAAGAATCAATCGAGACTTCGTGAGCGTCTTCGTGTACCAGTTCGATATCGTGATACAAGTGCGTCTGGAGTGACGTTCCTCGTAGAATTTTTTGCAATTCGAGAGACTTTCTAACGTGACTGGTAAGGAATTATCGTGCACCCTTCTTGCCGCCCCCCTTCTGGTAACAATGTTGGTCGTACTATCGGAACACCACGCGAACAACTTCTATATCGCAGCAAAGTTCGACTTCCATGTCGACTTCTATAATTTTAAGACTGTTTTACTTCGCCTGATAAATATTCACGAAACCTTTGCTTCCTACAACGTTCCATTATTTTGATTGATGCCCACGTAAGGGAGTCTTATGGGGATTATTTTGCACCGTTCCCGTAGGTACTCGATCTTTACTTTTTCATTTTTCATTTGGAAACATAGTTACCAAAGTTTGCGTCGGCAGACATTTATCAAGATCGCGTAACAATTCTAAATGACATGCAAATTAATTCGGTTACCAATGTGATCTTCCAAATATGTATATGACTCACATCTTACGCGTATCATTATGGAGGGCCTCGATCCGTATTTTTGAGATCTGCGATAAACATAATATCAAAACGTTAATTGCAAAAACGATTAAAACCCCCACTGCAACTATCTCGGAGAACATCATAATTTCACAGAACGTAATAGCGCCGTCACCATTAAGGCGCTATTCAAGTAAGATAACGTCGACGTGCAAAGAAACGAATGAGCATGCATTGCACGGTGTTCGTTTCTCGCCTGTCTGGCACTAATCGACCGCAACTACTGCGCGACAAGCAGTGGAACTACCGTTCTCCTTTTAAAGACGCCAAACTCCTTCGTGTCTAGTTTGTCTCTCGTACGTATTAGCTAACCAAGAAAGTTCTGGCGTCCTTCTGTGAATACAAAGAATATTACGTATAATGTGGAACATCAGCTGTAATCGTTCATTATAAAGTACTGGATAATTACTGCAGATGTCCTATTATATACACATTCCTTTCTACACATTGAAAAACGCCAGAGCTTTCTCGGCTGCCCAATGTTTATAACCAGAATTCAAGTCCCCTTTCAGAATATTTTTCGCCCGTTATTCTTTGACGACGAACCTTCGACGCGACTCACGGAGAAAACGAAGAGACTTCGAGGGGGCGAGCAACGGCCGTAAACTTTTATCGCGCTCTTATTGTACGAATATCTTTGAAACGAACGGTCGTCTGGCGTGCACTTCTTCCGTTCATTTCCTTGAAAGATCCACACGAAGTCGGCAGTCGACTGTTGTACACGAACTTTTCCCTTTCATTCGTCGGGATAGGCTTCTTACCGCGAGCGAGGAATTTTTCGCTTGTTACACTCGACGTCCCTGGTGCATTACCATAATGCACACCGGGCGGAACCGTTAAAACGACGCTGTCGCCGTTCGTTTGATTCCTTTTATCCAACCGGGGCCACTGTTACCAAGCGCGAAACGTTTTCGCGTCTGGTGTTGTCATATGTATTTATGTTCCCGGTGAATTGAAAACAGATCGTGAAGAGATATAAAGAAAGATGTGGAGGGAAAAAATCGAGAGAGACAGAAGATTCAGAAATTCATATTCACTATCGTCTGTGGCTTAGATATTCCAATGTATGTCGCCTGTGGTTTTTTCACTTCTTCGGTCATTTGATGACAGGATAAAACGGTTCGATAGTGGGTAATCGATGGAGGGCGGGTTCTAAGGGAGCCTAAGGGCTCCTTTACCGAAGTGCGGGCATGATCGAATAGCTAGCGGCGTCAAAGCCACGAAATAACAGTCGAGAGTGGAAGCTAGCGTAACGCTGATAACGCGTCGTAGCTATTTTATTCAAGCAGGATTTTGTTTCCGCGCGAAGAAATATCAAATGGCAGCGACTCGTTCTGACTGGTAGCTGTTAAATACCGCGCGATACAATGGTCGCATTGTTCGTGACCCGTCACTGCAGAGATGCTTTTAATTAAAGTTCCCGCGTCTCTCTTTTTCCCCCCCCTTTTTTTTTTATTTATTTATTAACAGCTCTCGAAAGTGCTGCAGACGCTGCAATGTAGCGCACCATGTCTGGATTAACGATTTTTCCACGCTACACGGAAACGAGCGTCGATATCGAGCGTTCTGAATTGGAAACGATGCAGCATTGTTTCGTATTATCGAGCAGACGTATTCACCTGGCCGAGGCAAGACTTCTCGACGATTGTTTATTCCATTGTTCTCCGAACGTCCGGGGCTATTATCGGATAGACAATGAGCCACGGGTATCCTCGATGGCCATTTAATTCCATCCAATGCTAATCCACTGGGCAGAACAATTTTCAGGGCTTCGTATTCTTCGAGTAGCCGATCCTCGGGGGTATAATAAGCGTTATTGAATAAGTCTGGGAAATTGAGCCGCACGAAGCGAATCCTTTGAATATCGCAAGCTGTTAACTCAATGGACGTATAATTTTCTTCATTTAAAACGTATTAAACTCGGCGGTAGGAGGGAATCATTTCCGGCTTCGTTAAGAATTGAACAAAGGACGGCGAACGTAGAAATCCGACACAGTTCGCTTCGCGCGTAAAACAGGATAACTGAGTGGTCGGAGGCTTACAAAATCCTTGACCTTAATGCAATTAACCACAAAGACGTTGCTCTATAAACGAATTTATTCGACACAGAAGCACTGACCTTGCTGACAGATCTCTGCCGTATCAACTGCGACGCGTTCGAACTGAATTCCGTATTCCATGATCCGAAAGCGACGAAAGTACAGGCAAAAATTCCCAGCAGCCCCTGTCATTTTCCACGGCACGCCGTTCCACCCCATCGATATTGCCGCGCGGCTCGGCACGTTCGAAAGGAAGGAGGCAGCAACGCTTGGAACCCGGGGCGGCATCAACGAGAGAGGGTGGCCGCCGCGGCGTCGGATCGTGCGGCGGCAGGGTGAATGCAATTTTCACGAGGTGGCGGTGCAGTTCACCCCGCTGCCGTGTGACCGGCTACACGGACGCAGGCGAGCGCAGATCGAGAGGGGTGGAAAAGAGCACGCGGAGAGACAGCGGGAAAGGTGGGCGAGGGGGCGGGAAGGGGATGGTGCGCGTACACGGGAACACACGTACGTACACGAGGAGGAACCCGCTCAGTAGTGTACCAAGTGCGCCCAGTGACGTAGGTCAGTGCTCGCGTCTACGCCGCTCCTGCGGGCTGCTGATTGCAGGCTCGCGTTTCCGTCTCCTCTCTCGGCTCACGTCGCGATGATTCTCATTCATTGTTCGCATGCTGCGTGCCGTGCGTCCTCGTTGCTCTGTGCCTTAACCCGGTCGTGCCGGTCACCTTGACACGCGCGGGCAACGCTCGCGAAGGTCAGGTGGTCGGGTTGCACCTGCAATCTGTTTCTCGGGCACGCATTCGTCGTTGGAGAACGTATCGTCGGAATTGGTAACGGAGTTTTGTGTTTGGTGTTGAATTTTCTTTTTTGAAGGGGGGATGTAGTTACGATTGCATGGTCGTGTTATTTTTTCACGGGAGAAGAAAGGAGGATTCGCCGAGGGAGTTGAGTTTGGGCTTCGTGATGTGTCCGATTTCTTTAAGGGTATTTTACTTTGGTGCAACCTTGTCGCAGTATGTGAGCGCATTGGGGATCGGAGTAATTGGATGCAACAGTCGATACGTAGGGATCCGGTGATCGAAAGCGGGCTGTAACGGCGCCAAGTATATGCAGTGACGCGGGTCGTTGCTCGTGGAAGGGTTGTCGGGGTAGTTTCTCGACATTTACTCCGCCCGCTGAAAATTATAATTGTGTTTCGTTTTGCGTGACGCGTGTACTTCACTCTCGTTTGCTGAAGGGTTGGAAAAGTTAACATCGGAGGGCTGTTGAAATGTTATGGGAACGGGGGACTTGCGGTTGTATTGCGTCGCAGTGTGCACAACAGTGGCTGTACAAACAGGGGAATGCAATTTATCCGCTTTGAAAAATATGTTACGGTCGGAAGTACAGTTGGAGTGGCGCACCGAAATGAATCGAGCGCAGCCAGTGACATAGGTCAGTGTTCGCGGCGACCGTACGTCACGGCTGTATTTCTTTTTTGCAAATTTGGCACACTTTGGAAAGAGGTATTCGATACTTTGTTTTACGAAAAGTACGTGATACTGTAAACCTGATCGTAAGTACTGTTCGATCGCGCAAGGTAATGTGACCAAGTTCTTCTGCTATCTATCGAAGAGGAAGATGAAATAAATAATTTGCAATATGAATGACAAGTGATTCAAATAAAACTCCGCGTCCTAGTCATCGTGTTACGGTAACAATACGATCCAATCGATGTTCATCGCTGTTCCTGTTAATCGTACTACGTGTTGTCATTCTCGGAGTTATTACTCATACGGTGTCCTTGAAGTTTTAATCGCATGCAAAGCTCCCGAAGGGTTTATCGACGTGTCAATCCCACGTCAGCATGGAACTTTTCGTGGTCGCAGCTGTTGAACGGAAATTCGAACGCAACGTGACAGTGTTTCAACAATGCCACTTCGTACACGCGGTGTGGTTTATGCTTGTAATTCGTCGTTCGTCGCGCATCGAAACTGCTGCCACGTTTACGTTTCGGGACGATGTTTATTAAATCCAGTCGAAACGACTTCCTGTATGAGTCGCGATAGCTGTGTAGCATTAAAAAAAGAAACTTCTATGAAAAAGTGTTTGCAAGCATTATCGTGATAAAGTTTTATCGAATGCGCTCGTCACTCGTTGTCCAATACCTGGTGTTAACTCCGACTTAATGTCACTCGTAAATTAATCACGATTAGAATGATAAATTTTGTTACTTAATTCTGTTACTTGTTACTATGTTGCAGTACTTTCGAGTCAAGTCTCATTAGCTTCGTTAGGTTTTCTTTGGCACGTTAATCGCGCTTATATTCAAACATAACTCCCTACGTTTCCCGCGATCAGCACGCTGCCTATTACGTGCATCGCGTGCTCTGTAATTTTTGCATCCGCTTCCAAAGCGGTTATTTGATCCCGATTAATCAAGACTTTCGATCATACATAATAAATCATAGGTTCTATCGATTTCGTGGGAGATACGAACGAAAATGGTTGCTCTCCTAACAATACCACTTAATACGGAATGCGAACTTGATTGATCTGAAATCCATCGAGCTTACTCCAGTATATTTCGGAGTATAAATCACTGCGCACGATTTACCCCAAAATTCTGAATAAACACGGCCCGCTTAATTTTTCCGAACAAAATTGAAGGAAAACCGTACTGTCATCTACAGTGTTCTCCGCGGGACAGGATTTCTATACAAAAGAATTCGCACGTAAATTATGTCGATCGCGGCCGAACATTACGATGACAGCTTCAAATTCGGCCGGGCCGGAGAAGCTTGTCGTTCCTGCAGATATCGATCGCGTTCCGCGGCTTGTACAGGCTAAGCTGCGAGTCTCAGATTTCTAGGTGGATGTGCGGATTTATCGGCTACCCGGAATATACGCCAGCCTGACATTTATCTCGCCGGGTGATGATCGTGCCCGCAGTCGTCACGTACGAATAGTCGTAAATCTATATCCATTCGCATCCAACTGGGCTACGGGTTTAAATAATAGAGAATCGAACGATGGAACATGTCGTCTAAACGGGCGAAAGGTTAACCGCGATCGTGCTTATCCTTTATTCCTCTCGACCAGGAATTTGGAACGGCGGATTTTTGCCTGGAATGTTCGCCGTATATTTGATGTACTATTCGAGACTCTGCATCGAAATTACGTTTATCCTCGGTCGAAGCTCAAGTCGCAGCCAGTTCTGAAAAAGCGCTAATCTCGTTAACGCCTCTTGACTGGTAAATGAGTTCACCCGTTCGAACGAGCACCGTTCGTTCGACGGAATTCGCTTTCCGCTGCGCATCTAGAAGCACAATGTCGTTTAGGTGAAGGTGTTGAGGAACTTCAGATGATCGCGTATGTGTCTCGTGTGGGTCGTGATTAAGTGATTGAAATGATATCGCGGGTCGAATATAAGTGATGCGAATTTTAGCAGCAATGTAGCATCGCACCGGTACAGTGCGGGGGTAGTGTGAGTGTCTATAAGAAGTATAGGTCACAGCTGGCGGGGAAATTGTCGCTGTAATTTCGCTGAAGCTGATACGAAAAGTACCTACTGCATATACTGGAAATGGAGAGAAATAAAATGGGAGAAGAATGGCCGCGGTAACAAAGATTACTGGGCAAGCCAGGGGAGAGAATGAAACGAGAAACGAGATGATAAAAATTCTCGATATATTTGATCCGAAGTAGACGAAAAATATAAAGTGTCGTACGTTCTATTCGAAATGCTTTAACAGCCCAATATTTCATCAATTTCTCGTTCGATTCTACAAGAACCATTAATCGAATTCCATCAGTTCGACGGCATCTATTGTTCCGTCTGTTAATTGATAACGTTGGTCAATTCACACGTCGTCGATTCCTTGAAACACGCACGCTTGCACGAGCAGGAGAGCACCGATTGGCGCATGATTTACAATGAGCCAGATTCGACCGTCAATGCAGACGTAGCCTGCGAGAGTCACGATAATGAATGATAACGGGTTCGAATCAAGTCTTTCATGTTTATTAGGCCCGATCTCTACCTTTGAGCCATTCGTTCTCGGTATTCTCGGCTGGGGTCCGCAGTAACGAATATGAGGCATTAATGAGAGATAGTAATTAACGTAGCTGCACGAAATGACAGGATGCACGCACTTCCTCTTCCTGTTAAACGCTGTTGGATGTTTTGCTCGGTTCATTCTCTCTCCCAACCGTTCGATGTTATTGAATAGATAATAGAAAATTCGTCATGGTTTACTGAAATTGTTTCTTCGATATATTTCTGACTTCGCTCAATTTTAATAATTAGAGCGTCCTAAAAATTCTTTTATCACCGTTTATTTCTTAATTCTTTCCGAATATCATAGACGAGCAATAAATTACAAATTTTCTGGGCGACGATTGCAAACTAATCTGCGGTTTAATAAGCGTGCTTGGCGACACGAATCCCCCAGCTGTTTCGTAACTACACGTCGAGCACGAACACTAACGAAATCGTCAGCTGGATCGCCAGAATTGCTTCCAAGGAAGAATCCAGGAGTTCTTGCAGAACTTTGGAAGCTGCTTCTGGCAGAAGGTTCCCTCTTCTTCGACATGGACACTGATGCTAGACTCGTTCCAACTTTTTTTTTCTACCGGGTGACCTCGAACTTTCAACACTGCGGGCAATAATAGCGTCGAAATCGAAGCTGTTCCTTTACCCCCAAGGACTTCTGCTTTTTACGACCACTACAGGAGCGCGCAGATGTTGTACATACATCTAAGGTCGCTTGCTGAATTAAAATTCTTCGCGATTATGGACTCGCCAGGGCGACAAAAATTTCGCAATCTCTCCCCGCGTCACACCTAATCTGCATGCATTTGCAACTCGCAACGCTCCGGTTGAACTTGACGTGTGCTTTAGCATAATTTTGTCACAAAGTGGATCTCGACGTCTTCAATTGAAATATGTAATCAATCTATGTACCCGTGCATCGCCACTCGAGTATTCAAAATGGAAAATGTATCAACATTTTCTCAGAACATCTGCGGCTAAACGTTAATTCAATTGGCATACACTAGAGACGTTTTGTTAACGAATTGAGTTCGCAGAGTCAAGTATTTGATATGAAGTAATTTTATTCCCCTGCTAGAATAAACTTCTCTTACTCCTCTGTATGTTTGCCATTTAACAAATTTTCACGTTTCAACAAACTCGCAATGGTATTTCAGCTGAGAACGTGAATCGTTAGATGCATCAATTGTTCACGTAACTTATATTATTCCCAACGCGTTTGTTCCTAAAACAATTCTGCAATCGCGATTGTCTTGAAATTCCCGGTATCCATTGCGGGCTGAATATATCTTAGTTTACTCGTCACGCACGATTTTGCCCACTTTAACGCTCTATTTTCTCGGAAGAACAACAGAACTGGAATCGTGACAGGAAGCGAATGGAACCATTTGCTTTTCACTTAGCTGCGGAAACCGTGCCAATTTCCGCGCCTCGTGGAAAACGACCGCGTTATGGCTGTTCTTTACCCCGGCCAAGCTATTAAAACAACTAAATCGATTGGTTCGCTTCGAGCTCTGCTCTTTGGCGTCGCGTGTGCCGAAACGTGTGACGATTATTTTCCGCTCCGCGGACTGTAAACAGAAACGAGCAGCTATCCGCGTATAATCAGTATTTCGTTGACGACCAATTCGTATCCTTCCTTTCGCGGCACAGACGGACACATTTTTCTCCCGGGCCTGTGGGCCAAGATTGAAACCACCTTTCGAATCCTTTGATCTTTCAATCTCCCTGGTCGCCGCGACGCGCACGTTTGATCTAAGAATTTGCAGTTGACGTTCCACGTTTGTTTCCATTCGAGATTAATTGGAAACGGGACGAGGTCTGTCTGGCGAGTGTCGCTCTTTGCTGAATTTCTATTTCCATGCTAAGCTATTCAATTTTCGTCGCTGCAACACGGAACTTTCACGAGCCCTCCCCATCGCAGTTCACAATAAAAATATCCAATCAATTCAATTAAACCTGTTGATCGTTCAACCGATCGTTTCGGCACAAAAGGATTCACTTCGGGCAGAAAGGACGGGGCATCGATCGAACGTCGACAATGGAAGAGAACAGACGAGCTGCTGATAGATCGACCGTAATTCTCAACTGTACCCCCATGAACGAACCAATTGACCCCCTTGTCCACAAGTTAGCGCCGTTTATGCCCTCGCCGCTAATTAAGGACGGCACGTTGACTAACGGGCGTTCGCCGGTGCAGCTTAATGGAAATTAGTCCTGGCTCGCGATTTCCAGCGTCGTGCATCGGTCCTAGTAGTCTCATTAGTTCGCTCGAGTGTGCCACGAGTCCCGATCGTTGCTCTCGCAGTCGCGAATAATTCGATTGCACCCCGTGCACGTCGGCTTGAACGCCTTCTGAAGTGTGTTCTCAGGGCACGGCCTTATTGTATCCGTGAGCCGGCTGATTACATCGACGTACGAAGCGCCCACTTCCTTCCGTACTATCGAGACTGATGGAAATTGATAAGAGGCAACGATCGATAGAAACACGTAGGTAGATTATGGGGATTTAGGAGGCGATTAAGCTGTCAGAGTGTTTTATTGCTCGATTATTTTCGGGGATACTGCTCGAGTGCTTTTTGTAACGTAAGTAAGAGTACGGGGAACATGGAAATAGTTATGTCGTTTTGGTTAATTTCCTATGCTCCGAGGCTTTTATTCGAGACGAAATGTATAAGTGATAAGATGATGCTAAATCGATTATGATTGAATCGCAGTGATATTCTCGTCGCCAGATAGCCATTTAGTTACACGCGTGATTTTGCAGAATTTTTCCACGCAAAACGGACAAGTATCGTAATGAACAGTCTTCAGGCAATTAGCGGAAACAACGTGATAATGAACCGCGTTAATACTACTGTCATAAATTGAGCAGCATAATTGCTGCACGGTTTAGGACAAATTTGCAGTTCCATCTGAGACGAACAGACAGCCTCTTCTTTCGACAAATACGAAGTCGCCTCGGTACGATGCTCGTTAGGGAGTATTGATTCGAAGCAAGTTCCGGCGATAAGCGAGGGAGAGCTCTGCTTCCGGGGGGTGTGCACCCTCTCTGCACATGGTAACTGCAGTTTCGCGGGTGCGAAAACGTCTCGCAGAGTGGCGAAATTCTGTGTTACCGACTTGTGCAGTCGGTGCATTTGCGATCGAAGAGATGTCGTCCGCTTTCTCGTTTCCTCACCTGAAATTTCTTCCGAGCGTGCTTCACCCGCGAAACCTTTGAAATTTAAATTTCTGCCGCTTGCAGTTGCCCAATCGTACCGCGTCACGGTATACGTAACATATAATTAAACGGCAAGAGCATTTAAACGTGTCCCTTTCAAAGTGTACCTTGTTTCAGCTACAAGCCAAGCTTCCATACCATTTTAATAGCAGCTATCGCGATAATCAAGTGCGGCAGCTTAATTTATTAGCTGTACAGAAGTAGATCGCGAAAAGGGGTCGCATCAAGCTAATTAACTTACGCACCCCCGTCGTAAACGTATTGCCAACGAACGGCCTAGTAGATGGCTCGTTTATCCGAACGGACCATAAAATATCGCAACAGCGACGTCAGACAATAAAAGGTATGCACCGCCCGCGAATTCGTATTTATGCATCGTATCGCGCGATAAGAAATTTATTATCGACCCTCCCCGCTCTTTTAGTAGCGACAAAGATTGTTCGCGATCGATCGAAAAGTGTATAGGCACGCTTGTGCCCCGCCGCGACGTTACATTCGCATTTTAAACGATCGTGCAAAGAACGCTGTTCGAGCAATCAAGACCACGGTGGTGAATAAATTTTTCCGTGCGAAGGAAAAGCGTGAACAGGTGAGAGAT
This sequence comes from Nomada ferruginata, assembly GCA_963583965.1. NCBI lineage: Eukaryota > Metazoa > Arthropoda > Insecta > Hymenoptera > Apidae > Nomada > Nomada ferruginata. The sequence goes on along the minus strand of OY757214.1, from coordinate 5,151,715 downwards.
CGTAAAGAACCGTGAAGAATCGTGAATATTTGTCGAATATGCCCCCGACGACACCGACGGACTCAGCCATGTGCTCGCTCTGTCCACGTTCGAAGAAAGCTCATCACCCGAAGAAGCTTGTACGATTCGACTCCATCGTCGACACGTTCTCCATCTCCGACTCGAATGTTATCACCAATCAGAGGGTAAGGAAATTAATTTCCAGCACACCTTATATCATTACTGTTCCGAAAAGTAGTACTTAGCTTGATATATCTGAAAATGGCCATTGCGATTGTTTATTATAATCGTTGATGTTTACGAAGCTAGATCGAGGGTGTCGTTCAAGAGAAACATGTGTACGCGCATTTAGCGAATTCAGGTCGCGATAAGCACAGCTAATTTACCGCGGATTCACACGTCATTACCTGTTAACGCCGGAGCCACGGTAAGCGATCAGCTTTCAAGCACTAAAGACTCCGTGAGCGCAGAATACTTGCTCGATTCTTTCATAGAAGAAGCCATTCAAGTATTAAAATATTGCAGTATATAAATAAACGAAATTGCAAGAGAAAATCATTGGATAAATCCCATGAGAATCCCGAATAAAAGAAAATATTTCTTTAACCCCTGTGTGGACAACCAAAATGGTCAACAAGCTTGAAGCTTAGGTGCTTAAAATACTTTACATCAATTTTTCTCACGAAACGTGAATTCAGGTAAAAGTGTCCAAAGAATATAAATCCGGAGTAGTTTTGCGATATCTTGTCAAGAACATACAAAAATTATTATAGGAAATATAGAAATGGGTACCTACACAAGGGTTAATCGGGTAAACACACGGCGCAAGTAAAACAATGTAGCAATCTAGCCTTCGCAGAAATAGTGGAAAACAAACGCAATGTGTGCAACCAGTGTTCCCCAATCTCCGGGCTCGAAGTTGCCCTTAAATGATTAAATCCTTCCCCCAATTTTCTTCGTGGAAATTTAAAGAAAACCGCCGTGCGGTTCAGCCAGCTCGAACTTTTACTCCCCCGCCTCGGCTCGATTGAAGTTCGTGTTTCGCCGGTCGCTGCTAAATCATCGCAGCCGCGTGAAAAATTCAACATTGCCGCGGGCAACGTTCACCGTGCATAAACTTTCATGAAACCTTCCAAAGAGCAGGCCAAGTCTTATCGCAATGCCTTCGGGGTTGGCGGCGAGCATTGAAAAAAGGGTTCGCGGCCGCAGTAGTCGCTATCTTTACGGCTTTTCGATCGACGGTGGCGCGAATGCCGGGCACGTTATACATGCCAGGAAAATAAATGGCGGCCGAGGTGCTAGGTATTCGGCCGGTAGTTGCGAGGAAATGCCTTCCGTTTTCTCGAACGGTCACGAGCGAGTGGAAATGTTTCCCCGAGTATTGGATACGTTCAGCGAAATCTATTTGGTCTGATTCGTTATTTGGATCGAAAGTGTAGGCGGTTTTAAATGATAAAGAAGGTCTGCAGTTTTGATCGTGTCAAGTATTAGCATATTCGAATACATGAAATGAATTCTTTTTTTTTTATTTCTTTGAAATGTAATGTTTTATTGGATAGGTAACAAGATAGGGAAAATGAAAGCTCGCATTCTATTTATTCAAATTTCGAAGACAGAATTCGATGTAGCCAACCGTGCATATGTTAAGTTAATGAGCTGCGGTTGCGTCCCTTTCATTAGAAACTCAACATGCAACATACAAGAGGTACGCCGCCATCGTAGGTATTTCAGTTCGTACTCAAGCTGGGATGCGTTTGGATAATCATGAAAAAAGATTGATAGAAAAACATTGAATATGTATTTATGTACGTATACCTAATGAAGAGCTTATACTTTCGAACTATTGCATATAGGTTTGAACAATATACATTCAAATATTAATCAATTAGACAAACTGCATGTTTTTCTTTATCCTCATTAATCCTTGACATATGACTGCAACAAAGATACTTATTATTGGAACTATAATCGCCAAACGTAAGAGCTCAATTAAGCAGGAGAATTTTCTTGACAGAAGTAAAAAATCACTGAGCCGTTCGACAATACATGCCAGCCTGTTCATCTGAATCGGATAAAAGGTAGGCGTGGTTCCAGATCTGGTCGTTGTCAGAGAAACAGCAGGTGGCCGATAATGTCCTCCGGGAAAGCTAAACCAACCGCCATTCTTTTATGATAATACGCTCCTGCCCCGTCTGATGTCCCGAAATGTAAATCAGTCGACTTTCCGGTATCGCACATGTCGATATTCCGTCGCCTCTACATTTCCCTCCGTCTGCTTTTCGCCGTTCTCTCGCGTTTATTAAAACTTATCAGCCGATCCGTTTCGTTCCATACTTTGAAACAAATCCCAGCATCCAGACGACACTGGAGACGTTCGTACCGTTGCACCACGAAGACCACCATTGTGTTCCGAATTTCTTAGTAGCTGCCAGCAGTATTTGCTTAAATAACTCGAAAGATCTCGAAGCTCGATGCGTCTCGCGTTTCCACTGTTCCCGTGGCCCGAAGCTGCTTACGTTGGCGCCAGTAATCTGCGTGATACGAACACAGCAGAATATTCTGCGAGGATGGAACACGGTGAAACAGAAAATGGAACGCCCCGCCGTTGCGTTTATTCCGAGGATGGTGGAGTTCGAAAGAACAAATGAAAATCGCGGATAGTGGGGGAAATTTGGTTAAAGCTATATCCGAGCTGTGTTTGTAGTTCTTTGAGAATAATTGGTTTAATATTCTCGGAATGGTGCATTTGGTACGATGAATGACGTTATAATAGGAAGAAAAGTGTGATCCATTCTGCTGTTACTACACGATACATTCTAAGCCCAGCTACTAAACACATATGTATGCAGATAAACAGCAGCAACAGTGATAAACCGACGATCGATCGTCCCCGATCAATCCTCCTAAGATTGAAGCTTAGCTGGTGTCAATTCCAGCTGACTGATGACGATTCCCTGGATAGGTTTCTGCTTCCCTCAAGAGCTGGTGCTTCTTGGGAAGCCGCTTACGTGGCCACTGTGCGATACACGAACAGTTGTACAACTTCGTATGAAACCACTTACAAAACCAAGGATTACTTCTAGGATTTACTTCTTAAACTCTTCTTTACTGTAGCAATCAATACGTTGTACTATTTTCGATAATAAAATCTGAACTGACTAGAGGCGAGATCAATTAAACAACAACGACGAAAAAACCAATGCCTTGAACTGCATAAAACAGAAAAAAAATAAAACGAGCCTTGCCTTAAATAAGTCGATAAGTCGCGACTGCCTGCATCTTCTTCTGAGGAAGTGGCGGTCTCCAGGGGTGAAAGATCCACCTGGCTTGGGATCAGGTGTAATCCTCTTGACGCGGGATCCGCTGGCGTGTCAAGTGGTTCGAGGAACTCTCGCATAAGAAAGAATCTCTTGGATGGAAGGGACTCTCCACGTTCGATCTCGGAACTCGTCGATGGCACCTTCCGTTCTTACAAAGCTCGACGTTTTACTCGTACGTTGACCCTTCATTTCGTCGAATTCGCGATCGGTCCACGAGTCGGTCGATCTGTAAAACTGTACGCTTCCTTACGTTATTGGGATAAAGTTTTCGTCCGACCGAAACGATTAAACTGCAATTAATAAACCGCTGGGATAATCATCGCTGGTCAGCCAATGGCGTTCGAAGCTAAATTATTTCTAGCACTATGATTTTCCAACGTGCAATTACTGGTCGTAGCAGCAATTCCATTCCATATAGTAACGAGGCGCGATGAAATGACGCGACGCGAAATAAATTCAGATTCCGCGTGTATTTATAACCAGGCTCCGCCTATTTAGGTTAATGTAACAGCTTGTGTAATATACCGTCGATTAATTCTGGAACACTGGAACCGTGATGTTAGCATTATCGTGATGCATTGTAATTTCTGGAAAAAAGTAATACAAATTGATGGGTCTTCGATCAGACTGGAACAGGTTGAAATGTTTCGACCAAGGGATTTTAAAATGAGGAACGGTGCTTTCAGTGATTTCTGGTTTGCCCGATTGTCTGAAAACTGTGAGATATTAACAGACCGGGCGATTAAGAACGTAATAAAACATTGGGAAATACTTTAGCCTTTTATTTTTTGCACCCTTGCTACTAACGTCGGCTGGAGGGATAAATGACACTCTTGACAGAACGGTTCTCGTACGATCTAAATTACTTTCTCCATTGCTTTTCTTTTAACCAGGGGAGGCATTAATCCGCGACGTTTTCGCGGAGCCTGTCAATCTTATAAAGTGCCTAATTAAATTTCGTCCAACATTTTAAGAATTAATGCACTAGCAATACCTTATTGTTTTTTGCTTTTTCTGTTGCAGGTAAGCTTCTATCGTGATTCCAGCCACGGTATTATCCTCGTAAGTAGCACCTCGGGTATCACAGTTTTTATTCTGCAAATGAATTATCCATCCGCATTACTATATTGCGTACAATTTTTCCGACGAATAGCCGAAGCGCGTAATGCCTCTGTGTCGTGATTCCTCGACCTTTCCACGGAAAGGAAAACAAAAACATAACTGCAGATGAAAGAGACAAAAAGGCACAAAGGGCTCATTGGCATTAGTTGAAAAAGACGCGCACCGTGTTCTACGAAGGCGAAATTAGTTCCCTTGTGCAAAGAGGGCTATGAAAAGAATAACGCAGAGGTCCACTTCAAAGGCAGTTCAACACTGCCCGTTTTATAAACAAAAAAAATCTTAATACCACAGCATGCAAGTGTCCTTGAATACATTCTAAAGTGCCTTCTCTCCGTGCAAAATTATGTAAATCTGGTTGCACTTCAAAGCAGAGTATACTAGCTATTTTACGTAGCTTGTTCTGTAAATAATAATTTTCAAAATGGCAATAAGTACGCTAATAAAAAGTTATATTTCTTATCCGCAGTAATTCGCTAGTTACAATTCATCATTTATATAGATATTTCACCACTTCTTAACTTTCTTAAATCAACAGAAAAATACATATGAACGTCAGTGAAAACCTTGAAAAGTTCTCCAAACATTGATTACTATCGCCACTGAGGCGCTTTACGGGTGGACTTTCGTATTGTTTACGATTCTATCGTGGCCATCCTTCGGTGAACGGTGTTTAATCTGTCCAACTCGTTCCGAGGGATAAATGAAAAGGCCAGAGAAAAACCGAAAACACCCCTCACGTTTCTTATCTCCGACCTAAATAACGACATCTGTTTCTCTGCCTGTTCTCTTGCCTGCCACCGCCTTTCGCCTTATCCCTCTCGTTCATTTTGCAATCGTTCTGACGCATCGAGAATTTTAAATCTGCCCGTATCGCACGCGAATTGGAACGTGCCAGTCGCGAACCGTGCCAGCTTATCTCGAAACACGCGCTTACTCTCTCTCTGTAAATGTCATTAACTACCTGGTTCTTTCCAATCCGCTTGTATCGATACCAGCCAGTCACGATATGGATTCGGTTTTACTGAACCAACCCCCATGTTTGCTACAACCGGGCAAAACAACTTTGCTCCTGTTTTATTATGCTGATAAATTATATTATTACACTCTGTAATAGGGAAACTTATTTGTTACGTCTGTCAAGGTAAAGCATCATTACTGTTTCTTTGTGACAGATATCTGTATACGTTTGTCAGTCGCGTAATTTCATTCTCGGGTAGACATTAATCATTTATATTAAGAAAATGCTACCTTCGCGATATGTATACATAGATCCTTTTGCATCTCGCCGAATGGAAATATCAAGTGTCTAAAATAATTTCACGTAGAGCCCGGAGAAAGTCGTTGTTCATGTCGCGTCCCAAAATTCCTAGTCGTCGCGGTCGTTTCCGTGGATTAACGAACGTGAAACGTAATTGGCAGTTGCGTGCAGATTCAATTAGCGTATCACATACGGCACTCTGTGCCGCGTTTCGTGAATTTCGTTCCGAATTCTTGCTGTCTGACGACACGCTTCGAAGTTCTCATGCCGCACTCTGACTCTGTTCGTTGTGTGTTAGTACTCGCATTATGGATATATTCACACGGTCGTTCGTACGTGTGTCACAAATATTTGCGAGTATCTGTGCGGGTGAAAGTTTACAGGGGGTCTGGAGAATCGCTTCCAAAACCTTGATCTAAATTAGTCGATCGGCTGGCAAATGTCCATTTCTTGAACAAAAATACGTATAAATCTTCGCCCGCATCCCCGTTTCTATATTAAATCTTATAGTCGATCTCGTAACTGGTTGTTTGGACTCTATTGTTCCTAGTTTTTTGTATAGACTACACGAAACAAAATTCAATGTACAGAAAGATAAAAGTTGTATGATAAAAGAGGATTGAAAACTATTTATTTGCGACACGACGAGTAACAAACTGTGCAACAGTAATTCGTGCCTACCTCTAAGCAACTCTGCAGCATACAAAGGGGATGGATAACTCGTAAATCGTGTTAAATTCATATAGCCCTCCCCCAGGGTTCCGGGCATGCGTTTAAATAGATTATTATGATTATTCCATGAGCCTGCATGGAAAATGAGGAAAAATCGTGAATCATTCACGATAGAACGTTGTTGAGGTTCTATCTTATTATTAACGAGCGTTTAATTTACGATAAGATCGGTCAGACTTATGGGAATCGCATTGCTAATGCAATCGAGCAGATTGTTGAATAACGCGGGTTTATTCAAAACTAGTGGTGTTTCCATTTACGGAACTGGGACAGATTATTTAATTCGATTGCGCGGCAAAGTAGCGGAATATCCGTCGGTGAAAACGTTTAGTCGTCGCTCGATATCTATGAACCATTGAATTAATAACCGATTACTAGATAAACCGGGCGCATTACTTACGCTAGCTCGATCCCGCACCTGTACTCTCTGCTCTGGCGGATTTTTACTCATTAATCAGCTCGACGGGATTAAGTAAACTACGCACGACGGGCGGCATTATAATCCCGTTCGGTGTGGCACGCACAGAATCCCGTGTTTTGTAAAACAGAACGCACGGTATATGCTAATCGATTTCGAGCAGATAAATACATTGCTTGTCAGCGGCGGCATTTGAAAATATTGCTTTATTTGCGTGCGCGTAGTTAATGAACACTAATCAGTTTAACTCGACCGATTCTGCACTTCAAACTGAAATTCTATTATCCTAACGCGGCCGCACAGAAATTCCCTCTCGATCGCTGAAACGCTTCCTGGATGGAATCTGAATGGATAAATTTTTCCTGACCTATGCTTTAACGAAATCCCGGACCATCGTATTTGAATTTAAACCTTTGAATCGAATATTTCACGATGTATTTAGAACGCACGTTATATTTGCGTGAAATATTTAACCCGATCCCACCATCCGATTTTGCTGGGCGTCAATCGACGATCTTTTCATCAATCGACACGAAGTTTCTGCGACTTCCATCTGTCGATTGTACGCCGAGCTTTTTACTTCTGTCTGCGCGATAGTTGCAGCGAAAGCTTTGATCTTTCCGAAGTGCACCCGAATCGTTCGCCAGGGCCTTAGCTGTCCCTCGTTTCCCGGCTACCCCATTGGCGTTCTGTATCACGTGAGGTGAAGGCAAGTCACCGAGTAATGCACAATGTATTTTCCAGGTGGTAAAGGCTCGTGTTCCTTCGTGCAGTCATCAAAGCCGACTAAAGATTTTCACGCCATCCTCAGACCTAACAGCTTCTGTCTCGTGAGAAACGGCAGTCGAAGAAAGGGTTTCGATGTCAACGCTTTCATGGATACGAGCAGCAGAAAATAATAAAATTTCCAATCGTCTTCATAACGTATATATATATATATAGTATACATATAAAGAGTTTCAAAGCAATAGGGAAATTCAGATTGGTTTGGGTAACATTCTATCTGCATATTTTCATCGCAAACCGAAAAAGATAGATTGCAATTTTGAGCGATATATTTCATCTGATTCTACTTATCGATTCTAAAATCATCAAGATAGATAATGAACATTTCATTGCGACTTCCGCACGTGTCCCAATAAACTCCACGAAGACAATAGTGATTCGAAGAAGTTGGATCCAGCTTTTCACGCACTACTTCACCACTAATGCTAAGTGGAGAGTAACGAAGAATCCTTAAGGGAATGAATGTAGGGGTACAGAGGTGGAGCAATCTGAGAGTTTCTGATGGAAGGCAATCTGAGTTACTTCATGGTAGGCAGTTCCTTGCAATGGCACCAGCTGTTACTCTTATAGTTGCACTCTACTATTCCCATTGAAAATTCCAATTCATCATAGCGAAGCTATTTGCCTCTGATTATCTGAAGATAGAAGTCATCAATATCTCACTTCTGCGCAATTCTTCTCAAGTCTACTACTATCAATGCCCTCAGGGATATCATTTTTAAATCTACCTCGAATAGAAGGATCAAGGTTAGTTTTTCCTCTCTGTTTCCCGAATAATCCGCCCATGTTTTCCCTCCCGCCGCGTCAAAAGGATTCGCATGGCAGGACGAGCAAAGCGGGGTTCACCCCAGCTGCCTTTTTGTTCAACCATGGCAAACAAGCAAGCAACGGAGCACCAGAAGGGATTAAAAGCGTGTACAAATTGAAGATTTGTTTGCTAAATAACGTTGCTTCCTTATTTCCCTAAGTAATCATCTCCCTCGCCGAATTTTCCCCAACTGTCTGCAGATGTTGCCCGGTTTAAAAATGACAAAAGAATCATCATTTTCGAACGATTCGTAATATCGCACGATAGCAATTTCCATGATACCCTCATCAACGGCGTTCAATGTCGTGGCGAAATTCTTGAAACATCGAGCATCAGCCGCAAAAGGGGAAAATATGAGAGATAGAAGTCTGGTTCCCGTCGCGGCATCATCCCCATAATGTACCGAAGCTCCTTCTGCTTTGACGTCTTCAGCAGTCCGTTTTTTACGCTCTACCAGGCAAAGCCACCGGATTATTTTTCCGTTTTCCTCGTACTTGCCAGAAATAGGAAGATGAGCTGAGAAGTTGTTTGGACGCGCGATCTCCACCTTTTTTTCCACCTCGTCCTCTTTCCTTTTTTCTTCTTCTCCCAAGGAGATTACTTCGACTAAGCTGGGCGATGGACGGAGCCACTGACCCACCCTCTCCCCTTTAGTACATGAACGTCTCTTTGAGGATAAACGCGCGAGAAGGAATTAGATATTAGTCTGTGTGCATTCGCGCGCCGAGATCACACGATTTTTAGATACGCTGCGTTGCGTTTCGTTAAATTACACATGCATATTTGTAGCGAGGACTTTCAATTTTTGTACGACAAAAACTGGAAATGCCAGTGATGTACCAACCGTGAAACGTTTACATTGATGAACCTGTTATTCCGAAAACGTGATAAAAAAAAAACAAACAAAAAACAACGCACAATCGATGGAAGCACCGCGAAGTATTTGATATTTAATCTTTATTAGCGTGAAAATTAAAAACGCGCGATGGTGGCAATTTCATTGGAACGATAACGAGGTGGTTACAAAATACTGCAGTCCTCGCTTCAATTTAGTTACCTCGTAACGTACGCGAGATCGGTTAACAATGGCCGTGCTCCACAATTCGCACAAGCGTATCGATATATCGTATCAATATCGATACCATCAAATTGGCCCCCGTGCAATACAACTTCCTTACTCCAAAAACAAATAAAGGAAAATATAACTCCGTCGAAAACAAACGCCAAGCACGTCTCTTCAGAATTCAGCTCAACGCACAAAAGTCATCGTCCAGCAATAAGTAACCCCCCAAAAAAACGTTAATATCGTGCATGAACACCTACGAAACAAGGGCTGCTCAGGTATTCATTGGCGCGGTAATATTCCGCTCTTTTGACAGAGGCCTCCTCTCGTCGCGTTATCGCCGTCAGAGAAGTCAACGGGGGTGGTGGTATGATTTTTTTCCCTACAGTGGGCATCATTGTTTGGAAGCGAGGAGGTAAAGAAGGATAAAGGAGAGGGTCGAGCTGCGCCGGAGATATGTCTGGCTGGCGGTGGTGAACAGGGTTGGGGGATGTGGGTGGCCGTGGATCGCGTGTGGGGGTAGATCTTGCGCCGTCCAACCCAGCTGGCAGCATCCCTCGGCACCCCATGGCCCGACGAGCGAAAGCACTGGCAGTCATTCGCGCGGATCCAGACACGCGGGTTCTGTTCCCGTCTTCCGGGAACGTTCGACCGCATCCCTGTGGTCCCGCGAACGTTACAACTTCTTCAGATCTTCGCCGTGACGAAGCCGAATTTCGGGTCTGGTGCAGTTTCTATTTGATTAAGTAACCGTTGTAATTGGAGCTGCATTCGGCAATTAATCTCCTTTGGTGGAACGTTTCGTTGCATTTTAGATAAATTGAGAAATTTCGGCTAAAGATTATTGGAAATTTCGAGATAGTGCACAGTATCCGCGAGGTTCCGCTTCCGAGATTTCGCGTTCCAATAGTTGCCGCGGGAATCTATTTGCAATTGGTACATTGAGTGTTTAGGAACAAGTTCAATGTCGTTTTTGGCCTACTATTTCGTGGATAGTTGGACGATCATTTTTATTGAATTGGAGAAATAGTGGATGGGAGAAATTGAGAATGTTCGTGGGTGTATGTCGCGCAGCTAGTACGTCACGATTGTGCTGAGTCTCGCTGCACCATGCTCGTTGCACATGGAATCGCGGGTGCCAAGGTCGCAAATCTCGTCTAACGAAAACCTTTCACGAAGCCATGCGACATCGTCGCCACCTGCTCGATTCCCAGTATCGTTCTCTATCAGAAATTCAACTTCACAATCGGCTTGGTCTTTTTCGAACAGACAACCTGGTGAACCGAGAAATCCGTTGCGGAAGCTTGACGTTGATACGGCGGTTGTTGAAAACGTATACTGAAGACTATCGAACCGTGACCGGAAAAAATTTCCATCTTCCATACGGATGTTGAAACTCTTGATCATTCACAGTAATATTAACAATTTATACTATCCGTGAGAAGGGCGCAACGAAACGTTCTTCCTTGAGGGGGTAAAAGACAGCGACCTCGAAAAAGTGAAAAGCTAACGTTGAAAGTTAAAGGGAGGAAAAGTGCTGCCGGGTCGTCGTGGGTACTTTGTTGTATGAGCTGGTGTGTTATCGTGGTGAAAAATAATCGGTTAGCAACCTGGAGTGCCAATGCGGATCACGTGTGCCGCCCGTCTTCATGGGGATGGGCTTTAACGATAAGAAGCTGAGGAGATTACGAAGATTGCGGCTCTTTGGCCGCGCCAAAGTCTACCTCACGGTCCGCTGGCCACAGCTGGTGGGTGCTTAGAGCAATCGCATGTACATTTTCCTCGCTGTGTCATTTTCCGATAATTGAAACGCGCGGGGAACGCGGTGGATCATTTTCTCGGTTTTCAGGGAGCTAGTTTAGGCTTATTAAAATCAGCGTATTTGAAAACCGTCATTTTTATAGAAATTAAATCTTTTACTAGTCATCGGCTGCTGTGCATATTGTACCTGGTGTTCAACGGAAAATTAATATTATTTCTTTAATTATGATGCCCGCTAACTGCGAGGAGAATATTTTTTTTTATAGCCACGACTTTTTTTATAGCCATAGCTGCCATTAGGAGCAGACTCCAGGAAAGGACTGTAATTATGCTTGATGATTATTGGGCAATGAAACTGTACGTTCAGGTGCACGACCGCGACATTCAAAACGCGAATCACGTAGAATGCGTACATTCTCTGGTCGGACTAGGTATCGAGAATAACAGCCTGTGAAAACGAAGGCAATGGTAACGAGTCAGCCTTAGGAAAGCTTATTTTGGCCTCACGTTCTTTGTTAATGACAACTTCGGTATCAGGCAAAATTGCCCCTGCTTTTCTTTTGTTAACGCAGCGGCGTTACGTGGGCATTTATTGTAAAAAAAAATTATGACGCCGCGCCGTCACGATTATTTTTATCGAGGAACGTTTCAGTGGATTATGAAAGGACCCAGTTACTTGTGATTCGTGTATTTTTATTAAGACTTTCCTCCCGCTAACGATCGCAATTAGAGTTTTATCTGCCCGGTAATTGCATTCACGTCTCAATTAATTCTTCACTTTTTGCATCGGATTCGTAACGAGGGTAAATTGTATTTATGCTGCGAAATTAAACGAAGCTCGCAGAATCTTACCAGCCGGCGCAGCGGCCTCTACTTCGATAAAGAATTTACTTTTACTTCGTTTGCGCCGGTGCCATTTTCATGTTGCATTTTCTCCAGCATATTTACTTGTAGAAAGGACATCGATATCGCTTGTAATAATGTTTGACATCGGTTCGTTTATTTTTACTCCGGCGCGGCGTCTCCATTAATAGACGCAATTAAAGCTCCCCCTCGCACACAGACAATTTTCCAGCCGTAGATATTTTCCAACCCCCATTACTGCTTACTCTTATCACACCAGGCTGCACAATAAATATGCACAGAATTCCTCTTTTCTCTTGGCCATCTTCCATCCTGGATATCCTTGCCCCTGCACAAAGTCTCGTCGGTGAGACCTCAAGTACCCTCCACGCGATAAATCGGAATATACGAGAAAACTGTGGGGAATAAAAATAATTGAAATTCTATTTTTTCGCCGATAGTTCCGGACGCAAACATTTTCAACCGTGCTTCACAGTTCGGACCACATTTTCGTTTTAACTTGAGTCGGCTCTGTTCGAAACGAAACGGCAAAACCTTTAGAGAAACTTTAGTTGCCCTTCAATAACGCCACACGAACCAACCAGACGCTCGGCTTTCATACCCGTTTTCAAGGAGGTAACGAGCAACCTTGGCGGTATCTCGAATTTATTTTCCTCCCCGACACGGCAGCCGGATATAATGCAGAGTACATTTCAAGTGGCAGCAATGCCGGCACCCGTCCACTCGCGACTTCTTAAACCAATTTAAACGTTGCCGGGGCCGAATTTAGTCCCGACTTCGCGCTTGTAATTTCCACTCCACCCAAGCGCAGCTTACTTGTGGAAAATCAGTCGACCTGCTGGCCACAAGCTGGCCAACGCTGAGAATGCTGTGTGTTTGCGTCATGTGGCCACTTGGCCATGTCTCGCCTAATGTACTAATCGGACCGGATGTTCAGGATGCATAGAGTTCTTGCACGATGGTTCACCATCTATGAATATCTTATGGATGGTGTTCATGTTGCTCAAACGCGCAGCTATCACGTTGATACGTTCTGTCGCAGATGTGGAATAAATTGTGATGGTGCTGGAAACTGTGGGGTTCTGAAAATTGTTGGTGAGACTGAAATTATAATTAAATTAAATTAAATTACAATTAGGACTGATTAAGTTTTATTTTAACCGTAATATCACAATCGTACACCATTAGCTAGAACTCGTTGTATAATATTGTATTGTACATATATTTGTTTAATACTGATTGAATAATATTTCTGCCTCCAATCTTCAAATTCCAATTCAATTATTTACATCCACGTGATTTCTATCTAATACCCATATCGCGGGTTTATTGCTTAATTAAAAATAGATAAGGAATGAGCGAATTATCGACGTTCGTTGGGGCAGAACAGTAACCTGAATTTACAGGCAATAAAGCTTCAAGAATGGCGCAGGAGTTGAGAGAAGCTCGAAACAACTAATCCGATAGCATGTGGCTCGTCTCAATCAATTCCTTGATGGGGACCAGAATGAAAAATTCATTATTTCATTTCGTGAAACACCACGGATCCGTCGTAACAATCGCCCCCAGTATCCGATCGATTTAGCATCGGGATAAGCGAAGGATACCAGCCGTTCTTCGAATTTATTCAACGCAACGATATTGTAACGACTGCACGTACACGCTACAAATTCCAAAGGGGAAACGTTTTTACTCTTTCGCGCGTGTGGCTCGTCGTGGCAGCGGTTGTCATTTTCTGACCTCCGCCACCGAAATTGAATTTCTCGTACGCGTGTTAAAATCGTGCGCCCGTGCCCCCTGTCCGAAAACTCTTATTGGCAATCCCTTGGGACGCTCCGCATAAAGCAGAGTTCCCTCGATCTAATTAAGTTGCCTGTGTAATTTATGAACACCGCTGTAACGCGGGGAATTTCATGAAACCGAGGTGCGATAAAATTCGATTGTACGATCAGAACGGAAGGGACAAGATGTTGACGACATTTGGATAGAAAGGAAAATGAATCGATAGTCGAATAATGTGAAATGAAAATTGTAGCGCAACGTTTCTGCTTTTCGTGCGTTCCGGATTTAAATGGAGGAGCGCCTTCGTATTTCGCGAAGCTGTTCAAATATTGCTTGATGCACTTCCGGCTGGATACACCACAATCAGGCAGAGATTCCGTTCCCTTCCCCTACGGGAATATGAAATGCTTTCCCCGCCAACTTGTCAGTTCGGATCGTAAAAATTTCCACGCGGAACTTACTCTTTTTTTTTTGTCTTTTTGTTAAGAAGAAAGGGCGGAAATTTTCAGCCACCGGGGATGCGACGGAAATTTTCCAGCTTTATTGCGCGACTTTCCTCGATCAACTTCCAGCTACGCCGCGGTTTAAAAGCGTAAAAAAAAGATAATGCCTGCCACAGCGTGCAACTGGGGAATGATTCTTCTTAGTTTAATTGGAACCATCATTCCGTTGCTCTATAACTGTGTAACTTGTTTCCCACCGGAATTTCACCCGAGATATCGCGTCTCGAATGAAATTCATATCGTCTCCTATAATTCTTACAATTAAGGTTGCCTCGCAGAATCGTTCGACAATTTCCAAATATCGATCACCCGTCTGTGCCGCGCGCGCAATTTCTTCGAGTTTCCGGGAGACACATTTCAGAACATTTCTGTGAATTTCAATTCTACATCGCGGTGGCGAGTGGTCGGGAGAATTACGAATAAGGGAATGGAACCGATGCTATTGTTTCCCGACCATTGCGTTTCTTACCGCAATCGTCTCGAAAAGTATGGAAATGCAAAATACGTGGAAAGCTAGAGGCTCCTTAGCAGCGAAAGAAGATTGTACTATCTGTCGACCATTCAGGGCATTATTTTTATTGATACATATTCCCGAAAATTATGCAAACACATTCATGAAACGCAACGTGCAGGTTCAAAGAAATCGCGAATATAAAAGCATTGCTTGCGAAACAGCTTGACCGGTCTGATATAATTTCAAAGCTAAGTTGGCCAGTTTCAAAAATGTTCCGTATCATTTCAGTCGGTTCAACCTCGTGTCTGTTTCGTGCTGCACGAACAAACTTCCCAAGTACATGCTTAGCAACCTGTATTGTAACCACAATAGAAAAGTTGCAGAAGTCGCGGCGCTGTTGGTGAATAATTTTACGGATTAGACATAACACTTTTATCGGGACAAATAAATGTGTCGGTTTCAAATGAATTCATTGCCAACCGTGCAGTTACAGTAGTAAAATATTCACGATAAGTCGCGTTTGACGAGGAAGTTGCAAGGTGCCGAAGGGCAAAGGAGACGAAAATTAGTAGACACTAGAATAGATACTTACCTTACGAGAAACAGCTTACCTCGTTATAATGGATCTCATTACTTTTATCGCCGGGACATATATCTGGCCGAACTTGAAATTGCCTGCCGCTTCTTTCGCTACTTCTTCTTCGTGTTCTTGCGGGCCCTAGTTCTCTAGCAATCTACATGCAAAAATTCTGGCCAACACTGTGCCACCCTCAATCCTGTGACACCATATGGGTAACTCTAATTTTTCCCCAAAATTACCAAACCTGATGGATTTGTCGCAAGAAACAGTAGTTGCTGTTGGGTCATCAAGTTCATTCATTCTTCGATCATTTATTTTCCCATGCTGATAATTTGTTTAATAAATAAGTATAATAACTCGAAATTGAATAATATATAATATTGTTAAACACTGACAACGAATTTCGCTTTTTACACCAGTTCTATCCTCCTTTGACATTTTGATTTCATTTGAGATTATATTACATGCCAAGCATTAATCAGGTTATTATTATTATCTTTCATATTATGCAACTGCATTCTGTTGTGAAACGAACGATTATCGATAGGCGCTAATAGAATGCTGAAATTTTTACGCGTCGCCAAGTACGCTTTCCGCGGAAACAACGGTTGTGTATACACCTGAAATATTCAGTGACCTGTATAATGGCTCGATTGCGGAATACTAAAATTATATTTGTACGGTTGACTCGATATTCATTCCGGGCACAATTGTGAAATAACATATTTACGTACGGTTCTCTCGGAAAATCGTATGCACGCGAACGCGCCTGTTTGCGTGCTACCGCGTGCATTCATTCGTGTGTTTGCCTCCTCGTCGCATTGGTAAATTGTGGTTCACTCTACTTGTCCAAGAATTTCACAAATATATAATCGTAATTGTCGAATATAACCAGAAAATAATTTATTAAACAATAAGAAAATAATATGTGAATAATATTCACGAATAATTTTTATCTACATTAAACACGATACGTAAAGAAATACATTACAGCAAAAGCACGGGTCATACTGTATTATTGATTATTATTTACATCTCTTATATCCTGCGTTCATTATTTGAAAAAGGGATTGAAGTTACAATTTCAGAATCACGATAGCGGCGTTGAAAAATGAGACATGATAAAATGCCACGCATCGGTGTAGCATAGAATATCGCGCAATTAGTTTCGTCAGTCGAGGGGGCAGCAAGCAGCTACAACAAGTCTTGATTAAAGCATTTAGCATAACAATGCTATTGGTTGCAGCCTGCGAACCACCAGCATGCACCATAAATATGAATGTTTTTAATAAACGCGGCTAATTTAACGCACACGCCATCCCTGTAAAAGGGCCGCTGCAACTGTTATGGTCGGCGAACTGGTTTGTATGCCAATCTATTACGCATTACACGGCGTCTATTGTTGATGTAAAGTCGACTAAATTGCAGGAACTAGGGAAATAGAGTTGTAAAAAATTTCCCCGCGGGAGCTATAAATTTGAATGCAAAATTCGTACTATTCTTATTTACAATCCTGAATTATTCGTAAAAAAAGAATGTGAAATTAATAAAATATCCCTGATTTGATAATTCTTCAACAGATGATCGTTGGAAAGTTAGCAGAAAATAATTCAATTAAGACAGAGACAAGAAGTTAACACGCCCAAGTAGTATAGATCAGTATACGATCGGACGCATCTTGATTTCAAGTAGTACATATCGATACGCGCTGTTAAACGGAACGCCTGATATTCCTACACACCCTGGTGTCCAGATTATACAGTACTAAATAAGGAACACTTTGGTTATTCGCACAGGGGACAAATACAAGCAGACTCGCAATATCTCCAAGCATAGCAAATTAATAAAATTGTGCCACAACCGATGCAGCAATAACGGGAAGCACATAAACCGATGGAACTTCAAAAACAGCCCGTCCACGAGGTTCCCCAAGAAGGAAGTTCCACGCTCGCCGTGCATGAACGACGTTCAGGGCTATTTCTGAGCCTCGTTACAGGTGCTTTAACCTACAGGCCCTGGCCGATATACTATGCTTACATACCCGTGCACGAAACGGGGAGGTTCCCCGGAAACAGCGTTTAGCCAAGAGAGATACGATCGAAGTTCAGTCAGGTCGGTACCAGACGGTTCGACGTGGTACCATTCGGGTGCAACGGAGTGGCCTTGGTGTCGTTCCGATGGCCGATATTATTATTTTCCGATATCGTGTCAGAAGCATCAGTCGACGCGATCGTACCGTTGCGTCAGAATGGCAACGTGATCTCGTGAGAATGAACCCTACGAGATCGGGGGAGCATAAAGAAAAGGGATCCAATTGCGAGAATGAGAAGAATCATTGAATAGTGGTTCTTTATGGTTTGGAATCGTTTAAAGAGTTTCAACAATGCGTCGAACGATAGACAGCCGGTGTTATTGTTGCTCGCAAACGCAACGCGACGTAACAAGTTAATACTCGAATGCGCAACACGCGTTCGTGAATACATGTTCATCTGTGGGACAACAATAGGGACGTAACGCACCCAGCAATCGATTTGGCAATGAGCCTCGTAGTTCGCGTGGCTTCGCTTTTACGAGCGATACGCGACCATCGCATTGTTTTGTAATACGTGCAGATATCCGTACAGCAAAGTAACGGCGTTGGTCATTGTAAAGGGATGTTCGTCATACTCGAATGGTATCCCACTAGGGTCTCATTAACATTGCGAAAAAGAAGAAGAGGATTAGGTTGAATTGTATGGAGCTCGAGTGAAATTACATTTCATGGTTGCGCTGATGTTTCGTGGAGTTTGAAGTGTTATTGATATTTGATATATCTAATATTGCTGTTACTATTCGTTTCTGTGCATTATAGCAAATTATGCGAACCGAATTTTGTTAGAAGTTATTATACCAAATATTTATGTAGTCTAATTGATATGATCAAGAAATTATTATATAAAGGATAACAAACATTAGGTCAAATAATTTCTCCTTTAATCTCTTGTAAAACAAAATTCGTTCTCCTCGATACCAGGGTGGAAGACGTGAAACATAATTTGACAAAAATACAGATTGCCTTGTGTACCATTTGGTCATTTACTCGAACCTCGTATTAGAGAAATAAACGAATGACAATATTTCTTTCCCGAGCGATACGAGTTGA
This sequence comes from Nomada ferruginata, assembly GCA_963583965.1. NCBI lineage: Eukaryota > Metazoa > Arthropoda > Insecta > Hymenoptera > Apidae > Nomada > Nomada ferruginata. The sequence goes on along the minus strand of OY757214.1, from coordinate 5,133,122 downwards.
CGTTCCCCTGAAACGGACACCTCATCCGATATTGATTAATCGCGAATCCATATTCTGCGAGGTGGATTATCGCACTTGCCCTCTGTTGACGGCAGTTTATCTTCGACGCCTTCGTCGATCCACTCTGAATAATTTATCGAAAATGGATATTCACTAGTTCGCGGATCATTTTTCACATTGGAACCAGAGGGTGAGCGTATCAAGGACAAGGCAAAGGTTCTTGTAAAATGGCGTAATTAACGCGCGAGTGAATTACCGCGTGCATGAACATTTTATCCGCGATATAATGGAACGTTAATTTAGAAATGAACGAATTATCGCACTGATAACGGATTGCATGGCAATCTTTTAACGACAGCAATGCACACTCAAGTATCCATTTCATCGTACACTGGACACTTTAATAGAAAATTGAATCGCTCATGCAGAGATTATTGCATCGTTTATTCACGTTTTAAATCTCGTGTACAATACAGATACCGATTATTGAAATCATTTCAAATCGTCAGACGAAGGCTGACCGAAATTTCCACCGCCAAATTACATTACTCCTTAATACTTAATAATTGCACACTTTGGTAATCAATATTTCTGCGATATTTGATTATATCACGCGTAGGTTCGATTTATCTGACGCGCCAATTTCGATGGACGAAATGGCGAGCATGTGAAAAGCTCAAGAGCGACCGGCAGGTTTGTCGATACAAGATATCACGCAATATTTAGCATCAACCCCAACGGCATCACGAAAGAATAGCGTGCCCGGCATGGTAGACACGGATAACCTCGGTCGATTAATTCCAGTAATGAAAATTTTAGTGCGCCAGTCGATCGCGACCGAGCTTCATAATTTATACGCTACGTCACGCGCCGAGACGCAGACGCAATTCATCGAATGATTAAGCACGATGACGTTTCGGCTGGAATGAATTTCAGGCATGGCCACGCGAACGCGAACCGCGTTCCCCTAATTGAAAATCCATACGAACGTTGCCCGTTAGTTAATATTTGAACATCGTTCGGAGCTTAGAATTTCGTGTATCCTCAGATTGAATTCTGAACATTTCATTAATGGTGCCTTTGTTATTCTTTGGGAAACGGCAATTGGGAAAAGAATGCCGAAATGGGGGAAATGCATCCGATTGCATAATCCTCTGTTCGCATTCCCGCTTGCATTGCACCATGAGCGTACTCAACTAAACATTCCTTGCATAACTGCAGTGTCGCGCGGTCATCGAAAACGTGTGTGGGTTCACGATTTTATAGCATCACCTGTTCCAGACCAGGCTGAATATTGATACGAGTTGTTACAAGTTTTAATCTGGAAGATTTGAGAATCTCTCAATTCTTCACGATTCTCCAGTCCTCTCGGGCGATCTAGAGCCTCTAAGATTTTTCTAACCCTTCGAACTCTTCCAAATATGATCCCTAAAATTCCTAAAAGAAATCTGAAATCCTCGGACGTCTTCCATAACATTCCTAAATGAACTAAAATTCCCAAAGTACAGTATCTCGAGACACGGATATCGCAAACACTATACACAAAACAGATCGCATAATTTATCTCTGCAACCAAATCCCCGAAAGTACAATCGTTCAAGCATCTTCCTCTGCCTTTCGCATTCAACACCGTTCATTGCATTGTCCCCGATTGCACTTCACGGACAATTTACGCAAGTATTCAAGCTCGAGGACGAGTCGTAGTTTCGTTTAATCGGCCGCCGGTCGGTCCACGTTCACAAAGCTCCGGAACTAATTAAATAGACCGCGGATCGGTCGTATAACGCGTAGCGAGTTCAGCGGCGTCGAGGACGTCGAATCGCAATGATGTTAGCGACGCAACGCGACGTCAGCCATCGTTCTTCGTGGTGTGCGTGAACAATGGAATGGCCACTCGACGGCCCTGTATATTTGCACGTCGAGCACCGACGGCGAGTCAAACGGCGAATCGCCGCGTCGACGATTGAATTACGTTAACCGTGACAGCGAAATATCCTCGATTCGAGGAGTTTCTGCAGCGAACCGGCGCGACGATCGCGTTGTTTGACAACGAGGAGGCTTGACACAGTGGAACAATCGTTTCGGCAAACGATATAAAGCTGATTTCCATAACGGCCCAGCGAGCGTGATTTTTATTCAGACGTTTGACGGATGTGTATCGGGGATTATGATACGGTTTCGGGAGCGCGACTGTTCAATAGGGAAAAAAATAGAGGTGAATAGAAAAATTAAATTGCACCTTCATATTCTTCTGGGTATTTCGTTATTTTCTGAAGGATTTTCGTTGCTTTATTTTCTTGGTAGGGAAATAGTATGAAGAATTAAATGTTCGTTTCTTTTTTTTTTATAGAGTTAAGATGATGTAAATGGTGTTATCGTTATCATGCAGCCCTGCATTTTGCAGCAATTATAAAAGTGCACTGTAGAGAGACGAACTCCTTTAATTAAAGAAGCCAGGAAGGTCTTTATTTCCCTCTTACATCGAAACTTCACGTAACTTGGCGTTATTTGATCGTTTACACAATATTTTTTAAGTCAACGCTTCAGACCTCGCCAGGAATTCTAGTTCTGAAACTTCCTCGCCATTGAGAAGAAGTTGCTCCGTGACCAACTATATACAGTTCCTCATTATTATCTGCGTAAAAATTTGTTGGAATAAATTTGCGAGTAACTAAATGTTGGGAATTCGAATTTGGATGATGATAGAACAAACCCTTCCGCGAACATCTAAATATTAATACACATTTCACAGTATTAGCAATATTAAAATGTCCACAATAAATATTTTAATAAATACATTAATAAAAATGTTCCTCCAGTTCAAGTCACGATAGAAGTGCTTTCCCTGCAAATAAATATCTCTGCAATATTGTTCCACGCAAAGCAACCTATTATTTGTTCCAAATTTAAACAACAAAGTCTTAAGCAATCCTGTAGCCACGTCTTGCAAAGAATTCTCCTGAAGAATCAGAATCGGAGTAGCTGACGCTGCCCCCGATAAGCCCGCGGGTCGAAGATCAAAGATAATCAAGAACTGTGACGCTCTCGAAAATCGTCCTTGCCGCGACAGCAGAGGGGTCTATTTGCCTTTCGTCTCGCGCCGTCTCTGACACAAGAGGCCAAAAAAGGTGAACCAATTGGAACGAAGGAAAAAGATTGAAGAACGAGAGGCAGGCCGGATTGCCAAGTTTCGGAGTGTACCACTCGTGTCGACCTCGCTTCAATCGCAGATTTATCGTTTCCCAACCGTTGAAGATGTCTACGCACTGCAGATTCTTATTCAATTGCGAATGCCTGCGATTCATGGCAGCTTGATCTTGAATAGGATGAGAAATAAGGTGGAGATCCCTTCCAAGGTGGTCGGGAATAAAATTTCCTGTGCGGAGGTCGTAATGGAGGACTCGAGACGGGTAGTAACAGTTGTAAATTGATCCCAAGACGCAAATCCTTGAATGTAAACTATACATACAGTTTCAAGCTTTTCTTGCTGGGGGGGTGTTTATATGCGATACTGCATGTGCGATGATGTGGAAGGCTCTTATCGTGCGAAAATGACAATTATTGTAACACATTTTTACCTCGGAGGCCGTGATGGAAGGTATTTAGGTTTGCTGTTTTGCAAACTCCCATGGTTGCCCATGATGCTTATAAAAAAATGTAATAATCTTTGAAATATTTACTGTTTTACTGCAACCAGATAAATCCCTAGAGGTACCTCTTTCAACTCATTCAAAAAACAGAACGAAGGTCACCGATTCCATATTTCATACCGACGTCATTTTCACTTCAGCTCGCCCGTTTTCGTCGCGTAATTACATTAATCCGATCTCGGAGCCGTTTCAACCAGGATCGAGTCGTTCTTGACCCAATTGGAGAATCGTGGAACGAAATTCAAGGCTACGTTCAAGCACGCCCCACGCACCCGTCATCCTCTCGAATATTTTCCGCTCAAAGTTTCTCTTTGTTTCCATCTTTTTTTTCTTCCTTTTTCTCTTACCCCCGCCAGCCACGAACTCTCGATGGAGCGCAATCGAAATTCACGATTTGGCCAGAAAGTACCGCAATGCGTCCGGAACAACGAGGATCTGAACGTCGCGTCGTCGTCCCGAGAGTTTTCCCTGCGTTCTCGGATCCGTGAACCGATCGCTTGATCGATGGCGGTCGCGTCACAGCCGACACTCTGGTCCTACCCTGTCGTTCGTTTGCTCACGCCACCGAATCGTTTCCAAGAGGGTGGGTTCCCACATGAACACGTTCCCGATTTAAACGGTGCACCCGTAACCCGTCCACAAACGTACCCGTAACCCGTCGTGACAGACGAAGCTTTTCCTGCGTGGCTTCCTTGTTTGAGGCAGAAATTCAACCTGTTTCTTTATCTGCGAGGGAAACCGACATTTGTAGGTTTAAGTGTTTCTTAAAGCGGTTGGATAAAAAACGTTAAAGTTGGATGTTGAAATTTAATCATAAGGAAACTTGATCAAATTAAGATTATCATAGTTTTCTTCTATTTATTTTTGTAATTATAATCGTAAAGTTAGAAAGATGTATTTATTATTATTATTCTTGCTGAATGATCAGTGCTGCGATATCTCAATTCATACTCTTTCTATTTCTTCTCAGCCTGTGTTTAAAAATTTACGTATTTTCAATATTTTAGAAGTAAAAGAAAAGTAAGTTCCACCTGCGTGCAGTTCCATAAATTCTACAAAAAGTGTACTTATAAATAGACAAATTTAACATACATAAATATGTATCTATGTAACTCATGATACATCCTCCCATCGGCTGTCTGGCTTCATTCATTTCCACCTGTCTTTCGAACGAGCATCTACTTTTGTACGCCACGTTCCGACCTCGCCCGTAAATGCACTCGCTTTCGAGCACCCAGCCAGAAACGAATCGAATGAATTTTCTGTGAAAACAGGCCGTTAATTTAACGAACCGTCTCTCTCTCTCTTTCACTCTCTGATCGTCCTCAAGCCTGTTTTTATCGTTTCAATGGCTGACCGAGCAGAGAAAGAGTGTCTCCTCGGGCAGTGAGACTAAACTCAGCTTTTGTCGATGTCTTTCTAATCTCGCTATATTGCGTTCAGCCTGGCATTTCATTCCAAGGAAAGTTTCCACGTAGACTGGTTCGCACGTTGTGTGATCGAATCGATTTCTACACGCTTGGAGAACTTTCCACTCGGTACGATTTGTTTTGTAAGGCACTAAGACGTTTTTCATTAACTCTGTACTTTACAACGAATAGCCAGTAACAGCTTAAATAAAACGCATTGAGGAAATTTGTAAAACAGATCTAATTGACAATTGAACGGTATCTAATTGAATCACTACAACAGTAATTGAAAGATGAAGTGGCTATTGTATCATAACTTAGTATTAAAGTGCACAAATCTAAGGTAAATATCAATGATATTATAAACGGAAGCTACACAAGTTTCTTCTTTAACAATTTGCATAAATTGATAATAATATAATATATAATAATTTCGACAAAGATCGTTCGTTCGTCGCGTCATTCGAGAGTTCGTCGCGAACTCTCTGTAAATGTCCTACGCTATGAATTTCTGATCGATGAACGATTATTAGAATCATGCAACTGTATAGAGTCATAGAGTAACGGAGAGGGAATAGCCAACAAACGAAGCACAGTTCTCACAGATATGAATAAAAAATCACCTGCAATCAAAGCTTAGGAAGGTTTAAACAAAGCTTACTCGATCGAAGTTCCCAAGAGTTCCTGTTGCAAATTATTCGAAACGTTCCCGGCATGCCTATGCTCGCGATAAATGATTCAGAAGCGTTAAAGCGAACGGGAAACACGGGGCAAGCAATACGAAACCAGGCAGAGCTGCACAGAAATAAAATACCAACAAGTTACAGTGTCATCCGCAGACCTGTATACGAACAAATGATAAAAGGGTTCCAGTTCCTTTCTGACAAATGTATTCATTCCTTTGCAATGTTTAAATAAATAGAAACAATTTTTTACCAGAATAACACCATTCTTTAACGAACTTTTAACACACCGTGCGAGCAAGTACGCATTACTACCTATCATTAAAAAGACTATAACTGTGATCGATTTTAACATACGCCAACGACTTGATGAACGAGCAAGACCAAGGTCCGCCCTTGCATATGCAGATACATGTATCTCAGTGAACATGACAGAGGCAGCGTTGCACGATCTAAATTATCCGGAAATGCATCGTGCAGAGGAGAGGAAGCCCTTTAACCGGACGTCTCAAAGCAAGAACCCTCTGGTGCAGCTACTAATCTGCACGTCATCTGCATCAGAGGCCACGGTACGTCCGATATGTGTACACCGGTGTATATTCGTGTGTTCGTCTTTGAGACGAGGCTCCTTTTCTCTCGGCGAGATCACCTATTGAATCGGATGATACTCAAAAATGGTAACTGTCTCTCGGTTGGGAACTCTGGTTAGTGGGCAATTATAGGACCGTACTGGAATTTTATAACGGAACAGCTTACAGATGTGGAATGTTTAACGAAGTGGCAATTGAATGCCTGTGACAGGAATGGCGAAGTAATTGTAAGAAAGAGTATGGGTAATAGATTTACATGAATTGAATGATTTCAAAGGAAATACAAGTGCCTCGTTGATATAGGTTTAACAGTTCTGTATGTCATAGGTTCTGTTCCGCGAATATTGTTTTATATATTTCCTATTTATTATTCCAGTAAAACCAAATCAACTGAACACCATCACTTGCTCTAATCTGAAAGAAAGGACAGTCCCCGAATTTCATATTTCGTTTCACGAAAAGTGCTGACAATTTTCGCACGGTGGTCCCCCTAATTGAAATTCAAAGGAGGGTGTCGCATTTTTAGCAACGGTTTAAGAGACAAGCTGTCCCGCGTGTGAGGCACCCCTGCGCGAATGAGAATTAATGGTATTCTGTGCTCGTATTTCGCGGACGTACGTGCTCCTAATGCTCTGTAACGTTAGGAAAAGTTGTTAGCTTTGAGCCCCGTAAATAAGACGTAGCGGGTGGAGCGGATGTGAGCGAATTCATGGCGCTTTACGAGCAAATGGACTGTGACCCGAGAAGCATATGGTACTATACGAAAATGTGGAATGCGTTTCTTGATGTCGTGAGCAATTTGTTTTAAAAATGATGCAGGAATACACGGGCAGCTTTGCTATTAGTACATCAGGCATCGACGAATAGTAATTCTGTTCAACGTGAAAATTTGGTCGTTGAAAAATCACGGTCGACGATTTTTCAGTGAAATTGAATTCTGATACATGAAACATACATTTTACGAGCATACTTTATTATTGAAAATCCATGAAAAATTGGTTGTTGTATTCAGAAAAAATAATCTATTCATCCCTCATACCCGTTCATACATTTTAATTTTTAAAACAGCTGTTCATCCTTTCCCTCCAAGTTTCGCCATAAAGTGCATTGATTCGACCTGGCTGTTCCATCGAACTAGATTACATTGTTCCTCAAAACAGCTCTGCAAAAATACCATCGATACCATGTATCTACGAAATAACACGCTGCTCCCTGCTAGTCTTGAAAAAAAGTTTAAAACGGAAACGTGCAGGACGGTTCTTTGTAAGAAGTACGATGCCGTTGCGTATTGCGTTCGCGAGGCACGTTCCAGCTGCATCAAAGTTCCTCAGCTCGCTTTGTAATCAAAGTTGTGCGCCAGTTAGGAATCCTATCCACGAGTGGAAGCTGCAATCCTAACGGGTGGATAGCGATGTCTCGTGCAACGATTCTGAATCTATTTTGCATTGCGATAACGTCATTAAACTGGCTCGCGGATAGTTGCGTATGTGATCCCTTGACTGGAAATCGACGAATATTAGACCTTTCCTATAGAATTCGGTTACATATTGCTGTAACACGTCACCATGATCTGAATAAAATCTGAACGCGACACAATTTTCGTACCGATTGAAAGGTTCAATTTTATCAGCGCTTCGCTTCAAGTATTATCATGCTAGAACGAAACGGACGTATGCACGCTTCTACTTAACCGTTTTCTTTCTGCGTCCCTCCAGGCCTCCTTCACTTCTCAAAAGGGACTGTATAAAATACTTTTACTCGCAGGCTATTAGCGTTTCGCGAAGAGCTTCGCGATACACAGCGACGGCAAGACGCTCGGGTTCCCGAAGACAGAAACGTGAGTGGCAAAAAGAAGTCTCGCGACTGTTAGTGGGCTTTTTATCCACGACGCGATAAACTTAGCCGGAATTAAAGTAAAATACGAAATATCGCAGAAGACCCGAGCGTAGCGTCTAGGGGATGCGAGCAATGCGCCGCGGATGTATCCATTACCGTGGAGCCATGCGTTTTCTTGAGGAAATTCGTTTCTCCGTTTTCCACCTGCAAACCGGGATACATGGCCGTGCAACCGCGGACAAGACGAGCGGAGTGGGAAGAAAAACGCGAAGGAACGCAGGGCAACTATAAGCAGAGGGGATGGATAGAGGATGGAAACGACTCACGCAGAGCCTCTTTAGTGGCTCGTAATTCAACGAGAGCTTTTCTCGAATTCCTGGAAACCTCGGTTTCGCCCGAGATACAAATTTTCCACGCACATTTCCATGGAGACGGCTATTATGGCTCTAGTCGTCGTCGAAGCGGGAAAGGGGACGGCGACTGCGCGATTGGTTAATACGTCAAAAGGCGAATATGTACTGTGTAAATTTAATTTAAAAAGACGCTGTACACTAGGGAGTATAGCTTCTCGGTTCTCTCGGCTCGTTTGCTAGCTTTATATACAGAAATTCTAATCTACATCCGCGAGTAGGAATATACAATATCTGGGACAGTGCGTTGAATCAGTGGAGAATGTTGGAATGGGAATGACGATGAAAATTTCAGTTGGAGGATTATGGATGCTGCGGACTTTTCTGCGAAACGTTTTTTTTCAAACGTGTTCAACTATACAATATCGGAATGGCTCGTACGCTCGAATTCAACACGGATAATTAAAATATTCTTCGGTGCTGGTATTTTATTTTTGCTTTGCCAGCTCCGCAGCTATTCAGCCAGATTGTTTGCTTGCGAATGGAAAATGTTGCTGCTCTCGTCCTTTTTGGATGAAATTAATCGTAACGGAAATATTGTTCCGCTGCTAACGAAGTTATGAAAGCCACGATCGCATGATCCTAGGTATACGCCGTTTCGTAGACGAATTTCGTGTCTACTGCAAGTTTGTGTTAAGCTGCAAGCAACGGCACAGCAACATGCTACAAGTTTCGAAGTTTCCATTCGAACAAGTCCTGGCATCCTTGGAGAATTTACGTCCTTCGAGCATTCCTGACAATGTCTGACCGACTATCAGTGTCCACCCTGTCGGCAATGAACACCCTCCATCGGCGACGTTCCATCTACGCTTGAAATACGTGGTCCAATTCGAAATTCGGTTGATAGCGGACTAGCCAAGTCGGCTATTATTCGAAATTCGTCATGACATTTAGAAATGAATATCTAATAATTAACGAATAAAAAGGCAAATAAAGAATAATTAAATTCGTATTTAATATAGCACACGCAGAAGTACAAGTTTATTCTGCGTTAGGAAAACTGAGGATAGTTCGTACGATACATTTATACGAGAATAATAAGAGTGGAAGATAAATATGCAAATCGAAGTCGCGAAGAATTTTGAACGCCCGCTCTGGATACGCTCTGTGTATCTTCCCGGTGCAGTCCTCCTTATTTAAACTCCACAAGTTCGACGACAATTACCTGGAGCTTAACTTTGAACATCAATTGAAGTTCCCTGCTTATTTTCTCGATAATCGTTCGGGCATAACTAACGTCGAGTACGGATAGACGAGTTGGTTAGCGACGCGTGAAACGTTGCTTTCGTGTCTCAACGGAGATCTCACGAATTCGACGCCGATACACGCAATCAGTTATTCTTGCCAATACAGTAAATGCGAAGAAAAGTATATAACGAGAGACGGCACGGCGTCGACCGGGCGAAAAAAACAGGGGGAGGAAAGCTTGTTTGACTGGTCTTGCATCCTGGAAAACTTTCCCGACGCGGACGTATTTATGAAAACTGTTTTCAAAGGGAAAGGAGTCCCGGACACTCGATATTAACGCAGACTTTTTGCGTCAACATTGTACAAGAAACTTGTACAGTCAGTAATTTCCCCACTGCACAGAATTTTAACGCGTCGCCGACTGGAACAACATCTCTTTCAGTAAATAGAAAAATCACGTCCGCGCGATAATTGTATTTTCGTCGGGTTAAATAAACAACCAGACATTCGTCGCGAGACTTGCGTCAGAAATAAGGCAGACTTTCTTACTTCTCGCGTTCGAAATAAACTGATCTCGACTGAGGTCTATTCACTGTTTCAACAGCGGGGCGCTTAATTATTAATTGTGCACGAGTCGGTTCGTCTCGCTCGGTGCCGAGGGTGCCGAATTATACAAATGTTTAACGAACGAGGGAACGTTTCGAGTGCAAACAGAAACTGTGGCGCGGCGTATCAAAACTTCCATATTTTGACAGAGAAACGCTTCAAAGCGAGACGAATCCACTGATGGGTGTATGACGAGAGAATGAGCGTCGAGGTAGCCGAGATGGTAACCATTGAACATTGAAAACGCCGTGGACCGTGATGAATGAAAAAAGAACGTGAGCAACTTCCTCTTGCTGCGCCTTCCTCTGACACTTGGAGTTGCCATCGAGGCTCATTTATTCACGAGCTCTTGTTGAATTCAAACCATGCACATGACTAGCGAAATTGTCGAAAATTTGAACGAAAAGCTGGGATAGCGTGAACCGTGAAAACTAAGATAAAACGTAATTTGTAGAAATTCCAGTTTTTCCTATTCGAGTAGTCTGTATGAAACCTTAGGGCATAAAAAGGCATGCAACTAGACAAGTGTTCCTTTTTGAGCTTGCACGGTGTACAAAGAGAAGCAAAAGTTAACTCGACGAGTGTACGTAAGGTGACTTCAAACGATCCAAGGTCGCTGTAGAACAAAAGCTATTTGCACACACAAGAAGTGCACTCTTCAAACACTATGTGCACTCCGCGACGTTGTCTGCTTAAATAACATCCGCCGTTCCGCGACCTTGCATCGCTGAAAGTTACCTTCTTACGACCACGCGCAATTGCAAGAAACGGTGGTGCAACTTGAACCTAAATTCTTCTATTGAGTAACTACGCGCGAAGTCTCAAGGCGTAATAACGAAGGAAAGTTTTTCGATTGTTTTAAGGTATCGCGTTCGTTTGACAGGTGAAAGAAAGGATACCACCGACGCTTGAATAATTCGACGTACGAAGCGCCCAGCCGGATTACATTTAAATAATTAAAATGCAAGGTCTCGGGCGAGGAGGAATTTCACACGATCGTACTGCAATAAGATCGTATAAAACGTTTCCAATGCAATAGATATTTCTCGTTCGCCCGGATAAGATGCGACAATTTCGAAACACGATGGTGACGAAATTGGAAAATTCCACAACAATATCAACAACTAACGCTAGCACCAAATACTCCCTCTCGATATCGTCCTAGCGGTAACAATTCAACCTTGTTAGATTGTAATCTCCTGTGCACAACGTGTCACACGATTGACAGACGTCGACGCGACAGTGACTACCCTCTGTCGTGCTTCTGTCCTCGGGGATACCAGCACGGAACAATCTCGCCCTCGCAGGTAATACTCCGTCATAACGAACCTTTGTACCCCGCGTTACATATGTACGTAGTTTTGAGCATTCACCGTGGAAATTCGATCGAGCACCAGTGACCCCTTCACTTTCCTCCCTTTGGGTCTGCCCTTTTGCGTTACAAACTCGATTTACATCGAAGGCGCGCTGTTGTTGCACGCGGACGCAAATCATGCTGCCATGAGATTGTTGCAAACTGCATGCATCATAAATACGTATATCCCGATTGTGCACAATCATGTGTTCGGAGTCCCTTTGTCGGCCGGTCGTTTGATTGGACGCCGAGATTGAACTCGCATCGGGTTCCGTATTTAGCGAAAAGACAATTATTGCGCGCGCGGCTGTGCACTTTGGAGGATTAAAGGGCGCGGGACGATTTACGCAGATTGATTAGAAACGCCTGTACCATGAGGCGATACCCGTTACAAAGGAAATAATTTGCGTAATCTATTGGAATTCTGCGAATCCGTGTACAGATTGGATGTATTTCGACGGTGAATGCGATTGTATTTGGTAATAAGTGGAGGTTTTCGGAATTGTTATCGGTATTATCGAGTGAAAGAAATATTTATCGAGGAGAAACAATCGACCAGCATCTTGTCTACGTTTCAGAATTAAGTAACTATCGACAATTATATAGCAAGTTTCCGAAGGAAAGAACGGCGTCAATTTTTTTCACTGAACAGAGTCGCGAATCCGTGAAACGTTGCCAACGAATTCAGGTTGGAAGCAGCGTGCTCGTTACCACGCTCCGACGAGCGTCGCTAATCGAAGACAAATCGATTTGGTTTATTAATTTTCCTCCCCCGCCGAAATCAATTCGAATTCAATTTCGCTCCTCGCGCTGGTTAACGACTCGCCACGCCATCGCCGTGTTCGTTCGTTGTTTTTACCGATAATTGTAACGAACGTATGTCTCGTCAGCGTGCACGCCTATCGCCGCTGCACGATCCGACAATTTTTCCATTATTTCCGCCGTATAAATGTAGCAAGATTTTCCGCGCGTTACCGATAATCAATTATTACACGATCCTTCGATTCTTCCCTCGTTTTTAATCGAATACCCTTTGCATATAATAAGACCTATCAACACAAACTCAGTTTTCAATTCGTACAATAGAATCGTCTTTACGACTCGAGAAGCGTCACTCAATTTAAAAACTCGACAAACTCGCATACCCTTCTGTTCGATTGCTGTTGGAAACGTTCCGATACATAAAAGCGAAACGACTGAATCAAATTTAGAGCCGCGTAAAATGATTTCGCAATATCCTCGTTGCCGTTCGAATGTTATTAAGATACACTTCCAATTTTTAAACCAAACGCTTAGACCACCAAATAGATTACTTTCACCCCGTGCAAACGATAGGGGTTAGTTTCGGTGCGTAACATCGTTGGCCAGGATTTCTTTGAGGAAATTTAATTAAAACGCGTCGCGTTGCGGGCGGAGAAGGGTGAAAGAAATAGAGAAAAAAATAGAGGGGTCAAACGTGTACGGTGTTTCGAGGGAATTAAACGCTATCGTTTCCCGATTTGCGATGCACCGGCGTCCACGGTGCATACATTTCGACGAAGCGATAGCGGCGGAGATCTTTATTGCGTTTCGAAGTACCGGGCCGGGCAAACAAAGCGGTAATCTGTCGTGCAGGTTGTTCCGGTGACGCGGCACGAAATTGCATTCCATAGTAAACGGGGCGAAAATGGTGTAGGTTGTGTATCGGCCGTCTGCCGACAAGCTCAGTGCTCGCAGTGTACACTGTAAACATTCTGTGTCCAGTTAATCGAGCAACGGGAAAAGGGAAAGTGGCAAAGGGTTGAATATTTTTGTCATCTACTACGGAGAATGGAATCTTCGGATTGAACGAAACAATATTCACAGCGAGGAAAAAACTTCGTTCGATTTTCTTCCCCTCTGTCTAATAATATTTTCGCGTAGAATATTTTACGATGTTCGTAATTATTTTTTTCTGTCTTTCATAAGGTTAACTATCGGAGAAATTAACCCTTTCGGGGAATAGCTCATGAGAAAATTGTTGTCCCTAATGGGGCTTTAATCTCCGGGGCGATCCAGCTAGAATAATTTAGAGCGGAAAATTAAAGATAAACATTCTCAAGGAATTTTTCCGCCACGTATTTGGCAGCCAACACGAAGAAGTTAGTTGCTCGTTAAATTTGCTTCCATGAATATTTGTTGACCCGATTTCCGTGCCCGGCTGACGAGGTCCTCGTAAATCTAAACAGTGCCACGCAAATTCCCGGCCACTTTGAATTTATTCAGTATAAGTTCAATTGCACGAAATCCACGCTGATAATAATTAGTCTTGCACGCCAACAGCTTATTCAATTTATTATCGCGAGACATTAACGAGCGCAGCGAAAGTCTGGCCAGGTGGATTAAGGGTACGAAGATCGGTGTGTAGTTCTGCATTTTACTTCGCCATTAACGATATAAGAAAGCTTTTTACTGTTCACCGAGCTTGGAACATTCTTCTCGAAGGGCAATTAAGATAGAATCTTCCATGGGACGATCGGCGGATTTTTCGCATAATCGACGGAGCTACACCTGCCCTAAGCCTCGGCATTAAGATTCATCCTGTCGAGTGTACCACGGGTCTTCTGCGACCGGTTAGAACGTAGCAAGATTTAAATTGGAATTATTTAAATTGTGGTCGTGAAGCAATGCAGTTAAACGGGACGAACGATACACGTCTGATGTCGTCTATGTGATAAAAATATATGTATTCCACATTTAAACATAAATAATTTATACGCTGCTTCTTGTAATTGTACCGTGATGATGCGTTCAATGACACTTTATTAATACAAAAGCCCCGAAAGAAGGTGTGTATCGGTCGAACAATAAAGCGAATAAAAGAAACAAAAGACATTCGAGGAATGGATCGAAATATCGAACTGTGCGTTTCCTGTTCGCTCTCATTGTTCCCGAACCTCCTTTCTGTTTCGTTCTGCTATTTTTCTCTGTTTTTTGTCATTCGTTTTATTGTTGTTCGTCGATACCGCGAACGGCTATAGATTTTCCAGTGTCATTTAGAAAACGGTCTGGCATATCCCTAGAATCGCTTCATTGCATCGGGAAAACAATACCGTGCACCCGAGTATTTATTTCTTTTTTCGGTTGCATTGTCAGTGGTATTCAATGTAGCCTGCAATAAATTGCGGTCCCTAAGGAACGAAAACGTGCGAGCGATAGGTTGAGAGGTTGAAAGGGCAGTCTGCTTTTTCCACCCAGTCTTCGATTTTCTTTGTCGCTGCCTGTGACGATGATGAATTTACAGGTGTTACGCTAGAATCGATGACCCATCTAAAGTCTAAAAGGAACCGCACACATCAAGGCGTTTGTAACAGAAATCTTGATCGCCCAATATTATTTATCCGGTATACAAACTATTATACAATGTAACATTTGTTGCACAGTTGCGAAACGAAATAATATCACTTTATGGGTGCGGATAGAAATATATGGAAAGGGGAAAGAAATAATTGTGTCGTAAGCAATAAAGTAGCAAAGACATCTTTTTGTCTTCCTTTGGTACACGCGAAAGGAATTAACGAGCGTGGCGAAAGTTGCACGACTTCTCGGTACCACCTGAAACGTTCTTGCTGGACGTTCTTGTAACGCGAGTTTTAGATTCCATTTCATAACCGCGGTTCACCATAATCGTAAAGAATGTCGGCACCGCACCGGCTGGAGCCTCGCTGCTTCGATACCAAGTGACGAGGTAACGGTGACACTGGCCGCGCGTTTTATTGTTCCTGGAACTAACTTTTTCCTGCTATCCTGACTATCCTTTGCTTTCCATGGATTCACATTCTTGCCGGAGAAATCCGGATTTTTCCATATAGACATCTAGTCCTTTACGAATTAATCGAAGGATTCACGTTGACAAAGTGTGACCAACGATCTTTTGAATTCCGATTTCCTATATTAAAATCCGAAAGAATATTGACAGGAATTAAAGTATAATACAGTGTAATAGTAGATATTAAACTACGTTTCGAATGCAACCACAAAAATGTTACAATACGGTTTTCCAATTTACTCGCCCGCGACGGATTCCACCTGATCATTTAAGGGCGTACATGCACGCACTTGCACGTCTGAATCGTACAAAATCGGGGATAATTACGAGAGATTCGCTAACGAACAATGAACAGGATGATGGTCGCGCGGTTGACCAGGAAAGTAGGATTATCTAGGCACCGTAGTCCACGTCGAATACGCGAACTGTACTTTCGGTTTACCAAGCGCGACGAGTGCATCCAAACAATGCCCGTCGTTAGCTGTTTCCCTTTAACCGAAAAGCCCTCGAGAAAGTCACTCGTCGCGACGGGCTACTTCATTCGAAATCATTCCCCGTGTTTTGTATTTCTATTTCGATGAGTGGATTTGATACCATCTCTCCAATTTTTTTTTTTTAATTTTCTCCGTTCCCGGACAGAACCGCGCTTTTTCCTGTTTGCTCTGTCTGAAAGGGTGCAACGCGTGGCCACTGCTCGCGGAATACATCGTAAAATCCCATGCACTGGGACTTTCGTGCACGTTGCCTGTGCCGGGCTTTGAAATCGAAAATGAAAAAAAAACGCTGGCAGATGCTGAGGGCGGGAGAGGGAAGAAGAATAAAACCGCACGCGTTCCGTAGCGAACGTAAAAACGGAAGGAATAAAATGGAAAAGCGTATGGTGGTAAAATTGTATAGATACTGAGGTAACGAAGTGAAAGAAATATGTTGCTTTGTTTACGGTGAAGTTGCTCGGCCATTTCTTCCTCCTTCTCCTCTAAAACCCAGGGAATTGATCATTCAAATTTTTATTTCTTTATCGTGTTTCGTCGAAGCACCTATTTGCAGGGAAAGAGAGGCATGCGAAAGGTGTTCAACAGTAACCGTGAAAAATTAATTCACCAGAGATGAGCATCTCGTAAAACGGACTAACGAAGCTGAATTTGCCGCTGTATTTGCAGAATCCGTTTTGGCTTCTTTTTTTTTATTAAGCGCCATATATAATATCTGGACACGTTCCCGTCCAGCTTGTAAAACGACGATGGTCCATTTTCGTCGAGTCAGCAATGGATTATTTCTGCCGTCCGATCGGAAATGGCCACATAATTCATTGGCTCGGGCATAATTCTGACCTGACGCTTGGCTATTCAGCGGATGACGTTTTTATCGAAACGAATCGCGAAACCGGAAAGCCACAGTACGCGCGAAAAGATTCTTCCAATTGTTTTCGATTTAACCTTTCATCGTACAACTATTGAATGAGAATGCTTTTTCCCCGGTGTCTTTGTTCGAAAGCCAAACCTACCAGCCGGGCAAATATAAATAAAAAAGCAAAATGTTTTACGGCAGATCAGCCAGGATTTCAATAATACTTTTTCGATTCCACGAAGCTGAAACTTTTACAAGACCGTCGCATGTTACTGAATTGATTTCCATATCTCAGAGACGTTTCCTTCTCGCTCAATCGGCTAACAGCATCACAGGGACTGCACCCTTGATAAAAGCAACGTTCGACACAATTATCGGGCAAACTTGAAGTAGAGCTCGTTACATAATAGATCGATAACGACCGATCACACTCACGCGTTCCAATTACAACGTCAAGGTAGGTCCAAGTCGTGGAAGGACAGAACTTCCGAGCGACGACTTATATAATTAAGAAGATAGAAGGGCGCTGGAAGCGGTCGAAACGAGATAAGACCGTTAATAATTTAGGAGAGGAGCTCAGAGGTTGAGAGCAGTGGTATTGCCATCTCGACCAACAATCCTGAGCGCACTGCGAGGCGTGGATTGCCACCTCAATTAATTATTGCCGTGTGTTCATAATTAAGCGGTCGTATCGTTGGCCGTTCTGGATACGCCGAGGATCACACAAGATCGTCTACCGCACGGGAACCTCCTGCAAGACCTTGTAAAACTGAATTTACGAGGGTTTACGAATTTCTGATTCCCCCGGGACGCTTAAACTCTGGTTTCTTGCGAACCTCTCGTCTCCACCGTAATCCCAGTCTTGCGTCGTAACTAATGTTCCTGATTCCTTGATATTTTTCGTTTCTCGGGAAACGAGAAATCATATGCTATTTCTCCGGAATTCTTGAGAATTGAACCCGAATAAAGGATCGTCAGCACTCGTAGAATTCCAGTAGTCACGATTTAGACAGGACAAGAATGGTATCAATGTTGCGCAGCTATTGGGAAATGAGCTTGCAGCAGGTTGCTTTCATGAAAGCCCGTCGATTCGTTTTAATTGCTTCACGACGTTGCTTCCGCGTAGTGGAATTTGCATAAGTCTCTTGAATTCTTAGTTTTATGAATGAATGAAGACACATCTTGAATCTGAACTTCAATAACACCGAATGATAACATTTTCCTTTCTTCTTTAATAATATACAATCCTCTTCCGTTTTGTTTTGTTTTTTTGCATTATCGTCGAACTACTCGGATTAAGTATTATAGATTGTAGCTAATGACCCTGGTGTCGATGCAACGTTAAACCTCAGTGAAAAGAAAAATATTATAAAAAATTGTATTGGCAGAAAATATTCCTGAGCAATTTATTGCATTATTTTTGTTTCTTCTTTGCTTTAGAATTTTTTTCAAGTTATGGAAAGGCGATCTCGTTGAAAGGTTCGTAACAGAGTCGTGAAAAATTGAGGAGACACATTTCTTTTAATATGACGAGGGCCTTAAGGCGTTCAGAAATATTTGGCTCACCATGGTATTCTACAATAAGACTGGCTTTACGAGATAAGGTTGAATTTCAGGATGCTAAGAGACACTGCGACACGAACTCCTTACATGTTACCACTTGTATAGGACACATCCAACGCGTTGCACCGGTTGAAACGGGCTAGGATCAACGGCAACTTCGTTCCCAAGATTCAAGGGTTGTATAGTATTTAATGCCTCGTCGAAATTTGTCCTAGTATATGCAGGATGTACTGTAAAGTTTAAGATGTTTCCCAAATTATTGTGTCGCCACTTCATCTTGCTACTTGATGATAAATATTGCAAATATTGTTAGAAATTTCACCAGGAATATGTTAGAACGATATTCACTTTGGTATAAGAAATAGAATTTAATTGTTGGTAAATGATATGTAAACAAATAGACAGAAATTATCTGCCACACTTTTTAAGAAACGAAAATTAATTCAAGCTAAATAAGTCTAAATGAACTTGCAATAAAAAATGCATTAGATTATAGAAAGGAACCACGAAATATTCCTTGACGATTAAAAATATGATTTTTATGTGGTTTCGTATTTGTAACAGTCAATTGTGGTTTCCAGGCATCCTAATTTAGATCGCTGATAACTTCGTCCCGTGAATAGTAATAGAAACAAGACTCTATCGGTCGATTTAATGCTCCATCCTTTGGTGGCTCGTACGTCGTCGATCTAATTCCCTTAGCCGTTAAATTGTGGTCTTAGAACTTAGCGGAGTGCCTCGTAAGTTTAGCTCTCCTGGGAAAACGCATATCCGCTCTCATCCCTTAGTGAATTTCATCCCTTTCCTACCGTGAAAGGGCGCACCGTGTTCTGTCCTTCGGGCATAGTCATCGTTGATTTTATTACCAATAAATCTCGACAATTTTTCGCCGAGGCAAACGATTTTTTACGTGCTGTAATTTCTACACGACGCGACGTTTGCATTTGAAGTCATGTGGAGAAGAATTATTCTCTGCCTCTACGACCTGTTCCATAATATACAGAAATCGATCAGGAGATTAGGTTCGTTTGTTCTCTCGGGCATGGAAGTTCAAAAGTAGAAGGTTTAAAAATCGAACGACGCAAGGGTAGAAAGGCGTCGATAAAATGTAGAAAGGGTAGTCGTTAAAAGGAAAGTGTCGTTTTTATATCTTTCGGCAATGACTCTACGTAGTATATGTATACTGTCACCACTCGAAAGCATTATATGTTCCATAAAGAAAGAGGCGAGGTCGTTTTTTCGACGATGAAAAATGACATCCGTATGCGTTCCCTTTCCGGCTTCTATTGCTGGACTAAAGTCCCCGGAATTTCTCGTAATTTTATTCACCACCTTAGAGAATTCGCAATCCCAACGAAGATCCCGATATCGATGAGAACGATCGAATGGAAGCAATTTAATTGGAATAAATTTAGCGGAAGGCGATGAAATTAGGCGCGTTCGAGGCTCGAGCCGCGGACAAAGATAAAGCGCAATGTAAATAAGATCTCTGCAATTAAAGTAAGGCACTCGGTGGATAAAGTTGATCGCAAACGAGAAAAGTTCGGAGCACTGTTAGTTTGGGGATCATCCCCGTGGTTGTCGAAAGTTACGAATGTACCAATTTGCCCGGCTAGAAACTTTGCAATTAAGTTTGTCCGGAAAGGATTGCCTTTGTAAACCCATCTGCCGAATGTATTATACAATGATTAAGAAACATATCTGACGAAACCTAATTAATATCCCCTGGTTACTTCTGGTTTGTTTACCATCAGGTACTGTTAATTGAACCCGTTGGATTTACTTCATAAACAGGGCCAGGACGTAATACAATATTTTTATTTAAGGACATTCTACTAGATATTATAATATAATATGTACGATGAATTTAGTATCATGTTCGCTGTACAATTCTATTGCTTTTGCAAAACCAAATATTATGGATGAAAGATAGAAATATTGCTTTTACCAAATTAGTAGTAAAAGATTATGAAAACACAGGCATGTGATAATAACATTGAAAACCGACGTTTTGTTAATACATAGTGTCTCCCTGCAACGTCTACAGATAATACCAGAATCCTTCCCCATTGCACTCTGTGCTCTCGTTCACTTCCACTTTAGCCTTTATGTACATGCATAAGTTATACTCTACGTATATCTTTCAATAAATGATAAATTTTGCATTGACTCCTGTCCCAAATATTTGCAAAACAATTTTGATCAACAATTTAAAGGGAAGAAGAAAGTAACATAATATGAAAGGTATGCCGTGAAGTTTAAACCAAATATACATATACATATAGATTATATCAGAAGGGATAGAAGCAACTCGCTTAATAATGATCATGTATACATTTATCCATGAAATCTCTTTTCGATTTCTTCGAATCCTATAGATATCCCGCGCAGATATGAGCTAGTTTAGCCGATTTCTGTTTTCTTCAGCGATGCGAAATTGATATCAGTATTATTCAACTGAGGCATCGAATTCGCTTGAGGTACGGCTTCCGTCTTGTAATGGGATTTTGATACTAACTCCTCGAGAGGTATTAACCCTCATCACGGGAATAATTTCCTCGTCGTATCTGTATCATGCTCATTACACCCTGCACGTTAGTATACGATACGTTATCGTCAGCCTACACTCTCTACCAAGTCTCTGTTCTTCGGTCTTAATGCTGAACTTAATAGAATACCAAAGGGAAATTTATGTCAGGTACACGACATTCAAGGTAACCACGTTTAATTTGCTTGATGACCGTAAAACATAATTGTGATATTCTTCGCATGGTATACCGTGTAAGAATGCCTTCGTGCTCGATGTCAAAAACTGCAGTCCTAGTATGTTCGTCGCGACTTTAAATCTGGTGAAATGAAATTCGTGAAATGGAACGCAGTGTAATAGTGAAACCTTTGAAAATTCCCAACACACGTCGAATTTGTGTGTTCGTAACGAATGCTACGTTGGATCAGTTTGTAGCACACGGGCCCACCGTTCAACGTGCTCCATGACGCCTATATTGCCTCCATAAATCTAACAAGGCGGTTGAACATTAACCCAGAGACCGCCGCCTATACTTCCGACATCGGTCGACCTCCATGTCCTATAAAATAGCAATCTGTACAGTCCGTGATATTATTTATACCGATTCAATGAACAGTAACAAAGTTACGAGCTTCCGGATGATATCACATGTTTTTATGGAACAGAGAAAGGATTACTCATTTTATTGTCGTGCATAATTCAAATAAAACTAGCTACAGATAAACACTGATTTCTGTAACGCGATGAATTCTCTTTTAACGCAATCTTTATTATCAACATTTTTTAAACAATTTGTAGCTATTGCTTTGGTATCTACTATTTTCATACTGACGAACGTATATTTGGCAAATTGTAGAAATAAATTGTACATAAATTGAATTTTTATGTGAATTATCTACAAATGTTATCACAGACGTAATCACATACACCAAATAGTGACGTATAAATCTCGACGGTGTAGACACAGCATAGTAAAGTGGAAAATTGGATGACGATGTGGTCGGTTCACAGGTGGATTGTGCGCCAGCTCTTTGTTCTGTCGCGAATAAAGTACGTTTCAGAACATTTGGCATGAATACACCACGAGATTTTGGCAGAGAGCACAGGATATGCGTGGTCGCCAGTGAAGTATTGTATTAACCGATACTGCAATCGCCGAAATCCTTTCTTTCTCTTTCAAATGGAATAGGATGCTATTAAAAAGGGTTACACGACTGAAGTTTTTCAATCTTCTTTGTATTACGCCTTCCTGTAATACACATATGCAATTCACACTTGTGTTGTCCTTTTTGTTGCAGACTCACGACAGCTGGCAAGGACACGACGGGGACCAGGTGAGAATCAATATCTACCTACTACCGACACTGCTTCGCTTTTGCTCTCTGCATGCTGTTTTGATCCTTCACATTTTTCTGGTATCACGGGCTTCAACTAAAATTCGAATTCAATATTCTGCGTTCATTGTATTTCAAAAATTTCCTTAGGAATCTGACTATAGTTTATCTTATTATTGGACGTCCCAACGTAGTCTGTAGTGATCGTTTGTTGAATGTCGTACATTGTTTAAGAAGACTAACACGTGAAACTAACATGTTTGACCGAAAGTAACACCATAGATATTTTACCCTAAAATACTGCTCACAACATTTTGCGAAACAATAAAGGAACGTAAACGATTTTCACTGTCGAAGAGTATTTTCCGCAAAGGAAATCAAAACGATCAGAGAAATCACATACGCATGTACGTCGACGTTCCCAGCAGTACTGGCAAGAGTTAGACAGAAACGATCAAACAGCGGGAACTTGATAATGGTGAAAGAGAATATGCTGGGGAGCGAGAGCTATTTGCATGGCAGAGGTGCATGCGATACGAGTTCTTGCCATCTGGTTACGCGGTTACAAGCTGCGCTGTATCTCTTAGTTATTAAGGGCGTTGCGGTTTAATGACGCGACGGTTACAACGCCCATAGGGCGAGCATCATAGTTTGCAAAGTTCTCCGTTAAGTACTAGTGATTAGTCGACACTACGCTGGAGCCTGTGAAAATATTTACCAGTTCGCGGAATCTCTCGTGTAATGCCTCTGGGGCATTAATCGATGCATTCTTGTGTCTTTGGAATTCGCGGTACTTACATCTACCTTTCTCGTGTATAGCACGCCGACAGCTTGGAAGTCTACTGTATTCATCGTCAAGTTCAATAACGCGATGCAATATTTGAATTTCGAACGATGTTATTTAAACGTAAATCTTATTTTAATATTCCGTGGTTCGTCAATTTTACGGATAGGGTTCCGAATAATTTGGGATTTCCAATTGTTCATCAGTATCGACCATCCTCGGACGAGGGACACACAAGCTATAAAAGTTCCCCCGATAGCTGAAAATGAAGAAAATTTCCGCGAGATAGAGGGTCGCGTGGAAATTCAGCGCACCCATGGAACGCTTTTTACGAGGAACGAAAGACGGTAGAAGCACTTAGCAATGAAGGCTGGTTGAATGAGATTTAGTGTACCGTCTAATCGGGTTTACTCTCGCCTTAGGGATATGCCCCTCGTTGGTACACCGATACAGGCTTGAACTACAGGTGTAGGGGAGCTTTGATAGTATGGGTGCGGAGTGAGAGGAAGGAAACTGAAGAAAACTGCGAGACCAAGTGGTTAGGGGACTCGCGCAGTGAATTTAAAAAGATTCGTTAAACCTTGATACCGCTATAGACTCCGCGCCCCATGGAGAAACCCTTTGTTAAACAGTTCGACTACTCGCCCATTTTCGTAATGCTTCCCCGAGATTTATCTCGCTAAGAAGATTTGCCGAGCGTGTCGGAACATGGGTGAGAACCAGTGTTGCTGTTCGCTCAATCTCATTTGTAGCGGCTGAACTATTAATTCTTACTTTATATTAAGTGTGCATTTTTGTCTTTGTTTTATGAAATGGAATTACGTGAAAAGAATGAAGATTCCAATACCGACTTGTATTTGAGACAATGGCGCCCTCCGAATTTCAATATTCGAGGGCTTCAGTATTGTTCGAGAGTATCTTGAAGAATCGACGTCCCATCGATGGTTCTTGTCGTAAGTACTCGAACGCACTACAGTGTTCCTCGATAGTATCCTCCAAAGAGAGGATCTGTTTCATCTTCCATCTTCTTGTTTCGAATATCCACAATACGTCACCCTCTGCGCCTCTACGCCATCCCCGTGGCGGCTTTATTCTCTTTGTAACGATACAAAGCGGATCGCCCTGTCTTGTCCTCTGTTCACGACAAACAATTTTCTTTCAGGGCTCCTTTTTCACTTTGCGAAAATTCTATTAAAACAATTCCTTCAGATGTGATTTTGTACGTCAATGGGCTGAGACCGTTGAAACATTTTATGGTATTCCGCTCGCATACGATTTCCTTACGCCTTTCGTTTTTGCATACTGCTACATACAGGGTCCGGCGGAGTATAAGTCCAGGCTTTGAATGGGGGGTTACTGGGGTGATTCTGAACAACTTTTTCCTTTACCAAAATGTTGGTTAAAGCTTCGTTTTTGAGTTATTGAGTTTAACCAACCTTTTGGTAAAGGAAAAAGTTGTTCAGAATCACCCCAGTAACCCCCCATTCAAAGCCTGGACTTATACTCCGCCGGACCCTGTATATTTGATTATTTTTATCAATAATCACGCCAAATACAAAAATTTCTTTTTAGTTGGAACGGAAAATATTAAACGTTTGCATAATAATGAATACCGCGGTTTGGTCCAAGATCACCTGATCATTTATTCACTGGTGTTATAAATTTGCGGCCTGTCAGGCGTTAAAGGAACCATTTTTCCAAGGCGTTGTTTCAATATTTGAACTCACTTAACGTTAATCTTCTAATAATTTTCGCTTAACAAGGTGAGCGTTACTTCCTGGGGAACATTACACGCTCATCGAATTGTAAATATTAAACGATAAAATCAGGGAAACCTGGGCTTCGCTGCCTCAACTTTCGGAGCGGTAGCTTCGTATGTAAATACACCATGAATTTATTATTCCAATAGAGGCGCCTCATTCATTTTCGGGGTATTAGAGGGCGTCAAAATCCTCTTTCGCGTACAGTGTATCGCGGTGACTAACACGGCAAACAGGGCTTGTCGCCAATTACCCTAACTCACCCCCTATCCAGCTTTGTCTCCGCCTTCTCTCTTCCTTATTGTCTGTCTGTCATCGTCTCGTACACGCATTGCTCTCCACTTATCCGTTCTTATTTCTTCAGCCTCTTTTTATTCCTCGATGCACATTCGCGACTCTTGCCGCAAATGAGCCGCTCCAGCTATGAGAAATTAGCCTAGGGTGTTCGGTAGCTAACTTCCTGTCCTCTTCTGTGTGTGTGTTTTTTTTTTGTTCTCTCATTACTAGGACCGCACGGAGGCTGCTGAGATTCAACCGCGGGCAAACGAATTCTGAAATGGAACAGCACATGACGTTTGGTCCCCGACACGCACTAATTAAGCTCCAGCATGCATTTCGACATTTTTCTCGGATTCCGTCGTGTTTAATGCAATAAACCACCGAACCAATTGTTTGACCAATTATTGCTATTATTGGTATTGTTTTCTCCCCTTTCCTTGTTTCCCTATAAACGACGATTGACAGAGAAAGCAATAATGCTGATTAAATTGTATTATTTGTTATTAATGTTTGTGTGTCTGAATATGGAAATGCACCTCGTTATTATCATAATTTATAAAACATAAATATTGTGATTCACGGTACAATTTATACATAGTTGTTTCTGTCCTTATATCCTCGATTCCCTTTCCGTCAGCGGCATTGTATAACCCAGATTGTGATAGCCAGGTAGCTTATCGACGGAGTTTATCGTACACCTGCCGCAATACATAGGTGTCACTTGTAGCTCCAATTGCTCTACCCTAATCCGGTTGAATTAATTATGCTCCGATTTAACCAGCCATTAACGTCGCGTTAATTATTACTTCAATGGGGCTCAATACGGTACGCAACCAAGTTACAACACTTACAGTCAGCCATCAGATTTACGACCGATTTCTTTTGAGTCACTGGCAAGCGGATCGAGCTACGACTATTTAACCCGATTGCTCCATTTTCCAAATTAAATCTTTGTCCATTAGATTGACCAAATTTATTTGGCTATTCCATAGAAAAACAGTCAAAATCTCCTCCATTATTCATACAGCAATTTTGATTCGGAGTTTAAAATACAAGCTTCAACCACCCCTACGGAATTTCCGGTGGGGAACGAAGGGTTGGAAATTAGTTCGAAGCAGCGCACGGGGGAACTTTGCAAAAACATTAAGCCAGCATCAATGCATCGAAGCGATTTCGGCGGGGCCCATTCGCCAAGGAAGAGAGGAGCCCGCCGGAGAAATGCAAATTGCAGACAGTCAGACAGCATTAAGCGTTGCTATTGTTCCGCGACGTATATACTTCGCGTGTCGGTGGCACGGTTGCATACGGTAGTGCGCCAGGTACACCGCCAGCGAAATTGCCTCCCCGGAAATTCTAAAGGTTTCGTTAAAGTTTCCAGGTCATATGGCTCGAAGCGTTTGAGGGAAAGGTATGGTTGGGCATGAATGCGCTGACCGCTTTCGGCCTCTAAGCGTATTTATTTTTCGAGCGCAATCAGAAAGAGTTCGAGAGGCTTGAAAAAAAAGGAAGACAAAACCGAAAGCTGGTGTTCCTTTTCGCGACCATTCAGACGAACAAAAAACTGGAAGGAATGAAACGAAATCGAGATGCATCTGAACGTATACACATACATACATAGTCGTCTGATCCAAACTCGTTGGATTTGGTAGTGGCGATTCATGGGAAGATCCTCGTTTCTCCTATATCTCGAATACGGTCGTCGGGCGTTCAAATCAGACAGGTATTTAGTTCTTCGGTGTTTTTTTGCGCAAAGTTCATGAAAAGGAGTTGGAAGGAACTGAGGGGATTCCATTATACGTGAGGTTTTTTTGTCGTCCAAGGAATTCGTCTAACTTGGAACGTGTCTGCAGTCTCAAACAAGAAGCACGTTTTTTTCCTGGAGAGATTAGATTGAAACAAGTTTCCCGATTTGCAGACGGTGTCGCGTGTCTTTCAGAGGCGACTTCGAACTTCTACGTTCCTGGAGTCGAAATGTTGCATTTCAATTCCAACAAACGTAACGCAACTGGGATAATAGAATTTTCGCCAATTATGGAACTGCTTGGAAGGGAACGGGAAATTTCTACGAGTGTATACATAGTTACATTCTTGCTTCACGAAACGAGGCCGTAGTTTTTCTGTCGCTTTGCGAAACCACTGTATCTTAGAATAGTTTAAAGTGTTTACCATTGCACGAAAAATTTATTCTATTATTAGTAACACAGTAGTATCACTGGAATAATTGATGTATGTAATTCAACATGTTTACTCCATTTTATACATGTATGTAGTGACCGCGATATAAGATCGTATCCAAACAAAGTAATGTACAGGTAGCCCCCCGAAATTCGTATAATCTGTCATTACGAATGTGCCCGGAGCGATATCTCCGTATCTACCTTAACTTCCCCCAACCTCGGAGCAACCGCGCGACCTCGTGCGATCGGCCTGGCACGAAACGGAGCGCCGTCGTCGAAGGAACGAACGTCTTCTGTATGGTTAGTATATTTCTGGCGAGAGGAAACGAAATATGTATACGAGGAAACGGGATGGAGAACAAGAGGCAAGCGGTAGAGAATGCGAGTACTTTCGTGTAGAGCTGGCCACTTTTTGTTTGACATAACGAATCGAAAAATTAGGAGGTCACAAACACGGACGGGGGTAACAATCTGCAGAGTGCTACCGATATAAAAAATTACTAGTATGAAATATTATTTGTTGGCACATATATTGCACAGAAAGGAGATCTGGTATTTATCCTAAATTTTCGTTAATTTAAAATGTCAGAAATATTTTCAATTACATATATGTATATGTAAGTACTTTCTTTAAAACGAAGCTCTCCACTTGCTTGGAACTTCTGTAAAAAGGTAATGGTGGGGACCTTTTGTAATTGAATTTGCACCATTGCACTTTGCGAGTTTTACAGCAGTACTTTTTAAACAGAAGTATATATTGAAACCAATGTCCATTGGAAAAACAAAATTTTCATTTGCCATAGCTGAGCAATAAGCAGAATAAAAATTTCTTTGGATAACGCCCAGTACAGTCCTCGAGAGGACGATCGTACAGGTTCGTGCAGATCCGGTGAGGTTCGGTTCGGCACTCTCCGTGCGTGCAGCGAAGTTCATGCCGGCGGCCGAGCGATGACGTCAGCAAGCAAAGAGGCCTGTCCACGGTTAGCACGGTAAAGCGTACGAGAGCTCTTGACGTTTCACCTCTTTGCGTACACACTCGTAGTATTTTCGGCCGGTTGTTCGATTCCAAGCTGGTTGTGTACGATCGGTATCGCGGGAATAGGGTGGTATCACGTGGCGGGTAAAGCAAGTCTGTTGTTCTGACCCCGCGCATTCTTTCCGTGAGTGCAATCGCGATCGGGGTGCGAGAGAGAAAAAGCGGTCGAGAAGCGGAGGAGGAGGCGTCCGTGGCGACCTAACCTCCCAACCCGGTGCGTCGGTAATTTCAATTGGCGCTATAGCGGGGCCGTGGAACCGTGTCACGCGGAACTTGTACGGACTGTCGCGGAAATTGATTCGGTCGAGAAACTCCAAACGGTATCTGGCGTTCTCCGTTTGACAGCGTCTCCGTAGAACTTCCCCTCGAGTGGTTTCTAACCTCTGTTGTGCCACCGGTGCTCCATTCGGGCACACGAACACAAACGGAACGGAATGATGCTACGGTGAATAAGTGGGGAGACGCGGACAAGAAAGCAGTCGTTACGTACGACGAGTGCAATCTGTTTATGTATCCGAGAAACTGCCGTGCACATATTGACATTTGCGTCCGGG
This sequence comes from Nomada ferruginata, assembly GCA_963583965.1. NCBI lineage: Eukaryota > Metazoa > Arthropoda > Insecta > Hymenoptera > Apidae > Nomada > Nomada ferruginata. The sequence continues at coordinate 5,104,248 of OY757214.1, read as the reverse complement.
CACATCCTTTTGTTTCCTTTCGTTGCACGCGTGACTGGAGAAAATATCGTGGCTCGATTAGCGGTAGAAATTCGTTCTGGAGTGAGACGGACGAGCGAGGAGCAACCTGTTTCATGACTGTGTGAGTGTGTCCGTGTTTCTCATGGAATGCGAGAATCGTGCGTGCAGGGGCGTCCTGGTACACGGTGATTTTCAGCTAACGCCGGATAACAGTGAAGTGTCGGTGTAGATAAATGCGTCCACTCGTTATCGCCTAGATGTGCGTCGTGTATAATCAGTGATCTTCCTTCAAAGGTAAAGTGACGTTTTCGCGCCAAAACGGGATAACCAGCGTTCTATTTTCTTTTTTCTCTGCGAGTTATATGGAAGGGATACGTGGCAATCGGAGCACTACGATTTTCGTTATATTCAATGGGCATTGCTCCTTTTTTGTGACACAACACCACTGGAGAACTCTACTATAATTCACAGAAATCGAGCTAAGTTGAAAATCTACGCTACGTTTCGTTTCGTTCGTGGTCGAACAAGCGATACGTATGAAGGACGCGAGATATAACAGTACATTTCGTTCCTCCGGAATATACTTGACGTTTCTCTATTGTTTCGCCGTCACGAATGAATTGTTCTCGGTAAGAAATTCCATCTTTTTTCATTCTCGTAAAGACGGACGAACCATTAGCGATCGTAGTATGCGAGTGAAGCGTATGTCCACGTGGAAATCGAAGGCCCGTAATCGTGAATTTCCTTATCCGCGTCGTCATTCGTCACGCTACGCTGCACAGGAGTACGCTTCGCGTGCACTAGAGTGAGACGAACGGACAACCTGTTTGCGATATAAGCGTACCCGTGTGTACGCACACGGTCGTCTACTGTGTGCACAGGTATGCGCGTAAGAAAGGAATCTTATACATACACGGTTTTCGTGGGAGCGTAGAATCGGGTTTTGCCTGGTGTTTGGAAAAAATACGCGCGCGTGTATCGACAGATATCATGTTGGACGTGGCCCGTGTGCCACTTTTGTACTCCGTACTTTCACTGATCGATCGCCCAGGGCGGGCAGTTCACCGGCCGAATCGGCGAGTGCATTCTCTTCACGGAGCATCGAGTGAACTCTGCTCGTAATTTGTTTTTTTCGCAGTACGGAGTATCGTGACTACTTGTAACTTCCCGAACGTCAAGTGCAATCGTAACTTTTTTACTTCGTATCATTTTTGGAGATCGAACAGTTGATTTCGCGCGATTTTTCAGTACACGGCACGAGATTCAATTAACCGGTTCTCCAGGGAATTCTTTAATCGATAACTCCAGTACCCTTCGAATAATTGGACGTTCGATGAATGTTTCAGTTTAATCCCGTTTTCGAACGTGTACACATGTTTGTAGATCATTCAGATTAAGCACACGTGTTACGTTACACGTTGCCGAACATTTTCGTATTAATTTATTCGTACGAAAGGATTCGTAAGTTTGCACATCCAGTGTGTTTGTACATATGGCTGCGCTGATTATGTACTACATAACGTTACAGCAAAGAGAAACAATTTCCCGCGTTATTTGCCAAGCGATTCGGGTTAACCGACCAAAGTAGGACGGGCCGCCGTCCCTGGCTTTTATCAATTGGGTTGCACTTGCGTGAGATATAAATGCGGCACGGGCCTGCAGGAAATAGGGCGCCGGGGGAGTATATTACGACTCCGTGTCACCGTAATCGCGACTCAGAATCTACCATGTATTTGACGCATATAAAATTACCGACCTATGCAACGAGGCTCATGTTTCCTCGTTAGATTGAGTTTTCAAGCGGTCTGGGCACTTTCACGTTGCTACAGTACGTTAAACTCCGGCCCAGTCCTTTTTGCAGGGAAAGGATACAATATTGTCGACAGCTAATTATTTCCAATCGCACGCCACGTTTTATCTTCACGTCTGTATCAATATACTTCAAAGATACATACGTACTCCTTTCAGGAGCAATGCTCATAGGAAAATTGAAAATCGAACGCAAAATGTGAACTTGAAGTTTAGCATATGAACAACGTTTCATTTGTTCTGATTGTTAACACATTGTAGGACTCGAATTGAAAATCTTTTGTCACGATACACCTTCCTTACGAACTCGAAGTTGATTATAACGTGAAGGTATATTACATATCTTTGCCTCCTGTTTCGTTTTGAAGTGCGGTTTTCGAGTTCCGTGAGAAAAGTATGTGGCCCTGCGCTGTCTGAAGCGTTCGGATTAATTGGATTAATTTGCATCGAGCGGCGATCGATTAGAGAAGAGGAGAATGACCACCAGGAGAAAGAAGAAGTCACAGGACGGGTTCCTGAAGAAGGTCTCGAGCCTGTTCAACCTAGACACGGTGAGTCACTAGCGAAGCACTGTGTCACGAATCTCGTGTCACTTCTCGGCGATTATTCTATTTTACACAGTATTCTGATCGTCATCGGTGGTTTTCTGGTCATCGCCGACGATCGTCCCGTGTCTCGTTTAAAAGCGTTTTAGCGTAGGAGGTCGAGGAAGTAAAGAAACACTAACGACTCCCTTTCGTTCGTGGGCTTTAATTGTGGGCGCTTCTATGCAACATAGGACGAATTCTACATCACTTTCGAAAGTGAAAGTAATTACGTGCGACGATTTGCAATAAGGGCAAAACCAAAACAACGCGATTTCTCCATGCACGTACATTTTAATTCGGGCTTTGATATTGAAACTCTATCTGGTTGAAGTAACAGGCTCACCAGTTACGTATTCAGGGATATCACGTGTTACCGTAATATCGCGGGAGCAAGCTACAGCGGATAAAATTATACGCGTTGCGAGCGTAACAAATACGAAATTAGTCCTGAATAAGAAGTGCTTTGCTGCATAACACGTTGGACAAAAACGGACGCGGTGCTCCATTAACCACGAGTAAATGGCAAAACCATAAAGTTAAACTGTACATTTCTTTCAAGGGCGCGAATACGTTTATTCAAATGCGTGTATCTTTTCGCTGTGCGCGTCGCGTAAGAACTTATTAAACGATGTATTCATACCTTTGGACGATTGCCATCTTAATTCGTCTGCAAGTATCTTCTTCGTTTTTGTACACGCACTCCAGTCTTCAACTTTGTTTTACTTCAATCGACACGTTGTAGTCGATTTGAAGAGTACCTACCTTATAAGGTGTGATTTATCAGACGTTGATATTTTGCCCCTTAACTCTGTGATTAATGTTCAGAGGATAAAAGAGAAAAACAGACGAGAAAGTAGAGGCAGAGATGAAAGGGAACAGAAGGGAGGAGGAAAATGGTTTCGAAGTTACAGAAGTGCGAAGGAGTTGCCATTGAAAATCTTTGGGGCCATTTTTCTCCCTGATTTCTCGAACATTTCATACGATAAGGGAGCGTGGAATAACTTCAAGTGGTCCTCAGAGTATTTGATAAAGAATAGAGAAACGAGGAACCGAAGGAGAAATCGTGAACCGTAAACAACTTGGTTGAAGCCGCCTCGGTGGCTCTCGATGACTTGTGCGGATAAAGCGAAGCATACTTGGGATGCTCTTCTGTATTGGAAAATTCTTAGGAAACCTATAACTCTTATTGAACCGATACTTTACTCCAAAACGTACAAAATATCGCAGTATTATTTTGTATATTTTCATTTCATTCTACTGTTCCTTTTCCATCGTTAATTTTCTAATGAAGGATCGCGATAGCTGTTAGACACAGTTCAGCATTCCTTTGGTTTCCCCAAGGCTGGGGAAATCCGATTAAAATTCGGCACGGTCGAATTTGTTTTCCCTCGCGAAATCAGCGACGTGTTAGTACATACATAGTTAGTAAGCTTTATCGAACGCTGTTAGCGTGTAGTTTACATTGGCAGCCGATTTCGACACGTCCAGGCAGCTTCCTCGGTCCTAAGTCAACCTGGACATTGTGGTTCAACGTATATAAGCTTTTCCACGGTACACAGCTTGCCAACGTCAAAACAATTTAACAGCAGAATCCTCAGGCGAGGAAGAAAACGATGTCTTGGATAATATTTAGATCTCTGCGTTCGTGAAACAATGAGCAACTGTTTCACGCGGTACCGAGGTTAATTTTGCCCGCCGTTCGACTTTTTACACGAAACATACCGATGCTTTGAACCGATCACAAAATACGTGTGAACCGAAACAGAATCGTAAAAATCCTCCAAAATAGTATCAACAAGACTCTTTGATACGCCTCATACATCCCACGCGATCGAGAATATCTTCTTCACCTAGTTCCAGTTAATCCCACAGAATTATCGCTCGCAATCTTCCAGAATCGTTTTGAACGATGTACTCGCGCGTCGGTAAAATATACATACTCACAGGGCATTTAATTCAGTTACGTGCTACTCCGATAATGTTCCCAAGGTTAGTCCGACCCAGTTGACACGTTCCCGCGCACATGGCTGTGATATTGCGAAATCACGATAAACAGGTCGGCGATAATTGACATGGATTAACAGCCAATTGAGAATCAAAGTGTCTCCCGTCGCGTCCCGGAATGCATGTATGCGTTTCCTCTTCTCGGCGTCCTGCTGAAACGTGTTCCACGAGCAATGCATGGGAGCACCTCGGTCTTATGTAAGATCATCCTTGTGCATATGTACGTGCAAGTCGTTCGTGCATATCGTGTGTGCATAACGCGCACACTCGTAATAGGATATCGGTACGAACTTCGTGGAAAATATGTAGGTATGTACATGGTAACCCTAGGATCGTCGGCGCGACATCCTCGAAACAGCCTTGCGATACTTTGGCAACGTGCCGCACAGATTTCTAAGGCGCATCCGGATTTACAACTCGTCCGCGTTGACCGATTCAAAAAGAAATTCCTTCTTCGAACAGCTGTGTTTTCGGTGACAGAGCGTACGACGTTGCGATAAAGTCGATGTCATCGTGGGCAGATCGAACGCGAAAGATAATCGAGAAGGGAGCAATGACTGAACGTTCATGAGTCGTGTCTACTTAGCTTCCTCCTGCGATCCGAGAAAAGAAGATCCCCCAGATTTCTGTACACTTTGCGGGCTCGATGTTAATATATTACAAAAGGAACGAATCCTGTTTTCCATTATGTAGTTGGAAATACTTATACAGCAGACAGAATTCCAATAAAGATATATGAACCTGCTCGGCTGAGAACCGCTGACGTTGACGCCTCTCTTATTCCCGTCAGATGCAGACCTCCCTCCGTCGACCTTCCGGAGGTGGTTGGAAGTGGAGGTTGGCCCACGAACCTCCGCTCGAGTTCTGCGCACCGAATGTTGAATCGTATAACTTGCACACGTTGCTCCCATGCTTGAAGAACCTTCCACCCACCCCCAGCTGAGGGCCAAACGCCGTTGAATGGAGTGTTTCACGGCGGGCTGCCGGCACCATACGTTCCTTGCCAGACGCGACGATCTTTCTCTTACTTCCTTTCCCGTCTTCGTCCACCTATCGTCGTTCTTGCTTTGTCCCTATGCACCCTATACCTACTCTCGTGCTTTCCACGACAGACCTCTTATGTAGTTATGGAGCACCTTCATTTGCCATGCTTCAAATTCTTTCTCAGACCGTGTCTATACATATGTATATACCGACCGATGTTATTGGATTTTGAATTTATTATGAGTACAGGATCATCGTGTTGGCAACTTTTGCGTCTGTAGGATTCGGAGTAAATGAACACGGTTACTACACCATTATTCTAACTTCTCATGAGGCTCAGAAATATAAAGAGCATATCGCTAATTGTTTAATCCGCTGGTCGTATGAAAGCTGGACAAAGTTCGATGTGTCTTTCTTTTGATACTGATAAATGTTACTTTTTTATTATCTCTCGTTGAACGAGTTACTGTTCCAATGGAAGAAGTAGTAAGCCCCTGGAGTAATGACTGGGATGAAGGGAACAACCGCTAAGCCACCACGCTTATTCATTCGGCATCGAGAGCTTCTCTCCCTATGGTACTCGCGGACCGTCCATTTCCGGTCTGGGACTTCTATCGTTAACATATCACCAGCCATGGTTCACGTGAACCGTTCCCCCTAGCAGGGCGAAAATATATTTCTCATTCGCTAAAAGATGGAAAATCAACGAGAAAATAATTCCCTCGCTAAACTTAAGATTTAAAAGATTCACGAATAGAGATCAATAATATTTTGCGCGAAAAAATAAACAATAAGACGTCGAAAGGAGTCGGAATAGATTCATATAACAGAAAAGCCACACGAGTCGACTAAGCCCCACGTAATCCTGTTAAGTGACTCCAACTTCGTTGTACACATCATAGCGCCCATTCACACTCTTAACGACCTACCCTTTGCACCCTTACCCAAGAATCAGATTTTCCGAGCCAACGGCTCCGAGAATCGCCGAGCAAAGTTTCCACGGAACGGGCCTCTGCCGACAAGTTTCGCCAAAAGCTTGCAGATCAGCGTCGCCCCTCCACCGGTCAATCGCATCGTAGCGACCGGAAGTTGCGAGTAGTAGGTAGCCTATCGACAACAAGTAAATCCGTACAAATGGTTTCGTAGGTGTGCATGGCAGGCATTCTCGTTAAATTGGACCGGCTGAGAAATGGAGAGCAGCCAGTTCTGGTAGGGGTAGTAGCTAGAGGTCGAGAGAAGGCGCTTGTCCCTCGATGGCCAGAGTCGAGGGTGGAACAGGGAGGCACGGACAGTCGACAAATGGACGGCCGTTCGTATTCGTGGACGTATTTCACCGGACCAACACTGACCAGGCTGCTACCTCGAAAGCCAATACCAGCCAGGCTTTGACCTTTCCCGACCATCCTTCCGCATTCATTGTTCTGTAGCCGTCCACTTGTAACCGGCGACTTATCTCTCGCAGGCCCGCTTGTCGGATCGTGAGTCGTTTTCACCGGCTGTACTAGGATATTTGTCAGTGTTCGTCGTGACGATCCGCAGGAATTCGTGCAATGGTATTGCTCGGACATTCCCTATTGTCACGATATCATCGTAGATTAGCAAGCATGATTACGGCGGAGGGGTTGGAATTATTCGAGAATTAAAATTGTACTGCGACGTGCGATCCACTGCGAGGTGCGTGTGTTCGTATGTCTATATACATACAATACACGTGTGTCGAACTGTTCGGTTGATTGTTGCAATTGCTGTGCACACTGTTGCTCGTTACAATGGAACGGAAAAGTGATCGATTAAACGGCGCTCATAGTACATTAACTTGATTAAACTATTGGTCGGTTTGTCGCGACGGTGTTTAAATATTTTATCTCGTTTTCGCGCTCGGAGAATGCATGTTGCTTGAATGAAAGCAAACATTGGTTGTTTGCTTACAGACAGCTGTTTTCCGTGTTTTATTCGACGGGGAATTTACTGCTGTCGATGATATTAATTAATTAACCGTCGATCGTCTGCGTACGCTCTGTTGTTATCGATCAAACTTTAACCAAGCGGATCACTTTGCGCCCGACGCTATCGACGAGGGCACGTTGTTATTTAAAGAACACTTACGAAGTGTACGATTGGCAATTACCTCATAAATGCATTCTATACCGTCTGCTTTATTTCCCCTCGGTTCTACGTTTTTCCACTCCTGTCTGTGCCTCTGGATTGTAAACGAGTCAACGAGCCGGTAGACAGACAAACCGATTGCTCGTAGCGGAGTGAAACAAGAATTATTGTCGATCCAACTCGTTCAACTGTGTGTCTGACAGCGCGACTGTTTCTTTTGTACGAGTCCACCATTATTTACGGCAAAAGTACCATTGTTTCTCTCGCATTGATTGGCCGTTGCAGATGACCAATATCGAATTTCTATTCAACTAAAGTTCTATTAAATCAAAGTACGAAATTCAACTAATATATGGAAATGATCAATGAATTACCTCGGCCATATAAATTAAACACAGATCGTCTGGCAGTGATCGTGAACAGGAAAACGAACCCGACGAAATAATTTCTTTATCGATGTTCCCCGATATTGCTGATCGAAGGCAACTTTCAATTACGACGAGCAGGTCGCCCGGATGGCTAGATTCTAATCGATTTAACTCATCTCCCGTTCTCAGAAGGCAGGCTACGTACACCCCGTAATTGACAACGACCGCGGTTGTTCTTGAACTCGCGCAGTTTCCCAATGGATTCTGTCGGTTTGTTGCGGAAATAAGACACCCGTCGTGATGAGGACGAATCGACGGAACACTTTATCTTCGAACTTGGTCACGCGATTGCAACGCATTCCGTTTACAGCCGAAGATACGCGATAATGAAATTCCACTTGCTCGATATCTGCAACGATTATCATCCATTCTGCCACGATCGATTGCATATTGTTTCGGAGCATCGTTCCACGTTACATGAAGGCTTTCCTCAATCCGTATTGTGTTAACGAATGCAGTATCGATCTGTTTATCGGAGCAATAGACGAACACTTATCCTGTTCTTCATTCGTTCGCATTCGTAACGTCGATTAGAAAGTTTCAGGCTTAAGTAGTACGTCACAGGAACGGTGGACATAAATTCATAGATTCCTTAAACGACTTTGTAAAACAACTTTGCGAATATTCCTGCAAGGCACCAGCTGTGCCGAGATCCGCAAAGCTTTTGATCGGATTTCAAAGTTGAAAGTTTTGCCAGGGTCGTGCGGCGAAAAAGCCAAAAAGTGTATCAAAGACGAATCGGGGGCGAGGCTTTTGCGTTGGCGTGCGAGACGCGTCTGGTAGATGAGCAATAAGTAATTAAATTTCCCTGCTGTATTTCCCTTAAAACAGAGAGCCCTCGAACGAACGATCTCCCCTTGACTAACCTATTAGCATTGTGGTGTAACTTCTTGTGATTTTTACCAAACAGCCTGGAAATTCGTCAAACATGATTTTTGCACGTTTAAGTGTAATATCATAATTATCTTAGTTGAACCGAATAACTTTCCATAGTAGAGTAGGGAAGAAAGAAATACCTCGATCGATGAAATGTAGGTACACAGTTTTATACAAAAAGTTTCCATGCTCGCCATTTTCATGTCCGCGAAACATGTGTCGGTTTCCGGGATTAGAAGGGGTGTGAGTCACGGGAGAATTATGTGCGGACATTTTTCAAATCTACAGCAAGGATTTAAGCGTGTGGATTTAAGGATTTCTTACTACCAGGGATGAATCATATTTTATTCCAGTCCTACCCAAAGTTGTAGCTGAGTTTCAAGTTGCCTCAAACACGTGCGAACGCCGAGGACTAGAGATTCCGCAAAACCTCCGGCAATTTTACTTACATATCTCTTAGAACGTGTACGTATGTATATAAAGATGAGGGCATCAGCTTGCATTCTCGGCGAGATTTTCGGAGCTTAGACGGGCGAGCGTCTTTCGAAGCTATCGAAAACGATATCCTTGGAAATTCGAATCTGCCAGCTATCGAGGGAAGGGGAAAAAATTTCCTGAAAATAGCTTCCACCCTTATGTCGGCTATGACATTCGAAGGAAATCTTCTGGATACTTGGTACTGAAATTTTCGGGAATTTTACGATGATTCATTTTGTTCGTTGTAGAAGATTGGTTTTTTTTTTTAAAAACTTTTCCACTTTTCGTTGACGTTGTCTTCGACGTGACGCGATGTAGCTTTCGACGAATCGAGACAAAAGATATAAGAAAGCTCACAGACAGTGGGTACCCTTAGAGCGGGGCTGGAAATCGATATTCCATAAATGTGTAAATGTAGCCGGTTCCGAATCATTCGGTTTTCTACGAAAACGACAGTGCCAGTCGTCATGCGCGCCCTTCGAACTGCATTAGCGGCGAAATGGTTGCAGTTTTCCAGCTTTGTTCACACCTACACTCCGTCCGTCGAGAAAACTCGAAGAAACGGTAGGAAATTGCATTTCTAGAAAATTGTATGGGGTAACAATTGCAGTACGTATAGGTTACTAAATATTAGAAGTGATATTTCTATAGAAATTAAGCTCAGAAAAAGACGCCTCAGTAAATTGAAATATAAAAATTAATGTGGCCTGTTACAATCGACGTGCCAATAAAACCGAGGTCGCGAAGAATTATATTTGCGGTTGTTAAATCGTTCCTCCTATTAACCGTGTAATTTTTATTTCCTCGGTACGTCTCTAATCTTCTCTCGAACCGGTTTTCCACGGGAGGATAAAAACCGTACGGAAGTCAGGGTATCTTTAACTGTATTTATCTTATAAATATTCAATAAGCGGAATACTAGATAAGGCTTATCTAACGCACGTTAAAAGGAACATAAGATAATTTCCCCCTTGAACGAATCCATAAGCCTGAAAGATTTCACAGGTTAAACTGGAGCTCAGCCCAACGAACTGCTTCAAGATTGAACGACTTGAAACGGCCTGGCAAATATTATTAAACGAACTTGCATAATAAGCACACCACGATAAGAATATAGAGCGCCTTTGGGTTCACGATTATTTGCACCGCGAATTCTATTGCGTTCGGGTCGAAACGAAACGAGGTATGCACTCGACGCAGTAAAAACGCCGTAGTTCTAAAGGAATACCAAATGAAGGGTGCTATTCCCTCGAACGAAAACTTTTCTGAGCCCTCTTCCTGGATCGGTACCAAGCTAATTTTCTGTTAGTGTACTCGACTAGCGGAAGATAACCGGAGCGTAATTCGCGAGGATACTCGGGATAAATAATTCGAGTTAAGGAATGAAAATAACAAAAATACATGTGTCTTTACCGCGAAATGATACCACCTGCTACTGGATATGTATTACATAAAGTGTAATTTAAGCTTATCATTTAAATTCATATATCATTCAAAGAAGTCGATCGATAAACTGGAGTAATTGCACAGAGAGAAACTTTGCCGGAGCTGGGTTAATTCTCTGCCGGGAGCCTCGGGGCGGGAAAGCAAAAAGTTTTCGAAAAATCGTGGACGAAGCTTGCCGGTGAAGCTTCTAATTCCGTGGACGGACGACCCGGAAGTGGGCTCACGTAGTAGCTAATTGAATTTCATATTCCACCGCGCATCGCGAATCGAGAGTTTCCGGAGACGCCGAGCGTTCCCTGGTAATTAATTACAATTCAAGCCTGCACCGTCTTGTCAACCCTCACCCCACTATTTCACCCCTCCTTTGTCACATTTTTCTTGGCCCTCCTTTCTTTCTTCGTCGGCCGGAAGAAAAACACGACCCTCACTCGAATGAGTTTTCAGGGGGGATCTCTTTTCTTGGTCGTTCGCGATCTTCTCCCGCTCTCTCGCCTCCAAACGGCGATGACGTTGCAGCATTCTCTCCGTCTGGCTTGAATTCTAACGAAAAGCACGTTAATGGAGACAAATCGAAGACCGGTCCGCTCGGTTACGAGTCTAATTTCTTCTTCGCGAGGTTGGAAAATTGCCCCGACCTTTTCTGATTAAACGGGATTAATTTGGCCCCATAAATGACTTCATTTGTTTTCAAAGAAAATTCCATTCATCTTCGGAATACATATTGTGTACATTTTTCACGGAATGCAATGAACAATTTAATATATAATATATTAGAAAAAAAATTAATGTATCACTGCTTGGTATAATATTGAGATACGCACACATCATATAATTACGCACCATGTATGTATTCGTTTCGCCGGGACTCTCCTTTATTTTGCTACTCGTACGAGCTATGTATTGCATTGCATTCCAGAGTTGGTATATATGTACATACATACATACGTCCCGCTTTTCCCGCGGGACAATCTGAAAATTGAATTTCACTGGGTAGATACGAGAAATTCCCTGCAGAGTTATTCGAACAATCAATAGAATCATCGGGCAAATCGTTCGAGGCATCATTATATCGCGCCAAGTGACAAAGAATTGAATTGTTTGCAAGATACGTTTACGAAATGCTGGCGTGTCATTTCCTATTCGCTTTTGCACTTCACTATGACAACGTTACAGCCAGTCGCAGAAAATAGAGATTGAACTGCGATGCTTTTCTCATCGAAGGAGTCTCTTTGCCAGAGAGAAATGTCGATACGGTCGGGGAGTATTTTGTGAAGAATGTTTCATGAGATTACTTTTACAAAATTCGTAGAGGTACAGATACGAGAATTTTCAGATTGCTATCCGTAGGGCAACTTCGATGCTGAAATATGTCCGATATCAAAAACGAATCTAAAGATATTGTCTAGTTTTGATTTCGGTGGAAATGTTGCATCTCGAAATACGATATGCGGTCTGGCAGTTTCTGACCGAAATTCATATTTCTCGGGACTCTGCGAGATTGGTGAACTTCAGTTATCAAGCACTAATTGAAATTCAAAGTTTCTTTACCGTGGTACTTAATTAAACAAGCAATCAGAGCACGACATATTCGTAGCTTCAAAACTTTAAAGCCAGAAACTGGCGGACAATTTTTTAAATCATTCGTTAACGAGGCGATAAAAAAAGATACCCCTCCATCGTAATGAAACGTCATTGCAGGGTTCAATTTGTTGCTTCTTCCAAACAAGTGTGTAATGACTTTAAGGTCTAACCATAAATATTTCTGATCAAATATGGGGAAGATAACGCGCACGGGTCTTCCATATTCAGATCTATAAATGGCTTTGCATATTCCTTTGCGTTAAAGTACGTCAATTCATATTTCACGTGGCAGCCCTACGAATATGAAGAACAATGGGTTTTCGTTGCAAAATACCCTTGTGTTATCGACAGTTTGTTTATCGAACGATACATCTGTCCAACATTACTCATCCCCTTCAGTACGTTTCCTTCGACAATTTCTGTCAAAAACGTGCGTCGAAGTAGTTCTGCCCCCTTTAACCAATTTCTTCTTCTCCCCCTTAAAAAAAAAACCTAAATCAATTTCTTACCCGCGGCATCCTATCGATCCTCTCAGACTTGACGTCTGTACGATTAAATTCTTGCCCCCGAACGCGACGAAAGGTTTGCTGCTGGCGTAAATTCTGCTATCGCCCGATGCTCTATGAATAACAAAAACGTCGGAATTCCAGCGTAAAGCAACCGCATTATCGTGATTCCTCGTCCTTCGGGGCGTACTTGTTGAATGAATCCCCTGCCCTCCCGCCTTTACGATTCTTTTCATGATCAACCATTTCGTCCCGCCCAAGATCGACTCGCTTTATTTTCAAAAATTATTCCCCCGACAGGAATCGAAGGAGCGTTCTCGACTTCTCGTCGTCTTCGCTTGCAAGGGGTTGAGGAATGGACGGGGGAATGAAACGATACGCCACCTTTCTCCCGTCACGTTGCACCCGCCGCAAGACGTATTTCATTGTTCTCTCGCCGGCACGAGGCAAGAAATACGGAGGAAATTACCTGTCTGCTATCTTCGGTCTATTGTTATTTCGCGGCGATCTTATTTTATCGTTATGATCGAGTTCCGGGATGTAGCGGCTGGCAACTGCGAAAGATTCTGCAGACAGTGGCGAAATCGAACGTAACGATTCGTAGATAGCTGGCCGATTGTTTTCGCGGAACTTCCTGGGTACCGTGGTTAATGAAGTTCTTGGTTCGCGGCTGTACTACAATATTGCGGTGGTTTTCGTAGAAATCTATCCGAGCATAGTTCATTTCACGGCGTTGCGTTCCACACAAATGTCGAATCGTTGGACGCAAAACAGTTACATAAATGTTTTAATAATAGACGGCTGAAATAGAATGTCTGGAATACAGACACGGGCATAATACATTTCCCACTCAGCTGATAGCACCCAGAGGGCTCGTAGACGATCACATTCATGTACAGAGGCTGGAAATCGATTGAAGTTTCAATAAATTTCGATTAGAGTCTGCCCGGCGCAGAGAGACCGGGAGCAAATGACTATAGATGAGAACAGGGATAGGAAAGCAATGGAAATGAGAAGAACCGGCGATTCATCTCGATCGTCTTGTCGAGTAAGTGCAACTGTGGCTTCCCCTTTCCTGCCAGTGTGGTGATAACAAGCACCGTAACCTCGTTTTATCTTTCCCCGTTCAAATGGCAGAAATCTACCATCATTCTACGAACGCTTGTACCTCCAACTAGAGTATTATATGATGGCGATGGGCTCTGCAAACAGGGAAAGTGCTTTCTAATGGACATAATATTGCTTGGGAAAAATATTTAGGTCGAAGTGAGTAACTTTCGAAGTACGAAATATGTTTTTGCTCAATTGCTCTACTGATTAAACAGTGTGCACGTGTGAAACGATGGGTCGATTGCGAGATACATCTAATATAAAATCGCTGCACACGTAGGTTATACCGTGTGCAGAAATGAATGGATAACTGGAGTAAAGTGCGAACGCAGCATTCTGTTGTAACGGCGTTTCACCGAACTGAATGAGTCGAAGCTGAAAGTGCGAATAATTCCAGATGAAAGTGTAACGAGTCGAATTACACGGTGTTAAAACCGGAGTTGACCCGTCGTTGTTCGCTGAACCGTTTTTCAAGAGTGGTGGAAACGTATTTTACACATCACCTGGAAAACTGTGAACGTGAAGTACATACTATGCGGCTTTCGCTCGAGCCTAAACTTTTCGAGTTAACATGGTAAATTTCCTCCAGGAATTGTGCCCCGTGTATACGCAAACGCCAGCCGCGCCAGTTTACGATGGGGAAATAATTTCGAGTGAAAATCGATTGGTATTCTGCGCCAAACTATACGGTTTAATCATTTTTTCCACGCTCTTGAAACCCATAGAGGCCATAAACGCATCTCTGGCTTGGAAAACTTACCACGATCGAAAATTGTTTCGCGGTCATTGGATTCTCAAGAGAATACGAAACGCTTCCATCGCCCCCCCGCCTCTTTTCAAACTGTGTATCAGGATTTCCTTTGTTTCATCGTCGCAGCGGGGAAATTTATTCGCTACTTTCCTGCCTTGGTTTTCCCACGTGGCGAATGTCGTTCAATTAAGAATCGAATTATTTGATTGATACCAGGGAGGGGCAAGCCAAGACGATTGAGCGTATATTTTACAAATTAAAATTGATCGGTCTCGCTTTGAACGTCGTGAAATTGAAAACAAGATTGCATACATGCTGCTCTGTGCAGCAAACTCTTCAGTATTTGGCAGCGAACGCAAACTCGAGGAAAGATATCCTTCTTTCATGCAGCTTTACGAAAGCCTGTGGTAGATTTGAGTACTGATCCCTCAGTAGTTTTACGTTAACTCCCTTGCATGACCCTTTCCAGCGCGTATTATCGCATGATACCGTGCTTCTTTCTCGAGGAACTCGTATCCTCGAGTGAGTGAAGTCTTTGCTGAGGCATGAAGCTTCGTAGAAAGCAAACAAGAATATCGCTGGGGTTTCACAGTCTAATTTTCTGGGCACTCATTGTTGCAGGCACACACGCCCCTTCTTGCGGCAGACACGAGACATGTAAGTAGACAAACCGTGGGAGAACGTGTGCAGCTTCACACAAATCGCTCTCTATTAACATTCGTAAATTAATGGTTATTTAATTTCTACCATTTGTTTCGTTTGCGTACCGCCGAGTCGAGTTAGCGATAAATTCCCTCTGAAGCTTCGAAAAATAATTCGATCGAGCAGATATCGTTTACCCCATTCCAGTTGCTCGAACGAATCAAACAAATTTACGATTAAATATCCCACGGGAGGCCCAGGTATTCGTGCCATTAATTTCACAATTAGCCATGGCCGATGTTACGCGCGCAGTGCCCGAATTCCTACTAATTACCCTCCACTTTAAAGCGATTCCGAATAGAAGTTTACATTTTAATCGCGCGCCAATTTTCATTCGCGATACGATACGTGCGCGCTAGTGTTATTGAATTTGCTCTTCGTCGCAGCGAATTCAAGTTTAAATCCAGCAAGTCCGATAATGCCATTTGTGCGCAACTATTTATCCGTCACTTTCCCGCTATTTATCATCGTTCGTTGCCGTCAATTGTCTGTCACTCGCGTGCCATTCAAACGTCGAGGGTAACGCGGCTTTTTCCACCCTCTTCTCGACGCCAATCCCTCTGTCAGTGTTGCCAGCGCCACGCGATTCGAGTGAAAAGATTCATGGCGGGCTTCATTCGATTTGCCGGATCCTTTGAAATTCAACGAAGGCGGCACACACTTTACCTCCCCCAGATTGTAGAGTGGAAAATAAGAGGGCTGAAGGAAGAAGGGACTGGGGCTAAAGGGGTTCGAGCAGGGCGACTGAATATCGAACTTGCCAAATCGAGTATAGCCCGGTCCCCCTGGTTCTTGTAACTTTCTGGGTTGACGTCGACCGTCGCGATTATCTTCCTCGTTTCTGCTGCTTGCTTCCTATCTCGGGACCGTACCCATCGTTCCCCCTTTTGCGACCCCTTTGGCCTGCTTTGAATTCCAGGAAATTGGATCAATTTCGCGCTAAGAGGAGATCTCTATTCAAGTCGTTCGTTCTCTGTAATTAGCTGTTAGATTTATTTTGCACCGGAAGGTCGGGCTGGACTAGCATCCAAACATATTTCAGAAACTTTCGCCCGAGTAATAAACTAGTCTTATCGGCGGGAGTTTATCTGGGAATGATTTTCCGTGGCGCTATTTTCGTCCCTGTTACGGGACTCGAAATCGGAAATTCAGAAATTCAGTGTTACAACGTGGCTCTCCTTAGGGAAAACGCGTTCCTGCTTCACATTCGTCTGGTTCATCGAAGCTCTAATTCTATTAGGTCTTCGTCTAGCTTTTTGATATTTTTGTCATTATTATTATTATTATTACTATATTTTTTACATCACCAGGGTGCTCCCGCTGTTACCAAAGAGGATTATACATTGCTAACTAATCCCAGGGCAATTTCGTGCCTCCAACTTTTTGTGCAACCGCTGTAGAAAAGAACAAAAGAGTTCACGCACAGACAATGGATTCATTTTGTTCTTTTTATTGCTATATTTTAATCCGACATGCAGCACTTTTTATAAATCAAAGTTTGAACATACTCCTGTTGTCGAGAGGTCATCGGTGAACCACGCACAGTGGTTACCTATATGGTGTTGCTCTTCATGTCACATCCTGTGCCTCCGGACCCTACAATTGCATTATGGTAGAGCGACATTATAACGGGTCGCGTCATATAAATCACACGGAATGACGGGGCTCGTCGGTGTCCGTGCTCGTCCCTCGGCGTTCACGCAAATTGGCGCGATTATTTGTTGGCGACGGATCAGAAATCGGCTTTCCGGTCCTCGAAGGGCGACGCAGGGGCCCTTTTTCATCCGGCTAAATTAAAGGAAACGAATGTCACTTTACATTTCGCCCCGCACTTTGAAGTGGAACGCATAATGCCTGAGCCGCGCCACCCTTTAAACTGACAGGGTATCGTAAGGTTTCTCTAAACACCTGTTCGTACCGCGTTCATCGCAACGAAATATTGCGAATTGTTTGATATGGAATTGAGGATTCGTGCAGCGTTGCTTAAGTAATTAATGTTATTCTTGTTTCAACTTGTTTCGCGTATGAAACAGCGCTGTTACGGTTACATGAATCATGGAATGAATATTAATAGTCATCGAAGTAGGCATTACGAATAATTACGTTTTTCCGTTCATTGGAATGTTGTCCGCCACACGCAACATCCTCAATTAAAAGATATTACCATAACAATGGATATATTATAGAATGTATTTCTTCTACCGTTAAACCGTCAGCTGTATACAGCGCACAGTTATTCTAATATTGTTAGCTACAACACTATTTATTTAACATAAATTGCATTTCCCTCGAAAGTAAATTTGCCCAACATGTCATCGTACGCTGATCCGATTATTTGCAAACAATTTACGATATTAATATAACGTTTCGATATTTCTGGTCGAAGGAATTTATCTCGAACGATATTAAATATTCCATGCTGATTGAAACATTCTTGAACCAGCCCAGCCGCGGATCAATCTAATAGTAAAATCGTTGATTAATTGAAGATGCCGATCGACCGGATACGTTTGCATTAGCATTCGATTGCCTGCACTTCGTACATGTGTGCATGCAAATACGTACATTCCCGCAGGTGCATCAACTTTGACTAGCAAATAATGCGTTGCTGCAGACGGGTAGGTTGTAAGTTCGCCCGAAAGGTTGCGTTTTTGCGTTTTTCTTCGATTCGCAGCTTCAGAATCAAGTCCTTCGCAATGGAAATGTTAAATTTACTCTCGGCCATTATACCAATAGATTGAACTTCATGGCCCCCTTTCGAAGGCCTCCTTTTTTTAAAACAAAAAATGGCCCCCTTTCGTGTCTTCAATTTTGCAAAAATAAAAAGTAGAAAGAGTTGTCGCGGTTTATTATATATTATTGTGGCGTGCAGATTAGAGTACACGCAGTTTAGCGCGTCCTTGTTGTCACCGTTCAGATTTTTAAAAAGCGTGTGACAATTCCAGCCAATTTATCTCGGCAAGCTCGAGCACAAGAAAAGCACGGAACCGGGTCGCACACCGGTCATTTGAGGGCAAGATAAACTTTGAAAGGGCTTTGTTCCACAACACCCTGTTTTCGACTGACGCGGCAATTTTTGCCTTCGTGAAAAATCGTTCGATTCGAACTGTTTTCACTCCATTTACATTTAATTCGTAACAGATTTATTATAAATTTGCTGTCTTTGATTTACGATAGATGTCGTTCTCGCTTGTCAATCTTTAACCATGTCAACTTTTAATTTCCCTCGAATACTGTACGGGCTTGTTTGATATAGGTCGCATAGAAGGGAGCTTTGATTTCCTTTATATTTGTACTGCAGATCAAACGTTTTCGTTTGCCTCGTTTGTGTTCTGTGTCTGTACGCCGCGATTCTTTTTATGTACATGCTCGTCTTTCAATTTGCGTACTACGACCAATAGAAGGAACTTATACTCGAAAAGCTTTAATAATAAAAATCGCGTGCGAAAATTGGAGTAGTTACGAGAGAAGGAAATAACGAAGGATCCCCTTTGCTGTCGCTCCGACGTTGTGTTACGTTCTACCATTAACGTTATTTTAAACATGAACTCGTGTAAGCGCTTTGCTGTTGTCCTTTATGGAGTTCCATAGAGTTCCATGAGGATATGATGTAACAAACGGGGCTGAAAATTGCACTCCCGTATTTCGAGATGGTTTATGGTTAAAGGTGTTCAAAATTGCACGGAAGGTATGGAAAAATAATTTACACAACTCGCCGGTGAATCTTCTTTTTCGATGATTTCATAAATAAATTTCAACGTAAAACAGATATCGCGTTTGAAAGTATTTCAAACATACATCGTTTCGCGTTTATCTACGGCTGAAGCGCTTCGGGTATTAAAAATAGTACCCGAATATACTAGAGTACATACTAGAGGCATTCGTCGACGTGTGTTCGGCTCGCTAAATTATTCCGTAGCCCGTAAGAGAACCTAGTGGAAGGATTAATCCGTGAAACTTTCTGTATTCCGGATTATGGGGATGTAAAATCAGTGACGAGGCCATTAAACGGATCCGTCTTGCACGAACTGCACCAGAGTTGCAGCGGATTGAGAAACTTTTATGTTACCATTCGATCGGAGGGGGGTGAAAAGTATTTTCAGCTGTAAAAGTTTCAAATGTCGAAATCATTTAGTCTCTGATTAAGCAACATTTATGGATACAAGATATAAACGAAGCTTGGCCGAAATTGGTTTCACGGTGTTTTACGACCCGACGGATTTTAACGAATTAAATGTACTCTCGGAAAGTTCCCCGAAACGCCACGGGGCTGTACATTAATCGGAATGACAAACGGTTATCGCCACGTTCGGTTGGAAAAGCAACGAAATTGCAGGCGAGATAAGACAAGCACGGTATTAACCGTATACGAGGAACTGCAAATTTATTCCGTAGTTGTAGTCCACGTCAGCGTTGCATTGCTAAAGATTCACCGGTCTAGAAGAATTCCAGTCTGCATTATGCCGGTCACGTGCGGTTGGTTTTCTTTCGGATTTCTTCCTTCCAATCGCCACCTAAACCCACGTTTCACACCACCGCCGTAGAAGGGGGTTGTCAAAAGCTGCTTGCGTCTTCTTTTCACACGTAAATTCTTCAACGCCGCTGGTTTTTCCGCTTACAAGAGAAACGTATCTTGTTCAGGGGGTTTACAAAGTTTAATATAATTCGACGGACAAATTGTGTAACATTGTCTTGGGGATTTGCTGCTGCTCGATTCACATGGGAACGTTACGGATTCTCTTTGAAATTTTAATTTGAAGTCACCTTCGGCGGTGCACGATACGAGTTGCGTAACGTTTCGTGAATTATATACCCCCTCACGAACGTGCTCCCCAAGAAATTCTCTGCCCTTTTAAAGGCCTTTGATTAGTGACTTCGCGATTACGTTCAAGTTCGTTAACTGTTTGCTTGCAAGACTGGAAATAACTAGCCGAGTGTCTGATGGTTACGTAGTCCAGGTAATTACTTGGGTTTTTCAAGAAACGATTGATTTA
This sequence comes from Nomada ferruginata, assembly GCA_963583965.1. NCBI lineage: Eukaryota > Metazoa > Arthropoda > Insecta > Hymenoptera > Apidae > Nomada > Nomada ferruginata. Next base: position 5,083,887 of record OY757214.1, on the reverse strand, counting down.
AGGAGTTTAAGAATATTTCTGTTGCCTGTTCTTTTTTATTATTAGACGTCGTTAAACGAGTGGTTAAGTAATGTATTAAAATGATTAAACGACAGTGGAACGTTTCCGATTGAAACAAGGATGAGATATAATTGTTGGGCATATTCTTCTCTTGATGAATGATGGAACATTGAATTTTTATGGAACACGTCTTAGTACCGTACTATAATATTAAAGGAGTTTCGTGACGGTTCTCTTCCTTGTGGAATTTAATACAGACATTAAGATATTTAGGATGGTTGTATATATACACCGTAAGAATTTCATATGAAGCTCGTACAGTGTGCAACATGTAATTAATTTAACCCCTCATATTTCTTACACCTTGCAGTGCAATTTCGTTTCCAACGGTTTCATTATTACTTGATCAAGCATACACTTGCTAGCATCATGACGTCCCTTCAGTTTCCCAATAAATAATTAACGTTAATTGAATTCTTAATCGAATAAATAAATAAATAAGTAGAAAAAGGCTAAATTCTTTTGATAGTAATAAAGAATATGAGGGTTTTCAAATGAACTATTTCTTGCTCAGAGTATGTACATACATATTACAGAATATTCCTTCCCTTTTTTGTCATCGCTTCATGACGTTCATAATAGAGATAATGCAATATTCATACTGAATGAATACACTTTGTAAGCCGCAGTTACCTGGAATTCTAGCGGTTGCATTAAAGTGAAGTTAATAATTCTGAAACTAGCTGATGGATTTCATACAAAACTTACAGCAACCATCTCGTTCCTAACAAGATTCATTTCAACGCAAACGCATAAACAGTACTCCGCTAAAAATTTCCATGTATAATTCGACGCCAGTTAGGGAAAAAAGAGTGGAAAATATATAACATACATACATATATTCGCGTAACTACACTTTCAGTTACATAGGTATCAAATAATAATTTTTATCTCCCATTCTTTAACGTATGTACGACGCCGTATTAATCGAAGTACTTTTCGTCCTTTCCTAGCGAATTATCAGCACGCTACCCCTTCCAGCGTTTCGCGCTTCTTAATTGATCTACGGATTAATTAGCCGTTGCTCCTCTGGACCCAGATAATAGCAGGCGCCGTAGCGTCCTCAACAGCTTAATCCTTATCTATGCGGCAAGCAATGGAAATTTCGCTTAATTCAAATTAATTCGAGCCAAGACTTCAAACAAACCCGCCCCGCCTGCCTACTTCTATTTCTTTCCTGGTCCAAAAATCCCCTTATTTTTTTCCTTCTGGTATTGAACCCATTTCTCCACTTGCGCACGAGGAAACGAATAGAAATTTCTGTTCCATCCGCGACGAATGGACAGACAACGAATTTCCTCGTTCAGAACCACGATCTTTGAAGAGACGAGAGGGAATTTCAAGGAAGTTCGATGCTGCTGTACTTTATTTAAAATTTGCACGAGGCAATGATTTACGGCGAGTTAATTCCGTTGGTATTAAGCGAGCTCCATCCGTTCTGGTCTCTTTGTACAGACGAACAGTTTATTATAACGCCAGATTTGTTGCTTCGACCGATTATATACGAGGCGCGGTGCTTTCGGGTCTACAGGTGCGTTTAATTTGCGAAGCTTTCCGCCCGCGAGCGGATTTACCATTCTGTAGCTGTGTTCTATGGACCCGACGTTACGTAGCTCGTAAATTTCAATGATAGTCGAAGCATGCGTGAAGCTGCGAAACCCCGTGATCCGACAGCCGGAGGTTCATAAATAACGCGACTTCGTTGCGGCCTGGTAGATCTGGAATTTCTACAGAAAAACTAGAGCTCGCTCGAGTTCGACAAATTTTGAACTGCGATACGTGAATTCGAGTTATTTGGGGCCTGGAGTTTATTGCATTCCGATATGTACACACATAAATACATACCTGATCATGCACAGGGCTTTTTTTTCCGATAAATACTTGCGTCGCTATTTTTACTCCCCTTTCATTTCTATACAGTGTATTCTTTCTTATTTTTTACATATTTTTTCATTAAATTAATTGGGAAGAAATAGAGATCGCATAATTTGTTTAATAATTTTCTGCAACGTACCGACGACATCGATCTTCAAAGAATTTGGAATACGTGGACATAGTAACGTGGAATATCCATTGATAACTATGTATATGCATTCAGTTGACAGGCTTATGTCAACGATCCAATTTTTTTAATCGACTTCTGCCCAAGGTGGCTGCGGTTTTCCACGCGGCGGCGGAAAATTGGATCGCACGATGGCTAACACGATTAAGAATTAATTGATCGTTAAAACCCATCGGCTGCTGGGACCTGTGTTACATGTAATAACGACCGGTTGATGAACACAGGCGCTGGCAAATCGCCAGGTCGCAGCGCGAGTTCGATTCGAATTTATTATTCAGTTTCGCCTAACCCGCGCCCGCGTGATGGAAATGTCTCGCAACATCGGAATTATAAATGAAACCGTTCGTGTAATTGCGTTTTCCGGTTTCACCGATGAAACGACGAATTTTCACGCAACGTACGCACCTGCGCTCCGAAACTTTTGCTCTAAACCATGGAATATTTTTGTCGATGTTTCGTGTTAATTGTTATTTCATGTAAATAGTCTATCGATATAATGCTCAAGGCAATATTTATTCCTCGTTTCGCGTGAAAAAAGAAAAACCCCAAGAGAGTGCTTCTAAAGAATCTTCATTCAAATGCGCCTTATCAACCACGAAATTGAACCCGTGTTCTACTATGAACAAAATAAACGTAGCTATACGTAGCATTGGCAAACTGCACGGGGAATATTTAATTCTCTTCGGCTGTGCTTAGCGTGTACCACAGAGCCATACAGCATAAGCATACGTTGATTACTTTAATCCACAATATACATTATCAGGCACTGTCCCATTTTATTCCGTCGCATTTAACGTATGTTTCATGCGCACGTAATATAAAAATACCACCGATTTTCCACCGTCTGGCCGGAATTTTTTAATTACTCTACACCGAGTGCAAAATGTGCGTTGTCATAGGGGCATTTATTAAAACATTTACGCAACGTTACGCCGCCAGAATAATTACTCTCGTTGCTGTTGCCCAAAAAATTTCGACAATCCTCTCCGTGCTCCTAAATGCTTCTCGCGCGAACTCACACAAAAACCGGGCCGCAATCGCGCGCGTTCTCGCATCCGCTCCACGTGTACCTTAAATTTCGCCTGGGAAACTGGGCCGGGGGAGGAAAAAAATTCTTCCTTCATTATGCCAACGATCTGGCGGAATAGCCATTAGGATATTAGTGCGGCTTTGCCAGTCCATCGTTTCGTCCCGACATACAGGCAGACGAACGAACGCTCGCCGTTTGCCAAGCCGCGTGTAAACTTTTTGCAAGTTCCCCCTCGGTGTCCGAGACGCATCAGACTGATTGCGGCGTGGCGTGCCAAGTCGCCAATAACGTTGCGACTTGATATCCACTAAAATACCGCAATTCTAATTTTAATTATTCTCGATAACCGCGGTGGCGCCGCGGCGAACGAAACGGCAGTACGCCCGATCGCCTACCCATTTTATATTCACGCGGCCGCGCAACAATCGGCTTCGAAATACCGCGGGAACTCGGCGTCCGGCAGCGAAGTTTCGTTAACAACCGCGGTCTTTTATTTCGCCGCGGAGCTTCGCGACTTCTCCACGAAACTTCCAAGCAACGCCGTTTAAGTGGCTTCGATGGTTCCATTAAAGGGAAAAGCGGAAAAGGGCCGGTGCCCCGTGGACTTTTCGAGCGCGCCGGGCAACGTTTTTCCTCGGGATAAAGGTGCAATTAGTCCGCGTCCCTGGCGGCAGCCAAGCGGGCAGAGAGCTTTTTGGATGGCCGAGTTGGGAAAGGCGAGGAACAGAAGAGAAACACCGAGAGCACAAGCAAGCACAGCAAGGCATAAAGTCCAGCACCGATCCGACGCCTCGTAGTTGGAGGTACTCCAATTTTGCTAATGCGCTCGTGCCCCGACGAGCAGCCACCGTCATGCTGGCCGTAGTTTCGTGCTTCTAGAACTGCACTTGGACCTCGTTTGCCTCGCCTCTCACCTTGGGGTGTCGCGATCCGCGGCCGAAGCTCGACAACTTTTCGACTCCTCGTCGCGAGAGGGATCGTCGTTCGGCCAATACTCTCGTACTTTCGAGTAGGGTCTGGCACGCTGCCGGACGATCGTGAACATTTTCGTGCTCGACCTTTCGCCGGGCCGCGCTATTAATGGACCGAAATCGCTCTACCGAAATGGGAAAATGTTGAAAGTTTTTCGCTTGCGCCGATTTCGAAACGGCGGACACGGTACATGTGCCGGCGCGAGCGGCGCGTCGCGGCGCTAATTTCGGTACAGCCGCGGGCGTCGCGACGAACGGCGACCTTGAATCTGTGTGATATGTAGAGCTTCGCGAAATCGTGGATAACTTTTTAAACGGGGTATCGGGCATTTTTTTTAGAGATCAGATCAAATATTCTCGAAAACATGTATACTTCAAGAAGATGCAAAAGAAAATCGATTTTTTTAAAGTTCGTAACAGAATGATAGTACATCTGGCTTCGATTGTGATTTATTTTAGCGATGATAATTGTCTATACGATCTTGTATGTTGAAATATGTCAGGCTTTGTTCGTTGTTCACTGTATGCAAGTAACAATTTATCACTGCAATAAGAAACTTGTTCGCAAAACTTGCGACTTGAATAGCGTGTCTTTGTTCTTTCACTTAGCTATGATTTCTGCTCTTTTACTGCATATATCATATCTATGCATGCGTACCCGAAGGATACACCGTAGCGACACGCTCTGCATATCGTTTCCGGCAGGTCAACGCGACAACTGCAACGGGACACCGAACAGCACAGCGTGAACTTATCCGATGACGATCACCAAGATACGCACCCCCTTTTTGGAATACCGAATGAAATGCATAATTCGCAACTGTCTACAATTTTTAAAATAACCAGACTACACTCTGTAGAAACTATCTCTGATGTCAGTATGTTGGTTAAACTTGGCCGCAAGTCATTGTGCACTTTCGTGTAATATTAAATAGTCAAATACTTTTATTGCTACTGCAGTGCACTGTGTTTTGTACGTGTATAATATTCGTACACTATCGTAGGCGATTCGAGGCGCGCAATATCGAAGACGATTATTCGCGAAGCGCGATTCATAGGGTGAAACCACTTGAACCACTTGATCTGAAATCTCGCGCTGGGTGTCAAGTGCAGGGGCGATGCTCCATTAATTCATGGAGATGCGTGCCGCAAATCTACGCGTCGCAGATGCTCGATATTGATGCAAGCAACTTTGTGCCACCCACAACGTGACCGCAACTATGCACGTTCAATTGAACAGTGTCTGAGCGCATCGGCTTCACCGTGTTTCAAACAAATCGACTGCTTCGGACAAGTTTTTCTATAAATCACATCAAACGTGAGGTTTCTTTTTATCCGATCGTAACGTACGATTCTGGTTTCTGTATTTGACCAGGCAAAAATTGAGAAGCACGGGTACCAATTCATTAAGGCATTTATTTTTACCATTTAACAATGGTTATTGATTTATCACGAGATCGGTCCTAGCAATCAATCGATCTTGCATATTAAGTATATCTAATTATCGCGTTTAATAGGAACACGCACGTATACCAACTCGAAATTTGTGCTCTCGCCTCGCTGGAAATGAGAATGTGTCGCATTTGCGACGCGATGCGCCCGGGATGCGCAAATGCGTATCGCGAATCGCGGAGAAATCTGCAAGACGGGAATGCTGATTCAATGAGATACTATACGCCCGCCTCGATATCGCGTTTCCACCGCTTCGAGTGGAGATTGCGGCTGTGACGGTTCGTTTCGATTACTCGCGGCTGCGGAACACGCGGAACTCGGAAACATTGGGGTGCACGCGACATTATTGCGGCGCACTAACGCTAGGAAATCAAGTTAACTTGGATTTTGTGGACAAACGATATACTGCTCGAAGCAATTGTTTTGGATTATTTTTCGTGACGGAGGATGGCGTGATATGCACTCGTTTTTATAAACGTAATTGAGAAAATTATTACAATGTGTGATCCTCTAATTGTTTTGAGCAGCATAGGACACGCATTTTGAATATATTTCCGTTGTCTCGTTCAACGTTATTCAATTTCAATCGGAATTCCATTTATCTTCTGCAGTATCGATTTTTCATTTTCGCCGCGTGAATTAATAATCATAATAGTATTATACTGGTGAAGATATACGAGATATGCAAGGCGCGTTAACAAAGTCGACGCGTGAAAATGGAAAAAATGTTTCACGGAAAGGGAAGCAACGTGGCGCGCGTGAATTATCCGGAGAATCGCAGGGTTTCGTCGATGAGCATTTTAATTAAAGAATCTGGAGTCGCGGTAGACATTTCAGCGACGAAAGGGGCGAAGGTATGTACATGGCTTGCTACATTTTACTGTCGCTCCCGGCGAGAATATGAAATATTTCTGGCCCTTTGACGCGTACAGGCGAGAAGGGTTGCGCAGTTTCGCCGGGAATACGAGGAAACGAGACTTTGCGTTTTAATATCGTGAGACAAAAGGCGGCTGCGTGTTCCGCGTGCGGCTCGAGTTTCCTTACGCGTTAATTCCGCTTAACACTACTCGGTTTCTCGCCTTTTGCACGCACTTTACGCGCGCACTTGCGTTACTTGCGTTACTTTAGGATGTAACATATATGCTCACCTTGGCAGGGCCGGCGGGGAAGAAGTATTAAGTTTAAAAGCAAATTTCTCGTCCCCTGAATTTATTCTGTCACGTGAAATTAATATTCCGCCTGGTATTAGGAAGTTCTGCGTTCCTTGTAATATAATAACGGTGGAACCGCGTTATATTAGTCGAAAATTAACTTGGGAAAATTCACTTAACAAAAAAAGAAAGAGCTGCAAGCGATGCAGAATGCTTTCTATACGGCGACAATTTTCTTGTCAGCTATATATAAATTCCATTTTAATTAATCAAATGGAGAAACGAAATATTTAAATATATGTGCGTAACATTGAACACTAAGAATGCAATGAGAAAAAGATGCATTATCATGTATCTGTCATGAAATCTTACTGCATATTTACGAAGACCTATCACATAGTAGCTCTTGATTATTCTAACGATTATAATCTCGGAACATATGAAACAGATTGTATTATTAGGATATTAAAACATTCCTACGCGTCTTGACACTTGAACAGCCTTGCTCTTTAGCGCTTCATCTCGCCCTTAATAACGCGCCTGCCTGCGTGCAACCCCTTTTTAGCAGAACCTGCTATTTATGGCGCGGATGGCGAATACCAGGGGTATTCGCGTTGCGATACACCCGGTAATTTCATTCGTCGTTAAACTACGTCGGCTGTGTCGAATAACTCCGTAGAATTCACTGCGTATAGCTGTCTATAAAGTTTCGGGGGATCGCGGATGGCACGATCTCTGACGAGGATCCAGCGGGCTTCCGGGAAAATTTTATTGTTCACAAAGACGGCTGCCACATTGCTGGGAGCCTCTTGCAGGTTAATTAAATTTTCGGCCCCCATGTGTAACAAGTGGAAATTTATGAACGACGCGACGCTGGAATTACAAAGAATTCGCCGATCGCGTTCAACGATACGGTACGATGGGAATAATTAAATCTACATAGAAATTACATCGCCGTCAGTCGCGTCGACGTGGAACATTTTCCGGGGATTTTTAGGGCTCGCATAAATTCCCTACACGCTACGTTTCGTATTACGGGGCATTATTACAGGAGGTTCGAAGCGTGCACCGTGCATACCTTGAACACTTTTCAGCCTTCATAAAGTCTGGAGCTCGGCTCAGCCGTATTTAAGTTCGTTCGTTTTTTCAATACCGAAAAGGGGTGGAAAAATCTATATCGAGAAATAGATTTACTCAGTGTCGCAATAAAATTCGAATAGATGAAAAACACTTTAGATCGGTTTGAACAGCGAATATCTTGTTGCAGCGATTCGCGTAATAAGTCGGTAATTATTTTCAAGGTCGGTGTGGCCTGAAACCACGAATATTTGCCACGAAACGTGGCTATCTTTACCCTATTCCACTGTGAGCCACGCGTTCCAACAAAGGCCAACGAATATAGCCATCGCATCGGTTCGCGATGGTAATTCGAAACACGAACGGCACGGACCTGGCCCGTTGGAGTTTCCCGGGCCAAGATTCCGGGACCACCGTGTCGGCATTTAACGCCGCATCCACGTGATGCACGCCAACCCGGCCGAACTTCCGCGAATTCTGTTAACAGAATTATCGGGAACCGCAGTATGCCTAAGTTAATTCGTTACTTACGGAGTATTCGATAATCGATCCATCTGTGAACGTAAAATATGACCGATTTGATCCTCCGTTTAATTCGATTTAATCGAAACATCAAGCACGTCTTTTATTTACTCATATTTTCATTACTATTTAATTATTATCCGATAACCATTCAATTATCACTGGACGCCGAAATCGTCGAAATTATTCCCCAAACGAGATTCTTCGTCTTCGTTCTTCGAACCAACAACTCCGCGAGCACCTAATTCTCCATAACCGAGATAAGCCGAACAACAATTACGCCGCCTACGAATACTGCGTCCCCGCTAAATTTCCCACCTCTATTTTTACGCCCGGTCGGCGTCTTAAAATACTCCATACGTTCTGCTCTGGAAAAAACCGGAACCCCAAGACCAGTCGTGTAACGAGAGTGTACACCATACGTTATTAACGTGCACAACGAACGCGAATGCTAGAACGCCTGGAAACACGCGATGCCTCATCGAGAACCCGGCCGATTGTCCACGCTCGTACCACGGAACCATAAATCTCTAGGGCCCGCTCGGGAACCGTGTGACTGACCACGAACCGCTTATTTTAGCGGCGTTGTGTCTTCTTCGTGCAGCACGCGTGCCGTTGGTATATTTTCACAGTCGGTTGGAAATAGCCGGCCACTGGTCTAATATTATAATAGCGATGACTGGCGCGGCGCGAACGCACGAGCCCTCGCGAGCGAGCGAGCGAGTACAGTCGTGTCGCGGGCGAGACGGCCGCCAGTTTCGCGCTTGTGACGCTCCGCGGAAACGAGAACGCGACCGTGTAACGTTACTTCTTGCCCGTTTGTGACAGGGATCGCCGCAGTTTCACGTTTTCTTGCCTTCGAGGAAGGCTGCCCCTTCCGCGTTTCGAACGACGCCGCTCGAACATTTCTCAACGGTACAGTCTTTCGAGAGCTTCGATTCAAGAAACGCGGGAGATAATCGTTGCGGGTTTAAATTCGTAACGCCATACGTCTGGTCGTGATGTTTTTATAGAAACGTTGCACAGTGGTGTTTAAACGGGGCACAGTGGTATTCGTGCGAGAGTTTTTCCATTCGACGATGCCGACGTAGCTTGATATTTTTTTCGCGCTTAAGATAAAACGCACGTATTTTGTGCGAACGTCGGCGAGCCATCAATCCACGCCGCCGACGTGAATTTTCCGCGGCGTTACGCAACGCCCAGATACCGATTATCTCTTGATAGTACATACGTGGCCGCGTTGTTAATAATACGTGTGATTTGTGCATTATTTTTGCTCGCGGCGAAAAGAGCCCCGCGTTTGCGGGTTTCCTGCGGACGAAGCGGGACGGAATACACGAGGGTGTCGGGCGGTGAATGAAGCTCGCCGCCAAACGTTTCTGCGGCCGTTGCGAGCTTATAATTCGCGCGACTCAGTATGCCGGCAGTAGGTTAAAAGTTGTGATACACGAAGGTCGATATCCGGTGCACGTTGTTCAAGTGGACTCGGTGATTGTGGACGAAAAGTATGAGTCGTATTTCGCCTGGGGCGCTATTAATGCTGTTATCGGTGTTTTAAAATGTTGTTAACGACGTTGGATCAGCGCGGACGATGACAGCCATTATGTCAAACGGACTGCACAAAATGGTAAATCGATATTCCGTATAGCGCAATTTCAGCGCGATAGTAGCGGAACCTTGGCGGGCGCAGTTGTAAATGAAAATGAAAATATATTGGCGTCGAAAGTGACTGGTCGTTCCGATCGAGCGGAATTAATCGATGCTGTTTCAGCGTTCGCATAAATAATGTGCGCGCGTCGCGGAAGTAAGCTAATAGAAATGAAGTTAACATTAATCGCGCAGGTTTTCGCCCCGTCATCAATAATTCTGCCCCACTTGCTCGCTTGAGTTACCGATTTTAAATTAACCACGAACGCAGTACTATTCCACTACCAAGTGTATGTATTTCATAATTACCCACTCGGTATTCTGAATACTTGAGATAATTACGCGGCACAGTTTCTTCCTTCGTTCGCATAGGAATTCCATTTCGATGAGCCAAACGCGTTCTTTAAAGCGTGCATTCATTGTCGCGATTCCCACCCTTCCAATGTCATCGTCGAAAAATTCGATAACGCCGCGGTCGTGCGTCACTTTTCGCCGCCTATTCGTTGTTACGTACGCGTCCGACGATATTTCACGCCGTTATCAGTGGACACGCACGCCGAGGAGCGCGTACTACATACGTAGGCCTATATAGCCGCTTCGCTGGCAGCTTACCGATCTTCTTCTACCGTGAGCGCCAGTCGAATTAATTATGGATGCCATTCACCGAGGCGTAGTTGCTAATCGTCGATTAACCGAGCGTCAGACCGCTACCATAATTTCAACGTAACGTCAACGTAACGCCTGGATCGCGGTCTGCTACCGGGAGTAACAGGGACTTCCGGTAACGACCCTTACGGCGTTCCATCTGTCCCGACCAGCTCCATAGAATGGTAATTCGGGGACGATTAATTCACGATCCCGCAGGCAATATGTGCTGATGCAGCCGCGTGCATCAAATCTGTCGTAGAGTTCCTGATTGCACGGGGTCATCGCGATACCAGCTGGCACGCGGAATGCATTTTGGAATGCGTGTCAAGCTTGCAGCTCGGATCTCCTTTGTCGATGCGGTTCCGTTGCGAATAGAGAATCCGGTACTCGACTGGGGACTATTGGTTTGCCTCTGATTTGCCCCGAGACTAATTTATCGATAGGTGTCCTTACAGCGAAATACTTAAACGGGACACTGCAGCGTTTGCTGGGAAATTGTTGAATATTTCATCGAAACGCATGCTGTTCGAATTTTTTAAAATTGTCGATTTTTTTCTCTCGAGTCCAGAGATAATTTGGTATTATATACCACGGGGAATTGGAGAGGGCAGTGTCTTTGTTTCGTGAAAAAAATTGCCGGGTCCTTTACCTCCGACTGGCTGCACGAGAAATCAGATTTAATCGGTCCATTGCGAACCGCGTGCGCCGGCTTACGGAAATCTCTTTTAAAAATCCTGTTGAAAGAAGTGGAAAACGAACACCGGTTACTGCTCTATTGTTTAAAATTTTCAACCGTCTCGTTCCCGTGGATCACTGTACTCGCGAGCAGGTGCAGGGGATTATAACATTATTAAATTATACCAGGATTCCTATGATAACTGATATAAGCCACCACCATCGATCCGGTCACACGACCTAATCTACTCCACTGCGGGTCTCAAAATCGATTAACCAGTTAACTCCTTCGCTCTGCGGGACGGTCAGTCCCACGTGTAATTAGGAACTGACCCGTGCTGGATCACCGATGTGATCAGTGCTTTCTCTTCGTATCACGTTGCGTTCTTAATCTCGGTTATTCTTTATATTTCCATGCGGTCCAATTGACACCGATTTATTTTAATATCGCGTTGGGTATTAATTATTGCGGAACTCCCTTCTTTTACTAGTGCCTTGGATTTTGCTTCGAATTTTATTAATACGAAAATGATATGTGTTAACAGGTGAACGGTGACGATGATTGGGAGTACGAGGAAATCGTGCTCGAAAGGGGTGGCGCTGGGCTTGGCTTCAGCATCGCCGGGGGCACGGACAATCCACATTTCGGCAACGACACTGCCATTTACATCACGAAACTTATACCGGGTGGTGCAGCGTCCGCGGACGGTCGCCTGCGCGTCAACGACACGATACTGCAGGTGAACGACGTGTCCGTTGTCGACGTACCGCATGCAGCGGCCGTCGACGCGCTCAAACGAGCAGGGAACACCGTTAAACTAGTAAGTTTTCTTTTTATCTTTTACTCTGCCTTTTTCAATTCATGTGCAGATTAATTCGATGGCGGTTATAGAATTTTTGGGGGATATATTTGACTACCAAGCTAAGAACGTTGATTTTATAATAATAATAATCGATAGAAATAACCCGTAGTCGCGCCAACGAAGTCAGTTTAGCAGTTCAATTGGTTATGCAAATATCTGGACTAGATACATGTATTTGTCTGAACCGCTTTGCGGTATGATAAAGGTGAGCATGTTTCTCCGGGGAAAATGGATTAGCCTACAATTCAGGAAGCGTGTAACGAACTAGAGTAAAACTTTGACGACGACGTTTGATTGATCGTCTCTGTGGGACTTTTCCGTGGAGGACGTCTTGTACTTCGTGGCGAATGTTCGTGAAGATCTGTAATCGCCCATCAGTGATTTAACTTGTTTGCAAGATGTTCGAGTTACCTATTTGCGGTCCAAACTACTAATTGGCAAAACTGGTTATTCAAACTCTGTACGCGTACTCATCGTCCTGCCGCATAAATCCTGACGGATTTAATACAGCGAAGTTTATTTACGAGTTTCATTAAAATCCGAAAGTATAAAATCGCTGTTAAATACTGGGAGAGTTAACAAAAAAACCCGAAACAATGGAACCGCGCCTGCTGGGGAGAATTCGTTTTAGACTTCCAATTATTATCTGGTAGCTCGGCGCGAGATAATCGCGCCTGACGACAATGCTGGCTGCATATCTTGCGGAAAACCGAGATCCTCTTTCCCTCGACCGCGAAATAATGCTTTTCATTCGCGCTTCTCTAGCTCGCGCTATAACTCTCTTCTAAAACCTGGGCAAAGCAAAAAAGGAAAGAAAAATCTTTCGGTTCTAGCAACGAAACCACCGCCAAAGAAATCCTCTCCAAAATGAAACAAAATAATCGTCAACCATTTTGTTACGCGGGGAAATAATAAATTAATCTCGTAGCGCATCGTAAGCTTCACTCGCGAAGCACGGCACCGGAACATTTGAAAAAACTCGCCGACCGAATGAGCGCGTTAACATTTGAATGGACGAGTGGAGCGCGCGAAATGCAGACCGAATAAATTTTCTCGCGGCGCAATGGGCCCAGTAATTCAACCTGCAACCCCTGGTCAGCCTGGGAAATATTGTTTTTCAGAGATGAAATTAATTTTGTTTTCCCAGCGCGTTTGTACGGATGCTCGTGCTTTCGATCTCTTCCCATCCTCTTCCGTTTGATCATTTCCCCTTTGCCTGGTTCATATGCGCACCTACGTTATTAACCCTCTTTCGAGTGTCTAGAAATTACTGGAACGGGGCAGGCATAAAAGCGTTCACGGGCTGGATATTATTATTTCGCCCCGTCATATTATCCTCGAGGTGTAGCCCCTTGAAAGGAGACTTAACGTTAGCGAAACTCCAACGGCGTTTCCTGACGGGCCGATTTGATTAAAATGTCGTGTAACGTTTCGGTACACTGACTGGTAAGCAAAGCGTCGGGAAAGTGCGATCTCAATTATCCTAGACGTTACTACGCGTTGGATTTAATTTCTGGAAATCTTTAGACGGTTCTAAAATCTTGATGCTAAACCGAGGGAATGTTGGCAATAAAATATTGTGTTATAAAATAAAAATATTGATCTGCGTTTATCTAAAATTTGTTAAGCTTTCGTGCGTTGATGATTAATCTAAGATGGAACAGGAATATCGATAACATTATCAGTTGCGAGTGGAATTTATTAGGAATTTTTCGATTAATATTTTTCTGCTTATCAAAACCATATTGATTTCTCGTTACTTGCAGAATCTAAGGGAGACATTCGTTTATTTTTCAGTACGTACGCCGACGAAGACACACGCAGCTGATTGAAATCGAGTTAATCAAGGGAAACAAGGGCCTCGGTTTCAGTATCGCCGGCGGTATTGGCAATCAGCATATACCCGGTGACAATGGAATCTACGTAACGAAAATTATGGAGGGCGGTGCCGCCCAAGTGGACGGTCGTCTTGTCGTTGGAGACAAATTGGTAGCCGTCAGAAATGCTCTGGTGAGTTCAGTCAAAATCATGTGCCTTTCGCCCTAATATTATTTTTTTTAACGATAAAATTAGCATCAAATCCCCGGCTCTTTGCGTTCCAAGGTTTAACAATGAACTATTCATAAATCGTTCGTACTCAGTACCATAATACATTTTTATCTCCCATCGTGACACACTACAGATTTCTATTCAGGTTTAAGAATCAGGTTAATTCTCTATATCATTCTAATCTGATTGATTGCCCCCGATTTCTTTCGATCTAACCGTTCTACGAAATAAGTCCACGCTTGATTGGACTATTTCTCACACAAAATACGCTCGCTCTCAACAAAGGAGAAATACAATTTTTCACCCAAGAAAGGAAGTGTAATCGCGTAATTTCTCGCACCAGGAATCCAATTTACTCTCACTCAACTTTCTCAATCTTTGCTAACAAAAGAACGAAATCCTCGCTTCGAGGAAATCTGTTAAGCACGAAAATAAGGAACCTTCAAAAATGCAAGATTTCTCGAAATACGCAAATTGAAAAAGAGAACAATCGCCTCACCTTTATTTTACACGTCGTCGTGGAACGTTTGAAAAGACCGAGGTAGGATTTCGAAAAATCCGTGATGCACAAACGAGAAGGCGAACGAGGGCAGCGCGAAAAATAGATCAGAGTGGTTTTTGATGGCGACGAGTAATTGATAGCTCTTCCGTCACCGGTGTACGGCTCGTTGTCACAGTTGCAGGTACGGTGGTTGGTCGTTTTGCAGCTTCCCCGGCGATTTTTCACATCGACGAGCTCCCTTTTCTTCAGTCTGCTCTCACTTGAGACCCGCAATCGAAAAAGCTGCGATTAAAATGCGGCATCGACCCCGTTGATTTATAATCGCGGCCGGTGCAATTCGAACCGTGGCGAACTCGCAAACTGGAATCTCAAAGTGTCTGCGACATAGCAATGTTTGAAACGCTGCTACTTGAACAATATTTTACTCCCGCGGCGGTCTCTTCGATATTCATTCCAATTGCAGTAGGAAGTACAACCGTTCATATCGTATTGAATTTTTCATTTAATTTTCAGTCGCTTAATTCTAAAGTAAGAAAGATTTTTAACATTGGTAAATCGCAAATGGACTCGTGCATATTCAGTAGCATCGCCAATGAATTTTTATCACCTTTGCGTAATTATACATGTTTCGAATTCATCGTTGTGGATTTCCGTCAGCCGCAGAAGTTACGGTAAATTCATATTAAAAAGCGAGATAAAATTTATTGTAAATAGATTGAGCTTCCTTCGACCGGTTTCGTGGAACGATTTATTCAAAAGTTTTTCGGAGCCTGCTAGACAGGATGTATCGAGAGTCGATTTAACTTTGCGCGTGATTGCGTGTCGGTGTACCGTACGTACATACTTGAGAACAACGAACGTTGCAGAAAATTCGCCTGTGCTTTATAACATAGTCGGGGAAACTTCGTCGATATCGCTTTTTTTTCTACGTGTTACCCATCGTTATATAATTACCGGCCCTGACGTTTCCCTTTTTTTCTATTTTGTTTTTCATGCACCTCCACGATATATCGTCGAACGAGTACAGCTACGAAAAGAAAAATTGAAAAAAAAAAAATGTAACATGACAAGGAATGAAATACTGAAATATGACTGGCGGCAATATGTATTCGCGTTGTTTGTTAAGCTACACAGATATTTGTCCCCCAGTTTATAGGACCCTCCTACCCCCTTAAAAAAATCAGCTCTCAGTTAAATCGTTGGTTTACCTCTCTGTTGCACTCCCTATTTTTTCGAACGTTAATGAAATATTTTATTAATGAACAAACGCGGGATTGTATATTTTGAAATATACCTTGCAACCTCTTTCTCGCGTACTTTTATATGAAATGAAAGATGATATCTTTAAAGTGTCGACGTTTTTGACGCCTCAACGTAGTTGCTCGCGTTAATAATGTCGACGAACAAGACGGAAACGCATAACTCTCGCAATATTTGTTCGGTAATCCATCTGAAAGTGCCCCGTAAGAGGTAAAACGTACGATGATTGACAGGGGAAATTGAACGCGAGAAATCAATTACCGTGGCTTGCGAAATCTTGATCGATACGCTCCGTACCACGGGAGACCGGTTTTTTCGCATTTTCCTATCTGACGCAGTTCTTATCCCTTCTCGCGCATCGCTTGGTCGCAGAAAATTAACAGAGACGATGAAATCGCGAAAGCGAATGAGTTAGGGAATTAAGATGAATAGACGGTGTTGATAAACGAGGAAGACTATTATACATTTAACGCGAAAGGCGTATACATTCCTGAAATTCATTGCTGTTAATAAAAGAAAGAAAAATATCAAACATTTAGTACCACATTAACCGAGGGGAAACTTGATCATTAATTTCAAAGAATTAATAAAAGCCCCAGGAAGATCCTCATTGAAACCAAACGATTAAACTCACCCCCTTACGACAGACATACATTTACAATTCAGTTCCTAAAATGAATGTCTAGTACATATGTGTATATATTATACATTGTACAATCTCTTTTTATAATAAAAGAATTCTAGGCGAAAAGCTCCTACGTTTTAACAATGTCCAGTCAAGTTCGATCACAGCTCAGCACCAAGAAGTCGTCGCCAGTTGGTGTTTCAACGAACGTCAAAGTAAAGTCAAGATAAAAACAGGATTCCTTTGATTCCAGCAGGGCGACAAGAACCTCGAAAATGTGACGCACGAGGAAGCAGTAGCGACACTGAAGGCGACCCAGGACCGCGTGGTTCTTCTAGTGGCGAAACCGGAAACCGGAATCGTGCCTCCGCCACCACCCCCGATGGCCTCGGACAATTCACTATCCCCGCAGCCACGTAAGTCGGCCTCGTATTCTATTCACCATATATATTATTCACCGCCGCGTAGATTCGTGTCTGCCTCCCGGTTGGCGCGTTCCGCGGGACATTTTCACGATCTTTTCTTCTCGAATTTTCATGACGCCGCCTTCCGGAACGATAAATATTTCACGCACCGCGGAAAAAGTGTCGGCGTTACTTTTGTTCGTGCCCACCGGACGCGGTTCTGTCGCGAAGGAAATTCTTTCTCCGGCGCTTTGGAAAATGGGAACGTTAACGCTGTCTGGCGCGCGTTTTATACTCGTCGTTGCGTCCCCTTGTTTAACGCCACCTGGTTGGCGCGGGGAAAATTTAGGCGGATGGAAATGTTCGGGAGGGGTCGAACGTTAACGGGAATGTCTCGAGCAATTTTCCACCGCGAATGTTTAATGATCGTTGCGAATTTTTTGTTATTTCAAGGGTGAAATAAAAAGGGGCGCACGCCGCGTTTTATTTAACGGTAGATAATTGGAGACTGTAGAATATTGAAAACTATTTCGCGTGCTTTCGTGAAAATATTTTTGTCCGTTTGAAGTGTCTCAAGAAACACGTAATAATTAGTGATTGATAGGATTGAAATAAATTAACGAAGATAACTTACAATGGTAATTAGAAGCGTACACGTTTGCAAAGATATTTAAAATCCTCAGGACGTGAACATTCTACGTACGATATTCATGCATATAAGGTCGAGCACACCTTGATCGAGAGCCAGTTTCTACCTGTCTGTCATACGTATCGTACGGCCACGTATACCGAAGGAAAGTTACATATTCTCTTCCCAAGTACGAATTATTTTTTTGCGCAAATGCACCATACATGCTCTCTCGGTGCATGAATATCGTTTCACGTTACTGATGCAACAATTTTTCTACGAAGTAAAAACAATTCAACATTTTAAAACAAATACTTTCCTGATTCACGGGAAATTTACAACATTTGATCCATTTATTTGCGATTATTTAACACATCATTGCTACCTAAACTACGATCAATTTTTCACACGACTGCGTTCCCCGCATAATTCCTCGAATTCCAACAAAACCCGCAGCAAACGATAAACACGGGATTCCCTCATTTTTCTCCTACGGCCGCGCTGAAATGAATATTTGATCCGGGGACTTCACCAGGAATTCCGTGTTTCTCTGTTCGCGTCAACGATCGCGCAACTTATTCATTCGTTCTCATAAAGTCAAGATCGTAAACTTTTCACCGTTTCCCAAAGCAGCATAAAGACGTTCATAAACCATAAAAGTGGGGCAATTTTTTTGCATTGGAATTACGTTTCAATTAAGAAGTGACTATTCATCATTCCCACTGAGAAGTTGTATTTTAATTATTCAGCGCGTCCCTCGTGTTTATCGTTTGCAAAGGAAAAAGGAAGTAATAGATTATTCAGAAATACACTTTGTTCCGATTAAAATATTCGACACTTCGCGGAGGACCAACTAACTCGCCCGTCGAAAAGTCAACGCTCGTCTAATGCCAGGTGGCAAACCTCTAAATTAACTGTTCCCCATTTTTCACTCGCAAACAGGAAAACAAAATGGTTCTGTGTCGGCGTTGGAGAACAACTCGACGCTGCCGTATTCGCAAGAATCACGTCACGCGTCTTCTCTCGCTCTCCACGGCGCGGCCACGCCACGAGCTGTTTCTCAGGAGGACGTATCACGGTGAGTTGTTTCAAAGTATGCCTTCTTTTCTTTACGGCGAAAGTACCAAGTGGCTGTACCCTCTCGTGCCCTCGTTTGATATCGCCCTTCTCTTTCCCTCTATTATTTTGTAAGCGTTCTCCTTCCACCATGCATTCTGTATCTATTTCACCGCGGTGCAAGCTCTTTCGTTCGCTTAGAAAAATAAGAAGCCAGAACGTCACGTACGCTGCTTTTTAAAAGGGATTACCTGAACGTCGCGCGATGTTCTCCTTTTTCTTTGTACACCTTTTTGTTGGCCGTGTTTGTCGGTTTCTTGATTGCTGTTTTTACAGAGCACACGGTACACGGTATATATGTACATACTATTCTGTGAGAAACTGTAACGTTCGAGTTTCTTTTTTTTTCCGTATAAAATTGGCTCGTTTTGTAGCTTACGAGTCATAGACAAACTTACTAAATAAGTCTCAATTGCTAATATTCTGTGGACATATTTCTTCACGATTTATATGTTCGCCGAAAGACTGGTAATAATTAACCGGAACATCGGAGGACAAACCGGTTCAGGAAATCTTTCGTTATTGTTCGAATCAGTGGTTCGCGAATACCTGGTACGAGTAACAGTCGCATTCCGTGCATAAACACACGGGGCAACGGTTAATTATACAGTCAAAGAGACTGTTGAATTAGCCAGCGACAAAGAGAAAGACACGAGAGGCCGTGCCTCTATGGGAGAGATAGAGATAACGATCGTTTACGACGAGAGGACGCCGCTTTAGGGGTTGAAGGGGTTGCATACTGTGCAGACTAATTGCCGATGGATTAAGGGCTTATCGAATTGGTCCGGCTGCCAGAGACAGGATTGGTTTGGACACATTATGTACCCTGAGGAACCTCTGCCACACCGATCCACTTGCTACCCATTCACCCACTATTTCCGTATACAACGTTGCACTTTGCACGGGTTAAGGTCAGCTATGCATTAAACGTATTCGAGGTTCATCAAACGTTTGCAATCTGAGCTCGGTGAATGGCGAATTTATCAGTAAAAAGTGGGACTAAAATTCCCTGGAGAATTTAAGATGACACAGCTTGATGAGAATTTAGTTCACAGCAAACGGGAAAGAAATTTTGTCAAACTTGATCAATTTATTCTCAATTCTTTCAGTAAGGGCGTTGCATTAACATTGTATTAGAATATTTTAATTTTGGAATGAATCTTGATAGGGAATCTTATTTTAAATGGTTTCTATGGATGAAAATTTATTTCACCCCTGGTGGTTCATAGACTCCCCTATTTTTCGGTACAATTATTAAATTACAAAACTAAGGTTGTAAAGAATCGTCTATCTGGAATATTTGATAATTGCCCCCACGAACGTTATGAATAAAATCAATCTCCATCTCAGCACACTGTCAGTCCCGATAGAGCTAGAGCATTTTGCAACATCGATTTACCCCCCAACTTCATTTCCCCGAGAATCCATACGATTGAAAACTTCAATGCACACAGCAGCAAGATACGAAACTCGAATTCCCTCCCTATTCCCTTCCAACTTGTTCATGATCGTCGAATATCAATGGAAATAGCCCGAATATTAAGAGCTCCTCGCGAAGGACCCCTCCATTCACTTGAAACTGCTGAAGAAACTTTCACGTAGCCAAACTTAATGAAATATTCCATCGGTTGCAATATTTAACGGCACAGTTTCCCGGAGCAGGCAAAAGTGCAATTAGTTTTTCCTTCGCTCCACTCTTCCCCGGTCAGGGGAATCCATTCTCTCCCCGGTTCCAGTTGAAGTTTCTTCGAGCCTCTTCCAGACGTCGTGTGCGGCCGAAGAATCGGTTTTCGCCCACGGCGATTTCGTGTGTCCCAGCACGAAAAATAGCCTTGCAAGCAAGGGCAAGGGGAAGAAAATGAGTGGAAGTATTAAGATGGAACAGGGCGGACGAGTTATTACGGACGTCGGCGGAGATCTGCGCGAAAAAAGAATCTTTAATTTCTGCCCCCGTAAATTACCAGAAACCATTACGCCACCGCAGTGATTTAAGTCTGTCGCGAACTGAAACTTGCGTTTGCCGAAATGTGCGAACCTTTAAAGGAATTAGGATAATTATTTAGTACTCGACTGTGAGCACTCGGTACCGTTCATCCGTTCTTTCAAATCGCGACGAAGACGTTTTATGAAATTGCAGAGACGTGATTTTTCTCGCTTCGTCACTTTTTCTGATTATGATGGAAGGTTGCACGCTAAAGCGCAAAGGGAATGATTTTTTTTTTGGAATGCAATGAAGAAGCATTTTAGGAATCCACCAAGATTTACCAGACCATTTCGCAGCGTTTGCTTGGACATATTTGTTGAGGAAAATACTCTTTGAAATATCCACATTATCCTAATGCCTTGGACGCAACTGGGTCGCCTTTCTGAAACTGGGGTTTCATTGTTGAAGTTGATTGATTTTTAAGCGACACAAGAATCGTTGCCTCGGATTCGAGTAAATATCAATCTAACGTTCCGCTTTCTCTCTTTTCTTCCGTTGAATCGATACCCCGTGGTCCCGCTTGTTTTTCGCCCCGGAACGGCCGGTATTTTCCGCCTTACCTCGAATTACCAAAAAAACAATCGGGGAACGTCGATTGAGGAGAGTGAAATACAGCTATAGGAAGATACCTTTCAACACGCTGGCTGTAATTTTCACCTCGTTCTACTTTTCCGTCGTCAATCGGTAGCTCGTTCTTCTATTACGAAATATTAGTTGAACGACATCAATAACGGACCATCTTCAATCCCGCATCCTTTTTTATTATTTAAACCCGACAGAAATAATAAAACATGGCCAATGGTTAATACAGTAATATTTTCACGGTAGCAATCGGAATAACGTTTTTAGCTCTATCGTTCTCATTTTATTATTACCTTCTCCCCGCGTCGTTCTTTTTAGTATATTTTCTATCATACATTGTCCTATTCGTTACACTAATACCTCGCCCAACGGTATCAGCATAACAAAAGGCAAAGTTCGTCGAGCACGGTTTTAAAGTAAACTTTTCCCGCAATTTCTGCCAAGCATTCAGCTCGCTGAGAACAGTCTCGTCGCGATGCACACGGGTTTTGTCAAATTTAAAGGGTAATAATTGCCTGACGGTATCGCCGGTTTTCCGAACGCTTAGGGGAAGCTCCGCGGCGTTCATACGACTCTCATTAGCCCGAACGCCCGGGGGGCATGTTGGTGTTAAGATTTGAAAACTGTCGAGCAAATGTTTTTGCTACGCAAAGGGATGCCGCTGCCAGCGGTCATAATTCTACCCTGTGGGAGTCAATTACTCTTGGCAATCGGAAACGCGGGCCCGTTATTAAGCTTACACGCGATTCGGCTCCCTTTTGCAAATACCTCGCGTGTTTAATCATCGAGAATTATGGTTTTCTAATCCTCTGCAATATCTGCGGAGGATCCGACGCAGTCTCGCTCGTTAAGCGTGTTCATAAATCCCGGATACACCTGAGCTCTCTGTGCCCGCGTTACGACCAATCACCATTTCCATATGCTGTTTGACGCTAATGCTCGTGCATAGATACTTCCAGTCGTACGTCCTGCAGAGGTTTCCCTGGATAATTTAAACTTCGTCGGACGATTCGATAGGCAAGAGATTATAAATCAAGCGAAATCATACTTAATTACACGCGGATGGATTTTTTAGAAAGGCTTTTTAGTTTTAATCGAGATTTATAATCGGATACTGATACGATCGCGAGATTAGAAAGTATAATTTATCATTGTTAACGAATTGGTTAACGGGGGGCAGGTAATGAGTCAGAAAATGTTTTCAATCGTTGAACGGCTTGCGTATTTACGGCAGAGTTTATAAGTACTACGGTAAGCGTATAGCTTCGTAGTTTAATTTATGTCTATTATAAAAATTTACTGTCACATTGGCGGTTTTTTAATGGAAAGTGTTTGAAAGGTGGAACTTTACCTGGTTTACGATCCTCTTAGAAAATAAATTACTTCATCTGAGGAACGGTAGGTTCGCGCATTGATCACTTTTAAACATTCATTGGGGATTACCCATTGAAGGTAATTGAATAAACCTGTTCTAACTTTGTAAAACTTCTTTCGCACTGTGAAATTTAGAGTTGCGGAGGATTTCGTCTATTTGTTTCAGCTGAAGGTTCTAAAGGCTCCTATCGCGTGTCAGTGGTTAAGACTGTACCCTCAGCTCTGCATGTTACTTGCGAAAGAATTGGCGTCCCGGCTGGAAAAGGCTAGTGGGTGAACGAAAAGCGAATTCTTGGCACGGTTGTGCTCGTTTAACCACGAACATTGTTGCTCGCACGTGTGCTCCCAAACGATTCTCCACAGCTCGACGCTCGCACACACAAGCTTTGCGAAACTTTCCAAAGGTGGTTCGCTATATACGATTATGGAAAAAAGGTGCACAGCGCTAAAAGCGAGATGCAAAAAATAAATTACAAACGTACCCATATTATTGCCCATTCGATTAATTCTAATCGAAATTATGCATAGAAAAATGAATCAAACTTAAAATTAACCAATCGCAAATCTGTCTTCAATTTAGGACAACTTAGTTCAAAGTTTTTTCCCCATTCTTTTATTTTACTCGAAATATAAAACGTATGTATACTAGCTTTCCCTTTTTTGGCGAACAACGCGCACGCCTAGAAACTTCACAGGGTGCGCGCAGCAGCCAACTTGCCTCCGATGCACTTGTGTTGATACATCTGCAACTGCAGCTTGAATGCAGGCCAAGGCCAAAGCTTGCCTGGGTCACGAGGAAGCTCGCTGGCTTTCGACAATCGTGCTTACGTAATACGCGATATCGTTGCTATCGATCTGGTACATCTGCGAATATATTTAGCCACATTTGGTTCCATCCTCGAGTAAGATAATTAGCCTATCCTGATAAAAGTCTCTTCCGTGTTAGCAACGTTATCCATGAATCGATTTTTCGTCCTACGCGAAACGAAGAAATCAAGTTCACCCTTCGGAACTATGGTATTCATAATTGATCAACTATTCGCGAGTCTTATTGGCGTAAAAAAAAAAATTAAATACATTAGTCTTCCCTTCAACGATGAATAAAAGCGGTGTGCTTTAGGTGGTGTACGATTGTCCTTGTCCGAAGAAAGATCCTTCCAGGATCGCAAAATGAGACGACCTTTCTGTTTGTCGTTGAACCGTCGCCGATGGACCACATCGTCGACAAACGGGCTGGTCGGCCAGACCGTGGAGAAACGACGTCTGAGACCTCGTAGAAAACTAAGATGGATCGGGAACAATGGCGCGATCTCGGGTGTCGCGTTTGAAAGGGAGACGCCTCCGATGGCCGGCGGAGAACAATTCGCGGAGCTTTTCTCTGGAAGAAGCCCGCGGAAAATCCCGAGCCGTTCAACCCGCTCGAATAATGTGGGATCATCTGGTGCTGGGAAATCCATTATTCCTCGATGCAAAGTATCCTATCCGCCGTGGAAATCGTTCGGCGCGAAACTCTTCTTATGGTTGGCCAAGATTTTTAATGAACAATTTCTCGTGTAGCTGTCCACGTGCATATTATCGAAATGAATCACTGCTGGGTCGTTTTAAATGAACTTTAGAAAACAATTGGTTAAACTGTTCATAAAGTGTCGGATTAAATTTAAACTAAACGAAGATAAGGGATTTTAAACAAGCCGTATTGACATCTTCAGAATCTGCCAATAGATCGGGGATAGTTGAATTTGTAGAACAATTTTCTATTTCCTTTAATAGTAATTGTTGCGCGTTATCGCACACGATGCACGCGTTGTCGCAGAGACAACGCGGTATTGGTATGTTCAAAAGAGCCCGATAGTCTGAAGGTCGGGATTGATTGCGGCGAATCTGCATAGTTTGTCGATGAAACCAGGCTAGACGTGTCTGGGCGCTGATTCTGCTCGGTTCGCATTCACGAAAATGCTGTTGGTGCTTAAAATCTGTCGTTGGCAAAACGACGGTAGCAACGCTCCACAATCTCGATTCCCGATCGGCCCCAGGGGATTCTCTTTCAATGAGCGAACGTCGCGGGGCGCGTCGCGACGGCATCGGCGCTGGAATTGCTGAGCCAGTCATAATTCTCGAGACAGCGTTTCGTCGTGATCGTCGAGTTATTGGCCGTTATAAAACTCTCAGAATAAAAATTACATTTGTATATCGAATATTGTGAAGCAAAAAGGAACGTGCACTTTGTATGCACAAATATTTAAAGAGATCTGTGACGTAGACGAAATATCCTATCGATTGAATTATAAAAAGAATAATTGGAAAGGTCAAGCCTTGTCTGTCTGCGAAATTAACGAAATGACAGCATACGAATGGTTAGACGCGTTAATCTGGATCTTTCTGGTGGATTGAATTTTTCCTGTCTAACTATGTTATAGTTTCCATCGAACCATTTCTTAAGAACATTCAGGGATAAACCAACGTCTTCATAAACTCGTTCTTTAATTAAAACTCGTAAATTTAATAGTATGATGTGTATATCTCCCACAATCGTGGCAAACAGCGTATCACCTTGAAACGAAAGCACAGCAACCCCCACACAAATCCCCTAGAACATTCTACGTAGCATCTTCCATATGGCATCCAATATCCACCCCTGGCAAAAGTGCATCACCCATCGCGTGCACTCAAAGCGATAATACCGGCGCATCATTTCGAGCAGTCAATAACCGAGAACGGAGTCGCCGTGGTTCGCAAAATAAATCCGTGTACGGGAAGGGCAACGTAGCCCGTACCTTCGAGGGTGAGATTGTATCGCGTCGATCGAAATTATCCCCGTGAAGTCATCCATCCATCGATCTCAGTCGCGCTTAAACGCGACCAGGGACATTTGCCTGAGCCGTGTATCGGGCCGAGCATATCAATGCCTTGAAATCAAGATTTATCGTCGACCTCCCGGAAGACGCGACGAGTTTTCCAGCACGTTTCACCGGTGCCACGATAGGAACATATTGATCCTGAACGGGTGACGAAGGGTTCGGGGGAATGGCATTGCACGACATGTATCGGTCGTTCGGGCTCAAACCGCTCGTAAACAAGTTCGTTGTACCCGCTCGAGGATTTTCACGGTCTGTGTCGTGTCGTATAAATAATCCTGGGACCGTGTAAGGAGCGGGCTGTAGGTGGCGGTATCGAGTGTGGTTTTCCTTTAGGCGAGCGGGGGACTTTGTGAAAAATTGTGGCGGACGTGAACGGTGGATGGGGATTGAATTCTTAAGCCTGATAATATGGCGGGCTTCGATTTGGAAATGGCCTAGCTGATTTTGGCACGGCACAGATTTCGACGGGATGGAAAATATAAGCAGACGAGATCTTCGATGTCTTACTTAATCAATTTAGAGATACAGTTGGGGTACAATTATTTTTTGAATCAATTATTCAACACGAAATGTTTGATCTTACTGTTTGGAAAGTAGATACAGGAGCCGAAGGTTTGTAGATGGCGTCAATGGGGAGGGATCCAAATTTTCCAATATAAAATGTCACGTATAATATAATGAATTATCGTACGTGATTCTATTGCAAAATCCTCCCTCGAAAACCCTGAAAGATTTATCCTGGCCGATCCTCGGCGCATAATTGCGTGTAACGCGCCATGCTAGTAAGATGTAAGGTAGTGCCGAGCAACAGGGTGAAAGTTCGTGGTTATCGCTGCGGTAAGTGCTCGGGGTACTTCATTAACCGGCCAGAAGTTATGCGAAGATCGTGGCACAAAGGGCGTGGCGTGGTTGGAGGGTTTCTTGTCAGGCTGCGGCTGTTTGTGAAGCTTGCGGCCAGCCGTTTATCAGAAAATCCTCTGCGGTTATGGTACCAAGTGCCCCGCGGGATGAAACATCGCTGATACTGATAATCTTCAAACATGCAACGCCTTCGAAAGTCAAACTGCACGTCGAAAAGATTCAGGCATACATTTGGCCGATTTAAATGCCTAAATCCCATTGTCGAGACTCGTGGAAGTCCAGCAGGTATCACTGTAGGGTCGTAGGTTCAGGCAAAAGTTGGCCAGAATAGCTGCAATATTAAAGGTTGCAGAATATCAAAGTCGCGGTTAATTCTTCCAACTTGTTTAAAGCTTCAGCTGTTTTAACGGCTGTTTTAGACTTAAAGTCACAGGATTCTTCGTCACTTCTGGCAGAAGTAAATGTTGAACTTCAGCTGGTTCTAGTCGTGATCGTTGATTCTTCACTATTTATTTTCTCTTTCATTTCGCCCGTCACAAAATGGTGCCCAGAATTTCTCTCTCGGCGCTTGCAGCGGCGTGACAATAGACTTGCAATTAAATTGTCAGCCGAACAGTGCGCTAAACCCTGTGATTTTTCGCTCCGACGTACATATCTACGCTCTGCTGCTGGACGAAGAACGCGGTGGGAAAAAGGCGTACTATTTCAAAGGAAGAGCGGACGGGACAGGGCTTAGAGATTATTTTCGTGGAGAAAACATTCCCAGAAGGCTCAACGTTATAAATGGCGTTTCTTTCGCTACTGATCCTGGACATATATACGTAGGTAGGTTGAGAATTACTCAAAAGCTAGGTACTTGTGGGTGATGGTGAACACGTGAACGGAAAATACCAAGCAATTGACAAATCGATTCAACAAAGGCGTGATCGATTCTTCCTTCCATTAGTAATCGTCAATTTATTCATTTTTATAGCATTTCCAAAGTTTCTGTCCCGAGGCAAAAATTAATCCCATTGGTTCCGAGCGAATGACGAAAGTGAAAATACGAAACACATAGCCCGGCAATTTTCCCTTTACGCCCGCTTTCTAAATAGATCAACGTTCTCGATTTAATCCGTATCGCAACGAGAAGTTGTCGCGACAGCAGCAATCTGCAGATATGGATTTATAGCAGGAAACAAAAGGATCTAAGCTGTCAATGGCGGAGAAAGCGAGCGCAGACACCACCTGCGGCCCTTTTGATACCCGCAAAATGAGAACTTTGCCACGGACAGGTCTCTTTCTCCCGTCAGTCGTTTCGCCATTTCACGACCTCGCACCCAACATCCCGCTCCTTTTATTTTTTCTCTCTATAAACACGCCTGTTAAACATTGTTCTGCTTTTGTCACGCGTAAGATGAGTGGCCGGTTCCCTCGCTTTGGTATAATTTGAAAAACAGCCGGTAGCAACATCAAAGGATACCGCTGGTCATTTTCATTCTTTTCCCCGCCCTCGTTCTCCGCGTACAAGCCGCCCGTAATAAGCTATGAAAATTTTTCGTCTAGCGCTACGCTTTCACTCCCTTTCTTGGTCTTTCACAGTGTTCTACCCTCTTGCTCTCGTTGTTTATCCGTTTAAATAAGTTTGCGCGGTTTACCATGAATTTTCACCCAAGCTTTCCCTGTGATTTTCGTCAGGTATAGAGAGCGTCTGAGTGCGGCGTGTGTTTTGCATACTTGCTCTCTCTTATACCGTGTTTGTCTTTGTTAAATGAATTTTTCGTCAAAGCCGTCGTTAAATAAGACTGTGCCAATTTCAGTAGAGATCCACGAGCTAATGTATACATATATTTATATTCCACGTTGCTTCGTCTGTGGTCATTTTTATCTATTATTTCTCGCCATCGCGACTGTTGTCAGCGAGTCGTGAAACAGTGGAGAATTCTCAGCAGTAAAGAATATGTACTCACGTAGCCGATACCTCGAGCCAAGTGATTTTATAGGTTCACGGTTACGTGCGAAACTGGCGGAACCGTCCCTTATAAACAAGTGAACCCTTGCCGTTTCAATTTTTACTGTATCACCCGATTTTTAGCACACGTTACGACGACTTAGATGGGAATTATTCTCGCACTGGATCTTGGAAAACACGCGCGGTATCGAAGTCCGTTTTATTGGTTTGACGTTACGTGCGAAGTGTATGGCGTTCGTAGATTGGGAACGTTTCGGTATTTTACGACGATTTTGATCCCGAGGAATCTATAATACCACGATCCCAATTCGACATTACTTTTAGTACTCTTAAAACTTCGGCCTTCCTGTGCACTACGCTCTTTACGTAGCAATACTCTGAACCTATCTTAACGTTTTAAAATAATTGCAATGAAATTTTTCTCATTTCAAATATATGAAATAGAAAAGATAAATAAAGAGCGGTCCACTTATTTTTATACATCAATTTTCTTTGGAATATACATACTTTATTATACAGAGGGCAACATAAAAATCATTTTATTAATAATATATATAATTATTTGTACAAAAAAACCATCTACCCCTGTACATTTACCAATTTTTACCTCCGAAACTATTCTTTCTGTCCACTCAGTAAGTGAATACAATTTATCTGCGTATCACTAGGTTATCAGTATCCCCCTTATATGCGCCCAGCAACCCGAAAACAGCGAGATAACCGTTTCCCCCTTCGTGCAACCTGCAACCCCAATCTCAGTCTCGGTGAATCTGAAATTACATTAGATAAGTTTCTCGCAGTTTCTAGGGACACGCCGTGATGAAGCATCGTGGTCCTCTGTTAGGTTTCGA
This sequence comes from Nomada ferruginata, assembly GCA_963583965.1. Taxonomy (NCBI): domain Eukaryota; kingdom Metazoa; phylum Arthropoda; class Insecta; order Hymenoptera; family Apidae; genus Nomada; species Nomada ferruginata. The sequence goes on along the minus strand of OY757214.1, from coordinate 5,054,684 downwards.
GACACTGAAGCCAGGAAACCGAACGGGTGGTGAAAAGATCAATTTGGCGACTATGAGTCGCGGGAAGTTAGGAAAATCTCGTTCCTAGCAATTCTAACTGGAGACCGACTTGCGGGACTGTCCCGTGATTTAGACAGAAGGCACCCCCTTGTTCGTTCGTTAAACAAGTTTACTCTCAGCGAAGTTCGTTTGTCCCTCTTGAGAGAAACCGAAACTGGCGAACGCGTTGAACAATTCGACGGATAACTATGAACTTGTCGGATCGATGAAGTTGATAAACTCGCGATGGGATCGATCATAAATGCTGACAATCGAAGAAACGTCACGTGATTTCGAACTGGAAAGAATTCTCTACGAAAGTTCTGGATAGCTTTCGTGACGAATACGCTGCGATATAACGATCACCTTTGATATGTTATCGTATCCATCGGGGATGATGGATCGTAATCCGATCCAAATGACCGGATCTTAATTTTTGACCCTCGTTCGTTGATTTCCGTTCTGCACGAGTCACGAACTTCGTCACGATCACGATTATTCTTATCGTGTCGGGATTTTCCTTTCGGCGGTCAAGAAAATTGTTTAGCAAATATTGAAACGTATCGTGGAAACATAAATCCGTGTACGCGATTGTTACTGGCAAAGGGACGATCATATTCGTTGAACATCGTCGACGTTGTCTAGTCGCACCTCGACGGACGTTCATCCCCGTGACAACGACCCCAGTGGACAAACACTTGACGGATAACGAAATTAACCCTCGTCGAGGGGAAGAAGATCCTGATTTGGCTGGAGCATGACCGTGCTCCGACAGCTTGTTCAGCGAACTGGAAGGTGCTGTTGATAGAGGAAATAACCACTTCCTTCATTCGCTGGAACTTTGTTACGACGCAAGAACATTCGAGGTGCAACTTTTGCCATCCTCAGACATGCTCTTTGCGTAAACTGCATAATCACGCGGTGACAGTCGCGTCGATAAAATAATTCGGTGCGTTACTCTGTCGCATCTCGTCAATCTTATATAACAGAACTTTGACTTCGATCATTAATTCCTCATCGACGATCAACCAGGTACTCTTCGAGGACTGCTTTTGTCGTTTATAAAATTCGTTGTTTACGACACCATAGAGCCGGGTGAAGGCTACCTGGTATCTTTTCTTACAATTAGTGACGCGGTGGTATCCAAATTGCATATCGTTGACACTTTCGCGGCGGGGGGCTAAAGAAAGACAAAAGAACATTATTATCGTCGATCGTGTCAGGAACGATGGCAGACGTGCGCATATAACTCGCGGACACAATGGGACGCATGGTTGCGCAACGAACTGTTATACGATTAATGTGCACCATTGTGACCAACGGTGTCACGAAATGCGTACAAGAGACGATGTCGTTTCTGGCGTGCAGATGATTCCATCGAATGTACCCCCCTGCTTAACCCTCGTACGTCCCTCAGAAATAGTCCCACAGAAAATCCTTGGGTGATTCTTCGCCTATTTTTGTCCCACAGTTTAATTAATGATATTTGTCCCAACGTCTATCTGCTTCTGTCCACGATACATATGCATTCACCCGCCGAAACGTCAATGATGTTAGTGAAAATCACGAAAGGCCCACGATTGATTGTTCTATTGTGCTATGATCGATGATCCTTAAAGAACAGGTCATTGCCTGCATTCCTTATTAGCAATTTCTGGGTCCAATGCCAACGATAGAAGTACCGAAGTTATACGTTGCGAGTGGTAACGCAATTATGTTACCTTCTTCATTTATGATAAACAATGGGCAACGAATCGGTGATTAAAAAGAAAAAAGGTGTCTAGGCGGTTCACACGTTGCAATAGTGAATCATACTTATGTCATTACATGAATCATATATCTATCCTCTATACTGGCAATAAGATAATCTAAATCGCGAGAAAAATGAGTAATAGAAATTAATACCTTAGAATTTGTACTTAATTATGCATATTGCCTTTTCTCTTCTTCATAAACACAATTCTTCCTCAATAGTAATCTCATAATATCAAGCTTACAGGCGTGCAAAAAATAATGAATTAAAAAGCATTCGACAAAGGATAATAATGGATTCATTTCCCTAAATAATTATCCTACTGATATAAACAATTCCTGCTTCTTATCCATGAATGAAATCGTCCTTCATAGCTCTCACCCCTCCACTTTACGTCTCGTAATTATTCGCACAAAGTATCCGCTCATTTTATAAAGAAACCGTAAGTGTGCCGGGACTAGCAGGAAAATCCAGGCGGTCGCCTCCGAATGAATCATACAATATGCACGTTCGTACATTCATGCGTTCACAAATAAAAAGGAAAGGAGTAACGATGTGACGGGAAAAGGTAGACACGCAATGACGATAGAAGGGGAACGGCGTGGTTCGCTACGTGTCTTCGTTACGTGATTTAAAAGGACGCGTTGGAATGCTTATCATATGGCGTACACTCGATCAAGCCACATGTACATATTTTGTATTAGACCGCGGTTCTCGGCTTCCTGCTATTCTTCCAGCATCGATATACGTACACAGAAACTATGTACAGCACACCGCCGGCGTAGTTGTTATACCGTTATTATAACGGAGAGACGGTAGAAAGTTTTCGATCCTATCTAAGCGAAGACTGCCTTCCGATCGTTGCGAGCTTCCACGTCTATTGTTGACTCCGGTCATTCATTCATGAATCATCACCACATTTTTGGAACGCTACTATATAAGTATGCACGCAAATACGTCGAATACAGGGGGCCAATTGTACGAATTTTTCTTACAAATTTAATAATTATAAACATAATATACGAGTATCGTTTTCGCGGGCATTCGGATAATCGATGAATCTTATGGAAAAATATTTTTTGAAAGAAAATATGAACCTTCTGTTGCGTATTAATATTCAGATTCTGGAATATCGATGGAACTTCTTGATAAAAAACTGTAGACATCATTTGGCGGGGAAGAAGAATTTTATCAATTGCAAGACCACGTGTACGAATTGAGTGCACGCATAATTTCTCTTTCACTTCTCTATACGTTCGATGTGTTTGCAATAAGATATTACATTTTCCACCGACCGCGAATACGAAGAAATTTCCCTATTCCCCGTTCTAACGTCCTCGCGCATAGAAACGAATAATTCCAACTAGAATCTTCTCGCGGTCTCCGCGAAGTTTAACGAAACCCTTTCCCTTGGACCACGGTGTAACGATATTAGCCTAGATCGCGTGAAGACGAAGCTGGGCCCCGATTGAATTTCCAAGCAAAATGACAAACGGGGTCTCGAGAAAAGATGGAAGAAAACGTCGATCGAAGGGAAGAGAGGATTATCACCGCGGTGGTGCGCGGCACGCGAATTGCATTCGTAATCGCCGCGAGCCTCTTCTCCCTCTCCGCCTATGGATTTCTGTCCTCAGTTAAGAGCCGCGTTCGGCTTGTGTGTGAGTCAGAAAACGACGAAGACGAGGTGCAAAAGAGGAACGTCACTCCTCGTTCGTTTGAAATACACGCGACACGATACTCTTCGCGATTCGTTTTCGCGTTAAGCGTCATCGACTCCTCTGCCTACGATTTCTAAACTCCTCCGTCGTTGAGTCTCATTATTTACCCACTTTTTTGGTGGTTCGTGTGCCATTTCGGGGCGACTGGAGCTCGATAGCCGCGCCTTCTTCCAACTGGACTGTGCTCGTTCGTGCGGGGAACGCGAATCGTGAGCGTGCACGAGTGCATTCGTCGATAAGGACCACGAGGGATACGGTGCGCCGATGATAAGGGAAATATCATTAGGATTAACACGTGCCGTGAGAAACGCGTTACTCAGAATATATTTCCCGCTACACAAATTCTGCTTCTGTTCACATTGATTTAACGAATGGCTCGGCTCGTTCGAAATAACTTATCAGAATATTTGTAGCACTGAGATTTCAAGTTTCCATCGCGAGTATGTGCCAATACACGCTGTTCACGCATGCAAATATTCTCACCGAGCCATTCGATCTTGATGCACGACGAGAGTTCGAAACAGAAACGCTGACTTGCGCAGCGCGTACCCGCATTCAGGATTGAAACTCGTGTTTGGCCCCATTAAAATACATCAGGACGATCAAATCTATCGACAGCGAGGTTGTGTGTTTCGAGAGGAACGCGCGTGGAATTGTGGCCAGGAGGAACGCACGTGTACACGTATACACCTGCATCTGCGGTGTCAATATTTGCGGAGGCCGAGCGGAAGTTGCCGGCGCATCTCGCATTCGTTGCACGCGAGATGCACTCTCGAAGAGGCTACGAGACATCGTGTGTGCCGATCGCTCAACGAAGGCAACGTTCCCTCGATATCGAGAGGGAAATCGCGTTTTCCAACGGCGAAGTGCGCGCGCGCCCGACGAATAGCGCAAATTGTCACAACGTTGCAAGTCGGGGAACTTACAGTGAATCACTATAAAAAAAGTATTGCGGACGACTATTTTATCAGCTTTTAATTCGCTCCAGATTTCATTATTTTCCTTTCCCTTTTCCGCTGCCGGAAAATTGGAAAACGTTTTATCAAGCCGCACTGACACTTCCCGAATATATTGCACAGCGAGCAATGGAACGCGTGGTGGAAAGTGGCAATTTGAAATTTGCGCAAGCTCTGACAGCTGCGTCATTGAAGTGGCTGTCGATACGGGGACTTGAAATTTAACGCGAATTAAACTTGTGGCACGGCTAACGCGTGCATTCGAGTGCGTGATATCGTGCGGCGATGTGATTTTCGTTCCGCGAAGTTGCCCGTAAAGCTAGTCACCAGGATTACGTGTACCGCCATTCGTATTATGGACGAATCACTCTGTCGTTGAACTTCGAGGAACTGGATTTGCCACGAAATCGGTAAAGACTTGCACAGTACTCACAGTACTTGCACAGTATCGCACGAAATATGTAAATTTGACATTTCAGTTAATCGTACCGCATTCGAATGTAATTGTAACTTATCGTACGAGGCAGGCGAGGAATATCCGTAGCTTTTTATTAACATTTCATATAAATTTCTGTGCTGTTACTTTTGCCCAGCGTCGTATAACTGATCCGTGTTTACGAGCGCGCTCCTTCGCGTTCCTGAGAAGAAAAATGAGCGCAATTAGCGTCGGAGTCAAGAGTCAATTAGAGGGGCTCGAGAGATAGCCTTGTGAAGTATACGCGCCGTCTATGTTACGTCACGGTTTTTATATCGCGTTTGTAAAATCACTTCATTGCCTCCCACGATTCTTTGTGTACGTTTGGAGTAACGAGCGGAAAGTGCATCGCCCGAGTGCGATTGATAACATACCATTGCGTAGCACGACGAGACACCCCTTTTCTCGAAGCAACGCCGACGGAACATTATTTCGACGCTGCTGGAGTTCAATTTCGACCTCTCGGGAAACGCGATTTCCATATTTCTCTATTTGCCAAGTACTTGCAATTATTATGCCAAACGTCGTGGGTCACGTTCGTTGTCCTTTACGAGTTGTTCATCATTGACATCAACCGCTCATCGAATTCCAACGCGAGGCATTCGTAACGCGAGCCGTGGCGTGTCGAAGTATCTGCAATAAATAAAAAGTGGTCGAGGACCATCGTTTTTTATTAGTCACCCTGATCACGCAGTATTTTGTAACAATGCAGCCATGGCGCACGCGATTTTCATTCCAAAATTAGTTCGCGCCGCGGGACAAGATAGATAACTGACCGCGATGACGAATTAGAAGCGTGTTTAATTCGCCGCGAAAGTTCGTTAGGCAGGACGATCCATAAGGGGGAAAAAACCCCTGGACAGTTAGGAAAAATACGCGGTTTTCGCTTTGACGACGCAACTCGTTCGCGTGTATCGAGTGGCTGCGTGCGACACGCACGTTCGACATCGTGATTTACATTATTGGCCACCAGCCAACATTGTCCAGCTCTGTACACTACGTCCATGGTACCCCAACGTCTGTACTTCCAGACCTGGCGTACGTATATACGTAACATAGCGTGCGACGTTTCCCACTCCCGGTAGAAACAACGATTTCCCGTCGGATTTGTAACACGTGGAGTGGTGAGGGTGCTTTTTGCGAGGGAATTTTTCTTAGACCTTTTAAAGGAAACTACGGTACAAGAAAATCGTGAATATGTTTATTCTTTTCTGAAATTCTGTTCTACTCTATTATTATTTTACTTTATTATTATTTTATCCTATTTTCATTTGTTATTCTTCTCTGTAATTCTGTTTTTACTTCATATTGTATATTATACTATTATTCTGTATGTGACACAATCCCCTGTATACCAAAGGGTTCTCTAGCCCGTTGATTAATGAAATATATATTATTATTATTATTATTATTATTATTTACATTGTATACTTGTATTAACTTAATTGTATATAAGTGTCGCCAATAATCACAGCAGTGGAAGCGTATATTTTGAATTATTTCTGTAAAATAAAATATCTTCTTGAGGGCCATAAAAGTGCGGCAACAATAACAATAATTAGCATCAATACTTGTACGCAATTCATCACGGAACGGCGTAAGTTACGATACGCGATACATCGTGTCAGACAGCAAGTTTTGGAAAGCTAAAATTCGTTTCGCTCGGCCACGATCGCAAATTAATTTCTGTCGATGAAGCTCCAGGGGTCCCGATATGTCGTTCGCGGATGCAGGCGTCACGGTTAGACAGGGACCGATAAGAAAGTTCCATGTCTTTGATGCGAGAAAAGTTGCCCCGTCGCGCGAGAATACGGGGACCATCAACCACGGTTCCCTCGTGCTTGAACGTTTCTCACTATCGCGGTTTCTTATATCCTCCCTTTATACGACCGTCAATGGCGCACGATGATGAGAAATATTGAAAAGTAACGGCTATTTCACGGTGAAACTTCCTGGGAACATTTTTCTCGATTCGCCGCGGAGGAAAATCTCGCTTCCCCCTTCAGCCTCTCGAAATTCAAACGAATTCATCTATGCCGAAACTTAGACCTCGCGGATTTGCTCGATATAGACTTTCGATAGCTTATCACGAAGGCAGGTGAAGCATCGGCTATTGAAAATTCGTTAGGTTTCAGTGCCTTTTCTAAATTCCTAATTTATATGTATATTCATTTTTATCAGGGACAATAATATTCGCTAATTTCTTGAAAAATCGCCTGCGCCTTCTGTTTCAACAAATTTTGAAACATTTGATCTACCAGTGATCATGATCAGTGGTGTATGTCAAACGTTGTAAAAAATATTCCCACCATCTTGCATTACAGTTAAATAGATTTCGGTTCGTGATTATTATTAGAACTTAGACCGCTTTCATAATGGCCTGTAACATATTCGAAGCAGGGGAACATCGATATTCTCCGTTGTCATTCGTGAATGAAATATTTGCCAAAGGAATTCGAGCCAGTCGCGCGTTTCTAAAGAACACAACGAACGAAATCTCCCAGTACCAGTGCCATTTCACGGTGCAAAAAATCTGCCAGCAAAAAAGTAAGGGAAGATCGAGAGCAAACTGAAATATTGTCGAGCAGCATGTACAGAGAGCGGTAGTCGGGTCTTGGCGAGGTTACAGTCGAAAGGGTGTCTCATGGGGGTTGAGTCGCAGAGCTGATGCTCGACCCGTTACTGTGAATTTTCGCTTTTGTATCCGCGAAACTGGCCCGCAATCTCTGTGGGCACAGCTGCCCCCAGGCCTCCGAAATATCACGATATTTCGGTCGATAATAGTGGACCGCAGAGTTGGAGAGCACTATTACCAAGGCCGAGGACGTGGCTGTGAAAAACGTTTGACACTGAAATCGCGACGAGAGGAGATCGTTCTATCTCCACTAATGCCTGTTATCGCCAGTTATCAGCATTGCAATGTGACTGCGGCCAGTCTAGACAGTTCGAATGGTTTGGGTTTAATCATTTAACAATTGAATTGTTACATGACAGAGTTTAGGTTACACAATTAATTGGCAAATGAATATTAACTCGCGAGTGATTACAAATATATCGAACGCATTATCTGTTTTAATTAATGCATCGGGATTTTTATGGTTCAGTTATATTCCCGTGTATACGTTTATATTTTCATTCGTGCAGAAATATATTCATTCAGTCGGAATTAACTTTCGCGATTTATTCACTTTCAACTCTATGTCGAAAGGAGTACCGATTCAGCTGACAGACTCGGGGGACGGATTTAAGAACCGTTTAAAAAAGACCTGAAGTTATTCCCTCGACGCGCTACTACCGATATCGATGCACTTTCTTGCGATACGTTCACATAGAGTGCGTACTCGAGAGTAAGAACGTCTGGCAGCACGAACCAAGGGTAAACACTCTCCGCGGCGGACACCGTGCAAATTTACATAAGTCGGTTGCATTTTCCCGACGATTGAAATTTCTGGATGCAGCGTTTACCTTTTGGAGTGAAGACCGCAACGAGGTTCTTAAACTTCACTTTGGATTCCTTGCTTAACTTGAAGAGTGCTCGCCGCGAGAAAAGAGGAGAAAGTTCTTTCTGGGGATCGAAGTTTCGCGTTTAATCGAGGAATAAAAAGGACTGACCGGCCGAAAATCGACGGTGCCCCTTCGGATTCATTACTTTTCAATTGCACCACTTCTCTGGCGGAACAAATAGTCCGAGAAATATAGTCCCTCGCCTGATATGGGCCGCCGTTTCCTTCGAAACTAATAACTTCGCCGCACTCTCGACAGCCTCGCCCTTTTTACCGCCTGCAGCGACCGCGAAGCCCGAGATTTATTTCCTATTTTTCGACCCTGACCTTCGTCCAAAGTCGTAAATCGACGGATCTTTCTCGCGACCCGTTCGAAACTTGTGCAAAAAGTTTGCGACTCTTGGCTATGACGATGCAACGAGCACGATGCTGCAACGCCGAACTGGGTCATAGAAACCTTTTTATCTCGGGCACAGGATGCCGAATGTTCCCCCGCTGTGCTCGGGTTGTTTCGAAAATAACAGCATAACTCGACGGGCAAATTTTTGCTCCCCGGTAACCCCTCGATTCCGCCTTTGTTTTATTAAAACGAGACTGCGTTGCGGTTGTAATGTATACTTACAGTGTTTTACGGAGCGGTCGAATTTCAGGGGAGGTGTAGAAGGTAACGAGGAAAAATTGTTTCCCTGTTCTGTTGGAGCGTCCACGTTATGAAATATTTATGAGAGTTTGTCTGGCTGTACGAAACTTGGGGAATATTGAAAGTTGGATAATTAACTTTCGGAGGACATTGAAATGCAGTGAGTAACAGTTGAATCGATATTCATTCTGTGACTCATAGTTGCGTGTAAAAGAAGGGTAGTTGTTTTTTTCCTCTAAATTATTATTACTCGGTCTGGCAAAAGAATACTTTGCCCTGTTATTTTTTAATCAACAAGATTTCGCCAATATAGTTGCGTGTTAAAAAATTGAATTTAACGTCTCGTTGTTAGCATCCATATAAATAGCATGGCAGCCATAATCCGAAGTAGCATTAGCAAATATTTCGATGGATATTTGCATCGTTCATTGTGATACAATATCCACGTTGAAATTAGATGTACATATGAAATGTAAGCGTAAATATCGGATATTCAAGATTAAAAAATAATCGGAAATAATGGTAGCAGTAATTAATTTTATATCTCATATCTTTCAACGTATTCACCTGTGCAATGCATACATTCCAATATTCTAAATTACACACTAAACGTTCTTTCTTAGAACCTATCGCACCTGGCTCCTTAATAACCCCAAAGTGTTTCGCCTTAAATCTCGACGAACAGGATTACCGTAATGACAGTTCACTAAGCCCCAGAAAGCCCGCGCCTTCGATCAAGCTGATCCTATCTCGTTAAATTGGGAAATGCGATACAAGCTCGAAAACTTCTCGCAATATACCAGCCGAACGAAACCAAATCTTATCACATTTCACATCGACGACAATTCAGAACGATCATTCCACCTTTCTTTTGTTATCATAAATACCCTCGAGTTCATCCAGCAGAAGTGACGAAAGCTCGCGTGCCAATAATCGAGTCGGCCTCGACCCAACGCAATCCTTGTCGTTTCTCACAAAAATCCCTAACGATAGCTCAACAAGTGCCTCCCCGTTCCACGAGTTTCCCCGCGACAAATGTTCTCGTTAAAAGCAGGAATAATCCCGAATGGAATAAAAATCCCTGTCGCGTAACGTCCGCTTTCCTCGGCACGATAGCTCGGACGTTGGACATCCGACTCGAGGAAAAACCGAGCCGAGCAGCATCAGGTTCGCTCGTGTCTTCTTAAACGTCGCGGCGCGAATGCAGCAGCAGCAGGAGCAGCAGCAGCAACAGCAGCAGCAGCAGCATGCCACTATTGAAACTAACAGCCGGAGGTATTCGACATTAACGAGGACTCACGAGACCCGTTTTATGAAGCGTGGCTAACGACACGGCGTATACGTGCTCGTTCACGAGGTCCGTTGTTTTCGCGGCGTCGTTACCGGTAATAACACGGCCATGGGACGTGTAGCCAGCTTGATCCGCGTGTGCTCGCTCGTATGCGGCTCCGTGAACCGGCGAGAATGCGACGTCGAAGGATGCATCGTGCATCGTTGAAGATCGGCATTCCGGCGGGATAGAGGGGCGAGGGATAGGTTCAGTCAAAATTCCTGGGTCGTTACGAGGTCGTTTCGAAACCGTCGCGTCGTCGTTCCTATCGGCGGAATTTTCGAACGCCGGCAGGGAACCGTCGTGGACGGCTAACGATGATCGAGAAATAATTCTCGGCTGGGTCGGTTTCTCATGTCGACGATTTCGCCCGGTTTTGCACTTATGAGACGGTGTGTGTGTATGGGTAACGAATGATGGTGAACGAAGGGTTAGAACGGTTTTGTGAAAGGGGACGAGTGAACGCGGTTGAACGCTGGGGAAACGTGGACGATCGTTTTTCGATAAATCTGTGGGGAAGCGTTCGTCAGACAACCGTCGATTATACATGGTTGAACTCTTTATGCCAATGTTAGTTTCGTCATTATTTAAGCAAGTGAAAACATTCTCTTCTTCGTACTTTAATTGACGAAGCTGTTAGAAAAGACCTGATCCTAATTCTAAACGGTATGCATAGATGAAGAATCAAACAAGAATCACAGAATTATAGCCTTTCAATAAACCTGGCAAAGATATACATTTCATATTCATTCAACCTTGTTCAAGTTCGCAGGACTATTCATATGTAAACTGTCACCCCTTCTTCTATTCGCTGCTAGTTTCACTATGAGACTCGCAGGTTGATGCGTAACGAGAGGAACGTCCTCAAGAAGTGTCAGACATTACGCTGCGACGTGATTCATTTGCGGATGAGTCGCGAACGACACCAGTGTCGATAATAAAAGAGAGCAAGGCCAGGTCGTCCAGTATCGCGAAACAAACTGAAAGATTCATGCGGCAAACAAGGACACGCTCCTTAGATATTCCATTACGGCGGTAATGTCTATATCCTGAATAATGCCGCGGACAATCTCGTCTGGTAATGAACCGGAAGCTGCAAAACCGTAGTGACCATCGCGAATCTGCGAGCGGAGTAGCCTCCATTCTTCGGGAAATGACAACTGTTCTGTGAATGATTGTTCGATAGATATCCTGATTGTTCCATAGCCGAGCGTAGAATCGTGGCAGACGGTATCGTATGCGTACAGTGAGGATTAAAATTAATTGTTCCAAGTTGATTAGCGGTTGATTGATTTCGCTATTCATATAAATTTAAGTTGTATGTTTAAACTTATGCATAAATCGCCTGTGTTCGGGAAGAATGTATAAGAAACAATAACCGCTATGATAGTAATGATAAAAGAAGTTAGCTTGCTACACAATTCGAATCGGTTTTGTAACATCGAATGCCATGGACTTAAAATTGCTTCCATTCAAACCTTTACCGTTAACGACGCCAATGGCCGAACAAAAATGTGCACGCGAACGATACAAATAAAATAATAAGACCCTCGTTTAAAAAATAAAGCATAGGTGCCTTTCACTCAACTGCTTCGGATCAGAGGCAGATTTAATTAGCGTGCGTTTGACACGTTGCCTCGTGGCTACGAACCGAAAATATCCAAGCTTTTTATTTGTCTGGCGACTACCTTCGGATTATTTCATTAACTACGTCCGCGTCCGTGCTTCGTTTTAATTAAGTTATTAGTGGAAATATTGCGAAGCCGCTGCATGGAGGAAATCATCGATTTTCGTCGAACCATGTAAATTATGCAACATTGACTTCAACGAAACTCGCCGTGACTCTTTGTTCCGTTTTTCAATGATCTACGACGACCGATATATTGTTCAGATTTTCTGCAAACCGACCGTCGCAACAAACAAAGCGCCGACGAAATTGAGCGTCAAAACTGCATTGGCTTTATTTAGCGCCAGCGGGCGCCGGCAATCATCGCCAACGTAATTAAAAATCGCGAACCGAACAATCGCCGCCCGAACGAGTTCGGTCGTCGCCTGAGCACACGCACGGCCAAGCGTTGAATTGGTTGATTAGAAAGAAATTAATTGGTTCCGTGAATGACGGATGCTGGTCTGCCCGAAAAAAAATCGTGCGTGATTTTGTTCGTAGCCTCGGGCGTGTACTATTACTGTACCATTATTAGATGCTGGCTTCTGTTCATATCCAATTAAACTATGCGTTGGTCATTGTTAGTCTCGAATCATAATTGAACAATTTTACACTGCGATAATTAAAACGCTTCTGAAAAACGACCTAGAAAAAGCATGTTCTGTTGAACGTGAAACGTTGCCACGTCGTCCTATCTGCATCTTCACTCTCGGCGCCGGTGCTGATGTTTGCAATATGTTAATAAAAAATAAAAGCAAAATACAGGGGACAAAACAAAGATAGGTCGCAAAGGGAGAACGTCATTTCGACGACGGCGTCGCACAATTTCGCTGCCAGTCCATTGCGGAGATTTCTCTCGCAGCTATATTACGGACGTTCCGCGCACGTTCATCCCGAAAGAAGGGTGTCGCCTTATGAGGCTGCGACTTTTGACATTGCTTTCATCGGCTTTTCTATTCCGTGCTCGAATATTTGCACGGGGGCGGCGAAAACAGGTCGCATCGTTGGGAGATTTCTATTCGCGCCCGGTCGTGTCTGTTTACCTTGCTCGGCGACTTTTCCCCCCTTCCCGTGGTTTAGCCAGGACCGATGCCCACCCCGTCCCCGGAGCTGTCTCTGGCTCTTATGAAAATAAACCGGGATTCTTCCGAGCCACGTGTTTTTCTTCTGCCTGGAAGCTGAAATCGCTGGCTCCTGTGTACACTATGTACTTGCGCGGTTATACATGTACGTTTACGACGGCTGGCGAAACTTTTCATGGATACTTCGACACGTGTCGGCGTTTCGAATTTTTCTAAACAAGGTAGACAAGATTTGAAGTGTTGAGCTGGAAAGGCAACGCGTTCCACTGCTTAAGGGTCCGTAAGGGACTCAGTACCTGGTCCGTTTAATTTTTTTTTCTCCTTCATACTTTTTCATTGTAAAAATTAAAACTTCCAGGACATGGATAAAAATCTCACTGTATACGTATTCAATTGACATTTGAATTACATTTAAATGCGGACAGTATCGCTTACTATGTACATTATAGTACTAATTGCAAGCAGGCGAAAAAAAACCTGCCACTCTTCACTCATCGAGGATTACGAAATGGAAGAAGCAAATTGTCTCGTTGCTAGTCCATTCCTTTGAGATTCAATCGAGGCAATATCCCGCTTGCATTTGATCCAGTGTCGCGTCTTGCTGTTCGCAGGCAATTATAATTAAATTTCTGCCGTTTGGGACCAATTATCCTTCCTTTCTGTTCCCTCTGTCGTATGCCCGTGGCCGAGGCAGCCTTGACAGCCCAACAAACGGACTTTCATAATTGTTTTAATTAGAGCCGCGATTTCAACTCCTAATAACGGTCTCCACATCGCTCTCTCGCGAGGTCGAAAGGTGAGAATGCGCGAGACTCTCTAGTTATGTACGTCTTTTAAATGCAGAAACTTACGAACAGTTTGTGGACTAGACTTCCCTAGTCTATTCTTCTGTAAAGTTTTGTAATCTCTCTCCTGTTTACTCGCGGGAACTTCGATTCCCGTGTTTCGGAACTTTTACAGACAATACATCATTAATTACAATTGTTTCGATTATAAATAGAATACATAGTCTGTTGGGGGAGTTCTTCTTCTTCCTTCTTTTTAGTTCATTTGCAATTATCGTGATCGGTGTTCAATTAGTTTCTTGAGCGGTAGCCCGATCTCGGACGTTATTGGACCATTAATTGTGCAACGAACTTCGATTGCTGTCTGTTCGTATTGAACTCGAATTAATCGAACATGTCGATCGCTTTTTAAGTAGAAGCGTTAAGTAGGGGTGTTTGCTTTTTGGAGTGCAAATAATTTGCTATCGACCAGCTTCTGGTTTGGAATTACGAGGTCCGTTGCGCGACGGATACGACGGGGAAATTTACATAAGTGTGCGATAAAATGGTCGAACAGACGGACAGCTTGATGGCATATTCATTCACAATTACATTTCAAATCCTTACAGAATATTGAAAACTGTTGTGGAAAGATCTGCAGAACTTTCAATTGTCATTGTAATATTGTGCACTGATTTTTTCAAACTCCGTGAAAAGTATTCTCGCTCGGAGTCGTTGGGATGCAAATTTTTGCAAACTTCTCGTAACCACTTTCCGTTCGGCGAAATTCATTCAAAAGTGTCCCGAACGAACAGAAAAGTAAATGAAGTTTCTAGTCCGACTTGTATCGTAAATTAGGCTCAAGATTAAATGAAGTTAAAAACAAATTTACTTACGAACAATGAAGATAAAAGAACTTCTATTCAACCGATAAATTTTGCAATAATTATCTCCGCTTAATTATTCTGTCATTTCGATTCGACGTGCCATTATTTTCCAGTGCGCACTTACCTACTGTTCGAAAAGCTGCATCTCATTCGCCTGAGGAATTATTTACCAGGCGGCGAATAAATTCGCATCAAGTGCTTCATTCATTTAACACCCGAGCCATAAATAAATAAGACGGACAGGGATGCGAGAGGGAAAAACGGAGACGATAAATAAAAGAAGGGGAACCGAGAAAAAAGGCTCGTCGTCATAGGCAATTGCAACGAAATGTCGTGACACGAATGTTACACAGTATTTGCACGGTTGCCGAGTCAGGAATGAAATGAATAAAATTAACATTAATTCGCACGGGCACTGATTTAACTCGTCCCGATATTAATTGTACGTCGTTCTCGAATCGAAATTACACGTGCTTCGACGGCGCATCTCCGTTCTCGTTCTCCAATTTAATAAACGGTAAGGCGGCCCGAAACATTCATTGTCGATCGTTTCTAATATTCTCTTTGCGCGAATTTTTTTAATTCTGCAAAATTTATGGACTTTATTGAACATAAAGCGACGTTAAATTTTCCTATTTGCCCTTGTGTGCTTTTCCCAGTGTACAAAGTACGTTTCGTATAAAGAAAGAGTGAAACGAAAAATAAAATGTTGGATTTTTCGACAACATCAATTACCGTCCTCGAATATCGACGAGGTATATTTGAAATCGAGCAACACCTGCACTGGGCTGTGATATTTTTTTTAGACTGAATGCCCATTTATCGAAATTAATACACGGACCAGGGAACCCGGTTCGTTGAACGAGACAGACGCAAATGTCCGCTACACCTTGGATGATTTCACCGTCGACGACCACCTGGAATAACGATACGATACCTTATTTGAACGCGTCGTTGTCAAAGAGAACGAATTTAATAACCACGGTATTCTAAAAAAATGAAATTCGTTTGCATGGAAGATCGCGTTAAATCGTCAGAATAATATATCCTTTGGAACGATTTATTCTGGAACCAAATAAAAATAATACAACCCACGAATTTTCACTTGCAACCATTATTTTGATATATCTAATTATTCTATTTTCTTTCGTATGTTTTAGGTAAGTGCAGGCAAGCCTCATTTTCGTCGATTTTACACAATCTATTGGTACTGGCGAAATAAGTAAGTCTCATATATTTCTAATTATATCTTGTGCACATAATTGTAACTGCACAGAATTTGAATTCGAAATCTCGTGAAATTCAACACCACAGGAGTGCAACACGAACGTTTGCACATTTAAAAATTACGATTTATCGTTCCAATAATCAAGTTGGAAACAATTGTTCGCAATTCCGTAAGCCAAACGATCGAAGAATTCGCATCATCCTATTCTCCCTCGGGCGAGAATTTATTCACGAGGGGCTTGGAAAATGGCGGAAGTTGGACGATTTTCCGGGTCTGTGGAGGCACGCGCGCATTCCGTAACCGGTGTCTTCGAAACCCTCGAGAATATTCGGAAGGGATTTGTGGCCAGACGGAAACGGTCACTTCTCGGGGGGTGCTCGCTTGGCAAGACTTTTAGAAAGCTGGAAAACAAGCAATATTCTTTCCGCGGACCATTTCTCCCCGAATCTTCTCTCGCCTCTTCCGCCGACCCTCTTCTCCCTTTTAGACATTTCTTCGCCTACCACCCTTCTACCGAATCTGTCTTGGAAGTTTTTCAATAACCACAGGAGTTCCAGTTTTTGTCGTACGAGAATTTTCGTAATTCAAGCAATTTTCGGTTTCGCCAATGCAGTCCTTTCTTATCGTTCACAAGTGAGCCGAGATGTTGTTCTGCTCTTCTTTCAAGTCGACTTGCTTCCATTTTATTCCCTTTCAATGGTTCCTCCCTTTTATTAGTACTTCTCTAATTCTACTAAATAACACAGAGACAATTTTCAATCCATTTTTCGGAAAACCTTCAGCAGTATTTAATTGAATACAGATTTGATTTAACAACCGCGCTAGAATTAGGAAGAGCTTTTTAAACACGAAGAACTGGTATCTCGGTTCGAAGTGATCATGATAATCGGATAAGTTACGGCTAGCAAATGACATCTTGGTGGTTATCCGGGAGCGTTTCGAACGACACTTAGCTTCCTTCTTGTAATTAGACGACTTGGCCATTACTGGAAGATCTAGTTTAATTGCTTACGCGTTTCCTGCGGCCACATCGCAAACATGCATGCTGCCAAGTATCGAAATTCTGCTAATCATAGTTCAATTTGCTTTCCGGATTGCTACCGCGAGCTTTGAAACGATTAATCATGCTCAATTAAGTTAATTGCCCGTGTTAAATAATTAATTGACTCGGCGACATTACAGAAATGGTTAAAACGGTGAACGGTACATTACACTAAATATCAATTGATTAATGTCGTTTGTATAAATTTTAATTAAACTCCCTTATTCCCCGTTATATTTTACTATAATAATATCAACGTGATGTCGAACGTCTGTAAAACCAAGGAATTATTCAGGGAACAATAACTGGCGAAATTATTGCCGGGCAATCGAACGTTTCAAGCCCATCGCGTTCAGTTGGAGGCCACATTTCCAACCCCGACTTTTCGACCGAGTGCTCGATGAAAAGTGTCAGGGGAAATAAATGTCAGCTTTTAATATAATTTTCTGCCACGCGAAACGGCAGTGGAGGGGTGGTCAAATCACCGGACGACGAATCTGCACGGGACTTTATTAATTGACAGGGAACAGGCACGGCATAAATTCGTCGGTTCTTCATTGAGGGGACACTGTGCCGGTCTCTCGTGCCAGATTGATACACAAAGAAATGCGATGTCCGTGATGGAAGCGATTTTAAAAGCTCTGCCGGTCGCTCTGGGACCGTGAGAAACAGTCATTAAATCTGATCGAAGCTATTATTTCGAAAGGGGTGGAAAAATCGAGCTAAATTATCACGTTCCTCTATGCAAGATAATAATAAATATCGAGGAGCCGATTTTGTTAATCGGGTACATTAAATTCCCGAGCGATGGAGGGAAAAAATAAAAGTCGGACATTGACTGGAATCCAACCCTTTCGGCACCAAAATTGCACTCCAAAGTCACCTGCGTACTTGTGGCCATTGAGTAGCTTCCTCGATGCCTATCTGGGTAATGCACAAAAATTCTCTACGAAAGCAATTAGGCATATCAACCACCGTTAATCAGGAATATGAACGATCGCCATAAATGACGGCACGCAGCGGGCATGCATCATGTTAATGAACAACGCCAATTAGTTAATGTCATTTCCGCCGACGTTACCTACGAACGGATAGCCGCGTGTTTTAAGCCGTACCGAATAATTGCAGCCAGCCATAATGACTGGACAGTTGTCGAGTGTTTTTATTATCAGCGACATCGAAAACGGCCGGCAAGTATATAATTAGAACGCCACGCTGCGAAATTACCAATTAATTTGCGAGCGCCGTTTGATCGTTTGCGAGGAAGCAAGCGGATCACCGAGTTGCCCGTCGAGTCGTGTAACGAATCAGAAATAAAAGCGGCCGTTGTTAAGGGGTGAAACTGCCCCTGGGCGAATTAAACTGCTGTCCGTAGCTACATTGCACGGGGTTCTTCGCGAATGCTCAATGATCGTTGCGTTATTGCTTGCTGATTGCGTAACCAACGCTCGCAGGGAATACCAGGTGTTCGGAACGTTGCAATGTGAGGGGACTTCCCTTTGGAAGCCTGCCTCCGTTCGCCGTGCGTTGTTGGAAGCTGCTGCCTTTATACAGAATTCCGACGTTGCGATAAATATTATTGTTGCTCTAATTCGCCTAGACACGCGGCAAGCGATTCCTGATCCAGCGAGTGCAAAATATCCTCGGGCCGATGTCGCGATTCGAGTTTGTTAGGCTCGAAATAGGATTCCGTGTATATAGGATAGCTAGAAGCTTTCGAGAGCTATTGTACCGTGATTCTGGCATTCTGATTTTCAAGATCCGTTACAATCGGCGGTTTAATATGCGACTGTTCCTTTAAACAGTAGTCACGTTTTTAACGTCGATTCGAAAGTCGGAAGTACGCGACATGAAACGTGGTTCGACAAGATCATGGTAATGCATTGGGATAGTAGTTGCGTTTCGAGGGATACGCGCCGAAAATCGCATTAGACATGCATACATAAACATGAATCTGGGAAGGGGGTGAGGGTGGCAAGAGGGAACGACGGAACTAAGCTGCGAAACTAATAATTAAATTGCTCTGGCCCGGTGGACGGAGCGGGTTCATGCGAGCAGACGAATTTTCGCGGTAGCGGAACTTCATGACTTCCCAACGAGAGAATGCCTTCAATCCTCTCTCTCCTCTGTAATATCCTTGCCTACGGATTGAAATTTATGCACGACAGCGGGAAGAAGGATTAACTCGACTGCCGTGAGCGGCTATTTCTATTTTTTCGTTCGTGTAACGCCAGCGTGCTCCCAGGGAGATCCACAATTTCTATCATTTCAAATGGACTTCGTATTAAGAGACAAATACGAAATCTGACCGAGAGCAAAGGTTGCTTTTTACCGAATTTTCCCTTCCTTTAAATCGAACGCATTCATTAAGACATTAATAATAAATGTTTACCCGTTGTGTCGCGTCGTTACTGTTTTCTATGCGAACTTAAGTGTCGCCTAAATACGATGAATATAAAGTGGCGTGCAAACACCTACAGCAATTACAGTTGCGGTGCACAGAGTTATATAATGTTAACAAGTTTATCTCGATGGAACCCGGCGTCAAAAGTTATCTCAATAACTTCGCAGACTCTCGTTCCTTTCCTCTTATTTGAATTAAACGTAGGACGTATCGCGCGCTCATTTAAATGACGCCCCGACACATACCAACGCCTATCGACGTACCAAGGAAATCTGAACAGGTGATCGCAATTATTTTACCGCGTCGCATGACATTCCCCCGTAGTTGCCGGCGATAACAGTCGAATCGTTTCACTACACGCCGTTCACGAGTACTAGAGTGGTTCCGCGGCAATATGTGCGCGTGGTTAATTGTGCTGTTGCACATACAAAGTCCCACGCAAGGGGGTGGAAACGAGAACGAAGACGCGGAAGGAGCTCGAAAACGCCCGTCGAGATAGGCTCGACACGCGAACACGCTCGATCGCTTTTCACACACGCGAGTCAAGTCGACGTCAATTCTACGCGATTGCTTGTTCGAATAAATTGAGAACTTGGTGTGTAATCATTGCCACAAGTTTGGCTTGCAATTAATTCAAAATGAAACTTCACACTCAATGTTGTTTAACATACTTTCGTGGCTAAAACAAAAGTTCAACTAACAATAATGCACAAATAATTGCACCATTCTATAAGTTATATTTAACAGCAATACTCGTACGTTACATTGTACACCGTAAATTCATTCGTATAATAAGAACGATATATCTTACCAGCTTTACTACATATTTCCACGATACATAAACGAAATTCGAAAACCCGGTATTTTCCGCTATGCGCGAGATTAGAATTTATGAGTTCGCGATGGACGTTGTAGCAGCTCGAAAGTTCAACAGCGTCAAGTTAAACCATTTTCTGCCCCTCCATTTTAAATCATCCGGGGCAAAACTGTATGCTCTCTGCCGCCGGAACGAAAATGCAGGCGTCGGTCGGAATTGGGCGAGAAAATAATAGAGCCACGAACATTGTAACGCGTCCATCTCTTCCGGGAGGCCGGCGTTTCCGTTCAACGTTAATTACCGGCCAAAACCGGCGGCAAAAATAACAGCGAAACGCCGATGGACTACGCCCGCTACCGGGCAGAGTTTGTTACGAGCGGATCGCTCACGGCGATACACGCAGAAGTTCGTCCAACTAGATTCCAAAATTTCAATATATCGGCAATTTGAATTGTAAATGCAACGGGCGCCGCGCTCGGGGCCCCGGCGCCGCATTTAAAAGCGTTTAAGGAAGTTTCGTGGTTGGAAAATTCACGGCGACCGGAACGGGCTTCGCGACGACATGCGACAATGGCGACGAGGACGTGAACAATTTTTAAATCTCTGCCATCAAGTTTTGATGAATATTAGGGGATGGAAGTTTACAGGAACACATTCTGCTTTTTTTTCCATTCTTTTTATTAGGTGTTTTTATATAGATAGGAACACACCTGAAAAGTGTGCACGACATTCTAAAAGGCTGGCAAATATGCAAACCCGGAATACATTTTATAAGATCTCACTTGGCACAGAATATTGGTATCCTTATTTGATAAAGTTGCAAAACGAGAAATGGCCGATGACTACGGCGTTTGGATCCAGTAACTTGTGCAACATTTCCCAGCAAAAGTCTGCTTGGGATATTTGATATTACCGGACACTACCATAAAGCCTTCCATCAATCCCTTCTCCCGTAAGGTCCAGTTCAGCTACCGATCCCTTTACACGGATCCTTTGACCCATTATCGAATGTCAAAGGACGCGGCCCCAAGAGCTTGCTTTCACCATTATCGAGTATCAAGGTACGCGAAGTGCGCTAGCACCCTCGCCCTTATATTAAAATACTAACAATCTTTCCCTCCAAACAAGCTAACAGCTACACTCCTCTTCCCCTCGCCCCGCAATAATACGCTTCTATCGAATTCATGAAAATACTCGCCGTAAAATAACAAGCAATAGAAATCACTATCCGTTGGCACCTGTGGAAAGAATTTCATCACAAAAACTATGGAAACACTCGAAACTACGAAGCTCAAAAGACCGGTTGCAAGCGAAATCCGATATTCGTCGGGTGCGCATAACAGAGACACGGGACAGGGACCAGGACAGGGGGAAAAAAAGATGATTCGAATTCCTGTCCAATTAAGCGGGCAGAAAATTACGTGGCGGAGGTCGCGGTTTGGGCCTTGGGCGGTCGTCTCGATCGTTTTTCGCCGCCGCCATGGCGCTATGGGGCTACGCGTTGCTCGAACGCTGTATGAAACGCGCCCTCTCCGCTGGTATTCCAGGGAACCAGTTGTACGGGTTTGTCCGTGGCCAACAATGTCTGGCATGCCACGGGAGCGCAACGTGGCCCGCGTAACAGCGTATGCAAGACTTACGCTTCGATTACACCGGTGCCCACCTCGATAGCAAATGTTTGAACGTGGGAAACTGATGAATCGGGATGAATAGAGTTCTCGGCAGTTAACATCTCCTTCGCTGTTTCCCACGGAAACGCATTCATTTGTTCATTTGACGTTCGGAAATTTTCAGTTGGACAGTCGATATGCTTCGTGAAAAGTTTCAACATGCTAGCGTTCGAAGCATAAGCTGGCGGTGGTCGTGGAATTCGATGATTTGTGTTCGAAACGCCGCCGTAACACTGTCAATCGTATATTAGCGCTAACGAAACACGGCGCGTAGCCAGCCGCGTAATTATAATTTGCAGCGTGGCTGAAATTCGGCCGAGATGGGGGATCGATTTTTAATTATAGATCGATATCCGCGTCGATATTTCACGACGCGCAAAGGGGCCAGAATCCGACAATACGATCCCAATGGCAAACAGGAATCGTTAACGACGTGACGCTAATTATTTCCATCGTCGATTTACACGCTGTCCGGTGCAGGCGATTCCAATAAAATTTCCAAACGGGACAACGAGATACATTGTCAACATTGACGGGCAGATTTTTTATACTTCCCCACGCGGGATTATTAGCACAGCTGTCACTCGAAACGCGGGCAGATCGAATCGCGCCGGATTTATGTGCACAAGCGGGTACATGTACTTGTTAAAAAATGTTAGCTGTCCGCGCCGTCGGATCGATTTTCCGAACCAGTGACGAGGGCGACTGCGAGAACAAGATAGGCGGTTCCTGCCTTCTCGAGATAAAAAAAGGGTGGCCGCGGTGAAAACCCTCGGTGGCTCTTCGAAGCGGAATTCATTCCACTTGTACAAGGTGGAAAAGGTCCCCGCAACCGTTATGACTTCGTGCCGTTTTATACGTGACGCCGAGTTTAACGGCACACTGTTGCTCTGCCTATATATTTTGCATTTCAATGGTGAACCGTATCACGACCGCCTTCCTATGGTTACGACTCCAACGATGGATGCCACCGTTCCGGTTCTGTCTTCTCCAAAAACTCCACCTTTCTTGTTCCCCTTAAAAAACGAACCTGAGAGAAAAAACGGCGTGCACATTAGACAATTACTAAGCATCAGCCGCTATACAATATTTCCATCAAACACAGAAACACAGCGCACTCAATCTTCGGCTAATTACCGGTGACACCATTATCGCAAGCAATTCCACTCGTTCCTTGCGATGTACAATATCCGCGAAACAAAGGCCGCGTCCGATATTCATTGCTCTCAACGAACAACGCGTACAGTGGCATACGAAGTGAAGATTTATGCAAAGCCATAAATCATTCCAATGGAATTCTTGCGCAAGTCCTGCAGCACAGCATCCTCGTCGCGTGTCGGGCATGTGCACGATCCTCGACCGACGGCGGTGCATTAAAACGAAACGAAGCCCGCGCGAAACAGCAGGTTTTTACCGCCGAACAACGGATAGTGAAGAAAGGTCGGCTCTGTCATAGGGCTGCCGGTACCGAGGGTGGAGCGAGTCAGGAGGGTTCACAATGCCGAAACGAATATTCTCCCTCCTCGACTTCGCATGAGGGGTGAAATATCGTGCGAACCCCTCGGCGATGCGTGCATCTTGCCAACGTACGCGTACGTTAGTGCCGGCTGGCTCGTCGTTGAACAATCGTTGAAAACTTTGTAACGTGTAGCTCGTGAAGCGCGCAGAAGAATCGTGTACGCGCGAAGAAAGGGAGTGCTCGATCGTAAGTACGTCGTAAGATGAAAACGGTGTGCTGTGATCTGTGTTGCGCCTCGAAGAATCGACCGGCGAAACGGTTTCGCAAAGGTAGAATCGTTCGAATGGCTGAGTGTGAAATGTTTGTTAAGGGTTTGACAGTTTTCTTCTTTCTTCTTGGGGCTTGGGCTTCTGGCTGGATTCTTTTCGTGTGAAATTCTTTCTGATAGTTTCTGCAGCCTTCTTTGTTTTCAGCGAAGGTGCCCGTTATTTGTAGGAAGACATTTGTATAATCTTCGTTTCTTTCAGCAGTTGCAATGATCATGATTTTTAATCAAACGTACGCCACACCTTTTTTTGACTACGGAGAATTCCTTCGTAGGTAGCCTGGACTGTCTCAATATCGCCACTGAAGATCGCCAAATATCTTTCATCTTTCTAAACATCTCACTAAACGCGACACCGTAATCTATCTACAGAATCGTTTGCCAATCGAATCAACGATAGAGATACTAAACCGTGTACTGTACGAAAGGTGCACAGTTTTTCCCAACGAAATCACCGTTTTACGATTGGCAGGTCGTAATCGATCGCGGAAATCGCGGGGCCCGAGAAGAAAACGATTTTATAACGCGAAGTCACCATGGATAGCCGTACTCCATCGGTTTATTACGAGCCATGACTGCGGGATGTTTTACTTTTAATAGCGGCCCCGTTTAAATAATAACTCACCTCTGATTACGCCTGTGCTGGGGATAAGGTATAAATCTACGGTCTGGTTGCTCGCGCCGCGGTTTATTTAAGACGCTTTTTGCGGTTCGAGATTACCTCCCGACACAGAGCACTCCTCTTCGCTCTATTTTTTCCCCTCTTTCCTTGTTTTTTCTTTGTTTCTCTCGGTACTATTTCCGGTGAAAGTGTAGTGCAAGGGAAAGGGTAGAAAAAGATAGAAACGAGCCGCCCGTTAGTCACTTTTACACAGCGTGCCACCTTCTAGTTTAACCGAGGCACTATGTACTTCCACGTGCATTGCCCGATCGCAATTTGCTTGGCATGAGATTAACTTTTTTTGCGCCGGGGATACGTATCGAAACGAGGAGAAAGAGTGAGAAAGAGAGGGTAATAGAGACTCGGGAAAGGGCAGAGAGACCGTGTATATAAAATTGTTACCGTTCGCTGCCCGATTTAGCCGGCCGTGTTTTTCCCCCGACGCTAATTAACTTATTCTCAGCCATTCGAAAACACGAACGAACGAGTGGCTCTTTTATTTGGACGAGTGGCAAATGAATATAGAAAGCATTGTTTTCGTTTTGAGCGATTTTTGTTTTACCCATTGTTTTTTTTTCTTTATTCGTTTGCTTTTTTTTTTGCTAACGATGACTACCTTCCGTGTGATTTTCACCTGGATATGCTCGATTTTTATTTATTTTTTTCCGTGACTGTGAAAACAGTGGCTGGGTAGGATGCTAACGACGATTATTAATGCCCGTTTGTTCAGCAAACAAACGTGGCAATCTGCATTCATTGGCCACACGTTTGCTTTTTTTTTTATTCTCGTCAAGTGTTGAAAATTATTGAAAGCCGCCAAAGTAAGTTTTAATAAGCGAAACGGACAAATAGTTTCATTATTTTGATCTCTGTGGCGTTAATGTTTTTATCCATCTTTACCCTTTAATATTTGAATCTTCCATGTATAATTTCGTTTCGCGTAAAAAAATATTTCCGACCTGCCGACAGGTAGATTTGAAAAAGTGCTCGCCCGCAAAGGTTTCAAGAAATACATAATGTGATGCTTTGTAACGAAGCGGGCTCTAGAACAGCGGGAATTGCTCGATACTCGGTGCAAGCGTCAGCTGCAGTTACAACTGCACTTTCTCGTCATACGTACGCATATGGTATTCCTCGTCATACCCGTTACGTTCCGTTCGAGTGTCATTGCGCGACCCTAGGCTGCTTACTATAGCCTCCGTTGTCTCGATTTGCTTTGTCGAATACCCAGGAATTAATTCAAAGCCGATCTATCTATGCGATGGTATCTAACATCGTCGTGGCCAGTACCGATCATGAATCTGCGAATGTATCGAATTGATTTTATCTTCAACGAGTACACATTGCACCTGGTTGTAAGGGGTACGGAGTTTGATAGTGTAAAGTGATCAACGAGCAAGGGTAACGTCTTCGAAAATGAACAGCCGCGATTAAAGAATTTATTGAACAGTTTTAAGAAGGATTCTGCTTGCATTCGTTACAAACGTTTACTAAATCTCCCGCTTGAGAAAAGATTGCAATTTACATACTACGTAGTTCTTGTAAGCGAGATATTTCGTTACGACATTGTTCAAGTTCTTCATTAATGACACTCCCGTGTGCACGTGGATGAATTTCAATCTTATCTTGGAGTAACAATTTCCCATCGGACTTATCATGAACTGTTAATTCTTAATTTCAGGTGAATAAGATATATCGACGTGATAATTATTGCTGACATTAAACAGGAATTAGTTGGTCCGGTAATTACACAGAAATAATCCTCTACGAAGGCTGCCCATACATACAGTACTTGAACTTATATTATACCCGCCGTGAGAAAGTAATAAACAACCCCCACACTTTTCACTCAATCCAACTTCCTTTCAAATGAACAATATATGTACATTGTTCAACCGACACCTCTATGATGCATGCGCTTTCACACCACGGTTCTGATGGTCGGAATCCACCTAAAGGTGTAGGTCTAAAAGCAAAATACAGTTCCAGTCATATTTTCACGTTCCATACCTCGCAAGTCACCCTTCCCGCCAATGATCCTGGAAGTCGAACGCGACTCCAAACTCGCAACTAAAATGAACTAAAATTCTCTTGCCGGTCGATGTCGTGGCTTTCTCGAAACAGTACGCTCACCTTGCAACTGCCGGTCGATATTTCCCATTCGACTTTCCTCGTATGCACAGACGCTACATCAGCGTCGCCGGTAAGGCTTCCTTAGCCGACGCTCAACACGTTACCTTGTCCGATGACGAGGTAAGAGTCCCGGCGCTGTGTCGCGTCGTGAACCTTCGATCGCCTCGAAGGTAGAAAGTACGATGGAACAAGACGAAGGCTGTTTGTCGGCTGCTTGCACACGCAGTCTCGTCGCGGTAACAGCATAGACCGGTGTTACGATCGGGCTCTAGTACCTTCGTTTTTCTCTCACCGGTGAGCTAGCCGAAAATACACGCCGACACTAACGCCAATCGAGGTGGTTCACGGTGTCGCGTGGTGTCAAGTGGCTTTCACGCACTTAGGCGTGATTAGGACTAGGCTCGTTTTTTACGGGAGCAACGGTGTCCACAGGATTCGATTAATCTAGGGCGAAGGCAATTCGTTGGGAACGATTGTAACCATAGGTGTAAAACTTCGACGTGTTTCATTTGTCTACGTGAAGGGTGGTGCTCAATGATGCATTGGCAAATTTTAACCATTGACCATTTAAATTTAAACCACTGACCCGGAAGTGTTTCGGACAGTAACAGTGTCGATGGTACTCCGTTTGCTGTGCTTTAAAGAGTGCTACGAGTTTGTTTACGTATGTTGGATGGCAGGAGGAAAATTATTATCAAGCCGGAGAACGGTTCTCGCAAGACAGTGAAATAATTGTAACCTGGTTCGGTTTCATTTCGATTCATCTGTCATCGTCGTGTTTCCTCTTTATACGGGACGCGAACAATGGTAATGGAAAAACGTGGAGAGCCGTAGCTTCTTCTAATCACGCATTTATTATTACCCGAGCAATATGCGTGTAACCCAATTACTGCGTTGCACAATTATCGTCGTACTTTCTAAATTCAAAGAAGCTTTTACATTCGTCCAACGGGATGCTCGAGCGCAATTCGGTGCCAATCATTTACTCCTAAACCGCGACGGTTCTACGGCCACCGTACAACAGATACGTGTCGTTCGAGAAACGATCGATGGGGCAATCGTAGATAGGCGAATTTTCCAGCTCGTTAGAGCGCGGTTCGCGTTTCCCGGCGGTCGTAAAAATTCCAGAGGGGAAAAAAGAATGCGCCCGTGCATTCCATCGTACGGTCGCAACAAAGCTCGTTACGATTCCCGGTTCCTGTTTTCCTAGCCTTCGGCGTGTCTGCGTTTCTCGCGCTCGCGACGAGCTCGAAACGAGATCACCGAGGAAGATTACGCGTTACGTACGAGTGGAATCAGCATTCAAGCGGCGCGAAAGATTTCCAGCCTGCCGCGATCGTCGTGCAAACTCGTGGCAGCCGCCTTTCTCATTTATTTTCGTTCCGCTCCCGTGAGAATTCCCTTTTGGCCGGGGATACAGTCCCGCGGCTGTGTATCGCTTTTAATCCACCATTTCGCGGGAATTGTCTTGGCCGTTATTTAATCCTGTATCTCGTGGCTCGCCCGTGCCCTGGCGCGACGATAATTTTCCCGCCCTTTTTTTTCTGTCCCCTTGCCCGCGCTTTTTAATGGGCTGTCTGGCTTTTTTTCGGCACCAGTCGCGAAACGTTGCATAAAGTGTTATTATTGGTCTCTTGAAACAGCTCGAAGGATGATCAGGAGTGATACATCGTACGAGTAATTTTCGCGGGCGATTAATCTTTCGAGCCGCGCCTGCCGCGTGTCGATTAATCTTGCGTTAATAATTAAGCAAAAACTTGATCGATGTATACCTGCAATTTTATCCACCGCCAACCGATAATCGCGAAGCGTTCTCCACGCATCTGTCGCAACGCGAACTAGATCATGATTGATCCTCTGGTATTTCCAGGCCTCTCTTTCAATTTATGCCCGTTCAATCTTTCTCGATTCCGCCTCGTCTAATGGTCTCGTTAATCCGCGATTCGCGACGCCCAGTCACGAGACCGGGCCGCTTCTTCCACCTAGTACCGCCATTATACGCTCCGTGTAATTCGAAATGACGCGCTATTTAGCCTAGAACTTCCCCCCATTCGTTCATCTTCGCGTGGACCGTGAAAACTGTCCGCTGAGTTATCATTTATTGCCACACGGGTAGGCCGGAGCCAGGTATGAATTATTGCCGGGGTCTGGACCGTGGCAGAGCTTCTTCCTTTCCTTCGCCAATGTTTCTGTACGCACAGAGACTTTCGCTATCATCGACAGCTAACAGATTTACATCGCGCGGAAACTTTCGCGTTTTATCGTTCCGCAGGCAGCAACGGTTCGCGGACGAACCGCAACGTGAACCTGGCTCGAACGGGGTGAATTAATTCGAGAGAGCCTGAAGAATTGAAACGCTCGTGGATTTTCCTGGTTTCTGCTGAGCAACTAATCATTTACATGTAGATATTTTCTCGACACGCGAAAATGTTTCGTGCATCCATCGGGGATTTATAATAGATTGCATTTATTTCGCGGCTGTTTCTGGGCTTGAAAATTTAGCAGCTCTGTACTCTCAAATGATTCAGGTCGCCTAGAATTGTCTGAAGTAAACTGTAATTCTAATGCATCTCGAAGAGGCCAACCCTTCGTTCACCAGGTGCCTCGAATTAATTAAGTTCAATGTCCCCGTAATGATTCCACGTGTCCACCAACATACCCCGCGCAATTAACATCATTTAACACCGGCATGTAGGAGCGGATTTGCCGTTTAATAATCGCGCGTCGAAGTTTCATCAATGACCGTCGCGACACGAAATTAGAGCTTCCCGCCGCTGCGTTAGCCATACCGTAACGAGAACACCATCGTCGATTTGCTTGATAACACGGCCAAGAGCTGCGCAATCAACGGGAAACTAATTCCATAAATTTGTAAGCAGGTTGCCGCGCGTTGCGTTGATCTCTGCCTACCTTAACCAGTTGGGCGTACGCCCCGTGGATAACCTTCGTCGCGGTCGTTAATACGAGGATATTACAAGGGGAGCCAAGACTTTGCACCATGCTCCCTCTCCCTGTCTTTCTCTTTTTTTTCTATTTCTGCACCGCGAATCACAAGCATATAATCGCTTCCCAAACGCTTTCCAGCTTGATTCGAAAGTGAAGCGCTCTCTCGGTTGTCTTCGCCGTTTACACGGCCATTTAAATATTAATCACGTTGCGCGGCACGGTAACTCCTCGTATTCTACGCGGCTTCTCCGTGTTCACTGGACCCACAGTGTCCGAGGATACCCGCGGTGAAAATGTACGAGAGTTATTCAACATGTCCGAACGGGAGTCACTTACTGACACTTTCTATTTGCGGCTAGAAAATCCTCGGCCGTTGTTATTAACAGAGCGGGGAGAGAACAAAAAGGGAAAGAAAGAAAACGAATCTTCGTTACACGCTCATCTTAGCTCGACCTCGAGGTGTCGAATGGTGCTGTTGGATTAATGGATGTTACCGATATCCATAGCCCTGAATGTTCGAGGCCACTTCCTTGGTAGCAAGTTGAACTCCAATATTCAGTAGCACTTTCGTACTACATATTTCTCTTTGCAATATCGCCGCAATCCATACCGAATACCATTTTCTCGTTAATCCGACCGATCAAAAAATATAGAAATATTTATTTCTGTATCGCAACGCGGTACGATTACCGCCAGCCTAACTGTAATCAAATCAAATACAGTAAAAATCATCGAACACCAGAATGCAGCAGACGACAATGAGCACAAAGGGCAAGCAAAGAGACAAAGAGCCGCCGTCAAAGAGGTCGGAGCTCTAGGCGTTTCCTGAACCGGTTAACGTGGGTGGAGATCGGTCGTGTGACGCATAGAACAGTCGTTCGAGCAGAAGAAACGAGGGCCACGTAAGACGCGCTCGTCTCTTGGCCGCGTGGCCCTCTCGCGACCAAAGGGAAGGGAGAAAGAGCAGAAAGCCAGGCAATATCTGTCATTCGACGAACGACCGACGTGCCGCGAGGGTCCTTGAACGATTGCCCGGCTTCGTCGAACTCGTCGCGTATTTCCTTGACCGAGTGGCGAACGATTCGCGAAAAATGAAACGCAAGCCCGCGTCGCGAAACGCCAGGATAGCGGCTGCGTGATAATTCGTGAAAGCGATCTCGAGACGGCTCCATTTCTTATCCTCTGGCAGGCAGCGAATAGTCGACGGTACTGACGGACCTGTTTGCAATTAGTTGTGCAAGTTTATGGGTGGGTGTTTTCGTTTCGCGTTGGATACGGTGAGAATATGCAATTGGTGAACGTTTCGTTGTGATCGTGTCGAAGGCGAGATTATTGGAGGATTATAAAGTTAATCGATTGCCTGTTGAGTTTAATTCGTACGCTCTGAGAGGATTAGAAGCTGATTTGTATTGCTAATGTTGCGTCGTCGTGCCTCTGGCTGATTGCTTCGACCTAGGAAACTTGCACGCTGTCTTAAGTATAGAATTTCTACTTTGGTTCGAAGGTAGAAACTTATTAACCTCGTCCTTTGTCGCTTGAAGTTTAGCAATCAATCGGGCCTCGGGCCTTGGGACACTTTAAACGGAATGAACGGAGAGTTCATTATTTAGTATTCTGTAGTTCTATCAGCGCACTCGATTGGTTAACCGAGCTGTCGCAACTGTTCGTGACGCGATAATAATCGAAAGATCTTCTATTTTGGCTCCTAAATGTGGATATATGCAGGGAGTTAAAAATTTGGTTATACTTCAAATGAAAAAAAACCCGGCAGGAGCTATTAGTTAATTATACTCGGTCCGCTTCATTAGTTATTCACGTTTAGAACACCTCGTCCAATCACCCAACAGGTAGCTGAATCACGCGAATGACGGGGAAACATCGGTGCGAAATTCCAGCGATTCTACTACGGGATTCTAGCATTTGCTTTTTCCATTTATTCAACGAGCACGTTGCCCGTTTCTCGCTTCGACGCCAAAAGTATCGACTTTCGTCGTTTTGCAATTCGGATTCTCCCGCTTTTGCATTTGCCCCACGCGATTTCTGTGGCACGGTGAAAAATGTTTTCCTTTTTTTCCCCGCCTTTCCTCCGCGAGGAAGCGTCCGCGATTCGCGGAAGCACTGCGCGAAAATTTCCAATTAATCAAGCGTACACCGGTCGATCGTTATTTGTTTGAACGTCGGGCTGTCCTGTTTGCAGACGCGATAAAACGCAAACAGCGTTTCTACCGTATGTTCTCGTTTGAAATTGTTTCCACGCTCTCAGTACAGAAAAGCAACCCGCGAAACGCGCAAATACGACCACTTCAACGTCTCGTATACGATGGAAATATTTACTCGAAAAGGTTTTCAACTGGTCGAAAAATGAACCGGGTAGGAGAAACAATTCTTGCAACGAAATCGGCATTCAAACACGGATCGAAGCTGTCGAAACGTGTTCGCGAGAGGCCGGCAAAGAGGCATTCAGTATCGTTCATGGAGTATCAATCTTGCACCTATGCAACGTGCAATTTACCTGCTGGCAACGGCCACTTGAGATTCCATTCGCCCTGTCAATTAATCGTCGTAACGGATCGCGCAACGAAAACCGCCATCGGCGTGGCGCCCGGCGACGACGATATCCGCGTGAACAAACATTTTAATCTCCGCTCGCAAAATTGCGTCCCTCTGACGCGTTTCTGCTGGCACAAAGGAGTCACGAATAATTTCGATTTTCAGCCAGCCGCACTTTTGTCGTCTAGCCGCCATTACCTTGCCACGAGGACAGACCAGTAAAGAATAGTTTGTCGCGTGAAATTGTTCGCTATCCACCGTGGATGTATAATCACGGTACGTGTTCGGCGAGTGAAAATTCGTACAATGTTCCACGGGGTGGTTTCATTGAAATAGAAGCGTCCTCTAATACAGATTGACGGACCTGTTCAAAAAGGACGATTTAGAAATAGAAGAATCTTCGATTCGCCGAATATTTAGTAAGTCACAGCTCCGCGAATGGCCACACGGCGTTCCACGTGGTGTTGACCCCATAAACAGGCACGGTGTGGTTGCTAACTAAAAATACCCATTCCGGACGAACCAGTTCGCTGGAGGAAAAGAACATTGGAAGCGTCACTGAGAGGGCGAAGCCGAGGTGGCTCGAGCAGCGGAGACAGAAAGATGAAGTGGAGGAAAAGAGATGGAGCCCGTTTGCTGGGATATCTGTGAAGTGGTGGTCGCGATAGCAAATAGGAAGACTGCATAGCGAAGGACGCTTAAGGAGGATTTAATGAAACGGTATAAATCGATCAATTAGAGAGGGCTACGCGCATCCGTATGCGATTAGTCGTGTCAGAGACTGCCTGGTAATCGTGTGCGAGATTTACGATCGAGCAAGTCGAACGGACGACCGTCGAAAAGTTTCTGGCTGAGATTGCTTCCTTCTCGTTTCGATTGTACTCCGTCGAGCGTGTCCCGGTGGCAAAGTTTCGTGAATTATAGACAATGGAATGATGGTTACGAATGTGTGCTGTGATTGGTGATCGAGGAATCCTCGGAGATCGATAATATGACAAGGAACAGGCAACAGATCTTCCCTCTGCGTCCCTTTGCTACCCTGGGACGCAGAATCCTCAGGGATAAGCTGTACAGAAGGTACGTTCGGTCCGCAAATGCTATATAAATACGGTTTTTCTTTCGACGGAATTGGAATGAAACTGTTACCTCGATGTAACTCGCGTATAGTACATACGACCGGCATTTCTGTGGCCGTGTAATTGCCCGCGATGCGACGTTTTCTTGTTAGCCAGCGAGAGGTCGTTAAGCTATCCTACACGTGTCACGTGTTTTTGCCGGGCTGATCGACGGTCGTGGAAAGCTGCGGCAGCTTGAGAAATTATGCGACTTTCAGGGTGAATTCTGGGTCGGTTACCATCTATACCGAACCGTCGATGTTTTGCTTCTTTTAACCGGAAGCATCACTTTTTCTCGAAGAGTCAGAAACGATCGTCACAATTTCACGATAACTGTTTCTTATGATTTCACATATTGCAAATGACATCCTGTTTAATTTTAATCCGCGTCTGCGTTTAAATTAAACCCTCGAATCGTGTTTCAATCTTATTGAACGGAAATATTAATTGTATAGACATTAATAAATACTTTTTGCGGTTGAATATTTGGAGCGGCACAGTTTCGCAAGATTAGCCGCGATTCTCGTACACGTATACAGTAATGACGCGCTTTCAAGATTCCCTGTCCAAAGG
The DNA here is from genome assembly GCA_963583965.1 of Nomada ferruginata. NCBI lineage: Eukaryota > Metazoa > Arthropoda > Insecta > Hymenoptera > Apidae > Nomada > Nomada ferruginata. The sequence continues at coordinate 5,020,948 of OY757214.1, read as the reverse complement.
AGAAACAGGAGAAATGGTGAAATTGTCCTTGCCGTCGCGATATAATTGCAGAAGATTCGAGCTACACGCTCGAGGATCGGTAATGATCTTCGATCGGTGTACTCTTGAGAAAATTCACCGCTAATAATCCTTCTCCTTTCACGGGCAACCGTTTAACCTAGATAGCCGGGGAAATGGCACTCCGCGAACAACGTGAGCGACGCACGCGTGTCCTGAAATTCTCATGGCTTATAGAATCGAGATATCTGATAAAAACTGGATGAAAACTGGATCAGTTTAATAGCTGGATTCACTTCGAAGCATTCGTCTCTCGGGCAGATCGTTATTGCCGCTCTCGAAACGGTTCATTGACGGTCGTTTAATATTTATTGTTTCGTTGGGACCCTTTGGGTTATCCGATTAACGTGCATTACGTTTTATTGGCCCAATTGAATCAGACAGATTCGACTTTATTCTTCGTGGGATACGACACTTATGCTACGCAGAAGGGGATATAAAATTTCGAGACTCTTGTTGCGCGGTTGTTTTCATTTTCAAAGAATTCTGGCCCACTTCAGAGCGTGAGATAGCTGTGACTAAATAATCGAGTTTGCCCAATCTTTTTCGCGTTTCGTCGAATGCAGGGTGTCATATGGGAGGGATTTTTTTTTTCGTGGCCAATCGAGAAGTTCCTGACCCACTTTTCCTATCGTCTTGTACGACGTACTAAACGCTGAGTAAATATTCCGTTAATCGTATGTACGTCAGTTCGACGCTTTCGTAAAACCCAAATTACGTAAACGAGAGGGGAAGTCTCTTAATCGGTACCTGGCGGTCACGGAACTGCGTTTCAATTCTGGTCGACGATTTGGCGGATTTAACAAAGCGATCGAAACGAACCGAAAGAAACAAGTGAAATTTGCAATGGTGACAATGATAGTAATAATAATAATCTGTTCAACAAAACATTTGGTGAGTTCGGTTCGACCATTCGACCGGTTCCTTTCGATACAAGAATTCGTTGGCCTAGGTCAGAATTGGGGAATTCCCCTTGGATCACGAAAAGAAAGGAGGATGCGAGAACTCGGTCCTCTCTAATGGCTCGTTGATGTCACAGATTTTATGGAAAACGAGACGTCGCGTCCCTCCGAATCGACCAACCGAGTATGTACGTACTTACGACATCGGTGACCATGAAAAGGAGTCGTTTATTCCGCAATCCTTCGACTGGAAAATGCCTGCATTCATGGGGGCTCATGCTCGTAAAACATTCTGTTTCGGAGCAGGATTATGTTCTCCCAAGCATAGTAGAGACCATAACCTTTGCTGCAGTAAATGAAACCGTCGAGCATTCGTCGAGCATTGAAACAAACATACAATGCAAAGTAGATGGATACAGCACCTTATTCTATAGTATCTCATGATTTTCTTAGAGCATACACATTATGTTTACTTATGTTTTTATTTGTTTTGTTTGCTCGTGAATGAAAGTTTTGAAATATATAGTAGTTAATGGGGTTAATGTTGTTGTAAAAACTAGAACATATTACAACTTGACAAGACAGAATTGTCTGCTATAATCACACAGATCCGGAACGCGAAGGAAAAGTTGATTCATCTTAATCAAGGAAACAGCTCGAATGTTGTGCAAAGCTTCGGATGAGAGTAGACTGGAAAAGGAGGTTTCAGGTTGGATTTTCGGGGCGCTACTTCTATCGTGGATCCAACACGGATAAAACAGCTCGATTGATGTTATTCCCCTCTGCTTTTCCCATTTGATTCGCCTCTGTTAAATCCATTCTATTTTATATGTCTTTCGTTAAAAAAAATCGTTGTATCCTTTCTCCCAAAATTTCCTCGATTAAAGGAAATAATATTTATGTCTTTATTTCACACTTCAGTACCTGAAATTTAATTTCACTGTGTTTTTTCAATTTGCGAATCGAATAATTGCCACCTGTTAGTCATAACCGTTATTTCGCAACGAATATCCAGATATCTTTGGTCGTTCTGTTCTGCCCCCAGTTTTATGTCTTTCCGATCGAAAACCCGTGGGAAACGAGAGCCGAAATCGCAGCTGCATTTTAATTCACTTACGTCTGTTGTCTGTTGCGATCGATTCAGTCGCTGTTAGAGTTTGTTAGAGGGCTTTCAGCTCGCCACAGAAAAATATCCTCGTTTTGCAGCCACGTCTTAGAAGAATATTGATACAGGATCAATCCTTTTGCCCTTCGCTATGACTTTTTTGTCACTCGTTTTACGGGTAGATTTATAATCTTTCCTTTCTCTCTTGCCGAGGATTTTGATTAAAACTGGCATCAATCTTTGATAAATATATCCTCGTCCAATCCATAGCATATAATATTTTCCCTCCTTCCAATGATAAAATATTTTAAAATTCCTTGAAGACACTGCTCATAAATAAATTCATCCTATTTCTAATAATATAATCATTGTCTATGAAATACAACTCGGTGTTGTTTGTTTTTTTGTTTAAAATTTTCTTCGAGATGGATTTAAATACGAAAAAGGCTGCGTGCATGGTTGAAATAACTTGTACGCAACTATTGCAATCCCTGCAGACATGCTCGCGGATTGCAAACGCTAAAGTACATATTTCGATGTCGAACTTCAGGATGCGCCGCCCGTAATCCTATTAAAGTTTTGAAACTGGCACCGGACTCGAATTTTCGGGTCTATTTCCATCTTCTGGTTGGCAGGTATCTTCCGCAGCTTGTCGCACAAAACGTGATCAAATTATTTCCGCGGTTCACCAGCGATAAATAAAGTAAACCATAGTTATTTGTCTACGTAAAATATACGATCCTCCCCTCGATCCCTCGCCAATCTAAATCCGAAAAACAAGTGCAACGAAATGTCGAATGTGACACAAAATAAAATAAAATAAAATACAACGACTTTCCTCGCAAGCACGTGTTGCGGGGTGAATAAAATCGATACCAGAGGTCAACCAAGAGTCACGGGTGTTCACTTTACTTCACATCCGCAATAGATCATTGTGCATAACAAGCCGACGAAAATAAATCACCGCGTCAAGAAAGACGTAGCTACTACCCTTGGAATATCGCTTTCAAAAAAAGAAAATAGGGGAAAGATTAACAATTCTAGCTCGCTAATTGCCTGCACTTTCTCATTGACGTTTATACCGGAGGTCACTTGTTTCCGCGTAACTCGTTCCACGTGCTCCGCCGAGGGAACAAGGTCAAGTGTTTTCCGCAATTAACGAAGGATCAAGCACCGGAAGTGGCGTACCTCGCGTGCCTCCCTGTTTATTTCGCCTCTATCCACATGCTATCATCGTACACGTTAATTTGATACGTGTCGCTAAGTGAGTTTCGTTGTCCAACAAACGGACGGGAAAGGGGTAACAGAGAGGGTGGGTGGTGTTTCCGGAAGAAAGGATTGTTTGACGAAGGCGGGGTCTCAAGGACACGACGATAGACGGACTGCCAGGAGTGTCGTGTGAACGAAAGGGCACGAGAGCGAAACGGCACTCCTTGTTCTTCGCGGCCGTGACTCTAGTCATTCCCGAGCTTTTGGGTCAAGTCCAGCTTGATTAAAGTTTGCCATCTAGCGCCGACTCACCTGGTCGGCGCTTTTAATTAAACGAATACACAAACGACCGGCCGACGGAAATCGAGCGGGACGGCGTTTGTAAAATGGCCTGTTTCATTTGCTTAATGAAATAACAAATGCGTTTAATCAGCAATTCTCCTCTGGTCCGTGCCTGAACGTTCGCCGGCTCTCGTTCTACGATACTTTTAATTTCGATAAAAGCACCGTAGACCAGTCTCAGCCAGCTCCGATTTTGTCGTACTTCCTGGATGAATTAGAGGATCGGGGACAAATTTCGAAAGAGCAGCGTTTCACGAACAGCCCATGAAAATGGATATCCTGGATGTCTTGGATTCGCGCATCTAGAATAGTTCTGGATAAATCTCTACTCTATTAACATTTCTACAGCCTTGTGAAAATTTATTGATACTTTATCGCTGATCGTTACACGTTGTGCATAGAAATGCTTCATAGCTGTATCCGTACAACGTTGCACATTCTAGACGCTCGCATTTACGTTTCCACGCAGCAGAAACATTCTTCGTTTATCAGCGTACTCTTGGGTGTTCGATTCGCGATTCCCCGACGAGATTCAAGATAGACCAGGAACGTGATCACGTGGAACGTCACCTGACCTTTCATCCCCGGGACCGTTCTAGTCGTTGCCTGATAATACGTGCTTTCCCGGCTGACATTTTGATCTCGACATTAAACGTAGATCGCACGTTCCGCGTCGCTAACGTCATTGAAAAATAAATCGGTAAAATTTAAATATAATAAAAACGTAGTTGACGAAGAATGAAACAACCTGTGGCGAGAAACGTTGCTTAGAGAAAACAGATGCTTATTTATGATTTGTCGACTATTGGAATTATAATGGGCCTGATTTCGATTGGGTAAACAACCTCCTGCCAAAACGTTTCACAATCTCCGTATCGAGGGAAGGTTTTTTGGTTATCAAAATTTGTGTAGGTGCACAGGTGCACCCCGCACGGTACATTGTATAAGTAGGTCAATCGAAGAAGCAATACGTTCGAGTGAAATTTCCATCCTCGCAAGGCTGGCTCCGATTACACCGGCAATCAGTTGCGATCCACGCTTGTACAAATCCGATACAACGCTCGTTCGGGGGGTTCGCCATTGAAGCGGAAGGTCGGAAGCGCATTTGCGCTTGTCCCGCCGAAATATCGGTCAAGAGTGCGCCCACCTGGTGGCGGGAACCTCGAGTCGTGACGCTTTTTGCGAAGAGACTTTTTATTTTAATTCATCCGGAGGAGGCAGGGCGGAATACATTACCGCGACTAATTTTAACGTCTCCCTCTCCGACGCGGATGAAGCGGTATTTTTTAAATAGATTTCAGGGGACCGATACGTTTCTGTTATTGCAAATATCATACGAATTCACGAGAGAATCCTATATCGAGCAATGCTTGCCGAAGTAAAGCAACTCGGAAACATCTACAATACGAACAGTAGAATTTCCAAAATGCTTCTCATGATCGCGACAGCCACCCTCGTGAAATCTAAAAATCCATGCTGTCTCCGTCATCAATTTCCTCTCCGCCCCCAAGCGCCCAGTCACTTCGAGAAGTGGAAAGTGATCGTTGGCAGCCCTTCCGCGAAAGGTTCCTTCGGTTTGGCCCCGTTTTCATGGTAAAGGGTGGTCGAAGAAGGAAACGAGGGGAAGGAGAAACGAGGGTGGTGGTAGCGCGCGAGAGTCAGCTTATTTCTATCGATCTGATGATAGCCCGTGGTGGTCGGATGGGCGGCGCGGCGCATGGCGACGCGGCGCCCACCTATGCGGCCTTTAATCCGTCGCGACGACCCGACGTCGGGACGTGTTCGAGACACAGCCACGTTTCGTGTTCGTCGTAGAACCCTCCTGTCGGTTCTCCTACGTTGAACTTTTATACCCGTCGTCGCTTGGTTCTTTTTTTAATTCTTTATTAGCGCCTCTCCGCTTCGCTCGGGTTCGCCCGGCTCGAACAACCGAATCAGAATCACCCCTGGACCACAGTGTTACGTCACTGACAAGGAACAGGTGCGTCACGCTCGCGAGAACGCATCAGCGCGGCGCGGTGCGCGCAGCTTTTTGAACACTGTGCGTTCTTCCGGTGAAGTGTCGATTGGCCAGCTGCTGACGGATCAGTGATCAGTGCTTGTTTGCAAAAGTGATCGAGGTGAGCAGCTGATGACAGCAAGGTGTAACCGTTACAGTGACCTCTTCATATTTCGCCGCTGACCCGCCTCGTTTCGTACGTTTCGTTATGGTGAATCTTGGGGAATCTGGAAATGAGTGCAATCTTATGAAAGTGTGTCTGCGATGGTGCACGATTTTCTTTGTTAATGCTATTCTTTGCATGTCCTATTCGATCTACATTCTTTGCTGAATATACCACATTTCTCATCGTTTTACGGATCATCGATACCACTTTCAATAAATCTGTTGTCTATCGGGCGACTTACGTGGAATAATCGTTCCACTAGGGACAACTGTTTCAAATATAATTAGAAGCCTTCGATCAGGATCAAAGCGATAGCCAACACTGTCAAGTTGAAAGTTGTGCGACACCCTTGGTACACAAAGGTTTCCGCCACGGACTTCGGTTGATTAACGGGTTATATAAAAAACGAATTATCGAAGGAACCGAGGAACATACACGGAACATGCCCGTGTTCTCAGCTTCCAGTTCAAAATGGCGCGCTTTACACCTTGCTGGTTTAGCCGATGCAGTAAAGTGTTCCAGATAATGTGCTTATCGACGAATAAAATCAAATTGTTTCACAATTAGAACGAAGTCCCCCTGACCCAGTGACATTTCCATTCGCGTATCAAATTGCGTCACTGCGGAACAACGGCGAACAGGTGCGTGTGAAACGGAGTTTTCAGGCGCAGTGCGCAGGCAAGCTTGGATCAGCTGAAACTCGCGTGCGCCAGTAGCGTCTCAATCCGTGAATTAAACGTGCGTTCGTCACGGTCGATGTTTCATGCGACGATTATTCGCCCTGGTAAAAGGTTGTATTTTGTAAGCTGGGATCGATGAATCGATCGTATTTTCTCTCGGGGATGTTTTAATAGTATCGGAGATTTCAAGATTCTGGTGGCGCGCCAAGGATGCTCGAATTGAAAGAACACGAAGGCAGCATAGTTTTGTTATACTCGCGATAATAGACGTTTCAGAACGACCTATTCAGTAAAAAGTTCGAATTCAATCACTTTGCTGTTCGCCTATTCTTAACTGTTGCACTCTAGAAGGAGGAGTATTTGTATTCCCGGATGAACTTCTGCGACGCAGAGGTAGCTGCAGTCTCTTGTGTGCTTTGTATTTTCCAGGCTGACCCACCATTTTATTCAGAGCGATTCATAAAAGTAGGAGCGTAATACGTCAACGTTATCTTTAGCTTGGAATTTCTAAGGAAAACATTTCTGTATTCTTCGCCTTAATTCATAGGTAACACAGCAAGGAGCTATTTCTATAAAGAGTATACATGTATACATATGTATACGTCTGACGTCCAACGAAAATCAATTTCGACGGAAACAAGGTCGCTCGTTTTGCATGTCTGTCGAAGTTCCAGTTCGCTAGACTCTCGTCGAGCGGCATTCCACGGGGACCACGAAGATGCGGTCATGTTGCCTCGGAGGGCACAAGCTTTTGGAACGACGCGTTCGTCGTTTAACTGGACGTTCCTCGTGGTTGTCCGCGTGACGAGCTAACGAAATGAAGTCATTCATGAGTTTGCCGAGCACGAGGCTCGACGTTCTCGTGGACGGTCAATTAACCATGAAATCGTGCCCCCTGTTAGCGTCGCTATAAATATTTCATGATCCGGATCGGTCGGGTCCTCGACCGTGACTGTAATCGTCGGATCAACGAGAACTTCCGACGAAACGTGGTCCAAAGGTTGCACATTAATTGGTCGCTTCCCGAAATGTTATTTATAGAACACACCTGTGGACGATTCAGAGGAATTAATAATTATTAATTAGGAATGAATCATTGCCTCGCATTTAATGTAACAAGAAATTCATTCAAACGTAGATATCTATTGGATTTAAATAACACGATGCGTTCAATTGGATGCTCCGGTTGTTTTATCGCTATCAAACTCGCGTAACTACAATATTCTATGGCGTACCACGCGAAGTATTGACATTTCGTGCTTCGCCGTGGTACTAGCTAAATATAGCTTGCTCTATGGAATAATCGTTAACGAGTTGCACTGCTGCTTCACCAGTCGTTTTTTTCTTTTTCCTTTTCTTAACTGACCACTGCTCCAATAATGCCAGTCAGCTCCTCGCAATAGAGAAAATATGTCGCGACTTCAGCAATGTTGCCACTTAATTTACCAAAGCCCACGTTAACGACGTGACACTTGCGACTAGATGTTGCAAAATTAAATGAACTTATACCAAGAGAACGGAGGGTAACGTAGACGAAGGACCATGATGGACCGAACAATTTTAAATTCACGATAGATTCGCCCCTGCGACGAACACACGACATCCGTCCTCGGTTTATCCACCGTATGCATTACGATGTAACCTTAATGGAGGCCTGGAAACGCAGCTGCATCGGCCAACCACTAATTTGAGGTCTTTGTTAACGCAAGCGGGACGGCTGCGCGTTGAGTGGTTGCCCTGGCGCGGAATGAAAATCGCCCTTTCAGGGATGAAATCCTCCGTCAGGTGAACAGGGAGAAAATAGTTCTAGCTGGTTCTAATGCCGAGTTCACCCAGCCTTGGTCGAGAAACCCTCGTGAGCGATGAATCGTTCTGAATAGTCTCGAATTTTTTATCTTTTCTTTTTTTTAGGCGATTCTTAATTAGAACACCGTGTACCCTTTTTGCCCCAACCGGTGCGTAGAACTCGCTTCGAGCATCGCGAAAATTCGTGGTTCGTTGAGATCTCTGCGGCGTGGCTTAATTAAGGCAATCCGGTTGGCAGCCTGTGATTCCAGGTTTCGCGAACCGCGCGCTGATTATGTTGCATACGTCCAACGTTTTTAGTTCTATGACATTTAACGGTGAAATGCTTACAAAGTGTTCGTTGTCGACGAGCTTTGCACCCGGAAACGTCGAGCAGCTGCGGCGGCCCTAGTCATGAGAGCTTCGTACTTCATGGTTTGTTGGCATCGCTGCGATGTAATTGCGTTCACGTGGTACGTACGTGGAATTACCATTCTTGAGGTTCTCCTTTTATTATTAGAAGGGAGGCAAGGTGTAATGAGAACTGACGACGGGGTATATTGCCGGATACGTAGGAAGGCTTGATAGCTGTATTTAGACGCTGTTTGTAACTGCAAATTTCATTATGCGGGAGTATACAGTGACGTGAGACACTGTCAACGGTCCCGGAACCACGTTAAGTGACACTGGATTGTCCGAAACATCCGACCCAATTTCGACAATACTATCCAGTCGTAGATTCGATTACCGACAACTCTCGGGTCAGGCGAACCAATACTCCGAATTCTCGAATCGTGACACTGTAATTTCCACGTCCCCCTGTTCGCGCCACTCAATTTCAGCAATATTCAACGGGCAAGTTTCAATAATGGCTAAAAAAACAATTATTGGAAGAGATTATTAGTATTCAATATAAATCGCCAAATTATGCAGATTCCTCTGTGACAAAAATTTGATGCCACTGTCGTATTCGTAATTTGTCAGTCGCGACGTAACAAACATCGTGCAATTATGTAATCTCCTTGGATTATGCGAGTCGCCTAAGCGACAGACGCTCGAATTATCGCCAAGGCAAACCAGCACGGTTGAATTTCAATGGGAACCTTAATTAACCTGGCAATTTCACGCAGGCCAACGTCTATCGACTCTGTCACGTATATACGAGACGGCATGTTCGAGGAATATTTCTGGAAATATGTCACCCTCGCTGTCTCAGGCAATTCAAGACACCAAGCAACATATACATACGTCTGCGCGTTCCTCCGTTCTTGAAAGGGCGTGCCTGGAAACGTTTTGAACAAATGCTTAAACGTGAAAATCGTTACGCGTAATGACCTGTCTAATTGACCGGCGATGCGTCAGTGAAAATATTTCGAGGTTTTCTAATGAAAGTCCACAGTGCATGGAACTTGTCCACAAAGTGATTAACCCCTGTACGGCGAGAAACATATTTTTAGTGATTAACCGAAATTGTGAATGTATCACCAGAAAGACATTTGAAGTAAAACGACACAAGCTCGTATATCTGCGGGAAAACGAATCAGAAATAAAGAATATATATCCCCTGTGTTGATCGTCTATCGATGCATTCCTCTCGTTTCGCCCATTATTCAATTGAAATGCTCTATCGAGACAATTGTCCCCGCCTCGAACAGCAATATGTATTGACAGACGCGACTCTGTACGTGTCGCAGCCCCCGAGCACGCTTGCCAATGCGTGCAATGCGTTTGGCCAGGTAGTGAAACGGGGTCGCGTGCACAAATTGTTTCGTATTCTCTCTTCGCCACGAGAATTGTGTATCCGGCGACAGAGCGGTGCCCGCGGGAACTCGATTCCGTTCGCTCGTGACTAATTACCCGGCCATCTAAAGCTCCTCGCGGGCAAGGAATTTCGCGTTTCGGTCTGTCCTCGTATATCGATCATGCCGGTAACAAGTACGGTTTGTCAAGCAGACGATCGCAGTATAGATTTGCACGAAACGCGATTATTTCGCACGTACCGATTTCTCCTGGTGTCATTGTAAAATATCGAAGGGAATATAATAAATGGCGAAGGGAATGAGTTCTTGTTAAAGCCACGTTCGTTAATCGTAATCATTCAGAATCGAATATTAATTAGCTTCGTTTTGATTAATCCGCGCGACGAGTACACCAGAGTCATGTTGACCAGAAGTATTTCATTTGGCTTCATGTTGGCGTAGCCTCGTCGCGATCGTGCCGTTTGAAGAGTTACTTTAACGCTCACGGCTTATCCTTCCGACGCGGTGACTTTAATTAAACCGGCATGAGGCGCGGGGCGATTAATGACTGACGGCATAGTTTAAGAACTCGAGCCCGCGTAATCGAAAAACTTTAACGCCTTCGCACGATGAAAGGAACGACCGGTGTCGGGGCGTCTACGGCGAGAAACATATTTTTAATAGAGAAAGAAAGGAAACGTGTTCATCTTACAAAGCAAAAAGCGAACAATTATAATAAAGCCAGCATAAATTGTAACTCGGACTACGCAAACTGAGATGTAATCCCGGTTCATTTAGCATTACGACAAATTGAATTAGGGGAGAATAATTAGGAAAGAACTGGGGTCATTACGGGGACATGGTAATTAAGCAGCATTCTCTGTCACTGTTCCAGAGAGGTACGTACAGTCGTGCTCAACAAAGGCTCCTCCGGTCTGGGTTTCAATATCGTCGGCGGCGAAGATGGCGAGGGGATCTTCATTTCCTTCATCCTAGCCGGAGGCCCGGCAGATCTCAGCGGTGAGCTTCGCCGTGGCGACCAGATACTCAGCGTCAATGGCATTAATCTTCGAACAGCCACCCATGAAGAGGCCGCCGCGGCCCTTAAGGTACCTTCAAACGACCCGTTTGACCCTCGAAATCTGGAGTACCTCCTGACTTACTTACAAATCGAGATATGTACATGTGCTCGTGCTCAGTCTCGACATACGCGCCTTCAAAATCTATCGAAATAAATACCTAACGGATTATCGATTAAAATTCTTCCTTTCGAGAATGCTTAATAGGTAAACGTCTAATTGCTTGCGCGCAGGGCACCGGGCAGACAGTGACGATCGTGGTACAGTACAAGCCCGAAGACTACAACAGATTCGAGGCTAAGATCCATGATCTTAAACAACAAATCTCCCAACAGAATATGATGACAGGCACCCTCATGAGGACCTCACAGAAGAAATCACTTTACGTTAGGTAAGACGAACATTATACAAAAGATCTATGATACATCTTCCCTTCCAAAAATTTCCCTCGATTCATTCTATTTAGGAATTCGAATCACTTGGCCATTGAAGGCAGAATCATATATCTCTTGTACCATTATTATTTGCGGTGGCATCATTGTACATCCTAACGCGAATCATTAGAGGGACATGTACCTATACGTTCTATAAATGAATTAAAGTAGAAGTTGCCATATATGGTATAAATGATTCCTGTCTGTATTCATAGAGCGTTGTTCGACTACGATCCTAACAAGGACGACGGTCTGCCAAGTCGCGGTTTGGCATTCCGTTACGGTGAAATCCTACACGTGACAAATGCCAGCGACGATGAATGGTGGCAGGCCAGAAGAGTGACTCCTCAGGGTGACGAGGAGGGTCTCGGTATAATACCGTCCCGTAGACGATGGGAACGGAAGCAGCGCGCCAGGGATCGTTCCGTTAAGTTCCAAGGCCATATGCCTGTAATCCTCGATAAGGTAATTTCGATGAATCAATTGCATACGGTATCATGAAGAATAATAATGTTACGTGTATTAATATAAACTGTGCTAAAATGGAATTTCGGTGAATAATTAATTACAAGTCTGAGGAGGGTATTTGTTTTTTACGTCATTTTTTTTAATCAGAGTACGCTTTGTATTAGCCCTTTGCGCATAAGATTACTAATATTTTAACTAGATTGTATATTTTTTTCAAGACAAAATACATAAAATTTACGACGGTTGACATGATTCCGGCCTTTGTAGTGGACCGAAATAAAAAAAACAGGTGTTACTTTCTTCAGAATGAAAGTGGTTGTAGCCCCTACTGAAAGGGATAAACGATCTCATCGTTTAAAAAAATGACGGTACTTCAAAGTTTAAGTTGATTTTTTAGGTTTTGTTGCTTTTACCTTAATAAAAAATATGAAGAAATTGAGATTGCTCAAAGATTTCAAGTCGATCGGACAACTAGACCTAGAGATATCATGTCAGCCATGTCAGGAAACATGCTTTCGAGAAAAGCGCGTTAAAGTTACTCTGGAATACATTTAATATCTGTAACTCCGTTATTTTTACGAATTTCGACATATCCCATTATTTATTTCATTAAATTATTGTAGTACCGGGATTTTTAATCGGGGTGCACTATTCTTTATTCACAGCAATCGACCCTCGATAGGAAAAAGAAGAACTTCTCGTTCAGCAGAAAGTTCCCATTCATGAAGAGCAAGGACGACAAATCTGAAGATGGTTCGGACCAGGAACGTGAGTGTCTTGAAATATTGCCAATTTGTATCGTGCACGTTCTGTGCATGTTCAGACCCGTATATTATCTATTGTGAATTTTTACGTGACTATTTTTTGATTCTCGCCGTAATTCTCAGTCACTATATATATATATATATTTACGTATTGTCTAGACCGTGTGTTTGAACTTACAGTTTAGTACTGTTCTCGTGTGTCTTTTTATCAAACAGATTATTTTGCAACTTAAACCCATAGAATTGTTGAACCCGACAGAAATTCCGTTTCTCGATGACCCCGATGTACACTGAAATTTCGTAACCCTTTCGTAGAAACAGTGGATCTATTTTTTTTTTTTTTTTAATTTCATCGACCTGTTTGTACATTCAGTTCTTTCGATCAATCGATCGACGTCCTAGCGTAGATACTACAAAATTGAACAAGCGCCAAAAGTCAAGCTAATGATTAAAGCTAATGGTCACGAATAACGCATATACGTATCGATAAACGAAACGGATCAAAACGAACCGAAAGATACGCCATAAAGAGTAAAAAAGAAATACCTGTCTAATCTCTATTTCGTTCGGCGGTGTTAATTGCCGCTTCGTAATTCGCGACAGGTACGACGAATACGCCCAACTTCCGATTGAGCTTTTGTGTTTTTACCATGTGAAAACGTGACATGTTATTTTGTTTTTGCCTGCTTGTGTAGGGTCGCCCACGACACCTGAGAACGAAAACGATCCTACACGTAAGTATTTCAAGTTAGTCAACGAGAAGAAACGAGATACATTCACACGATACCACACGCGTACACACAATTACATCATACACGACATACATGCCAGCGTGCACTTATTACTTGTATTTCTATTTCATTAAATAATAAGAACAATAACAGCAATAATAATGGCAATAATAATAATATAACGAAAGGATGAACAGAAGCCATAACAGCGACCATAAAGAAACTAATTACATTTCTCGGGAGGTCTATTCTTTCGTACATTTCTCTTCCCTGCTTGCGCCTCACACGCTGCAATTTCACCCTTGCACCAAATAATAGATACTATATATTCGCATCATCCGACTGCCTGCGTTTTACCACTACCACCGCGATCGAGGAAGTTCCGACATTTCACTCGACCCGTCTTTTTATCTAGCGAACCATTCAGTAGATCGTCTTAAAAGTAGTGCCTCCCTCGAATGCTTGTAAAAATCTCCCGCACGTGTAATGAAATGGTGAACGGAAGTGTCGATATTGCTCGCACGTTATTGTGGTTTTCACGAGGACATAGGGGAATTCTTTTCCAATTTTCGTTCTTTTTACACGCGAGAAAGAATTGTCATGCTCGTAAAACTCGTAACGTTTGATTATCATAATTTGTACTCGCAAGACCGTTTATGAATCGTCAGTTTGCGTTAAGTGCTCCATTAAACGCTCTTAAATAAATCTCCGCTGAAGAAAGTCGCTCTATGGATCTAACAATAAACGCAGGATCGTTTGGGGAGGAGAAGTGGCGAAGTTGCCCTTAGAATTCTAATTGCACTCGAAATTCTCAGTGAAAGCACTAATTGCCCTGCAATTTTCCTTGTCGCGAACCAAGAGACTTTCGAATCATTGGCAAAACGTTTCGACCATTCGCCATTGTAACGATCATCGTGAAATTATTGCCTCGATAAAACGAAATATTGTGCGATCGTAACGCCGTGAAATTTGCGAGCGATCGTGCCAATTATCACGACGGATCGATCAAGACTGTACGAAAGCCCAAGCTACCCCGGACGGTAGGGGAAGATGATTGTTCGTGCTTAAAGCTTAATTAATCCTAGCAATCGTTAACGGCTGCTTATTAGTATGCAACGTATACTGAAATATTGAACTTGTTATGTTTTAGCATTCATGCTGTGCTACACCCAGGACGACACTAACACCGAAGGTAATCACGTCACTCTCTCTCCTCTCTTTCTTTATCTCTTTCTGTCTCTTTCTCTTCACTGTGTCTCACCTGTACCTTCATATATTTGTATCCTCTTTCGTTCCCTTTCTCTCTGCCTGCCTTTCATTTCAGTCCCATTATGCATTCCTACCCTCGACGCACCCGTCCGTTGTTCTCCCCGTTTCATCTCGGTCGCATCAATTAACAAAGCACACGTTCATTACTGCGATATAACGATCCGACCACGAACGAATTCATTGTTCGACAACGTCCTTTTGTCGTGGCGTGTTGTCACTTTTGAATGGCGCGCTGCCCGTCGACGCGTTCTCGATTAACGAGCCTAGAAACTTCGAAGAGGAACACTGGGGGCAGGAAAATCAAAACGACTCATCTAATAGTGCGGTAGAAAATTCTTTTATTTTGTCCTTCGTAGTTTTCGGGGGTTGTATTATGTTTCATATTAATGGGGTGGTGAAGTGACACGACGATATGGACAAATACTTTGCGTAGAAGATCCATTCTTTTTGTTCCCCGTTCTATTTTGCAGGTTTCCATTTATTTCGTATTTCCGAGATTCATTTGACGTGTCAAACTGTCGCATAAACTGTCTGCATTTTAGCCGGCTTTGTAAAAAGCGGGAAACTTGCGTTCAGTTCATCATTCGTGTAACAGTTGAACGTATATGTATAACTGTGCACAACAGAATGAAACGCTCTCCAACTTTCATTTAAAACTCCACTCAGGCGGCCCGCGAAACTAATATCCGTTATCATGTAACGATTTCACGTGGCCTCGACCGCGGCTTCATTCTCGATACCCCTTTCATTTCATCGCGCGCTTCTTTCATCTGTTTCATTCACCAAGAGATCTATCTTACGTCGCAGGGAGTAAAGAAATTTTATATCGCGTCGAACTGCCTTATATGGAGGAACTGACGTTAGTTTATCTGGAAAAGGAGGCCGATGACAATAAAGACGAGATTAGTAAGTTATGCATATACACGGGAAAGAGAGTCAAAGTGTGTGGAAAAAAAAACAGGAGTGAACAGCAAACAGCAATCTAGGCTCTTGACTAACTAAAACGTGGTTCCGATACCACCACCCCCTTTTTAATCGCATTGTTGTTTTATATTACTCTCTTTTCCCTATTTAATTTTTCTTGTCGTCTTAACTTCTCCCGATTCCCTTCCACCCTTAATATCTGCGAGCACTGACAAAACGCCGAATTCCGCATCGCGCAGTTGAGACAACCGCGACGTGCCTTACCTGTCTGTGTTTTTTTTTTCTTTTTCTGTTGGTTTCTGTGGAACACTAATCACCCTCGCATAGATTTCTAAGAAAGATCGCAGACACACTACGTGAATCACGGAAATTTGCGTCGTTTCTTATAATTAAAAACGTGTAATTTCACGTTTCCAACGCATACCTGGAATATTAGAGAAATTCTACCTGAAGGGAAATTAAGGATAATAAATGATGACAGTAAGAGACGGCGCATTTTAGTGATTATATTAAAGCAATTACTACTATCATCGAGACGCCGGTTGTAAAATGCAAAGCCTTTTATTAGCATAGTCGCCATAAAAATAATGCCACATCGTCTTTGATACACTTCGATCGCCTAAGACTTAGTTAACTTAGGCCCTAAGTTAACTGGACACTACGAAGTTTACAACCCTTTTTTACTTTCCTTTCCCTGCTTAAATCTCCTAGACGATAGAGCATGAATCATTTCTCGTTCGAGGTGAAAAGATTTAATAATATCAGGTCGCGTTTCTGTCCAATTTTCAACCAAAACATACAGGCCATTGTATTTCGAGTGAAATCAATTTTTTATACGATAAAAAATATTTTCACGATATATGATCATCATCGTTCCAATTTTCCATTTGAAATGATAAACACGAATGATATAGAGTAGAGCCTGCCTCTCGGTGTATCGTCGAGAGAGAAACGTTTCTTTACCCCAGTTGTTTGGAAGAGTGCAAACATTCTAACCGTGGATAACAAAAGCTTTCTACCACAAGCCGTGCCGTCACGGAAACACGAGTGTACTTATACTGAAAATTTCAGGCAGCGAAGAAAACGTGCTGTCGTACGAGGCAGTCCAGCAGCTCACCATACAGTACACCCGACCTGTCATTATTCTCGGCCCTCTCAAGGATCGCATCAACGACGACCTCATCTCGGAGTTCCCCGACAAATTCGGCAGCTGTGTGCCACGTGAGTTCATGCAGACCTCAATCTGACACGCTCACGATTTGGGTCACCCGTTCGTACAAACGGATTGCAAGATTTCCCGGGATTTCGCGAACGTTGCAAACACCGTGCCAGCTTATTTTCTCGTTACGACTGGCGCGGTCGGTTTTCGAATTAAAACGAGGCTCTGGGTATCTCCTTTCGAAACGAATGATAATAACAGAACAGAGTAGGAGCAACGGTGGCGATAGTTATATAAATAATTCGGTCTTTATTAAATTACGATCGCCATAATAAAAAAGAAATGGAATAGAGAGGATAAAAGGGAAGGTCATTTTTATTTCGAAAGTATTGTAACTCCGTGATGGCGGTTCAGAAATAAATTACGCGAAAAAGGGTTCGGCGAAGAATGTTAATTTTGTATCAGGGTATAGTAATATTCTTGCAATAAAAATACGAGTTGTAAAATATTCCAATATATTGCCGCAGATACGACAAGGAGTAGAAGGGAGTACGAGGTCGACGGGCGTGATTATCACTTCGTGGCGTCCAGGGAACAGATGGAAAGGGACATTCAGAATCACTTGTTCATTGAAGCCGGGCAGTACAATGACAACCTTTACGGAACATCCGTGGCGTCCGTGCGAGAAGTCGCTGAAAAGGTAAAAAAAAAAAAAAGGGCGATCCGTTCCGCACCCCATTAAACATGAAAACGATATCCGATATTGGAAATAGTGACTAACGAATACGGTCTTGTAATTCCAGGGAAAGCACTGTATTCTCGACGTGAGCGGAAATGCCATCAAGAGGTTACAAGTAGCGCAGCTATATCCTATCGCAATTTTCATTAAACCGAAGTCTGTGGAGTCGGTTATGTAAGTACCAATGCTTTCAGCGAACCCCGTTCTACAACCGTCAGGTGTGCACTTCTTGTTAACGTTGTACCATTCGCGTTTACAGGGAAATGAACAAGAGGATGACCGAGGAACAAGCGAAAAAGACGTACGAACGAGCGCTGAAAATGGAACAGGAATTCGGGGAATACTTTACTGGTGAGAATTGATCCTCGATAAAGTACCTCGAGGAAAAGAAAATTCTTCGCTTTTAATTTATTCAATTGGCAATCCTTTTATTTAATTACCAAAATTCGCTTTTCCCTTCGTTGCAGCCGTAGTGCAAGGCGACACGCCAGAAGAGATCTACGTGAAGGTGAAGGAGGTGATCGCCGAGCAATCAGGCCCGAATATTTGGGTACCATGCAGGGACCAGCAACTGTGACGTCCTGCCCCCCACGCTCATCCCAGTCCGAATGCTTGGACTCTACCTCCGAGGCGTCAAGCTTAATTACTCTTAATAAAACAATCGAGTAACACCCTAATGCCTTTCCCGTTACCGTTCCTCGCCCGTCCCAACCCTCCAACACAAACACACCCTTCCCAATCGAGTAGCACAATGTCCCAATTGAGGCGTTTAGCCCGCGCGCCGAGCTCGTCGAGAAATAAAAAAAAAGGAAGAAAAGACTCCAGCGTCGAGCAGAACTAACGCAGACAACCTGCCGAGGATTGCCAGAGCAGGAAAATTAGGTTAACGAAAGGAATAGGGAATCGAGTATGTAAACGTGTTCTCGGAGTGATTCGTCGCGGGAACACGTACCTTCGCGTACGTTCGCGCTGTAAGAATGGTTTTATTGTTGTACATGTAAGGATAAGAAGGCGGTCGATGGCGTGTTTTCACTGTAGTACATTAATCGTTAGGCGACAGATCTGACACGCAGAATATTTAAGGCGTCTTAAAGATCCCCGCCCTCAGCGAGGTGTCGTAGAGAGGGATACGTGTTATAGTGTTAATACCAGAAGTGTTTTCGTTGTACCATGATATTTCTTCTTTTCTTTTTTCATGGTTTTTCACGTGACGAGCGAATTCTTTGAGCGAGAGCACGGATAGCCATTGCCACCGTGTTAATTTTACCACAATGTTTAGAACGTCGGGCATGAATACACGGCGCCTAGAAAGGCGGAATTGTTGCTGCAGTTTCGCGAGGACGAAGAAGAGATATGACTGCTACGATATTTGTAACGATTAATGTTTAGAACTTTTGTTTATTTTATTGCACCGATCGTGAATGAAGATGGGAAACGTCGAACGCGTTGAACGACGTCGTGTATTCTGATCGGAATTTCATTTTAACTCGTATATACGACGACTCGATCGGCCGAACGAAGCCGGATCATCGAGGAGCCGTGTGTTTTAAAAGGAGACTCGCGTCGCGGTTCTTCGCTCGACCGATCGAACCGCGACGCGTTACCCGTGTGTTATGTTGTATGTGTACAGTTCATGCGATCGCTTGGAAACGCGCGACCGACTAGGCGAATAATTGAATTGAATAATTGAAAGTCGGCTAAAGGTCGAGGAAGAATACTAGGAAGGAGTATGAGCGACTAAACAAACAAACAAAAGAAAAATAGATGTTTAAGATAGATTCTCGTCGCGATCGTTCGTAAGACGCGCACAGCACGTTAGACGCTTAAAAATAAAGAGAATTTTTCCACGCGCTAATCGCGACGACGAGACAGCGAAATATGCGAGACACTCTGAAAAATAAAGTAAACGATTTAAACAAAAAAAATAATTAATAAATAAACGAATCAATAAAGATAATACTTGGCTTCACCGAACACAGTATATATGTATAGCTTGGTCCGGTTAATTCTGAGCGAAGTAGCGCGGTATTTTTTAATGTACTTAATCGCAATAAAAAAAAAAGGCGAACAAGAGACAGAGAGGGAATCGGGAAGATTCGTTGCCTGGTTTAGAATGAAATTCGCACGTAATCGAATGCACCTGCACGGATAACGAATGCAAATATAAATGGAAACTAGAAAAGTGAGAAAAGGGATATACTCTACATTGAGAAAGTGTCTGTTCCGTATGATGTAAACCGTGTATACAGATGTTTTTTTTTTGCAGGAAAGGAACAAAGAAAGAGTGAATAGAATCGAGAGAATGTACAAGAAACGAAAAAGACCCGGTCGCATGATGTTACGAACCTCACGATTCATCAAACCTCACAGGACAAATCTCTAGATGCTAGAATAGCGATATATAATGTTTTGTACAGCTAGATTACTAAGCCAGTACTGGGTTATGTGCAACATTATATACATATATAAATATATATAAATAGAGAGAAAGAGAGGGAGAGAGAGATCGAGCGAAAAGACGACGAGCGGCTAGAGGAGAAAGAATGAACGCTATTGTAATTTAAATACCACTACTAAATTATTATTACGATAGTATATATACATACATACACATATATATATATATTATTGTAAATACCTGTACCCGGGTAATCGAGATGGTATATGGTGTTAGCGCGGATTCGATGTAGCGGGTCATAGAAAATGTTTCTTAAGCGTGTCGAGATTGAGATATGTATATCTGGACGATTTATATTTTCGTGTTTCGTTTTCCACGACTGGTCCAATGCCAATCCATAGAAAGCTGGATGCATTGGGATGAAACGTAGGAAGAATTTACAAAGACGCGTACTATCGTGGCAATGAATGGAAGAAATCTTCGTTTGATTCGTACGAGCGAAACGCCCTTCAATCAGTCATTTATGTATGAACGCTGGGGAAAAAATGTTTTCTTTTTTGATAATATCCTTTCGAGCACGTCACGCGTCGCGTTCCTACGATGTAAAAAAACCCCCCAGTAAATCTCGATGAAAAAATGCAAAAAGTATTCGAAAGATCGCCAATCAATCACGCACTATTTACGATTGTATCGAAGAAAGAGAAAAGCGAGAGCATTTCGCGAGAAATTGTGAATTCATTGATAAGATATCGTGTCAAGGATTAACGAAACAAGGAAAAGGAGTTTGAGGAACGCGGGGTGCGTCGTTTAATCGGCGAATTGTACGTATTTAGCTAAAACTGTATATCGTCGCAATGACCACTACGCCTACACACCATTCATTTCGTAATCGTCGAACTTACAGCGATATCGCGGTTCGTTTCGCCATCGCCGATTGCCTCTCCTTCGGTTGGACGAGTGTGGCAACCGTTTTTTTGCGTTCTTTTTTTCTTTTGTCCT